>CM028130.1:1386715000-1389215000 GCA_016271365.2 Neoceratodus forsteri
AGGTGTTGAAGGAGTTTCAGTAGGTATGTTCCTCGAACCAGAGGCTTGGTACCCACCATTACACAGACAGCTTAGGCAGGATCAGGCAGCGCTATAGGCAGATTTACTTAACAGCATGATTAAAATCACAGTGATCACATTGAAGAGCTCACTAAGAAACTGTGTCAAAGGCTCAGTATTTTCTTCAGGATCAATCACTCACTAACCCAGGAGGCTATAAAACTCCTATTCCAAGCTACCTTCTTGCCTCGTCTAGACTATGTGGGCTTCCTATATGGTCATAGTACTAGGACAGCTCTCTCCAAGCTTGATACCCTATACCACAGAGCCCTTAGGTTAATTTTGGATGCCCCTTATGACACACACCACTGCATCCTCTATTCTTCCTTAGGATGGAGTTCCCTTAGCTTCAGGTGGCAAAAGAATGCTATTCTATGGACATATAAGGCAATCACTCATAAATTACCTCAGTACCTCACTAGCTGCCAAACTCCCTGCATCCGTAGTGCCTATTCCCTCAGAAGTCTTATCATCTTATCTCTGGCTATCTCTAAAGTTAAAATGCACTTCGGTAGAGCCTCAATAAGCTTCATTCTTCCTGCACTCTGGAATAAGATCCAGAAGCAATTGTTTTGACCCAGGTCCATCTTGTAAATGAGCTTGTCTCAATGATGTTCCACCTGGTAAAATAAAGATTTTGATTGAATGATTGATTGATTGACTGAAAATGGGCATAGTCCCCAAAGAGTTGGAGGGTAGCAGACATCATCCCCCGGCACAACAATGGGGACAGGAGGGATCAAGGGAATTATAGAGTAGGTAGCCTGACTTTCATAGTCAGAAAGCTCCTTGAGACCATAATACAGGAGCAGCTGGTCAACTTCCTTAAAACCCATAGTCACCAGGACAGCAAGCAGCTTGGCTTTCTGAAGGGAAGTTCCTGTCAAACTAACATTGTGGAATTCTTCAACGCCTTATCACAAGTGTTGAAAAGGGTCAGTTGCTGGATGTCTATTAACTAGACTTTAGAAAAGATTTTGACACTGTACAACATGCAAGGCTGGTAAAGAAACTGGGAAACATAGGAGTTGGGGGAAAAAGGCAACTGAAATTGAGTACCAAAATGTGCAAAGTTATGCATTTGGGGAGGGGGAAGTGAGGACCAACTATTGGATAGAGGGAGTACAACTGGAGGACATCTCAGAAGATAAGGATCTAGAGGCTATAATTAATGATGCCCTCAAGATCTCAACCCAATATAACAAGGCACATGAGGAATCTAAAAGGGTGCTCGGGTACATAGGTACAGCCTTCTCAAGAAGATTATGGAAGCACTACTGAAGGAGAGATTAGTGGAACACTTTGTGGCCAATGGTCTACAGGACCCATGGCAGCATGGAATTACTGGGGGAAGGTCATGCCAGACTAACCTCACTGACTCGTTTGACTGGGTGAAAAGGGATGTGGATTGGTGGTAGTGGACATGGCCTATCTGGACTTCATTAAGGTATTTGACACGGCTCCCCCATAGGAGGCTGTTAAACAAGTTGGGCAATATGGGTGCTGGTAGAACAGTAGTGTGGTAGATGGGGAATTGGTGGGATGGCAGGACACAGAGGGTGGTGGTAAATGACTGTTACTCTACAGAGGGAAGACTGACCAGTGTAGTGCCACAGGAACCAGTGCTGGGTCCGGTCCTCTTCAACATCTTTATCAGTGATATTATAGATAACATAGAAGAGAGAATTTCTCTGTTTGCTGATGACACAAAACTCTGTAACAGAGTGGACACTTGGGAGGGAGTGGATAGAATGAGGAGAGATCTGCAAAAGCTTGAGGAATGGTCAAGAGTGTGTCAGTTGAGATTTAACACAAAAAAGTGCAGAATAATGCATATGGGGCACAAAAACACTGGAACAACATATCAGCTGGGGGGATATAGCATGCTCTGAGCAGGACTAGGACTTAGGGGTTATCATCCCTAATGACCTAAAGGTTGGGAGTCAGTGCTACAAGGTGGCAGGTAAAGCAAATAGGATGCTGGGATGCATATACAGGGGCACTACCAGCAGGAAAAGGGAGGTCATAATTCCAGTGTACTAGACATTAATGAGGCCACACCTGGAGTACAGTGTCTAGTTCTGAAAGCCTTACCTATGTAAGGCTATATGCAGGGTGGAGACAGTTCAGTTTAGGGCAACCAAGATGGTACAGGGTTTGCATCACAAGTCCTACAAGGACAGGCTGAAGGACTTGAATATGTACTCCCTGGAAGAGAGTCGGGGTGGGGGGATATGATAGAGACGTAGAGTACAAGTACCTCACAGGGAGGGACAGGTTGCAGGAAAACACTATTGTTTAGAGGAAGAGATTTTCCAGGACTAGGAGTCATGGGATGAAACTGGAGGAAGAAAGGTTCAGAGGAAACATGAGAAAGTATTTCTTCATGGAAAGGGTGGTGGACAAGAGGAACACCCTGCCAGAGGAGGTAAGGGGGGTGGCAGAAACAATCATGGGATTCAAGAATGCATGGGATTGGCATCAGGGTATCCTAGCAGTTGGGGGAAGGGGACAATGCAGTTCAAGAGAAGCTTGAAGAGGCAAAATTACATGTGCAAATGGACAGACTAGGTGGGCCAAAGGCCCTTATCTGCTGCCAGTATTTATGTTTCTATGTATCTAGATGGAAGGAGGTGCTCCTACTCCTGAAGACCTGGAGTACTGTGCACAGCTCTGGAACCCTCATCTAAAAATGCACAAGGACAAACTGGAATTATTTCAAAGGAGAGCAACTAAAATGATTTAGTCTGCAGTGGAGTACTTATGAGGAATGATTAGCTGATCTCAAGACTTATTCACTAGAAGCTAGATGACTGCAACCTTTTGGTACCCAAAGAGTATAAGCAGGGTGGGGTGCCATTGAATCTTTAAGCTTAGTGAGATGTCCATCACTAGGGGCCACATCTATAATCTGGAAGGAAGGGGACACTTAGTAGGGGTGTGAGGAAATACTTATTCACAAAGAAGGTGGTGGAAAAGTGGAACTGTCTGCAAGTGGAACTGGTCAATATTAATATGGTGGCAAGATTTAAAAGGAGATGGAATAGACAATATAGCAGGTAATGTTGATGGGGAGGAGTTGGAACAAATAAGGAAAGGGGTTAGTTCAAGTAGAATTGTGGAAAGATTTATCCACTAGAGGGATAGTCAGTGCTAGACTAGTGATGGTAAGGTAGAAACAAGGCAGACTGGATGGACACCTTGTCTTTTTCTGTCTCTATACATCTATATATCTAGGACTTACAGGCTATTATTAGAATCCTTATCATATATTCAGTGTCCATGTCAAACTTTTAACAGTGATGAGTACAAAAGAACTTGGCAAAACTATTGCAAGAAGAAGCTTTTGCAATGGCAAGAGAAGGCATAACAAACACAGGTTTGAACTAGTGTGTTTGCAAAATGAATGACAGGATGGCATACAGTATGCCAAAATAGTAAGTAAAATAAGGTTCTGAAAGGCACTGGAGCTAATAAAGTCCATGTTACATACCTAATATATTTCTGAATGACACATATTGTGATGCTGAAGTACAGTTCAAATTTAAACAGTTATATTGAGTCTTTTTTGTTTTAAAAACCTTCAGAATGCCAACTTAATACAAACAAATCATGATGGCATCTTTCTATTCTCTTAACATACAATTTGTGACCTTCAGTTGTGTAGAGTGGAATACATTTCTGTTGTTGCAGCTTCAATTTTCATGAGCATGTGACAACCTGCATGAGCCTAATTTAGCCGAACCAGTCTTGTGTTGACAATCATCTGTTATTAGATTACACAGGAATTTTATATTCTTAGCACAGAATGAGAATGCTGAAATAAGGCCATTAATATTCAAACCATCACAATAGTAACAGAACTTTATTATTGTGATTTTTAATAGAGAAAATGTTTATTCTTTTTGGAATTTCATGGAAACAATTAAAGTAATGGGGTTTAATCTGAGAACACCATTGCTCATGAAGATAAACAGATGGAAATATATTTAACAAAACTGTGTTGTTTGTGACATCCTGAGAATCTATTTAGTACTAATTCTTTAAAGTACTGCAAAAGGCAGAGCAATGATTTATAACAAACTGGTCAGAGGAGTAAGGATTCATTTATTTAATGATTCTGTAACCAATATTGGTTTGGGGACATGGCAATAATGTTCGCCACTCCATTAAGTGAAAACATGCTGCAGATAAGTCAATAATCTTACACTGGTCCACTAATAAGCAATAAGTTAAGGTAAAGACAGTGTGCTCAGCAAACAATTAATTTGCTCTGTTCTTTCAAAGCAGCTGCCTTAATTTAAGTCTGAAACAAAGTACTGTACATGAAGGCTCATTAACAACCATTGTGTTTGAAAAAGAAATGACTTCGGATGATATAGTGAAGAACTAAGACAGCATGTGCATATAATGAAAGCAGTTTATCTAATCTGGCAAATGGTTGAAATGAGCTGGCAAGATAGTGAGAATGGATTATTTGACTGCTACCAATATTGTATTTGTCCTGATATACAGGGTACAGTGACTGAAAGCAATACAAAGCCCTACAGTTGGAAGCTTAGTATCATAGTGACCTTCCACTGGATGGACAGCCCTCAGAGTTCTGGTACATCAGTGTCTAAGTACTGCATGTGCCATGACAACTCAGTCACCTCATAAGATAATTTGTTTCCCCATTTATTTTACTGCCCTAAACCACAATATTAAATAACTTTCTGTTTGAATGTATCAAGTAATGATATTGTAGCAATTATTGTGTTACGTTTCAGAGGAAAATACCTTTAGCTATTTGTTCACATCTAAGCAGCTTCAGCTTTTGCAAAGGTTAGAACAGCAGTAGTTGCTCACAGAAAAATTATGTAATCATATAGTTTTTTGGCAGTAATTAGCTGTGTTCAGGAATCTGATCCATACTGCTCTACTTAATAAGATAATTAGAACTGCCTGTATACTGTTGTATCCAGGACCCCATGGCCAGATGGTAGCAGGTAACTCTACCCTAACTGTGCATGAGGTGGTTGATAGGCTCATAAATATTCTTGAACCTGTCTGTTGACTGTGTGGGTCCCCATTTGATGATGTTCCTCAGCACAGCACTGCAAGGCTGTGTTGTGTCTTGGGACTGCAAAGTGTTTAAGTAGCACTACAGCCTCAGTCACAAGGATGCCACAGGAAAGATAATATAACTGCTTAGATTTTATGATTTCATCTTGCATGTCATGCCTGTGTTCTGTCACTGCTGTGCCCTGGACCACCTGAGTATATTACAAGGTGTTTTAACTTCTGTGTCCTAGACTGCAGGGCTGACCATCTCTGTATGCTATGATCCTGTGTGGAGCACATATGAATGAGCCTGGGAGTAATGGGTGATGCTCTGATTACTACCACACCTGATCTTGAGATACTGTAACCTGCACACAGCCCATGACCAATACCAGGCATCTCCATCCTGCATAAGTCAAGGTATGGCTGCCACTGGTGGGATGGAGCCATTCTTGAATGCATGCCAGTGTTCTGTTTGAGACATAAAAATCAGTTTTTCTGTTTTATCATTTTATTTCTTTCCTGAAGTGAGATAAGGCTTGTTTGTTTGTTTGTTTGTTTGTAACTAACTGCTCTCTGGTCTCACCTGTAAATACATATACATATACTTGAAGGTACCCACCAGGTCAGTCAGCTCCTCGCCCTTGCACCCCTAAATCCCCCGATCCTGGAAAATGTTAACATGAAGTGACTCTGGTATCTGTACTTATTCCCGCAGACAAATTTCCCGACGACCAGAATCCCGAGACCGAAATGCCGAAAAATTAAAATCCCAAATAATTACAATCCCGAGAACCAATATGCCGAAAAATAAAAATCCCGAATAATGGCAGAAAGTTTCAGTGTCAGCTAAACAGGCACAGAATCCCGAATGCAGAAAACAGCTCTATAAATGTCCATATAAATGCAAAGCGGCACAGTGCATGAATTACAATCCCAAGAAGTTGTACAGAAAGCTCTAATTTACACAGGTATACAGGCGAATTTAGAGTTTCAGTGGCCAAAAAAACTTGCATTAAACACAATGATTGTGATACAGAATGCAGAAATTGCAGACATTGCACAGACTGCCCAGTTTCAGTGTCAGCTCTAATTTACACAGGTACAGTGTCAGCTCTAATTTATACAGGTACACAGGTTTCGCTCCACTCGGTTTTGGCAAAAAAAATGATTATAAGAATGTTTTGGTACTATATAGAATCACAAGTAAACAACTTTATTTAGTTAACGCAAAGCAGCACAGTGCATTAAACACAGTGATTGCGAGTTATAATACAATTTAAAAATAAACAAGTAGACAACTAATTTTTGCAACATAAATTCAGGAAACACAGTGAATGCGTGCAGAGTGAGTGAATAAAAGCATAGTATACCTTTTTCTATGCACTATCTGAAAGAAACAGAGAAGAATCAATTTAGTTTTTTGGAATATTTTCTGTATGTAAGCATAAAAACAAAACAATATCCTTACCGTCTTGCCAGTAGCCAGATCTTGATGTCATGTAGTGCAGCATAGTTAAAAATGTTAAAAAATGGGATTAAAAAATCTCATATAATGAAACTGTGGGCTATACCCCTAATGTACTCCAAGGGAGGCATCTGCTCACGGTTCTTCACCACAATCTTGAGTTTCTCCTCACAAAGTGCATAGCGCCTTTTGGGTGGAGATTTTGGTAGTCCACGCTTCATTTTTTCTATTGTGGTCTCTGTATTTATTTGCTCTTTACGAAGCTCTGAGATGAATCGGTTTAATCCTACATGCGATCCTCTTATAAGAGCCGCAAGTCTACGATGCCATCCTTCGACACTATTCTGTGTTCTTGGCAGGCCTTGTCCCAGCTGTTCACTGACTGACCAGAATGAAGGAGGGGAAAGCTGGAGGATAGCGAACTGCAGTTTTATTCCTCATCTGCCTTCTGACACGTCCCAGAATATAATTGTCCTCAAACCACAGAACTAGAGGAATGCTTATCTCAGGCATAAATTTCTTCAACTCCAAGAAAACAGTTTTTACTTCAATGGCTGGCAGAAAAGACAATGCGATCAGTTGTCTCATTAGCAGGCTGAACTCAGCATCCTGTCAATACAGTGTTGCAAGCCCGAAGTTCTGAATTTTTCCCCAGAATATTTGCCCAAAATGAAATAGGCAGCCCTTGTTTACTGAATCCGGGAACTCAGACTTGCATGCATTCACTGCTGCCAGCTCAAAATCAGTTATAATCAAAGGCGGTGCCTAAGTTAATATTGTCCTCATCTGCAAGGTCTTGCATGTCTTGAAAAAGATGAATGTAGCATTCTTGTGACTGAGAGGACATTACTGCAAATAATAGTGGCAGAATTTGTGCATTAGGTGCAGTTCCAACCGGTGCATGAATGGAATACAGCTGCATAAACAAATGAGGAACAGTTCTAAAAGTTCCATCCATCAGCCAGTATGATGCTCGATGTAAATGCTGTATGTTTTCTTTGGTGGTGAATATTAAAATTTTATCCTCCCCACATGTGGAGTCCCTTGCAAATCAGTTATTGCCATTGACAGTTCGCAAATCTTCTGGAACTACAATGTCCTCTAGGGTTCGGGGTTCAGCAGGCAGGTCTAGAAGTCGGCCTCGCTTCACTACCTGCTGCATTGCCTTTTTTGGGAAGACTGTGCCAGACTCTCCTCAGGTAGAGATGCTATCTCTGCCTGTATTATTTGCGCCGGTGTCGTGTGTGTCTACAGCTCACGCTTCATCGCTGCCATGGCACGTGCAATTGGGGCATCAGTTGCTGCTGGAGCATGGTTATGCTCCCTCTGGCTCCTTAGGTGGTGTTGACCACTGACTAGATTAGTGGAAGCCCTTCTGAGACAATGCATAGACTTGCGGCTCTGACAGCACCAGTAGAACACATCACCACGATTTCGTTCTTTTACCAGTAAATAGCCACCAATGCAGATTTTATTGTTCCCCTTCTGAGAAGGCACCACAGCACATACTTCTGCCATCACTTGCTGTACCAGTAACTGCTCTAAGAGAGTTTCTAGCAGAGTTTCCTAAATCAGACATACAACAGTGATTTACTATAATCACTGTTAATCACTGTAAGGCTACAAGTAATTTGCTACCATGACGAAATGATTAATGAAGAACTGGAATAAAGAATTAGATGGACAACTAATTTGCTACCATGACAGCTGTCAAAAAACAAGCATTTGTCAATGCCGAAAGTTCGCTTGCAGGTATTTGCAGTGGTGTTTGGCATGTATGGTGCTTTACCCTAATGCCCTGTGCAATTGCTGGTATTTGCACAATAAATTGTCAGCATGACCTTTTTGTTACCCCCATTGTGTGCTACATAGGTGGAAACACGTTTTGGGCAGGATGTGAAAAATGACAGCTGTACTGCTCATAAGGAAGTGTGGTAAAATGCCAATGTTGAAAATCTGGGTGGAAATATTGAAAATCGAAACTCACGAGCGCAAGTGTGGAACTGTGCACCACGCCTGAAAACAGTCATTTTAGGAATTTTTTCACCAAATTTTCAACATTGCCATTTTAAAACCTCTGCTAATGAACAGTGACACTGTGATTTTCTTAATGTGTCCCATACACTGAGTTCAGCACCGACTGTGCCATTGTAGCTACATGGGCGGAAACACATTTTGGAAAGATGAAAATGACAGCTATAGTGCCTCATAGGAGGTGTGGTAAAATGGCAATGTTGAAAATCTGGAGTGAAAATATTAAAATTGCAAACTTATGAGCTTGCATAGGAACTCGCGCAACACAGACTCATAAACAGTCATTTTAGGAATTTTTCACCCAAATTTTCAGCACAGCCATTTTAAGACCTCTGCTCATGATCAGTGTCACTGTGATTTTCTTAATGTGTCTCATACATTGAGTTCACACACCGACTGCCCATTGTGCGCTATATGGCGGAAACATGTTTTGGGTGAGATGTGAAAACTGACAGCTGTACAACTCTATAAGAAGGTGTGATAAAATGGCAATGTTGAAAATCTGGAGTGAAAATATTGAAAAGTCGTGAACTTACAGACCTCGCTGGGAACTGCTAGCATACTGCGTAAATCAGTCATTTTTGGAATTTTTCACCAAATTTTCAACATGGGGTTTTTGGGAGCCCTTCTCATGAACAATGTCACTGTCATGGTGTTATTCAAGGCTGAAGGGTGATTTTGTGCAGTGACTGCACAGTGCCTGCGAAATCACCCTTCGGGCCCGAATCACACCATGACAGTGACATCATTCATGAGAAAGGGTCCCAAAAACCCCATGTTGAAAATTTGGTGCAAAAATTCCAAAAAATGACTGAGATATGCAATAAAGTTGAAACCCCTATGTAGCCCATTATACAGCTTACCGGGCATTTCCTCAGTTCGCGCTGGCTTTGAAGAGTGCAGGCGTGTTCCCGTCCACCAAGATCATTGCGCCGGAGTCCGGAGGTAAGTTGGGGTGGGGTGTGGGGAGGCTGTGTGCAGGATGGGTGCGGGTTGTGGGAGGGTGGCTGGAGACGCTGCCGGGACCGCTTTTTATTTTAGAGATTTAAAAAAAGACAACGTGGGACATTTGCCACGCTTGGGTGGGCTTCCAGTGTGGCAGAAGATGTTTGGGGGCTGAGGAGCCGACGGGATTGGGCACCCCGTCAGCAAAACAACGACTGTTTACCACGCTGGGGTGGGCTCCTGCGTGGCAGCAGAGACTCAGCAGGGGGCCTTGGAGCTGTGGGGTATTGGGCACCCTGTCGGCAAAATAAAAATGTTTGCCATGCTGAGGTGGGCTCCCAGTGTGGCGAGGAAAGCTTTGGGGGCGGCGTGACGCGTGGGGGAGACGCGTGGCGCAAGGAGGGGATGGCGGCGGCGCTCAGTATGGCAGCGGTATTTTCCTTTGAAGCAGAGGAACACTGCTGTCATACTAAGCTCCTGCACCTATTGGTGCAGGACCACCACACCTGCTCAAGGGAGCAGTGCATTGGATGGGAGATGCACACCTCCAAGTGTGCTACTCTCCCAAAACGTTCCTTGTGCATGCGCGCAAGTGAATGTAAAAAGGACAATAGGCTTCTCTGTTGCTGGCGATTGCATGGCGGAGGCTGATGCCAATCGCGATTAATTACTGTAATTTAGACCTCAATTACGGCATTTTTCTGTTTGGAGATCTGGAGACTTTCAAATGTGCACATCATGTGATTGTGAAGCACATTTACATGACAGGTGTGAGTGCTCATTACTACAGTATGCCCTAAAGTGCTTTTTCTCTGTTGTAAAATAAGCAGTAACTTAATTTGAAACTGAATATACTGCATGTTCTGTAGTTTGGGTTAGGTAAGTGGTCATAAGAAAATAATGAAGTGGAGCTGTCTCTTGAAGAATGAGGCTACAGAATTTCAGAAGTTGGTTTCCTTCCAAATGATTTATGTGCTTCCGGATTTACAGTGACAGGAATATCGGCGGTTGGGCAATTATTTTTTCCGGAATTTGAAGGTGGGAATATAAACGTCGGGATTACCATCTGCGGGATTTAGTACCTAAATCGTGGCTCTCCCCTTCCCATGACAAAATGAGGAACAACATAGCATACCTCAACCTGACCCTGTTAATAAGCGAGCCCAGCTGACTAAACACCAAATCTCAAAACCATACCCTAATTGACTGGGCTCTCACCTCCCACCTGAACCATATAGTCACAGCTGGACTCATTCCAGACACCCTAAGTGACCACCACTTGGTCTACACTGTTCGCAAAATCCACCATCCCAAAGCCTCACCTAGAATCTTACTGATCTGCTTGTACAAATCCTTGGATCTGGCACCCTTACTCAATGACCTGTCAAACACTGATTGGTCTCCCATCCCCCTTGCTGCCTCTATTGACTTAGCATTGGAATGTTTCAGATCCAAATTGTTGCTATCTGGTACCACTATGTCCCACTTAGATCCAGTTGGGGGCATGACTCCCACCTTCCCTGTGTCACTGTCTAACTGCTGGCATGCCTATGTGCCAGGGATCAAGCTTGTAAGGTAAAAAATCCTCCAACTCCCCTATTGCCTTGCAGAAGTGCTGCTCCCTCTGTAATGCCTGCACTTGAGCACTTTGATGGACTATGGCTGAAAATTTCACAACCACTTTTCAAACAAATATAAACTGCCCATCCAAATTATGGAAGGTGATTCATGCCCTTTTCTCCCCTGCATCTCAGCCCACTGTTCTAGTCCACAAAGTGGGTGATGTCTCCCTGTCTGATCCCCTCTCTGAAGCCATGAAGTTTAATGCTTTCTTCACTTCCAGCCCTTCTTCCCTTCTGTCTACTCTCCCTCCCTGCTTACCCCATCGCTCCCCCCTCAAGTTCACTCAAACTGTCTGCTTCCATTCCCCTCTTTCTCCTTTTGCCCTATATCCTCTGCAGACACCCTCAAATCTCTCCTTGCCCTTAACCCTTCAAAGGATAAGTGCCCCACTGGACTTGAATCCAAAATCCTTTACCTGCCTGCTCCTGCTATCTCCTCCCCCCTTGCCTCTCCCCTAAACCTTTCCTTCTCTCTCTCACATCAGTCCTGGCTGAATGGAAACATGCCACTGTAATCTCCCTCCCAAAAGTTGATGATTCCTCTTCCCCTGGCTGCCAGCCTATCTCCCCATTCTTGCCAAGCTTCAGGAACATACAGTGTTATCCCAACACTCCTCCTCCTCCTCCTACCTTGACTTCTCCTACTTTTTCACGCTTTGCCAGTCTGGTTTCAGGACGCTCCACACCACCAACTCCTCCCTTCTTAGGCTCACTGACTCCATTCTCACTGGCATTGAACAGGGCCTCATCACCTCTGTTATCTTTTTTGACCTTGCCAAGGCTTTCAACACCATCCCCCACACCCTCCTTCTTGCTAAACTCTCTGCCACAGGGCTTTCAATTGTAGCACCAGCTAGTTCCATTCCTACCTTGTGGGGAGTATACAATCCACTCAATTTAGTGATTCACTATCCCCTCTTCTCCTCATCAGCACTGGAGTTTCACAAGATTCTGTTCTTGGACAGCTGCTATTCTCAGTGTTCCTAAATGACATTCCCACTGCCTGCCCCTTCACCTCCATCCACATGTATGCAGACAACACTGTCCTATATACCTCTAGTCCCTTCTCCTCTGATGTCACATCCAGACTTCAGCATGACTTTAATAAGGTCCAGCTCTGGTTTTGCTTGAATCAGCTGTTCTTGAATGCTAAGAAGACAGCCTCCATGACCTTTGCCATTAGGCAGAGAGATTCTCTCAGCTCCCATCACTCCCTATTTTCCACACTCTAGATGAGACATTGCTAGAAGATAGTACCTCCTTTAGGTACCCGAAGCTTTAGAGAAGTGACGGCACTTACCTAGAACATATAGAAAACCAAATGAAGAGTTCAACCAAGTTGTAAGGTTCAATTAAAGACTTTTTCTTCATTTAATGAGCCATTTTAACAGCAAAACTGACCCTCCTGAGTCAAGGAAACACCAAATGTGCAACGTTTTAGCTCAAACAGAGTCTTTGTAAAATGTCTCATTAAATGAAGAAAAAGTCTTTAATTGAACCTTTCAACTTGGCTGGACTCTTCATTTCATTTTCTATATGCCCCAGGTAAGTGCCGAGACTTCTCTAAAGCTTCATGTATATATGTTGTTACTGAGCACCCCAGGTCACTGTGGTGTGGCTGTTTTTTGTTCTCTTGTTTAGGTACCTCAGGGTCTGGCTTGACCAACACCTCAGCTTTTCTGGACACAAAGAGTAGATGCCATCCACAAGAAACTGCACCCCAAACTGGGTGCCCTGTAGAGGAAACGTGGGTGTATTCCATTGCGGGCACACTGTGCGCTTGTCCAGAAAATAATCCTCCCTATTTTTGACTATGGTGATGTAGTCTACAGTGCCACTGCCAAAACTTCCCTAACCTGACTGGACACTCTCTTCCATTCCTTCTGCCCCTTTGCTCTTGATTGCCCTCCACACACCCACCACTGCTACCTCTACCAATCTATCTCTCTCCTTTCCCTCCCTTGAGGACAGGTGCTATGCTCACTATGCCAACTTCCTAGCTAAATTCTGGTTCCGCTCCCTACCCCTGTACCTCTCTTCTTCTCTCTCTCTCAAGCATCCTTCCTCCCAGTCTCTTAAAAACCTTGACTTTTGGACCCTGTCCATTCTATCCAGGTCCACCTCTTCAGGTCAGGCAGCTTTCTCCCACCACTTCCCCAAATTATAGATCTCCCTTCCTCTGCCCATCCATCATGCCTCCTCCCCCCGTGTCCTCTCCTCCACTCAAAAGGACCTTTTCTCTCCTTCCTGCAAAAGTGCATAATTTTCGTCTTCCCCATCCTTAGCTGCCTCTCCACCCTCCCACCTGTTCACTCTCCCTGTATGCCTCAATTTCCTCAACCCTCCAACCTTCCCAATCCCCCATTTTCCCCAATTTCTGTAATACTATACTTATTACCCTGTTCTCATCCCCTTACCAATGTGCTTCTCTGAGCCTGGTTCTTGGCCTACCATACCTACAGTCTACTCAGTGCTGTTTACGCTAATCCCAATCCTTGACTTGTATAAGACTTCTATCAATTGTATTATTTATACCCTGTTGTGTTACATATGTTAGCACTTATCTATGTATACTCCCATAGAAACATAGAAACATAGAAACGGCAGATAAGGACCACTTGGCCCCTCTAGTCTGCCCATTTCCCTACCTACAGGATAGGCCGCAGATCCTAGTTAACCAACATCCTATTTCTTCCTACCCCCCACAAGAATTGCCTTATGTCTGTCCCATGCATTCTTGAATTCTCCCACAGTTTTAGACCCCACAACCTCCTCAGGAAGACTGTTTCATGCATCCACTACTCTCTCGGTGAAATAATACTTCCTCACATTGCCCCTGAACCGTCCCCTTCTATCTTTAAATTGTGTCCCCTTGTTCTTGCACGTCTCTTTTTCTGAAAGATGCTACCCTCTTGGACTTTGTTGATTCCACTGAGGTACTTAAAAGCTTCTATCATGTCCCCCCTCTCCCTTCTTTCCTCAAGGGTATACATATTAAGCTCCTTTAGTCTCTCCTCATACGGCTTCTCTTGCAGACCCTGCACCATTTTAGTTGCCCTCCTCTGGACTGCCTCTATCCTGTCTATGTCCTTGCTGAGACAGGGTCTCCATAACTGGACGCAGTATTTCAGATGGGGTCTCACCAACTGTCTGTACAGAGGGATAGCAACTTCCTGTTTTCTGCTGCTGATGCCTCTCTCTATGCATCTCAGTATACCCCCAGCCCTTCCTACTGCCTTCTCATATTGCTTGCTAACCTTAAGGTCATCTGATATGATTACCCCCAGGTCCCTTTCCTTTTTTATTGTTGTTACTACCTCCCCATTGTGTATTCTTCCCCTGGGTACTTGTTTCCCAGGTGCATTATTTTGCACTTCTTTGCATTGAATCCTAGCTGCCATACTTCTGACCATTCCTCCAACCTTGCCAAGTCCCTTTTCATCCTTTCCACGCCTCCTTGTGTATCAACCCTGTTGCAGATCTTTGTGTCATGTACAAAAAGGCTCCCATACTTTTTTTTTGGGGGGGGGAGCTGTTCCCCCTTCCCCCTCTCCACCAGAAGCATCTGGAAATGAACAGCACTGCTCAGCATGCCTTTCCTGATGAAACTTTTAAGGAAATAAACAAATAAATCAGCCATCTTAGTGTGATGTTGTGCTGTTTACCATTATAAATGCATTCTAGCATTTTCCTTACATATTCAGAGTGTGAATCCCATACCTAAAGTCAAAAATAACCAATAGGAACAGTTTTTTTTTAAATTGCTTGTGGCAGCCATATTAAATGGTTTGATGCATTAATTATAAATTTAATAATAAAAGCTGTTTTAACAACATCAGAGAAAATAAAAATATACTGATGATGAAACTACTTATGTCATTTTTGCTAATTGTGAGATACTGCATCTCATAATCACATTGGTACAGATACTGAGAAGTAACAAAAAAACAACTAGTAGTAAGAGTGCTGTCCTTTTATAATGATCTCAAATGTGTTCTTAAATGAATCACAGCTATGGATGCTGTTCAAATACTGCACTATACTGCTGTGCTCAACATTTGCTCATTGGCCCAATTTCAGTTCTAAAATTTCAAATTTGTATTAATCAAGGCATCTTGGAAGATCTTAAACATATATGCTAAACAAAATAATGTTCACACTGTAAAACCCTGGAATACTTGGGGAGAGGTGCATATAAACAAATAGGTGGGAAAGGGAATGGAAAGCGGAAATGGTTTAACCAGGAAAGACATATTAAGTTGAAGCTTGTTTCCAGGTGTGACATAGAAGCACACGGAAGTTAAGTGACTTGATCAGGGTCACACAGTATGCAAGTTAGGGCTGATGGGAATGAAACCCAGGTCTCTAGGTTTGCAGCTCAGTCCCCTTAACCACAAATTAACTCTGGTGACCCCACCTAAATAAAACAAACTCTAGCCAGAGCCAATAGGGCTGTGAAGAGCTACCAAGTGACCAAAGTTACACCTGTGCATAGGAATTATTCAATGCCCCTGTGTAACTTGGCCATTTTTGGAGGTGTTGCATTTAATTTTCAACAAGGCCTTTTTGGGACCCCTCCTCATGAAGAGTGTCAGTATCATTTTGTTCACTTGTCCTATAAGGTGATTTCACAGAGTGAACATGCTATTCTGTGCCCACAGGTGCAAAAACATGTTTTGAGCAGGTTGTAGAAAATGACAGCTGTACTGTTTTGAAGGAGGTGTGCAAACCTGGCAATGCTGAAAATGTGGAGTGAAAATATTAAGAACTGGCTAAATTAGGAGTGTGCATAAAAACTGTCAACACACACTCATAATGCAGTCATTTTTTGGAACTTTTTCACCAAGTTTGAAACATGGGCTGCTTGGGACCCCACCTCATGAACAGTGGCATTGTTATTTCATAAATATTGGTCCCAAAAGGTGATTCTGTGCAGTGACAGTGAAATCACCTTTTGCGATTGAGTAACAAAATGACAGTAACAGTTTTCATGAGGTGGGGTCCCAAGAACCCCATGTCGAAAATTTGGGGCAAAACTTCCAGGCCTGGATAGTCTGACTGAGCCAGGCAGTGGTGCAAGCCTGGGTGCAGTGCAACTGGGATGCCCTGGGGCCAGAACCAGGTGATATTCAATGGTGATGCACCCACCGAATGACAGGTACAGTATGGGCTGTAAGCCCATTCGTCCCCAGTGTGGACCAATGGGCTTGTAGGGCATACTGTAGTAGACAGTCCCAAATATGTGAATTACTTCATTCACATATTTGGGACTGTCTACAATATGCCCTGCAAGCCATTGGTCCTAATGAAGACAATGGAGGCTTACAGCCCTTCTACCTATCATATTGGCGGCTGGGTGGTATGCGGGTGGGTTGCAGCTGCCACTGATGAGGGGGGAGCGGGTGGGCAAGGGTCTGGTGTGGGTGGGAGGGATGGGGTGCCACCGGATCACCATGGATTACTTTGATGGAGCTGTACCGCAATCATGGCAATGGGCAGGGGGGTTCCACTAGACCACCAGGGATGGTTTTGTTTACATTTCTCTGGGGATCAGGTGGGAGGGGAGACCACTAGACCACCAGGGGTTTGTGGGTGCTTGCTGATGGTGTTCTGGGTGGGCGGGTGGCCACCTACATCTGGCAGCTGCTGTGTTACACCATGCAATATAGCAGCCCCCCTGTGGGTGGCAAGGATTTGTTTCATCTTTTCAGGGGCTCAGCTTTGAACCCCCCTATGCTGCACACTTCAGGGTTGTGCCAGAAAATGCACCGCACATCCCAGGCTGAATATTGGGATGTGCCACATATACATGGGCATGCCCCCTGCATCTGCGCTGGATACAATTACATTGCACTCCTACCTCTCTTCCCTTCCTGTAGCAGTCCTTTCTTGACTCTCCCCTTGAGATCTGCATTTATCTTGTTGTTTGTAAAGAAGAGAGAGACTATCTGTGGACATGGAGGTCAGAATCAATGCGACCACAAGACAAGGAGTGCTACTTTTGAAAACAAAAAAATTGCTCAAATTAGAAAACCCACGGGGGGGGGAATGGAGGGGAAAGAGAGAGAGAGAGAGAGAGAGAGAGAGAGAGAGAGAAAGAGAGAGAGAGAGAGAGAGATCTCTTTAACATGTAGGTCAGGATCATAAACTGGGACTACAAGACTGTGACAGCACAGTTTGGGTGCATGCTTGAAAAAGTAATAAATAAATGCTGAGGAAAAAACACTGCTCAAGTGTTGTGGTGGTAAGGCACATGAGTGGATTCCAGATTTTGAGTGGGTTTGCCAACATGTAACAGAATGAGAGAGACTGTAACAGGTACTGCGAGCTCATTTCTATGTTAAAAAAAATTACTATCTATGAGGGAACATGGGACCGATGCAGGCCGATGCAGATAGCAGTGTCTTGGGTAGGTACATAGGCATGGTGTTTGCACAGTTGCCATCATAGCATGACATCACACCAGCTGAACTGCGCATGCACAGTTCATGCACAGAAATGCAGAAGTAACAATCTAAATAGTGTGTCTTGTTATCCCGTAGCAGCCAACTGTGACGGAGGGGTTCAAGCTCCCTTGGGCTTTCAGAAGGTGTAACAGGGTGCCCCTGTTATGAATGATTGGTCCTGCAGTAAAAATGTGTACCCCCTCCATATATTCTTTTTCTACTTTTCTTTCATCTTTTCTTCCTCCTTTCTATGCTACATTTCATGTCAGGTTGGCCAACCTGGCATATCTTTATTAACTTTACTGTCCCTACTTTCCCCATTATTGCACATTAATAGTATCTCCTTTTATTTATAAAGGTGCCTTCTGGTTTAATGAAAGGAAATGCTTCCATTCATAAAATGCCCCAGGTTGTTTACGTAGTGCTTCAGTGCTGGAATGCTGGTGCTTCTGTGAAGAAAGTGAAGCACTATGCGCTACTGTATCTAGTGCCCCTTTCAGATGCACAGAAATACTGTGCTGCACGCCCGAGGTCGGGCAAAGTAAATAAAAAGAAAACTGCTTGATGCGGTATTGATGAAAAGCTCTTGTGAGCTTAAAAAGAAAAGGAAATGCTGCAATTATTGGTTGTTTGGACAGCCCAGAAAGTGAGTGACTGGGAGCTGTCAAAACCAAGGCCAAAATTAAATGTTTATGCCGACGGCTGACATTTCAGCCATTGGGTTTAAAAGACAAACAGCAGAAAATTAGGAACGAGCCCTAGGATGGAGTGCTGAGCTATTATTATGTAAAACACTACTATTTATTCAATATATGACAGTACAGTCCACAAGTTAAAGCCCAAAATACATTATTAACATACTTTTACTTTGAAAGAAGCTCCTGGGTCAAATAACAGGTCTCTTGGGCTGGCAGGGGGAGGCAAATAGGGAGCACGCCCCTCATTTGTTATTTCCCTGTCCAGGCTGGGTATTGCTGTATATAAAACATATGGAAATGCACAAATAAATGTTTTTTTTTTGTACTTGAATTCCTACCATTATGGGGAGATTCCTACTAGGAATGGGCGGGCCGGTCCATCAAGAATCAGAACCCCCCCGGATCTCACAATGCCCGTCAGACGTGGGTAAATAAGAACACTGGGCAACAGTGTACCGGGTCCTCCTATACAGCTTAATTTTTTTTTGTAGTAATGAAAAGAAATAAAATATCAATGCCCTGTCCAGTTTGATCCCACAATGACAAAAAATATATATAACATTTTATTTTATATTTTCTATTCTCACGTTGTCTGCTGCCCACTCCCTCTTGAAAATATTTAATTGTGCATGCTTGAAGGTTGAGAGAGCAAGTGCAGCAGTCATTAGCCTCCTCGAGTGATAAGGAAAAGCTGGAAGCAGCTTGCCTAAAGAAAGACATCTTGTCTGTAGTGTATTCAGCACAGAACTCGAAAGAAATCAGTAGCAAAGGTAAAGACAGATGAAAGGGACAGTGTCTGATTTGGATTCTAAATATAAATAAACAGCACTAAATACTGGGAGAGGGAGAAAGAGTTCTGCGGTGTTCAGGCTGCTTTTATGAGTGCTTGGTCCAGAGCGGTGGTAACGGCAGCGATAGTGGCAGTGTCGGGCCTCATTATCTGCTGTGTGTTAAGCCCCGCAACAACTAATAATATCTCGGTGGCTGTCTCATCTTGTGAGTGTGTGTCTCTGACAAGGTGGAAATCATCAGATAGGAACAGGAGGGTATTAATTTACTTATTTAAGGACTGGGGGTATCAGGAGAAGGGATATTTATTTATTGTGGGGACTGGAATGGACAGGGGGTATTCATTTATTTATTTATAGACTGGGGTATCTGCAGATGGGAGGGGATATTCATTTAAGTATTTTTGGGACTGGGAGAGGGAGGGAGGTATTTTATTTGTTGACTGGGGTATCAGCAGATGGGGTACAATGGGGAGTAATCATTTAAGTATGTCTGGACTGGGTGGGTATCAGGCACAGATGGAAAGGGGAGGAGTATTCTTTATATTTTTCTGGGATAGGGTTGGTGGGAATCAGCAGATGGGGCATTCATTTTATTCTGAGGCAGGGTGGGTATCAGTAGATGATAGGAGGGAATAAGGTGTTCATTCTGGGATAAGATGGGTTTCAGGAGATGGAACATGGGGGTAGTGATATTGAGTCTGGCACAGGGTAGTTAATACAGATAGGAAGAGGGGACAGTGCTAATAATATTGGGGCAAGTTGGTAGAGTATTAATTCTGGGGCATGGTGGATATGAAGTGATGAGAGGAGAGGTAGGGGCATTAATTGGGCCAGGTGAGTAGCAGTAGATGAAGTAGCAGGGGCTTGCATACTGAGGCAGGTTGGTTGGTGGCATATATAGGATATGGGTATACATGCTGGGGAAATGTGGGTTTTAGCAAACAGGATGGGAATTCAGGGGTGTGCTGCATATTGGGGGAAGGTTATCAAAGGATGGGATGATGAGAGATGAATAATTACTGGGGCAGAATGAGGGAGTAATACCAAGTCCCGGCCACACAGAGGGTAAGGAACAGAAGTGGATAATGTATAGCTAGCAGATGAGCACACAGAATGGAGTCAGAAAGGTAACACACTTGCTTAAGAAAAAATACTTTATTTTCTATTTTTTAATGCTTTTATGATTGCTGTCGGATATTACCATTATGGTTCTGATTTGAATCGGGACTAATCAGAACTAATCAGGACTCTGACTTGGATCCTGTTCCTGATAATAAGGGCCAGGACCTTTTGGGGTCCGCCCATCCTTAATTCCTACTATAGGACTGAAAGAACCTGAAGTGACTGCTTTTGTAAAAGTCAGTAGAGATGGTGTCACAACACATGGGAAGAGCTAATCTCCTATTGAGGTGTTAACCCACTAATTAAGGTTTTAGGTGGTCTTAAAAGAATATTTTTAGTAAGTATTCCAAGTAAGAATAATAAATAAAAGCTTGATTTTCCTATTGTACAAGAAAGATCCCAGATAGCCTTAGATAGGACCACATATACAGTAGGTTATTTTATCTTAAGAGGGAGATCCCCTGATTATGATGTCACCATAAGGATTGCTACAATACCTTCCACTAGGGAGCTAAATAAGGTAGAGTGGGTCAGTATCTTCTGACTACAGAAAGTGAAGGAGCTAGTGTGAAAGCTTACACACTGTATTGTTGGAAATTGAGTATTGGATATTAAATATGCAGAAGACAGACAGGAGTCTCAAAAGTAATTATTTCCTGATGTGTTGAGATGGTGTGATGGACTAACACCCACAATTTTCTTTCTGTAAATATGTTTTATTTTTATTTTGTTTGCATTTTTGCAAAGTTTTTGCCAATAAAATAATAAATAAAATATTTGTGTTTTTTATGCACTAAAATTACTGTCTGGCATCTGTCATTTATCCCACGCCTTCTACACTGGTGTCAGAAGTTGGATTGACCTGGTATGTCGAGACTGCCCAGGAGGCACTACCAGGGGGGTATTTGTTCCTATATAACCTGGCAGATGATAGAAGGGGACCAGACAGACCTCAGCGCATATCACCTGACATGATCGGTAATTGAGAAAACTGGGATTAAATTGTTACCCGGATTAGGTACAGGAGCCAGTCCCAAAATGAAGAAACCAGAAGACAAGGATATCAAAGAGAGAGAAGATGCACAGAAGCCAAAAGAGAGACAGATGACCGCAGCCCCGGATGATCTGAGTGAGTTGCTGAAATGGCTCTGTCTGAGGCAGATTGAGATGGAACGGCAACAAGAAGAAGACATATGATAGAGGGATGAGGATTGATGCATCCAGGCAGAAGAAAGAATATGGCAGGACGTGAAATGGAATGATACCATGAAAGCCATACAGGACATGAATCAAGGTCAAGCAGATAGAACTGGGTCCAGAGACATAAAACTAACTAAATTGTCAGAGAGTGATAACATCGAGGCATAACTTACTACCTTCAAGAGGATAGCCCAAACCTGTGTATGGCCTCGTGATCAATGGGTAATAAGACTGGTACCCTACTTATCCGGTACAGCCAAGTTAGTATATAGCCAACTCTATGGGACTGATGCTAATGACTATGATAGAGTAAAAGAAGAGATCTGAAGACAGCATAATATCAGTACTGAGACATAACATCAGTGTTTTTGCTCACAGAAAATGGCCCACTATGACACCCCAGGGAAGCATATGCTTGTCAGAGATTATTATGGTAAATGGATACAACCGACAACTAAGACTATTGATCAAATTATGGAGTTAATAATCATTGAATAGTTCATTCAGGTTATACCACTGGATGTACAGTTATGGGTTAAGGAGTACAAGCCAGAGACAGCAGAGGAAACCATTAAACTGGTGGAAGACTACTTGGCAGCTCATCCCACCAGACCGAGGGGACAACAAGGTAAACCAAGACCATCTACAGTTCCAGTAAGAACTTTTTTCCAATAATCAAAGACAACCAACTTATGGTAGATGAGATAGAGGGGGCAGCGTCCCATATGCAGACATCATTTGCCATGGATGTTTTGGTAAAGGACGCACAGTCAGAAACTGCCCTAATAAAAGAAATTACACAGCACATTCGGCCCTAGTGAACTTTGGGTGTGTTACTTCTGTGGGAGTGGGAGACCAGCAAACTTTGGGATTGTTAGACTCTGGAAGTAGACAAACCCTGATGAGAACCAATCTAATCCCTGAAATAGACTTAAACCAGAATGATACAACTGTTCACTGTATACATGGGGATGTCCATCAGTATCACACTGCAAAGATGGCATTGACTATAAACAACTAAATCCACACTTTGTTAGTTGGATTAGTACCCCGCCTGCCTGTACCTGTCATAACTGGCCAGGATTTCCCTTGTTTTGATGCCTTAATGAAGACTCATCAATCATTGGTGGAACCTGTTAATGTAGTTACCAGGGCTCGGGCAAAATTACAGATGGAACCTGTCTATTCTTTTGAAGAGGATCATTTTGAAGGACAAGGAAAGGCAAGAAAATCCAAACAAGTTAAAAGGAAGGAAAAGAAAGCTTAGTAGGATACACATCCAAAACAGAATATGGAATTAGCACCAGGGTTGTTGAAAGGGGACCTCAGACTGGAAACGTTGGCAGATGAGACTTTAAGACCTCTGTTTGCACAAATAAATCAAGAAGAAAAGAATGGACGTTCTCATTTTTTATTAAAGCGTAACATACTGTATAGAATAACTGTTGATCCTGTTACAAACTGTGAGACAGAGCACTCAATGGTACCTAAACAGTACAGGGAATGATTGGCCCATGATATTCCCATGGCTGGCCATGAGGGGAGGGATAGAACATTACAGTGGATACTATCCAGGTTTTGTTGGCTGGGGCTTCATCAAGAGGTAGCAGCATATTGTAGAGCTTGTGCAAAATGCCAACTGGTGGCTCAAGGAGGTAAGAAAGATTAAGTACCCCTGCAACCCTTCCCTTATGTAACAACTCCTTTTGAGAGAGTAGCTGTGGATGTGGTGGGTCCCCTAACAAAGAGTTCTTAGCGAAATCAATTTATACTGGTTATGTGTGACTACACCACCCGGTACCCTGATGCCAAACCAATGAGAATGGTTACTGTCCCTAGAATAGCTGAAGAATTAGCTAAAATCTTCAGTCAAATGGGAATACCACAAGTGATTCTAACCGACAGAGGCAGTAATTTTACCTCTGTGATGCTGCAAGAATTGCACCATCTGTTTGGTGTCTCTGCAGTAGGTACCTCCTTGTATCACCCTCAAACCAATGGGTTAGTAGAAAGATTCAATAAAACACTTAAGAAAATGTTGCAAAAGTATGTACAAGAGGAAGGTCAAGACTGGGACAGATTTCTCCCTTGCCTCTTGTTTGCCTACAAGGAAGTACCCCAAGCAACAACTGTTTTTCCCCCTTTTCCTTACTATATGGTTGCAACCCTAGGGGACCATTAGATGTAAATAAAGAATACTGGGAGGAAGACAAAGGTGTGGGATTTACAAACATTGTGAATTACATAACTGACTTAAGGGAAAGGCTTGTGAAATATGTAACTATGCCTCATATGATTGACCAGAAACAGCAGGGTCAAAAAGAAATTCATGATAAAGGACTGAAATACAAATATTTTGAACCCAGGGAAAAAGTGTTGCTATTGTTGCCTAGTATAGAAAATAAGCTTCTAATGAGATAGCAACGGACTTATGTGGTACTTCAACAGACTGGTATTGTGAATTATGAGATTGAAATGCCTGGGTGGAGACCAGTAAAAAGGGTATACCATGCCAATTTGTTAAGGAAATGGATAGATAAGCCAAACCCATCCTTCTACATTCAACCTGAACAAGGCCTATCAGAGATATCGGCGGCTTATGATAGATTAGTGACACAACGAGGGGAGAATGAAATTCAGATTAATCTGGAATTAAAGCCTGATCAAAGACAAAAGGTTGATCAACTCTTGGAGTTTTTTAAAGAAACATTTGCTAAAACACCAGGAAAGACATTATTTATTTATTTTTTGTTAACCGGGTAGGTACACTAGACAGCACGGCCTCCTATTTTCAGGTACGACCCAGCAGAGTACAACAAAGTGTACATAGACAATAGTAGATACAAGAAAACATCATGGGACAAGTAGAAGTCAGACATAGTACACATATACAAAATTTTCAGCAAATTACAGTATGTTTGCAGGAATCTATATGTAGTAACAAAACAGAAATATAAGTGCAAATAAGTAACAGTCATAAGTCATACAACTAGTGAGTAAGTGCTAGAAGAGAGGAAATGACAAGCTTTCTAGGCAGGTTTGAGAGTAGTAGAGATTGGAGTCAGTAGGCAACTAGGAGGAACCAGTACAGGATTGGGTGAATAGAGGACAGGAGCAGGGTTCAGAGCTTAGAGGAGCCATATGAAGCTCCTGTTTGAAGCTGTGTGGAGAAGGGGAGATTCTTAGACTCAGTGGAAGGGAGTTCCATAGTTTAGGGGCCCAGCTAAAGAAAGCATTCTCCACCATTTTGGTTTTACATCTCGGTTGGACAAGAAGGGATTTGTCAGCTGATCTCAGTGGGTAGGCAGAAGTCACTGGTTTGAGCAGTAGAGCCAGTTTGTCAGATATCTGGGAGGAGATTATATTCTTTATAAAACAGTAGGAAGTAAACTGTTGGAAGGCTGAGGGGGTAAACCATCCCAGACTGGAGTATAGTGTGCATCGGTGAGTAAGTTTGGGCAAAGACAAAGCAAAATGGCAAATGCTGTTGTAGCAGACATCCCACTTTCAGAGGAGCCCTCCAGTAGTTGCTGGAAAGGTTATTAACCCATATGCCAATTTGGGTCTCAGGATCCCCTGTGCAACAGCCATCCTCGCCGTGGATGTTAGGCAACATCTCACCTTATATGCCAGTCCAAGTTGAATATTGACAGGTTTAATAACTGAGGCTAGGTGCAGGTCAAAATCCAAGGCAGGATCAAGGGTTACTCCTAGGTATTTAAAAGAGGTAACTGTGTTAAGGGGAGAGCCATCAAGTGCTCTGATACTTACTGGCTGGGTGCAGGACCGAATTTTTGAACCTGAAATGAAGAGCATAGTCACTGTTTTATTTTTATTTAAGACAAGCTTGTTTTGCAATAACCAGCTCTGAAAGGTATTGAAGTTACTATTGAGATTCAGGTTGATCTCTGAGAGGTTTGAGGAGGATGAGTGAAGAACAAGATCATCTGCATATAGCAGACCTGAGCAAGCACCAGTGGGCAGTGGGATGTCAATTATGAAGACTGTAAACAGGAGAGGACCAAGAATCAAACCCTGGGGCACTCTGATCAAAGTAGGAGCAAGAGGGGACTTAGCACCTCCCATCTGGACAAACTGTTGCTGGTTTGAAAGATAAATTTTGGAACCAAGTGGTGAAAGAGGGTGAGAAGCCTAGGGATGACAACTTTGTTAGGAGCAGCGGGTGGTCAACTAAATCAAACGTTTTTGTAAGATCAACAAAAGTAGCCCCAGTGAGAGAGCCTTTGTCTATAGCAAGTCTGACCTCATTTGTAAACTGTATGAGAGCAGAGGATGTACTGTGCCTACATCAGAAACCATGTTGGTCAGGGGTGAGGAGTTTGAAGGAGTACAGGTTATCCGAGACCTGGGTAGCAACAACTTTCTCCAGTATTTTAGAGATGGTGGAGAGGATGGCAATAGGGCAGTAGTTATCCAGGTAACTGGTGTCCCCCTTTTGTAGACCAGTACAACTCGAGCAATCTTCTAGAGGGAAGGGACATGTCTTGTAAGAAGAGACAGGTTGAAAAGTCTAGTCACTGGACAGACTATAGACGGTGCAATGGTTCTAAAGAGTTCATCTGCCCCTGTCTATTAGGGGTGGTGCATGAGATTAAACTGACACAAAGTAAACCAGTTCACCAGAGGCCCTATAGGTTACCAGAGGAAATCCAAAAAGAGGTCGTGGATGAGGTAAGGAAAATGCAACAAGCAAATGTGACTGTTCCTTCACATAGTTCTTGGTCCTCACCTTTAGTAGTGGTAAATAAAAAATAGGGTGGTGTTTGGTTATGTTTGAATTTTCGGAAAATCAATGCAATTTCTGAATTTGATGGCTAACCCATGCCAAGAAATGATGATCTGCTAGATCAGATAGGCTCTGCATGATTTATCAGCACACTAGATTTGATGAAAGGGTACTGGCAGATACCCTTAACACCACAGGCCCAAGAGTTAACAGCTTTCAGTACCCCTATTGGTCTATACCAATTTATGACCATGCTATTCGGTTTGCATGGGGCTCCAGCCACTTTTCAGAGATACATGGACCATATTTTAAGACCCCATAATCAATACAGCGCTGCCTATTTGGATGACATGCTTATCTATAGCCCAGATTGGAACACCCACTTAATTAATCTTAGCGCTGTTATTCAAACCATTAAGGATGCAGGACTTACAATAAATTCCTCTAAATGTGCTATTGCTAAAACTGAGACCAGATATTTGGTGTTTATAATTGGGCAGGGAACTGTAAAGCCAGAAACAGACAAAGTGAAGCACGTGGCCAATAGTCTTATTCCCGCTACCAAATCCCATGTTAGATCCTTTTTAGGACTAGCAAGTTACTATTGAAGGTTAATTCCTGGTTTTTCCACCATTGCAACACCACTTACAGAACTGACTAAAAACAGGTATCCAAATAAAGTGAAGTGGACTGCTGATTATGAAACAGCTTTCTGGAATATAAAGGCAGCTTTATGTTCTGCACCAGTACTCCTAAGTCCAGACTTTAGAAAACCATTTAAGGTCCAAACCGATGCCTCTGACATGGGCATTAGGACAATCTTATCCCAGCATGATCACAAAGGTGAGCACCCAATTCTATTCATTAGTAGGAAATTGCATGAGAGAGAAAGAAAGTATTCTACAGTAGAGAAGGAGTGCTTGGCCATAAAATGGGCTATAGACGCTCTCAAATATTATTTATGAGGGCATGGATTCACTATTGTAACTGACCATAACCCGCTATGTTGGCTACACCTCATAAAGGATAAGAATATGGGCATCATGCGCTGGTACCTGTCCCTCCAGCCCTATAAATTTTCTATAAAACGTAAAACTGGGCCTCAACATCAAAATGCCGATTTTTTATCCTGGTATGGAGCTGAACATGTTATGACTGAAAATTGTGATGTGACTTGTAATAATGAATGATGTGTTTAAGAAAAAAAAAAAACACATACGTCAGGGAAAAGAACAGTAGTATCAGTTTATTAAATGTGTAAATGTTAGTTATATGTTAAAAACTGTTCTGCTTATTAAGGATCCCTGAGGGGAACTTCTGGAGAGTGTGGGTGGAAGTTCCAACCCTTCTAAGGGTGAAAGGTTCAGCCAACATCATACTGTGTTGCCTTTTTAAATGAGGATGAGTGTTTCCTTACTAGATTCAAGATCACAGCCACATTGGGCTACCATGATATAGCAGTAGTAACTTAGCCTATTTTTATTAGTTTTAACATTTTTTTGCTGTTTTATTTTGTTGTTTTATTTTGTCTTTTCCATTATTTGTTTGTGAAATACCTGCTGATAGCCGTCGGCAAGAATAGCAACAGTGCTTTGTTATTTCTTAATGCTGTTACCCTTGAGACTGAGAAGATGCTCAGGAATAGGTTTGGGGCCCTCCTGGATTGTTCTGACTTGGGACTGGGAAGTTCATTATCTGTGTTGTCCGGAGCTGGATCTGGGAGTCTGCTGAATGGGACTGTGGGCTGACCAATGGTTTTGTGTTGCCTCGGGACTGTGCCCTGGATTCTGTGAGTACCTGGAGATACAGCCTGGAGTAGGGTTATCAGAACTCTGAGGCCAGTTTTTGGGAGACTTAGCAGTTCCTGTGTTCTGGCCTTATGGACTGCAGCGATTATTGGCCTTTACAGTGAGCTAGCTGAACCTGGTCTGAACCCAGGGCAGTTTACTGGGGTTGTTGACTGCGAGGAGAGATCGGGGCTGGTGCTGTTGGAGGACAGACTCCAGTGTGCCCATGGTTTCTGGGTATTTTGGTGGGAAAACTTGACAGCCTGCTCACTTGGAACCAGTCACAGGTTGACTTTTCTGGAAACCCCTAGGGGGATGATCGGGGTGAGAATTCTTTTCAGCTGGGTAGCTCCAATTTAGTGGAAACCTGAATCAGGTTGAAGACTTGAAGTGATTTTTCAGCTGCAGCGGAGTTCTGATTATGTTATTTTGGAACTGGTGGCATATTGACAATGGTGTTTACCCCTTTAAAGGAGGCAGACCAAGTTGTCCTGGTGGACCCCTTCCCCAAGCAGAAAAATAGAATGTCTCAGAGGGGTAGAGGTGGGTGGGGTGGAGCCCCAAGGGACAATAGGCAGCTACAGGAAAGGGAGGAGCACAGGGAGGAACAGGATAGCCATAGGATGTAGGGGGTAAGGGGAGGGGAAAAAAGCCAGGGTACATAACAGGCTGCACAGAGGTAATCTGCCTCTTTCTGCTGGATAATTTTGTTGGCTTGATCAACAGAACCAGCACATCAGAATCGACTGTCAAGATTTTTGGAAGCTGAAACAGTCTGAGGTAACAAGTGGAAGGAGGTACCACAAGGTAAAAAAAATGTATAGAAGTTGTTTATAAGTGGCTAAGACAGGAAAAAGAATGTGTGAGACTGCTGGAAAAGGCAGTAATTGAGTGAATCAGATGGTACAAGTCATTTTTGTTGTCCCATGTGGGGAGAATGTAAAAAAAAAAAAAGAAATGCTATTGTGTGGGAAAGGAGAGATAGCCCCAGGTAGGAGGGTAGGAGTTATCATTGAAAATGTTTGAGCTAGTTTACTAGGTACTCTTGCCTAGGGGACAGAGGAGCTGCAGAGGCTTAAAATTTAAATAAAGAATGTCCAAGTTTGCTTTGGAGATGTGATATCCCTCGAGGCAGGGAAGCGTCGGAGAGAGGAGCTGATCCGTGGTTTTGGGTGGGGGTACTGGAGCGTGGCATGAACGGAGTGCAAGAAAGTGAACACGTTTTGGTGTGCTTTAAAAAAAAAGGGAAGAAAAGGGAGCCTTTCAGTAAAAAGCAAGAGGCAGGCCCCCAAAATTGAGTGGAAGTCACCAGCTGCTAGGCCGGCTTGGATGCAGGTGAGCGGTGGCATCTGACATCATACCACATGGCTGGGGGGATGGGATGAGTCTCCAGCATAGGCGAGTTTTGTGGCACAGAGCAAGGGAAAAGGGTTGTTTCTCACTCAGCTGCACTCCCCAGGGAGAACAAAAGCAACACTGGCAACTGTCGAAAGAGGGGGTAGTTTTTTTATTTCAAGCTTGAAAGAGACTGTTTGGGTCCACAAGGCGGAAAAGTGCTGGTCGTTGTTTTTGTGTGCTCATAGCACTGAGGGGGAAACAATTGTGATATTTTCTGGCTGAATTCTGTAGAACTGCTGTAGTGGCTAAAGCATGTTCTCCTGGTGTTGTTCAGAGGGAGACTTGGTCCTGTGTCACCACGGGCATGCAGGCATTGGTGCGAGTGGCATCTGACATCACTCCACGTGGAGGGATCACCTTTTTTAGGGATGGGACAGCATTTTTGGGAGTTCCAAGACAACAGGGAGGCAGCAGCTACCAAAGCCTACGTTTTAAAGAAATAAGGAGCTTTTCTTCAAGGAATGGCAATGGCATAACAGGGAGATGTTTTTATACTAATACAAACAGGGGTTTAGGTTGGTCTTTCACCTCCCATTCTCTGAGTTAAGACAAATTATAGTGGACAAGGGGCCATAAGATGGAGCTACCAGGCCGATGGTGAACAAAAGGGGGGAGCAGCAAAACGGGAGAGGGGTCGGAGCTATATGTTTTGCACTAGGGCAAAAGCACTGAGCTGAAATTCTGGGTTTTTAACAAAACTGACCATACCACAAGGCAGTGCCCTCTGGGTCAGTAGAAGAAGCAACATGGGAGGTGGGGGGTGGTGGGACCTGTAGAGCCAGGTTTATGGGACACAGGAGGAAGGTACCAGTTAGTGGTAAAAAAAAATGGTTGAGGGCATTGGTGGGGTGAGAGGCCATGTGTGCCCAGACTGTGGTTTTTAGATGATAACAACCTACCTTTTTCAGTTCATTGCAGTATTTGTGTGTAGCATGATGGGAAAAAAGATGGCACTGAAGAAAAGCAAACCATCCAGAGAGGATGCATACAAGGCGATAATGGAGCTGGTAGAAAAAGCCAGCATGATGTGGTAGCTAGTGGAAGGCAAGGAGCCAGGAAAGTTGGGGGAAAAGTGAAAAGCAGAGAAGGGGAGAAGGGGAGAAGGGGAGAGGGGAAAAGACCAACAGGGAAGAGCTGGAGTCCAGCAAGACCTCAGCCGCCAGTGGAGATCCCTCCCCAGGATGCCAGCCCCGTGCCATACCCCCCTTGTGATCCTGAACTGGTAATACTACCTCCAGAGCCAGTGAGTTTACCCCCAACAGAACCCAGAGTGGAGCCCCAGTCCACAGCTGCTCTCGCACCCCTGACAATGGACAGGCCAGCACAAGAAAAAGGACCAATGCAACTCACCGACAACTGGCCCCAGGGAATGGACAGGCCAACAGGCAATGTATCAGGATCTGTGGAGAGTATCAAGGAATATACTGGGCAGATTATTGAAACGCAGTGGGCAGGGGGGTTGGGACAGATGGAGACGGCATTGGCAGAGATTATGTCAGAAAAGGGGAGTGCAGAGGGAGAGAAGAAGGAAACGGATAACATGGGAAAGGGCACCCGGGACATTGGAACACCAGGTATGAGAATAGGTGAGCACGTACCATTGGTCACAAAGGAGAAGATTTGGAAGGGGGACTACATGGACATATTTGCATTGGTAAGCAGGGAAGTGGCTGCCAAGTATGAGGAGAAGGAGAATATAGGCAAGAGTGAGATGGCAGCCATGGTAGTGTTGCTAGAAAAGAAGGAGGAGGGCAAATTTACTAAAGGAAAAATGTGGGATGGATGGTTTGTGGGATTCACCACATATTCAGCCATAGTGATGGAGAAGAAGCCAGAGATGGGGATTCCTTTGATCACATATTCTTTGATCATATGACAAGCAAAAGCAAAAGGGTGTGTGGGATGCATATACTACGACAAATTTTTTCATCAAAGAATGGCCACATATGGGGATGTAAGATGGGATACTAAACAGCTTAATCTGTGGATGGACTATGTGACTGACCAGTCCACCCCAGAGGGAGAGATGGGAAAAAGGGCAGGGGTACTTCAGAAATGCTGCTGGGGTTACAACAGAGCTTTCTATTTATGGCAGCAGTGTTGTTTCAGGCATGCATGCTCAAAGTGTTGGGGTTCTTAATCCATGACATGATGCAGGAGCCAGTGGCCACATGGGTTTCAAGTGGGGGGCAGCCAAGGTGCCAGCCAACAGCCCTTTCATGAAGGACAAGTTTATAAGGGTCAGACCTGGAACAGAGGTATGAGGGGCAGAGGGTATAGCAGTAGGGGGGGCCCAATCCTACTGAGTTAGGGAGAGGAAGCAAGAGGAAGAGGGAAGAGGGCAGGTAGAAGCATGAAGGGGTAGGGTGGGCAGACAGCAATTTCGGGCAGCCAGGATGCCCATCAAGTGGGAGGCCTGGGAGGGATGGCTGGCAGAATACCCCAACACAGATGCTGCAAAAACCTTAAGTAGAGGTTTTCAATCAGGTTTTTCTTTGCAATGTAGGATGCCAAAACAAGCTAGGGAGGTGAACAATTTGGGCTCGGGAAAAGAAGACATCTTGAGAAAAAAGATTGAAAAGGAGAAAGCAGCAGGAAGGGTAGAAGGCCCTTACCCTTTTCCCCTGATAGCTAATTTGAGTATATCCCACCTGAGTTTGGTCCCTAAGAAACAAGATGGGGATTACAGAGTGATTCATCACCTATCATTCCCAGAGGGAGACTCAGTTACTGATTTTATAGGGGAAGAGCACAGTCAGGTGACTTATGCCTCATTGGAAGAGGCAGTGAAGATCATTCGGGCAACCCCGGATGCATGGCTAGCGAAGACGGACATTGAGTCAGCCTTTCACCTGCTTCCGGTTAGAAGGGAGGACTGGGACTTGTTGGGCTTTAAAATAGGGGACTAGTATTATTTTGATAAACCAATGCCCATGGGTTGTTTGATAGCATGTGCAACTTTTGAGACATTTAGCACCTGCCTGCAATGGATCTTCCAGGACAACACAGGGTATAAAATGGTCATACATTATTTGGATGATTTTTTGCTGATAGGCAGCAGCCGAGTGGAAACAGAAGAGATGTTGGCTAGCTTTCAGCAATTGTGTGGGAGCTAGGTGTACCATTAGCACCAGAAAAAATGGAAGGCCCTAGTAGGGTCCTGGAGTTTTTAAGGATCAAGGTAGACGCGCTGAATGAGGCATTTAGGCTGCCAGACAAGAAAGTGAAGAAGATAAGGGAGTTGATTCAACACCACACAAGCAAGAGGCATGTGCAGTTAAGGCAAGTGCAGCAAGTCCTGGGGCATTTGAACTTTGCATGCAGGGCAACAGGGCCGGGAAGGACATTCACAAGATGGCTAGTGAGAACAACAGCTGGGGTGATGAGGCCGCACCATTGGGTGGACATAAGGCAGGGGGTTAAACAGGACTTCAAGGTATGGGAGGAATTCTTGAGAAGCTACAATGGCATATCCTTTTGGCAGGAGGAATGGGTTTTTAATACTGATTTAGACTTGTACACGGATGCGGCAGGGGGAAGGGTATTGGGGGATACTTCAGAGGAAAGTGGTTCACGGATCCTTGGCCAGATGAGTGGTTGAAGGAAGGTAGGGTGAGGGACATCACGCTATTGGAGATAATGCCAATTTGGGCCTGCACCCTGGTTTGAGGGTAGGAGTTGTGAAATCAGAAGGTTACATTCTGGTGTGATAATAAGGCAGTGTGGAGGTCCTGAATAACAAAGTGGGTAGGTCAGAGCCAGTGAGGCGGGTGTTGAGGCAGCTAGTGCTAAGAGAATTGCAGTTGAATATGTCATTTTGGGCTAAACACATAGATGGGGAGAGGAATGTACTAGCTGATAGCCTTTCCCATCTGCAGCTGGACTGTTTTCGGGCACTGGTGCCAACGGTGGTGGAGCAAAAAACTCCCATTCCAATGAACATCTGGGATGTTGGCAAGAGGGAGCAGAGCTGCTGTTTCATAGCTCATGGGCATCACAGACCTTGAGGGCCTATGAAGGGTCATGGCGGGCATTGTAGGATTTCAGGGCAGAGCATCACATGGAGGTAAGTGGGCCAGTTATGGTAGAGCAGCTGGGAAAGTTTACAGTTGAACAATGGCAGAGGGGACTGGAATACAACACAATGGGGGTATACCTAGTAGGGATTAGTGTGGTATGCAGCCTGAAGAGGTAGCAGGACCCCATGAAATAAATGTTGATACGTAGGATGATGCAAGGATGGAGCAGGTTGAGACTGAAGGACAAGGACGGCTGGCAACCGATAGTGGAGCACTGGCTAGCCAGGCTGCGGAACATATTGCCAAGGGTGTGAAAATCCAAAGATGATTCGCAGCTATTTTTTACAATTTATGTAGTAATGTTTAGGGGGGCTTTGAGAGTGAGTGAGGCAGTAGGTCACAGCCAAAAAGATGAGGGGGTGGCTAGGGTGGAGGGATGTAGTTTGGGGGCTGAAAACAATACAACTGGTCATCAGGCGGTCCAAAACAGACCAGGTGGGAAAAGGTTGTGTCATAAGCTTGCAGCCACATGTGGAAGGGTCATTGTGTCCAGTTAGGGCTCTGTGGGCTTACGCCACAGAGATATATAATAAAGAAGGGCTATTATTTGTACATGGGGACAGGGAAAAAAGTTACCAGGTAACAGCTGTTCTTAAAAAAGGCAAGAGGTTTCTGGGCAAGGACCCATCATGTTATTCCTCTCATTCTTTTCAGATAGAAGCCGCATCAAAATGGGCGGCCGAAGGGGAATCAGTAGATAAGATTTTGGAGATGGGTCGATGGTGGTCTGTCAGCTACAAAAGATACATCCATGCATTTAAAGAGTAACATGGCATCTTGTTTTGTTTTTTAGGACCTAGCTGAGAAGGGGCTCTGGGGAGGGGCCGGGGGGGGTTACAAAAAAAAAAGGGTAGTCATGAAGTAAGGTATTAAACAGAGTTTTTTATCTAATTCATATGCAGAAGGAGGATCATGGAGGTGTGGCTCTACGGGCATTCCTGCATTTATGGGGTGGAAAGGAGAGCAGAAAAGAAGGCCGGGGGAGAGCAACTCTACCAGGATGTCAGACACTGTAGATTGACATGGTGTGGCATCCGAGGGATGAAGTGGGCATAGTTACTACCGACGTTGCTAGAGATGAAGCAATGGAGACCCAGACCAGATTTGATTATTGTCCACCTGGGAGGGAATGAAATAGGTGAAAAACCATGGGTAGATACCTATCTAAGGGTGAGAAATGATTTTGAAAAAGTGAAACAATGGTGGCCAGATGTGGGTTTAGTGTGGTCTGACATGATACCTTGGAGAGTATGGAGGCATACCCGCAGACATGTAGCGGTAGAGAGAGCCAGGAGAAAGATGAATAGGAGAGTGGGGACACTAGTGAGAAGCCTGGGGGGGAGCGTATTACTAAGAGGAGTCGAGGAGTGGGTGGATGAATTTTATAGATCAGATAGGGTGCACTTATCAGACCTAGCGATAGATATGTTTAACACAGAGATAATGGGTTTCATTGAGGCATGGAGGAGACAACAAGGTGAGAAGTAAGGGGAGCTGAGGGTATATATATATATATATATATATATATATATATATATATATATATATAAAAAGGGTGGAGAACAGGTGTGAGGAAGGCCAGTCATCCAATGCAAGCTGGAGACTGGCTATGGAGAAAAATGGGGGATAATGGGGTGGGGGTGAAAAAGAAGAAGAAAAAGAAGGAAAAGGAGAAGGAACCAAAGGAGAAGAAAGCGGTATTGGTTATCACCGTTACCTATAAGAAAGAGAAGAAAAAAGCTCCCAGGTCTTCACCTGGGGAGGTGAGAAGAAGCAGAGGAAAATCTTGAACTGATATTGATTATGTAATGCAATACAATTGAAGAGGTGTAATATGACAACAGAAAGAAGATGATAATGATAATGTAACAAAAGAAATGTGATTATTGTAATAAATTGATTGCCAATCTGAGCGCAACAACACACAAGTGGTCTGTCTTTTGTGGGGAATGGGGAATCTGAGACAATGGTGTTTGCCCCATTAAAGGGGGCAGACCAAGTTGTACTGGTGGACCCCTCCTCCAGGCAGAAAAATGAAATGGCTCATACAGGTAGAGGGGGGTGGGGTAGTGCCCCAGGGACAATAGGCAGCTACAGGAAAGGGAGGAGCACAGGGAGGAACAGGATAGCCATAGGACATAGGGGGTAAGGGGAGGGGAAAAAAGCCAGGGTACATACAGGCTGCACAGAGGTATTATGCCTCTTTCTGCTGGATAATTTTGTTGCCGCCCACCCACCCATTTAAATAAGGGAAAGGAAAGGAATGGAAGTCCTATGGAAAAAAGGAGGTGAGGGGGGCTGCTTCACAGGTGGATGACAGCAGGGGTCCGGTCGGATGGGTGAGGTCTGCCAAAGGTGGATGGCGGGGGATATATATTTATATATATATATATAAAAGGGGAGAACAGGTGTGGTGGGAAGGCCAGTCATCCAATGCAAGCTGGACACTGCCTATGGAGAAAATGGGGATAATGGGTGGGGTGGGGGAAGAAGAAGAAGAAAAGAAGGAGAAGCAACAGAAGGAGAAGAAAGCAGTGTCGGTTATCATCGATAACTATAAGAAAGAGAAGAAAAAAGCTCCCAGGTCTTCACCTGGGGAGGCGAGAAGAAGAAGCAGAGGAAGATCTTGAACTGATATTGATTATGTAATGTAATACAATTGAAGAGGTGTAATATGACAATGGAAAAATGATGATAATGATAATGTAACCAAAGAAATGTGATTATTGCAATAAATGTATTGCTGATCTGAGTGCAACAACACACAGGTGGTCTCTCTTTTGTGGGGAATGGGGAATCCGGGACAATGTCTTCCTTTATATGAGAACAACCCAGGTCAGACTGTCCCTTTTCTCTTCCTATAGACTTTGGTGAAGCAGTGAGAGTGCTTCGCTTTTTCTACTAAGAACAATTTGTGTGACTGATTAAATAATCTCCCTGCCTATGTGAGAGATAGGTTTAGGGATTAAATCCTCTGAGGTGAGAGCTCTGAGGGTCTTTATTATTATCTTAAAGACTTCAGTGGTATATAGGTGGAAAAGTGACTGGGGCTGCGTGCCCAGATTTCTCAAACTCTTTCTGAGGACCCAAAAACCTGCCTGAAGGGGAAGAACAGTTGTCTTACTGGGTTTTTTATTAAGTGCTCTCCCTCACTACGTGAAAGGTGGGGGTGGGGGGTTGGTTTACATTTAGTTTTAAAATAATTTAATTATTGTTTTCTTTTTGATATTTGTTGTACAAGTTATTTTAAATAAGTTATTGGTTTTGATGGTGATAATAAAATCTACTGATTGATAGTAGTTTTAATATTTGACAGCATGTGTTGGGACTAAGCTTCTGTGGGCAAGCACTACTCCCCCTCTAGGCTGAAGGATCTGCACCCCTTCGACAGCCCCCCATTGTGACCCAAGGTATATAGGCATTGTTGTGCCTTGGGGATTGCATGGAGGAGGCAGAGGGGGTTCTTCGGCTGGTGGGAGAGGAGTAGAGTGGGCAGATAAGGGTGGTGGGCCAGGGAGACACCTTGAGGTGAAATGGGTCCAGGATAGGGGTTTGCAATGCCTGGTTCCCATACCCAAGGGCTCCACTGATAGTGGGCAAGTGGCCCTTCTCCTCCAAGGCCTCTCACCCAACTTGGGTGGTGTTATGCAATGCCAGGTCCATAAAGAACAAGACAGTAATTATTGCTGATCTTGTCAAGTCATGTGACCTGGCTTGCATCACCGAGACCTGACTGGATGAGAATGCTGGTCCCATATTGGAGTCAGCTGTTCCAGCTGGGTATTCGGTGATACATCGCTCGAGATTGGATCGAAGGGGGGGGGGTATTTGTTTTAAATCAGAATTGGGCCTTGTAGAGGTTCCAGTGGTACCCCCTAGATCCCATGAGTATATCATGGGAGCAGGTGTGGGCAGCAGAACCTTACTCATCTACCATCCACCCGGTGATGAGAACGTTTTTCTGCAGGAAGTTGCAGACTTCATTGTCAACCTGGTGTTGGAGCTCTCCAGGTGGTTGGTTCTAGGGGACTTCAGCGCCTAGGTTGATGATGAACTCTCGCATTTTGGTCAAAACTTCCTCCAATTGATGACTTTGTTGGGCTTTACGCAGGCTGTTACCGCTGCTACCCATATTTAGGGGCACTCTCTCGATCTGGTGTTTACCCTGGGGATGGAGATCACCAGACTGGTGGTGGAACCAGTTGGGTGGTCTGACCATCACTCTATAAGGTTCAATTTTGTGCCCCCCCCATGAGACCAACCCCTTTGGAGATGGTCCAGTACCACCCTTTGAGGGAAATCACCCCTGTGGATCTGATAGTGGTGCTGGACCTATCGAGTTGGCCTGTGGAGTCCATGGAACAAGATGTCTTAGTAGTCCACTATAATAATATGATGCTGAAGACTCTGGATTCCACGGCACCTGTCCGTGTTCTCCCCCTCTGCCTCCACCCTTGGTCCCCTTGGCTTGATGGGACATTGATGGAGTTGAGGAGAGTGGGGTGAAGATTGGAACACTGCTTGTGGAAATCTGGCCTGGAAGGTGACAGACTTAGATTGATGGCCCATTACATGGACTATCAATCAGAAATCTCCCATAAAAAGGCAAAGTTCCTGTCCAGGGAGATAGCTGCATCAAGAAATTGACCAACTCAGCTCTTCTGAACCATGGACAGACTGTGCAATCCAGCCTGTCTGCAGGGTTGGAGAGCTTTTTCACAAATAAAGTGTGATGAGTTTGCTCGGTTGTTTGATGATAAGATGTCATCGATCAGGTTGGAGAGCCACAATATGCATTCAAATGAGCATGGCAGTGATCAATGTGAGGTTACAGGCCCTCGGTCTACCTGGACAGATTTCGACCAGCCAGCGATCATGGATATCATGAAGATTGTCCAGGGCTTGTGACCAACTTGCTGCAGTCTGGATCCTGGTCCTACACACCTCCTTGTGGGGTGCGAGGATGTGATCGGATTAGTCCTTGCTGAGATAGTCTGGTGCTCTCTGGATTAAGGGGTGTTTCTGGAGTCTCTGAAAGAGGCTATCATGACACCACTGTTGAAACAATCTTCCCTTGACCCAGACTGTCTCATTAACTACAGACCGATCTCTAACCTGCCCTTTTTGGGTAAGGTTATTGAGAAAGTAGACGTGTTGCAGCTCAATGACTTTCTTACCACCCATGAAGTCTATGATTCTCTCCAGTCCAGTTTCAGGAAGAGGCACAGTACCGAGATGGCATTGATTTGGGTACTGAATGATCTCCTAATAGCGAGAGATCGGTGGAGCCGTTCAATCTTGGTTCTCCTTGATCTCTCCGCAGCATTCGACACAGTGGACCATGGGATGTTGCTAGATCACCTGTGGCTGCTCTGTGGACTGTCGGAAATAGTCCACAGATGAGTCCACTCTTTCCTCATGGGCAGAACTCAGAGGGCAGTATCAGGAATTATTTCCTTTGCCCCCTTTGTTCTGCCCTGTGGGGTGCCACAGGGTTCTGTGCTTTCCCCTATGTTGTTCACGGTGTACATGCTGCCATTCAGACACATTATAAGACATTATGGGCTGAGTTTTCACTGCTATGCAGATGATACTCAGCTCTGTATGTCCTTTGTGCCCGAACAGAATGATGCATTATCGGTCTTTAACAACTGCCTCACTGAGATTCAGGACTGGATGAGTGCTATCTGGTTAAGACTGAATCCGGACAAGACTGAGGTGCTGGTGGTGGATCCGGGTCACCATGCAGAGAAGTTGACTCCTGGGTTTCCCTCTGTCCTTGTGTTAGGGGGTAACCAGTTGAGACCTTCTGAACAGGTACGGAATCTGGGCATAATTCTTGACAGCGAGCTGACGCTGAAGACACAGGAGTCACCCATTATCAAGTCTTCCTTTTACCATCTGAGGACAATAGCCCAGATAAAACACCTTGTTCCACATGATGACCTTCCTGTGTTGGTTCACGCCTTTGTTTCTTCGCATCTTGATTACTGTAATGCTCTATATCTAGGGTTGCCGGGGATGGATCTCCATCGGCTGCAGCTGGTGCAGAACGCTGCAGCCAGGTTGTCTACTGGATTACCAAGAACTTGACATATCACAACTATGCTGCACGAACTGCACTGGCTGCCGGTGCAATGGAGGATCACCTCCATGGTCACATTGCTGACCTATAAGACCCTACATGGACTGGGAGTGGGCTACTTGCAAGATCTCCTTTGACCCTACTGCCCTTTCTGCCCACTCTGTTCCACTGATGAGGGATTGCTAGAGATTCCCAGGGCTCCTCTTCAGTCATCTGGGGCCAGAGCTTTTTCTTTTGTGTCCACAACCCTGTGGAATTCTCTACCTCGTCGGATTAGAGAGTGCCTCTCCACGGAGTCATTTAAGGCTGCTTTGAAGAGCTATTTATTTGAATTAGCCTATTAATTAGTTATCCTGCTGCCTTTTTAATTGTTTGTATACTTGTATTTATTGTGATGGATGTTAATCTAGTTATGTATTTGCGCTTTGATATTTGAAAAGTGCACTATAAATGAATTCTGATTTGATTTGATTTGATTAACAGGGTGCCCCTGTTATGAATGAATAGTCCTGCAGTAAATATGTAACCCCCATATATTATTTTTCTACTTTTCTTTCATCTTTTCTTCCTCCTTTCTATGCTATATTTCGTGTCAGGGTGGCCAACCTGGCATATCTTTATTAACTTTACTGTCCCTTTAAATCCTACTTTCCCCATTATTGTACTTTAATAGTATCTCCCTTTATTTATAAAGGAACCTTCTAGTTTAATGAAAAGAAATGCTTGTATTCATAAAGTGCCCCAGGTTGTTTATGTAGCACTTCAGCACTGGAATGCTGGTGCTTCTGTGAAGAAAGTGAAGCTCTATGCACTACTGTAACTGGTGCCCCTTTCAGATGCACAGAAATACTGTACTGTATGCCTGAGGTCAGGTGAAGTAAATAAAAAGAAAACCGCTTGATGGGATATTGATGAAAAGCTCTTGTGAGCTTAAAAAGAAAAGGAAGTGCTGCAATTATTTCTTGTTTTGACAGCCCAGAAAGTTAGTGACTGGGAGCTGTCAAAACCTAGGCCAAAATTAAATGTTTAAACTGACGGCTGACATTTCAGCCATTGGGTTTTAAAGAGAAACAGCAGAAAATTAGGAACGGGCCCTAGGAAGGAGTGCTGAGCTATTATTATATAAAACACTACCATTTATTCAATATATGACAGTACAGTCCACATGTTAAAGCCCAAAATACATTACTAACATACTTTTACTTTGAAAGAACCTCCTGGGTCAAATAACAGGTCTCTTGGGCTGGCAGGGGGAGGCAAATAGGGAGTGTGCCCCTCATTTGTCATTTCCCTGTCCAGGCTGGGTATTGCTGTATATAAAACATATGAAAATGCACAAATAAATGTGTTTTTTTCACCTGAAATTGCTGCCATTATGGGGAGATTCCTACTATAGGACTGAAAGCCCCTGAAATGACTGCTTTTGTGAAAATCAGGAGAGATTATGTCATAGCAACTGGGAGGAGCTAATCTCCTAATGAGGTGTTAACCCACTAATTAAGGCTTCAGGTGGTCTTAAAGGAATATTCTTAGTAAGTATTCCAAGTAAGAATAATAAATAAAAGCTTGTTTTTCCTATTGTACAAGAATGATCCAAGATAGCCTTAGATAGGACCAATATAGGTATATTTTATGTTAAGTGGGAGATCCCCTGATTCTGATGTCACCATAAGGATTGCTTTAAACCTTCCACTAGGGAGCTAAATAAGTTAGAGTGGGTCAGTATCTTCTGACCACAGAGAGTGAACTAGCTAGTGTGAGAACTTACACACTGTATTGTTGGAAACTGAGTATTGGATATTGAATATACAGAAGACAGACAGAAGTCTCAAAAATAATTATTTTCTGATGCGTTGAGATGTTGTGATGGACTAACACCCGCAATTTTCTTTCTGCAAATATATTTTATTTTTATTTTTTTTGAGTTTTTGCAAAGTTTTTGCAAATAAAATAATAAATAAAATGTGTGTTTTTATGCACTAAAATTACTGTCTGGCATCTGTTATTTATCCCACACCTTCTACAGAAGGATACTTCCAAAACTCCAATGGAAGGTTCCATAATTGCATATTTTTAAAGCTATGATCCGATCCCAATAGGGCTGTAGGCTCTGCCCACAGCCATAAAAAGGACTGCCCAAAAAGGTCCAAAGTCAATACTTTCTTATTTATCATATGCTTTAAAAAGGGGTTCTTAGTTAGCAAAGATCAATAAAATGTGAAGAATCATAACCTCCACTTCACAGTGGCCACCATAGGTAAAAGAACAAAATATTGAATACAGGACTTTTGTGCTAGATTTTGAGAGGTTTATTGGTATTAGTCACCCACCAGGAGAACCACTGAACATATGACTCAAAATATGACTCAGTCGATTCCATTAGCCATGGTGATAATATTTCATCTTGAATTTGTAAGTGAGATGGCATATACTAACATGAAACTGTTGTATCAAATGAAATTGACATTTGTAAGTTTGTGTTGTTCTTTATTTTAACAAACAAATGTCAGATCATTACATAGTGGTCTGGTTACATGCATACAAACACAAATACAGCAGCGCCAGCCAGGATGCAACACAGTAATACTGTAGTATATCACAAAATACTGCAGTGTGCTGCAGTGAACATTGTGATTCAATAGCAGTTAACTCCTTTTGTACTGCAATATTTTGTGATGTGTCATTTACTGCAAGTTTCTGTGTTGCATCGTGGCTGGCTCTGATGTAAATACATCCATAATCAGGAGAGAAACAACAGCAGTGGTCCATGAAGTGTTTCCCTCACACTAACTCAGTGGGAATACACTGTCACCCCATTCTCTGCAAAGTTCTTGTGTAGTCTGAGCTTGAAGGTAATTACAGTATCAATTTATACCACATGCTCTAGCATTCTATTGCTAGTGAACACCCCCTCTTTTGCGAAGTAGTTCTTTCTGATGATTCTCTTCAACCTTATTTCTTTCACTGACATTGAGTGTCCCCTTGTAATTTCATTCTTGTGTATCTTGATATCTTGAAGACCTATATTTTGTCTGATTGTGTAGTCCCTTTCAGCCCAACTAAGTGGTAGCCTGTCTGTGGGTCTGTGAGCCTGATGCGGGCACATCTGTCTAGTGTCACCATTTGCCCTGGCACTGCCATCTGTGCCCAGAGCATCCCAAGGGTGCTCCCATAGGTCCCTGCTCAGTGTTCAAAACTGGTTTCAGGGTGTATCCCCGTCCATTGTGCTGCTGTACTGGGGCTGACTCTGCACTGGGGAGGCATAATGGCATCCTCCATCTGACCCCTCTAGTGTACCACCTCTTTGGCACAGCACCCCACCTGTGGCAGATCTGGGGACTTTGGAACAGGGACCCCTGTTGTTCGAGAAGCTGGTGCAGGGTCTCTGGCACACTCAGGGCTGCCACAGGTAAGGGTGCGGTGCAACTTACGTCACTCTATGGGCACTCTGGAAATTGAGCCTATTGAATAACTTAAACACAGAGGACAGAATAATACTCCTGGGAGATTTTAATATGCCCGACATAAACTGCAATATTAAGGAAGGTAATACACCACTGGAAAGAGAATTTTTAGAATGCTTAAATGAGCTAAACCTAGAACAATATGTGAATGCATGTACAAGGGGAAATCACACTTTAGGCATTATACTCAGGAATCTAGAGGGACAAATAACTAACTGCAGAACTTTGGAACTGCTGGACAGAAGTGATCATAACATGGTCATTTTCAATACTTCAGGAACAAAATGCAAAATTAGTGGGCACACCAAAATGGTTTAACGTGGTGGACTTCAACCATATGAGAGTGTTTACGGCCTATGGCATTGGGGACAACAGCTGGAGGGAAAGAACCTTAATGAAATGTGGGAAATACTACCACTTAAATTGTCAGAACTTACATCAACATATGTACTGGAAATAACAAAATACAGTAAACTTGGTAGAATTCCAGGGTGGCTAAACAAGAAGATAAAAAAGAAAATGAACAAAAGGAAAAGGCAAACAACAGGGCTAAACAACTTAACTCACCAGTAGCATGCAATGTATGACAAACACAGTTAGTGAATGCAAGAGACTGGCAATGAGAGCTAAATTAGCCTGTAAAGTAAAGGAAAAGTATAAATCATTTTATAACTATATAAACTACAAAACGAATAATGTGTCTCAGGTGGGTCCACTGCTTTCAAAAGGGAATTTTAATAAAAGATGAGAAACCAATGGAAATTCTAAATAGCTTCTTCTGCAGTGCATTTAGGTCTAAATATAGCAACATATCTAGACAAATTGCAACAAACAGTCCCAAAATCATGATAAATGAACAAATAGCAAGGGGAAATCTTGGACAAATATGACAAAGGCACCAGGCCTGGATGAATTGCATTCAAGAATAATAAAAGTACTAGCAGATGAACTGGCTGTCCCAGTAACTAAAAATCTCCAATATTCTCTGGACAATGGAGAAGTAGTAAACTGTTGAAGGAAAGTAACAGTTATTCCATTATTTAAAAAGGGGGACAAAACAGATCACAGGAGATTTAAACCACTTAGACTGACCCCAGTGCTTAATAAGATGTTAGAGGGCATTATCAAGGATGACATGGATAACATTATAAGGGACAACATGCCAAGCGATGGGACATTGTTGTGGCATGCTGACAATATGGGTTTGCACCACAAACCCAGATGTCAGGAGCAGAGGCTGGCAGGGAGGAAGTCAGAGTATCCTTTGGATGCTTTCCTCCTGGGAAGGGATGATCATGGTGCACCACCTCTGTAGCGGCTCCTGGTGGGAGCTTAGCAAAAGTATTCTTAATAGTGTCAGTGACCACATGTTGCTGCACATCCCCAACCCCAGGACACCCCTGCGGCTGCATAAGTGAGGGTGAGTCCCAGAAAATGGGAAACACAACCACCACAGTAAACTGGATGATGGCTGCCATGTCCCCCACACCACCAGTCCCCCAGGTGTACCATTCCCTTTCCCATAGCTCCTGTCATCTCAGATGGCATTGACCCCATAGCTTTGCTCCTCCATACATGGAAGCAGGGCCCCATGGCAAGGATTAGCTGGAACTCTTCAGGACACAGGTAAGCACGGGGGTATCACTAAGTGATGGGAGCTGGCAGCACAGGGTAAGACTGGTGGACAACAGGATGATGTGCAGCCCAAAGGAGTGGCAAGCTGAGAGACAAATTGATTTTGGGGGATAAAAATAAGGGCAACAAGCTGGATGGCCAAACACAACATGGTTTTACCAAAGGCCATTCATGCCAGATGAATTTAAGCAATTTCTTTGACAATGTTAATAGGGCTTTTGATCAAGGACAGCCAGTAGATGTTATCTTCCTGCATTATAGCAAGGCCTTCAGCACTGTGCCTCACCCAGAACTGCTAAAGAGACATCTTAGAGCTGGAATACAACTTCAGTCTGTCATGTATTGGATTTGGCCTGGGACAGATAGTTTTTTATGAAGCTTGTTTTGGGACATCTGCTTCTAACTCAAATGTATAAGATATAATTATTTATTATGGCTAGTTATGTGAAGATTTGCAAATACAAGGATGGTGAGAGCTGGGCTTATTATACCAACAGTTGGGACATTATTTCTTTGCAAATGGCATTGATAATGAATGAATGACAGAAAGGCTATTTTTTACAGTCTGTGGGAGAAACATATTCACGCAACAAAGCACTGGTTTCACCAGCCAGCCCATCAGACAAGTCTTGCAAAAAAAAATTACATATTTAGTTAATCCCACTGCAACCCAATGCCAAATAAGATTATATCATGATATCACTTCTGTAAGTGTGATCAGCAGCCATGAGAGATTGTAATGACTTTTGTGCTACACCATGCCACTTCATAGAGTTTTGTGCATATTGTATTATTTTGGGAGACATGCTGAGAGATTGTTTGGTATGCAGTATGGCAGGTGACAAGATACAGTGCTGTCTACAGAAGGAGTAAGCATGAATTTTCAAATATTATTTGGCATAAATAGCTGTTAAGAATTCTGTGGAGAGGTGGAGGAAAGGCCAGTAGGTAGGGCTGGGCACAATTTATCTTCCACCAGGAAAATTTTGGTGAAATTCTTATTTTGCTTCTGTGAAATTTCCACAAAATGTTTTGCGAAATTTCACAAAATTGTAATTTTAGTTATTTGTATCTAATTTAAAATGTATTTGTCCAAATTGCACCAACTTTGGTAGGATGACTTTACCAAGAGCTGTGCAGAAGTGTACTAAGATTCACATTTCTGGCTTTAAAGATGATTGAGTTATAATCTCCAAACTCCCAGAAATTTTTAAATAATATTTTTCTTAGTTATGTAAACTTCAGAATTTTAAGCCCTTATAGCTTTAAAACAAAAAGACAGAATGACACTAATTTTCCTAGGTTCATTAACCCTAAATGCTAGGCTTTGAGGCCACACCTTTGAGTCAGTAGCAGAGCATCATACTGCATGCTGACAATCCAGGTTTGGAAGCCAGCCTGAGAAGACACATTGGGAGGCCAGCCATGTTTGAGACAGCTGCCGTGTGGCAGTTCATCTTGGTTGAAGAGGGTTGGTGGTGGGCTCCACCCACAAAGCGATCCCTGCAACTAAGCCAGGGAGCTTGCACAGGAGAAGCCATGGCTGTGTGAGACTGATTAAGGCACTACCCTCACCAAGGGAGATAGAGGGAAAAAATGCTGGAGAAAAACCCAGTAGCCGACTAAATGATGGCTTGGCTCAGTCTGTTGAGGCACATCCCTGTGAACAGGGTAGATCCTTGAAAGAGAAGATAACAGCCAGGAGGAAAACTGATATGGAAAAAGAGAGTCCATATGTCAGCTCTCCAACCTCTTGCTTAAAGGCTGGCTAAGTTTCTGGCTGCCAGGCAGTCAACGATTCTAAAATAACGTCAGTAAGTATAGATGAATTTCATGAAATTTTGTGAAACTGTGGAATGTTGTGATTTTATGATACTTTTGCCAGAGCCATGCCCATACATTTTACCCAGCCATACTGTTTTCTTTTGCCATTGCAGAGGAAGGTAAATGCTGGGTAAAGTGGCAATCAGGAGACATTCATAGGAGGCTCCATAGTAGTATAGTGCCAAGTTTCAGGTCACAATCTTGAGTGATGAACTATGAAGAATAGTCTGGACATAACTGTGCACTAGCCTGGATTCTTGCAATATCCCTGATAACCACTAGAGCTAACAAGTAATACAGAGAAGGGTATCGTCACTTGGGTTGACTCGATGGGCCACAGGTCCCCTTCTACCTTCATCTTCTATGTTTCTATGTCTGCAAGCTATGGTACAGGATAGGTGCATGTTGCTACAAGCTACTAACCTGTAAGTGTTGAGCAAATTAAGAAAAGAGGAACTACACACAATGAGACTCACAAAAGCAGTGCTGTGTTCAAATAACAGCTTTATTGCAGTAAAGTTCCACACTTAAGGGTACATCCAGAAGAACTGTTAGCCACAAGATGCCCCCTGTGCTTCGAGCACCACTCTGTTCATCAGGGGATACAGCAAGAGACAGAACATGTTAGATTAAATACACCTTCCAATAATTATTAACTACCCAATCTAGTACATGACTCCCCACTAACAAAATTATCAAAGCAATATAAAAAAGATGTGTATAAATTATGTGAATTAAAATGAAAAAAAAAATAACTAAGCCATAACAACTCTAATTTGTCTCGTAAGTTATCACAGAGTACTAAAACAAGGTCTCTACGAAAAGGCTGAAATTTTGCACTCATTCTTTCTTCAATCTTTTATGTTAATATTTCAAACTAATGATTGTACTAAGATCCAAGGTTTAATACATTTTAACTGTGAAAAAAGCATATTTAGAGATGTGGAGAATCTGGCAACTGTAATCCTATCTCCTTAGTTATGTGGCACAATGCAGATTCACCTGGAACAGACACAAACACAAGGAAGTTGGGGGGGGGGATGTTTAGACAAGTATTAGCCGTATGCCATCATCCTGAATGGAGAAGCAGAGGAAAGCAACACATAGGAGAAAGAGAGGGGAGAGAAAAGAGCTGAATTAATGTTGATATAATATTATACAATGTTTACACTTCAGTATATCATAAGGCAGCTATACATTATACATTACAAATGCATAGCAGGAATGGTTTCAAGTCCCGCTGGTCATTTAGACCTGCCTGCTTTCACACTCTTTAAAGTAAATATCCAGAAGCTTTCTTTTTTCAGCAAGTCATTCTTTCTAACACCACCCCTTGGGGGAACCCCTATGTGCTCAATGCCCATGAACCTCAATTAATCAGCACAGGAACCATGTTTCAGAATAAAATGTGCACCTATATTGCAATTTGGTAATGTGGTGTTGCCACTGCATGACACGCTTGTAATCTACCTATTTTTATACAATCAATGTAACCATGTACCCATGGCTTTTTAATATTTTTATGCCTTTGTTTGCACTTTTTATACCTCTGTTTGTACTTTTTTCTCACATAATACAGTTTTCACAGCTTATATTCACAATAAGGCTATCACTAAAGGCACATTCCTGCTCCTAGAGCCCTTATAGGTTCTCATGTAGGCAAAGTGGATTGGTTTGGCTCCTATAGACTACTTATAACAAAAATGTGTATATTAAGGCAATCTGGTTATATTATTGATCAGCTTTCCCAGGAGAATAAATTATGTTGTCAGAGTTTTTAAACTTCTACAGTATGAGTCAGGTTTGGACTCTTTGGATAGATCTCTCAGCATCCAGTCAGCATTAATAAGTCTAAGAGGGCTTAAAGCCGATGCAGTGTCCACTAATGGTATTAGTGGCCACTCTTCTTTCATTTAGGTTTTCCCATCTTTTTCATTTCAGTTCTGAGATTTTTTATAACTAAATCTAGGTGTTTACTGTTTTATTTCTCCCAGTCACACTACAGTAAATAAGAAGGCTGTTGGCCTCTGATCTGGTTATTTCTTCAATTCAAATTTTTCATGACATTAGCTTCTAAAGACATTTTCCTGGCCAAGAACCAGTTTTCTCTTCCAAATCATGGGTACTTAAATGTTACAGCCAGACCAAAGAAGTTGCTCCTTAGGTTAGTGTATTGGCAAGATCAGTCTTACTCATATGCCATTCTAAATGATCTTTTATGTTTCTACTTTTTATGGGAGTTTGGTCCTCTTTCTCTATTTAGACATACAATATGCATTCTAAACCTAGTAAGACTTTTTCTTCTAGACTTTGGATGTCCTACAGTTGGAGTTAGATGCAATTTGGTTTTCAATCTCTTCCATGGTACAAGGTTGAATTTTAGGGGGCTTTTCACTTGTACATATATTTGCTCACTAGGACAGTATCCAGAATATGTTCAGGTCCATTTGTTTTAACCTTGCTCAGCAAGACACTTTGGATTTTTTCAAGTCTAGTCCTACTGATGATACACTTTGATTATTCCTCAAATAATGTCTTTATGAGGACAATAGTCTTATTCAGGCCTTTTAGGTGAATGCATCTCTCCATGCTGTCTGGACTAGACCAGATTAAAGGAAAGTAATGCTTTAGACTAATTATATATAATTTAATTTAATTCATTTTCATTTATATATATCCAATTAATATAATAACCAATAACTTGCCAGATTGTGTGCATAACTTTTTCTTTGCTTTCCAACAAGAATTTCCAAGGCTTCTTTGGCTAGGCTGGCTCAGTGGTGTGGAAGGCTCAGGCAGTGGGTGCCTCACCTCCTGCCACAGTGGCAACTTGTGTCAGGAATGGACTTGGGTCACTCTGAGATCACCCATTGAGGGAGGGAGGATTGAGCATCCCTAGGACAGCCACCCTCCCTTGGGGGGGCATTTCGCTTGCCAGTTGCCACCTGGAGGTTCTAGGTGGCAGTGGGACATCAGGGAAGATACCCTGCTCATTGCCAGGCTGAAATGAATGAGAGTTTGTCATGACTGATTAATAAATATCCTTATATTTCATTGCTAAAGATCATGATCAAGTATAACACATCACCAAAAATGGCATCATTAATAAAGAAAGTCCACCAATGTTAAATGGTTGCCAATCATAAATCATCTAATTATTGATCACAATCTGATCATGATTATTCTTGAATTTGTGTGATTTCCAATATACAGTATTGACTGTGATTAATCATTACCTGAAGTAATCATAAATCATCATTATTTTATTGGCATCATGGTGTTTTCTTTTGTCAGTCATTGTTAATCATGATTGATCAGTATTGGTCACAACTATTTTGCTGGTTCATGATCATTCTTAATCAGTAGTTGTGGTGGTGTTAAATCATTATCTGTCATAACTGATCAATACCCAAAGGAGCCAAAACCCTTCACTTTCCTTTCTTTTCTGATGGTGTTTTTTTTTCAATCAGTCATTATCAATAATAGTTAATCAATACCTGATGCAGGTGACTGGCAGTCAATCAGAACCTGCTTCACAGATCATGATTAATCTTGCTTGATCATAAGCTTATCGGATTTGGCCATGATTAATCATGACTGATGTACCTGGCTCTCACTAGCTGCTCTGCTGTTATTAATTTGCATAATTTGTCATGTTTAATCATGATCAATCATTGCCTTTTAAAGAAATGGTGTGACATACTCTATTGGGCTTTATAGCCCAAGCTGCAGTGGTGATAGTCTGTACCAAAATTTTAAAATTTACTACTGTAGTGTAAGGGAGGGAAGGGATTATAACTCTGGCAGAACTGTTGGCCAGCCAATCCCTTTCCACTTCCCAGTCACCTGCTCTGCCTCCATTCTCCAAAGTTATGTGATGTCTAACCATGGAGAATATGGGGGTGCACTCCATACAAGTCTATGGGGCTCATTTTCAAAATGGTTTTACAGATGTTTAAGCAACCTTTAATAAAAAATGAATGTCACTGCTCAGCTACAGTGGCAGCCATGATATGATCAGATATTTCCAGAAATGTCATGAAATATCTAAAGATATTATCTCTGGTGGCCCATAGTGGTACTGCAAGCAGTCAAGAAATTTCCAGATATATCACATGCATTTCAGGAAATATCTAACCATGTCTACGGCTGACACTGTAATAATGACCCTTCCCTACCACCTCCTCTGAGAACCATGACAGTCTTTTTTTTCCTCTTGCTTAAATTTACTTGTGTAGTGCAGAGGTGTGTTGCCTTCACTAGAATTCATTTTAATTTCACTTACTGTTCTCCTATTCCACCCAAATCTCCCCTCCCTACCAGGGCATCCCTGAGGCATTCTCTTATATTTGTAAAGGCTGCCCTTCTGAAGTCCAGGACCCTCACCTTTGTGTGGTTTGACTCCACCCCAGTTCTTATATTAAACCACACCATTTGGTGATCACTGGTCCCCAGGTGACCATCCACTGGGACATGAGCAAAACTGTCTCTGCTGGTGAGTACTTGGTCAAAATTGCTGCATCATGAGTGGGCTCATTTACTGATTGCCTAAGGAATGCCCCCTGCAGGGACTCCATGACTGGATGAACAGTTTATTTGGTTCAGTCACAGACCTTTACACAATTCAGACAGACAATAAATACAAATCATAATACAGTATGCTTTACAGATAAAAACATATCTTTCAGATACAATGTTCTCTCCTTGCAGCAACTTACAGAAAATAATAATTATATTTCATACAAATTAGTGCAATAGCTCTGAGATACTGTGCAACTGTGTCTATTATTTGTCCAGCCTCAGTTGTAAACATGATAGTAAGCAGCAACAATGTATCAGATGTAGCAATTTCTGCCCAAAGAGAGAGAACAGCCATCTAACTCTAGGGGCTTTGAACCAACAACAGGAAAAGATTACCTGATTTAGATAGATCTTCTCTCTCTTTGAAATTACAAGCACAAATTCTTGCTACAATATCACTATTTTTCTCATATCTAGCGTTAAGAATATTGCTTTTAAAAAGCTCCCATCTATACTTAATGTACAGTATCCTTAAAATAGGATCTGATAGGATACCCAAATAATATCTAAATGCATGTACAGTATAAATGTATTGGTAACCCAGAGCAACATTAAATTACTTTCTTGCATTTTACTTAATGTTTGGCATACTAGAGATTTCCCTTTTTAATTTCATTTCATTTTAATATTTGCTTTTAGGTTACCCTAAGTTTGATGATTTTGTAACTAGTAGTTTCTTAGGATGAAACCATTTTCAGTGGTAAGATTATTGCTGTTAGTGCCTTGGTCTCGTTACATTTCAAATAACTTGTATGGTATTAGCCCTTGTAAAGAAGCTCAACACAAATATGAAATAAAAAGAGCTAGCTTTTTGATAGCACTAAGAATAGAGACCAACAGCCAAACTACTTTTCTGATCCCTCTGAAGAGAAATAAGAGTGCAAAGCAGCTAATATGTATAACAACTGGTTTAAACTGCTGTGATGGGAGGGAAAAAGCATGAACAGGCTTTGTGTACTTACATTACTGTTGGCAGGAGATATAGAAAGTAACCCTGGACCCATTAGTCACAAAGAACTTGAAATAGACTATACTGATGCCCATAGTGTATTACCCAAAACTGATGAATTAAGACTACAGTGCAAACAAAATACCCCAAGTTTACTGGGAATCACTGAGACTTGGTTGGACAGTACAATAACTGACTCAGAAGTGAAAAAACAGGGTTACAATCAAATATGAAACAACAGAAGTAGGAGGGGTGGTGGAGTTCTACTGTATTTAAAGGGGATGTTGGGACCCCTCAAATAGGAAATTTCTTTCAAGGTCAATGGTATTGAAGGTATAGTATATTATTGGAAGTGAAAACATTTAATTTAATGGTAGGAACCATCTATTCCCCTACCACCCCAACACACACACACACACACACACACACACACACACACACACACACACACACACACATAATTTTAGGATATTGTGATGATTTGGCTGCTTTTCTAAAGAACAATGTTATGGCAGAAAATATCATATGTATGGGTGATTTTAATGCCCACTGGGATGGACCCAGTGGTAAAAGGTTAAACAAAGCCATAGCCCCCTTAAATGTTAAACAACTAATACAGGTACCAACTTAAATTAGTTGTAGAGGAGACACAAAAACCATAATTGATTTATTTTTCATGTCAAACCATTTAACAGAAAACAATTGGCTGGTAGGAGAACCAGTACTGGGTGATTACTGTGTTATTGAATGTACAGTTAACTTGGAATTACACTGTAGTCTGGTGGTCACCCCCTTAGTGGTCTCCAGATCTTAGAAGAAATTCAATACAATGAATTTTTTTAAATGACTAAAGTAGAGTAAAATGGCAATGATTGGATTTAATTCTAGACATGGAGGTGGCAGTGAATTTCTTCCTTGAGGAGTTTTTGACAATTTGCAATTTACAAACTTTCATATTTCAATGTAAAAGGAAATTAAACCATTTACCTTGGATAAATGGGAAAATTAGTTCAAATACATTAGAGTACTCTATATAATAGACTACGGAAAGTAGCAAGGAAAACTAATCTTCATAGCAACTGGGATAAAAATAAAGGCCTAGATATTCAGACCTGCACCAAAGGTGAGTATAAGTTCAGTGCAGCACAAGTCAGATGCACCATGTGGAAAAGGAAGCCATAATCAGAAGATCCACCACCGACATGCGGTGGTGTAAGGCAGGCTGAATATAGCAAGGAGCAGGCCAAAACACACAGCCCAGCCAACTGAGCTAGGGCAACAGGCAACAGGGACACACAGGCAGGGATGCACGTGGCACAGTTCCCCACCAGCATGGCCAACCACAGACAACAGGGACACACAGTTCCAGAGGCATCACAGGGTACCAAGGGATAGCAGAAACAGGATCCTGAGCCACCAACCATGGCAGTAGCACAAGGACAACACATTGGCCCTGCCAGCATGCCAACGGCAGAGCCACACAAGACACATCTAACAGGCCATGCTGCAAGGGGCCATGGCCATGGTGCTAGGACAACACACAAACACATAGAACTATGGTCCAGGGGTGAGGGAGTCACAGGCAACCCAGGGCCACACAGACCTCCACCCAGAATGGGGAAGGGCACAGCACTGTGGGTCACATTGGTGTTGTGCATCATGACAGGCAGACAGAAGGGCAGTGCTGGCAGACAAGGACACAAGGTGCAGGGGCAGACACAGGCCACTGTGGGACCCACCACATGGGGACACACACAAGACAGGGACATGGCACACATGCTAGGAGCACACATGTGCAGCACCCCAAGGGGACATCAATGCAATACCAGGCACACGCCTAAGCACAGTGCAACAGACACCTGCAACATGGCTCCACATGCCACCTGCAAAGGAAATACAGACACAGAGGAAGTATCTTAGAAAATTGTTTAATAAACAAACAGAAATGAAGGCCAACTGGGCACCTATATACAAAGAAGAACACGGGAATGGGGAGGAGACACAGGAGGTTGGGATTAGGGTCTAGGGGCTGTACAATTGCAAATGGGGATCGGCAGAGCAACAGGGAATGGCAGGGTAGACAGGGACTGTGCCCCAGTAGACATTCAGGATCTGCTGCCATGTATTGTGGCCTCCAGCTTGTGGATGTCCCCCTGCATAGCCACCGTGTCTCGAAGGTGCTGTCATCATCCTCAGCTGGCACAGTATTGTGTATAAGGCCTGCACCATTGGGCCCAACCTCCTCTGTGGCATCACACATGCCTGACCTAGGAGAAGGGACAGAACAGGCAATAAGCAACATACCAGAATGAGCCCCATCCCACCCTCAGAATGCACTGCACAGAGGAGGCACACACCAGTGGATATACCCCAAAGGTCCCAGGCATGGAGAGCAGCACCAGCTAGCCACACAGCACACCACAGCAGTGTGGACAGGAACTCAGGGCCCTGCAGTGGGTGCAGAGGTGTACATGCAAGGCAAATGATGAGGACTGCAGGCACCTGTGGCTGCACACACAGTGGTGGCTGTATGCACAACCCCCCCCCCGGCAGCACAGTGGATAAGGGCATGGTACATGCACATGCAATGCAACACCAGCATGTCCACTGTTTCCTGCTCCCACCCAGGCAGTGCCCACACATGGCTGTGGTGACCATGTCCAGAACCCTGTGGTCTACAGTGACTCACACATGCACAGTACAATAGTGTGAACATGCCTACCTGGCCATTGCCATCCAGCAGCCCCTGCAGACATCCCATAATCGCACCTACCTTCCATGGCAGAGGTTGCCCTGGCCCTCCTGCAGTCCTCTGGCCCTGTGGATGGATGAGAGAAAGAGGTAGACATGTGAGGATGGTCACGAACAGGCAATCTCCCTGGCACACAAAACCATGACTGGGACATAAACATACCAGGATACACTATCTACAGGAGGGACAGGGAGGGTAAAAGAGAAGGAGGAGTAGCTCTTTACATAAGGGAAGGAATCAAAGCAACAGAACAAAAGGGAAAACAGGGAGGTGAAGAAGCACTGTGGGTAAATTTGGAGACCGGCAATGGCACCACAATCCGCACAGGGGTTGTATACAGACCCCCTTCTCAGGGGGAGGAAATGGACAAGGAAATAATAGAAAGAATACTTAGAATGGCAGAAAAAGGGGAAATATTGCTGATGGGTGATCTGAATATGCCAGATGTTAACTGGAGTGCAGTTGCAGCAGCCACTTCAAAGAGTGGGGTTATTCTAGATGCCCTACAGGGGGCAGGCCTTAGACAACTAGTATTGGAGCCCACTCAAGAGGGAGCAATCTTAGACCTGGTTTTCTGAAATGGAGATGGAGAGAGGATCACAGATGTAGAAGTGGGTAGCCATCTGGGAACTAGCGACCATCAAACAGTATGGTTCACAAACACAGCAATAGAGTCAAGCCATACAAAGGCAAAAGTACTGGACTTTAGGAGGGCTGACTTTGCTAAAATGGGTGAGTGCCTAAGGAATGCACTAGCAAATGGGCAGGAAGGAGGGGTGGAAGAACAATGGGAAAAATAAAACAGCCATCACAGAGGTAATAAGCTTTGTGTGAAGCAACAAACAAATGAAAAGATGTAAGAAAACCACTATCGTTTCTCAAAGGAAGTGGCAGTGAAGGTTCAAGAGAAAAGAAAGCATTCAGGAAGTACAAGGAATCACAGAAGGAGCAGGACAGAGAACTGTATCAGTTAAAGCAAAGGAAGCTGGGAAGGCAGTCAGAACAGCAAAGGCCCAAACCGAGGAAAAGATAGCCAACTCAATTAAGAAGGGATAAACCTTTATAGGTACATCAGGGAGTGAAGGAAGACCAAGGGAGGGTTAATGAGGCTTAATAAAGAGGAGGGAGGGTGGGCAGAGGGTGACTGTGAAAAGGCAGAGATACTAAACAAATATTTTTGCTCAGTATTTACAAGGGAATTGGGGGAGGTACCTAAAACAAACAGTAGAAACACTCTGGATATAGAAGTTGATACCAGCCCATTTTCAGAAGAAAGGGTTCTGAAAGAACTCTTAAAACTGAAGGTGGACAAAGCAATGGGGCCTGATGGGATTCATCCCAGAATTCTAAAAGAACTAAGGTTAGAACTAGTGACACCACTGACTACCCTCTTTAACAAATCATGGGAGGATGGGATGGTACCCGAGGACTGGAGAAGGGCAGATGTGATTCCCCTTCACAAAAGTGGGAGCAAGGCAGAAGCAGAAAACTACAGACCTGTTAGTTTAACCTCAGTGGTAGGGAAAATGATGGAATCACTTCTGAAGGAAAGAATTGTCGAGTATCTAGAGGCCAGAGGGCTCAGGACCCAGGGCAGCATGGATTCACAGGGAAGGTCATGCCAGACAAATCTGATAGATTTCTTGACTGGATGACCAAAGTAGTAGATCAGGTAGGGGCTGTGGACATGGCCTACCTAGACTTTAGCAAGGCATTTGGACGAGTCCCACGCAAAAGATTAATATACAAGTTAGCCAGCCTGGGAGTGGGTCCCAAGATAACAGCCTGGGTAAAGAATTGGCTGGAGAATAGGACACAGAGAGTAATAGTAAATGGAGTCCACTCTGATGAAAGTGGGGTTACTAGTGGGGTACCACAGGGTTCAGTATTAGGACCGGTCCTCTTCAATGTCTTTATAAGTGACATTGCAGTGGGACTGGAAGGAAAAGTGTGTCTCTTTGCAGATGACACAAAGATCTGCAACAGAGTTGATGCACAAGGTGGGGTGGAAAGGATGAGAAGGGACTTGGCAAGGTTAGAAGAATGGTCAAATGTATGGCAGCTTAGATTCAATGCTAAGAAGTGCAAGGTAATGCATCTGGAAACAAAACCCAGGGAAGAGTACACAATGGGGTGAGATACTAACAACAACAAAATGGAAAGGGACCTGGGGGTAGTCATATCAGATGACCTAAAGGTGGGCAAGCAATGTGAGAGGACAGCAAGAAGGGCTGGGGGGATACTGGGATGCATAGGGAGAGGCATCACCAGTAGAAAACAGGAAGTTATTATCCCTCTGTACAGACAGTTGGTGAGACCCCATCTGGAGTACTGCATGCAGTTCTGGAGACCCAGTCTCCGCAAAGACATAGACAGGATGGAGGCTGTCCAGAGGAGGGCAACTAAAATAGTGCAGGGTCTGCACTGGAGGACATATGAAGAGAGACTTAAGGAGCTGAATATGTATAGCCTTGAGAAAGGAGGAGAGGGGCGACATGATAGAAACTTTCAAGTACCTCAAGGGAATCAACAAAGTCCAAGAGGGTAGCTTCTTTCAAAAAGAGGTGTGCAAGAACAAGGGGCACAATTTGAAAGATAGAAGGGGCAGCTCAGAGGTAATTTGGTGGAAGTATTTTTTCACAGAGAGGATTGTGGATGCATGGAACGGCCTTCCAGAGGAGGTTGTGGAGTTAAAAACAGTGGTGGAATTCAAGTATGCATGGGACAGTCATAAGGCAATTCTAGGGGGTGGGGGAAGGAAGAAGTAGGCTGCTGGTTAACTAGGATCTGCAGCTTATCCTTTAGGTAGGGAAATGGGCAGACTGGGTGGGCCAAGCGGTCCTTATCTGCTGTCAAAATCTATGTTTCTATGTTTCACACAGCTGGCATGGTGCAGGGTGGAACACTGCCCACTTTGTGGTCCTGGCGCGTGCATGACTGTGACTTGCACAACATTGTTGCATATGCCGGACATGCAGCAACCACAAGGACTGTGCCCTCCCACTGGCAGCAGCACATGCTGTGCATCCTGATGCCCAGAACAGGAACACCTCAGGCATGCATGGGATACTGCTGGGGTACTGCAAGGCTCTGTCCTAGGCCCCCTTCTGTTCTCATTTCTAAATGACCTGTCGTCTGCCTGCTCTCACACCTCCATTCACATGTATGCGGACAATACCATGCTGTATACATTGGGCCCCTCAACCACAGAAGTAATGACCAGAATACAGTCGGACTTTGATTAGGTCCAGCTCTGGCTGCACTCAAATCAACTCTTCCTCAATGCCAAGAAAACAGTTTCTGTGACTTTTGGAACAAGTCAACAACTTTCGAGGCTCCCCTGCCCTATCACATTCTTACCCTGGATGGGACTCCTCTTGAGGCCTGTACCTCCTTCAGGTACCTGGGAGTCTGGCATGATCAGCACCTCAGCTTTTCTGAACATGTGACTCCATACTTAAGAAGCTTCACCCCAGGCTCGGTGCACTTTACCGTAACCATGACAATATCCCAGTCTCAGCACGGAGGGCCATCGTACATTAAATGATACTTCCAGTCTTCGACTATGGGGATGTTGTCTACAGTGCGGATCCCAAGTCCATCTTAGCCAGACTGGATCCCCTCTTCCACGCTTTCTGTCACTTTGCCCTGAACTGCCCTTACTCCACCCATCACTGTGCCCTCTACCAATCTATAAAACTTACATCCTTAGAAAATCATCGACTGTCCCACTGTGCCAAGACCTCGGCCAAGTACTGGTCCCAGCTGCTCCTCCCTTACCTCACAAATGCCCTAGCCAACACATTCACTCAAGCGTACTCACTCAGATAAAGAGACTCACAATTCCTGGCTGTCCATCACTGTTCCTCTGCTGTAGGACAGGCAGCCTTTGGCTACCGCATGCCTAAGTTGTGGAACTCCCTCTCAGCAAACATTTGTCACTTCACTTCCTCCCCAGATCTTAACTCCTTGCTCCTAGATCACTTCTTCCCTACCTGCTCATGTGACTAGGCCATATTAACAGCCCTCAGGAGGCAACCTTGACTGGCACATCCTATTTAATGTTTAATGCTTACTGGCATAACCAAATTTATTGTATTGAGTCTTACACTGTGTTTGTCAAGAGTCTTATCAATTGCTCCCTCATGCTATTCATGAATTATTTCCTAACCCATAGTGTCTGACATGTCAATCCCCAACATAACCGGCACAAACCTGATTGGCCGGCTCTACACCCCAGCGAGGACCCGGTCGTGTTCTCAGGCCTCCACCCCATCAGTGTATTGGGCACTCCCCCAGTGGCTGTTGCGCAGCCCATGGCTGCTGAATGACCTGGCATGGCCTTGGTGGCCGTGACACCACATGGTAGGCCTGTTGGGTGTGCTGCCCTGTCCAGCAGTCCACTGCTGCTGCCTAGTGAACACAGATGTGGTGTTGCCCTGTGCATGTGGTGCACATCCTCTGTGTGTGCTGTCTGGGCTGCTGAGCCTTGTGGCATGGGTTTGATGCATGCAGATCCACACTAGCTGTGCCTGTGCACTGGTGTCAAGTGTCTGATCCATGCCATGTCCTGCAGCTTGTGTGTGTGTGTGTGTGTATTTTTGTGTGTGTGTGTGTGTGTGTGCCCATGCTTGTGCTGTATGCTGTGTGCTTCTGTGTGGTTCTATATCCATCATGCATTCTATGTGTGCCCATGTCACTGAATGCCTCCCTGTGTGCCAATCCAGCCCTGTGGGTGGGGTGGTGACGTATGCAGGCCCTGCATGATTGTCATTACACTTACCTGAGGTCTCCATAATGCTCCTGTGTGATGGTGGCCTGATGCTTCCTGGCCTCCATTGCCAGCCTGGGGCCCCACCTTCCTGTGGGTGGATGCACACCCCCTTCTGGCTGTCATCCCTGTCTTCCCCACTGCTGTTGCCCTCATCGACCTGGACAACTATCCCATGGTCAATGGCCATGTTGTGCAGCATGCAGCAGGCCAGAAATAGGCCACAGGCTTTTGATGGGCTGTACTGTAGGGCACCACCTGATCTGTCTAGGCAATGGAACCACATCTTGAGCATCCCAAAGACACACTCACTAACATAGAGCATGGTGCATGTGCCTCACTGTATTACTCCTCCATGGGTGTGGATGGTCACCGGTAGTGGGTGAGCAGCCAGGGCCTGAGCAAGTATGTACTGTCCTTTGTGTGGGAGAAGATATGGTTATCACTGTGCTGTGCTGTGCTGTGCTTGTGCTCCCCCCTCACCCCACTGCCCTCTGCCTCCTGCACCCCATCCTCTGTGTCATTGCCTCCCCTCCAGTATTGCTGCACCCACATCAATCCATGTGCCTTGTTAACCTAGCAGGTGCCCCATGGGGATATGCCACACTCAAATCTCTGTCACAAGATGGAACTGTACCTGATGTAGGCATCATGTGCACTCCCAGGGTATGTGGTGCAGGCCTTGACTATGCACTCTGTGGCATTGCACACCACCTGACAGTTGATGGAGAGGTACCCCTTCCTGTTGATGTATGCCATCCCCTCTGTGCCAGGTGATGTGTGTATTGCCATGTGAGTACAGTCTATGACTGCTATCACACCTGTCATTCATGACCCCCTGTGAAAGTCCTGCATGTTTGCTGTAAGCTCTGCCTGTGTGCTTGGGAATCATATCAACTCTGAAGCATGTGGCAGCAAAGTGTTGAGGACCTGTGTGAGGAAGTGTGACATGGCTGACTGGGTGATCCCTGTGGTATCACCCATTGGTCTCTGGATGGTGCCCATGGCAAGCAGGCACATCACTGCTGTCACCTTGGTCTCCACAGACATGGCATGACTCCGTCCAGTGGGTGCCTGCAGCTCATTACTGCACAGCTCACACAGCTACCTCAGAATTGCCCTGTTCAGGTGATACTGGCCTATGTTCTGCACATCAGTGTAGTCCTCGAAGGTGAGGTGGGCACAGTATCATCTGTGTTGGGCATACCACTGATGGACCCTTCATCAGCCACGCTGCTGTTCCTCCCTCCTCCTCACACCCCTCATGACCTGCTCTATAAGGAATGGACTTGCATCCATGCTGCTCAGTTTGCTCCAGGTTATTCATCTGCCATGTGTGTGTTTGAGCCTGTTTTTATAGACTCAAGTCCGACTGATGCATCCGGTGATTCGCTTCTGACTTGCATCATAGTTTTGGATTGAATATGCCATTGTACCACATATTCATGAGTACTCCCCCTTGCACTTGTGCTGCATACATTACTTTTGTGCCATTGCACAGAGGGACTTGCGCTCTGCAACTGCAGTGTTTGAATATGGCTCTGTAGTTCAAGTCTGTAGTTGAGCCAGCACAATTCAGCTGCACCATGTGCAACTGCTCTGAATATCTAGGTCATAGTGTACAGAAACAGGTGTTGACTCCTCATTAAGTGAGAAAAAGGAAAATACTATAAAAACAAATCTGAGTCTGCCACTAACTCAAGGGACTTCTGGAAAACTGTTTGATAGATACAATCATCATTTGCCACCATACTTCCTGAGTGTTTGAAGGTGGACGGGGAGGCAACGACTCATCCCAAGCTGATGGCAGAAGCCTTAAAGAAATGTTTCATTAACTTACCATTACTAGATAAAGAGAATCAGACATATTGTACTGATACTAACATCTTTAAATCTGAAAATAATAAATGAAGCACAGGTGGTGCAAACTAAAACATTAAATGCATCAAAATCTGGGGGACTAGATGGGCTTGAGGCCAGGCTGCTGATGGAGGGGGCCAACATATTGGCCAAACCCTTAACTAAATTTTTCAACTGGAGTTTGTGTAGTGGCATATTCCCTGACATGTGGAAAAGTACAAAAATAATACAAATTTTCAAAGAAGAGTATTCACAACTAACAGAAAATTACAGACCCATTGATTTGCTCTCAATTACATCTAAAATATATGAAAAAGAAATTCATGAGCAGATTTACTCATATTTAACTACAAATCATCTTCTAGTCCCTCAACAATCAGGTATTAGGCCCCAGCATTCCAAACACACACCGTTGATGGATTTTGTGGATACCATCTCCCATGCCCTGAAAATTAAACAGTGCATGAGGCAGTGTTCATATATCTTTCTAAGGTCTTAGATACAGATGATTATCTTCTGTTATTACATAAATTTGAGATAAATGTTTTTTGTACAGACGTTATCAAATGGTTCTCATCTTATTTACATGGCAGAAACCAGGTAGTAATCTCTCAGGGAACTATATCAAAATCTAAGGAGGTGACTAGGAGTGTACCTTAATGATCCATATTGGGTCCACTTTTATTCATTTTATTCATAGATGAGCTACCCAAAACCTTAACCGGATGTACTGTAAAATTATATGCAGATGACACCATCTTACTTTACCTTGCCAGGGATAACTTTATTGTAGAAAGGTACTCCAGCAGGAATTTGGCAAGCAAGAACAAACTGGTTTTAAATTGAATGAAAACTAACACAATGTTATTTAGCACTACAGCAGTACCTGCTGCCACTCCCTGTAGCTGCTAGCTGAGAGCAAGAGCTGAGACCAGGTGCAGGCCATTAAAGGAAAACAACAATAGAGGGTTAGAATGGGAATGAACCCATGGGTTGCATTCGGTCTGAAAGTGAGCTGAAATAATGCTTTTTTTACTAAAACAGTGAAGATCACATTGCTGGAAAGGAAAGCGGTAGTATTTGAACTCTCGGTCACTTTGGGGAAACATGGAATTATCGTAGACATCATACAACTTTACAATAACTTTGAATGGTGGCCTTCTCTTTATAGCATTTTAAGGAGGAATGCAATTCTAATTCTGGAATTAGAGTCTATTTCTTTTGGTGAAGGAAAGTAAGATCTACCAAAGGTATTTTCAAAGGTCCTTTAAAAGTTTATGCAGGATCCAGGAAACTTCTAACTTGGTGAAATAACTTTTTTCTGGGACATATTTAATTAAGACTATCTGGAGTCTTTACAATTTTTGGAAATTTTGAAAATATTTGATTGTCTTGGAGTAAAACTTTTTAATGGTTTTAGTGTATATCAATATTATTAATATCATCTTGCCTAGTTTTTATAAATTATCTAGATTTTGAGGTGGACTCGAGGCGATACAAGTACAATTTTTTTCTCTTCTTCCATGTTAAGTAGTTGACATTGATCTAGTTATTATTATTTAGTATAATAATTAACTGTGTGAAATTTTTGCAGCAAGTTTTATATAGGAAAGTTTTTGAAATTGTAAACTATAGATATAGAAATTGATTAGCTTAGCTATTTTTGTGTTAGGATAGATTAATAAAGTTTTTTTATATATACTTATTGTTTAGAGTAAATGTCTGTTATGACCAGAAGTAAACAAGGGGTTAAATTAACTGAGGCCAAACCCAAGAATAAAAACGACCAGAAGGAGGTGGTGAAAGGGGGTGATAGTTCCTTAATAGGATTATTGGTCAGAAAAATGCCAAGCAAATGAAGGAATTAAACAATTCTAGACAAATCAAAACTAAAAAAAAGAAGAAATAGTAAAAATAATGAACAATAAGGAAATAGTTTGTATTTCTACTCCAAATGGAGATATTACAAAATTTTTGAAGGTAACTAAGATGGACAAAAAAATTAACATTGATTTAGGACTTGATGGATCAAGATTGGATAAGATGGAGGAAATTAAATGTTTAAGATCTAATGAGGGGGATCAAGAAGATAAGGAAAAAAATAATGATGATATGGAAGAATTGGATTCATTAATGGAATCAAAAATTCAAAAAATAAACAATAAAGGTGACCTAAATAGGAATGCTAGGATAGTACAAGAAGATATTAAATCTAAAAAGTCAATAGTAATAAATGAGGCACTGAGCTCTTTAGATACTCAACAGAGTTGGACAGAGGAAGAACCATTGCGGTTTCATAATTCAGTTAGCATCTCAATGACGGATTTAGATTTACATGGAATAACAAAAGAAGTTGGAAGAGCACTTACACACCCAATGCAATCTAATGTTTTGATCTACCAATAGTTGACTGACATTAAAAAGGAGTTGGCATTCCTAAAAGGAATAATGACTGAAAATAAGATCAGACTAGATTGTCTAGTTGAAAAACAAGATAAAAACAATTTTGGAACTCAACAAGACAGGATGCTTAAATTCGATGAGAAAGCAGATGAAATTAAGAAACACGATGAAAAAGAGGTAAGTGAAGGGGAAGATTCATTAGAATATGTGATGCCCCAAGATAAAATATTTTGGGAAGAAAGTATATGTATGGATTTAAAGAACAGATTTCCTGATATATGGGAAAAAGGAGAACAACAGGAAAAGGAGGAGATGGAAGATGAGAATGTGAATAAGGATCAAGGAATTAGTAAAGATGTTAGATGGTTAAATGACAAAAGAGACAAGGAGTCAGAAGTAGAAGGTTCAAATAATATAAGGAAGGGGTTTGATAATAAAGGACTAAGGAAAAATATTAAAGGAAGACAGAAAGGGTAACATCTGGAGTAATTTTAGAAGGAACAAAAGATAAGGATAAGGGAAAAAAGGTTAACAAAATACCCAGAAGATAAGTAAAAAAATAAGTGGAAAGAGAGTGTTGGAAGGGAAGCCTAAGGTAAAGAGTAAGGAAATAGAAGATGGAAGGAAAGTGACCTATACAGTAGAGAGTAAAAAAAGGACAATTAAGACAAAAAGGATGTGGAAAAGTAGAAGTTGATATGGGAGAAGTGAATGAGAATGTGGAGGAGAAGGTGGAAAAAGAACTCTAGGAAGAAATGACCTAGAAAAATCAATGATGGATGGTAGAGAGATAGGCATGAAACATAATAAAATATTGAAACAATTAAAAAAAAAAAAAGAGGTGTTGTTTTACCTTTGTATAAAATGACATGTTTACCTAATGAAACAGAAGAAAGTCTGTCAAAAATGATTAAGAACTTACTAGACAGTGTACTGAGTGGATGCAGACAAATGCTGAATAGTATTAGTATTGTTAGGCCAATTATGGAATTGGAATTGGTTCTAGTGGTTAAAGATCAGTATTATGTTTTGAAAGCTATTGATAATCAAGCAAAAGAGTTAGGGAAAATGGTAATCCAAGTTGGAGAATTGGTAACCTTGGGAGAATTGTTTCCGGAATATTATGAGGTTTTAGAAAACCAAGGGGAAATAAGAGACAGAGATCATTATATATGGTTTAAAGCAGTTTTATATGGAAAATAGGAAGAATCTCAAGAGCAAAGTGGCCGACTTACTAAATATACTATTGGGCACTGAGGGCTGCATCCATGAAGTAACACAGGCTATTCATTGTGAAAAGGATGGCCAAATACTGGTAAAGATGAAAAAGGGACTATTTTTGAATTGTTAAAACAGAGACAGACTCTGTTGGATGATCTTGGTGTATGTGTTTGTGAGGAACTAGGAGTGATAGATCAAGGAGTTCAAAAGTACAAGGAATCAAGGACATGGGAAGTAATGATAGAGACATCAAATAGATATACAGAATTAACAGATTTGGATCAGTGACTGCCTGTAAAAAGTAATGAAAGGAGGCCACAGATATCAGTGATTAATATAAGAGCTAATGAGACAATATATGAAAGAGATCAAAGTGAGAATACGATAGAATTAAAGAACAAGATACAAATTCTCACTTGGAACTCCTCAGGATTACAAGAAAGACTAGAAGACCCGGATTTAGTAAAATATCTAAAAATGTTTGAGTATATATGTATTCAGGAAACATGGATGATGAATGATGTGTATTTAGATGGTATATGACATATTGGAAAAAAGCCGAGAAGTTGAAAAGGTTTGGAAGGAATGTAGGGGTCTTCAAATTTTTTGTAAATTAAATAATAAAGTGAAAACAAAAGATATACCGATTAATAGCAAGAGTATATTAATAGTACATATACAGGAGGAATGAGAAGATGATTTAATATTAATAAATATGTATGCACCTCCATTTAATAGTTCTTATGCTGACAAGGATTGGTTGGAAAAATTGTCAAGAGAACTAGAAAGATTGATATTTGAATATCCTAATAGTAAAATAATATTAGTAAGAGACTTTAATGCAAGATTGGGTACTTTATAAGGAACATCAGAAGAAATCATATCTTGTTGGTCTCTTTTGGAGAAGAATAACTTGATGTCTAATAGGGAAGTGATGGATTATACAGTAAATAATAAGGGAATTCTTGTCCACAGGATATTATTATGACAAAAATTTCCTCTTATTAAATGGGAGAATTAAAGGTGACACCCCAAGTAATTATACATATCAAGGGGATCGAGGGTCATCTACAATAGATTATGTTTGGGTTAATATAAATTTGCTATCAAAATGTTTTGAGATGAGGATTAAGACAAATTTAGAGAGCCAGCATGCTTCTATAGAATTAGTGTTGGAAAAGGACCAGGTAAACTTTGTTGTTGATCAAGTGGGACCTGATGCATTGAAATTGATAAGAAAGACTGTTATACGGTGGAATATTATAGAAAGTGGGAAACTTATCCAGTTAATGCATGATGGAGGTATATTGGAAAAAATAAATAACTTTATTGATGACAAAAATGATATAGAAATATTATTGGACTATGATATTAGTATGGCTGATGTTAGGCAGATTATTCCTAGACAACAAATTATAATAGCAAGGAAAGGACAGGCATGGTATAATAAAGAATGTAGGGATGCAAAGAGGAAACTTAATGGGTTAATGAGAGCCCTAAAATGAAGTTTGGTAGGAAATAAGAGTAATGAAATGAATAAATTAAGAAAAGAGTATAAAAAGATATTGAAAATAAATGAAGAAAAATGCCAACTTAAATTATGGACAGAACTAGAGGAAGCTGTAACATCAAAGGACTCTAAGAAGTTTTGGAGTATAGTTAATAATGGTACATTAAATCATGACAACATAATAACTACATTAATTGAGCCAGATATGTGGGTACAATATTATAAATGTCTATTTTACATAACAAATAAAAGGAATCAAAATATTGATGAACAATATGATGAGAATGGAACTGACATCAAAAATCAAGAACTGGTTAATAATAAATTAATCATGGAAGAGGATGTATGGAAAGATTTGGATACTTTTAAAAAACATAAAGCCCCAGGTCCAGATGGGTTACCTATTGATGTTATTTTTTATACAGCTCAATCTTGGGTTCCTTATATGATGACATTATTTAATAAGATTTGGAATAAAGGAATAATACCAGCTTGTTGGAAATTAAATATAATTGTTCCAATATATAAAAAAGGGGAGAAAAAAAAACAGAATGTTATTGACCAATTAGTGTAATAGATAGTACGGAGAAGATATTTACTAGTATACTAAATAATAGATTAACATCATGGGTTGAAAGAAATAATATTATTGATACAGCACAAGCAGGATTTAGAAATGGTCAATCCACACTAGATCAATGTTGGATATTGGTGCATTTAATCTACAAGTATACTAAGATTAAAAAACAAAAGTTGTGTTGTATATTTGTCGACCTAAAAACAGCATTTGATTGAGTGAGTCGCACTATGTTGTGGGAAAGATTAAAAGTATTAGGAATGGATAGGGACATGGTGACAATGATTGAGCAATAATATCAAGATTATTATACAAGTGTAAGATATTCAACAAAGGGACAATTGATACAGTGGTTTCAAACCAACATTGGGGTACAACAGGGATGTACTCTCTCACCATTGTTGTTCAATTTATATTTTCAAACAATATTAAGTATATTATATGACTTAGATTTCCATCTTCCTAGAATAGGAGAGAGGTATTGTGTTTATCTGGTATTTGTGGAAGATGTAGCTTTAATATCAACAAGCTTTATTGGTATAAACAGGATATAAAATAAATTTGTCGGAGAATGTAAGAAGGCAGATTTATTATTAAATTATGGAAAAACAAAAGTATTGATTTTTGGAGGGAATAAAAAAGAATATCAATGTAAAATAGATGGATATAAATTGGGAGTGGTTAAAGAATGTTGCTATTTAGGAATAGTTTTCACTCAAGATGAAACATGGAACAAACATATAAAAGAAACATGTAGCAAAGTTAATAGATTCATGTTAATTATAAATATATTTGCATACAAACATGGAGGGCAGTCAATAAAAGCAAATTTGAGGGGTTTAAACGCAAAAGTTAAAGCTCAAATACTTTATGGGGCAGAAATTTGGGGATTTGGTGATTTTTCTAAATTAAAAAGTATCCTGAATAAAGTTTACAAAAAAATCTTGGGACTTTCTATCTGGACACCCTCAGCAATGGTTAGGGCAGAATTGAGACAATATCAATTGGAATGTGAAATAAAAATAAGACAAATGAATTATTGGTTGAAGGTGTATAATATGAATAACCAAAAGTTTCCTAGATTATGTATGGAGGAGGCAATGGAGTATAACAAACATTATAGGCCATTTCCAAGTATGGCAACAGTGGAGAAAATAATAAAACCAATGGGGCTGTTAGAAATTGTTTTGGAAAGTATGATTTGTCCAGTAGACACAATGAAATTAAAAATTAAAGATAGGGTTAGAGATTACTTTATTAAGTTAGATTTGGCATTGTGTAAACAATGTAAAGTGAGTGAATGGATGGTAAAAAACAAGAGGTCACATGAACTAGAATATTATTTGAGAGTGGTGACCAATCCTGAGTTTAGGAAATTATTAACCCGAGCAAGATTTGAGACTATAACAACTAATTGGAAATTAAATATATATAGTAAAGAGAAATTAGTGGGGGATACAATATGCAAATGTGGAATAGATAAAGATTCACTTAGACATTTATTAATAATATGCTCTTTATATGAGAAAGATAGAAAAGAGAAATGTTGGGAGAGATTTTGAGTAAACTTAAGTTAGATCCAGAAATCATGTTACATTTTTTGTTAAAATCTCATAATTTGAAAATACTACATGCTGTGGCCTCCTTTCTAAAAATAATTGAGCAGAAAATATTACATGTGAGGAATGCTTCATTCTAAGGGGTGGGTTAAGTTGCTTATATTTTGTCCAGTATGCTGATATATTTAAAAATGTGGACACTATACAGATGACTGTGAAATTGAAGTTTAATGTCTAGATGAAGCAAGATGGATGTTTTAATATGGAAATTGTAAAGATGTGTATCTAAATGAATTTTCAAATAGGTATTTTAATTGTAATAACTTGAATAAGTCGATCAATAAATATTGCTACTACAGCAGTGGGGGTTAACACAGTGTCATCCAGCATATTAATACATTCTGTAAAAGGACAAACTTTAGACCAAGTTACTTCTTACAAATATTTTGGATTATGTGTAGATTCCCACTTAAATGTTGATGTACTTCTTGATTATATTTCTAAAACGGTTTCTCAGAATCTAGAAGTCCTTCACAGGCATACAGTAAACACAATATGACAAGTTAAACCAACAAAAAACTAGTAAATAAACTTATATTACTTCTTATTGACTAAGGTAGATAGTCTATTAGTTAGCAAATAAGGGTATTCTGCAAACGTTATGTAGACTGCAGCACCGTCTGACCAGATTTACATTGGGTCTAACAAGTCCTTGAGCATTGCACCACCACTGTGATATGCTCCTTCGGCTATATTGGACAACATTGCAACTCATGAGAGAAAGGCTTCTGAGTTGTTTCTTATACAAATACATGAATGGAATGGCCCCAGAATACCGTACTTCTTAAATGTCTTTAAAGAAATGTGTTTACCCTTTACGTGGTATAATGAGTAGAGGGCACATAGTCTCTCAAATAAAGACGAAGTTTGATTGTGTGTGTTTTGATCACATTGCTTCAACCTCCTGGAATTCTCTATCTCCAACTTTATGCAATTCATCTACATATGTAAGTTTTAAGAATGCCTATGTTAAGTTACATCCATTTTACTGTAATTATTAAAAACATTGTTATAATCTATTTGGTAGTTGTGATGTATGTATTTATCTCAAATGTTTTGTACATCTGAAAACATTGCTTTCTAACACAGGACAGCCCTGAAAACAGGCTTTGCCTAGTCCATTAGCCTGCTAAAATATAAAATAAACAAGAAGAAACAAGAACAGAGTATTGTATTTGTTAGTAGATACAGGGGCCCAGATATTCAAACTGCGCCAGGCTGTGGCGCAAGCATGGGTGCAGCTCAGCTTGGCTGCACAGGGGTGTCAGACTGGGCGATATTCAACAGAGCTGCACCTGGCTCAGCAGCATTGAATATCGCACTGTACACCACCCAGTGTCATCGGCACTGCACACCAGCGCAGCAGTAATGGCCAGAGAGGAGCATGGGGATGCGCTAGTGCAAGTTCCATTGCGCTATGCACAGCAACTCCTATATGCAAAAGTTGACATGCAAATGGGGCCATAATGTATGCAAGGTGCAAATGGGTCCATTTGCATGTCATTATGGCCCCATTTGCATGCAGGTGTGCCGATCCCCGATGACTTGCACCTGGCGCCCTGCCAGGCAGCTGCCATTGGGGGCCGACACCCCCTGCAGCCGGCAATGTGCTCCACAGCCCAATTACGGGCATCTGTATAAATACATAAGAAACATGTCCAATATCCCTGGTGGTCCAGTGGACCACTATTTGCCCGACTGTGGACATTTGTAAAAAGAAAAATATGTCCAATATCCCTGATGGTGTAGTGGTACCCCCATCCCACCCGCCCACTGAGCCCCACTGCCCTGCTCCCCGGTCAGCCAGTGGTGGCAGCACACCCACCCGCCTGCCCGCCCAGCCTCCGACTGGCATCGTCCAGTAGGCTGTACGCCTATTGGTCAACAGCATGAGCCAATGGGCTTGCAGACCATACTATACTACACATTCCAGATATGGAAATGGGATCATTCACATTTCTGGAATGTGTAGTACAGTATGGGCTGTACACTTCCTTCATCTAGCGGTTCAGAGAACTAACGGAGACCTTGATGCCCCAATTTTTTTTTTCCTTATTATCATGCTAGACAAGCTGCTAAATACTTAACATGGATTTTATTTGAGAAATACAAGGTAACATCATCATATATTCCACTTTGGCTTATTATAGAGCATGAATTATGTAACACAAATAACATTTTTGAGGGCTTTGCTAGATCTTAAATTGAAAGCATTACCTAAATTTTTGAAAGATACCACCATTACTATATATTTGTTAATATTTAGTCAATTTAAAATATATACAAAGAATGTCTCTGTCAATCTGTGGGAACAACTGATGTGGTTGAATCCAAACTTTTAAGTTCATGGGAAAACAATTTCTAATTCTGCATGGTTAAATAAGGGAATTGAAACTCCACTTCATTTGTACAGAATAACAAGGGAATTTCTTTTTTCTATCTTTCAACAAATTTATAATTTAAGTAATAAAGATTGTCTTACTTACTATCAGCTTCAATATTTAATCTCTTCAAAATTAGAATACCCCAAATCAAAACCATCCCATTCTAACCTATTAGAAATGTTTGGAAAATTAAGTATGGAATGTCATGCCATATCAAAAATTTATAAGATAATCCAGCAGGAATGGGCAAACAAGCAAGGACTGTTATCCAATTACTGGCCTAAGAATTTGACCTGGACTTCTATAGACACACACTGGAAAAGGATTTGGCAAAATACATATCAACATATTGGCATCCCGTGAGAAGGACGATTGCTACTGAGTGCCTACAAAAAGGGTGACTCAATAGCGGTGCCTGTTCTCAGGGCTAGTGGATGGGGAGGTGAATGCTTGTATAGAGCCATCCTGTCACTATATGTATACATGCTCGGAGGGGAGAGAGCATGCCATGCGATGAGCGGAAGGGGAGGGAGGGTTTTTGAGGTATAGCATGATGGTGGGTTGCTCAGCTGGCCATGTTGCATGGTGGGTTCATGGCAGGCTATGGTTGGGAGGGTGCTGGGTTTGGTGTTGGGCATATCAGGATTTTTGTGCCAGTCCAAGAAAAACCTTTTTTTTAATTCACCTCTGACATGCACCTCACCGGAGTTGAGAATCTTTAGTAGGAGGGTGCAGGGGGCTAACCCCCCCAATGAGGGTGCAGCGTGAGCAGACCCCTCACATAAACATAAAAATTTAAATTTCTGGTGCCCTTTTGCTGTGTGCTGGGATTGTACATTAGCCAAATGGATTTTCGATGATGTACATTAGCCCTAATGGTGATCGCATTTCCACTATTGCCGTTATCAAATAGATCCCAATATATTCCATTTGATGGGTACAGATACACTTAAGTTCAATATACCCTTCCCCCACCTGAACACTAAATACAGTCCCCCTTCCTCCCCCCAACCATGTCTCACCACTAGGTTTGTTAATCATAACACCCACCATCTAATCCCCATCTGGCCCCACCACCCTGCTCTCTCCATCAGAACTGAACAAAAATTTGACCTGTAATACTGAACACTGTCCCTGATGCAGAGCTTTGTTTAGTGTCCATTTGGTAATGGGACCTCCATGAATGAATGGTGATGTAGTTTCCTCCTAGTAAAACCTGATCAGCTGAAGATTCAACTGATCAGGTTTAACAGGGAGCAAAGACATCACCAATTATTTCTGCACCAGTGCCATTACTGAGAAAGACATGGAACAGAACATATACTCTGCTTTGGGGGACCAATTCCTTTTTTACATGTCACATTTTTCCTGGATGCTGGTGGGGGAAGGGGCAGAGGAGGAGGATTGCTGGGGACAGTGTTATGATTAATGGACCTGGTGGTGAGAATCATTTGGGGCTGGTGGAGGAGTGTGTATGTCATGCAAGTGTAGGGAAGGGTATACCATGATAAGGGCACTCATTACTGAGTGCACACCAATAAGGGTGACTCAGTAGTGGCACCTTATCAAACAGCTAGTGGATGGGGGGTGACTGCAGGTATAGTGACATTGTGTCACTATATATACATACACATGGGGGAGTGAGCATGGCGAAAGGGGAGGAAGGGTTTGTGTGGTGTGTTTTGGTGATGGGCTGCCCTGTGGTGTGATGGGTAGGTCTAAGGCTTCAGCTGTGAGGGTGCCAAGTTTGGGTCCAGGCATGCATACATTTTGTTGTGCTCGGCCTAAATTTTTTTTTTAATTGCCCCCCTGGAGTTGAGAATCCTATAGTAGGGGGCTTAGGGGGGCACCCCCCCCATATAAACCCCATAATATTAGCAGTGTCAGTGGCTCAGTAGGTAGCACACTCGCCTTTGAGGCCGGGAGATCAGAGGGCTGTGGGTTCAGTTCCCACATCTGGCACTTGGGTTAATATCCCAGTACTGACACTGTAGTGCAGCATGAGAAGGGTGCAGTACTTCTGAGGTGCTGTCTTTCAGATGAGACGTTAAACTGAGGTCCCATCTGCCTGGATTGCTGGTAGTTCAGGTGGATGTTAAAGACCCCATGGCACTTACCGAAAAGAGTAGGGGAATTTCCCCGGTGTCCTGGCCAAATTTCCCTCATTCACTATAAATACCACCAACAGCTTAATCTGGTTCAAAGTCAGTTGGCATTCATCTGTATCCCCCTCCCCCAGGTCTTGCCTGAAAATAGGCAGGATTTGTCTAGTGCACGTACCCGGTCAACAAAAACTAAAATAAAAAAAATAAATAAATAAACATTAAAAATTTAAGTTCCTGGTGCCCTTTTGCTGTGCACCGGGATGTACATCGATGAAACTGATTTTTGCCAATGTACATTCACCATTACGACATAGAACCACAGGGAAGGGGGCTCTGGGAGAGTCAGCTGGTGAGGTCACCATCAGAGGTGAGAACTGTGCCATTTAAATTTCCACACTGCTCACAAGCAGCTACACTGCATTCTACACTACTTGCTGCCTGCTTCATGTCCCGAGAGGATTACTCTGCAGTGCAAAAGGAGGAAATTGACAGGGTAAGAGACTGTGTGAGTTGCCTACATGTTTGGAACTTTAATTCCATCTTTTCTGGACTAATCTGCATGAAGGGGCCTCAGGGAGAGTCAGCTGCTGAGGTCACCATCAGAGGCAGGGACTTTACCATTTAAATTTCTGTACCACTTGCAAGCGCAAGTGTAGCATGAGCATTGTGAGTGGCATGAGCACCACTCATGGCAGGGAAAGAACTTACAAATTTCTTGATGTGTTAGTAGTGTTTCATGTAGAGAAAAGTAAGAAGTTAAGATAAATAAGGGTAGGGTAGACTAGTTTATATATATAATGGTAGCCCGGTAGTGCTACCATAGTTAGGATTGAGGAGCCATTTACATGTTAAACCTAAAATTTTGCACCTTAATAACTTTGCAACCATTCAACTGATTTGCCTGAAATTCAGAATACACAATCAAGAACCATGCATCTTGGGATCTGCCAATGTTCGTACTGTTTGGATATGCAGCTGCAGAGTTATTAGGCGTGATCTGCATGCGCATTTGTGCTTTTTTGGAATTCTTTGCTCATCTCTACAGGTCACACGGTTTGCGCGAGCAGTCCAAAATCTTCAGGGAATGTGCGGCCGGGGTCCCCGATGTGCCTTTTGAAGATTTTATGAAAAAATATTAAAACGGTTCAAAAGATATTCAAAAAACAATTTCCCATTATAAGTCAATGGGAAAAGTTAACAAAAAGTTCAACAGTGTTACAAATGCAGTTTTTACTGTCTCAAATGGCCCTATTACTGTCGCAAATCCACCATTTTGTTTTCAGTTGGTCATCAGAAAAATGCTTGGCATTTAAATTTGGGACCCTCTAGCAACCTAATTCTTTTTGTATTCACCTAGTCGGATACTGAGGATGCTAGGCATGTCTTTATTTTGGGGTAAAACACCCCAGAAATATGTTCTTCAAATTTCTGGAAAAAGTACTTTTGAATTTGCGACAGTGTCACATGAATTTGTGAAAGCTTTCGCAAAGTTTGACAGTACTTTTCAAGGCTGTGGGAAAATCACAGCAATTTCTGCCACCCTGCTGAAGAGAACGGTTTGGTTTCTTGGGCTGAAATTTAGAAAGAACACAGCCAGCATCTCCCAGATGTGCCTTTCAGTGTTTCGGTGAAAATATATTACAGGGTGGCAAAGTTACGGCACTCCAAAGTTGACACTTTTTCCCATAGGATAACATTACGGTGTCTGCCTCATTACAGGAATCCTTTGCCGCCCTGCTGCAAAATAACGGTTTGGTCTTTTGGGCTGAAATTTAGAGGGAAGAAAGCCAACATCCCACAGATGTGCCTTTCAGTGGTTTGGTGAAAACATATTACAGTGAGCCAAAGTTATGGCACTCCCGAACTTCTCTTTTTTTTCCCATAGGATAACATTATGGTGTTTGCCATGCCTTTCAGGGTCTGTATCTCAGAAACGGTGCGAGATACAGACTTTTTGTTGGAAAAATCTTAGCCCCCAACTAGCCAGGAAAGTCATAAATCATATGACTTTTAATTTTTTTTTTTTACATCATACAGTTCCTGAGATATAAGCAATTTAGTATTCCACCTCCTCATTTTCTGCTCCGAGACCCATTATTATGCATACATTCTTTGTACTCACTGTCTTTCTCTATGCAGCTTTTGGGGAAAACCAGCCTGTGCACTTACATTACTGTTACCCTTCCCACTTCTGCTTGCGGTTCCGTACCCATTTCACTTACTGTTCCCGTCTATGGCACCATGTGCGTTACCCTTTGTGTTTTCATTTGCGCTTGTGTTTGCATTATTTTAACTATTTGTGTCTACAGTACTGTTTATCTTTCTGTTTTGCTTTGCATCACTGTGGCGCATTACCATTTGCATTTGTGAGCACTGTGCTACTATGTGACAAGGGCCCCACACTACCGCTGCCGCATTACATTCACTATTTCTCATTATGATTCTCAAAAAGAAGGGAAATTAGAGGCAAAAAACTCCATTTAATGCATTAGTTAGGGTTGTTCCACAGTGACGAAAGTGAAGAAATTCAGGGTTAGGGTTGAAAGCCCCCCTTGGACCACCCCTGCCCATACTATCAACTGGAATCGGGGTGAGTGTTGGGGTTGTCGGTCCTAACTCTCACCCCATTCTCCTATACCTCAGCTTCTTCACACATCTGATGGGGTGAGAGTTAGGGCTGGCAACCCCAACGTGCACTCCGATGCCTGTTGGGGGTGTGGGCGGGGGGGTCCAAGGGGGGCTTTCAACCCTAACACCGAATTTCCTCACTTTTGTCACTGTGAAACAACCCTAACTAATGCATTAAATGGAGTTTTTTGCCTCTAATATATATATATATATATATAGACAGCCATACATTATAAGTTGGAAATAGGCTGTACATTTTTAGCAGTGCACCAAAGAAGAGAGTTTTTAATTGTTTTTATTAAGTTCTTAGTATTTAAAGTTTTGGGAGGTAAATATATTTGAAATATAATTCTAACAGGCTCAAGGTACTGTAATGTATACAGGAAAAAATGATGTGTTTGTTGTTGTTTGCTTGTCCAATTAATTATTCCTGTACAACTAAGGATGATTCTAGCAAATTAGGTTATTATTGACCAACTTATTCATTAACAGGAACACAAGGGGGAAGTCATGGCCTTTTAAAACATCATACAAATGATTATACAAGAAACTGGACAACATATTGTCTTGCTGGTCAGTTTAAATTATTGGAAACATATGAAATACATAGAAGCATGTGTTCTGATGATATCATGTATACTCTGCTTCTAATATTGGGGGGATATAGAATTAAATCCAGGGCCCACAGAGAAGTATAAAACAAATTTAAAAATAATACATGACAATACAAGGAGCCTGGCTCCAAAAATGGATTTGGTGGAAATGTTATTTGTTGTTCAAAAGCCAGATAGAGCAGACTTTTCTGAAACCTGGCTTACAAATAAAGGAGAAAATGATGAAATAGGCCTGGCAGGATATTAACTATATCATTCAGATAGCAAGAATAGAAGGGGAAGGGGGTTATTCTTTATATAAAAAACACACCGGGATTAGTTGCACCCTTAATAAAAGGTAACACAGGAAATGTGGATTTTATAGTACTTTACTAACAAGATCTTAAATTTGCTGTAGGGATTGTGTATTCTCCTCCAAATGCCAAGATGGTAGACATAGATTTGACTATTAATATAATCCAGGATAAAGTAAAAGATAAATTGTTGATTCTAATGGGTGATTTAAACTCAGATTGGTATAATTTGAGAGGTAACAGATTAAAATACATGTTGGCAGCCCTTGATTTAATACAATTGATAGATGATCCTACTAGATATACTAATTCTATGGCTAAGGGCACATTATTGGATTTATTGCTAGTTTCACCTCAGCTAATTGTCCATTCAAAGGGAGTTGAACCCCCCTTATTGGGAAATCATCATTTAATTTGGGCAATCGTAGAAAGTATGGTACAACCACGGCTACAATTGGGGGCAAGGTGGGTTAGAGATATGAAACATTTTTCAGTCAATAGATTTACTCTGGACATGCAGACAGAAAATTGGGAGACATGTAAATTAATTCCGGACTTATATCAAACAGCACAGTATCTTGTAGCCAGATTTCTGGAGTTATGTGATAAGCATGCGCCAAAAATAAAAGTAAGCAAGAGAAAGGCTAGGGAGCCTTGGATTAATGACAGCATATTAAAAAGCATTAAGATCAAGAATAGATTGTGGAAATTGGCCAACAAATAAAAAACAAATAGTGATTGGGGCTCTTATAAAAACAAAAGCAATTATTGTAAACAACAGATTAGGAAAGCTAGATCAAATTATTATAGGGTAAAAACAGACAGGAATAATGACCCAAAAAGATTCTGGCAAACAGTCAACGTTATTATTAGTCCAGGCAATAAAACAAACAATACATAAATCAATTGATTCATGAGGGAAAGGTAGTAAAAGAACCTATAGAAATAGCACATTTGTAAAATTATGTCTTTGTAAATCTACCAGGCTTAGATATAAGAGTTCCATTTAATAAGACCCAGGAAGAATTAAATTTCAGTGGGCCAAATCCACCCTTCCACTTTAGAATATTAAACATAAAGGAGATAAAAATATGTCTAAAGCACATAAAAATTCATAAATCTCCCGGCATGGATGAGTTGGAATGAAGGTTTTTGCAAATGGCTGCTGATTATGTAGCACCAATAATAGTATATATGTTTAATTGGAGTGTAAGTGCAGGGATTTTCCCTACTACATGGAAACAAAGTAAAACTATTCCAGTATATAAAGGGGGAGATCAAAGTGACCCAGGTAACTATCAGGCAATAGCCTTGCTTTCAATACTATTCAAATACCTGGAGAAATTAGTACATACACAAATAATGGATAATTTAGAAACAAATAATATTGTTACACCATATCAGGCAGGATTTAGAAGAGGACTTTCCACAAATTCAGTTTTGATCGAATTTAATGACATTGTGGCAGCCTCCTTGGATTCAGGAAAGGAGACTGCAGCTTTGTTTGCAGATTTGTCGAAAGCCTTTGACCGGGTGGACCACTCCCTGCTGTGGAGGAAACTCTGGGTTATGAGTATTACAGAGGGACCATGGGCTTGGATTAAATCATACTTAACAGGAAGATCTCAAAAAATGTGTCCCATATTTTGTCAACAATCAAACCAGTAGAAAGAGGAGTCCCCCAGGGATCTATATTGGGGCCCATGTTATTCTTAGTATTCTGCCATGATCTTCTCCAGACAGTTCAAACATCTAATATTTGGTTGTATGCCAGTGATACAGCTCTTGTTGCAACTGGGGTGGACTCTGCAGATCTGAGAATTAAATTGCAGAGGGACATCAGCGGCATTGGGGAGTAGTTCACCAGGCCGGGGCTGGTGATGAACATAAAGAAAACAAAAGTCTTTATTTTGGGAATAGAAATAAACCAAATTTGGGTATAACATCCTTGTCAAATATATTAATAGATCAGGTAACTGAATATTGATACCTGGGTATAATGTTTGATGCAGAGTTAAATTTCAAGAACACATTAGGGAGGTGTTGAGTAAAGTTAGTAAAAAATTAGGGCTCTTAGATGAACATCAAGATGCTTGTATTTAAAAACTAGGAAAACTATAGTGGAGCAGATGGTGATGCCCACCATTGATTATGGAAGTGTTACATATAGGATTGCACCTAAATTAATGCAGGATAAACTAGACACAATTCAATATAAACTTGCGAGGTTCATATTGGGTTGTCATTACAAAACACATCATTGTACGTTATTAATTACTTTGTGATGGACTACTTTAGAACAAAGAAATGTGGAGATATGGCTGAAATTATTGCATCTTTTTTTATAAAGCAGCCAGCTCATTATATATCAGTTAATGCATTAACGAAAAAGATTGCACCTACTCAGACCTTCATTAGATCTGTTTATGTAAATAAAATAAAGAGAAATTATAATAAAACAACATTTGGAGTAAAAACTGTAAAACACCAAGAGGCAAAATGGTAGAATATACTTCCATACTCAATGAGAGTGTCATCTTCAAATTCATTTAGAACAGGGTTGAAATAAATTTTTCAAGTTGTGTGTAATTGTTAGTTTAATAATTAATGCTATCTGTCTATTACCTTGTGTAGTAATTTTTGACTATATAACATAATGCATTTTACATTTGCCTGTATGCCTTCTGTAGAAATTTTTGTCTATGTAACTCAATGTATTTAAACTTGTCAGTATATTTGCAATCGCACTAGTTATCCATGGTACTTGATAGCTTGATAATCTGTATTTTGTATAGTGTACGTTGATGTATTTACCATAATCTTGCATAATCTTTGTATTTGTAACGTACCACATGAGTTTTGTTTTTTGTGACATCAAACAGGACTTGTCTTGTAAACAGAGATTTCATCCCTAATGACATGGATATCCTGCATAAAAATACAATTTTTTACCTACCTACCTATACTGAATGCACATTTCTTGTCTTATTTTAACCTGAAATTCAGTAGAGCAGGGAGGGAGGAAAGTGCCAGCAAGGATTTGGAGGAATGTATATGACTACAAAGTTTTTGAGAGGTGGGGGCACTGTTACAGCACAGTGGGTGGGTGTAGTGTTGTTATTACAGTTTAAGTTAAGAAAAGGAATTTGTGTAGCTGATTGCAAATTAAAGAAATTCATAAAGTGTGTATTTCTGCAAATTTGCACCAATTTTGCTGATGAATTAAAACTTTTTTGCTTCTCGTACTGTAGATCAATGGCAGCCCAATACGTGGTAAATGCTGTAAGAACAAGTTTAAAAAAGAAATGTTAACATATTTTTCAGGAAAAACTGGTGGTGCAGGTTTTTAGAAATGGTACAAGACAGTTCAGGGACCAGAGGTTATGCAAGTTTTATCAAAAGTGGTGGGTGGCAACAATCACAAAGTTCAAACATGGATGGGATAAGTACATGGGTATACTGGGGATGAGTGGGGCAGGTTTGGGGGTTTGGGGCCCTTATTAGATGGACACTACTGGGGTTTTCATGAGCTTGAACAGTGATTTTATGGTCATATCTGCTGGCTACTTCTACAAATCTATGAATCAAAAAATTTAAAGAAGCTCTGTGAAACTGAGGCAGGGATTCAAGCGTTTACACTTACACACCCTGGACAATCTTAATTTTATTTATTTATTTAAAATTTTGGTAACTGGGAAAGGTACACAGAGCAGAGTTCATTTCCAGGTGTGACCCGGGGACAAAGTGTACAAATATAACAAAGGGATGATGCATGCAGAATACAAAATAAGGCAAAGTACAATGCAAGTAAATATATACATTTGAAACAGGTGACAACAACTGAAAATAATTTAATAACTATAGTATAAATATAACAAGGTGCTGAGGTAGAAGCTTTTAGTTGAGAGGGACAGAAAATGATGAATACAAGGGCTGGAAACTAAGCAGAGGTTGAAAGAGAGTGAGGGAAAGAGGAGTAGAGATGCGAAAGAGAAAAATGGAAGAATTAGAGAAGGGTGCAGTCAGAGGATATTAAACGGGGGCCTAAGAAGGCATTTTAGTGATGGAAAGGAGGAAGTGAGACAGGTATGGGAGGGGAGGTTGTTCCAATGGGAAGTAAGTCTGTAAGAGAAGGCACATTTCCCCATCAATGTACATACTCTTGGGTGGGTGAAGGTGCAGGTGCAATTTGTATGCAAATTGTAGGGGGAGGGATGGCCGGATTAAGGAGCGATAAAAGGGAAGAGTCCAAAACTAGAAATTAGAGATGAGGAAGAAGCAGTGAGGCAAGCATCTTTGTGAGTGGGACTGGAGGGATAGGGCAGAGCAGAGGTCACAGTGGTGTGTCAGGTGTGGGAGATTTGAAGCAAAATGACAGAAAGCATTAAAAAGGATGTCAAGTTTGGAGAGGGAGGAGACAGGGGCTGCACTGAATTGCACTGCATTGCTCAAAAGAGGTGGCAGGGAAGGTTAGGGAGAAAAAGATAGCATTCAGGAAGTATAAGGAAATACAGAAGGAGCAGGACAGAGAACAGTACCACTTAAAGCAAAAGGAAATGGGGAAGGTAATCAGAATAGCAAAGGCCCAGACCAAGGAAAAGATAGCCAACTCAGTTAAGAAGGGGAATAAAACTTTTATAGGTACATTAGGAAGCAAAGGAAGACCAAGGGAGGGATAGTGAGGCTTAATAAAGAGGATGAGGGTGTGCAGAGGGTGACAGTGAAAAAGCAGTGATGCTGAATAAATACTACTGCTCAATATTCATAAAAGAAGATGAGGGGGAGGTACCTAAACCAAACAACAGAAGCACTCTGGATGGGGGGGGGGTCAACACCACTCCATTCACAAAAGAAAGGGTCCTGAAAAAAACTTCTAAAACTGAAAGTGGACAAGGCTATGAGGCCTGATGGGATTCACCCCCAAATTCTAAAAGAACTAAGAGGACAGTTAGTGACACCACTGACTTCCTTTTTTAGCCAATCATGGTAGGATGGTATAGTACCTGAGGGCTGGAAAAGGCAGATGTAATTCCCCTTCACAAAAGTGGGAGCAAGGTAGAGGCAGGAAACTACAGACCTGCTAGTTTGACCTCAGTGGTAGAGAAGATGATGGAATCACTTCTGAAAGAAAAAATGTTGAGTACCTAGAGGCCAGTGGGGCACAGGCCCCCAGGCAACATGGATTCACAGAAGGAAGGTCATGTCAGATGAATCTAGTAGATTTATTTGACTGGGTGACCAAAGTAGTAAACCAGGGAGGGGTTGTAGATGTGGCCTACCTAGACTTCAAAAAAGCATTTGACACAGTCTCACACAAAAGATTAGTAAACAATTTAGACAGCCTAGAAGTGGGTCCCAGGATGGTAACCTGGGTAAAAAATTGGCTGGACAACAGGACGTAGAGGATGATAGCAAACAGAGTCCACTCTGAAGAAATGAGGTTACTAGTGGGGTACCGCAGGGTTCTGTACTGGATCCAGTCCTCTCTAATGTCTTTATAGGTGACATTGCAGAGGGTCTGGAAAGAAAAGTATGCCTCTTTGCAGACAACACAAAGATCTGCATAGCCACTCCCTTAGAACAGGGAAAAAATACACCAGAGTGCTGGGGGAAGGAGTGCCAGGAATGGATCCTAAGGGGGGGGTGGAAAGAATGAGAGGGGATGTGGCAAGGTTGGAAGAATGGTCAAGAGTCTGGCAGCTTGGATTCAATGCAAAGAAGCACAAAGTAATGCACCTGTGAAACAAAAACCCAGGGACAGTGTACACAATGGGGGAGGGTACTAACAACAACAAAGATGGAATGGGGCCTGGGGGCAGTCATATCAGATGACCTAATGGTAGGCAAGTAATGTGAGAAGGCAGTAAGGAGGGTTGGGGGGGATACTGGGATGCATAGGGAGAGGCATCACCAGTAGAAAACAAGAAGTTGTCATCCCTCTGTACAGACAGTTGGTGAGACCCCATCTGAAGTATTGTGTGCCATTCTGGAGACCCCATCTTAACAAGAACATAGACAGGATGGAGGCAGTCCAGAGGAGGGCAGCCAGAATGGTGCAGGGTCTGTACCCGAAGCCATATGAAGAGAGACTGAAGGAGCTTAATATGTATACCCTCGAGGAAAGGAGGGAGATGCGGGACATGATAGAAACTTTCAAGTACCTCAAGGGAATCAACAAAGTCCAAGAGGGTAGCATCTTTCAGAGAAAGAGACATGCAAAAACAAGGGGGAACGATTTAAAGATAGAGGAGGAACAGCTCAGGGACAATGTGAGGAAGTATTTTTTCATGTAGAGTGTGGTGAACATATGAAACAGTCTTTCAGAGGGGGTTGTGGGGTCAAAAACAGTGGGAGAATTCAAGAATGCATGGGATAGACATAAGGCAGTTCTAGATGGGGGTAGAAAGATGTAGGCTGTTGGTTAACTAGGATCTGCAGCTTATCCAATAGGTAGGGAAATGGACAGACTAGGTGGGCCAAGAGATCTTTATCTGCCATGAAAGGTTATGTTTCTATAAAGACAACATCAGCATAGTCAAAGGTAGGGACTATCCATTTTATCAGTAAGTCATGTCTGACAGAGAGTAAGAAACAAGCCTTGTGACAGTAAAGTATCCCCAGTTTACGGTGTAGTTTGGATTGAATGGCAGAGATATGGGAAGTGAAGTCAAGTGAGGGATCAAGCCATACACCAAGGTATTTGTAGGTCAGGACGTTATCAAGAGGAGTGCAGGATGAGGTTGAAAAAACAGGAAGGGAGAGGAGCCTAGCCAGGTTCTGCTTGGAGCCAAAGGTCATGGCTTCTGTTTTTTTGGTGTTCAATTTTAAGCAGTTATCTTTGAAACAGTTGATTACAGCAGTGAAATCTTGTTTAAATGGGGTTTGGATGGCTTGGATGGATGGACCTGACAGAAAGAGGACGGTGTTGTCTGCATACATATGGATCTTAGCATGGGAACAGAAAGAAGGGAAGTCATTAACAAACAAGGAGAAAATAACAGGACCAAGAAGTGATCCCTGAGGGACACCTGCAAGGATATGGAGGGATAGAGCTAAGACGTTACTTATTTTTACTGACTGGGACTGACTGGATAGGTAGGAACCAAACCAGGAGATGGCAACAGGAGAAAGGTTGATGTAATTTAGTTTATTTAATAGCAAAGGATGAAACACTGAGTTGAAGGCCTTGGTCAGATCAATGAAAATAGACAATGTGAGCTGTCCTTGATTCATCACAGTGTATATGGCATCAGTAAATTGGAGTAGGGATGTGGTAGTTGAGTGAAGATTCTTGAATCCTGATTGTACCTGGGAGAGAGAGTACATGATGCAGAGAGGAAGTTGTTTAGATGTCAGAGGACTGGGGATTCTTGTACCTTTACAAGTGCAGGGAGGAGGGATGTAGGGTGGTAATTCACAGGAACGGTAGGATTCACACCTTTATGTAGGGGGAGCACTGTAGCAGACCTCCAGGCTATGCAGACAGTGTAGGAGGAAAGAGATAGATTGAGAAGATATGTAAGAGGAGTCAAAATAGTTGGAGCAGAGATATTGAGGAGTCTAGGATGTAGGCCATCCTAGCTTTAATGTGTAATTAAGCATTCAGTAACATGTATGATTCTTCAAGTCAAGCAATAGTAGTTCAATGTTCAGAAAACAATGATGGCACACATTTTTGGACAGTGGCAGCAGAGCAAGTTTGGGATGTAAGTTTTAAAAAACTGAGGGGGGTATAACTTTCAGAAAATTATATTGGGACACGTTTTTAGAAACAAAAATGGTGCGCATTGTAAAACAAATTCTGCTACAGATATTGCCAAATGACTTTGAGACTTATGAGGATCTGATGCACTTGATTAAGCATTATTGGCAGCAGTATATTTTACCCTATATATTCCTCTTTATTGATGTCTTGTTGGAGATTTACAAAACAGATGCCACACAGCTGCAAAGGAAGTTTTATTTAATTAATTAATTAATTAATTTAAAGTTGATAACCAGGACAGGCACACAGAGCCAAGGCTCATTTCCAGATGCAACCCAGGGCAGGGGAGAGTGACAATAGTATGCAGTTTAGTACAATGGGATAAACAGTAAAGAAATTACAAAACATTTACAATATACAAGCATTTACAAAAATTGTACATCAATACAATGGGATAAACATTATTACAATATACAGACATTTATAAAACTGACGATAGTGCAAGCATTTCAGGTGCCCTAATATCTGCCGCTCTCCCCCTTCTCATTAAACTCAAAGTACACCTTGCTGTTGCCTGAAGGTCATTCTCGTTTGTGGCAGTATCTGACTGGAACTCCCCCTCCCTCCTCAATTCTCTCCTGTTTCTCCCTCTCTTTGTTCCAATCAAATCTGTATGCCTCTCTCTCTGCTGCTGTCTCCTGCTCCTGCTTCTGCTGATGTTACATCTCTGCCTGTCCTTCTCCCTACTCCTACTCCTATGCCTGCTCTTCTGTCTTGTCCCTATACCTACCTCCTGTCCTAATCCTTCTATTTCCCTCTAGCCCATTCCTCTGCCCCTCCTCCATACGCCTCCTCTTTTTTTACTTGATTCTAATCAGTTGCCATATGACCTATTGTATATACCTTGAAATTTTGTTACTGCTGTCATTATTCCTTATATTTGTAATATTTTGTACATATTGATATGCTGTATCTCAAATTTTGCCACCCTGCATGTTGTTCTTCCATTTTATTGTAGTGTCTTTTGATATATCTGTGACCCCAGGTTGACCCTGAAAAGGGGACTGTAATTGTCTCAGTGGACTTACCAGGTCACCAAAAAAGGAAAAGAAAGAAGGAAAGAAGGAAAGAAAGAAAGAAAGAAAGAAAGAAAGAAAGAAAGAAAGAAAGAAAGAAAGAAAGAAAGAAAGAAAGAAAGAAAGAAAGAAAAAGAATATTGAAGAAGCAGAAGCAAGATGCATATAATAAGGGGAGGTGGCACAAAGAGTTTTGTTCTTGGAGAGGCTAGACTGCAATAAATATTGTGAACAGTACAATGAGAAGTGATGTACATTTTTACATGGGGCATGGTGCAGGTTACTCGAGCAACAGTGGATTTGTGCGAGAGGCCAGGGAAGTTTAGAGTGAGGGGGGAGGAGAAGCAGAGACAAGGGAGTAGGGAGAGAAGTCAGAAGTACCTCTTTAGGGATGTAACAGTAGGCAAACTACGTACTGAAAGATGAAGGCTGTTCCAGATGGCTGGGAGCCAATAGGCAAAGGCAAGTCTCCCAAAGAGTGAGTCAGGTTGGGATAGAGCAAACAGCTGTGATGACAAGAGCGCAGTGAGTAACCATGATTGGGGCGGGGGATATTAAAGAAGCAAAGTAAGAGGGAAGGGTATTGTGCCAGTATTTTGCAATGAAGAAGGTGCATTTCAGAAAGCGTTGGTTGGCGAGCGACAGGAGAGATGCGGTTTGGTAGAGAAGGTAGTGGTGTGTGAGAATGGTGGCAAAGTGACAGAAGGCATGAAACAATGAGTCTAACTTAGTGAGAGATGACTTAGAATCTGAGCTATAGACCACATCAGTGTAATCAAAGGATGAGAGGATGAGCTTGGAGATAATTTCCATCCTGCTGGGGATCGAGAGACTGTTCTTATGCCTATATAGTAAGCTTAATTTAAAGCAAAGCTTTTTGTGTAGAGCTTCGAGGTGGAAAGAGAAGTCCAGTTTGGGATCCAACCAAGCACCCAAGTATTTACTAGAGAATATAGCCTCGATTTTCATGCCATCAAGGGCATAGAGAGAGGGGTGCAAGAACAGTTTGGCCAGTTTCTGGGCAGTGCTGAAAACCATTGTGATTATTTTTTCGGTATTACACTTGAGCGATTTGGCCTCAAACCAGCATAGCAAGTTCGTGGAGGCAGCTTGGAGGATGGGCTCTAGTTGCATGAGAGAAGGACCTGATGCAAAGATTACTGTGTCATTGGAGTACATTTGGACATGTGAAACAGAACAGATTGATGGTAGGTTATTTACAAATATGGAGGAAAGAGTGGGACTAAGGATGGACCCTTGAGGTACACCAGCTTGGATGGGGAGGGGGGGGATTTGGTTTCACCTAGCTGCACATACTGGGATCTTTAGGAGAGGCAGGCCTTGGTGGCCTATGAGTGAGAGACAGATGGAGGAAAGATCATTCAGGAGGGTTTTGTGGGCAACCAAATCAAAGGCTTAAAACATGGGAATCAACTTCCTGTATCTCTGACAACACAATGGCAACAGGTATGGAAAATACTCTTTAAATAGAAAAAAATGACAGCTATAGACACACAATACAGAAAGAAAATGTATCTCTGAGGGCAAGTTACTTCAAACAGACAATTTCATCAGTCAGATGCAGCCAGGAATACAAACTGCATCTGTATCTGGATTCATCTGTGTCAGAGCAGTACTGCTGGTATTTTCAAAGACAAGTAGCTGTTTGTGAAAAAATTCACGATTTATGGTAAAAAAAAGACACCAATGGGTTTGCATAATTTTTTACCACACTTTTCATTTTTTTACCACAAATTCGAACATGGTTATACCATCTAATAGATGGCATAACAAACTGGATGCATTTCCATTTTGAAAATAGTGGAAGCTCAATCAGGCAATTTCTTTTTGAAAATCCTTCTCATGCTTACTGCAAGCTGTGAAAAAGCAACGCACGGGAACTGTTCATAATCCATGAATGTTCAGGAAAAGAATGTTAGAATACATCCACAAGGCTAATGCAGTCACAGCTTCATTTTATTCTAAATGGCACCAGCTGAAAACAAAATAAAGAACTAGCTAGTAACAACAGCTGGTCATTTACCTGGCCCCCCCCCTTCCTAGACCTGGTCAGGATAAGAGGGGCATCCTCTTGGGGGAACACTGGGTCTGGCAATGCCCAGGAGGAGTTCCCCCAGTAGGCCAGCCTTATCGAGTGATGGCATAGCTGGATGGAGGAGATAGGGGGTATATTTAAGGTGCTTTCCTGGCACATCTCCCTCTCTCTCCTCCTTCTAGTGGATCTGGATCCAGCATTGCAGAGACCATCCTCGGTAAGGTATGGGCCTACTCAGCAATTCCAGGATGAGAGATTGTTAGTGGAGGGGGGTGGTGCTGTTGAACATTATGCCGCACAGCAATTAAGCTCAGCGAGGTCCACCGCAGTCCTGGACACCATGCCTGGGAGCTCCTGCTCAGCCATGAAGTGCTCTTCCCCGCATTCCTCTTCTCCGTCTCATGGGAAAGTCTTCATGTTCTTGTGAAAGTGGAAGTTGGTGGCCATCTTGTGGTCAGCTGGCCATTGGGCATTGGAGGGATGCTCCCGGTTTGTAGGAATCTCATCAGCTGTCTTGGATATGGCAGATGGCTGATGAATCCCAGGGCAAGGTTTCTCTTTGTTACGGTTTGGAGCACTGGTGCATTGACCTCCAGTGGCTCTCCAGTTGGGCGGTGGATGGCCATCACTACCCATTCAGTCAGTTCTGGGGCACAGTGATGGCAGGCAGTAAAGCTTAGAGGTTAGAGTAACATTCTGTGAATGAGCTGGGTACGTCTAGTAGACCAGGGTTTGATTCCCACTACCTCCACTTGCATACAGTGTGACTCTGAGCAAGTCACTTAATCACCCAGTGCTCCTGGATCAACCTGCAGACTGGCTCTTGAGCCCAGGGGTCTTACCCTGTTTCCAAACAAAAAGAAAAACTTTGGCTGCAGTATGCTAGGGTGATTCAATGTCATGGGGGTGCCGGTGCAGAATTTCCTGTTGCTGGAGCTCCCTGCCTGGTGGTCAGGGATTGGGGTGCAGATTGGACTCATGCCATGTCCAGGCCCTGGGCCCAACAATCAGACAGGCAAAATCAAAGTCAGTAAGAGAGCAGGCAGAACATGTGGTGCAGCAGATGGTGTACCTGGTCCTGAAGCAACAGAGTGAGTGGCTTAGCTGCATAAGCCTCTGCCCCTTTGTAAGTTGCTGTGCACTGTTTAAGTGTGCATGGAAATGAAGCCATAAGACACTCTAAAAAAAAAATTAATAGAATTTTATTCTTCAGTTTTCCCAGTGGTGCAGTGCTCTCCCCATGGGTGGAATATTTGTTAGTTCTGGATTTGTGTCCCAGTGCTGGCCAATTTAGAAATTTCCTTGTTAACCCACTATCTCTCAAGGGGCTGTCCCCCACACACACACAAACACACAAAAAAGAAAAAAAAAGCTGATCTGTGGTTATCCATAAATATCTTACTAATGGGTTGTGAGGATTGGGATTATAGTTGTCATTTCAGGTATGTAGTAGTAGTAGTTGTAAATAATTTTATTTTTATTCAGTATTTACAAACTTTAGGTGAAAGGACCTATTTTCAAAGTTGTCCTGTGTGAAGGTAAACAATTTACAATAAATTATCAGATATAAAAGAGATATCAAATACTCAATAACTTATAACTATACATACAGAGTGCTCACTCAATTATAACACACAAATACAATACTTTCATTGTACAAAACAATAGCAATTTCAATGGATTGGTGTCTTTCACGATCATTTAAAACCTCATTTAAAAACAAGTACATTCAGTGAAAAATACATCATTCAAACCTCTTTTGAACTGAGATAATTTAGTTACTTTTCTTAACTGAGGGGGGGGGGGATTTTGTACCAGATTGTCGCTACCTGTGCCTTAAATGTCATAATTCCATATGTTGCATTCATTTTTGGAAAATTGTGACCCCTGTACTTCACATCTCATAAGACATTAGAATAGCTCTTACAATCAGAGGACAAATCCAAATTTCCATTTATCATCCCGTTTTTTTATTTTATAAATGAATACTGAATATTGTTTTTTTAACCATACTGGTAAACTATCCCAGTTTAAAACTTTGTACAGTGTACAATGGTGGGTATTGAAACTACAATTTAGAACAAATCTTGCCAGTCTGTTGTATGATATGACTAATTTGTTTAAGTTTTTTTGACCCACGAAATTGTACACCAGACTTCCGTATTCCAGTACAGGCATTATTCATTGGTTTGCAATTAACCTCTGGGTTTGTTGATTTAATATCCCTGATGATCTGCACAGTACTCCTATTTTATTATTAACTTTTTTATTGTGTTATTGATATGTGCTGAAAAAGATAAAGTATAATCAGTCTCTACACCTAAGTATTTATATTGATTTGTAACTACCAGTTTTTTCCCATCCCTCATTATTATATCCCCATCTTTGATCTGTTTTTTAGAAAGCTTAGTTGTTTTTTTATGAAAGTACATAACCTGAGCTTTTTTGTAGCTTAACACAAGTTTAGAACTGGAGGACCAGTCCTGCAAAGTATCAAAGTCCATCTGTAGTTCTACCACCATTTCATTTTGAGATACTGCCGATGCTAAAAGTATTATGTCATCAGCATAAAGCCTAATTTGTGTGTTATTTATTTTAGTAGGTAATTCTTTAATATATAAGAAAAACAATAGTGGCCCCAGGATTGAACCTTTGGGAACACCTCTTGATGTACTACCCACTTCTGAAAAATGTCAGTTTATTACCACTTGCTGTTTCCTTTGGGTCAAATATGATTTAAACCATTGCAGGGGCCATGAAGCTATCCCAATCCTCTCCACCCTCTCACATAGTAAATGGTGGTTGACCAAATCAAAAGCTTTGGGCAGGTCAGCAAACGCTGCACCCGTGGACTTCCCCCCATCCAGGGCCACTGCCACTTTATCCACGAAGTCCACGAGCACAGTGCCAGTCAAATAACCTGCCCTAAAGTCATGTTGGTATTTTGTCAGTTTTTAATATTTTTCTAAATAACTGTACAGTTGGCCGAACACCATCTGTTCCATCAACTTGGAGAGGACAGAGAGGCCAGCTATTGGTCTGTAATTTGAAGAATCATTAGGGTCATCCCCCTTAAGTATGGGTACTATTTTTGCTGTTTTCCAGCAAGAGGGAAAACATTTTCCATCAGGCTTTGGTTAAATAAGTCAGTCAGTATTGGTGACAAAATATCTACAGCATCTTTAATAAATTTAGCTTCTAGGTTATCCAAACCACATGATTTATTTTAAATTTAGTTTTATGATCTCTTTCCTAACTTCTGCAATTTTTATTTTCCTAAAATAAAAAAGGGGAGAATTTTCATTGTTGATTGATTTAGTAACTGGCTCGGTTTGTACTGGTAAACCAGCTGAGATGACAATATCCAGCACTGTTAAAAAATAGTGATTTAGCAACTGAGCTGATACTTTTGAGTTAAGGAGCTCTCCCCTGTCATTACACATTTTTAAATGAGTCTTAGCTCTCAAGGGGTTATCTAGTTCTTTAATTAAATTCCAGTATTGTTTTGGAGCATAGGTAGTCTCAATTTTAGTATTGTAAAATATCTGTCTTGCCAATCAAATTAATCTCTGACATTCATTCTGCTTTATTTTAAAATCAACCCAGTCTTCCTCTCTTCTTGTTTTATTTGCTTTTTTCCAGACTCTGTCCTTGATATGAATTTTCTTTTTCAGGAATTCATTTATCCAGGGGAGGTGCTTTTTCTTTGTTTAAATTTTTTTAAATGGTGCATGCCTGTTACAAGCCTACAAGAAAATTTTAGGAAAAATCTTCAACCCCCAAATTTACATCTGGAATTAAATTTAATCTATCCCACTTTACACTATTTAAATCAAAAATAAAGTTATTTGGATGATAGTTTTTAAAATGTCTTGTTAGGGTAATCTTTTCTCCCTCACTTATTTGGTTTATGTCTGTTATAACACAGTATACTGGATTATGATCACCCAAATTTGGAGGCAAGATCTGACATTTTTCAACAGAAAAAACCCTTAGAAAGAAATATCAAATCTAACATACTCCCCTGACTGTTAACCCCACTCTTCCTAGTACTTTGAGTTATTGTTTGGTTAACATTTAGTATCTCAAAACTTTTTTTCTAATTTCAATCCTCTGGGTTTACCCCAGGCAGCATTAAAGTCACCAATCAGTATTAAGTCTTTACCATCTGACAAGGATACTAGTTTTGATGCCAGTACCTCAAATTTAGCAGTGTTTGCCTTTGGAGGGGGATTAATACTAATTAAAAGCTGCAATCTTTCAAATTTAAAACACAGGCACTCAATCCCTTCTAAAATTCATTGAAAAGCTACTTTCCCCAAACCCAGTTTCTCTGTAATGTATAAAAGAACCCCACCTCCCTTCTTTCCCCTATCTAATCTAAAAAGATTATAACCATCCATAGATATTTCAGTATTCTGCATGGCCTGAGACAACCATGATTCAGTTAAACCTATCACATCTGGTTCATAACATTTTGCCCATATTTGAAAATCATGCATTTTTTTCACTATACCTCTTGCATTTTCCAGAATAATTTTTAGACCTTGCTTGTTATTTTTTTCTTTGGGGCCGGGATTCATCTCCATATCGCCTTCAAGCAGCACAGATATACTGAAAATAATTGGTTTAGAAAGCTTAAATTGTGGTTCTCTAAGTAAGAAATTTTTAGTTTTGACCTGGTTAAATAACCTTCATTGCTTGGAGAACATGTTTCTTCTGGTCCTGTAAATAGGTCTTGGACCTGAAGAAGTAGACAAAAGCCATAATGCAGTTTTGGCAATTTTTTTTCCTGCTGCTTTACTGGGAATGGGGCAGTCTCACGATCCCAAAGATCAATCTTCTTCAATTGATTGATATATACTATAAGCACAACACAATACATTAAATATTTCTGCATGACTGCTTGCTTAGTAATCAAGTTTCAGATATTGTTACTTGATAAGCTTTAAAGTTTAACAGAGTCTCAAGATACTTAAATTCTGCCAATGAATCCTAATTTCTATATGCTAATACCATAAATCAGAGTGGATACAGCCTTTCATTTAAAGTTGAAACCTTTTTTGGTGCCAAGTGGCAATTGCACCACTCACACTCATGTGGTAGCAGAGAGCGGCTTTTGTAGATATCTGCCCCTCTTCCTCAGCAGATGCAGACTCCCGGTCTACGCCCCTCTCACTGACTGTCCATTCCGTGGTGTTTCATCGTGAAGACAAAATGCACTTCACACATGCAGGGAGGTGCTTTGGCACAACAGTCCAGCACAATACAGGTTTCAGCAGAAAACACACAAGACAGTCTGGAGCAGGCAAGGTGTAGGTGGATGTAAAAGTACCTGTGCTCACTCATAGAAGTGAGCAGCTTTTGTAGATATCTGCCCCTCCTCCTCAGCAGACACAGACTCTTGGTCCACACCCCTCTCACCAGCTGCCAGTTCCGTGGTGTTTCACTGTGAAGACAAAATGCACTTCACATACGCATGGAGGAGCTTTGGCACAACAGTCCAGCACAATATAGGTTTCAGCAGAAAGCACACAAGACAGTCTGGAGCAGACAAGGTGTAGGTGGATGTTAAAGTACCTGTGTGGCTGCCTGTCAGAAAACACCTACAGCCAAGAGACAGGCAGCCATTGAGGAACAGGTGTGGCAGCTGTACTGGAAGAAAAGGGCCTCCTGGCTTGAGACTTTTTTTTTATTGTTGAAATTATAGTTTTCTCTCCTCCCTACACCAGAGTCCCTCTCAGTCAGGAGATACCAAGGGAATCACCCCAGTGCTGCCTTACCTGGATCCACTGGGGACCCCCATGGAGCCGTGACTATACCCCAAAGGCAGGTACAAGGTGGGGCCCATACACCCCAATCAATCATTGTTTCATTGGGTCCCTTGGTGGTCAGAAAGGCTGCAGCTATTAGGATCCATTCCTGGCACTCCTTCCCCCAGCACTCTGGTGTATTTTTTCCCTGTTCTAAGGGAGTGGCTATGCCCTGATGTCAAGGTGTCTCTGCTGACATCATCACTCCCTACCCTCTTTTGTGCAGTCTTGCTCTTGCTGTGCCTCCAGCTTCCACCAGGGGCCAGTCAAGTGCCGAGTTAGAACCCCCCTTCCTCCCGAGAGAGCAGAGCTGTCCTCCAGATGCTTGATCATCTCTCTCCCCTGCTGACCCCCGATGGCCCAGGCTCAATCCTGAACCTGGGTCACCAGTGTGGTGCGAAGTGTGGTGTCCAGTGCCTCAACCCTCAGTGCCACCAGAACAGCTTGCTTGAGGCATGTTTGGATGAGTTGGATGGTGCATCAGTGTCCAGAGACTTTGCTTTGAAGAAGAGGATGCCAAAGGCAGTGGGCATGGTGAGAAGTGATAATGTTCCCCTTGTGAAGATCTTTAGGGCTGCAAGTAAGGAAGGCTCAGAAGGGCTTCAGGTAAGGGCCCAGACTGTAAGGGAAGTGCTGAAGGCCATCCAAGGGGAAGGCTTGGATAGTGAGCCTGAGGCAGTAGACCAGGGTGATAGGGCCTTGTCAAAGGGTGAAGCCCCACTGGGTCTTCTGATGATGCTGGAGCTGGCTGGGCTGTCACTGCAGGTGAACCAGGGTGACACTCTCACTAGGCTGGCAGATGTTGTTGCAGTGCTAGTGCTAAGGTGAACACCACATCGCCTGAGGTGTCAGAGCCTCCCATGTCCCCCCCTTCTACTGGCCAGATCCTTCATGGGACTGGACATGCCAGTTGGTATGCACCTGTTGAACAAGGTCTGCTGGCAGATTCAGAACTGGGAATATGCAGACATGTTCTCCCTGTTGAATCTGGAAGCAGAGCAAGATGACAGTAGGAAGAACAAGGGAGACAAGGCCAAGGTCCATTGGACCTTTGATAATTGGATTGCGGCATTCCTGGTGTACACTACAGCAGTCCTGCAATGGGAAGTGTTGCAAGGGTTAGAGATGTTTAATTACATGTATCATATTAACATGTTGTACAGTGGAAAGGGGGGTTGGTATTCTGGAATATGATGAGGAATTTTGGCATCAGCGGCAAGTGGATGCTTCCTGGTGCTGGGGTCACCTTGACATGCCTCTGATGGTAGATGTTATGCAATGAGATTGGGTGCTGCGCACAGACAGTGACTTGGCCCTGGCAGTCATGTTATGCATTTAATCAAGGCAACTGCACCAAGGCATCATGCCAGTTTCAGCACACATGCATGGCAAGCAAATGCTAACACTCAATTATACAGTGTCCAGGGTCCCAGTCCTACCAGAAAGGATTGCGGGCCAGAAGAGACAGAACATCCAAACCACAGGGGGATAAGCCTTCCCACCCTGGTGTAGGTGGGAAGGCTTAAGCCTTGGTTTGGCCGGTACCTGAACAGACCAACCACCACCTTGCTTGAGGAGGGTTTCACTGTGGGCTTCAGACTGTGTTACTCTGGCCCCACTCAAGGCTTTGCGGCAAAAAATCTATAGTCCGCACATGATTGCCCACAGGTGGTCTGGGAGAAACTGAAAAAGAACAGCATTGGGATGGGTCAGTGGCCCATTTCAGTCCCCTCCTTGGCCCAGTTTCAAGCTGTTGCCCATTAATCTGGTACCTAAGAAGGTGTCGGGTGAATATCGCATGATCAATCATCTTTCCTACCCAGAAGGGAGATTCACATTAATACTGCCTATACATCAGTGCAGTTACCCATGAAAATGGAGACTACATTATCGCAACAGAAAAATAGCGACTACTTAACAGCGACAACAACATGTGCTACTAGCACATTTTAGTGAATGCACAAAATCAGGGACTGACCAGTGAACTTTCAATGAAAAAATAGAGAACAGTGAACTTGCAGTGTCGGAGATGTTCAGGCAATGGACTTCTGGATGTAGGATTCTCAGCAGGCCATGTCATAATAGCAACCCAAAAAGGAACAAAAAATAAATCAGAAGAGCTGCCAAAAAATCAGACGAGTACTGCTTTATTAGCAATTAAAATAACCAGCCAAATCAAAAAATCAAACCCAATTAAAAAAGCCAATTCATTAGCCAAATCGTTTGAGGTGCTCTTAGGTGAATTCACACCTGAAATTGAAAATTATAAGCAAGACATCTCAAATAATCATACATGCTTCTTGTACCGTAAGAAGCAACAATTGCTGCAATGCGAGCATTACTGTCCTTGTATTTTTTTTCCTATTGCAGTATATGCCCAGACACAATTTGCTCTAACTGAATTTCAGTGAGTCTCTGTTCTTGCTTAAGAGACTGAATCAGCTTCCACATGCTCGGATGACAGACACCTAATCGGGAATTGAATCACCTGTGCCAGCCCTCTACTGCGTTATTCATTCTTGCAATTCCCAGCATTGTAGCACTTTGGCAACTCCACTGATGAGAGGAGGAATGCTGCCCTCCTGCATCCAGAATGCCCCCATTGCCTTCCAACCCAAGTAGTTTCGAAATAGTCTAGTAAGGGCACCAGTAGTTCGTCATGCTGCTCAAAATATTCAAATTGCCGCATATCATCGAATGCATTTGCTACATCGTCTGGCAGTATAAAAGCAAAGAACAGAAGCATTTGAATGTGTAAGGCAAAATCAGGCTCAGCACTGCACCATTCATGGATATCTGGTAGCTTTTGAATCTTTCGCCAGATACAGTGAGCAAGATAGAAAAAGCACCCACGCAGGTCTGCAGATGGGAAAGCATTGGCAAAAGCTTTCCATGCAGACTTCTCAAAGTCTAGAATTGCAGTAAGCCATGCTAGGTTGGGCAACAGGGACTTCAGTTGGGAATATACCCTTTCACAGGTTACAGTTTTATGCGAACACATCAGCACAAAAACCGCAGTGACCACAGTTCCCGACTTAACACCATGTATGGTGTACAGTTGGTCAAGTGGAGTGGGACAGAATTTGAATGTTCTGCCCATCATCCAGTCAATGAACTCACTCAGAAATCTCATATTCGCACTTGTTACAAACATTAGAATTCTGTTCTGCTCCTTACTACTGTCAAACAGCAGAACATTTTCACCACCATCAGTTAATGTAAATTCAGGTGAAATTACCAGTTCCTGTACAGTGCTAGGTGTAGCGGGACACCCACGTTCTACCTGGTGTATTCTTTGCAAAGTTCATTTAATTAACTGTACATCTGGCAAGCGGCCAGCGACTGAGTGAGGTGCAGTAGAAGTGCATTGCACCACAACCTGCGAAGTGCTTTCTACACAACCTCTTGCGCGCTCTCTAACACTAGCCATAACTTTTCGAACACCAGCTCCTCCAGCATCAACAACATGAGTGTGTTCTTTTATTTGAGCAGTTACCTTGCCATCAATTGTGTGGATGCGTGCAAGGCAGTTGAATCAGTGGGCATCCACACATCACCAGTACACCTTTCCTCCTTTTTCTTTGTCACGGCAATAAAGAAAGCCTGAAAATAATGCGAGTGGCTTTCCCTTCTGGCTCGAGATAAACTCCACGTCCATGGTGACCTCGATTCCGAAATTGTGTCATGACATGTCAAAGGGAGCAGGTATCTTTAAGTGCTAGGCAAATGCATTTTGGGAAACAAGTGAAACAGGCAGTTACACAAAGTTAAACGATCTAACAGAACAGCTGCCAACAACACACAAACTCACAAAGTTGTAAGTAACATATGATTACACAGTATACCAAGCGCTATTTTTACAGGGTAGCTAATATTGTGAGGCACTACATTTTATGAGTGCTAATATTGTGGTCGCCGAAAAGGAGAGCTAAAATTGAAGTTGCAATTTTATAAATGCTATTTTAACATGAAACCCATCAGTGCAGTACACATCTTTTGATTGGACCATCAAGGTAGTGAAGACAGCAGGCCCAGAAGCCTTATTGGCTAAGGTTGATATAGAGTTGGTGTTTCAGTGGTTGCCAGTGCATCCTGATGATAGAGTTCTGTTAGGCATGTAGTTTGAATGGAATACTATGTTGACAACTGCATGCTAATGGGGTGCACAGTGGCCTGTGCAGTTTTCAATCAGTTCAGTACATTCCTGCACTGGGTGACTGTGCAGAGAGCAGGAAACAAGGCAGTAGTGTACTACCACAATGATTTCCTGTTTGTAGGACTGGCCAGAACTTGGCAACATGAGGCAACCCTGAAGGCCTTCGTCCTTATGTGCTGGGACTTCAGTGTTTCTCTGGCACCGGAGAAGGTGGAGCAGCCGACCACAGACATTAACGTTTCTTGGCATAGAGACTGACACTGAGCTACAGCAGTGCTGGTCACTCATTGACAAGCTGGAGTCTCTCAAGAAGTTGCTAAGGAAGGTGGAGTCAGCAAGGAAGGTTACATTGCGGGAGTTACAGCAGCTGGTGGGGCATCTTAATTTTGCATGCAGGGTCATTCTCATGGGTAGGTCTTTTACGCAGTGCTTGACCAATCGTGGCCAAGGTTGTAAAAAGCAGCACTACCAGATTCGGGTGACAGGGGAATTTTGGGAGGACCTCCAACTTTGGAGAACCTTCTTGGATCACATCTATGGTGCGGCTAGAGGATTGGACTTTGGGGAATGCTTCTGGGCTGAGTAGTGCATCAGTCAGTGGCCACTGGAGTGGCTTGAAGCAGGGCTAGGCTGTCACATCACCCTCTTGCAATTCTTTCCAGTGGTTGTGGCACTGTGCAGTTGAGGCCCAAGGTTAAGGGACAATAGGATCCATTTTTGGTCAGATAACATGGAGGTGGTGTACACCATTAACAGATGGCTTAGTCCAAAATGACCTAAGGGGGATCTTTTTTGCTGGTTTTTGTCCAAAATGCTTACTGTTAAACATTCAGTCTCTCGCTGTGTATGTAGCCTGGATGGATAATGGCATTGCAAATGCTTTATCTCATTTACACTGGCAAAGGTTTCAGGAGCTGGCCCCGATGGCAGAGTATCAGCCATGGGAGGTTCCTCCATTCATCTGGGAGGTGGTGACCATGAATAATGGCGATACGTAAGTAATTCCATCGCACCAAAGACAAAGGTGTCTTACTGCAAGGGAGTACAGAACTACTTACAGGTACAGGAGATGGCTGGGTGGCTGGATGCCTGATCTGTCCCAGTGGATCAGCTCTGTGGTTAAATAATGAAGTCTAAGGAGTAGGGAATGTCACCGGGTTCAGTGGGTCAGCATATTTCAGAGCTCTCTTGGCTGGCTAGGGTCATTGGTGTGATTGACAACATCAGAGCCTTTAAAGTATGTAAAGTGCTGGAGGGGCGGAGAAGGTTGCTAGGGACTAGGACTGATGACAGGCAGCCTATCACCCCAGTGACCCTGGTCCAGATTTAGAGGTGTTGCCATTGGTATGCTGGAACACCTAAGAGGCAAGACTGTTTTAGACCATGTTTTTGATGGCCTATTGCGGAACCTTCAGGGTATCGAAAATTGATTCAGCCAGCACTGGCTTGAGGGTCACCAGGTTTGCTGGCAGGGAATGTGGTAGTTTTGTCAGAAGGTGTCTATGCCCATCTCCGGAAGCCCAAGATGCCGCGGACGGCAGCCTCGGTGTTGCGTTCTCTGGTGCTTTTTCTGTTTTTGAGCATTTTTGTTTGTTCAGTCTTCGGCTTTTCTTCCCGGATTACATTTAGTAGAGAGGAACTTTTGCATATTCGACAATTTACTTGTCGAGCTTTTTTCCCGTTTTTCATTCAGCCTGGAAGTTTTGCAGAGCTTTTGGTCAGAAGAGCAGCAGCTCTCTATGGGATTAATAGAAGACGCCGATGAGGAAAGTGAGCTGGAGTGCTCGTTAAGCTGCGACGGCGGGGATTTTGGACTGCGCTCCCTTCAATACATCTGGCGAATGTCCGTTCTTTGGCCAACAAGACGGATGAACTGCTGCTTCTAAATAGAATAAATATGGACTTTTTCAGATCTGCCGCCCTTTGCTTCACCGAAACTTGGCTTGGTGAGCATATCCCTGATAGCACATTACAACTGCCTGGCTTCCAACTATTCCGAGCGGATCGTATTACGGAGCTCTCGGGGAAAGCGAGGGGAGGCGGAATCTGTTTCTATATAAACGAAGGTTGGTGTACAGATGTTACTGTGTTAAATAAATCATGTAGTCCTCACTTAGAGTCCATTTTTATTGACTGTAAACCGTTTTATTCACCACGGGAGTTTTCCTCATTTATTCTGGTTGGTGTTTACATTCCACCTCAGGCCTGTGTTAGTGAAGCTTTACAACACCTGGCTGGCTGGATAACTGACATGGAGCACAAACACCCAGACTCCCTGCTTATTGTTCTTGGGGATTTTAACAGAGCAAATCTCAGCCATGAATTACCAAAATATAGACAGCATATTAAGTGTCCTACCAGGGACAAAAGTACACTGGACCACTGTTATACTACATTAAAGGATGCTTATCGCTCTGTTCCCCGTGCAGCGTTGGGACTCTCTGATCATTGTTTGGTTCATCTTCTCCCGACCTACACGCAAAAAATAAAATCTGCAAAGTCTGTGGTCAAGACTGTGAAGAGATGGACCAATGAGGCAAAGCTGGAACTACAGGCCTGCTTTGACTGCACTGATTGAGTGTTTTGAGGGCTGCAGCTACAGACCTGGACGACCTCACTGACACTGTGACATCGTACATCAGTTTTGTGAGGACATGTGTGTGCCAACTAAAACTTTTCGTATGTACAGTAACTATAAACCCTGGTTTTACAGCAAAACTCAGGCAACCCGTCGGGCCAAGGAGGAGGCTTATAGAAGTGGGGACCGAATCCTGTATAATCAGTCAGGAACACACTGACAAAGGAAATCAAAGTAGCAAAGAGATGCTACACTGAAAAGCTGAAAAATAGGTTTTCAGCCAATGACCCTCAGGCCGGTGTGGAGAGGCCTGCAGGATATTACCAACTACAGAAGACCATCTCCCCACACTGCAGAGAACCATCAATTGGCCGATGACCTGAATGTGTTTTACTGTAGGTTTGACAAGTCAATTTCACATCTCTTACCCTTTCGACCACATTACACAACAAATTACATCCCTGCCACTCCCTACCTCTCTCCATTGATACTCCACCTGCATTTAGGGTCTGTGAAGAAGAGGTGATTCAGCTCTTCAGGAGACAGAAGATCAGGAAGGCACCAGGTCCAGATGGTTGTCACCTTCCTGTTTGAAGGTCTGTGCTGATCAGCTGGCCCCTTTTCCACACAGATCTTCAACAGATCTCTGGAGCTGTGTGAAGTTCCCTTCTGTTTCAAGTGCTCTACAATCATCCCGGTGCCTAAGAAATCCTCTATCACAGGATTAAATGACTACAGGCCGGTTGCCTTGACGTCTGTGGTCATGAAATCCTTTGAGCGACTGGTGCTGACCCATCTGAAAGACATTACAGGCCCCTTGCTAGATCCCCTGAAGTTTGCTTACCGGGCAAACAGGTCAGCGGATGATGTAGTCAATATGGGACTGCATTACATCCTGAAACATCTTGACTCCCCAGGGACATATGCTAGGGTCCTGTTTGTGGACTTCAGCTCAGCGTTAAACACCATTGTCCCAGAAGTTCTTCATTCTAAACTCACTCAGCTCACTGTACCAGCCTCCACCTGTCATTGGATTACAAACTTTCTGATGGATAGGAGGCAGCAGGTGAGGGTGGGGATGATTACATCCAGCATCCGGACAATTAGCACTGGTACTCCTCAGGGATGTGTTCTCTCCCCTCTGCTTTTTTCTCTCTACACAAATGACTGCACCTCAGGAGACCTGTCTGTTAAACTCCTGAAGTTTGCAGATGATACAACGGTCATCGGCCTTATTAGGGATGGTGATGAGTCTGCATACAGACGGGAGGTTGAACAGTTGATCCTCTGGTGCAGTCAGAACAATCTGGAGCTGAATACTCTCAAAACTGTGGAGATGATAGTGGATTTCAGGAGGAGTTCTCCAGTATTGCCCCCTCTTACTATACTTAACAGCACTGTGTCTGTTGTGGAAACCTTTAGGTTTCTGTGATCTACAATTTCCCAGGACCTGAAATGGGCATCCAACATAGGCACAATTGTCAAAAAGGCTCAGCAGAGGATGTACTTCCTGCGTCAGCTCAGGAAGTTCAACCTGCCTCAGGAGCTGCTGATCCAGTTCTATTCTGCAATAATTCAGTCTGTTCTGTGTACATCTATCACTGTCTGGTTTGGATCGGCCACCAAACAGGACAGAAACAGACTTCTAGCGGACAGTTAGGACTGCAGAAAAATCATTGGTGCTGACCTGCCCTCCATTCAGGATTTATATATGTCCAGAGTTAGGAAATGGGCAGGCAACATCACTGCAGATTTATCACACCCTGGACACAATTTGTTTCAACTCCTCCCTTCTGGCAGGCGCTACAGAGCTCTGTCGCCAAAACAACTAGATATATGAATAGTTTTTCATGAGGCTATCACTTTGATGAATACTTGAGCCAGTTACACAGTTGAACAATCTTAGTGAAATAATCTGTAACATTAAATGTTTACTGTAATTATAAAAAATTTTAGGATGCTATATATATACATATGTACTGTATATATTCTGTTGTACATATGTATACATTGTTAAATTCACTTACCTCATGTATATAAAGTATCAGCTAATTTATTGCATATTTATTTTAGCATTTTGCACTTTGCATTATTGCATTATTGTTTTTATTGTTTTGTTGTTTTTTGGTTTTATTGTATGTCTGTTAAGTATATTGAGAGCAACGTAAAAAAAACGGAGTTAAATTCCTTGTATGTGTATACATACTTGGCCAATAAAGTTGATTCTGATTCTGATTCTGATTCTGATTATAGGGGATGGCTGCTGATATAGGCTGGTATCTCCCCCAGAGTGTAGTGGCTGGTTTAAGACAAGGTTCAGGCATATGTGTGCGCCCGTCTGACACTGGGGGAGGCATTCTTCTGTCATGAGGATGAGACGCCTGAGTTGGCTTATCACTTTCAATAGATTCTGAAGTGAGCTGTGCAATGGATAGGATTGGAGACATGGGACTTCAGCACTCATTCCTTCTGGAATGGAGCAGCAGCGAATGCTTGGGGCCAAGGGTTGTCAGATCAAGAGATCCAGTCTCTGGTGCACTGGAGATCCCTGGCATGCTTGCATTTTGTACATCCTCACTTGCAATAATTTCTCTTTTTCTCTCTATTCCAGGTCCCTCGGAAGGTCCCAGGAACTTATGGGTGTTTGGACATTTCTTCATCCATTGGCTGTCAAGGCAAGCAGATGATCAACTGCTGGGGAGCAACCTGGGCAATTCACTGCAGGCAGCGCAGATTTTTTGGCTTGACAAGGAAGGGGTGCAATGGGGATGGCTGCTTCTATTGTTGTGAAAAGAGGTTGGCTGGAAGGCATTCCAGATATCCTGCTGATTCACTTCGTAGGAAAAGATTTAGGCCTACGCAAGACCGTGAACCTCCTGATAGTGATGAAGGAAGATTTACATGCCATTAGAAACTGGTGGCCCCATATGGCTCTCATCTGGTCCTACCTGCTGCAAACATTGTGTTAGAGGCATGCCAGGCAGTAGGGGGCTCTTAATAAGGCAAGCATCACAGTGAATAGGGGAATGAGAGCCTTTATGTATTCCATAGATGGTGCAGTTTTGAGATATAAGGACATCTACACCTCCCACCGGCCCATTTCAGTGTGGGAGGATAGGCAAGTGCAGGAAACAGATTTGGATAGGATGCTGGTAGCTGTTAAGAAAATCTTGGAGGAACATCTTGAGTGATAGTCTTGGGGGATTGGACAGGGTCCAGCCTGTGATGGTTTGGGAGGAGCACAGATCCAAGGTATCAGGGGAACATAGGGGATGAGGCCAATTCTCATGAAGGACTCATTGTCCCCAGTCAGCATGAGGCTGGGGGACTGCTTGATTATGATCCAGGTGGGGGTCACGGTCCAGCCTAATCAGGTCACTGCAAGGATAACAAGTGGCGCTGGATGGGGACGGCCACCAGCGCCTTGGCCATATGACCTTCTTCCCAGGAATTAGGATGCATCCTTCCAGCAGTGCCCATGCTCAAGATGATGTATAGTAAATCAATAATACATGGCTGTAGCCATTTTCTCCAAGATTCAGTGTATGTGTCTTCTTTGGGGAAAGGGAGACATGGAGGGATTACCAGACAATAGAGAGGCTGCCAGCCGGTTGCAGCAGCTGTCCATTTTCCTGCCCCCCACCTCCCTGGACATTGTCAGGATATGAGGGGGCTTCTCTTGGGGGAAACACTGGGTCTGGCAATGCTCAGGAGGAGGTCCCCAACAGGCCACCCTTAGGGAGGGATGGTATAGCTGGAGGGAGAAGAGGGGGAGATATTTAAGGTGCTTCCCTGGCACATTTCCCTCTTCCTCCTTCTAGTGGATCCCCACCCACCCTCTTAAAAGCAGGGTAGGGGGCCATGGAGGTAAAGCCCCCTTTGACCCTCTCTGGATGACTGCAATATGGGTTGGGGAGTGACTTTTCCCATTTTTTTCCAGCTTAACATTAGGGTTTTCCCTTTTTTCACCTCCTCCAAAAGGATGTTAAATTAGTTAGTCAACAGAGGCAAGGGTAGTGTTGTTCTGCAGGTGAGGTTTTTATTGCCTGCATAGAAATAACACAGCCATGTAAGGTGGCTTGGGAGGAGTGCAGATCTGAGGTTTCAGGGGAACATAGGGTATGAGGCCAATTCTTATGATGGACTCATTGTCCCTGGTTGACATTAGTCCTGGGAACCACTAGATTATGACCCAGCTGAAGGTAACAGTCCAGCATCATCGGGTCACTGCAAGGATAACAGGTGGTGCCAGATGGGAGGCGGCCACTGGCACCTTGGCCATATGACCTTCTTCCCAGGAATTAGGGGCATATCCTCCCAGCAGTGCCCATGCTCAAGATGATGTGCTGTAAATCAGTAATACATGGCTGTAACCATTTCCTCCAAGAGTCAGTGTATGTGTCTTCTGCGGGGTAAGAGGGACGTGGGGGGTTGTCAGGCAATGACGCTTCATTGTATTGATGTCACTGTGGACATGTTTCAATGAACTAGCAACTTGCAGTACACATAACAGATCCAGAATTGGCAGTAATTCTCTAGCTTCATTACAAATAGAAGGAAGAACATAAGGTTGAAACCTCTTTTTATGAATTTACCTTGGGTTACCAAAGGAATGGCTTTCTTACTGCTCTTTAACCTAATCAGATCATCTGCGGATGGAAGGTAAACATCCTGCAACACTTCCCATAAAAGTAGGGGAGTTACCCTCAGTGCCCAGGCAAACATTTCATCTACTAAAAACACTTATTCAAATTTTGAATGGCTGCATGTGCTATGATGTGTTAGAAATGATTATCCTTTGGCCACACCCTTGACCACTTCAGTCATCTTTTGTAATCAACACCCATCACCTGTTCTCCAAAACATTCAATACAAAAACAATCTTTTGTCTCTGTACCAAGAGTTTACAGAATTATTTCAGTTAATCTCCCAAGCTCACCCCCCCCAACTCAAAGGCAATTTGCTGCCATTGGTCCTCCCCTATCCTGACCCTGTTCTATCATTTGGAGGGTACATTCCCCTCCCAATCATCCAATGTACCTTACATTTACTGTCATCAGACAGCCTATGCAGCATGTGTCCAGGACATTGGAGGAACAGTGGTCCTGCATCATTAATGATGCTACTAGGCAGGTTGAACAATTAGCCTACATACAGTACAGCTGCAGGTATATCCAAATATATAGCAATATATGACAGGAAATCCTTAATAGGATTTTCTGTTGTATGGCATGCCATGTTGCAAAATGTGTGGATATAAATCAGCTTATCACTGGTTAAAACTATGGCATCATTAATTATGCATGGTCAGTCTGCCTAGCATCATGAATAACGTGGAACCAATCCTAGCACTCCCAGGCATGTATTGCTTTGTCAGTCAGATGACAATGAAATTAAGACATGCTGCTTGCAAGGAAGGGGGAAGTGGCTAACAGGGGCTTTACTATTATTTTCCTCAGACCAAGGGTTGGAGAGTGGAGGGTGTCTCACTTTCTATTAATGGCACTTTGCATACAGGGAGTTGGACTAAGGAAAAGGACTAGAGTACACTCTGTTGTCAGCTACTTGCACAGAACGGGCATGTCATTTTTAAGAATCCCATTAGTGTTTGGGATAAGGGCAGGGGGTAGAGCGCAGGAGATGATGGGTTAGGCAGAGGGTTGCCAAAGCTCCAGCCTTAGTAACAAATGGAGGGCTAGTGCTTTTTTTTTTTGTTTTTTTCATTAGGGCAATATAAAAAGCACTACAGATCTGCTGATGCCTCTCAACTGTCCTACACTTAAAGGGACATGCCATATTTCACCCATTAAAATTGTTCTGTCCCTCAGTAAAAAAGGTATCCACATACTGTAGAGAATTTGCAATAAAGTCAGATATTAAAGCAGAAATTCATAGCAGTCCATGAAGCTAAAGCAAAAAAGGATCATTACAAGTATAAAGATACCTGTCTTGACAGTGTTCTAAGTAGGGATGGGTGAACCAGCTCTGGTGCAGTCCCAACCACTTCCCATGACTGGGCCAATGTGGCTGTGACCAGGAAAACTGAGCCTTTTGTGGCTCGACTCAGGTTGCCCAGTTGGCCTGGTTTGGAAGTGCAGTTCAGTCTGGAATAATACCTTCACCACCAGTACTGCATGGAAAAGGCAGGGTAGGATACAGAAAGGTGCAGAAAAAATGTAATTTCCTGATCTCTGACAAAGACTCCCGAGTCCCTGTACCATCACATGACCAACAAAGGCAAACACTTATGATCCTAGGACACTGAAGGGAAACAACCAATGAGGAAATCTGTTCTGTGATTGACACGTGTTCTAGGCAATCCTCTGTGTCAGCCACCACAGGACATCACCAGTAAACCGTATATCGAGCACATTTGGGGCTTTGCGTACAATGGCGACAGTCATGTGTGTGTGTGTCTGCATGGGTGTGTGTGCAGAGAGACTTCCAGAAAATAAATGATAAAAACATTTTTCATTTTGTTAGAGAGGGAGAGAAGGAGAGTAGAGACATACCAACAAATTCAATAGCAGACAGTAAACAGCAGAGTGCAGACATTACAGCAGACTGCAGAGTGTTAAAAAAAAATTCTATCATTAGAAAGAGAGAGAGACCAAAAATTCAGTAGCAGAGTGCAGAGTAGACAGCAGCAGAGTGCAGACGTTGCAGACTACACAGTGAAAAAATGAAAAAAAAAACACCCATTTTTGTTAGTCAGAGAGAGAAAGAGAGACCAATGAATTCAATGGTAGACAACAACAGGCTGCAGAAAATAAAAAATAAACAAAAAATAATGGGGAGAAAAGTCAGGCAGGACAGAGGGACTCTGTCAGATGGTCATGGTGCCTCAACAATTTGGAGGGGACTAATACTGCCATACAAATTTTGAAGGGGGGATGTCACCCATGTCTCAGACTCTGTGTTGCCCATCTCTGTGCCTGAACTACTACAGTACTAGGTCATAGTACCATGCAGATTATGAAGGGGTGGAGGTCACATCTCAGACTCTGTGTTGCCCGTCTCTGTGTCTGAACCACTACTGGGTCATTCTGCCATAGCGTAGACTCTGTGTTGCCCATCTCTGTGCCTGAATTGCTATTAGGTCATATAGTGTCTCACGTATTTTGAGAGGGGGTATGTCACATCTCAGACTCTGTGTTGCCCATCTCTGTGCCTGAACTACTACTAGATTACATAGTACCTAATTTATTTTGGGGGGGTGTCACATCTCAGACTCTGTGTTGCCCATCTCTGTGCCTGAATTACTACTAGGTCATATATTGCTTCATAGATTTTGAGAGGGGGTGTCTCATCTCAGACTCTGTGTTGCCCATCTCTGCATCTGAACTAATACTGAGTAGCAGCCATGTAGAGCCCCACTGTGTAGGCAAGAGGACAGTGGGTGATGCAGAAAGAGTGGTCACCCAAAGAGTGACTGCCAAAGGAAGAAGAATGGCACTAGATGAGTGAGTATAGCCACAGCCCATTAAGGGTGCTTCCCATGCCAGCTACAGTCCAGAATGCGAGCACCTCCTGGCTGCGTTCACAGGGGGTGAGAATCACCGACAGCCTGCCAGGGAAAGGTGCCCACAGGAGCAGCAAGATTTACCTGTGAATCCTGACATCATACAATAAAAATTCACAGCTTTGTGGAAAGAAAAAGAAGGTTGGTGTCTGTTTTGCAACATTTTTGGCACATGAGTGCAGAGATTGCATGGATTTTGTTCATTATTGGATGGGGCTAGCAACCCCACACTCTGCATCTAGGTCTTTTGTGCACATGTCTGAGGAGTGGTCGGGACAAGAGAATCACTGAGATCCTGCCAGGGAAAGGTGCCCACAGGAAGGTAAATACTGGGACAGCAATGCCAGGCAGCAAAGACACAGGATAGCAAAACTTGGGCGCAGCCCAGCACTGTGCTGCAGTGTGTGTGGTATGCTGCCCATGGCCCATAGGCTCCTGCCATGTCCGCATGTGTTGGTGCACCCCATGCGTGCACAACTGTGCCCCTTCACCATGCCTACAGCACTGTGCACTGGCTCTGGTGGGTTGGGTGGTGTGGCATGGCCTGTGGGTTGGCTGCCGCTCTGTTCTGTGCTGAGGGGAAGGGGGCTCCTGTGTGACAGGTGATTCTGCAGACCATGCTATGCCACTGTGGTGGGTACTGAGGGTATGTCACCCTCTGGGGCATGCTGCATGCCTGCTGCCCATGGCCACTTGCTCTGTGCATCCTGTACTGTGGTGTTTGCCATTGTCACAACACCCATCCACCTGTGCCATTGGTGCTGCTCCCAGTGCCACCTCTGCCCTTCTGCAGTTGCCATGTGCATGTAGCCCTTGTGTCTGATGCCATTTCCTGCATTGCATGTCACCTTACTCCCCCATCACCTTTGTGGAAGTCATCCTGGTGCAGTCGCCATTTTGGAATTTGCTCTGCTGGGGGCGCTGTTATCACATAAAACCCTAATACTGCTAAGTAAGCAATTAAATTCCACCGCAATAAATGGATTCCGAGTCAGAGTTTGTTATGGAAATGGAACATGTGGCCAACACCAGTAGTATGGCTGAAACTGGCACACATACAACAAAAATATTTTCTGAAAACAAATTCAGAAAAAAAGGGAAATTCACTGCTGATGATATCATTAATACAATTGATAAAAATGAAGCAACACAACCAGAAAAAGATGAAGCAACACAACCAGAAAAAGAAAAGGATGCTGGTGAATCCCCAGATCAGAGTAGTGCAGCACTGTTGGCATTGCCAGAAAAATCGGATAAAACTAAAACACAAAAACAGGTAGCCAAAACACTTTGACCTAGAATGTCAGTGATTAAGGAAAGGGCTTTATCGATTACCACTAGACGTGGCACTCAACAATGTGCCTCTCATGCATATCAGGCTCCTTTATCAGAAAGTAGTGCCTCTGATGAAGAACAGGTTGTAAATGTACAACAATAAGATCACGATTATGATGTATCACAGTTACTCCCTTCCAAAGGTGATGATTCAGAATGTGATACTGATGAGGTAGAGGATGCTATCTGGGTTCCCCCACCCAAAATGAAAAAAACACATGCAGCAACCACCAACAGTAGCCACAGCCAGCAGTGGAAAAGCAATCAATAATCATGGTAGCTCTTCTGGGGACAGCCACAGGGTGCATGAATCAGGGTCATAAACAACTGCCACCAAAATTGCTGCAGTTCCTGGCATGATACTAAAACATTCCACCTCAGCTTGGAGGTCCCAAAACTGAATGTTTTGCTGGCTGTACCTTTTGTCACTGGGAAGTTAGCAGGGGGAAAGTGAGGGGCCAATTTGCAACAACATCACTAAAAGGGCATTTGCAAAGAGCACATCCAACCATTCGGCTGGGCAGCATTTCCGATCAAGGGACAAATAACTGTGTTGAAAATAATAATCCTACAGACAATAGTGATGGTGAAGAGACAGAGAGACAAGGCAGAAAAAATAACATATTGAACTTCACTGACAAAAGTATTTGGACAAGCTACGGCTTTGCCATTGCAATCCCATGGTGTTTGCCCCCTCAATGAACTAAACAGCAGACCATTACTGTGACACTTGAACCAGAAACTGCCTACAGCGAGTAGATCACAGCAAGTCATGCTAACAATTAATCAGCTAATAGCTGAATTTATGGCCGAGGACCTGCAACCATTTTCTGTGGTGGAGAATGATGGTTTCAATGCCCTTCTAAAATATTTGGCTCCACATTACAACATATCAAGCCATAAATATTTTGCAACTGTGGCTGTTCTCAAAATGTGTGAATGTATGCAAAGTAAAATATTTGTAAAAGAGCCTCGGCTCAAAGGTATTGTAATCCTAGATTGAAATAAATAAATACATAAATAAATAAATAAATAACATTGGATCTTCTAGAAGGTGAATGTGGTTCTGTGCTCCTCACCACAGGCATGCGGACGAGTTCTCAAGCCACTGATTATATGTGCATCACAGCACATTGGGAGTCACAGTCATCATCAAACACCACCACAAGCAGCAATGTACAGGAAGGAAGACAAAGAATTGCATCTCTTTGCATTAGCATGTCTGGTAAGCATTATACCACTGACAATATTTTGAAAGAGTTGCATGACAAAATTTCTGAGTGGTTAGAGCACTTGAGACTCACTACCGAATTTGTGCTTTCAGACAATGGCACCAATATTGTTGGTGCATTAAAACATAGTGGTTTTACTCACATTCCGTGCTTTGCACACTCATTAAATCTGTTAGTATGAGCTTTCCTTTCCAGTGAAAACTTTTCATTCCGGTGACAACAGCACAGTAACACTAGTGGGAGCTGCAAAGAAAATCTGGGGTCATGTTAGTTACCCTGTAAAATCACAAGGTATCTTTGCTGATGTCCAGAACAAAACATGTTCGCAATGCAACAACTAAAACAAGATGTTCCAGCAAGATGGAACCCAGTGTTTTATGTGTGTGAGAAACTTCTCACACAAAAGAAGGCAGTCCATGAATATACCATGGAGCACAATGTAGCAGATGGTGTTGTGTTGAATTCCAGTGGGACCTCATGGAGCATCTTCCATTGCTCTTGACTCCCTATGAGGAAGCAACTCTACAGATGAGCAAAGAGAAAGCTAGTCTTAGCCAGGTTATTCCCATCATAAATTTATTGAACAAGGAACTCAGGACGCTGTGTAGAGGTTTTGACCAAAAAAGGAGACACATCTGATGTATCACTTATGGACAGACTGATATAGCAATTCCAAAATTGCAGAAGACTTCACATTACCATGACATTCAAACATTTTCTTCTTTCAACTTTTCTTGACCATCTGTTTAAATTGCAACAGATGCCTCCTTCCGATCTCAGTGAATCTCATCTCAAGTACAAAAACATGCTGATTTCAGCAACTACACAGGAAAAGTATGGGACTGTATTTGACAACACAGTACAAGTGAAGCATGTCATGTGGATGCTGCATCTGATGATGCTACATCTATTGGTGATGACAGTAATAATTTCCACTTATTGCCACCATGTACTCCTTCATCAACACTGGGTAGTCCTGTACAAAGTCTTACTAAATGACCCTTGAAAAAGGCATGTCATTCTGAAAAGCACACAGCTGACTCTCACACTTTTTGGTCAGAACTCATGGAAACTGAAAATTTAGATCTGTGTGTTGTGGAACCGCCTTCTTTGTCTGAAAATGTACAGTGTCTTTTTTTTTCCAACTCTGTTTCTAGCACCCTACCTCACAGGACTCTTTCTGGCGTGGTCATTCAGCTATACCACCTTCTCCCATCCTCCTGAAGCCTCCAGTCTCCTCTGGTCTGTGTCTTCTCCTCATCTCATCTTCCGGGCCCCCTCCAGATCTGAGGTCCCTGGGAGGAAGGGACCACCACTCTATCTATAGTGTCTGGTAGGGACGAGTGAGAGGAGAGGCAGTAGAGCTGGTAAGCCTGGAATTGGATGTGGTGCCAGGACCACTAGCCCCACTTTTGTCTACCAATGGGAAGGGGGTATTTCTAGTTACTTCCCCCCATTTGCTTGGCAGTGCAATGCACTCCAGCGTGGTATGTGAACGCTTCTGTTCACATCCACAGGAGTGCCACTGTGGCCAATCCCCATTTTGCCAGGACCTGACTGCTGTTTAACCCTCAGTCACCACTAGGGGTTGCCAGATGGTGAGGCCTACACCCCCTCCCCCAACAGGAAAGGACAGTTGTCCTCTGGATGATCGATCATTTCCTCCCCTGCCAACCCCCAACTACCTGAGTCTGCTCCCAAACTTGGGTCTCCGGTGTGGCAGAAGGTGTGGAGTCCAGCGCGTCGACATTCAGCACCACCGGGCCAGCTAATGTACAGCATCTTACCTTGCTAAAAGTCAGTCTCAACAAATTCTCTTACAAGTTCAATGAACATTAGCAGGAAAAATGACAATGATGAATAACTGCAACAGGTGTCTCCTAAGAAGGGTGCTTCCTTGGTGGTGTTTGAAGATGATGGTGATGATATGATTTGTTTTAATCATTTATTTCTTTGAATTCAGATGAAAAATGTCAGAAATCATAGGTTCTATGTGATAACAGCAATCGTGGAAAGGCAATCACTGTTAGGGCAAGTGTACATTGGCGAAAATCAATGTCAGCGATGTACACTTGTGGTGCAGACCAAAAGGGTGCTGAAAAACATAGTTTTTTTTTGTTTATATGGGGGTCTTCACCCCCCCCCGCACTACCCTACTAAAGGATTTTCAACTCCAGGGGGGTGCATGTAAGGTGGGTGAAAACAAAAAAGAAAATTGAAATCGTGGACCTGCGCAAAAATATGACTCACCCAGAATCAAAGCTGCCACCCTCCCAACCCTAGCCTGCCATGAACCCACCAAACCACATGGCCAGCTCGGCAGCCCACCACTGCACTACACCTCACAAACACTCCCTCCCCTTCCACCCATCGCAAGGCATGCTCTCCCCCCCTGCATGTGTACATATAGCGACAGGATGGCGCTATATTCATATTCACCCTCCCTGTCCAGTAGCCCTGTAAACAGGTGCCTTTATTGAATCACCCTTTTTGAAAGTGCTCAATAGCCGATGCCCTTATGACAGGATACCGAAACAATATCAGAATAAGTAAGTGAAAAAAATTCCTTCTTGTGCAGTCACAGTGTATATTACATCATATGTATTGTGGCATATGTTTTTCAGTTTGGGAACCCAGGTGGCGTTTACCATGCAGATCCCTGCCATCTTGACACTGGGTGGGGGAATCACAGCAGGGCTGGGAAGAGGCATGTGAGCTTCATGGCAGGAGTAGGTGGCTGGTTGGGCCAAACAACTCTACACAGAAAAAAAAACTGCAATGCTGGGGGAGGGTGCACAAGGTCGACCAGATAAAAAAAAGTAAGTTTGACAAAACAAGTGATAAAAAAAATAATTGGCTAATCAGGCAGGCATGTGTGGGATGGTTTGGGGCTCATGATGCTTGCTATAACAATTAATAAGCAAGCAAAATAATTACAAATTAAAGAAATAACATCTCAGGTTAAAGGGTGATAGGGATGGCTGGGCCCCATCTCATATCCTTCTCATTCTGCCTGTCTCCCACTAAAAAATATACCAGACTCAGTGAAGCTCTCTCTGGACACTGCTGTTGACTTCAATGGTCTCTCTCTCTCTCTCTCTCTCTCTCTCTCTCTCTCTCTCTCTCTCTCTCTCTCTCTCTCTCTCTCCCTTCCTGATTAATGTTCCACACAATGCCTCTTTTCACTGCAAAGCCTCATATGACCTGCATACACTGGGCTGGATTCACAAATGTTTATGGGACTAAGTCCCACACCACAACTGCAACTGTGGACTGAAATCTCAGCAACTGTGAAGATTGACATTCACATAAGCAGAAGCTGCTGAAGATGTTACGGCTTGTCCCACTGGCTGTAACATTTTTCCGCAAGCTGCCATAAATGATGGAGCCATAAATTGACTCCACTTTTGAGAATACCATAGCAACAGGAGAAATTGTGGTTCTGCAAGTGGCAACCCACTTGAGCCAAGCTTTTCCTGCAGCTGCAGGATTTTCAAGAGTGAATCCAGCCCACTGTTTCTTATGAATGTCATGTGGTGGCTGACACACAGGAGTGGCAAGAACAGTCAGTTTATTTCATTGCAGTTGACTGCTTGCTAACCTTGAAAACCAATATGAAAATAGAAACACATTTTTTAAACGGTTAAATATTATTATTTTTTTAACAGAGGGATCTAAAGGAATAATACTGATGCATTTCTCATACGCAAATAGACTAAAATAGTTCTACAGTTCTTCAATGTAAATCAGAACCTACTGGAAAAAAAATCAGAGTTGAAATCAGAACCAGGTCACAGACAACCTGTCCATCCACCCTTCCCTAGTACTAAGCTTCTATCATCATGTTTGGATTTGTGTTCATACAGATTGTGGGCCATTTTTCACATTTTCCCAGATTTTAAGTGTCAGTGTCTCACAATTCAGTGGTAAATGGTCAAGAATTATGGTGCTGGTATGAATCTTGTTAGTGAATATAAAAATAAGGGTTCTCACATATATTTTGTGTGTGTGTGTGTGTGTGTGCGTGCGTGTGTGTGTGTGTGTGTGTGTGTGTGTGTGATTTTATTAGTCACAATGACTTTTGCATGTATACGACATATAGTCTCTGCACTACTGGAATCTAACTCCTTTCTTTGTAAAACACTTTGGGATCCAGTGAGGGTGAATGCTGCTATGCATACGAACATACGAGCATACGAAATTTGCCAGCAGATAAAGGCCTAGAGGTCTATCAAGTCTGCTCGAATGTGCAGCTAGCACCCCTTATTCTGCAGCTGCCCCTGCCTTCCACCCTTCCCCTTCATTAACCCTCCCCCTTGTCCTGTCCCATCCTCATTTGAAGCAGTCCACTGTTCTACTGCATACCACGTCAGCAGGTAACGCATTCCACCCAGCCACCACCTTCTCTGTAAAAAAGTGTCTCCTCATCTCCCTCCTGAACCTTCCTCACTCCAGTCTCATATCATGGCCCCTGGTGGCCCTCCCCTCCCTTACTTTGAACAGCCCCTCTGTACCTGTCTTATTTATTCCTTTCATGTATGTAAAGGTTTCAATCATGTCACCCCTGTCTCTCCTCTCCTCTAGTGAGTACATGTTCAACTCCTTCAACCTCCTCTCATATGATAAGTCCCCCAGCCCCTTGATCATCTTTGTCGCTCTGCACTGCACCCCCTCCAGTAACTTAATGTCCCTCTTCAGATATGGATGCCAGTACTGCACGCAGTACTCCAGGTGTGGTCTAACTAATGACCTATACAGTGTCAGAATCACCTCCTCCCTCCTTGAAGATATACCCCTTGCAATACAACCCAGCATTTTGTTGGCGTTTGCAGCTGCCTTCCTATATTGTGCTGAGTTGTTCATTGACCCTGTAATGAGCACACCCAGATCCTTCTCCTCTTCTGTCTGGGCTAGCTGCACTCCCCCTAGCTGGTAACTCCTTGGTTCTTCATCCCAAAATGCAGCACCTTGCACTTTTTGGCATTAAAGCCCAGTTGCCAGGTGTCTGACCAGGTTTCAAGCTTTTCCAGATCATCCTGCAACCCCTGCCATCCCCCTAGGTCATCCACCACCGCGCCTACCTTGGTATCATCAGCAAACAGACTGATCTTGCTCTTGATGTCCCATGATACGTCTGCAATGGATATCCCAAACAACACTAGTCCCAACACTGAGCCCTGTGGAATACTGCTCGTCACTGCCCTTGGGTGTGAGAGCTCCCCACCCACCACCACCCTCTGTTGCCTTCCCTGCAGCCAGTTTCCTACCCATCTCACCAGCTTTGCACCCGCCCCTGTGCCTACTAACTTCCTTCCTAGCCTTCCATGTGGTACTGAGTCGAATGCCTTACTGAAGTCCAGATGCAGGACATCCACTGCATGGCCCCTGTCCAGCTGCCTAGTTACCCAGTCATAGAATTTGACCAGGTTGGTTTGGCAGGATCTGCCATATATGAAGCCATGCTGTCTGCTGTCCAGTAGTCCTTTGGCCTCTAGGAGGGCCACCAGCCTCTCCTTCAGAATAGTATCCATTAGCTTACCCACGATGGATGTGAGGCTCACTGGTCCGTAATTTCCCGGTTCATCCTTGGGGCCACTCTTGTGGAGGGGCACCACATGAGCCATCCTCCAGTCCTGAGGTACACACCCCGAATGTAGTGAGGCATTAAATAGGTCTGCCAAAGGTCCTGCAAGGACCTCTGCCAGCTCCTTCAGTACCCTGGGTGGATGCCATCTGGACCTGGCGCCTTGTCCACCCTCAGTGCCTTCAAACCCTCTCGAACTCTGCTCTCCATGATTTCCCATCTGTCACCACTTTCCCCTGCTTCTGCCATTTCTCCCACCTTGGGTATCACCCCCTTCTTCTCTTTAAGATACTGAGCAGAAGTACTCATTTAGTACTTCCGCCTTATCGCACCCTGCTTCCACCCACCCCCCCCTCCTCCCTAATCCTTACTATGTGGTCCCTACAGCCCTTTTCTCCCTGATGTACTTAAAGAAATCTTTCTCCTTCTTAATGCCTTGTGCCAGCCTGAGTTCCATAGATGCTTTGGCTCCTTACTGCCCTTGTCACCTCCTTGATTCTGTCAAGCCTCCTCCCTATCCTCCCCATTCCTGTTTTCTTGTACTTCCTAAAGGCAGCTCTTTCCTCCTTGCCTTTTCCATGACCTCCTTGCTCAACCAGATCGGTTTCTTAGCCCTAGCCTTCTTGCTCTGGGCTTTGCAGCAGGTTTTGGTTGCCTCCACTATCCCCAGCTTTATGAGCTCCCACCTCTGGTTAGTGTCCATACTAGATTGAATTCTGGCCAGGTACCCTTTGCAAAATGACATTCTGAATATACATGTGCAAATTGGGTCAATTGGTGCACAATTTTAATGGCCTAAAGAAACATGTAAGCATTAAACCACAACACAGTATAGTTCTACTATGGATTTATCCATGGTTGGGGGGGCATGGTCCAACCACCCAACCATGGATTAGATCCACAGTAAAACAATGTTCTGGAGTGGTGTAATGCACTTGTAACAAGGCAAGTGCTTAAAGAAAGATGCAAATTTATTATTTACTGTTACGCAACAAAGACACACACAGAGATTAGAATCCTCATGATTAAGACTGTATTGATAATACACAGTCTGTTGAATGCAACCTTTCCTACATGTATTGTGGGTGTAGGGCGGCATTATTTTATAACATTGTCATTTCTGTGCATGGTGTTATTATTGCAAAATATAAAGTTACATTTACTATTCTGGTACTTTCTCTCCTAACTTAATGTCTGGATCAGTGCTAGGTACTTCTATTTTCATCTGTGTGTATTACAAGATATCGGTTGCACTGTAAGATGGGACAATGCTAGGGTACATCTTCATGTTTGGTTCCTGTAGTTCCCTTGGCAGGCCAACAGATGGCTGTGATTGCTGATAACTGTAATATCTTGAGTAGAAACTGAATGATTTTCAACCAATAATTCTATACATATCAGCCTTACTTTTACTAATATGGTACTTTTTCTCTTAACTTACTGTTAGGATTGGTGCTCCGTACTTCAATTTTCTTCTGTGTGTATTACAAGATATGGGTTACACTGCATGATGGGACCATACTAGGATAGATCTTCATGTTTTGTTCCTGCAGTTCCCTTGGCAGGCCAGCATATGGCTGTGAAACAATGCTAGTAGCACAGCACTGTTTTACAGCCATCCGATCTGTTTACCCAGGTACTATAGTTCTGCCCATCACTCCACACAGACAGAAGCTGATATCATAGTTCTCCATTGCTCTCCTACTGTGATTCACTTTTAAATCATGATCCACTGGGTGGGTGGGTGGGAAACACAGGGTTGTGCTATCTCTGTTATTGTGCTGTGGTGCATACTGGTATTACACAAGCAGCCATGGTTCTTCTGTGGATTTAATCCATGGTTGCTAGATGGTCAGGTGATGTATATTAACCAATCCATGTAAGTTATTTATGTGTGTTGCTCACAGCCATGTTACAACTGCAATTATACCATGGACCTCGGCCACCAACCAATGAGAATGGCAGGCTGGCACCTTACCTCCATTGTAAATCCTCTGATAATAACCGCAAAAGGTGCCAGCTAGCTGCATCATGTGAAAAAACAATCCGATGGTGAAATCGCGGAACTCCAACCGCCATCTTGTTTTCCCACTAAGCAGAGACTGTAAAACAGCAGCTCCGTACATCAGGGGAAACAAAACAAAAACACTGACTGCTGTACTATTGAGTCGCTTATTTAAGCATTATACCAAGTACTGTTTTTTTTTTGATAATAAAAAAAGCAGTACTTGGTATAATCGCAGTAAGCCACTAGGGGGATCTGGGTTATCAGGGGATTTACCACGGCTGGTACAGATTTACCCACTCGATGCACTCCAGCCATGGTAAATCCCCTGATAACCCACAACCCCTCGTGGCTTATTGCTTAATTAGTCACCTAGCAGCAGAACCATTCCAGTGTCTTTTCACCTGCTTCGATCAACAGATTTTCAAAGTACCACTATGTTCTGGTTACTTTATGGCCATTTACTGGACAAGTATCCTAAAATGTGCTAAAATGACTGTAGATACTATGTGCAACAATATAAATACTGACTATTGTTACAGTACTTAATGAAAATTTGTCAAAATGTTTTCCCAATTAAAATTTGTATCAGTCACTGAGGTTCTAAAAGTTTGTTTTCTGGTGTGAATTATGACCGGAGAATAGTGACTAAGAAATTCTAGATACTAAAAAAGCAGAAAAACATAACAAATAAATGACTAACAGAACAATACGTTATGTTCATTTTTTTCCTGTACAGGTAAAATGTGGAGAAATTAATTTACTAACATATCATATAGACTTCACTGTGAGAAGGCTCAATAAACTCCAGACAAGGACTAAACCTACATTCTCTCCATTGTAGGGCATCCTACGCTAATTGCAGCACTGATAATGCAGACGAGAGAGCTTGAGAGAGAGAGAGAGAGAGAAAAATAGATGACATTTTATTTATCAGAAAAATAGATGTGTCAGCATGGATTATGAACTCTGGAGGAAAGGTGGGATTAAAATCTGTTCTGAGGAGCAGAAAATGAAATAGTCATTATTTCAATTTTGTGCAGCTGTTACCACAGTAGGACAACAATGAAATGCCATATTGCCAGTGGTTATATTACAGACAGCAACATTTACTGAATGCTATGGAAGACATTTGCTGAGTGAAGTTCAATGGTAGTCCAAATGTCCTGATTTCTATTCATAGTACTTTTTCTGTCTGGTAGGCAATGCATCCTATTGGTATTTTAAAGGTAGAGGGAGGTAGTTGCATACAACTTTTCTTGTGTACATCAGGTTAGTATATATTAAGTATAAAAAAGGTTAATTTAAATACTTTAATCTGATTGACTAAAAGGAATGTACAGCATGTGCTTTGCATGTACACAAGCACAGCAACAGTTGTCTATTCTTAGCCCTTTTGATTGGAGATGTACTTTTCTGGACATTGTTTACAGTACATTTCAGACAGCAGTATGCTGGCATGAGGCAGTGATCTGAATTTTTGTGTCACTCTGTTTTAACGTCAGCGTCAGACAAAAGTTCTACGCTAATGCTTTCCTTCAGCCCTGGGACCATTGAATGCAGACTGGGAATAAGCTGATGAATTGCTTTTTATTTGTGACATGATATGGTTTGCCTTTTATAGGCATGTGTTTATCTCTTCGGTGTTTCATACATTTTCCTATTCAGTATTGCTTATCTTCCCTTTCATCAATCCTTCCCCAGTTAGTTTATTGTTTGCCTTCTATAGGCATGTAATTACCTCTTCAGTGTTTCATACATTTTCCTATTCAGTACTGTTTATCTTTCCTTTCATCAGTCCTTCCCCAGTTTGTTTATGGTTTGCCTTTTATAGGCATGTGTTTATCTCTTCGGTGTTTCATACATTTTCCTATTCAGTATTGCGGATGTTTTCTTTCATCAATCCTTCCCTACTTTATTTTTGTCCTACAGTTGCTTGGTGAGTGAGTTTAAATGTAACTGACACTTTGCTATGCTACACCATACTATACTACAGAGTATACATGTGTCTAATGTGCATCATAAAACTGCAACCATGGATTATTTATTTAGTTAGTTAGTTTGTGTTAACCAGATTAGTGCACAAGACAAATGAAAAACAATTTTCAGGCATGACCCAAGAGAGATGCAATATGCTACTGTACATACAATAATAAATAAGTTACAGTATTACATTCTGAGCTGTAGATACTGTAACATTAGACCTAGCAGTAGGCAAGTATATCATGTAACTCAGTAACACACAGCTTTTTCTAATTTATGTCAAAATCCTCACCACAGGATCTGGGTTTATTTTATTATTTAGCTTTTGTTTACCAGGTAAGCACACTAGACAATCAAGTGCCTATTGTCGGGTTACTGAGAACATGACAGAGGACCTGGAGGTGTGGCTGGCTTTCATGAACTGTTTCAATGGGGTGTTGATCTGCTTGGAAGTAACCAGCAGCCAGAAGCTCAAGGCAGTCATGGATGCTTCCAGAGGTGTTGGCTTTCTAGCTTACTTTCAGGGGGAGTGGTGTGCAGAGTATTGGATGGAAGAAGGTGCGACCAAGTAGCTTACGTTACTGGAATTTTTTTCCATCACACTTGTAATTATAGTGTGGGGCCAGTCCTGTCAAGGTAAGATAATAACTTTAGGGTCAAACAACACTGGGATGGTCCACACCATTAATGGGCAGTTGGAAGCCAAGGGCCCTCTGGGTGACCTCATATAGGTTTTGTGCTCAAATGTTCGGTACCTAATATCCAGTTTAAAGTTGTGTATGTGCCAGGTGTGGATAACAGTATTTCTGTTGCTCTTTCTCATTTGCAGTGGCAGAGGTTTTGAGAGCAGGCCTCAGAAGCAGAGGTGCATCCCAGGGAAGTTCCAGCCAACCTGTGGAAATTGGTGATCCAGAAGCCTGGGAACTGCTCAGGAATTTGTTAGCACCCAGCACATGGGCAGCCTACTGAAGGGGTGTTGAGAGCTTTCTGAGTATTCAGCAGGCACAGGAATGGCAGAATGCTTGGTCCATTCCAGTAGATCAGTTATGCCACTATTTAATCAAATTAAATTAGAAGGTTTGATGCCAGGGGCAGTGGGCCAACATTTGGGAAGTATTTCATGGTTCTCCAAGGTCACTGGGCTAAAGGATAAAACACGGTAATTTTGCCTCTGTAAATTGTTGGAGAATTGGTACCATGGTGCATGAAAATGTCCAGACAGATATTGTCCAATTAGCTCAGTACTGTTAGAGCAGGTGTGGGGTGAACTACTGAAGGTGTGCTCCTCACCTGCAGAGGTATGATTGTTCTGTATAGTGTTCCTGGTGGCCTCCTGTGGAGTCTTTCAGGAGTCCAAGTTGGTCCAACTGAGTAAAGATCCATGGCTTTGAATGGCCTTCGGGGATAAAAAAGATGTAGTGGTGACCCAGGAAGGAGTATTTGTTCAGCTCCAAAGGAGCAATACAGATAGAATGCCCTGGGGGTGCAGGTGCAGCTTGAGGCCTCCCCTAGGTGTGCAGTGGAATGTATGCACCTTGGATCCCAGGTGAATATAGTGCTCTTCTGTGCCTGGAAGAGTACAGGCTGAGGGTTGTACTAACCCAACAAGCAATGAGGAGACAGAATGACCACACTGTGGAGTTTCAGTATAGTGGATGAATAAAAATGCACAAATGTACTGATGACACGCCAAATATGTGTGCAATCCAATTTATTGGTAAAAAGCACCACAATTGAAATCCACACATATAGAGAAATACAGGAGCTGTAGAACTGTTACCCAGATGCCCCAGTCCTACATTCATTTGAACTTCCTCAGCTGGCATCTGTGTAATGGTTCTACAGCTCCTATGTCTCTGTGTATGTGTGGATTTCAATTGTGGTGTTCTTTACCAATAAATTGAGTTGGACACATATTTGGAGTGTCACCAGTTCATTTGTGCATCTTTAGTCATCCACTGTACAGAAGCTCCAGAGTGTGGTTGTTCTCTGTTTCTTCACTGAATATATGCACCTGGAACCTCTAATACATGGCCAGGAGGGCTAGCATGGGGTCACATTCTTTGCCACGAGCCATTACGACTCCACATGCCTCCAGTTTTGGCATTGTTCTAGGAGAAAAGCCATATGGGGTTGGTTTGGTCTAGGCAGAGTTCAACACTTATTCCTTCTACATCGGGGCTGCCAAAAATACCAGGACTGAAGGACTGACAGATGATCATATCCAGGTATTAGGCTGATGGAAGTTGCAGGCTTTTGCAGGGTATCTATGACCACATTTGCTTTAGATTTCTGTTTTTCTTTCTTGGTGGGTGGCATTTCCCAGGTAAGGTAAGTTTGGTTGTGCTGGCACATCTTCATCCATTAGGTGATTGTTTGGGCGATGCAGAGCTCTGAGAATGAGATCCTCTTCCTGGACTCTATGCAGGTATGAATATATTGGATGGGACATCAAGGCATGAGATGGGGTCACATACTTCCATGGGTTATGGCTGAATTTCAGCAACAGGGTGCTTTCAGTGTTTCTGTAGTTCTTCTCGTCAGTAATGACTTAGGATTGGTGAATTCATTGGAACTATTGCACCAGATGAAGGAGGACCTGTTTTTTGTTTTGCAAAGCCTAGCCCAGGTTGCAAGTACAGTACAAGTCGCATTAAACTGTTCCACCAGTCAGTTGGTTTCACGGTGTTTTTCACACTTGTCAAAGCATTGACAACTCATATTGCATTATTTTGCAATGCTTAACCAGCTCAAGAGCAATGTTTGTAAAATGTTTCTGCAAGTCAGTTGGAATGCATCTGCAGTACAGGCATAGTGCAATGCAAAACTGATTTTTAACTTTTAAGAAACAGTTTGTGCAGGACTTTGTGCTGGATCCAGCAGTACTTACAGTATGCAACTCAGTCAGAAGTGCTGCAGCAACTCATTGAAAGAACAGTTTCATGTGACTTGTACTGTAGTTTGGTCACACATCATCCAGTGGAGGCTTTGTATACATGCAAGAGACCTACTGCAATTGAGAGAGCCCACAGGTTGACCAACATGGTAATGCAGAGTTTTATGGACTCAATTGGTGGGCCTGTATACAGGCAATATGATATTGTTGCTACTGAACCACAGTTTTATGCCTGTTACGGTGTGCTCTTATGTAGTGATAGGTAGTTGGCTGACCTACAAAGTGCTGTGGAGAAATATCTTGCATGAGGTGCTTGGGAAGATTAGCACTGAGAGCAGTGCTCATCCTGTGGCAGCACTGTAGTCACTCAAGGAATGTACAAAGGGGGTTAATAGTGAATCATGCATCTTCTGTAGATGGTTAACCTCGAAGATGGTGAGAGTGGAGTGCCTGGATGGCTGGAGTACCATCTGTGGATGATAGTTGGAGGAACAATCTCTTAGGGCATGGCCTGAGGGTGTAGTGCCATCCAACAGGGGAGGGGCACACATCACATGTCCCAGGACCACCTCTTATACCTCACTGTCTGGAATACCTTTGGAGGCCATACCCTTTGCCAGATCCCCTTGGGGAAAGGGGATGTTTAAGACAATAAAAGTTTGATTATCTAAAGCCTTGCTATGAATCCTTTGCTGTGCAAGTTATGCTAATAATAATCTAAATTAGGTTACAATTCGGTTTCAGCAAACACATGGCTGTGGCCATTTTTCTCCAAAGTACTGTGTATGTCTCAGTCTGTCTGGGGAAAGAGATGGGACATCTTGGCCTGCTAAGACAATAGAAAACCTGCAAATGATTGCAGCAGGTGGGTTGGTCTGCAGTCACTGCCCCTTCTGACACTTGAGCTGACAGGTCTGGGAGTAAGGCAGGTAGACCTCCTCAAGGGGAGGGAGCTATGTAGGCAGATAGAGAGTTCCTGTGAGAATGACTTGTGGTTAGAGTGGAGGAGCAAGAAGATATATAAGTGGGAGCACAGATGTGTTAAGCCCTCTTGCTTTTCATCTCCAGCCAGAATTCCCACCCTTTCCTCCTTCGTAAAAGCAGAGCAAGGGAATGGCAGGGCATACAGAACTCTCTTTCCAACTCTGAGGGACCCCCTTAGGGGTCGAGAAGGAATATTCCTGTTTTTTCCTATGGGTTTTATGGAGTTTTCTCCTTTTCTTTAAAAGGTCAAAAGAGTTTTATCAAATAGGTTTTTACTAGTAGGATATGAGAGTTGTGTAATAGTCGACAAAACAGTGGGCTAGTAACAAGGACTCACGCTTCTTCTGCACATGGTTTATCCAGAGCCTGGCAAGAGGTGAGGGCCTGGACAACTGGAGGAGCCCCTCTCAGGTATATGGGGGATAGCCACTTTGGACATAACACGTGGGGGTAGCGCCATCCGATGGGAGAAAGAAACATGTCACATGGTCCAGGAGCCACCTCTTATGTCTTGGAGGCTGGAATACCTCCATAGACCATACCCTTTTTCAGATCCCCTTGTGGAAGTGGGATGGCTGAGGTAATAACTGTTTGACCATCTACAGCCTTGCTATGACTCCCTTGCTGCACACATCATACTAATAATATGAACATATGAACATATGAGGAAGCCAGCAGTAGAAGGCCATTTGGTCTATCAAGTCTGCTCATGTTGCAGGATTCACAGCTTGAGCTACTATCCCTGCCCCCTCTCCCCACTCCTCCCATCCTCCCTACCCATCGAGGTGGACTGATCAGTTGGGCAACTGGACCGCAGACCTAGGTCCCAACTGTTGGAGGGCCCGCCCAACTCACTGCCCCAATGCTGATATAAAATTGCTGCTTTTCCAGCCAAAAAGAAGTCCTATCTGGTGTCATGTCCCATCCCAGCCAACTAAGACAAGGGCCCACTGGCATCCCGACCCAGTTTCCACACACCGCCGCAGGACAGGTTCCTTCTTTGTAGTTCTGTTCTCCATTACCCCCGGGCCCTGCCCATACACACAGTCCATGCCACCACACCAACTCTCTCCATTGCTCGCCGCCTGTCTGCCTCTCTACACAATACATTTGTTTCCCCACCTGGCTATGAATTCTGATACACACGCTCGCACACCAAGCATGCAGAGCGATGTCATCAACCCCTGATTGGCCAATCACGAGTGTTCCTCGGTCTGCTGCTGTTTCTAACATCTCCACCCACCAGGACCTGAACTTTACTGTCCCTCCTCAGGTCTGTGGAGTCTGAAGATAGTGTATAAAAGCAGCCCCCCCAGTGCTTTGTATTTACAGCCGAGGAAGGAAGGATGAGTTCCGAAGCGCCGGGGAGAATTTGCAGAAAAGCTACCTTCACCATATCAACAGGACAGAGTGAGAAGAGAGATCATCAGCCCAGCCCAGCAATAGCTGCCTGCTCCTGCCCAGTGCCTAGGCTAGCTAGCTAGCTAGCATCACCAGTGTGTGAGAAGCGGACTCAGAGGGGGCCCCTCCGGCTCTTTTATTGCATTCTTTTGCACTGCAGCAGTGAGCAGTCTGCTGAGCTTTAAAGAGGCAAAAGAGCTGTATTTCATTTTATTTTTTGTAAAAGCTCAGCCTGCAGCACAGATCTCCATGGACCACAGGGCCAGAGTTGGATTGGAGGACCAGGGAGCGACCAGAGAGCAGCATAGATTGTTACTGCACTATCAGCCTGCCCTGCAGAGACAAGTTGTTGGAGCCTGCTGTGTCAGAATTCTTCAGACAGTCTGATCTACACACCACATTTTTGAGGAGGTAAGACAGAAACCAAAAACAATCGGGGTGGGGGGACTGGGAGAGAGAGAAGTGAGCCAGAGGAAATTTTGGTGTGTTCAGTGTTGAGGATCCACATCCATCATACATGTTAAACTCTCAGCATTAATTTAAAAATCCTAGCACTGAACTTCAAAAATGGCCAGAATGTGTAACTATTGTTTTGATGTTTTACTTATTTATTTGTACAATCGGATTTACAACCGTTGAGGCAGTATAGCACAGTGGTTTAAGGCTCTGAGCTGCAAACCTGGAGAATTGGGTTTGAATCTCACAACCACCACTTGCATACTGTGTGACCCTGAGCAAGTCACTTAACTTCCTTGTGCTCCCAGGTTGCACTTGTGAACAAGCTTTCAGCTTAGTGTGTCTCTCTCCTGGTAAAAACAAAAGGTAAAGGTAAAAAAGGCTCATTTACAAAGGTACCTCCTCACACAGAGGACATACAAGTGTAACATATTTACAGTATTCAAAACAGTGAGTGACATAGAATTACACAGTTGTTTTCATACATTGAGCAATTTGAGACATTCCAACGTGACGAAATTTAGCATATGCAGGTACTAACAGAGGGGTAGGATGCCAGGGTGGAGCTGGGGGGGGTAAGGTGTTGGTTCAGCCCAGCGGGCATTGTCAGGTACAGAGTGATAGTAGCAGAGCACCATTTAGAGACAGGAGCAACTGTGGGTGTTAAACAGTTGGTTCTAAAGGGCGGTTTTAAAGGCTGTGATTTTGGGGGCATTGGAGATGGTTGCAGGGAGAGAGTTAAACCAGGATGGGGCTCTGTAGCAGAATGACCTCTGATCCCATGTGGTCCTAGTTCTGGGAACCTGAAGAGTGGCCTTGTTGGTAGTTCGGGTTGAGACAGTGGACAGGGTATGATGGAGTATGATCTCTACAAATAGTTCACCCCATTTAGCTGGTCACAAGGAATGTTTTTATTGGTTTATTTCAATGACTTTAATAATCCTGTGTTGGTGGAGCAGCAAGGATAAATTTGAGGATGAAAATCAAAGTATTAATGCTGAATTCATTTTTTAAAGGTATGCTGAGGATATTTCCTGAATTTCTGGAGTTTCAACTGAATTAAAATAAGCTCCTTAGTTTTTTCTGGACACTTTAGTTTTATTTGGTGGAGGCAGTTGGAGGGTCAGGGTGGTAATGGCATGGGGTGTAGTTGGACAGCACTTGAATACATTCCTCAAGACCAGTCGTCCTGGCTGAATGTAAGCATTTATTTGTTGCTGACTTCTGTCTATAGTATAGGCCAGATGGAGGGTGATGGTCAGGGTGGGGGTTCCTAATTCTCCTTAAGTCCCAGAGTCCTGGCTTAAGAAGTAAACCTCCTGTTTTTTGCTTTTTTCACACTGAGTTTGGGGGGAGGAGGGGGGAGGGTCAGGGTGGATTGGGGTGTACAGTATTTGTACAGTACTTGAATACCTGAAAGGAAATTATTCTGGCTAAATGTAAGCCTCTGTTTTTTCACACAGTTTTGGGCCCAGGTAAGGCTTAGTTCTTGAAATACAGGATTGATTTGTTGCACGCGTTGTGATAATTGAGTTACAGAACACATGCTTTTGGGGTCTCGCATGCATTTGGGGTCTCACATGCTTCTTCATGAGATGTGTTGGCAGATGGCTAACTCACTAGAGGACTTGGGACCTGTGTGACCTTGCAAGTTTGTGCACTGTAATGCCAACAATCACAATGTGTAATATGTTTTATATACTCTTTGCTTTGTAAACATATGTTGTCATAGTGCCACTTCTCACATCTAAAGTATAGGTCAGCTTGGCTCAGCAAGTTAACTGCCAACCAGTTTGACGACAGATTACACAGATGCAAACATACTTAGAAATGTCAAACTTTTTTTTTTTTCCCCTGAGGATGGGCACTAATGATCACCATAAAACTTGGTGTGCCCTTAGCAGTTCTAGAGGGACTATAGATAGGGGTCCCACTGTTTGCATTTTTGTAGCACATCAGTCCCTTGCTTGTTCCCATATCTGTTAGTAAGTTTGTAAAACTAAAAGCTGCAACTACCTTATCTTGCATGTACTGTATCTGTAGCACTTTTGCATCTGTGTAGTCTGTTGAACTTGTTGGCAGTTTACCTTCTGAGGCCAGCCAGTCTATACTATAAGAACATATGAAGAAGCCAGCTTGTATTGCAGGGTTCACAGCTTGATGTCCCTGCCCTCCCTCCCCACTCTTCCCAGCCTTTCTTTTAAATCTGCCCACTGTCTTCAACGGGATGACCTCTTCTTTTCCAGCAGTGCATTCCAAGTGTCCACCACCCTCTCTATTAAGAAGTGCTTCCTGATCTCCCTCCCAAACCTCCCACCCTCTAGCTTAAGATTGTTCCCCCTCATGTTATGGTTGCTACTCAGCTTAGAGACTCTCCTTATCAAGCTTATTTATTCCTTACAAGCTCTTGAAGTTCCCAATTGCATCTTCTCTCTCTCCCCCCCCAACCCCGTCTTCCAGGGAGTACATGTTCAATGCCCTCAATCTTTCCTCATATGCCTTACCCTGCTGACTGACTATCATCAAGGCCACTGATTTACGGTGATTAAAACAATGAAATTCTGTTTCCAAGACTTCAGATTCCAGAATTGCACCGGTGATTGTTACTCTAATTTCCATATTTTACCGGGATTCTTCTATCATTCTTTTAGCATGTGCATAAATAATCAGAATAAAAGAAGTCTTAATATAAAGAGCATTAAATAATGCAAATTGAAAATAGTACAGGAAAGAATTATAAGAAAAATACAACTTTTGTATTTTTACTGATCTGATATAAAATGCCAGATTCCATGAAATCTTTGTTTTTACTGGTGTTCAGGCAGCTCCAAATCCGGAATTTTACCAGGTTTTCCAGTAAAAATCGAAAAAGAGTGGCCTTGACTATCATCTTTGTAGCCCTCCTCTGGACCTTCTTCAGCAGGTTAATGTCCTTTTTGAGGTGTGGGCACCAGTAGTGAACTCCATACTCCAGATGTGGCCTTACCACTGACCTGTACAAGAGCAGTATAACCTCTCTCCTGCTACTGATCCCCCCCCAGATATGCATCCCAGCATCTTGTTTGCCTTTGCTGCTGCTTTTTTGCACTACATGGAGTGCTTCAGGTCACTCCTCTATCCCCTTAAGAAAAAAGAATAGGGTAGATGCTGTAATTCACCCTCATGGGTTTTCATTATCACTCCCCGGTTCTTCTCCTCCTCTGTTACAGATACTCTGACTCCACCTAGGTAGTACTCTGCCCTGAGATTCTTGATTCCAATATGCAGAACAATCCAGGCTGAACAAAATGTTGGTCACATTCTCCACTTTTTGTGGGGAGGGTCAGGGTGTGTGCACTGAATTGTTTTGTTGTTGCAACATTGGACAAGGAAAAGTGTGTTTGTGTTTGTAATCCTCTAAGGATGGAGCCCCGGAAGTAGTTTGGGCAACCTACTACTAGTAGGCTACTAGATTGTGGTGACTTTGGAGAGGGGAAGAAAGGCAGGGTACAAGTTATTGGCATGGGGAGAGGGTGCAAGGCTCAGTGCAAATTATTGGGTATGGGGAGAGGGTAACAGGATAGCAATGTGTCTTAAATTACCTCCAAATTGCATCAGAATGCACTGCAAAATCCAAAGATTTTCTTGGGGCCTAGGCTGACCCAGACCCCCAGCCTATAGTTTTAACTATTCACAGCACCATCAGCACCCACCTCTGTTTCACGGCGGACTCATCTCTCTTTCATGATGGACCAACCTCTATTTCACAATGGACCCACCCCTATTTCACGACGTGGGGCCCAAAGAACATTGGTGCCCGAGGGCTCAAATGTGTCTCAGTCCACCCCTGTTACCCATGTCCCTTACCCTCCCCCTATACCTGTCCCAGCCTTTTTTAAAGCTGCCCACTGTCTTCAATAAGATTATCTCTTCTGGCAGTGCATTCCAAATGTCTACCACCCTCTCTAGAAGTGCTTCCTGACCTCCCTCCTAAACCTCCCACCCTCCAGCTTAAGACTGTGCACCCTCATGTTATGGTTGCCACTCAGCTTAAAGAGACTCTCCTTATCAACCTTATTTATCCCTTTCATGTACTTGAAGGTCCCAATCATGTCCTCTCTCTCTCTCTCTCGCCTGTCTTCCAGGGAGTACATGTTCAGTGCCCTCAACCTCTCCTCAAGTGTCTTACCCTGCTGACCAGTTATCATTTTTGTAGCCCTCCTCTGGACCTGTCAAACTGGTTGGTGGGCAGAAAACAGAGAGTGGTGGTAAACAGTATACAGTCAGAAGAGATGCAAGTCACAAGTGGGGTACCTCAGGGATCAGTCATGGGACCAGTCCTCTTCAATATTTTCATCAGTGACATTGCAGATGGACTGGAGTGTAAGGTTTGCCTTTTTACAGATGACACCAAGATCTCCAACAGAGTAGATGATCCAGATGGGGTGGGAAGAATGAGAAGAGATCTGGAAAAACTGGAAAAATGGTCAGAAGAGTGGCAACTGGGGTTTAATGCAAAGAAGCACAAGCTTATGCACATAGGGAAGAGAAACACTGAAGCTACCTACAAGTTGGGAGGGGGGTTGCTGGCAATCACTAGGAAGAAAGAGACTTGGGCATCATCATCACAGATGACCTGAAATCATCCAAGCAGACCACTAAAGCAATAGGTAAGGCTAGAGGGATGTTGGGGTGTATTAGTAGGGGTATCAGAAGTCGTAAGAGGGAAGTAATAGTCCCTCTTTGCAAGACACTGGTTAGTCCCTATCTGGAGTACTGCATGCAGTACTGGAGGCCGCACCTGCACAAGGACATAAACAAAATAGAGGCAGTACAGAGAAGGGCAACCAAAATGGTGCAGGGACTGCATCAGAAAACATTTGAGGACAGATTAATGGAGCTCAATATGTATACCCTAGAGCAAAGGAGGGAGAGGGGTGATATGATTGAAACATTCAAACATCTAAAGGGCATTAACAAGGTGAAAGAGTCAAAATGTTTCAATAAGAAAAATAACAGGACAAGAAGACACAGTATGAGATTAGAGGGAGGATGATTAAGGGGTAATGTGAGGAAGTTCTTTTTCACAGACATGGTGGTGGATACATGGAACGGCCTACCTCAGGAAGTGATGGATATGAATACGGTGCAGGGCTTCAGACAGGTAAGGGATAAACACAAGGGAGCAATAGAGATGAGTATGAATAGATGGACTATTGACAGAGTAAAGGCCTATGGCACATTCATAAGGTAGAAAAAATGGGCAGACATGATGGTCCTTGAGGTCCTTGCCTGCTGTCAACTTCTAAGTTTCTATGTTTCTGTGTAACAATATCAGAACAAACATCAGAGACCGACATAACAGAATAACAACAAGATGAAAAACAAATATAAAGCAACTCTTATACAGTATATACAGGGTGGGATTCACAAAAGAAATGCACCCAGTGCATCTGAAATGTGCCGGTGCAGCTTGGAAGTGCACCCAAGTGCAATTCACAAAGGGCAGAGATGTGCTGGCAAATCTCAGATGCACCGGACCATCTCCAATGCACCGAACACCACCTATAATGGTATTCAGCGCATCTGGAGGGGGCATGTCCATGCATATGGGGTGCATCCCCATTCACAACCCACCTGGGAAGTGCATCATCAGAGCAAGTCTGAAGATGTGCCTCCCAAAGTTATGCCCAATAAAAGTAGACCTAAGTGGATGTCCGCCCACAGGCAGGCTGCAGTACTGCAGACAGCAGCATGGCAGTCTGCCTACCCTGGCAGTTCAGTGGTTCCCCCCCTCCCTGCCCATATCCCCGTACATAATAAAATCTGATCCATATATCCCTGGTAGTCCAGTGGAACCCCCCTCCCTGCCCGTATCCCCATAAATAAGAAAATCCAATCAAAATGTCCCTGGTACTCTAGTGGAACCCCCCCAACCCAATCACATTACCATATGAATCCACAAGGTCTCCCTAGTGGTCCAGTGGATCCCCCACCTCCCACCCACTCAGACACCTACACCCCACTCTCCACATCCTACCAGGTGCGAAAAGTCAGCGGGCAGTGCAACCTACCCGCAAACCACAATGGCTACAAGCCAACAGAGCTGTCAGTGAATGACAGCATACTCTACTCCTGTAAGTCCATTGGTTGACCCTGTCAACCAATGGGCTTGTAGTGTGTACTGTAAGCTGTCATTCACAACTTTGTGAATGACACCAAGCTGGTGGTGAATATTGAATGTGAGTTAGGGAAAGCAGCCTGCAGTCATCACAGAAAGCTGCTCAGCATCACGGTTGCTAATTGAGAGCCAGTTAACATAGAAACATAGAAGTCATCAGTAGATAAAGACCTCTTTGGCCCATCCAGTCTGACCATTTTCCCTGCCTACTGTTCCACACAGCCCTTGTACAATCTCCAGTCATACCCACCCTTTGTGTTCCTTCCAATGTCCCCTTGTATCTGTACCATGCTTGCTTGAATCATGTGACTGTTTTGGCACCTACCACCTCCGCTTGGAGGTCATTGCAGGCTTCCACCACCCTTTCTGTGAAGAAATATTTCCTCACATCCCCTCTGAGCCTCCTCCCTCCAGCGTCATAGCGTGACCCCTTGTCCTCGAGTCATTCTGCAGAAAATGTTACCTTCCTGTACCTTATTGATATCTGTTATGTACTTGAATGTTTCTATCATATCCCTCCTTTCCCTTCTTTCCTCCAGGGAGTGCATATTCAATTCATAGATTCATAGGTTCATGGGTTACAACGAGCTCAAGAGGCAAAAATTCCCTTATAGAGCTTGGCACCGATATGGTGGCTGGAGTTTTGTCCTAGATAGGATGTTTTTCTATCACCCATATAGATATCTAGATTTTCTTTTAATAGATCCATGGTATTACTCATTACCATTTCCTTTGGTGATGCATTCCACTGGGATACAACCCTTTGAGTGAACCAATGGCCTCTATTATGGGTTTTATAATTATCTCCTTTTAAGTTATGTGCCCTGGTAATGGTGCTGGAGGTATTTCTTATTAAGCTTAGTGTTTCAAAAAGGAGAGGATCCTGAAAAGCTTTATATGTTAAACATAGATCACCTCGTAATTGTTTATATTCCATGGAATAGAGGTCCATGGCTTTTAATCTTTCTTCATATTCAAGATTGTTCATGTGTCTTTTATTCATTTTGTTACCCTTCTTGGTATTTCTTCCACTAGTTTCTTTCCTTGAATTGTGGCAAGTGCACAAAATTGAAAGCAATAGTCCAGTTGTGATCTTACTAAGCTTGTATAGAGCGGTATAATAACCCTTGAATCTCTACTTTTTATGTGTCTAAGAATACAACCATTTTTTGGCATTTTTTAACCTTTAGTATGGTGTGTGTGTGTCAAAGGTTAATTTATTATTCACTAGTACTCACAAATATTTTTTATTTGTGGTTTCAGTGAGTTGTACATTATTTAATGTATAACTAAAATTCAAATTATTATGTCCCAGATACATTATCTTACATTTTTGTTCATTAAAGAACATTTTAGTTTCAGTAGCCCAAGCACTGATCTTATTTAATTTGGTCTGAAAATCATTTGCTGCTTGAATATTATTAATTATACATCCCAGTTTGTAGTCATCTGCATACTTGGACATCCATGTTTTGCTAGATTACTGCATTTTTGATACCAGTATATTAAAAAGAACAGGGCCCAGGACAGATCCCTGTGGTACCCCACTACTGACTGCTCCCCATTTTGAATGATGGCCTCTAATGACCACACGTTGGCACCTGTTATATAGCCAAGATGTAACCCATTTAATAATATTTGAAGGAAACTTAAACTGATACATGTGTTTTATTAAAGCTTGATGTGAAACCTTGACAAATGCTTTTAAGAAATCAAGAAAAACTATATCCACAGGAAGCCCTTTATCAAGGGATACACTAACATTTTCAAAAAAGTTCAACAAGTTAGTCAAATAAGATCTTCCCTGGCAAAAACCATGTTGAGTGAGATCCTGAAGATTATTGTTTGTAATGTGAACTTCAATTCTTGCTAGTAATAATCTTTCAAGTATTTTGCCAATAACAGACGTAAGGCTGATAGGTCTATAGTTAGATACAGCTTTTTTACTACCAGATTTATGTATTGGAGTAAAAAATGCCTCAGTCCACGATTGAATGATTATACCTTGATTTAAAAAGGCATTAAACAAGTGAGCTAATGGGCCACTTATAATATTAAATGTTTCTTTAAGAAATTGGGGATGAACATTGTCAGGCCCTGGGGAAGAGTGAATTTTAAGATTTTGTAATACTTTTTTTTACCTCCTCAATGCTGATTTGTGAATACTGGTTATTTTGTGAATAAGATATTTTATTTACAATAACTTCAGGGGGTATGCATATGCTAGTAAAAATGTGTTAAATTCATTGGCCATTTCAGATTTGTTGCTTATTATCCCCTCAGTAGTTTCAGTTGGGCCAACTGCAGTGGTCTTCTCTCTTAGTGAGCCAATACAGTTGCAAAAGGATTTATGATTATCAGTAGTTTTAATGGCCAGATTAAGTTCAAATTCCTTCTTAGCTTTTCTTATTCTATTTTTAACAATTTTTTAATTTTTCCTTATATAAATTCCAGTTAGTTACTGTAGGATTTTTTTTATATTTTGTGAAGTATTTCCTTTTATTATGTATTGCCCTTTTTATATATTTATTCCACCGTATTGGTGTTCTAAGACCTTTTTTATATTTTTGTCTATTTGAGACCTATGTATTCATACAATATTCAGTCTTGTACCATAAGTGTTCCCAGATTTGTTTTAACTTGAGGCCTTGAAATTCTGTTTCCCAATCCCAGTTAGATAAGTATTTTATTTTTTTATAATTTGCATTTGCAAAATCCTTTATAATGGTTATGCCATTCATTATATCATAATTTATATCAATACTGGTTTTCACCATTTTATGGTCACTATCTCCTAATGGAATATCAATGATTGGAACAGAAATTTGTTCCCCCGTATTAATCAAAATGATATTGAGTATACTATTCTCTCTTGTGCCCTTATTAACAATTTGTGAAAGGTTTAAATTAATAGTTAAGTCGATGAAAGCAGATTCGATGTGACCATGCCATTTAAGTGTAGACTAGTCGATTCTGGGAAAATAGAAATCACCCATTAAAATATAACTATGGATGGTTTCCATTTTTTATAGAGTTGTTAAAAGTTCATTATTTTCTGTCATGCTTAAATTAGGGGTCTATAGCAAAGGCCAGTGACTAGAGGGTTATTTTGTAGATTTATCTGGGCCCAGATTGCCTCTATTTTACTACTAATGATGTTATTTGGAGTAATATTGTGGGATATATAGTGGTTAGAAATATACAGTCCAACTCCTCCTCCTCTGGTGTTAACTCTGTTTTTTACAAAAGTGGGAATATCCTGGGATTTCAATATCCCATTCATGACCTGTGAACCATGTTTCTGTTACCCCACATATTGCGATATTATCTCTCTTTAGGATGCATTTTAATTTGCCCAATTTATTGGGCAAGCTGTGTGCATTAACTAGCAAAAGGTTTAATGAGTGCTCATTACTAATTAATATTGTGTTAAAGCTAGTTTTAAGAGTTGGAACAGAGTTATATTTATGAAAAATATGTTTTTCAGGAGGGCAGAACTTGGGTTGACCTTCCCCCAATTTTCTTAGTTTAAAGTTTTGGCTATGAAATCAGTTATACATTTTCCTAATAAAGAGCTTCCATGCCTACTAAGATGAAGTCCATCCAAACAAAAAAGTCCTTCTTGATGGTAAAATTCTTCCCAATGTGTGATGCAAAATATGTTTTGTTTGAGGGTCCATTTCCGGATCCATTCATTTATTGTTCTGATTTTTTGGGTAGTATAATATGTTGCTTTGGGAATAGGTAAGATCTCTGATAGAACTGGGACACATCCTATTTCTATCTATTTGTTAGTGAGGCCCACATAGTCTTGTTTTGTACTATTCACTGGGTCTTTAAAGATGTTGTTTTCCCCTAGGTGAACAATGACTAAAGGGTTTGGTCCAGTGTTTTTTAAAATATTAGTTGACATCTTAGCTATGCCTGTTATTTTTGCCCCACTAAAACTGGATAGTGTTCTACAGGATTTATTAGGATTACACACAACTCTATCCAGGTGTTTGATAACTGAGTCACCTAACACTAGTATTTCTCTATTTATTCTATCCCCAGAAAAAACTGGAATGTCTGATGTTATAGTAGGGTTTATAATAGTATCAGTTTTGTTATTTACTGATGAACTTTTCAGGTCCAAAGTTCTAGTGGGGTTTACAGCTGTGTCAGACTCCTTTGTCATATTTGAAGAACTTGGTGGTTTGCCTCCAGGTCGGGTGGCTCGGTGGCTAAAATATTGAAACTGTTATATAGGGGAAGTTCAAATATATTAGCCTTCCTTCCCTTCTTAGATACTTGAGAACCTTGCAATGAGTACCAATCATCATTTCTGGTGACAGAGCTAACTTCAGCCCATGCCATTTTCTTGTTTGTGGATGGATATATTGAGGGTGTCATAGGTAAATCACAATTTATTATTTCTAAGGGGGTGTTAAGCTTTATTAAAGGTATTTGGGAAGCATCAGTCTGACTTGACATACTGTTTGTATCGTTTTGTTCAGAACTTAACCTACAGGTCATCTCTTTTTGGCTGGTTTCCAGATATAATAGTCTGTCATTGAATAAACTAACTTCTTTCAATAGTTCCTCATTTAACAAGCATTTAGGGCATGTAAATACTTCTTTAGGAATAGTTTCCATAATAAGAAATACCTTACAACATGTACATATAACACCTAGTTTGCCCTCTAAAGTCATTACATTCCCCATAATGAAAAGCTTTCAGAACCAAAGCTTTTAGGGGGAGAAAGACAAACCCAAAGGCCTAATCTGAATATCTTTTTTACTGTGTATTTAATTGCCTTATGGGCTGTATCTGCTTTCTACACTCTGTTATGTGTTTGTTGCAGATAGCCGATTTTCCAGATTGCTTCCCACAGAGACAAACGCGAACATGCACCAGATTACGTGTCTTTGCATGCATCTTGGTGCACGATGCCATGCACTTGCCCTGTACGGGCTTGCCCTGCTCACCACAGGTCACAACTAAGTAGCGGCCAGTGACCTGGAAGTAGCAGCAGGGTCACGCTGTGGTGTCAAATACTAATCCCTCGCAATTAACTGTTACAATTGCAGTGCAAGCACAAATAATTGTGCTGTTAAGATAAAAATATAGTGCCCCAAAGGTGTATTACTAAAAAATTATTCACTTAGCAATAGGTAGTTCACAAAACTAAGTATTGTGTGCTACTCACTCTCTACCCAGTCCAAATCAGAGTGGGGCTGAATTAAAACACAAGTACAGTAACAGGCAAAGGTATATAGTGGTAAACAGCTCTTGGAAGAGATAGCCTTCACTCTAGCAACTCCCAAGACAATAGCTGTTCACACTCACCACAGATCGCAACTAAGTAGCAGCCAGTGACTCAGAAGTAGCAGCAGGGTCATGCTGCAGTGTCAAATACTAATCCCTCGCAATTAACTGTTACAATTGCAGTGCAAGCACAAATAATTGTGCTGTTAAGATAAAAATACAGTGCCCCAGAGGTGTATTACTAACAAATTATTCACTTAGCAATAGGTAGTTCACAAAACTAAGTATTGTGTGCTACTCACTCTCTACCTGGTCCAAATCTGAGTGGGGCTGAATTAAAATACAAGTGCAATAACAGGCAAAAGTATATAGTGGTAAACAGCTCTCAGAAGATAGAGTCTTCACTCTAGCAACTCCCAAGACAATAGCTCTTAGTATCTCCTCATAGGGCCTTTGAAGAAATCCCTGAAACCATTTTAGTTGCCCATCTCTGTATCACCTCCACCCTATCCCTGTCCTTCCAGAGGTGGGGCCTCCAGTACTGGACACAGTAGTCTAGGTGTGGTCTTACCAGTGACCTGACAGGGGCAACACCACCTCATTCTTCCTGCTGGTGATACCCCTCCCTATGCACCCCACCATTTTACAGTACAAGTCACATTAAACGGTTCCACCAATCAGTTTTTTTAGCATTGTTTTTCACAGCTGGCAATGCACTGGTAACGGCTACTGCATTATTTTTCAGTGCTTAACCAGCTCAAGAGCAATGTTTATAAAATGTTTTTGCAACTCATTTGGAATTTATCTACAGTCCAGTCACATTGCAATGCAAATCTGACTTTCAACTTTTAAGAAACTGTTTTTGCAGAGCTTTGTGCTGGATCCAGCAATACTTATGCAACTCAGTCAGAAATGCTACAGCAACTCATTGAAGGAACAGCTTAATGTGACTTGTACTGTACTAGCCTTTCCCACTGCTTTTTCCCTCTGTTTGGCTACTTTCAGGTCATCCAAAATAATTACCCCCAGGTCCTTTCCTGTTTCGTGGTTGCCAATATCTCCCCTGCCAATTGTCAGGTGGTCCCTTGGTTTCTGTGCCTCAAGTGCTTGATTTTGCACTTTTAGCATTGAAAACCAGCTGCCAAACACTTGATCATTCTTCTAACTTCCTTAAATCATTCCTCATCGTCCCCATATATCCACTCCAGTGCAGATTTGTGTGTCATCCACAAACAGGCAGACTTTCCATTCTAGCCCTTTTGCAATGTCACTGATAAAGACATTGAAGAGGACCTGGCCTAGTACTGACTCCTGAGGCACCCCGCTTGTCACTCTACCTTCTCCTGAGTGGACTCCATTTACCACCTCCCTCTGACTCCTGCCACTCAACCAACTTCTTAGTAAGTTTACTACTTTCTGTCCCACTCCTAGACAGGCCAGCTTGTTCATCTGTCTACTATGTGGAACAGTTTGAAAGCCTTCCTGAAATCCAATTATGCCACATCTGCTGCTCCACCCTGATCCACTTTACCGGTCACCCTGTTGAAGAACTCGATAATGCTTGTCTGGCAAAACCTCCTCACTGTGAAACCATGTTGCCTTGGATCCTGTAAGCCACTTGTTTCACAGTATTCTGCTATCCTTTCCTTTATTAGTGATTCTATAACCTTGCCCACTACTGAAGTCAGGCTGACAGGTCTATAATTTCCTGCCTCCTCCCTATTCCCACTTTTGTGAAGTGGAACCACATCTACCCTTCTTCAGTTCTTTGGAACCACCCCTGTATTCAGCAATAGGTTGAAAAAATTGCCAGTGGTGCCATCAACACCTCTCTGAGCTCCTTCAGTATCCTAGGGTGAAACCCATTAGGTCCCATTGCCTTGTCAACTTTTGATTTTGCTAGTACTCTGAGGACTTCCTCCTTTGGGATATGACCAGTGTCAACCTTCCTACCAATTCTGCCCCCTATTCATTATCTTTGGCCCATCACCTACCTCTTCTGTTGTAAATACTGAACAAAAGTATCTGTTCAATACGTCTGCCTTCCTTTGGTCCCCTTCCTCACAGACACCCCTCCTTCACCCTTTGTCCTTGTTATCCCCCCCCCCATTGATCTTTCTCTTCTCAGTAATATATCTAAAGAAGGCTGTATCCCCTCTTTTATTGACTGGACAATATTCTCCTCTTCTTGTGCCTTTGCTCTCTACATTGCCTTCCCTGCCTCACTTTGTTTCTCCAGGTTAAATTAACCTATTCTTCTCTTTCTGTGTCTTTTTGTATTTTTCAATTTCTAGTTTTTTCACTCTTACTGTTTCTGTTAGCTTTCTAGAGAACCATAGTGGTCTTCTTTTCCTCCTACCTTTGCAGACCTTGCAGAATGGGGGTGTGGATGGCGTAGCTGTCCGCATCAACATGTAATTTTTTATTGCCCCCATTGAGAAAGTAAGTGATTGTCGCTGGAATTCTGATTGCCATTTTGACTTTTGGCAATGTCTGCTATGCTGTTTGAGTTGGCACTCTTATTGAATCTCCCTTATCACATGAAATTGTACTGCTTGAACCTGTAGGCTTATACCAGGTTGGAATTAATGCAGTAGTTCTGAAAACAGCTGTTGTATGGATGACAAGGTCATGAGATGAATCTAATGTGACCTCCAGATACTTCAATTTGTCAACTATCTCAAAATGGAACCATATAAAGAAGAGATAGAAAGACTGGGGCACCAGACAGAGATTGAGCTTGGAGCCAAATAACATCTTCGACTTTGTGGAATTTAGAACTAATTTATCTAAGCAAAACCATGACTGACTCTACCAGAATTTAAATTAAGGTACTGCTGCTGATTCAGTAGCATTTAACACTTCTATAAATGTCCAAATGTTCTGCATACAGCAAAATATTTCAGTTTGTGCTTACACTAATAAAAGTATTGATAAACCGGTGTACAGTAATGTACCAAGAATAAATCCTGGGAGGCAATAACGACAACAGTGAAAGCCAGATAGAGAGAACACTTCCAGTTCTTACCTGCTGTTTCCTACTAGTGAGGCACAGTAGCTAGTAAGCTTTAACAACTGACAATTGCTCACTTTTTTTTTTGTTCTCCTTGAAGCAGGTATATTAGCAGAATCATATTTAATGTCTTTTAAGTGGATTTTACAGTTCCATAGAAAAATGCCAGCAACATGTAAGTCACTGACAAATCCCCATTTATATGTTGTTAACATTCTCTAACAACTATGACCAAAGCTCTTATTTAAAAAAGAGAAGAAAATGTTTAAAAAATTCAACATTACCCTACTTGAAACCCTATTGCAATATGGTTCCACCAAGTCTCATTGACAACAAAGTTGTTGACGCACAGTACAGCAAAACAAATTTGCCAACAGCAATCACATCGCACGGCAAATGTGTTGACTGATTGCCATGATGCCTCATGCACCTGGGTGCATTTCAACTATTCTTTGGGGGCTTTGCCTCCCGCACCTCCGCCCCCCCCGGATTTATAGACTGTCAGCTCTGGGGGGGGGATTATGGGGGACAGCATCCAAACCGGGAGTGGCTGTATCCATACAGCGCTCTGACAACCTGTTCCACACTGTGGATGTTGAATGGGTTGTGTGGCTGTAATGGTTTTGAGGTGTTGGGTTCGCTGTAACAATGGTATACCTGTAAGATAAATATTAAAAAGGGGAAGCAAAGCTAGTCATAAAGGTTTCCTATTAACTCTTCTTGTACATTTTGTGACAACTATTAGCTATGCTGAAGATAAACTTTGTAGTGTAGCATGGTATAGTGTAGTGTGATGTCGCCTACATACATTCTCCCTTAGTTTTGTTTTATCCCTACCCAAACCAATACATTACAAAACCAGCCAGAAGACTGACATCTAGTAAATTTAAGTAGTGAATTCACAGGGTGAAATAATGAAATATAACTTTTTTCATGAAAATTACAAATATCAGTTATTCAACCTTTCAAACTAACCAAGTAACATAGAAACAGTCTTTAAGGTGGGAAGGGAATCAAGGTACAGCATGTCTGCCCCCATCATAGGCAGAAATGAATACAAATGCATAGAAACATAGCAGTTGGTGGCAAAAAAGACCATTTTCATTTTTATTTCTTTATTTTTAACTGGGTGATGGACTAGGCACAGCCCTTTATCAGCTATGCCTGACATAAAAGATTAACATGCAATACAAAACTTTAAACCAAAAACAGTTGTATACATTGACACGTGTTATTACAATTCAAAGATATACAAAATCACACATGCCCCCACAATGCAAAGCATCATGGGATGCATAAACAGATCACCACAGAATATTATGCTGGTTCAACTTTAAGCAGAAATGCATGGTGCCGAAATGTTTTTCACACAGTTTGCAAAGGGTGCCAACAAAAAACATAGACACGTGTTTCGTCCTACCAGGACTCATTAGTATGTCTTGTCTGTTTGACACCCCAGTGGAATGAACCAGCTACCCCAAGATGGTCTATCTGGGTTACGTTGTGGTGAACCCAATAAAAACAAAAAAAATATTTAAAAGACAAAGAACCTCTATGTGCAAGCACTGAGGCAATGGCTACCCCAAAGGACATTGGGCAAGGAAGCCAGGTTTCAAAGAAATACAAAATCACACATGCCCCCCAATGCAAAGCATCATGGGATGCATATGCAGATCACCACAGAATACTATGCTGGTTCAGCTTTAAGCAGAAATGCATGGTGCCGAAAAGTCTCTCATACAGTTTGCAAAGGGTGCCAACAGAAGACATAGACACATGTTTCATCCTACAAGGACTCATCAGTATGCCTCATCTGTTTGACACCCCAGTGGGATGAACCAGCTACCCTTATATCTGGGTTATATATGCAGCTCATGATGCTTTGCATTGTGGGAGCATGTGTAATTTTGTATTTCTTTGAAACTTGGTTTCCCAGCCAAATGCCCTTTGGGGTAACCATTGCCTCAGTGCTTGCACATAGAGGTTCTTTGTCTTTTAAATTGTTTTTTTTTTAATTGGGTTCACCATAACATAACCCAGATAAACCATCCTAGGGTAGCTGGTTCATTCCACTGGGATTATCAAACAGATGAGGCATACTGATGAGTCCTGGTAGGACAAATAACACATGTCTATGTCTTGTGTTGGCACCCTTTGCAAACTGTGTGAGAAACCTTTGGGCACCATGCATTTCTGCTTAAAGTTGAACCAGCATAATATTCTGTGGTGATTTGCATATGCAGCACATGATTCTTTGCATTGTGGGGGCATGTGTAATTTTATATTTCTTTGAAACTTGGCTTCCCGGCCAAATGCTTTTTGGGGTAACCATTGCCTCAGTGCTTGCACACAGGGGTTCTTTGTCTTATTACAATTCAGATGTTTAAATAACAGACATTAGTCCATCCAGTCTGCCCATAATACACTATCCTACCACTGAGACCTAGGGCCAGATATTCAAATACATGCTAAGTGGAGAGCAAAAATTTGTACTATACCTTGCGCTTGCAGGTGCCTGAAGATGCTATATTCAGTCGAATAGAGCATCGGTGCTATTCAAATGAATATAGGATCATGTTGGCCCAGTATTATGCCACTTAGCACTGCCCTGACAGGACTCCTGGAGCACACTGCCAGAATGGAAAGTGCCAAAGCATTATTTGCAATATTCAAAGGGACCCATGCAAGTGAGACCATTGGGCATGGAAGGCACTAAAGGGCCATTTGCATGTCTATTATGGGCTCATTTTCATGGGTAGCAAGGCAAGTTAGCACAGCTCCACTTCCCCAATTGTACAGTCCCAGATGTTTATATGATCTTTGTGCTAGTGGCGTCCTCCGCTGATCCCAGCCCCATAAGTAGAAGAAAATTCCCTGGTGCAAGAGGTGTGCCCTCCCAATCCCCAGACCAATATGTAGGATTAAATGCCTTGGTAATAGTGATGCCCCCACCTCTGATCCCCAACTCCGTACATAGAATTAAATGCCCTGGTGGTAGTGATGTCCTCCCTCCATCTGATCCCATGCCCATATGTAGAATTACATGTTCTTGTGGTAGCCATGCCCTCCCTCCCTCCAATACCAATCCCCGTACATAGAACAACATTCCTTGCTGGTAGTGGAGCCCTCCCTCCCTCCAATCCCAGAACCATATGTAGAGTTTAATATCTTGGAGGTAGTGGTGCTCTTCCTCCTTCCAATCCAAGCCCCGACATAGAAGTTTATATCCCTGGTGGTAGTAGCCCTCCCTGATCACCAGCCTAGATGTGCAGTCAACTGCTCCCTGGCATCTAGTGATCCCCCAGAGTGCCAGGCACACCCTAACTCACCATATCCTCATTGGTGGTGCTGTGGATGCATGCATGTCACAGACCTCCTCATACCTCCTTGGCTGACCACCATATGTATGGACAGGGAGTGTGACTAGTAATTATCAGACAGGGTATATTATGGCAGCCAGCCGAGGAGGTGTGAGGAGGAATGTGACAGACATTGTATGTACCTGTGGCACCACCAATGAGGATATGGTGCATGGAGGGTGCCCGGTCCAGCAGTGTGGGGCCACTGGATGCCAGGGAGGGGTTGTTTGTTCATCTGGGCTGGTAATTGGGGGGACCTCACCCATCAGGGATATAAACTTTTACTTTGAGGCAGGGATTGAAGGTAGGGAGGACCCCACTACCACCAGGACATTCAATTCTACATACAAGGCTGGGATCAGAGGGATGGAGGGCACCACTACCACCATGGAATGTTATTCCATATATGGAGCTGGGAATCAAGGCAGGGAGGAAGGGCACCACTACCACCATGGCATTTAATTCTACTTACATGCATGGGGATAGGAGGCATGGGCACCACTACCACCAGGACATTTAATTCTACATACAGGGCTGGGATCAGAGGGAGGGAGGGCACCACTACCACCTGAGAATGTTATTCTATGCACGGAGCTGGGAATTGGAGTGAGAGAGGGCACCACTACTACCAGAGTATTTAGTTCTACATTCAGGCTGGGATCAGAGTAGGGGGACACCACTAGCACCAGGGCATTTCAATCTATATACAGGGCTTGGATTAGAGGGAAGGAAAGAAGGAGGGCACCAGTACCATCAGGGAATGTTATTCTATATATGGGACTGGGAATCAGAGGAGGGAGGAGGGAGGGCACTGCTGCCACCAGGGCATTTAATTCTACAGTATATACAGGCCTGTGGCTGGGAGGGGAGTGGACACCACTAGCACCAGGGCATTTAATTCTACATATGAGGCTGGGGATCAAAGGCAGGGACATCACTAACAACAGGAACTATACTTCTACCTACGGGGCTGAGGATTGGAGGTGTGGGAGCAAGGGACCACAGGGGTGGTTGGGCTCCCCTAGCAGCTAACTGGCTCAAGGCCACATTACCTCTCGCAGCCAGCTAGGATTGCATTGAGTTAAGCTGAAGTTTGGTTCAGTGGCATGTGCACTGTGCAACAGAACCACGCTAAACCCTTTGAATATGCGGTAGCATGCATAATCATTAACATGCCCCTTCCCTTGGCCACACACATACATTATGCTTGCATGGGTACTAACCCACTTTGCTCTGCAACAGCCCCTTTTGAATATTATGCTCCAGTACAAACCCTGGTTCGTGCAGGCAAAGACCCGTTAGCTCCCACACAAACTTTTGAATATTGGGCCCCTATTGTCTATACAGGTTTTTGTCCATGCCCCCATCCATTTTCCCTGTCTTGCAGCTTTCTCCCGTGGGTAACTTTTAAGCCTTTAACTCTATCTCAGCTGTGTCTGAAGCTGTTAATGGTCTTAATGCCCACCACCTCAGCCTGCAGGCTGTTAAGCAGCTCAATCTCACTGTAAAAAAAGAACTTCCTTGTGTCCATCCTGAATTTCCCTTCCGACATCTTCTTCTCATTTCTAGAAGTTCTAGATTTGTTATTCCTGTTAACAGTTCCTCACAGTTTACCTTGTTCATTCTCTTCAGGAACTTGAAGGTCTCTGTCATATTGCCCCTCTCCCTTCTGACCTCCAGTGAGAACATGTTCAGTACTGTAGGCCAATCCTCACAGGATCTGTCCTGCAGGTCATGAATGCAGTGAAAGTGTGTACTAATTCAAAAGGGGTTCCCTATCCACACTACTACCAGTGTACCCTGAGATTCCCCTATAAAGCAGAAATGTATACAGGCTTACCTTGAAGGCCTTGATGACCTTCACTGTCTTCATGTCTACTGTCTCAACCAGGTGGTGTTTACCACTCTTTGGTGGAAGAAGTCACTCCCAATGTTACCCTTTAATGTATTACATTTGATCTTCAGGGCTTATCCCCACATTCTGCTGAAGGGCACCAGATGAAACATCTATGTGTGTTTAGTCCTGTTGATACCACAGAGTATAAAGACAACTCATACCATGACCCTTCCCAGCCTCCCTTTTCCAAGGTGAGCAAATAAAGGACCTGCAGACTCTGCCCATAGATTTTGTCCCACATACCTCTGATCATTTTGATGGCACTGTGTTGCACCCTCATGACTGACTTAATGCTTTTTTAATGCTTGCTTGCAAAATGCATGCAAATGTATTGGTATAGTGCTTGGGGTCTGTAGGTGTGTTAGGATGTTATGTTAGTCAGTGATTAGAGGGCAAAGCAGCCCCTCCCACTTGCCAGTCACTGGTGCTATGGGAACTCTGGGTTCATTTGAATACCTCCATGTGACCATTTGTGCAGGGACCTGTAGCCTATTACATAGCAGAATCATCCATGTTGCCAGCTGCTGAGGTTATCCTGTTTAAAGTAATAGTTTGTTGATGTGATTCATCAGTTGAGGTGTCAGTCTGTAAGACAGGCTGTGATTCATTGGTTGATGTGTCAGTCTGTGTGTGAGGTAGATATGTGGCTAATATAAAGAGTCATGTGGTTCTATGTTTCTGGCAACCTGCCTCAATACCAGCAGCTCATTTGTCCACTGAGTGAGCTTGGTGCAATGCCATGGTTGGCAGCTCCCCTATCACCTGCTTCACAGGATTGTCCACTGCCTTCTAAATTGACTTCTGTTGTTGACACTTCTTTCAGCTCCCTGGTTGCCTGCTGACTTGGCTTCTGGTAATGCCACCTTCCATGGTCTCTCATCACCCACTGAGTGGACTTCTACTACTGCCATTTCCTGTGGTTTCTGCTACTGCCATACCAGGGAGCTCCCCATTGTAAACCAAGTGGGCTTATGTTAATGCCATCTCTTGCTGCTCCCTGCATGGCTACTGAGCTTGCTTCTGTCAATGCCACCTGAAATGGCTAATTGCATGCAGGCTGAGCAAGCTTCTGTCAGTACTGCTTCTGGCTGCTCCAAGCCTACCACCCTGCATGCACCTAGTGACCTGCAGCTGCTGCAAATTATTCATACCCAGCAAGTTGCAAAGCTAAGGAAGAGCAGACCTGCTACTGCATCAGCACTGGCAGCAATTAGTAGATAGTTTAACCAACCATACCTGGATTTCTGAGTGCTCACTTCTCAGTAGTATTGAAATAGAAAGGTCAATGATCCAAATGGGGCAGTACACCTTGTCGCAGCACAGCAGGCGAGCATAATCTGTACTACTCCTGCAATTAGACTAGTACTGGAAAGCATGCAAAAAAGAATTATAACAGGGCTTGGATGCCAAATAGTAAGGCCCCTTAATTCCATCAGTCTGCCTCAGCCCTCAAAAACTATACCAGTTTTCAAACATGTTACCTACTTTTGGCACACTAGTGTGGGTGACGTCAGTGTCAGGTATATCCTATGCCATTTCAGGGTGATATATATTTTGCAGTTTCACAAATAACCACCTCATAACGTTCATGGCTCACACCCTGATCCATGACAAGAAGTAAGCCCCATTGGCTGACGAAATGATGGGAACATTGATAGACCATGTTGGCAACCCTAACTTGTCCTCACTGGGGTACATCATAAAGTCACTTGAGACATTTGTGGTGGACATGTCAGACTTACAAGACCTCAATGACTGAAGAGCTTTAATTCATGACCAATCACATCAATACCACTGAGCCACACATCAGAGACCTAGAGGACTCACATCAGAGTATACTACCGGGGTTGGAGGACCATAAACGCCAGAGAAATGTTTGGGGGGAATGAAGACAAGGAAAACAGGGGGAGATGCAATAAGATGTGGATCTTAGGCATCCCTGAAGGCACTGAGGGCAACACAATGAAATGCTTTGTCCAGGATCTGCAGCCAGAGCAAGATGATCATGACTGGTAGGGCTCAATTGTTGTACAGAGAGTCCATCACACCAGAGGCCCTCCTACTCCACCTGGATCCAGGCCTTGGCCCATTATTGCATATCTTCTGAGATTTTCAGTGAAGGAGTGCTTACTTTGATTTTCTGTTCCCCACTCCTTTGTTGTTTGCTTTCCCAGGGCCATCAATTTGAACTTACTAGGGCTAATCATCAATTTAAGAGTTTTTAGATGCTTTTTCATAAAGGCAAGGGCCCATTTTTAACCTAGGGGTGTCTGGAAAATCAAAACAATATCATCTGCATAGCACATTATCCATATACTGGTATTTCCAATAGCTGGGGCAAATGGATTAACCCCTCTCATAGCTCTTATCACAGAGTCCAAATAAATATTAACAGAAATGGGGCTATCAGGTACTCTGTTTCACCCCTTTCTATATTTCTATTTCTGAGAATAGCCTCTCATCTTTTCCCACACAAAATAGGCAGTGTTATTACAGTGTAATAGCTGAATTACCTTTATTGCATAATCATCTAATTTAAATTTTTTAAGCATATCCCACACTGTTTCCCAACACACATTATCAAATGTACTATGTACAATATATCCAGGAAAACAAAACATCATTTTTGTCTATTTTTGGAAACATTTATTTATTATATGACTTGAAATGAATTTGTTATCAGGAGTCCTCTTTCCTTTCTTGAATCCTAATTAGAACTCCTAGATGATATACTGTCTCTCTTCCTAAGCCTCTAGCTTTGACAATATTATACATGAGATTTTAAGACCTATGCAAAGTAATGTTATATATCTATAATTTTGTGGGTCACTAATGGCACCTCTTTTAAATAGGGGATCAATATATCTTTAGACCACCCTGCACGTAGTCTAAGAAATAGAGTAGTATTAATTAAAGTGATTTTAATTTTTGCCCATAGTTCTGGAGCTGCTACAAAAATTACAGCAGGATGGCTATCATAGCCTAGCACTTTGTTACTTTTTTTTTCCACTCTATTTATACTCCTTCCTGCCTGGGCATCCTTCTGGGGTATGCACTCGACCCCAGCCTCTACTCCCTTGCCTGAACCCTTGTTAGTGAAGAGACTCCCCCGACCACCCAGGCAGATCAACCCCCTGGATCACCCCCTGGGGTGGGCCCGTCCTCCCACGATGGCCTCTCTGAAATTAGGGAGATTCTACTTGGTGTGTGTTGGGTCAGCCTTGGAGTCCTGCAGCCGATGGGCCAGCAGTCGAGATGTCGGCTGTGTCCCTGGCATCCTCTTCATTTCCACAAACAAGATAGGGGATTTTTCTACTTTTTCTGGTCTCCCTCAGGAGTGCGGCATGCAATAATGTCTGCTCACAGCCTCCCTGCTGATGTCTGCTGCACTCCCACCCTTTCTTCTGGCTGGTGTACCTGCATTAGCCCTGATCTCCACTGTGGGGGTCACCAGGACAACGAGCAACCCAGGATCCCTCCCCAGAGAGAGGAGAGCAGTCCTTCAGATGCTCAATCCTGTCTCTCCCCTGCCAGCCTCCAATGGCCCGGGCTCATTCTCGAACCCGGGTCGTGAGTGTGATGTGAGGTGTGGTGTCCAGTGCCTCAACCCTCAGCACCACTGGGCCAGCCTACTTTGTTACTTTTTATGTGATGTAATAACCATGAAGACTTCCTGCTCATTAGAGAGATAGTGTACTATCTAAAGCTAATATTAGTTTTTAAAATCAGTCAGCTATTACCTTTTATATCAGAGACACAGACAACTTTCTTTTTCTTAATGCAGTAAGCCACTGTGAGGCAATTGTCTTAACAATGAAATGCTAAGGTTCTGGGTTCAAGTCCCAGTGGGAGGCACACTTTTCCTTTCACATTTACATATTTTGTATCGGAGGTACTTTTTTTCCCTTTGGTAAATTAGAAGATTTTTATCATATGGTAGTAGATGTGATGTATGTAACAGCACTGTGCCTGGCACCAGACATACCTAGCTATATTCCTTCCATGACACCATTAGAATTGTGACCTCACAGGCTGTGACATCACAACTGCTAAGAATAATAATAATAATAATAATTTTATTTATATAGCACCTTTCAACATGTCAAGGTGCTGAACAATTTAACAATTCAAACACTACATACACAAACATATACATAAAATCAGCATACCACAAGATAAAATATATCATAATAAAATCCAGAGCATTAATAAATAATTAATTATCTAACAAAGCCATGCTCGACAAATAAGTTTTCAGCTCTTTTTTAAAGAGTTCCACGGAGATGCACTGCTGTAGCCGACATGGTAGAGAGTTCCAAAGAGTGGGTGCAGCAAATGAAAATGCTCTGCTGCCAGAAGATCTCAGACTCACTCTTGGGATCTCTAACAACCCCATGTCGGCCGAGCGGAGTGATCGGCCAGGGCAGTAAGGGACCAGGAGGTCTTTCAGGTAGGCTGGACCCTGGTCGTGAAGGGCTTTGAAAGTCAACAAAATGACTTTAAAGGTGATCCGCCACCGCACAGGCAGCCAGTGCAGTTCGGCGCAGCAGGAGTGATGTGACAGAAGCGACTTGTCCCAGTCAAAACCGGGCTGCAGCATTCTGCACCAGCTGCAGGCACAGTTTCAACCCCAAAAGCCCAAAGTACAGGGCGTTGCAATAGTCTAAGCATGAAGATACAAAGGCATGAACCAAAGTAGGCGGGAGTCAGACGGAATAAGATGCTTCACCCTGGCAATGTTCCTAAGATGATAAAAGGAAGTCTAGACAACAGCTGACACCTGAGCTTTAAGAGTCAGCTTATCGTCAAGAATAAATCCAAGGCTACGCACCTGTTCTGAGGACGGCAAAGATACTCCACCAAGAATAATTCCAGATGGAGCACCGATATCCGGCCTCACACCCGACCACCAGGATCCACCACCAGCTATGCAATAACTGCCAGTCAAGTCACTTGTCAATGCGGTTACGGTGCTGAAGAGGTAGTGGGAGAAATAGAACTAGATATGTTAGCTGCCAGGAAGAGCACGGTTCCATACATTCAGCATAATATTATCACATGGAAAACTTTCTAAAGAGCAAAAGGAAAAAGATGAATACTTCAGAAATAAAAAGTTACAACTGACTACTTCTTAAAATGTGTAACATTTCGCGACTGAGATTTTTGGTTCCGCTTGCACTTTAATTACTCAGGCTGTGTGACTGTCACGAGTTTCAGTTAATGCTTTCTCAGTATCCTTGCATCATGTGTTGGATACCTGATTGGGATTAACACATCTATGCATCTTGTACTTTTCTCCAGAAAAATGCTCCCAGGTATTACTATCAATTATGTCCAATATTTATCTCCAAATTGTTTGTTCTGAAGGATATCAGCTCCCAAAATGTCTTATTAACCATGTCTTGCATGATTGCCTGTAATTGTACCCATAGATCATAACTGTATTCTCTTTTCTTTGTTTTCATGATATTTTTAAATTCTGTCTCAAGTGAACTTTAGATTTTGCAATAATTAGTATCCCCTGATTTTTGAGACCACTTCCTAGTCCTGCATGTTGTATTTTTTTCATATATTGACAGTTCTTATCAAGCCACTTATTTGAAATAATATATAAATATTGGGACATCTGTCTATCCATTGGTGTTAAAACTGTCATTAACTGTATGTTTATTTTTTAATTAGTTTCCATTATGTCCTCTCCTGTTCCCAAGTTTCCACAATTTTCATACTCAGCTGGCATGAAAATTGACATTATCAATCAGCTGTATCATATTACCTTTCACAATGTTTCCAGAAAATGATGTCCACTTAATTCTTTTACTTATAATTCTTTTACTGTTATGAATAAATATAATTTTCAGTAGGTCTGTTCAAAACACTCTGGCCCAGATATTCAATCTACACCAGGTTGTGGCGCAAGCTTGGGCGCAGCGCTACTTGCCTGCACAGGGGTGTGGACTGGGTGATATTCAACAGAGCTGCGCCATGGCACAGCATCATTGAATATCTCACCCTGGCCACCCGCAGTGTGCATTGTGCAGTGGCACTGCACCAGCACAAGTGGCCAGAGTGAAGTATGTGGATGCGCTAGCGCAAGTTCCATTGCGTTATGCACAGCAACTGCAATATTCAAAACTTGACATGCAAATGGGGCCACAAAGTATGCTAGGTGCAAATGGGGCCATTTGCATGTCATTATGGCCCCAATTGCATGCAGGTGCGCCGATCTCCGGTGACTTGCACCTAGTGCCCTGCCAGGTAGCAGCTGTCGGGGACTGGCGCACCCTGCAGCTGACAATGTGCTCCACAGCCCCATCATGGGCTGCAGTAAAAAAAAAATGGAAAACACAAATCCCTGGTGGTCCAATGGACCATTGTCTGCCTGATCGCGGGCATTTGTAATAAATAAATCTGTCCAATATCCCTTGTGGTCCAGTGGACGCTGCCTGCCTGATCACGGGTGGGTGGGGTGGGGTCAATGGACCACCAGGGATATTGGGGATATAAATTTATTACTGATCCCATGATTGGGTGGGCAGGTCCACTGGACCACCAGGGATTCTGTGCATATAATTATTTTACTGAGCCCGCGATCGGGCGGACAGGTCACTAGACCACCAGTGATATTGGATGGATTTATTTATTATAAATGCCCGCGATTGGGCAGACAGTGGTCCACTGGACCACCAGGGATATTGGACAGATGTCTTATTTTTTTTTTTTTTACAAATTCCCACAATCAGGCTTGGGGGGGCCACCAGGTGCAGGCGGAGCTTGGGTGGCCACCCACAGGTGGCAGCTGCGTGTTGCACCCTGCAATTCAGCAACTCACCTGTGGGTGGCCATCGGTTGTTCCTTTTTTTTTTGGATCAACTTTGTGCTGGAGCAGGTATGGGTTGCGCATGCATGGCTCTGCACATCCCAGGCTGAATATCGGGCTGTGCAGGGTATGCATGGGCATGCCCCTCCTACCTGTGCCTGCATACATTACTGATGTGCTCCGGCACAGCGGAATTTGTGCCGAGCACTTTTCCCTTTTGAATATCACGCCGGGGCACATCAGTGGGTTGCGCATTGCACAACACTGTTGCACCATGTGCAACCCTTTTGAATATCTGGGCCTCTATATAATACAATCTGTTTTCAAAGTTATACTTAGAGGAAAGTGGTCACTATCCCATAATTTTTGATTATCAGACTGGATACCTTGTTAAAATTGAAGACATCAGTGGTGCACAGATTAAGGTGAATACCTCCTGCAATTCATGGAAACGTAAAGTTACCGTTTGTATCCCCTGACATTCTACCATAACCAGAAACTTTACCATTCACAGAGTTTCTTATTGGGATGTTAACATTATCATCTAGATGCCAATTGTTAGTGTGCATATCTTGTCTTGATTAAGTTTTCACATTAAAATCACCTGCTGAAAGCAACATTTCTCCAGGTTTACTCAATCGATCAATCAAAATTTTATTTGTAAAGTGCTTTTCATTACATCAAAGCGCTGATACATAACAGGAATAAAACATCAACAATAATAAATAATATCATAAAACAATAAAATGACCATGAAATCATCTTTCCGAATGCTAGTGTAAATAAGTGACTTTTCAGAGACCTCTTAAATGATTCTACGGTCAGGCACTCTCTAAGCTGATGAGGTAGAGAATTCCACAGGGTTGGGGCAATAATATTTTCCAGACTAACAGTTAAGAGATCCAGTGGGTTAATTTCATGTTGAAAAAGACTTGCAGGAAGTATGTACAAATTAATTGCAATAAAATCTGAGTCATGTAGACTTATTACATGAAGAGATAAAAAAATGGTGCCCCTATATCTATTAGTGATGATTTTTTAAAAGTGGTCATTAATACTAAAGAAATCATTCCTCCTTTTGCCTTTCCCATTATATCATATTTGCAAGCTTCCTCACTGGATGGGTGGGTAGGCAAGGGGGACCATAAGGAGGCATCTATGAGAACTAGGGCCACCTCCTGATTTTTCCTGCCTTCCATACATTACATTATCCTATTTGTTCAGTCTTAATCTGCTCCTTGCACAGCCTATACCTCAGGCCTGTGGTGTCTGGGGATGTTCTCCTTCTGCACTAGCAACAGGAAGTCTTGATTTATCTTGGGTAAATGTAGTCACACCCATCTGAATGTTTTCGGGGTTGTGGTGGACATCCCATGTTGGGTAATTAGTCTCAGCTCCCTACTGTGCTTTTTTTATGGCAGGGCCTAAAGGATTTCTGTATTTCCTTCTTCCTGCATAAACATTACATGTATCAAACACCTGGTCATCTAGGTCCTAGACCCTGTTAGGGTTATAGCTTTTTTTTTGAAAGCTCTATCTCATATCAAAGCTCATAGATCAGCATGCAACATTGGTGCATTGGTTACAATACTTACTGACTGTTGCATTTCACTGCTTTAAAAGGTTATTTAGCCTTTACACCTTGTTCAAGGCATGCTTGTTACCTGTTATCACCTGTATATTTTTCTTTTCCATTGGGGTGTTTGCCAATGGTGTTGTTAATCTCTGCTATCAGCTGGTATAACCAGAATTTGTATCAAAATACTGTTATACCCCTAGCATTATTTAGTACTGTGGTACCCACATTAGCTCATATTATCAGGTGCCCCCATTCCATACTGCCATCCCCAATGTGGTTAACAAAGATGCTGTCCACTCCCTAGTATCTCACGTCTCATCCTTGCTCCTTCCCCATTTCCCTTACTGCTACACCAAAAGGAATGGCTGATCAGAGTGGGGGAACTGCAGTGCAGCTTATCTCATGGAGCATCAAGGTGCTGATCCACCCAGTTAGGAGGGTTAAGGTTGTTCACCATTTCTAAACATTGAAGACACATATTGCTTAATTCAGGAGATAAAACTCACTGGGAGAACAGTTCACTGGCTACATAAATTGTGGGTAGGACCTTTGGTACATAGCTATTTGTCCTCCAAATCATGAGGGTTTGTGATCCTGCTTAGTACAGTAAGACCATTCACTGGTCTGTGGACAAAACTAAAGCTGACACACATAGGAGATAGGTAATGACCAGGTCATCCTACCCCAGAGGCACTGGTCTAGTGGTCAACATCTAAGCACTTAATACTGATGATGCAGATGTTTTTCTTCAGGTAATGTAGGCCCTAACAAAATTCAGTGGAAGACAAACAAGGACCATTCTTAGTAGGGGGAGAATTAAACCTGACACACAACCCCTTTCTATATCAGTCTAAATAGTCTACAAAGAGTCACACCAAGGGTTGTGCAGCCCTTATGACCAACATGGATGAATGTGGGCTTTCTAATATTTAAAGAAGAGCCAACTTATTGGTAGAGAATTTCATGTTTACACCCCAGTCTATGATACCCATGCTTGCTTAGGCATCTGACTATTAGATCCCCTCACTGCCATGGGGGTGACTAGCTTAAGTATAGGACAGATTATAGTTTCTGATCGTGCATCAGTTACACTTTGTTTTAAATCACCTGAGTCCCAAGCTGGCTCCTCCAAATATAAATGCAATCCCATACTCCTCAAAGACCCAGATTTTAAGTAGTGGATGTTGTAGAAACAAAAGTCTGTCTTGAATTGAACAACACAGGGGAGGTCTCTGGCAGCACAATTTGGGAAGTCTTTAAGAAGGCTTTCCTGCAGGGTAGTGTGATTTCCTATTCTGCCAAACAGAGGAAAAATAAGGAAACCAAGCTGGATGGTTCAAAGCAAGAACTAGGGCAAAAGAAGCACAGTTTAAGGCCACGCACCTGTCCTGCCCCAACTTGTGTGCCCAAATAACAAGCTTCAAATGCAAGATAAATGTACTATTACATTGCAAGCAGAATGGCTACTGCTTCACTCAAAGCACAGCAACTTTTGGGAGTCTGGGGAAGAAAGGGGCAAGCTTCTCACTTATAGACTGAGAAAGCAGTAGGAAGAATCCCTCATCCCTGCCTTCTGTAAGAGTGATGATTCACTTGTCACCAACCCTGCAGAGGTTAACCAATTAATGATGACCTATTAAAAAGAGCTATACACCTTCCAGCACTCCAGCCCAATACTGGACTCCAAACTGTGGGTTTTTAAGGTTAAACCTAACTAATTACCATGCTTCTGAACTACAGCTGGAACTTGAATGACCCCTGATGGAGACTGAGCTTTTTCAGGCACTGAAATAACTATCTAATGGTAAAGCACCATGCAGAGATGGCTTCACAGTAGATATTTTCCCACTTATGCCGCAGGTAATCATACTCTTCTTCTGGCTACTCTCCAAGAATCCCCTCTCACTGGAGCACTTCCTGCAACCATGAAGGAAGCACTGGTGATGATCCTATCTGAAAAAAAAAAAGAATGATTCTGTGGACTCTGCAGATTTCTGCCAAATATTCCTGATCACAGACACCAAGACCCTTGACAAAGTGCTGGCATCCAGGGAGGGAAAGGTCCTTCTTACCTTGATACATGCCACCAAGCAGGATTCCATAATGGAAAACTGAGAGTGGACAATATCTGTACAATGCTCAATCTCAAATAGTTTGCAGCCCAGTCAAACACTACCATGACTACATTGGTGGTGGATTTTAAAAAGCTGTTAAACTCTGTAGAATGGGACCACCTCCACACAGTGCTTGGGCTGTATGACTTTGGACTTGAATTTAGGATCTGGATCTCTACTCTGTATCATTCTCCAACAGGTGCAGTTCTCATAAACTGCACTATATTAGCTGGCTGAGGTGGTGAGAGGTGGGCTGTGCCAGTCGCCGGCTGAGTACGGATCAGAGGAGCAAAGTCTTCTTACACTGCCTGGTGGGGGGGGCCACTAGACCACCAGGGCAACATTGCATAGGACATGTTCATTTTCATTAAATAACTGGCATGATGATAAGTCAGGGACCAGAAATCAGGATGGGTTGATCAATTGTTCACATGGGCTTAATTATTAATACTCTGGGGGATCGGGGCTTGGGGGGGACATGACCCACTGCCATGCTCACTTCTGAGGATGCATCTGCCGCCCACCCATCCCATGGCTTGCAGCATTCCTGGTGGTTGGGCCTTTTGTTAGACTGATGTCACAAGCCACAGGATACAGGATATGGGACCCTGTCAGATACTGAATCGGGCATAGGGTCTCTGATTCAGGGGCTGTCAGTGTAAGCTGCTATTGCTGCAGCTTGCATCCGACCTTTGAAAATCAAGCCCCAGGCCACTTGAACCAAGGATGACTAGATGCAGTTTTACCTACCTCAGCATCAAGATAACATATAATCAGGCTGGTACGGTAATAGCCAATGTCTCCCCCTTACTAGCTGCACTGGAGCCAGACATCAAAAAGATGCTTGAAGATTCACCTGACTTAAAGGGAAGCTCAAAGCTGTGAGAATGTTGATCCTCTCACAACTCACTTACTGTATATTTTTGTCAAGCTTCCACTTCAAATTGAGAATAAACTCTTGACCTGTATAGACAAGTTAGTGGAGTCCTTCATTTCAGAAAGGGAAATCCCAAAGACTAAGTAGGGCCAAACTGAAGGCACACTGGTCTTGATGGGACCTTGATTTCTCTTGGTTCCAGGGCTACAAGCTGGCCTACAGAATGGCACAGGTAACAAAATGGTTTATACCACACACCAAGCAGTCACCCCAATGGGTGGCTCTGGAATGGGCTCTGTTCCAACAAGCATCCATTGGTCTACTGATATGCATGAGAATTAGCCACTTGCTGGATAAAAACCCTCTCATTGCTGAGACTAGGAGGGCTAGCTGTAGTATATGGCACTTGCACATACCAACAAACTGGCCCAAAATCATCCTCAATATTTCACCTGTCTGTGCAATAACCCTGTGTTCAAGTGGGAAACAAATCTCCTAAGTGCCCTCATTGGAACAAAAGGGCATCTGAGTCAAATCAGATCTCCCCTTTCAGGGTAGTGACTCCTTTCCTTTCAGCAGCTGTGTGACTGAGATGGATTTCAAGAAATGACTTCTGGAGATATCTAAAGCTGCAAAGTACTATGCAATTCATTGATAGAGCAATACCCACTCAAACTGGTACGGCATTGGATGCAACAGTTACACACCTGCAGCCAGCAAGGGTGTGGCAGGTAGAATTTACAGCACAATTAAGAAAACATCCTCCCATTATAAACATGTATAAATCTTACTGGGAGGCAGAACTGCAGTACAACATAAATCCCACAAACCAGATGTGAGTTCTGCATACTGGTAGCTCATAACACATATAGAGATGCTACATGACAGTTCATCCAAATTAAAATACTGCATTGGTGGCACAGACCCCCTGGCCCTGCACAAAATGGGTTTGCTCCCCAACTTCAACTGCTGGAGAGTGGCAACTCAGAGGCTGGGCTCCTACATAGTCAATGGTCCTATCCATGCTTGCACACTTTCTGGACTGGGGTCCTCTCTTACTGTTCCAAGGTTATCAACAGAACCACAACACAATCCCCTTATTGATGTTACTGGGAGACATCTCAGAAATCAAAGACCTATATGGGCAACTGCAATACTGGCTTCTACAGCACAATTCACATTAAACTGTTATGACAATAAGTTGGTTTAGCAATTTTTTTTCAGTTTGTAATGCCTTGGCAACTCACATTTCTGTTGTTTTTCAACTCTTAGATAGTTCAAGAACAGCTTTCACAAACTGTTCTGCAACTCAGCTGAAGCATATCTACAGACCTGCCACAATGCAATAAAATACTGCACTGTAACTCTTAAGCAACAGATTTTGTAAAGCTTTATGCTAAATCCTGTAACACTTACGCAGTTCATTGAGGAATGCAAAAGCAGCTCATTGGTGAAACAGATTGTGATTTGTACTGTAGCTGCTCTTCTGGAAGTGAAATGAGCCATACTAATGAGGTGGCATCAGCTGAGCACTCCATCCCTTCTTACTTGGTATGCAGGTCTATCAAAACTAATGCTATTCAAAAGGCATTCATACTCTGCCCAAGAGGAATGCAGTAGGTTTTCTGAGAAATGGAGCACTTTATTCCAATTGCATCTGTGCTCTGCCTGGTTCCTCCCCCCATGAACCCCCATTTGCAGCAGTCCCCCTTCCCATGGGTCTGCCAGGTTGAATATTTCACCTCTCTCGTTCTCTCCTCTCCCCAGTTCCATTCCACTACAGGTTCACTAGGGCTACGCTGTACTCCACTTCAGAGATTGGCCCTTAATGTTGAATACTGTCACAGTTCACTTAGGTATGCTATAGAGGAATTGTCTTTGAGTGTTGTATTTTATCCTGTTATAGCCAACTAATGAGATCTGTGAAAATTCCTTCGTTAATTTATTGATGTTTCTATAACGTTTTTTCACAGAATGGGTATTTGTCTTTGAACAGTTGTCTTGTCTGTTCTAGTTAAATATACCATTGTATGTTTGTAAGAACTTTTTTTCAATAAAATGTTTTCATGCTAGAAAGGCTTATAACAGAACCACAAGTATTTTGAATGAATGCATTTCTGAATCTGGCACTAGCCACACAGTATCTGGAGGGGAACTGCTACATACCATGGAAATAATAAATCTCCTATGCATTTAACTGATTTAAAGCAGAACACTAACTGTTTAGTAACTTTCGGCATACTTATTGATCATGTCACATCATCCAGCAAGTAATATCTTGCAATTCCATGCATTTACAATGGATTGGAAGCTGCTTATCAGCTGTTTACAACTTTTGACATACTTATTGCTGCACACATACCAAGTATTACCCTACTTTTCAATGCTGTTGGCAGTGATAACCGATGGTTTGTGGTTAAAAATTTACCAGAATATTATTAAAAAGGTGATCAGAAGACATGTAATTGCAATTTAAAAATGTCATGTCGTTTTCGTTTAATTTTTCATTGTTTCAACTTTTAAATAGATTGACAAAAAATGCACTTTTTCACAGCAACCAGTACACACAAATAACAATAATACAGGAACAACTCACAAGACAATCTACAAACATTTCTTAAAGTATGTGCATTAAGAACAAGCCATAAACATTTTTGATAGCTGAGTTTTAAAGACCGGAAATGTTGGGAACTGTTCTTGACTAAATGGTCCAGTGTTTATGAATCCTAACATGACATGAATATTACATATTTATTTCAAGCAATAACAAGCCAGAACACAACAATATTTGAGTCATGTACTTAGAACTATATAAATAAAAGTTTATTATATAGGAATATTTTCCAGTAGGGAACTCAATGGTATGCATTGGCTTGATTATAATTAAAACAGGACCATGCAATAAAATGTGTTGTTTGCATAACTGAAGTCATTTGCACTGTATAAGGTTTCCTGCCTGATGCTTCCACAGAATTGCTTTGGAATGAAACACTTAAGGGATGTGTAATATGTATGTATTATGAAAATAAGCCTGCAGTGCATATAATTGATTATGAGAAATTAATGCAAAGTACTGGTCCATGTTTATTGGATTCTTTAACCATATTCTAAAAGGCTAACAGGACTGCTGCTATGAGAATGCTTGGGGATGTATTTCTTTTTTTAAATAGACTTGAGTGCTGCTGAAACAAACCTTTAAATATACTTGAGTGCTGCTGAAACAAGACATTATTTGTTGAGACATAGGCCTATTAAACATTTTTTTTGTTTGAGGAATACTGTACTACAGGTACCTGCTATAAGTATTTTGTAAGTGATTTCTGATGCTAATCTAATTGCAGGAGCAGTACAGTCTGTGCACCTGTTGCTGTGCTGCTACATGTTAGAATACCTTTTGGGATAGGTGCACAGGATCTTTCACTTTGGAGCTGGAAAACATTTTTTTTTTTGGGGGGGGACAGTACACCACTCCAAAACAAAAATATTCACAAAATTATTTTTAGGAAGCAGAAGGCAAGTAGCATCGATGAATGGGTTCACTGGTTTCATTCACATTATCCCACTTCCAAGCATATTTCCTCCAGAGTTTGACATCTGACCGTACATATCCACATACGCTAATCAAATCAACTGCACCTATACATATTGCACTTTTCTCATATTGCACCTCTATTCCATGACTTAATCAACTGGACCTTTTTATAATTAATTTTACCTGTAAAATTAGTTCATATTGAATAAAATTAAGATATCATCACATACAGTTGCCTGGATCCATTACACATTTCTATATTGAACTTTTAGTTATTGAATGGAAATAAATTGTTAATTTCCTTATTGTACTCGAATTTTGAATTAATTTGCTAATACACCTCTGTTTCAGTTACCCACATCCTTTTCAAATCGCATGGTTGTGGTATGGGTAAACACCTATTGAACAGTTATGTAAATATTTTATTGTTGTGAAGTATGGTTCAAAGTCCCATCAGACACCTTACTTACATTAAGTTCTGTGTTAATTTTCAGTCTGTTTGTCATTCAAAGTACAGTAACCACTCACTATTACAAACCCCACTATAGCGAATGCTTAGCTATGGTGAATGGTCCATTTGGCTCCCGTTGTGTTGTGAGGTGGAGCTATAAAACCTGTCATTTTACAGGTCTCCATTTGCAACCTGACAACCAGGCAACATGAAGCATTATGGTTACTCTTTAGAGACAAAGCTTGTCATTCTTGATTGGCTCAATGCAGGGGAACGTCTTGGTAAAATAGCCTTAGACACAGGTTACAGCCAAAGCACTATCTGCACAAGGCGCAAGCAGGAGGGTGCACTGAGAGATTTTGTTCAGGAGGCTGCTGAGTCCGACACCCTAAAGCATAAGAAACTCAGAAGAGCTGATGAACTGGAGATTAACAAAGCCACACAGCTGTGGTTTTCTCAGCAAAGGGCTTGTGGCATTCCAATTTCTGGCACCATAGTTTATTAAAAAGCACATCAGTTTGTGAGGGAAATTTATGGAGAAAGTTCTACCTTTAAGTCTTCCATGGGATGGCTCTGGCATTTCCAAAGATGGCACAGCATTAGAAGAATTTGTGTCTCAGGAGAGCAAAGGTCCTGTGATGATATTGCCGCCCTGGAGTTTCTGCCCAAGTTGAAGAAAATTTTGGATGATGGGGGTTACAGTCCAGAGCAGGTTTTTAATGCTGATGAGATGGGGTTATTCTGTTATTACTGCCCTGATGTTATACTAGCCAGCAGGGCAGAGACAAATTCTTCAATGCCTGTCAAGTCAAAAGGTTGACCCATAAAGATCTTTTAACTGAGACAGCTTGTCTCCTTCTCAAAGGATGTGGCTGCTGCTAAAAGATCCAAGCAGTTCATGATGATGGATTTTTTCAGCGGTAATTAGCAACAATTATTTTTTTAATTTCTAAATTGATAATGTAACACTAGTGTACATAGCAAGTTAAAAAAAAATAAAAGTTTCACCAAATACAACAAATTAAACCTCCCTCTCCTGTATGCTCCAAGTAGAGTACTGTTTCACCAAGCATGACACACAAAAGACAGTTTACAGTACATGTAATACTGCAGACAGTCTCAATGTTCCAAAGTCTACAGTACTGCAGTCAGTTCTGAATCTGTTCTGAAGTCTACAGTGTCTGCTTCTTCATTCATAAAGCATCATATGAACACATTCAGGAACACTGAAAAAATTAATTGCTTACATTCTTACCAACATTGAATCAGTTCCACAGCTCAGAAAACACTTACTTACATAATAGAAAAAACTCACCCCCTGCTGCCTATTATATAATAGCATCCCTCGCTTTAACGCATGAGGAGCTATAATGAACAGCTTCAATGGCTCCCACAGCATTTGTGGTAGTGAGTGGTTACTGTATTTCAAAGCAGAACATCTATATTTCAAAGCAGAATATCTATATGTAGTTAATTATATTGAGTACATACTCCTTACAAAATACGAGATACATTTAAATGATAAGATCTGATGGTAGTCATCAAAATGATTTCCTTTATGATTCTATATCGTCCCTTAAAAGAGACTCCCATGCGGTATCATTCAGTTTACAATTACTATGACTGAAAATATGGCTAACTAACCCAACCTCAAGAAAGAGGCAAAAACCTGGGAACAATTCTTGATGAGAAAAAAATCCCAGGCAAATTCCTTTCCGAGCCCTAATGTGGCTGCCCTAATGGGGTGGATGGGTCTCTAACCACCACTAGGAATTCTGGTCAGATCCAAATAAGGAGCTTGAAAGGGAGATACAGTAGCTCTCCTCTCCTAAATAACATGTATTGCCAAACAAAGCTTTTAACTAGATGCCTTTGTCAGAGATCTAATTGTACCCATCTTGGGGCTGCTTTATTTAGTGCAGGTAGAAAGTCATAAACAACAAAAAAAAGGAGAAAAGTGAGACAGGTATAGAGGGATGCTTCAGGGTCAGTGGGAGTGGGTTTGAGATAGGGTTGGATGGGTATGTAAGAAGTTAACAAGGACCTGTAACAAATGAACACCTGTGAACATAAAAAGAAATTATAGTAGTCAAAAAAGTACAACATTATTACTTAATGGATTCAAAAATGTCTGATTATGTTGAAAATACACAGCCACAAGACACGTGATAGGTGAAATGCTTCATTCATTTTCATAGAGTAAATGGTTCCAAATTCACACAATCAGTATGCTTCCCACTGTAACACCATTTTTATAGGTCTCCCTCTTTGACTGATATATTTTTTTTTGTTAGTTATTTAACCAGGATAAGCACACTAAGCTGAATTATTTTTTTATGGGTGTGACCTGGGAGCATAATAAAGCTAAGTGACTTGCTCAGGGTCACACAGTATGCAAGTGGAAGCTGTGGGGTTCAAACCCAGGTCTGGTCTGCTGGATGTTACCAGATTTTCAGCTCAGAGCCTTAAACCACGTCACTATACTGCCTCCCTATAATCATGAGTTGTGAGGTGATACTTCTTAGAGTTGCATTTTAGCCATGGTTTATTTTTAAATAATGCATGGCCATAGTATAATTCAGTTGGCAACCTTTATGGCTGTCTCATGCTCTGCAAATTTGATCTTTGTCTTTCTGCATGATAAATATACTGCACATCAGACTGCAAGGGCATGAAAGCACATATACTTGAAAAAGCACCAAGGAGCTTGTGGTGTGAAACACTGGGAGCACCAATGGGCCAGATGTGCCCATTTTTATTTGAAACTATTTAAAAAAACAGTAAATGGCATAAAATCTTTGAAAGGAATCTTTTTGAGTAGTTAGGCTGCCATCTCCTTTGGCAAACATGAACCTTTGCTTTCCATAAATATTTTTTTTGCAGCCATTTTTGCTTTAGCTCAACTTTGCATACCTGAGGCCCAATTTTCAAAAGGTCAGGACTGGCACAAGTGGCTTACAGCAAAGAAAGATGGCACAAAGGGTTCCTTGTGCCACACCTTGCACTAGTCCCAATTTTGTAAGGGACTGTGCACCACTGTTGGGACTGCCTGCACCAACCAGACTTCAGCTGTCCTTGTGAAAGCTGCACTGGTGCACTATGGCGGAAGGGGGCTTGCACCATGGTGAGGCTGCATTATCCCCTCATTCAGGATTTTGGAAGCCCCCAATGGGCACATGGACCCTGACATTAGACCAGCCCAGAGCTGGTCTAACCTGTTGTGTGCCACTGCTGTAGTGTAGCCCTTGCTGGCTGGGGTGGTGACATTGTGCCCCACTGAGGAAGACACCCATACTTCCCCCAACACCTGCCAGACTACTGCTGGAGAGGCTGGTGGTCAATGGCAGATCATAGCCTGCAACCCCCCTTGGTGGCACTGGTGCTTCCCTCCCCCCACCCAGACCTGCACTTCCTCTGCCTTGCCCATTAAGGGCCATTGTCACCCCCTTCCCTCACCTAACCCATCCCACCCTCATGAGTCAGAGCATGTCCTGGATGACCCATCAGCCATAAGCACGATTGACTGGTAGGTTGCTATTGCTGCCAGCTGTTGCCATCAACCCATTCCATGGCTTGTGACATTCCCCTTCAGTGTGCCATTTGATTGGTGCAGCTGTCAGCTTGCAGCATACCTGGAGAGTTTGATGCTGGGAACCTACTTCTTATAAAATCAGGTGCATGGTCCCTGGCATACCCGGGTTTGCCACAGGCAGTGGTACAGATCAGCATGCACTAATCTAATGGGACCTTCAAAAATCAAGCCCCTTGAGTGCATTCTCTTTTGTGTTTTCAACTACTGCTTGTTTCTTGGATGGCACTGTCTGAGTCCTTGGTGTGAACACACAATCCCTGTGTTGTCTCTGTGCCTTTGTTAGACTGAAGTGCTGGACCTTTTTCGGCCATGAACTGACCTGGCTAGGAATGGGATCAGAGCAGTGCAAGAGGAGTTTGTATTGTTGGGGAGGGGCCTTAGACAAGTAGCACATATGGTAACCTTCTCAGAGGTGCTGCCTGTCTACGGCAAGGGTGATGCTAGGGTACTCCTCATCAGGGAATTCAATGAATGGTTGAAAACTGGTGTGGAACTCAGTGTTTTAGCTTCATTGGGGACTGGGGAGCCACCTGGAGAGATGCAGACCTATTCTGGTGTGATGGTCTGCATCTGTCCGGGGGAGGGGACCAGGATCCTAGGTGAGAGGTTTAAATGCTTCATTGGCAAGCATTTAAACTAGCCAAGGGGGAGGCACTGAAAAGGAGCAGGGAAATCCCAGCCTCTCCCCACAAAACATGGTATTTAGTAAGGTAAACACCAAGGTAGTGAAGTCATTAGGGAGCAGGACAGAGGTAAATGTAAAAAAAGGCAAAGGCAGTAAGAACAGGGATGGGGCTAAAAGGGGTAAGGCCATCAAAAAGTGGAGGGTGATGAGTACCAATGCCCATAGTCTGTGTAACAAGCTCCCTGAACTAGTGGCCTTGATGGAAGAGGGTTTTCTGGATATTGTGGCAGTCACAGAAACATGATACACAGAGAACCATGGCTGGGATGTCAACATACCAGGATACACAATCGACAGGAGGGATGGGGGGGTTAAAGAGGAGGAGGAGTAGCTCTCTATGTAAAGGAAGGGATCAAAGCAACAGAACTAAAGAGAAAACAGGGAGCAGATGAGGCACTCTGGGTCACCCTGGAGACAGGAAATGGCACCACAATCCGCATGGGGGTTGTATACAGACCCCCATCTCAAGGGGAGGGAATGGAGAAGGAAATGACAGAAGGCATCCTTAGCATGGCAGAAAAAGGGGAGATATTGTTGATAGGGGACCTGAATATGCCAGATGTTAACTGGCGCGCCTTTGCTTGCAGGCACATTCAAGAGCAGGGTCATTCTTGATGCATTACAAGGGGCATGCCTCAGACAGCTAGTTTTGGAACCCACTGGAGAGGGAGCAATCTTAGACCTGGTACTATCAAATGGGGACAGAAAAAGAATCTCAGATTTTGAAGTGGGTAGCCATCTTGGAACAACTTACCACCAAACAGTGTGGTTCACGATAAACAGAGCCATAAAGTCAAGCTATACAAAAGCAAGAGTATTGGACTTTAGGAGGGCTGACTTTGGGAAAATGAGAGAGTGCCTCAGAAAAGCACTAGCAAACAGGCAAGAAGGAGGGGTGGAGGAACAATGGGGAGTAATCAAAACAACCATCACAGAGTCAACAAGCCTTTGTGAACAGCAAATCAACACAATACAACGAAGGAAAAAAAACGCTATGATTCTCAAAAGAGGTGGCAGGGAAGGTTAAGGAGAAAAGGATAGCATTAAGGAAATATAAGGAAACACAGAAGAAGCAGGACAGAGAACTTTATAAGTTAAAGCAGAAAGAGGCAGGAAAGGCAGTCAGAAAAGCAAAGGCACAAACTGAGGAAAGGATAGTCAACTCTGTTAAGAAGGGGATAACATGTTTTATAGGTACATTAGGGAGTGAAGAAAGACTAAAGGAGGGATACTGAGGCTTAATAAAGGGGAGGGAATGTGGGCAGAGGGTGACAGTGAAAAAGCAGGGATACTGAACGAATATTTCTGCTCAGTATTCACAAAGGAAGAGGAGGAGGAGGTACCTAAGCCAAACAAGACAAGCATTCTGAAGACGGGGGTCGATACCAGTCCATTTACAGAAGAAAGGGTTCTGAAAGAACTAATAAAATTGAAGGTGGACAAAGCAATGGGGCCTGATGGGATTCACCCAAGAATTCTAAATGAACTAAGGGTAGAACTAGTGACACCACTGACTATTGTCTTTAACAAATCATGGGAGGATGGGGTGGTACCTGAGGACTGGAGGAGGGCAGATGTGATTCCTCTTCACCAAAGTGGGGGCAGGACAGAGGAAGGAAACTACAGACCAGTTAGTTTGACCTCAGTGGTAGTGAAAATGATGGAATCACTTCTGAAGGAAAGAATTGTTGAGTACCTAGAGGTCAGTGGGGCACAGGACCCAAGGCAGCATGGATTCACGACGGGAAGGTCATGTCAGATGAATATAATAGATTTCTTTGACTGGGTGACCAAGTAGTAGACCAGGGAAGGGCTGTGGACATGGCCTACCTAGATTTTAGCAAGGCATGTGATACAGTCCCACACAAAAGATTAATACACAAGATAGCCAGCCTTGGAGTGGGTCCCAAGGTGGTAGCCTGGATACAAAATTGGCTAGACAACAGAACGCAAAGGGTAGTAGTAAAAGGAGTCCACAGTGAAGAAAGGAGGGTTACTAGTGGGGTAGCACAGGGTTCAGTACTAGGACCAGTCCTTTTTAATGTCTTTATAAGTGACATTGCAGAGGAACTCGAAGGAAATGTATGTCTCTCCAAGCCGTGGCACCAGGCAGGCAGCTTACCTTCCACTCCCCTTCCTCCCCCCACTTCTACCCCCCTAATTACTGAGTCCCTCACCAGGAGTTGTTTCCTTCCCCTGTGGGATCCCATGCCACCCTCCTGTGGGTCTCCTTTGTGAAGGTTCCCAGCATCCTCCTTGGTCTCACCTGCAGGTGCCTCCATACAGGAACTACTATCCACCAGAAGAGTATATGAATTGTGGCAAGGTACAGCTGGAGGGATGCAACTCTATTCCACCACCCTCTCCCTCCCTGAGCTCACCCTGGTCCATTGCCATTGTTTTGTACCACTGGCTTATACTGTGTAATGAAATTCATGTTATCCTGTGGATTTTTTTTTATCTTATTTCTATTTGTACACCCACTGTGGTGTAACTGGCAGTGGCATCCAGCCACCAGCTCTGCCTGCCCAGAGAGCAGCAGGCTCACTCACATGATGGGGGGTCCCGTGCAGCCACACACCAACCCACCCAAGGGCCTCCCCGTGCCACTCTGAGCTGAGTTTTGCCTGGATCTCCACAGTGTGATTCCACTACAGTCCTGCAGGCAAGGCGGAGCATGGTTATCAAGCTGTATGGTCGTGCCCAGCCATTTTTCCTCCTTAGACCTCCTGGAGTGCAGATGTGCAATGATGTCTGAGGCATGACATGCTGACATTCACTGTACTCCACTGCTGTCACCAGGGGCCACCACAGTGCTGTGAAAACCCTCAACCCTCCCCAAGATAGGACAGCAGTCCTCCAGATGCTCAATCCTATCCCTACCCTGACAACCCGGGCATGTTTCCGAACCTGGGTGGCCAACATGGTGAGAGGTGTGGCATTCAGCTTCTCAATCATCAACACCACCGAGCAGGAGCATCCTGTAGATTTTTAATTTAAATATTACTTTCTTGTTTTAGTAAGTCACTCCTTTGTAGATTTACAGCTAATAGGCATTATTGATCCAATTAGCTGACTAGTTCCTTTGTTTGAAATGTTTATTTATTTTCATTGCTTTTATTCCAAAATGCTTTTCCTCTGAGCGATAGTGTTTTGAGCCTGATGAATTATCCTATAGGAATATTTTTAATCAAGGCATTGGATGAAAACTGCCCGCTCTTAAAATAGTATTCCTGTAAATCAGCTTATGATATATAGATTTTTGCTGCTATTGGGTCTGTTCATGAAAAGGGGTTACCAATGCCCACCATACAGTGCATACCACATTTAAAAAAATCAAGAACTGTCAGGCACATGTTTTTGACTAAATCTGAAATGCCGGCTATATGGGCAGATAGATAACATAACTATAGAATTCTAGGGCATCCATATTTTTTTTGATGTGGTATCCTGCTCCATTTTGCTGCTTTTTTTACCTGAAAAAGTGTGACATGCAAAAACACATGTTTTACTAATTGTTTTTGCAAGCTTTATTTACTGTTTTCCATGATTAAAGTAAGTCCACTTACTAATATGGAGTTGTGGTTTTTATTATCTGTACTCTTTAGCCCATTGTAATGCTCCATTTTTAATTTATGCAGCTTTGTATTTAGTGTGGTGAATGTAACAGTTGGTGTCACAGCATGTTACATTCACCCACATGGCCCCCAAACCTGTAATTGTGCTATTAGCACTTTAAAAGACTTCCTGGCTTTTCTCCTAGTTTGCCTCCTTGTGATAACTGACTCTGTTACTGCCTGATCTATCTTTCCCACAGAAGGGACAGCAACCTTTGACCCTCACTGTACTTGGGATCACATCAGGCCCAATGTTTACCTGTCAGTCTGTGACAGTTGCAAAGTCATAACCTGACCATCAGAACCAAGGAGCAACCATAGAGGGAGGAGACAAGTTGTGGTTTAAAACCCATTGTTTGCACATGGCTCTTCCATTTGTAGGGCTACATTGCATGAAGATAAGCACTGCATACAACAACGAGGGTTGCAGTTACATTCACCACAGGTAGACTTTGGTTACCATCATTCACTGATTGTTGGGCAAATTTTCAGAGAGCATATTTCAGTGACAACTGCATGTCTAAGGAAAGTGCTGGGCATAAATTGTAATAGGGATTATTCAGTGTATGTGGGGTAGAGAGTTAAAATGGATTTTCCTTGTGGTGTCACTCATTACATTCACCACAATATGTGGTGTCAACCATCATACCAGCCAGTACTGTTATTATTGTCAAATTGCTCCAGGTTTTGTAACACTATGTCAGTTATTAGTAGTGGTGTGATAGCCATGAGGCATGTTCAGTAAATTTTTTATAACTTGAAACAAATGTGTGGTGTCACTTGTTACATTCACCATGTTATATGGTGTTAAGCATCACACTTGCCAGTAATGTAATTGCTGATTTTTTTTTCGTGTTTTATAACAGTATGTCAGTCAGTAATAGTAGAATGCTAGTTGTTAGGCAAGTTAAGTACAGTTTTAGTAAGTCAAACGTAAGTGTGGTGTCACTTGTTACATTCACCACAGTATGTGGTATCAAACATCACACCTGTCACTAATGTTATTATTGTCAGATTTCTTCAGGTTTTGTAGCACTGTGTTAGTTATTATTAGTAGCATGTTAGCCATTAGGCATGTTCACTAAACTTTGTAAAACTGAAACAAATGTGTAGTGTCACTCATTACATTCACCACAGTATGTGGTGTTAAGCATTGCACTTGCCAGTAATGTAATAGTCAACTTTTTTTCATGTTCTATAGTAGTAGTATGTCAGTCAGTAGCAGCAATATGTTAGTTGTTGGGCATGTTCAGTATAGATTTAGTAAGTGAAAGTAAGTATGGTGTCACTTGTTGCATTCACCACGGTACATAGTGCAAAACATCACATTTGCAATTAATGTAATATATTTCTTATAAATATTTGTTTCTCATGTTTTAATACAACTCATTACATGCTTATTAAAGTTTTTACTACTAAAACAAATGTTTTGTGTCAGGTGCTACATTCACCATGGTGTGTGGTGTCACTTGTTACACTCACCACAATACAGTTATTTTATCTCAGGAACCTGTGGGGCTTTTATCTCCCAATATGTTTACTTTTTCATACTTGGGTCATAATATCTTGAAATGCATCACAGATGTAATCTAGAAATAATTTGAAAATTTGACCCTCATGTCACACTTTTGCCAGCTGCATGTTTTCCACTTTTCTCCCCTTCCCTTTGCCATGGCCACCTGAGCACATGTGGAGGCATGCACATGCAGCAATTCATGGCACCCTCCCTATTCTAGCTGTTCCTGTCTGCCCTACCCTCAGGCCTCCGCCAGGGGGCAGCCTTGCAGCAGTCGTGACTAGGTCCTAACCTGGGGGAGGAGAGTAGCTCAGCAGCAACTCAATCCATCTCACAGGCCCCCTTGCTGACCCCAAGATGACTGAAGCTCATTCTCGAACCCATATCGTAAACGTGGCATGAGGTGTGGTGACCAGCACCTCAAACCTCAGTGTCCAACTTTCTCCTTTCCATATTTGAAAAGTTTTACCTGTGGTTCAGTGGGTGGTTGACAGACTCCACCTCCTGTCCTACATAAGCCACACACTCACACACTTCCACTGCCTAATGTTTTTTAGGGCTGCAGTAGGCAGAGCCCTGCAGACCTCTTGCAAGCAAAAGAAGGACTCCATTGCAACAGAACAGCATTTAGAAGTTCCTTCACAGTTGCCTTCTAGCTCTGTGAAGCACTTCACAGTGTCAATGCAGTCTTCTCATGGGCACTATTTTGCTTGCCTCAGATGAGTTCCTGTAGATTTGTGCTGACTCTGCACTTTGCCAACTGCTGAGTGCTCACTCAGTTTCTCTCTCTTTTGAGTCTTCCACTTTCTCTCACTAGCTTTTCCCCAGACACTCCTCCCTTGAAACATAACAGTGACACTGGGGTGCCCAATCCTCCAGTGTTGCCAGGTGCTGTGTCAACTCCCCACCATCTACCACCACTCATATGCAGTCAGGCCTCTTTTTTTGGTTTTAATTCTCTCACCCACCTGACCCTGCCTCTCAGCACCCCCCTCCACAATTATAACACTGACACTGGGGGTGCCCAATCCCTCAGTGTTGCCAAGATGTTAACTCATAAGTGAACCCCACATCCACTACCACGCATGCACAGTTATTTGTTTAGATGTATTTTATCTCCTCTAGCCCACCCAACACTCCTTCTTAGCACCCACAACCTCCCCCACAGAACTTAACAGTGACACTGGGGGTGGCCAATCCCCGGGGTCATGATCACAAATCCTCAGTCCATTTTTTTAACCTTGTAAAAAGAAAACCATCCGTCAATGTCTTTTGTGGCTGTTACTGTCCCCCCACCTGACTCTCCAGCTCAGCACCCACCACCCACCTCCATGTCCTTACTTACCCATTGGGGGTCCACCACTGTAATCCTCTCTGGACTTCAGACACATCTTCACTCTTCAAAGTTGGACCAGGAACTGAAGAAACAGGTATGTGTTTCAATGTATTTCAATGGTGTGTTAAACCTAGTGGCATAACTTGGACATTTTTGCATATTTTTGGTCCAAATTTTCAACATGCCTTAATTGAGCAATTGCACTGGCATTAGGCAAATCTGTCCCAAAAGGTGATTTTGCAGTCCCTTCATGAAATCACCTTTCAGGCAGGAGTTGAAAATTTTCTCTGCCCTTGTTCATGAGGTGGAGTTGTAAGAAGGCTATGTTGAATATCTGGTGTAAAAATATTAAACAGTAACAAAGTTATGAGCCTACATTTAATTTTGCGAATGCAGGCTCATAACTTCAGTAATTTTCAATATTTTTATCCCAAATTTACAACATTGTCATATCTTTACAGCACCTCTTGAATGTGATAGCTTTCACTTTTCAAATCCTAGCAATTTTTTTTTTACATCCCTAAAGGTGATTTTGCAATCCCTGTACAAAATCACCTTTCAGACAGGGGTTGAACATTTTCTCCGCTATTGTTCATGAGGTGGAGTCATAAGAAGGCGATGTTAAACATTTGGTGCAAACATATTAAAAAAAAACAAAGTTATGAGGCTATGTTGAATTTTGCAAATGCAGGCTCGTAACTTTTTAATATTCAATATGTTTACTGCACATTTTTAACATAGCCATTTCTTTAAAGCACTTCATGAATGTGACAGCTGTCATTTTTCAACTTCTGCCTAAAATGTGTTTTTACAACCCAAAAGGTGATTTCACAGTCCCTGTACAAAATCACCTTTTGGTCAGAAGTTGACATTTTTCTCTGCCCTTTTTCATGAGGCAGAGTCATAACAAGGTTATGTTGAAAATGTGGTGTAAAAATACTAAAAAAACAACAAATGTATGAGCCTACATTACATTTTGCGAATGCAGGCTTGCAACTTTGGTAATTTTCAATATTTTTACCCCAGATTTACACCTTAGCCATTTCTTTATAGCACCTCATGAATGTGACAGCTGCCATTTTTCAAATCCTGCCCAAAATGTAATTTTTGGTACCCAAAAGGTGATTTTGCAGTCCCTGCATGGCATCACCTTTCAGACATGAGTTGAACATTTTCTCTGCACTTCTTCATGAGGTGGGGTCATGAGAAGGCAATTTTGACAATTTGCAGCAAAAAAATTACAACATAACAAAGTTATGAGCCTGTGTTCAAATTTATACACACATGCTTCTAACTTTGGTAATGCGTAACCCACGCAGTGCACCACAACTCATTTACTACCCAGGGCTTCTACACCAGTGGCAAACATCCTAAGTTGTTTGTGATTTAGCTGCGTCATTATGTATTCTATGTCTGCCTAAATGTCTATTAGCTATCAGTACATAGTTGCCAAACCAGCTGCATCCCTATTGGCTCTGGCCAGGTTTGTTACGTTTGGTTTTACTGTACTTCAGTGCTGACTCCTGATTCTCTACTTCCTCTGCCATTTTGTTTGTGTCTCTCTTCTTGTGCCTCCTCTCTCCTGCCCATTTTGCCACTGTTGTTTGCCCTTTCTTCTGCTGTTTCTGCTCCCTTTAATGCTGCTGCTACTGTTACATTTTCTATGGTCTGCTTGTTCCCTTTGCTTACCCCCCCCCCACTGTTTTTGTTTCCTTTGTTTTCTTTCTTGGCTTCATTTGCTGTGCTTTACTTTTCCTTTCTTTTGTGCTGTCTTACTCTCTCTCACTCTCTCTCTTTCTCATGCTTGTTTCTGCTGCAGCTCTCCCCTACCCATTCTTGTGCTTTTCTGCCCCAGCTGCCTGTTGTTGGCTGGTTCCTGCCACTTGTCTCTCTCTCTTATCTGTGCTTTTGGGGTCTTGTTGTTTGTATTTCATTCAGGTATCCTTTCTCATTCTAGTTCCCATTGTCCTGCTTTCATTTGCTAGCCAATTGTCTCCTTTCCCTGGGAGAGCCAGCCAAAGCATTTGTTCCTGCCATTGCTGCTTTTACATGGATCGATGATGCCAGTTTGACAACATTTTTGCTGACCGGCATCACAGCGGTGAGATTTATGTCAATTGCAAGTTGTGGTAGACATAAATCCCAAATGTCTCCTGGTCCTGTTTCTTTTATTGGGGGGGTTGCCCCCCAACCCCCCATGTGGGGGGATTTGCTCCCACACCCCCATACTAAAGATTCGCAACTCCAAGTCAGAGTTGATTTGGAGAGGGGGTGTAGGACCGGGAGACAGTGTTCCCCTGTCTCAGGTACACCAGCACAGAAACCTGTTGGCAAACTGTCGATTTTATCAACAGCAACATATGTCACTCTGCCAGTGTTGATGCTGGGGGGGCATACCTTTTTGGACATCTGTCTTGTAGCCTTTATTTGAATTCCCCTGCTCCTCCTGGTTGGTGTCTCTCATTTATTCAGCATGCTCATGTTTTCCAGTGGCATCGCTGTCCCTCTGGACCTTCTATGACATGGTCTGGTGGGTGCCAGATTTGGAACCTCCTGTTTGCTCAGTAATTCTTTGTTGACTTTGTTTTTCATTAATTCTTATGGCTCCTGGGATAAGTGAGGTAACAGTAGTGCAATGGCCTGTAGAAGCACAATCATGCAGATGTGTACCTACCCTAGCCTGTACTTGGCACTTGGTCCCATCCCCAAAGCATTGCTCAGGATACCAGGGGTCATCTGCCCATATTGGTTACCTCCTCAAGACAAGCTCAACATCCTGAGTTCCATTCATACTCATCCAGTCCCCTTGTTAACCTTCTGTGGTTCTCAGCCTTGAACCTCATGGTCACTCACTTCATCAATTAGAATCCAGAAGACATGAATTCTGGGTTTTTTGCCATCCACTAAATTCTTCACAAGATACCTCCTCATAATCTCAGTTCTGCCTTACAGAATAGACTTTTCCCAGGCTGCTTTCAGCACACTGAGTATTGAATGCAGATCATTTCTTCATCTGACGGAAAGCAGGAACTGTTTGATTTGTGCCTCATAGCAGTAACAACAAATCAATTTCACATTCACCATTAGAACTTACACCTATAATCTATTGAGAGTTAGATTAAGAGTATCCTGGGCAGTTCTGAATAATGACTTATATCGTAGGCACTGCACTGGACTATGTGTCCTATGCAGTCCATATGGGGTTAGTTTGTCATTTAGAAGCCTTGTATCCTCTCTTTTCCTGAATATTTTAAGAAGAAGAAACCAGAATCAGCATTTGTATAGTGCTTTTCATACACTTTGTATCTCAAAGCTCTTTACAAGCAATGCAAGACTAATAGCGAAGTGACTGAATGTGTAGTAGCAGCCATTTCACACATCAACACTCACACACAGCTTTGTACAATTGCATGAACTAGTTTTGTGGGAAGGGGTATGTTGGCCAGGTCATTGGGGAAAATCACCCACTCTTGTGAAAAGTGATTGGGTTTCTTTTACTTCCACCTGGACACCCACCAGTACAGCAAAAGAGATGGGTAAAGGTGACCTCAGTTTGGTATCTCATGCAGGGGGCACACCCCAAAAGTGTGCCAGCCCTTGATGTTGTACTCAGAAGCCAGAGTTTTGGGGTGTGGGCCCAATCCTCGTGTGGGACAGGATCCTGTGACCTTTTGGCTGAAAGGTAGATGTGCTACCAACTGAGCCACACTACACTTTTAAAGACCTCACCTTAAAGACCTCTAGTTGTTGAGTAGCTGTTTGTTGTCTTTGCTGTTCAGTATCCTGTCCATCTACAAATTCCCATTAATCTTATACTTGACTGTCTGAGTAAATGTTTTCATGCACCAATTAATTATTTTGGATGAAAAGGACTAGACTGTATTTCCTTCAGATCAAGGACTTCTGATTCAACTTTTTATATCAGGCATTGACAAAGGCTTCCATACTAGATTTTATTATCTGCCATCCACCTTATTTATTTGTTTGCTTCAACATATCCAGACTTCTTAAGTCACACTGTTTGCCATTTGGATTTGGTCTCTTCTGTCTCATCCAAATGATCCTGAATTCAGTAAATGAGAACCTGTTTTCTTTACTAGGAGTATTCCCTGAGGAAAGTTTTATATCCCTTTTTATACTGGCATGGTAGTGTCTGTATATTTAGGGTTCAATGGCCACTTTTATGTGTAACCCCCTTTTCCCCAGAGGTTACTAGAATCCAAGTTAGAATCAGTGGCAAGCAGGCAAGGCAGCTTGTGAAATGCCAGGTAAATAGGTTTCACACTGTCACACTCTGTTTTTCAGCCTCAGATCAGCTGGAGTGATGATGTAATCTTAGCACTCTCGCAGCAGCATAAGCCACACTCTGGCAAGCAGTTGTCAGCTAGAGTAGAATGTTCAGTAGTCTTGGAGTGTGAGTTCCAGGAAAAGGCTTCAGCTTGCTGTGTAGCTCTTCATTTAGCTCTGACGGAGAGCTACCTTTTTAGTTTTGGGTAGTTTGTTCTCACCCTAGAAGAAGAACATAGAAGACAGTGTCTGAAGTGGTGGAGACCTTGCTACTTGGGTTTTCCTTTGCTCCATCCCAGGAAGGATGGGCGCTGATCTTCAGGGTTATGGGGCAATACCCTCAATCCATTCTGTCTGGTGAAGCTGCCTTGGACATCTTCATTTGTTGTGAGTACAACTTTTCTTCTGAGTAAGCCCAGGAGGGGTACCTGCAATACCTAGGAGTGAATTTCTCTGACAAATGGACTCTGCCAACTAGACTTTCTGTGTTTTAAAAGTGTCAGCCTATGTTTGAGTCCAGTTTGTGACTGTCCAAGAACAGAACTTTTAGCTTCTGGCACCTCAGACGTGTGTGTGTGTAGTATGTTAACTGTGAAATACATTTCAAGACGGCATCTAACGTTTTCTACAGCTGTGTGGTGTTATTAACCAGATGAATGGCTGAGTATAAACTTGGAAGCAAAAGGTGGGAAACCCTCCCATCTGGAGTGACCCTCTTTACCTCTCTGGGTTCAGTTTGGGCACCAGTACTTTTTCATTTAGTGCATCTGGCCAATGCCTAATGGAAGTAGTTACACCTGGATGGGGGTTGTTTTCTCTCAGTTTACCCCAGTATGGTGGGTTCTGAAAGTTCCTGAGCCTGGATATGCTCCTTTGTGGTCATGTGCACCACCTTCATTCCTCATGAAATATGGGAAAGTGTCCTAGTACTTGCCATGTGTACCTAGTCGATGGGAAATGTAACCCTTCTGGCTGTGTGTGCCAATCTCTATTTCAGAACCAGGGTGTTCACTGTTTTGTATTACTTTAGCCTATGCTAAATGGGAATGTCAGGAATTTCTGTACCCTGGAGAATCAGCAATACCAGTATGTGTAGCCCTATGGGGGTCCATCTTCACTTTGTGATTATTCCTACTTTGTTACATGAATAAAAGCCACACTCTAGAATCCCAACCTGGGTTGGCCAGTATTGTTATTGCTTCCTAGTCTGGATTTACTTGGGTGCCCGTTTCTAGAAGTGCAAACCTAGCATATTTGTGAGCAAATGTTTTCTCTCAGGGATCCGAGTTGCTGGCCATGGTAATTGGTCCCCCAGGTATGTACCATGTAGCCACACTTGGGTTTGACTGTTCTAGTGTAACTTGTCAGGCTACCTACCCTAATGGTGGCCATTTCTCTGTTTTCCAAATCTGTATTCACTTTTGTAAACCCCCAACCCTCTTGTTTTCCCCTATATATTTGTGGTAAGAGGAGCAGCCCTGATAGTTAAACAAGGGGGGCTGGGGGTGGTTACATATGTTAAACCCAAAAGTTTGCACTTTAATTACTTTGCAACTGTATGACTGATGCACTCAAAATTTTTCATGTGCCATCAGGTACCATAGATCTTGTGATGTGGCAAGTTTTTTTACCAGTTTAATGTGTGGTTGAGGAGATGTGTAGTGTCAAGACGTGAAAATTTCCATTTAGGTGTACATTTTTTGCCATGCTGCATCTCTGAAATGGATTGGTGGTGTTGTCTGAAATTGTTAGGGTATAAGGGGTCTGGGACACAGATGTGCCTTTTGAAGGTTTGGTGAAAAAAATACTAATCCATTCAAAAGTTATTCATATTTTAAGTTTCACATTACAGCCTATGGGAAAAGTATATGTGCTGTGTAAAAGCAGGTTTTGCAGCAGTGAAAGCACTTTTTGCAGCATCAAATGGTATCAGTAGTGTCATGCTGCCACCATCTTGTTTTCAGTTAGCGATGGGTGAAAATGCTGTAATTCAAAAAATACTGCCCCTTGGTAAACACCAACAGTTGTGTTTACCTAATTGCAGCCAGAGGAACATGATTCTGGCCTTACTTTTTCAAAAATAGTGTCTGGAAATATGTTTTTATTACTTGATTGTTGGTAGTGTCAAAAATTTGAGGCACTATTTTTTTGTTTTAAAAAACATAGTATATTTTATTGTAAATTTTTCAACATTCACATACATACACAATTTACATTAAACATTACTACATATATTAATACACTTACAACATTGACAATACATCTTCCCACCCCCCAAGATGACATTAGTTCTTTAGTAGTGACTTTAACCAGAAAAGTTGCATATTTTAAAAGTTGCATATTTCTATTTCTGTCTAGTCATCTGTAGCAAAGCTTTGAGGTTGGTCCCTGCACATGTTGGGACCCCAGACAGAACCTGTGGGATTCCCCTCAGCTCCCCCATCAGACCTTCACTGGATCCACTGTCAGCAACACATGGAATTTTTCCCATTTCCTCCTATAACTCTTATACCTGTCATTGGTACTTGGGATGATCTTCTCTATCCGTAACATGGCCAAAATCTCATTGTGCCATTCTACATATTATGGTAGTATGTCATCTAGCCAATGTCTAAGAATCACCTTTTTGACTGTGGCAGCTATTAGGGCAGTGTGATATTACTGAGTCGTAAGTATTTACCTATCATAGTGTTCCACTAAACAAATTTCTGGAGTGAAAGCATTCTCCAGGCTGAGCAGTGGATCCAAGTCAGTATTAACCCTCTCCCATAATGGTTTAGCCTTGGGGCAGTCCCACATAATATAATACAGTATGCCCTTGGCTTCATAGTATTTGGTACATCGATCATCACTCCTTTTGCCCATTTTGCAAAGCTTCTCCGAAGTGTAGAATAAGTTATGTAGGGCCTTAAACTGCATCAATCTCAAGGGTTCTATCTTAATGTATTTGTACAGGTTAGTCCATATCTTCTCCCAGTCCCACTGCTCACTGTTTGGTGAAAAGAATTGTATCCATTAAGGACCCTTTCCATACCCTCCAGGAGACTGTCTGATGACACCTTGGCATATAGCTTAGCTGTCGTGTTGGGAATGCTTGCTAGGCTTTGCAGTTGATTGATGGTTTATGCATGTGTGTCACTCCATGCTTGTGGCCCCATTTGCTGCATTACTGCATGTGTTACCTTTAAGAATTGATATGCTGTCTCTTTTCCATTCCCTGCCTCATTCAGAAAGACATTGCTGGTTTTAATTCCTCCTTCCCTCACTATACTTTTAATCATCGGTATATTCCAGTATAACCAGGGGGGCCGTATTAATTCTCCTATTCCCTATACAAATACTGGGGTTATTAAGGACTGGATGAGTGGGATCTGTTCTCAGTTCCTTTTTCAGTTTCTTACACAGTTGGAGGTGCACTCTAATTGATATCCCCATTGAAGTGTTCTTAATTGCTATTGGTAATTTTTTCACCTGGCAATGAATTAAAGCTTGAATGTTTACTCCTTCCTTGTTACATATTTCTCTTTCTGTTTCTAACCACCTAGGTATGTAGTTTTTGGAAAGAAATGGGTCCTGGCCACTATAACATATAAGGTACTTACTACAATGTGCTGCCAGGTAATAATAGATTAAATTAGGTAGCCTTAGGCCTGTGTTGGTCTTTCGTCTGTCTAGTTTTATGTAGACTCGTCTATCAACTTTCCCTTTCCAAATGAATTGTGTAATTATAGAATCCAACTTTTTGAACCATTTGAGGGGTAGTGTCATATTGAGCATGAATATAGGGTATAGGATTCTGGGGAGGACATTCATTTTAATGGTGCTTATTCTTCCCATGAGTGATAAGGGGAGCTTCATCCACCTCTCTAGGTCTAGTTGTAGATGTCTACCAGATCATCCAGGTTTTTCTTTTTCATTGCAGTTCTGTTCCTAGTGATGTGTAGCCCCAGGTAACGGAGTATGTTAGGAGACCTATGGCACTGTTTTTGCAAAATTACCACAGATTGCAACATTTTTTGCTCAACTGACTGCACTGTTGTGCGTAAACTGTCACCGATTGTTTTTCTTTATCAATTTATTGGAAAGTAAATTAAGAGTAAACTCTCTTTTACAATTGCATCCAACATATAAAACAAATTTTATAAACAAACTACAACACCTAATACATATGAACACACAGTTCAGCATAATTCAGTTAAAACAATTGCACTTATATGATGTAGCTTTAGCTAGACAATTCTGAAAATGAGAGACTGATATTAAAGCTGCCAGCCTTAATTGTTTTTTAATTGGCAACCCAAGTACATAGTACAGGGTATATAATTGCTGCACTGTTTTGCAAAAAAACTGTCACAGTTTGTGGCACTACTTTACTTAAAAAAAACATCAGCACCTATAAAAAGTCAAAATCCTTCCTGGCCAATAAGGCCAGAATCGGATTCCTCAGCTCCTGTTTATGTAAACACCTGTTGTTGTTTTCCTAATAAAAGGATCTTTTTTCCTTTTACTGCTTCCAAGAGGGCTGAGGCATGTTTTAATTAATAAAAATGTTTCTACCAACATCGGAGTGCCCAATTCCCATGTCAGTGATAGAAATCCACCCCCCACCAATGTGGAACACTGGAGAGCCCACTCACAGTGTCCCGAAATATTTATTTTTTAAAAACTAAAACTGTTTTTGCCAACATCGAGGTGCCCAGTCCCTGTGTTAGCACTAGAATCCCCCCCACCAGTGTGGGATGCTGGAGAGCCCACTCCCAGTGGCCCCAGTTATGTTCTACCCCCCCAGTACTTGCAAAAATATTGTTTTTGCCAACATCAGGGTGCCCAATCCCAGTGTCAGCCCTAGAATCCCACCAGTGTGGGACAATGGGGAGCCCACTCCTAATGTCTCCAGGTATGTCCTCTCCCCATGCTGTGGGACACTGGGGAGCCCACCCCCAGTGTCCCAAAATATTGCTTAAATTGTACCTGTGGGAAAAAAACAGTCCCCCAACATCTTTTTTTCCTATAAAAAAAGGTTCATTATTGTCTCTCCATTCCCACTCCCCATCCTGACCATGGAGATCATCAGCTGTAATCTTCTGTGGACAGGGACAGTTCTGCACTCTTCAAAGTCAAACCGTGAACCGAAGAATGATGGTAAGTGCTCTATAATGGCTATCAATGGCATTTTGAACTTATGTTGATATCTCAGCCATTTTTCAGTATTTTTGCACCAAATTTTTAACCTGGACTTTTGGGATACCTCCTCATGAACACTGTCACTGTTGTTTTGTTAATCGGACCCAGCAGGTGATTTTATTATCGCTGTGCGAAATCACCTTTCAGGACTGAGTAATGAAATAACAGTGCCAGTGTGTTCATGAGATGGGGTCCCAAAAAATCCCATTATGAGAATGTGGTGCAAAAATACCCAATAATTCCCGAGTTATGTGCAGTCATTGAAACTTTTCTACACATACACGTAAGTTTGGCAGTTTTTTATATTTTCACTGCAAATTTTCAACATAGCCATTTTTTCACACACATACAGCTGTCATTTTTCACATCCTACCCAGAACGTGTTTCCACACCTGAGGTGCAGAATGGAGTTTTGCCATGGATTAAGAAATTGTCTCCTATGGGGTTTATGTGCTGGGGTGATAAGAAGACTATGTTGAAAATTTGGGGTCAAAATATAAAAAAAAATGACAAAGTTATTACCATTCATTGCAATTTTGGTATGCCCAATTATACTATGGTAATTTTCAATATTTTGAGCCCAGATTTAAAACATAGCCTTCTTATTACCCCATCTCATGTGTATCACAGCTGTGATTTTTCAAATCCTGCCCAAAATGTGTTTTCACACCTGTGGCACAGAATGGAATTGCAGTTGCACAGAATTATGTTTTGGCAGGGCTTTGAAAATGTTCTGTACCAGGTACATGTTCTGGGGTAGTTAGATGGCTATGGCGATAATTTTTTCATGCATCTATGGAAGGATGGGTGCTCAGGGTCTGAAGAAACCTCCACTCCCACATTAAAATAAGGGAAATCATGGCACATGGGAGGGACAGCAGGGAGATAAAGGTTAATTACAATGTTTCTACACTAACTGATGGATGGATCCTGCGTTCCCATAAGCAGCTACGGCTATGGTGATACTTCCTCAAAAAGTAAGTAATTTCGTTGCAAAAAACTCCATTAATGCATCGGTTAGGGTTCATTTTACAGCAAAAAAAATATGGAACTGTGGTGTTAGGGTTCCCAACTCTAATACCCCATCCCGACCCCCCAACCAACCCTACCACCCCACCCTCCACACACCATCTGGTGTCAGGGTGTGTCTTGAGGTTGTCAACCCTAATGCTCACCCCATTCTCCTATGCTGTACCATCTCATCTTCCTTACACATGGAATGGGGTTAGCGTTATGGTTGATGACTCCAAGACACACCCTGATGCCAGTTGGTGTGTGGAGGGTTGGGTGGCTGGTAGGGTTGGTTGAGGAGTGGGATGATAAGATGTTAGGGTTGGGAACCCTAACACTACACTGTCATACTTTTGTTGCTGTAAAGTGAATCCTAACTGATGCATTAACAAGTTTTTTTTGCAATGCATTATTTCATATGGCAGATTTCATTACTGGCACTACTCTGGATTATCACCTTACCATCACGGCTTTTGCTTGTTTAGACCTTATCATATGGTCACATTTGCTCTTAGAATGGAAAGGCATATTCATTTTTGTAAAGCTCCAGTTACAGAATTTAACACTCAAACATTCATTGACATAACATCATCCTATAGTTTTGAGGCATTTTTGGTTTGCTCATCCAAGGCCATCAGAAATCCAAGATACCTAATTTTCAATCCATGTTTTCCTTGATGGAACTGTATCCTTTTGCAACAGCAGTTCTCTCCTGGGGTCACCTTTTCTAGCAATCAACCTGTCATATAAATACAGGTCAGTCTTCTTCCTCCCTGATGAATGTCCTGAAAAGGTATGCACTCCCGACAGTGACATTTCAACAGCAGGGTCCCCTACAGTGACAACAGCACTACCTCACTGTAGGGAACCCGCTGGAACCCAACACTGCCTGTTAGTGGTCCTGCACCCCCCCGAATCAGCTCCTATCTGGAGTTGAGAATCCTAAGTGGGGGAGTGCTGGAGTGCAGCCCCCCATGTGGGGGGTTCAGGGGCAAAGCCCCCTAAAGAAAACATTTGTATTTCTAAGAAACCAGCAGCTGACTGCAAAATGTGGTCAATCTGCAGGTTTCACTGTCTGGTCATTCAACAACATTTTTATTGATGACCAGTGGTGGATTCTCCTGAAAAGATCAGCTTGAACTCCATTTGCAATTTAGTACTTCCATACTTTGCCTGCCAAAGTTATGCCTCCTGCTCCATCATCCTAGGATGTGCATAATGCACACAAGCAGTCTGCCAGTCACATCATACTGCAAACAAACAAGTGGCCCTAGAGCCACATCATACTGCTCAATAACAGTTGTCCAAATCATATGGCTTATACCTTTTAGCTTTTCAACCTCACCATACTGCTCACAAGTATCCAGCCTGTCGTCCACATCATACTGCTCATAAGCAATTGACTTCTCATCCATTTCATACTGTTCATAGCTGTTCATCCTGTCAGCCACATCATACTGCTTATAAGTGATAGACCTGTCATCTATATTATACATCTCACAACTGTTCATCCTATTGGCCCATCATACAGCCCCAAGCAATCTGCCTGTCTGCCTCATCATACTTCTCACAATCATACTTTTGGCCACTCTATACTGTTGCAAGCACTTGGCTGTCAGCTAAATCTACTGCTGTCAAGCATCAGGTTTGTTGGCCAGTACTGTCAGATGATATACTGTTTAGTGGACATGCAGCTTACCATAAAATCCATCTACTTAGCTCATATGTATCCAGTCCAGAAGTGAAAGGATTCCTTCAATACCTGAGAAATTGTTTCCTCAAGGACCACCATCAAGGAAGCTTGTAGTCCATGATGTATATTGCAAATTAACAAATCTCTTACAGGATGAAGTCTTCAGTTCACTAGCCACTTAACTCTTAAAGAAGGCTATGACCTTAGCTTTCTTTGAATTCCTAAGACCTAGAGAAAGTTCTGTTTTCTCCTCAGCTGTATTTGATCACACCGCCTATCCTGCTAGTCAATTCATAACTTCTTGCCTTCATGTTAGCAAGAAATGACTCCTCCTTCTATGCTACTTCAAGAGCTGAAAATGATATATAAACATTTACTGTATAACTGTTTAAATTCATGACTGCTGTAGTTACCACTCTGAGCACACCCCAACATGTTCATATCATCTTATTTTCACTGGTGAAACAATAGTGCTGCTATTGTAATTCACCTAATATTCACTGTCTTTTTACTTTAGCGCTAATAAGAAACAAGTAAAAATAGTGAAAATAGAAAGACAGAGAATATTTCCCATCACACAGTACATTTTGGCATGCAACAGAGATGACCACTTGATTTCTGCTCTCCTCCAGACTATTATCACAAAGCATCCAGCACCTTCTATTCAGTTTAACTCCCTATTTCTTGGCAAGGGATTATGGTCTCTAGCTCTGCCCTACTCTGCCAGTTATTTTGCTGCTGCACTGCTCTAAACTAAAGAACTCCCAAGTTCTGCTTTCACCACCATTGGAACTCACTACTCAGGCTGGACTACAGCATGGTGACAGTGCTAGTGAGCAGCATGGAAAGAACTGACTGAAAGTTTTCTCAGTTACTTGCTGAGCTTCAAGAAGTCAAACATAACTCCTCTAAACACTTGGAGCAAATCAACCACCTTTCTGACCAGGCAACAGCAACTGAACAACAACTGGCCCAGATGGTGGACTACTACTGTGAGCTGCATAACTTCTCCATGAGAGAGCCCATGCCATCCAGACTTTGTAGGCAAAGCTTGGTGACCTTGAAAATTGGCGTCACTGAAATAACTTACATTTCTTAGGCTTTCCTGAACAAGCTGACCTTAAAGACAACATTGCTTTTCTGAATCATCACCTACCCTCCATTCTCAAGCTCCCGGGGGTAACTGTATTTGAGATAGACCGGGCCATTGCTCATTGACCCTTCGACCAAAGAGCACTGATCTCCCACAGCTGTTCATTGCAGATTGTCTGCACTTCCAAGTTAAGGAACAGATTCTTCAAAGAGCCCAGGAGCAAGGTATCCTGTATTGGCAGGGTCATCAAGTGATGATTTTTTAGGACTATTCTCAGGAGTCATGGCTTGTCATTGTGCCTTAATTGAAGTCTGTCAGGCCTTACATAGGACAGGGGTCTGTTTCTCCCTATGGTACCCTGCCATTCTGCACATCCTGCACAATTAGTGTTGTGTGAAATTAAAATATTTCGCCCAGCTAAATATTTCATGTAATCCCCACATTTTGTGAAATATTCTACTAGTGCAAAATGCAAAATTCTGTGAATGAAATAGTGAATTTCACCCGCAGAATGCAAAATTTTGCCCACTACCAGTGAAATTTCATCACTCACTGGTGAAAATTTTTTTTAGCTAGAATCTTAACTACTCATTTAACTTAAAGGTAGATACTTGTTTTACCTCCAGCAACAATTTTTTTATTCGCACAGTTAGAAAACTGTGAAAGGTGAAATAAATTTCCAGAAATCACCCTCCAATCTCAGAGATCCATCTAAAACAACTTCAGCAATCCACTGCTGTGCCTACTAAAACTGCACCTGGATTATTGCACAGTGTGTGTCTGGATGTTCACTTATATCAAGTGATTTTGCAAGTGTCTATCCTTCCTAACATGCATATATTCAATAGCCCTCTGTTTTTTCCTTGAAGCACAAATGAAAGTTATTCAGATTTGCTCCATCTAACTGCCAATAATACTGCTCCTCCACATCTGTTGTCACCAACACAAATAAATACAATCAGAAGGCAATAGTTTCCATTCAGCTGTCCTGCGAAAACCAAAACTTAACTTTCGTGCACTTACCATTACAAAAACGCAGCCAGAAGTCCAAATATCAAATGTTGCCAGCAATCCAGAATTCTCCAAATAACCAGCAAATAAATCCTGCATTGAACAAAGCTATCCTGCTACAGGTAAAATGCATCATTCATGTTGTTAATTTTTTTTAAATGATGCATTTTTAGACAGAGCAGTTTTGTAGCCTTCGTGGTAATGCTTAAAACCCTGGAATTCCATGTTTTTTAAGGACCAACAGCACACAGCATGCCTTCAGCAAAACTATTGTCAGAGAATGAAAATAATCATCCAGGATTTTCTCTCATTCTCTCTTTTCAGCACCACCAACAGCTAAATATCACCAGCTTCCAGCACCATATGACATAAATATGACAAACCAATATCACCACAAAATAATCTAAATTTCTGATGAAACCAACCATTAACAAACATCTGGGCTGGTAGTATAACCTAGAGGTTAGAAAAACGAGGTGTGAGCAAGCTTGGTACATCCAGTAGACCAGACCTGAGTTTGATTCTCACAACCTCCACTTGCATACTGTGTGACTCTGAGCAAATCACTTAACCGCTCAGTGCTCCCAGTTCGCCCCTGAAAACAGGCACTTGTGCCTCATGGGCCTTACCCAGTTACCAAAGACTAAAATAAAATAAATTAAATAAAATCTAAGTCCACTGAATGACAAACTGGCACAGTGAGGAGTCTTGGATACATCCTGGTAGGACTCTGGTAGGATTACACACACTAGCTGCACATTGCACGGAGTTCCATGTGGCAGGTGTGGGGGGAGACAATAGAAGAACTGCAAACAGGTTTGTTAAGGAGAATGTTGCTATGCGCTGTGTCATGGGGAGGTGGTCCTGTTGTTTTGAAAATTGGCATGCTCGTTTCCTTATTAAGAACCATAGAGTGGGTGGCAATTTTCAAAACAATAGGTCCAATAATTACTGCCAAAGTTAAATAAGATACTCACTATTCTGAGATTTATTTTGTGCATGGATAATGAAACAATGGGCTGAATTAAAACCTGAATCTTTCAGGGTTGTTTGATCTTAACCAAAAATGAATCTTTATATTTATTTTCTTCAGTGAGTATGCACAACTTAGAGAGGAGTTAATCTACATTTTCTAGTTTATGAAGTAGCTTACAATATATTGCAGTATCAAAAGCATTTTGTGGGTGAAATCTGAAGTTTTGCACACAGAATTTCACATTTCACACCCACAAAATTCATGGGAGAAATGCACGAATTTCGCAAAATGTTTCATGCAGCGAAATTCGTGATTTCACTGGAATTTTGCCAGAGAAATAAAATGTTGATGCATCTCTATGCACAATGGAGTGCCAGTGATATTTAACACCCCAGAGGCTGCCAAAGACTATATACATATCCACTGGCCTAGGGCTTTACTTTCCTCCAATCCTCAAGCTCAACTGCATGAGGAGGATTGCATGCACTTTCTTTTAGGGTAGATCTTCAGTTTTTTGTACAGTCTCTACTGTCAGTCAGTCAAAGTTTATTGCTGTTCAGTGTACAAACCATTACAACATTAAAGCATTTAAAAATATATTGCAGTACTTCAAGAAAGCATTTTTAAGCCTAAAAACACTACAATGACCAGTAGTGATTCACAATTGTCGGTATTAATAACAGTATTTCAAAAGCCCACTGATTTTATAGACTAGATTTAAAATAAATTATACCATGGGAAAAATAAATACATAGCCCCTATGGGAGCCTTAGTTGATCTCCTCTAAGGGAATTAATCTAAACTTTTCACTCAACTTTTGTTTAAACCTTAAGATGTGGTAAAAAAAATCAGAAATATACTGTATAACTTGTTTCAGAAAATTACATCATGTTTTCATTTGCTTCTAACAGAGTCCACTTCAAAGTTATTCTTCCCATAAGAATAAAGTTACCTTAATAGCCCCACAAGGCTCCCATAATCACAAATCCTCACATAACCCCACAACAATCTATGGGAAAACCAGATCTGAAGTTCTACCCATAACATTTATTATATAGCATACCTACCAGAAGCTTCTGTCCAAGTCAATCCTGGGTAAAATACTAATGCTTTTTACAAAAATGCAGGACTAATTTACAGAAGATAACCTATATAATATTGATAATTGTAAACTGTATGTACTATGTGCCTTAAAATATTCATATTATCCCCCTAACTTATCCCATAGCCAAGAGTAGGCAGTTTCAATAACCACATGATTCAAGGCTGAAAAATTCTTCAAAGGAAGTCACCAATATGTACAGGACAACACAGTACTGTACTACTGCAGGTAAAACCCACACAAGGGTTGATTAGGTCCATAGTAAGTCAACCCTTAGAGATGGCGAAGTGGCCCAATTTGCTCTGCGAAGTGATTCACGGAATGAAGGTGAATTCACAGAGTGCTCCGCAATGCAAAGTGGAGTGCTTTGCGTTATAATGGGTAACGTGAAATCCATTGAAAACAATGACCTTGCGTTACTCCACCTTATCAAACCACTACTCCACCAATTCTTAAGGTGAAGTAGATTGAAAACAATGTACTTCACCTCACTTCACCTTGTTTTTAAGCTCCAAAGTCAAATTTTGCAGTGATTCATGGGATTTCAGGTCACATGGGCTCTAGATTGTTCTGCACAGCCTCAGTTTGGGGTAGTGTATGTAGGAAGCTGTAGGAGACAATCTGCTCTGAGAGCTCTCTGCAATTCAGACCTTCTAAAAGCTGTTAAAAAAGCTTTTTTGAATCATTGTTTTTGCTGAAACTTTAGTTCATCGATTATAGGAAATCCTCCTGTGCTCATATCATCGAGCATTTATTGTTTGTGTGTGGATTTTGCATGTTAATGTACAACATTCAGTCTGTGTACTGAGAGACAGTGGAAGTGTGCTTTAGGGGAAGGGCGTATCTGTGGTGTAGGTAGATTAACTTAGAGAAAAAGACAGTGCGTTCTGTTTTGGTGATATTTTTCTTGTATTTATTTATTTATTTAAGAGTTTAACCAAGAAGACATGTTGAGCAGAGGCCGCTCGATTCAAAATGCATCCTGGGGGATGGAAAATCAGGATATAATACAAATACAGTACACATACAGGAAATGCAGTACAGTAAGCAAATATACAAAGCAGCAACAATACATTTTATCTACAGAGTCGATATCCTAAAAGGTTACACAGTGGATGGGATACTGGTGTAAACAATAACAATAAACAATTGGTTGATAACTTGGCAATGCTTTGCTCGAGGCCAGAAAGGAGACTAGCATACTTATACAAATTAAACAGCTATTGTGAAGGCCCTAGAAGCCCCAAGAGGATGAGTGGATGGCACAATGCAGAGGGAATGAGCTAGGTACATGTGCAGGATGGGGAGAAGTGCACCTTGAGGAGTTGGTTTAGTTGCTGGCTGCTGTCTGTTTGCTAAATTTCGGCCGGTAGGGTGTTCCTCAATTTGGGCATGTGGGAGCTGAAAGCAGCTTGTCCTTTGTTAGAGTACATGCGTGGGGCACAAAAGAGCCTGGAAACTGAGTTAGTGAGTGAGTACACCATGGAGGGCTGGACAGAGAGGGCCAATTGCAGGAAGGAGGGGAGGGATTGTGCCCAGAACTTAGCAGTGACCCTGGCACAGTGGGCCTGTCTGCGATCATTTAGGGACATCAGATCAAGTGACTTATAGAGGATGTAGTGATGTGTCAAGGGAGGACGGTCCACGGCGAAGCAACAGAAAGAATGGTAGATGGGATCTAGCCTGGTTAGGGTTGATTTAGTCGCCATGCTGTAGATTACATCACCACGGTTAAATATCAGTAGGATCATTTTCTGAATGATAGCTTTGAAATCAATGTAATTCGCCTCACTTCACCCTGTAATTGAGCTCCAAATGAAATTCTGCAGTTATTCATGGGATTGCAGGTCACATGGGCTCTAGATTGTTTGGCACAGCCTCAGTTCTGGCCTGGGTAGTTTGTGTGCAGTGGTAGCTGGAGACAGTTTGCTTTCAGAGCTCTGCGATTCAAACCTCTAAAAGCTGTTTAAAATGCCTTTTGAGTAATATTTTTTGCTCAAAATTTAGTACATCGATTGTAGAAAACCCTTCTGTGCTCATATCATCGAGTGTTTATTGTTGTGTGTGGATTTTGAATGTTAATTTAGAACAGTCAGTCTGTGTACTGTGAAGTGTGCTTTGGGGGGTATTTGTGGTGTAGGTAGATTAACTGGGAGAAAAAGGCAGTCTTTCTGTTTTGGTTATGTTTTTCTTTTATAACTGTGTTAATGTACACAAAGTAATATTTTCAGTAATTCTTGAAATTTTTTGCTGACTGTTGTGGTGCAGCAGTGTACAATTTGTCTGTTTAAAACATTTGGTTATATTACTAAAGGTTTTCAATTTGCTATGCATTACTTGAGTTTGCATGTGAGTGTGTGTGCGATGCATGCCATTAAATCAGGACACCTTTTGTTGTGTTACAGAGTAATTGCAGCAGTGTGAACCTGCTATCCACTGCACCTGCATGAATTTTTTATACTGCTTTGTGGTATCTTCACCGGTAGTGGATTGTTACTGCCATGCACTAATCCTCCAACTGGCAAAATGTATTCATTTCCAGATTTGGATTTGTGACTTGTGAGCACTGGTTAGGTGTTGTTGTGCCTTTTCGTATGCATCCCTTGAGTGTGCAGCACAATCTTAATCAGTCTGTACATTTGCATGGCACCATTAATTCTGGGAGACTGCATTTCTTGTTATGTTCTCATTTCACTTTGTCAGCACTGGGAAATTTTCTGGACAAAAGACAGTAGCATGTACAAATGTTCATAATGTCATACTGTTATTCCCAGGTCGCCCCTGAAAAAGGGACCTTCGGGGCCCAGTGGGCCTACCCGGTCATCAAAATTCAATAAATAAATAAATAAATTTTGGGGGTGCACATTAATTCTTGCAACTCTGTATGTGATCTGACCACTGCACACATGTCTGAGTGTGCCATTAATTCGGGGAGACTTTGTATTTCCTTGTTACACTCTTATTTCACTTCATCAGCATTGAGGAGTTTTCTGGACATGAGACAGTAGCACTTTGGGGATGCACATTCATTCTGGTGACTGTGTGGGTGAGATGCTGCTAGTATTTTTGTCACTCTGCCTTACTTCACGTTTAAGGTGGAATGACAATGCAAAGGAATAATATCAAGGTGAAGTGAGCCTTTTCTATGGGGAACTCAGCACAGCGCAGTGCCAATGTGAAGTGGCCACTTTGCAGTCACTTCGCTGGCGGATTTTAAATGTGCTGCATCTCTATCCTCCCTAAGAGACTTGGGAGCTGAAACATGCAGGCTTTCCAGGGGTTAAGAGAATAATTCAAGTTTTAACCCTATCAGAAATGGGTAATAACAAAAGATCATGTGACTGAGGGAAGGGAAGGGCAAGAGAAACTTTGTCAGATTTTAAATAGATCAAATACAGTATGTTGAATTTCCCTTAAAATTAAATCCAGATAAGAACTGGATGTTAAAGTATGCCATCTTGAAATGTATGGATATCAAATGTATAACAACATCAATAGATGCACAGTCTGAAAATAGCACTAGTGTTAGTACCAAACATTCAGCTACTTAAGACATTCAATTAATAAGAAATCATCTTAAAACTTTTTATAAAATGATTGTGGTAAAAGTCAGCCCAATTTGATACTAGAACAAATAGTTCAACAAGTTCAATAAGTTCCAGGTAGAATTTAAGTTTGAACTCAGGATTTTTGGCCCAAATCCCATCCTGAGAACAGTGCCACATATTTCATTTCTACATTGTCTGAAATATACCACAGGGAAACTAACTCTGCGAAATAACTATAAGGGTCTCCAGGTAAAATCGATTAAATTAATCCAAGTCATCTGTATTACTTGTAGCAACTTGTGTGTTACTTGAGGCAACCAGAGTTCCCTTAGCAACTGCATTGCATTACAGCACTATGCTAATTTAATCATTTCTCACTAAGTTTTGCTAAGTACCATAGTTTGTTAACTTGTATAAAAACAAGTAATCAGCACAATGAGAGCATCAAAAACAAAAGATAATCTCATACTTTAATGTGAGGAATGGAGGGACTCTCCAGCATTAGGAGTTTAAGTCAAATGGTAAACCAGCAAATATTTTACTCATTTATAGCCCCAAGCAGCCTCATGAACATGGGGTCCATAGATATATTCAAACAGCTTATGTGTTTGTGCATAAAGGGCATCCACATTATGTGAATGTATCATTTTCAGTGACTCCCTAGTAGTTCAATTGCTGCATCCTCTTTTCCATTTAACTGATTAAAAATGTATATTAAAGGCAGTATCACTATATATAGCTCACCCTTTTCAAACTTTTCAAATCGGGTAGTAAGTCACATACCAGGGTCATCTGTTTCCTTTATTAAATATACTACAGATAGGTAAAATAAAGGGGTACCTCTGAGAAAGAAAAACCCATTCAAATACAGGAAGAGGAGCAAATGCCCTCAATATGCCGGCCACGGGAAGGGGAGAGGGGATATAAGCAGAGCACCAGGACAAATACAGATGTGTTCACTTTAAGGATAGTTTCTACTCGAGTCTTTCCAACATTTCTTCAACCCCTCCCCCCAAAAAATGTCCATCAGCTGTGTTCTGATAGCTTTTTTATCCCAGGCTTCCTCCTGGTGAGAATCGAAACTTTCAATGGTGCTCATCTGTGGATAAAACAAAGAATAATGTTCCACTGAGTGCAGTAACTCTAATAACAAACTTAGCAGAGCCCACTGTCCCTAACAATGATAGCATACTTTAAATAAAGTGAAATAAAGCCCCACAGAATGCTCAGTGCAATCCTGCTTTCACCTATCTCTCATGGAGAACTTCCTGACTCTGGGCAGGAGGGCATCCATCCATGTTTCTTTCTAGTTAACCGGAATCCCTTATTCAGAGAATATTATAAGTTTTTCAGCCAGCCTTTAACTATCAGCATTAGACTCCCAATCAATGCTCGGAGGGTGGCTTAAGTTTTACACTAATCTCTAATGTTGCACCAACAAGTAGCAGAGTTTTTTAGCAAACAGACATCATTTCTATAATTCAGTTGCCTTGAATTAGACAGAAAACAACTTAAGTGAACACGAATTAGCTTTCCAAATATAAAACAAGAAACAAGTCCATGCTGAGCAAACACGGTTCCAACCAAGAGCAGCTTGGAGCAGTGGGGAGCAGAACAGCACCACAGCCATCTTGCTGCTCTACTCCCTACAGAATCTTCCCTGTATAGTCTCTAGCAATTTATGGTTATTTTTCATTTCATGTACTACTCACAACTTGCATCTTCCTGTCTCAGAGTCACCCATTTGAGAAGTTCAGTAAGTCCCTCAAGAGGGACATCTTCTCTACTACATTTTTTTAATTTTCTTTTCATTTTCATCTTCTATGTCATCCTCAGTTGCTGTAGCATCCATCATCCCTGATTGGGTCTTTAAGACAAACCACTGGCTCTCCTCAGATTTTGTAGCCATGTTTCTGGTCACCACACTCAGAGGAACAGATTTTTCCTGTACTATGCCATTGTCCTTGCAGCAGCCACACTGTGCTTTCCTTGATGCTTGGTTCAGCAGCTTAGCCATCCAACCAGGGTGTGTGGCTCTGGAGCCAACAAAGTTGGATGGGCATTAAATAGGCTCAAGCTTGCACTGAATGAAAGGCTGCAATTAATGTATTTTCTTATGGTCAGCATTTAAAACATGTTTGGCATTGACAGTGGCTAACTGATGGTATCTGGCAAATTGACAAAAAGGCATGCAACCATTGATTTTGAGCAGATTCTGAAAGGCAATCAGTTGTCTGTTGAAGCCAGGATGAGATCCTGCAGCATGGCACCAGAGGTGGGAAAAGATAAACAGAAGTAGAAAGAAGCTCTGAGAAGTCAGTAACTGTACTGCTTCTTAATTTGCAGCAAGAAGTTAAAGCTGGTTTTGAATATCTCACTGCCTAGATCAAACACATACAATTGGTGGTGACAGGGCTTGCTGAAACCTCCTTTTCCTAAACCAAATGGCTTGATGAAGTCGATACTTGTATCAGTGGGCTGGAGGACTTGGTGGCAGATCTTGTGTGGGAGTGGAAAATTCGGAGTGGCTACAAACACTAAGTGAAAAAGCAGACATTCAGGAAAACAGAGGATGGAGATATAATACTGTATAAGACTCATTGGTTTGCCATACAATTTGAAAGGAAATGAAGGTGGTAGAAAGATCTAGAAATGGCTAACCAAACAACTGGGACTAGAACTGGAGGCAGCAGAATGGGAACTGTAGACAGCTCATAGAACAGGAGGGACATAAACAGGTAGATAAACCTCAGCACTATTGTCATACCTCCGATTTCAAGAAAAAGGAAAAATTCTCTGAGCTGCCAGGGCACAGAATCTCTTAGAAATCAATGATGCCATGGTCCTAGCAATTCAAGATTACAACTGTGATCTGCAAGTACTCAGCAGAAATTCTCAGATGTCAAATTCACTCACTGAACCCTGGGATGGGAGTATTCACTCTATTAACCAGCAAAGCTCAAGATAATTTGTCAGGGGCACCCAACCAAGTTTTTTTTTCAAAGCCACAGGATGCTGAGAATTATATTTATTCCTTTGAGGTGGTACAGGAGGGGCAATCACAAAACAGGAGAGTTCAACAACCTAAATGAGGTATTTAAACTTGTGCTTTAATTGTATTAAAATGTGAGAGATGATTTACCAGGTGTCATGAGCAACATCATTGAAATCACAGGTGGATCTTGTATGGCACTGCATGGCTGGGTAGTGGCCATCTTTGGCATTTGATGACATGAATGTTTGAAACTGCAATTTTCGAAACTGTTATTTATGATAAAGCGTAGATCTCAGGATTCTTGACACAAAGCTTTTTAATGTAAAGTGACTACATCATATGGGATTTTATTGACTGGGCAATCCAAAAACATGATCTTTGTACACAGTCATGTCACTGAATTAATGCAAAACATAGTGGAAGCCCATGGGTTTATGCCTGAGTTCGTCATAATGCCCTCTGTTGTATTTAATCCTTACTGGCATGAACAGATGATACAGTGGTAGTCACAGAAAGGTTTACTACTTAGTGGTAGATTGAGGTACCTCTGTGGTAGAATGAGGCAGGATCACATTACACTCAATGCAAATTTCCTTAAGTGGTAACACAGTGGTACCTCAATCTACCACTAGGTAGTCAACTTTTCTGTGATTACCACTGTATGTTGAAGAGAGAAAAACAGACACTGAGATGTTATGTTATAATCTCCCCAGATGGCTCTAATATGTCATATGGTGGTGAAGTTATAAAGGTGGAAAATAATATTGAAAATGCCAGCTTTGTAGATCAAGAAACAATGACCTGGTACAGTTCTGTGGCACATGCTGGAGGAGCCCCTGTAGCCATCTCCGCACCACATGGCTTAAAGCAGTGTCTAATCTGGTGTGCTGCCTCTTGAAGTGATTCAGCCTATTTGTATTCAGTAATTAAAAATCAGAATTGGGGCATAGACATTCAACTGATCACACTGTCCAGAATGAATAAACATTGCTATATCTGTGGATTTGGTTGTGGGGGAACAAGGGGAATGAGTTAGCAGACATGGAGACTGGCACTGCTATGGTAACCTGTGCAGCATCTGGAGGGTAACCCTGCAACTGGAGCTCTATTCTGTCTGGCAGTTCTCTTCACAAAAATGTGAACTGCAATGAGAACCTCTGCACTGAGTTGGATAACCCTACAAATGATCTACCAATATGAAATCGTCTGCTCGTTATATGACTATCTGGCCCATGGCAAGATGTACTTTGATCACTGAAGCCGCACTGTGTGCAAGCCTGTGATCAGCCCAGATTGGTTTACCTTGCTTGATTCCCACTAAGATCTCATCCAACTATAGCTGGGGTGATAGGTAACGGGGGGGGGGGATGTTCTACTGTATTCCAGCCAAGGTATCAAGCATGATTTATGATTCAAGGTTTCTTTTTTCTATCCAACAACGGTGCCTTGGCTAATCAGTTGGTAGGCAGAGCGAGGAATTTTATTCTACATCAGTGATGCCATGGAGGATACCACCAATGTACATTATACTACCAGATCTCTTATCAGCACCGACAATACTAACTGATCACTATTGTATCTGTAATGTTATTATTGACGTTTTATTCTTTGTGAGATGAATGGTTAAGGGGCAATGCAAGTGCTGCAATATTACATGCTAAGGGGGAGGTGATGGGGAAGGGGGTCAGACTTCAACTCAGGCTCTGATTGGTTGTCAGTCTTGTGTGTGCTCCCTGACCATTATTCATTTTTCCTTTCTTTTTTGTGGAATCACCCCTAGAGTTACATATTTCAGTCTCCTGGTCTGACAGCTGCCAAAAGTGAAAAAAGACCATGGGAGCATTTATTAAGATACATGGGTCTGTGGGATCACTTCCTCCAGTCGGGGGGGGGGGGTCTCACAGTCCCATCTTATAATTGCTGCTAAATTACTAAATCTACTGTTCAATGTTATTGTGAATTGGGTGCTCAGCCCACACTGTTTCTCCACCACTGAACAGGTGGGATGCTCCACTGCACTAGTGTGTTAATGGGGGGGGGAGGGGTGACAAGTTGTTGCAAGTTGTTATTTATATGGTTAACCTTAACATATTCAGTTGGGGGGGATAAAGGGTGGGGGTATGGGGAAACCTATCACAAGTTGTTGGAAATGGACACAAAAGCTTTCTTTCTTTCAGCATATTGGGGATTGTTAAATTTGGGATGGGGTAGAGGGTCGTTGGGGAGTGTGCTCTCTCTTTAAGGACTTTTCATGTTTAGAGGGTTCTTACAGTTACTTGGTCAATAGGGGAGATAAAGGGGTGGAGTGGGTGGTAGAAATAAGTTGTAAGTTTTATAGTTATCTGTTTACATGCACATTCTTTTTGTTAATAAAATGGTACAGACAGAATATCCCTGTCTTGGCTAACCAATTACATGATGAGGCAAATTATACTGACCTTTGTCAGAAAAGAAAATGGGTGACAATGTCTTGCAAGTGCAGTTATGGCATATAAATGGTCTAGGGTCCCATATCAAATGGAAAAGAGTGCTAGCTAAAATAAGGGCCATGGAGTCTGACATTGTCGGCCTAAAAGAAACCCTTATGGCAGAAAAAGAGGGGAGTCACATGGTTAGCAACTGGGGAGGGGAGAGGTTTGGTGGCATATTTTACCTCTAAAGTGAGAGGAGCAGAAATCTGGTTGCACCCTCAGTTCCCAGCTAAGGAATATTCAGACCAGGGGGACAGGTATGTTTTACTACAGATAAAATTTAACACAGGTCTGACATTTGCCATAAGGTCGGTGTATGGTCCAAACATTAATTGCCCTGGATTCTTTAATAAGCTTTTGGTGCAAATGGCAGATTTTGTGGGTCCATGGATAATACGTGGAGACTACAACTGTGTCACAGACACAACCTTGGCTAGGTCATCTCCAACAGTGGTACCTTTAACTGCTAATGCGAAGGCACTTTTCTATTTAATGAGGGATCACTCCTTATTTGAGGCCTGGAGATACTCTCATCCCACAGGCAGGGAGCATAACCATTATTCCCACTAGGTTTCATAATATGGTAAACTTGATGCTGTGTTGCTCTCAGAAAGTTTGACCCTTTATTGTAGTCAGCTAAATATGAAAGTATCACAGTCACAGACCATGCCCCTGTACTGGTAGCTCTGCAAGAAGTGGGTGTGCCTTCAGTTCCAAAATGTGGAAATTAGACCCAGTATTACTTAAAAAACCTGACCTTATTTCTCATGTGAAGGAACACATTCTATTATTCCTTCAAACCAATCATGAAGGGGAAACCACAATGTGTACAAGGTGGGAGGCATTGAAAGCCTTCTTCAGGGGAATCATTATCTCCTACACTAGCTATAACAAAAAAGTGTAAAACCAGAGGTTAGAAAAATTAGAAAGGCAGATTGCTCAGGCTGAGGAGCACCACATGCAGCACTCAACACAGCAGAGTTATCATCAGTTACTGCAATCAAAGTGAGAACTTAATCAACTAGCAAACTCAAAAATCTAACACACTTTGATTTTAAACCAAGCTACTAACTATTTTGATGGTGATGTATGTGGGAAGCTACTGGCATGGCAACGGAAGCACAGGGAAAGTCTTAAAAATGTTCAGTGTATAACAAGCTCAGAGGGGATAGAAAAACATACTGATGAGGACATACTGTAGGGGAGTGCTTTTGTAATGTCTAAAGGACATCTGTGCTCCAGACGTCTATCCATGTGATTCAGATATACAGGTTTTTCTGGACAAGGCTTCAATGACTAGTATAACTACACAACAAAGCACCACACTGGAAGCAGATATTAAATGGGAGAAGGTCCATGGTGCAATACAACATCTTAAAGTGGGGAAGGCACCTGGTCCAGATGGATTCCCGATTGATTTTTATAAAGTATTTAGAGTAGAATTGCAGGAGCCACTGTTTGATATGATCCTGTAAAGCATGAGGGATGGCATGTTGCCCCCCCCCAACACGGTCCACAGTTATCACAGTCCTGCCCAAACTTGGAAAAGACCCTAAACATTGTGGGTTATATACACCTATTTCATTGTTAGGAGCAAATTATAAAAGAATCGCATAGATTTTGGCACATAGACTATAAAATATTCTGCCAAATATTATACACTCAGACCAGATCAGATTCATACAGGGCCAGCAAGGTTAGCACATTGGGGGTCTTTCATGAAAAGACACGCATGAGGCAATATTGGGGCACGCAGCTTCACACACATGGGATTTCCATGCTGGGGTATTCACAAACACCGGCCCCCACCCGGACCCCATACATGGCCCTGCCCCTCCCAACATGCAGGTCTGTGGGGGCGGGCTGGTGGGGAGCAGCAGATCTGGGCAGGTAGCCAATTGGCTACCCAGGCAGGGATCCGCAGTGGATCCCTTGCACCCCACAGGGGCCATCTTGTTGGCTGGTATGTAGAGTGCTGACCATGCTGATGTGGGGGGTACCCCATCCACCTGACTCCCATCCTCCTAGTGTGCCCTGATGACAGGGTCAACATTGTTGGGGGGGCAATTTCCCCCCCATTATATCCACCTCATCTGGCTTCAGCTCCCCTGGGGATGCGTAACTGGCCTCGGTGGTTTATGGCTGCCTGCCAGTCACAGAGCCGGCAGTCCCCGCACACTGCACTCTGCAGTGTTGTGAACGTGCAGAGTGCAGACTCATCCCAATGTGGAGCTCTGTGATCAGCCAGGGGATCAGTTGCATTGGAGGGGTGCATCAGTGTCCTGTATAGGGTGGGGAGTACTGTGAGCACAGGCAGCTCTGTAGAGGCTACGCACCCAAGTTACATGTGGCATAGCCACAGATTTCTTTTGTGAATAGGTCCCTAAATTATGCGAGCAAAGCTCTAAATATTATCTGATGGTGGGGATCACAACACAGCGACAATGGCACAACTGTTCTGGCCCTTGATGCTGAGAAAGCATTTGACCATGTGGGGTGGGACTACATGTTCATGGTTCTTAAAAAGTTTGGGTTAGGTAGCAATATGATTAGGTAGATAGCTGTTCTGTACCAGAATCCTACAAGTCAAATTTCAGTTAATGGCAAATTGTCCAGTCCCTTTTCACTCACCAGGGGAACTCAACAGGGCTGCCCCCTCTCCTCAATTATATATGTGTTGATCCTGGAACCATTGACTGCAGCCCTACAGGTATTCAAACTTATTACAGGATTCTAGTCGGGGGTTGTGAGTTTAAGTTATTTCTCTTTACAGATGACCTATTGATATTTTTAGATAACTCAGAAGAGAGTCTGCCAAAAGTGCATGAACTCTTAAAAGAATACATTAAAATCTCCAGTCATAAAATTAATTGGTCAAAAAGTGAAGTATTACCAGTGGATCCTGGGCCATATACTCACCTTAGTAATAACCTATTAAGCATGAACCTGGTGGGAATGCTGAAATACTGTACCTGGGAATCACCATTTCTAAATTAGGCCCAGCTATGTTTCAGGAAAATTATGGGAAGCTGCTGTCCAGGATACGACAGGATTGTGAATGGTGGATGGGCCTTCCCTTGAGCTTGATTGGATGTATCAATATTGTAAAAATGAAAATTCTCACATGCCTTCATCTTTTCCAAAACTTGCTAGTATATGTCCCTATACATTTTTTTAATCCCTCAATTCCATAATTACAAGAATTATTTTGGCAGGAAAAAGGGCCAGAATTGTTAGGAATGTACTACAGATGCCCATTAAGAAAGGAGGACTAGCACTACCAAATTTTAAATTCTGCTACTGGGCTGCACAACTTTCTCTTCTCACAGAGATGAATCAGGGTAATGACCCAGACTGGCTAGCATTAGAAGGGGAGAGAGATGTTAAGGGTCTATTTAGGGGTTACTTAATTCCCTGGCTAACAGGTGTACATATGTCACAGAAGGTAAACCCTTATACTCGACATCAAAGCAGGATTTGGTTTGGCTTCCATAAAGTCTTAAAACACCCCAATGGTCTCTGCCTTAAAGCTAGCTTACTGGCCATGTGTAAAATGATGGTAGGCTTAAATATTCCCTTACACCAAGTCTTAATGAGGTGGAGCAAAAAAGGGTTGACCTTAGCTGGTGGCTTACCTGAAGGAGGAGGAGTGGAAATCCTTCACCAATGTTAAAAAGGAGTTTGCTCCACACACTGGAGATTTCTTTGCCTTTTTTCAAATTAGACAATACCTATCTAAACATGATATCACAACCTCTCCTATAGAAGAGGTTCTGTGTTGTTCACAGCCATGTTCTCATCTTCTAACTGTCCTGTACAGGTTATTTCTGGGGTCTGCACCTTGGCCACAGTTAAAGGCACAGGCTCAGTGGAGTATGGATTTAGATATTACATTGGACTCTGAGGCCTGGGACATGGCAATCAGGCATCTGCATGCATGTTCCAACTCCAATTGACTAAGGAAAATACAGTGTAATTTCCTGTATGGAACATACTACACAAGAGCAGTTGCACAGTTACCGGCCTTCCCTGAGCCCTCATTGCCCGAAGTGCTTGGCTGAGAAAGGGGGTATTGTTCATATGATGCTAACTTGTATTTTTTTTCAAATTCAATATACTTTATTAAACTCAATAAGAATCAAAAACAAACAAGAGTCAGAGCAAATCTAGGAGGTACAGTGAAAGCAAAGGGAGACAGAACTTGGTACAGGAATATATACATTTTACAGAATAAACACAAAGGCAAAGGCAAATTTATTTAAAGGACGCCCAATCCCGAAGGCTCTGGGCGCTGCACAAATTTTTCAACATTTCATATCATATAAATATATAATTTAAAATTAATACATACAAAAAATCAACATTACACTCCAAACACTTGCAGAAATAGGAAATTCTTCAGGCGGGCTTTAAAGGCAGTTTTAGTGGGGACCTCCCTGACTGCTTCCAAAGAGCAGGAGCGGCAACACTAAATGCTCGGTCACCTGCAGATTTTAATCTCACTCTTGGAACAGTTAGGAAGCCGCCACTAGAAGAGCGGAGATTACGGGTAGAGGGAGCGGGTACCAGGAGTACTGACAGGTAACCAGGGCCCTGCCCATGTAGGGCCTTATAGGTGAGAAAACCCGCCTTAAAGAGTATTCTCCACCTGACAGGCAGCCAGTGCAATTCACACAATACAGGTGTAATATGACAAAATTTGCTTTGCCTGGTCAAAAGCCTGGCAGCAGCATTTTGCACTAGCTGCAGTCTGCGAAGAGAACCCCCAGAGACCCCGAGATAGAGGGCATTACAGTAGTCAAGCCTAGAAGTGACTAAGGCATGTATCAAGGTAGGGAGGTCCAGAGATGGAACAAGGGGCTTAATCCTGGCAATGTTTCTAAGATGGAAAAAACAGGAACGGACCATAAAAGATATTTGATCCTCCATGGACAGGTTCCTGTCAAGAATCACACCAAGATTTCGCACCCAAGGGGAGGCCATCAATGACGCAGCTCCCAGCACAAGTCCAGTTGCAGAGTCAGAGGCCATCCCATCATGAACTCTGTTCGACTTCACTACCAATACCTCAGTCTTGTCAGGGTTTAATCATAGCTAGCTGGAGGCCATCCAGTCATTAATCTCGGCCAGACAGATATTTAACACATCCATTGCGTTTGATGTTCCTGGGACAAAGGATAAGTATAGCTGAGTGTCATCGGCATAACAATGAAAACTCAGACCATACTTCCTAATGATCCCCCCCAAGGGCAGCATATATACTGCGAACAACATTGGGGCCAATACCGAGCCCTGAGGGACTCCACACAAAAGGAGGCAGGGCGTAGTTGAGAAATTTCCCATCACAACCCGTTGCCTCCTATTGGTGAGAAAGGACTCAAACCAATTGATGACAATACCAGAGAGTCCACACAGCTCCCTCAGGTGGAGAAGTAACACATAATGGTCCACAGTATCAAATGCTGAGGAGAGATCGAGGAGGACAAGAATTGTCCTGTCCCCTCAGTCTCTAGCCCTGAGGAGGTCATTCTGCACCCGAACTAACGCAGTTTCAGTGCTATGTCTGGCCCGAAAAGCTGACTGGAAGGGATCGTACAACTCGTGAGTCATGAGATGTTCCTCCAAGTAAAGCGATACCACCTTCTCAACAATCTTCCCCAAAAATGGGAGATTGGAGATGGGACAGTAATTTGCCCTGATCTCTGGGTCCAAAGAAGATTTCTTTAAAAGGGATCTCACCAGAGCCTCCTTCAGGGCATCAGGAAAGACACCCTGACCCAAGGAGCACCAAACAATTGAGGCAAACACCGGGCCAACAGAGTCAATGCATCTCATTAAGAAATGCGTTGGCACTGGGTCCAGTTCGCAAAAGGTATGCTTCAGATTGACTGCCACCTCAATAACCTCAAGAACCTCCACTGGCCTAAACTCTCCCCAACTAGGCGGAGTGCACTCAGAACACAACTGGCGACCACTGTCAGCAATAATATTGCTGGCTGAGGAAACCTCCCGCTGGATCAAAGACACCCTGTCCAAGAAAAATCGAGCAAAATCCTCACAATCCTCATTTGAGGAAACTCTCCCTGACTGCAGACAGACAGGATGGAGAAGTCTATCAACAGTCCGGAAGAGTGAGGCTGGTCGATTTCTCCTGGCAGCAATCTCCCTAGACAGAAATACTGCCTTCTTTTGGTTGATTGCCTCCTGATATGCACAATCATGCGCACGCAGGACCAGTTTGTCCATCTCCAGACGGGACTTCCTCCAGCAGCGCTCTAATCTCCGACCCATTTTCTTCATTTCTCTAAGATCTCCATCATACCAAGGAGATCTTAGGTACAAAGTTCTGGGTCGTATACGAATAGGTGCGAGGGAGTTGATGGTGTCGGATAACACCTTATTATAGGTGTCCACCCCGACATCAACACCTCTGATGCATGCATCACCCATACTAGATAAATCGACTGCCGCCACAAAACCCTCAGGGATAAGGTCACATAAAGGGCGGCAGTGAATCATCTCAGCAGGGGAAGAACTTAAGGCGGGAGCCCCAAGCGTGAACTTCACCGTGCAGTGGTCAGACCAAAATAACCAATCAATCCCAAGATCTACAATCTCGAGCCCTAGTGAGAACACCAAGTCCAGTGTGTGGCCATCCTGATGAGTTGGTGCATTGACAACCTGCATCAGCCCCAACAAGGACATACTCTGCAGATATTCGCTGGTGCACCTTTGAGCTTTATCATTGGCACAAACATTGAAATCCCCCAGAAAAACACATCTGGGGGAACCCAATGGTTCACCGGCAACAAACTCGGTGAATTCCTGCAGGAAACCCCCCATTGAGCCAGAAGGGTGATTGATGAGGAGGATCCTGCAGCCCACGCTGAGTCCTCCACGAATGGCCACACACTCAAAGGAACTTGGGGTTCCCACCAGGTGCATGGTGAAGGTCAGGCTAGATCTAAAACAAATGGCTACACCGCCACCCCTGCGATTTTCTCTGGGGCAGTGCACTACGGTATACCCTGGGGGGATTGCAGCCTCAAAAACAGGGCCAGCATCATCTCCCACCCAGGTCTTCATGATGCAAGCTAGGTCAACTGATGAAATCAAGGTGGCAATAAGTGCCGTCTTATTTCTGATCGACCTGGCATTGCACAGCACTGCCATCAGAAACATAGAGGGTGATGCAGCCCCTCGGGATACCTGGCCACTCGGTCTGGTGGTCTCCCTGGAAATGGGCACCAACCATGTCTGGCTTCTCCTTGATGCCCTAAATAATCCAGGGCATCTCCTGGACCTAACCACCTCTCTCCTTCCATCAACCTGCTCCTGATCACCCCAATGCCAAGAAGCAGAATGATCCCTTACAATCCCCACTTCCCTACAGCGTCTGATAATAGTATCAGAAACTGGGAGAGGGACAAAGGGATGCAAAGCATGTAGCTGTGAGTTTCCATAGATGATCCTAGCCCCCACAAGTCCCCCTGCAAACCCCCTACACATTTCCAATTGCATAAACTAGCAAACAGCTAAATTATTAATACAAAACCTCAAAACAATTTAAAACATTCATATCGTAGACAAGCCTATTTAACACAATTAAAACCTATGATAAGCTAACCCCCTTCCCTCCTCTCACCCCGAAACAGGGGAATACCAACACCGAGTAGCGCTCTCGCCACTCACAATGCTCACACTATGCTCGCGCTTGAAAGCGGTGATTGAATTTATCTGAAATCCTCCCCGCCCCCTCCACATCAAAGTAACTCCCCCCACTCACTCCTCCAGGTCCAGCCAGTGTAGGTGGAATTCAATGGCTTCTCATGCCGTGTGCATCAGCAGTCTAGGGGGCTAGTGGACAGGTAGCCTCACAGGGAGGGCAGCAGATGCCAACAAGGGAAGGCAAGCACAGAACTTAAATCCAGGCACAGTTCCAGCCACTAACGAGTGGCGTCCCAGTCAAAGCAGCAGTCCAGAGGGATACAAAGCTGCCGCTCGCGAGCGGTGCTTGAATTTATCTGAAATCCTCCCTGCCCCCTCCACATCAACGTAGCTCCCCCCACTCACTCCTCCAGGTCCAGCTGGTGTAGGTGGAATTCAACGGCCTCTCACGCCGTGTGCATCAGCAGTCTAGGGGGCTAGTGGACAGATAGCCTCACAGGGAGGGCAGCAGATGCCAACAAGGGAAGGCAAGCACAGAACTTTAATCCAGGCACAGTTCCAGCTGCTAATGAGCAGTGTCCCAGTCAAAAAAGCAATCCAGAAGAATACAAAGCTCCTACACAAGCCCCCCCTTGAATCCTCCCACTCCCCCCCCATACTGCATAAACCCAGAACACCACCTGAGATAACAGAAATAACAAATCAGAGAGTTCAGGTCAATACATCCAACTATATGGCCACCAATCAGCTGAAAAGGTGCTACTGGGAGCATTAAAACTACACTCAAATCATTAAAAAATGTATAGTGGCTCCCAGATATGATTATACCCATGCATTGTACCAGAGAGGCTAGCTATAAGATGCTCTGCTTACAAATCAAATAGTATCTCCCTGTACCATTCAAGGAATTGGGGTGAGCACCGATCAAGCCAGTGCTGAAGGATGACCTTTTTCGCACGTCGAGATTAGGGCCATATGGAATCACTGGTTGCCAATCAAGGTATCAGTATAATCACCCAGGAGACAAATTTCAGGATGAAAAGCATCAGATAACCCCAGCAGGGGATGTAGGTATATTTGGATTGAAGTCCAAATGGGGACTACAGTCTCACAGGACCACAGGCTATGAAACAGCATACCAGGTACTTTATCACATTTGGTACAGGGTCCTGTGAATAGCCTACCCATTTTGTGCAACCTAACTGGGGTATAATAAAGATTATGGATATTCTGAAATTGCATGAACTGGTACCTGTCCCACTTTATGTATTTATATAAATGCTTCCAGATGACAGGCCAGTTTCTTGCGGAATTAGTAGTCAGAAGAGACTGATCCCAGTAATAGAACCTGGGGCCTTCATTGACAGTCAGATGTTCCTACAAAGAATGATAAAAGTATGAAATATGATGAGAAGGAGGTACACTAAGGCAAAGAGGAAGAACAAAATCGCCTAGGGGGCTAAGCCAGGGTCCACGACCAAAAAATTGTATAAGCATTTGGGACAGTTGAAGGTATCAAAAACAGGAAGAAATAGGCCAATGATATAAGGTGTGGGCCTCCTGCAAGGGTAACAGTTTCTGATCATGAATGAGGTCCCCAAACCGTGTCCACACCCATACCAGACCAAAACCCTGTAGAAAGCACCTTTCCTGCTATTTGAAAGTTAAGGTTCCCAGAGACAGGTTGAGATATGTCTTTGTACAGCAAAATTTTAACTAGAGCACATGGCTGTGCGTGGACATGGAAGGAAGCTTCAAGGGGTGTGTCCTGCAGCAGTCGAGGGAGTTTCTTCCTGGAGAGGTAAAGGAGTGACTGGATATCTAATGCATTGGAGGAACACAAGGAATGTTTTATGTACAGCCAATATGGAATATAGGGTACTGAAGAGTCACTTCCTGAAGGCCTCAACCAGTAAGAAAGCCTAGTAAAATGCAGGGTCAGATAATATAAAAAGAAATTATGGGCTTGTAAGCCTTCATCCTGCTTAGCACAGATCAGTTTGGACAAAGCTCAGCAAGCTGTCTTGCCTTGCCACAAAAAGGAGGTAAGAATTCTATGTACTTGAGTAAACCATGACTGGGGTAGGGCACAATTATACATCTGTAATGGATACAGTAACCGGGGTAATGTATTCATTTTTATAATATTTAAACAGCCCCACAGGGAAAGGGGCAACAGAGACCAATGTTCTAAGTTCGCTTTGAAGTGGGCTACTGTTGAATCAAGATAAAATTGTTTCATTTTAAGAGAGGAAGTACTAAGGAAAATTTCCAGGTATATCAGTTTGTCTTTTTTCCATACAAGGCCAAGGTGCTCAACATCTGCCCTCAAAGTAGAACCATTAAGCAGCATGATCTCAGTTTTAGCAAGGCTTAACTAATCATTAGAAATAGTGCCAAATTGAGAGATAATCTGTAGAGCAGCAGGCAAGGATATGGTAGGCGAAGAAACATGCAATAAAATATCATCAGCATACACTGATAATTTATAAGCCATATGTCCTACTGAAATGCTGCAAACCTGCAATGATGAATTTAATTTATGGATTAAAGGTTCCAGAAAAAGATAAAATAAATAGGAGGAAAGGGGACAATCCTGCCTGGAGCCCTGATGAAGAGAGAAGGGAGTGATAGGACTTCACTGCATAGTATCGGGGCTGTTGGAGAGCAGCAGAGCACCTTGATCCACTTTGTAAATGCTTGGGGAATATGACATTTGAGTATTAAAGCAAACAAGTAGATGTCTGCATTTTGGAAGGTCCACAGTCTTATGGAAAGAGTTGTGAAGTTGCAGTTCCCTTTCTCTCCTTCTGTGTGCATGCTAGGTATAGAAAACCCATGCCATCCTTCCAGTAGCAAAGGTAGGAATTTGAAGTTGTGGGATATAGCCCTAATAAATGCTAGGAAGACAGTGGCTCAGCACTGGATGAGCATTTCACCCTCAACTCTGGCTGAGTGGGTTAATAGTATGCTGTTTTGTATGAAGCTGGAAAACTATCACTACAATGTCAAAGGTCAAGGTAGGCAATTTAAGGCAATATGGGAACCATAAGTTAAAGCTATAGAGGACACAAGTGTCTCAGAGAAATCTTAACTAAATTACCATACTGTAACTATGATTATGATCTACTGCCATGAAAACTTCCAGCCAAAGGACTTGCATGTAGGCTCTAAAGGGCTATCTATTTGAACAATCAGAGTTAATTTCAGTTGATATAAACTATTGTCCTTCTACCGTGTGCTGTTTGAGGTCATCGGTTGTATTTAAATGTAATGCCACATTCTAAATGTTGTAACTGTTGACAAGTATGTGTTATTTCTGTCTGCAGTACCTTAATAAAATGTTTTTACAAAAACAAATAAAAAAAAAACCTTAGCCATCCAACCTGACCAGCAAATCCCACTTCAAACACCAAATTGTCACTGCATGTAGCTCAGAAAGCACATGGAAGGCAAGTCTTGAGGAAAACACAGTAGGCATGCATTTATTTGACGAACAAGCAAAATAAAATTACAAATAAAAGACTGGAGTATCACAGCAATCTTAATCAAATTTAGGCACTATGGATCCCTTATAGGATACCGTGTAGATAGTCTGAAGTTCCTGTTAAGAAATCTGAGAGCCATAGTTTCATCCTTCAGTGCCTTCAGTAATTAATCTTTCCTCCTCAATGACCAGACACCAACTGATTCAAGTCCCAATCATCAGGGATTTCTTTAGAGGAAAAATCCCACCTCTCAATTCCCATAGGCTCCACAGAACATCTATCTTCACAGAAAGTACTAGAATGTACATACACAACAGTAATAGAACATTTCATAACAAACATCTGATGCATTTATTACAGTCAATGTTATTCAATATTACATCTGTGCCTTATCAATATAAATACAGAAGAGAAAGGCAACCACCTAAACCTACATGCTGTTTTTCAATCAATCAATCAATCAATCAAAATCTTTATTTAACCAGGCGGACACCGTTGAGCAAGGCTCATTTTCGACGTGGACCTGGGCGTAGCAAATACAGAATACAGGATAATACACAACAGTTACATTACAGTGATGTAAAAAGCATGAACATGAACAGCAAAAAGAAGAGGTAATGCAGGTTGAGTGCAACATATATAGAATCAAGCAGAAAGTACAACAAAATTGTGATGCAAGAAAAACAAGGTAATACACAACAATTACAATACACTAGCATGAACAGCAAGGGCGTGAGCAGTAGTCGAGCTAATTAATGAAGGTTAAAAAAAAACACAAAAAATTGTACAGCCAAACAAGCTGTGCAAACAAGTAGTGTTGCAGATGAGTTCCGCAACTATGATGCATATGTATGGGTCATGAGGCGAAGGTGAGCTGTCTGGAACACCAAGGACAACTTAGAGGACTCACTAGGGGTAGGGGAAGGATGGAGGAGAGGGAGAGGGTAGGAAAGGGGGAGGGGCAGTGGTTATGGAGTAGGGGTGTGCAGTGCAAGTTGTGATATGTGATCTTTTAGTAGGAAGAATAAACAGAGGGCAGGGTGTGAGCAAAATTAAGTACAACACCGGAACTGGTCGGGGAAAGGAAGAAGGAGGAGAGAGGAAATGAAGAGTGAAAGGTGGAGAGAGAGAGAGAGAGAGAGAGAGAGAAAGAGGGCCAGGCAGAGGCTGGACCAGTAACTAAAGAAGGCTGCAGCAAAGTGAATAGTGGCCTCTGGATAATGGGGGAATCCGTGTTCAGGAATAGCAGACACAGGGTTCTGTAATATGATAATATAGTGTTTTGAATGTTGCTAACCTGACAACATACTTTAGTTTTAGAGTTTTTTGCAGTTTATTCCACATTAAAAGTAGCAGATGACTAATAGCTGCACAGCCAAAATGAGAACTAGCCTTAGATACCTTCAAGGAGAGGTAGGAGGTGCTTCTCAGAGCATACCTACTAATATTGCAAAGTGGTAAGCAATCAGAGAAGTAGTTAAGTAGTTTATTTAGGATGACTTCATATGTCCAGATGGCGACTTTTCTTTGTCGCCTGAAACTAAGAGAGGACCACCCTACAGCCGTGTACTACAAGCAGTGGTGCGTGGAGAAGGGAAGGCCTGTTATAAACCTCAGGGCACTGTGATAGATCATGTCGGGTTTTGAAATAGCTCCAGCAGGCCCTTGATTATATAGGAAGTCAGCATAATCTGGCAGAGAAAGAAAAGTGGTTTGGACTAGCCTCATCTTGGCTTCCCTGGGGAGGAGATCTTTTATCCTGAAGAAAAGTCCAAGCCTCTGGCAAAGTTTCTTTGTCAGTTCTTCAATATGTACCAGGAAGGAGAGTCTTTTATTGAGCCATACGCCCAAGTATTTGAATTTAGTCACATACTCCAATTGCTTGCCAAGTACGGTAGTAACCATTGCCATCATTGGTATTGCCATCACAATTTTAGAACATGCAATGAACTCTGTTATAATTCTGCTGCACAATTCTTTTTTGCCACATAATGGCACATACATCTAGTTACTGCATCACTGTTTCTGTGTACATTATGTCACTTCTTAGTATCTTCCAGGCAACAGAGAAAAAGCAGAGGGGATGGGAGATGAAAGAAGCTCAAGAGACACTATCTGGCCAGACCAGGGGTGAAACAAAAGACACAGGAAAGAAAAAGGATTCCACTGCCCAAAACAGTGGAACAGGAGAGGCTCAACCTCTCTCTTTCACTCCTTTCTTTTTTAATTGCTTAAACAGGTGATAGGAGACATCTGGCCCATCACAGTTTTCTTTCACATTCAGTCTGAAAATGCATCATCAGCAGCCCTCCCCTCCCTTACTAATTCTTTAATCATGAAAGCAGTTACATACAGAAGTCATGCCAGCTTCATTAATGACTATGGGTTATTTTGCAACCTTCTTGTAACATTCCCCTCCTACCACTATTGGGGATGGTGTTGGTTACCAGACTTCTCGATTTAAAGACTACTTTCTAATAGTGCATCTGACTTTCAGGGTGCAGTGGGCAGTGCTTAGTGGCATAAAGGAGGATGTCAGAGTGCCCTTGAGGTGATTCTACACTGAGATGGTATTTATATCACCTGAATACTGAGTTGCCTGGTTGCCTCCAAGAACAGGCCTAAGAAAGCAGAGTGAATCCCAGGGAAGGGATCTGGAGGAATTTAGAGTGGATCACTGTTAATTCTGGGGAGTATATGAGGGGACACACTTGGAGGGTTTGGAGTCCCTGAGGGGCTTCCCCTAAATGGGAGTTCCAGGCAGCCTTCTGGCACAGAACAGGTCCCTAGATGATTGGATGTCACCAATGGGGGGAGCATTTGCTGTCCTGTGCCTGAGTGATGCTGCCAGTCAAGTTGCTGTTGAACTAAAACCCAGTGAGAAGGAAAAGACTGCTGACTAGGTTAGGAGATATACCCCCATTGAGTTACAAAAGATCTCAGGCTTTGATGGGTATTGGATTTGATGCCTCTGGTAAATGGACTGGGGTGGTTGCCAGCCATTGTCAGGAAGCAGGCTGGAGTATATGCTGCTGTACTCAGCACACCTTCTGGTGAGTAAAAGAAGCTATGATGTAAGGCACCCAGCATATGGGGATGACTCATAGCCTCCAGTGGGGAGACTCGCCTGGCACAGCTGCCCCCAGGATCAGGGGACCCATGGATTCCCAATAGTGAGCCAAAGTCCAAGAAGCATTTTCCCCACAGAAGTGGTTGCCTCCTGCATCCCTAACTGACCAGAACCTAAGATGCCATAGATGTGCGAGACATTCAGTAACCAAATGTTAATAGCATATTAGGAAAGCTTACAGAATTGTGCAGCATAGAACAGGCTTTGACATAAAATATAATTTCACATACCGGTGTATCTGGAAAAGAAGCAATAGGGTGAGTCATGTGGTTCCTGTTGTGAGATAGGGGTACAACCTTTATTAAGGGACCCCAAGGTTCTGACTCATGTCTGGGGTCAGGATTTACCCAGTCTATACAGTGCTAACATGTAGAAGAGTCAGAGAATGTGTTCCTGCATGTACTTAATGACTTGCTAGTAACATGTGACTACTGCTTAAATCCCTGTGATGTTTTTTCCCCTATTAGAGTAGCAGTCTGATCTGTGTTCCTCCCACAGCTGGGGACCTAGAGATGTGTAGTGATTGTTTGTACTGCTGTATAGGAACCCTTTGGTAAGATACCAACTATACCCCTCGACATAGGGTTTCCTTTGGTCATATTTGCCTTAGCAATCTGCCAGTGAAGGCAACAGGTGCAAGGAGAAGGTAACAAAATGGGGTCTCATCCTCCAGGATGAGATCATGAAGGAACTATGGTAGATACTTTTGTGGCCTGTGGCCACAGGCTGTCTTCAATCTCTTGCACAGAGAACAGTGGAAACATCCAAGAAAAGTTTGTGAGTTTGAAATTCGCAGCTATCATTGAAATGTTAATGATTTTTGCATGATGGGAATTTGCATGAAATGTCTAACAGGCAGGAAATGGTCAAAAAGTGAGCAACAAGCAGTGACATCCTGAGAATCTGACTGATGCTCTTCAATATAGTAAAATTATTAACCTGCCAGGCCCAGTGGTATGGAAGGCTGAGGCTTCCATGCCTTACCTCCTGGCACACTGGTGACCTATGTTTGTGGTGTGAGTGGGCCACTCGGGGTCGGCTGGGGAGAGAGAGGATAGAGCATCCAGAGGACTGCTCTCCTCTCCTAAGGAGGGGTAGAGATGGAGTCTGCTGCATGACTAGCCCCTGGCAGTGGCTGGCACAACAGACCCATAATGTAGGGGAGGATGTGGGGCAGATACCTGGCATGCCATGCACAGAAACGTGCGTGGCTCAGCCAGTGATGTCAGTGCATGCTTTCTCTCCACGCTTGGGATCGGGAAGTAAATCCAAGAAAAATCCCAACTGGCGGGATGATGCCAACCCTCTGCTGGTGCTGCACCTGGCCATCCGGCACCTTATAGAAGCAGAGGTGAGTCTGGAGGACACTGGGGTGATGAGGCTGGGGGGAGCCAGTGGAAGGGGGCTGGTCGGAAGGAGAGAAGAAACAGATTAACGGAAAAAGAATTATTAACCAAATAAGGAATGCTGGTATTTTTCATTTCTCCATACATTTCATTGTATAATTCCTGTCCAAAACATCAAAATCTTTTGTGGCATCAATAGCCACTGTGTAATATCTTAATTTATCTGTTTTAATGTAATAAACTAAGGACTGGACTTTCCTTGTGGCTTAAAATGATGTTATTCCTTGAATAAAACAGAACTGATCTTGGTGGATGGCTTCTGGGAGAGCTCCTTTGATTCAATTAGCAACTAATTTTGCAATTATTTTACAGTCTGCGTTTAAGTTTATATCCTTCAGGTTTTACTGGATCTTTGCCTTCCTTCAGTATCAAAATTACCTTGGTTTCTTCCATTGTTTTAGGGGTCTTCCCAAGATCATCCACCAATTCTGAAATCAATGATTCAATCCATGGAAGAAGAGCTTCTATAAAGGCTATATAAAATTCTGTAGTAAAACCATTTAAGCCTGGTGCTTTCCTTTTAGGCAGGGGTAAACACTTTATCATTACAATTTAATCCAGCAATACTGGATTTATTTAGACATCCAAATCTTTGTTATTTACTTGATAGATCCTTTGAAAGATAGTTTTATACAATATAGAACTAGAATCACAATTTGTTGATCTTTAAACACTCTATTTCCAGATTCATCTTGATGGGCCATGATTAAGTTCTGTTGTTTTTTAAGTAATGTAGCTAAAAGTCTTCTGGTTTTATCTCTCTAGAGATATCGTATTGATTTCAGTCTCATAATATTTCTTGAAATTTCAATGCTGTCCATTTCCTTTTTTTCAATTGGAGATTATTACATTTTTGTTGATAAGAACTAAACTTTTTAAAGATTAAAGCAACTAATTGTTGCAATTTTTTTATTCAATTCCTTTTCTACTTGATTTTTCAGTTTATATTTGTATGCCTGAAAGGATATTATAGCTCCTCTTAAAACTGCTTTAAAGGGTCTCACAATTCCATCACAGGAGAGCTCCCATTATTAGTGTAAAACCAATATTCTCTTATCACCTGTCAAATGGTTTCAAAAATTATCATTTTTTTTAATAATTTGTTATCAAATGACCATGTCTAGTTAAAAACTGTAAATGCATCATGTACTCTAAGATTTAATTGAATCAGTGCATGGTCTGAGATCATGATTATATTTATTAATGGTTTATCAACTTGAGGGGTTAATGTTTTTGAAATGAAGACGTAATCAGTTCTTGAAAATGTTTGATTTTTTTTTTGCCAATATGTGAAAATTCTCTATTATTCTGAAACCCCCCACCCCCAACATAGTAGTCCCTGGCATCTAGTAGTCCCCCCGGCAAGCACCATCCCATTGCAATATAGCATCTGTCCCTGGTGGCTAGTGGTGCCACCCCGCTGATTACCGTCCCAATGTAATATATAATCTTTCTGTGGTGTCCTGTGGGTGGGGTCCTGCTCACCCACCAGACATATGAATAGAGTTTTCCTGGTGGCCAGTGATCCATCCCTCCACCCGCTCACCCAACAAACATATGAATAGAGTTTCCCTGGTGGCCAGTGGTCCCTCTCCCACCCGATCCCCTGTAACATAATGTTACACCATTCTCTGGCATGAAGTAGACCCCTCCACCCTGGCAGGTAGCACCCCACAACCCTGCTCCCCCCATTCTGACCCAAAGCCAGCATCCAGCCAGCCCTCCACTTCACAACCACAACTGGCTGTTAGTGAGAGTGCACTGTATACAGTTCACACTCATTGAGTTGAGAGTGTACTGTATACAGTAGGTTCTCATTGACAGCTCAGTTGGAAGCTGGTCATGGTGTTGAGTGGAGGGTTGTGCTGGTCACTGGCTCAGGGTTGGGATTGGTGGGGGAGTGGTGGGGCACTACCTGCCAGGGTGGGGGGCCTCTGGTCATCAAGGAATGGTGTAACATTATATTACAGGGGATTTGGTGGGAGGAGGGACCACTAGCCACCAGGGAAACTCTATTTATATGTTATGTGGGTGAGTGGGTGGGGGAGGGACCACTGGACACCAGGGAAAGATTATATATTACATTGTGACAGGGATCGTGGGGGGGTCACCACTATCCACCAGGGACTGATACTATATTACAACCAGACAGTGATCAGAGGGAGGTAATCACTAGCACTATGAGATATTCACATTAGAATATCAGAATGGTGATCAGTGGGTGGGGGAACACTAGCACCAGGGATAACACACTGGGACTAGGTAAATTTGGGGCAGCGCTGCACTAATTTGCCCAACAACCCTTACAAATGAGCCCATACTAGACATGCAAATGGCCCCTTATTGTCTTGCATGACCAATTAGGTCATTTTATGGGTCCTTTTTAATGCAGGAAATTTAACCAAGGCGCAAGCCATTTTGGTGCCCTATTTCAGGAGCCCTGTCTTTCCAGTGTTCACTGGCTTAGTGCTGGGTTCACATGGCCCCTATATTCAGTTGAATAGTGCTGGTGCACTATTCCACTGAAAAAGCATTTTTGGACACCTGGGCAACTGCAAGGTGGTGCACAAATCTGTGTGCTCTTCTTTGCACATTTCTGAATATGATGCCCCAGAGGTCAATTAAATCATGTACCACCAAAACATTTTGTAACAAACTAGACTGTTGCTTGTTAATTGGTAGAACCTTTGAAGATTTAACCAAATCAGGATTTAACAGGGCATTAAAATCATTGTATTGGCTGATATCCTTCATCTGAATTTTAACTAAGCTCTTGGTTAGGGTCATTAAGAAATCTGCATAAGCAATAAATGGTGCATATATAAAACCTATGGTAAATTGTTTATTGTATACCAACATTTTGATTAATTCTCCCTTCTAAATCTGTAAACACATTTAAAATTGTTGCATTTAGTTACTTCTTAACAGTTATCACTGTGTCAATTACAACTGCATTATTATGCTAGAACAAGCAGTTTCCTGAGTATACAAACAGTGCCGCAGCCTGATAGACTAAACATTAAGTAAGTCAATCAACTAAGGGAGAAATCAAGAGAAATGTCCATTTGGGAAATAAGTTCTAATGGCTTACAACAGGTGTAGAGAAAGGTATGCACCACAAATAAACTTCCTCTGGTGCCAGATAACTCCAGTGTTCATATAGAGGAGAATAGATTTGAGTCTTAGCAGCAATATCACTGTTTTAGAAAACCCCTCTTTGTCAGGCAGCTCAAGAAAGGGGGATGACTTGGAGCATGCTGATAGCAAGAGTGAATATGAAGATGATTTGCCACCTTCCTCATGGGCTAAGTCAATTTTGAGACAGATTCAGCAAACGAAAAAAAATTAGGCAAAATGGACATTTTTGAGATAAAACTTAATAAATGTCAAACAGTTTTAGATCAACTGATTATACAGAATAAGGATCTCAAACAGGAATGTACAAGTTACTCTGGCTTATCAAAGAATTGCTATCTTGGAAAAGAAAAACATTCCATTAAAAAAACAACTAAAATTCTTAGAGCAGAAAAATAAAGACTCTAAAGATAAATTGCTGGATTTGAAAGTTGATCTAGCAGAAAAATATATGCATTATTGGAGTACTGGAGTCATGGGACAATGAGAACTAATTGAATCAAATCTTAAAAAAAATATTGCAGTTGTACCTTGACACAAATACAGCTAATGTCAATTTTGAGCCACCTCATACAATCATTGCAATATTTGTCAAATCTGAGGATAAAGAGAAGTCAATGTCAGAAGTATACAAGAAGAAAATAATTAAAAGGATGGGGGTTTCTATATCAATTTTTAAATACCTTTCACCTGATTTTATTACTGAATGACAGAAATGTGATGCTTTAAGAAAAAGATTATGGGACAATGCTGTTGAAGCTACAACAATTTACCCAGCAAACTTGAAGTTATAATTGATGGAATTAGATATGCTTATGAATCACTGCAAGAGGCAGAAAATGATTTACAGATTAGAATGCCTTAATTATTCCAATGACTATGCTTAGTAAGAACAATTAAAAAATGTGTAATTGCTCAATTTAAAGAAGGGCTATGTAAGTTTCTAATTGACTCAGGAATAGTTCTCCTCTAGGTTTAAGAGGTTATAGAAATATTCAGAGCAGCCAGAAAAGGGGTGGGGGGATAAGGGAGCATGGTGGAAATTAATGTCAAGCAGCTAGGGTGGGCAGCATTATGTTTTTTTTTTTTGTTTTTTTTTTAGTCTTGGATTAAGTTCTTTGTTATGTGTCTTTTGTTGTACGTGTTTGGCAGGGGAAATGGGGTTAGTCTGTTTAGATTATGGGATGGGTACAGATGACATTTTTATTATGAAAGCAATAACACATGATGAGGTGTGGGTTATCTCCTGATAAGAGCACACACAGGTGTGTGATAAGCACCTTGTGACTTATGCACCTGGGCATGCTCTTATCAGGAGATAACCCACTCCTCAGAGTGTGTTATTGTGCTTATACAATGGGCCCCCCAGTAAAGATCTCAATTTAAGAAATGCATACACAGAGTGTATGTAAAAATGAGTAAAAAAATATTCTCAGTAGAAAATAATAAAAAAGTAGTCCCTGTCATTGTGTTTGACTGGACCTTAATTTAGTATAGGAGTTGGTGTTTGTGTCTGCAATCCCAGCTGCCCACACACCTGATACTGGTAAAAGTTTTAAAGAAATACTTAAAATTATTTAAAAAATATTTGGTTGATCCTGTCATTTCCAGCAAGTGCTATGGAAGGAGCAGCTTGAGTTCTGACAGCATTAACGAGTACTGTCAGTACTGTAACATGAAGTCCTGTCAGATATTTGGAGTAAGGTACTTTGTGTTTAAAAAGTTTAATAGTGTGTATTTTTCCTTAGCTTTACTGTTTTCTGTAACAGAAGCCGTCAAGAGTTGAAAACCAAAAGCAAACAAGTCCACTATTGAGGGAAGTAGGTGGAAGTCTGAGAGGGCGTTGCTATGGCAATACATGCTCATGGTTGTTTGTAGTTTTCAGAAGCTGTGACTCCTATGGTCTCATCTTTGTGGTGTCTGCAAACAAACATAGAAGTCAGAAAATAAACATGTTGTGCAGTTTAAAAACTCTGGCACTGTACTTTTCACAGGGGAATGATTACAGGGCCCGGCTGTCTACAGAAAGAAAATGGCAGGGGTAAAACGGACAACTGGGTGAATGGCTGCTGTGGAAAAGACAAATAAATAAGACAGATTTATTTTTTAATAAGGTGATTTGCAAAACGTTTTCTTACTTGTCATTTTGTGATTTTAACGTTTGCAGCTGACTGATGCGTGAGCCGACCACTCAAGACTGACTTCCTGTTAGGGTCGCCTTTCACACATTAAGGTCAGCTTTAGTGAGTACTGTCTGCTTTACAGTTTGAGCTGTGCCAGAGGGTGTTTTTGTTTAAGATTGGCACAGCTCACTGATTTGATGTTGTTATGGGGTTGGGCAGAGGAGGTTACTGCTGGTTGGCTAGTATACTTTCTGATAAGGACACCACTTAGAAGATGTACTAGTCATTCATTCGGATTTCTGGATTTCTGAAGCCCATTTTATAAGTGGTCTTAGTAAACTGGAAAGGAAAAAAAGTATAATTATCCTCCATAAGCAAATATTACTTAATTGGGGGTGATTTCCTGGGCAACTTGGTTATATATAGTACAATTTTATTCTGTTGTGACTACAACTAAAAGAATTAGGTTTGCCTCATATAAAATTAATGGGGTTCATTCACCTGTTAAATGAACTATATCATTAAATTATATTGAAAAATTCAAAGCTGACTGTACATGTATTCAGGAAACCCATTTTAATAATGTAGAAACAAATAAACTGAAATGGAACTGGATATCCCACACTGTAAGTTCTGAAGGGGCAAACACGAAAGCAGGTGTAGCAATAATTCTTAGCAAATCACCACATGCCTTGCAAGTTTTTTGTTTTTTTTTAGCAATCTCACTGGCCCTTTCTTCTTCCACACTTACCCCCTAAGACCTGGCCCCTCCTTAGGCTCTGCTCCTGACCCACCTCCATGTATCTCACTCCCTGTCATTCCCAAAATTTGGCCTCCTTGGTCCTCTGTTGCAACTGAACAAAATCTTACATAACAAAACAAGACACTGAAAATTTGTAATCCCCTATGTGGAACTTCTGGTTTGATTTATGACTAGTGGCTAAAGAGGAACTGTCATCACTTAGAGTCCTATACCCAATTGTGCATGTCATCTTAACTTTCACTTTGTGGTAAAAACATAATACGTTTACTGCTGTATAGCAGTTTGTTTCACACTAATTCTGTTGAATCGAAAGCTGACATTTTCTGTAGCAAGAAATACCAGAATCCCCTGCTGCTGACATCAGAGGAGGCTGCAGCAGTGGGAGATTCAATAGACAGCAGTACATGTTAGAGTTTTATGAGCTCTGATCTTTTGTTTGCTGTTCCTGCTGGCCTGCCTGGGCTACGTATAGTCACAGGTGATGGTGCTTTGTCCCAGGAGAAGAGCTGAACCAGCAAACATATGACATTAGAGCTTATTAAAGCTCTAAAATACACTGCAGGCTATTGAGTCTCTAACTGCCACAACCCTCCTCTGATGTCAGCTGCAGGGAATTCTGGGATTTGTAGTTACAAAAAATATCAGCTTCAGGTCAATAGAATTAGTGTGATACAATCTACTATACTGCAGTAAACAGCTAGTAAACAAAATATTTTTGTTCACAAAGTGCAAATTAGGACCAGACCCATACTTGGGTGTGGGGCTCTTTATTGCTGACAGTTTCCCTTTAAGTTCTGCACTTTCATAGTCTGAAAGAAAACAAAGGCAGAGGACTGTAACTGACACTTGACTGCACACAACAGTGCAGTAAGGATGTCACAACAAGCCTTGTTCTAAAGTCCTTACAGACTAAACCTTGTTGCCAACACTCTTTCTACATCTGTATGTACCGTTTCATCTTACCATGGACACCCACTTTCAGGGGGATTTGAAATAGGACACCAATAGAGTTCGTGATAGTGTGGGTAAAAAGTTCTTCACAGAAGAAACTAGGTAAAATATTAACAAAACAAAAAAAATATGACTTAAAGAAAAACATTTATATAAGGGCCCACACCACCCATCCATTTCAAAGTTTTTTAAGTAACAACATTTTTGATTTTTAATATTTTTATATACTTCTTTTCTGCTGAGGTCTTTTTTAACCCCAGCCTGATGAATCCTATTGATGTGAACATTAAAATCCACCCTCAGAATGGGTGTTTGCAGTGAATGATGGCATGTACAGCAAACACCCATTTCAGGAGGGGGGATTTGAAAGTTTACACCAATTGGGTTATATCAGGTTTGGGCTAAAAAAATACCCAAACAGAAAAAAGTAGGTTAAAAATATTAAAAAACAAACAAAAAAAAAGTTATCTATTGAAGAAAGAAGAAAACATTTACATGAATGGGCCATTAAAATGAATGGGACCTAGTCACCTAAATGTGGTAAGCAGACGGAGGAGCTGCACTTCAAGGAACATTGAGGATTCAGAATTGAGAGACAATAGGAGTCACAATGAGAGATGGAGGTGGGTGTCAGGGGGTGGTGAGAATGGTAGGGTAAATGGAAGGTGGGAAAGGTTGGTAGGTTATTTGTTTAATTAATAGTTTGGTGAATGGGGGAATAATGACATGGATTTCAGGGGATTAGGGACAGTAATAGTTAATGCTGGAAGGGTTGGGCACCTCACTGCTGGAGTAGTGGGGCAAATGGTAATGTATGCCAGCAGTGAACTTTTGGGGGAATGAATGGTAATGTTAACCTATGGCAGGATTGGGCATCTAACTGCCAGACATCATGGGGGAGCAGCAATGTTTACTAGCTGTAGGATTGGACAACTGACTGCCAGTCTTTTTAGGGATGAATGGTAATGTTTACCAGTGGTGGCATTGAACACTCTACTACCAGACCTTTGAGGGAGGGGGGTTAATGGTAATGTTTGTTGGTGGTGAGGTTGGGCACCCAGCCACTGGACTTTGGCGGGGGAATAATATTTACCAGTGGTGGGGTTGTGCACCTGACTGCAAGACTTCAGGAGGGGTAAACATCTGGTTTCCACAGTGCACTGCAGGTAGTGCTCCATAGAACATAACACTGGAAGTGCTATGGTGGGAGGGGGAGGAAAAGAGAGAGTTAACCAAAGGGCATAAGTTGCACAGCATCTTCAAAATGGCAAAGCCAGAGGATTCAAGTGAGACACTAGACCGGGTAGCTGCTCCTTACCTCATCTCCTGCTTCCCAGTGCTAAAATCCAGCCTAATTATTCCTAATAGAGCAAGAAAATATATAGTCAACCCTTATTTACTGCAAAGGATACTATTACACATTTTGGAGATTGCACCTTTGGTGGAAAATGGAGGTGGAGATGCATTCTGTGTCTCCAGGGCATGCTCCACCCATTACTCCTGACAAGGCCTTGAAGAAGCCTAAGGCCCAAGCGGTGGGCCCTGGCTGCTCAGCTCCTAGTACACCAGTCATTACTCCCACAATGGCTGGTATGCGATTGACAGAAGAACGATTTTTAGCTGAATGGTTACCCTTTAAAGAGGCTGTGCAGACCATTACCTCAGAGCTTAAATCGTTAAAAACAGATGTCCAGGAAGTTGGGTGGACAGTGAGTGATGAAGAAGCCTGACCTTTCTCTCTCAAACAGTGGAGTGACAAATCCAACCAAGACTGGCAAGGAATGGAACAAAAACATACTCAGTTGGAATACAAATTGGAAGATCTTGAAGGACGCAGCGGGCCATCTAATGTGATAGTTTTCAGTCTTTGTGAAAAGGCTGAAGGACTGAACCTGATTTAATTTATTCAAAAATGATATGCCAAATTAGATGGGCCATCCCCCAGTGTTACAAGATACATCATCGAATGGGCTCACCACTCGTTGACACCGATGCCCACTGATGAAGTCCCTGCTCGCCTATTTATTTCAAATTCTGAAATTATCCAGACAAGCAATACCTTTTGAAGAATGTTAAAGAACTGCAGAAATTTTCCTAGGATGGCTCAAAATTGAGAATTGTGCAGGACCTGCTGAATACAGTCCACCAGCAAAGAGCAGCATACCACCCTATAGTGACCAAGATAATGGTGGCTGGTCTTCGTTTTAGGGTTTTCTATACTGCCTGGCTCCAGGTCCTAACTGGGAACACATGGAAGTCCTGTGACTCTGCTGAACAAGATAATTCAATGCTGAAATAGTTGTTGCCTGATGTTTTTAAAGACTGCTGCTTTTTTGCTGAAGATCTTGTTTCATACTGGGAATATGCATCGATCTACATTGTTCTGCTTCTGTACGTTTGATAGATCTATTTTAACTTGGAAGACCTCATTTGCTACTAATCGACTGTCACCTGCTTTCTACTCTATTTGGATTCCCTTGTCATTTCCCTTACTATTTGTTTTTTTTCTTGGAGGTCTCTCTTACTTATGGAAAATCAAGTACCTGCAGGGGTGAGTATAAGATCATCTCTTTCTCATCAATGGAGGATTTTACATTGATTAAAAATTTTGAGCTGAACTTGTTTCTGACATCGAATTGGTTGGGGATGCACCTTGTTCCTACAATGCTTTTTTTCGGAATCAATCTCTCCCAAATTGAACTAATCTACTTCAGCAGCAGCTGTGTTCTATCTTCAGGTTTTATGGCATCTTGGTCCACACATAACTCTTGGTCTTAGATCCCACAGCGATGCCCTGCCTGTGCGATCTGCCTGAGCAGAGCTACATTTCTTCTTCAACCTAGGTTTCTTTGTAAAAGATGATGCCCAAGAGACCTTAGATCTGGTTTCAATCACACATTGCCTCTTCAAGAACATTTTGGCTATGAGGTTTGGGACACTTATCTCAGGTTGGTCTGCGGATGTCTTGATAACTGCCCTTTTGCCTATTCTGTAATACTGCTTTGCTTTAGTTCTGTTCAGTATATAGTTATTCAGGGTACCTACCCCCTACTGACTTTCAAACTGTGTAAAGATTGTTGATTGAATTAGGATGCTTAACTGCAGTGGAGGCAGTCCTCATGTATCAGGGTCCAGTCTGTTGATTATTTTAATCTGGACCTCAATGGGATGTTATATGACTTTTCTGGGACTCTGGGATACTATCCTTGGGGTGTATGGGATTCTTTTTGTATTTTATTCTTTAATTTATGTTTTTGGAGTAAGAGAAATTAAGAAAAGAGAAAGACAGATTGAGGATACAGATGAATAGAAAATAGGGAAAGAGCCAAATAAATACAAGAAGCTAATTTCTTTCTTTCCTTTATGTTTGGTATATGCACTAGGGTTACTCTTCCAACAGACAAGATGCACAAATATATATTTTTGTGGGCTTTGTCTTAACTTTTCAGCATATCATATTATCTTGAAGTCTGTTCGTGTAAAGGAGTTGTTGATGTTAGCTTCTAAAATAGGTGAATTTCAGATTTTATGTACTGTAGTAACACACTGCATGTATAACCTTCTGGATGTGTTGTAGAGTTTACATCTCTATTGTAGTTTGGGTTATGAGATTGTAACATGTTCTTTGTTTGCTGGGTTGGGGTAGGGGTTGGAGGGGAGATGGAACCAAACTCTTGGAGGCCATCATGCACCAGGCATCAGTTGGGTAGGTGGGTGGAAATGGGGATGAATTTTTAGGATGCGTGAAGGGGGCTGGTGGGGTGGGTGACTGGAGATTGTATGTGTTGTGGGTTGGCAAAGGGTGGTGGGTTGGACCCGGAGGATGTTCTGTTGTGTTTTAGTTCAACTCAATTGCATAGATATGTTTGGCTGTATAATACCATTGTGAATTTGGTTTTATATGATATCTGTTGGTTTCCACTTTTGTTCTTGGACTGTTAAGGGTGCTCAATCCCCTAAGAAGAGATCTAAAATCCTGTTGCATGAATACACACAGCAGATTGATATAGGACTACTTCAAGAAACACATCTTCCCCCCTCAGCAGGTCTCACTTTTAAGGTGATCCTGGGTAGGGCAGGTGTTCGGGGCCAGAAAGAACTCTCGTAGATGTGATATGGCCATATTAGTAGTGCAAAGGGTTCATCTTCAAACGCTAGAAGAAGTGGTGGACCCCCAGGGCTGTTACCTTCTTTTGCGGGCATTATTAGGACATACCAGTGTTGTCTTGGACATTGTCTGCAGCCCCACAGTGGATGACCCTAGTTTTTTTCTACCCTCCTTAAACTACTACTACTGCCACCCTGGGCTTCCCTTCCTATACTACTTGCAGGGGACTGGAATATTGTCCTCAGCAATGATCTAGACAGAACTGCTAACAGCCATCAGGGTTTAACCCATGGACAAACAGCCCTGAGTACCTTTGTGGATTCATTGGGATTAATTGATCCATGGAGAGTTATCAATCTGATACTGTGGGAATACTCCTTCCATTATATCCCTCATGTTCCTTTTCTAGGATTGATTTCTTTTTATTAGGGGTGAAGCACCTTTCAAATATTTCCTTTATGTCATTATAGTGCTAAAGTGGTCTCAGATTATCATCCAGCCATTATTCAATTAAGTTTTCCCTCCCTTTTGGAGAGGGATAAAACTTGAAGTCCAAAGAAATAGTACAACACCTTCATCATTTCATTTGAACATTTCTAGATCTCAACTCTGCTTCCACTCACAAACTAGATGTGTTATGGGGAGCTTTAAAGTGTGACCTTAGAGGTGAGCTGATATGATTGTCCTCTAAATGTAAAAAAAAATTAAAATCAGAAAAGTCATCTCTGCTTTTGGATCAAATTAGGGCCTTGGAGAGGCAAATCTGTTTGTTGTCCCCTAGTGCAGACTGGGAACATTTAAAACTACAGTACTTCTTGCCAAGTATCATGAGACCTTGGGTGAGAAAGCAGAACATCTATTATTAAGGATCAAAGTTAGATACTTTGATGAGGGAGAGAAAGCAGGTAAGCTTTTGACCCTACGGTTGAAAATGCAAATGGAGGATAGAATTGTCTCTTCTTTGCATAATAACTCAGGCCAGTTGATTACTTTGCCCTGTGATATTGTGGCTCAGTTTCGGGATTTTTATCAAGACCTATATACCCACACACTGAACACCTCCTGTCAAAAACAACTAGAGACCTTTATACAAGATCTTGATATACCAGGTTTGTCGGATGCCCAAGCTGAAACCTTGTAGTCACCATAAAATTACAGGAAATTAATCCGGCTATTGACTCTCTAGCCCCTGATAAATCTCCTGGTCTGGATGGGTACACTTCCAATTTTTATAAAAAGTTTAAAGTCCAGCTGGCCCCCATCCTACTTGACATGTTTAATTATATTTTTTTAAATAGTATTTCTGACCCGGCTTTGACTGAAGCCCTCATAGTGGTCCTGTTAAAACCCTGGAAAGATCCCCAACAAGTTTCTAATTATAGACCTATTTCACTTATTAATGTTGATTTTAAGACATTGGCTAAAATATTGGTTACTCGGTTAAACTGTGTTTGAGATTCTCTGTTTAGTCGTGAGCAAGTTGGATTTGTGCCAGGGAGACTGTCAGCGGCGAAAGCTCTCTCATCTTATCTCCGCATCTGAAGAGTCCTCCACACCAGCGGTGTTGGTCTCCCTAGATGCAGAAAAGCCACTTGATAGGGTTTCATGGGATTATTTGTTTAACATACCTCCCAAATATCATATCCCTTTGGAGTTTTTCCAGTGGCTCAGGGTTTCTCTACGCCCGCCCTTCAGCTCATGTTCAGTACAATGAGGTCTTATCAGAGTGGTTTTATTTGCAGCAGGGCACCAGGCAGGACTGTCATCTTTCCCCTTTTCTATTTAATTTATTCTTAGATCCCTTAATTAGGAAAATTAATAGTGCCCCACAAGTGTCAGATATTTTTATTGGTCCCACTCAATACAAGTTATCTGCATATGCCGATGATGTACCACTGCTTATTCCTTGTTTAGACACCTCCCTGCCTTGGATATTATTAAACTTTTATCAGTTCTTCTAATTATAAATAAAATTTGACCAAGATAGAAGTTATACCGCTGAATGCAGCAACTACGAGGACTAGTGTGGAGCATTTAGGGCTGATATGGACTAAGCATAAACTTAAATATTTGGGAATATATCTTAGTTTTTTCCCATCTACAATGAAACAATATCATTTGGATTTGGTGGTTGAGCAAATTAAACGTGATCTAAACCATTGGAAGCTTATCCCTATTTCACTTTGGGGATGTCTCAGTATAATTAAGTTAGATGTGCTGCAACAAATTCTTTATCCATTGCTCATGCTAACCCGGGTATTGCCCAAAAGTTGGTTTGCCACAGTGCATAGAATACTTTCTAATTTTTTGTGGAAGGATAAACCATCCAGGAAAGCCTTGTCCAAATTAATGGTCCCTAAGGAGACAGAAGGGCTGAGGGCCTCTAACTTCTTCCTGTATTATTTAGCTATACATAGCTCCAGATACTTTAAATGATATAGGCCTGAACTGGTGAAATTTCTTTTAGAGTATGTCCCTCAATGGTTGGACATTAAGCGATATCAGTTTCAACAGTTAAGAATGGACCTTCAGGCAATACTATATGCCCCCTGGAAAAAACTTCCCAGAACCCTGTTGTACACTCCCATATGTATATCGATACAGGTGAATAGGTAATTATGTTCTCTACTTAAAATGGATAATATCAGGGGTGTTTCCCAACCACTGTTGGGGTACCCCAATTTTAAAATTGTCGGTCAATTAATCACCAAAAAGTTATGGCAATATGCTACAGTTCGTAAAGTGGAGCATTTTTTTACAGAATGGTAAATTACAAACATTTTCTGCAGCTCAACAAATGTATGAGATACCCCCTTCAGGATGTTTCCAATACCTCCAGCTTACCCACTTATTAACTTACTATGTTGGAGCCAGAGAATGATCTGTTGTATATGGGTCATGTAGTCTCACCCTGGCTGCAAATACTGTTGCTCCTCATGCGGTCTCTTATTATTATAATAAATGCAATAAGATTCTCTTGTTGCAAGACCCAGCTTAAGTATATTAATGGTACCAGGTGCTCCCTTCTCTGACAAGGACATATAACTGGCCTAAATTATGCTGAAATACTTACAAATACCTAAAATAGGACAGGCATCGGTTTATGAAGTTCCAAATTTATCACAGTCTATATTATACACCAGTTAAAACTGCATAAAATGGGTAAGATTTCTTCTCCTATTTGAGCCAGATGTGGTAAAGAGACAGGGACGTTGTTTCATACCTTTTGAACATGTGAGAAAATGGTTCCTCTATGGAATGCCATATGCCACAGATTGGACCTCTTATTGGGCCTAGATTCAGCCTTTCTTCCAGAAATATGTTTATTAGGGGCCTTTGCAAACACTTTAATTTGGAACCAGCGATTGTATATGGCAGTAAACTCTGCCTGTACTAAGAAATTTATTATAAGGCATTGGTGTGACTTAACAGTTCCCCATTATCAAGAATGGTATCAGGAAATCATGTTTGCTTTGCAGGTGGAATGGATTATTGCCAGTTTATCAGATCATCTGGATAAATATAAGAAAGTCTAGGAATCATTATGTATTTTATTAACACTATAAAGCATTATGCTATTTCTTATGTGCACATGTTGGGTATTCCAGTTGTGGGGTATTGCTCTTTAAGTCTAGGTTCACAGTTCCCACATCTGGGTATCTCTTAATTAATGGATTGGGCACAGAACCATATTAAATCTTGTTGTGTGTTATGATATGTTTTACTATATATTTATTTTGTGAACTAGTATAATCTTCTGGGCCAGGGTAAATGGGGAATCGGGGGGATGGATGGGATGATCTGGTGAGGAAGGTTGCAGTGTTTTTGTAGGGTTAAATGTTATATGCTGTATCGCCTGATCATTTCTTCATGGTAAGTTGTTTGTATTTGTTTTAAAAAGTTCAATAAAGCATACTTAATACGAAAAAAAATGGCAAAGCCAGAACAGTGGTGGAATGGTGAATATCTCTGAAGCATTTGCTTTGCGGTTCACTGCTTAAGGCTGAGCAAACTATCATCTCACATGAGCCAGTAAAAGTGCTTTAGAGAGTTAACTACCTATCCAAGTGAGCTGATGCAAGTTGGCTCCAGCATATCACTGGCGGTGGTATGGAAATGAGCATATTTTGCATGATTCAAAGCCAAGACATTTTGGGAGGAAGTTAATGGACACCATCAGATGCTGTGCTTGATTGAAACAAAGCGTGGCCCACACATGAAGTTCTGAGTGCTAGACATGTGCATCATGTCAGTGGTAACCAGGAAATAGTCTCCATAATTAGATGCTTCCATGAGACTTGTGTTGGGCATCTCAGCAGAGCAACTCATTCCATGCCACTAAACTGCAGCTTCTTATACAGTGTAGGTATAAGAACAACCTAAAGTGCCACCAACAGAGTAGACATGGTGTACAGTTTGAGATGTAAAATCTCAGATTGCACATAGCTATCAAAGTGCTAGAAATACCAACACTTAGGGGAGGATTGTGAAAGTATGATCTTATGCCACCTCTCCAGAGATAAAATGAGAAGTGAGCACCCCAAACTATTAATGCCAGGAGATTAGTGGGCTGAACCAAACCGGTGGTGTCAATATGCAAACAACAACCTGATCAACTGAATGACTCCATCATGTGCAACCAAGATCAATCTAATCAGCATACATCCCATCACCAAAAATAAAATTAGTGTGGAGATCATTGATGCTTCACCCAGTGAGGATGATGAACCATGTGCTCTGTTTTATACCAGAATCATCTGAAAGAGTATGAGTGAGCTCCCACCAGCAGTTGCTACAGAGACTTTGGAAATGATGGAAAATCATTTACAAGAGACACTGACAGCAATCAGATGCTCAGCATCATAGAAGGGGTCCAGTACCAACTACAGAAACATGTGGATGAAGAGCAGCTACTGCTAGCCACCAAATCAAAGGCAGAGAGCCAGACATTGAACCTTAGAATAAAACAGAGGATCAGGACAAGGGATGAAGATTCCAATGGGGACTGATGACATGGTTGTCCTGCAGTACCATGAAAGGCTGCACATACCACTACACTGAACATGCATCAACTGAGGTTTTCATGTTCCAGTGTCATGTGCAGACACGATTTGGGAACCATGATTAAGGTCCTCATCTTTCTGCAATTTCACGGTCACAGATACTGTCACAGAATATATTTGTTGCTCTTTTCTTTACTTCAATTGGCTCCCACCCCTTCCAGACACCTCCACCCCATCACTCTTATGTCCACCAGAGCTTACGTCATGAGGTCTCTCCCTCTAGGCCTTAACCCCTCCCCCCCCCACTCAGAAGGGTCAGTGGAGTTCAACAACATCCAACTATCACTCAGGATCCAGTTCAACTAATGGGATCTGGCTGGTTGGATGTGGGTCCTGCAGCTGTGTGGCATTATCCTGATGACTGGCATTTCCATATTCTTCCTGAGATGGTGCAGTGCACAGTGACATCATCACACACGCCTTTTACTCCCACTTCAGTTTACTTAATGTAAACAGAATAGTTTTCTGTGTTTACATAAACTGTGAAATTGTTTTCTGAAGTCCACATGAACTGCATAATCATATTCTTTAGTTTATATAAACCCCAGAATATTGTTCCTCATTTCACATAAACTCCACAGTCTTAATCAGCAGATTACATAAACTGCAGAACAATTTTCCGTAGTCTACATAAACTGCAGAATGTTGTTTTGTGGTTTGCATAAACCACAGAATAGTTTTCTGCAGTTTATATACATTCTGAAATGGAGAATAAACAAAAAATAATGACAATTCAACATGATGGAGTATTTCTTTTCCATTATTACATCACAATGGCACAAAAAGCGTCATAGTACCGAGTTCATATACTGAACCAAATCATTTTTTGAGGAATGTCGATGGAGCAATGCTGGGTGTTTCAAAGCATCCAATTCAAAAATTCAGAATGACTCCCTTCTTAATAGGAGGGAATCCTCTTTCTTTCAGAATGCACTCATCCTGCAGGTAATCTGGTTTCTGGATCAAGGAAGGATGTGAATTTTGCTGCAAGAGCAGTAGTCTGCTGATTCTTGTGGAGGCTTGCTTGTAGAATATATGTTTAGCTAGATTAATTGGGCCAAGAACCTTTGGAGCCTTGCAGTTTCTCTGTTGTAAGCTGTCATAGTAACCTGTTTCTAGTTATTTGACTGTTTAACCACAATTCTGTTTGCACTGTTATACTATTAGAACAGTTAGTATACTGTAACATTAATCATGTTGCACACAAGGTTTTGTGAGATACAGAGAAGGGTCTCCCTGAGGCAGACTGCATACATAGAATTGGTAGGGTTTTTTTGTGAACCTGGAACTCTCTCTGGAAGGGTGTGCTGATATGCTGCTGTATGTAACCCCCCTGTTACCCGGGGTTACAAGAATCCAAGTAAAACCTAGTGGCAGGCAGGGAAGGCAGTTTGTGAAATTCCAGTTAAATGGATTTCACACTGTCTCACTCTGTTCTCAGTCTCAGCTGAGACTGAGGGATGACATCATTTTAGAACTGTTGCAGCTGCATATGCCACACTGGAATGTTGCAGCTAGGGAAGTTAGGATAGAATGTTGGAGAATTTGAAGTCAGTCTGAAGTAGGCTCAAGAGAGAGAGAAGGATGTAGATCCTGTAGTACAGTGGAGGGAAGGGGTGCCCTGGAGGAGCAGGCCCCTCTGCCCTCAGCTCTGTCACAGAGCTACCTTAGGGTATGTGCCTCCACCATAAGAGAGGCACAAACCATCTCCCAGGGGCAATCCCCTGGCCTGGGAAAAAGGAAGAAGCTGCCTGATGGAGAGTACTGGGGCACTACAGCTTTGAGTAGTAGAGATTCCTACAGAGTTGTGGACACCTGCAACATGGAGGGTGATGAAGCTTTGATAAAAGGCCAGTGTCATTCACCAAAACAGTGAGTAAATAAGTCTCTGGGGCTGTGGGTCAGTCAGGATGCCAAGTCCAGGGCTTATAGGACAGTGAGACAGAAATGATTGTTATATGTGGGAGGTCTTCAGGGAAAGACAGTTACTGCATTACAAAGCCATGTACAGTTTGCACTACAGTAGCCAGTGAAGTGTGTTTAAACAAAGGAATGGCCAGGTATGGGTCTATGGAACAAGAGGTGGGAGACCCCCCCCAGCTGGCGTAACATGGCTCACCTCCACGGATTTGATTTGAAACACCAGTTACCCTTCTTTCAGGTATCGGCCAGTGCTTGAAGAGGGTGCCCAGACGTTGGGATGGAGTAGAGGGTGGTAGTGTGCCACTAGTTGAAGAGTCCAAGTCATATGGAAACTTAGAATCCAAGATTGGATATGTATCTGTGTGTTCACCTAATCTGCATTACCAGGAGTGTATCCCCATGGGGGTCTGTCTATGCTTTTTGTTCAGAGTGTTTGAATAAAGCCACACTTTAGAATCCCAACTTCTGTTATGGACATTCAGTAACTGCTTCCTGTGTCTGGATTACTTAGGGGTCCCTGTGCAGAGTAGCCAAACCTAATCACCATGCCAAGTGACACCTTTCTCACCAAGTTTCAGTTTATAAAAATGGAGGCACCACGTCATAGGACCTAGGCCCCTCAACCTGTCACTAGCCACACAGGCAGGGGTTGTAGCCCTCTCAGTTTAGCGCTGACTGGGGGTTACATGTAAATTACAAACTTTTTATAATAACCCCTCCCACCCAGTTCAGCCCCACCCCCTCCCTACCTCACCCTTCGAGCTGTCCCGGAGTCACCTTTTTTGAAGTAGTAGTGCTTTTATTAGTTCCCTCACTGTGTGGCAATCACCACCTCTCTAATTTCACCACCAGACCTGAATTCCAGTTTCTTGTCCCAAAGTGCTATGTGCTCAACCACATACAGCACTACTGGAGTGAGTCACTGGCATTCTGGTGGGCAATTAAATTAAAAAGATGAAGATCACTGTGCAGTAAAGGAGTCAGTATCACGCAAAAAGAAAACACTGAAAGACCATCACTTTACCTAGACTCATCTACCCTATGAATAAAAGATAAAAGTCGTCACAATATCTACAACTTAGTCACACATGTTGGGGTGGGGGATAGTACATGAAGCTTCATGCAGTTTCTGCCCTTTGAGTTTTTGGTGTATTGATATACTGTACATGGTGGAATAAGGTTATTAGTTGCAAAGTAATAGTTGATCACTTATAAATGGCCTGCTTTTGCAAGTCAGAAGTGTTGAATTTCGACCCATTTTTTAAATAGCAAATAAAGCAATACTAATGCTAAAATTAATAAAACATGTTAATTCAGTAAGTCTCTGAATAATTTTGATTCTGAGGAGCAATACTGATGTCGCCATGAATGCACAGAGGGGGGAAGGCAGTGCAGTGAATAATGCATACAAATGCATCAAGCATGTGTGGGATAGGCACAATGGCAAATGATGTAGCGGTAAGGCAGTGAGAGGAGCAACAGTGACCACATAGGGTCTGCGGTGCTGGAACAGGCAGGAAAAAGGGGCAGACTAAATGGGCCTAAGGTTCTTTTCTACCTAGAAAGTCAATGTTTCTAATGTAGTCATTATGCCACAGGAATGCACATGATGCTATAAGAAAGCACATCAAGTTGCTGTAACTGTCTTGGGGCAGGCACTGCAGGTCAAATCAGTGAGGCAAATAGTTGCTGATGTGGTGGAAGATGCAATATTTACTGGTTAGTGCAATAATCAATCGCTGGCACAACCTCACAGACTCCATTATTCACATGTGTGAATAACCAAGTTCCATTAATCACCATTCTAAAAATAGGTTTCACTGCAGTTAAGCACCTGTCTCACAGTCTGCCCTCATGCTGGTTGTTCACTCATGCTCCCTCATGAAAACCGTCGGTACAAATGACAGATGTCTCGGCAGATAAACAAAACCAAAACCAGTCACAGTTTCCTAATAAAATAGTACAAAAATCATGCCAAAAAAAGGCAACTTCTTCAAGAAAAAGCAGCTATGATTTAGGCATTTAAATTGAGTCAGTTGGTGCTTCTTGAAACGGCTAATTGCAGAGGAGCAAACGCATAGTGAATAAGTCAAGGAACCTACACTACTGAAGACGCTCACAGAGTGGCTGTTCCTCAAATTAAATTGTTTTTTTTTTCCCATTCAAACTTACTTTACTGGTGCTGAGTTGTGCACAGTGCCCAGCTTCCTAGGGAACATCAGAGGACTACCATGAAAGTAGTTGCAGGGTGCAAGCTCCGGTAAGAGGAGGCAACCAGGGAGCAGAGGATTTGTTGGCTCTACCTGTAGGATTACTGGAAACACCAAAGAACCAGTAAATAAATATGAAAAATAAAACATGGAGAAGTGTGTAAACTTGAATTTTATGCACACCCTCAGTGTGCGATGCCCAGATAAACTCTCAGGTTTATTGGGCATCTCATACCTCGAGGATGCATAAAATCCTTGTTAACCACACTTCCCCTTGAATTAGTCTACGTTATGCAGGGTGAGATCAACGTTGTTTATCCTGATTTTTCAAATGCCTAACACTGATGATGGATGCTTAAGTAAGAGGGAGCGCACAGAGTATAGAAGATAATATTTCTTTAAAACATATAGCTTAATGAAGCACAGCCCAATAGTTGTTGATAAGCACACAATCTTAGCTATCACATAAAATGAGATGGTTGTGCTAGTTCTACTGTTTTTTTTTTTTTTCAATCAGATTGCTGGTGAGGCACTAGTGACAAACTGTCTGGTCATGCTTGTGATGATGTCTATGATTCTGATCGTCCTTTTTCCTGGTGTTATTAAAGGCCCTTCTATGGAAGGAAAAGAAAACTTAAGACCAACAAAAATGGAAGATCAAAGAAGCACAAAGAGATAGAAAGCATAAGCCTAATTATATTTAACAAAAAGCAAGACCTTAGTCTGGAATTGCAGTGGCAGCCTAGGAAATTGAACCTCCACCTATCTGCAGTAGATGTACATTAGCTGAAGCGCGTAGAAATCCTCAAGGTACTAAATGAACTGAGGTCAACAACCAGTACATTGGATCCTATTACCTCACTTCTGGTGAAGGCTGGGTGGGATAGTGTAGGTCCAGTGTTGGTTGAGATTGTCAGTGACTTACAAAGGAATGGGGTCTTCCCATGTTCCTGGAAAGCAGCTGCAGTGAGGCCCCTCACGAAGAAGTTATATTTAGATCCTGATATTGGCTTCAAAACTTTCTGCCTATCTCTAACCTTCATTTTTTCGGAATGGTTGCTGAGAAAATGATGGCTTACCAGCTGATGAGACTGATGAGGGATCTTGAGGAATACAGTCTCTATCAGCCTTTCCAAGCCAGTTTCTGAGCCAGGCATAGAACTGAGATAGTCATTTTTAGGGGTGATAATGATCTGCTAATGCTGAGGCATCACAGAAGAGATACAGCATCAGTTGCTGTTTTTAATTTATCAGCATTTGACACTGTGGCTCATGGGACACTGTGATTACCTACAATGTTCTTTAGAATATCTGGCATTGTCTTGGATTAAAACAGATCCTTACTTTTGAAGCACCCAAACAGTTTTGATGGGGTCTTTTTATTCTTCCTCCTTCAGTGTTTATTATGGAGTTCCAGAGGGGCTGTTTCTTTTTCTGTTGTTATTTGCAGGGTACATGCTGCTTCTAGGAGAGTGGTCCAATGTGACCTTTCACTGCTAAATAGAGGAACCTCATCTGTAAGCAGGAGAGATGGAAGGTCACATCATTAGGACCAAAGTCATATTTATAAGATGGTCCTGTATTTGCATAAGTTACAACACATAAAAACATAAAACATTAACGGTTTGCAAAAACACAGTGTACAGAATATGCTTTTATTCACTTTATCAAAACAGAGCGAATATATACAATACTGTATGACTTTCTAAAAACCTTAGCTGTGTTTGTTAGGTTCTCCCAGACTAGGCAACCCAGTGTCCGTAGTTGAGGTGTTTATCACAAATCAGTGACTGGAAGACCTACACCTGGTTGAGACTGGACCCTAATAAGACATATTTGTTACTGCTGAGGCCTAGTCCCTTTTATCATCTGCCACTGATTGTTTCAGTCTCTGAGTCCCCACACTTGATGGATTCAATGCTTGGGGCTAACATGGCTGTTCCCAACCCAAGCATTGTCTTGGGCATTGCACTGACCCTAATGCTTCAGGTGTTGGCTGCTGTCTGCCGTAACCTCTACCGTTTGAGAAACAGTGACAAGTTGCATCCTTACCTTGATTCAAGTGACTTGTAGACTGCAGGGTAAGCATTCATTACCTTATGACTGGCCTTTAGCATTCTGTCTATCAGGACCGTCTGATGACTCATAATATGCATTTGCAGCTGGTGCAGAATATGGCTGTTAGACTGCTTACTTCTACACTATGTGAAACATGTTTTGATAGTCCTCTGCAGCCTGCACTAATTGCCTATTTAAATATTCTGACTTCAAGGTTTTATGTCTGGTATATAATTTCTTTATTTATTTCTTTATTTCTTCATTTCTATAGGTACTTATTTATTTAAAAATGTTACCAGGAAAGCAAAACTTTGCAGTAGGTATCTTGCTGGATGCATTCTGAGACCACTGCATGCCATTCTGCATCTGGAGGATCTAGCATTCACCATCCTCCTCTAAATACATCAGCACCAGGTCTGTAGAGTCACTCAAGACCTCCGCTCTCTTAACTGACCTTGCTGTTGCAGATTGGGCAGCCATACCCTCCACCACTGATATTGACATTGCCCTTCCCCTGTTTCACTCCAAATTCTCCTCAGCTTGGGGTTGTTACACCCCATTCAGAAACTCCAGGGCATCAGCCAGCCTGCACAGAGGTTTGGCTTCCATCTGCGACTCCGACAACCCAGGTTCAGGACTCAGGATGTCAGAGGGCAGACCAGAGGGAGGAGGATTGAGTGTTCTGTCTGACTGCACTATTCTTTTGGTGGGGTGGGGTGTTGAGTGTCTGGTGTTATAGCAACTCCTGGTGGAGGCTTGGAGGGGCTACTGTTGCCTGTGCCTAAGACTGTTAGGGAAGTGTGTCAGATGTTGTGTCATACGCTTACATCATCACATGACACACTTCTTGAGGAGTTTTGTGAAAAATGTTGCCAGCTCCCTGGATGGCATCCTGCCTCTTTGCCATGGTGTCATGTCCTGTGACCCTTGGGCCTGTGACGTAGTGATGTGTCTTCCATCAGGTTTGGGCTGGTCCAGCAACACCATCCTGGGGGGAAGCCAGGGGGATCATTCAGTGAAAGTACCACCAGGAGCCGTGACTTCAAAGTCCGTGGGAGCTGCACCTTCCAGCAGCCCCACCCAGAGGGGTAAACCTGTGCTGTTCATCAGCCACTGGTAAATCCCAGTGATGGATGGTGGTTGGGGTGGTGGAGGCTTAAGAATAGGGAGGGATGGACATCAAAAAGGACAATAAATTAAAAAAAAAACTCCAGTGCTACAACTCACCATCACTCCTGGATTACCCCTGAAATCACTGACCAGTGCAAGTCCCATGATATCACTAGGGTATGTTGTCGCATGATAGGCTGATATCCATTTATGTGGGTTCATACCGTATATGATGCAATGTACTTTGGAATTAAGACACTGTCCCTTTAACAGATATCTACAAATTAACTGTTATTTCTATAAACACTAGTGTGCATCTGTTATATTTCAAGATAAAGGAAGACCAGCATATGGGCCCATGAAAGCTTAAAACATCCCATTGTGGCTTTCCATGGCAGGGAAGGGGGTAATATAGTGACCTAGGGTCAAATGTTAAGCCAGATGCATACACCAGATGTCACTGGGATTGACATGGAACCACAGTGACCACTACAGGGAAAAGGTAAACTGTTGTACCCTAATATCTGTTTTGTCCTGGAATCATTAACCCCATCCAGAGAAAAAGATAAGGTGGGTGTGTCCTAAAAGGACCCTCCGGTATAGTATCTGATGCACTTTGAATGCAGAGTGCATTCATGATGTCCACAAAAACCTAGTAAACCTAGTAACAGTGTTTAAGCTGGAAGGCATATTGCCTGTTTGAAGCTGGCATATACTTGTAGCCAGAAGTATATGTGTAGGCCTGGAAAATTCTCACAACCCATTCCTGAGTGTGTGAAAAGCTTGACTTGCCACATACCGAACAGAAAATTCTGATTTGTAAATCAGAATTTTGGAAACCAAGACTTTGCATAAATGCAACATCTGTAGACTTTTTAAAAGGACATCCAGAGTCTTGGATCAAGGACATGCTACAAAATTCTGTTGCCTAATGAACTGTCATCTGTACCAGGACATTTGAAATCTTTTTTTTTCCCATTTAGTGTTTTTTGTGCCCATACTCCACTTTGCCAGGCCATCTGTCTGGTCACGGACCCCCTCAGCTGCAGCATCCCCACATGAGCCACACTCCCGGGACTCCCTGAATTTCCCCCAGCATGGAGACGTGGTACCCGGTCCCCAAAGGTGCCATGAACAATGGGATAAGGCAGGAGTCGGCCTGGGGAGCTGATGTGTAGCCGAGGGCAGGCATCAACTAGGCAATGGAGGCGGGCTGTTTTTTTCCCCTGTAGCGGGGTGGGAACATGCAATGATACCTGCATCCATCCCTTCCCCTTGAACCTTGCTGGCGCTGATAGCTGTGGGACTCCTGGCCTCTGCCAGTAGTCCCCCAAGCTCCAGCAATGTCCCACACCTTTCCCCTGGAGAAGAAGAGCAGTCGTGGGATGCTTAATCCTTCTCATCCTGGCCGGCCCTTTGACGACCCCAGTTTGTTCCCGAACCTGGGTCACCGGCGCTGCAAGTGGAAATCCAACTGCTGCCCTGGCAGGGCTGGCATAGGACATTTGAAATCTTGTCTAAACTTTAACATCAAAACAAAGTATAGTTTAGAATACAGTATCTAGTGTTTTCTGTAAACCATTCAGTTTTACTTTTGTTATTGTCTATATTTTAAAGTTCTTCCAAACTGTAGACTTTTCTGTATTGCTTTTATTTTAAGTAAGCTTTTATGATTTTCTTATCAGCTCTGCCTGGGGTCTGGTTGTGTGATTTAACATTTTAAACAGAAGGGTTTTGAAAAAACTGTGTGCCTAAAAAGATAGAACCGCTCGGCTATCATATGAAACTACCTAGGCAAGACGTATTCAGTGGCCGTGGTGGGATTCAAATACTGAATGTAGTGCACAGTCAAGGGAACTCAAAACTACAGAATCCACTAGGAAAAGAAAGGTTGGAACTGAACCCTTACTCCTGCTCACAAGTTCCTGAATAGGGGGATCCTCTCTGAAAACAGGAGGTCCTGCTGGGTTGCCCAAGGTTAGGGAGCCAGGGGCGCGTGACACAAATGTACAAATGATCCCACTCCCTTACTGACCACATCTTATACTGGACTACTAGGAACTCCTGTACAAATGCTGTCCAGATTGTGAAATCACAATATTTCAAGGCCAGTCTTCAGAACAACCTTAGTGTCTCCTCAAAGTTCTAGAAGGTAATTCACTTCATATTCCACCCTCCCCCACCCTCCCACCAAGTCCACTCCTCTTGTCCTTCTAGTAAATGGTTCACTGGTGTCTTTTTCCCTCCTCTGTTGCAGCTCACTACAGTGAGTTCTGTGCTATTCTTTCCAGTCACCCTGCAGCCTCCACCTAATATTCCTTCTCTTCTCTTCTCTCCTCACCTCTCTGAGGGTTTCCTCTTTCCCCAGTTAATACCCAGGAAAGCCTGACTGCCCTTTACTTCCTTAACCTGCACAAATCCGACCCTGGAGGGCTTGGTCCCAACTTACTCCATATCTCCAATATTGCCATAGCTTTCCCTCTGACTCCGCTACTCAACCTCTCATTCTCCCTCAGTGCTGTCCCTCAGTCCTGGAAAGTTGGCAAGAGTTATTCCAATATCCCTTCTAGCCAATCTTCCTTCTCCCTTCCCTTGATAAGTTACAAATGAAGCTTGCCAACACTAGACTCTCCAATTTGCTATCCTCCACTGATTTCCTCTCTCCGTTCCAGTTTGGATTCCAGATGCATCACTCCACCATCTCCTCCCTTTTGTGTGTAACTGATTTTGTCTTACACAGTAACAAAAATGGAACTGCATTAAGTAGTCAACCTAAAATCATTCATCTTATCAAGGATGGATGAGGGGCATAGCACAGCTGCCATTTTCATCGAGCTAGTCAAGGCCTTTGACTCGGTGTCCCTTCCACTCTTTCTGGATAAGCTGAGTGCTGCTGGTCTCTCAGCTCCCTGATGTTGACTGGTTCCATTCTTTCCTCTCAAGCTGTCTGCAGTCAGTAGAGGTTGATAGCACTCTGTCACTTCCACTTCCCATCCAAGCAGTGGTCAAACATAGCTCCATCCTGTGGCCATCCTCTTCATCTTCCCTAATAACCTCCCCTCAGCTTGTGCCAACTCACACATATGCATGTGTGCAGATGACACAGTCATCTACACCTCGTGTCCCTCTGCCACAGCCATGGAAGATCTTATGTATTTCTTTATTTAGATTTTGTTGACTGGGAAAGTGCACTAGACAAATTCTTGCCTATTTTCAGGCATGACCTGGGGGAGAGAGGGATATATATGAATGCCAACTGCCCTTGAACCAGATTATGCTGTTGGTGATATTTTTAGTGAATGGGGTGAAAATTTGGCCAGGGCACCAGGGAAATTCCCCTATTGAGCTGTAGGAGGAGCTGCTGCTCTGGTTTGCAGAATGGCAGACAGTGCTGGACAGTCAGAGGAGAGAGGTGCTGTAGCCTTGCAGGCTAAGATTCTATCCCTGATCTTGGACAGGACTTTGAAAGGGGGATGAAGAATTATTGCATTTTGTGGGACAGGAGCTACAGAACCGGAGTGATTTGCATGGTATCGTCCATGCAGTGGGGAAAGTGGAAATGAGAGACCAGTCAACAGATCTTTTGCCCGATGTTATGGTGAATGAGCAATTGCAGATTGCAACAGCTCAAATGGAGATTTGCGGTGAAACAGCTGTTTTTCAAATGACGGAGGAAACCAAGTCAAGGAATGCAAGTCAGAGCGCCGACGTGGCGATCGATGTAATGCAGAAGAGCACAACTACTGACACAGCGCAGTCTGACAACCGCTGGTCAAAAAGAAGAGGCTTTATTGAGTGCAGGCTGGATTTGTGTGAATGGGAAATGGATTCCTAAGTCAAATTGGATGTATTTCACACAATCACAGCCGGAGAATCAAGGGACCCCCTGCGCATCAGAAAATACAGGTCAGTGTCACAGAGTGGCTCTGGGATTTAAAACACAGAAACATAATAACATATGAGGCTAGATGTTCATTCTCTTTTTGTACTGGTGAATTTGGAAGCTCTCCCTTTAAGAGAGAAAGTTAGTTAAATTTGGAAATCTTGAAAGTGGGTAGGCAGCTCTCCAATTTTTTTTAGTTGTTCCCCGATGGATATTATTGGTAAGAACATAGAGGAGGGTGGTAGTTTGTACGTGGGAGCTTTGCTGGGGTTTCGGGCAGCCACATGAATTGCCAGTGAGATTGTTATGCTGGTGTGTGCACCTTTGTGAAGGCATCTGGCTGTGTTGATTTTGGTTGCAGGAAGAAGGGAACCCCCTTCCTTCCAATGAATTGTATACGGTTTGCGTTATCCACTGCAGAATCTGGAATTGTGGTGGATCCTTATGTAAAAAGTATATATATATTTAGTGTCAGTGGATTATTAAAAGAGGTATGTTGTGGCATAGCTGTAGGATGCTTTGGTTGGTGTTGTTGTGGCTTGAACGATCTTTAAAGCGGCACGACTGTGCGATCGTGCGCACGTTCGTGCAGCATAAAAGCAAGTTTCGATTTTGATGTTTGAAGGCGGTTGTCTCTTCTATGCTTTCTAAGGGAGAATGTAGTTATCCTTTGAAGTTAGCCCCATTTTGGTAGTGAGAATGTTTAGCCGACAGCTTAGTCTTGCTGAGTATGAAACGTTTTGTTTCCGGTTTGATTTCAGTTGTATTTCAAATCTAAATATGTTGTTAATGTTGGAAATACAACACTTCCCCTTTTAGCTTTCTCTGAAATGTAGTTGGTGTTCTTCGCTTTGTATAGAAAATGAGCGCTTTGTTTTGTTGGTAGAGGGATAGGTGGTGTACTGTAAAGTAGTTTTGATTGTTGGGGATTCGTTGTTTGGAGTTTGTCTAACTCTTGGTTGAATGGATGAGTAGCCCCTGCATGTAGATTGGAGCTTTTTGGAAAGTGTGCCATCCGGAGAGAGTGGTTGGTCCCCCCCCCCTGTGGTTTTCTAATTAGTTTATTTTGCAGCGTTTCTTCGGGCTTGCTTGTAGTATGCAATCTTTGTAAGAGTGTTGAGAACCTCAGGGCGCCTGCTTTCAATGCCCTAGTATTCTATATTATGTCCTGTTTAGATTTTGAGCTATGGAAAGAACCTCTTAGTTCTTTAGTATTACAGTGTTAGGTTCTTTTGGTAAGGGTTCTAAAGAATCAAATGATTTTAAAGTAGAAAGCGCTGTCGAGGCTCAGTACGTTGATATCGGATGCCGGTGAAATTACTGTGCGAGTGTGCACACAATTGAGAAGTTATTCTTTTTTCTAGATCCCTTACAATTGTATCCTTATGACTAAAAACCCTTTGTATGTGCAGTACATACCTTAGAGAGTTGGAGTGATGGGGTTTTGGGTTGTTTTGGGTGTTTGTTGTGGGACGAGGGTTTTTCTGTTTTGTTTGGCGTCTTACATTACCGACAGAAGTCTCTCTGTTTCAGCTTTCTCTTAAGAGCTCGCCGGCTATTCTGTGCATTACTAAATACTGTGGGAAAAGGGGTGGTGCTTCCCTAATGCCAGAAATAAAGCTTAAAATGTTTAAAAAGGGGTATACATTACTTCTGAGTTGGAGAATTTGTTGTTATATGGATTTAAAGGGGTATAATTTCTTTCAATAAAATAAGTATGTAGTAAATAAAGAAATAGTGTTAGAATATTATGTAGTGGTGGAGTTTTAAGGTCACCTGACCCCTTCTGGGTATAAAGGTTGAACTTATGGTTCAGTTAGATTAGATCAACTTTGGGTCTGGAGGTGAACTCCGGGGAATGCTGTTAAAGTGCTATTTTGAAGTGCTCTGAGGAGTAAGACTGTATCTATATCTTGTACCAAATGGAAGAATAAAGGTATTGCAGGATCACTTTCTATGAGATAAATTGTGGATGAAATTTGGAAAGACCACTCATGGATGAAGAAGCTTGAAGTAAAATGACTTTCCTCCGATTGTTTGGAGCACCAGTGATGGTCACTGTAAGAATATGCATCCTGCTAATATGATGAAATTTCCTGTTATATAATAAAACTTTGAAGCACATGAAGAACTACTGTGGTGTCATGTTACCTGATTGCCCACATATACCTGCACCCTACCACAGTCAGCAACAAGAGAATGGTTTGTTTTCTGAAAGGGAGGGTGCTGGGGAACAAGCAGAGGAAAATGTTACAATGCAGGCTAATGAAGAAATTCCAGAGGCACTGTCTGATGAGCCTCCCCCCTCCCCATGCAAGAACACCAGAAGACCTGGTCCCAGATTCTCTGATCTGTTTAAAAATAACAAACTGGAGCAGGCACCATGATGAAATGCGGTCTGTCTCATAGACTTTGAAACATAGAAACATAGACTTTGACAGCAGATAAGGACTGCTAGGCCCATCTAGTCTGCCCATTTCCCTACCTACAGGATAGGCCGCAGATCCTAGTTAACCAACAGCCTATTTCTTCCTAACCCCCACAAGAATTGCCTTATGTCTGTACCATGCATTCTTGAATTCTCCCACAGTTTTAGACCCCACAACCTCCTCAGAAAGGCTGTTCCATGCATCCACTACCCTCTCTGTGAAATAATACTTCCTCACATTGCCCCTGAACCACCCTCCTTCTATCTTTAAATTGTGTCCCCTTGTTCTTGCAAGTCTCTTTTTCTGAAAGATGCTACCCTCTTGTACTTTGTTGATTCCACTGAGGTACTTACAAGTTTCTATCATGTTCCCCCTCTCCCTTCTTTCCTCAAGGGTATACATGTTAAGCTCCTTTAGTCTCTCCTCATACGGCTTCTCTTGCAGACCCTGCACCATTTTAGTTGCCCTCCTCTGGACTGCCTCTATCCTGTCTATGTTCTTGTGGAGATGGGGTCTCCAGAACTGGACACAGTACTCCAGATGGGGTCTCACCAACTGTCTGTACAAAGGGATAACAAATTCCCGGTTTTTGCTGATGATGCCTCTCCCTATACATCCCAGTATACCCCCAGCCCTCCCTACTGCCTTCTCACATTGCTTGCTAACCTTAAGGTTATCTGATATGATTACCCCCAGGTCCCTTTCCTTTTTGTTGTTGTTACTACCTCCCACCCATTGTGTATTCTTCCCTGGGTTCTTGTTTCCAGGTGCATTATTTTGCACTTCTTTGCATTGAATCCTAGCTGCCATACTTCTGACCATTTCTCCAACCTTGCCAAGTCCTTTTCATCCTTTTCACCTCCTTGTGTATCAACCCTGTTGCAGATCTTTGTGTCATCTGCAAAAGGCATACTTTCCTTCCAATCCCTCTGCAATGTCACTGATGAAGCCATTAAAAGGACTGGACCCAATACTGAACCCTGCGGTACCCCACTAGTAACCCCCCTTTCTTCAGAGTGGACTCCATTTACAATTACCTTATGTGTCCTTTTGTCCAGCCAATGTTTTACCCAGGGTACCACCCTGGGTCCCACTCCCAGGCTGGTTAATTTGACTATTAATCTTTTGTGTGGTACTGTGTCAAATGCCTTGCTAAAGTCTAGGTAGGCCATGTCCACAGCCCTCCCTGGTCTACTACTTTGGTCACCCAGTCAAAGAAATCTATTAGATTGTCTGACATGACCTTCCGCTGTGAACCTATGCTGCCTTGGGTCCTGTGCTCCACTGGCCTCTAGGTACTCAACTATTCTTTCCTTCAGAAGTGACTCCATCACTTTCCCTACCACAGAGGTCAGACTGACAGGTCTGTAGTTTCTGCCTCTGTCTTGGTCCCACTTTGTGAAGGGGAATCACATCCGCTCTTCCTCCAGTCCTCGGGTACCACACCATCCTCCCATGATTTATTAAAAGAGTAGCCAGTGGTTTCACTAGTTTCTCCTTAATTCTTTTAGAATTCTGGGGTGAATTCCATCAGGACCCATTGCTTTGTCCACCTTCAGTTTTAGGAGTTCTTGCAGAACCCTTTCTTCTGTGAAAGGACTGGGATCGACCCCTATAAAGAGTGCTTCTGTTAATTGGATTAGGCACTTCCCGTCCTCTTTTGTGAATACTGAGCAGAAATATTCGTTCAATATTCCTGCTTTTCACTGTCCCTTCTGCCCACCCACCATTCATTCTATTCAGCCTCACTATCCCTCCTTTGTCTTTCTACGCTCGCTGATGTACCTATAAAAGGTTTTATCCCCCTTCTTAACTGAGTTGGCTATCTTTTCCTCAGTTTGGGCATTTGCTATTCTGACTTCCCTCCTTGTTTCCTTCTGCCTTAACTGGTACAGCTCTCTGTCCTGTTCCTTCTGTGTTTCCTTATACTTCCAGAATGCTATCTTTTTCTTCCTGACTTTCACAGCCACCTCTTTTGAGAACCATAGTGGCTTTTTCTTTCATTTGTTTGTTTATTTGCTTCACACAAAGGCTTGTTGCCTCTGTGATGGCAGTTTTGATAATTCCCCATTGTTGCTCCACACCTCCTTCTAGCCTGTTTGCTAGTGCTTTTCTGAGGCACTCTCCCATCTTGCCAAAGTCAGCCCTCCTAAAGTCCAGTACCCTCACTTTTGTATGGCTTGACTCTGTAGCTGAGTTTAATGTGAACCACACTGTTTGATGGTCACTTGTCCCCAGATGGCAACCCACTTCTAGATCTGAGATCCTCTCACTGCTCCCGTTTGAGAGTACGAGGTCTAAGATTGCTCCCTCATGAGTGGGTTCCGAAACTAGCTGTCTGAGGCCTGCCTCCTGTAGAGCATCAAGAATGGCCCTGCTCTTGGATGTGGCTGCAGCAAATGTGCTCCAGTTAACATCTGGCATATTCAGGTCTCCCATCAACAGTATCTCCCCTTTCTCTGCCATTCTAAGAAGGCCTTCTGTCATATCCTTGTCCATTCCTTCCCCCTGACATGGGGGTCTGTATACAACCCCTGTGCAGATTGTGGTGCCCTTTCCAGTCTCCAAGGTGACCCACGGTGCCTCCTCTCCTCCCTGTTTACTCTTTTGTTCAGTTGCTTTTATCCCTTCCTTTATATAGAGAGCTACTCCTCCCCCTCTTCTCCCCTGCCTGTCTCTCCTGTAGGTTATGTACCCTGGTATGTTAACATCCCAGTCATGGTTCTCTGTGTACCATGTTTCTGTGACTGCTACGATATTCAGGCATCCCTCTTCCATTAAGGCCATCAGCTCAGGGAGCTTGTTGCACAGACTATGGGCATTGGTACTCACTACCCTCCATTTCTTGATGGCCTTACTCCCTTTTGCCCCATCCCTGTCCTTCTTGCCTTTGTCACTTCCTCCATTTACCCCTGCCCTTCTCCCTATCGACACCTCTATGTTGGTGTTTGCCGCACTTACTACATTGATTATTTGGGGGGACTAGGATTTTCCTGCTCCTTTCCAGTTCCTCCCTTGGCTAGTTTAAAAGCTTGCCAATGAAGCATTTAAACCTATCACCTAGGATCCTGGTTCCCCTCCCAGACAGATGTAGCCCATCATGCCAGTATAGGCTTGCATCACTCCAGGTGGACCCCCAGTCCCCAATGAAGCTAAATCCCTGAGCTCCACACCAGTTTTTCAACCACTGATTGAATCCCATGGTGCGGAACACCCTAGCCTCTCCTATGCCATAGATGGGTAGCACCTCCGGGAAGGTTACCATGCGTGCTACTTGACTAAGGCCCCTCCCCAATTCCACAAGTGTCACATGATTTCCTACATACAGTTTTAGAAAAATATGGGATTCCAAAACAATTTAGGGTATGGATTAAAATGTTGTATCAAAGAGCCTTAATGTACCCCATAGTAAATGGACTAGTCAGAAAAGGTTTATACAGTAAGCGGAGGGGGGGGGGTATGACTGTGGTGCCCAATGAGTCCATTGTTCTATACTTTTGTATTGGATCCAGTAAATCGGATGATCATACAGGACAATAACATATGGGGAATTACACCATCAGTTGCAATAGCACCCCAAAAAATTACTGCATATGCAAATGATATTTGTTTAACTATTAAAACTAAGGAATCGGTTCTTAAAACCATACAGGTATTAGATTTATATGCCAAGCTTGCTGGGACAAAAGTGAATTATAGTAAAAGCATGGAAGTATATTTGGGGGCAGGTCATTTTTGTTCTAGCATAGGACAGATTCAAATATCAAACAAAACCATTAAAATCTTAGGATGTCACTTTGGTAATGGGGACTTAGCCTTTCAAATTTGGAAAGAGAAAAGAGAAATAGGGGAAAGCAAAATAAACCAATGGAAATCATGGTCTTTGTCAAAACAAAAGAGAGTCCTGATAGTTAAAAAGTTTCTGCTACCAATTTTCCTACATATCAGCTCTATTGTTCCCATTCCAACAACCTTTGAAACCAGGGTATTGAGCTGCTTCTTTCAGGTGGTATGGGGAAGCCGCTTGAATCCAGTGAAAAGGGATTACACTTATTTGAAACTTACACAAGGAGGTTTGGGAATGATATACCCTTTAGTGTTTATCTTATTTTTTTCTTACATTTCAATTTTAGGGTACAAAATGGGAGGGAGAAACACCCTTGGGAAGTTTGGTCAGAAGCCTTATTTCATCCTTTTTTGACAAAGTAGGAAACAGAAGTCCCTGGGCTTATTGCCATAATTAAAATACCAGAATTTGCTATTCCAGCTATTAAAAAATTAAGACTTTGGAAAGTGACAAAGTTACAGGTACAGAGCTCACAAAGGAAAACACTGTATGATAGGATAATGGCCCAAAACTTTGCAGTAGTAGTAGAGTTCCCAAAATGTCTGCATACCAGAGTGGGAATTGCATGCAAAATATTGACAGGTAAAATAATTCCAGTAGCATGGTGGGATGTGTTATAGTTAAGTTGCAATGGGAAATTGGGGGTGAAGGGTAATCTTAAGCACAAGGCAGTGTCAGAGAGACAGTGTATCAGAGCAGAGTGTTTTGGATTAGAGGAAACTATGGAACATTTCTTTTTTTTTTTTGTACATATACAAAATTATTTTGGGTAGAAATGGCCACCAGATGGCAGTGGAGACCAGTACAGCATGTAATTTATGAAAGTCTAATTTTAGAGGATTATTCTGGTCTAGGCATGCGGTATCATTACAATACTTTAAACTTGTTTTTTTCTTGTATTAAATATTATCTATGGCAGGCAAGATGTAAGTTTTATTTACAACGTGTTAATACACCAACAATATTTTTAATTAAACAGATAGAAAAAGCAATTTTTACACAGAAAGAAAAAGAAAGGGCACATTTAGAACCTAGAATGTATCATTATATGTGACGGAATGTAGCATGGATTTGAAATTTAAAAAAGAAAGAAGAGGGTCATGCAATAGTATATGATTTAAAAGCCTTGCTGTAAGGGTTTTTGTTTTGGCTTCATTTGGTTAAACATTTTTTTTCTTTACATTTTCCTTTGTGTAGATTTTTGTGTAAATAGGTGTACATACAAATGAAATGTCATATTTTTATGTCAGTTATGTCTGTAATGTGAAAATATGTGTTTCCTTTTATGTGTCTGTATGATTACACTGTTCCTTCTGGTTTTCTTAATAAAAAATTCCCCTACTCTTTTTGAGAAGTGCCATGGGGTCTTTAACATCTACCTGAACTACCACCAGAACAGGCAGATGGGACCTCAGTTTAACGTCTCATCTGAAAGACGACACATCAGGAGTGTAGCACACCCTTCATGCTGCACTACAGTGTCAGTATTGGGATATTAACCCAAGTGCCAGGTGTGGGGATAGAACCCACAACCTTCTGATCTCCTGGTCTCAGAGGTGAGTGTGCTACCTGCTGAGCCACTGACACTGACACAGTGACAAGATGTGCTCCAGCATGAGTTGCACAATGTCCTTCATTGGGTCAAATGAAACCAACTCCAGGTCAACAAAAATAAAACTGCGTCTATGATCATTGGCACCTGCAAGAACTGGCCAGACTCCCAACTGTGCCTATCTTTTCCACTTTGGATGGTACCCTGCTAGAAGTGTTTTATCCCTTCAGGTACCTCAGTGTGTGGCTAGACAACAAACTTGACTTCTCTTTCCACATCAAAGCCATCCATGCTAAGCATGGCCCTATTCTTGGTGCCTTGCACCACAATAACAATTGTCGGTCTTCACCAGTCTGCCAGGAGCTTGTCATCAAAATTCTGCTTCCTGTCTTTGTATGGACGTGGTCTCTGATACCTCTTTCTCAACTGCGTTGGCCAGATTGGACACCTCCTTCAACTCCTTCTGCTGCTTTTTGATCAACTCCCCCCTCATACTCATCATTGCTCACTTCATTCCTCTTTAGCTATTCTCCATCTATCCTCACATCGTTAGATCCACTGTGCCTCATTTGTATCCAAATACTGGTTTGGGTCCCTTCACTCTTACAGTACCTCTCATCACTCCTCTCCCTCATCCACTCTGCTTCCTGTTCCCACTGGTCCAGGGACCCTCACACATTTGCCATTCCTCATCCCCACTCCTGTGCTGGGCAATCAGACTTGTAATCTCCCATCACTTTGGAACAATTACCCTCCTGTCTGCTTCAATGATTTCCCTGGGTCTCTCTGGTGTTAGTCAGAACTCCTTCTCCCCTGCTCATGTTGTCCCTCTACTTGACTGTTCCCCTAGCATTTGCCTCCTACCCCAGTATAGGGGAGACTGAAACACCTTATTTTGCTTCTTCTACCTTGATTACTCATTTTGCATTTACTCCTGTAATAAATTCATGTTTCTTTATCACTCTTTATTGTAACTATGAGCTGTGTCTGTGCTATGCAATTTTTGTCCCCTATTTCCTTCCCCTGGGTCCCACCTGGAAATGATCCTCAGCTCAGTGTTTCTTTCCAGTCACCAAGTTTCAAATAAATAGATACTGAGATGGCAACAGCTAATTTCCAGATGTGTCCTGGGGGAAGTGGGAAGAGTGGAGAATAGAGCAGATAAAAGTACAATGTCCAAAGCTAATACAACAATATCGAAACAAGTACAACAAAATAAACAAATTAGAAAAAGATAAACAAATAAAATTGCCATACAGTAAATGGTGAAACAAGCAAAAGCACATTAAACAGTGAGTAACAAAACAATAATAATAATTACTCTTAATTATTACTATTTGGGGAGAGGGACAGTGCTAGTGTCAATATATTGTGTAAGGCTTTAAACAGACTGTTGCACTGGTTTTAGACATAAGCATGCTCACACAGAAAGTTGTATGCACAAGTCTAGTTCCCCACCCCTGTACACAGTCTCTCACTTTATTATGGAACAAGCACACCTACAAGAACAGACTCTTCAAAGTTCTGAGTGAGGCCAAAGCAGTTAGGTACTGTTGGATGTTGTTTAAATAAAAGGAATACAAGTTTTAAATGTATAGTGTACAGTCCATTCTTGTAGAAGCACTTGATCTGTGATAAACTGAGCACTTACACAGACTGTCCCTCCTTACAGCTGAGGGCTGATTGTCACTCTTGTGGATAATCATGATACGAGAATACTACTTCATTCTCATAGTCAGGGCCTGGTTAAAGATTCCACAGTGAGGCTAACATCTGCTGCAGACAGGACTACTGCTGTTTTAAGGCCAAGATAATGAAATGTCCATCCCAGATCTGTTCAAGATACTGTAATCATTTTTGGGATGCTTTAAAAGTAATCTTAAAAACATTACTAAGCAAGCATTCCCCCACTGATTACTGAAAAGTATTTATTTGCTGCTTTTATAGGGGGGTTTATATACAGTACATGCATACAGAATGTCATTAATTTCCTCATAATTGCTTATGTTGTGTATTATTGTATTCTTATATTTTTTAATTTCATTTCCCTGACATTGAAAGGTGTTTTCAGCCCAGGAAAAATGTCAAATAAATAACATTTCTTTCTTTCTTTCTTTCTTTCTTTCTTTCTTTCTTTCTTTCTTTCTTACTTACTTTATTTACTCACTCTATCTATCTATCTATCTATCTATCTATCTATCTATCTATCTGTCCATCACTATACAGATGTGGTCTACTGTACTGCCCCCTGCTCTTCTTTTGCTAGAATGGACATGCCTTCAATTGCTTTACTTCCAATGTTCCTGCCTTCACCATTCATTCCTTCCTCTACCTTAACCGCTTCTTCCTTCCTGTTGCTTCACATCATCTCTTATATTGTGCCTCCTTTCTTTCTAAATATTGGTTCTCCTCCCTCCTTCCTCCTCATCCCAGCTTCTTACTTCACTTACTGTACTAACTCTACTCTGAACACCTATTCTTTTGCTGTCCTCCACTGCAAAACTGCCACTGGGCAAACTTCCTTCTCCTTCTGTCTCCTCTCCCTCTATAACAACACATCTCATCAGCTTTATAAATCCCCACTTTTCCTCTTTCTTTAAATAACTTCTGAATTGTCATACTCCAAACCTGGATGGATCTTTCAAAGCTCCTTCTTTAGTTGAGGTGCACCTACTGTATTTTGCATCTCCTATGGAATAGTTCTGACTTGCCATCATTCCGACAAAACATGAAACCAAGGTTCCTTCCACTAATCTGTAACCACTGTCCAGGTGAAAGTTAAAGAGCTCATGGCTCTATACAGATTGGGTCCAGGCTATTGGTCTGACATCCTGATACTTGCTCACACAGTGTGCTCCCTACAGTAATCTGTGAAGCATCTGCAGAGGGTTTCCTAGTGATACAGATGGCATGGCTTAAAACACAGGAGATTGTGATTTCCAAGTTGTGGGCCTGGTATTATGAAACTCCCTCCTATGGGCATTGAGGGAGCCCCCCTTCGTAGAAAGTTTTAAACAGGGCCTGCAGATGTATCTTTTTAATCAAGTATTTAATGTACACTGATTTTAAACTGAAATAGAGCTGAGTTTTAAGTATAGTATTTCTGATTATTTATCGTATGTTTAAGACTGATGTGACCCTGACTTAATAATGTGTATGTTTTAAAATCCTGTTCTATATTTATGTAAAGCACCCAGAACTCCTGGGATTAGGTGCTTAAGAAGTAATAGTAACTTGACTTGACCTGGTACTTATTGAAGCAGAGCAGAGGAGATGTTCTGGTGTCATGGCCAACATTCTAATGTCCATAAAACAGAGTCATGTAACATATTCCCCAGGATACACCAGGAGACAAGCTATCACAGTGTGTCCTTTATTGTCAAATCTTATAAATAAATAGGCAAATATATAAGCTTCATTGAGACAGACACAGTATTCTCCCAGATAGTGCAGTCAGTGGTGGCATTATTAATGCTGCAGCTGCACTGCTCAATACAGGAAATGGGTCCAGGTGGTACTGTGAAACTCTAGTGTACGTGTGATGTGTAAGTCTGTCAGTCCCTCTCTGATGTTATCATACAGGGCTGCCGATGGCTGACAATCAAAGATGTGGGTACCTGCATAGCTGAAGGATCAGACTGCAGGAGACTGGACATCACAGGCATAGCAAATGGTGGGCGCCCTTACAATCCCTTAGGCCAGTAGCCACCCCACACAGCCAAGTACTTGGTAACCTACATGCTGCTGGGGGACTTACTGCACAGGTGCTGAGCTCCTCTCCTGGCTTAAGTTCAGAATTTTCCCAACTTCACTACCACCACTGAGATGACCATCCCAAATCTGCATGCTGCACTCCCACACCCAGGGAGCTTTATTAGTATGCAGATGGGGCCAGAGGTTCCTCACTTTTGTCACTCTGCACTCACATTCGTGTCCTCCTTCATGAGCTGCATCCTGGTAGCAATAAAGTTTTAATGCAGGGTGTCAACACAGACATGTGTCAGACAAGGCTTACTGACTGGCGTTGTGCCACTACCCCATGTCACCAGATCCTGTTCCTGACCCACATTAAAATTTGTAGTTTTTGGTTTATCAGTTTTGTATTGTTTACCTGTACTATATTGAAACCTAGTTATACTATTTTTATTGTCTGAACTATTTTTCTGCAAGCTGAAGTTTTGACCTCCTGTACCTCTCCTATGATTGCATCTGGAAATGAGCTCAGAATTACAAACCTTTGAGCTAAGAGCTCATTTACAAAGGATCCTCATCAACACTTAAGAAGATACATTTTGTTGCAATAGCATAATTACAGCAAACAAATTGACACAGGGGTTGTACTACTAACACAGAGTTTACATAGGAAGGGGTAGCAAATACATTTATGATTTACACAAGTCAAGACATGAATAAAGCAGCTGGTGGCATTGTCAATTTCCCAGTGGAGGTACTCAATGTGCAGCCATCTGAGAGAAGTTAAGTGCAGAGAGACAAGTTGGGGTTTGGCAAGTGCAGGTAGGTGGGGGGAGAGTGGGAGGGGGAGGAAGAGGTCAGGAAAATGGGCTAGATGTAGTATGGGTGTACCGGACAGAGGACAGGTGGAGAGGAGGAGGGGGGCAGAGGAAGTGGACAGGGGACCAGGCAGGAGGTAGTGTGGGTGGACTGGACAGAGGGCAGGCGGAGGGTGAGATAGTGAGGGAGTAATGGACAAAGGATAAGTTGGGGGGGAGTTGGTAGAGAGGGGGAAGGGGGTTTGGGGAAGGGAGAGGAGTAGGTGCAACCCAGCCAGAGCAAGTAGGCAGTTGAGTGGTGGGCTGGATGTTGGGATTACGTTTGACACAGGCAGCGGACTGGAGGAGAGATGGACTTACGGATTTCAGATTTGAAGTTCCCTAGGTGTTGAAGGCTGGTGATTGTGTTTGGAAGCTCCTTTAGACAGGTGGGAGCCCTTAATGCAGAGGCATGCCTCCCCAGGGCTAATATCATGAAAGGAATAGCTAAAGCATGCATGGAGATGCTTCTTGTGGCATGCTCATCTGGGGCAGGCCTGAATAACGCCTACAGGGAGAAAGGTGCCAGTCCCAGTAGGGCCTTCTTTCCTAGTAAGCAGGTCTGGAGCTTTATTCTATCCTGAAGAGGGAGCCACTTAGTCCTTATGTAGAGCTCTCAGGTGTGTGTAATGTGATCCACATCCAGCACAAATCTGCATGGTTTATTAAGGGTAAGGTGGACTTTGTGTAGGCTCGTGTCTGTGGCAGTACCATAAACCATGTTTCCATAGTCCAGGATTGGCAGGATTCTGCCATTGACTGCCTGGAGCCTGGCTTTAGGGGTGAGGCAGAAGCGGAGTCTGTAGAGTGTCCCCAACTTCCTATTTGCAGCCTTAGTGATATTATTTAAGTGTTCGTCGAAAAAGAGGGATTCACTGATTTTGACCCTATGGTACTAGGAAAAGTGAACCTGTTCAAGGGTGGAGTCTGAGTGCTATTTTAAATGGTGTGGTGGATTTCCTCTTCTGGTGACTGGTAAAGAGCACTGTCTTACTCTTTTTACTATTGAGTACTAGGAGGCTGATGTTAAATCATTCCTGTAGCAGGTCGAAGTTGCATTGTAGGTTCCTAGTCAGCTTGTCTTGGCAGGAACCTCTAAGGAATAGCACCATGTCATCTGCATAGAGCAGGACTTTGGCAGAGGGGCACTCAGCTGGGAGGTTATTTACAAAGAGGCTAAATAGGAGGGGACCAAGTATGGACTCTTGCGGGACCTGACCGTGACTTTTCTGGCCTTTGAAATGGGTATCCGGTCAAAACCGCGCAATCGTAATAGTGCGATCAAAAACAGAGCACACATCTTAGTGCATAACACAATCGTGCAGAATCAAAAAAGTGTGGGAACATAATAGCGCATTGACATTTGCATTGACAAGTATTAGCTGTTTGGTTGCTAATGGCAATGCTTGATAATGGCCGTCAGGTTTGTTAGGAGCCAGAATGGAGGAGAACTCACTTGTATTGATGGATTTCTTCTTCGAAGGCAATGCATGACTGCCTCTAAATCATACTACAAATGTCTAGAGTATGATAAAGGACATTGCTCTGCTAGACTACATCTGAATGGGGAGACCATGCTGAAGAAAGTAGGGGGGTGTACAACCATGTCCCTGATCCATCTGTGATTGCAGTTAAGGAGGCAGTAGCAGGTATGGAGGAATGGGCAACCATTAGTTCTGAAACCACTCACCAGATAGTAGCTGGTGGTGTCTCTGAACTGTGCACTCAGTTGCATCGTAGCTTCCTGCCACGTCATTGGTAAAGTGAACTGTGCGGCATAACCACAGGGCTGCTGCCTGCCCCCCACCTGGGCATGCAGATGCTGCCTCGTTAGTACTGCCGGGGGTCTGTGCCTTACTTTAAAAAAGCATTTGTCAATGTTGAATGTTTGCTTGCTGGCATTAGCAGTGGAAGTGCAGGAGTTAGGCAGATGCAGTATAGGAATGGCAGTGAAGTAGTCAAGTCAAGTCAAGTCATGTTTATTTATAAAGCGCCTTTCGAAATCAAGGCGCTGTACAAAAATATATAGAACAACAAAATCCAAGCATTAAAACAACCATGACTAAAAAGAATAAGCCAGGGTAAAAAGATATGTCTTTAAAGCAGTTTTAAAAAAGTACTGAACTGATGCCAGCTCCACCCCCACCCTGCAGAGATGGACAGGCATTTGGGTGTGGCTTTGGGTCATCGCCCATGTTGATCATGACATTTCACTTCACCCTACCCTGCAGACACTGACAAGTGTTGAGGTGTGCCTTGGGTGTTTGGGCTTTACATTCACCTCATTCTATAAGGAAGCATGCTGAAATGAGTGCAGTACAGGAGAATGGGGTGAACTGTGGGGCCAAAGGATCCAAGGCGCACCTCGATGCCTGTAACTAGCTGCAGGGTGGGGGTGGAATGACATAAGCATTACTGTCGACAATCCGAAGTCACACCCCTGACACCTATCAGTCCCTACAGAGTAGGGCGTTATGGTCGGACACCCTAACATCCTGGGTGTTTCTTGGTATTTTTACTCCAAGTTTTCAACATGGGCTTTTTGTGACCCCACCATGAACAGTGACACTATCAGTTTGTTAGCGAAAGGTGATTTTGCACAGCTACTAAGCCATTTGGCTTCACAGGTGTGAAAACACATTTCAAACAGGATGTGAAAAATTACAGCTGTACTGTTCATGAGAGATGTAAAAAATGGCAGTGTTGAAAATCTGGAGTGAAAATATAAAAAAAAAACTGGTGAAAGCACAAGCGTGGGAAGAAACTGAGCAACGCACACCTGTAATGTAATTAGTTTGGGGATTTTTTGCTACAGATTTTCAACACAGGCATTTTGGGACCTCTGCTCATGAACAGAGTCACTGTGATTTTCTTAATGTGTCCCAAACACTGATTTCCCACAGGGACCGAGCTATTCTGCGCCAGAAGTGTGAAAACACATTTCAGCCAGGGTGTGAAAAATGATAGCTGCACTGTTTATAAGGAGGTGTGGAAAAATGGCAGTGTTGAAAATCTGGACTGAAAATATTACAAATTCGTGAACTTACGAGGGTGTGTGGAAAGTGTGCAATGCATGCTCGTAACACAGTCATTTTATGGACTTTTGTCACCAAATTTTCAACATAGCCATTTTAAGACCTCGGCTCATAAACAGTTTCACTGTGATTTTCTTAATCTGTCCCGAACATTGATTTTGCATACCGACTGTGCCATTGTGTGCTACATGTGCGAAAACACATTTTGAGTGAGATGTGAACAATGGCAGCTGTACGGAGGTGTGGTAAAATGGTAATGTTGAAAATCTAGAGTGAAAATATTAAAAATTATCAAAGTTACGATTGTGCATAGGAACTGCGCAATGCACACTCGGAAAACAGTAATTTTGGGGAATTGTTTCACCAAATTTTCAACAGAGAGTTTTTGGGGGCCTACCTCATGAACTGTGACACTGTCTTTTCATTATTCGGTCCCGAAAGGTGGTTCTGCGCAGTGACCACAAAACCACCTTTCGCGACTGAATAACCAGATGACAGTGACTGAATTCATGAGATGGGGTCCCAAGAACTCCATGTTGAAAATTTGATGTGAAAATGTGAAAACATTATCAAGAACCCTATTTATGTCATTATACAGTTTACCAGCATTTCTTCAGTTTATGGTCAGCTTTGAAGAGTGCAGACGTTTTTCTGGTCCACCGAAGATCGTCATGCCGGGGTGAGAGGGTGTGTGTGGGGAGGTGAGGTGTGCAGAAGGTGGGTGCAAGTTGGGAGGCAAGAGAGTCAACGAGGGACCATTTTCTTTTGTTACAGGGTTTTTAAAAAAAAAAGATGACAAGGGACTTTTGCCATGCTGGGGTGGGCTTCCAGCATGCCACCTGGAAGTTTGTTTGGGTCGGGGCAGTGGAGCCAATGGGGTATTGGGCACCCCCATTGGCCATACAGTGTGAGGGGGAGCACATCACAACGTGGGATCTTTATCATGCTGGGGTGGGCTCCCAGTGTGCCACCTTGAACTTTGCTTTTTTGAGGGGCACTGGATCTGATGGGGATTGGGCACCCCATCGGACATACAGTGTGCTTGGGGGGGTGTGCATGTGCCAAGAGGGATTGGGCACCCCCTCAGCACACAACAAATGGGGGGTGCATTATGCCAAGAGATGCAGTGGTGTACAGCTGAAAGAGAATGACTGCTAAGGGTGGTGACGTTTAGGCAATTTGCATTCTACTGACAGCATGGCAGTATGCAAATTGCCTACACGTTACCACCACTGATTGTAGTGGTCTTTCTCTTTCAACTGTATGCCACTGCATCTGAACTGCTGTCATAGACAGCTTGGACATTCATTCATGCCCTGCTGCTGCACCTGCAAAAAACGATCAGGATATTGGAAGCCGGAGTGCCACTCCTATGAAAATTCATATGGTGTCACTATGTTTCTTGCACATGCATGCAAGCAAACATAAAAATGAGAAATTTCTCCTGTTTGATTCTGGACTCTGTCAATACTGTGTCTTTAATTTTTCGACTTCACAGGACTTACAGCAATTAAAGAGCAGTCCTCATTGGTTCACTGATGGAACTTTCAAGTTTTCCCAGCATATTTCAGCAGCTGTATTCCATTCATGTGATACGCAACCACACTGTTGTTCCTCTCATGTATGTTTTGATGACGAACAGAACAGCAGCCACATATACCAAAGTTTTTAGTGAGCTAAAAAATCTATGTGACAATCACCTGCTACAGACAATAATGTTAGACTTTGAACTGGCCGCAATAAAAGCTTTTAAGCTAGCATTCCCCACTGCTGTGATCCGTGGATGCTTTTTCCACATGTGTCAGTCTTTATGGCGAAAGATACAGGAGCTGCAAGATGTGTGTGCACAGTATATTTCAGACCCTAAATTCACTCTACATCTGAGACTTTTACCAGCCCTTGCTTATATACCAGTCGACGATGTTATCCCTGCCTTTGAGGAGCTAATGGGCACAGTTTTCTTTCAAGAAAATGGTGACTTGCCTCCAACTTGGTGGACTATTTTGAAGACACTTGGTTGGGTCATCCCTTGGGAAGGTGAGGCCATACATGACCCATGCTCGCAGTACCATTATGGAACTGTTTTGATGCTGTGAGTCAAGATTTACCATGCACAACAAATTCCGTGGAGGCATGGTACAGCAAATTCAATCATTTTATTGGTGCACACCATCCATCAATATGGACATTTGTACAGGTTCTGAAAGAAGAACAGTACTGCAGCACTGTGACGATGGAGCAACTTATAGCAGTGCTGCTGTCAGTGTGACCCAGAAAAAAATACAAAGATATGGCAAAGCGGATAGTGGCTATAGTTGGGGAGTACAAAGTGTGTACAAAGGCAGGGTACATCTGTGGTATTGCCTACAATTTTCAGCTGCAAGCATAATGCCAGAAAGAAAATAAAAACCTGCTTTTTGTTCAGTACCACAGACAAACACACCAACAATTATAAGTGTTCAGCAATAAAGATTTGGAGTTTTAATAATGCCCCATTATATGTGTTACTGAAAGCCCAACGCACAAGCACTTCCCCAACAATCAACAAGTGTGTAAGCAGCAGCAAGCAATGTCAATCTCAGATGAGTACAAAATAATAAACATAAGTACTTCACAGCCACTCACACTTCAACAGAAATGATATAATAGTGTATAGTGAAACGTCATTGTTCACTGAAATCTAGCGCTCTCAAAATGTTGTTCTGCTGCACTAGTAATGTCCGCAGTGCAGCAGAACCAAAAAGTGACGTCCTGCTGCAGTGTGGATGTCACACATGGTGTCCTCTAGCAGCAATCTGACAGTTAGTCTTATTTTAAATAGAAAGATGTAGTAATTTTTTTTTTTGCAGCAACTACATTCCACTATACACCATACAGACCCATGCGTGCGTACCATTTAATGACAGGGCTTTCAGTGTACTACATATAGGATAGTACATGAGTAACAGTTAACAACAGGGCTATTCTTTCACCTCATTGGTACTATGACGACTGATTACCTCTCGAGCTGCGCTCTCGAGGTAATCTGTCATCATAGTACCAACTCGATGAAAGAATAGCCCTGTTGTTAACTGTTACTCATGCACTATCCTATATGTAGTACACTCACAGTGTCTGACTAGTACATTTGGCAACATCAATATCAAGGTTTGCTGCAGGCTGTTTTCATAGGAACTGAAGAACACATCATTGTAGGGGAATACTATAGTGTGTGACACCAGTGTGCAATGGCCTGTGTTGTCACTGCATAAGGAATCTACAACAGGGAGTGCCACTTGGAAATAATGGGAAAGTAAACCATGAGTAATCACTCGGTTTTAAACAGCGCTAAAATGCTTATGTGCTAAAGCAGATACGCATGATAGTGTATACGCTGTTTACGATCGTGCTATATCAGTTGCACTATTCTGACATTGATCCCTGTATTGGTACCATTAATCTTTACCTTCTGCGAGCACTCAGACAGGTATCTAGAGAACCACCCAATCATGTCCAAGGACATCCCAATGCAGGTTAACCTGTGGAGCAGCAGCTTGTGATCCAGAAGGTCAAATGCCTTGGATAGGTTGATATCGATTGCTCCAGTTAGTTGTCCCTGGTCTAGTGCCTCGTGGACATAGCCTGTGAATTCAATGAATGCTGTGTTGGTACTTTGCCTACTTGTGGAACCCATGTTATTTCAGACTGAGGAGGTTGTATTTGTGTAGGAGGGCAGAGAGCTGGTCTGCAATTATTTTTTCCAGCGCTTTGGAGAGTGGAGACGGGATGGAGATGGGCCTGTAATTGGACACAAGCGAATGTTCCCCTCCTTTTAGAACCAGAGTGACCAGGGCAGTTTTCCAGGCAGATGGGAAGGCTGACATCTGAAGTGACATATTAAAAAGCTTAATGATAGGTACAACCACTTCAGGAAGGGCACTTGAGATAAGTTTCATATCAGTCCCGTCCCCACCCATCCTTGTTTTACCCAGCACTCTTGCAAGGTATTTAGCAGTCTCCTTGGTGGTCACCTGCTGAAAGTAGAATTTTGGGCTAGTGCTAGGAAGGGGGGAAGGTGTTCACAGCTCAGTATTATGTCCTCGTGAGCAGTTGTTTTGGGTGGTATGACCGCATTGTAGTCAATAAATGCCTCATTGAAAATACTGGTTATGGTAATTTCATCAACTATGACCTTGTCACTGTGGTGGACCATGGTTGGTGGGGACTTGTCACAAGTCCCTACAAGGTCCTTGATGGTAGTCCAGAATTGTTTGCCATCTTCCAGGCACTGGGACTGCTGATTTCTGTAGTGGGAGGCCTTGACTTGCTGTATTGCCCATGTGCACCTAATTCTAGCAGCTTTGTAATTTTGGACATTCTTTATTGTCCCTGATACCCTTTCTCGGTGCCATAGTAGATCATGTTCCCGCATGAGACCAAGGACTTGGGGGGTGATCCAGTCCATGCATCTCTCTTTTATCATTTTCTTATGAAAGGGGGCATACTTGTCTGCAACGGAGTTAAACTGATCGAGGAAGAGCTGGAGGGGCTGCCTCAGCAGATTGACAGGTATCCAGGATGCTCCAATCTGTGTTGGCCAGGTGTTTCTTGAAGGCAGCCATAGAGCAATTTCTGATGACTCTGTTTCTCACCAGCCTTGGGGGTAGTTTTGGCAGCTTGAAGGACCATTCACATAGGACAGGGAAGTGGTCACTCAGTGCATCTGGGAACACCTGGACATTGGTAATTTTCTCAGGGTGGGAAGTCAGTACCCAGTCAGTCAGGGTAGTTGTTCCCATTCTGTGGTTGGTTCTTGTGCAACTCTGGACCACCTGTGTTAGGTATAGTCCAGTAATCAGGTCCCTGTGTGATGAACTGGAGCTGGCTAGCCAGTTAGAATTGAAGTCACCTAGCATAATAGTTTCCTTATTGTGACTTGCCTGGGTATATAGGTTGGTGAAATCATTTAACCCTTTTGCTGGCATCCAGGAAGAAGGTATACCAACATGACAATCAGCCCTTTCTTCCCCTTGCCCAACAGGATTTTTACTGCAAGGCATTCACAGTCATTGCTGGCAGCAGGCAGTTGGACTTTATGGCACTGGAAATGGTTGTGGGTGTAGATTAGGCATCCATCCCCTCTTTTTGCCATGCGATCAAGCTTATACAAGTTGTACCCAGACAGGGAGATTGCTGTGTCAGCAGTTCTGGGCGTGAGCCAGGTTTTGGTCAGCATGATAATGTCAGGCTGTGCAAGTGCCACCCAGGCTTCAAACTGAGTGAGCTTTGCCAACAGGCTGCCAATGTTTAAGGAAACAATCCTCAACCTCCCTGTGGGTAGCTGGGTCTGGGTGTTGGCAGGCATAGGTCCAGGGTTGGGGTGAATGTTTCCCAAGATCAGTAGTAGGATCAGGATGCACATCCTAGGTAATTTAGGGGAAAAGACAGGTTGTCCTTGCTCTCTGGCGAGTCTGTGCCTTGTGTGTTTTTAGAGGGGTGCAAAAGTTGCTAAGCAGTCCTGGGTATAGGCACAGTATCGGTGTGTTGAGTTCTGGGAGGCTGTGGTACCTGGCATGGGGTAGGGGAGGACGGTCAAACAGCTGGGTGTTACTGCTGGTCTCCCACTGGGCTGGAGGACTCTTTTCTGCAAGTACACAGCCTTGGTGGTTCGAGGTGTTATCCATGTATGGGCCCATTATAGGAGGGTTACTATCAGGAGAAAGATAAACTGTATGTTGAGGACTCAGGGGACTCAGGGGGGTATAATTAAGACCCATTCTTCTTCCTGGTTTCTGCAGGAATCCAGTCATTAGTCTCAGCCAGGCAGCACCAGCTTGTGAGCTGACCTTTGGCACTGGTCCGTGGCTTTCAGTATGTGCAGTTTAATAATTATTACAGCTGTGTCTGCAGGTCAGTGAGATACACCAATTCCTTCAGCTGATAAAAAATTAGGCTGGTTTAGAGTTCATTGTCATGTCTTCCGAGAATAGAAAGTGAGTAGATGCGGGGGACTCCTTTAGAATGGGGAGAAATTTGGCTGGTTTAGAGTTCAGTGTGGTGTTTTCTAACTTAAAGAGCTAAGATTAACACTGACAAGTGTTAGGCCATATAACTGCATTGGAGTTGCAATATTAGGGAGAGGGGAGGATGAAGATTGCCTAGGGGCAGTGCCGCAGGGGGAGAGAGAGTACTTAATAAAGGCTGGGGGTGGGGGAAGGGGTGAAAAATTCAAGATGGAAGGAGAGAAAGTGAAACAGAAATGGGACTAGTTGCAGGGCATAGCTTACTACTGTGACACAAATGAAACCTGATCTAAACAGAAAAGTGTTCACAAAAAAGCTGTATCACTTTAAACTTAGTTTCTGATCCAGGGTAACATACCACAGGACCTTAAAACAAAGAGGGCTGTAATACTTTACAGTCTAAAAACCTGCACTCTAAAAGATCCTGCACTTGAAACTACCCTTGGAGTGTAAAATTGCTGTAAACAGGCTTAGATTCACATTTAAATTAGGATTCGCAGGACAATTTGGTGAAACTTAACCAGCACCAGAATCAGTAAATAACATTAGCTTAAAGTCCAAAAGGAATGGAAGTAGCAAAGAATTAAAGAAGTGAAGCAGCCAATCAGCAGGCAGAGCTGATGTTCTGGCCAATCAGCGTGGAGACGCCAGAAGTTTCAGCAGCTTACCTTTGGTCTGGTGATCGACGGGCAGTACAGTGAGGAGGCAGCCGGTGGACAGTGGGGATACCTCCAGGCTGCAACAGAGGCACCCATATCAAGCATTAAGCAATCAATAAATTTATCTCTATATGGGTAGGAAAGATGACTGCATCAAAATTTTCATGCAGGATTTGCCATACCAGCATTAACAGAAGGAAACCTGGCACAAATGTGTGCAGCTCTACTGGCACAGATGAGTAACAATGTGCCACAGACAACATAAGTGAGTGCTACGCTGTGAATGACAGTGTGTTGGTTTTCCATCAACCATATTAATTTGTTTGCTTACAAGTTCTGTTTCTTTTTTTTCTGCAGGCTGCTTTCACATTTCATTATTCTATCCATAACTTACTGTAAAAGGTCTTGAATCCTCTTTATCTCCCATATTAGTTGTTGAGAGCAAAAATAATAATATACAATTGCTGTGTAGATGTTCTTACTAATTAAAAAAGTCATCTGCTCTCTCCCAAGGTCATGCAGACAATATTTTAGAACAGACTTCCAGACTAGCTTCTAGATCCCTATTTTTATTGGTCCTTTGAGAAAGAATTTTAAAATATAGCAACAAGAAAAGCAATCACAATCTACAGTATAATAAAGCAGTAACATATAAAACAGTACTATAAAGCAAACAAACAAAAGCTTTGGTCATTTACAGTATGCCTTTATATTACATACAATATTCTCAAATATTCATAGAACACAAGCATTCATTGGGTTCAGCTATGATCTGTACTTGCATTTTACTCTTTTCCAAGAGGAGATTAAAAAGCACAGATAAGCATTTATACAGTACTTAAGGAATGGTGAAAAAACATTCATCACAAATCAACCGAAGCACCTATTGTCTTTTTCTGTGCAATGTAATGAGGAAACTGTTGACAGCCTTTTTCAAGCCTGTTTCACTCATCTAAGTCAATGCAGTGCTTTGAATAAAATTCAGCAACACGAGGCACAAAAACATATTTATGTCTGCCTTTTTGTTCTACAACAGGATGCTGGGAGAGTAGAGATGTGAATTTTACCAGAACATTTTGTAGTGCTCTTCAGTTAGACTTTGTTTATTCAATGCCTGATATGTAGGACCTATGTTGGGGGTCAAAACTGGCAGGCAGACTGGTTTGCAGGAGTAAGCTGTCATGAAGGAGTAGTCCCAGGGGTGCTCAAGGTAATGGATCATTTTTCACGTTAGGGAGGAAAACAACCAGACCCTTACAAGACATTTCTGGAGGGCAGAAAGAAACTTTCATTTGTCTCAAACCGTTATGGGGGAATAGATTGTCATAAAGCATCTCAGCCTGCCTGTTAGTGTTCCACAAAACATGAAAAATCACAAGAAGTGTCTGTAAGCATGGCCCAAGAACAGAGAATAAATATGAACATCCTAGAAATATATCACGGCTACAGGTTGACAGGAAAATGATCGAAGCCCCATGAGTCTGGTTACCATCATACCTAACAAAATCTGCTGCCACTTGATTGCTATTCTGAACACTCTAATACATGCTCCAGAGGAATCAAGGATAGGAAATATATCCTGCTGTGAAATATTTTGAATCTTTAAAGTTATTTCCACAGGTTTTTCCAAAACTGTATTAATTTTCTTTGCATGTAAATTTATTATAGACCTTCACACTTGGGAACACTTGAGTGGAGCACTGTGCTTTATATATAAGCCTATAATTTCCTTGGATGATGGTTAATAAACACATGTCAAGATTTTCCAAGTATTCAACTATCATTGACTTTTACAGTATTTATTGGCCTGGGTATTCAGCGAGGCCCAATATTCACTAGTCTGATAAGTCAGTCTTCAACATCAAAGATGCAGTTACTCCACCCACTCCCTGCTGGTCACTTGCCTGCACACTCCTGCATCTATACTATCTCTTAAATGGAATGAGTGCACTAGGAGACTGACTGAGTTAACTGGGAAAATATGATCACTCTACTCCAGTCATGGATTCATGGTCAAGATGTGGGCCACAGAATTAAAAGTATGCACTTTGGGGTCTTAGCAGGTGAGTTAGGAAGGAAACTTGAAGATGCTGGCTCCTGATTCAGTGCCAGGGAGCCAGTAAGATTTTTTTTTCTAAGATGAATATGGGGGGGGGGGTAAATTTGCCAGTTATAAATCATTAATTTCCCCGCACCACCCCAAAATTGTTGATTGTGCGATCTGTGACTACCTCTCCCTTTGGCTGCAACTGCTTTTAGAGAGGCATCTGTTTCCTTGTTTTTCAGCTGCCACCAGCCTGGCTTCCCACAACATCACTTCTCCGTGCACAAGGCTAGGAAGGTCACAACAGATTAACTTTGGTAGTATGCTCTTCTGATGACAGATGCCAAAAGAGTTTTCCCTTAGACAGAGAAATTAAATCAACCACCTTACAATCAAAACAAGATCATGGCGGCTAAGTAAATTAAAGTATTTTACTTTCAGTCAGGGTGCAACTCCAGGATATCAACAGAATCAATGAGAAGACAACAGTTTTACAGGAAAAATAAACAAATGGTTTTACATAACAGAAGTAAGGAAAGAAATCACTAAGGACTGTTTTAACCTCATATAAAAAGTACTTGCCATAGCTAAGCTCAAAGAGAGATTGATATCTAAACCTATCTGCCACTCCTTCACAAACCTTAGCTGAAATCAGGCATCTCCCTATCAGTGAGGGTCCTAGGCAAAAAGCACTGCTCCACAGTAATTCTCTAAATTTATAGATAACATTTGAATCTCTGTGATCGGTCATCCTTTTGAACTGACCAACCATTTTAAAATTCTGTACAAGTTTGAATTCCCTTTCCCCAATCAACTAAAAACCTATAGATGTCCAGTAAAAACAATTTAACAACTAATTTGTATTTGCATGGTTCAGTCCTTTCAAAATCTGTGTGTATGTGAGTGTGTCCACCCCCTTTGGTCATTCATGAGATTCATTACCTATTACACTGTCCAGAAGGATGGACTGCTAGTGATATAGAATCCCAGTTTTTTTTCCCTTTTGTTGTTAGCAAGCCCAGGAAAAACCTCTGGTGAGACTCAGAAGACCAGAAAAATAGTTTTAAGTAAATCCAAACAATTACCTTGTTAGTTCCCATTTCTGTCATACCCCCACCCCAGTGATGAAGGCATGTCCTTTGGACCATCCCAAGGGACATGGCCATTCATGCAGTTTTGGAAGTGCCCAAAGTGTTCAGCCCTGCTGTTAGGCCTACCTTAACAGCCCATCTGCATCAGCATTTTGTTTACCACTGCGGTGCTGAATGATTATGTTATAGGCCTGCCATGCTTCAGCACAGTAATTTCCATTTTGCTCACGTTCCCTGTGAAGCGAGACTAGGGGATTATGATCTGTGACCACAACAAATTCTCACCCATACAGATAAGGCTGCAGTTTCTGAAGTAAGCAATATACCCAACAGTGTGGGTGTTATTGGGATATAAAGGACCACCTAGGGGTGTAATGAGGCTTGATGGCACAGGCGGAGGGCCTTATAGCGCCTGGAAGTCTGTTATATCCCATAACGCCCACTCTGGAGGGTATTATTACACTTAGATAATGGGGTTACATTACTTTTTTTAATAGTGTTTTATTAAAAAAAGAGTGTCAAATATTATTAATAATGAACAGAACTGTGAGTTTGTAAAATGGTCCCTTGTTACTAGAGGGTACTGCTGTTTTTGATATCTGTATTTTTTTGTAGTAGAATATCAGTTTTTTATAGGTAGGAGGGGAAGTGACTGTGAGTGTGGTCAGCAGGCTGACCAAAATGCCATTGGTGAATCAGAAGAAGAGCACAGATGCGAAGGAATATTTGAGGCATGAAAGAAATTTTTTATTGAAGAAAAAGAAAAAGAGACTCAGTTTGTGTTTGTGCTGATTGTTTCGTGTGCAAGCGTTGGCACAATGAATGTGATCTGGGAACGGAGTGGGTGGTGAAAGGAAGTAAATGAGTATGAGCTGAGTCGGTGGACTGCCCGAAATGCTGCTGGCAGGTGAGAAGTGGAGCAGAGCTGAGATGCAGGAAAGTGTTTTTGTTAAACATAAAACTAGTATTTAGTTTTTGCTGCAGTTTGTGTTGAAGGCGAGCGTAGGCAGAATGAACGTGACGTGGGCTATATTGGCGAGCCGCTCACTTAGCGAGCAAAAAAACAGATGGCACTGGTGAGTTCCAGAACTGGAACTTGTTTTAGAGCAGGCATTGTTAAGAAATAACAGCCCTGGTCGCAGGCTGTTTCACTCAATCAGGATGCAAGTTTTACTTTACCCATTATCTAAAGGCCCATACTATCCCCAAGCACTCCTTCTCAGTTGTTGCATAGGCCTCCTCACTAAGTAGCAGCCTCCAGCTCAGATACACTACTGGGTGCTCCTCCCACTGTGGTGTAGTGTGGCCCAGCACAGCTCCCAGCCCATCATCTGAGGCATCCACATGGGCAATAAACTTCAGACAGTAATTGGGGCATGCTAGCACAGCTGACCCACTTAAGGCCTTCTTTAGTTCCTGAAAATCTGACTCACAGTCCTCTGTCCACTGAAACTTCTCTGGTTTTCTCTTTTTTGTTAGGTCTGTCAGGGGCTTGTCCATATCGCTGTAGTGAGGGACAATCCTCCTGTAATACCCCACGGTCCCCAGAAATGCCCTAACCTCTTTCTTAGTGGTAGGAGTAGGCAAGGCCAAGATGGCATCAACTTTGGCAGGCTCTGGATGGATGTATTCAGTGCCCACCTTGTGCCTGAGGTAGGACACTTTTGCCATGTCTATCTGGAACTTTTACACCTTGACTGTCAACCCTGTGGCCTTCAGACTGTGGAACACTTCCTACACGTGCTTGATGTGACCATCCCAGGTCTGGCTGTATGTGGCTATGTCATCCATATAGGCCAGTGCAAAATCACCTGCCCAGACAGAATGCGATCCACAAGTTGTTGAAAGTTTGTGGATGCATTCTTCATCCCAAAATGGCATAACCTTCAATTTGTATAAGCCAAATGAGGTGTCAAAAGTTGATCTCTCCCTGGCTGCAGGGGTCAGAGGTACCTGCCAGTAGCCCTTTGTTAAGTCTGTTGTGGTCAGATACTTGGCCCCCCGAGTTGCTCCAGGGTCTCATCTGTCCTGGGCATGGGGTAGGCATCTGACTCCATGTAGCTGTTGAGCTTCTGGCAGTCAAGACAAAACCATGTGGTACCATATTTTTTTAGAGATCAAGACCATGGCAAGGACAAGGGGCTACTGAACCCCTTGACCACTCCAAGTTCCATTATTTCATGGAGCTACTCTTTCAGGGTGTGCTAAACCTTCTTTGGTACCCTGTAGGGAGACTGTCTCAGTGCACTTGGGTCCCAGTATCCACATGGTGCTTGGTAAGTGTGGTGTACCCTGGTTTCACTGTGAACATGTTCCCAAATTTTCTCAGTACACCCTGTATCTCCTGCACCTGTGTTGGTATCAGCTGATCTGAGAGGGCGAGGCTGTCCATGGAGGATCCTACTCAGGCATCCCCAAGGGGGTCCACCAGGTAATCAGCCTCAGCTCCCTCTTCTGGGCTGCTGCAGTCAGCAAGGACCAATTCCTCCTATCATAGTAGGGCTTCAGCATGTTAACATGATACACTTTCCACCATGCTCCTCCTGCCAGGTAGATCTATCATGTAATTAACATCACTCACCTTTTGAAAAATGGAGAATGGCCCCTCCCATGCTGCCTGCAGTTTATTCTGATGGACAGGGATGAGTACCATCATTCACTGTCCTACCTCGTATTCTCTGGCCTGTGCCCTGCAGTCATAGAAGGCTTTCTACCGCTGTTGCACAGTGGGTAAGTGCTTCTGAGCAAGCCCCATGAGCTCCACCAGACAGGTCCTGAAGTTCTGGATGTACTCCATAAATGACTCCCCTTGGGAGGTACGGTCACCCTTCCATTCATCCTGAACTAAATCTAGGGGCCCCCTCACCCTATGGCCAAACAGGAGCTTGAAGGGTGAGAACCCTGTGGACTCCTGTGGGACCTCACTGTATGCAAAACAGAGATGGGGCAAATATTTGTCCTGACCCCTCTTGAACTGGTCAGTGAATGTCCTCAGCATGGTCTTAAGAGGCAAATTAAATTGCACAACCAGAACATTAGTCTGGGTGTGGTATGGGGAGATTCAAAGCTGCTTCATGCCACACTTCTCCAAAAAAACTACTCATTAACTCAGACATAAAGTTGGCACCTTGGTCGGGCAGTATCTCCTGGGGAAAGCCCACCTGGCTAAATATCCCCAACAGTGTGTCAGCCACCTTTTCTGCCACAATGGTCAATAAGGGCACTGCCTCTGGGTATCTTGTGGCATAATCCATTACCACCAGGATACACCACTTGCCAGTGCTACTTCAGGTGATAGGTGACTCTACTATGTCCCCGGCTACCCTTTTGAAGGCTTCATTAATAAGGGGCAGGGATACCAAAGCTGTCTTGGCCTTGTCACCCATTTTTACCACCCTCTGGCACTTTGGACAATTCTGACAGTAATTTGCCACATCCTTGCCAATACCTGGCCAGAAAAAAATTGTTGGTCAGCCACTTTTTCATGCACCTCATGCTCAAGTGATCTGTGAAAGGGATATTATGGGCCAGGGCCAAGAGCTGCTAGCGATAAAACCAAGAGACTACCAGCTGCTAGAGTACTTCTCCATTTAGCTCCCCCTCTGGTGTACATACCATACCATACCATACCATACCATACCATACCATACCATACCATACCATACCATACCATACCATCTTTATTTATTAAAAGGCCCTTTCTAAAACCAAGGCACTTGTACATAAAACATTTCATAAATAACAGATTAGAAAACATTATTAAGCCAATATTTTAATAAACTGTAATTACAGTGTATCTAAAATCAAGCCTCAGGAAATGCTAAGTTGAAAAAGTAGGTTTTCAAAGCTATTTTAAAACTCTGAATGGTCCCGCACTCTTGTACCCAATGTGGTAGAGAATTCCACAAGGTGGGTGCCACAAAGGCAAAAGATCGAGCTCCAATTGTCTTCAACCGCACCCTGGAAATCTTTAGCAGTCCATTATCAGTGGAGCGGAGTGGGTGGAGGGGACATTAAGTGCAAAGGAGATCTTTCAGATAATGGAGTCCCTGATCATGATGGGCTAAATAGGTCAGTAACATGACCTTGAAGGTGATCTGCCACTGTACCGGCAGCCAGTGCAGTCCACGGAGCACAGGCATAATATGACTCTTCCTAGACGTACCAGTCAGCAGCCTAGCTGCTGCATTCTGCACCAGCTGCAAGCAGAAGATATCATCCCCAGGAAGCCCTAGGTAAAGGGCATTGCAGTAGTCAAGGCGAGTAGTGACAAAAGCGTGGACTAGTGTTGGAAGATCGTCGGGAGGGACTAAGTGTTTCACCTGAAGGATATTCCTCAGATGGTAAAAAGAGGTTTTAACAAAGGCTGACACCTGAGATTTAAGTGTCAGACCACTATCAAAAATAATGCCCAGGTTCCGCACCTGATCTGAGGTAGTCAACTAGGTTCCCCTAAGCCAAAGTCTGGAAGGCAGTCCAGCCAACACATCTACCTCTCGACAGTCTGGGTCAACAATCAACACCTCAGTTTTATCTGGATTTAACCACAACCAACTGGCACTCATCCATTCCTGGATCTCAGCAAGGCAGTTGTTAAAGACCAAGACAGCTTCATCTTGCTTGGCTGGAAAGGACATGTACAATTGAGTATCATCTGCATAGCAAAGAAAACTCAAATCGTGCCACCTAATGATCTCTCCCAATGGCAGCATGAACACTACAAATAACATGAGTTACAGGATGGAGCCCTGTGGTGCCCCACAGGATAGGGAGAGAGGGGCTGAGGAAAAAATCCCAGACACCACTCTCTGAGTCCTACCATCGAGGAAAGATTGAAACCATCCAAGGACCATCCCAGACAATCCACAGACAAACCACAGGCACTCCAACAGCACACCATGGTCCACAGGGTCAAATGCCACAGAGAGATCAAGGAGGACCAAGATGGAATGAGTCCTCCGATCTCTCACTATTAGGAGTTCATTCAACACCCTAACAAGGGCCGTCTTGGTACTATGTCTCTTCCTAAATCCAGACTGGAGAGACTCATAGATGTCGTGGTTAGACAGATACTCATCCAGCTGCAGCACAACCACCTTCTCAATAACCTTAACTACCAAAGGCAGGTTAGAGAAAGACCTGTAGCTAGCCAGACAGTCTTGGTCAAGGGAGGGCTTTTTAAGAAGGGGTCAGACAACCACTTCCTTTAGGGGGTCAGGAAAGACCCCCCTCTCCAGTGGCATCCAGACGATCTACATTATGACTGGGCCAATTTCCTCAACGCACCCCACTAAGAGGCGCAACAGGCCTGGATCCAAACTACAGTTTGTTTGCCGCAAAGACTGAATGATCCTCATGACATTCATGATATTTGGCTGATCTAAGTCATACTAGTACAACCGAGGGTCTGCCACCTCCCACCAACTGCTACAATGCCTAATAGAGGGAGCCGAGCTGATCTCAGACCTGATAGTGGCAACCTTAACAATGAAATAATGAGCAAACTCATCACACTTCTCTTGTGAAAAAGCTTGACCAGGCTGGAGACAGATGGGGTTGCACAATCTGTCAACAGTCCGGAAGAGCTGAGCAGGTCAGTTTCTCACAGCGGCAATCTCCCTGGACAGGAATTTTGCCTTCTTATGGGTAATTGCAGATTGATAGGCCACATAGTGGTCCATCAATCTAAGTTTGCCACTATTGAGGCCTAATTTCTGCCAGCACCTCTCTAACCTTTGACCCACTATCCTCATCTCATTCAAGGTCCCATCAAACCATGGGGACCTCAGGTGGAGAGTGAGTGGGTGAACACAAACAGGTGCAGTGGAATCTAGGGCATCTGTTACTACCTTATTATAAGCGAGAACTAGATTTCCCAGATACATGCATTCACTTGGCATGCTTGACAAGTCCAGCACTGTCATTGGGCCATCTGGGGTCACGCCCTTCAAAGGGCGGTACTGGACCATCTCCATTGGGGAAGGCCTAATTGGGAGAGCCATGAAACTGAACCCTATGGTGTGATGGTCAGACCATCTTACCAGCCCCACCACCAGGTCAGATACCTCCATCCCCAGTAGGAACACCAAGTCAAGTGAGTGACCACAAATGTGGGTCATGAAGGTAACAACCTGCGTAAGACCCAATGAAATCATTAGTTGGATGAAGTCTTGTCCAAATTGTGAGAGTTCATTGTTGACCCAGGAATTGAAATCCCCCACAATTAACCATCTGGGGAATACCAATACCACATCGATGATGAAGTCTGTGTCTTCCAGCAGGAAAGCTTTCCCATCCCCGGGTGGATGGTAGATGAGAAGCATCCTGCATCCTACACCCATTCCCACAATACACTCAAAAGAGTTGGTGGTCCCCACTGGAACATCCATAAGGCCCAGTTCAGATCTAAAACAGATGGCTACTCCCCCTCCCCGTTGATCCAGTCTCAGGCAGTGTATCACTGAGTACCTGGCTGGAATTGCTGAAGCCAAAACTGGGCCAGCATTTTCAACCAGCCAGGTCTCGGCGATGCAAGCCAGGTCTGATGAACCAACAAAGTCTGCTAAAGGCAGTCTTGTTCCTAATAGACCTGGCATTACACAACACTGCACAAGTTGGATGAGCACCCGAGGAAGACCGTGCAACCTACCTGCACAATGCAAAGCCATTGGGTATGGGAATCAAGCAAGGAGGACCCCTCTCTCAAACCCATTTTGCCCCAGGGCGTCTCCTTGTCCTCACTACTCCAATTTGACCCCCCTTCCATTTCCCCCTAGGCCTAGTCCCCCCTTCCTTCTCCTAGCTATCCCCATGGCCGAACACACCCTATATACTCCTGGGAACAGTGAAGGACATTCAAGAGGGAGGAGGTCCATAAGCCTGGAGGAGGAATAGTGCCTGACCATCTTAACACCATCACAACACATCACAACAGCAGTCAATACACTAACCAACAATGACAGAATTCACAACTATCACACACTTGCCCAGTTCTCACTTACTCTCACCCACAACCCACACACTCTGATTACTCCCCAAACAAATTACAATCAAAACAAAATCCCCAAATCCCCAAACCACAAATATAGAACAAATAAATTAAATCAAACATTATATAGCAGCATAATGATAAATAAGTTACCAAAATTTAAGAAAACCAGTCACAGGAGTCTCTCAAGAATGGTTTATGTAGTCCAAAGAGCTCTCACCTCATTTGGTCCTAAAACCAAGGGTCTAAGCAAAGCTCAACTTTCACTTGAGGTTGCTAAACCAAAAAAGACATTAAATGCAAATATTTAAACATTAGGCACTCTCACTGCCAATAACCTTTATGAATTTGAGAACTGAAAAGGTTCAACCAGTTTATATAGTCCAACTGAGATCGTTTTCCCTCTCCGGGTCAGGACAAAGATCTCCTTCAGCTGTCAAGAAAGTGAAGGCCAGCTATCTTCAGCAGCCGGCACTGTACATTTTTTTTTGTAGACTCTGTGTATACACCGGTCCTGAGGAACTTTCTACAGCTACCTCTCATGCCTATGGCTCTACCTCCTTGCTTGAAGCTTGCTATACCAGGCCAACCCAGCCCAGGGAATACCCCAGCTCTGTACCCCCGATGTAGGGCTGCCTTATGCCCTGGTGTTCTATCTATAATCCAGAGCACTGAGCTGGAGTTGGGGGAGGACCCTGAAAAGTGAGCCCAACTGCAGGACTGAGGCCGGGACACAGAAGGCACCTTCACCTATCCCTGAGGCCAGGGATTTTCAATGTAAGTGGATTTCCCCCTAGGAGCTCAGACATGCAATGACACCAGCACGGAAGAGCTGTAGGTGTCTGCCATGCTCCTCCCCTAAGCACATCAGACACAGGTAGTACCTCCAGTCTCCACCGGGGGTCTTTACTGCACTGGGGAACCCTGGATCCCTCCCCAGGGAAAGAAGACCAGTCCATGGGATGCTTGATCCTCTCCCTTCCCTGCCGACCTTGGCAGCTGAGCTCATTCCCGAACTCAGGTCACCGGTGTGGTGCAAGGTGTGATGTCCTGCACCTCAACCCTCAGCACCATTGGGCCGGCTGGCACTATAGATATTAAATGTCTTAGAGCTGCATTCACAAATACAGTGAAACAACCACACAGTGACAAAGACCCTGAGACAACAGGCCACAAAAAGCAGTGGCCTGTTGTACATTCCCTGTACAATACCCCTTCTCCTAGTAGACTGACTCTTTACTCCCCAATGCCTTCAGCCCTGACAGATGCTTCTCTCAGTTTCTGCAGGGTAGGATCAGTCAGTTGTGTTGCACCCAGCTCTTCTCATCTGACCCATCCCAGATCCACTTTATAAGGAAGTATTGTGACCTACTCTGTTTGTGACTGGGGCTCAGGGCTGCTACTTCTAGCCAGCCCTTCACCCATACTAGCCACCTCCTCCACTGCTGAGGGAGGGCTGGCACTGACTGGGTCACCCCCCCCTTTCACCCTCAGAAGTCTGCCCTTTTGCCTGACTGTGAGTAGTAACACACACCAGAGATTTCCTCTGGTCAAAATTATTTCCCAGGATAACACTTGTAGGGAGATCAAGTACGACTCCCACCTCCTTTTCTCCGTGGCCACCCTCTCAGCTCAGGAAGACCCAGTCTATTGGTATGTGGATCACTGGACCTGAGACTCCCTGAATTGTGGAGTAATGCCCTGGCAGAATCTGCCATGCCTTAATTAAATTCTGCCTCACCAGGAAAATGGAAGAGCCTGTATCCCTCAAACCCTGTGTTGCTGCCCCATTAACTACAATAGGGTGGATATGCTCAGGGGAGACAAGTGGTACTGCAGACTTCACTCAACCTGTCCACTGTTGGGTGCTATTTTGTTCATCCCTCCCACAGCCTTTTGCACCTTAATCAATTTCTGAGAGCAGGTATACTGAAATGCCCCATTTGATTGCAAATATGGCATTTCATGGTCCTCAGTTCTTAGTTCCCTTTAGAACTGGTGGATTCTGCTTTGGGCTCAGGTGCAGGCTAGTTTACTTTAGGCTGCCCTCCTTGGGACCCCTTAAAACCACGTGCTGCTCCCCTACATGAGACTTAGACTGTGCGTATGATCTGCTGGCCATGTACAGGTCAGGGCTTGCTGCTACCTCCTTTGAGAAGCCACTTGACCTGTCTAGCAACCATACAAGCAGGTCCTCTGGTACAATTTTAAGAAATTGTTCCCTCACAAACAAATCTCTGATTGGCTTCACAGTGTCTGATTTTGCCCCATCCACCCACCTGTCAAAGTAAGTACACAGTTAAACCTTCAATCCCACATAACTGTCTTCTGGGCTTTCCTTTAACTCCTTAAATTTCCTTCTGTAAGCCTCAGGAGTTAATTCAAAATGTTTTAATAACACCATCTTAACCATATCATAATCAATACAGTCTTCATTACTCATTTTTTCAAATGCCTGCAAAGCATGTCCTATACGTAAAGGTGTGAGATTAGTTGACCAGGAAGCCTTAACCAATTGAAATTGCCCACACAATCTCTCAAACAACTTTAAAATAGATCAAGATCATCTCCCTCTTTATAATGAGGAAACAATTTAGAATTAATTTTGGCTTCATGGGGGAAACTCCCTTCACCATTACTTACATTTTGCTGGCACAGCATTGGGATCTTTTTCTCATGCTGTTGCCTCTGGATCTCATGCTGTCGTTCTTTTTCTCTGTCCACCAGACCTTTTGCCTCTGCCTCCAGTCTTTTTGTTTACATTTCATTCTTGACCTCCAGTCTTTTTGTCCCTAGTTCCTTCTCTGTCTCATCTTTTTCCTTCTGCTTCCAGCTTTTGCACATCGATTTCCAGTTCTTGCTGTCTCAGTTGCAGTTTCATGACTTCGAGCTGATTTGAAAAGTCTGCTACCCCAGCTCCTGGATCACCCCCAGAGCCTTCTGCTTCTGGTCATGTGCCACCAGGGAAGCTATGAGATCTGCCTTTTTTTCTTTTCCTGACCCTCAAGCTGGACCCCCTTTTCTTGGCACTTATAAAGTTGTTCCAAAGTAAGCCGGTCATATTGCTGGGAGCTCATTTTCGCAAACTACACTAAACTGTGCTGACCAAATACAAAAAAAAAAAACAATTGTAAAAGTGCCCTAATTTGTATATCCTTTTCCGTGACTGTTAAGGCAGAATTTTTTACTGGCCAGCTTTGTCTCTCAGTGTACTCAAGATTCACTCTGATCCCAGTCACTGCCTGCCAATTTGTGTTGACCGCTCCTTTTTGACTACAACTGCTTTTAGAGAGTCATCTGTTTCCTTGTTTTTCAGCTGCCACCAGTCTGGTTTCCCAGGACTTCACTTCTCCTTGCACAAGGCTAGGAAGGTCACCACAGGTTAATGTTGTTAGTATGCTCTTCTGTTGATGGTTGCCAACAGAGTTTTCCCTTAGCCAGAGAAAATAAATCAACTACCTTACAGTTAAGGCACAGTCATGACTGCTATGTAAATAAAAGTATTTTGCATTAAGAGTCTGGGTGCAACTCCAAGATATCAACAGTATAAATGAGAGGAAAACACTTTTACAGGAAAAAAAATGATTTTAAATAATAGAAGTCAGAAAAGAAAAGACTAATGACTGCTTTAACCTCACATAAAAAAGTACCTGCCTTAGCTAAGCTCAAAGAGAAACTGATAGCTAAACTTATCTGGCACTTCTTCAAAAACATTAGCAGAAGGCAGGCATCGGCTAATCATGGAGTGTCACAGGCAAAAATCGCTGCTCCACAGCAATTCTCTAAATTTATAGATAACATTTCAAACTCTGTGATGGGTCATCCTTTTGAACTGACCAGCCATTTTCCATTCTGTACAAGATTAAATTCCCTTACCCCAATCAACTTAAAAACCTATAGATGTCCAATAAAATCAATTTATCAACTAGTTTATATTTGAATTGTCCAATCCTTTCAACATCTGTGTTTATGTGAGTGTGTCCACCCCCTTTTTGTCATTCCTGAGATTTATTACCTATTACGCTGTCCAGTGGGATGGCCTGCTAGTGACCAGTGTTTTCCCCTCTGTTGTTAGCAAGCCCATGAAAAAATTGGGTGAAATTAAGAAGACCAGAAAAATAGTTTTAGTAAATCCAAACAATTAACTTCTTATTTCCCATTTCTATCACAGGATCATTTGATGAATGGGCTGGAGATCAAGTAGGATCTGTGGTGATATTATAGGCAGGAAAAAATTATCAGACTAAGTGTGTGAGGCAGTTCTTATGTGTTGTCAGATTCTTTGTTTCGGTTTCTGTGGGTAACTGTTAAAACACACCTTAGGTTGGGGACTTGGATGAATTGCATTAGAAAGCTGGGTAATTTAAAAGATGGCAGGAGCTAGCAACATTGCTTTATTGTCACTGATGCTCGAATAGTGCTATTGACTTTCCTAATAGAATACATTAAATAATCCATCTCTCCAACTCCAGATCTGAGATCCTATCTGACCACATTTGGATTCCAGGTCACAGGTTGGAAAGTAGGACCTGAAGGTCACATATCTGCATTTGATCCCTCAAACCCAAGGTCAACTAGTAAGATCCAAGGTCAGATGTCTGCCTTGGATCCCTGGGATCCCAAATAGTCACATTTGATTGTTGTGTATCCTACTGGATCCTTGTTGATAGGATCCAGTGGTCAGTATATCAACAGTATCCAATGCAATCTGGTATCCCAGAAAATTGGTAGTATCCAATGGTATGTGATTGTATTGGATCCCATCCAAGCAACACAGTTTATTGTTTTGACCATGTGAATTGTGAACTCTGGCAAACTGTGGCAGACCTTATATTTGCATATATTTTTTTACTAGGATAAACTAGATTTTACTAAGGTAAGCTCAACTGAGCACAACTCTTTTCAGAAAGGTCCTGGTACAAGCAAACAGTTACGGAAAAGTGGACAAAATTGTTCAGCAAAAATGATGATGCGAAGAAAGTGTCTAAAATGCAAACAAATATCTAAACTATCATTTGATACTGATAGACAATAAAGAACACTATGGGAATTACATCCCAAGATATGTTTACATCTAACAGCTACAGTTCACAGTGCAAGAGTCAGAACCGGGGCTGAACACCAATTTCAGAATGTAACTTTTATAAAATCTGCAATCAAAAAAACATGGCAGGCAATGTGCGTTGCCATCTCCTGTCACAATGCAGCTCCATCCTACTCATTGGTATGTTTTTCAATACAAGCTAGCAGTGTCTAGCCACACAGTAACAGGAGATGGCACCAGCCAAGTTTTCTGATTGCAAGTCTTTCAAAAGTAAAATGTGAGTTGAAATGTTTTAAAAAATGATTTTGAATAACAAAAAGACTAAAAGACTGGGGATAAGAATTAGGCAGTCAGATATTACAATACTGGAAGTTTTCCAAGGATCTATAGCTTTGTTACTCTTATTGTATTTGCTGCAAAGTCCTTTGGGACAGTACCAGTTCAATATGTCGCTGCTCTAAGAGTGCGGCAGAAACTGCAGAAACATTCAAGTGACAGGGCTAGAATAGCAATTATGAATTACTGCTACCCCTGTCATTGTATGCAGAACAAATGAAGGCATCAAGTTGCATTGGGCTTAGTGCTTTGGCTGAGCTGCTCCTGTGGCAGAGTGGCTTAGGTACTAGCCCTTGGACAGAAGGAGAGCTAGGGATCAGGGTTTGGTTCCCTGGTTGTAATTTTTTTTATTTTTTCAAGAAATTTTCCACCCTCCCAAGTGTCTCACCATTCCCATGGTCCACACCCCCTTGGAGTTCATTATAATAATTCTGTTGAGTGAGGCAGAGCCCCCCACAAAAAAAAACCCTTCTATGCTTGGCCATTAATTTGCATTGTGCCCATGGCATTTTGTGCCAGTCAGTGTATTTACTGACCTTTTCATGCCATTGTGCATTTTGCGTGTGGCATTGTGTGCTGTGCTGTTTCTGCTGGCAGGGTTATGACCCTGTGCCCTTTGAATCTGGGGTCAACTGGGTAAGATATGAGCCTCTATAAGAGAGATAGCCTGCATTTTTCCAGGAAGGGGACCACAGTCCTTAGTGGGAGGTTTAAATGCTACATGAATGAACATTTAAACTAGCCAGGAAGGAGGACTGTAGAACTAAGGGAAGCAACAACTCCCCTGATGATGAAGCATCAGGGAGGGAGGGTCTGAGAGAAGTAAACTTCCCCAAGGGAAGGGATGCAAGAAGACAGGGAAATGGACAAAGGGGATATAAATCAGGGAAGCAAGAAGTAAAAAGTTAAGGAGACTGGCAATGAAGAAGGTAACAAGTGAAAGGTGGGTTGTGGGAGCTTCAGGGAACAGCATAGGTTTGGGGAGAGGGAAGCATAGAAGCAGGTAGGGAGGGATTAAGGTGTGGAGAGCCATTCATACAAAGGTGGTATACAGACCTTTAAAACAGGGAGAGAAGTTGGATAAATCAGTTGCGGAAGGCATCATGAGGAAGGCAAGTAGTATGGGGAGGTGCTGATACATGGTGACTTCAATCTGCCAGGTATGGTTTTAAGCCTTCCAAATGTAGATTCAGCAAAGAGCAGGGCCAACCTTGTTTCAATACAAGGGGCTTTTCACAGCCAGCTAGTCAATTAACTTACTAGGGGTTGGGTGGTGCTGGACCTGGTACTTACAAACAGGGGCAACATTGCGGTTGTCACAGTGGGCAGTCATTATGTATCAGTGATCATTGTACAGTGTGGTTTAAAATTAAGAAGGGAACTGCAGCAAACCACATGAGGACGAGGGTCCTGGGCTTCAGTAGAGCAGATTTTTAAGAAATGGGAGACTGTCTCTGAAAATGTCTCATGAAAGGGGATATTTCCTAGTAGTGAACAGGAGGAAAAATAAGAGAGTCCATAATTAAGGTAACAAGCCTCTGCATGAAAAAAGTGAGTAAAGGCAGATGGAAACAGAGAAGGTTAGGTTTCTGTAGGGAAGTGGCAAAGGTGGAGAAGGAAGAAAGGGTGCCATTCAGGAAGTATAAGGAGGAAGACAGGGATGTGTAATAAATAAAAGTGAGAGACACAGAAAAGGCAATGAGGTGAGCAAAGGCCCAGCCAGAGTAAAGTACAGTCAAGGCTGTAGCTAAAGAGGATAAATCTTTCTTCAGGGACATAAGTGAGACGAGGAAGGAAAGGGAAGGGAGAGTGAGGATAATGAAAGCAGTGAGGAGGGACTGCACAGAAGAGGAGAAACATAAAACAGACATCCTGAACAAGTATTTCTGCTCAGTCTTCACAGTGGAGGGAAGGGAGGATGGATCACTAGGGAGCAGTAGGAAGAAAGGGGTGGGGGTGAACACAAGTCCATGTTTATAGTAAAGAGTTCTGAAGGAATTTGCATCTCTGAAAGTAGACAAGATCCTGTGACCAGACAGGATACATCATGAGGCACTAAAGAACTTCAGGGAGGTGCTAGCTGCCTCACTGATGGCCTTATTCAACAGCTCTCTGGAAACAGGCCTGGATCTGGAGGACTGCAGTCATCATCCTTCTGCATAAGACCAGCAGCAGAGAGGAGGCTAGCAACTATTGGCTGGTGAGTCTCACTTCAGTGATGGGGAAATTAATGGAGCCCTTGTTAATGGAAAGGTTGGCAGAGTATCTTGAATTCAATGGGCTGCAGGACCACAGGCAGCATGGATTCACAGAGGGGAGGTCATGCCAGATGAATCTAATTGATTTCTTCAAATGGATGACCAGTGAAATAGATCAGGGAAGGGCAGTGAATGTGGTCCATCAGGATTTTAGCAAGATCTTTGACACTGTGCTACATGGGAAATTGATAAAACAATTGAGCAGCTTAGGGGGTAGGATCCAAGGTGGTGAATTGGGTTTGAAACTGGTTAACGGATAGGAGATAGAGGGTGGTGGTTAACAGCACTCACTCTAATGATGGAAGAGTGACTAGCATGGTGCTGCAACTCTCAGTACTGGGACCGACCCTCAGTACCTTCATAAATGACACTGCAGAAGAACTGGAGAGGAAGAAATGCCTTTTTGCAGATGACACCAATATCTGTAATAGGGTGGACACTAAGGGGTGTGTGGAGAAAATGTGTAGAGATCTTGGGATAGATATGGAGGGGTCAAGAGCATGGCAACTGGGGTTTAGTGCCACAAAAAAGTGCAAAGATCATGCACTTAATGCATCGGAACCCAGAAGCTGAGTATAGAATGGGGAAGGAATTACCAGTCACTAAGCAGGAAAGGGACCTTAGGGTTATGACATCCAATGGCCTCAAAGTAGCAGGGCAGTGTAACAATGCAGTGGGTAGGGCCACTAGGATGCTGGGATGCATAGGGAGAGGTATCTCCAACAGAAGAAGGGAGGTGATGTTGCCACTATATCCCTCGGTGGGGAGACCCCACCTGGAATATTGTGTCCAGTTATGGAAGCCACACCTCAGAAAGGATACAGATAGGGTGGTGGCAGTTCAAAAGAGGGTAACTAAAATGGTTCAGGGGCTGCACAAGAAGCCCAAGGAGGAAAGACTGAGGGTTATCAACATATACACCGTGAATGAGAGAAGAGTGAGAGGGGACATTATAGAGACCTTCAAGGACCCCCCAGGGTAAACATGGTATAGGAGGAGAGTCTCTTTCAAATGGGAAAGAGCACCAGGACCAGAGGGCATGAAATGAAGCTGTGGGTGGAGATTAAGAAGGATGTGAGGAAGTACTACTTCACTAAAAAGGGTTGTAAACACCTGGAACAGACTGCCAGCAGAAGTGGTAGCGGTGAAAACAGTAGGGGTTTTCAAGCATGTGTGGTATAGACATAGGGAGTATTAGTAAATAGGCAGGGAGGAGGGAGGGTCACCGGAAACCAGTTAGGGTCTGTGGAGACAGACTAGGCAAGGACCATCTGGGCAGACTGAGTGGGCCAAGAGGTCCTTTTCTGCTGACAAATTCTATGTTTCTATGTTTCTTAGAGGTCTTTACTACATAGGCACTTTATAAAAAATACATCAATGTTTTAAATGAAATTATTTATTTATGTATGTTTGTATGTATGTTTGTATGTCTGTATGTATGCAATTAAATATTTTTTTTTAATTATTTATACAGGAATGTATTTGCTAAACCAAACCTCATTTAGAATGACTCCCCAGTGAACAGCAGTAAAACAGTAGAGTGCAAGTACAGCCCGGTATTTTTTTGAGAAAGTGATTTTTTTTTTTCTTATGCATTCCTTATGTTTGCAAAGATTGCCTTAGACTTCACTGATCAATGACTTGATTAGGAGATCTGGATCTGTGATTTTATATGGGCCATCTCCACAAAAGCAATAACTGTCGCAAATTGTTCCATGGTTATGCTACATAGAAACATTCGTTTGAAGTACAGTAGATAACATTTCAACATCTTCTCTTTCACCACATACTGAATACTGTCACACACAAAAAGGCAAGAATGGTAGATCATCATGTTTTAGATGATTCTGCAAAAATTTCCTGAATGGAGGGAAATTAGGCATGAATAACACACTGGCAAATCTTTCATCTGAAGCTAGAGATAGACATACTTGAGGGGCTTTAAATTCTGGCACCTGTTGATAAAAAGTATGATTCTTAATGGCACCTTCAAGAGGAAGCATAGATTTGGAACCGAGTAATTAAGGTTACAGAAACAATTTCCTTTATACTGTTTTATGCATAGAAATTATATTTAAAAAAAACCAAAGATTGCTTGGAACAGTGCATGTTGTGACTTATTCATTATAATAATGCAAAAATGCATGGACTACTCCAGTCTTTTTTTCAAATGTGTACAAACTGGGAGATGTGTGCACTGGCATGCCATATGCTTTTACTTTATACCTATAGAAACCGTGTTCAGTTCTCAAACCCTCTAATAATTATTTGATGTTTATATATTTATTTATTTATAAATTGGTAACCAGGAAAGGCATACAGAGCCTAGGCTAGGTTCCAGGTGTGACTCGGGTGAGGGGAATACAGGGAGGATAAACACACAAAATCTGATAATGTTATCCAGATTCATTAAAGTATACAAGTATACAACATCAAAGGAGGTTACAATAGGCAGCTTTGCAAATGGTAAAGTAGGCATCCTTATAGATGATGAAGCACTAGGATGCTATGTGTAAAAGCAGAGACAAAAAATTGAAGTGCATAATAAATGGAGACTCATGAGAGTCAGGAAAAGTGCTCAGTGCCTGCTGGGTAGCATTGGGTGGAAGAAGCACAAGAGGGTAACTGAAGAAAGAGTGAAGAGTCAAAGGGGGAGAGGTTGTCAGAAACAGGGTGCAAAGGGAATCTGCCTTATATGAGTATTTGCTTGCTGTGGAGATACTATGTAGACACTTTAGACAGCTGGAATGAATATCCTATTATATTGAAGCGATAATAAGGTCACAAGCATTATCTAGTAAAGTTGTGCAAGTCAGGGTACTTTTTTAAAATGCTTTGTGGGTATTTGAACTTGGCATCTTCAAATGCTCAGTATTCATTACTTAGGTACTGTACAACATTAAGGTGAAAAAGGTAGCAAAGAAAAAAATTGTAGCCCTCTGAAAGTGGCCAGGACTTGTTCCATGGTCACACCTTCCCACACTATCATCTGCAAACCTCAATCCTTTTTTCCTGCTTGGATTTAATTTTTCAATTGCCAGGCTCATTGCACTATGCTGAACACCAGCATTATCTTTTCTTATCATCCTCCCTCTCTGTCTTGACAAACACCAGGTTCCAAAGGACCATTTAATAGAAGTTCAAATTGGCCTCCTGACCACTGTTTCATGATCTGTGTGACAACAGCAGTCAGTAAACAGGAAGCCCTGTCAGTCCTGCCATATTTATGTCAGTGTCAGTGGCTCAGTAGGTAGCCCACTTGCCTCTGAGGCTGGGAGATCAGAAGTCTGTGGGTTCAGTTCCCACATCTGGCACTTGGGTTACTATCCCAGTACTGACACTGTAGTGCAGCTTGAGAGGGGTGCTGCACTTCTGAGGTGCCGTCTTTTGGATGAGATGTTAAACTGAGGTTCCATCTGCCTGGATTGGTGGTAATTCAGGTGGATGTTAAAGATCCCATGGCACTTATCGAAAACAGTAGGGGAATTTTTTTATTAAATCATAACACAAAAAAAATCAAACATAAGTAAGTATTGAGTTATACAAAAACCCCAAACATAAAAAATCCACCTTAAGTCCCCCCCAACCATAAGAATAGGGGAATTTTTTTCCTCATTCATAATGAAACAAAAAACAAATCAGCAATCTTCCAGCATAACCTAACCATATTACTTCTAATAATCTCATTTAAATGAGAGGCAAATTCTTTCAAAATCCTATCCAAAATAACTTTTCATATTGAAAGAGCTCTACTTGTTTCCATTTAGACAAATCTGTACTGATTATAAAGAAAAGTTCTAAAGGGGAAATGCACAGTTGCTGTAATGTGAAACGACATCGCCCAATCCACAACCAATATAAAAAATGAACATAAATCACCCACTCTGATGTACAGTCACTGGTAAACGTGGAACAACTCCAAAATATAATAAACTAGGATCTGGGGGAACCGGATTCAACCATTTCCATCTACTTTTTACTATGTCCCAAAACTGTTCAGCATAAGGACACTTGAAATATAAATGATCCATTGTCTCAATTTTCATCATACAGGATTCCCTGGAACAATAACGCTCCATCAAACCCTTATGCTTATGATTTCCTTTAACGGTTACTCGTCCATGTATTCCCATCCATACCATATCCCACATACGAGCTGGAATACGGACATCAGAAATATAGGCCGACAATTGTTTTTGGTCTTGTTGTAAAACCAGTAAACAATGGTTCATCAAAACATTTCAGAATAATATCCTTATAAAGAGTCTTCCATGTCATAGCAAGACAATCTGGCAACTGTGCTCCCCACCTCTTTATCGCATCAAACACCCCGTCCCATCTCTGTGCTAGACGAGGACTGCGTTTATTTTTATACAAAAAGGATTTGTTCTATCATTCTCGAATAACTCCCTGTAAATCTCCTAATCCCCATTTGGTCCATAAGTGAACTGTACCCTTCACTAATGGAAGTATATTATTATAAAGAAAGATTGTAAAAAAAAAAAAATACACAGGGATGCAACATATTTAAACCTCCTAATTCCACAGGTTTATACAGAATATTCTGTTTAATCGGATTCAACCAGCTACCCCATATACCAGTAAAAAAACAACTCAACAAAGAAGCTTCAAGCTTAGAAGGTATAAAGAAAATAGAACTAATGAATAAAAATACTGGCACCAAAAATGATTTTAACAAATACACCCATCTTTTCTTTGCCAATTTCCATCGATTTCACAACTTAAGTTTTGTATGTCCAATAGCTAACGCCTTATTCCAATTATAATATGCCATATCTCTTCCACCAAAATAAATCCCTAAAATACGACACAGAGTTTGTGAAACTGAAATATTACTTACTAATTTCTCAGAATCTTGGAAATCTAAAACATTTAAGCACTTTGACTTTGCCATATTCAGTTGAGCACCTGTGATTTTACCTACCTCCTGTAATAAATGACATGCCAACTGAGCAGAAACATCATCATTTACCAATAAATAAACATCATCCGCATATGCTAATACTTTATGTTTGAAAACCTTACCCTGTCCTAACCCATAAATGTTTGGAGAGTTCTGTATCAAACATAACAGAGGATCCAGCATAAACACATATAATAGAGGGCTCAAGGGGCAGCCCTGTCTAACTCCCCTCTGCACCAAAATATTTTTCCCCATCCATCCATTATCATATGGTTTCACAAAAGCCAGAGCATAACATAATTGTATTCCCTGAATAAATAAATCTGGAATACAATATGCTGCTAAACAATTCCAAAGAAATGAATGAGAAACACCATCAAAAGCTTTTGCTTGGTCTAAACTTATAACATACCCATTTCCCACACATCCTAGTAGGGAATGAGAATGTTCTATTATTTCCTTTAACAACAAAAGAGCTTCCGTTAATCTTTGCCCAGGAACTGAACAAAATTGAGTGGGAATAATAAGACTTCCCATAACAGATGCAAGTCTATTACTCAATAGCTTTGAAAAAATCTTGAAATCCATGTTTACTAAAGTTATTGGTCTCCAATTTTGAATATCTTTGCAAACTCCCAATTTAAATAAAAAAAATCATAAGTCCTTCGTACATTGAAGGCGGCAAAAAATGTTCCAACAAAAAAAATGATATAATACAAGAAGTTCCTGAGGAATAAAAGACCATAAGAATTTATACAATTCCCCAGTTAGTCCATCAAACCCCAGTGAAATTTTCCCTTTCAAAGATTTCATCACACTATCCAGTTCCTGGTAAGAAAATGGTAATACCAATGAAGCCTGAACTTCAGAAGACAGTTGTGGAAGTGAAGCGAAACCCAAAATTTGAAAATTTAAACCGAAATCAGGGACTGAAGTTCCAAAAACCATTTTAACATAGTCTTCCAAAACTGACATAATCCCAAGATTATCTGTTACAAGGTCTCCTTTTAGTGTAAATAATTCATTCATCTCCCATTTCACCCTTCTCTGATAACAATCTACATAAGGATTACCTTAGTCAATCTTCCCTTGTGAACCAAAGTCCTGTTCCTGTGTCAATGAACACACGCGATCATATTGACAATGCATCATATAATTCCTAATATTCTGAATTTATATAGAAACATTTTCTTGACCCAGATGTTGTGTAGTTAGTAATTTCTCTAACAATGTTCTTAATCCCATATATTTGGAATATGTTGTTGCTCATCTGTGCTTCCCTATTTCCCAAAAATAAGCTCTTAAACATAATTTAAAATCCTCCCACCATTGGCCAATATTATCATATAGAAATTTAATAGAAAGTCTAACTCGAATCACTTCTTTTACTTATAGTATCACTTCCGGGACGGTCAAAATTGAGGAATTTAATCGCCAATAACCTGGACCCACATGCCTTCGAGGTGGAGAAGCCACAACAATCCCTAATAAAACATGGTCTGAAGATTCAATAGGTATAATAGACATATTATAATCAAGTAAAGACTTTTTAATAAAAATCATGTCTATACACGAAGAATACCTACCCCTATAATAAGTAGGCTGAACTGGCTTAGTCCCACCCATAGTAGCCCTCTTCAAACCAGTCTGATTTATGACAGTACGTAAAAGAGCTTTATCACAATACTGTTTGTCTAAGGGACCATCTTTGGAAATATTGATGTTAAAATCCCCCGCAAAAAACAATAGCCTACTGATAATCAAATACGGTTGTATCTTGTTTAACAAATCTATGCGAGATGCTTTTATTTGACACCTATAAATATTAATTAACCTATATTGTATATTTGCAATCTCCACATCCACCAGTAAAGACCTTCCTAGTTCTATGTCCACTAACCGGTGAATCTGGACTCCAGGAACTGTAAAACAAAAACCCACTTCACTACAGGTATCATGACCCAAAGACCAAACTGATGCACCCCATCTCCAATCTCTAGAAATCTGTTCAATATCCCCAAGGGTTCATAATCTGGTACCTTGTAAAAAAAAATACGTCATAAAACAACTGCTGCAATATCCCAAAAGTAACTAATCATTTTTTTAAAGATGAAACACTGTTCACATTCAATGTAGCAAGCCTTATATGTTTTGACTCAGGGAGGATATGTAAGCAGTTTGCCACTAGATCTTGTTATACGTTTCTATGGGGTTTGTGTCCGGGGATGCCGTATCTCTACCTGCGACTCAAAATCGGGGTCCTCCATAGGTAATGTTGTGTCTACCTGTTCACCCCATGAGGTAAACGCAGAAAATCTATTGGCCAGTGGCAAGGGGGAAAGTAAAATATCTCCCTTTTTGTTCCTTACAGTTAGATTCGTTGATGGAGATATAACTTCATCACCCCCAGCAGATTTTACCCAACTGGCATCCAAGGGGTAGTCAGACAGAAAACCAAATTCCAAATTCTCCATTTCTGGAAGATCCAGTACTGAGGGGTTTGGAATATTTGAATTCTGATTCTGTAAATAAGATGACACGGTTACTGTTCTTACAGGAGACCCCTGTGGAGTGACAAAAGGAGTCACTATGTCTTCCTGCCCAGGCATCTGTTTGGACTGAGGTTTACCTGAAAGGGGATCCAAAGAAATAACCTTTCCTGGTTCTGGCCCTATAACTCGAGGTATAGTGTTCTGTGGCCTACCCCTATCAGTCGCTCCTGTCCCTTTCCCTCGACTCCTACCCCTCTGAGATTGGCGACCTCCTGGGAAAGGAGTATTGGGTTTTCCAAAATTTTGTTTTACTTTAAACAAAAAATGATCCTGATCCGATTCCCCCTCAGAATTATGGGCCACCCATGGACAATCTATTAAGGAGTGCTCTTCTTCCCCACATAAATTACAGAAAGGATGGGCTGTACATTGTGGAGCCGAATGCCCCAAAAGACCACAATTGAACCATCTAATCTGATCACAATCCACATTAAGGTGGTCCAAAGCCCCACATCTGTAACAACTCTTTGGTTGTCCTGCATAAAACAGGACCCCCCCATCACAGCCCAGAAAAAAGGAACTGGGAAGATGCTTTATACCCTCCTCTGTTTCATATAATTGTACTCTAAATAACCAGCCCCCAGTGCAAAACCCATTTTCATCCAAGATAGGTTTTGGATGTTCCATTACTATACATTTTTTTTCAAGCCAGAAACTAATATCATTCATGCAAACCCCTTCATTTTGAAACAAAACCATAACTGTTTTAACCGTTGGTTTAGTTATGAGGATTGCCAAAAAATCCATCCATTGTTCTGAGTCTTTTAAGGAATAATATAATCTCCAAAATTTGTCCAGGGATTGCATATTACAAAAACTTAAATCATACGTTTGATCCCCTGGGGCATGAATAAAGGCATAAACTCCACTGAGTCCTTAATCATGGTTTTACCCACCCAAATCCTGTCAGGGACAACAAGAACCTTCCCTTTATACAGAAGGCAGACCAAAAAACTACATTTAGCAGCTACTGCTGGTTTACGAAAAAGGCCTGCAAAAGTCCAAGGAGGAGTGGTTCAGATTGTTCCACCGCTTGCCCTTTATTTTCATTTCTCAAAGGAGAGGACTGCAAGATTGTATCTACTGCATTGGGAATGATTCCTAAAGGTGCACAGGCCATAATTGTTTTAGATTTTAAAGCTGTTCCCTCAAGTACCCCTGTTACAACAGGCCTAGAAAGAAGTACCTGTGGTTGCTCCTGTAGCTGCTCCGATAGGGTGTCCATATAACTCAGTGCCTCATTTACAGCCGTATGATCCATACCCCTCCCTTTGGGTTCCAGGGTAGATCTTTGTAAATCCTCCTCTGCACTGCAAGGTGTCCCCGGTAATTCAATCCTTGGGTCCGGAATCCAACGCTCACCCGAACGGAGCCACCCGGCTTGTTGTAAGGCCATCCCTGGGGTCCATTCCACATCCTGAAGCGACTGCTCTGTTTCTACGTCATCTATTTGTATTATGCTCTCAACCAGCAAATCCTTTGCTGCAAAAGTAGACAAGGAAGGCCCTTCAGAAGGCAAATGCTTACTGCAGCCAGGTAAAGGGCTAACCGCTGAGCATTTTTGTTTCTTTTTTTCTTCCTCCAGCCATAATTGACTATTTGCATAATCCTTTTCGGCCTGCGATATCATATCCAACAATTGTTGCTTTTTTTGATCCAAGTCTTGTTTCAGTTCCACTTCTGTCTTATCTGATTCTACAATTGACTCCTCCAATTCTACATACGAGTGCTCTTCTACCGGGACTTCTGCCCCCTGGGTAGAATCCTTCTTTTCCGAACTCTGTAACTTTACATCTTTCTCTATCTCCTCTGCTACACCTCCTTTCTCCACCAAAGCTTCATCCATATTGAATGCAGTCCACTCTCCTGCAGTGTTTTAGCACCCTCTGCAGCAAGAGTAGGGGAATTTTCCTGGTGTCCTAGCCAAATTTTCCTCATTCACTAAAAAAAAAAAAATACTACCAACAGATTAATCTGGTTCAAGGTCAGTTGGCATTCATCTGTATCCCCCTCCCCCGGGCCGGGCCTAAACATAGGCAGGATTTGTCTAGTGCACTTACCAGTCAACAAAAACAAAATAAATAAATTAAATAAATTTACCTGCAGCGTGCCTTTCCATATTGAAATCCGTCTGTCAGCTGACTGAAATAGCATGTGGCTCATTTGACTTGGAGGGTGTGGGATATATCTGCAAAGCAAATGATGTTAGACACACTGACAAATAATAATTGACTCCATGCCAGTGAAGATAATTGCCATATATGCCTCCTCACTCCCCCTGGTGGTCTCCTCACCTGGTATTCCCCAGCACTGTTGCCATTCCATGCATCTGCCTCCTATGTGTGGTGTTCCTCTGCTCCAGCACTCTCCCACCTATTTTCTAGTTTAAAACAGTCCAGACTGTCCTTTTATTTTTGTAGCCAGTACTTCCATTTCCCTCCATCACAGGTGCCACCCATACTGGGCATTCATCTGCCCCTTGCCCTGAAATACTTAACAGTTGGTCAGCTAAAGAAAACCCTCTCTCTTTTACCAAACCTTTCACCAAGTATTTGCCTACCTTATGGTCCACTGCCACTCCTCACTAGCCCTTAGGACTGAGGGATCATGGGAATAATTGCCTTCAATAAATTAAGGAATGTCCCTTGTACCATGAATGACATCCTTATGCCCTTGTGCACCCTATTTTATTCATGAAAACATGCACTCTTCCTCTTCCAGCTCGGTTGTGTGGCACTGGATAGCACTTCTTTGACCAATGCTCCAGTCAGGCTAATTACTCCACCCAGCTACAATCCATTTCCAGTAAGACCCACACCACCCAATTCCCTGAGGAGTCCCCAAAGCCTACTACCTTCTTTCTACTCATCCCACTTAATGCACCATTTTCCTTGCCCCTCATCAGCAGGTCAGGTACCCTGGTGCCTGGACTATCACCAACCATCCTCATTGTGTGCTGACCCCAATTTCTGTCACGTGCAGCTCATATATACTGGCAATAATGCTCCCATATTATTATCTCATCTGCCTCCTTTTTCCACTTAGGTCCATTCCCGCTTCTCTATCACTGGAGATCACAAGCCCTGCCACACTCCTCTTTACCATACTTGCCCATACCAAATGCTTTCCCCAATTCTATTGCCCATTTCCATAGTCACCTCTCGTCCTATCCTCCTCAGCTGCTTTCTTATCTCCCACAAACTACATAGTGCCTTAACTGCCTTTAAATCCTTGCAATAAACCTCTTGAGGACACTGACCAGCCCATATTGTCTGCAGAACTATCCTTCCACTCAACATAGGTGGAATGGTGTACATTTACAGATTTGGCATCATAAAAGGTGTACTTCCCTCTCAATGTCCTGGAATCTAGCCCTTCCCTTAATATTTTGCCATATCTCCTCCACATAACAACATGGTATCACCTGGTACCATGTAAGATTAGCAGCATGCCTCTCCAGAACAGATTCCTGTTCTCAGGGGCTGAAGCTTTATCCCTTGACCTTCATAGGCAGAATGGCATCACGTGGCCTCTTTTTGGATAATATACCCCAAACATAGAATACCTATCTTACCTGTACAGTACATGGGGTCCTCTCATGTGACCTTGGTCAAGTCATTAAATCACAGAGTATTCCAGTCCACCCAGCTGTGGAAATAAGTAGAAGCTGCAACCCCCTAAGAAATTAGATGATGCGTCTCAGAGGGGCTATCCTGAGTGAATAAATTAAAATGAATAAAACAAAATGACAGCTGCTGCTACAGTACCACTGCAGTCAAACATAGAATCATAGAAACAAAGAAACTGACAGCAGATAAGGACTGTTAGGCCCACCTAGTCTGCCCATTTGCCCTACCTGTTGCAAGAAAACACAGACCCCACTTGATCTCTGCCTTAGTTCACGTTCCTGCTGCTAGGGTTGCCCTGTGCTTATCCAATGTATTTTTGAATTCTTCTGCTGAATTTCTCCCCACCACCTCTGCTGGGAGGCTGTTCCATGCATCCACCACCCTTTCTGTGAGGAAATACTTCCTCATGTTAGCCCTTGGTCTACCCCATCCAGCCTCATGTCATGACCCCTTGTTCTAGAATATCTCTTTTTCTGAAAGATGCTATTCTTCTGTACCTTATTTATGTCCTTGAGACAGTTGAAGGTCTCTATCATAGCCCCCCTCTCTCCTCTCTTCCAGGGTATACATATTGAGGTCAACCAATCTCTCCTCATATGACTTTTGGTGTAGGCCTTGCACCATTTCTGTAGCCCTTCTCTGAACTATCTCTACCCTGTCTATGTCCTTACAGAGATGCAACCTCCAGAACTAGATACAGTACTCCAGATGTGGTCTAACTAATGATCTGTACAGTGGCATCACCACCTCCCTTCTTCTGCTGGTGATACCTCTTCCTATGTACCCCAGTACCTCACTGGCTCTCTGCACAGCTTTGGCACATTGTTTGGCCACTTTTAGATAATCTGATATGATTAGTCCCAGATCCCTTTCCTTTTTGGTGGCTGTCAGTATCTCTCCCCCCAACCCTCCCCTGAGTTTCTATGCCCCAAATGCATGATCTTACACTTTTTGCAATGAACCTCAGCTGCCACACTCCTCTCTATGCCAACACTGAGAACTGCATGGTCTACCCATACACTGATGCTGCTTCCTAACTGGTGTTGTATAGGTTTTTTGCTCTGACTTAGAAGATAGTGATGGAGCATCAGTGGCAGCATTCTATTCAACCTTTTGGAGGTGGGACAAAGTGATAACATGAGACACAGCAATGACAAGGCAAAGATGTCCAACACCACAGTGCAGGATCAGTTCAGACAGTCAGCTCCTCAAGGTAGGGAATTAAATGGTGGCTTGGTGCTATGTGTCAGCAAGCAGATTTCAGCTTGCTGGCCTGCTATTTTCTTTGGTGCAAACAGGTGGTAGATCATGGAATTATATGAATGTTGAAAGAATACTGTAATCCTAAATTTTTGTAACATACACTCAACTAGTATTGCTATGTGCTTTATATTTTTTGCGTGAGGGGGTTGCTGCCAGTTAGGTGTGCAGAGAGATTATCAGTGGGGAGGGGGGTCATAGAGTATTGAAGTACAAGGAAGTTAAGTTACCTACTTACAGTTATACAGTAGTAAGTAGAGGTTGTGGGATTCAAACACATGTCTTCAGGTAAGGTGCACTGCTCTGTACTTACCTTTCATTTTTTTACAAGTCCAAAGTGCTTTGGGGGGAGATTGGTGTCATGGGTCATGTAGCAGCCCAAGGGGCATGGGGTTAGGATTTTTTAGTGCAAGAATGTACTTTATTTTTTCAGAAGAGAATTGCAATTGTTTTAAGAGAGTTCTGGGATTAATGGTTCTGGCAACAGTCAGAACAATGTATGGTATATTTTTGCTGGCAAGGAGGGTTAAGGCATTGGCAGGGGTCAGGGGATGTCTTGAGTTATTTTGGTTATAAATGGAAAATGGTTAATGGATAGGAGACAGGGTGTGGTGCACAGCACTCTCTCTCTCTCTAAATATGGGTAAATGACCAGCAGAAGGCTGCATGCCTCAGAACTGGGGGCAGTTCTCTTCAATGTCAGTGTTACAACCTGTTCACATTCAGGACACAGTCTGCAACAGGTTACCAATTTTCTCAGCCCTCCACACCTATAAGGGCACTTCAATAGCTGACATCCCTCAGAAGAAATTCACTTACCTGGAGACTGACTCTATATCTTATCATAGCCACTGCTCACACAGTACAGTGTTCATTTGGCAAATGGCCTTCCCTGTATATTACTCCTGAGTCAACACTTCACTTCTTAAAATACATTTACGGTAGTCTTCTCCTCTATTCAGAGACAGACTGTGAATTTCTCTATACTAACAGTTATCTACCCCCTCAAAAGATTCAGTCACAGAGACATGAATTATATCAAAACAATATTTACTACTTCACAACATTTACACAATCAACATGATATCAAAATACACAGAGACTATGAGAACAATAGGGTTACTACAGAAATTACAAAAGTGGTTTGCAGCCAACCAAAGAAACACATAGGAAAACCTTACTATAACTTTACTCTTAGCAAAGTAGAAAGATTTCTTACCATGTAGGAAAACTTTCGTAAATCAAGGCAGACTCCAACCTTAGATGGTAACTGCTCAGAGTCCCAACTTAAATGCCTTGCTAAGGTCTGGCTTCCACGTCAAAAGCCTCCAGCTGCCACCCCCATGCCCCATCATCAACTATGTCTCTCTGACATCATGGATTTAACACATTCTTTGTCTGCTACATACCACCTCTCTGGAGAGCGTGACTAAACTGGAATTTTGGATTTTATGGAATTAGAAGCCCTCTCAGTATTCTGAGATCTGTATACCTTAGAAGGGATGGCTGCATGGCCTGAGCAGTATCCTTACATGAAAGTCCATTGCCTCTTTGAAACTCCCTTGTTAACTGATATGGGGATTCCATTATTACAGAACAACAGTCTTGTAATTATTTTTCAGTGGTAGCTGCTTTTGCCTCTGCCAACAATTTTAATTTAATTTTCACAGTAACTCTGTCTCAACAGCAGATAATTAAAACAATTGCAAAATTATTGTTACATCTCCCCAAAAATGAAAAACACATTCTGTTAGCACCTGTCATGCATGATTGTTTTTTTAATTGACCTGGCTGACTCTGCTTGCTATGCCTCAGTTCACTCTCTGTGCGAATCCCACACTAGTTCCTCATAGCACCTCCCCCCAATTTTCTGTTTTTCTAAGACCTAGCTATTGTCTAGACAGCATATCAATGTTTCCATGCTGCAACCCACTCTGGTGCCTAATGTCCAAATTATAGGAATGCAGCACCAGGCTCCACCTTGGCAATTTGGGGTTCTTTCCACTGGTACTATTCAGCTATGTGAGGGGGTTTGGTCAGCAAGCAGGGTGAACTCCCTCCCATACAGATAAGATTGCTGCTTCTGCAAAGCCCAGATAATACTGAGACACTCTTTTCCACTTGTTGCATAGGCCTCCTCTCGGGGGAGCAGCTTCTTGATCAGGTGCATGTCTGGGTCTTCCTCTCCCGAGAGGGTAACATGACTCAGAATCATGCCTAGCTCATGATCAGATGCATCTGCATCTAAAATGAACCTAACAAAACAGTCCAGTATGGTAAGTACAGGTGCCTGACATGATGCCTCCTTCAGGTGACAGAACATGGTATTGCAGATTTCTGTCCACTGTACCTTGTCTCACATTTTCTTCCTGGTGAGATTGGACAGGGGCTTGACATCACCAAGATGGAATTGCCATCTATAGATACACCTAGAATTATTACATCAGGCAAATGATCAAGGTGTTCCACTGACTGCAGGTCACTGAAGAGACTTTCAAGGCAGAGAAGTGCTAGAATGGCAGAGGTGTCATATCTTGGGCACAGGGTGGGGAGTTGTAACATGTGCTTAGCACTTTTTCACTATGTTGTCATATGCACGTAGTACCTTGATATATATTGCACATGTTTGTCTATGCACTAAGCTTTGCAATATTGCACTGTAGCATTAAATGGATCCTGACTCAAGGAACAATAACCTGTGCCAAGGAACCACCCTTGATGATGTACTATGTATGAACCTGGTCAGGGGTCATGTAGCTTACCAGCCATTTGGTTACTGGCGGTATGTCTTTTATGTTAAAATAAAGCCTTTTTGATACTGCAGATGAGGAGTTCTAATGTTTGCTTTCATTTTGCTCTGGGACTACCTCTTGTACCCTTCTGGTGTGGGTGAGCTGTTTTGCTATTTTGAATAGGGTTGACACACTGGGGGGGCTAAGAAGGGACCTGGTCAAGCTGGATATATGGTCAAATGTATGGCAGCTGAGATTCAATGCAAAAAAGTGCAAAATCATGCACTTAGGACACAGGAACCCAAGGGAGGAGTACTCAATGGGGGAGGGGGGAGTTACTGTTAGCCACCAAACAGGAGTGAGATCTAGGAGTGATTATATCTGAGGACCTAAAGGTGGCTGGATAGTTTGAAAAGGCAGTTTGAAGGGTCAGCAGGATATTGGGGTGCATAGGGAGAGGCATCACCAGTAGAACAAAATCTGGCCAGTGCTGATAGGGCTACAGCTGAAGAATTTGAGGTAAACAATATTGCAACTTAACAAAGTTGTGGGCCTGCATTAGCAAAATGTAATGTAGACTCATAAATTTATTGTTTTGTAATATTTTTACACCAAACTTTCAACATAACCTTGTTATGACCCTGCCTGATGAAGAAGGGCAGAGCAAATGTTCGACACCTGCCTGAAAGGTGATTTTGCATAGAGACTGCAAAATCAACTTTCAGGATGCAAAAGCACATTTTGGGCAGGATTTGAAAAATGACAGCTGTCACATTCATGAGGAGATGTAAAGAAATTGCTATGTTGAAAATTTGAGGTAAAAATATTGAATATTACCAAACTTATGAGCCTGCATTCGAAAAATTAAATGTAAGCTCATAACTTTGTTAATTTTCAATGTGTTTACACCAAATTTTCAACTTAGCCTTCTTATGATTCCACCTCATGAACAAGAGAGGAGAACATTTTCAACTCCAGCCCTAAAGGTGATATTGTGCAGGCACCTCAAAATCATCCTTTGGGATGTAAAAAACATTTTGTCAAGGATTTGAAAAATGACAGCCATCACAGTCATGAGGTGCTGTAAAGATATGACTATGTTGTAAATTTGGGTAAAAAAATATTGAAAATTACCAAAGTTACAAGCCTGCATTTGCAAAATTCAGTGTTGGCTCATACCCTTGTTTTGTTAATATTTTTTCACCAAATTTTCAACATAGTCTTCTTATGACCCCACCTCATGAACAAGGGCAGAGAAAAAGTTCAACTACTGTCTGAAAGGTGCTTTCATGCAGGGACTGCAAAATCACCTTTCAGGACAAATTTGCCTACTGTCAGTGCAATTGTTAATGAGGCAGCATCCCAAAGAAGGCATGTTGAAAATATGGGCCAAAAATATGCAAAAATGGGCAGGTTATGCCACTATGTTCAAAACACCATTGACATACATTGAGCCACATACCTGTTTCTTCAGTTGGCTATCTGGCTTTGAAGAGTGAAGATGTGTCTGTGGTCCAGAAAGGATTATGGCAGCGGACCCCCGATGGGTAAGGAAGGGCTTGGGGTGGTGCGGAGTGGTGGGTGTTGAGTGGTAGGGTCAGGTGGGGGGTAAGAAATGGCCACAAAAAGCACTGATGGACAGTTTTCTTTTTACAGGTTAAAACAAAAAAAAAACAAAAAAATTACCAAGGATTCCCAATTGCGACACTGAGGGATTGGGCACCCCCAGTGTCACTGTAACATTTCTGGGGGGAGTGCTGAGAGGGACGGTCATGTGGGGGGAGAAAAAATGTGTAAACAAAAAAAGGGGGCCATCATGGGAAACACGATTGCGACATTTGGGGCTTGGACACCCCCAGTGTCATTTTTTTGTTTGTGGGAGGGGTGTGGGGTGGTGGGTGCTGAGAGGAAGGGTCGGGTGGGGGACAAAAAATATATAAACAAAAAAAGGGACTGTCATGGGAAACATGATCGTGACTTTGGAGGATTGGGCACCCCCAGTGTCATTGTTATGTTTGTGGAGGGTGGGGTGGTGGGTGCTGAGAGAGAGGGTTGGATGAGGGGAAATACTTATATTAAAAAGGAAAAACAGCAGTCATGGTGGAACACGGCACAAACCACTGTGACCAAGATGGCTGCAGTGTGCTATTGTGCATGCGAGAGTACTAGTGCATGTGCAGTGGAGTGTGGTTGCCATCTTGGACATGGTGGAGTGTGCCGTGTTCAGTCATGCCTACTGACAGAGAAACAAAATATTGCAGTGCTATTTCCAATACAGACAATGAGCGGAGTTCTTCATGGACAGAGAGGTGACTATGATGCAAATTCAACATGTTCGGTCAGAATGAATGCACTGAGTCCTTTTTTTGTAGCAAGAGATCTGCAGGGCTCTGCCCACTGCAGCCCTAAAATGGGAGGTTGTGATGCCACTGTGCAGATCACTGGTGAGACCTCATCTGGAGTACAGTGTCCAAATTTGGAGGCCACATGTCAGGAAGGATATATACATATTGAAAGCAGTCCAAAGAAGGACTATAAAAATGGTGTATGGGCTGCACCAAAAATCATATGCGGAGAGGCTGAAATACATCAATATGTATTCTCTGGGGGGGGGGGCATGATAGAGATGTTCAAATACTTAAAGGGATCAACATGGTACGGGGGTAGCATCTTATAGAAAAGAAGATGGACAAGAACTTGGGGACATGATATGAAGTTGAAGGGAGGTAGAATCAGGGGTAATGTAAAGAAGTACTTCTTTATGGAAAGGGTGGTGGATGCTTGGAATAGCCTTCCTGTAGGGGTGGTGGGGGCAAAGAAGGTGGAGGAATTTAAAAATGCATGGGGCAGACACAAGGAAATACTAAAATCAGGGAAGAGAGGGTAGTCGCTGATCACTCAGCTACAGTTTGCAACGTAAGTAAAACAGGAAAAATGGGCAGACTACATGGGCCTGGCAGTCCTTATCTGCCAACAAATTCTATGTATCTATGTATCTGTGTATCCCTAGGAAGCACTACCTGCCAGAATTGTCCTTCCTCCTGTCCTCCCTTAGGAACCCACTCACGGTATAGGAGCCCATTCTCCCAGTACACCTGTATTTTCCCAGAACGCTGAAAGTCACCATGTACACTGGTGCCTAACTCCCTTTATCTCTGGGTCAGCTTGATAGGCTCACCCTAGATTTGCACAGCTGACTTTCCACAAAACACACTCTCCTGTGAGAGAGTCACCCATGGCTGACCTCTCATCTGTCTGCAGCTGAGGCTCAGAACTGCTGTTCTTGGTATGTCACTCAGCTACAACTTCCACAGTTACTGAGGTAGGTGAGTTTTCATCTTGCACTGTCCCCTCTGCATCCTCAGACACCTGTTCCCTTGCCCTGCTATGGGCAGTGAAATACAGTACTGGCCATGCTATTGAAGTTATTTCCCCAGTCACATCCACAGGCCAGTCTGGTACAATACCCACTTCACGTACAGTATAAAGTAGTAAAAATGTTTATCTTTATACAGGATTAAAGATGGTACTATACATCATTAGGACTAAGATCCTATTTTCAAGGTGGCCCTAGAGTTGCACAGTTACAGTTTATACAATTAATCATGTATGCCCTGACTACCTTCCCAACTAAGTAAGATCTAGGCTATTGGTACTTTGACCACTGGACCTGTCACCCCTCTAATCTGAGAAAACAGGTCAGACAGGATCTGTTCCTCATGAGTCAAATTCTGCTTCAGCATAGAAATGTAGGCCCCAGCGTCCCTCAGTTCCTGGGTTACCAATTCATTCATCACCCCTGCGTGCATATGTGCAGTTCAGGTAGAGGGCAATGCACTATGTGTACAGTCCACTATCTTCTGTGAGCTCCCAAAGCTATCCCTTCCTGCTGCACTAGCCCATTTTGTTACATTTTCTGGACAATCAAATGCCCTAGTTTCTGACAGATATAACACCTGTGTTCCCCTGTCTCCTTACCTCAGAAACCACTTACAGTAGTTTCCTTTTTTGGTCGGACAAAGGCTGGCTTCCTCCAGGTTGCCCTCCCCAGGGTTCCCTTAAAACATTCTGATGCACATCCCCCATTACCTTTATGATGAGGTCAGCTGGATATAAACTGATCAGCCCTCTTGGCTGCCTTCATCATGGAGCTCAGAGTTCCATCCAAAAACCATATTCTCAGTCCCTCAGGTGCAGTTTTTAAGACCTGTTCCAGAAGATATGTCTTTTAATTCCTCTACAGAGCAAGCTATTACACCCTCAACCCAGTGTTTAGCTGCACACACATTTTGGTATAGGTATAGCCCTCTGCTTTTCTTAACCCTCTAGATTTTGCCTATAGGTCTCAGGAGTCAACTCAAAATACTTTTATCAAGGCATTTTTCACTTTATCATAGTCCGTTTAGTCCCCATTGTTCATTCTGGCAAACGCTCCTAATGCCTTGCCAGTAAGCAATAGCAATAGGTGAGTCAAAAAGAAGCTCTGTCCAATTCAAATTACCTAGATTTTCTTGAAAGAGCTTAAAACAAATCAAGATCATCCCCTTTCTGATATCTGGGAACCATTTTAGAATGAATTTTGGCTTCCTGGGTCAAACTTCTCATGTCATTACACACTGTTGGTGGTGGTGTTTTCTGATGCAGAATCTTCATCTTTCATGCAGATACTCCTTCATCCGGAGCTGGTGCTTTTTTCTAGATACTCTGCTTCCAGCTGTATCCACTGCAGCTCTGTATCAGCCTTTCACTTCCTGTTTTCCTCTCTCCTCTTCTTCCAGCTTCATCTTTTACAGCCCTGCTCAGCCTTTACCTGAACCAGAGGCAAGCTCCACTGCTCCAGCTTCAATCTCTGTACCTGTAAAGCTGCCTCATTTCCTGACTCTGGCTCATATTCATGCTCTCCAGCCTCTGTCTCACGACTTCAGTTAGCAGGGACAATTTTTACAATGCATCCTTGGTCACTTTTATTGAGGACATTTATGAGTTCTGCCCTTGATTGGCTTTCTTCATAATCCTCCTTTTGTACAACTCTTGCAGGGTTAGCAATGTGTACTTTTCATATGGTCCAGAGATAATGTCTTCACTCTAACTACTCTTACTAAAAACAAAAATAACAGTAGTAGTGTACTGTGTGTTCCCATATATGATATTCTGTTCTGTTACTGGATAGTTAAGTAGATTATCAAGAAATCCTTTTCAAATCCCACTGCTACTATCAGTTTGCTACAATCTGTCCACACTCAGCACACAGACTGCAAGAGGCTGCCAGTTTTCTCAACCTTCACACCTGTAAGTGAATGTGAAGTAGAATCTAAACATGATCAAATGAACACAACAAAAGTAAAGTTTATAAAAGACTTAAAAAGCTTAATAGATCAAGGTCCCAGTCCCAACTGGAACAAGAAAACTGGGAACGAATAAATCTTATCCCAGAATTAGACTTAGCAGTCAAGGACTTTACCAGAACTTATGTGGACACCTGTAATACAAAATGCAAGATAACAGTATCATCCTTGGGATGATGATAAAAAAAAACCAAAAAAACAGCAGATTAGGTGGAAGGATAGAGTATGGAAAAAGTCAAACCAAACCTTGAAAGTGGATGACTGGGAACTTTTGAAAAAGATCAGGAGCAAATGCAAAAGTATGATTAAAGAGGCTAGAAAGAAAATACTATTAATGTAAAATAAGTCAGACAAAAACCCAGCACAATACTATAAATTAATAAATCAACTTGAGGGGGAAATAAAGCAAGATATAAAAATAAATTACAAATCAGTCAGTCTGACCTCCATTGTAGACAAGCTCATGGAGACCATACTAAAGGAAAGGTTGGTGGAATATTTAGAGGAGCATGGTCTTCAGGATGTGAGGCAGCATGGGTTCATGTTGGGAGATCATGTCAAATGAATCTGATTGACTTCTTTGACTGTGTCACCAAGACAGTAGATGGGGGCCAAGTGGTAGACATCCTCTATCTTAATTTCAGCAAGGCATTTGACTCTGTGCCCCACAAAAGGTTGATCAGGAAGTTGGTGCATCTTGGGGTTGGGGAAAAGATGGCCAGATGGGTGGAAAACTGGCTGAGGGACATAACCCAGAGGGTGCTTGTGGAGAGAGAGTTATCTGATACCAGAGAGGTAACCAGTGGGGTTCCACAGGGCTCTGTACTGGGGCTAGTGTTGTTCAATGTCTTCATCAATGTCACTGGGGATGGTGTTAAGGGCAAAATGTGCCTAATCACAGATGACACCAAGCTCTGTGGGAGAGTGGACACAGCTGAAGGGATACAGAACTGACAGGAAGATCTGGAAAAGCTGGGGTGGTGGTCCAAGATCTGGCAGCTTGGCTTCAATGTCAAAAAATTCAAAGTTATGCATACTGGAGCCAAGAATCCCAGGACAGAGTACTACCTGGGTGGAGTCTGAATATCTGCATTGGAGGAGGAGAAGAACCTGGGAGTGATGATCACTAGTGACCTGAAGCACTCCACGCAGTGCAAGAAAGCAGCAGCAAAGGCAAGCAAGATGCTGGGATGCATATCTAGGGGGATCAGCAGTAGGAGAGAGGAGATTATACTGCCCTTGTACAGTTCACTGGTAAGGCCACTTCTAGAGTATGAAGTTCAGTACTGGTGCCCACACCTTGAAAAGGACATTAACCTGGTGGAGAAGGTCCAGAGGAGAGCTACAAAGATGATAGTGGGTCAGCAGTGTAGGGAATACAAGTAGAGGTTGAGGGCACAGAACATGTACTCCCTGGAAGATAGGAGAGAGAGAGAAGAGAGAGAGAGAGAGAGAGAGAGAGAAGGGACATGATTGGGACCTTCAAGTACTTGAAAGGGATAAATAAAGTTGATAAGGAAACTCTCTTCAAGCTGAGTGGCAACCATAATACTAGGGGGCACAGTCTTAAGCTGGAGGGTGGGAGGTTTAGAAGGGAGGTCAGGTAGTACTTCTTCACAGAGAGGGTGGTGGACACTTGGAATGCACTGCTGGAAGAGGTCATCTCATTGAAGACAGTGGGCAGCTTTAAGAGAAGCTGGGATAGGCATAGGGGAGAAGTAAGGATCATGGGTAGGGAGGATGGGACGAGTGGGGAGGAAGGGCAGGGACATTAGTTCAAGCTTTGGACCCTGCATTATGAGCAGACTTGATAGAAAAAATGACCTTTTTCTGCTGGCTTCTTTGTATGTTCGTATGACTAGACCAAGTGGAGATAACATTTTTATAGTATTCAGTTGAACAGATAACGACGATCCTAACAAACTTGTTAAATGCCAGTTTACAACAGAGGACCTACCCTGATTTCTGGAAAAATTCCAAAATTTTACCTATTTTTAAGGGAGGAGCTAGAGAAAACTTGACAAATTATCATCTGATAGCCCTGCTGTCTTTGATTCCTAAACTATTCGAAAGATTGTTATGTAATCAAATACAAGAGTTTTTTTTTTTAATTATAAGCTGCTATCGGACTGTCAAGTGGGCTTTAGGGCAAAGAAGTCAATGGACACTGCTCTGGCAGACTTCATAGATTCAATCTGTAATGGCCTGGAGGTGGAGGAGTCCGTCGGAGCGGTGTTCATCTACCTCTCCAAAGCCTTTGATTTGGTCAGTTGCAGCATTTTGATGGATAGGATCATGATGGTTGGTATGTCTGATCCAGTAAAAACCTGGATGCTCTCAAATCTGACAGAGCACACTCAATAGGTTTGTGTGGGTGACTCAATGTCTGAAATGAGGGGATCATCTGGGGTGTTCCCCAGGGCTCAATCCTGGGCCCCCCTTTGTTCCTAATTTATCTAATTCCTTTGCCACAGTTAATTGAAATGTGTAAGATTTATCTGTATGCTGATGACATGGCTCTGATAGCTAGAGCAAAAGACAGAATAGAATTACAAGAAATTTTGCAGTTTGACTTTGATAATCTACAGTGCTGGTTATTGGCCTCCAAAATGGTTTTAAGCAGGAAAAAGATTCAAGTTATGTTATTTAAAACAAGAGGTTCAACAAAGATACATGACCAAGGTCTGAATATTGTTACCCTAGAAAAACATAAATTGGAAGAAGTGGTATCATATAAATATTTGGGGGTACATTTAGATAGCAAACTTGCTTTTGAGGGGTATATAGCCAGCACTGTGGGTAAAGTGAATGACAGATTGGGGGCTCTCCATAGAAAAGTCTCTTTTCTGCCTAAAGAGGACAGAAATAAAATAGCACAGCAACTACTTTTACCAGTACTAGAATATGGTAGTACCATTTATCAACATGCTACAAAAACTTCCCTAGACAAGCTAGATAAAGTGTTTTACAAGATAGCTGGATTTGTCCTAAAATGTCACTTTAACACACATCATTGTAGTCTATTGCAACAGTTAAACTGGGATTCTCTTGAAATCTGAAGAAAAAAAATGACTGTGTCAAAAAGCATACATGGAATTTAGAGGAGGAACTATAGATGGAACAAAATATGCACAGAAACCAAATAATAAGTATACCCTGAGGGATTTAAAAAATAGATGCTTAAGGATCCCCTTTGTCAATAATGAGTATAGTAAGATGCAAAGAGGGTACTATCACCCAAAAATATGGAATGAATTAAACCCAGAAGTTAGAAATGCAAGCAATTTCGGGACAGTCTAGATTAGGCATAGACTATGTGGAAAGCCACTTGTCACTGCCTAGGACAGTAAAAGGTTTTATTGGGTACTTGGTGGAAATCGATGAGCATATAAAAATGAGATGGCCTCTTTTCAATTCTGTAATTAATGTTTATAAACCTCATGTATGTCCCTTTCTAAATTATGTGGTATCTCATTCACCCTTACATTTTTAGACTGTCTAGTGAAGGAAATACTGTCCCTTTATGTACCATAGAAACATTCATTTGTTTTTGAATTAATTCCAAACAAAAGATCCACTGCCTTTGTAGTGTGTTAATTTCATTGTTAAATGTGCTTTATAAGTATCTAATATTGTTCTGATTGTAAGACTTTTTTGTGCTCTCTGAAACATACTGTATGTTAAGAGTCTGTATACTTTTATCCTATGCAACCATTTGCTTACACAGGACAACTTTGTAAAACAGAGCCTCACAGTCCTAAAAGTTTATCTCCTGCTAAAAAATAAAGGTTTTTATCTGTCTGTCTGTCTGTCTATCTATTTATCTATCTATCTATCGCCTCAGTAGCTGCTACCAATCAGAAGTGATTCTCTCGCCTGGGGACTTTCTCAGTCCAAATCACACCTCTACCACCAGTTTGTCACAACCTGTCCACACTCATGAAATAGACTGCAACAGGTTGCCAATTTTCTCAGCACTCCATACCTGTAAGGTAATTTATTAGCTACCACCACTCAGTAGTGGTTCTCTTACCTGGTGACTTTTGAGACTGTGGGGCTTCTGAACTCTCAGTTCTCCTCCCATCATACCACCATTAAGCCTGAACCTGTAAGATCACAGAAGCTAATCAGGGTCACACCTGGGCAGTAGTAGGAGCTTAATTGTTATCTGAGTGCCTGGAGACTGAAACTGTGTTGGGACACTTCTGTTGCACTGAAAAGCACTGAATAAACTAAAGCAACAGATATTTGCTCAGGGTGGTTCACTGAGCAGCAGCTGTTGCCTGGTTACACTCAGTGGGGAGGTGGAGTTGTAGTTCTTTCAGTGGTATTGGAATAATAAAATGTTCCTAGGATCTTCATGCATATAAAAGCACATTTTTAGACAGCGTAGCCCTGCCATAGTCACTGTAGTGACTGCCTATGTCATTTTTATTGATTTTTTAAATATTTTAAACATTGTGCAGCATATGGACTGATGGTCACGTGACTTAGAGTTGTACTGCCTGTTTCCACCCACACTGAAATGTGGGCCATGCCATGGCATGAATGGGATCTAAACCTAAAGGGGTACTCTGTATTCAGGAAGGACAGAACTATGGGCAGAGGAGGTGGGGTTGCACTCATCATCAGGAATGACATAGATGTATACAGGGTGGACGGGGCCAAGGGGCAAGTAGAGGCAGTATGGGTTACCTTGCAGGCACCTGGGGGTTAGAGAGTGAAGTTGGGGGTGGTTTATAGGCCACCCATGCAGGCTGATGATGAGGAGGGAGGCCTGGTAGAGAATCTGAGGGAGCATTGTGGTAAGGGGGAGGAAAGAATGGTGGTGGTGGATGACCTTAAAGTACCAGGGGATGATTGGGGAACTATGTCATCCTCATCAACCAGGGAGCAGCACCTGCTGAACATCTTCCAGGATGCATTCATGTCCTAACTGTTAGCTGACCCAACAAGGGACAGCTGCATCCTAGATGTGGTCCTATCGGACTGCGATCTGGTCAAGAACCTACAGGTAAGTGACCCTGTGGCAGGGAGTGTCCATGCCATGGTCCGATTTTCTCTGGACCTGGGCGGAGAAGAAAATCACACTAAAAACAGTAGTAATTGACTTCAGGGGCATGGACTTCAAGGGTATCAATCAATCACTTTATTTAACCAGGCATAAACACCATTGAGCAAGCTCATTTTCAAGGTGGTCCCCGGGCATTAATGCAATACAGTACATTTCATAAGATTACAATTACGGTGGACAGTGGTGCAAAAAAAAATAAAAACATTGTGAAGGTGCCGGTTAATATGGGGCCTATACATACCGGTCAACATAATTAACATGCAAAGGTACATAATGATAGGCTTGAATGGAATGAGAAGAGAAATCAATTCCATATAGTCTCCGCTAAGTAAAAGCTCATACCTAAATGATAAAAAATAAGGAGGTATTAAGGAACAGGGTAGAAATTGGGGTGAAAGAGTAGACAGCCAAGAGGGAGGCCAGAATAGGTAAAAGGTAGAGAACAGGCAGGGCCATCTTGGATTAAGGGAACTAAGTTTGTAGGTCCTAGGTTTCTGTTGTTAGGAATGTGGGGTGGATGAGATACTTAGGCGTAGGATTTGAGAGTGGCACCCGGGGCTTAGATGTCATAGGCATCTGAAACAGTTGCATGATTCCTTCAGTTATTCCATTAATAGAACTTTGAATGTGAAAATGCTTGGAAATGAGAATAATTTTAATGAGTCTTGCATAGTGTTCCAAAGTGATGGAAGTGAGAAGTTGATTACTGCTGAGCCAAGGGTAGTTTTCACTCTAGGAATCTGGAAGCAGATTATGGAGAAGCATCTCAGGCCATATGAACCTTTAGCCCATTTGAAGAGGTTCAAGATGTATGCAGGAAGGTTGTCAGATAATGCTGTAAAAAATCAGAGGAGAGCATTCCTTTTTCTCCTAGTTGAGAATGATATCCATCCCGAAACCTGGTATAGGCGACAGTGATGTGTACCATGGGGTAGATTCAGGACAAACCTTAAAGCTCGGTGGTAAAGGATGACCAGTTTGTTTAGCATCGTTGATGGGAAATGACTGTAAAGGAAGTCAGCGTAGTCCAGCATAGGTAGGAATGTAGTTTGTACTAGTCTCATTCTGGCTTCTAACATAAGTAGGTGTTTAATGTAATAGAATAAACCTAATCGCTGTCTTAGTTTTTTCGAGGTTTCATTTAAGTGGCACAGAAAGTTGAGCTTGTTATCCAGCCAGAACCCTAGGTATTTAAAGGTATCAACTACTTCAAGGAGTTCATCTAAGAGTGTTCGGATCTGTGTGATATGTGGACATCCGGAAGTAGACTTTGGTGAGAGAATCATTGCTTTAGTCTTTTTGGCATTGAGGAGGAGCTTATGTATGAGAAGGTTGTATTGAATGGTGACAAAGTCTATCTGTAAGTGCTCATGGGCCAAATCCAAGGATGAATTTGTGGTATAGAGTACAGTATTGACTGCGAATAAGTGCACATTGGCTGTGCCCAGCTGTGAGTCCAGATTATTGATGTATATCGCAAAGAGGATAGGGCCCAGGATGGAGCCTTGTGGGACTCCTCATGACAAGGATTTTTGTGGGGACAGATCTCCCATGGCTTTGACTTGTTGTAACCTATTGGTTAGGTAGCTGGTGAACCATTTAATGGCAGAACTATCAAGTCCGAAGTTATTCAGTGCAGTAAGCATGATGGTATGATCCACATATCAAAGGCCTTACTTAGATCAAGGAAGAGGGCAAATTCATGCTTCTTAGAGTTCAAGGCCATTTGCTAGTCTGTAATTACTTTGGCAAGAGCCAATACTGTACTGTGTTTGGCTCTGAAGCCAGACTGAGCTGGGTTTAGCAACTTTTGTGAATCCAAATGTTCTCTAAGTTGGATGTTGACAGTTTTTTTAAGTAATTTAGAGACGATGGATAGTATAGAAATAGGCTCATAATTGTTCAGATCACTCAGATCCCCAGTCTTGAATAATGGTAGGATGTGGGCAGTTTTCCACGAGACGGGTAGCTCACCTTGAATCAGAAAGGTGTTGAATAAGAGTGTAATGGGGGTGGTCAGATAGGTATGGCCAAGTTTTAGGAAGTAAGGAACAGACAAAACACCAGAAGGAAGGAGCTACTGGTGTAACTAAAACTTCTCTACTGGGACTAATAACTAGAAATCTTGTACTGGGATCTTCAATTTAGGGTAAAAAAAAGAGTGTATTTGTCAGAGGTAGTTGAAGTAAATTGTTATCTGTTATCTGTGTTATCTGTGTACTTATCTAGGTGCTTGTCACAGGTGTCAGAAGGGAATTGTTATCTGTGACATTAACTAACTGTAGAAAGATTTGCAAAGTAGAGGGAGTGGCTTAGCTAGAAGGAGCTAGGTTAAAACCAGATTTAAGCACTGCCCTAGATAGCTTCTGCCAGAAAACAGACAGAACACCAGGAGGAAGGAGCTACTGGTATAACTAAAACTTCTCTACTGGGACTATATTGCCCTCCTTCCCTCCGCTCCACCCTAAATCAGTTCTACTTTTATAAGCACAGGATTTAACTGACAACAGGAACTTTCTGTTTGGGAGCAGGAAGTGAGTGATCACAGAGCCACCAAAGACTCACCATCCTAGATGGGCAAGAGTAGCTCTCCGTCCCCCTCAACTGCTGGAGGTCTGACGCTGAGCAAGTAAGGAGACTACTGAGAAATATAGAAACTTCTTGTCTTAGAACAGGAAGATCAGGAGCTAAAAGGGCACAGAGGAAGTAAGTAAGTAGGGGAAGAGAAAAAGAAAAAAAAGAAAAGAAACAAACAGAGGAAAGAGTAAGTATTCCAAACAACAGTTAGGGGGCCAGAAAAAAAAAACATGAGGGGAATGGTGCAGTGCAGTGCAGTGGCTGTGGAGTAGCAGTCTTCTGGAAGACGTTCTGGAGGATGCAATGTTGTCCCATTTGCAGGCACCTCTCTGGGCTGAGGGAGGAGGTTGCTCATCTCCAGGCTGAGTTGTCTAGGATTTGTGGGACCTCCTCTCCCACCCAGGAACCACCAGAGTCACTGCTGTTGTCTCAAACGTTGCCAAGAAAGAGGAGTGGTTGGACCACAGTGGGCTCAGGGAGGGTGAGGGTGGTGGAAAAGAGGCACATCCCTCCAGTTGTACCTCTCCACAATTTCTATGCTGTTCTGGAAAAGTGTGGTTCCTCTATGGAGGCACCCACAGTGGAGACCAAGGAGGATGCTGGGAACCTCCACAAAGGAGACCCACAGGAGGGTGGCATGGGACCCCACAGGGGAAGGAAACAACTCCTGGTGGGGGACTCCATTCTTAGAAAGGTAGAACTGGGGGAGAAAGGGGAGAGGGAGATAGGGTGCCTGCCTGGCACCATGGCTTGGAGGAACAGGGAGCGAATCTTCAGGATCACAGGAGCAGCTGCACAGGGGAGGGAGATGGATGTCATTATCCACCTGGGGACAAATTACCTGGCTAAGAAAGGGATCAGAGCAGTGCAAGAAGCATTTGTGAAGATGGGGAAGGGCCTTAGACAAGTAGCGCACACGGTAACCTTCTCGGAGGTGCTGCCTGTCTATGGCACGGATGAGGCTAGGGTGCTCCACACCATGGGATTCAATCAGTGGTTGAAAAACTGGTGCAGAGCTCAGGGATTTGGCTTTACTGGGGACTGGGTGTCCACCTGGATGGATGCAGGCCTATACTGGCATGATGGTCTGCATTTGTCCAGGAGGGGAAACAGGATACTAGGTAATGGGTTTAAATACTTCATTGGCAAGCATTTAAATTAGCCAGGGGGGAGGCACTGGAAAGGAACAGGGAAATCCTAGCCCCCCCAAAAAATCAGGGTGCTAAGTGAGGTAGACACCAACAAAGAGATGTCAATAGACAGAAGCACAGGGGTAAATGGAGAAAATGACAAATGCAGTAAGGACAGGGATGGGGCAAAAAGGGGTAAGGCCATCAAGAAATGGAGGGTAATAAGTATCAACACCCATAGTGTGGGCAACAAATTCCCTGAACTAGTGGCTTTAATGGAAGAGGGATGCCTGGATATTGTAGCAGTCACAGAAACATGGTACACATAGAACCATGACTGGTATGTTAACATACCAGGGTACACAACCTACAGGACAGGGAGGGCAGAAAAGGGGGTAGCTCTCTATGTAAGGGAAGGGATAAAAGCAACTGAACAAAAGAGTAAACAAGGATGAGAGGAGGCACTGTGGGTCACCTTAGAGACTGGAAATGGCACCACAATCCGCACAGGGGTTGTATACAGACTCCCATGTCAGGGGGAAGGAATGGACAAGGATATGATAGAAGGCATACTTAGGATGGCAGAGAAAGGGGAGATACTGTTGATGGGGACCTTAATATACCAGATGTTAACTGGAGCATCTTTGCTGCAACCACATCCAAAAGCAGGGCCATTCTTGATGCCCTTCAGGTGGCATGCCTCAGACAGCTAGTTTTGGAATGTACTCATGAGGGAGCAATCTTAGACCTCATACTCTCAAATGGGGACAGTGAGAGGATCTCAGATCTAGAAGTGGGTAGCCATTTAGGAACAAGTGACCACCAAACAGTGTGGTTCACAATAAACTCAGCTACAGAGTCAAGCCATACAAAAGTGAGGGTTCTGGACTTCAGGAGGGCTGACTTTGGCAAGATGGGAGAGTGCCTTAGAAAATCACTAGCAAACAGGCTAGAAGGAGGGGTGGAGCAACAATGGGGGAAGTATTAAAACTGCCATCACAGAGGCAAAAAGCCTTTGTGTGAAGCAAATAAACAAATCAAAATGAAAGAAAAAGCCACTATGGTTCTGAAAAGAAGTGGAGATGAAGGTTAGGGAGAAAAAGATAGCATTTAGGAAGTATAAGGAAACACAGAAGGAGCAGGACAGAGAATTGTACCAGTTAAGGCAGAAGGAAGCAGGGAGGGTAGTCAGAATAGCAAAGGCACAAACTGAGGAAAAGATAGCCAACTCAGTTAAGAAGGGGGATAAAACATTTTATAGGTATATCAGGGAGCGTAGAAAGACAAAGGGAGGGACAGAGAGGCTGAATAGTAAGGATGGTGGGTGAGTAGAGAGTGACAGTGAAAAAGCAGGGATACTGAATTAATACTTCTATTCAGTATTCACAAAAGAGGAAGTGGGGGAGATGTCTAATCCAATTAACAGAGGCACTCTGGAGAGGGGGGTCGATCCCAGTCCTTTCACAGAAGAAAGGGTTCTGAAAGAATTCCAAAAATAAAGGGGAGGAGGGTGGGCAGAGGGTGACTGTGAAAGGCACAGATACTAAACAAATATTTTTGCTCAGTATTTACAAATGAAGAGGGAGGTACCTAAAACAAACAGTAGAAACACTCTGGATACAGAAGTTGATACCAGCCCATTTACAGAAGAAAGGTTATGAAAGAACTCTTAAAACTGAAGGTGGACAAAGCAATGGGGCCTGATGGGATTCATCCCAGAATTCTAAAAGAACTAAGGGTAGAACTAGTGACATCACTGACTACCATCTTTAACAAATCATGGGAGGATGGGGTGGTACTCGAGGACTGGAGGAGGGCAGATGCGATTCCCCTTCACAAAAGTGGGAGCAAGGCAGAAGCAGGAAACTACAGACCTGTTAGTTTAACCTCAGTGATTGGGAAAATGATGGAATCACTTCTGAAGGAAAGAATTTTTGAGTATCTAGATGCCAGAGGGGCACAGGACCCAAGGCAGCATGGATTCACAGCAGAAAGGTAATGCCAGATGAATCTGATAGATTTATTTGACTGGGTGACCAAAATAGTAGATCAGGGAGGGGCAGTGGACATGGCCTACGTAGACTTTAGCAAGGCATTTGACACAGTCCCACACAAAAGATTAATATTCAGGTTAGCCAGTCTGAGAGTGGGTCCCAAGATGACAGCCAGGGTAAAGAATTGGCTGGAGAATAGGACACAGAGAGTAATAGTAATGGAGTCCACTCTGAAGAAGGGGGTTACTAGTGGGGTACCACTAGAGGTTCAGTATTAGGATCGGTCCTCTTCAATGTCTTATAAGCGACATTGCAGAGGGACTGGAAAGAAAAGTATGTCTCTTTGCAGATGACACAAAGATCTGCAACAGACTTGATGCACAAGGTGGGGTGGAAAGGATGAGAAGGACTTGGCAAGGTTAGATGAATGGTCAAATGTATGGCAGCTTAGATTCAATGCTAAGAAGTGCAAGGTAATACACCTGGGAAACAAAACCCAGGGAAGAGTACACAATGGGGGAGATACTAACAATAACAAAATGGAAAGGGACCTGGGGTAGTCATATCAGATGACCTAAATGTGGGCAAGCAATGTGAGAGGGCAGCAAGGAGGGCTGGGGGATACTGGGATGCATAGGGAGAGGCATCACCAGTAGAAAACAGGAAGTTGTTATCCTCTGTACAGACAGCTGGTGAGACCCCATCTGGAGTACTGCATGCAGTTCTGGAGACCCAGTCTCACAAAGACATAAACAGGATGGAAGCTGTCCAGAGGAGGGCACTAAAATGGTGCAGGGTCTGCACCGGAGACATATGAAGACAGATTTAAAGGCTTAATATGTATAGCCTCGAGGAAAGGAGGAGAGGGGACATGATAGAAACTTTCAAGTACCTCAAGGGAATCAACAAAGTCCAAGAGGGTAGCATCTTTCAAAAAAAGAGGTGTGCAAGAACAAGGGAGCACAATTTGAAGATAGAGGGGGGGAGCTCAGAGGTAATTTCAGGAAGTATTTTTTCACAGAGAGGGTTGTGGATGCGTGGAACGGCCTTCCGGAGGAGGTTGTAGAGTCAAAAACAGTGGTGGAATTCAAGCATACATGGGACAGTCATAAAGCAATTCTAGGGGGTGGGGTTAGGAAGAAGTAGGCTGCTGGTTAACTAGCATCTGCAGCTTATCTAGTAGGTAGGGAAATGGGCAGACTGGGTGGGCCAAGCGGTCCTTATCTGCTGTCAATTTCTATGTTTCTATGTTTCTATGTTTAAAACTGAAGGTGGACAAAGCAATGGGGCCAGATGGAATTCACCCCAGAATTTTAAAAGAATTAAGTAGAGAACTAGTGACACCACTGACTACCCTTTATAACAAATCATGGGAGAATGGTGTGGTACATGAGGACTGGAAGCAGGCTGATGTAATTCCCCTTCATAAAAGTGGGAGCAAGACAGAGGCAGGAAACTACAGACCTTTCAGTTTGCCCTCTATGGTAGGGAAAGTGATGGAATCACTTCTGAAGGAAAGAAATGTTGAGTACCTAGAGGCCAGTGGGGCACAGGACCCAAGGCAGCATGAGTTCACAGTGGGAAAGTCATGTCAGATGAATCTAATTGATTTATTTGACTGGGTGACCAAGTAGTGAGACCAGGAAGGGCTGTGGACATGGCCTACCTAGACTTTAGCAAGGCATTTGACACAGTCCACACAAAGATTAGTAGTCAAATTAACCAGCCTTGAGTGGGTCCCAGGGTGGTAGCCTGGGTAAATCATTGGCTGAACAACAGGACACAGAAGGTAATTGTAAATGGAGTCCACTCTGAAGAAAGAGGGATTACTAGTGGGGTACCGCAGGGTTCAGTACTAGGTCCAGTCATTTTTAATGTCTTTATAAGTGACATTGCAGAGGGAATGGAAGGAAAAGTATGCCTCTTTGCAGATGACACAAAGATCTGCAACAGGCTTGATAAACAAGGAGGCGTGGAAAGGATGAGAAGGGACTTGGCAAGGTTGGAGGAATGGTCAGAAGTATGGCAGCTTGGATTCAATGCAAAGAAGTGCAAAGTAATGCACTGGAAAGCAAAAACCCAGGGAAGATTACACAGTGGGGGACGGAGGTAGTAACAACAAAAATGGAAAGGGACCTGGTGGTAATCATGTCAGATGACTTTAAGGTTGGCAAGCAATATAAGAAGGCAGTAGGGAGGGACGGGGGATACTGGGATGTATAGGGAGAGGCATCACCAGCAGAAAACAAGAAGTTGTTTTCCCCCTGTACACACAGTTGGTGAGACCCCATCTGGAGTACTGTGTCCAGTTCTGGAGACCCCATCTCCGCAAGGACATAGACAGGATGGAGGCAGTTCAGAGGAGGGCAACTAAAATGGTGTAGGGTCTGCAAGAGAAGCCGTACAGGAGAGGCTAAAGGAGCTTAAATATGTATACCCTTGAAGAAAGCGGGGGTAGATAGAAATGTTTAAGCACCTCAGTGGAATCAACAAAGTCCAAGAGGGTAGCATCTTTCAGAAAAAGAGATGTGCAAGAACAAGGGGACACAATTTGAAGATAGAGGGGGGACGGCTCAGGGGCAATGTGATGAAGTATTTTTTCACAGAGAGGGTGGTGGACACATGGAACAGCCTTCCTGAGGAGGTTGTGGGGTATAAAACTGTGGGAGAATTCAAGAATGCATGGGACAGACATAAGGAAATTTTTGTGAAGGGCTGGAAGAAATAGGCTGTTGGTTAAATAGGATCTGCAGCTTATCCTCTAGGTAGGGAAATGGGCAGACTAGGTGGGCCAAGCGGTTCTTATCTGTCATCAAAGTCTATGTTTTTATGGTTCCATATTATCTGCACCCACACTCTTTTTTGTATCCAGAGAAAGGAGGCGGTCCTCTACTTGCTTGAACATAATTGTGAGGAAGCTGAAGGGGGTGGGATGCAGTTGGTTATGGCTGTGGTTATCAGTGAAGCCAACAGTGTAGTCTCTTGCTGGGCTAAGTTTGCTGATAGGTGAGGTGTCAAAGGCAAACCCTGCAGTGGCAAAGTGATCATTAATCTTCTCTAGTACTTCAACTTTGTCCGTCTAGGTAGTACCATCAGACACAACTTTGTTTGGAAGGGGTGTTGCAGTGGACTGACCTTCGACTTCTTTGCGGATGTTCCAAAATTTGGCAGAGTTGTTTTTATTGTCTTCTAGTTCTTTTTGGAAGTACCTAGCTTTTTCTGACCTAATTAGCTTGGTACAAGCATTCCTAGTGGAATGGAATGCTAACCAATCGGCCTCCAGGTGGGATTTCCTCGCTTTTTTCCACCAGTAGTCCCTATCCCTAAGTGCTTTCTTCAGGATGGGAAAAAACCAGCCAGGAGTTTTATTTTTTGATTTGATGAGTCTTGGTGGGGCCTGTTTGTCTATTTGCCCCAGTAAGGGCTGTGAAAGATGTTAAATGCCTCGTTAAAGTTGGGGGCTAGGATAGAAATCTTGCCAATGAATGTTGCTTAGATCTTTCAGGAAAGTGTACTGGCAGAACTTTTTCAGGCATCTTTTCAGTTTGAATTTGGAGGCCATTTTTATTTGGGAAGGATGTCTGATGCAGGCAGTAGTGCAATGGTCACTTATATCATTGAAGAATACTCCAGTATGCGAGATATTGTGAGGTTTGTTTACTAGCATAAGGTCCAGTGCTGTGCCCAGAGTTTTTTCTGTTAGGTCTGGTTATAGCAGTCGCCATTTGTAACAGACCATTAACATCGCATAGATCCTTCAATTTCTTAGAGCTGTCATCATTCCAATTTAGATTGAAATCCCCCATTAGAATACACTCAGTATAAGCAGAGTCAAGAAGGTTTTGAAGGTGTGACAGAAGTGCCCAGCCACCAGACGGCGGTCAGTAGCATGCTGCCATAAGGAGTGATTTCTCGCTGGAAAGTGGTAATTTTAGAGCCAGGCATTCAAATTTCTTAGCCTCTGAGGTACAGTCAAAGACTGTGACTGTGAAGTTGCCTTTGACATATATTGCAACTCCTCCCCCTCTAGTCGTCTATCACAGCGGTAGATGATATATCCGGGTACATTGATAGATTTGTCCGGGATCAAGGGTGTGAGCCAGGATTCAGTTATCATGAAGAAATCAGGAGATGCATGTAGAGTCAAGGTCTGTATAGAGTCAATCTTCTTTAGCAAACTACAGACATTGATGTGGAGAAAGCTAATCCCTTTATATTGAGGGAAGTCCACAAGGGTGTCCAAAGAAATAGGTGGGACTGGGTTTAATTCAACATTTCATGAACAGAGTAGGAGAAGCAGTAGTAGTTTTTTAAGGTGGTGTCTTAGCCTGCTAAATAGTCTTTTGTTACTCCTTCTAGAGTACACTGGTTTAGCGGTGGCTGTGTTAAGGGCAGGATTGCTGTTTGCTAGGGATAAAACATAGAGAACTGATAGGGCCGATACCATCCTTGGGAATTGCACGTGTTCTATAGTTATAGCCTGGTGGGAGAAGGGGCATGACCATAGAGGAGACGTCCCTGATGTAGGATGCCATGGTCTAATGTGGGAGGCTATATCTTGGTAGATGATAGAGGAGGGAAACTGACCTTTGTCCGAGTTGCAAACCAAAATTGTGGGTAGAGCATAACTTAGTAATATAAGACAACTATAGAGAAGGAAAAGCAGATGGCATTCTTAACGTGGATATATTTCCTTTTACCAGAAATAAACACCGGATTTGCAACAGTTCCTTGAGAGGGCCAGGAAAATGAGTGGTTATTGTGGGAGGATGGGGGAACCAGTGAAAATTAAGGCCTAGATAACCAATGAGGCATGGCTGGCAATAGCCAGTAGGAGTGAGCTAGAAAGCTGGGTGGGGTTTATGTGTATTTAATCAGGACCCGGGGGTGGGTGGGGAAAACTGGCAGGTAGGGCTCCCTTCCCCGAGGTAATCAGTCCCTGAGGGTAAGTCCAAACCTGCATTTCTGTGAGGGGCTGGTGGCATCAGATGTGGACTGTGGGTGGCAGTCTGGCAGGTCGGGTTCATCAGAGAACCACAGCTGTGGCTCTCAGACTACCTGCATTTCAGAGAGGGGATGGTGGCTTCAGACCTGGACTGCAGGTGGCAGTCTGGCAGGTTGGAATTGAATTTCTGTGAGGGGATGGTGACTTCACACCTGGACTGTGGGAGGCAGTCTGGCAGGTCATGTTCATCAGTGAACCACTGTTGTGGCTCTCAGACTACCTGCTTTTCTGTGAGGGGCTGGTGGTTCACACCTGGACTGTGGGTGGCCATCTGGCAGGTTGGGTTCGTCAGAGAACCACGACTGTGGCGCTCATTCTACCTGCTTTTCTGTGAGGGGCTGGTGGCTTCACTCCTGGACTGTGGGTGGCAGTCTGGCAGGTCGGGTTCATCAGAGAACCACAGCTGTGGCTCTCAGATAACCACCATTTCTGTGAGGAGCTGGTGGCTTCACACCTGGACTGTGGGTGGCAGTCTGGCAGGTTGAGTTCATCAAGGAACCACAGCTGTGGCTCTCAGACTACCTGCATTTATGTGAGAGGCTGGTGGCTTCACACCGGGACTGCGTGTGGCAGTCTGGCAAGTCGGGTTCATCAGAGAACCATGGCTGTAGCTCTCAGACTACCTGTGTTTCTATGAAGGGCTGGTGGCTTCACACCTGGATTGTCTGTGGCAGTATGGCAGGTCAGGTTCATCAGAGAACCACGGCTATGGCTCTCAGATTACCTGTGTTTCTGTGAGGGGCAGGTGGCTTCACACCTGGACTGCGGGTGGAAGTCTGGCAGGTCAGGATTGTCAGAGAACCATGGCTGTGGCTCTCAGACTACCTCCGTTTCTGTGAGGGACAGGTGGTTTCACACCTGGACTGTGGGTGGCAGTCTGGAAGGTCAGGTTCATCAAGGAACTACGGCTGTGGCACTCCGACTGCCTGCATTTATGTGAGGGGTAGGTGGCTTCACACCTGGAGTGCCAGTGGCAATCTGTCGGGTCGGGTTCATCAGAGAACAACAGCTGTGGCTCTCAGACTACCTGCGTTTCTGTTAGGGGTTGGTGGCTTCAGACCTGGACTGCAGGTAGCAGTCTGGAAAGTTGGGTAAGTCAGAGAACCATGGCTGTGGCTCTCAGACTACCTACATTTCTGTGAGGGACTGGTGGCTTCACACCTTTACTGTGGGTGGCAGTCTGGCAGGTCGGGTTCATCGGAGAACCACAGGTGTGGCTCTCTGACTACCTGTGTTTCTGTGAGGGGCTGGTGGCTTCACACCTGGACTGCTGGTGGCAGTCCAGAAGATCAGGTTCATCAGAGATCCATGGCTATGGCTCTCAGACTACCTGCATTTCTGTGAGGGGCTGGTGGCTTCACACCAGGACTGCGGGTGGCAGACTGGCAAGTAGGGTTCATCAGAGAACCATGGCTGTGGCTCTCAGACTACCTGTGTTTCGGTGAGGGGCAGTGGATTCAGACCTGGACTGTGGGTGGCAGTCTGGCAGGTCTGGTTCATCAGAGAACCATGGCTGTGGCTCTCAGACTACCTGCATTTCTGTGAGGAGCTGGTGGCTTCACACCTGGAGTGCAGGTGGCAGTCTGGCAGGTCGGTTTCATTAGAGAGCCATGGCTGTGGCTCTCAGACTACCTGTATTTCAGTGAGGGGCTGGTGGTTTCATGCATGTACTGTGGGTGGCAGTCTGGCAGGTTGGGATCATTAGAGAACCATGGCTGTGGCTGTCAGACTACCTGCTTTTCTGTGAGTGGCTGGTGGCTTCACACCTGGACTGTGGGAGGCAGTCTGGCAGGTCATGTTCATCAGTGAACCACTGTTGTGGCTCTCAGACTACCTGCGTTTCTGTGAGGGGCAGGTGGCTTCACACCTGGACTGTGGGTGGAAGTCTGGTAGGTCGTGTTTGTCAAGGAATCATGGCTGTGGCTCTCAGACTACTTGAGTTTCTGTGAGGGGCTGGTGGCTTTACACCTGGACTGTGAGTGGCTGTCTGGCAGGTCAGATTCATCAAAGAACCATGGCTGTGGCTTTCAGAATACCTCCATTTCTGTGAGGGGCTGGTGGTTTCAGATCTGGACTGTGGGTGGCAGTCTGGCAGGTCAAGTTCATCAGAGAAACTCGGTTCTGGCTCTCAGACTACCTGTGTTTCAATGAGTGGCTTGTGGCTTCACACCTGTACTGTGGGTGGGAGTCTGTCAGGTCAGGTTCATCAGACAACCATGGCTGTGGCTCTCAGACTATCTGTGTTTCTGTGAGGGTCTGCTGACTTCACACCTGGACTGCAGGTGGCAGTCTGGCAGGTCAGGTTCATCAGAGAACCATGGCTGTGGATGTTAGACTACCTACTTTTCTGTGAGGGGCTGGTGGCTTCAGACCTGGACTGTGAGTGGCAGTCTGGCAGGTCAGGCTCATTAGAGAACCATGGCTGTGGCTCTCAGACAACCTGTGTTTCTGGGAGGTGCTGGTGGCTTCATACCTGGACTGCAGGAGGCTGTATGGCAGGTCAGGTTCATCAGAGAACCACAGCTGTGGCAATCAGACTACCTGCATTTCTGTGAGGGGCTGATGGCTTCACACCTGGACTGCGGGTGGCAGTCTAGCAGGTCGGGTTCATCAGAGAACCATGGCTGTGGCTCTCAGACTACCTGCATTTCTGTGAGGGGCTGGTGACTTCACACCTGGAGTGCGGGTGGCAGTCTGGCAGATCAGGTTCATCAGAGAACCACGGCTGTGGCTCACAGACTACCTGTGTTTCTGTGAGGGCCTGGTGGCTTTACACCTGGACTGTGGGTGGCAGTCTGGCAGGTCAGGTTCATCAGAGAACCACTTCTGTGGCTCTCAGACTACCTGTGTTTCTCTGAGGGGCTGGTGGCTTCACTCCTGGAATGCGGGTCTGAGTCTGGCAGGTCGGGTTCGTCAGAAAACCATGGCTGTGGCTTTCAGACTACCTGCGTTTCTCTGAGGGGCTGGTGGCTTCACTCCTGGAATGCGGGTCTCAGTCTGGCAGGTCGGTTTCATCAGAGAACCATGGCTGTGGCTCTCAGACAACCTACGTTTCTATGAGGTGCTGGTGGCTTCACACCTGGAATACGGGTGGCAGTCTGGCAGGTTGGATTCATCAGAAAACAATGGCTGTGGCTCTCAGACTACCTGCATTTCTGTGAGGGGCTGGTGACTTCACACCTGGAGTGCGGGTGGCAGTCTGGCAGGTCATGTTCATCAGAGAACCAAAACTGTGGCTTTCAGACTACCTGCATTTCTGTGAGGGGCTGGTGGCTTCAGACCTGGACTACAGGTGGCAGTCTGGCAGTTCATGTTTGTCAGAGAACCACGGCTCTGGCTCTCAGACTACCTGGAGGGGTATGGAGGGGATCCTCAGGGAACATTTAGAGGGGATCTTACTGGGCATGAACACAGAGAACAAGTGGAAAGTTATTAAAAGAGGGCTCCTGGAAGTTACTAGGGCCTGAGGAAAGGTCAGTTGCAAGTCTGGGGGACCCAGAAAACCATGCTGCTTGACCAGAGAGGTCCAGGAAGTGGTGAGGGAGAAGAGGGCTGCTTACAGACGATACAAGTGAACACATGGGATTATGGACAGGGGGAGCATGATAACATAACCAAAATGGTAACCAGGGTGGTGAGATCAATGAAGACGAAGGTGGAACAGAACTTTGACTCAGGGGAGGTGATAAAAGGTTCTTTAGGTATATCAGGGAAAGAAGGCAAGTGATGGGGCAGATTAGCAGACTGAGGTCAGGGAGTAGGTGGGCTGAGGAGGCTGGGGAGTAGGCTGAGGTACTAAATATTTACTTTGCCTCAGTCTACACTAGAGACAATGGTGGGACAGCACATTATGGGGGAGGGGGGTCAGATTTGAAGAAGGGGGCGGTCACAGATGGTGAAATTCCTGTTGGTAGGGTGTGGGAAGCCCTCAAGGCCCCAAAAACAGATAAGGCACTGGTCATGGATGGCCTGCATTGTAAGGTGCTAAAGAAATTGGTGGATGTCCTGGCTGCACCCCAGTGGACCATTTTAACTGCTCTCTTCAGATGGGGTGGGTGCCTCAGGATTGGTGGATGGCTCACATCTTGCTCATCCACAAAGGAGGGCCATGTGAGGAGCCAGGCAACTACAGGTCTGTCAGCCTGATGTCCATGGTGGGTAAAATGATGGAGGTCATATTGGAGGAGCGGCTGGATGAGTTTCTGGATGCAGGGGCCACTTGGATGATCACCAACATGGCTTTGTGCATGGCAGATCATGGCAGATTAACCTTGTGGATTCTATGATTGGGTAACAAAGGCACTGGACCAGGGCAGGCCAGTGGATGTCCTCTTCCTAGACCTCAGCAAGGCATTTGATTCAATGTCACATCCTGGGCTACTGGATAACTGGGGGAAAAGGAGGTGGAGGAGAAGTTGGTTAGATGGATAGGAAACTGGCTAACTGAGTGGTTGCAGAGGGTGGTGGTGGGGGGTGGTCTCCTTTCCTAGAAGGATCATCAGTGGGGTACCACAAGAGTCGGTGCTGGGTCCATCCTGTTTAGCGCTTACATCTCAGACATCAGAAGTGGTATCAGGAGTGAGATAAGCCTCTTGGTCGATGACTCAAAGCTGGGGGCAGTGGTGGATAGGGTGGAGGGCAGAAGAGCCCTTCAGGAGGACTCGGAGACTCTTGAGGGGTGGTCTCACAGCTGGAGACTGAAGTTTAACACTAAGAAATGTAGGGTTCTCCACTTGAGGCTTAGAAACGCATCTCAAGAATATTTTCTGGGAGGGGAGAAACTGCAGGCTTTGAATGGGGAGAAGGACTTTCGGGTGGTGGTGGATGCCAAAATGAATAACTCTGAACAGTGCAGTAGGGCTGCAGCCAAAGCAAATAAAATGCTGGGGTGCATTGCAAGAGGGACAACTTCCAAGAAGTGGGAGGTGATTTTCCCTCTGTATAACTGCTTGGTTAGACAGCACCTTGAATACTGTGTGCAGTTTTGGTGACTGCACTTGATAAAGGACATTACAATCTTTGAAAGGGTCCAGAGGAGGGCAACCAGGATGATACAGGGGCTGAGGGAAATAACCTATGAGGAGAGAGAGACTCAAGGAGCTCAACTTGTATTACCTAGAGGAAAAGAGGGACAGACAGAATTTGATTGATTAAGGTCTTTAAATATCTAAAGGGAGTAAATAGGGCATGCTCTGATAGGATTTTCCAGCTGAGAGAAGGCAGGGATAATCAGGGGGTATCACTTGAGGCTGGTAAGTGGGAGTCTCAGGATGGGGACTAGGAGATGTTACTTCTCAGAGAGGGTGGTGGAGCCTTGGAATGCATTGCCTGTGGAACTGAATACTGCGGAGGGCTTCAAAAGGGGCCGGGACAGGTATAGGTGGAAGATTAAACTGACGAATGCCAGATCTGGAGATGCACCGCCGATAAGGGTTGGTGGGGCAGTGAATGATGCATCTACCAGGTGCTGATTCTCGAGCAGACTTGATAGACCTTTGAGCCTACTCTACTGGCTTCTTAGTATGTTAGTATGTTATATATCTACCCCTCAGTGAGCGGGTGAGCATTTGTGGACACAGCAGACACGTGCATCTCTGCTGGGGCAGACAGGGTGTCAGGCCAAACAACAGCACATAACACATAATCAGCCGGATTGTAAGTAGACAAATTTTACCATCTCAGTGTTGTAGGATAATACTGATGTAACAGCAATACTAAGTTAAAACCCATTAGACTGTGAGCCCTACAAACATTCCACAGGGCAACTTGAAAGTTGCTTCTGGACTCAGGAACACTATAACCTGTCTTATCTGTAACTGTAGGAATTACATTATTTTAAATTGATTAACTACATGTGTCCTAGTTTGCTTGGACAACAGGAGAATTTTGTCCAAGGTAGCTTGCTTAAAAGCCCAGCATGATAAAGCTAGACACATCTGTGTGTGGGAGTTTGGGAGGTTTATGCAAAAGAGAGACCATGCTGTGTGACAAATTGATTGTTGGTAATAGTCAAACAATGCGTCACTGTATTGATGTGAAATTGTGCTGTGGGCATTCTTAACATCCCATGAAGTAATATATATTAGTAATATACAGTATCAGCTATTGGTCCATGTGAAATCTATGTAGAAATTGAAAATTGCATCTGGACCTTGGGATTTTTTTTTGCTGACTACTAGAATAACAACAGTGTTAAAGGGTTAATTCTGACAGATGTGCCATTAATTTGATCAAGGACAACTGGGAAAAAAACAGTCAAATGAAGGGCCAGGAAAACTCCAATATAAATACTAGTATAGTTACCCTTACAGATGGTACACTTGGAATAAAATGCAAAGTGTGCAACAAATTTAGTATAGAACCAGATACATACCTCACTGTTTTCACCTGTGACCAATGCATGGAAATCAAAAAGCTTAAGGAAATGGTGACCACACTGTAATTAGATGCCAGATAACTAAGACAAATGGTGACCTTAAATGAGGCTGGCTTTGTAGGTCTAGAAAACACAAATCCATGCTATAAAGAAAATATAAACATATGAAACAGAAGGAAAAGGCAGTTAGAATCTGATAATGCAGATATCATACCAAATAATCCTGAAAGCATAGATCACAGTATATATAACACAATGACTGAAGAAAATAGTAGGAAAAGAAGATAATTGGATTCATCATTCATTGGGCAACATGGGGAGGTGGATGAATGGAGCTTAGTGACAAAAAAACAAAAGAATAACCAAAAAGGGGAGTAGAGCTGAAACTTTCCATCTAGAGACAAAAACCAGTTTGCTCCATTGATTGGCCTCCTAGATCAAATAGAAAACCACTCAGAAGATCAGCTAGACATGGTATTTAGAAAGGCTTTGACTGGAGTTCGGTGGCCAAGCAGCCAGCTACTCCCACTTCCTGAGCTTTATAAGCAGGTCCTCTCAGCCTCATTGTGAAGCATTTTTTCTTTGCAGCCAATGGCTCTGTTGGTTTGTCCTCTAAGCTGGTTGGGCCTCCCTTGCTGGCTGGGGCCTGTGGCACCCCCTCTCCCCCAACTTGCTGCTCCTGTTTGTCTCTGCTGGGCTTCTGTGTTTATTTTTCTGCTTCTGCTTTGTATTTTGCCTTCGGCTATGTGTGCTTCCTTCTGTTTTTGTTCCCTGTTTTCTGGGTTTGTGTGTCTTTAGTTTTGTCTTTTTTTTGGGGGGGAGGGGCTTTGTTTCTAAACTCCTAGTATACTGCTACTCCAGAACTCATACTGCTTGCTTTCAGTTACTCACAACTCTCAAATTACTTGCACTGCACCTGCAAATCTGATCTATGTGTTCCAACTCAACTATAGCTGTTCCATGTTGCATACTCGATTACTTTCACCTGACTCAGATTTACTTGAACCTAGCTATACAGCTCACTCATGCTTGTTCTAATTACCTCATTGCTGCAGTCTCATTGCACTGCCTGGTAACAGTGCTTTCAGAGCATTGTACCTCCTTTTATTTTGTCTATTGCAGTTACAACTCAGTGTACTCAATTGTTTTCACTACTGCTGCACAGGCCTAATTGCTTCCTGCTACTGCTTTGTTTATTCCCATTGCTATTGTACCTTGTTCTACTCTGAGGTTAGCTAAAGCACCTGCTGAGGCTATTAAATGAGTTTTTATATCTGCATGTGGTTCTCAGCCCTTCCATTGCTTACTTGTCTGTCCTACGGCAGGGACTGGGAGGTGTTTGGGGGGCTAGTGTCCAATGTGGCTAATTATTTCTGTTCTAAATCCTGTCTTCGTCACTGAAAATCCTCAGAGTTTGTCACCTTGATTTGGCTTTGAAATGCCTGGCTGGTTTGCCCCACTATTCAGTGCTGTTTGCTCTACATTATGCAGACATACGTGCAGGACCACTTATTACTACTGTGCTTACTGACCTACGTGCAGGTCCACACTTGCTTATGCAACTGTTGTTCCTTGCTTATGCAAACCACTGCTTCATGCCTACTGCCATCATCTCGGCTTCAGCCTCTGGGATTCTGCTGCACTCAATCTGCATTCAACCTTGCAAGGTCTCAGCACTCAATGCTCATTATGATCTTAGCATGCCATGCTCATTCAGCTCACCAGCTTTTCAGCTCTCAATCGATTCTGGGGCATGCCAGCCATTCTATCTGGGGCAGTGTTCCTGCAGCCGATGGTCTCGCTCTGCATTTAGTTCGCATCTCGAGTGTGTCCAGCTTGGGGCATGATCCTTCTCACCTGGCCCATAGCTGGGAATGTCCTCACCGAGGGCTTGGCTTTAGCTGCCTGCTACGCAACAGCAGCTCCTGCTGTGGAATTTAAGACTAGCGGTGAAGGGTGGTTACGACAATCTCCTTTGGCTCTAGTGTTCCACTATAATGGTTAGCCATTGACTTTAGTGGTTTTCCTAGCAAGGCACCTTCACTGCATTCTCCCTATGACTGCCTCTGGTTCACCTGGTTTGAGTTTAGGGTGGGTAGGCCAAGTGAGTGCATTAGCAGTCATTGCTTTCCTCCTGCACCTTGGTTGCACGTATTGTTGTAGAGTCTTCTCGCAACCTTCCATGACGTTCCTGCTAGAAGATTTGTGTGAGAGCCTTCCACCAAATTGGAATATTTTCCACCTCTCTTTAATTGGGTTTTCCAAATTGCAGCTGCAGTGCTGTCACTAAATAAACTACTCCAAGCCTGGAGGGAAGGTGACCTAGGCCTTGGATCCCCAGAGATTTCCTCCTCATAGGGTTTTTTTCTCTCCTTCATTGTCTCAGGTCATAACACTTAGTTAGCATAGTTGTTTCCCCTAGTTTCATTAGCTAAGTTCTGCTGTTGGATGGAGGTGGAGGATGTCCTGCCATTCCCTCTCTCTCCTTAGGGGATCCCCTAATCTCAACACAAACCATCAGTATCATGCTACACAAACCTGGGCAGTCATTACATTATCCAGCTGAGCATCTCATTGCATTATCAAACTGCCTATGCTTCTCTACTACTACGTTACAGTTACTGCTCATATGTCACAGTTACTGCTTGCTCATATGCTTCATATTGTCTCCTTCTTTGGGGATGATTATACATTTCTTTTGGGGTTCCTAAGGTACCTTTAGTCATGGGAATTGTCATGTGGCACCTCTAGGGGTGGAACCCTCTCCGAGGGTTCCTTGCCTTTCGTAACCCTACAGGGTGGTAATTCCTCTGGAATAGAGAGTGCAAATGGCCAAAACCAACTAACACAGTTGCACAAGCATAACACTATATTGGCTGCGTAGGTCAGTGAATGAATAATGAGGTAACTCCACCTATAAATCGACCAGAACAACAAACTGAAATTCAACCTAACAATGATGACATACTGATGCAAGTATACATCCTAGGTGATTCTATGACCAAGTACATGGATAGGTACGATACAGATGGCAATAAGAAAAATGTTGTCCCAAGCAGCTTCTCAGGGGCAAAAATACAGGACATTGAGAATATTCTACCAGAGATCATAAGTGTCTCAAGTAGAAAATCAGTAGTCTTAATCCATGCAGGTATGAATGATGTGGGGAGCCAGCCAGAAGACATTATTTTAGATGACTTCAAGGCCATAAAAGCCAGTATGGATGAGTTAAACTGTGAAGCCATTTTCTCTTGAGATATTGCATGTGCCAGGAGCAAATGTAAGAAGGAATAGGAAAATATTGAGAATAAACAATATGCTAAGAAAGTGGTGTCTGGAAAATGACAAATTGTATCAGGACATAGAGAATTTTTTTTTTCTGCAAGAATGATCTGGACTGCCAGGATGATTTACATTTGAGTAGGAAGGGGAGTAAACTCTTAGGGAACATCTTTTACAAAACCCTAAAAAAATACATTTAGTTGAGGAGGAGATGAGAGAGGCAGAAATGGAAAACAGAGTGGGTAAAAAGAAAAGGTCACCTCACATACAAAATAAATAGGGCCTGAATGTCCTACTGGCCAATGCCAGAAGCATAAATATTATTAAGTAGACAGAACTGTAAAAAAATTCTGAAAAAGAAGAGCATAGACCTTGCAGTGATCACCAAGACCTGGTGGAATGAACACTTAGACTGGGGGATGGTTATAAACGGATGTAGAATACTCTTTAAAAACAGAAAGGACAAAAAAGGTGGAGGAATTGCACTTTATATAAAAGATGGCATCGGATATAGAGATATCATTAGCACTTCCCTAAATAAGAATAACATAGAAATACTTTGGGCAGAAATAATGAGAACAGAGGGCAAAAAGCTAAGCTTGGGAATCTCTTACAGACCCCCAGATATGGGTAATGATGATCACCTAGATCTTCTAATATATCAAACATGGCCAAACAGCGAGATATTATATTATTAGGTGACTTCAATTTATGAGGTATAAACTGGAATGGCTTAACAGCAAAAAACAGTAATCAACAAAAATTTATAGCTATGGGCCCAGATATTCAGAGCAGTGGTGCAAGCACAACCACAGAAATGCTCACAGCAGCCATATTCAAACAATGCAAATGCGAATGCGAATGTGTGGCACAAAATGCAGTTAGCCAGAGTAGCAAAAGTAAGGTATGGAGTGCAAGTACAAGGGGGCGTACCCATGAATAAGCAATGTAATGGCATGTTCAGCCAAAAACCACAGTGCAAGTCGGGAGCAACCAAAAGAATGTGCCAGACAGAGCTAAGCATATAAAAGCAGGCTCAAACACACACAGAGCAGATGCACAACACAGAGACAGGCAGAGATGGATGCACAGACATTTATAATGGAAGCTGGAATGAGGGGTGTGAGGAGGAAGGAGGAACAACAGCGTGGCAGTGGAAGGGCCTGGCGGTAGTATGCCCAACACAGATAGTACCATGCCCACCTCACCTTTGATGATTGCAGTGATGTGGAGAATGTGGGCCAGTACTGACTCAGCTGGGTGATTCTGAGGCAGGTCTGTGAGCTGTGCCATGATGAGTAGCAGGCACCCACCAGAAGGAGTCATGCCATGTCAGTGGAGACCAAGGTGACAGCAGCGATGTGCCTGCTCACTACGGCAACTTCCAGAAACCAATGGGGGCAACCACTGGGATAACCCAGTCAGCCATGTCCCGACTAATCACACAGTTCCTCAATGCCCTCTAGCCACACGCTTCTGAGTTCATATGATTCCCAAGCACACAGGCAGAGTGTACAGCAAACATGCAGGATTTCCACAGGGTGGCACAGATGCCAGGTGTGATAGGGGCCATAGACTGCACCCACATGGCCATTTGCACAGCACCTGGCCTGGAAGGGGCCACCTACATCAATAGGAAGTGGTAGCCCTTGGTCAACTGCCAGGTGGTATGCAATGCCTTGGTGTGCATCACCAGTGTCTGCACCACACACTGTGGGAGTGCACATGACTCATTCATCTGGCATAGCTCCATCCTGTGCCAGAGATTCAAGTGTGGGGAGATCACCACGGGGTACCTGTTAGGTGAGCGTGGCATGGGGAGTGTGACAGGTGCAGCCATATGTGCGTGGTGGCCCACACCACACACGGCGGGTGCTGAGAGAGTGGCAGCAGGGCAGGGGAGTGAGGGTGTAACAGGCAATGTAATGTGATAACCATCAGCCTATACCCAGACAGGTGACAGCATCTACCTCCTGCAGCCCTGGTTGCTCACCCCCTACCGGCGCCCATCCAATGCTGCAGAAGAAAGGTACAACAAGGCACACATCGTTACATGCAATGTCATTGAGTGTGTGTTTGGCATGCTCAAGATGCATTTTTGCTGCCTAGACCGGTCTGGTGGTGCCTTACAGTACAGCCCTAAGAAAACCTGTGGCCTATTCCTGGCCTGCTGCATGCTGCACAACGTGACCATTGACTGTGGGATAGCTGTCCAGGTGGATGAGGATGACAACAGCGATGAGGATGGTGAGCATGGGCAACATGGGGGGTGCAGCCACCCATAGCTAGGAGGGATTCCAGGCTTGCTGGTCAAGCGTGGAGGCACCGGGCCACCATTGTACAGGAGTACTACAGGAACCAGAGTTGAGTGAACAGGCACCTCAGCCGTGCAGGCACGGACCACCACCCCACCCACCCACACACAGGGGCTCACAACCACACAGGGATGCATGCACTGACACTGTCACACACATTGCATGCACAGGGACCACATAACCACACAGCCACATGCCCACAGCACAGTGCAGAGGCATGGGCTAACGCACACACACACACATGCAGCAGGACATGGCATCGATCAAAGTGAACACACCGGCACACAACCAGGGCTGGCACAGTGCTGCCATCATCACACCCATGCCACAAGGCCCAGCAGCACAGCATGGACACACGGAGGATGTGCCACACACCACACATATGTGCTGCCACATGCACAGGGCCGCACTTACAGTGTGCCCTAGCCAACAGCAGTGGGCAGCAGGATAGCACAGCACACCCAGAAGGCCTACCATGTAGTTCCACGGCTGCTATAGCCAAGTAGGTAGCCATGCCCAGGCTGTGTGGCAGCCACAGACTGTGCAAAAGCCACGGGGGTGTGACCAACACACTTGTGAGGGTAGAGCCCTGAGAACATGATCAGGTGCTCACTGGGGTGAACAGTCCGGCAAAGAGATCAGCGCCAGATCTGTCGGGGATGGCTACGTCGGAACCCGATGTCAACCATGCTGGGGTCACCAGTCACCGTGTCTTGGTGTCAACGTGGCACTGCAGGGAGTCCTACATGCATGACCATACCCAGTGGATGCCAACAATGCAAAACCAGGGGCAATGGTACCAGCAATGTGGTCCAGTGATGCAGGCGTGGCCTCCTGCAGCTGCCAGAGCTCACTTATCAACTGGTCACATCCAGTGTCACCACGCTCAGCCAGCTGATGCACCTCAACCCACACTGCATGGATCTCGGTCCTGAGCGTTGCCTTGTTGTCCACGGATGCCCACAGCAGCCCAGTGTGCTCATCCAGCTGGTTGGCACCCTACACTGCCTGCGGCAGATGCCGACCTGCTAGGGGTGATGTGGTACGCGGTTCAACTTCCCTCTCCTGTGGATACTGCACAGGGAACCGTGCAGGGGTGGTGTTTGTGTGGGCGCACCATTGGTGGCCCCTGTGGTGTGCTGCACAGTGGACACTGCAGCCTGCTGCTGCTGCCCAGCTGCCTGCTGGTCCATCCCTGTGTCACTGTCATCCATGGCAGTGCTCCTCACCATGGTCAGTAACAGCAGCGTCACCACACACCACTGTGTGGCCATGGACAGGGTGAGGCTGTGCGAGTACTGTAACGTCACTGTTGGCAACCGCCACCTGTGTATGGCCCTGTACCCTGGGCAGCAATGCTGGGGTCATTCCTTCCAGGATCAGTGTCATGTCATCATCCGTAAGTGGGTCATTGTTGGCCAGGCACAGGAAGTCCAGCAGCCCCACACTGTCCCAATGCCATCAGTCTCTGTCCTGGACGCAAGTGGATGTGGTTGGCACCACCTCATCATGTCTATCAGCAGTGTCATCCTGCGATGTGCCCCTGAGGCATGATGGCACTGGAAGACAGAAGAGTATTATCAGTGGTGGTGTAGGCACTGTGCAGGCTGAGCCCTTGTCACCTCAGTGGTGCATGTGTGGCACAGCTGTGCTGGCATGCAATGCTGTATGCATGTTCAGCAGCTTACAGTGGTGCAGACCCACCACCATTGGTGCCCATGCCAACACAGCCTTAGTGAGTGGCTGTGGCGCACGGCACAGCACCGCCACATGCCTAACACATGTGGGCACCCTGCACGGCACCCACACCAGTGGAGTGCCATGCTGCAGACAGTGCCCAAGTGGACCACGCCATGTCTCCAGTGTGCTGGGCATGCAGCACTGTGTGGCTGGGTGGTAGCACCACACACTATGGAGCATGTGCCTTGACCAGGGTATGGTGCCTAAGCAGCCGTTCCACTGCCCAGATGTGCCCAATGTCATGCACAGAGGACCCATCTGTGCTTTGCACTGCTGCATGCCACACACACAAAACCACATGACACATTGGCCTGCACGGAGCCAGGCACAACACACCCACACACCCACAGCTGACACACAGTGACTCACAGGGCTGAGAAGGGCTGCCACCCATCTGAAATCCCCTGCATCAAATGCCTTCAATGACAGCATGGCTGATGGTTCCCACCACAGGCTCCTCACTTGCTATCAGTGCAGATGTGGTGTGGGGCCTCCCACCTGTTCTGCTGTGCGACACCCTAATGGCTGCCACCTTCTCCTTCATGTGACGTCTGTAAGTCCCCACTTTCTTTTTGCACTCCTGTACACTCCTCTAATGCACCCCGTGTGCATTGACATAGGTCACCACCTCCTCCCACCTGGTGGCACTGTGCTGTGGGATGCCCATGGCACCACTCAACAGATGCTCCCTGTTGAGGTATGCTTCAAACAGGGCCTGCTGCTCCTCCTTTTTGATGCTGGGCCTGAGCTTCCATGCAGGCCCCTGCTCATCAGCTCCTTCCAACTCAGACATGTTGCTACCTGTGGATAGTGAAACAAAGGATGGTTAGTGGCCTGGCAGCCAAATCTGTTGCTGCTGTACAAAGTCAACATGGCTTTCCCATTCCCAATGTGTGCTGCCCCATATCACAATGGCTGCAATATCTGTCGGTGGCCTGTGCCATATTGTGGTATTCTTATGGACCAATGCATGCAAATAAGCAGCAGCACAACCATAATGCGATGCAAATTAGCAAAGCTGTGCCATGAATAGCCTCATGAGTCAATTAGCATATGCCAGTTGAATACTGCGTTCTTGCACCTTGTGCAATGTGATTGTGCTGGAGCAACCATATGACACATGTCCAGCACATGCGCAGAGCACTACTGCGCTGTGTGCATGTGCGCTGTCAGTGGCACCACAGCTTGTGCCCCATCACATGACAGTGTACCTTGTACATCAGTGCTCCATTGTGCATGCTGTGCATGGTGCCTACCATGCATCTGGCCACATCACCCCGCATTGGCCCCTGGAACAGCGGCACAGGATGCCCCATGTCACTGACAGCTCACTGCCATAGCCATGTGTTACATTGTGCAGGGGCATGCATGCTGCCTACTGGGGTCACAGATGTGACCCCAGACAGCGCCATCCCATGCCATGCCACAGTGCGCATGTGCTGTACTGCACCATGGGCCTACTCCGCACATGCCTATCGTGCATCCCAGTGCTGTGCAGTCACAGTCATTGGCCTGCTATTGTGCATTTCCATGCACATCACCATGTGCATGCAGTGTATGCTGCATTGCTCGCTAACACTCCAACAGTACATGGTGCAGCATGGTGGTGTCTGGTATGCATTCATGGAAGGCACTAAACTGGAGCAAGGTGGAGATGTGTAACCTTGTGGCTCTGGTGGAGCCATATGGGTCACAGCTGTTTGGCCATGCTGACCTGCAGGTGTCATGGTCCCAGGTGTGGGACAAGGTGGCGGAGGGCCTTGAACACTGCAAGGGCATGCCGCACACTGTGCAGCAGTGCCACCACCATTACAGGGACCTGTGGCAGAGGGATCCAGGCTGGCTATGATGGCTACAGGCAAGGGCACAACAGGGTGCTGTCCCACAGCCAGGTAGGTGTCCACCAGCATTGCACATATTTGCTGTGTCCCTAAACTGTGCTGAAAGGTGCGATGTATGTGCAGCTGCCTGGGGAGGGTGGGCCCTGTGCTGGCACATGCTGCGTGTCCTGTGTTGCCACAAGACACACCTCTGTAGTGCGCAGTGCAGGTGGCCAGGCACCAGGGCCCACAGCTGGGTGGCATACTGTCCTGTGCTGTGCCAGCATTGTGCATGGGGCTGGGAGGGTTTGCATGGCATTCCACTCATGTCCATGTCTGTATCTCTATTCCATCCACAGGACCTGAAGACCACAGGAGGGCTACAGCGGCTGTGGGTGTGGACAGGCAGTGGCACGACTGCGGTGCTGCAGGTGCACTGGTGCAGGGAGTGGCAGGTAAGCATCTGCTGCATGTCATACGGTGTGTATGTGAGGCTCTTTCTGGGCATTGTGGTCTGGCCTTGGGCACTGCCATCATGCATGGCCATGGCATGGGTGGGTGCCTGCCCCCACAGACAGTGCTGTGCTGCACTGGGCATGTGAACGCCATGCATGTGGCCTCTGTGTGGTGGCATCCCAGTGCTGCCCCTGTTGAGGTGGGTATGTGTGCAAGGCCCCCATGGTGTGTGACTGCTGCTGGGTGTTTGCAGTCCACCCAGGGTGGCGTTCACCTGCACTGTGCCATCCATTGCATTGGTGTGGATGCATGTCGCCCTGGGACTGCCCAGCCATCTGGCTCTGGGGTGCATTGGGGTTGACAGTTGTGGTCCACCATGCATGTGCCTTTGGGGGGGTCCATCCACTAATGGCTGCATACGCTGTCCAGTGCACACACATGGGTGGGCATGGGCACCTTGTGGCATGACATTTAACTCCTGTTCTGTCCCCTCTCCTAGGTCAGGATGGGCCATGGGCCAGAAGATGCTGACTGACCAGACTGGTGGGGGGGGCTGCTTTTGATGCACAAGCTCATGTAGTGGAACATTGGCCACACAACAACACTCCTGAGGGTTGGACAGCACCGCTTGTGGCATCTGAGGCAATACTGCGGGAGGTGCGGGGGCTGTCAGTGCTGCTGCAGTGGCATTAGTCCATGCACCAGTCCCTGCTGTTCCCTGGATGTTCCCTGCCCACCTTACCATTGTTGCATCCCTCTTCCCCACCTATATACCCCCTCCCAATCCCTGTCTTCTTCTGCACCTTGTTGCCTCTCCCTGTGTGTCCCTTTTGTTGCTATTCATGCATGTCCCATTAACACACCATTGTTGTATATATCTCAGTAAACTTTATTTTCCTACTACATCTGTGTCTGTGTCTCCTTTGCAGCTGGCCTGCTGCGCTGTGCTGCAGTTGTACGTATGTGTCCTTGGGCATGTCCCCTGATGTCCCACTGCTGTGTCATGTGGGTGGTGCTGCTGCTGTGTGTGCTGGCTCCTGTTGGCTGTGTCCTTGTGTCCTGCATGCCAATGGGCGGAGGTCACACATTGCATTGTGCACTGTCCACCGCATCTCTGCCTGTTGGGGATATGTTGCAGGTGCAATGGCATTGGCATTCCTGTGGGCATGCCTCCAGGGTGGGTTGGTTGGTGTACCTTGTGCCATGGATTGGTGTTGGTGGGCTGGCATCCTGTTAGGACATTCACCCTGTCCCTCTGTGGTGCATCCCTGCCAGTGTGCCCTTCTGTTTGTGTCTAGTACTGCTGGTCTGGCACTCTGTTCTTGTGCAGTCCTGCCTGTGCTCCCCTGTGCCTGTTGTGCTTGCTCAGACTGCTGGCTTCTGCAGCCTTGGTTGCTCCAGTGCATGCCTGGTTGTGTGGTGGCTCATCTTTCCTATATTCAATGTGCTTTGCGCCGGCACATTCAGTGGCGCATCATCCGAATATACCATCTGTTTCCTCTGGCACATCTGGATTGCACTGCACATTCCATTGTGCACCTCCTGGGCTCATTTCCGAATATCTGGGCCATGATGTTAAGCAACAGGTTAACCCAAATGTTTCATCACCCAACAAGAATGACCAATACACTCAACTTAATTTTTACAAATAGGGTTGATGATGTTAGAAATATTCTTATAGTGGAACAACTATGTAATAGTGACCATAATATGGTCCTCTTCAACACTACAACTAGGATTAAAAGAATAAAGGGGATCACTGTTACACAAAATTAGTCACAAGCAAATTATGGAGCCATTGACAGTTCATTAAAATCATGGTCCACGTATTCAAAGGAGATGCGCTGCCCAAAATGGAGATGTGCAATGCATCTCAGAAAAAGTCTGGATGCATGCTATTCAAAAGGGAGAGATGCGTCACACATTTCTCAATGCACGATCACACATACATAATGTATGCAGTGCAGAAAAAGGGGATGTGTACATGAATATGCCGCACATTTATATACAGTATTTAGCCAAAATGTGCAGCGCATCTGCTGCGCATCCCAGATGTGTGCCATGCAAAGTTAGGTGGACAAAAGGATGGCCTAAATCAGCCAGCCACCCAAAGGAAGTCCACAGAACTGCAGACAGGCCATCCTGAGTAGTGCTGTGTGGAATGCGGAATTCCACCGGCGGAATTAGTGTAGAATGGCCATTCCGCTGGTGGAATGTCTGACAGAAGTTCTCTGGTTCTTCAGTGGAATTCCACCTACTGTGATCCACGGAATAATATTCCATGGAAAAGCAACTATTTTCTACCACCGAGTTTCACCATTTCATTTGTGGCAAAATTTGGTGGAATTTTGACAGTTCCACATAATTTTGTTCCGCCAGAATCTGAAAATTCCACATAGTACTAATTCTGAGACAGCCCTTAGAGGTGCATCAGGACATGCTCCAGGCCCCCATACATGGAAGTCATGCCAGGACAGAAGTACCCAAAGCCACAGATGCTGGCACACCATAGGCACCTCCCAGAGAGCCACCACCCACACTCTACCCAGCATGTAGACAACCAGCTGCCACATGCCAGTGATGTCGGGTGCCTCCCTAGCATACCAGCAGTGCAAATGGCCACACTGCAGTACATGTACCAGGGGCCATGGCCTGCACCTGTGTGGCCTGCAGGGCACCACCTGGTGGTGGCATGCACCCTAGGTGACATATGGGGAAATGGTACTCAGGTAGCCTGGTGGTATGAATGGCATCCTGGCATGAGCCAGAGACTGACCTATTTCACACACCCACAGTGGTAGACCATAGGTGGACACAGGAGGACACACCCACTCGGGTACCTGATCACCCTCTGTACACTGCTATTCCTTGCAGTTATCACAATGTTCCTCTTATATTGGAGGTGGGGCATTGCAGGTGACTGTACTCTGCAAACAGAGCTGGTGTATCACATGCATGTGGCATACTGATCAGACTGTGTCACCCTGTGTCCTGCATTGTTGCTTGCCCAGTTGTGCCCCTGTGGCCACTGTCCAGGTGGTCTCCTTGTACCTCAGTCCAACCCTGTACATGGCTGTTGTAATAGCACTGTACCCAGGCCAATGCAGTCCCTCCACCCACACACAAACATTCCATCACAGCACCTTCTGTTTACCTTTATGGGGTGGTGGGGCAGCCCTACAAAGCTGGAATTGTGCATGCCTGGGCATGCAAATAGCCTGAATACTTTCCAGTAATGAGCTGCACATGCGAGGAATGGGCTTGGAATATGAAATGAGTCCATTGGCATATCCTGGCTGAATATTGCAATTTTGTGCACCATGCATGTGGCCTCCTATTGCGCATTTCCCTATGCTCCTCATAGGGCTCAGGTCAACTGCCATGCTGCACATCTCCCACTGCATGATCATGCATGTACAGGATATTCAACTAGACATGCACGATCGCATGTAATGAGGATCTTCTGAATATACCATTATGTTGTGCCAGCACATCTTAGTTGTGTAGCACAGGCACCTGCATGATGCTGCCTGGGACTTTAGAACATGGGACTCCATGGGACTGGGAAAGAACATGTAACACCCAGAGTGTAAGTGCATTGTGGACTGCAATTAAAATAAATTATTACACCTGGAAAAACAGTACATACCATATAAGACCTTGCATAACAAAAAGGGCAAAGTACCTCAATGGCACACCAGAAAGATAAGTAAACAAATTAGCAAGAAATGTTCTGCCTTCAAAACTATCAAACAGGACAATAGTGAATATAATAGAGAGACATATAACACGGAGTTAAAAATCTGCAAAAATCTAATAAAAAGGGAAAAGAAAAAGTTAGAGTTCTGAACAGCCCACACAAAAGATAATGTAAAGTCATTATTTGCTTACATAAATAATATAATAATAGATAGAATAGTGGGACCACTAAGATCAGACTTGAAGGAAATAAATAACCCAGAAGAAAAGGCAGTTATTCAATAACTACTTCTGCTCAGTATTTAACAAACCTGATGCAGTAGATATATTCACAGGTACTCAAAACAGAACACCAGAAAATATATTTGATATTGGAACAAATTTAATTACCAACACAGAGGTCAAAAAGCATATAAGTAGAATTAAATCCACTTAATCGACTGGACCAGATAAATGTAACCCCAGGTGACTGAATGATACTGGAGAATGGATTATAGACCCACTGACAGCACTATTTAACTTTTCCTTAGAGACGGGTGAAATCCCTGAAGATTTAAAAATGGCCACAGTTGTGTATGTTCATAAAAAATTCTAGCAAGAGCCAATACAGCTGCAAAATAATGGTATTGTGGACAGTAAGAAATGTGTAAACTAATAATTTTTGCACTAACCACTAAGACACCTAACTGCACCTTCTAATTTTTGTGATATACACACTCACACTAATACATATATGCATGTATATTCCAGTGTAACATAGCAGTGCACTGTCTTCACACATTTTTACAGATTAGAAAATATACATTAAGGGACCATTTTCTTCTTTTCAGGCTCTGAGGGACATCGGAGGTGGGAGGTTGCCACTAGGCACCTAATTTAAATAAGGAATGAGATGCATAAGGCTGAAACTGATCTAGATAGTTGGGGAATGTAGACTAGCAACTTTTGCACTAACCTCTGAGCCACCTAACTGCACTGTCTAATTGTTGTGATATACACACACACACACACACACACATACACACACACACACACGGTGACTAATACATTTACACATATATGCATATATATTCCAGTATAACATAGCAGTGCACTGTCTACACACATTTGTACAGATAAAAAAAGACATTGAGGGATGGTTTCTTCTTTTCAGGCTCTGAGGGACATAGGATGATGGGGAGTTGCCACTAGTCACCTCATTTAAATCAGCAGTGATGTGCATAAGACATAAAATGATCTAAATTGTGGGGGAATGTAGACTAGCAATATTTGCACTAGCCACTGAGCCAACTAACTACACTCTCTAATTGTTGTGATACACACATACTGACTAATGCATATACACATATGTGCATATATATTGCAGTATAGTATAGTAGTGTACTGTACTGTTTACACACAGAGCATTGCCACACACACACTGACACACATACCTGCCTTATATAGCATTTACTTATTTATACATCTAACCCTAACTATTACTGTGTTTAGAATAAGCACTGTGTTCATAGGTTCATAGGTTCATAGGGTGTATTCAGATCCATAAGCCATACAGCCGTATAAGGACCCATTACTAGCTAATTAACATAATTCCATATTTTGTCACCCATATACATATCCAATCTATGTTTAAATGTCTGTAGGGTACCTGCATCCACGACCTCTTTAGACAATCCATTCCAAACATTCACAACCCTCTGATTAAACCACCTTCCTCTTCTCTTAGTTCTATATATGTCTCCTCTTAGTTGTTTATCATGAGCCCTTGCCCATTTCCTTGTACCTTCTTTCCAAGTTAAATCTTCCACTTCACATATTCCATCTATCACTGCTTTATAAACATAACATAGATCCCCTCTTATACTCTATATGTCAGCGAGTACAAACCCAGATTTTCCAATCTTACCTCATATACCTGTTTACTTACTAAAACCACTTTTTTCGTGAATCTTCTCTGTACTCATTCCACTCTCTTACTCCCACTAATACTTTGTACTGAGCTGAATGGGGCACCATATTCCAAAACAGGCCTCACCAGGGATTGTACAGTGTCACAAAGACCTCTCTCCTTCGACTTTTAATGTTACGCAGCAGATTGTCAATAATTCTATTGGCTCTATTTGCATAGGTCTTACTGTGTTTATCAAAACTCAGTTGGTCTGTCATAACCACCCCTAGATCCTTTTCACTATCTGATGCTTCAATAATATGTGACTTTAGTGTATATTGTGCTTTAACATTGTTATAGCCAAAATGCATTATCTTGCATTTGGTGATATTAAATTCCAGTTTATGCAGATCTGCCCAATTCCCAAGATGGCAAAGTTGTTCCTGTAACTTTAAAATGGCTTCAGCACTGTTCACTATTGCCCCAATCTTGGAGTCGTCTGCATATTTACATATCCAGACACCATTGGTCACATGCATACTAGAGACCAAAATGTTAAACAGCCTTGGCCTCAGCACAGATCCCTGGGGCACTCCACAAGTCACTTTAACCCCTGTTGATAAATAGCTCCTCACTTTTACCCACTGTTGCCTATCACATAACCATGCTGCCACCCATTTACAGAGATAACAATCCACCCCTAGCTGTTGAAGGATCTTAAGTAGTACAGTGTGGGAAACGCTGTCAAAAGCCTTTTTATAATCCAAATAAATGACATCTACTGGCTCATTGGCTCAAAAAAATGCAACAGATTAGTAGTACATGATCTACCACTAGAGAAACCATGTTGTGTGATGTCTATATGGTCGAGAGTTTTTAAATTGTTGACAAGAAGTTCATCTATAAAACTTTCCATTATTTTGCCTATGATGGAGATAATACTTATTGGATGGTAGTTCTCTGGTCTCATCCTATCCCCTGATTTAAATATTGGTGTAATATGAGACTCTTTCCAGTCATCCAGGACTGTACTCTGTTGCAAAGACTTATTAAATAGTACTGCAAGTGGAACAGAGATCTCATCTGCTGTTTCTATTAAAAATGCTGGATGATAACCATCTGGTCCCCCTGATTTATATTTCTTGAGATTCATTAGCTTGGTTCTAACCTGTTCTACACTTATGGTTGGGATCTGTATTTCGACTTCCCCCTGTGTTAGAACATCTATGATAGTATCACTATCCTCCCTAGAATAAACACTTTGGAAATATGAATTAAACATATTTGCTATACCCTGTTCATCTTCAGTTTGATTATCATGATCCCTTAACATAGTAATCTGATTATGATTTTTTTTAAACTTCCTACATAATTATAAAAATCCTTTATTTCCTTTTAGTGATGCTAGTGCTAACTCTGCATCTGCTCTTCCTTTCTTTTTGGCCTGTTTACACCTTTTGACCAATGACTTATATGCAGACAGTCTAGCAGTGGATGGATACTTCTTTAGTCTCTTATAAGCCCTATTTTTCTTATTTATCAATCGACAAATTGATTGTGTCATCCATTTGGGAACTCTTCCCCTCCTATTATATTTTGTTGTTACTGGGACATAATTTTGGTTACAGGATTGCAAAGCTCCATCAACTATTTCCCAAGTCTGTTCCAGAGATTTCCCTTTCAGTATATCCCAATTGTATGTTCTTATTATTTTCTTAATGCTTGGATATTCTGCTTTATTATAATTCCTTATAACTGACTTCCACAGAATATGGTGGGAGTCCTCTGCTAGTAAAACTTTTACCATATTATGGTCACTGCTTCCCAGTGGTTCCATTACTTCCACATTTGTTATGGCTCCCTCCATATTACTTAACACTAAGTCCAGGAGACTCTGATTTCTTGTTTTATCTCTAACCATCTGGGTTAAACAATTAGTTTTGCATATTTCCAGAAACCTGTCTTCCATACTCCCTTCCCCACTAGGGGGCTCCCAGCATATCCTGGGGAAGTTGAAATCTCCCATTAAAATAGTATTGCCTGTAATCAATTTACTGTCAAGTAAATCCATGAAAGCATAATGTTCCTGCTCAGTCAAATCTGGTGATCTGTAACATACCCCTAGTCTGATACTTTTATTTCCTGCCCAAAAAAGGAGCCACAATTGTTCCACTTGCATCCCCTTAGTCTCATCAAGGCAAATGATGTTTGCTTTTAGATGTGAGGATATATATACACCAACTCCCCCTCCCACTTTCCCACTCTGGGTTTACGATAAAAATCATAACCATCGATTTTATCACTCCAATTATCCTCTCTAAGCCAGGTTTCAGTCAACCCACAAACATCAATATTCTCTCATGTAAGGACATATCTGAGCTCATCTATCATGGCTGTCATGCTCCTAGTGTTAATGAGCAGCAGGCTTATTCCCTTACTCCTTGATACAGCTCCCAGTGTCTGTCTTGGTTCCCCCACCAAACCTTCTTGCACCCTGTTCTTTTCCAACTCAGGAATCAGTTTAAATACATGTCTAGATGCCTCCTAAATTCTAACCCTAATGCTTTAGATCCTCTCCTGCTTAGGTGTCTACCGTAATGTCCAAAATATTGAGTATTTAAATCAAAATCCTCCCAGGAATTAATACAAGTAATAGTAATTATGGTACACCATCTTCTCATCCAATTGTTAACCCTTTTTATTTTCCAATTTATATTAAATCCTGCTTTGAGAACTGGTAAGATTTCAGAAAAAAATCACTTTGGCATTTATTTTTGGGGTCGTTTTCTCAGTACTCATTAGTTGTAGGTACATCTGATCCTCCCTAGTTCTATATAAGTCATTTGTTCCTACATGAACCATTATAAGTGGAACATCCTCACCTCTTCTAACCATTTTGGGGATCATATTATCTATTTCTGCTATTTCGGCACCTGGCAGGTAAGAGCTTGCAACTAATTCTTTCAAGCCTTTTGTTGTATAAGCATCAGTGTATCTAACAATGGAGTCCCCAATAATATGTATCCTCCTGTTCATTATACATTCCTCTGTTTCTATTCCAGCATCTTGTCTATTATCCAAAATATGTGTGTCTAATACAGGAATATTAAGCCTCCCCTCTTCCGTCATTCTAGTATAGTTTTCTCCATCAACGCTTTGAGAACCACCAGTATCTGTTAGTATGTTATCAACACCCTCCTTCAAACCTCCTTTCATTCCCACTAGACCCAGGTTATCCTGTGCTAATGTTTGTTCACTCCCCATATCACTGTCCTGTAAGTCAGTAGGATTTAATAGGGGGTCTCGTGTATTGTTAACAGCTGGATGAAAAATCATTGCTCTTCTTCCTTTCTTCTTAATTCCTGTATTAGGTTGAGCTCCCAGTCAGACTCATCCTCTAAGTTACTTCTATTTCTTTTATGTGCTCCCTCAATGTCCTGTCTGCTTTCATGTGAGTGATCCCCTGCTACACTTTGTGTCTGATAACATTTTATCTGTAGCTCCAAACCAAGTAGTTTAGCTTTTAAGTCCTTAATCTCACAGCACTGCTCACAGATGTATACTATCAGGCTTGCGTTTTTGCCTACACTAAATTTCTTGCAGGTATTACATTTTATCCCCAGTTCACCCGACCGTAAAGTAACTATAGGGCTTTCTGTATCCATAGTAAAGCACTGCCTACCTTAAATGCCCCTGTGCTTGCTATTCTACTAAATGGGCAAATTTGGACCTTTGTCGTTGTTAAGCAGAACCTTGTTGTCTCTCCACTATGCCCGCAGAAGCACGGGTCTCGGCACACGTCTCCGCAAGCAGTGACATGCGCTCGAGCTCATGTCACTTGCTCTCTTGCCCTCCTTTATGTGGTGGGACCCAAAAGTGTAGTCAAGGGCCACAATCCACAAAACAATCAGAACACCTGCTTAAATACAGGTATGCACCTCAATCCAGCTCCTATCACAGGAGCTCTGAAAGTAACATGCTTTGCCCCAGTTAAAATAGCAGGCTGTCCTGCAAATAAAAAATAGGATCCCAATCAGAACTATCCATGTACATGAGCCACCAATCAAGTATAGAGCTAGTAGAACTGTAGTGTAACCAAGAGAACGGCACACACCAAGACCGCCTCCCCCTGTCGATTGGCTTTTGGCCGACTCACAGGCTGAAAGGCAATCTCGGAGCATGTGTTGTGCACTAGCTCATTGTACCAATCTATGGCATTATTGGGTAACCAGGTAGTGGACCAGGGAAGTGTGGTGGATGTGGCCTATCTGGATTCAGAAAGGCCTTCGAGATCATCCCTCATAGAAGGCTGATTAACAAACTGCACAGCCTGGGGTGGATCTTTAAATAGTTAAGTGGGTGGAGAGCTGGCTGAATGACAGGAGTCACAGGGTTGTGGTAAACAGGGAGTACTCTGGAGAGGGAGAGATGATGAGCAGAGTGCCACAGTGGTCTGTGATGGGGCCAGTCCTCTTCAATATCTTTATTGGAGACATTTCTGAGGGACCGGAAGGAACGGTATGCCTCTTTGCAGGCAATAGAAGGGTATGCAATAGGGTTGACATGCCAGATGATGCTGAAAGCATGAGGGAAGACCTTAAAAAACTGGAGAAATGGTCTGAAGAATGGCAGCTGGGATTCAATGCAAATATGTGCAGGTTCATGCACATAGGGCACAAGACCCCAGTGGCAAAGTATGAACTAGGTGGGGAGGTACTGACAGTCACAAAGCCGGAAAGAGACTTCGGAGTTATCATCTCAGATGACATTAGTGAAACTAGGCAGTGCAATAAGGTGACTGGAAAGGCTATCCAGATACTTGGATGCATAGGAAGGGGTTTCAGGAGTATAAAGAGGGAGGCCAACTTGCCCCATTGTATAGGACACTCGTGAGAGATCACACCAGGAATACCGTGTCCAGTTCTGGAGACCCCATCTGTAAAAGAACATAAACAGGGTGGAGACAGTGCAGTGGAGGGCAACTGAAATGCTGCAGGGCCTGTGGGATAAGACCGGTCAGGAAAGACTAAAGGAGTTAAATATGTATTCCCTAGAGGAAAGGGGGGGGGGCATGACTGAGACATGCAAATACATCACCGGTATAAATGGAGTACAGGAAGGAAGCATCTTCCAAAGCAAAAGATGCTCTCAGTCAAGGAGGCACAAAATGAAGTTAAATGGGGAAGACTCGGGGAACCTGAGAAAATATCTTTTCTTGGAGAGAGTGCTGGATGCATGGAATAGTCTACCAAAGGGGGTGGTAGAGGCACAAATGGTCAAAGAATATAAGAGGGAATGAAGTGAATGTGCTGTGCTCCCATGCTGCCCTTTGAAACAGGCATTTGTGCCTAGTGGGCCTTACCTACCCAGTTACCAAAAGAATAAGAAAAAAATGATTATATGAATTATTTTGTGAGGCATGTTAGCAGTGAAACATTGCATACTAATTTTAGGGTTATGTGAATTTCAGCTAGTTCCCTGATAAAGAAGTCTTTATGATCTCAAAATGTTGCCTGGTTTGGAATAAAGAATATTGGCTGATGAAAGACTAAAACTATACACTTCCTATGAAAGTCAGTCTCTGGTCTGATTTCTCAATTATGCTTAAGTTTTTGTCTAGCCTGTCTCAGGCCTTTTAACATAGCATCTGAAATCTGAAACCTACTTCTTCACTCTCACTTACCCTGTATGCGTGGGAAAACCAAAGTGACTTGACATGTTAATGAGCAGATGAATCTTTCTTCAAAGATAATTCTAGCTAGATTGAAGCTTAGCACAAAAAGTAGTGCTTTGAAACTCTCCTCAGCAGACTGCTACAATTAATTAGTGTACTGATAACACAAAACCTTCAATATTATCTAGTCTGTTAGGAAACTGGAGGGCTCCCTTTTTCTACTGAAATAGCAAAATGACTGCAGGGCTCCGCCCACTGCAGCTGTAGGAGGGAGACAGGTCTACTCCCACAAATTATCAACTAATAAGCCTGACCTCAAACCTTGGTAAGATCACGGAGGCCATGATAAAAGAGAGATTGGATGATAATATAAAGGCCAAAAACCTAACAGATATGAGCCAGCATAGTTTCAAGAAAAACAGATCTTGTGCTACTAATGCCCTAGTGTTTTATGAACATGTAAGTCAGGCACTAAGTAGAAATGAGTTAGTTGAATTCAGTGCCAGATATTACAGTATCTCATCTGAAATGCTCAAAATATTATCACCATGCATTGCCACACCCCTAATCATGCTGTTTAATAAATCCCCCTCAGAACAAATAGTTCCAACTGATTGGCTAACTGCCACAGTGATACCAGTTCACAAAAAAGGTAGCAGGTTAGACTGTACAAATTACAGGCCTATCAAACTAACATCAGTTCCAGGAAATATGTTGAGATCCTAAATTAAAGAAGACATTTATAAATATTTAAGGGATAATAAACAGTTAGACCCCACACAACATGGCTTCATGCTTGGAAGATTGTGTATAACAAATCAGCTATGCTTCTGTGAAAAGATATCATCAGCTTTAGATCACGGACATCCAATAGATTGTATATACCGAGATATGAGCAAAGCATTTTCTAAAAGTCCCCCACAATCAAATAATCCAAACACTAATTAATCTGGAAATAGATGGAAGACTGGGGAATTAGATCCAGAATTGGCTAGCAGGGAGAACACAAAAAGAGTGTACAGCACACATGCAGGACTTCCACAGGGTGGCACGTATGCCCGGCATGATTGGGGCCATTGATTGCACTCATGTGGGCATCTGCATGCCACCTGGCCCCAAGGGGGATGGCATACATTAACAGAAAGGGGGGAGCCAGAGCATCAACTGCCAGGTGGTGTGCAATGCCACAGGATGCATCATCAATGTCTGCACCACACACCCTGGGAGTGCACATGATGCATTCATGTGGCACATCTCTGTGCTGTGCCACAGGTTTGAATGTGGGGAAATCCCCATGGGCCACCTAGTGGGTGAGTATGGCATGGGCAAGGGGTGAATGGCAGAGCAGACCTGGGGAGGGGGTGGGCAGGGTGTGCATGGTGGCGGGTGCTTTAGGGACAGGCAAGGTGCACAGCACAGCATAGCAGATGGCTAACCATGTCATTCTCTACACAGGTGACAGTACATACCCACTAAAGCCCTGGCTACTCACCCCTACCGGCGCCCATGGTCCCCAGCAGAGGAAAGGTACAATGAGGCACATGCCAGCACATGCAACATCATCAATCGTATCTTTAACATGTTGAAGGCATGTTTCCATTGCCTAGACAGGTCAGGCAGTGCCCTACAGTATAGCCCCTCAAAAGCCCGTGGCCTATTCCTGGCCTGCTGCATACTGCACAACATGGCCATTGACCATGGGATAGCTGTCATGGCTGATGAGGGCAACAGTAGTGGGGATGACGGAGACAATGGGCTGGAAGGTGGTGGACAGCTACCTCCTGGGTGGCGGGACCCCTGACAGCTGCAGCAGACACAACACCTCCATGACACTGTCGCATCAGAACACTATGTTGAACACAGGTAGGTGGTGCAGTACACATGCATGGGCCACTCAAACAGGTACAGCACACATGCAGGGATATGCATGGTGAGGAGCATGCACACACAGAGGCATGATACCAGTGTAGGGGAGTCAGTGGCACACAACCACACACAGCAACACACACACACACACACACACACACCCACCCAGGTGTTGACATGTGGCATGGATCAGACGCATTGCACCAGGGTACAGGTGCAACTGGTGCTAGACTGCCCTCATCATGTCCACGCCACATGGTCCAGCAGCCAGGCATGCACACACACAGGCAGCATGCAGCACGACACACAGGCATGCCACCAGTGGTAAGGCACACACACACACACACTGCCCATGTGAACACAGGGCAGCAGCTGCAGTCTGTGGTCAGGGCAGACCACAGGTCAAGGCTGCTGCATGGTACCATGGCCACCATGGCCATGGGGGTGGCCACGCTGGGGCCAATCAGCAGCCATAGGCTGTGCATCATCCAGGGGTGGGGTGCAACAGCCCCCCAGGGGTGAAAGCACGGGACCATGACCAAGTCCTCATGGGAGTGTGCAGGTGACCAAACAGGCCAACCCAGTGTGTGCCTGGGATGCCTACATCAGAGCCTGGCATCAACTGTGTTGGGGTCACCCGATGTTGGGTCCATGGGGTAGACAGCACACTGTGGGGTGTCTCCTGTGCATGGCCATGCCCTGTGGCAGCCAGCAACATACAGCCATCTGCAATCACACTAACAATTCGATCCAAGGATGCAGTTGTGGCCTCCTGCACATGTTGCATCCCCTCCAGGATCTGCATAGTGCCCCTTTCCTGCTCCTCAGCTAACTGTCACACCTCCACAAGCAGTGCATGCACCCCAGTGATGAGTAGCAGCTGTTGCTGAACGGATGCCCACAGCAGCCGGGTGTGCTCAGCCAGACAGTCGGCATCCTGGGGCTCCCAGGTGGAACGCCATTCTGCTGGTGGTGACCTGCCATGCTGCACAGACCCCCTCTCCAGTGGACACTGCACAGTGTGGCCTGCAGTGAGAATGGGCACAGCAGGTGCACCGACAGTGGACCCTGTGGCCGGCTGCCCGGTGGCACCCGCAGCTTGCTGCCATCACCCATCCGGCTGATGTACCTGCCCTGCACCTGCATGGCCGCAGCACCACCACCACCACCACAGAGTACATCTATGGCAATGCACACGGGCACACCCCCAGTGGTGGCAGGCAGCTGTTCCTCCGCTGGCATAGCACTGGGCATGGTACCTGACTATGATGCCAGCAGGGGCAACATGCCCACAATATCACCCATGCTGTCCAGGAGCTGTGAGTAGTCATCATCGGAGTCGGACCCCACCCTGATCTGTGTCTCTGCACACAGGGCACCAAGGCTGGCATCCTGCAGGATCACATCCAGGGCCTTGTCTGACCCTAGGTTTAGATATCCACAGCACTGTGGTGCTCAGCTGCAGCCTGTCAGGACCCCAGATGCTGGTGGATGTAGAAGGCTCATCCTCTGGGGCTGTACCAGCATCCACGGGTGCCGCTGCTGCTGCCAGTGCCCCATGCTCTGCAAGGAGGCATGCTGGTGCTGCAAGAGAAGGATGGCATGTCAATGATGCAATGCCCACATGTGCCTCCCCTGTACACTGCCACTGCATGTGTCCTGCAGGATGGCATGCACATGGGTGTGCACACGTGCACATGACATCCATGATGGCTGCATGCACACCAGCATGCCCATGTACGCACCCTCTGGGCCACCAACTGTGTGTGTCTGACATACATACCATGCAGTGATGGGCTGCCATCCATCTGGAAACCTCCTCCAGGCACACCCTCCACCGTGTTGTAGTGCATGGTGGCCGACACCAACTCCTCTGTCGGTGTCAGTGTGGGTGCATCCGCTGGCCCTCCTCTGGTGGCATTATGGGATGCTCTGAAGACTGCCACCTTCTCCTTTATCTACCGCCTGTCAGTCCCGACCTTCTTGCAGCACTCCTGTGCCACCCGCTGGTGACTGCCTAGCTGGTTCACATAGGTCACCACCTCCTCCCATGCACCAGCCCTAGCATGTGGTGTGCCCATAATAACACTCAACAGGGCCTCCCTGTTGAGGTAGGCCTCAAGAAGGGCATCTGTCTCACCCTTAGTGAAGTTGGGCCTGAGCTTCTGTGCAGGCCTCCCGCTCCTCGCCTTCCTCTTGTGCCGGCATGTTGCTTCCTGTGTACATGGACAGCACAGTGTGTCAGTGGTAGCATCTCCCTGGTCTGTCCCATCCTGCAGCGCTGTCTGCTCCCAGTGTGCTGCAGCGGCACCCACCACTTACCTATCAAGGTTGCAATACCAGTCCATGGCCTGTGCTATTCTGTGGTGCTTATGAGGTGCAACGCATGGAAATGAGGTTGTGTGCAACAGTAATGACATGCTAATGCACCCCACTGAGCCACACATTGGCTGATGAACTCATTTGCATGCAGCATATGAATATCGAGGTATTGCACTGTGCACAATGGTATTGCACCAGAGCAAGTGGCGGCACAATGCCCATGCATGCGTGATACTTGGGCCTGCAGTGCACATGTGTACTGTGCTGTCATGGTGTCAATTGCACAAGACGCATAAACAGCGTGATGCATCTGCACTGTGCAAGCTGTGCATGGCTGTCAACATACACTTTGTGCATGATGACAGGTTCCCTATTGTGCCCATGGGCACTGTGCGCTAACCGCTGAACTCTGACCCCGGGTCCTTTCCATTACCTGGTGACCCCACCTAGTTATGCCCACTGCACATTGGGCAGTCTCCCATGCATCATGCATCCAGCACCTGTGCCAGACACGTGTGCCTGCTCTAGCCATTTTTGCCTCCAAACCAGGGCAAGTGCAATGGCACAGGGTAAGGCATGTGCCCATAACTGGTTGGATGTGGAGCTTGCCAACCTGGTGGCCTGTGTGGAGCCCCACAGCACACAGCTTTTTGGCCAGGTGCTCCTGCAGCAGACCAGAGGCAGTGTGTGGCAGACTATCTCTGCCAGTCTGGAGCAGAAGACAGGGGTGCCCAGGACTGCAGAACAGTGCAGGCACTGGTATTTTGACCTCATGGGATGGGACCCTGACCTGCCTAAGGGGGCTTCAGGCACGTGCCAGGTGTGGTGCAGTGCCCTAGCCAGGTAAGTCATCCCATGTTGCATGTCTGCTCTGGTGCTGTTCTGTGGTGTTCGCTTTGCTGCCTGGCATATCCTGCCATGGGGTACGCTGTCATCATGTGCATCATGGAGTGGGATTGGCAGCTGCTGCTTGCATTGCAATGCAGCCATGCTGGTGTGTGGGACATGTCGGACAGAGGCACACCATGTGCACAGAGGGCTGGGGGGTGCTGCCGTGGTTGGTTACTGATGTGCACCTGTCTTCTTTCCATTCTGAGGGCTGGAGGACTGGATGCAGACTAGGGCCACAGCAGCATGAGACCAGGCAGTGCACCATGATGGCAGAGGACTGGTGCCAGCAGCACCACAGGGGGCAGGTAAGAACTGTCATGGCCTTTCGCACTGTACTTGGGGGTGGCGGGGGGAGTGGGTGTGGGCATGGCCGCCTGTGCCATGTACCATGGCAGCTGTGTGTGTCGCACTATGCGTGGTGTATGCCACTGTGGCATGTCTCTTGGACACATGTGCCAGCTGTTGGTGGGGTGGGCATGTGCCCAGCTGCCACCATTGTTGCTTTGGTGTTGCCAGTGTATGGTGCCATGTGACTGTCACTGCACAGTCATGTGGCCACTGTGTGGAGGGGACCACCTCTGTGCATTGGTCCACCACCCTGCAGGTGGCTATTCTGGGCCCTCCAGGGGTGTGTGGTCCTGCTGCCTATTGCGCACTGTGGGTGGGCATGATTCATTGGGTCATTGCACTGATCACCTGTCCTGTCCCTTGCTATAGATGTCCAGCATCCAGTGCGGAGACCACAGTACCAGATGCTGAGCCAGCTCATGTGGCAGACCTTGCTCGTTGTCTCGAGCGTACTTGAGTTGTGGTGGCAATGTGGAGAATGATGGTGGCAGAGAGGATGGGGCCATCACTAGAATTGTCCCTGTTTCCCCTGTTGAACCTTTCCCTACAGTTCCCCCCCACTGTACAGTCCCTGTTCCCTGCCCCCTTCCCTCGCTGTTCCTACCCTTCTCCAACCCCTGCTGTTTTTTGTAAATAGTTATTTTATATATAAATATTTTCAGACATACCTACCTGTGTCTGTATCTGCTTTGCAGGTGGCGTGAGGAGCCATGTTGCAGTGGCCCAGTATCTGTCCATGTTGCGTGCATGAGAGGGGATGCATGTTGTGCTTCCATGGTTCCCTGCTGTGTGCTGTGGTTTGTCCCACTGTGGTGGTGTCCATCCCCTGGGTCAGTGGCTGTGCATTGGGATGCCCATGGGGCGGTAGTCAGGGGTGTATGGTGGGTGTGTGCATGGTGGTCACACAGGGCCATGGTTATTGGTCAGGTACTGTCCACACACTGTGTTGGGGTCCTCTGCTTGGTGTTGTGCGGCCTGTCCCATGTGGTCTGCCATGCTGCCTGCAACCAGGCCCATTCAGGGCCCACTGTGTGGGCTCTCTGTGTGGCTGTGTGGTGTGTGTGTGTCTGTGTGCTTGGCTGCATGGTCCTGGGTGTGGCCTGCTATGGTCTGGTGGGACACAGCCAGTGGATTGCTGGGGGGGCTCCTTTGGTGGCCCTCCATTGGCCATTGGCACCTCCTGTCACCTGCTACCCATACCACTGTTGTGTTTTGGGGTCCAGTGTCTGTGTGTGTGTGTGTGTGTGTGTGTGTGTGTGTGTGTGTGTGTGTGTGCCCTGCTGGTGGAGGCCTCCTGTGGCCTGTCACTGTGCTTCCATGGCTGTGTCCCTGGGTCTGTTCTCTGTGCCCTGCCCCCCTCTGTTGTTGTGCTGCTCTGCTGCCATGGTTGCACTGGAGCATCTCTGTTTGCACTATGGCATACCTCTGTTTGTGCCATGGTGCAACTCTGTTTTCACCATGGTGCAACTCTGCCATATTCAGCCACATTGCGCTGCACTGTTTGGCCTGTGTAACCTCTGAATGTGGCTCCAGTTGCACCACGGCACATCAGATTTGTACTGCATCAGACTTGCACCTGACTTTGGCGCATTTCTGAATATCCAGGCAACAAACTTTAAAACAGAGAAACGTAAAGCATTTTTTACACAACACATAATCAACCCATGGAATACTCTACCAGACAATATTGTGTACAGTAAGCACTAAACTCAATTTAAAAATAGACTCAATAATTACCTATTAATGGGTAATACTCTAACCATACACCCCTGACTACCGCCCCATGGGCATCCCAATGCACAGCCACTGACCCAGGGGATGGACACCACCACAGTGGGACAAACCACAGCACACAGCAGGGAACCATGGAAGCACAACATGCATCCCCTCTCATGCACGCAACAATAATCTAACTCGCTATTAGATAGTAACAGGAGCACATATGGGCTTAAAGCCTTTCTTTCACTCCTATGACCTTAGTACGAACTTTAGTATACCTGGATTTACAAAAGACTTTTGACAAGGCCCCACTCAAAACATTAATTATGAAACTCAGTTGATCACCAGCTGTTACTAAACACATTGTTCTCCATGGGACTGGCCCCTGATACAGTCACCTGTTTTTGTAGCTGTATGATGCAAAGAACTCAATGCGTAAGAATCAGCAACTCACTCTCTGACCCTAAGGTAGTGGCCCTTGGAGTACCGAAAGGGTTTATACTTGGACCGCTCCTTTTCAGCCTGTTCATTAACCGCCTCCCTAAAGCCTGCCTGGCTAGCATTGTTTCATATGCAAATGATGCCATTATATCGGTCCCAGGTAGGGACCACTTGACCATCGAGGAAGGCCTACTCGATAGTTTCCACAAACTTGAAACCTGGTTCTGTCAAAGTAAACTGCTACCAAACCATAAAAAAACTAAAAGCATGCTGTTCTAGGTCCCACAGAACAAAAGGAATTTGGGCCCCCTTCGAATTCTGAACCAAAAGGGTGTCACACTTGAACAAGTCTCCTCGTTTAAATAGCTGGGTGTTTACCTTGATGACACACTCAATTTCTCCCACCACGTTGATCAAGTTGTCAAAATCACCAACATGAAACTGGGAATACTCTACAGAAACAAGCACTCAATGACACTTGCGGCCCTCTAATTAGTCACAGGCAACACAGTATTATCATCTGTTGATTATGGCTTACCAATATACATCGCAGGATCAGACACTGCCCTAAACAGGATACAAAAACTTGTGACTAGGGCTTGTCATCTGGCACTTGGGACAGATTAATGGACTCACACCTGTGCACTCTACTATGAGACGGACTGGCTCCCACTGTACCTAAGAGCCCAATACCAAACATGCCTGATCGTAAAAAAAGTGCAATTAGGCCTCATGCTGGAATCCATAGGCAGTCTGTTCAAGAAGACTGTGCACACTAAACAAACAAGAAATGTGACAAAAGAAGGGCTGCAAGTCCCTTTCAAGTGCACATCACTGGCCCAAAAATCCATTACTTTTAAGGGTACCAAATGGTTTAATGAGCTGTCCGAAACGCTGACAGGAAACACAAAGATGAGTCTGTTTAAAAGGGGGCTATGGCCCCACCTTAAGAATGTAACCACCAGTAACTGTGCAAGAAAACAATTTGACATATTCCTCCTGCCTTATCCCCCGCCTCCTCACCTCTTCCCCTCCCCACTCCCTCCTCTTTGACTTACAACCCTCCTACACCACCTTTCCCCTTTACTCCTGTCCCATACTACCTCTAGCTACTTTGACAGTGCCAGTCTGGCTGCTTACCTTTTCCTCCATCATCCCCAAAGCTTAACACAAACCAAACATTGACATGTCTCACTATTCCCAGTGAATCCCTACCCTGCAAAAACTTGATGTAATATAATTTACTCTACTTTTAAGATGTACCTGAAACTAGCAAGTCTTGTACCTCATGTGCCATTTTAATGATGTTCATGATGCCTATTATGTTTTTTTCCTTTTCACTGTTATCTTAATTTGTACTTATAATATTGTATTTGTATTGCTCTGTATTGTCCCTGACTTGGAACCTTTGGAAATGAGTCTTTGACTCAAATGTATTAATCCCAATTGAAATAAATAAATAAATAATTTCATAAGATGGGTTTAGATGACAAACTTCTAACTTGGATTTCTGCTTGGCTGGACAAACAAACACAGAGAACAAGAGTAAGGAACTATTTCTCTCAAGCTAGAAGGATGACGAGTGGGGTCCCACAGGGATCTGTGCTGGGTCCAGTATTGTTTGGACTATTCCTCTCTGACATGAATGCAAATGTCAAAAATTGGCTGGTGAAGGCTGGCCTTCTAGTGCAGTGGTATCATTACCACTTGCAGCACCAGTGAACTGAGTTCAGGAATGAGCTTGAGTTCCTAGAGGGCCAGCCAGGGGGAGGAGATTGAGTGTCCAAAGAGAACTCATCTCCTCTGGGGGGGGGAGTTATGGTTTGGTGCATGACTGGCCTCTGACTGGAGGATCAGCATGCCCATGCATTACATTGCGGAGGGAGTTTGACAGACACCTGCTGATGCCTAGGCATCAGTGCATGTTGCCTTTCTGAGGGGTGTAAACAAGGAAAAGCCCTCAGCCTGGAGCAACACCAACATGCGGGTCCGGAGGATTGGCTCTTGCCACCGGCACGGCAGCCTGAGGATGTGAACCACAACACAGCTTAAGAGGTATGGAACTGGGGGCTGGCTAAGAGGCCCAGCTACCAGCTCCCACTCCTCCCCACCTGGGGGTAAGCCATGGCTCCATGGAGGGTCCCTCCTGGGGCTTGCCATTTGGAGGTTAGAGTCGGGTGACAGTGCCAGTCCAATAGGGGAAAAAAAAGGAAATATCAAAAACAAAATTGGCTGGTGAAGTTCACCGATGACAAATTCAAAATCCAGAAAAAGATCTCGTAACTCTAGAACAATGGGCACAAGAAAATGGGATGCCTTCAGTAAGGATAAATGCATCGTGGTGTATTTAGGTGAACAATAATAGCCATAAATATAATCTAAATGGTCATGTCCTGAAAGAAGTAGATAGTAACAATGACTTGGGTATACTAATCCTCAAATATCTTACCTTCAGGACCACTGTGAAAGAGTTATTGTGACAGCAAATAGAATCATGGGATGTATAAAAAGGGCATTCCTACCCAGGGACAAAAATTGTATGTTACCATTATATAAAACATTCAGAGGACCACATCTGGACTACTGCTTCCCTTAGTGGAACCCACATTTAAAAAGGGATATAAATAATATTTGGATGGTGCAGCACAGAGCATCAGAATGGTATATACACTAAAAGACAAAAGAAATGAGAAGAAAATCATAGAGGATCACAGAACTAGGATTATATACACTTGAGAAGAGAAGAGTAAGAGGAGACTTGTTGCAGATGTTCAAGATAATAGGGGACAGCGAACTAATGAAGAGCCTTGGGCTACGATTCAACATCAGGGACATAAACATGAGATGTCACAATAAACAAATTGTGATGGATGTTTCCAAAAAGAACACCAGGAGAGGATACTTCACATACAGAGCAGAAACATATTGAAACAGTTTGCTAATTGAAATTGTGTCTGCTGAATCTCTAGAAATCTTAAAGCACAAAATTGACAAATTTCTCTTAAAACAAGTGGCCCCACCATGGCGGGAGACAGGCTGGAGGGGCTCATGCCTTCTTCTGTTTCATTACTAGTATAAGAACAAGTATAAAAGGTGCTGCAGGAAGTGGTGCTGGTAGCTTTGCCTGGGCATGTTCCCCTTAGCTAAAAGTAAACATACCAATGTCCCAGCATGATGTTTGGTAGATATTGTGCAGTGGGAAGTGCTGTCATTATGATGACTTGTTAAATGAGGGTCTATCCGATTGTTCTGGTGGTTGTTCAAGTGGGAGCTGAAGATTCCACAGCACTTCCCAAAAAGAGTAGAAACATTTCCCTGGTGCCTTGGCCAAATTCCTTTTGTTCAATAAAAGCTAAACCTTGTATAATATCAGGAAATATTTCTGAGTCCTCATTTCCTGGTCAAGTGAAAATTATCTTACTCTCTAGTTTTTTCTGTTACTGTTGGTTGGGTCTCTCTCTCTCTCTCTCTCTCTCTCTCTCTCTCTCTCTCTCTCCTTTCTCTCTCTTTCTCTCTCTTTCTCTCTCTCTCTCTCACTCTCTCTTTCTACTATAAGCCAAGTTCCTCTTTTTCAAGTCTCTACACCTTTCCTTTTCTCAGATTCTGCTTTATTGCTGCTTCTGGCCACAGAGCAACTTCTTCTCCTCAGAGTGGGGGTTAGAAGCTGCTGGATCCACCTGCTCCCCTCTGTTTTTTTCATACCTGACTGTTTTACTTCTAAGAGCTGAGATCATACTCAGCTGAGGAAAGAACTCAAGAACTGAGTGCTGCATTGTGCAAGCTTTTCCATTCATTGGGGATGGGGGAGTAAGCAGCTCCCCAGCATTTCCATAGACCTCTCATATGCAGGCCATGAATAATGCAACAGCCAATCAAAGATGGTGGGAGGAGAAGAAAGAAATAAACCTGTGATGCTTCCCCCTGACGAGGAGTCCGCAAGGGCTCGAAGTGCTGGGGTAAAGCGTTTTGTAGTTTTGGGTCTGTGCACCTTTAATAAATCTTTTTTGCTTCATTTCTGATGTTATTTGACTGGTTCTTTTTGTGCACCATTTTCTATTTCTAGATGGTGGGAGGAGAACCTGGGAGTCTTCCAGGACTCAGGGTCTCTGTTTACTCTTTAACCCTGTACTATCTTGGCTCTATTAGCAAGGGTGAGAGCCACATTTCAAATTTATACATCTCTGTGATATCCTCCACTCCCTCCTCCATCCAGAAAATACATGTTGAGGTCTCCCAGAGGTCTCCCAGTCTCTCCTCATACAGTAGATCATTTTGATCATTTTTGTTGTTCTTCTCTGGTTGTCTCTAGCCTGTCCATGTTTTTTATTCAAATGTGGGATCCAGAACTACACATACACACAATATGATCTAACCAGTGAACTGTATGTAACAGAATCACCTCCTGCCTATGACTGGTTATACCAAGCCTGATCCAACCCAACATCCTATTTTCCTTCCTCTGTACTAGGAAACCTGACAGAGAAAAGAGAACAAAACATCCTACACTAAATAATGATTTTATTTAATACTTACAGGCACAGTGTGGATAGGTTGATAGAGATACAGTACTTTTCAATCACTGTTTTGGCACAGTTCTTTAAATGTCATTACATTTTAGTAAGGGTAAACAAACTGGGTAGAATATTTCAATATTTTGTGGGTGGAGTTATTAATTAAGACATGTGATACAGGTGTGTGTTTGTAGGGGGAGCTGAATCCAATTTACAGGAGGTAGAAGATTTAAGAGACTAGTTAGCTGGGGTTTTATGTTGGGAGATCTGAAAGAGAACAGAGAACAAAGCAGCTTCTCTACACTAATTAAGGTATTTTATTTAATGCTTAAACTGGTGATATGGGTGGCTGCAGTAGGCAGAGGTAAGTACTTTTCAGTATTTTGTTTTAGAAGTTGTTTATCCTATAGTGGAGGGAAGTATCAAGCAAATGAAGGTCCAGTAGAACTAATCTAACTGTACATACTGTATGTGCCCAGAGCCAGGACATGAAGGAAAGCACTTCCAGGTTGCAAAATACCAGGAAGTACAATGGAGTAAACTAGGATGCAATGCTCTTATCTCAGTTACTTGACATGCCATAGAATTTTGCAGGAACACAGTATAATGCAGTGGCATTCCAATTCGTCATACAGGAAAATATGACATGCTCATCAAAGACTGTTGCATCCTGGCTGATTCCACTGCATATAAGGGCACTTCCTGTGAGTGTAGTTAGTCATGTGAAGTGCTTGTGTCACTTAGTGAAGTGCCATGAGGTTCAGCTGTATAGAAGCTTAATCAAAAGAGACTTAGATAAACATGGGCAGGCTACTTGGTTTGGGAAAGGGTTAAAAAAAGCACCTAGAGAGGGATAGGTTGAGAGAATTGCATTGCAGGCCACAGCCATGCAGATCAATAGTACATGTTAACACCATGCTTGGTTGGGTGGAAAGATGTGAGTGAGAGCTGATAAGTTGTAGTGGATGTGGTGTTGCCATCATCCAGAGATGCACTAGATGTATGAGGATGTCCATTGTGTAAAAGGAATGGGATCCTTCTTGCGAAAGTTGTTTCCATCTTCCAGAGACTGCAGTAGATATATGAAGAATGCTCAGTGTAAAGAAGGTCTGGGAGCCTTCTTGCTGAGGTCATTTCCATCTTCCAGAGACTGCACTATATGTATGAAGGATGCCCAGTGTGTAGAAGGACTGGGATCCTTCTTGCCAAGCCCACTGCATCTAGAGGGGAAATGAGATTCCCGAGGGCATTTCAGTGCAGGGTGCAATGGAAACTGCAGATCCACTTCCCCAAAGGCCTCCCAGTATCTTTGTTGGTGGATGGACTATGGTGGGACAGATTGAGGAGAAGGGAGAGGTAATCCTCCAATTAGAGGGGAATCCCAGGCAGAGAAGAGGACCTAGTTTGCACCTTTGGAAGAAATGAGTCAGGCTGCTGATCACAAAGGGGAATCAAAACTTGGATCCCGGGACAGGAGACTGAACTGCAGAAGTGTGCTTTCAAGAACTGGGCATGGCAGGAATAATAAGATGATTCTAGTACTGGAAAGCTATATGGTCAAAGGTACAGGCTGGTTAGTGTATGCCACCAGTTGGGAAGAGAGAACTTTCCATTGCTTACCAGGGCAACAATGAACAGTGCACTGCCTCACCTAGAGAAGTACATCAAGGGAAACGGTGAAGAGACAGACATGATCAATCATTTTGGCACCAGTGACTGGTAGGCAGTGGCACAGATGAGTGAAACACAGCTTCCTTGAATTAGGCAGGAAGTTGAGACTAGACACAGAGATGGCAACCTTCTCTGAGGTCCTACTCGTGGCATGTGTGGGTGAGGATAGACAGGAGAAAATGAGAGCATTCAACATATGGTTAAACCACAGGTGTGGGGAAGTGCAATGTTTCTTTCTGGGTGATTGGAAAATATTCTGGTTTGAGTGGTGGATGTTTGCTAGGGGTGGTAGGCACCTGAGTAGAGATGGTACCACTGCAGCAGGGAAGAAAATATTTGTGGGAATTAGTAGGTTTTTAAACTAGAAATCAACAGTTACAGACGTGAATGACAAATTAAAAAGTGTTCGTAAAGTACAGAGAGTACAGAGTAAGGAAGGGGCAGCAGTCACAGGGAGAAAGACAAACATAGCTTGTGAAGAGCAGTTTTAATTAAAGCTTGGGGTCTCTGGAAGAAAATAGAAAACGTCCAGGGTCTGGTAGTGGAAGCCCATCCAGAGTTAACTGCTGTCATGGAAACATGGGCAAATCAGTCATGACTGGGACCTTAGTATCTTAAGAAATGCCTTATTCAAAGAGGATATGGGTAAAGACTGGGGGGGGGCATTTACATTAGAGGCAATATAAATGTAACCCCCCTGTTACCCGGGGTTACTAGAATCCCAGTAAGACTTAGTGGTAGGCAGGGAAGGCAGCTTGTGAAACTCCAGTTAAATGGATTTCACTCTGTCTCCCTCTGTCTCACTCTGTTCTCAGTCTCAGCTGAGACTGAGGGATGACATCATTTTAGAACTGTCGCAGCTGCATAAGCCACACTGGAATGTTGCAGTTGGAGGTTAGAGTAGAACATTAGGGAATTTGAAGTCGGTCTAGTAGAATCTGTGGCAGCCTGTAGTAGAGGTGCTCTGCTGCAAGCAGGCCCTCAGAGCTCTAAGCTCTGTCAAAGAGCTATTTTTTTGATAGGTATGTGTTCTCACCTGAAGAGGAACACAAGAAGAGCACATTGAAGTGGTAGAGACCACTTTCAGTGGTTCATGGCCCCATCCCTGCGGGGATGGGGGGAAGGAATCAGCCTGCTTCCAGGGGCAACCCCCTGGTCCTGCTAAGGAGAAAATAAGCTGACTGATTTAAGTTCGTGCTGAGGCACCAGAAGTTCTGAACAAGATTTCCTTTGAAGAGAAAATGCCTGTGGGGCACCTGCAACCAAGGGGTGAGTTTGCTCTGCTAAAGGGCCATGTGTTTCACCTGAAACAAAATAAAACTAAAGTGACTGTTACCGTGGGGTCAGGAAAAGACAGTCAAGTACAGTTTGGAAGATGTGGGGATTGGACTGCTTAACTCTGTGGGGGGGGTCTAGAGTAATGGACACAGCCACTTGTTTTAAGTATGTTCAAGTTCAGCACAAATCAGATGTAAAGACAGTAGACTGAATGTGACTACATTTAACAAGAATCTACAGAGCAAAATGTTTTAAAGGATGAGGTGTTACAGTCCAGAGAAATGGTCGGGAATGAATTATGGGAGCGAGAGGTGGGAGACCCCCCATCAGTAGTAACCAAATTCACCTCTGCGGGTTTACTTTGGGACACCTATTGCTTTCTCTCAGGTATTTGGCCAGTGCCTGAGAAAAGTACCCAGACATGGGATTGATGGGGAAGATTCCCTGATGGAGCAGAAGTGCTCATAGGTGGTTTAGGGAGCCACCAGTAAATGTTTCCATGCTAAATGGAAAGTGTCCAAGTGGCTGGCAAGGGAGCTGAGCGAGGGTTAAATCCATGAGCAGCATACAAGTTCGTGCTGTGTGCCCAGTGTGTTTCAGAGCCTGAGGGCTAAAGTGAATAGAATGTGTTCTGATCTCCATAAATCTGCATTACCAGGAGTGTAGCCCCATGGGGGTCCATCTATGCTTTGTTTATTCTGTTGGATGTGAATAAAAGCCACACTTTAGAATCCCACTTCTGGTGTTGGACATTACAGTTATTGCTTCCTTTGTCCAGAGTTATCTGGGTGCCCCTGTTACAGAGTAGCCAAACCTAGCCAATGTGCCGAGTGACATATTCCTCCCTGAACCCAGCCCACCAGGTAGAGCTGTCAAGATAGAAACAGCATACCTGGGTAGGGGTTACATAAAAGTGAAGGATGCAAAGGACCAGGGAGGAGATGGGGGTAGAAACAGTATGGGTGCAGCTGGAATTTCAAAAGAGGAAGAATTTAAGAGAGGGAATGGCCTACAGGTCACCAATCCATTACCAGGAGTAGGTCAGAGAGCTGGTGGAACAAATCAGAAGGGCTCCTTCCTGGAAAACATGGTAGAGGCTCTTAATCTCCGAGATGTTGACTGGGGCACATCCCCTGCTAGGAGTGAAACTAGTCAGACCTTTGTAGATCCATTATAGGAGTGTTTCCTTGTATGGTGGGTGAAAGAACCCACTAGGGAGGGTGCCATCCTTGATTTAGTTCTGTTAGACCAAGACATGATGGAAGAGGTTATGGTACTGGGAAAGAATGATCACAAATTGATTTGGTTCATCTTGGCCCTAAATGACCAAAACAAAAAGTCTAAGCCAAAGATCTAAGACTTTTTGAGGGCAGGTTTTAGAAAAGTAGGGGAGACATTTCAAGATAAACTGAGGGACAGAAAAGATTAAGGAAATAGAGGGAACCACTACCCTCCTCCAGCAGGAGATATTCTTCCCTCTGTACCCCCAACATCCCACTAACCTTGCCCACTGTCTTGTCGTACTGCCAAGCCCCCATACTAAACTCAGCTACTGGGTTTCTATTCCCTAGGTGCAGTTCAGTTACTCCAGAGAAGGACTTCTGGGATGCTTATTTCTTCTCCAATCACTGTTCCAGGCTTATAGCATAAACTGGACAGCTGGGTTAGCAACTGGCACCTGTTGCTTCAGTGCTACCAGGCGACCTCTCCCCCACATCCATCATTATTGTAGCATACAGTATTCATTTTCCATTGAAGTAACAATATTATTTGATTGTTGTGAAAATGTTAGAGGAACCTACAGATATGAAGCTTTGAACAATCATAAGGGTGAAACTGTAGTAATTATTATTTTTTTTTTTATCATGGCACATTTTCTCCCTCTGCCGGTTGGCCCCCATCCAACCGACCCCCAGCCCCATCCCCCAGAATCATTGGCTTCTTACCTTCCCGGCCCAGGAGCGGCACCTGCGGGGGGGGGGTCGGTCTTCGCCCTGCCAACAGGCATTTCTCCATATTTTCTTTCCAAGACACCCCAGGAGTCAGCGCACATGTGCCAGACAACCCCAGTCATGGCCTCCTTCCCCCACCCCCTGGACTATTGCCTAGACCCCCCCTAGACCGAGTTTCCTCCCAGCCTCAACTGGGGGTCACCCATCAGCTGAGGGATGCCATGCTTCCTCCCTGGAGAGAAGAGCCTGCCTATTGGCAGCTCCATTGAGCTCTGCTCTTCCCACCCCGTGCCTACCTCTGGCGCCCCGGGCTCATTCCCGAACCTGGGTCACCAGTGTGAGTCGAGGTAAGGTGAACTGCAGTCAGTTTTAAATTTATTGGGCTATATTCAGGGGCTTTACCACAAGCATTAGCACCACTTTATTTTATCTTAACTAACCTGATTCAGCAATCTACCATGCTATTCAATAGCACATTGTTGAATTGGGCTAGTTAAGGCAAAATAAAGTAGTGTTTAAACTAAAGGTAACATACTTTGAATACAGTCCATTGTTCCTAAACCTGCCTCTAGTGATTCAATTAACTGCATTCAAGCTAGAAGAGAGCTTTAAACTGTCAAGCTGTACTAGGAGAAAGCTTAAAAGAGCATTATTATAAATGGACAACCTAAAGTACTAATTTTACAAACTTAATTTAAATCAGTTTTAGTCTGTAATCTTAATCAGGGTGATACTGCATTATTCGCTTTTCTGTCACTGTATCATACTCTGTATATAGCGCATGAAACCACACTTTTTTAAGCTAAAGAAAAACATATGACTAGATAAGTTAAAAATCATATACAATTGAAGGTATTAGTAATATTGTTAATAGAAAATCCACAAAATCATCAATGATACTATAAAAGACATTGCTTCATGACTTACATTTTACACTACAATGCAAGAAAGGATACACAATTAATTAAAGGAAAAAGGTTTGTATTCTATTGAATTATAATAGAAAGGGTGCAATCTGCAGAGAACATTTCCAGAAATAATGTACAGCTTTTGATTTTTTTATTAGCTAACTTTAAATGAATGGTTTGCTTAACAATGAACCCTTTAGAATTAGCCATGCATCAGATATATTTCAGTCCATCATCTTTGCAGCATTGTCTCTTGAGTAGTAGGCTTTAAAAGAGTTTAACATTTTTACTCCATAGAACCTCTGTGATGGTACTTGTTTTTCTATGTTACCATTGCAACTACAGTACTTCATCAATTTGAGAACTGCTGGGGCTAATTATTTAAGCGTTCCCATTTTGTAGTGAGTAACAAAATATGTATAAATTGTGCACCAGGGAGTGGTGACTGGATTTTGTGGCAGGAAGAGGTACAATCCACAGTGGGAGCCATGCCAGAGAGTCTTGGCTGTGACTGTAAGCTGCCAGCATGAGGTCAAGCTGTACCTGAAGGAACGGCTCTAAGCTGGTTCCAGGGAAATCTTGCTACTCACTAAGCACTGGTCTCAAAGGTTTCCATCAACCACACTGAAAAACTGACACCTGCAAACCTATCCAAGCACGGCTGAAAATGAGGACTAGTAACCCAATTAATTTTCCTGGTTTATCAAATATCAAATAAAATAAAATTAATCAATGAATGAATCATACAGGAGGAGGGATGCCTGTACTAGAGTGAGACTGAAAACCAAAATGCAGGGTGATCACTTACTGAAAAGAATATGTGAAGTACCCAGCCTCACTGAGGGATGCATGGCATATATGAGAATTACCAAGCCTATAGTTTTATGTTTTAAGTACCAATTGGTAAAGTGCCTTCCAACACTCAGAAAGAAATGGAGTGAGTAAGAAGTCATCACAATCTTGCAATATTACAGGAAATGCCTGAGAAGACAAAAACTATACAGTAAATATTTGTAGTGGCTACATGTTTCAAGTGTTAATATGAACATACTTACTATATTTCCCTTAGGATGTCTTACACTGGTCATAGCATATATTAGGAAGGTTCATGGTTTCCTCACTTACCTCCAGTGGGCGCTGTGAGGTTTGACTGGGGTATCAAACATTTCAGTGGAGAGAAAGTGTAATCCCTTCCACAATTTGAGGATTATAGAGGTTAGCTAATTAAAGCAGCAGTATCTGTTAGTCACCATGTCATTTTTTTCGGCAATAATGTTTTTCAGGCAAAAACATAAATGTACTCATTTTTTCATTTTGGTTCATTCATTCCTGAACTAAGAAATAGGATTTAGAACTTTTTGAAAGTTCCGACTCTTGAGTCATGCTCGCCATGGAAAAAATTAAATATATTGGTATGGTGCCATGCTGTTTCCCATCAGAAGCATGAGATAACACCAGCCTTATACTTCCAGAGTATGAATCTAGTATGTACATTCAACAGGTAACCTCAATGGAAGAGATTTAAAAAAAATTGTGAGTGGTGGCCATCTTTAATGATGTGAGTCATTAATTACAAAATTAGCTATAAAACTATTTTAGAAGTGAAAGAGAATAAATACACTGAGGATGACTCTATGGATGTCAGAAATTCATTTTTGCTAAAAACCTATATGATGACATTTTTGGACGACTAGCAAATATTGCTTTTAACTGTCTCAGCTGGGAGCGGTTAAGGGAAAGGAAGGAGAATGAAACAGGGCATTAGAGATTGATGACTAGATTTTTGTGGTGGGGAGACGATCCATCCAAAGCAAGGATGGTGTGGGAGCACCACAGCTGCAACCATGAGCTGAAAGTATGGTGCCATGCCACACCATGTTAAATGGCTCTTGCAGGGTTTGGAGGCAACTTGCTATCCACTGAATGCTAGTCTCTGAGGGTCCCATCTACCACAGGGCATCATCAAGGTCTGATAGCCTATCATGTGTGAGACCGGGCTTTGCCTAGGCAAAAATCATGAAAATTACTTCCTGGGAACTACTAAAGTAATTCAAAAGAAGTTGCATGTCATCTATCTGGCACAGTGTCCGCACATTTGGAGAGACCACACTCACCTAAAGCATACAGAAAGAAGAGACAAGCCCACTGCAAAAGTTTGTCCAACACTTTACTAAGAGAGCTGCCAGAACAGTGACCGAGACAAGGAAGTGATTTTACTCATGTCATTTCTCTAACTATTGGTCAGAAAGGGAGATAAGAAAGGCAGATGTTCATGGACTATTTTCTTTGAATACAATAGTGTCTGAATGAAGAATGAATATTTCAGCTCTTGTGCTTCATGAATTCATGTGATCCTGTCTTAGACTTTGTGTTTGTTGTAAACTTACCTCCATCTAAGTTGCAGTACCATGCCTGAAGGAAATGCTGGGAGACAACAAAATGTGCAACACTGTTGTTTTTATACATCCTCTGTGCTTGTATCTTTTTGAATAATATTACTGCTTGGTCATCCTAAAATAGGGGTAAGATGTGCCTGTAATGAATTAAGTCATGTCCTCCTAATTGCATAATGATGTCTAATTGTGAAAGGTCCCCTGGCATAAGCCCAACCATTGCTACTTCCTCCCTTTTGTACTAATGCATTGTGACTGCAAGAACCTTGGTCAGCATCCCACCTCAGAAGGAGTCTGAATTTTCCCTGGCATCCCAGTCACACCATTATTTGTAAGCAGCTAGATTTATTTATATTAGTGATAATAATTAGAAGATGCAAAACTAAAACATTAATTGTAGCCAAAGATTAACTGAGAGTAATGTCCAAAGGCAAGGAAACACATTAAATATCAGTCAATGTACTGCAGATTTTGATTTTTTAGACAAAAATCATCAGGTGGAGTAAAACATGAACCCCGACCAATTTTCAAGATGTAAAACTGATTCAAAACATGTCTATCTACAATGTAAATATTATTACTCATTTGACAGGCCCTTCCTTTACTTATTAATTTTAGTCATGTCATTTCTCTAACTATGTCACTCATGAATCAGTAGCAGAAAAAAAAGCATGCAACACATTAAAAGCATTAGGGATTTAGTGAGGCAGTAAGAAATTAAAAAATGCTCAGAAAGAAATTCATTCAGAAAAATCACGTTCTTCTTATTAGTCTTTGTGCTGGGGATGATTGTGTTTACGTTCTCATACTCTGTTTATCTGAATGCCTGTGCTATACTCTGGAATGATGACATGCTGCAATGTGCATGATATGGAGGCCCAAACAGAGCACATGGATTGTAGACAATACATTAGTTAAACTAGGCTAAAGGGCAAAGTCATTCACACAAGCCATCAAAGTTTGTTTTAATTATGGGCTAATCAGCTCCATTTCAGTAACCAGGTAGGTTTTTATTCTTCAGGAAAAGCCAGTCAAAGTTTTAGGCAGTAATGCCTTATTTTAATCCAGAGTAAAGATAGCCTTACACCTACTTATAACAATTGTTCTACTTGGTTAAGGGCTGGGCAGGGAGATAAGGGACTGGTAGATTCAAACTCTAAATGAGGATGGACATGAATTTTGCAGTGCTGGACAATTCCTCCTCCACTACATCAAAATGAGTTTGCCACATTTAGGAAAATATCAAGGACCATAATATTGAAGCAGAATTCAGCTTGTTTTTTAACATTTCTTTATCCCTTTATCTTTATTTTTTTCTTCTTCATGAGTAGGTTAATTTAGATAAATATAGGTTCCTTGCTTCCTGCAGTTGATCCTCCTCTGCTGTTTAATCCATTACTGAACTCACAATCGTCTGTTTGCAATAGTTTATATACTTATTGATGACCCCCTTTATCGAATGGATCACAATTCTGTAAAATGCCGTAAAACCTGAAAATGGGTTATTACGGCATTCTAAAAACTTCTGGTCACTGCCAGTGTCACTTATTTCAATAGTGCCAAATGATTGGCTCCTCGTCTGTGAGTGAGTGGCCCAAACACCTAAAAAAATGGTGGCTCCATTTCCGAGGACTCTTGTTGATTAAGAGATTCCCATTCACCCTCCTCACAACTAAGGTATTTATTTCTTTTACTAGTTATCTAGTTGATCCTGCTTTTACAAATGTGTCTGGTTTACCCTGCTGCTGTTTTGCTTCAGCTGCAGCTCCAAGAGACTGCGACCCTGATCAGCACGAGACCACAAAGACTGACTATTCTAACTGCAGTTCTAGAGGCACCTCCATACTAAGAGTAAACAAAAAAATATATATATAAAAAAAATATAATGTTGGAAATGGACAAAGAGTCACAGCAGGTGTGTGTGTGTGTGTGTGTGTGTGTGTGTGTGTGTGTGTGTGTGTGTGTGTGTCTCCGTGCATGGTCCTGTGTCCCTCTCTTTCTCACTCTTGTGGTCAGAAAGCAAAAATCCCAGCACCAGCAATTATAAAAAAACAATGGATAGGCAGGTGCGTGTTAAGGAATATTTTACATGCCCTCGGTGTGTGATGACCTCATAAACATCTCAAGCTTCACTCTTGAGGTTTATGGGTCATCACACACCTTGGGTGTGTAAAACAATTCCATAACACCCAGTAGCCTATCCATTATTCTCTATATATACTCAATGACTTGTCACAAAATACTGCATAACAAAAGGGTTTAATTGCCAGCGAATTAAATTGTTTCTTGCATTGTTCTGCAGCATTTTGTGATATACTGCAACATTACTTTATTGCATCTTGTCTGGCACCACTGGCTGTTTAAACCAAAAGACTGAGATATCATAAACAGAAAATTATGACTTCCACCTAGGATTAAGCATCAACAGCAGATGAGCTCTAGGGGAATTTTCAAAGTCTATTAAAAATGTAATTTTCTTTTGAGTACAAATTCGGGCAAAAGAGCAAATTGTTCCCATGTCCAGTTTTCAAAGTTAAGACATTGCTAAATCTAATGTTCTTCTGACTTTATTATGTCCAGGGTGCCCCCAGACACATATTCTACATTGTCCTAATAATGAACAAAGAAGATAGAAATGGTATGGAATGGTCTGGTAAAATTGTATTTATATTTCATATGAGTAGGAGACTCAATTGATCAAAGCTCATTTACAACAAGGTCCTCTCTTTACAACAGATACAGTTGCCTAAATTTGACAGAAACAATTAAATAGTACAAAAGATAACATATATTATACATAATGGCCTAGATATTCAAAAGGGATGCGCCATGTGCAACAGAGATACGCCAGCACAAGTACGAAAATGCACCATTGTGCGATATTCAGCGGGAGGCAGCTGCACCACACAAGTTGCAATGCGCAAGAGTGCAATGGTAATGAATGCATGCACAACCGTAGGGGGAGGAACCATGAATAAATGGTGCAGTGCGATATTCAACAGATTGCGCCATGCGCAATAGGGGAACAAGCAGAATTTGCACGATAGCAGAAATGATCCAAAATAAAAAGGAACAAGAGAGAGGTGCAAGAACGCTACAGGGGAAGCCAGAGATGGGAATGAGGTGACAGCAACAAGGAAGAGGGTAGCAGTGAATGGGACTGGGCAGGAGCAGGACATGGCACACCTGGAAGCAACCAGGAACAGGACAGGAGTGGGGAGCCTGTGCTACTGTGCAGGAGTGACAGGGAAGTGCCACAGTGGACTGAGGGCAGTGGCAGTAGGCAGGACAGCCAAAGGCTGGAGGTGTACCTGGTACAGGGGAAGCATCACAAAGGACAGTGGGGGGGGAATGGGATAACAGCTGCCGGGGGAGGGAACACCAGCCAGGGTCATGGCCAGTGTCACCTTCCGGATGGAGGCAGTAATGAGGGGTGTAAGAAGGCAGGCAGCAGGGGGCGCAGCCATGGAAGGGCCCATCAATGGCACGCCCCCAACAGGTGGTACCGAGCCCGCATCACCTTCAAACACTACTCTGACACAGAGATTGTGGACCAGTACCGCCTGAACTGGCAGATCCTGAGGCAGCTGTGTGAGTTGTGTAGTGATGAGATGCAGGCACCCACACGACGAAGCCATGCTCTGTCAGTGGAGACAAAGGTGACAGCTGTCATGTGCCTGCTCACCATGGGCACCTTCCAGAGACCAACAGGGGACACAACAGGCATAACCCAGTCAGCCGCATCATGCCTACTCACACAATTCCTCATCACATTGCTGCCACATGCTGCGGAGTACATCCATTTCCCCAGCACACAGGCAGAGCACACAGCACACATACAAGGGTTCCACAGGGTAGCACGTATGCCTGACATGCTCAGGGCCATTGACTGCACCCATGTGGCCATCCGCACGCCACCTGGCCTGGATGGTGTATCTTACATTAACCGGAAGGGGTTTGCCAGCATCAACTGCCAGGTGGTGTGCGATGCCATGGGGTGCATAACCAATGTCTGTGCCATGCACCCTGGGGGAGCATATGATGCCTTCATGTGGCACCAGTCTGCACTGTGCCACAGGTTCGAGAGTGGGGACATCCCCACTGGCCACCTAGTGGGTGAGTATGCACATCACGCAGGATAACAGGAGCAGCTGTGGGGGGTTGCATAGTCAGAGGTGCCATGGGTACTGGCCTTGATGGCCCGTGGCAAAACGACACAGACCACCATACTAATGTCCACCCTCTACACACAGGTGACAGTGGCTACCCACTCCGTCCCTGGCTGCTCACACCATACCAGTGCCCCATGACCCCATTGCAGCAACAGTACAATGAGGCACATGCCACCACACGTAATGTCATCGAGAGGGTGTTCGGGATGCTAAAGGCATGTTTACGGTGATTGGACATGTCTGGCGGTGCCCTACAGTACAGCCCCTCGAAGGCCTGTGGGCTATTCCTGGCCTGCTGCATCCTGCACAACGTAGCCAATGACTGTGGGATAGCCATAGAGGTCAAAGAGGGGGATAGCGATGGGGACGATGAGGTCCAGATGGTGATGGTCAGCCACCCCTTGGGCGAAGGGACCCCTGCCTGATCCCGATGTCACAGCTGCACCAGGACACCATCACAGAGAAGCACTTCAGCCAACACAGGTAGGTCATGGGGCCTTGTGCAACCACCAATGGCAAGGGCACAACCCACAGACAGGCATGGACAAACCCCAGGGGCAGATGGTGGCAAAGGAATGGGTCTGACCGTGGAACCGCACACACTGTCAGGGATGGGCAGGGCCAAACACGACATGCGGTCAAGCACACACATACATACACACACACACACCCACCACAAGACATGCACAAGGGGTAGAAGGCACACCAACCCTGACTGCAACCCTTAGCCACACACAGGTCCACACACGACCAGGCCCAGTGGCCATCACTGTGTGTGTCTCAGAAGCTGTGCACCATTGCACACTGGCAGACAGCACAACACAGGCATCATCATGCACACACCACAGTGGCCAGCAGCCAGGAGGGTGTGCACATGGACCATGTGTGTGCAGGGCCAGGTACCCCTCCTGTGCATCACACATTGTACAACACACTGCACACAGGGCAGTGGCAAACAGTAGCCATGATGGGAGACAGGCCAGTCACACGGCACAGTGCCACGGCCAGCACAGATGCATGGGTGGCCCCTGAGACCTGCCAGCCATGCCAGGCTGACCAGTGGCCTCATGGGGTGGCACTGATGGTCCCCCAGGGGTGATGCTGTGGGAACATGACCATGTTCAAGCAGGGGTCTGCAGCTCACCAAACATGCCCACACCAGGCATGCTCGGTATGCCCACAGCCGAACACAGTGTCAACATGGAAGGTGTCACACGACGCCAGGAACGGGGCATGGATATGACACTGCACGGTGTCTGTGGCACATGGGCAACAAACTGGGTGTCCAGTGTGGCCATGAAAGCTGTGAATGCATGTGTCTGCCTGTCAATGGCAGTGGTCACATCCTCCCACTGCCGGGCCATCTCTGCCAGGACCAGACCGTGGTCTCTGTTGCACCACTCCTCTGCCTGGTGCAGAACTGCACTGAGTGCATCCACCGCCCTAACAAGCCGCAACTGCTGAGCAATGGTTCCCTGTCGAGGTAGGCCTCGAACAGGGCATCTGATTCTGCCCGGGTGAAGTTCGGTCTCCTCCGTCTCCCACGTCTGTGTTCCTCCTCCTCCTCCTCATGTTTGGTCATCATAGAGCCTGTGGGAATGACAGGTGTTACCTTTGAATGTGCAGTCCCATGCATCTCTCACACACCACAGTCCACACTTCCAAACAGCATGCAACCCACCACAATAGACTGCAATACCAAACAATGTCCTCTGCAGCTCCATGTTGCAGTTTTATAGTGCAAGACATGCAAATGAGGTGGGGCGCAACTTTAAGTGGATGCTAATGTAGTGGCTGCGCCATGGAATTGCTGATGAGCTGATTTGCATATGCTGGCTGAACATCATGCTGTTGCACCTTGTACAATTGTGTTGAGCGTGCTCAGGCAAAGGCGCAGCTGTGTGACTTGCGCAGTAGGCACCGCACGGTGCATGCCCGGGATGCTGACACTGACGCCTGCTGCAATGATGATGTGCTGAGCATGGGAGGCAGTGCAGGGCATGGCCACCTCTGTGCCAGTGGCACTAGTGCACCGTTCACATGTGTGGCACTCATGCCCTGGAGCGCCATAGGCACCATGGTGCCACAGCATGGTAGGCCACTGCAGGGCATCACACACAGGCACCCTACTGTGCTACATGCAGGGAGTCCCAATAGCACTGTGACAGTCTGTGCATGACAGACCCTTGACCCTGCAGTTGACCTTTGGTCCCTAGGCACCATGCGTCCGCATGGGTGCACCCTTATCATGCTGTTCAGTGACAGTGCGATGGGGAATGGCAGCGCTGTACTGTGCAGCATCTGCATGTGGGGGACGTGCGCTACAGAGTGCCATTTTGTGATCTGACATGCACAGAATGATGGCATGCAGGACAGCAGCAATGTGGAGCCCACTAGAACTGGCCAATCTTGTGGCCATTGTTGAGCCCCATGCTGGGGCCCTGTTTGGGGAGGACCCTTTAGAAAGACCCAGAAGCGCTGCATGGAAGGAGGTGGCAGAGGCATTGGAGGAGGCCACTGGGATTGTCCACAGTGCAGAGCAGTGTTGTCACTGCTATGGAGACCTCCAGCGGAGGGACCCAGACAGGTTGGCCTGACTACGGGCATGCACCAGGCGAGGCACAGTGCCACGGCCAGGTAGGCGCTCCATCCATACACTGGTAGCGTCCGTCCATCCGGGTATCACGGTGTTCATGTGTCCACCATGCAGGAGGGTGGGGGCTATCCAGTGTGGGCGGTGGTGGTGGGGTTGTGACATGGCTGGGCTGTGCGGGATGGCACACACCAGGGGGGACTTTGCGACTGGTTTGTACTGATGTTCCCCTCTCTGTGTTTGCACCCTAGGCCCAGAGAAGAGATGCCATACTCGGGAGGCATGGGCACAGTGGGACCATGATGCTGCCTAGCAACAGGGATGAGGTGGAGGGCCCATAGTGCAGCAGCGCCCAGCTGTTGCAGATGCAGGTGAGTGCCTTTTTTCCAAGAACTTCTGTGCATGCTGTGTTGAGGGGTAGGTGGTGGGGCATGGCCACCAGCTCTTGACACCACTAACATGTGTACACCATATGGTACACTCAGCACTGTCCTATGGCACTGCATGTGTTGGTGTGCGTCGCTGGTGGTCCATGCGTGCACCGGGTACATGGCTGTGCCACTGCCTTCGCATCGCATAGCCATGTCACTGTATGGCCACGGTGGTGCTGTGCAGGACCTGGGCAGTGGGTGTGTGCAGCAGTCCACATGGCTGTGTGCACCTGGGTAGGCAGGTCTTGTGGAAGTGGTCACTGTGGGTGGTCGCACACCATCACAGGGGCATGGCCCATGGCTGTATGCCATGCACAATGGGTGGGCTGCAGGGGGATGGACAGTCACATGTACTGACTCTGCTCCCTTGTCCTAGGTGGACATCACTGGATGGCCTTGGAAAGAGGCATGCAAGAGCTGCTGCAGCTGGCGTGGGCGTCCCTCACCATACTGGAACGATTGGAGCGGGACGGGGTCAGGAGAAGACACAACCGGAGGTGCCACAGGTGTGGAGAGCAGGACAGGCATTAGGCCCTCCATGCCTGTGACTCACCTAACCCCCCTGGACCCACCCTCACACCCCTTCTTCCCTCTACCATTTGTTTACCCCTGCCCCATTCCCGCCCTCACCTGGTTTGAGGCCCATTCCCCCCACCCTTGTAAATACTTGTAAATAGTTTTTTGTTACCTCTTTTCAATACATGCATTTTGATATGACAAGTGTGGTGGTCTCTGATTTGCAGTGGGCTACAGGTGCTCAGCTGCAGTCATGTGCATGGCATCAGGGGTGGTGCAGGCATGGGTGTGCGTGTGTGTGTGTGTCTGGTGTGGGTGGGGGACTCAGTCACTGTCTGTGGTTTGTGTGTTGTTCGCTGTGCACTGGACGCCTGTGTGATGTGGTCCATGGTGCATGCACTGTGTCCATGATGCCCCTGTCAGACTGTCCATGGCCTGTGCAGCTGAGACCCTTGCATGTCTGTGCTGTGCATAGTCTGCTGGCATGTCAGTGGTGGCTGTCCATGCTGGACACCTCCTGTACCCAGCACAATGCTGGATTACCTCCTGTCACAGGTACAGTGCACATCTGCCTCGGGTGGCACTGTGGCCTCTGCTGTTTTTGTCCTCCCTTCCATGCTTTTGCTTGTGTCTGTTGCAGGGGATGTGCTCCAATGTCTGCTACTTGTGCTCTGGCTGCATGCTGGTGGCGTACGGATTCATGGTGCATGCACAGGGTGGCTGGTACACCTGTGCAATGGAGGGGTGCTAGCCATGGGTACACAGCTGCTGTGGCCATGTGCCAGCAGGTTTATTGCCCCGCTACTGTGTCCCTGTGCTGGTGTGCCCTTGGGTATGGGTGGGTGTTTGTCCATGCACTGTTGCATCCTGTGTAGCGCATGCTTCCATGCCCCACTGTGGGCATCTGGGCTGGCTGTTGGGGCCAGTGCTGGGATGAAGTGTGTCCTTGGGAGGGTGTGCAGGGTGCTGAACCACTGGTGGTGGGGTCCGGGGCAGGCCTGTCGCATGTGGGGTACCTCGTGTGCCGACGCAGGGTCAGTCTCTCAGCTGTACCTTGGTGGGGCCATGCAGGACAGCACTGTGTCTGCAGTTGTTGCATCAGTGGTTGCTGCCACCCACTGCAGGGTGCTCACGCTAGTGCTGCCTTGCATTGCTCCATGGTGCACAGGGTTGCATTGTCACAGTGGGGGTGGTTGCATGCATGGGGTGACATGCACTGTTGGGTGCTGCTCCTGGGTAGGGTGTCTGGGATCGCTGTGCAGGGTGTGCTCTGCATTGGTGGGATGGTGTAGCACGGGGTGGCCCGGACCTCCTTGTGTTCCAGTCACAGTTTTCCAGGGGGTTTGCTGGGGCACCATGCCCCAGCTGTGGGATTGTTGCTGGTGTCCATGGGCTGGTGGTTCTTCCAGCTCTCCTCAGGTTGTTTGGTTCATGGGGTGTGGGGGGAGATGTCTGTTCTGCTGCGTGCTCCTCTGCCCATATCTTCCATGGGTGGTGAAGCCCTGCATCCTGTCCCTGCTCATCCCTGGTTGTGCTGATGCACTGCTACCCTGCTCCACTGCGCATCCCTAGTTGTGTTACTGCACATCAGACCTGCACCACAGCACATCCCTGGTTGTGCCGTGGTGCAGTTGGTGTAATATTCAGTTGTGTTGCGCAAGCGCATCTTGGCCTGCGCAGTGTTTGAATATCACACTTGTTGCACATAGGCACACTGAACTTGTGCCTGATCCTGCTAGTGCACTACTTTGTGGTGCAGTTTGAATATCCGGGCCTCTGTATACATTATAAATACCAGTTGTAAAGGCATTTCAGATAACTGACAACATACAATGGTATATGTCAATTCAGTAAGCTGTCTCCTAAGATTCTCTGGAGATAAAAACATTTCAGGAACTATAGGAAAGCCAGTGAAAAATGTCCTTAGAGGTGTCCAAATATTTTAGAAAATAACTTGCAAGATCAACTGCTACTACTGTATAACACACATTCAATGTCCTACTCAGCCAGTATAGTGTTATGCTTGTGCAACTGTGCTAGTTTGGTTTTTGGTCGTTCACACTCTCTGTTCCAGAGGAATTACCACCCTCTAGGGGTACTAAAGGCAAGGAACCCTCGGAAAGGTTTCCACCCCTAGAGGTGCCATGGGATGATTTCCATGGCTAAATGTACCTTAGGAATCCCCCTAAGGAGAGAGAGCTGCCACTGGAGGAAGAGGGGAGGATGGTGGGGCAAAGAAAAAGTGCTTCACAATGAGGCTGAGAGGAACTTCTTATATAGCTCAGGAAGTGGGAGTGGCCGGCTTCTTGGCCATCAAACTCCAGGAATAGCCTTTCCAATTCAATATCCTGCACAACCAGTATAGTGCTATGCTTGTGCAACTGTTTTAGTTTGGTTTTTGGCCATTTGCACTCTCTATTCCAGAGGAATTACTACCCTGTAGGGGTACTAAAGGCAAGGAACCCTCAGAGAGCATTCCACCCCTAGAGGTGCCATGGGATGATTCCCATGACTAAAGGTACCTTAGGAATCCCCAAAAGAAATGTAGTACAATCATATCCCAAAGAAGGAGGTGACACAAAGCTTATGAGCAAGCAGTAACTGTGACTGAGGAACAATAACTGTATCGTAATAGAGAAGCATAGACAGTTTGATAACGTAATGAGATGTTCAGTTTGATAACGTAATGAAATGCCCAGGTTTGCATAGCATGATACTAATGGTTTGCATTGAGAATTAGGGGATCCTCTAAGAGAGTGGTTGTCAACCTTTTTTGGGTTGGAGACCTCCTGGCCACCAGTCAGCCATGCTGGGGACCCCCTACCAAAAGTCTGTATATATTGTACTACGTTTAGCGTGTGTACAACAGCATTTATAGCAACCCTTAATAAAACATAAAAACAAAAGAACAACAGAATACCGATGTTATAAAACCTTGCAGTTTTTTTTAATAATATCTTTAAGAATTAAAAAAATATATATAAAGTACTCAAGTATAAAGTTTAAAGTACACAAAAAAAAGTTAAAGAACACACCTCACAGAAGCATCACTCCTACCTGACTGAGCCATATTAAAAACAATTTAATGCAATCACCAAGCATCATTCTGTGCCACTGCTTGACTGAGCTATATAAAAAAACAAACACTAGCATCATTTTGTTACATAGCTTTATGTTTTTTTTTTGGGGGGGTGCTGAAGGATTCAACAGACTGAGCCATAAAAATCCTCATTCTGACCTGATGTATTTCTTACGCAGCTTACACATAAAATACTTATACTGAAACAAAATGCTGAAGCTGTTTCTTACCAAGACAGTGATTTAACATGCATTCCATGAATCCGTGATTACGTGAGTCAACTGACCAGAACAGGACAGAAGCATGAGAAACAGCGTATGAAAATGTGCAGCTTCCTTACTTTTTTATTTTATTTATTTTAAATATTGTAGTGGAATATCTTTGAGAAACGAGTGAGAGAGAGAGCAGAGTAGAGGTGGACATGAGGAGCGAGGAGAGCAGAGACACAGCAGCATCTATGAGCTGGGGCAGATAATTCTGAGTGGAGAGACTAAATATGGACAACAAATCATTCACTAAGTAAGGCAAGTGAAGCAAGCTAGGACAGATGAGACAAATCAGGGGAGTAATCAGTTCAATAAAAAAATACATAAGTAAAGGGTTCTCATGCATTTTGAAATTAACTTTTGTGTCACCTCCTGCAGCAATGTGTACTCACACTTTGAAATTTAGTGTAAATTCCTACAGACTGAGAGCAATTAAATTAATTACAGCAATTAACGCTCAGTTAGTGAGGTGAGTAGAGCAGGTTACTGGGCAAACAAGGTGCAAAGGAGTATATTTTTGTTGAGATGGTTCTTGTGGTCACAGTTATTTTTGTAAACTGTCCATTAAAAAATCTTTTACCATACTTTACATTTCTGGGGCTGTTCTGCAGACCCCCTGGCTGGTGTTCATGGCCCCCCTTTGGGCCGCAGACCCCCGGTTGAAAAAACATGCTCTAAGGAGAGAGGGAATGGCAGGACATCCTCCACCTCCATTCGACAGCGGAACCTACCTAAAGAAACTAGGGGACACTACTATGCTAAGTAACAGTTATGACCTGAGGCAACAGAGGAGAGAAAAAAACCCTATGAGGAGGAAATCTCTGGGGATCTAAGGCCTAGGTCACCTTCCCTCCAGGCATAGGATAGTTTATTTAGTGACAGCTCTGCAACTGCAATTTGGAAAACCCAATTAAAGGGAGGTGGAAAATATTCCAATTTGGAGGAAGGCTCTCCCTCAAACCCTTTAGCAGGAACGCTGTGGAAGGTTGCGAGAAAACTCTGCAGCAATACATGCAACCAAGGTGCAGGAGGAGAGCAACGACTGCTGAGGCACTCACCTGGCCTACCCACCCTAAACTCAAACCAGGTGAAACAGAGGCAGTCATAGGGAGAATGCAGTGAAGGTGCCTGCTAGGGAAACCACTAAAGTCAATGGCTAACTGTTATAGTGGAACACTAGAGCCAAAGGAGATCGTCGTAACCACCCTTCACCGCTAGTCTTAAATTCTACACCAGGAGCTGCTGTCACATAGCAGGCAGCTAAAGCCAAGCCCGGGGTGAGGTCATTCCCAGCTATGGGCCAGGTGAGAAGGATCCCACCCCAAGTTGGACAAACTCAAGATGTGGACTAAATGCAGAGCGAGACCGTCGGCTGCAGGAACACTGTGCCAGAAAAGAATGTCTGGCATGCTCCAGAAATTGATGGACAGCTGAAAAGCTGGTGAGCTGAATGAGCACAGCATGCTAAGATCGTAATGACCATTGAGTGCTGTGCCTTGCAAGGTCGAATGCAGAATTGAGTGCAGCAGAATCCCAGAGGCTGAAGCCAAGGGGATATCAGTAAGCATGAAGCAATGGTTTGAGTAAGCAATGAGCAATGATTGTGTAAGCAAGTGTAGACCTGCAAGTAGGTCAGTAAACAGAGTAGTAATAAGTGGACCTGCACGTAGGTCTGCATAACATAGTAGCAATGAAACAGAACTGAATAGTGGGGCAAGGCAGTCAGGCATTTCAAAGCCAAATCAAGGTGACAAACTCTGAGGATTTTTGGCAGTTTAGACAGGATTTAGAACAGAAATAATTAGCCACATGGGCCATAACCCCCCAAACACCTCCCAGTCCCCACCGTAGGACAAACAAGGAAGGGATGGAAGGACCGAGAACCACATGAAGATATTAAAGCTAATTTAATAGCCTCAGCAGGAGCTTTAGCTAACCTCAGAGTAGAACAACAGTGTACAATGGGAATAACAGGATTGAACTGCATAGCAAGGTTCAGCTTGAAGCAGGTGTACAAACACAGAAGCAGCATCTGTATTGAGTACACTGAGCTGCAAACTGCAATGAACATAAAATAAAGGAGGCACAATGCTCTGAAAGCAGCTGTCTCAAGCAGTGCAATGAACTGCAGTAATGAGGCACGTAGAAATTAATTGAGCATGATTGAACTTTATAGCCAGGGTTCGGTGTGAGCCAGAATCAGGTGAAAGCAATTAAGTATGCAACATGGAAAACAGCTATGGCTGAGCTGAACACACAGATAATGTTTGCAATTGCACTGCAAGGAATCTGAGTGTTGTAACTGAAAGCAATCCAAGCTGTGAGTAACTGAAAGCAAATAGTATGAGCTCTGGAGCAGCAGTACACCAGGAGCTTAGAAACAAAGCCCCCCCAAAAAAAAAACAAAAAAAACAAAACAAAGACACACCAACACATAAAATAGGGAACAAAGACAGAAGAAGCATGCACAGCCGAAAAAAAAAATACAAACCAGAAGCAGGAAAGAAACACAGAAGCCAGCAGACAAGCAGGAGCAGCAAGGGGCGTAGGCCCCAGTCAGCTCAGAGGATAGACGGACAGAGCCTTTGGCTGCAAAGAAATAGTGCTTCACAATGAGGCTGAGAGGAACTGCTTATATAGGTCAGGAAGTGGGAGTGGCTGGCTGCTTGGCCTTCAAACTCCAGGCATAGCCTTTCCAAATGTGAATTGTGACTAAACAATATTTTTTCAAACTTTTTTCAAGAATGACAAACTCTTCAAGAGTGACAAACTCAGTGTACATTCTAGCTGGCTCTCCCTTGAAGTAGTCCCTTCATTTAAATGAGCAGAGTTGTACTTGATAAGCTCATGGGCCACATTCTTGCCATGTTTATGCAGTGCATAAAAAAAAATTATGCATTAACTTTGGAAGATTTTAAAGCAATGAACCCTACCTTGCCCTCCTTGTTTGCTGGAAGAGCATTCTCAAGATGACTCTCCCAGTGTTTGACTATGCAGATGTAGGCTACATTGCATCCTCTAAATCCTTCCAAGCAAAGCTGGACCCCTTCTTCTACTTCAGCTGTAATTTTGCGCTAAAGTGCCCTCCAGGTGCTCACCAATATTACCTTTACACTGACCTCTCCACCCCTTTTCATTTCAAAATGATTGGATGTATAGCCTAGAGGTTTGAATAATAAGCTGTGAATGAGTTTTGTACATCCAGCAGACTTGGATTTGATACCCACAACCTCCACTTGCATACAGTGTGACTCTAAACAAGCCATTTAACCACTCCAGTGCTCCTTGGTTGCCCCTGAAAACAGGCGATTGTGTAAAGTGGGCCTTACTTGGTTACAAAAGAATAAAAAAAAGTCTCTCCCTTCTCAGCTACCTATGCTTTCTCTTTTTGTCCATCTCTCCCCTCTTCCTGCTCCTTCCCATCCTTTGAGCTGTTCTTTCCTCCTATCACAATGTTTAAGTCTTCAGCAGGAAAAAATTTCATCTCCTACTGCCTTCCCCAACTCTGGAACAACCTCCCTCTCTTATCCGATCCTTATCCTCCCCTTCCTCCAAGCTTGAGACACTATATTCATTTCCACAGCAACAGACTATGATATCATAAACTAAAAATTATGACACTAGAGGAGATAAAGTAGGAGGATGAATTAAAAGTCTAAGACACAAAGATCCTGTTTTCATGCAAATAACCGCAAATAAAGAATGTTGGAACTTACAGAGGAAATTAATCAAATGTAAGTTGAATTGTGTCCAAAAATTATATTTTCAAAGGCTTTCCTAAAACTGGATAAACACTTTAAACATACACTATATCCCTTATTCTTAATAATATTACTTTGCTGTACTGTATGTGTCTTTTATCATCCTATAATATTGTTAGGTGCTCACAGACTTCCAGATGCCATACTCCTGTACTGAAATGCATTTAGGCTATGATTAGAATATTATTGGCTTCTGCCCCTTTTGAAGCCTAGCAAATATACTACTTTGGAACCATTTTCAACCTATCTAGCCTTAGTATGCGCATTTTCCAATAGGCCTCGTAAAAGCAAAAGATATGAAAATATCTGCAGCCTAATTTTTGTGTGCTTATGAGCTGCCCTTGGATGGGATTGTGAAGTAAGTGGGAGGGGTGGAGCAGCAAGTTGGCTGTGATGCTGCTCCGTTCCCCACCATGCCAGGTATACTTGAGTATTTGTGCATTTTTTATCTACTGAGGCTATTTTATTTTATTATTTCATTTCTGTTTTATAGTATCAGTTGGAAAGCACAGATGAGTTATAATAATAAATTTTCTGCTGCTCACACGGGCTTTATATTAACTAATGTAGAGTTCCATACCCTAAGCCTGGAGGTTTTGCTGTATTTATTTTTTTTTCCCTCCAGGGCAACTTTTGTACTGACTGTATGCATTTGGTTAGGCTTGTTGTAACAAGAGTAACTGTCAGTGTTAGTGCCTTTCTTTCCTAACAGGAGCCAGCAGAATATGAGTGTGGAGGATGGTGTGTCCTGCACTGAAATGCCTGTTTTTTTGTTTGAAAAAGAATATGGCCAGACCTGGGTCCTGTGCCATGGGAACCTTGAGAGATTTCATTAGAGAAGCTGCCAGGAGAGTGGAAATGGGAATTCTATGCTGGCTGCAAAGAAGTGAGAGTAGTACTATAAGTACTGAAAGGCATGCTCAAATAGGAAACAAGGTATGCCAATGTTGCTTGGGGTTAGGGATTCAGATACTCATTTTATAAGAAAAGAAAATACTACACTCAGATTGAGTGTCTTTCTCTGTTTTTAAATTTCTGATATCTCAGATAAACCCAGCCTCGATGACTGTTTAATTCCCCAGACAAATCTGCTCGACATGGAGGATGAAGCAAGGAGTATGGAAGCTGAGGAACCTGAGCTGGAGAGAAACCAGGAGGCTGATAAGGAGGGAATAAGTGCTAAGACACGTTCTGGATGTAATTGCCAAAGATATTTGGGGTAAGGCAATGTCAAGACTTTCTCTGCAAAAAGAATGCTGACGGAATATCCTTCAGAGTTTGTTGCTGGTTCTCTGAACTTTTTTGAAACCATGGAACTTAGGGAAGAAAACTAATGGACTCCCAAAATAAGAGAATGGATCTATGCTTGATTGATTGAAACAGCTGAGCTCCCTCTGCTAATTTCATATAAATGCTGCTTTAGTGAAACAAGGAAATCTAAAACCTATAGTGGGGCATTTTCTCATTTAAGAAGTGTTACTTCTTTGTTGTATATTGCCGGCTTTATATATATGGGTTATCATCAATAGCCATACAGTAGATTCTAAAAAAAGCTCCTAAAAACCTTCTAGCAAAGGAAAGAATGATGGTAGGCATGCCATGTGATTTTTCTACCCGCCTTTGACCATTGATTTGCACTATGGACCACTGTGGAGTAACTTGAGGTGAATGTATTTTGAGAGTCTCCTTACACAGAGGTACTGTCTTTTATGTCCTTTATATTCTTACTCCACTTATCAAAGGAAAAAGAAACCTGAGGTAACTGAGTCATAATCAGGTTACTGGAACTGATGCTCTGAAGCACAAATATATAAAAAAAACAACTGCCCAGATACTTTTATGGTCTTCACGTTTAGCACTGAAAACTGTGAAGCAGCCTTGAGTTTTTTTATTTACTCATTTACTTAGCTTTTCTTTCATTGTAAATAATTTTGAAATTAAATGAAAAACACCATAACAGCACGTGCAGGGCAAAACCCCATAAAAGCTTATAATTATGGTTCTATAACATGACAGACCCCTTCGTTTAGATGAAGCCTCTCAGCTCTGGCTTTGTTGGGGTTTATTGTTATTATTCCATGCCATTTATTAATTTTCTGTGGAAATCTTTAAAAAGGTGGACTTGTTCAACAACTTTTGATTATTTGTTTAATCTAAGGAAAATCCCAGCCTCTGCTATAATATTGAAGGCTGATTGTTTGCACAATATTATATAACTGTTTATAATTCCTGTATTGTACTGTACTACCATTTGTATTTTACTGGCAATTCGTAATGATTTAAAGTCAAACAAATAAACTAAATCTGAACTTGCTCCTTGGATGAATATCTGCGTACCCTTTCCTGTTGCCAGCATGCTGTATCTAAATCACATAAATAGTCCCAATGTAAAAAAAAAATATTTACAATGTGATATTTAGGGCTGCTGCAGAGTGAACTTTAACAAACGATTCAGAATTGTGCTGGAGTGCCACTGGCAGCGCTCATTTGGCTGGACTATTGCACCATAAGGGTTTCTTCCACACCCTACTAAAGCCATCTTCTGATTGTGGAAATGATCCAGTGCTGATCAAGATGGGATCAGTGCTCAGCTGGATTTCTGGTTTGGCTTTTCTGGTTTGGCTGAACACTTCGATCTTGTTCACTGCATCTTATTGGATGTTCATCGCAGCTGTGATTGACACCAAAGCACCATTGCTTTTTAGAAGCACTTCTGTGGCTTAAAATGTAGAGGCGTAAGTTAGTGGGCAAGTGGATAAGACCCTGGCAATGGCCTTCAAGCATTCTCTGATGGCTCATTTTCACAGCTATTGGATAGCAATCAGATCAGAAGGAGTCGAGTTCCTCTCTGGATAAATCTATTGCAGCTAAGAAGAGCAGACTGGATATAATTTTTCAGACTGTGAACATGCTTTTTGCATCCTGCCTGTACACAGAAGAAGTAATACATTTTCATGGGGAAGTGCAACTAACTAAATATGTTCATGAAAGAAAATATTGACAGCATCCAGAGCCCAGTCTCCTCCACTATTCAGAAACTGAGTGCCACTGTTAACAGCATGGGGTAAACAAAGACTCTGGAGACTTTGAATCAGTTCAATCAGCTGAATGTGGGAGGTGCCCTCCGGGTGATATCTGGCTTGTTCTGTACTACCTCAAGGTTGGATTCAGTTCCTTCTCTATTGAGTAAACCATGGGTGATGGATTTTAATTCAGCTGTGGCAAAGACTGCCAATGTTTTCTTGAGAGAGAGGGTCATTCTTATACCCTTGAAAAAAAGCTGTAGCGAGACCCATTCTCAAGGAACAATCTTCAAATCCTGACATCGCTGCAAACTAGCGGACAATCTATTAGGTGTTAGCAGCATATAAGGTGTTAGCTGGTGTTAACAGGGTGAACACCTGGAGAGGTATAACATATTTGAGCCTCTCCAGTTGAGTTGTTATTACTGATTACCTTCTCCAGGTGACAGATCTATTCTGATCCTACTTGATCTCTGCTTGGTATTTGACACAGTGGACCATGGAGTGATAGTGGACAGACTCTAGTAGTATGCAATACTTGTATAACATGCATTTGCATAGTTCCCATCTTTTCTACCAGATAGGGAGGCTGTTGGTAGTGATGGGGTTATACCTATCAAGACTTACTGTTCTTGGCTGCAGTGCTCCTCAGTAGTCGGTTCTTTACCTGGTGTTGTTCAATGTGTCCATATTGTCCCTGACTTATATTATCAGAGAGTACAGCATATGGTATCATGCTATGCAGATAATACCCAACTGTACCTTTCCTTTGTGACTGTACAGGGTCAGGCAACTACTCTGTGATGTTACTGTAAAAGTGGTTGAGAGAATGGACTGAAAAGCCTCAAATTGGTTGGCTGAGTCTTGCAAACCAGCACTGCCACTGATGGGTTAAAAGCATAATGTCTCTGCCTTGAAAAAGCCTCAGACTACCCATCCTTGTGGCAGAAAGGGCCATGTATTGTAGGGGAGTACAGTAGTAGCTTTGATTCAGCAAGTTATCTCCTGGGAGTCACTGGACATACCTAGAGAACAAAATCTCTGAGACTGCCTGTGCTGCAGGAAATCTCGTGTAAATCTCCTTAAAGATTTCCAAACATTTTGGAAGATAACTTACCAAACCAACAGCTACTACTGTAGTCCTTGATGAAGGTCTGACCCAGGAATCCCAGCTGTGGCTGTAGTTAGAGCAGCTTTTACCATTTTAAGAACATCACCAGACTGAGCCCTTTCTTAAACATGTGGATCTGAACACACTGAAGCAGGCCTCTGTTTACTGATGTCCAGAGTACTGTAATGTGTTCTACAAGGGTCCAACCTAAAGCCAGATCCAATGTCTGCAGCTAATACAGAGCTCTGCAGTTCACCTCCTGACCTTCTTGCAGAAGTCAGAGTATATCTTTCTGGCATTCATCAATACGTACAGGCTGCCGGTTAATCAGAAGATCAATGTGCAGTTGCAGTCAGAGACATTTTCAGATAGTTCAGGATATTTTGTTTTATATCTAAAAAGATTCTCTCTGGTTACCCACAGTGGTACTGCAGACAGGCAAGGAATTTTGCTAGAGATATCACAGAAACTTCAGGAAATATTTGACCAGGTCTTTGACTCCAGTTGTAATGGTTATTGTTCAGACTTTTAAGGTCTTAAATGGATTAAGAGCAAGACCCATATACAGTACATCCACAAGCTTCTGACTCCCCACCAACTAAGTACTATAGCGTTCTTAAGTCCAGGAACCAGGGACATCTTCTGGTCCCTTGTTTTAGATTAACGTTTGTAGGAGATGGGACATTTTGGTAGCTGCCACAGTCTTATAGACTCCCCTCCAACACTGATTCCATCAATTCACAGTTTGAGCTGCTTCAAGGTTGCTGTATAATGCTGACTCTTCTATATAGTTAACCCAGGCCCTATTACCCAAGTTATGATTTTTTCAGTTTATTGACTTTCTACTGTCTCTATGGTATTTCTGCATATGTATTTATTTAGTTGTGATTGTATTTATTTGTTTATGTGTAATTTTTTTGTAATGGTTTCTTTCTTATGTATTGTATACAGTGCTCTGGGTAAAGGGAAGGGTACTTTACAAATTAAATGTCCTACCATATCATGTAATGGTAATTATTATGCACTTTCAAACGTTCACAGTGCTGTAGAAAAAATCCTTTATTAAATGTTATATACACAGAAACATACCCTTCATTCAGAGTAGTTTCACAATTTCTATAGAATAACTATTAAACAAGGGGCATACTAATGCAAAGACCCATTGTGCAGTGCTTATTTTTTAGTTTTTACTTTTATTATTCATTAAGTATTGAAATTCATTTTATAAAATATATGATAACTGACACTTTGCACTTGTCATAAAAAGCTTTGTCACAAACAAATTCTCAACTAAAGGCATGGTGGAAACAATACTTTATGAAAATGTTTTCTTTTTGCTACCTTTTTCCCCTCCCCTTACTCACCACTGCCTTCTCTGCTCCTCCATCTCCCTTATGCCTCTACCCCACTGGAGGTTGGTCCATGGCATTTCCCTCATTGCTAATACTGGTTTGGATCTTTCCCTTCTTACCTTTCCTCCCACCTATCACCTGCAAACCCCTCAGCCTACTCGTTGTGCTCCAGGGATTCTCACTCCTTCTTCCTTCCCTATCCCCAATCAATAACAGGTCAGTTTGCTTTCTCTTACCACCTCCATTTTCTCTGGAATCAGTGCTCTTCAGACTTTTGCCAGCCTCCCTTGCTGTAGGCCATTGAACACCTCCTCCATCTCTTTCCTGTTTCCCAATGCTCATGGCTCTCTTTCTTTTCTGCCTCCCTTTCACCCCCCAGCTCCCTGCCCCCCTAACATTCCCCCCAACTCAAATTATTTTATTATGCTGGCTCATAAGGTTGTTTTTACTGGTACTGACTGCTTACTTGCGTAATTCCAAGCTGTCCTACAATGCTACACTTGTCTTATATTGTTGAGCTGCTCTGATTTTTGTATCACAAGTCTGTATTGTTTCCCTGTTTCCCTAGGGAGCACCTGGAAATGAGCTTCAGCTCAGTGTGCCTTTCCCAGATACCAAATTTTTAAATAAATAAAAATATATAGATGAATGCTGTGTACATTTTGAAATATAAAATTAATTATAAATTAAAATATTGTCATTGGTAAAGAGTCTGTGGGTACTGTAAATCAGCTGAAGGAGCAGAAACAAGATGCCATGTCATATGAAAAGGTATCTCATACTTGCTTTTGGCTCAGGGAGGGTACAGAGCATACACAGATCCATATTACTACTCAGTTTAGGCATGAAAACATTTCGAAAAAAGTTTACATCAGATTTGGAAAAATTACTTTTATTAATTGATTCTATTGGACCAAAATGTTTTTGTAAAATGGAAAGACTGGAGGATTATATTAGATGTACAATCAGCATCATTAAAAAAAAAACAACACATCAGAGGATGCTCTTATCTTAAATACAGTATTAATGCCAGAAAGGCATACGATAGTACAGCATGGGGTTATTTCAACAGATTAAGTAGCAGGGTTGGGGCCAAACTTCAGAATTGAAGTCAAACGACTCTATCGCTCACCTATGTAGAAAATTTTGACCAACAATAACTTTTCTGTAGTCTTTTCCCTCAGTCATGGTACAAGCCAGGGTTTCCCAGTTTCTCCACTTATAGATGCCTTGGTAATTGAACCACCAGCAACAGCACTTAGCAACACATCCTGAACAGGAAGCATCCCAGTGGCACCCAAGAACACAAAATCAGCATGTATATGGATGATACCCTGTTACAGCTCACTAACCCTAATTCCTCCCAAAAAGAAGTTTTAAATTTAACAAACCCATTTAGATCAATTTCAAGATACAAGAGCAATAGGACAAAAACAGAGATACTGACACTTGATAATGTACTTATTTCTTTTTCACTTCTTAAAAATGTAAAACTGAAAAGTCAACCCATCCAGATTCATTAACTGAACAATCTTTATACTCCAAGATCAATAAACAGAGATGTAGTTTCCAACCATGCTCACCAACTATGCAAGCAGTAATACCTAACAGGGTGGTTGGTATTGGGCTATACTGGACAGCCCAGGGGCATAATGAGGCCTGATGTTTCAGGCAGAGGGTCTTATAGTCCTTGAAGTGTTCTGTATAGCCCATAGTGTCCACCATGGAGGATATTATTATGTTTGGAAAGTGGGGTTTAGACTGAATACTAAAGCAAATGCTAAAAAAATTAAAAACATTACTGTAACTACTTAATTTTAATGAATAAAACCATTTTATGTAAAGTATATCCTGTACTGCTGTTATTGGCACTAGAAGGTGTTGTTCTGTTTTGTGTTGTGCCAGTCTGTTGAAGGTTGTGTCCCCCCCCAAAAGCAGTCTGCACCCATCGTTCTTGTCCTCAGTCCCACTTGCCCTTAGCCCAGTAATCTTCCTTAGGAGGTTTCTAAAGGTCTTTGCCCTTGCAAATTGCAAGACAGCATCACTGGTATTTATTTTTCTTTTTTTGCTCTTTTCAGAAGATGTGGTCATTTTCTCATGTATACAAATATGTGACATTAACCCTAGAGGCCACACAATAGTGAAAGGTGGCAGTGTGGCAACTTTATTTTCTTTTTTATTTAACAACTTACTTTTAGGCTGTCCATGTATAATTTTAACCCATATTACTTTAATTTGCAGCTGGGTGGCAGAAGCAGGGATCGGGATGATGGCAGAGTGGCAGTGGATCTGTTGGCTCGGTGCTGAGGTGAGAGTGTGGTGGTATTAATGTTTACTTAGATTTTTTTTGTACATTCTGAAGTATGAGGTTTGAAAAGCTGTGCAGACAGGTTAAATAAAAACTGGGTACAGTTTGTGTTATATATAGACTGTAATAAAGAGACTGTGGTTGGTGGGATGTGTGCTCACTCAATCTCTTGGTAACCGAGGGAAAAACATGGCTGCTATTTATTTTTTTTAATTCTATGTGGGCACTGATTTACTTTGTGGTAGGGCAGTTGGCGCTGGGACTTGTCTTTTCTTGGTCTCTGTCACCACATAAATGCCCATTTTGACTAGATGCTCGGCCAATCAAAGACCTGGAAAAATGCAAGCCCATTTTATAAACCTCCATCTCCTGAGAAGTCTGGTCTGGAATACATAACATTATTAAACTGGACAACACAATTTAATAATTTAGCCTACAGTATTGTAACAATGATCCCCACATTTTTAGACTTGACTTTCAAAACATGGATTACATTAGAACTCAAGGCTATAGGACAATATTATAGCTTTGCTTCCATTTTCCCTATTGTGATGGTTTTTCTCACTTTAAAGCTGTTTTGCACCATAATCTGCTTCTATCTACATTGGATATGTAGCAAGAAAGTGTCTTATCAGGCATTCCTCTATTGCCTGTTTCCTAAATGTTACTTTTTCATGTGTAGCTTCCAAAGTATGGGTTATCTGTATTGAGGTTGCCCAAAGCTGTCCCACAGATCTTTTGGACATATCAGACTGCTTTGACTAGATGTCCAACAGATCATTTGCACATATCAGACAGCTTTGGATAGAAGTACCACAGATCCTTTGGACATATCAGACTGCTTTGGATAGATGTGGCTTCATTAGGCAGCTGCCACTGTTTTCTGTAGGAAACTCAGTATACACATACACACACACACACACAGACATGTGCACTCACACACAAACACATTATTATTGGAAAATACTATCTCTTAACTATTTATTTAGTTGAAAATTGGTGACCAGAAAAGACATTCTGAGCTGAGGCTCATTTCCAGGTGTGACCTGAAGGAAGGGAATAGGGGAAATAAAATACACAGCACATACACTAGTCACAGTTACAGTAAAGAGCAATCAAACATACAAATTAATTACAGGGGTAAGTGCAAAATGACAAATCAAGGTAGAAACAAAAAATAAGGTGTTTCAGCCACCCCCTATACTAAGGTAGGAGGCAAATGCAGCAGGAACAATCAAGTCGAGGAAAAACAGGAGGGCGAGAGGGAAGGAGGTTCTGCTGATACCTGACCTGAAGGAGCCAAGTGAGGCAGTGAAGTGAAGGAACGAGAGCAGTTGGTTCTAGAATGATGAGAGATGATAGGAAAATGCTGATTGCCCAGCAGAAGTTCAGGGATGTGGAATGGTGAAAGTGTGAGGATTCCCTAGAGAGGAAGGAGCATGAGGTAGAGAGGAAGATGAATAGCAGTGATGAGAGGTAAGAGAAAAGGGTCCCAAACCAGTATTTGGATAAGAATGAGGCACAGAGGATCTGGTGACATGAGCCATAAAGGGAGAATGGCTAAAGGGGAATAAAGTCAGTAATGATGAGTGTGAAAGGGGAGTTGTTCACAAAGCAGCAGAAGGAGTTGCAAAGCGTGTCCACTCTGGTTAGGGAGGTTGTGGGAGCAGTACCATTCCATAGACCATGACTGCATAGTTAAAAACTGGGGGCACCATTTTGGTTACAAGCTCATGGCAAACCTGCAGAGACAGACAATCATTTTTACAATACAAGGCACCAAATTTACAGCAGAGCTTGGCAAGGATGGCATCAATATGGGTGGAAAAATCAAGTTTGCTATCTAGCCACACAAGAAGGTACTTGGAGGACTGAACCACTTCTACAGGGTGCAGTCAAAAGTGGAGAAGATAGGCAGAGTTGAGGGTCTGGTCAATGTCTTGCTGGTGCCAAAGGACAGAGACAGTTTTATTTTGTCTGTGTATTGACCTACAGTTGGATTGATTGGAACCATGGCGAGACATTGTGGAAGTCATGCTGGAGTAGACTTTCCACAGCTGTGGTAGAGGGACAAGAGGTGCAGATGACTGTGTCATTTGCATAAATGTCTATGTATGAGTTTTCATACACCAAGGGGAGATCATTAAGGAAGATGAAGAACAGGATGGGCCTTGGGTTGGAGCCCTGTTGGAACCCAGGCTGAAAGGGAAGTGGAAATGACAGGGTGCTACCAACCTGTACTGACTGCAGCTGGCCTGAGAGTTAAGAATGGAACAAGTCAACAGCAGGAGCTGAAAGTCCAGCAGAACTCAGCTTACCCGGATGGGACACTGAGTCAATTGCCATTGCCACATTTATAAAAATAGCAGTTATAATATGCCCCTGATCATCTCAGAGAAGATAGAGTCAGTTACATGCAATACGGAGAAGATGGTGGAGAGATGCTTCCACAAGCCATAAATCATTTCCAGAGCAAACAGTATAGGTTTCCAAACTATTTTTGCATTATTCAGATGTATTTTAGTACAGGGTCTAGTTATTAGACTGTCTGTCTTTGTGTCTTTTCCAAGATTTTCCTGTTTTCAGTCTGTCAGCATTTTAAGTTACAGCCTGAATTCCAGTTGGACAGTGAAGCTATGGAAACTTTCTCTTTAAAATTCCTCTATCGAATTGTATTGTTAGTGTCCGTCTAATTGGTATTAATGTGTTTATGTATAGATAATTTATAGATCACAGGACTGTCTTGCAGACTGGGTTTTATGACCTAATATGACATGTTTTTCTGTATTAAAAAATAAAGTTTTTACTACTACTACTACCTAGGGCTGGATTTTCAGACAACTGCATCTGTTTTATGGATGGCCATCTGACATCTGCCCAGATACTTAAACCACCTACAAGTTGGTCTAACTTCTAGCAGTGGTTGCCCTGACTTAGGTCCCAGAAATGCATGGGCAGGATTTTCAAACGATGGCACAGGACTTGCGTCTAGCCATGCACCATGGCACTTAGGTTCTGGCAATGTGCCATACCCCGCTGAAAACTGTTCCTATTTACAATCTTGGGCATAGTTGCAACAGTTTTCACCAATTGTGCCAGCTTGCACCAAATATCTGGCACAAGCTCCATAAAACAGCCCCTAAGACTGCTGCAAGGTAGACCAGAAAAAGTTGATCTATCTTGTGTCAGTTGCTGCATGGGATAGAAAATCATGTTAGATCACCACAAGCCCCATGCGCTATATTGATGGTGCAAAGTGGCTTGCAGCAATCTAACGCATTAGAAAATCCTGCCCCATGCATCTAATTTAAACTGCTGTGTCATTTATTTTTGCTGCAAAAAGTACCAGGAGAGACTAAAGGAGCTTAATATGTATACCCTTGAGGAAAGAAGGGAGAGGGGGAACATGATAGAAACTTTTAAGTACCTCAATGGAATCAACAAAGTCCAAGAGGGTAGCATTTTTCAGAAAAAGAGATGTGCAAGAACAAGGGGACACAATTTAAAGATAGAGGGGGGGCAGTTCCGGGGCAATGTGAGGAAGTATTTTTTCACAGAGAGGGTAGTGGATGCATGGAACAGCCTTCCTGAGGAGGTTATGGGGTCCAAAACTGTGGAAGAATTCAAGAATGCATGGGACAGACATAAGGCAGTTCTTGTGGGGGGTAGGAAGAAATAGGCTGTTGGTTAACTAGGATCTGCAGCCTATCCTGTAGGTAGGGAAATGGGCAGACTAGGTGGGCCAAGTGGTCCTTATCTGCCATCAAAGTCTATGTTTCTATGCTTCTACCAAGTGTTGCAGATGCTTAGGGATGTTTGTAAATATGTTGCAAGTATCCTGATGCATTTGCCTAGATGCAGCACGCATCTGAAATACAGACATGAGGACTGTGTCCATCTCTTTGAAAATCCCAGTTCTTTAATGTAATTGTCTGCTTTTGCCATCAAATAGCCATTGTAAATCCTAGCCAATTTTAAAAGTCCCCCTTTTCAGTCAGTTGCTCTTATGTTCAGGCTTCCGGGTGTTAAAAGAAAATGACACTTCAGGTTGGAAATATTTTGGAGATAAGCATCTCACATACCATCAGCTAAAAATAAAATAAAAGGAAAATGTATGGCTCCTTTTGAAAGCAACATGACTCCTGGCTGAAGTTATACATCTGCAGGTGACATGCCATAAACATTTTTTAGATATTGCCAGATCAAGGATTTCATCGTTATAACTTAGTGGTCCCCTAACAAACAGAGTTATCACTCATCAAAAAGATTCTGAAGAGAATTCAAATAACTTAAAAAATCTCACAGACCACTATGCACACACATACTCTCCTATGGCCCCCAGCGCCCAACTGTGACTCACATTATTCTGGCATACACTCAGGTTTACTCACCCATGATTGACTTCACCATGAGTCCATGGCTTTCCCAGGGCACATCTGGAATCAAGCAGTAGTCTGCTCAGCATGCCTTCCTGCTAAAAACCTTTAAATAAATAAATTAAATAAATAACTGAGCACCTCTTGATGCTTAGACTTGTTGAGGACACTAGCCCCCACTCCCTCACTCTGTCTCTCTCTCACAAGATATCTCAATCATCTGCCTTGAGGCAATCAAATACTATTGTCTTTTCTCCTTTTCCTTGGAGTAAATGTGGAAGTCAACTCTGGCCCCTTCTTCCTCCACCTATGTCTGCTGGACCCACTATACATAAATGCCATAAAATCTTCCATATAAATGTTAGTGGTTTAGTTCCCAAAATGGATCAAATAAGAGTCTGGGTCTCATAAAATATCATGGATATCCTCATATTTTTATGAAACCTGGCTATCTGCAAGAATCAGCCCCTCATCTGTCTCAGTCTTGGGTTACCTAACCTATAGACAGAACTGAACCAAGCAAGGCAGTGGTATCCTCATATACACTTTCCCACATATGCAGTTGTGTATAACTCTCCAGGAGACAATAGCAAAATCCCATGAACTGCTGACAGCAAATTATTATTACCCCATGCAACTGCAATAATAATCCCGTGACCTGGTTTCTGGGCTTCTGCAAAATGGACTGAACACCTCTCCTTCAGGTGAGCATATTTTGCTAAGGGACATCAGGGCCTGGTCCATTGGGAGTCATAAGTGTTTCACAGCCTATTCCAAACTCCTTGACTAGTGGACATAAGAAAGTGAATCATACAAGAATCAGAATAAACACTTCTGTTTAATTACATCTTCAGTTCAAAGTGAGCACACACATGGCTGTTGTAACAGGTTGCTTCATTACAGCTCACTGCAGTCTGCTTGTACACTTACTTTAGTTCTACTGTTTCCCACTTACATGCGTAGAGTCCCCCCAGTGGTTTCCTTGTGCAATTACATGCTTGATTAAGGTTCTATTATAACATGGGGTAGGAAAAGCAAATAGTGGATTGGCTGAAGAGCAGCTCCTGACTGTTCCTTAATGTCTGTTACCGAACAGTCAGTGTGAGCAGTCCTGGTGGAATGATCCGTCTTCTCAAACCTGTCTTGTTAAGTTTCTTGACAGAGCAGAAATCAGTGGCAGTCATTAATTCCCTGGCTAACGATGAATAGCGGGAGGAACAGGGTCAGATCTCATGTTCTATGAGTAGTACATCTCCCCAGAACTGTAAATGATGTGTCACCCACCCGCACCACCGAACTCCCGATGTTGGCTGCAGGTGTGCTACCAATGTGTTCCCGCTCTGCAACCTGAGTACTCACACGCCCAGGGGATTTGCTTACTTCTCGCCGAACAGTTGTTGACCCCAAAAAGCAGTGATGGGTTGGCATGGTTCCATGGTTCTGGTCACACAGAGTACAGACACCGAGAGCTAACTACCCACCCACCTGCCCAGTGGATTGTGTACTTCTTGAAGCACATGTGTTGTTCCCACAAACCAGTGACAGTTGGGCACTAATCCATGGCCCTGGAAAGTCAGAGTACAGACACGTAGCATAGCAGGTTAGACTCCACTCCCCCTCCTTCTGTCAGTGTTTGCTGTGGTAGGTACTGGGGCTGCAATGTCCACTGACTGTACTGCTTCAGTCCCCCCCATCCGCACAGAGAGAGGCAGAGAGTGCAGGCACATTCTCCATTGCAGAGTCCGCACTCCCCAGTCCCTGGCCCCAGAGGCATGCTGACTGACCACACAGCATGTAGACAGAGAGCTAAAGAAAGTGATAGCTACAGTGCCGTAGGTGACAAAGAGAAGTCTATTGACCTTTCCTGTCGAGTGTCTGTGCGGGGTTAGCAGTATGCGGCAGATTGTAGTCCTTGTCTCCCATGCTGCTTCTCCCCCCCTTCCTTCGAATAAAGGGAGTGTAACTTATTGTAGTGCCCTGTGCTAGTGTATCCCCAGTGCTTCATCTGCTGCTGGTTCCCCTGTCCCAGTGTAACCCCGGCACTTCAGTTTCCCTTCCCCCCCAACCAGGCACAGTGCGAGCAGTGTCCTGGTCCTCCCATTCTTGGTTGCTGCTTCTGTGTCCATCTGTGTCTCTCTGTATTGTAGCTGTTGATGGTAAGAGGTCTGGAAGAGAGAGAGAAAGATGACAGGTGGTGTTGAGCATGCGCCAGGTGACTTGGCTTATGAGGTGAGGGTAAAACACAGAGAGCAACCTGGCTGCCATTCCCATTGCCATTCGTCACAAGCATTGCTGGAACACCCTTCTGACAGCAGCAATACTGACACAGATGGTATCTGCAAGATGTCCCTATGACACTCCAAAGCAGGCAGCCACAATAGCAACAGTTGTGAAAGACACAGAATTGCAACATGACAGGGAAGTCACAGCCCACACCATCAGCAGCACAGCATAATTTGTGATGTCTACATGTCACATTAGCAGCCCGCAGTTTGTGAGCTGTGCAAATACTGTACCGCATTAGCAGCCCACAGTGTGCAAGCTGCACAAATACTGTGTCATATTAGCAGTCCGCAGTGTGCGAGCCATGCAAATACTATGCCGCATTAGCAGCCCGCAGTGTGCAAGCAATGCAAATATTGAGCACTCGATCATCCCCACACCCCTGTATATCACAGACATGAGAGACTTTGACCTCTGAATTGCTACAATGTGTAGTCCCTGTCTCCAGTTCTGCTTCTTGTCAGTGAAGCCCCCCCCAGCACCCCGCACCCTGCACACTGACCAGTCGCACGGAGGCCTGCAGTAATGTGCACCTAACAATGTCACAACCATGAGAACCCTGGCCACAATGCACTGCATGTGTGGTCACATAGCAATGTTTAGTACCCAACATATTGTAGCAGTGCAGGCATGGGTAGCAGAAAGAAACACAGCAAGCAGCTCCTCCAGTGTTGCCCCCTGCATATGAGTGTGTGGGGGGGGGCTGTGCATGCTCTAGGATGTCTAGGAGTGACTGTTATGCACATGAGATGTCACAGATCATATCAGTAGTGTATGTGTGACACTTCTACGTACATAACAGCACTGTAGGATGCATTATCAATAAGGGAATATTTCGCAAGGTGGCAGGATACAGTACCTTTTTTGCTGTTTAAACAGCAAAAAATACTTTTTTTGATATTGTTTTGCTGTTTAGACATAACCCATGTTATGCGAGCAATAACCCACTCCAGGGTGTGCTGTTATTGGGGATTAACGCAGACCCGGGTGCTATGAGGGCACTTAGCCTGCAGCCTCATGCCTCACAATGTACCGGTGTGTGTGTGTTAATCCCCAATAACAGCACACCCTGTCAAGGGTTATTGCTTACTTAACATACACTGTTACACCCCTTCATATTTTTAATGCATACCTCTATATGAGATTTAAACTATTATCTTCATTAAATAACATTTAGTTAGATATCTATCTATCTAGCTATCTAATATGTAATCATAGCATTTCTGATGTTTCAAAATCCAACATTGAATAGTATGCCAGTGTTCAAAACATACACTATAGGTTTCATAACACACATTAAAATATTATAAACACCAAACTGTTCTGAGTGCATAAGTGCAGTTTTGAATCACACTTCCAGTCTGTGTTCACATGGTCTTTCAGAAAGTTAGGCCTCCATATTTCTCTGCCTTTAGTATCTTGGTTATACCAATTGTTCCATTGTCAGCTGAATGGGCAGGTCCCACCAACAAAGTCCTAGGTGGTTCTGTCCCATTGGGGTCTGTCTCACCCTATGTAACAGCGGGTGTTTTGTCTTTGCATTGGCCATCTTCCTTTCCCTAGATCTCAGCATGGATCTCCCTCTGCAACTCACTGGTTACAGGCATAGGCACAGAGATTTGATGTGTTACCTTTTCACCCCCCTCACAGGTATCTTCTACATGCAAATGTACCTTACCAGGATCTTCGACTGAATCCTTTTCTCCTTTCATCCTCCTGTGATTTCCTTAGATATCCACTGTTCCATCTCAGGACATGACCATTTGTCAACTGAATCTCATAGGGTCCTGGTTCGGCATGCCTCAGTACTGTTTCTCCTTGCCAATGCTTCATTCTTTTGTTTGTTGGCTGTACTGTAATTTGGTCCCCTGGACTGAGTTCTGGTAAATCTCTTATTGTTTGGTTATAGTAGTGGTGCTATCTATGTTGTGATTCTATGTTGTGATCTGTGTTGTTTTCTCACTCCATTCTGCACCCCTGACTGAAGTACAATAAGCTTCCTCTGGTTGGCAGGAATGTTTTTGCTCTTCCGTTCATTATTCTCTGTAATGGACTACTACTTAGTCCCTGTGCTGATATATTTCTGTGATTCAACACAGCCAAATACAGGTCAGTCCCCACATCTTTAGCTCTTTTCAGTAGTCTTTTAGCAGATTTTAAAGTAGACTTTGCCTTGCTATTGTTCTGTGGGTATCCTGGGTTAAAGTAACATGTTCAGAGTCCCATTTTAGGCTGAAAGTTTTAAACTAATCTGATGAATACTGTAGACCATTATCAGAGCATATAATATCTAGGATTCCATACCTGGCAACATTTGCTTTTCACTTTCGTATGTCTGTGATTTCTATCAGGTAGATAATCAATTTTCCAGAAGTTAGAGAAGTAATCCACAGTTATTAAATACTCTCTTCCATAAAAACTGAATAACTGTTCCAACATTTGCCCAAGACCCACGAGGGACTTCATATAACCACAGAGTCTCTTTTTTTTTTGGGTGTTCTGTAGACCTACACATGTCACACTTTTGTATGAAATTTCCAAACTACTGACTCAGCTAAGGTCAGTATACACACTCCCTTGCTCTCCTGAGGCATCTAGGGTGGTCAGAAACTTGGTGGCTGGAATTCAATGCCAAAAAGTGTGCAGTGATGCACATGAGGAGTAAGAACCAGCAAACAGCTTACACTCTGGGAGGGGAGGTAATTAAGCCAACTGAGCAGGAGAGGGATCTGGGGATATTAGTACTAAGCGACCTTAAGGTAGGTCATCAATGCAGCAAAGTGGTGGGAAAAGCCAATAAGATGTTGGCGTGCATTGGGAGGGGCATAACAAACAGAAGGAGGGAGATACTGTTGCCTCTTTATAAGCCATGGTGAGGCCGCACCTGGAGGATGGGGTCCAGTTCTGGAGACCACACCTATGCATGGACATAGATGGGATGGGATTGAGAGAGTGCAGAGAAGGGCAACCAAGATGGTGCACGTTATGCGGGGAAAGTCATATGAGGAGAGGTGGAGGAAGTTGGATCTGTACCCATTGGAGACTAGAATGGAGAGGGGGGACATGATAGAGACTTTTAAGTACATGAAGGGGATCAATAAGGTAAAGGAGGGGAGCTTATTTAAGAGGAATGTGGGGGTTAAAACTAGAGGGCATAGTCTAAGATTGGAGGGAGGAAGATTTAGGGGCAATGTGAGGTGGTATTACTTTACAGAGAGGGTGGTAGAGGCCTGGAATGAACTACCAGAGGAAGTGGTGAGGGCAGAAATGGTGGAGGGATTCAAGAGGGCATGGGACTGACATAAAGGGTTGGCAAGTGGAGGGAAGGGGAGGTCCCGTGAAATTGGTAATGAGTAAGGTGGGGTGGGGCAGACTTGATGGGTCAGTGGGTCCTTTTCTGCTGCCAGATTTCTATGTTTCTATGATTCTTTCAATATCCAGTTGTGACAAATGTGCTCTGTGCATTATTTCAGTTGTCAGATCTTCTGGAATCACTGGTCTTTCTCCCCAGAAAATAATTCCATCTTGCTTGCTTAGCTCATCTTGTTTTTGTCTCCCCTGTCTCTGTCTGATCCTCTCTGTTTGCATTTCCTGAAATTATATTGTATTTTCCCTTAAAAAAACAGTGGTTTTCTATTCTTTTTGCTTTGCTCACCCGTTTTATGCAATGGTTTGTAGTTTGTAGTATAGCTGTTTTGAGATGTGCCCAGTTACTGCTCAATATCCGTCCATGGTATACTATTTGCAACTTTCTCTTTAACACCTTCTTTCATTTTTGTGAAATCTGAACTCCTAAAGTCCATCATTTTAGTCTTTTAGTGCTTAGTTTCTGTATTTGTTCTGACTTGAAATCACACCATGCGTGGTTGCTGGACCCCAGATGGCTTCCTACTACTACCTATGAGATATTTTCCCCGTTTGTTAGTAACAGGTCAAGTACTGCCTCCCACCTTGTTGGGTCCTTTACAAGCTGCTTGAAGCCCAGTAAGCAGAGAGCTTCCAGAAAGTCTTTGCTTCTGGCTGAACTTGCTGTATGGGTAACCCAATTTATGTCAGGTAAATTTATGTCCCCTAACACTATTAGTTCCCCTTTATCACTCATTTTGTGGATGGTTTGCACTATTTCATTGTCTGCCTCTAACCTTGTCACCATTGGTCAGTATAAAACTCCTACCCGAGTTATTGCTTCATTTGCAGTCTACAGAGTGACCCATAGTGATTCAGTTTCTGTGTTTTCATTATAGGTTCTGTTGCTTTTATGTCTTCTTTTATGTATATTACCACTCCCTCCTTTCCACCCAGTTCTGTTCTTTCAGAAGAGACAGTATCCTGGGATAGTCTTTTCCCAGTCATGGCTATCGTTTAACCATGTTTCTGTGATGGCAGCCCAGTCCAGATCAGATTCTGCGATGATGACAGTGAGGTCAGCTATTTTATTTGATAGGCTCCTTGTGTTAGTGAACATAGTCTTCCAAACTTGCTCCCCTCCTTTTCTGGTTCCCTGATTTATTTTTTGAGTGATTTTTTTTTGTGTTTATTTCTGTTCTTTTACCCACTTGGTGAATCCTCTTTCTGGCATTTGTGACCCTAATTTGTTGGAGTTTTGGGGGAGAGGTAGCAGATCCTTTTGTCCCTGCTGTCCTCTCCCTAGTGTCTAGTTTAAAATGGTTGACGACTTCATCCAGTTTCTGCCCTAGCATACGCATGCCTTCCCTAGTCAGGTGTAATCCATCGTATCTGAAGAGATGTCTATCCCGGAGGTTCTGCCAGTTCCCGATGAAGAGGTGTCCCCTTTCTTGGCACCATCCTTGGATCCAAGTGTTTAGTTCCTCTATTTAATCCTTTCATATCCTTTGCTCACTGCCTCTTATCCCCATACTGGGAGGATATCAGAGAAAGCAATGGATGAGGAGTGAGTGGTTAATGACTCACCAAAATGAGATATGTGCTGTTTGGTCTCCTCCAGGGTCTGGTTTGCTAGATCGTTAGTACCTATATGGACAAAAACACCTGCACATTTACACTCCCTTTTTATTAATTTGTTAGTGCAATCCATGTCTCTTTTTGCAGAGGCCCCAGGGAGGCATTTTACGATCACCTGTGTCTCAGGACTATTGATGAGTGAAGTGGCCTCAATTTGCTCCGCGGAGTGATTCACGGAGTGAAGGCAAATTCGCAGAGTGCTCAGCAACACGAAGCAGAGTACTTTGTATTATAATGGATAATGTGAAGTCCATTGAAAACAATGACTTTGCATTACTGTGCCTTCCCAAACCATTACTCCATCAATTTTAAGGTGAGGTACATTGAAAACAATGTATTTCACCTCACTTTGCCTTGTTTTTAAGCTCCAAAGGTGAATTTTGCAGTGATTCATGGGATTTCAGGTCACAAGAGCTCTAGATAGTTCTGCACAGCCTCAGTTCAGGGTAGTGTATATAGGAAGCTGTAGGAGACAGTCTGCTCTGAGAGCTCTCTGTGATTCAAACCTTCTCAAAGCTATTAAAAAAGCATTTTTGAGTAATTTATTTTGCTGAAACTTTAGTTAATTGATTGTAGGAAACCCTCCTGTGCTCATATCATCGAGTGTTTATTGTTTGTGTATGGATTTTGAATGTTAATGTACAACATTCAGTCTGTGTACTGAGAGACAGTGGAAGTGTGCTTTGGGGAGGGCGTATCTGCAGTGTAGGTATATTAACTTGGAGAAAAAGACAGTTCTTTCTGTTTTGGTGATATTTTTCTTGTATAAATGTGTTAATGTACACACAGTAATATTTTTAATAATTCTTGACATTTTGTTGCTGATTGTTGTGGTGCAGCAGTGCATAATTTTACTTTGTTTAAAATATGTGGTTATATTACTGAAGTTTTCAATTTGCTGTATATTACTTAGTGTGTGAGTGTCAGTATGTGTGCGACGTGTGTCATCAAATCAGACACCATTTATTGTGCCACATAGTAATTTCAGCAATGTGAACCTGCTATTCACTGCAGCTGTGTGATGTTTGTACTTCTTTGTGGTATCTTTACTGGTACTAGTATTAGTGACTGTTACTGCAGTACACTGTCCCCTTCCCGTGGCCCGTCCCAACTGGCAAAGGTATTCTTTTCCAGATTTGAATTTCTGATGGTGAGCACTGGTTAGGTGTTGTGCCTTTGCGTCTGCATCTCTTCAGTGTGCAGCGCAATCTTAATCTGTCTGTGCATTTGCATCTCTTTAGGGCCCAATCTCCATGTGTAGCTTAAGTCACAGTTGTTTCTTTGGCTTCCTTTCAGAGTACTGGACTGGTGTGGTACATAATTCTGCATGAACACTGTACTCGTTAATATGCGTTTTTAAGTCAGGACCATCATCATGAGTCACTCGTGATAGAAATCACGTTCTTCATCATCATGGTCACAAATGCAGTCACAAACCACGATTCACGATCACGTCACGAATCACAAAATTAATTTTTTTACTAGTTACTTGAATGTATTGTATGCCTGTTTTGTAGTATCTCTCCAGGCTTCACCATCCCACTACTGTAAACATTAAAAAGAGTTTTTAAGTTGGGGAGTTTTGTGCTCCAGATCATTGGGGAAGTACAGCCGTAGGCAGTCGCGTCCCCAATACAGATCCATATTGGTTATCTCACACCGAATCACATTCTTCATCATCACGGTTACAAATGCAGTCACAAATCATGATTCACGATCATGTCACAAATCACAAAATTAATTTTTTTACTAGTTACTTGGATGTATTGTAAGCCTGTTTTGTAGTATCTCTCCAGGTTTCACTATCCCACCACGGTACTCATTAATAAGAGTTTTTAAGTTGGGAAGTTTTGTGCTATAGCTCATCGTGGAAGTACAGCCTTAGGCATTCTCGTTCCTTCCTGTACAGCATGTGAGTTACAGTACTGTAAGTAGTGGTGGGTGGAGTGGCCACAATTCACTCCGTGAAGTGATTCAAGGAGTAACGTGGAATCCAAGGCGTACTCCACAATGTGGAGCGGAGTACTTCGCTTCATAATGAGGAATGCAAAGTCCATTGAAACCAATTTTAAGGTGAAGTACATTGAAATCAATGTGATTCACCTCACTTCGCCTTGTAATTGAGCTCCAAATGAAATTATGCAGTGATTCATGGGATTGCAGGTCACATGGGCTCTAGATTGTTTTGCGCAGCCTCAGTTCTGGTCTGGGTAGTGTGTGTGTAGTGGTAGCTGGAGATAGTTTGGTCTCAGAGCTCTGAGATTCAGAACCTCTAAAAGCTGTTTAAAATGCCTTTGTGAGTCAGTATTTTTTCTCAGAATTTAGTACATCAATTGGAGGAAACCCTTCTGTGCTCATATCATTGAGTGTTTATTATTGTGTGTGGATTTTGAATGTTAATTTAGAACAGTCAGTCTGTGTACTGTGAAGTGTGCTTTGGGGGAGGGGCGTATTTGTGGTGTAGATACATTAACTGTGAGAAAAAGGCAGTCTTTCTGTTTTGGTTACATTTTTCTTGTAGAACTGTATTAATGTACACACAGTAATATTTTCAGTAATTCTTGACTTTTTTTGCTGATTGTTGTGGTGCAGCAGTGTATAATTTGTCTGTTTAAAACATTTGGCTATTTTACTAAAGGTTTTCAATTGGCTATGCATTACTTGTAGTGTGTGTGCGTGAGTGTGTGTATGATGTGTGCCATTAAATCAGACACCTTTGATTGTGCCACAGAGTAATTGCAGCAGTGTGAACCCGCTATCCACCGCACCTGCATGAATTTTTTTATACTGCTTTGTGGTATCTTTACTGGTAGTGGATTGTTACTGCCGTGCTCTAATCCCTCAACTGGCAAAAGGTATTCCTTTCCAGATTTGGCTTTGTGACTTGTGCATGAGCACTGGTTAGGTGTTGTTGTGCCTTTTCGTATGCATCCCTTGAGTGCACAGTGCAATCTTAATCTGTCTGTGCATTTGCAGTGCACCATTAATGCTGTGAGACTGCATTTCTTGTCATTCTCTCATTTCACTTTGACAGCACTGGGGAATTTTCTGGACACAAGACAGTAGTATTTCATTAGCACTGGGGAATTTTTTGGACACACAACTGTAGCATTTTGAGGATGCACATTAATTCTGGTGACTCTGTGTGTAACCACTGTGCGCATGACTGAGTGCACCATTAATTCTGGGAGATGCTGCATTTCTTGTTACGCATTCATTTCACTTTGTCAGCTCAGCACTGGGGAGTTTTCTGGATACAAGACAGTAGCACTTTGGGGATGCACATTAGTTCTGGTGACTGTGTGGGTGGGGTGCTGCCAATGTTGTTGTCACTCCACCTTACTTCACGTTTAAGGCATAATAACAATGTAAAGTAATAATAACACGGCGAAGTGAGCCTTTCCAATGGGGCACTCTGCGTGGCGAAGTGCCAAACAAAAGTGTCCCTTAAGTGGCCACTTGCTTTGGCAGAATTTAAATTCACTGCATCTCTACTCAGGACCATGATTTATGTGTGACTCCACTCCTTGAATCATGGAATCACCCACAATCAGTATTTTCTTTTACTCCTTTTATTTGAGTACTTTGTAGTTCCTTCCTTGCGTGCCCTTGTTGGGTGAACAAACTGCTGGTGTTTGGCGATGAATCCCCATCCCTCCTCCTTGGCAAGAGGGGTGTATTTATTTGATGTTTTGATTGGTGCCTAATATTACGATGACAGCTGATTGAATCTGCACAGCTTTTTCCTGCCCCCCTTTACTACCTGCCATTCTCCTAGACCAGGGGTGGTGAGGCAATAAGGGGAGCCCCCATGGCGGAGCTGGAGAAGTGTAAAGGGCTGAGCGGGTTTGTGACTGTCAATTAGGGTGTGACAATATCTGATTCACTCCCATGCCTCACTTAGTTGTGCTTTCAGATCCCCTATTGGCCAGCATGTGGGGCAAAGCCTTAGTGCCTGAATGCGTACCATCTGGAAAGATGCACCATACCACTGGCAGGTAATGTTGTCCATTGCGTATGAAGATCCTAATGTGGATAAAAGAGAAGGAGGTTGAGGAAAGAAAATCCAAATGTGGATCCTAGTGTGGACAAAAGAGAAGGAGTTTCAGGAAATATAAGGGGGAGAAATAATAATAATACTGTAAAAGTGTTTTTTTCCTTTTTTTTCTTTCTATTCTACTACCACACCTTCCTATATGCAGGCAGGAAGTTGGTGAGTGAACATGCAGCTATAAATGGAGAGTAGCATGGGGAGGATGGGTTTTGGGGGAGGGAGGGGAGGGTAGGGTAAACCTTCTGCCTGCAGGATGGAAAGAAACAGTCAACTCACTCCTGGGCTGTATGAGGTCTGTGTTTCCTGTTGGCGCAAAGGTAAGATTTGAGTACTGCCAATTGTGAGGTTAGCTAAATCCAGTACTAGTGCAGCATTGTTGCCCCACGTTCTAATCCTGAAGAGAATGGAGAGCAAACAAATAAATAAATACAATAAAGAGAAGGCAATCAAACCTTCCCTACCAGCACCTTCTGTTGAGCTCCACTATGAATCAATCTTACTGGCCAAGAAAGCACTCCTAGGCCTTACAGCACCCAACACGAGTTCCCTCCTTAGACCCATCCACAACCTTTACACCACATGGAGCATGACCTGATAGGCCCTAGCTATCCTCCTGTGGAAAACTTGCCTGGGTCAGCTCTCCTTCGCTTACCGGGCAGACATGGGGTTCAATGAACTCCCTGCTAGCATAACCAGACTACCCAAGCTATTTCAATTCAAACAGGCCCTCAGAGCTAATATTGCTCTGAACTCAGGTTGCTGATGCCATGACCCGACAGGAACAGCACTTGCTCCTCCATCTCCTCACTGCTCACACACCAACTCTCCCTCCCCTCATGGCAGTACCCCCATTACTGCATTCACTCATTACAGAGTCCGTATCCTCAGGTTGCACAAACAAACTTTACTACTGACTGCTGCCAGTGCCTACCAACCAAGACCTTGCAGGTCTCCTTATAATTTGTATTTACCATTATGTATTCTACTATATTATGTATTCTACTTTATAATGTCTACTGCTACCTACCCCTCCTGACTAGGTGTTTGCACTACTTGTGAATACCCTGTACTACTTGTGAATACATTGTACTATGCAGTTACCTGATCTTCCTACAAATGTGTTATTTCATATAATGTTGTAATATACTTATCATTTTTATGTTGGCTCGCACTTGCACGCCAGTCAACATATTGCAATAGTAGCAGATTTGGAGGTGCTGTCACTGTGGGTGAATGCAGGGCACACATCAGTAGGTGTGTCCCTCATTCCCCAATAAGCCAGCATGCAGGCACTGACACCAGCTATACATAACGTGGCCACCGGACCTAACAAAAGTGCCACTGCAATGAGAGGCAAGATCCTCATGCAGTGGCACAATATCACGCCTCCCTCCATGCCTTTAATGGTGAAGTTGTTCACCAAACATGGCGGCACTGACTGCCACCACCTGACTTCAGGGATGCCCAGTCCCCCGTCATGCCCACTTCATTTGCCAACAGGGAAGCCCACTCTCTGTCGATACAATGGCCCACCTCCCATTTCAAGTGTGTGTCAAGGGGTGCCCAATCCCCCTCAGCATCATGTGCCCCCCCAAGAGTCTTTCTTTGCTGATGGGGGGCCCAATCCCCATCAGCTTCAGTCCCTCCTTCCCTGTTTAATTTGCTGATGGGAGCCCACTTCCCATCAACATAATGTCCCCCCCATTTGTTGTGTGCCGAGGTGGGTGCCCAATCCCCCTCAGCTCTTGTCCCCCCCTTCGGTATGTGCTGACAGGGGTGCCCAATACCCCTTCGACTACAGTTCCCCCCCTTAAAAACCTCAGGTGGCATGCTGGGAGCACACCCCAGTGTGCCAAATGTCCCTGTAAAACAAAAAAAATCCCGCAATAATTTCCTTTTTTTTTTTAAATGTAAAAGTAGAAAATGGTCCTTGGGGTCTGTCCTGCTCCCTTCCCCAGCCTATGCCCATCCTCTGCATACCCTGCCTCCCACCCCCATCCCATACTTACCTCTGGAGCCCGGCGCGATGATCTTCTGTTGACCGGGAACATGTCTGCACTCTTCAAAGCCTACCATGAACTGAAAAAATGCCAGTAGGCTGTATAATGGCATAAATAGGGTTTTCTCAACTTTGGTGCATATCTCGGCCATTTTGGGGAATTTTGACACCAAATTTTCAACATGGGCTTATTGGGACCCCTCCTCATGAGTTCAGTCACTGTCATGGCATTATTCTGTCCTGAAAGGTGATTTTGTGGTCACTGCATGGAATCATCTTTTGGGAATGAGTAATGAAACAACAATGCCACTGTTCATGAGGTGGTCTCTCAAAAAACCTATGTTGCAAATTTGGTGAAAAAATCTAAGAAATTAAGAAATTACTGTTTTACGAGCATATGTTGTGCAGTTTCCACGCACGTGTGTAACTTTGTGAATTTGTAATATTTTCACTCCAGATTTTCAACATTGACATTTTTCCACACCTCCTTATGAACAATACAGCTGTCATTTTACATATCTTGGCCGAAATGTGTTTTTGCACCTCCGGTGCAGAATAGCATGGTCACTGTAGGAAATCAGTTTTAGGGACAGAGTAACAAAATGACAGTGCCACTGTTCATGAGCAGAGGTCCTAAAATGCCTATGTCAAAAATTTGGTAATGAACATCCATAAAATGACTCTTGCAAGCATGCATTGTGCAGTTTCCACGCACCCTTGTAACTTCACAAATTTGTAATCTTTTCATGCCAGATTTTCAACACTGGCATTTTTTCACACCTCCTTATGAACAGTACAGCCGTCAGTTTTCACATCCTGCCTGAAATGTGTTTTTGCACCAGTGGCATACAATGGTGTGATCGCTTTGGGAAATCAACTTTTGAGACCGATTAAGAAAATCACAGTGCCACTGTTCATGAGGGGAGGTCCCAAAATGCCTATGTTGAAAATGTGGTTAAAAAAATTCCCAAAATAATTGGGTTAAGGATGTGTGTTGTGCAGTTTCTATGCATGCTCATGACTTCACCAATTTTTCATATTTTCACTCCAGATTTCCAATGTTGTCATTTTTTTACACCTCCTCATGAACAATATAATTTTCATTTTTCACATCCTGCCCAAAATGTGTTTCTGTACCTGTGGCACCAAATGGCACAGTTGCTGTGCAAAATCACCTTTAGGTTAACAAACTGTGCCGTTCTTCATGAGGTGGGGTCACAAAAAGCCCATGTTGATAATTTGGAGTGAAAATACCAACATACGCCTATGGCATTAGGGTTTCCAGCTATAACACCCCACCCTATAGAGACTGAAAGGCATCAGGGTATGACTTGGGATCATCAGCTGTAATGCTCCTGCCATTCCACCCCACCCCCACCCTGCAGCCAATAATAAGCATCGAGTGTGCCTTGGAATGTTCGGACCCAAAGTTCACCCCATTCTCCTATACTGCACCCACCTCAGCATATTTCCTTATGGAATGGGGTAAGTATAAATCCCAAAGCCCTCAAAGCACACCACAACACCTGTCAGTGTCTACCAGGTAGGGTGAGGTAAAATGGTATGAGCGTTATAGTTGATGACCCAAAGGCACACCCCAACACCTATCAGTCTCTGCAGGGTGGGGGTTGGGTTGGCGTCAGTTCAATACTTCACTGTCATTCCTATTATACAGTGAAGTATTGGCAGTGTCAGTGGCTCAGTAGGTAGCACACTCATCTCTGAGGCCAGGAGATCAAAGGGCTGTGGTTTCAGTTCCCACATCTGGCACTTGGGTTAATATCCCAATACTGACACTGTAGTGCAGCATGAGAGGGGGGTGCTGCACTTTTGAGGTGCCACCTCTCGGATGAGACATGAAACCGAGGTCCCATCTGCCTGGATTGGTGGTAGTTCAGGTGGATGCTAAAGATCTCATGGCACTTATCGAAAAAGAGTAGGGAAATTTCCCCGGTGTCCTGGCCAGATTTCTCCCATTCACTAAAAAAAATACCACCAACAGCTTAATCTGGTTCAGTTTCAGTTGCTTACCATCTGTATCCCCTCTCCCCCGGTCGCCCCTGAAAAAGGGACTTCTAGGCCCAGTGGGCTTACTGGGTCAACAACATTAAATAAATAAATAAGTTATGTGCCTCTAACTCCTGCACTGCCAATGCCAATGTCAACAAGAGAACATTCAGCATTGACAAATGCTTGTTACCCTATGTAATTACTTGTAGCCCTTCAACTAGGCTCCACTTGAGCTAACCAATTGTATTATATTCTGTATTGTCAAATGATGTGGAACCTTTGCAAATGATCAATCTGTGCTCAAAGGTTGTTTCTGAATTATGCAATAAATAAATAGATAAATAATACTCTCCTGTGGTTTGTGGTCAGATTGCTGGCGGAACTTCTCCTTGCCAAATAAACACCAAAAAAAGCTGTGCTAGCAATAGAAATAGGCTGACCCCCCCCCAGTCAGTGCTGCCCCCAGTCTTATCTTTGATGCATGACACTGCAAAATCAGACTTTTTTCTAAATCATAGTATTTTATCACTGTCACTTTTGCTATCAACTCTTTTTATTTGCTTAAAAGCATCTGCATGCATATCCATCCATTCTCATGGGCATCCTTGTGGGTCAACTGTCTCAGTATTTCACAATTATTCTGACAAATGCTGACAGAACTTCTCTAGATCTTCTCTAAATAGTTCACCATGCCAATAACCATCTATACTCCCTTCACATCTTCAGGCCTTAGTATTTCTGTTTTGACCCTCACTTTTTCAGGGTCCACCCTCAGGCCCTCTGATGTAAGCAGGTTTCCTATATGCAGTATCTTTTCAGCTTCAACTTAAATGTGTTGTTGTATAGCCTGATATTCTTTTTTTTATCATGACAAATGTTATTGTTTTCCAATTTTTTTTTTACAAGACATCACAGGACTACATAACGGTGTTGTACCATATAGTAGTTACAGTTAAGAAAACATTCTACCCCCCCCAAGAGGGAGGAACAGTACATCTAAAAGGACTCTGCTATAGCATATAATGCTCCAACTCAGGAACTTAAGTAAGATAGTTACAGCAACATACCGCTCTATCAAGAGATTGCTTTGAATTTACAAACAACTCAGTATTACTGAAGGTAATCTGTGACTGCTTCCCTGCCTCAACCCCTAAGTGGGGTGGGAATGAAAGGATCCCCATTACTTGCCCAGAGAGAGAAGATAGGGAGAGCAGATTTGTCTGTCAGTGATCCGCACTGTGCTGTGGACAAGTAACCACATGGGCTGCCAGCAAATCTTGGATGTAGTGGAATAGGTCAAGTGGGCCCTTAAGCAGGAGGGGTTGCCAGGCAGTGTAGGTGATACTGAGCATAAATGTGAATGTAAATAGGCATCTCATTTCTTGTAGAACTTGTGAATTTGTTTTTGGCCAGAGAAGGAAAGTCTTTCAAAAATAGCCAGTTTCGCCAGTGCAGAATGGCAAGTCACAATAGAGGGTGGTTGAGGCTATCTCCATTTCATCAATGTTCCACACTTGGCTTCTAGCAAGGTGGCCAGAACCCAGCTGTCATAAGAGGTTGGGAGGGGATCCAAGAGAAGACAAGTCACCCGGTAGCAACAAAGGGTGTGGCTGGACGATCTTTCTGCCAACCACTTTGGAACAGTCCACCAGTACCAATGTCCAAAAGGGTGCCAGTATCAGGCATTGCCAGAGTACATGCAATAGATGGGTGGGGCTTTTTTGGCACCTTCAGCATTGCAAGTGGCTAAGTAGCCCCATGGAGTGAAGTACAGCTGGGGTCCTATACTTCCTCAGCAGGATCTTAAATTGAATTACCTGGCTTCTGGCATCTTTATATGGAGTATGTGCCACCCAGATACATCGACCCCATGTTTAATGGGAGATGTTCACTTGGGTGTCAGTCTCCCAGAGCTGTCTGCACTCCTCAGTGAAGTCTGGCTGGAGTCTCGCATGGTCCGGTAAACTTTCCCCTCTAGGCCCCATTGTTCATCTTTCTTATGAAGTGAACACAACAAGTCCCATTTGGTATCTAGGACCTGCCAGGTTTGGAAGGTGTGGACAGCACTCCAGATTTGGAGATACCTCAGAAAGTCCTGGAATGGGAAGTCAAATTGAGCCTTTAGCTGTTCAAAAGACATCAGCGCCTTAGTATTGGGATGTAAAGGTCTCTGATCAGCCTAATACCTTTACTAGCCCATGCCATCCAGTAGGGTGGCTTTTTATCTACATAGATTCATCGATTGTTCTAGAGGTGAGTGAATTCAAGAGGTGGGTACCAGGCTGACCACGGCATGTGGGAAGCAGCCATGGCAGTCCGCCAGGCTCTCCCCATTTCCAGCATGATAGGGGTAGCCTGAGGAAGTGGGGAGTGTGTTGAGGACAGAAGGACACACAAAGTGTTTTCCTGCACCAGGGAGCCTTCCAATCTGACCCACGGGGGGGGGTGGGAGAAAGAAGGAGCAAACCATTTAGTTGCTTGTACTACTATGTATACTAGCTGGTACACTTGGAACCAGGGGAGACCGAGCCCCAGATCAATGGCCTGAAGTTTGGATTGACTCCAGAGAGCAGTTTTGCCTTCCCAAAGCAGGAGGGAGACTAATTTATCCAAGGTTTGGAACAGCTTAGGGGACAGACAGATGTAAAGATTATGGAAAAGGTTGGAAACTCTGGGCAGGAGAAACATCTGCACTGCCCCAATCTTGCCTTTCAGGGAAAGGTTAAGTTTGAGCCAGAGGTCAGTTTCAGGTGTTAAAGAGGCAAGTAAGGAAGTAAAGTTGGCACTTTCAAACTCCTTCCATCTGGTGGTAATAATCACCCATAGATAAGAGAAGATCTGAGGGGCCCAGGATATAGCTGTTCCCGGCAAACAGTCTTTGGAACAGGCCAGGTTTAGGGGAAGGAGAGTAATTTTTTTCTGGTTCACCTGGAGTCCAGATAATCTTGTGCAGTCCTGGAGTATAGCTAGTGACTTGGGCAGTGATCGCTGTGGGTTGGACATGGTAAGGAGGAGGTCATCTGCATAGAAATTGGCCAGATAAGATTGTTCTCCTACCTGGATCCCCGAAATGTTCGTGGAGGCCAAAAAATTTCCTCACTAAGGGATCTAAGGCATTGAGAATAGAAGGGGGGAGAGGAGACAACCCTGGCAAGTGCCCCTCTGCAGATGGAAGGGGCGAGATGTCTTTGTTAGTTAGAATCTTAGCAGAGAGTGAGTTGTACAGAATGGATATCCACCCTCGAAAATAAGGGCCAAAGCCTTAGAAGCTTAAGACACTATGAAGGAAATTCCACTCCACAGAGTCAAAAACCTTAGAGAAATCTATGGTCAGGGATGCCATGGGAACAGAAGATTGCACCGCCAGCCATTTAAGATTGAGTACCAGTCTCAAGTTATCTGACCCAGATTTCACTTTGGAGAATCCTGCCTGGGACAGGTGAATCAGGGTAGGTAGGATGGCCACCATTCTATTAGCAAGCACCTTTGCCACTATTTTGTTGTCCATGGACAACAGTGAGATAGGGCAAAAACTGGCACAGTCTAAGGGGTCTGAAGATTTCTTGGGGAGCAGGGTGACTAGTGCCTCCTTCATGGTTGAGGGAAGACAGCCTCTGTCATGGGCCTCCTGGAGTGCTTGAAGAAGTGGTGTTGAGATTTCCTCCTGCAAAAGCTGGTAGAGCTCTACCATCATGCCATCTAGCCCGGGTGATTTCTCTTTGGCCAGCTGGGACAGGGCAGTGCAGAGTTCCTCCACTGTGATGGGGCTATCCAGTCTTTGGCCTAACTCTGAAGAGAGTCGGAGAATGTGAACAGATCAACAAAAGTCTTCCAATTCCCTTGAGATGCTCAAGTCATTCAAATGAGTTTTAGACTGATATAGGGACTGATAAAAGAGTTACATGACTTCATTAATACTTTTGGGATCTGAGACAACCTTCCCAGTGGATTCCCACAAAGCATGTATCTGAGATGTGGCCTGATGCTTCCTAAGTTGGTAGGCAAGCAGTTTGCCTTCCTTGTCACCCCCTCCCAATACTTGTGCTTGGACCTAAGAAGTTGCCATTCTGCCTTACATTGCAAAAGGGTGTCAATGCAATACTTGAGCCTGAGTATAGAGGTCAGGAGGGTATCGTCTGCATTTGGAGGAGGGGAGGACTTGAACCTTGACTCCAGGACATTTAGTGCTGCCTGCAGCTTAGTGATCTCCACCTTGCAGGCCTTATTTTTAGCAGCATTGTAGGAAATGATACGCCCTCACAGAACTGCCTGGAAGGCCTCCCAGACAGTACCAGCTCCTACCCCACCTCATTGATGAGGAAGTAAGTCTTCGCCTCTTCCACAATAGCAGAGTGGAACCCCTTGTCCAGGAGGAGTAGAGGATTACACCTCTGCCTAGTGGAGGATGAGCCTTGTCCAGATGGAAGGTAGCTGAAAGCGATCGGCGCATGATTAGAGATCAGAATATTACCTATTCTTGTGTCACTTATGCCCTGCGCCACCTCCTGGTTTGTCAACCAGTAATAAATGCGACTGTGAGTGTTGTGTATGGGGGGAAAAGAATGTGTAATCCTATCCTGTGGGATTGTCCCTCCTCCAGGGATCCGTCAACCCCCATTCCTCTGTTAGTTCCTGCAGGGCTGCTCTGGCCTTGAGGTGGGCCTGGGGGGTGGGGTGGGACTTATCTAGAAAGATATCTAGTGTCAGATTAAAATCACCACCAAGTATAGTCGGTATGGCTTAGTGCCCTTCAGAAAGGGAAGCCAGTGCCTGACTGATTTCAGAGAAGAATTAGGCTGAATCTGAGCTGGGGCCGTATATATTCATAACTATAGCTCTCCTTCCCAGGTAGGTGAAATGGGCTGTGATCCATTGGCCCTGAGCATCTGTCTTAACAGCTTCTTCAACCCAGGGGCAGGCTTTATGGATTAAGATAGCTACCCCTTTTGATTTAGTGGAGGCGGAGCTCGCCAGACCTTACCCACCCATAATTGTTTGAGCCATTGTATCGTCCTGGCAGTGAGGTGTGTTTCCTAGAGGAGGGCGATGTCTGCCCCTAGAGATCAGAGATGCTGCAGAACCTTGGTGCATTTTACCAGATGGTTAAGCCCCTTGACATTCCAGGAAACACACCTCCACCCCTGCCTAGTATTGCCTGACATGGCTTCCCTAAGACAGTGATCAGATTCCACTTACCTCCAAGCTGCCGGACTGGGTGGGACCAACAGTTACCTTACTCTTGACAGACTTCAGAGGTGTACATTCCTCAGCAACTGTGTATGCTGAGAGGCATAGCAGGGGGTATTGTCCTAAAATATGATGAGTGCTTGGTACAGCTCATACAATAGACCTGAGAAGAAGGGAAATAATAACACAGACTTCTTAAACAGACTTTATAAATTACACTAGAACAATAAGAAACTGTCTAAAACTACCAATGATAAGACCATTTAGTGCCTTACTTAAGTCTTATAGCAACCCCTGCAAGTCTCAGTTAGAGTAACTTGTATTAACCAGGCAAGCTCAAAAAGACAGGGGAAGGCGCAGTGGTTTGCGAATAAAAGTAGGTGCTAGAGCCTTATATCCCCCCCTTAAGGAGGGGATGTGAGTACTATTAAGATGTGTGTCCACCTTATGTGGCTAGGCAATAGTAGAAGTTCCCGTAAGTGCAGGCAAAGTTGTAGGGAATAAATGTGAATAAACTAAGGGTGCGGAGTTAAGCACGTAAGGGGGGGGGGGTCCCTGCAAAAAACTGAACTCCCTAGCTACGTTGGCTCACACACCCAAGTGAGGTATGGGATAAGTTGACTGTCAATGGCAGGCCATCCTATCCTGGACGAAAACCCACTAATATGTGATTCAGGGAAAGGGAAGGGGAGATCCCTAGTGCTGGGATCCAGGGGGATGGTCTGGGAGAATAGGAGGGGGGACCCAACTCCTAGTAGCTTGCCAGAGCTAGTAGCCAGAGTAGATTTCAGAGAAACAATCTCAAGCAAAAACAGTGTAGCAATAATTGAAAAAATAACAATTTCTTAAAGGTTAGGTAAATAACACAACTGCTTTCGAAACAGTGAACTCAGCCAGCTTCTAAACAGAATGAAGTAGGTAGTTACCCGCCAGATTCTCTTGAGGAGTCCTCCCCCTAGCCCAAGGGTTGGAATGAGTTTCATTAAGGCCACAAGAGGGTACCGTGGGGAGGAGAATACTGCCATGGCTGCCTCATACAGTGGAATGAGGGGAGGGGAAAGCTTAGATCGTGGGGGGGGGGCATAACCCCACCCCGCCCCCACAGAATCCATTTTATGAATGGAGCATGGGGGGTCTGAGGGTATCACTTTGCTTCAAGGGTCCCAGCTCCCCAGCTCTAAACAGAATGTGAAGTAGGTAGTTACCAGCCAGATTCTCTTGAGGAGTCCTCCCCCTAGCCCAAGGGTTGGAATGAGATTCATTCAGGCCACAAGATGGTACCGAGGGGAGGAGAATACTGTCATGGCTGCCTCAGACAGTGGAATGAGGGGAGGGGAAAGGTTAGATTGTGGGGGGGAGCATAACCCCACCCCGACCCCACAGAATCCATTCTATGAATGGAGCATGGGGGGGCCTGAGGGTATCGTTTCGCTTCAAGGGTCACAACTTCCCGGCTCCCAAACTCGCAGATACTCTATGTGTGAAGGGGGAAGTGCTATGGCATGATGCAACCAACAGAGGTACCCTCCCCAAGTGAACCCCAGGAAAGTAAGCTGGGGGGGTTACAGTCTGGGCAGAGAGTAAGCCTGCTGAGTATGTAACCCCAGGCTTCATGGATCCCCCCGATGCCCCAAGAATGGGGGGCTGAGTCAGTCAGCTAATGGTGCTATGTAATCAGTCCAGAATTACTAAAGTTCAGAAAAGGGGAAAAGAGAAAAGGCCATAGCTTAGGCTTGGATTAGGTGGATGTCCTCTTGCAGCAGGAATGCCTTCTTGTTTCATCCCTTCTTCCCTGGGATAGCAGAGCTAATGGGGAGGCCTCCTGTGTCTCTGCATGATTGTGGACCATCTGCCACTACCACAGCAAAGGATTTTAGGCCCGGTTTAACCTATAAGTGAATTTCATGGGCATCCTCTGCCGGGTCTAGTGTTTCAGCAGCCCAGTCAAAGGGAGCAGTGGTGTCTATATGGTCAGGCATCTGACCAGAGAATCTGGCTTGCTCTTCCTCACTAGAAGAATCCTCTCTAGGGAGCTTCAAGGGAGGAGAGGCAGAGAATTGACGGTGCTTTTGATGCTGGCGGCTTCTGGATCTCAGCCTTGGGCGAGTTGAGTGGGAGGGCTTGTCTGTCTCGCTGACTGGTGCCAGAAGTTTCTGCCCTGATCCAGGAGTACCAGGCACAGTACAGCTCCAGGCTGAGAAATCCTACTTTCCACTCAAGCTGGCCTTGGGGACTCAGCTGCAGTGGGACTGGTCCATCCGCAAGCATGGTCCCTGTGAAACAGCTTCCCCTTTCCACCATTCCATTTGTACTGATTTTGTTCTACTGGGACCCAGAGATGTCTGGGAGATGTAGTATTTTTAAGGATGGCAGGCCAGTATGTATGGAGCCAGGCCTCGGCCTCTTGTGGGTGTTCAGCTAAAAAGTCTTTGCCTCTTTAGAGATGAACAATGAAGTTAGACCTTTAAACAGCTACCTGAAGCCATTAGCCTGAAGAATTTTTTTCGGTGGTGCACATGACTTGCATTGGGCTGCCACCTCCTGGGAATAATCTCTGTAAAACGAGCTGCGGGACTATCTCCAAGTAATGTTCCCGATGTCTCTGGCTGCTTGTAGTACCTGCTTCTTTACAGAGTATCTCAGAAGGAAAGAAATAATGGGCCATCTGTGACAAAAACTCTATGTGCTTGTTCCACCTCCACAGGGCCCCTCGAGCAGTCGCCGAGTAGCTTAGGGATAAGATCATTGAGGAACCATTCCATGATCTGGCCCTCTGCATCCTCAGGAACACCCAGGATCCTAATATTGTTGCAGTATCCCTGATTCTCCTGGTCCTCCACCCGTTCCCAAAGTCTGGCTAACTTTACCTCGTGGTCATGCAACCGCTGCCAGATGAGGCCTTGTTGCCTTTCCCTGTTCTTCCGTCTGCTGCTCAGTCACATTAAACTTATCTTCAAGCCAGCTGACATTGGTGACATTGCCTGTGAGAGCCACGCTAATCCTGTCCACTCTAACAAGAAGGGCCTCCAGCATTTTTGTAATATATGATAAAGAGTCCACCACCGGTGTTTGCTGTGCTGGAGTCTCTTGCACACCCCCATAAGTGATGGCTGGTGGGGGAGAAGTGGATGCCACCATTACCAGGCTGGGGCTGCAGAGATGCACTGAATAGCTCCCCAAGGTACCAGGTCCTTGCAACAGTATGGTAGGGTTGTATATTAAACCAGTGTGAGTTGCTCTTAGAATGCAAGGTATTCTGTTCGGTTGCTAGGGCAGTGCAGGGATTGCTGGCTGAGGCCTGCGCGGCCTGTTTGACTCAGCGCACTGTCCCTCAGTTGCTGACATACTCTGTTATTGCAGTTGACTGTGTTCAAAAGATTAGTGCCTGGCAAGCGGCAGGGGTTTGTTGGGTCTTCCCTCAAGAGAGTTGAAATGAATTAACCCTGGATTATGTCTGTGGACCACGGAATGTGTCCAGGTAAGGACAGAACAAAAGAAATTAGGCAGCCATCATGCCGGTGCTCAAGCCAGGCGCCTGATATTCTTACTCTAGCACCTTTCCAAGAACTGTATAATTTTATCATCATGGTCTGTAGTTGCCTGCACTAAGCTGTCTCCTTCGCCCACAATCAGTACATCATCTATTATTGTTCTGATGCTCGAGAGACCCTCTAAGGCCTGATTTAGCCTTTGCTCTGGGACTGGATTAATCTCCATTGCCATTCAGAGCCACTGATACCACCCAATGGCTGTTGCAAATGTGGTGAGGTAGCTTGACTCCTCTTCCACTTCTACACGCCAAAACCCATTTTTCATATCACACACAGTGAAAAGATGTGCTTTTGACAAATCTGATGATACATCATCGATGGTCAGAAAGGGAAAATTACTTAATTTTAGTGCTTTGTTAGGTGGTTTACAATCTATGCAAATGCGTTGCTTTCCAGACATTTTTTTTTTCAGAATCACCAGATTACTTATCCAGCCCATGCTACAATGTACAAGAGCAATGATATCTCTCTCCTGCAGGCTATGCAGCTCTTGCTTTCATTGTTTTACCAAAGCAATTGGCACATTCCTTTTTGGTAGCTTTACTACTTCCACAGGTGCACCCACTTCCAACTTATGTTTTCCTTCTCACCACTGTTCTTTTTACTCCTCCCTATCTATCTTACCCTTTCCTTCATTGTGCAAGTCTCATGATCAAGCTCAGGCCCTCTTCAAGTTATCCCACTCCCTGCCTGACCTCATGTCCCACAGGAAGCTCAGTAATTCTATCACAAAGGCTGTGCATGCCACTAAACTACTCTATTTTGAAATGATAGACTGGATCCTAAACTCCTCCATCTCTCAGCTGTTGCCATTGCCCCTCCCCCCTCACTCAATCAACCTCTCTTTCGCCTTCTGCTCTTTCCCACAGCCTTGGAAGATTGTCAAAATTGTCCCCCTACACAAAGGGCACAATCCCTTCTCCCCAGGCAATTTCTGGCCTATCTCCAATCTCCCAATACTTGCCAAGCTGAAAGAGAAACTAGATTATTTCAGGCTTGTAGATTTCCTATTCTCTTCCAACTACCTCTTTCCATTCTTGTCTGTTTTATGGAAGCATCACTCCACTGTCTCCTCCCTGCAATGGGTCATAGATTCCATCCTTACTGGGATGGATCAGGGGCACATCACAGAGGCAATTTTCATCAACTTGGCCAAAGCTTTTGACTCGGTGGCCTACCCTGTTTTTCTGAACAAGCTGAACTCTGCCAGCCACACTGTCAACTAGCTCCATTCCTACCTCTCATGCTGTCTGCAGCCAGTACAGGTAGGAGGTGCTCTACTCTGTCCCCTACTTCCTATTCAGACTGGGGTCCCACATAGCTCCATGCTGGATCCCATCCTTATCTCCGTCTTACATAGAAACATAGAATTTGATGGCAGATAAAGATCGCTTGACCTACCTTGTCTGCCCATTGTCTCTGCCTGTTTCAGATGCAATAGATCCTAAGTGATCTGTGGCTTACCCTCTCTTCCTGTCACTAGGGTTCCCTTATGCCTATCCCATGCATTTTTGAATTCCCCTAAATTCTTCCTAAATGACCTTCCTTCTGCCTGTGCCAACTTGCATAGTCATATGGGTACCAGGTCATTTAAGCGCTGCAATAACATCATGGTATTCACTGTCCACTGAAAGGAGTAAAGGATTACGTTGCTATTGGTGTGGTGCCTGTTCAAGCTGCTCCCATGGTAGAGTGGCAAAGGCACAAGCACACAGCAGAGTAGGAGACCTGAGGACCACGGTTTGCTTCCCTGTCTCCTGGTCTTTAAACTTTTTTTTTAAATAAAGAAATGTTCCCCCCTCCTGAGTTTCTCCGCATCCCTGAAGTCCACAACCACTCAGAGTTGATTATGTTAAGTCCGGGGGGGGGGGTTGAAGCCCCCAATGTTGAGAATGCTGGGGATGGAGCCCCCTGCAAAACAAAGAATCTCCAATGTTGCCCTATTAGTTTATATTGTGTGGGTGATGTTTTGTGCCAGTCGGGGTTTTGTCTGGCTTTATTTTGCATTTCAGCATTTAGTTTGCAGCATTGTGTGCCGCGCTATTTTTGTATGTGGCATTTGACCCCTTGCCTTCATATGCATGCTGATGACACATTCATCGATTCCTCCAGTCCCTTGGCCATGGCTGTGGAAGTCTTACTCCAGCAACACTTCCACAATGTCCTGTGCTGGTTCCACTACAACTAACTGCAGGTTAACATTAAAAAAAAGTCAATGACCTTTGGTATCAGCTAGAAACTGACCATGCTATCCCCATCCCCGTCTTCACCACCCTGGATGGTACCACTGTTGAAGTGTTTTCCTCATTAAATATTTCATTTTTTCTGGCTCAGAGAAGCTAAGTGTTGAGGCGCTGGACACCACACCTCGCATCACACCAGCAACCCGGGTTCGGGGATGGACTCAGGTTGGCAGGGGTTGGCAGTAGCTGGAGAGGATTGAGCATCTAGAGGAATGCTCTCCTCTCCTGAGGGAGGGTGGATCCAACTCCCACTGCACTTATGGCATGCAGTGGAGGTTGGGTGTGGCACAGCATACTGGAGTCTGACAAATGGGTTGGGGGTGGCAGTGGACATCCTGTGGGTGAGTGCAGGAGGGTGCCCATCATGCACTGGACATCATTGCACATCTGCACCTCTGGGAGGGAAACAAGGAAATGGACCCTGGCACTTGGACAGATGAAGGTGGGTCCAGTGGTCAGCCCCCACAGCCTCAGCCAGATCCATCCTCAGCTGGTTGCTATGTGACTCCTCCACTCCCCAGCAGTCCCTTTAGATTCTAGATGGAATGCTGGAGGAGTCAGGGCAGTCCAACCCTGGGGGTCTCAGAGCCGTGGGAAGGGGCAGTTGGTGGTAGTGGCAGGAGGTACTCCTGGGAGCACCAGCCAGTCTGTGGGGATCTCAGGCTGGATAGGATATGGCTGCACCAAGAGACCTTACTGGAGAAAGGTCTAAGGGGCCAATGAAGGAGGCATAAATAGAGTTAAAAAAAAGTACTTCAGTTTGTGGCTGGATAGCAGCTTGACTTCTGTGCTCACATCGACACCATTCACTCCAAGCTTCACCCCAAACTTGGTGCCCTGTATTGCAACAAGGAATGCCTTTCTTCACAGGTCTGCCTGGAGCTGGTCACCAAAATGGTTCACTTGGTATTTGACTATGTGGATGTGATCTACAGCATTTCCCCCTCCTCTTCCCTCACCAGACAGGACACCTTCTGCAGTGCTTTTGTCGCTTTGCTACTAACTCCCCCTCAAGAACTCACCACTTATCCCTTTACTTCTCCCTATCTATTCCCCCCCTTCCATCACATCGCCAATCTCAATGTGCATCCTTCATCTCCAAATTCTGGTTTGGGTCCTCCTCATCTGTCCTCTCTCCTGTCTCCCACCCCCCTCTGGCTCCTATTTCCATCCTCTATGGACTCTTGCACGTCTCCCCCCATTCCTTTGCCTGACAGTTTGCTTTCTCTGTCACCTTTCCTACCTCTGGAACCTGCTCCTTTCTGCTCTACATCTCTCTTCCTCTCCCCTCTCCTTTAAAAGCCAGCTAAATGTTTGACCTTCCCAGTCCTACTCCTGCTAGTCCACCACCTGACACTACTTCTGCTAAGCCTGCCTTACCTGTCTTCTACTTTTGCACACACCTGTGTAAAGCTGCTGTCTAAACTAGACTCTTTTCCACTATTATTGCAATTTATTTTCCCGCATGCATTGTTGTCACTTTTGCACATAAATGCTGCTCAGTGATATACCACATGATTCTATCATTGCAGCTGTACTTTTATACCCACTGATTGTACACTACTATACACCTTACAATGTACCTTATCATTGATTCTGTGTTTGCTGTGTTGTTGTGCTCCTTATTCTCCCCCCCCAGAGTCACACCTGGAAACAAGCCTTGGTAGAGCGTGCCATTACCTGTCACCAGTTTTAAAATAAATAAGTAAATACCTACCCTGACACTTATTCAGGCAGTTTTGTCATCACCCCAAGAAAGAAAGTGGAATTTGCATTTGGTAACTATGCCAAAGCTTAGTAATTTTATCTTCAGTTCAGCCCAGTAAAACATTCTGTGCCACTTTGGGATCACTTCAACCGTCAGTCAATTAATGTAAAAAAACACTTAAGCCCTTCCCAGGTAACCAGGGCTAGTCCCATCCCCTTCATAAACTCTGGTTATGTCTCACTCACTTCATCTCTCCCCAGACATTTTTTTATTAAATACAACATGCTGTCTTCTGGTACTGTGCTGAATGTTGACAGATTGTAATCTTACTGGAGTAACAGTGAGGGTGAAAGAGGTTGCGATTGATCTAGGTGGGCAAAGGGTGGTATATGGGTGCCACTTACTCCCATCTGTAGCCTGCTAACCCCCAACTATAGGTACCCAAGATGTCTTTGCTTGAACTGCTAAAGCTGAACAACAGACAGGGGATCTGAATGGAAGCAGAGCTGAAGTTGCCCAGTTCCATACGTGTTCAATATTACCCCAAGTCCCCTGTATTTCTTTGTCCAAGGATTCCTCCTTTTTTGGATCTCCAAGATGTCCTCAGCACCTTGTGACTCCATTTCTGTCCCTAACAGATAGCTTCTTTCTCTACATGGGTAGAACAACATGAAGAATGAGGGAATTGTTGTATTTAGCTTGGGAGAGACTTGGGGTTGCTGAGGGGCATGGGCCAGCTGAGCACAGACTCGATGTCATTGGCAAGACAAGGTGGACATTATGTGATATTCTGGATAAAATATTATACCTCGTCCACTGACTCTAATATCAATATTTCCTGAGTATCAGCTGTTACATACAGTACATCAAAATCACTTACTAAGGTTGTGTGCTGCCACCACACAGTGCTGGGAAACAGCCATGTTGTGGAGTATGAAACCCTGCATCCCCCTGTGATTAGAGGGTGCAATAAGACTCAGTATCTTTCTGCTGATCTCCACTCTTGGCATTTTGTGGTCATGAACCCTGGTTGCCACCTGTCCCCTACTATTCAGTTCCACAAAGCAAATCACATTTATTTTAATTGATTCAAGTATAATAAGAGCCAAGCAGCTTTCTTCCAACTCCTGCAACTGCCGGCTGCTCACCAGTTACAGGAAATTTTATCCGCTTTTTTAGAATTCTGGGAATGCCAGCTAACAAAGTCTTCTTAGGAGCACCTGAGGGTAACCCTTTATTAGCCTAGTTACATAGAAACATAGAAAGTGGCAGCAGAAGGGGACCATGTGGCCCATCTAGTCTGCCCATAAGCCTACCCCCTTCTCTTAAGTGCTATTCAGTGTTATGGAGCCCTTGTATCTATCCCAGGTGTTCTAAAAATATCCCACCATTTTTGCCTCCATCACCTCCTGTAAAAGGCAGTTCCATTGATCCACCACTCTCTCGGTGAAGAAGAACTTGCGTGTGTTGCCTCTGAATCTGTCTCCCTCCAGTTTGATGTTGTGTCCCCTGATTCTTGAGTGATTTTTGATATGGAACAGATCCTGAACCTGCACTTTGTTTATTCCTTTAAGGAATTTGAAAGTCTCCATCATGTCTCCCCTCTCCCTCTACTGCTCTAGGGAGTACATGTTTAAGTCCAGCACATGCTCATCGTACGATTTGTTGTGCAGTCCGTGAATCATTTTTGTAGCTCTCCTCTGCACTGTTTCTAGTCTTTTAATATCTTTTTTGAGGTGCGGTCTCCAGAACTGGATGCTATACTCCAGGTGTAGCCTTACCAGTGATTGATAGAGTGGTAAGTTGATCTCTTTCTTTCTGGTGGTAATCCCCCTGCCTATGCATCCTAACATACCATTTGCTCACAATACCACTTTCTCACATTGCTTGGACATTTTTAGATCAATTTTTGCAACATCAGTTATACCATTTATAACTTGTAAATCTTATGTTTTTTTAAAGGTTAATGGTGTCACTTTATTTTGAACTGCTAGCTTCAGAGGTGCACTAGTCAATTATGATATCATCAGGAATGTGAAAGTTGCCGTTATTTGGTTCACCACTCCATTGTGATGATATCTTTACAATTTCAACAACAAGGACAAAGGAGGGACGGGGGAACATGATAGAAGCTTTCAAGTATCTCATGGCAATCAGCAAAGTCCAGGAGGGTAGCATCTTTCAGAAAAAGAGATGTGCAAGAACAAGGAGGCACAATTTAAAGATAGAGGGGGAATGGCTCAGAGGCAATGTGAGGAAAATTTTTTTCATAAAGAGAGTGGTGGACGCATGGAACCGCCTTCCTGGGGAGGTTGTGGGGTCTAAAACAGTGGGGGAATTCAAACATGCATGGGACAGACATAAGACAGTTATAGTGGGGGGTGGGAGGAATTAGGCTGTTGGTTAACTAGAATCTCCAGCTTATTCAATAGGTAGGGAAATGGGCAGACTGGATGGGCCAAGTGGTCCTTATCTGACATCAAAGTCTATGTTTGTATATTTCTATGTAAGATCTCAGGATTTCTTGAGGTGAACTAGAGTATAACACAAAAATGTATCACTTGTCTTGCTATTTTATTTCCACAGGTGTTGTATAAACATAATGGACCTATTCGCGAAGGGTGCGGAGCAGCTACATGCCAAGCAAATGCAGTGGGTAGCTGCTTTGTGACCTTTGCGCCCCTAGCAAGGGATGCAGCAAAGGGGTGTGCATCCCGTATGTACCAGGTCTATGGAGCATCCGCACCAGCCAGAGATATCCACGTGTGGCTGGTTCTGGGGGCATTTTGGGGGTCATGGCCAAACTCCACACCATTCAAAATGGTGCAGAGTGCCTTGCACGGGGGTCTCAGGCTATGCCAGAAAAAGGCAATGGTTTTATGCCACATTTTCCCTGGTTTGTTTGACTAGCTTTCTAGCTTGAATTCTCTATTACTTACTGTTTAATGCCATAGGGAATATGTAAGAGTTGTTATTGATTCCTTAGGTATTATATGTTTGCATACCCTTTTCAAGCACTTACAACTATGACTCTTGGCCCCTTTAAAAGGGAACTACGATGCTCCATTGCCTCAACCACGCAGTGTGACTGCATCTCCTAAAGAATGGTCTTCACATTGTATCGGTGACAGTGGTGGTCTGGATTTCTGCCTCCTGTCCCTCTTTTGTCATTCCCCCCCACACTCCTCCCTTTACCCACCCCTCCCCTCTCTGCTGACACTAGGCCTGAGCCACCAAGGCCAATCTCATGCCTCCCACCACTTCTACCTGACAATGGCGTTGCCTGCTCATTCCTTCCTACCTCTCTCCACTCCATATGCAGTTCACCATCAAAACTTACTCATACTGGCTATTGCTATCTCTCTCTGCAAACCACTGTACATGCCATGCTTAATTCAACTTTGAAAAGTAGTATATGTATCTATTGCTTCCTTTGTATTGTTGTTCCCCTACATCCTTTGATGTGGAACCTTTGTAAATGAGCAGTCCCTGGTGAAAGGTACTTGTAATCGTAGAGTTTACTAAATAAAAAATGTTTGCTGTTTCTATTACCTCTATGTATTATATAATTCTCGCTTTGTGGTATTCATAAAGAATGGTTTTATCAAGGCTTATTGTTCAAGTACTTACAGTTTCAGTCTTATAATAACTGATTTCCTCTCCTTCTACTTTATGAATATTAGTCATGGGTTGAAATACCAAAAATTGTAATGATTGTTAGATGTTGTTGGCTTTGACCTTGTGCAGGTTTGTTTTCAATGTATTGTGAAAATTTCAATAAACATCTTTACTGCAAAAACCAAAAGGCAGCAGTAACTGATACACACCCCCCGGGATGCTGCTGCTGGCTATGGTGGGAATGTCAGGGCACAGTGGACCCCCAACATGCTGCCCCAGCCCTCAGGGACCACAAGGAGGGCTGAGGTGGCCAACCAGGTACCCGCCTGCCATGGTGCTATCGGTGTACAGTGTCCACCTGGGTGCACCATGGGCACAAGGGATCCAGTGGCAGACTGAGTCTGGGCATGTACACTGGACAGCCCCCACACACCTGTGCACTGGAGGGAATGGGCCACAGAAGGGAGAGGTGTGGTGGAAGAAGTCATGAATATGGACACAACACAACTTTTCATGGGTGCGGAGCTTCATGGCTGGGATATGTGCCTTTGGAGCGTACATAACAGGCCATTAGTGAATAGGCCCCAATGTCTGTTTGTCTGTCTAATCTTAATTGTTCTACACAAGAAAATGAAAACAAAAATCATGCTTAACATTCATAATATGGATGTGGAACTGTATATACCTTTGAATGTGTTGACTAGGTTTGATCAACTATTCCAGACAGTGTGATCTAGCGGTAAAAGGAATTGCTTGGAAACAATGAGATTACAGGTTCAAACCACACTATTGGCAAACACCTATTGTGTGATCTTGGTGAAGTTTTTTAATTTCTCAGTGCTCCAGTCCACCCAGCTGTGGAAATTGACAGAGGAAGGGCCCAATTGGAAGTGAGTGCTGTTATATCTCAGCAGAGCTATCTTGGGTAGATAAATTATAATGCAAAAAAAAGCTTCTAGTATGTGTGCCTTAAAGGTCCTATAAACTCTTAACTATATTACCTATAACTAAGTGGGATCTGGGGGGAGTGGAGCAGATGTGGGTAGCGATCAGGCAGGTAATACATAGGGCTACCAAATAATGTGTTAGACTGAGTAACAGAAATAGGAGGAGGAGGAGGAGGAGGAGGAGGAGAAGACCAGTCTGGTTCACCAGGGATGTAGGATCTCCGGTAAGGGCTAAGAGACTAGCCTTCTTGCACTACAAGAGATCTCAGAAGGAAAAAGACAGAGAACTTTACCTGAAGAAGTAAAAGGAGGCAGGGAAGACAGTGAAAAGGGCAAAGGCATTAGTGGAAGAAAACTCAGCTGGGTTAATAAAAGAAAGATATAAAGCATTCTTTAGGTACATAGGGGAATGGAAGAAAATTAAGGGAAGGATAATCAGGTTAAAGGGGGAGAGGAGACCCTGTGGAGGACAACCTTAGGAAGGCTTAACAAGTACTTCTGCTGAGCATTCACTGAAGAGGAGAGGGGAAAGATGCCAGAACTGAAGGGCAGGAGCATGGGGAGGGGCAGAAGTGGACACCAGCCCCTTCCCGGTAGATCTGGTCCTAAAGGAGCTAAATAACCTTAGGGTGGACAATACGATGAGACTGGATGGAGTGCACCCCAGGGTGTTAAAAGAGCTCAGGAAGGAGCTGGCTGCACATCTAACGGTGTTGTTCAACCAATTATTGGACCCCAGGAAGGTACCTAGTGATTAGAAAAGAGTGGACGTAGTTCCACTCCATAAAGCTGGTGACAGGGATGAGGTTGGTAACTACAGGCCAGTTAGCCTGACGTCAGTGGTGGGTAAGATGATGGAGCTGTTACAGAAGGAGATAATAATTGGATACCTGGAAACTTCTGGCCTATTGCACCCTCTGCAGCATGGTTTCATGAGAGGGAGGTCCTGCAGACCAATCTGAGTTTTTTGACTGGGTGACTAGGGTGGTTGACCAAGGAGGGGTGGTGGACATGGCCTATCTGGACTTCAGGAAGGTCTTCAATACCAACCCTCACAGAAGACTGATAAACAAACTAAGCAGCCTAGGGGTGGGTCATAAGATAGCAACATGGGTTGAAAACTGGCTAACTGGCAGGACCCAAAGGGTACTGGTAAACGGGGTACATTCAGGTGTGGGAATAGTGATGAGTGTAGTGCCGCAGGGCTTGGTGTTGGGACCAGTCTTCTTCAGTGCCTTCATCAGGGACATTATGAAGGGGCTGGAGGGCAAGGCATGCTTATTCGCAGATGGTTCCAAGATATGCAATAGAGTGGATGAGCCGGGGTGGGTGGATAAGATGAGGAGGGACCTTAAAAGGTTAAGGGAATGGTCCAAGCATTGACAACTTGGGCTCGATGTGAAAAAGTACAAGTTTATGCACATTTGAAGCAGAAATCCAGGGCAACAAATGCATTGGGAGGAGTACAACTGGATGTCATGAAGCAAGAGAGGTACCTGGGAGTTGTCATTACTGATGACCTAAAGGTTGCTAGGCAATGCAAAGCCACAGTGGGGAAGGCTATGTGGATGCTTGGCTGCATCGGGAGGGGTATTACCAGTAGAAAGAGGGAAGTCCTGTTAACCCTTTACAAGATACTGGAAAGGCCTCATCTCGAGTACAGCGTTAATGTTTGGCGCCTCATCTAAAGAGGGACATAAACTGGAGGTGGTGCAAAGCAGGGCTACAAAAATGATGAGGAGTCTGCAGGGGATGTCCTATGAGGAGAGGCTGAATGAATTGAATATGTATTGCCTGGAGGCAAGGAGGGGGTGACATGATCAAGACCTTCAAATATCTCAAGGGCATAAACAGCCGTATAAGAGGGGAATGCTTTTCAGAGGAAGAGTTGCCAAAAGATGAGGGATCATGGCTGGAAGCTAGAGGGGGGATAGTTCAAGGGTAACATAAGGACGTACTTCTTCATGGAGAGGGTGATGGACACTTGGAATAGTCTAGTGGAGGAGGTGGTAGGGGCAGACACATTTACTAGCTTCAAGAATTCGCAGGACAGACACAAAGGGATTCTGGTACATAGGGGAAGGGTTTCTGGCATTGGATTTAGACTTGGGATCTCTTGTTAGGTGGGGCTTGATTGGATAGACTATGTGGTCCTTGAAGTCCTTCTCTGCTGACATCTTCTGTGTATCTATGTATGTAACATTCCGATCAGTAACTCTGAACTTAAGACATTAAACAGACCTCTCTGTATGTTAGAGCACCTAAATACTTGATAAGATTTTTAAAGAAGGATCCTGCATCAGTTAAATCAGATTATGATCACTTGGTTTCAGACTAGTGCCTTATCATGCTAGTGGGTTAAATAAAGTTTTATGCTCAGAAATAACAATTAAACATGTTTTGTGATTTTAAATTACCTTTTATTTATAATTTAAGTTTATGCATAAAGCCAACCAGGCACTGCTTAAATCATAAAAAAATATATATACAGCATATATCCTAGACTGTATTTAATCAAGAGAGTTTATGCAACCAAATCATTTCTTAAATGTGTCTTCCAGCAGAAAGCTTGGAATGAAGCTTTTATCAATTTGGAGTACTTCTTAATGGATTAAATGACAGGGATGAATCATCTAGGAAGATAGGACCAGATGTGGAATACTACTAAGTGAGGAACCTGCACTTATGATTTTTAATAATAGCTTGAATGTAATCATAAACTGCATGACGTTCTGGTCATCACTAGCATTTAGTCCAAGTTCTAATTAAATATGGATATTTAAACAGTGACAAATAAAGACATACTTATAAAAGTCATGCAGCAGCAACTACATGACAATTTAAGAAGTTGTCCTTATAAATTCTGGTTCAGAACAAGATTCCCTTATGACTTCGATTCTTTTTAGCAGTTGTAAGGCAAGATAATAACACTCGTTTCAAGTCAAATAGAAACAGAAAAGGTTTTATTTTCTTTTACCTACTACACTTGCCACTAATCAATGTCGGAGAATACTTTAAATGTTGCATTTACTTTGCACTTAGACTCTCTCAAACCTGACTAAGCTACAAACAGCAGAACAACTTGCTTCAGTTTTCCAATTAGAAGATTTTGGGGCCCAATATTCATTACTTATTCATTACTCATGAAAAGTGAAGAGCTTGCACTGCTTTGTGCATTGCACAAATGGAGGTATATTGGAAACTGAGTGCTAAAGCCTGGAGCAGTGCTTATAGGTTTTCAATATATCCCATCAGTGCAAGGAACAGAAAAACCTTAAGTGTAAGGAATATAAATAATCCTAACCTTTGTGTGACAGCAAACTGCTAGAGTGAGTGGCTGGTAAATACTACTTTCAAAAATCATAAACTGGGCCAAAGTTCTAGATTTGTTGGGTGGTATTTTCAAAAGTCATACACTAGATGCAATGTCTAGTTACAGTGAAACCTGCCAGGATGAAGTCCAGTTTTGCAGCATTCTGCATTTGAGTTACTGCAGAAAACAATGCAGTTTCAATGGGAGGTATTTGTCATGCAGGAAACCAAGACACTGCACTTCATCCTGGCTGGCGTCACTGTACGTTGTGTGTGAATTTTAAGTCATTTACTAGATGCAACTCCTTGAGTGGGGTTTCAAAAGTTATAACATTGATGCAACTCCTAGTACTTTATTATCAGAGACTACCTTGATGTGTCTAAACCGTGCTGTATCTAGTTAGAGATATTTTGAAAAGTTGGGTTTATTTGCAACATTTCTAGCTGTTTTATGGTACTTTACATCCAGTTTTGGACAACAAAATGCTAGACATAGATTTCAATGATAGGCCAAGTTACATTCAGACTGAAAATTGTGTCCAGCCACATTTATACTTGAACTTTCCAAATAGAACATAACCAAGTTAAAGTTTTAAAAATTAAATATGGCTATGTTGTAGCTTTAGAAATTAGATATATGGGGAATTTTTTTCTGATGTTCGAAGTTGAACAATAGAAAATTGCAGTTATGTATAGGCTTTGAAAATACCCCCCAAGATCTGTGCTAAGCACTACACATTGAGCAAGCTGAGCACATTGCAGGGAGGAAAAAGAATATGCTGAAGTGCTCAACTATAGTATTTGCACACAGTATTCTAATTACCCTATTCAAAATGCAAGATGCTATCATCTACTGACATACTGTACATGTCATTATCACAGTCCACTGCTCTGCCTAGTCAATGGAGACTGTGGTGCAGAGTACAATGACCTTGCCTCTCGCTGTCCCCATTCAGTATCCCTTGTGTTCAGTGACCCCCCTCCCACTCACTGCCCTCATTATGCTCATCCATGGTGTGCAGTCACAATCCCACTGGGGCCAGAAGATCATTGGTTCTAGCCCCACAACAGGTACGTAGGTAATACCCATAACTGTCACTGTAGTATAGTATGAGCAGAAGGATGGGTGGGTCAATTTAATTTTAAACTATGTGGTGTGGTGGGAGAGGGTGAGTGTGTATGATCCAGAGGGTGTGGGTAGTTTTCTTTCGCTGACAATGCACTTTTCACCCAGTGAAAACCAGGAATTGAGGCACTTCATCAGCAACTTCACTGGCAAAGTGCTGCCATGTGTAGACCTCACAGGGGGAAGTAGGTATTTTGTTTGTTGAAGAGCTACACAAAGTTGCACTTCAAATTTCACACTTTACGAAGTCAGGAAGCATTGAGAAGAACTTTGCAAAGCAATGGTACGAAACTTCATATATGTCTATTCCTGAACTTCTCCCAGCCAACTTTGGTGGATTTTTCCTTGTGTATTTGTTCTCACCTAGGTTTGCCCTGTCTATCTCATTGAGATATTTATACAATTCTATTATGCCCCCCCCCTTGTTTCAAGGGTATACATATTGTGATCTCTCACCTTATGAGTTATATTTTCTCCCATAGTCCTTGGATCATTTTGGTCACCCCTCTTTGCACTGCCCCCACCCTGTCACAGTATTTCAGAGGTAAAAGCTTCAGAACCTTGCATAGTATTTTATGTAGGGAAGAACCAGGGACCTAATGAGGAGGAAGATCACCTCCCTCCTTCTACTTATACAAGTTGTTTAAAAGGGAGGGTTTGCACAATAATGAGAAGAACAGGAGGGTTCTGGGAGAAAGGAGAGCACAACACATAGCTAGTTTAAAGTAGTAAGGGTAGGAGTCAAAGTAGAAAGTCACAAACAAAATGGCATAAACAGGAGGGTCTTTCTGATCTCCCACCACTGAACTCAGCAGGATCAAATAAACTCATGGTAAAGGGAAATGTGTTGTAAGGAGAAATGTTGGAAAGTAGTATGCGCTAATGCTAGGTGTCTGGGCAACAAAATGCAGGAACTTCAGGCACTGGTCCCAGAGGGGGCACATGACTAGATGGTGGTAACACAGACATGGGCAACACTGAACCATGATTAGAACATGACCATACCAGGCTACACCATATTCACAAAGGGCAGAGCAAAGGCAAGGGAGGAAGAGTAGTTATGTATTATAATGAGGGGACTGAAGCAATAGAAACAGATATTCTAGAGGGGTCAGGTGAATCAGAAAACCTGTGAGTGTAAGCAGGAAAAAGGAAGGGGAAACAAATCTGGATTGTGGTGGTCTACAGGCCATCAGGCCAGGATTAAGGGATAGGCAGGGCACTGGGAAAGAAACTTAAGAGGGCAGCAAGTTTAGGGGAAGTGGTGGTAGTTGGAGATTTCAACATGACAGACATGGACTGGAAAGTTTCAATTGTGGCTAGTACTGGGAATCAGATTCTGGTGGATGCATGCCAGAAGGCATTTCTGGAGCAATTAGTTCAGGGACCAAAAAGGGAGGAGGCCTTGCTGGATCTAGTGCTTACCAACAGTGAAAGAATTCAGAATATAGCAGTCCTGGAACCACTTGATTCCAGTGACCACATGACAGTAGAATTTGAGGTCCAGGTGGTGACAGTCAAAGTGACAAAATGAATAATGGTATGGGACTTTAAAAAAGGTGACTTCAGAATAACGAGAGAAAATTGGAGAATAGTATAAAGGAAATAGTGAAGCTAGGGGCACAAAATAAAAGTGTGTAGCATTTAAAAAGGCAATATAGAAGTGGCACATAGCTCCATCTCAAAGGTAGCCAAGGGTAAAGGGACTAAGGGGTCAATATGATTCACCACCATTGTAAAGGCAGAAGTATGAACAAAAAGGAAAGCATTTTTCAAGTATAAGGGTAGCCAAAAGAAGGAAGACAGGCTGAAGTATCTGGAAGTACCAAGAGAAACCACCAGTAAGGCGAGGGAGGCCCACATAGTGATGGCACTTTGGTTGGCAATGGGAAGAAAGGGGATAAGGCATTCTTGCAATACATCCCAGAGAAGTGCAAGGTTAAAGGGGGTATAGTGAAACTTAAACGCAATGATGGTAGAAAAGGGGGAACAAGGGGAAGACAGAGATACTGAACAACTATTTTAGTTTGGTATTTACTAAGGAGGATGAACCACTGCCAGATTGTGAGGTTAGAAAGGGAGGGAGCAAAGACACTGAAACATACAGATATCAGAGAAAAAGGTCTTGGAAAAGCTAACACAGTTTAAAGTAGATAAATCTATGGGACCAGATGGCTTACACACAAGGATGCTATGAGAGGAAGCAGGAGTTATAGCAAGGCAACTATCAGACATTTTCAATAGCTTAATAGCTATAGCAGTGGTCCCTAGAGACTGGAGGACAAAGGATGTGCTTTCACTACACAAGAGGGGGAAGAGAGATGAGTGAGGGAGTGAAAGGCTAGTCAGCTTGACATCTGTAGTGGGGAAGATCAAGGATTATCTACTGAAGGAGGATGCATGGGATTTCCTGAAAGAGAATAGGCTGCAGGATCAAAGACAGCATGGGTTCACATGATGAAGGTCTAGCCAGATGAATGTTTGAGTTCTTCAACTCGGTTACCACAGCAACAAACAAGGGGCAAGCAGTTAATATAGTATACCTCGACTTCAGCAAGGCCATTTACGCAGTCCCCCACAGAAGGCTGGTAAAAAAAATCAGGAACACTGGGATAGAGAAAGAGATAGGGAATTGGGTAGAGAGCACTGATTGGGAGGTAGAGCACAAAGGATGGTAGTCAATGGGAAGTTTTCAAAGGTGGGGAAAGTGACCAGCAAGACACCTCAGAGTACAGTACTAAGACTGGTCCTCTTCAATATATTATCTGTAATATAGACAAAGATATGAAGGGTAAGATCTTACTGTTTGCAGATGGCACAAAGATCTGCAAAAGGATAGACATGGTGGAAGGGAGACAGGAACCAAGGGAGAATCTTGGCAGGTAGGAGAGCTGGTCCAAGATTTAGCAGCTAAACTTTAATGCTAAAAAATGTAAAGTAATGCACATTGGGAAAAGGATCCAAGGGCTCCCTATGAAATGGGGGTGGTGGTGGTAGAAGAAAGAATTTAAGGGTGGTGATATTGGAGACTCTAAAATTGTCTGCATGCTGTAAGAGGGCAGTGACCAAAGTACACAGAATGCTGAGTTGCATAGGGAGGAGATAAGCAGTAGAAGGTGGGAAGTGATCTTCCCTTTATAGTAGTCACTAGTGTGACCAGACATTGAATAATGTGCAAGGTACTGCAGCCCACACCTGAGGAAAGACTGCAACAAGGTGGAGGCTGTAATGCACAGGGCAACTAAGATGGTTCATTGATACATAGATACATAGACACTGTTGGCAGATAAGGACCTATGGCCCACCCAGTCTGCCCATTTGAGCTTGTACATTCTCTTTACAATTTTCTAAGTCTACTTCTTAGCCCTGACCTCCAGAATTCCCTTATATCTATGCCATGTATTCTTAAACCCCATGAATGTTTCAGCCCCCACCACATCCTCTGGCAGGGTTTTCCACTTGTTCACCACCCTTTCTGTGAAGAAATTATTTCTCACGTTTCCTCTGAATTGCCCTCCCTCCAACTTCATCCCAATGCCCTCTAGTTCTGGAACATCCTTTTCACTGGAAAAGTGTATTCCTGCATCCTGTTGCTCACTGTAAGATACTTGTATGTCTCTATCATAGCCCCTCTCTCTCTCTCTCCTTTCCTCCAGGGAGTACATATTCAAGTCCTTCAGCCTGTCCTCATATGACATGGGATGCAATCCCTGTACCATCTTTGTTGCCCTCCTCTGAACCTTCTCTACCTTGTCTAAGTCATTATGTAGGTAATGTCTCCAGAACTGTACACTTTACTCCAGGTGGGATCTCACTAGTGTCTTTTACAGTGGAATTATGACCCCCCTTTTCCTGCTGGTGATGCCCCTGCCTATGCATCCCAGCATCCTATTTACTTTTGCTGCTGCCTTTATCGCACTGTTTCCCTACCTTGAGGTCATCAGAGATGATAACCCCAAGGTCCATTTCCTGCTTGGTGCATGCTATATTCTTCCCCCCAACTGATATGTTGTTCCAGGGTTTTTGTGCCCCATATGCATTATCTTGCACTTCTTTGAATTGAATTTAAACTGTCAAACCCTTGATCATTGTTCATGCTTCTGTAGGTCCCTCCTTATTCTGTCTACACCCTTTGGCATGTCCACCCTGTTACAGAGCTTCGTGTCATCAGCAAACAGGGAAATTCTGCCTTCTAGGTCCTGCGCAATGTCACTGATGAAGATGTTGAATAGGACCAGTCCCAGCACTGATCCCTGTGGTACCCCACTGGTCACTCTTCCCTCTGTGGAGTGACAGCCATTTACCACCACCCTCTGTGTCCTACCACCCAACCAATTACTCACCCACCACACTACTGTCCTGCCCACTCCCATATTCCCCAGTTTGTTTAATAGCCTTCTATGTGGCACAGTGTCAAATGCCTTGCTGAAATCCAGATAGGCCACATCCAGTGCTCCCCCTGATCCACCTCCCTTGTCACCCAGTCAAAAAATTCAATGAGGTTGGTCTGGCATGCCCTCCCCTGATGAAACCATGTTGACTTGGGTCCTGTAGTCCATTGGCAACCAGATATTCCACCAATCTCTCTTTCATTAGTGCTTCCATGATCTTCCCCACTACTGAGGTCAGGCTAACTGGTCTGTAGCTCCCCGCTTCCTCTTTGTTCCCACTTTTGTATAAGGGGATTACATCTGCTGTCTTCCAGTCTTTGGGTACCTCCACCATTTCCAGTGATTGGCCAAACAGGATTGCCAAAGGTTCAGCAACCACCACTCTTAGTTCATTTAGGACCCTGGGGTGCATCTCATCTGGCCCCTTTGCTTTATAAACTCTTTTTCCTTCCAGTTCCTTTAGGACCCTTTCCAGTGTAAAGGGACTTGTGTCCATTTCTGTACCATTCCCAACCCTTGTGCTCCCTTCAGACCCATTACCCTCCTCTTTCTCAGTAAAGACTGAGCAGAAATATCTCTTCAGTATGTCAGCTTTACTGTTGTCATCTTCCACGCAGCCCCTGTCCTCCTCCTTCAGTCTCACTATCCCTCTCTTTGCCCTTCTTTTTTCACTTATGTACCTGTAAAAGGTTTTGTCCCCTCTACCCACAGCTTTTGCGATACAGTCTTCTGTCTGAGCTTTGGCTTCCCTTAATGACCTCCCTTTGCTTCTACTACTATTTCTCCCTATCCCCATCTGCCTGCGTCTTTTTGTATTGCCTGAATGCAATCTTTTTGGCTTTCACTTTCTCTGCTACCTCATTGGAAAACCGTAATGGCCTCCTCTTCCTTTTCCTCTTGCTAACCTGTTTAATGTATAATTCTGTTACTCTTGTAAACCCTGTTTTAAATATTGCCCACTGTTCCTCCACCCGTGATTCCCTCCCCATTCCCATTAGTGCCTCTTTCAAGTATGTCCCCCTTTTCCCAACGTCTGCCCTCCTAAAATCTTGGATACGTGTTTTTGTGTGGTTTTGTTCTTCTCCTTCTGTGATTTCAAACTATAGTGACCGGTGGTCACTGTTCCCCAGGTGCTCCCTCACTGTTACACCTATCACACTGTCTCTATTTCTGAGCATAGGGTCCAGTATTGCCTTCTGCTCAGTTGGTTCCATGACCAGTTGCTTAAGGAAAGCACTTTGAAGGAAGTTCAGGAGAAATCTGCTCCTGGTTGATGCTGCTGCTGGGAGGCTCCAGTCCACATCTGGAATATTGAAGTCTCCAACCAGTGCCACCTCTCCCTTGTCTGCTGTCCTTTGGATGGCTAGCATTAACTCCCTATCTGTCTCCTCCTCTTGGGCTGGTGGTCTGTAGACCACCCCTGTGCGGATGACTGACCCCATTTTCCTTTCCAGCTTAACCCACAGTATCTCTCCCCCATTTTGTTCCTCCTGGATCTCTATGGCCTTTATGCCATGTTTCACATAAAGTGCCACTTCTCCTCCCTTTCTGCCTGCCCTGTCTCTTCTGAATATGTTGTAGCTGGGTATGGCCATCTCACAGTCATGGATATAATTACACCATGGCTGCATGGCCTTGGGGATTTGACATGTGAGGAGAGTCTGGAGGGAGTAAACATGTACTCACTGGAGAAAAGAAGGGTAAGGGGTAAGGGATGACATGACTGAGACATACAAGTACCTGCATGGAATAAATAGACTCGATCCCAAGGAACTGTCCTTCTTCACTTCAAACATAGGGATGACAGAAAATTTACTAAAGCTGGTTGGGGGGGATTGAAAAAAGGACACCTGGAAGCATGTCATCACTGAAAGGGTGGTAGATAAATGGAATAAGCTACCATATGATACGATTCAGGCCAAGTTAATCATCAGCTTCAAGCAGGGATAGGTCAAGCGAGTGGGTTTAGTTAGAAAAAATGGGACAGTCAAAAAGGGGGAGGATTTCCACAAGGACAAGGTAGAATATTTAGGGATTGTGGGTAGAATGGATGGACCAAGAGACTTTTTTCTGCAAATAACATGTATGTACTACTACTGATCTCTCCTTCTATACACTCCAGCATACTGTTAACCCTACCCACTGCTATATTGCACTGGGCAAACACATTTAGGCTTGCTCATATATTACGTCAGGTCTCTTTCCTCACCCATTCTCTCCTGTGCTACCCCATAACCAAGAATTGTGTTTTGAGGTTTTTGCTGCCTATTTATCCAGATGATTGCTTCGGCAGCAAGCAATGGGAGTGAGCTAGATGTCATTGTACATTTGGGGACACATTACCTGGAAAAGGGACTGTAAGATTAGTACAGGATATCTTCAGACAGTTGCAGAGAGACAAAAGGCAGGAGGCACATGTGATGTTTTTTCCAAGCTGCTACCTGTGTTTGGCCAGGGAGAAGAAAAGTGTAATCTACACAAGGGTACTTTACATATGGTTGAAGGCATGCTGTATGGAGAAGGGCTTTTGCTACATTGAGGAGCGGGGTCCAACCTGGGTGGATATAAGCCTCTATAGGGGAGATGGTTTACATCCTTCCAGGAAAGAGACTGCTGTCCTTGTTGGAAGATTTAAATACTTCTTGGATGAGCATTTAAACTAGCTGGGGGGAGGCTGTAAAACCAAGAAAGGCAACAAATGCCACCCCAGATGATGTAGAAGCAAGGAGGAGGACCCAGAGGGTAAACTTCCCTAGAGCAAGGGCATGAGAAGACAGGAGTGGGGACAGATCAGAAGAAAAGAAGTTTTTAAATCAACTAAGCAAGAATAAAGGATTAAAGGAGACAGGGAATGAAGACAGTAAAACAGGTAGTGGGTCAAGGGGAGCTTCAGGGCACAACACAGGCAATAAGGATGTGGGAAAGCAGGCATTGTGGGAGTAAGATATAGAGAGCCACATGCACCAATGCAAGGAGCCTGGGGGAAAAATTCCAGACCTGGAAGACATCATGGCAGAAGTTAGCCTGGATTTGGTGGCCATAACAGAGTCATGGTGCACTGAGCAGCCTAATTGTGAAATGGCCATACCTGTCTACTCTCTGTTCAGGAGATACTGGGCATGGAAGAGTTGAGGAGGGTTCCACTCTATGTGAGGAGGGAACTGAGACCATGGAGGTATACAGGGACACCTGGAGGAAAAGGAAGGGCTGGCAGTGCTGTGGATCAGCCTGAAGACAAGCTTAGTGACTGCTATCCATAGTGGGGTGGTGTACAGACCTCAAGCACAGGGAGAGGAGTTGAATAGGACACATGTGGAAGCCATTATCAAAATGGTAAATAAGGTGGAGGTGCTGCTAGCTGGTCACTTCAATCTGGCAGACATGGAGTGCAGCCTTCCAACTGTGGCTTCAGCAAAGAGCAGGGCCATCCTTGACAACCTACAATGGTCATTTCTTAGGCAGCTATTCAATGAAGCCCCTAGGCATGGGGTAGTGTGGGACCTAGTGCTTTCAAAAGGCACAGCACTGCATATGTTATACTGGCTAGCCCCCTAGGTACCATTGATCACTGTACAGTGTGGTTTAACAAAAAGACAGGAGCAGAGGCAAACCAGATATGGACATTGGTCCTGGATTTTAAGGGGTGATTTTAAAGAAATAAGAAACTGCCTCAGAAACTGCCTCCTAGGAGAGGATTGCCATGGAGGGCAGAGGTACGGTGGGGAAAAACAATTGAGGGCATGGTTCCATGCCATAACAGCGAACCGTTTTGAGCAACTCGAAAAAGAGAGAGTATATCCTGGCAAAAACCAATTCGGCACACAACCATATATGCTGAATACAAAATTGGCGCATATGTAAATCAATGTTTAATGTGGGGGGGCTATGCCACCCGCAACTCCCAAACTTTTGTAATCAGGGGAGGGCAGACACTGAAGGAAAGATGGGGGACCAAGGATGGCAATAACGTAAAAAAAAAATTCCTGCCAAAAGTAAAATATGGTACCTGTATGTAGTCCCGGACCCGGGACCACCACCACTGCAGACGGTGTCCGTACCTGCTACGCTACATGGGTAGCTCAGCAACATAATGCTCCACATCCCTACTTAGCGCATCCCTCTTTCTCTCTCTTCCTTCTGCCCCATCGCTATTCCCTCCCCTCACCATTTTCCCCATCCTCTGTTGCTATTCCCTCCTTCGCTATCCCATTATAGACACCAAACCTGAAAGTGGACAAAATGATGCCCTCATTTATGAGTCACTCATTTTGGTTCACTATCTTAACATGATACCTGAGGGCATAATTAAGGCAGCCACCCTCTGCATGAAGGAAGTGAGTAAAAGCAGAAAGCAAAAGAGACCATTATGCTTCTCTAGGGAAGTGGCAAAGATGGTGAAGAAAAAAAAGACAACATTCAGGAGGTATTACAGAATGTCATGATACTATAGCTTCCCTTTATTGGTCCTAGTTGTACTCAATTATCAGTGTCGATTTAATGCTTAACTTCATTGGATCTGTATTAAAAATTATTTGTGCTTTATTTGCACCAGAACGTACACTTTTTTAAACCATGTGTTTATTCGCCTACTCTGCCTCCTCCCTCCACTCTCTCAGACATCCTCTTGTGGACCCTCCAATCCCTTCTGTGGTCTGCCCCTAGAGTACCTCATCCACACACACACTCCCTTGAAGACCCCCGGTATACTCCCCAGGTAGGGGTGGAGAGGGAACCCCTGTGCTTACCTCTCCAAACCAGCATGCTATATGTGTGCATAAATCCAGCACAGCGGAGTCTGCCTTGATGAGTTCAGAGAAGTCCTAGGGAGGTGTCTTCACCTAGGAGGGACTGAGGTGTTTTTCCGGTTTCTTCCCCCCGACGTCGGTGTGCAATGAGGGGCTATGAGCTAGGAGGCACACTGAGACGTATCTCCGGCTCCGCCCCTCTGCTGACATCCACCCAATCCACTTTCTGCTTCTCCACCTACCGCGCTATCCACCTGGGCTCCCCTTGGTGGTAGCAATGCAGCAGGAGCCTGCAGTTACCCCCCCAGAAAAGGAGAGCTGCTGTCGGGGTTCTATCCTTCTCCACCCCAGCCGACCCCCCGCAACCTGTGCTCATTCCCAAACCCGGTTCGTTGGCCTGGTGAGAGGTGTGGCATCCAGCGCCTCAACCCTCAGTGCCACAGGGCAGTACGCACACTTTAATTAAAAAAAAAAAAAATCTTCTTCCAGGAGTGGATTACTCCTGAACTAATTTCAAAGATACAGGAAAAAGATAACACTTGCTACTCTCAAATTATGTTCCCCTTCCTCCCTTGCAAAGTATAAATAACTAGAAGTCAGTGAAAAAGAATAGTGAGGCAAACTAAATCTGAATATTTTTTGCAGCACCAGGTCTCTTACTCTAATATACAATAGAACTTGACTATTTTAAACAGCTTGACTAATTCAATTCTATTCAAGTTCCACTGCTTACCACATGTGAAGGTAATTTAATGGATAAAATTGCTATTGCCACAGAGTTTAATAGAGTATTCTTGCTTGTTGTCAAATTAACTCCCTCAGTAGTTCCCCTAGTGTCAGACACCAAGACTAATGTAGCTGGTTCTAATTATTATAAGTCTAGAATTTAAAATGCTTACACAGGAATAGACACTAGCACACTACAAGGGAATGAATTTGAGAACAAGCATGGAGGCTAATATAATTAATCTATGTCTCCTTGCTTTAATACTGAATGGGATGGCCTGTCAGTTGAATTTTCTGTTTAATCATTCTTTGAAATTTTTTGAGATTCTGCAATCTTGGAAGTACTATAGGTGACTTGTGATAATTTTTAAATCTGGAAATCATGCTTTAACAAAAAAATGATCACCCACAGTACCTGTCTCTTCATCCCTCTGTCCAACATCCTTGAGTAAAGGGATATCTGGATGTAAGGAATTTACTTACACCTTTCCAGCACGGCTTTAGGGAGAATTATAGTACCCTAGTAGCCATGCTGGAGGTCGCTAACGTTCTTCAGAGGACATTGGAAAGTTGTGGCTTGGTGAGGGCCTTATTTCTTGATTTATCTGAGGCATTTGATCTCGTTAAACACAGTCGCCTGCACTTCAGACTGAAGAATCTCATTTTTTTCATCTGCATTAATAGATTGATTTCTACAATATTTATCTGACAGAAAACTGTAATAATTGGCTGTATGTGTTCTTCCTACACCGACATAAATAGGGGTGTTCCCCAGGGATCTATCCTTGGCCACATGTTTCTGTCATCCAGTGTAAGGATACTTGCATTACCATGTATGCCGATGAAATTGGTTTATATTGTTCAGGCAATAACCCTAATCACATTGGTTTCTGTCTCCAAAGGGACTACGTTAAAGTACAATCATGGTTATGTGTTAATGGAATGTTATTGAACACTACCATGACAAAATCTTTGCTTTCTGGAACTCAACAAAAGCTTAAACAATTTTGGTCAATTTTATTTTTTTAGCGACTTGGATGGAGGTCAAACTGAACAAGTTGCAAATTTGTGCTACCTTCTATTTTTTTTTATCCAGTTCCTGACATATCAAGATTACACTGATTATGTGGTTAATTATGTGTGCTCTAGGCTGGGGAATTGTACCAATTGAAAAATTGTTTATATTCATTCTAGGAAAATTACATAGATACATAGATACTGTCAGCAGAAATGGGCCTATAGCCCACCCAGTCTGTCCATTTGAGCTTGTAAATTCACTTTTTTTGTTTAGAAGTCTGTTGCCCCTTACCCCTGACCTCCAGGATTCCCTTATGTCTATCATATGCATTCTTAAATCCCGTGATTGTTTCAGCCCCCACCAGTTCCTCAGGCAGGGTGTTCCACTTGTCCACCATCCTTTCGGTGAAGAAATTCTTCCTCACATTTCCTCTGAATCACCCTCCCTCCATCTTCATCCCATGCCCTCTAGTCCTGGAACATCTTTTTTGCTGGAAAATAGTGTTTTCCTGCACCCTATTTCTCCCTGTAAGGTACTTGTATGTCTCTATCATATCCCCTCTCTCCCTTCCATCCTCCAGGGAGTACATAGTCAAGTCCTTCAGCCTGTCCTCATAGGACTTGTGATGCAGTCCCTGTAGCATCTTTGTTGCCCTCCACTGAAACTTCACCATCCTATGTCTTTACATAAGTAAGGTCTCCAGAACTGCATGCTGTACCCTAGGTGAGACCTCACTAGTATCTTTCCTGCTGGTAATGCCCCTGCCTATGCATCCGAGCATCCTATTTGCTTTACCTCTTGCCTTTTCACAATGTTTCCCTACCTTGAGCTCATCAGAGATGATAACCCCAAGCTCAATTTCCAGCTTGGTGCATGCTGTATCCTCACTCCCCAACTGATATGTTGTTCCAGGGTTTTTGTGCCCCATATGCATTATTTTGCACTTTTTGCATTAAATTTCAAGTGTCAAACCACTGACCATTCTTCAAGCTTCTGCAGGTCCCTCCTCATTCTATCTACACCCTCTGGCAAGTCTGCTGTGTCACAGAGCTTTGTTTCATCTTTGAACAGGGAAATTCTGCCTTCTAGGTCCTGCACAATATTGCCGATGAAAATGTTGAGTAGGATCTAGGATCGGTCCCAGCACTGATCACTGTGGCACCCCACTGGTCACTCTTACCTCTCTGGAGTGACAGCCATTTACCACCACTCCCTGTGTTCTGCCACCCAATTACCCACCCACCGGCACTATTGTCCTGCCGACTCTCACATTCCCCAGTTTGTTTAACAGCCTTCTATGTGGCACAGTGTCAAAGGCCTTGCTGAAGTCCAGCTAGGCCACATCCAGGCCCTCCCGATTTTCTAGACCTGATTCATTTTGCGGGGGAGAGTGAGAGAGTGAGATAGGAGCACATCACTAGGCTCTCTATGCTTTGAGGAGGAGAGCGCAGAAGCAGGGAAGTTAAAGGCTGTTAAATATTTATAAAAGGTATGCCACCACTGCCTATATAACTCCCTTTCTAGTAAATCTTACTGTGATTCTTTGTGTTGTGCTCCTCGGTGTATTTCTGTTCACTTTCTTTAGGAGGAGGAGGAAGGCCTGTTAGCGGTGGAATACAGAGCTCCAAATTCAGTCGGACCCCGGAGCCCGGGACTAGGAGGTGGAGATACTGGATAGTAGCCGGTGATCGGAGGTCTGAGGAGCTCCGGAGCAGTGTGAGATCCATAGTGATTCTGAAGGCCAGTCAGAACGGCTGAAAGCACCTGAAAAGAGCCTCATGTTGCTAAAAGAGAATATTCTCCACGGCAAGAATAGAAAGAATCTGTAGAGAAAAGACCCACAGTGGAGTATAGTGGGAACCAGAGACTGATCTTATTAATATTAATTTTATTCTATTCTAATATCATCAGTTCTGGATGATGTTAATGTTCTATGATATTTTATGAAGGGAAATATTTAAATATTTTCTTTTCAGCGGGCTTAGTCTAACATAATTAAGGAAGCAAACTGGAGTTTGCGGTAGTTTATTTTTTGCATCTTTCATGATTGTTGATGATTTCATGACTTTTGATTTCTTTATAAGTGAAAATACCAGTTTTAAGAAATTAAAATTGTACTTAAGGTTTTTTCCCGACAAAGGCTGATATGGTCAGGTAATCACCTGAAGTTAAAGCGCATGCCCCTTATTCGGAATCAGTTACTGTAGACATATAAGTCTGAGCAGAACAAAACAGAGTTGTGCAGAATTGTGATACGAGCCGGTATAGGAGATAGTATTTTACTTAACTGCTGAAAACAACAGCTACATCTTCTGTAGTCAGATGGTCGGTTTTTTAAATTATTTCCAATCCCGACCATTAAATAGTGCCCTTTGTTCGGTGGCATTTTTTTGGTATCCGTGAGCATTCTCTGTGTATTTATATTGGTTTCTTTCCTTCTTGTTATCTGAATGGCTATAGAAGTAAAATAAAGCTGGAGTTTCAGACTACTCTGCGCAATTCACATAAGGTCTGTATATAATTAAAATGGTCTTTTTACATAAAGCAGCACAGAAGGCGTCTCTGGCTTTCTGGTCCCACCTATAGTGTAGCTCAAACAGGAAACCGGGAAACTAGGATTTTGCCGAATTAGTTGTTGCGCAGTTTGTACTCCTGTGGTTCGACCTGTTTCGAATGAAATTGCTCATGCAAACATTCGGCTATTGAATTCCTTTGAACACAGGATAAAAGTAAGTGTTTCTAGACCCTACTAAGTAAAGTATTAGATCTGTGGTATTTCTGTGCTAAATATAATTTTAAATTGTGAGGCCTTGCGGCTCTAGATTTAGCCTCATTTTAAGTATTTTTCGACTATTCTTATTGGCCTCATTTTAAGTCTTTTTTGACTATTCTTATTGGCCTACAGTTTATATTGCTGTACTGGTATTTTCACATTAAATAGATGGTGTTAAATTTAGTGCCATAAGTAGTATTATCATTGTTTTTAGTAGTTATTTTATTTTATTTTAGTTTCTAGTGATTGGACCGGAGGCAAATACACTGAATAATAGCTGGCAAAGGAATTGGAAAGTCGTTCGATATGGATTTTTGAAATTTCATTTAATCAAACCTGAATATACTTCTCATAAGGAAGCTGGGAGGACATTTTTGATTCCTTTCTAGGACTTTTGGGTATTGTTTGTTCCGAAGGATCTGTGTAGGTTGAGTAGGCTTTTAATAGGCTGTCTCTGGAAATATTGAATGCAGGGGGAACATCTTAAAGATCAGGCAGCTTTGTTTGAGCTAAGTAACACTCTGGGACATTTGGAGACAGTCTGTATTGTAATTTGAATTATAACTGGGAATTTTTTGAATTTTCTGACTTCCCTTTGTTTTTGAGCTTTTGGTCTTTTAAAGAACTTTATCGAGGATACCCTTGGGACATCGGGAAACTCATTGAATATTTACTGAATTCTATTTTTAAATTTTACACCGATATTTTTGGTTGTATTTGAATTTTATGTTTATTTTTGTTTTGTATAGTGTTTTTGTTTTTAAATAATAGAGTTTTGTTTATTAAAATATCCTTTTCCACATCTAATACTGCTAGAAAGGATATAGAAGCAGGTTGTGGTAAAGGATTCTGAAAATTAATACAAAATGGTCTATAACAGGAGTGGGAAAGCTACCACACATTATGGAGAAAACACTGAACTTACAGAACAATCAGCATCAGCTGTAATTCCCAATAAGGGAGGTCAGCCAATTATGAGTAAAAGTAAGAAATAATCTTCCCTGAAAGTCAAAAGAACCCCCAAAGATAAATATAAATAGAAGTGGGTAGTAAATCCTAATCCAGAACAAAATTCACCTTCTATTTCTAGCCAGATGAGAGGCGAACTTTTGGAGGGTGAACAGTTTCCTATTCTGTTACCTTTGAGTGAAAAAAAACAGGTATGCAACTTAAGATAACTGATCTGTGGGTAGGTAACTTAGAAGGGCCACATGATTTGTCTACACCAAAAAACTGGTTAGATAAGATCAAGGACCAGACAATTGTTACACCTACAGCAGAATGAATAAAAAAGACACCCAGAGACAGATAGACAAAGTTTTTCCCACTCAGATTAATTTAACCTTGGAAGTTTAGGAATTACATGATGGTATTTCATTTGACACCTAAGATTGGGAAACAAGAAATCAGGGTGACAGTATGGAAGATTTAGATAGCTGCCCACCGGTGGTATTTTCCTCTTACTCTTCATATTATCCACCTTCTTTGGTATAAGAACAGACTCCCAAGATTTTAAAGAGCCAATAGATTTGACAGGGGCATCACTGGTTGGAACTACTTCTGAGATTTCAGACCAGAAAATTGTGTCTAAGCATGACTCAAAGGACTCCCCTATGTCAGCACCACACCACAAACAAAGCAAATTAGAATATAAAGAACTTCAGAATATCATACAGAAAATTAATGTTACAATTCAAGGCTTAAGGAAATTGGATTGTAAAGAAAATGTGGATATACTGGAGGAGAAAGGAAAAAGAGTTGAGGAAGATATTTTGGGGGTGGATCCTGATAGAGAAGGTGTGTCTCAAGATGAATGCTCAGACAATAGAGATAATTTTATCAGGAACTTTACTCTTTCTAGGCAGATGATGGACCATCTAAAAGATAGATATCAGGGTGATGTGACTATCCTGGAGAACTTGGAATGTTTTGAAGGATGAAATTAGTAATTTGAGATCAGACGTTTTTTTATAATCAGACACTTTTGAAACAGTTGATTAATGGAATGCAGGAACAAGGGGTAAATTCTAGTGATAATGAGGAAGCTGCTCGGTCTGCTCATATGGGAGAAAATAAAGCAACTCAGGTGAACCTTCCATCTCCATTTAATAAGGAATATGTTTGTGATTATTATGCCCTTCCCGCTATGCTCAAGGGAGACAATCAAAGTAGATTGGATGAAATTAAGAGGAATAAAAATAATGGTAACAAGAAAGGTAAAGGGAAAAATAAGAATAGTAAAGGGCAGAAAACCCAGAATTGTGGGCTTGATAAGAACTTACAGAAACTAGACGAGAAGCAAAAAAAAAATCTGGTTTTGTACCTTGTATTGAAATGGAGATGGAGGGTACCTTAGTACACTCTTCTGCATTTAGAAATGTTAATTTGGATGTGATGGTACCTCCGACGTATGTTGTAGCATCAGATGGAGTTTTAAGCTCCCATGAGCAGCTGGAATTCCAGGATATAGGGGAGGCAGCAGGAGGGGAGACCGAGACCACCTCTATTCCCCCGACTAGTGAAGTATCAGAGAATGTGCAATATGTATATAAAGGTTTGGATAGACAGGAGGATATGTCGGCCAACAGAAAAGTGGATTTTAATATTATACAAAATAAAAAAAGAGGTATGTCCCAAGTTTCATATTTTGGGAGAAGTTACAGATACCAAAAACCAATCGGAAGTTCAAGAAACTGAATATTTTGTTGAAGTCTGGGAAATTGAAAGGTTAAAGAAGGAAACTCAAGGCACAATATCCAAATGGATAAATTACTTGCTGCATTTACAGGCATGTCAAAGGGAAATTTATGTAATGAGACCCCCTAACCCCCATTATCCAGATACAATTTTTTTGTACTGTAAATCTGAAAAGATTGTAAAGAGTATTTGGCAACAAGAATCCATCTTGAGGATAAAGATGAAGCCTCCCCAGCTAGTACCATTGATTATATTGGTCAATGGCAATTTGCATCCCAACAAAAGTATATATTTGGGATCTGTAAATGAACAGAAGCCAAAGGTTGGAGCTAAGGGTAATGATGAACAGGACAGAGACCAAATAATTGAAGTAATAGTGGAATTTGAAAAGAAACAGTCTGGTGCATGGGAATGTAAGACAATTTCCATCTTCGGATGGGATATAGGTAAAACAGACTCCATTAAGAGTATACAGGCAGAGGTAATACAATTTCTATCATAAGCATTGAAACTGAATCTGTCTAGCTCCTCTTTAAATTCAATAAAAGTTCATGGGATTATTTGTCCATAATCCCAAATTGATTTGGTTTTTAAGAACTCAGAACTAGTCAATTCTCTTTTACAGTCAGCTTCTAAACTTGACCCTCTGGGGATACATGTTGTACATCCAAGGTGTCTTGATAATAACAGGAACATTTTGACCCCCATTGGCTGAGTCAATGAATACTAACACATTTGAATTACTGAATATGATAGGCACTAAGTAACTGTTGGAGACACAGAATATTCCTGGAAATACAAATACTGAGAATACTGACTTCTCTCATATCAGCATCCTTTCCTGGAATACTGAGGGACTGCATCTTAAAATTGCAGAACCAGAATTGAGGGGTTTTCTTGAAAACATTGATATTTTGTGTCTCCAGGAAACATGGTGCTCCAAAATAATTACTCCTTTAATTCCAGGCTATATTGACTATATGATGGCTGAAGACAAAGGGAAGAAGTATGGGAGATTTAAAGGAGGTCTATCAACCTTTGTTCATACTTCCCTAAATTTGAAAGGTTGTCAGATGAGTCCCTTAACAAAGGACTATCTGATTATAAATTTGTCTGATGCCTTGTCTTGCAATAGACTTGTTATTATTAATACATGTTTATCCCTTTTAAGGAAATTAGATAAATATCAGGAATTAGTTATTTAAGGGTTAAAAGCTGAACTTGATAGAATAATGGGGAGAATGGAAAATGCCCTGATTATTCTTTTAGGATATTTCAATGCAAGAATCCCAGTAAGGCAAAGATCTGATAATCAGTCTCCTTTTTTATGTTTGCTTGTGCACATGCACAAGAAACATTTAGTCACAGCATTGGAGAGAAGTGGGGTTTTGGAGGTGAGGCACTGTGGGGGCCAATGGCCCCAGTGCCTTTTGAGGCTTGGCCCGCTTTTCCCAATATGGTGGCACACTGTTGCTGACACTAGTTCAGCCAGCATGCCACCACCTTAAAACGAATCTGCCGCTGCAATAAGGGAGTGACCTGTCATTGCAGGGCAGTACCTTGCTGTCCCTGATCCAGTTCATTTGCCAACAGGGGAGCCCAATCCCCATCAACATACTGTAACCCCCTCCCCCATTTGTTGTGTGCAAAGGGGGTGCCCAATCCCCCTTGGCATCATGTGCCCCCCAACAGTCTTTTTTGTTGCTGATGGGGGGCCCAATCCCTGTTGGCTTCAGTCCCCCCCTTCCCAGTTCAATTTGCTGACAGAGCCCACTCTCCATTAGCATAATTCCCCAATTTGTAGTGTGCCAAGGAGGTGCAGTCCCCTTGGCCTTCTCTCTATATGTGCCAACAGTGGTGCCCAACCCCTGTTGGCTACAGCCCCCTAAAAATTAGGGTGGCATGCTGGGAGCCCAGCTCAGTATGCCAAATGTCCCTGTTATAAAAAAAAGTCCCGCAATTTTTTTTAAACCCGTAAAACTGAAAACGATCCCTTGTTGAGTTCAGTGGCCCTTCCCCCAACCCGTGCCCACCCTCTGCACACCCTGCCTCCCTCTCACCCCATACTTACCTCTGGAGCCCAGCGTGATGATCTTCGGTGGACCGGGAACACGTCTGCACTCTTCAAAGCCAACTACGAACTGAAGAAATGCCAGTAAGCTGTATAATGGCATAAATAGGTGATTTTCAACTGTGATGCATATCTCAGGCATTTTGGGGCACAAAATTTTCAACATGGGGTTATTAAGATCCCTCCTCATGAATTCAGCCACTGTCATGGCATCATTCAGTCCTGAAGGCAATTTCTTGGTCACTGCGCGGAATCACCTTTTGGAACTGAGTAACAAAATGACAGTGCCAGTGTTCATGAGGTGGGCTTTCAAAAAGCCTATGTTTCAAATTTGGTGGAAAAAATTAAAATTACTCTTTTACAAGTGTGTGGTTTGTAGTTTATATGCATGCTTGTACCTTCGCAAATTTGTAATATTTTCACTCCAGATTTTCAACATTGCCATTTTTCCACACCTCCTTATGAACAGCATAGCTGTCATTTTTCACATGCTGGCCAAAATGTGTTTTTGCACTTCCAGCACAGATTAGCACAGTCACTGTGGGAAATCAGTGTTCGAGATACATTGAGAAAATCATAGTGACACTGTTCATGACCAGAGGACCTAAAATGCCTATGTTGAAAATTTGGTGACAATAGTCCATAAAATGACTGTTACAAGTGTGTGTTACTTATGCTCGGAAGTGTGCAAATTTGCAATATTTTCACTCCAGATTTTCAACATTGGCATTTTGCCACACCCCCTTATGAACAGTACAGCTGTCGTTTTTCATATCCTGCCCAAAATATGCATTTGCACTTCTGGCGCACAATGACGCGGTCACTGTTGGTAATTAATGTTTCAGACACATTAGGAAAATCATAGTGACAGTATTCATGAGCAGAGGTCACAAAATGCCTATGTTGATAATTTAGTGAAATAATTCCACTAAATGACTGCAGTACAAGCATGTGTTGCGCAGTTTCCACGTACGCTGGGAACTTTGAGCATTTTTAAAATGTTCACTACATATTTTCAACATTGCCATCTCTTCACACCTCCCTATGGATGGTACAGCTGTCATTCTTCACATCCTGCCTGATCTGTGTTTTCACACATCTGACGCAGAATGGCATGGTCACTGTGGGAACTCAAAGTTCAGGACACATTAACAAAATCACACTGCCACTGTTCATGAGAAGAGGTCCCAAATGCTTTCATGAGGTGGGGGTCACAAAAAGGCAGAGTTGAAAATTTGTAGTGCAAATACCAACAGATGCCATGGGCATAAGGGTTTCTAACCATAACATCACATCCTGTGCAGACTGACAGGCATTAGAGGTGTAACTTTAGATCACCAGCTGTAATGCTTACGCCATCCCACTCCCACCCTGAAGCCATTGACAGGCATTGAGGTGTGCCTTGCACTGTTCAGCCCCAGACTTCACCCCATTATCCTTTACTGCACCCATTTTAGTGTATGTCCTTATGAAATGGGGTGACTGTGAAGCTGAACACCCCAAGACACACCTCAACACTTGTCTATAGGGTAGGGTGAGGTGAAATGTCATGAGCATTATGTGCAATGACCCACAGGCACACCCCAATGTCTGTCCATCTCTGCAGGGTGGAGGTGGGATTGGCTTGAGTTCAATACTTCACTGCCATTCCTATTCTGCGTTTGTCTAATTCCTGTACATCCAATGCTAATATCAGCAAGCAAACATTCAGCATTGACAAATGCTTGTTTTATTTTTTCTAATCATTAATTCTCATATAGACTCACTCAGGCAATGCTTGGACAATAAAACTAATAAAAGTGGCAAAGAGATGGCAAAGCTCTTGGCTGAATTAAATTTTTGTCTTCTGAATGGAAGACTGTCTGGAGCTAGATCTGGGAATTTTACATACATGGGAATACATGGTTGTTCAACCATAGACCTTGTATGCAGTAATATGGAGACTACCACTAAAGTTGTAGACTTACAGATATTGGAAAGAGCTGAATCAGCCCATAGTCCAATCTTAATGAAAATGGGTTTAGATATTATTTCCCATAATAACTCCATTAATATTGAGGAAGATCTAGAGTTCATTAATGAAATAAAAGATTAAATGGGGAAGCTCTTCTGTCGACCAATTTTAAATAATTCTTAATGAAGGTGAGAATTTTGACCTCAGATCTGCACTTTTGAATATTACAGATTTTTCTACTATTTTTGAAAATTGGATTAAACTAGGATTATTACTACGCCCTCACTGTAAGACTTTGCAATTTGTTACTCACAAAACTAAAAGGAAGACCAAAACTTGGTATAATTTTTAGTGCCAAAAGGCAAAACGGGACCTAAATATCATGGTTAGAAAAAAAAGATGGCATCTTATTCAAAAAGAACAGAGAATATTACTAACTAAAGAGAGAATTAAATATAAGAAAGTTCTGGAAGAAGAAAAACATAAATATACAGTACACTTGTGGAATGAGTTAATGAAGTCAGTTTATAAAAAAGATAAGAACAAGTTTTGGTAGCTAGTAGTGGCAGATTTCCAGAAAGTGTCCCCCAAGGTAGAAGCTTTTATTACACCTGATGTATGGACCGCACATTTTCAAGAACTGTATTATTCTCTGAAGGAAGAGGCTTGACTTTGTGAGATTCATCCTCTGCCATCTTGTTTTCCATTGGCATTTTTTTATCTCACAATTTGAAATCTGTTCTGCCCTGTGCTTATTACATTCAAATAAAGTGCCAGGACTAGACAGAATTGTAGGTGATATATTTAAAACATTCCCGGATTGGTGTGCTTCAATATTTCAGGTTGTATTTAATACTTTTGTCCAAAGATGAGAATTTCCAGAGAATTGGATGGGTTCAATAATTTTTCCAGTTTTCAAAAAAGAAAATCCTAAAGATCCCAAGATATATCATCCAATAAGTTTGATCGATGTTTTTCAAAAAATATTTGCTAAAATTATATTGGAGAGACTCACTGGTTGGCTGGATACAAATTTTATAATCTCTGAGTTTCAGAATGGATTCAGAAAAGGGAGATCGCCTAATCAACATTGTTATGTATTGCAACATTTAATTAGGAAATATGTTAAGGTCAAAAAGGGGAAACTGTATTGCTGTTTTAGGGATTTCACTGCAACTTTTGACAGCATTAGCAGGAAAATTCTGTGACAAATTCTAGAAACTATAGGTTTAGATCCCATTCTTTTAGATATATTGATTTGACTCCATGAGAATACTTGGGCTAAGGTGCAGTATGACCAGTATGGTCATATTACCACTTGCATTAAAACAAATCTCAGAGGCCAGCCCGGTGGTGCGGAGGGTTGAGGTGCTGAACACCACACCTCACACCATGCCGGTGACCCAGGTTTGCGAACGGACTTGGGGTGCCGGGGTCAGAGTGGAGGAGGAGGACTGAGCAACCCAACAGATGCTCTCCTCTTCCAGGGGTGGGTTCCTGGGGTACCTTGAGCACCCAACGCCCTAATGCATGTGGAAGCATGGGCATCGGAGCACAGGCGGCTCTCTGGAGTTGGGGAAGGGAGGACGTTGTAGGCACTTCACAATGACTTGTGCCAGCATGCCATATGTCTGGGCATTAGTCCTGCATGCCGACATCCTCAGGGGTAGGAAGGATCAAAGGGGGGAAATGGAAAAAATTCCTCTCGACCCCAAGATGGTGATTGATCCAACTCCTGGACCACCTACCCATGGGTAAACCCCAATGTGCAGGCACTCTGAAGGAAGGAATATGGTAGGGGGATACAGGAGCACACCTAGCACTCTGGGGTCAGACTCTGTTTGAGGGTTCTATGGGGATGATCAAGTCTGAAGGAGTGGGGTGAGTGGGCAGTAAGGTGGAATAAAGAGAAAGTGTAAAAAAAAAATCTTGGTATTAGACAAGGCTGCTGTCTTGCACCAACTTTATTTAATATATACATAAATAGTATTCTTCTTGATTTATCCAATTTGGATTTTCATTCTCCTAAAGTTTTCAACTATCTAATCGATTGGCCTATGCGGATGATATTGTTCTTATTTTCACCTCAGCCATCAGACTGAGCAGGAAATTGAAACATTTCTTGGGCCTATGTAAAGAAAAACAACTGAAAATTAACCTTACTAAAGTAAAAACAGTTATTTGAGAACAATTCTTAACAAAAGCCTAGATTTTGGATAAATGGTGAAAAATTAGAATCATTACCTTACTTTGACTATTTAGGAGTAAGATTCATGGAAAATACGTTATGGCAAATACATATGAAAAGTATAGTAAATAAAATGAAATCTGCAATTAATGCAATTAGGATCTTTAATGTCAAAATGGGGAAAATGTCAGTTAAGGGAATGATAAGAGTCATTAATGCAAAAATTAAAGCTTGTATATTATATGCAGCAGAGATATGGGGAATGGAAAATTCAGGTTCCCTAGAAATAGTATGCAATAAACTATATAGATGCATTTTACTGGTTCCTCAGGGAACTCCATCCAGTATTATCAAATTAGAACTTGGACAATACTCCCTTTTCACCTTAATTAAAGAAAGACAGATTATGTTTCTACTTAAATCCTCTCTGTTGTCTGACAGATAGGCTTCCTGGAATGTGTCTCGAGGAAGGAATCAGATATTCAATTGTGGGGTTTCAGTTTCCCCGATGCAAATAATTAAAAATATTATTCTTCCATTAGGGTTAGGACATTTACTTAATTTTGTCTATCTGTTACCTTGGGATAAGGTTGTTCTAGAGATTAAGTCCAGGCTCCGAGATATGGATGTTCAGACTATTTTTTCGCAACTTGCTAAATTGAAAATGCAGAACTGGTACAAACAAATGAAAACGCAATGGGGTTATGAAGAGTATCTATTTAAAGTCCTGGATCTAGGACTAAGACGTCATTTAATGAGATTTAGGGTGGAAATGTACAAATGGGAATATATTTTATATAGACATAAACATGATCATGTACTTGAACCATTTTGTAAATGTACTCTTAAAGTACCTGATGATTTTAAACATGTTGTACTATTGTGTCCTTTGTATGAGAAAAATAGGAAGAATTGGTTGGGGGACATTCTGGGTGGTCTCAGACTCCCCTCAGATGATATTCTAATTTATCTATTTACTTCCAGGGACAGTAATGTTCTTATGAAGTTGGCAAATTTTTTGAGATCTACACATCTCTAAATAAGACTAATTTTAACCCCTCTCGGGCTATGAGATATTAATTTTGCACACATAAAAGTATGAATTGTGCTTTGTATGGAAATTTGTTTTACTAATGTATGTATGTATGTATGCCATATTTATACTATATTGTAATGTTTTTTGCCGATCAATAAACCTTTTTGTACTAGTACACTGCCCTTCCTGATCCACCTCCCTTGTCACCCAGTTGAAAAATTCAATGAGGCTGATCTGGCATGACCATCCCCTGATGAAACCATGCTGCCTTGGTTCCTGTAGTCCATTAGTAACCAGATATTCCACCAGTCTCTCCTTCAGTAGTGTTACCATGATCTTTCCCAGTACCGAGGTCAGGCTGACTGGTCTATAATTCCCCACTTCCTATTTGTTCCCACTTTTTTATAAGGAGACATCTGCTGTCCTCCAGTCTTCGAGTACCTCCTCTGTTTCCAGTGATTGGCTAAACAGGCTTGCCAGAGGTCCAGCCACCACCTCTCTTAGTTCCTTTAGGACCCGGGTATGCACCCCATCCGGCCCCATTGCTTTATCGACTCATTTCTTCCTGTTCTTTTAGGACCTTTTCCCGTGTAAAGGGACTTGTGTCCATTTCCATGCCCTTGTAAACCCTTCAGGCCTGTCACCCTCCCCTTCCTCAGTAAAGACTGAGCAGAAATATCTGTTCAGTATGTCAGCTTTACTGTTGTCATCCTCCATGCTGCCCCCATCCTCCCCTTCTGACTAAATCACTGATGTTATCTGTTATTGATTACAGCCTTTTAATGTATTCTTCAGCTTCTCTAATTGATCTTCAGTGAGTAAAAGTTCTTTATCACTCAGTTTGTCATTTTGCTGGTTCTGCCTACCTTTCAGCTCACCATTGTTCCTTGTACAGTAAACTGGAATAGCTTACCTTTGCACAAAGGGTGAAATAATTCAATTTACATAGAAACATAGACTTTGACGGCAGATAAGGACCACTTGGCCTACCCAGTCTGCCCATTTCCCTACCTATTGGATAAGCTGCAGATTCTAGTTAACCAACAGCCTACTTCCTGCAACCCCCACTATAATTGCCTTATGTCTGTCCCATGCATGTTTGAATTCCACCACTGTTTTAGACCCCACAATCTCTCCAGGAAGGCAGTTCCATGTGTCCACCACTCTCTCCATGAAAAAGAATTTCCTTACATTACCCCTGAGCCATCCCCCCTCTAACTTTAAATTGTGCCCCCTTGTTCTTACACATCTCTTTTTCTGAAAGATGCTACCCTCCTGGACTTTGTTGATTCCCTTGAGGTACTTGAAAGTTTCTATCATGTCCCCCCGTCCCTCCTTTCATCAAGGGTATACATATTAAGCTCTCTCAGTCTCTCTTCATATGGTTTCTGATGTAGACCCTGCACCATTTTAGTTGCCCTCCTCTTGACTGCTTCCATCCTGTCTATGTCCTTGCGTAGATGAGGTCTCCAAAACTGCACGTAGTACTCCAGATGGGGTCTCACCAACTGTCTGTACAGAGGGATAGCCACTTCCCTTTTTCTACTTGTGATGCCCCTTCCTATGCATCTCAGTATCCCCCTGGCTCTCCTTACTGACTTCTCACATTGCTTACCCACCTTTAGGTCATCTGATAAGACTACACCCAGATCCCATTCCATTATTGTTGTTGTTGGTACCTCCCCTGCTATTGTGTACTTTTCTCCTGGATTTTATTTCCAGGTGCATTACTTTGCACTTCTTTGCATTGAATCTAAGTTGCCATATGTCTGACCATTCCTCCAACTTGCAAGTCCTTCTCATCCTTTCTACCCCACCTTGTGTATCAACTCTGTTACAGATCTTTGTGTCATCTGCAAAGAGGCATACCTTTCCTTCCAGACCCTCTGCAATGTCACCTATAAAGACGTTAAGAGGACTGGACCCAGTACTGAGCCCTGAGGTACTCCACTGGTAACCCCTTTCTTCAGAATGTGTTCCATTCACTATTACCTTCTGTGTCCTGTTGTGCAGCCAGTTTGCTACCCAGGCTATCATCCTGGGACCCACTCCCAGGCTGGCTAACTTGATTATTAATCTTTTTGTGCGGGACTGTGTCAAATACCTTGCTAAAGTCTAGGTAGGCCATATCCACAGTCCCTCCCTGGTCTATTACTTTGGTCACCCAGTCAAAGAAATCGATTATATTTGTCTGACATGACCTTCCTGCTGTGAATTCATGCTGCTTTGGGTCCTGTGCCCCGCTGGCCTCTAAGTACTGAACAATTCTTTCTTTCAGAAGTGATTCCATCATTTTCCCCACCACTGTGGTCAAACTAACAGGTCTGTAGTTTCCTGCTTCTGTTTGCTCCCACTTTTGTGAAGGGGAATCACATCTGCACTCCTCCAGTCCTCAGGTACCACTGCATCCTCTCATGATTTGTTAAAAAGTGTGGTCAGTGGTGTCACTAGATCCTCCCTTAGTTCTTTTAGGATTCTAGGGTGAATCCCGTCAGGCCCCATTGCTTTGTCCACTTTGAGTTTTAGGAGTTCTTTCAGGACTCTTTCTTTTGTAAATGGACTGGCATCAACCCCACTACCCAGAGTGCTTCTATTGTTTGGTTTAGGTAACTCCTCCTCTTCTTCTTTTATGAATACTGAGCAAAAGTATTCATTCACTATAGCTGCCTTTTCACTGTCTCTCTCTGTGCCCACCTCCACTCTCCTTTATTATTCTTCACTATCCTTCCATTAACCTTTCTGTGCTCCATAATGTACCTATAAAAGGTTTTATCCCCCTTCTTAACTGAGTTGGCTATCTTTTCCTCAGTTTGGGCCTTTGCTTTTCTGACTGCCTTCCCCACTTCTTTCTGATTTAATTGATACAGTTCCCTGTTGTGCTCCTTCTGTGATTCCTTATACTTTTTGAATGTAGCCTTTTTCCTCCTTAAACTTCCCTGACACCTCTTTTGAGAACCATAGTGGTTTTTTTATTCCGCTTTGTTTAACTGCGTTCAAAAAAGTTTCATAATTCTCAAGTTTCTTTTTTCTTTTATGTCTAGTGTCCATGAATGTACTAATCAGCATCTTACTAGATCAGTACATGCTAGTGCTTTCTTCCCCCTCTTCATCATTTGCAGAAAGATTTTTACCTGGTCATGTCATTAACTTATGGAATATGTTGCCTAAATCACTCTTGTCTATTAATTTCTTGTATGTTAAGAAATATTTACTGTAAAACAATACTGTCTGAATATTTCTCCATGTTCATGTAATGACCCATGATGTATTGTGTAGCGTTTTGCATTATTTTATTATTTTTGTATTTGTTGGGTCTCCCAAGAAAATAGACTTCTGCTGCCCTAGGATATTTTCCCACTCACACATTTTAAATAAAAGTAAAACATAGGCCAATTATTCTTACTTCTTTTTTGAATAAACTAATGTAAACCTTGCTGATGGAAAGACTGGAAGAATAGCTTGACTGTAACAAACTACAAAACTATAGGCAACATGGATCCATAAGGGGAGGGTGGGGGTCATGCCAGATGAATCTGATCAATTTCTTCAATTTGATGACCAGAGAAATAGATCAGGGTTGGACAGTGGATGAGGCCTATCTGAACTTTAGCAAGGCATTTAACACTGTGCAGCACATGAGACAGATAAAAACATTGGGCAGTCCATGGGTGGGATCTAAAGTGGTGAACTGTACTAGAAACTGATTATTGGATAGGCAACAGAGGTTGAGGATAAATGGAACTCACTCTAGTGACCAGTGGGGTGCTACATGGCTCAGTACTGGGACCAGTCCTCTTCAATGTCTTCATACGCGATGTTGTAGAAGGACAGAAAGGGAAGATATGCCTTTTTATGTGGATGATAAAATCTGCAATTGGGTGAACACTTGGGAGGGGATGGAGAGAATGTGCACGGATCTTGGGAAACCAGGGGAGTGATCAAGGGCTTAGCATTTGGGGCTCAATACCAAAAAGTGCAAAATCATGCACCCAAGGCACAGGATCCCAGTAGCTGCATATTGGATGGTAGGGGGTACTGACAGTTACTAAGCAGAAAAGGGACCTGGAGATTATCATGACTGACAATCTAAATGAGTCAGGGCAGTGTGGCAAAGCAGTGGGGAGGGCTTTTGGAATGCTGTGGTGCACATAGAGAGGTATCTAGAGTAAAAAGGGGAGAGGGTACTGCCACTGTACCACTTGCTTGTGAGAACCCACCAGATTTCCTGTACAGTTATGAATTCCATACCTCAGAATGGATATAGACAAGGTGGAGGCAGTACAGAGGAGGGCAACTATTATGGTGAAGTGGTTGCATGAGAAGCCCTATGAGGAGAGACTGAAGGATCTCATCAAGACAGGAGAACAGGAAGTGACATGATAGAGGCCTACAAGTACAGTACCTCACAGAAGTGAACTGAGTGCAGGAGGGGTGTCTATTTCACATGAAAAAGAGTACCAGGACCATTGGGCATGCAATGAAGCTGGAGTGGGGGAAGTTCAAGAAAGATGTGGGGAAATACTAATTAACAAAAAGGCTTATAGATGCCTGGAACAGACTGCCATCAGAAATGGTGGCGGTGGAAACAATGGGAGACTTCAAGCATGCATAGGATAAGCATACAGGTATGTTAGTAACCAAGCCTGAAGGAGAGAGTGTTGCTGAAGACATGTGAGGGCCTATGGAGACAGATTGGGTATAGCAAATCTAAGCAGATTGGGTGGGTCAAGCTGTCCTTTTCTGCTGACAAATTCTATTTTTCTGTGTGTATTACCTTAACTTATGTGACACTGAATTTCAAATGTCACATTCTGGGCAAGTTTTCTAGTCTTTACAATTCCTCCTTCATTGTCCAGACTCCTTCCTTGCTGTTAAGCCTACCATGGATCTTAACATTATCTGTGAAAAGGCAGATCCTCCTCTGAATATGTTAAAAAGGTCTGGTCCCAGGACTGAATCCACTGACACTGCACTTGTCACCTCTTTAACCTTTAAGAATTCCCCACTGATGATCATCCTCTGCATTCACCCCATCAGCCAGCTTTCTACCCATATTGTTCCCCAACAGCCAGCTTTCTACCCATATTGTTACCCTATCTTTCACACCAAGATTTCTTAAGCCTCCTATGGTGGACAGAGTTGATAGCATTGCTAATGTCCAGGGATAGTATTTCAACTACTGTACTTCACTGGACAAATTAATTACAACATTGTAACATTTGATTAGGTTTGTCTGGCATTACGTCCCCTCATGAGCTCTGGCTGCATGTTATCCTTGAGATTGTTTGCTTCACAGTTTTCTACTGTCCATTCCTTTAGGGTGGCTTCTAGCAATTTCCCCACTATGAACATGATGCTGATTGGTCTATAGTTTTGTGCAGCTTCCTTACTGCCACTCTTTTATGCAGGGGCACTAAATCTGCTCTCCTTCAGTCTCTGGGTACCACTCCAGTGTTTAAAGAGCAATTGTAGGTCTACTTTAGTGGTGCTGTGAGCAGCCATGCCATCCCACTCAGCACTTATAGTGCTTCTCATCTGGTGCTATAGATTAGCCTTCATTTAATGCTTTCAGTCCCTCCAGCACCCGTTCGTTGCTGATGGGAACACTATTAGAACCCCTGTCTATAGCTACTATTTGGTCCAATTTAATAGTCTGGCAGTGGGTAACCCTCTTCTTTTATGCAAAAAGTGAACAAAAAATAGTTGTTCATTATGTTAAATTTACCCTAATCCCTTTCCTCCCACCCCTTTCTGTCTTAGTCATGAAACTATTCCCTCTTTCATGATTAATTCATTATAGTTTTGTGTGGGTATTTAATAACTGTCTGTCTCTCTGTCTGTCTATCTATCTAGGTGTGATGACAACCGAGATGGCAGCCTCATTTTTTGCAGTGGTTCTACCCCGGTGAACTCACTAGTAATCCACCTGAATAAACCATCCACGTTAGCATTGAAATGTGGACTGGTCTTACCTGAGACTCCAAGTATTCATTGGGGTCTTTTTTGCTCAAGTTAACCCACTGTGTACTGTCAACATCTAGAAGCAGTTTCTGGGCAGGAGCAGTGTAGTGGTGGGGCCTCTGTAATCCCTTGGCTTTTCATGCCTACTTTGCTAATGGCCAGCGTTCAAGATGGTGACCACCCAGGCATGACTCGGAGACTTAAAAGGACTCATGAGTATGTTAGAACAGATCTTACAGGACACTATTGCCTTAACACTACCTCTGTGGAAACTAATCTCTGAGTTGAATGAACTCTTGGGGTGAATGGCTGGCACAGCATCCTTTCTGCAGGCAGCTGAACAAATGGAGGAGTTTGTCCACACAGCGCTTCAAGGCCAGGCTGCACAGATTAACTATCTCTTTTCTAAAGTGGTTGATGTGAAATGTAGGGCCCAATGAAACAATATTCATTTTGTTAAGTTTCCAGAGGGGGTTGAGGGCACTTATGTTTTGTGATTTTTGCAGTACACAGTCCCTAAACTTCTGAATGCTCCTGACTACTCATTCATTGAAATCAAGTGGACTCATTGGTCCCTGGCCCCCAGTCTTTCAGCATTGGGCTCATCAATGATCCATCCTGGCTAAGTTACTCAAGTATGTAGTGAAAGAAAATGTCTTAAAGCTTGACAGGATGAAGGGCCTCATCAATGGCAAGGTCACCCACTTAGCTTGTTTTTGAACTTTTCTGCTGAGCCGACACAGAGATGGAGAGTCTTTACCCTAGCCAGAAAGCAGCTAATGGACATGAGAATCAGTTTGTTCTGAATTATTCTGCATGCCTTCAGATTGCTGTCAGTGATGTCCTGCATGAATGCTCGACCCCAAGGTGGCAGTGGCCCACACATCCCACCTTCAATCTGACACCTGTGGGGTTTGGAGATGAGTTGTTTTGTAGCAGGAGGCCTTTTCTAACCAGATACCTATGGACTCTCCTACTCCACTTTCACAAGAGCAGCTGTTAGTGAAGTCAGAACCATCAGTAATTCCAGAGTACACACTGCCACAGGAGGCCACCACAGGAGACCTTGATGGTGGCCAAGCAGCAAAAAGTAAGAGGTAAAACCAGAAAAGAATTGACTTCCCTCCAAGTTAGTGTTGCTGTAGCTGCAGCACAAGCTCCCACTCTTTAGACTCCTCCACAGGGTGTGTCGCATCCCCAGTACCCCAAACTGATTTCAGGCCCTGAAATCTCTCGGTCCACAGACTGGTCAGCCAGATCCTGCACCTGCACCTAAAGATCAGACATCTAATCCATCTGCTGTGAAATATTGGTCGAGGGCTAAAGTGGCTGCCTCCTCACCTGTCCCTGCAGGTCTCTCATGTGGGCCAGAGGAATCTGCTCTCTCACCAAAGGAAAACATCCTTCCTATCCAAGGGCCTGTATGGAAGGCTGATTGATCATGACCTACAGTATAACATGCTAGGATTGCTGCTTGAGGTTTCATGTGCAGACTGAGGAACACTGGGGTATGAGACTGCTATGTGGTTTTGAATGCTATTCCTGAAGACTGAATGTGTGTCACACATAGTGATTCATAGGATCTTTTCCTGATTCTCGTTGCTTATCTACTTTTTGCAGAGACCCAGACATTTTTCCACCATAGAGCGCCTCATGCCCAAATACCTTCTATTACCAAGGCAGACATCCTTGTAGTGGCCACAGTTTGAACTTAGGTATTAAAGTGGCTTGAGAGTTGAAGCAGAACTGTACACTGCTACTAGCAGGCAAGGACATGATGTTGCTGTCTTTTATTGGCAGCTATCTTAACTAATTAATTAATAGCCTTCCCCCTTCCTCCCTCCTCAGGTAGCCCCTGACCAGGGCTTCTCCAATGCCAATTGCTGCACCAGCGCCCACAGCCAGAAGCCCACCTGCCTACAAATCCAGGTATGGACAGTTCAGCACAGTCAGCCAGCCAGCTTCTTCTGGGGACTTGGCACCTTTTTTCAAACAGGATCTTCAGCAGTCCAACCTTCTTCTGTTAAGGCTGTTGTTAACTTTTACTCAGACTGCAGTTCTCTGCTGCTGTTACTGTGCATTTTGCCCCCCACACCCCCAGCACTCTTTAAATGCTCTAACTTCCATAAAGGCTATGCCACGTGTGAAAAACTAACCAACTGATCCTCACACACAACCCATATGTTTTGATAATTTACAGTTACTGACTCTAGTGACTGCTGTGGTTACTTAGCTAGGCAGATTCTCTTTTTTTCCTCCCCTAATCTCTACCCCTGCTTTGCTCACCTGCCACTTCTGTGACAAGTCAGCCAGGCATAGATTCTAATTTCCCCGGCAGCTTTGCCAGGCTTATATCCAAATCTCTACCCCTGCTTCCTCCTCTGTGGCTCCCTTGATTGCCTTATACGTCTTTCTGCTACTGTCTCTCCCAAACCTTTCACCAGCTTAGCCTGCCAATATATTTTCAAGTTTAAGATCTCTTCCCGCTACCATTGTCAATGTTGATTCCTGATCTCAGGCTGTCTCCCTATAACTCTCTTTTGTCTCCTGTTTCTTCTCCTGCAACTTACCCCTTGTGGAACTGAGTCCTCTACCTATTTGCAGAGACTGTTTTCTGCCTTTATAAAGGGGCCTTACTCTTCCCAACTTGGGCAGCCACTTTCTCTATGCACCTTTTCTGCCAAACATGGCAGAGTTTCTCACTTTGCTGGGGCTATTTGTTCTGCAATCGGACGCCTGCCACTATACTGGGACTATACTCAATCACCACATGGGCAGGCACCCTTTTCCTTCACTCTTTCACCTATCATCTCTTTTCACAATGAAGCCACTATTCCTACCCCTTGTGGTTGCCTCTCTGATAGGCACCCTTCTCATAGATAACCTCACTGCCTGTATATTATCTCATAACCAGCTGGACCTCCTCCACGTGTCTGTCAGACATCCTATCTGTGCCCCTCTCCCCTTCCTTTAAGGTAGGAGTTAACCCCTCTCAGACCCCTCTCTTTCTCTCTGTTTCTTAACAAACCTTGAGTGTATTCTACTTGGTTCCTTCTTGTTTTTCCCCTCCTTCTCCCCTCCTTTCTCCTGCCCACTGTGCCCTTATCACCTCCTTCTCTCCTTGCTCTTATTGGCAGGAGACATTGAGTCCAATCCTGGACCTGTGCAACCCTCCATCCCCTCTATGGATGCCACTTGGGTCAAATCCCCTGGCTAAAAATTGCCCATATGAATGTCTGCAGTCTCCCTGCAAAATACCCTGATATTGAAGCCTAGGTTTCCCTGAACAAACCTCACATCCTCCGCCTCACTGAGACTTGGCAGAAGCCACTGCACCTGGATACCATGTTCCAGTTGCCTGAATACTCACTCCTGAGCAAAGATCAACCTGACAAAAAAAAAAAGGAGGAGGTGCTGCCATATTGGTCAATGAACCCCTCTCTGCCTCCACCACCCTCTGCTCCTACAATGCCTCCCCCAGTGAATGGCTCATCATTGAAGTTACCCAGGGCTCAACAAAAAACTCTATCTGGGATGCTGTTACAACCCTCCTAATGGACGTGTAGAAGGCCTCCGCAGCCTCCTAACAGGGCTCGTATCACTTTTTCCAGCTAGAGAGACAATCCTTCTTAAGGACTACAACCTCAGTTGGCTCAGTGCTCTGGAACCAGATTATACCAGCCTCCTAAATCAGTACAATCTGGTGAAAATCATCTCTCGCCCTACCCATTTCAATGCCCACAACTCAAATCACACACTCCTCAATTGGGTGATCACAAACTGTAGAGACAGAGTTGCCCAAGCTGGCATGCTATCCAATTCCATAAGTGATCATTCCACCTATGCCATTTGGTTCTCAAAGGCCTCATGCCCTCCCCCAAAGTACCTCTCTTTCCAGAATTTCAACTGCCCCAATACCTCCCACCTCTTCGAGGACATCAAGGCCGTAAACTGACAGGACCTCATTGCTTACAATGATGCATCTATGCCTGCCACCTACTTCATCAGTGCTCTTCTGGACATCTAGGATCGCCACTTTCCTACCACTACTTGGTTTGTCAGAGGCAGGAGCTCACCAAAGACCTACTACCCCTCATGAGGCTGAGGAACAAAAAATGAGCTGCCCACAAACTGATCCCCTTCCCAGCCCTGTGGAATGAGTACAGGCACCTGCAAAATAGATGTAAATACATGGCCAGATCATTAAAACAGGAGTACTACCTCCAGCTCCAGAGAGAGAACCTGGGCAATCCTAAAAAAGTTCTGGGACTCTATAAATTCTTTACCTAATCCCTGCCCACATACCCCCATCCTTTCACATGAGTTATCCTTCTAGCCCTCTGACAGACCCATTGGCAGTCACTGAGGCATTAAATACCATGTTCTCTGACCTGTCGGCCCTCCTCTGCAATCTTCCATCCTTGTGACTCTGCACTCCCTCTCTACCTTTGAATCCCTTCCCTAGTGATACCCCCTTCACCCCCCTTTCTACTTTTCTATCATTTCCACTAAGGTCACATCCAAACTGCTAAAGAAGTTGCCTAATGGGTAGCCCTGTCTCCGATGGCTCTCCCCTGTCTTTCTGAAACTTGTCTCCCCTCCTACAGTATATGCAAACCTCTCACCTTTATCTTTAATCTTGTACTATCTACAACCACCATGCCTGATTCCTGGAAGTATGCTAGAGTAGTTCCTATCTTTAAATCTGGTGACCCCCACTCCTCCGATAACTACTGGCCTGTATCCATTATCCCTCACCTAACTAAACTTCTTAAGAGGATCGTCCACCAACAACTATCTGAGTACATTGCCAAATACAATCTCCTATGTAGCCAAAAGCATGGCTTCCATAAGCAGCACAGTACTTCTACTGCCCTATCACATTTTACTGATCTTCTCCACTCCTTAAGCCTATCCAAATTAGCCTGCCCTGGTTGCTTTGCCAGGACCACTGACTGGTTCCAGAGTTGCCTCTCAGGATGCTCCCAGTCGATGCGCATTGATACTACCATTTCTTCATCCTTGCCAGTCTCTATGGGAGTTCCCCAGTGCTCCATCCTGGGTCCCCTGCTCTTCTTTCTGTTTTGTCAACTCTCTCCCTGCTGACAGCTTTACCTGTCACTCACTCACTTCTCTATGCAGACGACCATGTCATCTATCATAGTGACAAGTCCCTCTCGAACATCTCCTCTGTTCTCACCCAAAACTATTGTTCTGCTTATAACTGGTTCTCCTCTAGTCTGTTGTTGGTCAATTCTAAGAAAACCAAGGCTATGTTGTTTGGTCGAACCCATTCCTTAATAAAACTGTCAACACCAACTCCTCTCTCCTCATCCACCCCCCTGATGGCCACACTCTTGAAAACGTCTCTTCTTTAAAATACCCATTGGTAACGCTTGACCCTCCTCTCTCCTTCAAAAATCATGTAAACTAATTAGTCCACAGAGTAAATACAGTATGAAGCTGGGAGCGGCCTACTGACTAAAGCCCTTCCTAACAAAGGATGCACGCTTGGCCATCGTGACAGGTAATCTCCTCCCTTTCAATGATTATTGCTCCTCAATTTACTTTCAAGTCTCAACCACCCTATTGATTAGATTCTCGGGAGCTTATATAAGTGCTTGACACGGCCCCCCATCAGCCCTTTATTCCACACACCACTATAACTTCTATCACTCCCTTAGTTGGCTCCTATTGAGAGGTTGCTTTGACTATTCACTTTGATGTTTTTTGGATACTACCTTTAGGTGTGAAAACACTTCCCCTCTTTCTCTACCCTGTTCAACACTAGAACCCTGATGAGACTGCTTCACTCCTCTACTTCCCTCACCATTGAGGTACCTAGGACCACCAATTTGGATGGACAAGCTCTCTTGGTGGCAGCCCCCGATTTTGTGAAATGGGTTACCCCCACCATGTGAATTGCCCAAATTTATCAAAATTTCAAACAAAACATGAAAGCCTGGATTCTAGACAAGAGTCGATGCAGCTGCCTCACTCGCTAACACCTCACACACTCACCCATCCTTTCCATCCCCTATTCTGCTTTTTCCCCACCTTTCCAGCTCTGGTTGGGTATGTTGGTCAAGTTGTGGATCATTAATTGAAGTGGGGTCTCCCCCCTTTTAATCTACAAGTGACACAGTATCCCTGTGTGTGTGTGTGTGTGTGTGTGTGTGTGTGTGTGTATGTATATATATATATATATATATATATATCAATCTATCTTCTGCAATGTCTCGAAACTGTAATAATTTGTTGCATTTGTTCCTCTGACTGGAGAGTTTTACTGCTGCCTTGTACCTAAACTTGTGTAATCATTGTAATGTACTGCATGTCAATGTAACCTTGTAAATAGTTTTACTACTGTAATGTTTCTACCTATGCCTTCTAGCCTGGGTCATGCCTGTAAACAGTCCACTGGACCAGTGCACCTACCCAGTTATCAAAGTCATGAATAAATAAATAATCTTTTGCATGGCATGCCTACATGGACTTGAATATCCTTTCTGGTTAAAGTTGAACATCTATTTGGCTTACAAGATGTTCTTATGTTATTTGGTATGTTGGGGTGAGGGCAGTGTCACTTGCTGTTGATCAGTGGGAGCATATGATAACTTCTGGGGGGCTGAGATGCCAGCCTTTCTGCATGGGTGGTTTAACAATCTCTGCTTGGTCTCAGTATACTTCTGCACCTGCAGACCAAGATCCACTTTCCCCAAAGCTAGTAATGCCTGTATGTCTCCTGGTTGCAGCCCCCCCTCCAAGACTTACGGCTGTTGCATCACACATAATTCTCCATTTGGCTGCCCTCCTTAAAACTACATCTTTTGCCTCAGGGTTTTTCTAGAGCAGCTCAAGGATGGGGGACTGCTTAGCTCCTGGGGACTTGATGGTGGGTGCCTACGACTCCAGTGATTATATGGCCAAGAGCCTCCAACTGGTGAGTCCAGAGCAGTTCTCTGTGATAACATACACCCCCTCCAATGTCAGCCTTGAATCTACCATGCCCCAGGCCCCGAGACCTCTATCCCCTGCCCTCCTGAGTCCAGTAAGAGAATCCTGTAGCATGGAGGTGCTGCTCCTTCTTGTTTCCCCAGACCATCGTAGAGCATGATGGCACCAGCAAAAATGCACATGTTCATTATTGTGGGTGTTCTTCCTCAGTTTAAATATAAAGGCATGTCAACTCCAGATCTGGAAACCCATGGAGTTCTTGGGTGCTTCAAGAAGCACTGGAAGTGCTTTGTAAGGCCGACGGGCAAAGGAGGTACACCTCCTCATTTAAGATATGGATCTTGAACACTGCTATTCTCTAGTGATGACCACAGTTTATTGGTTATGTGCTAGCGAAGTCACTTAGCCCCTGGTGGTGATAGAAGATGCAGCTGAAGGTGGGGGTCCTAATTTTGACTGAGATGTCTTTGTTGCTGAACATCTCACATCCCGTCACAGGTCCCCCCCCAGCTTGACTGTTACTGGAGGCTGGGTGGAACTCTCCTTCACCTCTTGTGTCCCCAACCATTCTCCTTCCCAGTGACATCAGCACAGGAGTTGCTATAAAATTCAGAGGCGCTGCAAACCCCCTTACCTTGCAGACTGGCAGAAGAATTTTTCGTCATGAAAGAAAGAAGAATTTTGGTTCACAAAAAAAGATTAATCTTGCATGATCTGGAAATTCTTCTTTAGCATCAGACATATAAATGAATGATCCTATTCAGTCCACTCAGTACTGAAATTCTAAATCCTTATAAATCAGGAACTTGTTAGCATTTTTTCATCAAACCATAATCTCTTTCAAGGGCAAGCCCCTTCGGCTATGAAATGTTCAGTACAACTTCATAAACTGTCTGGGCTTTAGGTGAGAGCAAAAGAAAAAACCTAAACCTGTCTTTTACACTTTTTGCACTATCTGTATCTCAGAATTCAGACATCTGATTATCATGAAATTTGCCAAATCAAGGGACCTTTCCTGAGACAAGGAACGTAAAACTTCATGCACTTCTGTTGAATGGGGCAAAGTTATTAAGGTGCACAGTTAAATGTTTAACATTAAACAGCCTACTCAACCCTACCTATAGGGCCACTACCACACCTCTATTTTTTATATGTTTGTATGCCTGAAGGGGTCACCTCAGTATGCCACCACCACCACTCAGTTGTAGCCTCAATTGGTGTATCTCTAGGTTTTGTATCCCACCAGAGTCACTAGTAACACAGTACAATGCTCCACAGAAAAGGGGAAGTGACCCACCCTTACTGCACTGCTGAGAATCACTTTGCATTTAATACGGTATCTGTGGCCTTCCCTTCAGAGACAACACAGTTTTTGTCAGTTATAATCCAGTTATCTGTACCTCAAAGGACTCAGTCACAGAAGCATGAAGTATCAAACAAATACTTTTGTATAATTTAATATACTTTATTATATTTAAGATATGCAGCAAACACAACACAAACACATTGCTAACAAACACTACTCACTAACAGAAGCACTACTATTTTAATATACAAATCAGGACAGCCCCAACCCACCCACCCCACCCTTTGACAGAGGTAAATAACTAATACTGTAAGTCTGCCATAAAGTAAAGTGCTCACAAAACAATTGAAGGATCCACAACATCCAGGCAACTTAATATCACAGATGTGGTAATTAGCATAAATTCAGCAAAATGAAAATTCTGGATCTACAATAAGTGATACTCCAGGAGGAATTAAAGAGAGAATAAACTGTTTAATTTGCCCCATTTCTTATTAAACCCCATAATATTATTTCCAAGATTGGCTGTCAGCCTCTCGAGCCGGATGTTACTCAACAACTCATTAAGCCACTCAGTATATGATATATCTGATTGGTCTTTCCAGTGGTGAAGCAACACTCTCAACAGAGAGCAATCATGGACAGATGGTATCTATGATCTTTAACCCCAACCCCAGAATAGTCACCCACAAGGCAAATTTCAGGCATAAAATGTTCCACCATGATGAAAAGGGGGTCAACCTCTGACTTTATCATGTCCCATAAAGATGCAGTGTTGGGGCAGTCCCACAATATATGAAATAAGTACCCTTCAGCTTGATTGCATCTGGAGCAAAGAGGGGAGGAGAGACATCCCATCTTATGGAATATGACCGGTGTAAAGTATATGTTATGAAGGATGTAGAATTGGGTATCTAACAAATAATATTTAATACTTAAAGATATTTACACATACAGTATGGGATATTACAGTAAGACTCTGGGGAACAGTAATTCTACAGCGATAAAAAGAGCTTGCCACACAAGACACCTTGGTGAATCAGGGCAGACTTAAACCTTAGATGGTAACTGTTTGAAGTCCTGATGCTAAATACCCAGTTTCTTACAAAACTCAAGTTTTACAAGGTTTCCAAAACCTGTCTCCACCCACCCTTGTCAGTCGTGTCCTATGACATCACTTCCATGTCAGTTCTTTGTATCTCCAGGGACAAGTTCCTTAGGAAACCAGGCTGATCTGGGCCTTTGGAGTTTGCATATTCCAAAGTACATTTCATTTGTCCTACCTCAGGTCTCACACACCAGGAGTGACTGCTCCAGTCATTTACCTGAGCTCTTCACATGACATGAAAAGGCTGTTTTGGCTTAGAAGCATATAAGGGTTGTTTTGATTTTCATGCTATCCACTAACTGGTTAAGGGTCCTGTAGTACAGGACAAAGAGATTGTACTCACTCTCCAAAGTTATCTGCCAACTAACTTAATTTCATTCCCCACACAGATCCATACAAATTTATCAATACAGCTAGAAGGTAATAAAAAACAAAAGCTACAGTACAACATCATATGGCAATTTCCTACACCTCCCCCAAGGGAAATAAAAAAAAATGTAAACAGAAAAAAACAATCTTTTAGAACATCTACATGATGTCTTTTTTTTTGGTTTTGTTTTTTATGTGAGCCAGCTGGCTTACATTGCTATACCTTCAGTTTGCTTTTTCTGTGAACCCCACATTAGTTTCACACAGAAAAACTCCAAAATAAAAGGGGCACTGTCTATTGTTTAGGCAACCCATCTGTGTTGCCATGCTGTGACTCACTGTGGTGCAAAATGTCAACAATATAGGACTGCAGCACCAGGCTCCACATTAGTAATTTTGGGTTCTGTGTGGTCCTGTGCAGTCATGTAGGGAGGTTATGGTCAATGAAACAAGTAATTCTATTAAGGGTGGGGCACCAAACTATTTTCCATGATGTGCAGTAGGTTGCGTTCCAAAATGTAGTTTATTCAGAAAATTTGCATTAGGCATACAATATCACCCTCTATGTTTCATCTACAATTAAGGCTTCTTCAGGAGATTGCCTAAACATTCTAGGAAAAAATATATAAGCAATGAATAAGCTTCATACTCCAAAACTGTCAATACAAATTTACAAGGACTGTTTACTGTAAGTAGATGTTGCCAGTTACTTACAGTTTCCTGGATATGCTAATTCACATTAAATCTCAACTTCTTACATATCACGTGGATGCCTGTGAAATTGCAAGTAAGTTTGTTGTCTTATGAGATAAAACAGTTTATATCTGTTAAGATTTGTAAAGTGACATTTACCTTCAGCAGACAAGATTATCCTGGAATTTTTTTTCACAACCTTTGGAGCTTTGTTGTTTTTTGTATCTGAGATACATTTTGTAATAAAGGATATTGCACCTTGATATTTTTCACTGGCTGTTTCCCTGATTCACGGGTGATGGAATGCATGATAGCTGGACTGTTTTGTTTCTGTAGCATCGTAGTACCATGGTGCAAGATTTACTCAGTTTGGAAAAATTCATGTAGGCATTACCATATCCTGAGGCCATGGTTGACCTCATTGCTGTGCCACATTTTTGGTCATAACATTTTCATTTGAAACTGAATAAATTTTGTGAGAATAAAGTCAGTGAAAGTCTGTAAAAATCTGAGTTTTTGAATGTTTTGGTTCAGGATGTGTGTCCAATAACTGACCTATAGTTGTAACTCCCTTTTCATGAGGAATGGAGGTACATAAATTGCATACATCTATTGTAACCAATATGCATTCATCAGGAAAAATGAAACCTAATTGCTTTCAAAACATTTAAAAGATGTGTTATGTCTTTAAGATATGTTGAAGTATTTCCACTAAACGTTGCAAATGGTAGTTAATGTAATGGCTCAAATAGGCTGCCTATGTCTGATAAGATTTGCCTTCCTGGAGAGTCTGATTCTTGTGTATCTTTGGAATGGTATAGAAATTGAAGTTCTAGGGTGTGATTGAAGCAATAAGTTTCCTACCCACTTTCTCTGTCAATTGTTATTTACCATCTCTTCTAGCAGAAAAGGCAGCTCACTTTTGACTACTGGTGAAGGGTCCCTTTCCAGTGATTTATAATTCTTTGAATCATTCAAGAATCTGAGACACATTCTATTGTAATGATGGTAATCCAGTATTACCCCCCATCCCCTGGTTTGGTAACAATCTCATAATCTCTTTTGAGACTATTCATTTTTTTTATTTTTTTTTATTTTGGTCTTTGGTAACCGGGTAAGGCCCACTAGGAACAAGTGCCTGTTTCCAGGGGCAACCTGGGAGCACTGGGTGGTTAAGTGACTTGCTCAGAGTCACACAGTATGCAAGTGGAGGTTGTGAGAATCAAACTCGGGTCTGGTTTGCTGGATGTATCAAGCTCATTCACACCTCGTTCCTCTAACTGCTAGGCTATACTGCCAGCCCGATGCTATTCAATGCTGTACATTCTTGAATGGTTAAATTATCATGTTACGGTGTCCTGCTATGCTCCATCTTAAATAACTCAGGTATTTCTGCTTCAGTTGAAGTGGCATAAGTTTCTATTGAGGGATTCTTACCACTTGATGTGACATAATTTTACATCTAATTCCCTTTGAATATCTCTTGTATACTGAGCTGCAGGGTGCACCCCCTGAAACTATGATTTCAGTCTGCATTGTCTAATAAATCTTTGTGCTTCACATTAAAGTTCAGATGAGTTCAGGGATATATATATATATATATATATATATATATATATATATATATGGTGCAAAAGGCAGGCCCTTTGATAGTACTGTACTGCCATTTCTGTAGCGTAAATAGATCTGGAATTTTTATTAAAAACTGATAGTACCTTGGTCCTGGTTAGGGTTTGGGGTGGGTGTCTCCTCACCCTCTGCCTTGTCCTATCCCTTCTCCTACCTACACCTCCCCAGAGCTCCTCATCTGGGACTGGCCATCTGACTCAGGTGCAGTATTTGGGATCCTGAATGTGTTGTTACTCCTGTCCTGTTGTGTCTGTGGATCTAAATTGTGTCTCTGTTGCCCTTAAAAATATTTCTGTGGAACTTCTTGTCTGTATCTTCTGTAATTTGGATGAGTATAGCTGTTGTCACTTTCAGTGTTGCTGCCTGCTGCCTCTGTTGGTAATTATAAGGTTGTTTGTGAATACATTTTTTTGTATGTGTGTATACCTTATTGTCTCTGTAATCATTAGTATCCCTTTGAAACTTTCAGATCTTTTTTTTAATCCCTCATTGTATGCTTATATTTTTTTTATTTCAAAGTTTTATTGAAATCTTCTAATTGTAATTTAACTTTTAAAGTCTCTTCGTCTTTTCGGAGGTCCTCAGCCATTTTTCCCCTTTCATCTATAATAGCCTCTATGACAGCACACATGCATTCCACAGAACATTTTTTCCATATTTCATCCCATTTAAGGTATAGCTTTGTTGAACTGTCACTGAAATTGTCCTCCACATAAGTCTGTAGCCCCCTTGGTATGTTATATGCAAAATATTCAGCTAAGGTCAGTACATGCCATTCCAAATGGCAGTCATAAAAATGTATAATTTTCTATATTCTGAGAAAGATGTTTGCTGTTGTCTACCAATGTAGTAGAGAAAGCCCTTTCTCCCCTAAGTAAATGTAACAGTTTTGTTTTTATCTACATCTGTGAAAGTTAAAAAATGGTATTTTGCTCCTACACTACTTCTTATAAACCTTTTATAGGTATATTAGGGAGCAAAGAAAGACCAAGAGTGGGATACTGAGGCTTAATAAAGGGGACGGAATGTGGGCAGAGGATGGCAGTGAAAAAGCAGGGATACTAAACAAATACTTCTGCTCAGTATTCACAAAAGTGGAGGAGGGGGGAGGTACCTGAACCAAACAAGAGAAACACTCTGGATGGTGGGGTCGATACCAGTCCATTCACAGATGAAAGGGTTCTGAATGAACTCTTAAAACTGAAGGTGGACAAAGCAATGGGGCCTGATGGGATTCATTCCAGAATCCTAAAAGAACTAAGGGTAGAACTAGTGACACCACTGACTACGCTGTTTAACAAATCATGGGCGGATGGGGTGGTACCTGAGAACTGGAGGAGGGTGGATGTGATTCCACTTCACAAAAGTGGGAGCAGGACAGAGGCAGGAAACTACAGACCAGTTAGTTTGACCTCAGTGGTAGGGAAAATGATGGAGTCACTTCTGAAGGAAAGAATTGTTGAGTACCTAGAGGTCAGCAGGGCACAGGACCCAAGGCAGCATGGATTCACAGTGGGAAGGTCATGGCAGATGAATTTAATAGATTTATTTCACTGGATGCCCAAATTAGTAGACCAGGGAGGGGCTGTGGACATGACCTAGCTAGACATTAGCAAGGCATTTGACACAGTCCCACACAAAAGATTAATATACAAGTTAGCCAGCCTTGGAGTGGGTCCCAAGATGGTAGCCTGGGTAAAAAAATCAGCTGGGCAACAGTACACAGAGGGTAATAGTAAACATAGTCCACTCTAAAGAAAGGGGGGTTAATAGTGGGAAACTGCAGGGTTCAGTACTGGGACTGGTCCTCTTTAATGTCTTTATAAGTGACATTGTGGAGGGACTGGAAGGAAAAGTATGTCTCTTTGCAGATGGCACAAAGATCTGCAAAAGGTTTGATACACAGGGTGGGGTGGAAAGGATGAGAAGGGACTTGGAAAGGTTGGAGGAATGGCCAAATATATGGCTGCTTAGATTCAATGCAAAGAAATGCAAAGTAGTGCACCTGGGAAACAAAAACCCAGTGGAAGAGTACACAATGGGGGGTGAGATACTAACAACAACTAAAAATGGAAAGGTACCTAGGGGTAGTTATAGCAGATGACCTAAAGGTGGGTAACCAATGTGAGAAGGCAGTAAGGAGGGCTGCAGGGATACTGGGATGCATAGGGAGAGATATGACCAGTAGAAAACAGGAAGTTGTTATCCCTCTGTACAGACAGTTGGTGAGACCCCATCTGGAGTACTGCATGCAGTTCTGGAGACCCCATCTCCATAAGGACATAGACAGGATGGAGGCAGTCCAGAGGAGGGCAACTAAAATGGTGCAGGGTCTGCACCAGAAGAAATATGAAGAGAGACTAAAGGAGCTTAATATGTATAGCCTCGAGGAAAGGGGGACATGATACAAACTTTCAAGTACCTCAAGGGAATCAACAAAGTCCAAGAAAGTAGCATCTTTCAGAAGAAGAGCTGTGCAAGAGCAAGGGGGCATGATTTGAATATAGAGGGGGGATTGCTCAGAAGTAATGTGAGGAAGCATTATTTTATGGAGAGGGTGGTGGACGCATGAACCAGCCTTCCTGAGAAGGTTGTGGAGTCGGATATAGTGGGGAATTCAAGAATGCATGGGACAAACATAAGACAATTCCAGTGGGGGGTAGGAGGAAGTAGACTGTTGGTTAACTAGGATCTACAACTTATTCATTAGGTAGGGAAATGGGCAGACTAGGTGGGCCAAGTGGTTCTTATCTGCCATCAAATTTTAAGTTGCTATGTTTCTTATGATGTCAAAAGCTTCCATGTTCAAGGGCTGCAAATTATGTGGAAAATGCCAATAAGTTTTAAATCCAAAGAAAAATATCTGCAATTTTTAGACCCAAAGAAACTTAGCATAAAATGACAAAACACCACTGCTTAACATTAATGTAAATTATAGCTAGTTAAACAGGAATAACTTCTCAAGGTGTGATTAACTAGGTGAAGAATCCAAAATCTGTGGTAAATCACTATGCATCCCATTGTTAAAATCAATAACATTATAGGAGTGTCTTGCTATGCAACACAAGCTGACAGGAAATTGATACAGTAAAGTCTGTATGCTGCCAACTCCAGAGGCAATGTATGGAATGAGTAATTCTGTGGGGGGGGGGGGCACAACTTTTTTTTCTGTAATATGCAGTAGTTTATTGAGAGAGCTTGAGACAGGCATACAGTATCATTCTCTACATTTGTAATTAAGGCTTCTTCAAGAGATTGCCTAAACATTCTAGAAAAAAATATATAAACAATGAATAAGCTGCATACTCCAAAATGTTCAATACAAATTTACAAGAACTATTTACTGTAAGAAACTGTGGCCAGTTATTTATAGTTTCCTGGATATGCTAATTCCCATAAAATCTCAACTTTGTACATATCATGGGGATACCTGTGAAATGGCATATAAAATATTTTTTCTTACGAGATGACACATTTTATGTCTGGTAAGATTTGTAAAGAGACAGTCCTCTTTACCAGGCAAGCTCACTCTTAAATTTTTTTTATGGAAAAAATCCTTTCTCAAAAATGATCGAATTGGCCCCTACCTAGCCATTGCAAACATAATGTCCATGTATTACTTCTTTTGCCCCTTATGCCTAAAAGAATCCTGAAAGTTTTAAGAAAGCTTACTATATTTAAGTCTGCTTATTGGTTGACTAGGAGCCAGTTATAGACACAGTCAATATTGCTGTTCAGGTGGAAATTTACTGACTAGACTTACAATTTGTCAGCAGTTTTCCTCATTCATTTCAAAGCATTAGTATGCAGCAGTGGGGCTGAGCTGAATGAAAGTAGCTCCATTCATGCTCACTGCCCTGGCCCCTATGCATTTCAAGTCATGTGTGATGATGCCAAAGATTAGTGTTCAGCACCAAAATCAGTGCTAGAAAATTGCCTGGGCAACGCAACACAAACTACAGCTAAAAAAAGTAGCTGTGATTCAGGTCCAGGTAGGTGAGTCATAAATGAAACTGGGAGGTCTGGTGGTGAATTTTTGTACAAGTAAATGTAAGTCCTTGTATTTTAGTAATACTTTGAAGCAGTAACCTAAACACAAGAGATGAGAAATGTTATTAAAAATAGTTCATCCATTACAGGTGTGTTCCAATATAATGGCTTATGATAAACCATACAGGAAATAATGCACCTAATGTACTTTAAATTCTAGACATAAACTATACAATAACTGATATTGAACTGAAGCATGCGAGAAGAAAATGCAGATCATCTTCTTTTCCATGTTTTCAAGGTATGAATGTCTTTCATGCTCATGTAGGCTCTGCCCTACTGCCAAAAGAATTTAAAAACATAATTTAGAATACTGTATGAATATTGGACTCAAACCTTGCACTAAACTGGACTTGGTCTCAGTCTCCTGGAAAGCTCATGAATTTTGTTATAAGAGAAAGGACCTGTACATCAAACCTAAAATGAAAGCCATCTTGACTTCTTCCAGCCTACGATAGCCAGGGCAACCAGGGTCAAAGAAGTTGAACTCTGAGGCTAGTCGGCTTCCATTCTTCTACCATCTAAGCTGTGCATAGCATCTGTTTCCAGGGCAGATGTTCAACAACAGGCTGAGCTTGCTACTAAAGATCCACATTCAGCAGCAGTGAAAAGACTTGCAATTGCCAAATGTCAAGTGATTGCTGCCTGAGCTGTGATCCTGTTTGCCAGCATGAGTTGTTAACTGTGGGAATAAGCCATAGTGGATGCAAAACCTGTGGTGATCCATTGAGTTAATGGCAGAATTCAACCTGAGACTTTAGACTTGCATTTAGATGTTGTAACTGTACATAGTGCCTGACCTTTACATTCTGAATACCAGGAAGAGCATGGATGATGTAGAGAAGATGCAAGGATAAGCACACTGTAGACAGTGATTACTGGAAATGAGTTTCTTGAACTCTCTTTTGCTTCCCCATCCAGGATCATGTCAGCATGTGAAACATAGAAACATAGAAGTTGACAGCAGATAAGGATCACTTGGCCAACCTAGTCTGCTCATGTTCCCTACCTACTGTCACGCTATAGACACTACTTGATCTCCAGCTTTACTCTCCCCTTTTCTTGCTTCTAAGTTTCCCTTATACTTATTCCACGCCTTCTTAAATCCCTTTATAGTTTTTGCTCCCACCACCACCTCATGGAGGCTGTTCCAGGCATCCACCACCCTTTCTGTGAAGTACTTTTTTTTACATTTCCCCTGATTCTGCCCCTCCAGCTTCATTGCATGACTGCTTGTTCTTGTGCATCCTTTTCTCTGAAAAAGGGTTCCCTCTTGAAACTTATTTATACCCTTGAGGTATTTGAAAGTCTCGATCATAACCCCCCTCACTCATTTCCTCCAGCCTGTACATATTGAGATCCTTAAGTCTCTCCTCACAGGGCTAGTGATGCAGATCCAGCACCATTTTAGTTCCCTCCTCTGGACTACCTCAACTCTATGCCCTTTCAGAGATGAGGACTAAAGAACTGGACATAGTATTCTAGGTGAGGGCTGACAAAAGATTGTTACAGAGGTATCACCACCACCCTCTTTCTGCTAGTGATTACCCTCCCTATGCACCCTAGCATCCCACTGGCTCTCCCCACTCCCTTGTCACATGGTTTGGCCACATTTAGGTAATTAGATATGATAACACCCAGATCTCTTTCCTGTTTAGCGGTTGCCAGTACCACTTCTCCCATGTTGTACTGTGATCCTGGATTTCTACACCCTAAGTGCATGACTTTGCATTTTTTTACATTGAAACTTAGCTGCCACTTTCTAGACCACTCCTCCGACTTACCTAGATCTCTGTTCATTTTTTTCCACCACCCCCAGAGTGTCCACTCTATAGCAGATTTTTGTGTCATCTACATAAGACATACCTTCCCTTCTAGTCCCTCTGCAATGTTGCTTATAAAGATATTAAAGAGGACTCTTCCCAGTACTGATCATTGCGTCAACCCACTAGTCACCCTCCCTTGCTTGGAGTGAACTACTTTTTCCACTACCCTCTGTCACCTATCCTCCCACCAATTTCTTACCCAATTTACCACTTTTAATCTTACTCCTAGGCTGCCCAGCTTGTTTATGAGTCTCCTATGTGGGACAGTGTGAAAGGCCTTACTGAAATCTAAGTACGCCACATCTACCGCTCCACCCTAATCTACTTCTCTGGTTACCCAGTCAAAGTAATCTATAAGATTAGTTTGACATGACTTCCCCCTAGTGAATCCATATTGCCTCAGATCTTGTAATCCACTGGAATCAAAATATTCCACAGTCCTTTCTTTCAGTAGTGATTCCATTAATTTCCCCACCCCCAAAGTCAGGCTGACTGGCTGGTAACTGCCAGCCTTCTCTCTGCTTCTACTTTTGTGAAGTGGTACTACAGCTGTCTTCCTCCAGTCCTCCGGGGCCATTCCCGTTTTCAGTGAGTAGTTGAATAGGACTGTCAGAGGTACAGTCAGCACCTCTCTGAGCTCCCCCAAAAACCTTGGATTTATCCCATCTGGCTGCATTGCCTTGTCCAGCAATAGAAGAATATGATTTTAGAATTCTTGTGTGTTAACTGCTAAACTGTATATTAAGCTACAATTTTGTACCTCTCTCTCTCTCTCTCTGTCACACACACTTTATTTTTATTATTATTATTATTAGGAAATATCTTTGAGCACAGATGCTAAGGTTCCACATCAGGGTCAGTACAACACAGTATACAAGAAAACAACACAGTGAATAAAAAATCAGAACAGATAGAGCAGCAAGCAATACCTAGCAAGAGTATTATTCACATTTACAGCAGCCTTGTAAGGAGAGCACCATCGGAAGTGATCTTTTAAAATGAACAAGATTTGAAAGACTAAATAAGTGTCCAGCAATTTGTTTGGGCAACCAGCAGCCCTAACAACAAAGGAGTACAGACTCTTTGTTCTATAGAAGGGCAATGCTAAAGTTTTCCTTGACATACTCCTGGTGTTGTTTTGGTTATCAACCAAGGCAAGCATTTTTTATATTAGTAGGGGAAGACCCGGCAGTGCCTTCTTCTCTAATAAGCATGTTTGGTACCTGATTCTGCTAGGTAGTGATAGCCTCTTGGTTTGGATATATAACTTACAGCTGTGGGTTACATTTTCTGCCCACAAAACAAATCAGCAAGTATTATTGCAGATCATATTTATCCTATTCAGAAAAGACTCACTTGTCGCAGAGTAGAGAGTGTGTCCATAGTCAGTGAGATCAATATTGAGCTAGACACAATCTGATGTCTTGCTTCTAGAGTAAAACACCAGTATTTATGAGTTATGAACAAGGCTCACAGTCTCCAGTTTACTGTTATAACCAGATTCTCCAAGTGCAGGGAAAAGGATAGGGTATCTGTGATAGGGTGGGTGACCCTACCCCAGTTGGAAAACTGTAGTGATGGTTAAAGCAGCTCAGCTTCAACAAAGTTTACCCCATGATACCAAATTAAGGATATGTATAGCATGCAGTAGTCCCTGAAAGTAAAATAAAGTTGTAGTTACGTTTTTCTTCCTCTATGTAAGTCTGTTGTACTTTATATTTTGTTTATCTTTGAGCCTTGCTAGCTGGCCACTATCAGGGTAATCTTCAATCTAGTTCATGTTCTGAAATCCCCAACCCCAAAGAATGTGGCATGCTGGTATACAGAGATCACCATAAGAAGTATTACATGATGGTTTGCTTTTAAATAAGAGTAAAATAAGCTGTCCAAGGGGTATAATCTGCCAGCTAACAAATGAATAAAGTTCTCCTTGCTGTAGAAACTCTCAGCATGGCAGTTTGGCTATGTAATGGGAGGATGCAACCCCCCCAAGTACAAGTGTAACAAAGTGCTGAACAGTAAATCTAGGCAAATATACATGTGCTAAATAGTTTGTAGTTTACAGGCTACTGCTGATTTTAGGAAACAGTTGAGACTATATTTCTATGAAAGAAAACATGATATAAGGAAACATTTGATAGCTTCAGAAAAAGAGATGTGTATAAACTATAAAAGTACATCAGGATAACAGTTAAAGGTTGAGTTCATCTCTAGAAGATTCTATGCTTTCTAAAGGTAGTTTGTACCTGGAAGCTGGGAGTTTGGAGGCTCCTGGGTCTGTGTTTCTGCTGCTGCTGCTGTCTCAGCAGCTGCAGCCATTTTAGAAAGATGTTCCCTTAGGGAAGGACTGGCCCTTAATTGCATTAGTATACAGGGAAGGCTTGGGTCTTGTTCTGCTAGAAAGTGATTAGTTTAAAGGGATGAAATTTCTGAAAAGGTTATTTGTTTGTATATTATGTTTATGTTTTTGTAAGGGGTTTAGCATTGTGTAACAATTGCCCCTATATATATGTATCCTGTATATTTCTTTGAAAATAATGCAGTTGTGTGAATTATAAATCCGGTATTCCTTCAATTGTTTAATAGAACATGACTGATAAATCATGTGACACCTGAGCTGTATATAAGGGATGCTCAGGTATCCTACAATTTAGATTTACTTTGGGCTGAGGAGCAGAGAGGAACCTCAGGGAGAAGCAGTGTGGAGCCAGAGAAGCAGCCAAATGTGAGAGAGACATGCAGTGTTGAAGTACTGAGATCCTGGTTACCCAAAGGTGAAGGTGAGGCAAGCTTAAGGTGGAGTTCAGGTTGAAAGTCCTGTAAAGCCTAAAAGCAAGGAGGAATCACTGTGGCCTGGGATTGGCCCTGGACCTCCAAAGGTCAGGTTTGGGCTAACTGGATGCTAGAAGCTGCTCACTTGGAATTTATCAAAGGGAGAGGACTCAGACTGGTGAGAAGCTGCAGAGGCCTGAGTGGGCAGATACTCAGACTGCAGAGAAACTTGTAGAAACCCAGGGGGTATTGGCAGGGTGACCATACCATGTGATGGGTTCAGTTCCTGGTCTCTAGAGGGCATTGTAAGGTCCAACTGCAGTGTTCTAGTGAGAGGTCTCCTAGCTAAACTCCCAGCCCATACTCTTTATTGTTTTTCTTATAGTAACCTGACAAAAGTTTACATCTGAAGATGCCATCTGTACAGACCTGGCAATAAAACAGCACCTCAGGGTGTTTTACATGATATTTTATGATTCCTGCTGTCTTCTGAATCGAACCCCGTGACAGTATCATCTAAGAGTAGCCTGAGGTATTTAAAAACTTCAACTTGCTCCAGCGTTAAACCCTTGGCATTATAGATGTCAAAGCGGGTGCTTTCTTCTTCAGATAAGGGGAAGTGAAGATCATGGACTTAGTTTTTGGATAGTTCTGGACCAAATTATTGTCTGAAAATTAATTTTCAATATTCAAAATTGCACTGGAAGTCTAATGTCAGTCTTCCTATATCAGGGCGTCTAGTATAGATTACTACCTCATCTGCATGGAGGAGAACATTAGCAGCCTGGCAAGCATTTGGCAAGTGAGTTATAACAGGCTAAATAGTAGTGGGCCCACAATAGATCCTTGATGTACTTCAATGGATACGTTCCTGTCAAGAGGGCACAAGCCCTCGATTTTTACTTTTTGTGTACATTTTGACATGTAGCTTTCAAACCATGCTACAGTGTCCTAAGATAGACCCAGATTAAATAGTCTGATAAGCAATGGTTTATGGCTGACAAGACCAAAAGTCTTTGGCAAATCAATATAGATAGCCCCAACCATATCTCCGCTATCCAGGATTTCATGCAAATTGTTGGTGTACTCAATCAAAGAAGTATTGGTACTATGTCACTTCCTGAACCCATGTTGGACACATTGGACATCATATTTTTCCAGGTAAGAGATGACTTGGTCAGAAACTATTTTCTCAAGAACCTTGGAAAGCAAGGAGAAGATAGAGCTTGGCCTGTAATTTTTGTAAGTTTGATCACCACTTTTGAATACAGTTGTGACTAGTGCAGATTTCGATTTCTCTGGGAACTGAGTACCACAGGGAGAAACTGAAGATTTTTATTTAAACAGGGTATGCGAGCTTGTTGAATGCCATAGCTAGCAGTTTCATATCTAAGGCATCCGCCCACCCTGGTCTTGCCTAGCATCTTTTTAATTTACTTTAAGGTATCACTTTCTGAAACTGACCTAAAGTAATATTTAGGGGACCATGGTCTTGGTACCTTAGCATGTTCAGATCTACCCCAGTGCCGTTACAGAATTTTGTTGCAGGACCAGATGAGATAAAAGAGCTTAAATCTATAAAGGCCATATTAAATCTGTTAGTAATCACTTCAGGGTCTAAGATCTCATTCCTATCAATCATTAGCATTGTTAGTGACTTCTGTTCTTCTTTACCTAGCAGTTCTAAAACATTGTTCCAAAATGTGTTACTATTATTCTAACTTAGCATTTGTTGGAGCTTGCAGAAATTCTGATTTTTCCATTCTTATCCTCCAATTTGCACTTGTTTCTTAGTTTGCAACATTTTTGAAGGTATACTATAAGACCCCATTTCTCATGCCAGGGCCCACCATTCGTCCCTCATTCACATGGACCAAGATTTCTGTGGAGATTCAGATTGTTGAGGTGCCCCTTACCTTGTATCAATCTATTCTAAATAAATTGACTGACAGGTGCATGTCTCAGTTGTCATATTTGTATCCATTATGTGCACTGAGTTGCTAGTTGCTTGCCACTACTGGTAAAAAGCCCATGTTTAACTATGTTTAACTATAAAAAAAACATATTTAACCCAAAGAATTTGAGTGTCTTGCCCTCAGGTTAACACAATCACCTGGAGTGGCCCTATTGGTAGCTGGATGCTATAGGCCGCCTGCTGCTGGTCTTAGTCTACTGCTGCACTTTCATTTCCTCCTGGAAAATGCAAATACTTAATGTGTCAATATGGGGGACCTAAATCTCAACTGGAATGACACCTGTGCCAATAGGCTTAAGGATTTCTGTGATGAGCATGGGTTAACTCATATCACCCCTCAGGTCACCCCTGAGGTCACCCAACCTAGTAAAAAAAAAACCCTGGTCATACTTCCTTATTGGACCTTATGCTCATCAATAAGCCACATAACATCTCCCACACAGGGGTCTTCTGTAATGATCTGAGTGACCACTGTGCTGTCGCCTTCGTCAGGTGTTCCACACCCCTTCCTTCCACCTCTACCTTCAAATTAAAGCACAGTCTAAAACACTTCTGCCTCCCTCCCTTCCTGACAGACCTTTGGAATAATATGTGGCAAGATTTCTATCTCACACCTTCTGTGACCGAAGCCTTCTGCATCTTTCAGGATCTGTTAACAATGATAATAAACAAACATGCTTCCCTAATAAACGTCAGAAAACAGGCACCTGACTGGTTCAGCCCATCCTTAAAAAGGGCTTTGCAGTCCAGAGACACCCTATGGAAAAGGGCAAGAATGTCACAGTTTGATGCAGATTGGCTCTCCTTTCGGGTAGCCAGGAACGCTTGCACTAAACTGGTCAGGGCTGAAAAATCATGGTTCTTTCAGTCCGCCCTTGAGGAAAACAAAAATTGCTGTGCCAAGTTCTGGCAAATCCTGAGAGAGGTCGAAGGACACTCTGCTGCCACCCCAATCCCGGCCAAAATTGTGAACAATAACTCCTATACAGACAGGTCTGAGATTCTCAATCGACTCAATCATTTAGCTCCTGCAGGCCTTGCATTCAATGCCTCTCCTGTCAGCAAACTGTGTGCCCTAAGCACCACTAACATAGTTACTAGCCTTGCCCCTGTCCCCGGTACCGGCTGCCCTCCCTTCAACTTACAGCCAGTATCCTTTAAGCAGGTGGGGGACTTTCTCATCTACTTGGATACCAAAAAGAGTGCTGGTGCAGATTTGTTAAAACCTTTCTTTCTAAAAGCAGGGTTCTATTATCTAGCAGTTAGAATCACTCACCTATTTAATAGCTCGCTTATGCAAGGGGAGCTACCACCCAGCTGGAAAATTGCACATTTTGTCCCCTTGTTCAAGCGGAAGACCCCATAGACCTGAACATTACAGGCTAATCTCGATTCTGGCTGTGCTGTCCAAGCTATTAGAAAAAATCATCAATTCACAACTGAGGGAGCACTTGGATTGCAAAAACATCCTCACCCCAGCCCAGTCGGGGTTTAGACTGAAGTATACCACAGTGTTGGCTCTAGCCAAAGTGTCTAATGATTGGTTAAAAGCCCTGGACAGCAAACGGCACACCTATGCTCTTTTTCTTGATCTCAGCAAAGCATTTGACATGGTTGATCACTCCATTCTGCTTGATTCTCTGGGTATCATTGGCCTAACCCCTGCTGCATTAGAGTGGTTCCATTGTTACTTCTCAAATAGAAGACAACAAATTAAAGCACAAGGGGAACTGCTCCCACTTAAAGTTCTTCCCCGAGGTGTGCCACAAGGTTTCATCCTGGGGCCCATCCTCTTCGCAGTCTACGTAAACTACATTGACTCTGGCATCCTAACAGGGAAATAGTCACCTTTTTGCAGATGACAGTCCTTTATACAACCAGCCCCTCATTAGATATTGCTCATAAGGAGCTACAGCAAGACTTTATCACCCTCCAATATAATCTGTTGAACCTTAAGCTTTTGCTCAATGCAAAAAACAAAAACAAAAGTCATGATTTTCTCTCTGCTCCCCCCCTCATAATATGGGGACATCTGGCCTCCCCCAGATTACCACCTTCCTTGGTGAACGCTTGGAAATAGTGGATAAATTCAAATATCTGGGAGTCTAGTTGGATAACAAACTCAGTTGCATCACACATTTGTGTGACTTAACACAAAAATTAAGACAGCACCTTGGCATATTCTTCCGCATAAGACATCTCACTCTTGAAGCTAGGAAGCAGCTGGTTCAAACAACCTTCCTACCCCTGCTTGATTACGCAGATTTTCTTTACAGTCACTGCCCCAGTATGCACTTGAGAAGCTTGATGCACTTTACCATCGAGCCTCGAGATTTATACAAGATATGGCATTCCAGACTCATCACTGCCTTTTGTACCACGCAATTGGTTGATCATCCCTCCTTCTGATGGGGCAAATAAACACCCTTACATGGATCCTCAGGATGCTCTTCAATAAACTCCCTCCCTACATCTGTAATCTGTTCGAACGGTCAACAGGCATATATGGCCTATGGAATTCCTCCCTTGTCCTCCTCAAGGTACCACGAACAAGGACTCACCATGGCACAGCTGCCATCAGCTCCTTCCTACCATCACTTTGGAATAATTCACAAAAAGTTCTTAAACTCCCCCATCTACCCAGCCCTTATGTATTCAAACAATTGCTTTTCAGATGCCTGAAAACTGCATGCGACTGTTTCTGGTAATCTTTGATACACAATTTGAATATACTCTTAACTTATGGATCCTCCTGGCCTCCCTATTCCCCCTGTAGACCGGTAGCCCCTTAGGGTAACTACCCCTCTCCTAGATCCCTCCCCTCTTCCCTCCCTATGGCAACCCCCCCCCCAAGGGACTCTAACATAGCAGGGTTACCCCTCCTTCCTCTTATGTGTTTCTATCCCCCTTCCCACTGTGTCCTATGTGCCGCTGCCATCCTCTCATGCCTCACTCTTTTATTGTCTCCAAACATTCTATGATGCAGTATCTGTGTATGTATGCAGCCTTTGTTACCAAGATTTATTCACGATATCATATTATCCTGTAATGTTATTTATGATTATACTATTTCCCTGTATGATATGTCTTGACATGCTGTTGTAAATTGTAAATGAAAATTGTTCTGTGTGTCCAGGACCGTCTTGCAAATGAGTTTGCTCAATTATGTAACTGCCTGGTTAAATAAAGTTTGATTGATTGATTTGGGGGTGGGGTACTCTTATATCCTTTTGAAATCACTACTATATATGCTAGCCAAATAACCAGAGTGGCAAATATCCATACAGCATGCAACAAACAATTGTCACAGCATATGAATAAGCAGCATATACAACAAATACTAGCACACATTACTCTGTAAAAGAATCGGAGTAATGGAATTTACAGGGTTTACAAGTTACAAGAATAATGTGAGACTCCAAAAGCAGCATACAGAATGTAAAAACCTTTGGCAAAATCAATAACAGAAGGAATCAACATGACATAGTTTAACCCTTAGACAACCAAACTAGTGAAAGATGAGCATGAGATACAAGTAGCATATTCAAGCATCCAGAGCAAATAAAGATACCCAGTGCAAGAGACAAGGAGCTGCAGCTGAAAAATGAGTGATAAAGCAGGACTAGACAACATTCATACAGTACATTTGTAACAGTTTAGAGCCCCTACATACTGTACATAACAGCAATATTAAAGTACATAAAAACAATATTGTAAAAACAAATACAAAATACAATGACATAACACCCCAAGTGTAAATAGCAAAGAACACATATTTAAAGGCTTGTAGAATATCAGTAATATTAATAGCAACACAGCCAATCTAAGCATAAATAGCATGTTAACTGAGCCTCTTTGTAATTTAGCCTGTTTGTCATAAGTTGTAAATCTGAGCAATTTCACCACTGACCATATGGTATCCCTTTTCTTAAGGTAGAAGAGATGAGAACTGTTGAACTTCAGAAGGGTATTACCCACTATTGGTTTTATATAGCACTCTGTACTGATCTCACCACTGTCTGTACCCCTTAATGTCCAAGAAAATGGCCTCATGATGATAGAAAGAGTGTGTACATTAACAAGAAACAGGCTGAAGAGCTGGACCATAGGTTCCTAGTAAGACAACGTGAGCCACAGTTGATTAGGGAAGCACATGAAAAGTCTTGAACCCAAGATAGGCATAATCTCCTTAAACCTAAGAATATCAGTCTAATAGTTGATAGAAGGGTCAACTACATTTCTGAATTTAATTCAGTTGCCTTTAAAATTGCAGGAACACTTAAAAGATATTGGAGTGTTCTGAAAGTAGATAATGATCTGAGACAGGAAAAAGAAGATTCCCTGAACGTTGTTTATAAAAAGAGAAACAGTGTTAAAAATGTGATGATCAGCCAGCCCAGTGGCGCTGAGGGTTGACGCGCTAGACACCACACCCACAACCCGGGTTCAGGAACAGACTCGGGCTGCTGGGGGTTAACCAGGGGAAGAAGGATTGAGCGCCCAATGGCCTGGTCTCCTTCTCAGGGGAGGGATAGGGAGTTAGCCTCACCACTTACCGCCACCACCTGGGGATCTCGGGGTCGGGGACAACACCGGGGTTGACTCTGGCAGAGGACAGGAGCAGACACATGCGTCAGGCTCATTGGTCCTCATTGCACACCAACATTAAGGGAATACAAATGGAGGAAAAATCCCCCAGACAGTCCTGGCAATGATACCCCTCTCCACTTCCATGAAGCAGAGGAGCAGACTCCGCAGTGTACACACGCTTCCCTGATGTCCAAGGAAAGGTAAGGGGGCCTTCCTTGCCCTGCCCGGAGGGTTAACTGGGGGTTGAAAGTAACTTGAGGCAGGCATGCACTCTATGGACAGACTCCTCAGTGGATTGGAGAGTGGCAGACTTGGAGGATCTGAGAGAAAGGAGGGTCGGGGTGGGCCGTAGGAGGATAAACAATAATTTTAGTTGTTTAACTAGGAGTAGCACACTAAGCTGAAAGCTTTTTTTACAGGTGTGACCTGGGAGCACAGGGAAGTTAAGTGACTTGCTTAGGGTCACACAGTATGTAAGTGGAAGCTGTGGGATTCAAACCTGGTTTGGTTTGCTGGATGTCACCAAATTTGCAGCTCAGAGCCTTAAACCACTGTGCTATACTGCCTCCCTATGTGATGTGATATGATGTGATGTGATGGTCGAGAGCCATTTGAAACACTAACAGGTTCAAAGAAATCTGTTAAAACTACTGTATCTCCAGGCTTTCACAGATGTGGATCCTGTAATGTGTGCCATTACTCTTCATAGGGTGCCCAATTCACTAGTCTTATGAATGCAAAAGGTTACCGGGTCAGGAGTCTCAGGCCCTGATATTCAAAGGGTAGCATCAGTGTTAACCCAGTTTTGCATGAGTGCTCCCAGCTGTGCCATATTCCAAGGCCTTGGGAGTGTCTGTCAAATCCAACAGCTCCAAAGTGCTAAAATACCCTGTGCCTATGCAAATGAGTGGGTCCCCTCATGCATATCGGCACAGCTGTATATTCAAAGGTTTGTGGCAGTGGTAAATGGCCCCCCAAGCAGCACCATTTACCACAGTCAAAAAAACACATCTTGAAGGGTGCTAAGCCCACGCACACCACCTTTCATTCATGCAAGCCCATGTAAATCGTCCCTGGTGGTCCAGTGTGTCTCCCCACCCCCATCACTCCACAGAGCACTGTGAAATCCTTGCTAGAGGTCTAGTGTGTCCCCCACCACCCAGTTGCTCCTCAGAGCACTGTGACATCATCCCTGGTGATCTAGTGTGTCCCTTCACCACCCAGATTGTGTCTCAGAGCACAAGAGCACTGCAAGATCCTCCCTGATGGTATAGTGTGTTTCCGACCCTCCTGATTACTTCTCTTAGCTCTTAAATATACCCAAGGTGGCATAGTGGTGATCCCATCCACCCAGTCACCCATTCACATGGTTTAAAACCAGTCCCTGGTCATCTCCTGACCGCCACCAACAGTTCCCTACCTGACCACTCATTGACATTCAACTTCCCCACACCAACCCCTTATCCCAGTGGCTGGAGCTCCTCCCAGCTCAATACATCAATTGGCACAATCCTCTCACCTCCTGGCCAGCTGCCATAACAGCCATCAGCAAATGTGCTTACAATATAAGCTTCTACTATATGAGCAGTTACTGACAGCTCATACAGTGATCAGCCACTGAGGCAAGAGGAGGGTTGTGCCAGTCACCGTATCAAGGTAAAGGGAGGACTAGCCATGGGGGTGGGGGGGGTGCAAGGAGGTGCAGTGTCATGGGCAGGTTGGGTAGAGGCTGTTGGTAGGCCACCAGACCACCACAGACTCATTTTGAACCATGTGAATGGGTGGTTGGGGTGAGGGGACCTCTGTGCCACCAAGATATATTTAAGAGCTCAGATGAGAAGTTGAGGGGGTGGGGGAAACACTAGACCATCAGGGAGGCTTTACAGTGCTCTGAGGAGTGATTGGGGTGGAGTGCACACTAGACAACCAAAGAGGATTTCACAGTGTTCTGAGGAGCGATCAGGGGTGCAGGGACATACTAGACACATAGGAAAGATTTCACAGTGCTCTGATGAGCAATCGGCAGTGGGGTGAGACACACTAGACGATCAGGGAGGATTTCACAGTGCTCTGAGGAAAGATGGGAGTTAGAGGTACACACTAGATCACCAGGGAGGATTTCACGGTACTCTGAGGAGCATTTGGGGGTTGGGGGACACACTAGAGCATCAGGGGAGATTTCACAGTGTTCTATGGACAAATTGGGGTTGGGGGACACACTAGATCTCCAGGGAGGATTTCACACTGCTTTGAGGAGTGATCATACGAACATACGGAAAATGCTAGCAGATACAGGCCCTAAGGTCTATTGAGTCTGCTTGAGTGTGCAACCATCCAGTTTTACTCAGTAGCTACCCCCCTTTTCAGTAGCAACCCTTCCCCGATCCTTTCCCACCCCCTCTTAAAACTGCCCACTGACTTTAATGATGTCACTTCTTCTGGAAGTGCATTCCACCATTGCCACTACCCTCTCTGTTAAGTAGTGTCTTCTCATCTCTCTCCTGAACCTACCCGCCTCCAGTTTCAAACTGTGCCCCCTCATGTCCCTCCCACCTTTTAATCTAAAAATTCCCTCAGTGTTGACCCTGTTTGTGCCCTTCTTGTATTTGAAGGTTTTGACCATATCCCCTCTATCCCTCCTTTCCTCCAGGGAGTACATGATTAGCTCCCTTAGTCTTTCCTTGTAGGGGTTTTCCTTCCATACCTGTGATCATCCTGGTTGCTCTATGCTGAACTCCCTCCAGCAGCTTGACATCTTACTTTAAGTGGGGTCACCAGAACTTCATGCAGTACTCCAGGTTTGGTCTGACCAATGACCTGTACAATGATGACAACCTCCCTCCTCCTTGAGGTGATACCCCTGGCAATACACCCCAGCAACTTGCTAGACTTAGCCACTGTCTTCCTGTACTGTGCTGAATGGTTCATTTGCCCTCTGAGCAGTACCCCCAGATCCTTTTCCTCCTCTGTAGTGACCAACTGTACTCCCCCCAGTCTTTAGCAAAATTTGTGGTTCCTGGCACCTAAGTGCATAACCTTGCACTTTTTTGTGTTGAAACCCCGCTGCCATGTGTTAGGCCAGTATTTGAGTTTGTCCAGGTTCTCTTGCAGTGCTAGCCAACCCTCTGTTGTGTCCACCACTGCACCTATCTTCGTGTCATCCACAAACAGGCTGATCTTATTGCTTACCCCATCTGCTATGTTGGCAATAAAATTGCCAAACAGCACTGGACCCAGCACCGAGCCCTGTGGTACCCCGCTTGTCACTGCCCTTGGGGATGGGAGTTCTCCCCTAACAACAACCCTCTGCTGCCTGTCACCCAACCAGTTTTTTTACCCACTCCACTATTCTCGTTCCTTCCCCCAGGCTCTGCAGCTTGTATACTAACCTCCCATGTGGCACTGAATCAAAGGCCTTGCTGAAATCCAAATACAGGACATCCACAGCCTGGCCCCTGTCGATTGCCCTTGTTACCCAGTTGTAGAAGTCCACCATATTCATCTGGCAGGATCTACCAGAGACAAACCCATGCTGCCTGTTGTCCTGGAGACCATTTACCTACAGAAACGTTACTAGCATCTCTTTGATGATGGACTTCATGAGCTTCCCCACAATTAGTGATGTGCTGGAAAAAAATTTCACTGGCGAAATTCGTAATTGCTGATTTCGGCCGTACCAAAATTTTAATGAGATTTTTAGGTTCATGAAAAATTTCACATAACGAAATTGCTGATTTTTTTCATACCCAGTCGCCTAGAAAGGGCCCCCCCTCACTTTCCCTGTATCCACTTACAGTAAAATGTTTACTGCCCTGGTGGTCTAGCGGATCACCCTCCCTATCCCCATCCTGATCTCCCCTTCTCATATGCCCTATTTTTCCCTGGTGGTCTAGCGGTCCCACTCTCTTCCCCGATGTCAGTTGCCACTTGCCTTGTCTATTAAAAAAAACCAAAAAAACAATCTTTCTAGCAGTCCCTCCTCCAAAGTCTGATCCCCTTCTCCAAAAAAATATATGCATTTATATTCCTGGTGGTCTAGTGGCCCCCAGCCCCACACCCACTTGAATAATGACTCACCACTCCACAAGCCCATCCCCATTCCTGTCCTGGTCTGCAACCAGCATAGCCTTCCTCTCACCTCCACTGCTGGCTGCAGACTGTGATATGAAAAAGCCCCGCTGGCAGACTGCGGCTATAATATAGCCACAGTCTACAGGTGGGGCTTTTTCATAGTGCAATCTGTGGCCAGCCATGGAGGTGAGAGGAGAGCTGTGCTGGTCGCAGACCAGGATGGGAATGGGGAAGGGGCGGAGGGTGAGTCATTACCAAGAGGGTGGGGCTGTGATCACTAGACCACTAGGAATATAAATATTTTTTTAAAAAAAAAAGGGATCTGGCATCGGGAGGGACTACAAAGATCTTTTTTTTTTTTGTTTGTTTTTTTTTTAATGGGCAAGGCAAGTGGCAACTGACATTGGGGAAGGAGAGACAGCGTCAGACCACCAGGAAAAATAGGTGCGTGAAGGGGAGATCAGGATGGGGATAGGGAGGGGGGGATCTGCTAGACCACTATGGCAGTAAACATTTTACTGTAAGGGGATACAGGGAAAGTAAGGGGGTCCAGTAGACCACCAGGTATGGGGTATTTTACCTGAAACAGCAGAATTTTTCCCATGAGGGGTGAAATTCCACCCTTTGCAGGAAAAATTTTGCCATTTTTGGGTGGAGTTTTTCGCATTTCATTCCCGTGAAAAATTTTGCAAAATGTGCACATTCTGCAACATTTTTTACGGAACGAAATGTGTTAATTTCACCCATCTCTACCCACAATGGAGGTGAGGCTGACTGGTCTTTAGTTACTTGGCTCATCCTTGGGCCCACATTTATGGATGGGCACCACATGTGCCATCCTCCAGTCCTGGGGGACGCACCCATTCCTTAGGGAGGTACTGAACATGTCTGCCAGTGGTCCTGCCAGGACCTCTGCCATCTCCCTCAGCACTCTCTAGTGTTTGACATCTGGACCTGGTGCCTTGTCCACCCTTAGGGCTTTTAGACCTTCCAGAACTCTGCTGTCTTGGATTACCCCCTCTGTCAGTTCTGCCCTGTCTGTACCCCCTGCCCTCTTCCCCTGTGGGATTGGTCCCAGTTTCTCTCTGGTAAACACAGAACAGAAGTACTCATTGAGTGTTTCCGCCTGCTCTGCCCCTTCTCTGCCCACCCACCATTCACCTTTATCTTAATCTGATCCTTACAGCTTTTTCTCTCCCTTATGTAGCTGAAGAAATCTTTCTCCCCTTCTGCTATCCCCTGTGCCAGGCTAAGCTCTCTAGCTGCTTAGGCTGCCCTGATTGATCTGCTCACCTCCCTTGATTTCTTCACGTACTCCTCTCTGTCCTCCTCCTGTTTGGATCTCATGTATTTCTTGAAGGTGGTCCTTTTTTCCTTATTCTTTGCTAACACCTCAATGCTTAACTATCTTGGGGTGGACGGACACACAGGACCATGATGGAGGATTTCACAGGGCTCTGAGGAGCAATCGGGGTGGGGGGACTCACTGGACCACCAGGGGTTATCGTTCCTTGATAAGGGGCTACTGCATCCCATGCAAATCAGCCCATAATGGGCATGCAAATGATCCCTTAGCATATTGCATGATCAGTCGGTTCATTTGCATGTTCAGGGTTAATATGGCACACAAGGGTCTTGGCAATATCCTGTTTTGGGCAGCACTATTCCGTATGGGCTATATATAGCCCACATTTGTGTTGGGGCAAAACAGCTGCACCTAGTGTTGCGGTGACACAGACTGATATTCAGTCAGACAGCATCCCTTGCTATCTGGCTGAATATAGCAGCAGCTGGGCCAAGGGCAGGCACCAGTGCAGCACAAACATTTGCACTGCACTTGTGCATTTATTTAATTATTGAGCCCATATTACTTGCCAAACTCCTTGTGTAATCTAAGCAATCTGGTGTGTTTGCTTAAAGCTTTACATAGGGTATACAGTTCACCCTATAAGGAGTGTGTCCAAGAATATGTTGGCTATATTCCTAATGGGAAATGTAAAACACCAGTAGGCACCCACTGGTGTAGGATACCTGGTTGTGGTTGTAAGCTTTTCATTTCATAGGCTTTTATCATATTCTTGAAAATCCTCAAGGAGGGGACGAGGGCAGGTCCCTTTAGCAAAGGGAAAGTAAGCTGATATACATAAAACATGCTCTAACCCCATGTGGGTTCAATAAAAATTGGGACGTTGTTGAAGTTTTGTAAATGATTATTATTTTTTAACCTCCTTCAGATAAACACTGTATTCATTTATAATTTGAACTATCTGTTATATATTTTCTCGCTTTTGTTTTCTTTTGCCTTGCAGAGATCCTAGAATAATTTCTTCTAAAGCACCATCTGGGACACTTTTCATGATCTCAAGAAAATAAATAACTTGAATATAGACATGAATTAAAATGTTATTTTGTGCATAGATTTACTCTATTACTTTTAATATCACCAATATTTTCCAAGCCTTTAAATATTTGTTGTCTACTATTTATTACACCTAGGGCTCCATAGTCAAAAGGTTTGTGACTGACACTAATGGATCTCACTGGTGCCATCCAAATTTTGCACTGGATTGCTATATTCAGTTGTTCGCAATGCGCATGTTAGGAGAGCTAGTGCCCAACTGCAAAATTAATGTACGCAGCACTGGAAAAGGGGGTTGATGATGTGCATATTCAGTGGATTGCTGTATTCAGCTATTTAGCACAACATTGTGGAGTGCAAAATAAGGACAATAAATAGCATTTCTTAAACTGGGTCACACCCCAGAGGCAGTGAGAGGCACTGCAGCACACAGACATCTGAAACCAAAATGGCACACAATATGTACCTGATGAAGGCAACCATGGAGGATGAAGAGTGGGTCAATGTCCCCCCCAGCTCCAGAAGATGTACTGTCAACACAGCATCAATGTCACATCGAACACCACCACAGAGCCGAATCTTGCCAGATCACTGTGGTGGTGTGCTGTTCAACAGCACCACAACTCCTGGTGTTTCTCCCCCAACCCTGAAACAACTCTGACTCAGAGTTGTATATTTAGAGATGGGGGGGGGTGCAGGAGGGCAAAGCCCCCCACAGAAAAAGACTTTCTCCCGATGGGAGCAATGCCGACAGTTGGCATTGTTCCTGTTGCTGTTGGAGATGATGGCAGCATTGCCAATGTTTTAACTTGGTGGAACCACCCCAGAACAGGCACTGAAGGCACTATGCTGCAAACAGACAATACTGTGAACATACTGCAGTCAAAGCCTTCAGTGATGAACAAACCATGGGTTGGTATGGGTTCAACAAGCCCATGCTCATGCAACTGTGTAAGCTGCTGCACTGCCAGCTCCAGACAAAAAACCCTCACAGTCACACAATATCTGTAGAGCTCAAGATGGCAGCAGCTCTGTGTTTTCTAGCAACTGGAACATTGTAGTACTGATGGGTGACTCCATCGGTATAACACAGTCTGCCACCTCATGCCTGTTGGGCCAGTTCCTAGATGCCCTGCTGGCACATGCTGCGGGGTCGTCATATTCCCCACCACACCAACAGAATGAAGTGCAACCATGCAGCAATTATATCCAGTTGGGCACCTACCGGCCCAACTGGGTTCCATTAACTGCACCAATGTTACCATCTGTGCTCCTACAGGAGATGGATTAGAGGCCTGTGTGATTAGAAAGGACTTCCCCTCCATCAACTGCCTGGTTCTGTGTGATGCAATATGGTGCATCATCAATGTCCTGGCAGGGTTCCCTGGCAGTACTCATAACATCTTCATCTGGTACAATTCCATCCTGTAAAAAAGCTTTGATGGAGGGGATATTCCTAGTGTGCACTTAGTCAGTGAGTATATGTCCAAGGCCTCACCCCAGCCACCAGTTATGTCACTAGCCAATGCCCTTTACCTACACAGGGAACAGTGCATATCCCCTGCATTTTTGGCTCCTGACACCTATCCTACACCCCACACCCATTACAGAGGACAGCCACAACATGCCACACATTGCTACATGCAATGTCATTAAGCAGATCTTTGGCATGCAGTTCAGGTGCCTTGACCATTCCGGTGGTGCCAAACAATACACCCTTCAGAAAGCCTGCACCATATTTCTTGCTTGTTGCATACTACACAATATAGCACTTAACCATGGGATATGCTTGCTGGCCCCAGTGGGAAATACTACAGTGGAAGCAGATCCAGTGGACCCAGGGACACAGAAGCAGGTCAACAGGAGTGACCCCCGGATAGGTAGGAGGTCATGGGAGTATAGAGCCAACCTCATTGCAGATCTCTTCAGACCCAGTCGGTGAATACAGAGCACATAGGAGACTGTAATAGTTTAACAAAATATATTAAAAAATAATAACATGAAAGAAATAACAGGGACAAACAGAAGTAATTCATCCAAGCAGGGGTGGTATAAAGGGAGATGAAAGTAAATAACATACCATCCAGAAGAAGAATATAAAGGGGAATGAAAGTAAGTAAGTAATAGGCCATCCTGGTGGTATGTATGGGGGCAGGTGGGAGGTTGTGATGAAGATGGATTAAAGTAAATAAAATGCAGTCCTGTTGGGGGTTCTGGGGGGCATGAAAAGAAATAGCTTCAATCAGGCAGGAGTAGTAAGGTGGGACATGACAGTAAATAAGATGACATCCTGGTTGGGGGTAGGGGTCAAAGGGGGATAAACAAAATAGGAGGCAGACCAGGCAGGGGAACATGGATAATGAGAGGGGCACATGAGCTGGCACATCTAGATTAGGGCTGGGGGGGAAAGAGACACCTAGTTGTGAGCCATACTACCACTGTGTACGTGGATGTTGTGCAAACACTGTATCAGGGAAGGTAGCGGGGTGGTCATTGTTCACTCAGTGGAGGATGGGTGAGGGAACAGTGTTAGCCACTCATGTTCATGGCCCTGCAGGCTACTGACCCCTTTGAGGAGCAGGCCATGGCCAGGGATGCATGGTACTGTACTGCCATGTGTCGGCATGTGGGGTGTTCTGGGTGTCCTGGATGTGTTGGGCATCCAGCTGCCTTGTACTTCTGGAGGTGGACTTGCTGGCAGACAGGAGCCACTGCAGTCCATGCAAGGCTAACACATGCTCCACATGGCATGCCTGTGCATGCTGCTCGTTGTTCTGTAGCATATGGTGTATGCTGCCCATTTCAGCCAGCACACCCTCCTGTGTCCCAACAATGGACTTCAGCAGCTGCCTGTTGGCTGCTTTCTGCTGCCAGCATGGACTGTTCTGTGGGACAGGGTCAAACTGCAACTTGGCCCATTGTGTGGTGCAGGGTTGCACCATGGTTGATGCTGCATGTGGTTCCTGGGTACTGGGTGGCCCAGCAGTGGCTGGGATGGGGGGTTTGGCTGGGGAAGCAGGGCAGTGGCTATGCCATGGGTGGCAAGGTAGCAGCCATTCCAGGTAGAGTCCTGGGATAGTACAGCATTGACTGAGAGAAGGGCTGTGGCCAAGAAAGGGGATGACTGGCCCCAATTGGTAGACGGGCCAGCAGGGATGGGCAACTCCTCCCATTCTGAGCTGGACCTCTTTCTCTCTCCTCCACTTCTGCATTAAAGTCTCCTTCAAGTACTCAATGTTATCCCTATTGTAGAAACAGAAACATCGAAAGGTGATGGTGGAAGGAGACCAAAGTCCATCAAGTCTGCCCTTGAGATCCTGAGATCATTGGTAATCCTGGATCCTAGCTAGCAGATTCCCTTGCGGATTTGATTCTAGTGTACTCCTTATCCCAACCCCTATTGAATGCTGATGTGGTCATAGCTCCTACCACCTCCACAGGTGGTTTGTTCCATGGCTCCACAAATCCTTTCTGAGAAATAGTGCTTCCTAAGATCCCCCCTGAAACTCCCACCCCTCAGTTTCCATCCATGCCCCCTCATGTTTGAGTTGGGAACCTTGGTGAATAGTTCAGCATAGGGTACTGAATTTAAACCCCTCATGTACTTAATGGTTTCTATCATATACCTCCTTTCTCTCCTAGATTCAAGTAAATACATGTTTAATGCCACCAGCTGCCCCTTATATGGCAGCTCCTGAAGCCCCTGTATCATTTTGGTTGCCCTTTTCTGAATGGTCTCTATCCTGTCCCTATCCTTCTTAAGGTATGGTCTCCAAAACTGTATGCAGTATTCCAAATGGGGACTCACCATAGCTCTGTACAGTGGAAGTGTCACATCTGTGTGCCTACTGTCAAATTGTCTCCCTATGCATCCCAGCATTTTGTTGGCCCTACTATATGCTGCATTTCATTGGCTAGTTTGTTTTAGGGTGTCACTAATAATAATTGGAAGGCTCCACCTATGGTTCAGTGTGCGAACAGCCAGCCACTCCCACTTCCTGAGCTATATAAGCAGTTCCCCTCAGCCTCCTTCTGAAGCACTTTTTCTTTGCTGGCCGGAGGCTCTGTCCGTTTGCTCTGTGCCAGGCTGGGGCCTACCCTGATCCCCCTTGCTGTTTCTTTCTGCTGGACTCTGTGTTTTGTTCTTCTGTTTCTGGTTTGTATTTTTGCCTCCGGTCATGTGCTTCCTTTTATTTCTTCCCTGTTTATTCTGTGTTTGTGTCTTGGTTTTGTTTTCTTTTTTTTTTGGGGGGGGGGTTGGTTTCTCAGCTCTTACCATTTGTCCTACCATTTGTTTGCTCCTGCCGTTTGGCTTTTTTTTTTATTTTTTAGCAGATCCTGCTACTGCTTTGCTTACTCCCATTGCTATTGTACCCAGAACTTGTGTTTTACACAACACCATGCAGCTTCCCATGCTAAAGGACTACTTGCTCCCCATGCTATCAAGCCTGATTGTTTTCACCTGATTCAAGCTCCCTCTTAATCTTGTTATGCAGTTCAATCATGTTTTCCCTGCTCGATTTACTTCCCTTGTGGTCATAGCTGTTTTCACAGCATTGTGCTTTTCTCCTTCCATGCTTAAAGACTGCAACCACTTATAGCTGATGCTATTCCCCAGTTTGTACACTGCTGTTCTACTCTGAGGTCAGCTAAAGCTCCTTCTGATACTGTTAACTAGCTTTACTATCTACATGTCGTTCTCGTGCCTTCTATTGCTTTCTTGTTTGTCCTGCGGTGAGGACTGGGAAGTGTCTGGGGAGTCGTGGCCCTATGTGGCTAATTATTTCTGTTTTACATTCTGCCTTCACCGTCAAAAATCCTCAGAGTATTTGTCACCTTGATTTGGCTTTTTAAATGCCCACCTGGCTTGCCCCCCTGTCATGCTGCCCCCATTTACTTTCATGTTCCATCATTGCTACTATGTTTTGCAGACCTATGTGTTGGTCTGACTATTCCTCTTGCTTACTGACCTACGTGCAGGTCTGATTATTGTTGTGCTTCCCTGTACAATTACCCTGATTTACTGAACTATGTCCAGATCAACCCCTGCTTACTCCATCATTGCTCACTGCTCCCTGCCATCTGCCGTCTGCAAGGACTCAGCACGCAGTGCTTATTCAGCTCCTCAGCCGTCCCTGGGCAAGCCAGCCATAGCATTCTGGCAGGGGGTTCCCCTGCAGCCGACGGTCTTGCTCTGCACCTGGAGTCCGCAGCTTGGTCATGCAAATCTTGGGGTGGGGTCCTTCTCACTTAGTCCCATAGTTGGGAATGCCCTCACTCCGGGTGGACCTTTAGCCATTAACCATACCGATGGCACCCCAAGTTGTAGAATTTATGATTCAGCCATGAAGGGAGATTACAGCGATTTCCTTTAGCTTCAGTGTTTCCACTATAATGGTTGTCCATTGGCTATAGTGGTTTCTTGGCAAGGCACCTTCATCGCATTCTCCCAACGACCACCTCTGGTTAGCCTAGTTTGTTTTCTAGATTGCTAGGCTGGGTGAGTGCCTCGGTGGTCATTTCTCTCCTCCTCCTGCCTTGGAGTGGTGGTTGCAGATCTACTGTCTCGCAACCCTCCACGGCGTTCCTGTTAGAAGGATAGAGTGAGAGTTTCCCTCTAAATAGGAATAGTTTCCATTTTTATTCTTTGGGGTTTCCAAATTGCAGCAGCAGAGCTGTCACTAATGAAATTATCCCACACCTGGAGGAAAGGTGACCTAGGTCTTGGATTCCCAAAGATTTATTCCTCAAAGGGTTTTCTTTCTCTCCTAAGTGCAGAAGGTCATAATATCTAGTTAGTATTTCCTAGTTCCATTAGATAGGATCTGCTGTTGGATGGAGGGGAATGGTGTCCCTTACTTGTCATTCCCTGTCTCCTTAGGAAGTCCTCTCCTCCCCTTTTGCAACCAGTCAGACTCATGCCATGGCTACCCTGCTATCCCATTACATGATCAAGCTGTTTCATAGTTATTTATTACCATGGCTCACAACTTCTGATTGTATACTTTTCTTACTACTTCCTTTTGGGGTTGCCCATATGCTTCATACCATTACTTTCTTTTGGGGATTCTTCCTAAGGTACCTTTAGCCACGGGAAGCATCCTGCAGCACTTCTAGAGGGTTCCTTCCCTTTGGTACCCCTACAGGGTGGTAATTCCTCCAGAATAGAGAGTGTGAATGGCCAAAACCTAAGTAACACAGTTGCACAAGCATAACACTTACTGGCAGTGTAGGCCATTGAATTGGAAGGCTCCACCTATAGTTCGATGGACAAGCAGCCAGCCACTCCCACTTCCTGCGCTATATAAGCAGTTCCCCTCAGCCTCCCTCTGAAGCACGTTTTCTTTGCCCCGCCATCCTCCCCCCCTCTCCTCCAGTGGCAGCACCTCTCTCCTGGGGATTCTTTCTAAGGTACCTTCAGCCAAGGGACGCATCCTGCGGCACCTCTAGGGGTGGATCCCTCTAGAGGGTTCCTTGCCTTTGGTACCCCTACAGGGTGGTAATTTCTCCAGAATAGACAGTGTGAAAGGCCAAAACCTAAGTAACACAGTTCCACAAGCATAACACTTACTGGCTGCATAGGTCATTGAACTCCTAGATCCCTTTCCTCTTTTGAGTCACTGAGTTTGACCCCATTTAGCCAATAGGTTTTTCTAGGGTTCTTCCTGCCATTATGCATCACTTTATATTTCTTGGCATTAAATTTCAGCTGCCAGATACTAGACCATTGTTCTAATCTTTTCAAATCATTTTGTATGATTCTCACTGCTTCTTCGCTGTCCACCCTTCCCCCTAATTTAGTGTCATCCACAAATGGTGCAGTCTTGCCTGGGATACCTATTCTTATGTCACTGATGAACACATTAAACAAGATTGGGCCTAAGACTGAGCTCTGTGGGACCTCACTCATCACTACTCCCTCCTCTGATATCTCCCCATTGAACACCACCCTTTGCCTCCTTTCATCCAACCAGCTTCCCACCCACTTAACAGTGCAGCTTGCTATGCCTGGATCCTTTAGCTTCTTCAGCAAGCATCTGTGTGATACTGAATCAAAGGCTTTGATGAAGTTAAAATAGAGGATGTCCACTAGCCGGCCACTATCCACTTCTCTAGATACCCAATCAAAGAAAGTAATCAAGTTTGCCTGGCACAACCTGCTTGTAACAAAACCATGTTGTTTGTTGTCCTGTAGGCCATGCTTATCCAAATAGTCTACTAGGTCTTGTTTAATCAAGGCCTCCATTTTTACCATCCTAGCACTGATGTGAGGCTCACTGGCCTTTAGTAACTAACCTCTTCCCTGCTACCACCCTTATGCAGAGGCACCACATTGGCTCTTTTCCAGTCATTAGGTAAGACTCACATCTGGAGAGAACAGTTAAACATGTGAGCTAAGGGGTCTGCTAGCTCACTCGCTAGCTCTTTAATTATCCTCAGATGTATTCCTCCCAGATCAAGAGATTTGTCGATCTTTAAATGCTCTAGCACCTCTCTGACCCTGCCTGCAGTAATACTTGGAGTTGTAGGCCATTCTACCATACACTTACCTCTAGCCACCGGCAATAACTCTGTGAAATCTTTGTGGTGCCATTTGCTCCTTTTACATGCTCCAGAAGAAATTACGAATGCAAATGAATGACTACTTTCCAGTGATGACATGCAAATGTGGATTTTGCCCTCCAGCTGTGAAAGTAGCTCATTTTCATACACTGTTTAAATACTGCAGGTTTGTGCCAAGTGCTAGTGATAGTGCTATTGCTGCTATACTGCCAGTGCTACATCCCCAATGCAGCTCAGCCATGACTTCACACATCATTGCTGACATCATGATGCTGCTTCAGCATGCAGTCCATGATGTCACTTTAAAACATTGCACATGCACAGCACAGTATAGTACAGAGCATACATAACATGTGCATGTGAAACTGATTTCCTGCCAGATATGGAGAGCCCCTTCAACTGACAACATGCATAGCACTGCACTAATCGATGTTACCACAGCACTAACAATGAAACATGTTACATAAATGCCAGGCTAGACCCATGGAACTCAGGACTTTTCACTAGCAGGGTGTATGGGGTGGTACTAGGCAATTATCCACATTGGCAGACAGATGCACGCGTGCAGTACACTAGAGGGACACCCATTGGTTGGCTACAGACCTTGCCAACGAGGTGAACCAGCATCTTGGAGAGGAAGTAGAGGCAGAAGAAAGGCCCAGGTGTGAAATCTGGCCATCTGTGGGAAGGTGTCTGCATGGTGCACCAGAGAGGTCCAGATGGGGGATCAGTGCCAGCACAGGTTCAGTGACCTGTCACAGAGAGAACCAAGGTGCCTATAGTAGCTCAGCACTACAGTGGATATTGCGACTGTGTCTCTGCCAAGTGAGTACAGCCAATTATATGTATTGTTGCTATGGTATCTTGGTATGGTACTGTTTTCATGATACAGGACTTCTGGGTTACTGTCTCTGAGGGAATATGCACTGTACCTGTGTGTCCCTGTTGTGCCACTGCTTTCTATGTGTCCTGTTCTGCTGCATAGCTCTATATAACCAATGCAGGTGTATGGGATCACTGTCCCAGCAGATATCCCTATTCCTCTGTACAGTGCTGGACCCACTATGGATCTCAGAGCCCATGCAATTGCCATAATAGCGATGGTGGATGCTTCCATAGGGATATGTTCTCACTGTCTGTCTATAGGTGCTGCGTCAGGTTGAAAGAATATGTCATGTGACCTTGGTTCTACTTTGTAGCCAGTGTGGCAGGTGTACTGAACATCCATTCACAGAAGCCACTGTCTGTTACATGTATACTCTCAGTGTTATGTAACATAGGTGCCTGAACCAATATGCCACATGGTATACTATTATATTTGAGTGTGTGTGCCACTTTTACCAAGTTTCTAGCACACACAAACCAAAAAGGGACCCCAGTCAGTGATATCAGATCACATCATTTATTTAGACACCAGGACAGACCTCTGTCCTGCCTGATGCATTTCAGACAATATGTATTTTATCAAAGGCTTTGATAAAAGACATATTGTCTGAAATGAGTCAGGCAGAAAGCAGGTCTGTCCTGGTGTCTAAATAAATGATGTGATCTGATATCGCTGACTGGCACCACTTTTGGTTCGTGTGTGCTCAAAACATGGTAAGAGCAGATTTGAGTTGTTTCTTGCAGCACCACAAGTCCCAGTGTGCACTTTATGAGCCGAATTATGAGTGTGTGTGCCACTCTAGGTCCTACCATTGTGTTGATCAACACCTATGGTATGATCTCCACCCCTGTTGTTGTAAAGATAGGCTTCCTGTGCCCTGTTGTATGTGATATGGGGCTACAGGCATCTTACTAAGTGATATTAGGTGTACATAGCATGTTGCTGACATATATGGGTGTGTTGGACAGGGGGTGGTGAGGATGGCTGGACAGGGGCACTGCATGGGCCTTGCATACACAGTGCTAGGAAATAGCTACAACAGTGATATTTAGTGTTGTGGCTGGTCCTGGGCCAAGGCACACCAGTCTGTGTGGGGTGCTGTGGCTCTGCACAATGGTAAGACATGGCCCTGCACGGCCCAGTCCTCCCCACCATACATATCTGGTTCCTGTTGCACATTATCGGTAAACTGGTGGGAGTACTGTTTTGGTATTTATGGTAATGTGCTATTTTTTCTAGTACATGCTGTTGATCACGTGTCTATTTTGTGCTCCTCTACTGACACCAGGCCCCAAAAGGACTCAGCCAGGGCCAGACAGCAGGAGTGGGGCTACCAGGAACAGCGGCAGTGTGAGGGGGAGCCCAGATGAAATGGGACCTGGCATGGCCAGGGAGCAGAAGGATGGTCCACAGACAGGTGTCTATCTAAGTACCCTGTGTTATATGTTTCATAGTCTTGGTTGTATGGCTACACTATGCTACATGGTTCTGCTGTTGGAAGAGGATGTTCACATGTGTCTCTCCAGGTTGCATGCATGCCTGTGGGGTCATTGCCTATGCAGTGGTGATTGGGGTCAGTCACCTGTCCCTTGGGGCATTGTCCCACCACTGACACTGTGGTGTGTCGGGGGCTGTGCAGTATACTGTTTCATTCATCACTTTAAGAGGCATGCTGCCCTTTGTGTGTGTATACTGTGCATTGGCATGCATTACACTATGTGGTGGCCTGTCTCCTGTGCCACAAATCTGGTGCAGCAGGGCACTGGCTGTAATGCTTATAGCCCTGGGTAGTATGCCTGTCATTGTCAGTTGGTTCTGTTGTACCACATGGTTGGAACCAGATATGCATATCTGTCTGGTGAAGGTAGGTATGGTCCACTGCTGTATTAGTACACCCCTGTGACATGCTGTGTGTAGCATACAGTGCCCATGGTAGTCTTCCAACATCAGTGCCATCTCATGTTCCAAATACACTGTGTCATGCCATTGCATCTCACCAGAGCTGGCCTTATGTGACATGGATCAATGGCAGGGGGAGTCAATGATATGGGTTGAATGTACCTTACCATATGTGATAGACATTGTGATGCATAGTAGGTGGTGTCTGACCAACATACAGATGTCCAGAGTGTAGTCATTCAATGGTGCATGTGCAGAACTATGCATACATTACAACAAGCTGGGTCTTCACAGGGCCAATGTCCTAAACTGGGCTTATATGAGGAAAAACCCTCTCCTTAGAGTGGGACCAGAATCTGCTGGGATGGAGGGTGCCTCTGGGAGGCTCCACCTCTCACATCAGTGTTGTGGTGACTGTGGTACAGTGTGTCAGGTGCCCACCTGTGTACAGCACCACAGTACTTGCATGTTACCCTGCATGCTGCACACAGTGCTACATGACAGTCCCATCCATATACAGCTGTGCTGTGTGTACCACGTGAGTGTGCGTCGGGGTCTGCTGCTGACACCAGCAAGGGTGGCTCATGGATGTCTGTTGTCCTGCACACCTGTGTTGGCCCGTGTGCTGGATGCCTGGTCTTTAGGGCCTGAGGTGTGTGGGTGCAGTTCCTAGCCACTTGGGCCATTGTGCTACATATCACACTCTGGCTTGTTACTGCTGTTGTATGTGCTACGTTTCCACATTTGGCATGCCTGCCAATGTCATGTGACCTTCTCATGGCTCAGTTGTGCTCCACTGCAGTGTGGCACAATCATTGTATGTGTAGTCCTCTACTGTTTGGGTCCACAATGGTAACTCTAGTATGTCATGCACATTCCATTGCTGCTGTTTGACTCTTTCCACCTCTGTGTGTCTTGGTGGCCTATGTGTCAGCTGATTATTTTATATGGGCCGTTGCTCATGCTGTTTGTTTTTAATAAATTCTTTTGAAACCTTTACTACTGTGCTGTGTGTCTTTCATTGGTGCCCCCCTCACAACCACAGTCTGCCCAGTGCTGAATTTATGTGAAGCACTCTTTTCAGTGTTGCACTTGTGCATTGTGCTCCACCTGCACTGTGCAGCACTATGCCAAATCTACACTGCACTGAAGCCCAACATTCCAAGGCATTAGCATTGGGGCAATTCATCTGAATATGCCAGTGGCAGTGTACTGGTGCTAGCTCAGGCACAGTGCAGGCACACGTGGTTGAGAATGGGGTCATTGGGGTCTTTTGTTGTTATATTAAATATTTTCTATTAGTTTTTATGTTTTTTTTTCTGTACTTTCATATTGCTGTTATGCGTGCAGGGCCTCAAGCTGTTACAAATATGCTGTACACCTTTAAATCTAATACATAATTGTATACTTGTTACCTAAGCCCTGCCTCCTTGATGAAGGATGCCCATAAGATCTGAAGCACAGGGGTTTTTTTTTCATCCTTAGTGCCACAGTAAAGTCTCTACCCCTGAGCAGTACTACTGTGCCACTAGGACTTATTTTTTAATTTGTGCAGGTTTTTGACTTTCTGATTGAAAGTTTTCTTGTCCGGCACATTCAAGTGGCAGGTGGGAGAGGGCAGCTGTTTGCAAGATCCCATTTAGAAGCCGCCCCCAAATAAAAACCACATAAAAAAGCTTTTTAATAGAAGCCACCTTCATTTGTAGCTGCAGCTTCTAAAGGAGGATGGCTAGCAAAAGGATGAACTCATCAGCACTCTATGCATTCTCCCCCTCTCTGATGCCACAGGAGTGCACAGACCCTCATAGTGCCTTCCCGAACTGCCACAAACAGTTGCTGAACCTTATGCAAGAATCACTTAGAAATCTATTACTGTTAATAAATACCTAAATACCATAACAGATCTCCTTCCCATTGTGAACCCTACCTATGCCAAATACATAGAAGCTGACTTGCTTCCCTAACTTGCTCTCTGTTGCAGTTTTCCATTTGGCATTCTCTGGACAGTGCCCACCATGTGGTCTCTCGGTGACCGTTCTTCAGTCTACTGCTCTACCAGTACTATGCTGTTTCTTTAGTTAGACTGAACTTGCTGGCATGTCTCTCTTAGGATTAGGCTGAGGGCTGTTTAAGGTAAGGAGCAGCTGCTTGGCTGTGCTATACTGATAGAAAATGAAGATCGCACAGTACAGAGGGCAGCATTACTAATGAAAACCACCCCTTTTTACAAGTCTCTCCCACCCGTTTACAAGCTGTGGCAAAAACAGAAACATCTAATAGAAGCCACAGCTTCAAAATGTTGAAATATGATATATATTTATAGTACGGGGAGGGAGTTGTCATTAGACTCCAGGGATATACTGCTTGAGGACAGGTAGAGGGAAAAGGGGCACAGGACACCAGGGATTGGCATAACAGTGAATGGGTGTGGGAAGGGTGCCACTGGACATCAGGAATATTTGTCATGAGGACAGGAAACTAGGTGGTTGCATTATGTGTACAGTATGTTGCTGAAAGATGATTTTAATAGCGTTAAGTAGTGCTGCACAGGTGGACTGTTAACCTTTCAAAAATGATTCATATAGGCCAGTCTGCACTGTATACATGCCTTTGTGTTCCTTAATGCTAATGTGTTAACAACTTTGGGCCATACCAACTGTGCCTTCTAATGACATTTGCACAGCTAACTGCTTCTTGAGGGCACAAAACAGTCATCTCTGCCCAACACTGTAAGTGATAATTGTCTGAATATGAAGACTGTGCATACTTCATGCTGTCTTTGATATAGATCCTTGAAAAATGGACATGACATTATTTTTAAGCTATAAATGTTTCATTTTTTATTGGTGTTTTTGCCCTTGGGTATATTCTTGTGAAAGGTGGTGACTGGACAGCACTGCAGTCTATGGTCCTTTCTTTATCCAAAAAAACAGTATAGTAAGGGCAATCAGAGGGCAATCTTCTACCTGAGTAGTACAGGAGTGTGCCTACACCCTGCCCTAGAAGCACCACCTCTAATACTGCAGTTGAGAAGGTAGTTCAGGCTATGTACCTTCTAATCATTGGTCTCTAATATAAAATCCTTAACAAGGATGTCAATTTCTGTCAGTTGTAATGGTGCTTCTTACCTGGTGACAGCCGGCCCATTGGGAATGGACTAAGATCATCACAACTCATTTCACACAGGCCACTAAACAGACATCAGATTTTATTAGTTTTTTTCTGCCGTCTACATGAACCAAACTAAGACAAAGAACTAGGGGTAAAAGGCTCTGACTCGCTACTACTTCACTAAAATGTGTAGTTTTCCTTTAAGATTTCTGCTTGAGAAACATAAAACATTCGGCAAAAGATTTACACTGTTTATGCTTTATTTCAGATTAAACGATTCACTTTTCTAGCTAAAAAGCATCTTTCTTGAACTTTTGGACAGCTTAGCATAATCATAGTTGTAACTACCTCTGCTTTTACAGTCTATGCAGTGTCTAGACAGAGCCGGAAATTGTAGACATTTAAAAATATTTGGTTTAGCAAGAAAAACAAAGTCAGTTACTAGCAGTTACATTACATATGACACATGCTTCTCTTGTCACTGATGTCAAACTGAGCTGGACTCAAATGTGCTTTATCTTTCAACTATGAAATATGAAACTAACTCCTTTTGTGGGTTTAGATGGTAATACATTTTACTGCAGCTCAACTGCTGACATGTAGTAAAACAAAAATAGTCTTCTGTCTGCAAATGAGATCCTCTAATTTTTCCATCATGTATGCTGTCTTAAAGCAGCAGAATGTGTTATTGGCAACACAATTCATCATATACAGTAGTGTTTTCAGATTTGTATATATTTCTGACATAATTAGATTAATTCTTTTTGCAAAGGGGCTTGACCGGAAATGCATCAAGATGGGCACGTTTAAAATTTTGATACCAGCAATAAAGTTTTGGCACCGTTTGACTATATCTTGAGAGCAGTGTTTTTCATTCAGAGGTAGTGAGTGCTGGATTGTTGTGTTTACTTTAGATTCATTATTAGTATTTTTTTATTTCAGATGTTTTTAAAACAGCTTTCTGACTAATATTTCTAATTAACGACTCAAGTTATAAATGGTTGCCACTAACATATTGTTTTTAAATCCATTCCTCAGGGATACTTTTTGACTTTACATACAGGATTTTTACTGTGGATGTGTTAGGAGGGTGCCATCACACATTTTGTATTGTAAACAGCATAGCTCTGCCCCAAAATGTTTATTCATAGTGGAGTGCGGCCAGGGCACAGGGGCTTTTAAAAACTTCAACCTCTCTCCAATACTTCTGTTCAGGAATAAAATAAAATGAAAATAAAAATGTGTGTAGTTATGTTTTTTTCATGAAATACATTTTTATTAATAAAACTGTATGATGACTGCCCCACTAACAAATGCTGCTGCTTTTAAGAAGTACTACATTTCTTGCTTTTAGTACTTTGACTTAATGTATTTTTCATCACTATTAAAATCTTCTTGCTATGATCTTCTCAGCCAATGCTTAAAACTCCAGTTACCAAATTTGGACAAATGCCCTGTATATTTATTTTATGACTTAAGAAATCACTAAGACTAAGGAATATCGTTCTAATTAAAAAATAGACTTTCAATATACATTTTGTTTTTAGAGATAATGCAGTTTCTCCTAAAGTGTTATGTATTGTTGTGAAAATGAAACTAAAGTGTATGTTCAGTATATTCTGGATGACTGACGATAGTGATAGTAGTAGTAGTAGTAGAAGATTTTATTTCTTTGTGTCACCCTTTCACCCTACTCCTGAGGCTCAGAGCGCCATTACAAATAGCATAATAACAGCAATAAACCATACATTAAAAAAATCAGTATGATATACAGCAGTTTACAATAAATAAGTACATAAATAAACATGTTAAGCTAAAAGTCAGTACTGGGGCAACTAACAACCGGGACTCTCACTCCCCATAAACCTGTGCAAAGAGGATTTAAGACCCATTTTAAAGGCCTCCACTAAGGGGGCCTTCCTCAGAACCCTCAGAAGAGAGTTCCTGAGGACCAGGCTTGCTACCTCAAAGTCCAAGTCCCCTGAGGTGTTTAATCTGGCTCTGAGAATAACTAAGAGGCCTTGCTAAGTGGACTGTACAAGGTGTGAGGATGTGTAAGGATGTAGGAGATCAGACAGGTAACCCAGGTCCTGCCAATGTAGGGTCTTATAAGTTAACAACCCAACTTTATAGGAAGCACATCCCTTAACATGGGTTCATGCAGCACCAACGAGACATGGCTAGATCTCAAAAGGCCAGTCAGCAAGCTAGCAGCTGCCTCTGCACTAACTGCAGGTGCCGAAGCATACCTCCACTGACCCCAAGATGCAGACCGTTACAGTGGTTGATCTTTGAGATCAAAAAAGTGTGCACCAGCGTCATCAGGTCAACAGAGGGGATAAGGGATTTAATCCAGGAGATGTTCCTTACATGCTAGAAACCATTCTGGATGACTGCCAACACCTGAGATTCAAAAGTCAGTCCCTCATGCAAAGTGATTTCCAGATTTCTCACATTAGCAGCTCCCACAAGCCCAGAAAAGCCAAGCCAAAGTCTCATCTCTCTCCCTCTCTCTGCAGTTGCTGCTCTCCCACTTCAACCCAACTCAGTCACCAGTACTGCGGTTTTATCAGGGTTGAGTTTCAGACAGCTCAGTGACATCCTGTCTTGGATCTCAGCCAGTCACTTTTTAAGCACTTTGATCACACCCAGCATCCAGGGTGCAAAAAGACAGAGCTGGGTATCAACTACATAGAATTGAAACCCAAATCCATAATGTCTAATGATCCTTCCCAGAGGCAGCCTGTACACTGCAAGCAACATGGGTGACAGTGCCAAGCCCTGGGGTACCCCACAAGGTAGGGCCATCAGAGAGAGGAAAGTTTCCCATTACCCTTTGTGTCCTTACAGTGAGGTAGGATTTAAACCAACAGATCACTTTGCTGGTGAGTCCTACATACACCCTGAGCTAATACAGTAACAACCAATGGTCCACAGTGCCAAACACTGGTGAGAGATTCAGGAGAATGAGAATTGATCACTCTCCCCCATCACTCAACATGAGAAGGTCATTGTGCACCCAAATCAGCAGTCTCTGTGCTATGCCTGGACCTAAAACCAGACTAGAGAAGCTCATAGATGTCAAAAGCAGTGAGGTGTGCCTCAAGCTGTAGAACAAACAGCTTTGCAATAAACTTGCCCAAGAATGGCAGCCAGGTGGACAATTCTTCAGGACGTTCAGGCCAAAAGATGGCTTCTTCACAAGGGGCATCACCAGTACATTTTTCAATGCATCTGGGAAATCACCTCTGACGGGGAATACCGGACACGTAAGCAAAACCTGTTTTTTAGAAAATGAAAACTCTTCCATTTGTAGGATGGGGTGAAATGTATCTTCTGCCAGCAAAATTCTGGCAGAATTCTGATTTTGCTTCTGTGAAATTTCCACTCGCTCAGAGTGACTCACAGATTACACCTTAGCAGCAGCCACAAACCCAGAAGAGCCAAGCCAAAGACCCATCTCTCTGTCTGTCTGTCTCTCTCTCTCTCTCTCTGAAGCTGCTACTCTCCCTTTCAATCCAGCTCAACCACCAGTACTTCAGTTTTATCAGGGTTAAGTCTCAGCCAGCTTGATGACATCCTATCTTGGTCTAAGCCTGGCACTTAATGAGCACATTGATTACACCCGACATCCTGAGTGCAAAAAGATAGCAAGAGTTGGGTGTCAACTGCACAGGATTGAAATCCTACTCCCATAACATATAATGATCCTTCCCAGGGGCAGCATGTACACTGAAAACAACATGGGTGGCAGTGCCAAGCCCTGGGGTATCCCACAAGGTAGGACCAACAGAAAGAGGAAAACTTCTCAAGGTTACCCTTTGTGTCCTTACAGTGAGGTAGGACTTAAGCTAACAGATGACTTTGCTGGTGGGTCCTACATACACCCTGAACCAATCCAGTAGCAACCAATGGTCCACAGTGTCAAGCTGGCAAGAGATCAAGAAAATGAAAATTGATCAGTTTTCCTATCTCTCACCCCAAGAAGGTCATTGTGCACCCAAACCAGCATGGTTTCTATGCTTTGCCCTGGACCTAAAATGAGACTAGAGTGGCTCATAGATGTCAAAAGCATTGAGGTGTGCCTCGAGCTGCAACACAAACACATTTACAATAACCTTGCCCAAAAATGGCAGCCAGGTGAGTAATTTCTCCATGATGTCCAGGTCCAAAGATGTCACCAGTACATTTTACACTTCAAGTGGAACAATCCTCTGACAGGAACACCAAATAAACTCCACATAAATGGGTGGGGAGGGTACTCACTCAAGCAAAACCTCTTTTTAGAAAATGAAGACTGTTCCACTTGTAGGACTGGGTGAAATGTATCTTACGTCTGCAAAATTCTGGTAAAATACTGATTTTGCTTCTGTGAAATTTCACAAAGTCTAATCATAATTGTGATTTATGTGCCATTTATAATGTATTTTGTCCAATTTGCACCACATGTGGAATGCTGACTTTATCATGACCCCTGCAGAAGTGGATCAAGTTTCAGATCTCCGTCTTTAAAGGTGACTGAGTTATAAGCTTCCATATTTTCTGAAATTTCAAAATTACATTTCACAGTTATATGATGTGCAGAACTTTCAGACACTTTAACTTTAAAACTAGAGATGGAATATCACCAATTTTGTTAGGTTCATTGACCCTAAATGTTAGGCTTTAAGGCCACCTCCATGACCCAGCAGCAGAACATCATGTTGCCATGCTGATGACCCAGGTTTGGTAGTGAGCCCAGGAAGTCACATTGAGAGGCAGGCCATGGCTGAGACAGCTGCCACTCTACAGTGCACCTCAGCCTGGGAGGGTTCCACCAACACAGCAACCCCTGGAGCTGGGCCAGGGAGTTTTCTCCAGCTGCAGGGAAACGGTGGCTGTGAAAGGATGACAGAGGCACCACCCCAACAAGGGGGAGATGGAAGGGAAACAAATGGAGAAAAACCTGGTAGTCAATCTAATGATGGCTGGAATCAGCTTGATCTGGGTACAGTATATCCCTCTGAACAAGTATATACCTGCAAGATGAGCTGCTGGCTGGGAGAGAACCCAATTTGGGAAAAAAGACTGTGCCTTTTTGGGGCAGACTGGAGTGGGTCAAGTGGTCATTATCTGCAAACTACAACTATGTTTCTGTGTCAACTCTCTATGAAAGGCCACGTTTTAAGAAGCCAGAGATTCCAAAATACTATAACATCAGTCATTAAAGTTGAATTTCATGAGCTTTTTGAAATTGCAGAATGTTGTGATACTTTTGTTGCAATATGTCCATGTATGTTGCCCAGTCATACACTTGAGTTGCCATTGTAGAGGAAAGTAAAGGCTGGGTAAAGTGTCAACAAGCTAACATTCATGCAAGGTTCCAAAGTGAAAGTACAGTGGTGCTAAGCTTCAGGTCACTATCTTGGTGATGAACCATGAAGGATAGTCATGGACATCACTGTACACTATCCTGAAGTCTTGCAGTATGCCAGATGACCACTAAAGCTCACTGACTTAAAGGAGAAGACTCCTGTATATTTCTGATTTGGATATGTCATATGTATTTTTTATACATTACATCAAGTACTGTACATATGTCAATAACAGATTAGTCATTTTCTTCTGTTGCAACACATCTGGAGTCTGAGGCTCTGACACAAGGTAGTAAAGTGTCAAGCAAGCTTCCATTTACATGCAAATGAGTCACGTGTAATACAGCCTCTCCCATTCCTTGATGTCACTGCAGCAACAGTGCAGAAGAAAACATAAGGGTATCAATGCTGTCTATCCTGATTGTAGTTTGTTTGCAATGGCTTAAAACAGTTATGTCATGCAACTCACACAGGGAGTAGTACTTGTAGCCTTAATACTGTATGTGTAGAACAAATAATACATCTAATAGTATTTCATTCATAGGAAACCATCTGTTTCTTTGTACTGCTCATTTCTCTCTGTGAGACAGTTGTAACATGTTGTGGAGAGCAGCAGACTGAATCACTCAATCAGTCAATCTGTACTGAACCAGGTGAACACCCTTGAGAAGATTCATTTGCAAGGTGGGCCTGGGCAGTTTTCCCAAAGGATCACACAAGACTGAATGTGTCCTTTGCACAAATGATACACACACACACACCCTTTCAGCAGCCTGAAAGTGGAGCGATAGATCACTTACTTTATAAAGCGTATTGTTTTACATTTCAAATGCTCCTTAAATCTGAGTTTCTGACTGGAAATACCAAGACACAGAATGCATATGACATGGGAGGCATGAGCTATGCAAATACAGAGCACTACATACACTAAGACTGATTAGTTTCTTTATTTAAAACAGCTGAAGTGTAGCATCTGATTTGTGAGGAACATCCTACTTCAAATGCTGGCATTAACAGCTTGTCCTCAGTACCTTCAAAGTGAAGTGCTGTTGCTCTCACATCACTGCTAATAATTTATAATGGGAATGGGGCCACTTTTAAAGACATGGACCTGAGGGGCCATCACAGTTCCCAAGGAGGTTAGGGGAACTTGTTAAGGGTTAGAGAGTAAGGGACTCTAGTAGGAGTTGAACAAGAGTCTCCCAGTTCTTGTGCCTGTGCTTTAACCACTAGATTATCCTTCTTCCATATGCTACAGCTGATGCTTTCCTGGTAACCTATGCCTTGTTATGGCTGAGCTCTTTATTGCCTTACAGCAGCGATCCAGTCACTGACTGCCTAGTTACAAAGGGAAAGGGGCATATGTGCATGATTGTTTCTCACTGCTGGTGTCAATCAAAACAGAGAATGCTAACACACACAGAACATAATACAACAACTGTATAATACCACTTAAAACTCTTGTTGTACCCAGAGTCATTTATTGGGTGAACTGTTTTTGCTGACAGAAACAGTAACACCACGGATTTATTGGGTAAACTGTTTTTGCTGACAGAAACAGTAACACAGCACATACAGGCACTTCTTTAGATGAATACTGTATATACCTCCAATCAGAGCTGCATCCCACTCACATGGTCCTAGTCCCTATTAGACCTGCACTTCAGGATGTGCACAACAATTAAAGGGTTCCTCCATTACTCAAGTGGGGAACCAAACACTGTGGGTTTGATTTACTGGTGGAACTGCATTTAGTGCAGCACCATTATCTGTTGCTTTGATGACATTATCCTCCAGCAACATTGATGGTTAAATGGAGGACAAACACATTGATAACTTCTGGGGGCTGTATATTTTTATTTATAATCTAGATTTGGACAGCAATAGGACTGCTGTCACCTGGAGGATGCATACAACAGTTACACATAAGGAGTTGGGGACAATATTGGTGTGAAAGTATAGGAGACGTCCCCTTTAATGACCTGAGGAAGCAAGTAAATGTGCAGCATTATATTTGTACAGTGCCACATACTGATCCTGTAGACAGCAATGTATATTTTTAGTATTTGAAAACAATGGCACCAAGTGACACTAAGCCTTACAATTAGTTCTGACTTACAGTAAACCACATCATAAAGGAACATTATTTGGGGCATCACTGTTGCAGGAGTGTTGGAGGGGTAGTACATGACCATAATGCTAGTGCAAGTAATGTGATTCAGAGGTAACAAGTGCTTTGTAAAAGATAAATTTCACAAGTGAAATTCTAGTGGCATTATCTATTACACGTCCATGAATTTTTGAGCAAATGTTTCCAATTAATAATTTCTAAAGTTTCCACAATAAATGTTAACCTCCAAACCCCATTTATACAGCTTAATTAGGTTCCAGGACATGCTTACTTTGGTTAGCATGCCAAATATTGAGTATACCAGCAGTAGAAGTAGAGCAATAAACATCCAAATATTTTGAAAAGTTTCACACAATGTAACATATAAATTGTGAAATTTTGAACTCCTGCAACTTATAATTTACATAACCAATTATCTCTGTATTTCACAGTTTCTATGACTCTTCCAAGAAAGGATGCATATGTATTTTCAATTATGTAGCTTCAACAGTGGCTAAGTTGTAAGCATAGAATTTCAGAAATGTTCACATGAATAATACATCGCCAGACTCTGAGCCCCTATTACTTCCCTGCACCTCATCCAAATGGCATGACAACTGATATCCTTTGAGGGCCTCCTACAAACTATGCATATGCTGAATTGTAGGAACCATTTCAAAAAACTCAGAAAATAAAAAAAAATCACATTTAGCACAAATGCGCAGAATTTCATGAAACTTCCACAAAAACACCAAAACAAGCATAATTCACCTCCCAAAATGTCATAGTAATACAGAAGATGAACTGACCACATTGCTTTGGTTCAGAGTAAAAGCAGTGACCTTTGTAGTCATTGCCTGTTACAAGACTGATCAATTCACCATGGCAAACAATAACCACAGAGCCACCCATGACATTGGACAGTATCACCTTCACCTTTCTTCCAACATTTCATACCAACATTATTCAGTGTTGAGCACATGTGACTTGCACAGCATGGATATGTAGTCATAGTATTGCCTCACTTGGACTGATAAATGTACTGGCAAACAATAACCATAGAGACGTCAACAGCCATAGAGACATCAGCAAATAGAGTCTGTCAAGATCACTTCACCTCCCCAGATGTTTGAACTGCAGTGTCACAGGCACTAGGGTAACGTGGCACATCTGACTTGCTTTTGACTGAAACAAACTCAATACAATATTTATATGTACTCACAGTGTGGTTAATAGTGACAGTACCATGGAAAAATACTAGCAATCCTTGTTTCAAATTTGTGGACACTGGAAATTCAACCGAAATAAAATGTGGAACAACAACAAGAGGCACTACACTGTGAAAGATAAAAATCTCACAATGTGGCCTCACAAGATGTCATCATATAAAGATACTGCGTGATTTGAGTAATGTGATGTGTGTAGTACTCATTTGTGCAAAAGTAGTAGAAGATATGTTAATTGTACTGCTGTGCTATATCCTATGGGTTTGGATGAATGCAGCACCATACCACAGAGGTGATTTACTGCGGTGGTACTCTGACTGTGATGGTATCCTCTTCAACACATCATCTCCTTCCACTGTCACACAGGTTAGTAGAAATATTTATTTTGGTCTACTGATGATTCCTCCTGACTTGTCATATTAGTATGATGACACCACGCAATGCTCACTACATTATCGATATCGTACCCATTCCCCAGGTAATCACAATCTCACAGGAGCTGGAGCTGGAGTGCTTGTTAAACTCCTTTCCTGCCTTCTCCATTCCCTCTCTGACCTGCTCCCCTCTTCCCTCCATTTCTCCCCCTCCCTTCCTCTAGAGTCCCTGGCTACTTTGAGAGGATGCCAGAAGATGCACTTCCTGCTTCCTCCTGTCCCTTTCTTCCACTGGACATGAGCCACTGCTCAGTGTGCCTTTCCCTGTTGTGATTTTTTTAATAAGTACATAAGTTTACATGTGTGTTTTATGCAGCACTCAGTTCAATGTGATGATGACTTGTCATTATTCTGCCCAATGTGCGCAGCACCCCACTGGTGCTGCTATGCATGATTGGTTACTACTGGCCAGTCTACTGTAGACCCATGTTCAGGAAATCCCTGTGTTCATTTGCTGGACAGCTGATCTCTGCATGTGCATATGGCATTATGAAAATCCCTTGTATGGTTCTTCAAGTGGCCCTTTGGAGGGTGTGGCTCAGTGCACAGTTTAACACTGTTTACAGCCACCTAATCACTTCCGCCACACTTTCTTCTATACCAGAGGACACTCTGTCAGGGACATAAGTGATAATTATCTACTGTTTCAAAAAGAATTGCTTGTAAATTGTTATGATCCTTTTCTAGGTCCATACCTTGGTCTCTGTCTACTGCTGCAGGTGCCATGAGGATTTCACCCTCCTCTGTGCATGGACTGTGGCATGGACATCTCAAGAAGGTAAGTAAAATACATCATAGCAATTAATTGTATTTTTTTCAACAGGTGAGGTGACTGAGGTACTCAAGTGCATTACAGCAAGTAGCTGGCAGGGTACTGGATGGCTGTGCTACCATACTCTGGAAGTGGGGGTGGTAACTTCATGTGCACCTTTTTTGGACCTATTGTGGTAACAGTTTAACAGAGATGTGAGTTGTCAGCAGTATTTCATCACTGAGGGTGTTGTTAGATGCGAGTAATAGTCCTCCAGCATGGGTAGTGTTGCCACCTGTCTGGTTTTAGACAGGATAACATCAGTTCTTAGGTCCTTATCTGGATATCCGTCATCAAGTTTAGTGTTACTTAAATGTAGTCTGTTTTTTAGCTCATGCTTAGGGAGTATGCCTCAGACAGTTAGTGTTGGAACCCACTCTGCAGGGAGCAATCTTAGATCTGGTCCTCTCAAACAGAGACGGAGAGAGGATCTCAGATCTCAAAGTGGGTAGCCATCTGGGAACAAGTGACCACCAAACAGTGTGGTTCACAATAAACACAGCCACAGATTCAAGCCATACAAAAGTAAGGGTACTGGATTTTAGGAGGACTGACTTTGTCAAAATGGGAGAGTGCCTCAGAAAAGCACTAGCAAACAGGCAAGAAGTAGGGGTGGAGGAACAATGGGGAAACATCAAATTTGCCATCACAGAGGCAATAAACCTTTGTGTGACACAAATAAACAAATCAAAATGAAAGAAAAAAAACTATGGTTCTCAAAAGAGGTGGTGGGGAAAATTAGGCAGAAAAATATAGCATTCAGTAAGTATAAGGAAACACAGAAGGAGCAGGACAGAGAACTGTACTGGTTAAAGCAGAAGTAAGCGGGGAAGGCAGTCATACTAGCAAAGGCCCAAAATGAGGAAAAGATAGCCAACTCAGTTAAGGAGGGATACAATCTTTACAGGTACATTAGGGAGTGAAGAAAGACCAAGGGAGGGATAGTGAGGCTTAATAAAGGGAGGGTGGGTGGGCAGAGAGGACAGTGAAAAAGCAGGGATAATGAATGAATACTTCTGCTCGGTATTCACAAAAGAAGAGGAGGTGAAGTACCTAATCCAATCAATAAAAGCACTCTGAATAAGGGGGTCAATATCAGTCCTTTCACAGAAGAAAGGGTTCTGAAAGACCTCTTAAAACTGAAGGTGGACAAAGCAATGGGGCCTGGTGGGATTCACCCCAGATTTGTAAAAGAACTAAGGGGAGAACTAGTGACACCCCTGACTACCCTTTTTAACAAATTATGGGAGGATGGTGCGGTACTTAAGGACTGGAGGAGGGCAGATGTGATTCCCCATCACAAAAGTGGGATCAAAGCAGAGGCAGGAAACTACAGACCTGTTAGCTTGGCCTCAGTGGTAAGGAAAATGATGGAATCACTTCTGAAAGAAAGAGTTGTTGAGTACCTAAAGGCCAGTGGGGCACAGGACCCAAGGCAGCATGGATTCGCAGTGGGAAAGTCATGTCAGATTAATCTTATAGATTTCTTTGACTGGGTGACGCAAGTAGTAGACCAGTGAGGGGCTGTTGTCATGACCTACCTAGACTTTAGCAAGGCATTTGACACAGTTCCACACAAAAGATTAATAAACAAATTAGTTAGCCTGGGAGTGGGTCCCACGGTGGAAGCCTGGGTAAAAAATTGGTTGGACAACAGAACACAGAGGGTAATAATAAACTGAGTACACTCTGAAGAAAGGGGGGTTACTAGTGGGGTACTGCAGGGTTCAGTACTGGGTCCGGTCCTTTTTAATGTCTTTATAAGTGACACTGCAGAGGGACTGGAAGGAAAAGTATGCCTCTTTGCAGATGACACAAAAATCTGCAACAGGGTTGATACACAAGGCGGAGTGGAAAGGATGAGAAGGGACTTGGCAAGGTTGGAGGAATGGTCAAAAGTATGATAGCTTAGAGTCCATGTAAAGAAGTGCAAAGTAATGCACCTGGGAAACAAACACCAGAGGAAGAGTACAATGGGGGGTATGAACAACAACAAAATGGAAGGGACCTGGGAATAGTCATATCAGTTGACCTAAAGGTAAGCAAGCTGTGAGAAGGCAGTAAGGATGGCTGGGGATACTTGGATGTATGGGAGAGGCATCACCAGTTGAAAACAAGAAGTTGTCATCCCTCTGTACAGACAGTTGGTGAGACCCCATGGAGTACTGCATGCAGTTTGAAGACCCCATCTCCACAAGGACATAGACAGGATCCGAGGCAGTCCAGAAGAGCAACTAAAATGGTACAGGGTTTGCAACAGAAGTCATACAAAGAAGAGACTAAAGAGAGCTTAATATGTATACCCTTGAGAAGGGGGGCATGATAGAAACTTTCAAGTACCTCAAGGAATCAGCAAAGAATCCAAGAGGGCAGCATCTTTCAGAAAAGAGATGTGCAAGAACAAGGGATACAATCTGAAGATAGGAGGACAGCTCAGGAGCAATGTGAGAAAGTATTTTTCACAGAGGCGGTGGGGACACATGATAGGCCTTCCTGAGAGGTCGTGGGGTCAAAAACAATAGGGAATTCAAGAATGCATGGGACAGACATAAGTCAGTTCTGGTGGGCTTAGGAAGAAATAGGCTGCTGGTTAACTATGATCTGCAGCTTATCCAATAGTAGGGACATTTATTTATTTATTATTTATTAATTTATTAAATTTTGGTGACGGGTAGGCCCACTGAGCCCGAAGGTCCTTTTCAGGGCGACCGGGATAACAATACAAGTTATAAGAATGAACAAGAACATAAGGAACATTTGAGGCATTGTGAGTTACATCATGAGGTGGTTACAGTAAAGAAAAAATAGTGGATACAGGCATGGTTAGAGCATGGTAAAGAAAAAGCAGTGGATATAGGCATGGTTTACAGGCACAGTAAAGAAAAGCAGTGAAAATGGGCAGACTAGGTGTGCCAAGCGGTCATATCTGCCATCAGAGGTTTTTTCTATGAGTGAGCACGACACTCACAAATGACTGTATCAAATCTTGTAATGATTTGGCTGTATGTCCAGGTTACCATGAAGTTCTTCTGATTCCATGTTCCCCTGTGTGTTTGTGGAACTCTCTGTATGATTTTCTTTTCAAGTCTGTCTTTGAGGCTTTATGGATGATGCTGCTGCTAAGATCCTGATGTAGTCCTCCAGTCCTGTGGCTTTATGGTATCCCTCACAAGTGTCAAATTAAGTACAAATGTTTGTTATGTGTGGTTCATAGCTCAGTGCTTATGTTTCATACTGTAGCTGGATGATGTAGGTTGTGCTTGGATACAGAGGCCAGACCAGTAAGTAGGACAATGCTTGCAGGGTACTAGTAGTATGAAATGATTCATGCTTAGGTACTTCAGCATAGACATGAGCAAGTCAGTGATTATAGTACCTGTGAACTGGATAGTATATGCAAGGTGCTTAGATGCTTGAACTGATGAGTCACTTGTTATGACTTGATATTTTGGCCTTTCTTTGTATCTCACCGTAGGAAGGATGCTTAGTCCAGTAGTATGAACCCCAAAAAAAATAATATCATCATATGATTATTCTGTAACCGACGGTTGGAAGGATGTTTGGTTGAGTAGGCTGAGACCCCCCCCAAAGAAATGATTAGCAGTATGATTACCTCCTCCAACTCCAGAGAGTGTGATCAGTAGCATGCAGGAGAGGAAAACCCTCATGGGGGGGGGAATCTCTAAGGACCCATGGCTACTGACCTGCCCGTCCTTCTGGCCATACTAAAGGAGAGTAATCCTAAGTAAACAATCCAAAATTAATCGACTAATCCAAAATCCAACAGTGTAGATCCTGATCCAGTGAAATGGAAAACTGAAGAAAGCAATGATTGGAAGCACCTGGGGAACATGCAGCATCTTTCAAGTAAACTCCTAGTCCAAGTGTCCACATCCAGGGCAGAAAAATATAATTGAAATCCTGCTTCTTGATCAGTTCTCCATTACTTGTTCAGTTCTTGCATACTGGATGAAGGATGTCCCATATCAGGAACAGGCTCAATACATCCTCTTGTGGTACCAAATTGAGCAGAATCTTCTCTCTCTCTCCGCATAACATATCCCTTAATACTCTCATTTTTTCCCCTCTCAAAAGATTGCCCAAGGATCTCAGGACCCTTCCCATTGGAACAACACTTTGAGTGCATACCCAGATGTGTAATTTTTTCCAGCTATCTCTGGTGAAGGATGTTTCCCAGCCTATAAGTGTGAACCTTAATTTTAGAATTGGGGGAGTGCCCCTAGCGCACAATTTTTGGCCCGGAAATACTCAACTGAGAGTCGTGGACCTACTTCAGGAACATAAACTGATACCGTTTCATACAGCCAATTTATTGTTTAATCTCCCTAATTCCTTTTGTTTCAAATACCTTCAATTACAACACATGTTGTTACGACACTTTGGAATGGGGTATTGGATGCAGTATTTAACTGGCCCCATCTTACCGGCTATCGCCAACCTACCCTCCTCTCATATCATTTCCTACTTCTATCTTCTCCTTAGGGATGCAATTGAAGGAATATGAGGAATGTCGCACTATGTCTGGGACCAAGTACTACCTCCAAACACCTCAACCCCAAGACCATGGGCTAAAATTTGGTCACACCTGTATCAAGATGTGAAATGGATTAGATATCGCATTTTACAGTTATACGTAATAAACAACTTATATTATACTCCGTTCAGGCTTCACCAAATGAGAAACTCCCTCAAATTTGTATGTTCGTTGCAAGCAGAAGCCTGGCACATTGTCGCGTATATACTATGAGAATGTAATAAAGTTACACCCTTTTGGATAGTATTAGGTCCAATTTGGACCCACTACTAGGAGCTATCTGCGGCCTTTAGCCTGGAAATTTGTATAATGGAGATTATGGAGAGGTATTAAGAGGCACGCAACGAAAGTACATGACATTAATAATCTATATGTGCTAAAAAAGTGGTCATGCGCCACTGACTAGACCAAAATATCCCAACATACGCAGAATGGCTAAAAGAGATACATTTTGCTTTACAGGCTGAAAACACGATTGCTCACATGACAAAGAGGCCACAATACTATCAGAAAGTATGGGCACCTTTACACACTTTACTGACCATTTAATGATCCACAGTATATCGAGCAACATTCCAATGAGATAGAGGGGAGGAACGGTACTAGTGCTATGGACACACTAATTTGGATCCTCTCCGATTATTATACGTAGGCTAATGCAAACATAGGCAATTGCTACGCATACCTGATAGGGGGGGTATTTTGGGGGTGGGGGTGGTAGGAGGAGGAACATGGAAAGGTCCTGTTGACTGAGGTGAACCTGTTATGTGAATAAACATTAAGACCAGATCTTTACTAAATATCAGTTATTATCCAGTAAAGTGATCCAGAGAAAATAATGTAATAAGACTTTATCTTACAATGTGCTTCTATGTAATGCTAGCATGTACTTTTCTCTGTTCAATGTCTGCTACACATGACCTGTTAACTCCTCCTACAAACAAAATAGTGGAAATAGGGAAAAAAAATATATATATTTATTTTGAAAAAAATATATAATTGAAATCCATGGTCGATAAAAGTCTAAAGCATTGGAGTAGCACTGACGAAGCGCTCCAGCAGGCGAGGAAGTTTTCTTTGAGGAGAACCAGTAACCAAAGGTGGAGCTCCATGTCTAGAGGTGGAGGACAGGTTGTTCACATTCCGTAAGGCAAGCTTTGCAAATGAAGGCCTCAGGAAAGAAGTACAAGAGCTAGCACATGCTGCATGATGTGGAGAGGCAGACAGTAGGAATCTCTGATCCAGAGTGGGAAGCATGTAAGTGAAGTAGGTACATAGCCCTTGGAATCTGGAGGTACATCTAACTTTTGTCCACCTATTCACACTGGGCTAAGTAGGTAGTAGAATAGGCAAGTCTGACTGGATGTACCCCTAGGCCCTGCAAGGGTGAAGCAGGTAATATGAGCAAATAGAGGAAATAGGCGTACATGTACGTAGGTCAGTAGTAGTAGTAATGAATCTGCATGATGCAGATGCAGTAGCAGAGGAGTAGTATGGTACAGTTTATGAACGGTACACAGTGAGGAGCATGAGGAATGGTAATAGCACAGGAATCAAAGAGCTTCATCTGGTGATCCAAATAGTTGCATAGTGATGTAGCTATCCATGATCTGAAAGCCAGAAAGGTACAGTAGGGAGAATTGATTTGGTGAGAATAGTCCCACAAGTCCTGAACAATCGAGCTCAAGAGGCATAAACGGAAAAAATTGAAGAAGCTGAGTTGAATGAAGTAGCATCGTGATAGGGTCCAGGGAGCAGAAACCATGAGAATGAAAGTCTTCTGGATGAGCTCAACCAATTGACCGGTAGGAGTGCAGAGTAGTAGTTCACGTGAGTGAAGCGGTAAGACAGAAGCATTCAAAAATAGATGATGCATGGCTAAAACAATCCTGAATGAAATCCATAGTAGAAAGGGCTCCTAAAGATGGCAGACATTGTGAAAGGCAGGCGTATAGAATGTTCAAACCTCAGGCCTCTAAGCGGGCGAGGCAGGTGTAAAATAAGTAGGTAAACCCCAGTCCCGATGGGTGAAGCAGGTCTGAGAAGCAGGCGGTTAAGAAGTAGTAATAAAGATCAAGGGACCTCTGGGCCTGTAAGGCACAGGTCGTCAAAGTGCAATGCGGGGAACCTCTGGCCCTGCTGGATGAGGCAGGTTGTAGAGCAGTGGTAGATAAGTATTAGGAATGTCGAACTGCAGTGAACGAAGAAATAGCAGTGAAGTAGTAAGGAATAGATTGTAAATGGTATTGTAAATGGTAGCATATCCAGCATCAGTTTGTTGCGGAGTAGTAATATGGTCCAAGGCAGACATATGAGAGCAGTGAAGATGCTGTAGACTGTTGTATCCTGAAGATTGAGGATGGTAAGATTGCAGTGAAGAGACCTGGGCGGATAAGTTGTCAACTCTGCTAGAGGCAATAAGCATCCTGGAACTGTATCAGATCCATGCCTTAGCATCGGGTAAACTAAGGAAGACAGTATCAGTAGAGCTTAGCAGGGAGGTCTGGCAGAGATGATGTAGGAACCTCAAAGGAGTTGAGGTAGCATGGCGAGAGCATCCAAGAGAGTAGAAGCAAACATCTTGATGTAATCCAGAAATAATCCAATGGAAGGAAGCAGCTTTAGGAAGCATGATTGGAGAGGTAGGTCCAAAGAAATGAAGCATCCCTGTAGGAAGCGTCCATGGGAATGAAGGGGAGAGAAGCCCAACGAGATAAGAAAGTGTGGCCAGAGCATTAGTAGGTCAGCCAATGGACTGTAGGAGGTGTGGTTGACTGCGTAGGTCAGTCGATGAGTAAATAGAAATAGAAGCTAAACCCAAGAAGGCTAGCATGCTGCTAGCCCATGCGAAGGTCATTTGGTAAGGTAAGTAGAGAGTGGCTGCTAGCCCCATGTAAGCTAGCATGCACAGCAGGACCATCACAGGTCAGCTGGTAAGGTAAGTAGAGGGCCGATAGGTCCTGGCACAAGGCTAGCAGACCACAATCCCTGAGCAGGGTAGCAAATGAGTAATGAAGATAGTCAGATGAGGTCCAATTGATTGAGAGCTAAGCCGATGATCGGCATGAGCACAGCGTGCTGAGATCATGATGAACAGTGAGAGCTGAGAACTTGCAAAGTCGAATGCTAATGGAGTGCATTAGAAACCGAGAGGCTGAAACCAAAGGCAGTATGCAATAGCAATAGTCTGAATATTCATAGGGCAATGATTGCGTGAGTAAGTGGGCTTGCACACGGTTCAATAAACAGAACAGTAATAAATTATGTGACAGCAATAGGCCAGCCAGCTGCAGAGCTAAATATAAGTTCTCCCGGGGTGAAGTGGAAACAAGATGCCAAATCCAAGAATCCGGGTGTCAATGACTAGCACAGCCACAATCCAACATACCAGAATTTCCCAATTTCAGAATTCTAGGCAGTCAATTGCAAGAATAGGGGCATAGAAGAATATGGTAGGATGAATGGCTAGTGCCTGACAGCAATGAGTGAGGAAGGCACAAGAGCATATGACTGGCCAATCATGAAAAGGCTAACAACCCAGTTACAATAGTTGAAATGATCCAGTAGAAGGAATACAGACCGTGGTAATGCTAGTTGCCAGACGGACAGTGTGGGCAGGACAGACAAATGGGGAAGTTCTGCTGAATAATTAAAGGTTGACTAATAATATGGCAGGGAGTGCAGCAGCATAGCATAGCTAAAGAAAACACGTAGGGAATGGTATGAAGCAATTACATGCTCGACTAGGTCTGGCAGGCATTTTGCAGTGATACTAATGCAGACATAAATGGCAATGCAGAAGCCACAAACTGTTTGCCAATGGCAGTACAATTCGATTCACTGTGTAAATAAAACAAAAAAGTTAACGACCCGTATCATAGGTAAAGGGATGTATTACTTTACAGCCGTATGAGTTCTGAGGTGTTATATATCACCACAAATATGCAGGTAATGGCATACATACAGCACCGTGCGTGTCAAGTCCTCATGCCTTCTATTATGGCAGGACATGGTAATATTTGACTGAGCAAGCAAGGAATGGCTAAAATCAGCAGATATCATAGGCAGCTACAAGTCATAAACACTTCCATAGCCGTACTCTAATGTTGGCGTATTGGTAGTGAACATTCTGCAGTATCAGGGCATGGGACTATAAGAAGGGGACCTGTAGGGTCATGTAGCAAGTCATTGCGAAAGGGGTGGCTGTGGCTGGAAATCAATGAGCAGTCGGAGGTCAGCGAAGAGTTTAGCAGTCAGCAGGTGGCGGTTGTTTAAATTGAGAGCGAAACAGTTCAACATGGAGCAGTGGTTGCTATGGAAGGACAGGCAGAGCCAGCACCAAGGAACAAGGAGGAAGGTGATTGGAAAGCAGTAGCAAGGGCAGAAACAACAGTGGCTGAATGAGCGTCCATGGGAGAAGAGCACGGGGAATTAGGAAAAGGCAGAGGAGTACAAACTTGACAGCAGAACACCCCAAACAGGAAGGAAAGAAAAACAAACAGGGCAACAGAAAGAAATGGGAGAAACAAGCAAGACAGGGGGACGGGGGCAGAAGACCAGAACAGAGGAAGCAACCACGACCCAGCGTGCTAGCAAGTGCAGTGAGTGTGACTCACTCTAAGCAGAGCAGTAGTCTGCTGCTGGCTGAAATAGAATGTGGAGGAGGAGCTCTTCCCCACATAACCACAGTCATGCACCCTTCAATTACACTTTGCTATTTTTTTCTCCCCAACAGGTAATTAGATGAGAATGTGACAGGTGTATATTCAGACTGACATCAAGGTAAGCAGGGGTGCTGCCAGGCGAAAACCAGTTGTGGTGGCAGATTAGGCAGAGTGAGGATGTTAAAACTTGGTGGAACAGCCTGCAGAGTGGTCACCCTTTGCTAACCAATGCCATGTTTCCCTGGGTGTTTGTGGAACTCTAATTTTCTTTTCAGGTCTGTCTTTGAGGCTCTAAGGATGCTGCTGCTGCTACTGATGAGATCCTGATGTAGTCAGCCTGCCCCGTGGCTTCATGGTGTGTCCATCACAAGTGCCAAGGTAAGTACTGATGTTTGTTATACTTAGCTATTTTTTTTTCTGACAGATCATTTGATGGGAATGAGATAGCTGCACATTCAGACTGACATCAAGGCATGTGGTGGTGGGGCTGCCATAGGCACAGACCATTTGTGGTGGCAGATTAGGCAGTGAGAGAATGTTCAGACTTAGTAGGCCAGCCTGCTAGGCGGTCCCCTCTACTAACCAATGCCATGTTTCCTGTGTATTTGTGCAACTCTGTTTAATTTTCTTTTCAGGTCTGTCTGTAAGGCTCTATGGCTACTGCTGCTGAGATCCAAATAGTCCACCAGCCTGTGTCTTCATTTTGTGTCCATCACAAGTACCAAGGTAAGTAGTATGTTCAATCATAGTTTATCATTACCGTTCTTCAAGCATTGGTTTCATTAAGCTCAGTTATGTGTCTTTCACTACAATATGTGGTAGAGTGACCTATGTAATGTCCCTGGGGGGAGCTACTGTAGGTTTGTATAAGGAGAATATACACAGTCCGAGGTAAAATAACAGTGCAGTTTCTTTAAGGCAGCTTTATCGCCAGCTGACTAGGGTTGCAGCCCCTTTAACAAACATAAAATCCAACTCTTGTCCAGAGTTCTAACTAAACAAAATAAACCCTCACTACCTCTGGTTACCAGCTACTCTGGTTCCCAGCCTCCAGGTAGTATCATAATGTCCACTTACAAACTCCACAGCCCTTTCCAGAAATCTCTGTAGCTTGAACTTGCCATTTGCAGCATAGCTTCTGGCTTTCGTCAGGTCTCTCCTCTCTCTCTCTCTCTCTCTCTTTCTCTCTTACACTGTCCTGTGTTGCCTAGGTGTTTTTTTACATGCTGCCCCTAATCAACATTGACTGCAGCTATGTTTGATTAGCTCCTACCTGGATGCTTCCAGAGCTTTCTGTGTTTAACTCTTTCAGCATTTCTAAAAGGGAACAGAGCTTTATCCATTCTTCTGCTGACATAGATTACATCTGTCTACACTCTGTCACAAAGTATGTGTCATCATGGCATTAGTGGCAATGTAGGTGTGTGTGTGTGTGAGCACATTGTGCTGTCATGTAATGTTACTAAAACAGTTCTTGTTATTTCCAATCTGTGCAGTGCAGGTCCACTGTTGTCAAAGCTGATATTGATTTGCTGAAGGCCATCCAGTGTCCTGTTCCTCTCAGTCAGACCCATGGGGTGTCACTGCTGCACAACCAAGAACCAAACCATGGGAGTTCAGCGTGCTCTTGTTGCTGTCGCTGATGATCCATGCCCTGTTCCTGCTTCGCTGACCATGTGGTGTTGCTGCAACCATGAACCAAAGCAGAAAATTACTTTGCACAGGACTGTGTCCACAGTAAATTTTGTATAATTATTTGAAGAACAATTTTATCCTCTGTTTGCTGTGCTACTTGCAATGGCATGTATGCAGGACCCCATTTTTGCAGGGTTGGACAGCAACCCTCACACAAATGCATTAATTATGTGTATACATGCATGTGATGGATCCAACAATGTGAAGTTTAGCCTATTGGAATTTGTAATAATGTGGGCCTGTCAGGCATGACTCATGCATCACAAGTAGCAGAATGTGACATTTTCATTTGCATATGATCTGAATCCAACAGATCACAGTAAAGCAATAATCTACACAGTCCCAAATGCCAGTAAGTAAAAAACAATTTTGTGCCAGTAGCACATTACTGCCCATTACAAATAACACCCCTAGTACACCAATTAAAAAAATGCTGCATGTGCTGCTGCAAGTCCCTGCCTCTCTTATCTACTTCTATATCATGAAAGTTGTTATGCAACTCTCCATGCAAACACACTTTTAATTTCCTTACAAAACCCATTCCATAGGTCCTCAGCTGTCCAGTCATGTCCACCTGTGCTGCACCACCAAGATGCCTCTATGTCCTCCCCCACAAGGGTCCCTCCAACTCAGCCACTCCAGTTGTACTCATTATCACATCACCCTTGCTGTCAAAATCAACGACCCTTCAAGGAGGGTCATGTTCTGTACTTAGAAACATAGAAACAGAGAAACATAGACTTTGGGCGGATAAGGACCGCTTGGCCCACCTAGTCTGCCCATTTCCCTACCTAGAGGATCGCTGCATATCCTATTTAACCAACAGCCTATTTCTTCCTACCCCCACAAAAATTGCCTTATGTCTGCCCCATGCATTCTTGAATTCTCCACAGTTTTAGACCCCCAACCTCCTCAGGAAGGCTGTTCCATCGTCCACCACCTCTCTCTGAAAAAATACTTCCTCACATTGCCCTTGAGCCGTCCCCCTCTATCTTCAAATTGTGTCCCTTGTTCTTGCACTCTTTTCTGAAAGATGCTACCCTCTTGGACTTTGTTGATTCCACTGAGGTACTTAAACATTTCCATCATGTCCCCCCCTCTCCCTTCTTTCCTCAAGGTAAGTACTAATGTTTGTTACACTTAGCTATTTTTTTTTCTGACAGATCATTTGATGAGAATGAGATAGTTGCACATTCAGACTGACAACATGTACTTGATTTGGAAGGCTTTTAGCCTGAGGTTCAATGGGGAAGAGGGGAATAGCTCCTCCCACATCCCTTTCTTAAACCTCAGGCTTCCACCACTTGCTCAGCTTCAAGCGTTTTGAAGCGGGGACTACGCACGTGGCTGGTAGGCTGTTTCTCCTATTTTCCCCTCCCCCTTGTTCTTTCTTGCTCCTCCCTGCTTTCTCTCTCTCTCTTGGATTCCACCCCCCCCATGCTTTGGGCCATCCCTTCCTCACTTCTTTCCATTGCACTCTTCCTCTCCTCGGCTCACTCCTTGTCTTGCTTTCTCTCCCTTGCGTGTTCCCTGGTGTCTCCCGCCTGTACCTTGTGGGCATTCTGGTTCCACTATTTTTTTTTCTTTCTTTCTTTCTTTTCTCTAGCATATTTTCTCCTCTGCTGACACTCAGTCCCTGCAAGTGCATCCACTGGCTGTGCCTCTGGATCTGCTGCTGCTTCTGATATCCTTTGCTTCTGGTTTCTCACCCCCCTGGCCACTCCTGGACTGTTGCCTGGGCTGGGGAGCGTTCCTGCCATCCTGAGTCCTTCTGCTCTCCCCCGGCTGTTGCTGCCAAGCCTTCCACTTGTTGCACCCCCCATTGCCTCCTCCCCCAGGCAGGGTGCATCCAGTTCTCTTCTGAGGAACCTGGTTCCTTCTCCCTGGTGCTGCCTTCTGCCTTTGCTTGCTGAGCCCCTCGGGTCTTTCCTCCACTGACCCAGCTCCATTCTCACCGTTCTCCAGGACTACCTGTTTCCATCCATTTGCCTTCTGCTCTCCGGGGCTGGTTTGATATTTTGCAGCATCTCCTTCTTCCTCGCCGGCATTCTGGGACCCTGGTGATTGCTCCTACCATCTACAGGCGTGCTCCTCTTGCTACACTCCTGCTGTTTGAAACTGCCTGGGGACTCGTGCCACTATGAACCTCAATATCTGTGTGCAGGATTTGTGCCCGTGCACATTTTTTAGTCTCCCCAGTTCATTGGTCCTTCTGGGTTTCTGTGGTCACTGGGACGCCGTTCCTCCTATGTGGGTCGATTGTACATACTGGACTCAGGTGTTTCTATGCACCTCCTGGCTGCTTGCTTTTTTTGGGTGGGGCGAGGCTGGAGCCCTGGTTGCTTGACTCACCCATACCACGCAAGGACTCATTTCCAACCAGCTGCTTCCATTCATCCCGCAGCCTACATTGTCGCCGCCATTCCAGCTAGCCCATGTGGGGCTCTAGCCATCTCTCCCCACTAGCTTCTTTCAGGCAGACCTACGTGGAGGTCCTGTCATTTCAGCTACCCTGAGTGTGGGCCCATCTGAACTTACTCAACTTACTCTTTCCCCAGGCAACCTGCCTGCGGGACCCACTGGTCAAGCTTGTCCATGTGGGAGCCCAGCTCAACCTCCATGATTCTACATCCTTCCTCAACCCTGCAACCAGTACATCTACCTTCTGCAGGCCAATGTGGGACTCTTACTGTCCTTTAATTGGATCATTCAACATTAAGGTGATGGTGGACTTGTAAGGAGGTTCCACCATCCCAATCAACCATGCTACCCTCCTTACCTCTCATCATTCATTTGCTATGGCGATGGTGGACCCAGAAGGGGCCCCACTATCCCTCAAAACATGCCCTGCAAGAAAGGCCTACACGTTGCTTCCCACCTTATTTCCATATCATAAGGCAGACTCACTTGAGAGTCGCACAATCCTACCTCCGGACAGTGCAACAGTTGGCAATGGTGGACCCGTGGGGGGTGGTTCTGCTATCCTTAACTCAGATAGTGCAATAATATGGCAATGGTGGACCACTTGGGGTCCCACCATCACCATACACACACCCTCGGGAGGCCCTACTTATAGCTCAAAATGTATTTCCTAATCACTACAGGCAAACTCACATGGGGGTCACACCCTCCTTTCCTTGTGTAACCCCTAGGTGATGCTATCCCAAGGGATACTACCCCTGCCTGCATGACTAGGTGCAGGTTGAGGGGCCTGAGTTCTGTGAATGGGTGCTTCCACCCAGAGGATTGGTGTAAGAATAGCGTAGCTGCTCTGGGTACAGCCCTCCGGGACACTGATACCCCCCCCTAAGCCCTTTAGTGGCCTACACTGGTCAACAAATAGAGAATCACAGTTAACACCAGAATGCAATGTTGAACCCACACTTGACACACTTACCACCAGGGCTGGATCAGCTGCACTGGCCCTGGAGACCCCCTGTAAAATAAGACCTGCAGTGGAGAAAGGCAATAGCAACACAGTATCCCCTCCACAAAGGTACACAATACCCAGTTTAAATGCAGAAAGACTTGGATCTGATTTATTCAGGGGACTTGAACATGGGTGGGGTAGTAATTTAGTGTTTGATTTCAGTTCTGATTTAGTCAGGTTAAACATGCAGGCTCTAAGAGTCCCTGTAACAAAGTCACACACACTCTAGGTACCCAGTTGTTATGCAGGCTAGCCTGAAGCAATGCCCGGGGTAGGCCAGCATTGCAGCTGTTGTGGGGGCCCTTAGGGAAGAAGAACATAACATGCACTTTTACCCACAATTTGTATTCCAGAACCAGATGGCTCAGTTCATAATGATCAACCAAAACAGTTAAATCAAGTGACACATTTTGATTTGAGCTTTGCTGCAGGGATCTACCCTGATGTTTACTCACACTACCTAAACCAGGATCCAGAATTGACAAGATGAAGACCTCAGGATGGAATGCTGGTTTGCCTGGGGAAGTGGTCCACACGACACACTGTGGTGGTCTATCCTGTTCGATGGTGTTGAGCAGGGAGCTGAATCCTAGAGCAGGTCTTTCGTCAGATGAATCTCTGTGCCATGAGTGGCAATCTAGGCCAAGATGGTGAAGCCCAGACCAGGGGAACAGTTCAGATGACAGTCCGGTTAGTTGCTGGATGCAGCTTCCAGCTAGCATGACACATTCAACTAGGTAGGGAACCAAATCGTGACCCACTTTACACATTCTGCACAATTATAGTAAGAATTGTTAAATACCACAGTTTGGATGGCAGTCCAGTTGCAATTAAACAGTGTCCCTGCGCAAACCGTACTTTCTGTGGTTATTTCAAGTCCTAACAGGTCGATCGCTCAGAAGCAACTCTTCAGCCCTCACCAGGTGAAATTCACTCTATCACAATTCAGGATTCCAATCACAATCACAGCAATTTTGGATAAAGTCTGATATATTATTGTAGACTTCTTCACTTGAGAAGATGGTAGCAGGCAGGCCAGACACAGCCTTCCCGTCAATTCCCCTGTGCTACTACACAGGAGCAGCTGTTTGAATTACTCGAGCTGTTCTCTCAACTCCAACTCCACACTGAACCTCTCTGCTGCAGGCAGCTCGGGGCTTTCCTAGTGATCCAAAAGGTTTGGTTGGTTTATCCATCTGTCTGTCACAGCAAGGGCTCCCCCTCAAGGTCCATTTAGGTACCAAACAGTAAAAACTACAGTTCCTATAGAAATTCACTCCCACAAGACCTCTGGGTACAGTCTCCATTTAGGGTCCCCAAAGTACCGATTGGTCCAAACTGGCAGTCAGAACCAAGATGGTGGTGCAAAGTAGAAAGCCCATGCTGCAAAGTAAGGCAGGTTAGGAAAACTAATATATCATTATTATTAAAGCAGATAATCAGGGGACTTCTGGTTGAGCACTCCTCTAACATGGCGACTCACTAGAACAGCTCAGAGACAACCCCTCTCCTAAATCCCCATTGAACACAAAGAAACGATAGCTAGTAAGAGCAAAAACAGCAGAATAGCAGGGAAATTAATGACTGATACCAGGAGACCATTGAAAAGTACCTCCGTCAGAGAAATAAATGAAATGTGGCAATGTCCACACAGGAGGCCTCCAATTCCAAGCACTCCATGACTCCAACAAACCAAATAGAACAATCAAGCAGTGCATGGAATAAATATAAACAAATTAAACTGGACACAATATACAAAGAGCTGTTGTCCTTTCGTGCAGAGATCAAGGATTTATATGGTGAACTTCGGAAAGATGTAATTGGCCTGGAACAACGTATGGATGCACCAGATGGACAGATTACTGTAGTAGAGAACTGGGTGAATGACCTAGAAATGGCAGTACAGGACCTATAAGAGCAATGTGCTCAACTATAGGTTAAACAGGAGGACGCAGAGAACTGGGCCTGCCTTAAAATCCTACCGGTATACAGAAGGACAAGGTATTACTGATTTTATTACTACCCTCTAAAGACTGCATTAGAATTTCCTCCAGATCTGCAAATTGACTTGGAGAAAGGTCCACAGGGCCCCTGGGCCCGACCAACAGACCCTAATACCAGACCTCGGTCAATTGTTTTGCGCTTCCTAAGCTATGCAGTAAAAGAGAATGTCCTGTCTATAGCGTGGTGTAAAGGGAAGATGTTTTATGGCCAAACCCAGATCTACATCAATAACGATTATGCCCCACAAACCCTACTGAATTGACGGGTAGCTTGTTTATCTGTTCAAAAATTATCTATTTTGTGGCTCTGATTAAGGGTTACTCATACATTGTAATTTATACATTGTGCACTGCTCCTGCAATTGAATGACTAGGTCTGTTTATTCTGTATGTGTACATATATATATATGTATATATTTTACCTATCACTGCTTACTGTAGACTAACTATGTTCACCTGGTTCCTTTGTGACTCTGTACTTTGCCCTACTTGTTGTTATGATCCCTGTTTGAACCTGTATTTTCATTGTACTCTCACAGGTGGTACCTGTAAATAGGCATATAACTTGTCTAATGTACCTACCTGGTCAACAAAAGCTAAATAAATAAATAAATATGCTGACACACTTCCAGTACTAAAGGAGGCAAAGATTAAATTTACCCCTCCTTACCCTGCATGCCTTATGGTAGAGCTTCCTTCAGGTCACAGGGAATTTCAGACAGGGGATGAGGCTAGAAGGGCTGATGAAGGAGGGCATCCAGTTCAAGAAGAGGCCCCAGCAGTCTACAGTGCAACCAGATCTTCCCAGGTGGCAAATGGTGCCAGGTTCAGGATATCAGCGGAGGGACTCTTCCTTAAAATCACTGAATGTCTCAAATCAGCTGGCGGCATTTTATCATCCTGCTCATGGCAGGACCTGACTGGTAGGTCATTCCTAATTCTGGGACATAGAACACGATTAGCCTCTGAGTAGGCTTGCATTTGGGCCCTACGACTGCATGGTGATTCCTTAACTTTGCACTGGACTAACTGTGTAGCAGCAGCACAATTAGCTGTGCGAAGGGACCTGGGACTTACTCCAAGAACTAATATTATAAAGTGATTATTTCTCATTAAATAAGTATGAATCAGTTGTTTTATACTACTTATGTTATTGATTACTATAGAAAAATGAAGTTGCTACAAAATTTATTAAGCACTATTTTCATAGGAGGTTTATACTGTTTTCAGTGAAGATACTAAAATAACAGATATAAACTAAATGGAGGGACTCGCTTCTGCTATTGTTATAGGAAGCTCTTGTTTACAACATAAAGGGCAGATTTTGTTTTTACTTTCATTAGTTTGGTTATTATGCTATCTGCTCAGCATTTATTGTTTATCATGGGGTATTATCACCCTTGGGGCCAAGTGTGGTTTGACTGGATTTCCCCTGTGCTTCCACAGAGTATGGAAACACAACGAGGTTCTCCCTTGCCTTGGAAGTTTCTATCAATGTACATAGTATTACAGAAGAGACCCCGTGTATGTTTAACCTGGGATTCTCTTGGTTAAAAAAGTTGATTTGGTTGAAGTTTCAAGTTCAAAAAATGTAATTGTTTTAATATGTTTCCAATATTATTTAAAGCAGCAGCAGAGCTCTACTTTATGACTTAGGGATACAGTGCTTGATCAACAAGATATCTTAGACAGCCAGAAGAGATTGAATTCTAGAATAGTCTTTCAGTTGACTCACTATGGTAAACGGGCAGAAATAAAAGGTAGATGAAGTAAGGGCAGAATGGAGGGTGGAGGGACATGGTATGGAGGAAATAAAAACAAATAGTTTGGGAGGCGACTGACTTATGATGGTGATACAAACTGTGAGGGCTCTTTCTCTTAATATTAGTGGATTAAATAATCCTATTAAGAGATCTTGCCTATTTAGTATGTTAAAAACATCCTAGTGATGTCGTATACCTTCAAGAAATGCATCTTAATGACAAAGAACATGCTAAAGTGACCTGGGGGGGCATTATCAGGTTTTACCTCATCCTGCCCAAAGGCCGAAACATAGAGGGTTAGCAATATTAATTCCAAGGACCTCTCTTTTTCAGTTAGACTCACAGTTTGTAGACCCACAGGGTTGCTTCATCATACTAAAAGGGACATTACTGGGAAAACCAGTTACTTTAGCAAATGTTTATTTCCCACCCCTGTCTACAGCCCCATACATTAACAGATTTTTTGCAAAACTGCTTGATAATATGCATGGATGCCTGATTATAGGTGGGGATATTAACTTAATGTTGACCTCTCATTTAGACTCATCAGCCCCTATGCAACACCGTAATTCCCCGGCCCAGAAAGCATTTTGCTCCCAATTGACCTCATTGGGGTTGATTGATATTTGGAGACATTTTTCCCCACCACCACAGGATATATGTATCACTCAACCAGACACGATTCACAATCGAGATTAGATTATTTTTTCATCTCAAAAGAACACACAGATTATTTACAGGACCAATCGGTAGGCCCCAGATTTCTTTCAGACCACCAGACCACTCGCCTTTATTTTTAAAATTGAACTTTCAAATTCCTAGGAAGTCCACTGGGTGGTGCCTGAATACCTCCTTTCTTAAGGACAAGTCCTTTCTAGAAAATTTTAAGACTAATATCTACCAGATTCTGATAGAAAATTCAACCCAGAGGTCTCGAAGCTATAATATGGGATACGTTGAAGGAGGAGGTGTTCACGGGGCCAAATAATTGCTTTCGCTGCACACAAGAAAAAATTATGGAAAGGCAATATAAACAAATACACGATGAGCTAAAAGAATTGCAACAGAATATTACCCAATCTACTATAGCAATTAAAACTCAGATCAATCATAAAAAAGCTGAGTTGCATAAAATACTAGATGAGAAGACACCACAGGTCCTGTTTTATTTTTTATTTTTTTATTTATTTATTTAGTTTTTGTTGACCGGGTAAATGCACTAGACAAATCCTGCCTATTTTCAGGCATGACCCGAGGGGAGAGGGGGTACAGATGAATGCCAACTGACCTTGAACCAGATTAAGCTGTTGGTGGTATTTTTAGTGAATGAGGGAAATTTGGCCAGGACACCTGGGAAATTCCCCTACTCTTTTCGATAAGTGCCATGGGATCTTTAACAACCACCTGAACTACCACCAATCCAGGCAGATGGGACCTCGGTTTAACGTCTCATCTGAAAGATAGATCTTAAGATCTATAGGTATGAGGGGGGTCCACGGGGGGGGGCGAGGAATTTGGCCCAGAGGCTCAGAGGGCATAGGACAGCTACATATGTCACCCACCTTCTAGACCCTATAAGGAATTTCAGAGCCACTAACACTACACAAGTGATGGAGGCATTCAAGAGTTATTACACTCAGTTATACACTGTATCCCTCCCTCCTAAGCCAGCTGATCTGGAAGGGTTCTTGCTTCCCCTTTTGCTGCTGAAACTCTCTCAAGATATGGTGGAGAGACTACGGGCGCTGATCAGAATAGAGGAGATTGCCGGGGTGGTGAAGAGGAGTAAACAGTAAAAACTCCCAGCCCTGATGGACTGCCTTCAGAGTGGCACAAGGTTTTTTCGTAGACAATTGACCCCCATACCATTGAAAGTATTTACTGTAGCGAGCTACAGGAGGGTGGGGGCCCCCTCCACCCTCTTGGGTGTATACTAATATTTCCCCCATACTGAAGCCAGGAAAATCCCCCGATTTAACAACTTCATATAGACCAATATCCATTCTAAATATGGATTATACATTTTTTATGTCCTTATGGGCTCACAGGATGGAGGATATGATGCCTCAGTTAGTGGACTCTGATCAGTCTGGGTTCATTAAAGGTAGACAGACTACTGACAACATTCAAAGAACCATTCACTTATTGGACCATGTTAACCAGAGACAAATACCGGCAGTCTTTGTCAGCCTTGATGCTGACAAAGCTTTTGACTGGGTTAATTGGTCCTTTTTATGGGCTACACTAGCCACATTGGGATTTCCTTAGGAATTGATTGAAATCTTTCAGAGAATTTATGCTACACCTAAAGCATATGTAAAAGTGAACAGCCAGCTCTCATCGGTGATTTCACTAAACAGGGGAACTAGACAGGGATGCCCCTTATCACCACTACTATTTGCCCTCTATATAGAGACACTAGTGGCAGCTATAAGATGGCATCCAGATGTTGAGGAATTCCCCTTGGAGAATTTATCATCTTGCTATATCGGATGATATTCTGTTAACATTAGACCTAGAAACAACTATCCCCACGGTATTGAAAATAATAGTGGATTTTTCTGAAATAAGAGGATATAAAATAAATGTACAAAAACAGACATCCTCCCACTAAATTACCTCCCACTCAATCTCTGAAGGACCAGCTCCCAGTAAAGTGGAGAAATAATAAAATAACCTGTTAATGCGGTGTTTTGGCCCCTCTACCTTGCCCTCCATGGCCCCCTCTCATGTTCTTATCAACTAGACAACGCCACCATGGCTGCTTGACACACTGTCCCCGACCTCTCCTCACTATCCCCCCATTCCTCCCTGCACCCCATCCCATCCCTTGTTTCTTTCTATTAACTCCTTCTACCCCAATTTCCTTTTCCCTTCCTTCCTCTCTCTCCTGTTCCCTTGTCCTCTTCCCTGCACAGTATGTGTTTGTGTCCTGTCTCTAAATCAATCCAAATGTTATTTGTCCTGTTGCAATTTATTTGAAATTCAACATCTTTATTGTTTTCATCATGACACAAAACTAATAAACAATTACGAAGTTAACCAAACATAAATAATAACTAAAATGAACAAGGGATAACATAAAACCAGACTGCCTCTGGATCAAATAAAACCCAAAATAACAATACCAATACAACTATAAAACCCTCCCCCCTCCCGTCCCACCCCCACTCAAACCCCCCCCTGGAGTGTGCCTGATATACAAAACAAAACAAAGAGATGTCAAGAATTATAAGCCAGCAGTTAACAAATGCCAAAAAGAGATAAACAAACTGAAATAAGCAGAGACATGCATTATCAATATCTCAATTCAAGTATAAGGCATATAATTTACCCCATTTGCGATTGAATGCATCCATACAATTCCGGGAGCTGGCTGTCAGCCTCTCGGTATTGAAACAAAGTGACATTTCTTTCAACCATTCCTCGTATGCTATGACCAATTGGTCCACCCAATGTTTAAGAACCAATCTTTTAACTACAATAGAAATTAAGGCCGTATGAAATCCGTTTCTTAATAAAAACATCCCAACAATACATACTGTATCTCTATGGTAAACAATTCCCCAGTCCCAATAGAGGATCCAGATTGGATTGAATTGTATCCAAAGTGGTGCCACCTGGTTACAATGCTAGAAAATAGGAATCAGATTCCCTTCAGATGTACTATATCTGGTACAGATTGCTGCAGGAAACCTACAATTTAGCTAGTTTGACAGGTGTATAGTACATATTGTTTAGGATATGATACTGAATGAGTCTATGCCTGTCTTGGGTAAGATACCTGTGCAAATCTTTCCAGATCTGACTCCACATAGGAATGGTATCCACCAGGAGGGAAGTCAAATTTTAGATCCTGGGAGGGCATTTGGGAGTTTAATTCCCAAGGGAAAAGAGTAAATCGCTGATATTCCATAGGATTCATTGGCGTATGTTTGTATCTGTTCAATAAAGGCCTAACCTGAGACTGTTTAAATGTAGTTCCAAAGTTGGACACCATAAGGTGTCTCAACTGGAAAACTTTGAAAATATATTTCTGAGGAATATTAAATTTAGCCATTATATCAGGGGATGAAAGGACAGCGGTCTGAGAGAACAGATCTTCCACTAGGACACCCTGTAGCTGAGGAAGTCAATCAGGGGAAAGCAGCAATCCCCCTATTTTAATATTCAGGTTCCGAGTAAGGGACTGAGCTGTATCCCTTTTGGCTGAAATGTTAAAAAAATTCCAAAATTGGGCTAAAACTTTAATAGAGACTCCCACCACCGAGTTTTATATGGAATGTGACAGTGCAGAACTGGTGGAGAAAATAGCCTGAAATTGAGATCATGCAGACCAAGAAGCTTCCTCTCTAATTGTAACCAGATAGGGAGGTATCCATCAGCTATATCTGAGAACCATCTCCCCATTTCAGACAGGTGACTTGCCCAATAGTAGAAAATGAAGTTGGGAGACGAAGTCCAGCTAGCTCCTTAGGAAGGCTAAGTTTTAAGAAAGACCATCTAAGATGTTTGCCCTGCAAATAAATTTGGAGAGGCAGAATTAAATTGTTGAAATAGGACATTGGGAGCCAGAGATTCATTAAATATAGGGGTAGAAAAGGACAGGGCAACACATTCATTTTAATAATGTTGATACAACCCCATATGAAAAGAGGTTTACCCATCTTTGAAAATCCTACTGAAAGTTCGTTATTAAATCATCTAGATTAAGTTTCCTGAAGGTCTCTGAATCATTAGTAAGCTGTATACCTAGATATTTCATTGAATGAGGGGACCATTTCATGCCCAAACAGTGAAGTTAACTTGGTGGGTAAGGGCATTTAAAGGAAAAATCACAGTTTTCAATAGGTTTAGTTTATAATTGGCTACGAGTCCAAACTGTCTGATGATTTGTAAAGCATGTGATAACAATACATCCGGATAGGCCAAATGAAGAAGAATATCATCAGCATACACTGAAAGGGTTAAAGACTGTTGATACACTGAACAGCCCATAACCTGGGGTGAGCACTTAATACTAAGTAAAAGGGGTTCCAGATATAAATTAAATAAAAAGGGAGATAAGGGGCAACCTTGCCTGCTGCCAGTAAATAAAGAGAACCGTGAAGAAAATACTCCATTACAGTAAATTTTTGTGGTGAGGGCTCGGTATACCGGCTGTATCCATCGAATGAAAACCATTGGGAAGCCCATTTTCTTAAGAGTTGCCCAGAGGAACTCCCAGTTTACTCTGTCAAAGGCTTTTTCTGCGTCTAATGAGATTAAAGCCATGGGAATCTGGGAGCTCTGGGCAACCTGAAAAATATGTAAAAGGGTTCACAGATGATCAGCTGAGGATTGCCTATGCACAAATCCCACCTGCTCAGGACTCAACAAATGGGACCAAACCCTTTTGATTCTAAGAGATAAGATTTTGTTAAGATTTTGATATCATAATTTAATAGGAAATTGGATGATAACTGGCTGGATCATTATGCGGTTTGTCAGGTTTTGGGATGAGAACTATCGCAGCTTCCAGCAGGTGGGTTCTAGGGTATCCGAAGTGAACATGTATTCAAATAAATTTAAAAGAAGGGGAGCTAATTCTTTACAGAAGGTTTTGTAGAAGTTGGAGAGAAAGCCATCAGGTCCTGGCGATTTATCCAATGCAAGCCCCTTGATTGCCTCCTCTATCTCCACCAGGGTGATTGGAGAAGACAGAGTCGGACAATGACATGCCTAGAGAAATGGGAGATTAAGGCTGTCCAGATATTGTTCAATACATGAGAGCAAGACCTGTGAGGGACTTTTACTGTATAAGTCCTTATAGAAGTTCTCGAAAACCTGGGAAATATCACAAGGGGAAGTTTTAATAGAGCCATCCAGAGCTAGTAAGGAGGGATTAACCTTGCCCTCTCTAATTCCCGTAGACAGAGGGCTAGCATTCTACCTGGCTTCCGCCTTGGTCAAAATAAGCAGGCCTTAGTTTTTAGGATGCGTATTCGCCTTTTATTGTAACAAGTCTGCGTATTCATTTCTAAGCTTCAGTAGGGTTTCCAAGAGACTTGAAGGGAGGATGTGGATAGAGTATTTTCAGCCACCTAATTTGATTTGACAAGGAGATAACTCTTGCCTCCCTTTGCTTTTTCCGTTTGGAAGCAAACTTAATAAATTCCCCCCTGACGTAGCATTTAAAGGAGCACCATATTTGACCCTCCCTGTTAATGGAGCCCTTATTAATATCCATATAAGAAGAGACTGAGTCCCTAATGTGAGAGATTTTATGTTCCTCCTTTAGGAGTTGTGTGTTTAATTTCCGGGTAGTATCCCTTTGGGTGCTCGGGTCAGGGGAGATCACTAGCCATGCCATCGAATGGTCCAATATAACAATTGGTTCGATTCCTGTCTGATGAAGGCCAGCTAAGAGTGAGGTACTGGTTAGAATGTAGTCTAACCTAGACCACGATTGGTGAACTTGGGAACAGAAGGAGAAAAGCTGACTGGAGGGATTAAGTAGGCGCCATGGATTGCACAATCCCAATAACCCCATAAAGTCCCTCAGGGCTTGCTGTGGAGGGGATAGGGGCTTTAATGGCCTGTAAGTTCTATCTAGATCTTGTGTTGGGGGGATATTCCAATCCCCCCCCCAAGAATTAACATGGAGGGCAGAAATCTGCTCAGCTTGTCAGCTAAGCACATAAGAAACTCAGCTTCGCCACCAACTGGGCCGTAGACTGCACCCAATACCACCGTGATGTTGCTAAGCATGCCCTTAACTATGATAAATCTGCCTTCCGGATCCGATAAACTTTCTTCTGCTACAAACAAAATATGCCTCTTGACCAGAATTGCCACCTCCCTACTCGATGATGACCCACAGGCAGTAAAAATTTGGGAAAATCCCTGTCTGCGTAACCCAATTTTTTAATTAGCTAGAAGGTGGGTTTCCTGCATCAAAAGAATATCGATATTTAAAAGAGCACAATTTTTGAGAACCTGATATCTTTTAGTCATGTCTCTGACTCCTCTGACATTCCATGTGGCAATTTTAATTGGTACTAAAGTCATTAACAATCTTATTTAAAAAAAAATAATCATGTGTCAATAATTGACAAGAGAACCCCTAAAGGCACACTCCAGTCCCCTCCCCCTACCCTCATCACCCATTTAACAAAGATAATATTAAAGCAAGAAAGCCCCTCCCATTAGGTTTCCTTATATATCTGGAATACTGAAAGTATGCATAGGGATAACTACTCCCTTTTAATCTCTGACATTGCAGTCAACGGAAGGCATCTGGATCATAAAACCCTCCCCACAACCCCTCGAACTATATACAAAAGGTCCCTATTTGAAAGTAGTTTTGGACATATGATATCCAGTATAAAGGACCAAACCCAAAAGCGTCCTTCCCTTGAGAAGCTAAAGTTCCATTTAAATGCCAGGCCTGAGCATTGGTGCCAGAAACTACCTCTGAAGAAGTATACCGGAATTAATCGAGACTCGCTATGTTCTCCAAGCTTCCCGAATATGCCTTTCACCCCTCTCTGCACGATATGCAGTTCTCCCTAAGCTTGCTCCATCCCGAAGCCCCCCACTCACCAACCCCTTTGAGGAGACCACAAATGTACGCCCTAAACAACTTAACCAGGCTCAGCAAAATTATTAGAAAGGTCATAAATCCAGATCTAAGGAAAGTGAAAGTAGGTCTATCTTAGGTTTAGTTCGTTCGACCTACTTTAAATCGAGGGTGCTGCTCCAGGAGATGCCAATTGAGTCCCATGTGACCTTGTAAAATAGACTTCAGGGGATAGAAGTCCCAAATATCCCCTTTACTGCACGGTGTTATTACTATCTGTGGGACTACTCCCACCTCGAAGGGTGAGGAAGTGACATGGGAACCTAAAAGTTGATGGGACAAAAACAACCGTCCCCATTAGCGATGTAGGGAATGCTCGCTAAACAAAGGTTCCTACCCCCTCCCTCAGGAACACATCGGCATTCCCACCACTGGATTAGGCCTACTGGGCCTCAGGGCATCCTACCAACCCCTCACAACCAGCCTGAAAGAGGCCAAAGAGAGACGAAAGAAAGAGAAGGGAAAAGAGGCTCTCCTGACAGGTATACAATTTACTCCCACAAAATTAAAGACTTATAGACTCTGGTAAATGAGATAACAGTTCAGCCAGTCTTAAATAGGTTAGGTAGCTTGACTGGGTGATTCGTGGCTGCCTGCTCTGGGGATTCGTAGGAAAGCCATGCTCCATCGATTGCCACCTGTAATTTAGCTGGGTAGACCATCTTAAAGCGAATTCCTGCAGCTATTAACTTGATGACCGTTGGATGGAATGCCAATCGCTTTTGACGAGTTTCAAATGGGAGATCCTGAGTTATCCTCAATTTGGCATTGCCCCATAGAATAGGTTGAAGCTCCTTTGATTTGGATATAACGTGTTGTTTCTCAAGGTAGCTTAGAAACCTTACTATTATTGGCCGTGGTGGTGCTCCAGGTGGAGGTTTTGGCCTGAGAGAACGATGAGCCCACTCTATGTGGTACTGTGGGTTTAGGGGGGATGGGCCGACGATCTTAGTGAGAAACTTCTGGAGAAAACCAACAGCATCAGCACCTTCCTCTGCTTCAGGTAGGCCTAATATCAGGACATTATTCCTTCTACTTCTCTCCAGTCTTGGTTTCCAATTGAAGCTTATTGAGCTGTTGCTGAAGATGGGCAATTTCAGGACCCGTTTCTCTTTCCACCTTTCCAGAGAGGTGGTTCTCACTTCAGAGTCTCTATTCTTAGCGGCAGAGAGCTTAGGTCTCCTTGAAGTGATTTCAATTCAGCAGAGATGTCTTCCAGGGTTTCTTTAAAGGCATCAGTTCTTGAAGGCAGATCCTCAGGGGAATCGCTGGGGAGCTGGAGGAGCCTGACTTAGAAATACTCCCAGAGCTTTGATGCTTTGATTTCTTAGTTGTTTTTTCTGGGGTAGCCGGTGGAGTGTGTCTGATTCTGGCCTGTTTCATCTCGGCCTCCATCTCTGTTGCAAAGCTGAAAATGATGCAGAAAATGGACACAATAACCATTGCTAATGCCCTGAATACTAAAACAATGTAGAGCCAGGATCTGGAGCTTGCCCTGTGATATTAGTAGGGCAAAATGAGATTTTAGAGGTCAATAGGCGGGAGCTTCAGGTAGTGCTGCTGCTTCTCGGTGCCTGCATCATTTGACCCCTGCTGTACAATTTATGTTGTCTACTGTAACATGAGACATGGAACCTTTGTAAAAACCATGGCTCAAAGGTATTTGTAATCCTAGATTCAAATAAATAAATAAATTATATATATATATATATATATATATATATATATATTTAGGAGTCATTATTCCCAAAGATAGATCACCTTGAACTCTTTAACCTGGAACCCCTTACATTAGACATAGAAAGAATACTAGGGTCATGGACGCATCTCTTTCTTTCTTTTTCTCTATGAATACAGGCAATGTGAATGACCATTTTCCCAAAAATATTATATTTTTTTCAGACTTTACCATTTACCCCATCTAAATTTTATTTTTGTTCCTGGGGTAGAGTGTTATCTAGGTTTGTTTGGGCTGGAAAAAGGTCAATAATTAGATGGTCATTACTTCAGCTGCCAGTAACCAGAGGAGGGTTGAACCATCCAAACTTAAGAGAATGCCATAGAGCAGTGAGCTGTAAGACTGTACTGACCTGGCTCATCAAACAGGTAGATGCTACATGGAAATTTATAGAATTTGTACTGAATGATCTACATGACTTTCTCCCCATTATCTTTGTACCATTACATTCTTTGCCAAATCTTAGGGACTATACTTACAGGACTTGTAATACTTTAAAAGTTTGGTATGAAATCGGACCTCCCTGGAATGGAGGACATATTAGCTTATTTCAAGCTTTTAGCATTAGAACAAGACTCTGCAATACTACAGTGATGGTGGACCATGTGGGGTCCCGCCATCCCAACAAAGGGTCATGCCATTCTTATCTTGGATTGTGCCATAATTCAGATATGGCAGACCTGTGGGAGGGTCCTGCCATCACAACACAAACATGCCTGCAACAGGGCATTATCTATTGCTCAAATGTATTTTTATATCACCTACAGGCAGTCTCAGGTGGGGGTTTTGCTTCCTTACCTTGGCTTATACCATACTGTGTTAATGGCAAACCCATGTGGGGTCTTGCCATCCTGAATCCATCATACCCCTTGAGGGTCATTTCACGATTACTCTGCCATATTCCCATCTTCACTAAGGCAGACCCACATGGGGGTCTCACCTTCCATAGTCTGACTACCTGAGACATACTCTATCACTCAAGCTTTTGAACACTGCATACACTGGACCTACATGGGGTCCCATACTCCAACCAACCCACGTCTGGACCTACCTCTTCATCAATTCCTTTACTTCTTCTACGCAATCCACCTTCCTTTGTACCAGTTTCTAGCCTAGTTTCTCGCTGGACATCTCAGTGGAGCACACCTCAATTCCTTGGACATCTTTGGACAATTTCTCCTTTCTGGTAAGGTACTTGATCACACTGTAACATTTCAATGGATGTACAGCAGCCATGCAAGCCTCCCAAATTGCAAGACTCCTACCTCATCATTATTCCCAGCTGGTTACACTCTTACCTTATCATCGTTCCAGGCCATGCAACACTCCCGCCCACTTCATCATCTATGATCTCTAAGTCCTTCAAATTTGCAGCTTTGGCACACATTCCTCAGCCATGCTGACTGTATATGTACACTTTACATCTGCTTCACTTACAGCTACCTTGGACATGGATTAATCATCGTCTCTAATCTGGACATCATTCCAAGTTGAGCCTCTTTTTCATCTGCCAGAAACTTCATCTTCAGTGTTGATTTTCCTGCTCATCGCTGATCTCGGAAACAAGACTCTTCAACCAGCAAGTTCAGACTTAATTCTTGGACATAACCACAACTTAAACCACAGCCCACATTTAGTATTATTCTCCTCTTAGTATGCCCAGAGGATGGGCAGATCAGTAGCCATGGGTCCTCAGAGGTTCCCCCAAAGGGGCTTTTTCCTCTCCTGCATGTTACTGGTCACACTCTCTGGAGTTAGAGGAGGTAATCACTATGCTAATTCTCTTTTTGGGCTTTAAATCCTACGTAGTATCCACAGAGGGTGGGATATATAGAGAAACACCAACACTCAAGTTATAATATCAAGCATATACCATTCAGCTCATAAGTATACACAAGCACTAAGCTTTGTACCACATACAATGACTTGGAAGGCTTTTAGCCTGAGGTTCAATGGGGGGGGATAGCTCCTCACAAATCCCCTTCTTAAACCTCAGGCTTCTGCTTGCTCAGTTTTGAGCATTTCAAAAGCACCCTCCATCCTCCTCTGCCTCCTCCTCCTTCTCCAGAACTCTTGTCTCACCTTCTACGCTGGACCTTAAATCCTACCCAGTATCCCACAGAGGGTGGGATATAGAGAAATTCCAAAGTTCAAGTTATAACATCAAGCATATACCATTCAGTTCATAAGTATATGCAGGCACTGAGCTATGTACCACACATTGACTCAAAAGTACTGTAAAGTTTGAAAGAGTGATTGTAAAACGAAACCGAAGCTGAATCAAACAACAACAGTCAGACAATAGGTTCATTAAATTTTTGTCAACCTTCACACCTGGTAAAGAGACCGATGAGAAGAAAATCTTGCATAAACAGGGAAATGTTTACGGTGCGAAAACAAGTTATAACAACAAAAAGAAATATAAACAAACAGAAAACAAAACTATTTACGTAGCAAACGACAACAGAACTATATACAATTATTAAGGTCATAGTAAGTGCTCCAGACTAGTGCTCACTTGTGGCCAGCAGTTGGCCTCCGCTGTGGCCTCCCCCGCCTGAATGTTTTTTAAGAAGTGCAAAATATGGCACTGGTTGGGTACAGTTCTGGCCTTCCTAGTCTGCAGTGCTACCATCTTTGTTTTCAGTTTAGTAAGCTCCTTGCAGATGGCACGGATGTCCTCCTGCTGGGTGGCTCAAGGTGAGATATCATTCTGGTCACCTGGTGCTGCAGGGGGCACTGTCCCTGGCACAGTGTCCTTGTTAGTGGGACTGGCTCTTGGGAGTTGGAGTTCCCAGGCCTGCTTGTGTTCCTCCCTCACTGCAACTTCTCCAACTCCCACAGAATCTTTCCAAAATGGTTCTTTGCACATTTTCTGGTCTTGCTTTTGTCCTGTGGCACTGGTGGGAATGTGTCAGTGTTGTCCATAGTACAGAAATAAATATGCAGTTTGAACAGAATGAACTGTGAAAGTGTCAAATTAATGAAATAATCAGTAATTGTAGCACAGTATTGTGTCTAGTGTGCAACATTACTGTACCCTGACCTTCTGTTGATGGTTTAGAGTCTCAGCCCTTGCCTAGTCTCCTTGGACCTTGCATATGTACTACCCCACCACATCCCACTGAGAATGGGAGGTATAAATCCAATAAGTATGTGAAAGATGAGGTTTAACCAATGTTTCCAGCACCCACAGCTGTCCTTAATCAGCACCTCAACAACGATCTCTCTAAGGTGTACAATCAGCTGAAAGGACCCCTCTCCAGCATACATTCATGTACCTTGTTTTTGTCACCCCATCCACCTATGTAGTGCCAAACATTTTACCACCATCTTTATCTCTTTCTGGAATGGAAATGTTGTCTATCAAGTGCATGTTGCCCACACAGAGAATGAACCCTCCTTTCTAGCCTGTGGTGACTTTATGCTTAAAGGACCAACCCGAGCCTCATATGATGTGCATGGTTGAGTGAATCCACTACTCAGGATACTAAACTGTATGCTGCAACATGTACAGTGTGTATATCTTTCTTCTAAAGCACCCCATAACTGGACATTGGACACAGGGCTGTATTTAGGATGACATGTGGTGATGTCTGTCAGAGGTTGTGGCATGTATTTGACATAGGAGAAAAAACAGCAGTAGGCACTAGGCACGGGCAGCTTCAAGGGGGAAACAATACACTATTAATGTAATATGACAAACATGATTGATGATGGTGACTTTATGAACAAGCAGTCAGGTCAAACATTTTATTAGAATAAATGACTGACATTGAATGACAAGAAAATGGTAGGGGGTTTACAAATGGTTGCAGCGATTCAGTGGTGAATGTGCATGATAGATCCAGCAGAACTGGATTTGATTCTCACAGCCTCCGCTTGCAAATTGTGTGCCGTTGAGTGAGATACTCAACCTCTCTGTGCTCCCAGGTCACACTTGTAAATTAGCCTAGTGCACAATGGCCATCTTACTTACCTGGTCGCCTAACATAGAAATGCATAATTAAATAATGTTACACACATAATTTCCTATCACCATTTTGTAAGTCTTGTCTGACCTCACCCGGAGGTGGCAAAGCTAGCCCCTTCACCCTGACAGCAGTTTCCGTTGACTAGTCCCCAACATCCACCTGATGGTCTGGGACGGCCTTTCTATTTCATGGTCACAGTTTGACCACTGTGTCTTAACTCTGCAGGCCATGATCAGTCCACACACATCCTCAACCCAATAGCCATTCACTGTTATAAATTCTGCAGCAGATGCCACCATGCACTCTACTAAGGAAGTAATGAAAATAACACTGCAAGTGCCTACTGCATTGCTGCAATTCAGTGATATGGACATGGTCATCTCAGTAATGAATCACCAACATTCCCAAAAACTGACTGGGGCAGGCAAGGCCATGCCACCTTTTAATGTGAACTGTATGTAACTCCAATGACTTAGCACTTCTGTGATGTGTATTTATATTTACTCCTCAACATATTGTTGCACTTGCTTGTGCTGCCTATTTGTAGTAACTTGGACCATCTTTTATTTTCCCATTCCCCCATCCCCAGGATACATCTGGAAATGAGCAATGTTGCTCAGTGGGTCTTTCTGGTGAATCATTTCAATAAATAAATAAATGGAATTAGTGGCCTCCTCTTCCAGCAACCATGGAGTCACAGGTGGGTAATCTGCAAAGTACTGCACAGGCACTGATTTTTAACAGTTGTCATCTGGTATTTTATGATGAGTTATAAAGATCATATAGATGAGCTAACCACCTGATGTCATCTCCTGCCTGGTCTCGATGATGTTCTGCCCCATACACCCATACCACCAGCATGATCCACCCCCATGCCTCAACCACCCTTCTGCGTGGATTGCAATTGAGGTGTGTTTTACAATCTCTTGTGTCATGATTTACACAGGAACCCTTGGGGAGTACAGTATTAGTGGTTATTCAGCACCAGGACAAGGGAAGGGGTCAGGCAGCCAGCTTTTTCTTAGAGTACTTCAACTTCACAACACAGCAGATCAAAACTTTTTACAGTGGTGCCTTTTTTTTTGATACAGCTTTATCTGTTCCCTGGCAGGCTGTGCGGCTGTATCAGCCCATCCCTTGATCACCAGCCATCCCAATCCTTTTCCATCACCCTGGACTGGGCAGACCATGAGCACTGTCAGAGACGGCAGCATTAATCCCAGCATCTGTATTTTCCACTGATTTTCTTCTCTTAGGCCTGTGGATGTGCAGTGGATGCGATCCCCAAGCTCCACCTCCTTGTAAATATCCTGGCATCTTGAAGGCAGGTTCCCCATCCCTTGTGTGGTGATACGCATGTGCTGCCATCCAGCCATTGCTGGGTGGAAGTCAAGCAGCAAACCACACTATCCCCCCCCCGAGGAAGGAGAGTCATCTTGGGATGCTCAATCCTTCCTTTCCCTGCTGGACCTGGAGCAACCTGAGTCCATTCATGACCTTAGGTTGCCAACATGCCAGGAAGTAAGGTGCCCAGTGCCTCAGCCCTCCACGCCACTGGGCCAGTCTTACAGTGGTGCCTTTTAACTAGACTGCAGGCAAGGTTCTGGTCATTTGCTGCAGTGCAATACCAACAAGCATTTGTCAATGCCGAATGTTTGCTTGCTGGCAATGGCATTGGTAGTGTAGAAGTTACAGAGCTGCATAATAGGAATTGCAGTGAAGTATTGAACTGAAGCCAACCCCACCACCACCCTGCAGAGAGAGTGACAGGCATTGGGGTGTGCCTTTGGGTCATCAGGCATAACGACCATGCCATTTCACCACACCCTACCCTGCAGACACTGACAAGTGTCACGGTGTGCCTTGGGGTCTTTGACCCTTATGCGCCCCCCATTCCATCAGGAAATACGATGAGATGGGTGTGGTATAGGAGAATGGGGTGAAGTTTGGGCCGAAGAGTCTGAGGCACACCTTGATGCCTCTCACTGGCTGCAGGGTGTGGGTGGGGGTGGAATGGTATGAGCATTACAGGCAAGAATCCCAAGTCACACCCTGATGCCTGTCATTCTCTACAGGGTGGGGCGTTATGGTGGAAACCCTAACGCCTCAGGCATTCATTGATTTTCCTCCAAATTTTCAACATGGTTTTTGTGACCCCCACCTCATGAACAGTGGCAATATCAGTTTGTTAGCCGAAAACTGCTTTTGCACAGTGACTACTGCATTTGGCACCACAGGTGCAAAAGCACATTCCGAACAGGATGTGAAAAATGACAGTGGTACTGTTCATAGGGAGGTGTAAAAAATGGCAATGTTGAAAATCTGCTGTGAAAATATTAAAAAAACTGGTGAAGTCACGTGCATGCGTAGAAACTGTGCAACGCACACCCGTAATGTAACTAGTTTGGGGATATTTTTACAGCAGATTGTTAACACAGGCATTTTGAGACCTCTGATCATGAACAGTGTCAGTGTGATTTTCTTTATCTGTCCCGAACAATGATTTCCCATAGCGACCACGCATTTCTGTGCTGAAAGTGTGAAAACACATTTCGGCCATGTTGTGGAAAATGACAGCTATACTGTTCATAAGGAGGTGTGGAAAAATGCCACTGGTGAAAATCTGGGCTGAAAATATTACAAATTCATGAACTTACGAAGGTGCGTGGAAACTGCGCAATGCTCACTCGTAACACAGTCATTTATGGGTTTTGTCACCAAATTTTCAACATAGCCATTTTAAGATCTCTGCTCATGACCAGTGTCACTGATTTTTCTTAATCTGTCCCAAACATTGTTTCGCACTGACATACCATTTGTACTACATGTGAAACACATTTGGGTGAGATGTGAAAAAATGGTAGCTGTACTGCTCATAAGGAAGTGTGGTAAAATGGCACTGTTGAAAATCTGGTGTGCAAATATTACAAATTAGCAAACTTGCCAGCGTGCATTGGATTGCAAGCGTGCGCTCCTAAAACAGTCATTTTAGGAATTTTTCACCAAATTTTCAACATAGCCATTTTAACACCTCTGCTCATGACCAGTGTCACTGTGATTTTCTTAATGTGTCCCATACATTGATTTCGCACACCGACTGCGCCATTGTGTGCTACATGGGCAGAAACACGTGGGCGAGATGTGAAAATGACAGCTGTACTGCTCATAAGGAGGTGTGGTAAAATGGCAACGTGGTAAATCTGGAGGAAAATATTGAAAATTCACGAACTTACGAGCATGCGAGAGAACTCTGCAACGCGTGCGTGAAAACAGTCATTTTAGGAATCTTTTCACCAAATTTTCAACATAGCCAATTAAAGACCTCTGCTCATGAACAGTGTCCCTGTGATTTTCTTAATGTGTCCTGTACATTGATTTCGCACACCAACTGTGCCATTGTGCGTTACATGGGCAGAAACACGTTTTGGGCGAGATGTGAAAAATGACAGCTGTATTGCTCATAAGGAGGTATGGTAAAATGGCAATGTGGAAACTCTGGGTGAAAATATTGAAAATTCACGAACTACGAATGTGCATAGGAACTGAGCAATGCTGCGCTTGTAAAACAGTCATTTTAGGAATTTTTCCACCAAATTTTCAAAATACCTTTTTGAGAGCCCACCTTATGAACACTGGCAGTGTCGTTTCATTAATCAGTCCCAAAGGTGATTTAATGCAGTGACTGAAATCACTCTTGAACCCAGTTAATGCCATGACACTGATAGCATTCATGAGAAGGGTCCCAAAAACCCCATGTTGAAAATTTGGCTCAAAATTCCAAAAATGCCCAGATATGCAACAAAGTTAGAAAAACCCTATCTATTACATTATACAGCTTACCAGCATTTCTCAGTTCGCAGTCGGCTTTGAGGAGTGCAGGCGTGTTCCCAGTCCACGAAGATCATCGCGCCAGACTCCAGAGGTAAATATGGGGTGGGGGTGGGAGGCAGGAGTGCGCTGTGGGTGGGCATGGGTGGGCTGGGAGAACACCGAGGAATGTTTTCTTTTTACAGGGTTTTTTTTAAGGAAGACGATGGGGACATTTGCCATGCTGGGGTGGGCTCCCAGTGTGGTAGCTAGAAGGCTGTTTGGGGGGCTGGAGCTGACGGGGGATTGGGCACCCCCATCGGCCATACAGACGTGTGCCACGCTGAGGTGGGCTCCCAGTGTGGCACCTGGAAAGCTTTTTGGGGGTGGCATGGAGCCGACGGGGCATTGGGCACCCCCATCAGCTATACATATGTGCATGGGGGGAGCGCGTGAGCATGCAATATGCATGCGTGCGTGCGTGTTGAGGGAAGGAGCTCTGCTCACTGAAGTGGAGCTCTCCCTTTCAGCTGTATGCCACTGCATTTTCAACTGCTGTCATAGACAGCTGGAGCAGTGATTGGAGCACTGCGACTGCACCTGCAAACACACTGACTGAATTGGAAGAGGCTGACACACCTCTGGAAAACTCTATGGCACTATGTTTCTTGCACATGCGTGCAAGAAAACATAAAAATGGTAGTCTTGTCAATTCAGTTTTTTATCGCTACATTCAATATGTTTGCAATATAAACAGCTTATCAGACATGGGCTCCCAGTGCTCATGCTCAGTCCTGGTCCTGTGCTGGTGGTGGAATTGCCAGCAATGGAGCAGTTACAGTTTATCTGGCACCTGTTGCAAATGGTCAGGAATAGCTCAAATCAGTGTTGGATGTTGGAAGACATAAGATTAAAGCAACAGTAATCAAATCCATTCCATCCTGTGGGGAAGACCAAGTGCCAAAATACTTTACCACAGATAATCCCATGAAGGGAGGTCAGAAGGATACACGCTAAGGGGTCCAGCAAAGAAAAGTGAACATCTACTGTTCAGATAAATTGTGCTGTTGGAACCAGCCATGGAATGACATGACTGTTCAGGGTGAGGAGTGGGAATCAAGATACACATAGCACAGTGCACATATACAGTAAATGACAGCATTGCTCCTTCCCTGCTACAGGGACTGCCATGAGAGGGGATGTATGGAGTGGTGGCAGTCCTGTGCACTGCCCACTCCCACTGAACAATCTAGATGAGGACACAGATGGTAGGCATGACACACGTGGCAAGTCAGAGTGACTAGTCAAAATGAAGACAGGTGCCATGAACATGATTGTAGACATGAATGTTAAAAATGTCAAGGTTTGACAATAACCTACTGGAAAGCAATCCAAAGTGTATGCCATATCCTTTCAGTTCATGCACCTGTCCCTGCTGATTCATGTATGCAATATGGCTGTGCTACAGCTAGAGATGGGGAAAAGTTTAAATTTGTGGGCAAAGTTACAGATCTTCACAAAGTTTCCCCTGACCCTCAGGAACTTCAATTTTTCCTGAAATTGCAATGTTTTTGCCAGCAAATAGTGACATTTTGCACACAATGTGTGAAGTTCCCCACTTTGTGGGCAGAAATTTTCATTTATCTGGTTTAACTTCACACTTTGTGGGCAGTACTTCACAATTTGAGATCAATTTGGGTACAGCAAATTGTTATTGCTGTGCCGAATGTGGAATTCCGCCAGTGGAATTAGCACAGAATAACTATTCCTCCAGTGGAATTTCCATTGGAATATCACTGGTTCCTCAGTGGAATTCCACCTACTGTGATCTATGGAATAATATTCTTTGGAAAAGCAATTTTTTTGTGGAAAATTATTCTGCAACAAATTTTGCAGAAAATATTGAGAGCAGTGTAATATTCTGCAGAGCAGCATTTTTTTTTCCATAGAAAACCATTCCACAACTATTTTCTACTGCACAATTTCACCATTCCATTTGTGGTGAAATTAGGTAGAATTCCGGTGGAAGTTTGACAATTCCGTGGAATTTCATTCCACTGGAATTTGAAAATTCCACACAGCACTACAAATTTTGTGAAATTTGTGGATTCATTCACAGGCCAAATGTTTCCACCTTTACCCATCTCTAGCTGCGGCACGCCCATGCAATTGGATGACACTGTTGCAGATACGGTATGCCAACATGTGACACACACATCATCACATTCACAGATGGGTTGTAGTCAGGTACCATCCGTCATGCATGCCATCACTGGCAGGTACATTAAGAACACACTCCTCATAACATTTAGTTTACAGTATGCAGATGGAATTCCTAAACCCAGTATGACATTACATGCAGTGTTTCAGGGTACATGTTGTTTTTTTTTATTATTTATGACAAGCAGTGTCGGAATCATTGGGGTGGAGTCTTGCCAGGGCTTAGCCCCACCTTGCTCTGCAGTAATCCCTGGTAGCTCAAGCTCATGATTCACTGTCATTCAGTTTTGTGTTTTTGCACACGTCTAACACTTACTATAATGAGTCATAAAGCCAATCTGTCCTCCTGGGCCATTGACCTCCTCCAATGCTCCAATCTCTGCCTACTTTGTTTTCATCTCCCACAGCTTGCCATCATGCCACGGTGAGCCAAGGCATGAAACCAACAGGCATACACAAACTGGTGCCACAAGGTAAAAGACCACCCTGATGGGTCTAATATAAACTACCATAATTTCATCTGAACTGTTACGTTGTAAACTACATATCTAAATGCAGGACCCAATAAAGTAAATTTCAGTCCAGCAAATTACAACACAATCCGATGAATTACAACAAACTGTATTTATTACTTGCAATTACGAACAAAAATGCAAAACACAGGCATAGTAAATTATATTACATCAGGTTTAATCAAATCTATCAGAAAATACATTCATGCAACAAAATTGAGTTCTACCTGAGGCCAGGGGACAGATGCAAGACATGATGTCTTGCTTTCCTCAGAAAATCCTTTTCCAAATATATTTATTTTTTTAGTTTTTGTTGACCGGTTGGGTGCACTAGACAAAAACATTGCCTATTTTCAGGCATGACCTGGAAGGGTTACAGACAAAGTGAACACCAAATTACAATGATACAAGACATAAAACATTGTAAGCAAGATACTAGGCAACATGTAACACTTGCACAGTACATGGGGTATAAAAGCAACACTTGAACAGTACATGGGGTATAAGAAAACAACCAAATTAGTGCTGCAGTAACATTGGATTAAACCGATCCATTCCAAGAACACAGAGAATCAGGTACTGTACACAAGCATTTATCATTTGCCAGAAGTTGTTTGCGTAGACCATTCTTGAAGACCTGGTGAGACTTATTGCATCTAAATGTCATTAGAAGAGGGTTCCAAAGCTTGGGTGCAAACAGTGAAAAAGCATATTCACCCATCTTTGTGGCACATTTAGAGATGTCAAGGAGAGACTTGTTAGGAGAACATATATATTTCGAGAACATATGTTGCTGTCTGTCACTTTATATGACATAGCATTATACTGTAACATAACACCTGATGATGTTGAGCCCAAAGATTGACTTAGAAAAATAGTTTAAGAATACAGTATCTTTGGAAAGTTACTGGAGAGGTATGAGACAGCCCTACGTAATAACCACAAAGTTTCCATTACTGTTAAGTGTCACCATTACAATAGCAAAATTAGGAAGGCAATAGCAAACAGGAACCTAAACTAAGCAACATAACCACAATTTCCTTAAATTCATTATACACTTTACATTCCATTCTAAAACACATTTGTTAGATTGTTAGTGCATTGCTTTGCATGTAGCAAATACAAGATGGAGGAGAAGATGAAACAAGATGGAGAATGACAGCAGCAATATTGGTTAACATACTGTCGTTAGGTAAAAAAAAGCACTTTACAAGGCAACACTAGCCATATTTACAGTGTAACAGATTACAATGTAACAGAACACATGGTACATTCCACAAAAATGTCCAAGGTGTCCAGCACTGCCAGGAGTCTCTCTAGCCAATGTCTTCACAAAGTGTCAAACTGGACAACCTCCGCAGGGGGTGGACTACAGAAGGGATCCCTGAAAGTGAACTGAAAGGCACAATGATCCAACCTACTGACTGGAAAATCCTGAGCTCTTCTATCTCAAGCCCCAGAGAGAATACCATGTCAGAGACCTGGGCATATTGGAGGGTCACAGAACCAACCGCTTGTGTGAGTCCTAGGGAATCCATTCCCCGGAGGAAATCCTGCCCAAAATGTGGGAGTTTATCATCAATCCAGGCATTGAAGTGACCAGAATCAATCATCTTGGTGACTCCAACACCCTGTCGGTGACAAAGTTTAAGATTTCCTGCAGAAAATCTCCCCATATTCTGGAGGTTGGTAAATGAGGAGGATCATAGGACCTTAATAGCTATTCACTGGAGGAAAGAAGGGAGAGGGAAATATGATGAGACTTTCTTTTTTAACTCTTTATTTAAAGATGTTTTAACAATAACACTGCACAATACAAACAGTACATAGGGTCAATCAAGTGAATGAATTTAGGTTTACATATCTTGGTTAGAAAAGTACATTCATATTAAAAAAGAAAGGGAGCTGAAATCAGTTGATGAGAGATGCATCAAAGTTATCAACTTGTGTACCTTTTTTGTTACTACATCCATTCATTAAGTAATATAAGCTATTCTGATGGCTTTATAATTTAAATTCATTGGGGTTTTCCCTGTTAGTAGAGCTGTTAGTCCCCTCATGGTCTCCTTTATCTTTATGCTTTGGTGAGAGCTATGGGACAAAGTCCTGTCTATGGGCCATGATATAGAGGACCCACTGTCTCCATTATATTTCAAAATTTTCTATACAGTGATTAATTAGAGCTGTAGGTTTTTCCATACGATACACCTAGATCATAAGATCCTGCCATTCCCTGATTGTTAGGGGAATCTGAGATAATCACTTCTTGGTAATTGATTGTTTTTTTTTTGCTGTAAGGAGACATGTTTGAATAAATCTCCTGGTAGAGGGAGCTCTCAGATCTTTGTCTAGATTCACAAAGAAAAACATGTCCTCTGTTAATGTCACTGGCTTTCCTAATAAGTCCGCCAGTGCTGACTGTAAAGCTCTTAAAAAGTGTTTAAGTAGTGGGCAATCCCCAAAAATATGAATCTGTGCTGCTGGAGAATAACCACAACCTCGCCAGCAGGTAGAGACCTCTAATGAGTTGTACTTAATCTGAATGGCAGGGGTTTTAAAAAACCTTATGATTAATTTCCATGAAAATACCTTCCATAAATAAGATCCTGTGGCCATTTGTAAATATTTAATATGAGTGTCCCACACCCTTTGGTCTATATTGCCTCTTAGAGCTGTCTCTTCCATGGATGCTTTACAGAATCCAATATGTGCCTCTGAAATTCAAGAATCACTTTATAAATATATGAGATCATGTGTTTTTGTGAGGCTAAGACCCTTGCTGCAATCTCACAGTTCTGTAGTAAAGCTGGGTGATTTTTCTCTGGTGTTAGTGGGGCAGGCAATGTCTTGATGTAATGAACTGCCTCTAGATATCTAAATCTATCTTGTGGGGCCAGGCCGTTTCTCATCTCTTCAAAGACAACAGTTCTCCCTTTTTATAAGACTTCAGTAGGGTCTGTATGTCCTACCTTACGCCACTTATGAAACCACTATCTAATCTGGCTGGCTGAAGGAATTGTAAATATGGTATGGAATACGTATAATGTTTATATGGAGTCAGTGGTTTAGATGATCAGAATCCTCTCCAGCACTTTAGTGTATTTTAGTATAGGGTTTATGTGTCACCTCTTCCAAGTACTGGTGGCTGGCTGAATATTATTTTATCTAAGTTGGTCAAGTCTTCTTGATAAGATACTTTCAAGCACCTTAGGGGAATAAACAGGGTACAGGTGGAAAACATATTTCAGAGAACATGCTGCAGAACAACAAGGAAGCATGATATGAGGCTGAAGGGTGGAAGGCTCAGGGGTAATGTTAGAAAGTACTTTTTTCACTGAAAGGGTGGTGGAGCCATGGAACAGACTTCCAGCAGAAGTGGTAGGGGTGAAAACAATATGGTGATTCAAGAGTGCATTGGGCAGATATGAGGGTACCCTGAAGATGTGGGGAGCAGAAGAGTCACAGATCAAATAGGATTTGTGGCTGCAGCAGTGAGTAGGAAAATGGGCAGACTAGGTGGGCCATATGGTCCCTATCTGCTGACAGATTCTATGTTTCTATCCTGAAACCTGCACCTTTACCGCCATGCACAATCATGCAATAAAGGGTACCTAAACAAGCAGTTTTTAAAATGCAAACCCCAAAATCTGGCTTCATAGGGAGGTAAAGTAATGGCTGCTGTTTACATGTATACTAAAACTGCATTTATGTAAACAACATAAATCTGAGTTTATAGCTTTTGAAAAATGTAAACGTCAGCCATTCATTTTCAAAAACAACCTTACTTGCTCCTAAAGTGTCTGCCAAGTGTGTTATGTGATTACATCATTGAAGCCAGAGGCAGAGACCCACATGTCTCCCCATAGTGCTAACTAGTTCTTCTTCCCCCTTTGTTTTGAATTGTTTCACCACAATGATCAACACCGTGTATTAACACATGGATTATTTTGATCAGTACATGTTAGGCTATGGTTTTGTTAATTTTGTTTACTTTAACTTGCTGAAAATGTTTTGTAACCCAGCTGACTTTCTCTTTGGCAAACTGCAGTTCAGTACAACACTTCAAATATCTAATAATCTAGTGGTTATGTGATGCCCTGAAATTTGTGGAGTACTGGTCTGGTCCAATTCAAAGCTTATGCATTCTTGGTAATCCACAAATAAGCTTCTGTTGTAGTCTTTTCCATGTGAACCTCCCTGCACCTAGCCTGCCTGACACACCCCACCATCCATACTCTGTCCTTAGTACTGCCTTGGGCCGCATATGAGCTTGCTGATCCCATGAAGAAATTATCACACCTCAGATTGTACTCTTGTACCACAGCGAGTTGTACACACCTATATCAATAAGCTTCATCAGCTGGCACTGTTAAAAATGCCTCCCAAATTGCTTTTCAGTCCACTTTGTCAATGTTTGACTTCTGCTGCCACAGTAAATATTGAATGAATCGCCACCCATCTGCACTGTGAAGGCAGTGTGTACAGTCCTCTGGTTGTGTTTTTTTCCCACCTCATTAACCAACAGCTAGGTCTTCCTGGAGGGCCAAGCAATAAGCATCAGGACACACCAGAAGAACTGCTGTTCATAGTCTCATAAGGGCTGCACTTACTGTACTATGGATAGCAATATTATTAGCAGGAAAGGCATACTAATTCCTTGGTGGATCCACCCGGCTTCCAATGTCGATCTACTCCTTTACCTGTGATCTGCAGAACCCGTGGGACAGTTCCCAACAATTCTATTCCTGTACTTTTCTGTGCCCTACTTCATAATGCAAGTTTGCTGGCTACCACCCTTCTGAATCTTGAATGAGCTATACACAGCTCCCTCAATACTGTCCTAACAAATGTCAACACACACACATCCACCCGAGGGTAATCTCCCTACACTGAATTCAAGTAACAATTTAGGTTCAACCCTGCCACTCTGAGTACTTGTCATCACTGACTACTCTCATCTACAGTCAGGTAGTGATCACAGTGCTGGCAAATCCATCTCAGATCTCACAATGATCTGCTCAACTTCCCTTCCTGTCATCCCCTAACCTGAATATAGCTGAACCCTGCTGTAATGGCTTCTTCAGTCCCTCTCTGGCATTCATTCTTCTCACCTGCTCCCCACACCAAAAACTGGTGAGCTCACTACCCTTCTGCAGCATGAATGTGGTTAGTACAATCTCCCATATTATTTTTACATATTAATAATAAACATGGTCTTCTGGTAAGCTAAGCTGATAGCAGCAGGGCACAAGGGGGAACAATGGGCTTTCCTACCCATATAAGATCTAAGCCACCTATGATTAGACACTATTAAATGACGTGGATAATGATGCACACACCCATCATTTAATAGTGTCTAATCAAAGGTAACCTAGATCTTTTAAGGATAGGGAAGTCTATCTTTCCCCTTGTGCCCTGCTGCTATCAGCCTGATGTACTGGAAAATTTTGTTTATTTTTGATATGTCAGAACACCAGAGACTGTACTACCTGCATTTATCTGAACATACAAATTGCCAGCAGAAACAGGCATCATGATCTATTGAGTCTGCTTGAGTGTACAGCTAGTACCTCATCTCACAGCTGCCTCCCACCCCCTTTTCCCTTTATCATGATGCAGAAAGGTGATGGCGCCCAGTTTTGGGTGTGGGGAGAGGATGAAGAATGAATATAAAAGGGAACTGAGAAGGCCACTCCTACAACGTACTGCTATATATTCAGGGAAGGGGAAGACAGAAGGGAGAAATATGAGCAGATCACTGTGAGATATAAGACGTGGAGCTACCAACACTATGATCACTACCTGACCCCATTCCTGGACAACATTCCTCTTTCCATAAAACCAGCTCATGCAATTGTCCAAGATTGTGTGTGGGTATTAATGTGTGAAATGGCTGCCACTACATTCAGTCACTTCACTACCAGTCTAGCATTGCTTGCAAAGCACTTTGGGATACAATGTGTATGAAAAGCACTATATAAATGCTGATTCTTGTTATTATTATTATTTCTGATGGAAAAATAAGATGAGACACTCATATTTTGATTTCAGAATATGAACTCTGGCATTGGACTACACATGAACTCTGCTACAAACAAGTGGTGGATCTCGGGGGTGCACCCTCCCCCCATTGTAATTTACTTGCTTGCTGCTGCTGCTGCATTTCACTTTCTTGAAGAAGTCTGAGTTTTTGATTGTACAAATGTTTACATTCAAAACTATGGATTACATGTGCAGGTTCTGTCAAAAACTTACTAAAAAGGAATACTAGCAGACAATATAAATGTTTAATGAAAATGTTATGTAGTGCATATCAAGTATGCACACCACCACAGCACCCTCCATTGTAACATCCTAGATCCACCATAACCACTAGACCACCAGGTTATTTAAGATTTATACTGCACTGTGGTTTGCCAAAGAGAAGGTTGGATTAAAACACAATTTCAGCATGTTAAAGTAAACAAAATGAACATAACCATAGCCTAACATGTGTATTGATCAAAATAATGCAATGGTTTTGACCATTTGATGAAGCAATTCTAAACAAAGGAAAAAGAACTAGTAAGCACTATAGAGATCCATATAGCTCTCTGACTCCGGCTCCAATGATGACATCACTTAACACATTTGGCAGCCATTTTAGGGAGCAGGTATGACAGTTTATTTTGAAATTAAAAGGCTTGTTTTACATTTTTAAAATGCTTTGGAACCACATTTAGGTAAAGTATATAAATGTAGTTTTAGTATTAATGTATATAGTAGCCTTTCCTTTAGTCCCTACAAAATCAGATTTTTTAATAGTTGTATCCTTTAAACCGGGCACAGCTTTGATCTAGAACAGGTAGCCACCCCTCAACCAACATGGTCCTTTCTCAGGGAGTGTGGCATAGAAAACCCAACTATGACAGTTGCCTCTAGAATCAGGCCAGCATTGTTACCAAGCCAGGTCTCTGTGAAGCAATCCAGATCCAGAGGAATGAGCTATAAAGTCTTCTGTAATAGTGGTCTTATTTCTCATTGATTAGTCACTGCATAGCACTGCCCAAAGAGGACACAGTGGTGACCAGCTCCTCAGCTACCTACCTGCCTGCATGGCCTAATGGGCTCCTTGGTTATGGAGTTTAAACATGTCTGGCCTTTCCCCAGTCCCCATTTCACTCCAGAAAAACTCCTGCTGCTCACACTCCAAATAACACTCCCCACTTCTCTAGCCCCCCCCCTTCATACCTACTACTGATCATCACCTTCCTGAAGTGCTGATTGTCTGCACTAAGCAAGGGATGGGTAACAGAATGGGAACTGATCATGGAGCAGAGTAGGAGAGCCTAATGGTCAACACAAGAACAACACATCCCCAGAACTACTGGCACAATAAACTTAAAATAAGCCTTTGCTGAAATTACTCCACCCACAGCACCACAGTGCCCCACATTCACCCTTCACTAAATAACGTTCTTTACAACATACATCCAGATTACAGACACACTCGCACACTATCACCTCTAACAGAATTTAAACATAATCCATACACACCCCAACTCACATTTCAGAATAATTAACAATAAACAAACTTTAATAACATAAAATAGGAAAGATAAAATATAAATATAAATGTGATAATACAGCAGGTACAACTCTTTGATGAAAAATTCCACAAAGTCCCAGTCCAGACCAAACTCCAGTCAAAAATACAAAATGATTAATGTGAAAAATAATAGGAAGCCAGCTCAGCTTACACCCAAGAAAGGCTCCTTAATCCATAAGCAATTTTTCAGTCACATATGGAATTCAAATATATCAAAGCAGTACTAATCCTTAAAGGGACACTGTCAAACCCTTTAGGTCTCAAACTGTCATAGTTTCAAAAACACATTTATGATTGTTTGCAATCTGTAGAGATAATGCTGATGTTGCTGGTAGTTCAATTCTGATTCCTTTTTTCATTTTCAAAGTAGAAAAAGGCTAACCACCATAGTGGTGTTACTACACCAAAATGTGTTTGTTTAGATTCCTTAATCAACTCCCACTGCGCCTTTTCTAGACTTGGGAACACCCCCAACACAGTCCAGCCACTCAAGATGCAAGGAAAGTAGACGAGACAATTGCATCATGAGTGGCATCTCTGTTAGGGGGTGTTCCTAATGTTCAGAAAGAATGCAGTAAAAATAGACCAGGGATATAAAACAAAACAACATTGGGTATACTTACACCTTTAGCATGCATTTCAGTTCTACTAAGAAAGGAGACAGATTTAACAACCAGCAACCAGTGAATTTTAAAGAAGGTAAGCAATCATAATGTGATTTTTCAATGAGAAATAGTTGATGCAAAATGGTGGACAGTGTCCCTTAAGCTCCTATCTCTCACCTACAGGAAATTTCCCAATTTACCATCTTTCCTCCTATTGCTACTGGGTAGGATGAGGGATGAGAGTCATGAACCTTGCAAATGCCAGCAGAGCAAACTAGTCCTTGGAGCAGATAACTATGCAGGTATGGCAGAGTGCACAGTTAATTAAATGATTAACTCAGTTCAAGTTCAAGTCCCATATTTTCCTCTTTGTACCCTTTCCCAGGTCACACCTGGAAACACGTATCGGCTCAATGCACTTTCCCAGTTACCAACCTTAAATAAAATAAAATAAATACTTCTCATGCTATTTCCATCAAGTTACAAGACAGCCTCTTCTACAACATCCTGTACTCTCCTCCAGGATTCATTCACCAGCATCCGAACAGTTCAGATATCCACTGGTCACTACATCATTCTGATTCCAGAAAACAGTACCTTCTTTCAGCATAACTCAGGAACTGGACACTTTTGCCACCAATGACTCGCCTAAGAATGGGGATTTCTGTTATTAAACCCCAATATGTCCTTTCATCTTTGAACAAGTACTCTGACCCCATAGCTCACAGAAACCCTCAGGATCTGTCAGGTACTTCAGGCAAACAAAATGGAGGGTGAGAAGCAACACCGGCACACACATTTTATTTAGTCTTTGTTAACTGAGTAAGGCATACTAGGCACAAGTGCCTGATTTTTAGAGGTGACCCAGGAGTTTTGGGCTGATCAAATGACTTGCTCAGAGTCACAAAGTATGCCACTGTAGGTTGTAGGACTCAAATCCATCTCTGCAGGTACCAAGCTCATTCACAGTTCTTTACTTTAACCTCTAGGCTATATACTGCCAAATTAATCTGCAGGTGCTCAGTAGTCAATGTAAGCTGCAGACTTGCATATACTGCCAAGTAGTACTTGATGGCATTTGCAATAAGGCAACAAAGGTTTTGGTAACATGGCAGCAACCAGCTAGGCAAAATAATGCTAAGGCATTGGAGGAAACAAAGCAGGTGACTAAAGTTGGAGCAGGGATTAATCACTGGTAATGCCCGCTCCAACTAAACATTAATCACCATGTGAAGTAGCAGTACCGATCGTCACCACTATAAAAATGCTATATCAGAATGATAGAGTTAGATACAGCAGTATGAAGACAGATAGCCAGGTACCGACAGTAACAATATCATACCCGAGCATGTCCACACCTTACAAAATCTGCAACACGCCTTATAACGTTAGTACAGTCACAGTACATGGGAGTGTAAATTTCAATAATTACTGCAGCTGGCTACTGGATATCAATCCGCCACAGAAGCAGTGTATCAACCGGGACAGCCACAGCACTGAAAGTGTCCAAAGCTGTAAAACAACAAAGATGAGCGTTACAAATCTTCAAATAAATATTACTTATTAAAAGTTGACATAGAATTACATAGTATTTTTTAGTTAACGTATTTCTTACTGAATTGTGTCAAAAAGTTGATAACGGCGTTAGTAGAAGTCTGTATCACTCCCACAATGCAATGAATTGCATATAAATCTTCAATGGCAGGACGCAGTTTCTGTCTGCCGTGAGTGAGAACCTAACATTATCACCGAACAGAATGTCACTCAAGAAACAGTAGTACTGCTAATGCTTGTCAATCTCAGGCATCAGTATATAAAATCTTCACAATGTGTAGCCACACAACGATGTAATTAAGTGTGATGTAGCTGACTAAAATGCCCTTCACTGTATCTGTAGCAGACCTTTCTTATGAAGTAAACAGATGTCTTAAAAATCTACAAAGTGTTGTGTACTCCTATATTTGACACCACCACACAGCAACACCAATACTTACTGTCATGTTACAAACACATTAATCCCTCTGAAGCAGGCTTCTACTAGGGTTTGCATGGTTGGGTGGTTGTAGGCACTCTGCCTTCAGCCTCGTGCCACAACCCCCCAACTGCATTAATTCTAGTAGAAGCCTTTCTTGTTCGGGATTAATGCCTATGTAACCCCTGTCTCTCTGGGGTTACTAGAATCCCATCAGTGTTAGTGTTAGGTAGGGAAGGCAGCTGGTGAATATCTAGTTAAAAGGTTTCGCCTGCCCCCTCTGTTTACTTGGTCTCAGCTGAGAGCAGAGAGGTGATGTGATTTAGAGCTCTCCAGCAATATAAGCCACACTGTTGATGTGAGTGTGGGAGATTTTGAATTCTAAAATTAGTTCGATGCCAGCAGAATTGCTGGTAGCAGCTCAGAGATTGAGCAGCACTAGGAGTGTGAAGGGTTTGTTTTCTTTTTTCAACCTAGTTTGGGATTTCCTTCTACCTGACTTGTGAAGTGGTGGAAACCATCTCCAGGATTTCCTGCTGCCTCATCCCATTTGCGATGAGGGGGACTGAGATCATTCGAGGGACAATCCCTGATCCAACCTAGAACATTTTTGAAGCTGCCTTGTGTGCAAGGGTTGTAGGTAGATTTCTTCTGAGACTTACCCAGGAGGGTACCTGCCTTGTTTTCTTGTGGGGTGACACTCTGATAAAGGGACCCATTCACTCATTTCTGTGAGTTTTCTCTAGAAGATTGTTTTAAAGTTTGCTGACAACAGTGGATGTCCCATATGCGACTATGGCCTTTCTTCAGAACTTTAACTTTATACCCTAGTGGTGTTTTCTGATGCTAAATGTACTAAACATTTGAAGAAAGCATAATTTCTACAGTTCAGTATTTACTGAGGTGTAATTCTAAATGAATGGCTGGATATGGATTTGGAAGCAAAGGTGGGAGACCCCATCTGGAGTGACCAGTTCAGTACCTGGGATCTGTAAGGCGCCTGTTTTCTTTCAGTGCATGTGGCCAATGCCTGAAGATGTTTACCATTGTTGTGGGTTTTGAGCCCTAGTGTGCTCCATTATGGCCACTGTGCCACATCCCTTTCTGAAAATCCTATGCCATATGGAAACTGTTCTAAGTACTGGCCTAGTGCCTTTTGTCCAGGATTTTGTGTGTTCGAGTAGCCAGTTCCACATTTTTCTAGATGTTTAATTCTATTCCATATGGGAACTGTTCTAAGTAATGGCATAGTGCCATTTCCAGGAGAGTTTTGTGTGTTTTCTTTGTGGCTAGTATCACATTTCTGGATGTCTAATCCTATGCAATATGGAAATTTGAGTGTCTGTTTTTCTGCAGACGTGTTTTGCATTGCCTTGTGCCATGAAGTGTAAACCCTTGGGGTCCATCTTTGCTTTTGTGTTCCAACTTTGATTCAGTATAAAGCCACACTCTAGAATCCCAGCCTGGTATGGACAATTTAGTTACTTTTTCCTGTGTGGATTTACTGGGTACCTCTCTCAGAGGTGCAAACCAAGCATAACTCTTAGCAAAAGTTCTTTCCCCAGGACCTGGGTTTTGGTATTGGTCTGTTTTAGTCTAGTACACACTTTGTTTCTGCAGCAATTTTGCTTTGTACCCCATCCCTTTCTTTTCTCCCTAGACATAAATGGTATGGGAAGTGTGCCTACTGGTTAAATAAGGGCCAGTGGGGTTATATTTGCAGTAAGAGATCTGCTGCTATGAATCCCTTCACATGCCACACTATATACTTTCCCTCTCTTAGAAATAAAAGCTAACAAGTTCTTCCACTACATCACTAAACCTCTCACTATTCTACACACTAATTAAAATAGCATACCAGATGCAATAAAACTGCAAAAGAAACATTGTGCTAAGGCTATTTGTGTCTGGTTTTAGGGAGGTCTGCAAATGGAGATAGATAGATAGATAGATAGATAGATAGATAGATAGATAGATAGATAGGCAGGCAGGCAGGCAGGCAGGCAGACAGACAGACAGATAGTGCAGTGTCATGCTAGTGCCACTATAATATAATTAGGAATGGGTAGGCAGTTTAATGTTAATGCTGATTTCCAGTCATGTATATCTTGGCCATTCTTTGGCAGAATTTTAATTTTTAAAATGTGTATCCTGGCACAGAATCTCTTGATCTGCTAATTTGGTGAAATCTGGTAAAGTGTTGTTTTGGCTAGGGAGTGGCAAAATGTGAAAAATATTGACATTTGTTCTTAGAAGGGCAATTCATGTACCTCTGCCTGTGACAGGCAGACAGTGCAGAAAATTAGTGGTGCAAAATTGCATAAATTGCCCTTATCAGACCTTACAAAAACTGTGAAGCTGCAATAGTTCAGTCTCTCGTGGCCGGTGGATGATGTTTATCCTCCACTGCTAGTGTTACTGCCACTTCATCTCTCTCTCTCTCTCTCTCTCTCTCCCTTCCATCTCTCCCCATTCCAAAGACATTAAAATGTAAGGAAATATTCTGCAACCAGGAGACCAACCCTACTGCCTCTGAAGATGCTCCCCATAGTGACACCAGGTGCCCAATATTCAAAATGTTGCTTGGGGCAAAATTTGCACTGCCCAGTGTGCAAAATTAGCCCACATCCCATTGCACACAGTATTCAAAGGAATGGACCAGGTGCAAAAACATTTGAATATAGTGTGCAAATAAAGGTGGGCAAACAAGGCTGAGAATGCAGTGCCAAGGTAACCTGGCAAAAAAGACAGCTCTGAATATAGCAAAGGAGACAGCTCTGAATATAGTAATTGGGCAGTGCAAACAGTGACAGCAGCACAATGCACACAGAAGTAGAGGCAGGCACAGGTGAACCCCATGGCCACAGGGGCTCCAGCACAGAAGGCGACCAGGAAACAGACAACATGAGCATACAGCAGTGGAGGAGCCAAATAATAGAACCAGATATACCAAAGGCAATGTCACAAAATGTAAACCAATATGAAGCAACATGTGTCAGATGTGTAGTGTGGAACATAAGCATAGATGGGACAGTGGAGTAGGGGCCCAGAGAAAGAGACATCCCAGCAGCAGTGCCAGTCAAACAACAACCTGTGCCCACTGTGCACAGGTGGAGGAGACAAGACACCCTGACACAGAACAGGGGACAGCACACCAAAGGACATACAGCAGGAGGTCACAAGGGGATGAAAGATACCTACAGCAACAAGGAGAAAGCCTTGGATAGGCCCACACACAGAAGCCACACAGCCATGCAATATTGGGGTGGGGGTCTTCCAAGGAACAGGGACCAAACCCTGACCATGGACATCCACAATCCAGAAGGTGCCATCATGCACACAGGAGATGCAAGTGCCACATGGAGAACAGAATGTCACTGGCCTCAGGAGCACACAACCACCATGGCCAGAACACTGTATAAAACAGATGCGCAGGCAAAGACACTGCAGCGGGAGTGCTGGGAAACCCTGTGCCATGGGATAGACAAGGATGTCACCCACCAGGGTGATACAGGTGGTCTGCAGGAGCAGAACAGTAAAACAAGGAAACTGGCCGGAGGTAACCGCTAATAAGAACTATGAGTGTTAACCATAATATCTGGCAAACACTCTGTAACCCAAACAATCATTGACCACTAAATGACTGTACCCTGACCCACAGCAATGCCTATATACATTAACATATAACGTCAATGACCCCCCCGTACTGTAGTAAGGCAGCAACATATTAGTCATGGCTGCTGAGTACTGCTTGTCAAACCATTAAATGCTATAATGTATACAGATATGTAAGTGCAACCACCCAGGCCTTACCTGACAATAGACAAATGATGGCTAGTGAGCTCAGCTGTGCAACATATGACAAACCATACAGAAAGAAAGACACAGGACACTGGAGAAAAAACAGTCAAATGTATATTATCAAGAATAAAACATAAACAATGTGCAAAGAATATATATAGAGAAATATAAAAACAAACAACCACAACAGAGGGGAATGGGTGGGTAAAAACTAGGACAGTGGTAAAAGTACAGGGGTAGGCTATTGGGACCTGACAGATGGCTGATGGGCCCTCTCAAGCTCCTCCAGTAGCTGGACACTCCTTTCTCCAAGACACACCAACTGTTCCTGGCACTCCATTATTACCCAGATCTGTCTGACAAGGCACAGAAGAAGATCATCCTGGGCTTCATCCTCCTTGGGCTGTCATTCCCACAATAATGTGCAACGTGTACCTATGAGGGGTAAGGATGTCCATGTAAGTATGGTGATCTGACACCTTGGAGCACTGTAGATGCCAGAAGGTCACCCTAGAGAAGGACAGCATATCCCAGCTAGGAAGGCAATATACCCTACACTGGACACAGCGCAGATACCACAGGACATGTGCTGGTAGGTAGCATCCCATGATGCCATGGTACCGGCATGGACAATCCACACAGACGTGAAGGCCATTGGCCACAACACCACCAATGGGATGATGCACCATGCATTCACAATGCAGCCTAAGACATAGTGCTGCTACACTGCCCCCAGGTGAACTCCCAGTCAGCCCCATAGGATGCCCAAATATACTGTGGCAATATACTGTCTGTGAAATGTTGCCCTCTGAAACACAACGTAGGCCTATGAAGCATTGCAAAAGCACAATAACGAACCCCACAATCCCTATCCACGGGGCAAAAAGCATGTCCTAAGGACACAGATCACAGGGCTGTGATTCAGGCACAGTACAGGAGCCCCACAGGGACACACAGCCACTGTCCATGGCACATGTGTGCTGTGTGGATGTGTATTGGACACCGTACTCTTAAGTGAGGACACACCACAGATCTGTACAGCTGTAGCAGCAACACTCCTCTGTCATATGCTGGGTTGGTGGCCACAGTGTGCAGCACAGCCCTGACATGGTGGCACAATGGAACAGTACATTGCAACATGAGTGGTATGCATGGTTGACAGTGACTGCACACACATGTTCACACCAACGTGAGTACACTACGTCTGATATGGCCATGGTCACCGCCTTAGCAGAGTATACAGTTGATGCATGCTGTGGGAATATACACATCCACAGGGACCACACAATACACACACCATGATACAGTCATGAAGACCACATATCCACTGTAAAATGTGTACACTGCATGGCATACATATGGGTGTAGTACTACACAATCCACAGGACAGCCACAAGCAAGCAATAACACATGATGAGGTGTGGGTTATTTCCTGATAAGAGCACACCCAGGTGCATTATAAGGCATGAGGCAGTAGTACATGTGCCTTATGGTCCTGGGTGTGTTCTTACCAGGAGATAACCCACACCTCGGAGTGTGTTATTGTGCTTATAAAATGGGCCCTTAAGTAAATATAATAAGAAGAAAAAAATCAAGAAAATGACCAACATTTTTAGAAAAGGAGCTTTTTAATAGTGGTAATAGGAAAAATAGTTCCCTTATTCCTGTCCTGCTGTGTATTTCACATTGGCTACGTGGACAGTAGAGCCCCCCCCACAAAAGAAAACATATCGTACTCAGCTTAGAGTCCCCCAGAGAGGCATACAGTATTTTTATTTCACTGTCATGTTTTTTATTTTTTATTTTCATGTGGCTGTTATGCTGTTAGAGTGACTGGGGCTGTTTGCGATCGTGTCCCTTTGCAGCAGCCATAGCTCAAAAGGCTTTCTGTTTTACTGGGTCTGTTGGAGCAACCTCATTTTTTAAAACAGAAACTTCAGGGTGTGTAATAGGAGGCCATTAATGAGGAGAGCAGTTGTGGTTACGGGGGGTCTAGTGTATGGGGCAGTGCAGGAGGGCTGAAGAAAAGAGAGCAATGAGCAGAGAGACTGTTCCATTCAGTGATGTAACAGGCAGCATTAGTGGGCATGTTATGGAGCTGCAGGAATGGGGATTAGTGGGACAGCTGTGCAGGACAACGACATGCTGCTAAAGAAAAAATAAAGGTCAGAGTATGGGGCAGTGTAGGAGAGGAGGATAAGGGCTGAAGAAAAGAGAGCTATGAGTGGAGACAGTTCAGTGGTGTAACAGGCAGCACTAGTGGGCACGTTGTGGAGCTGAGGCTGAGACAAGTTTCCGCCATGGTGGTGGCCTTAATTCTTCCTCCTTCCAATCCAGTTGGGAAAGTATTTTTTCTACATTTATTTGAAAATTTATGCTGGATATTTGTGCCATTTTTGTGGTTTGGTAAAGTTTTCTCCTCAGGATGGTACTGGTAAGGTGTTCAGCAGCACAATTTTGGGTCAGCGTCTCACTCTACGGCGTTTCATTCACACCAGCTTCACTGTGTTTTTTTTGTTTTCAAAGTCATTACCAGAAGATTTAACAGCATATTCTGTGATATGCCAGTGGTGTTTCTTAGCTTTTTAAGTGTGTCTGGAGTAGGGCTGGGTGGACTGTTCCACAGGAGATCCAGACCCCCGGATCGATCCCGCAGTCTGCGGACCTGGATAAATATGGACTTTGCCATTGAAGTCCAGTTCTGGGTCCATAGAGATGCCATTTCTACAATTTTGTTGTCTGTTCCCATGGTGGCCGGCAGCATCCAATCAGGCAATAGAAGGTCACGTGATGCACTCACAATATATAATTGTGCTGAGTGTGCAACATGGCCCCAGATGAGCGAGGAGGACTGCAGGAGCAGGTACTGTGCTCAGTAGAGCCAGGCAGCCAGCAGAGAGAGCCGCCAAACAAAAGCTTCAAAACCCCAAAAACAACAAAAAACCCCACCAGAAATATACAAGCCAAAGGGAGAGAACAGAAGAATTTAGGAGAGTGAGAAAAGGAGGATAAACCAATCGTCGGGGTGGATGAAGGTGAGTTGGGGAGCTGGGACTTGGGACTGGTGAGATAGTGGTGACCTGGGTGGCTGCCAGAGGGAAATGCAAATTGCAAACTAAGGCAGTGTGGCAGTCCTGTGTGACTGTATGTATGAGCAAGGGCAGGCTGACAAAGTCTTTGACTTGTGCCATTCCAGATCCAGATGAGAGTGAGAGACTACTTGGGGCCCAAGAGAGATTTTACAGTTACAGAAAATCCCAAATGAGTGTGTTTTTTCCTTTCTTGGCCTTAGTCAGTGTAGCTGTGTACATGAGAAAGGGCAGGCAGGCAAAATCTTTGACTTTTGCCATTCCAGATTCAGAGGAGCGAGGCAGAGATTACTGGGGGCCCAAGAGAAATTTACATTTACAGAAAATCATAAATGAAAGTTTTTTTCATTTCTTGGCATCAAACAGTGTTGCTGACTATGTATATGAGAAAGTGCAGGCCGGCAAAATCTTTGACTTGTGCCATTCCTGAACCAGAGGAGAGAGGGAGAGACTACCAGGGGTCCAAGAGAAATGTTACATTTACATAAAATCCCAAATTTGTATTTCCTGGCTTCAGTGTGGCTGTATGTACAGGGCAAGGGCAGCAGGGTGGCAAAATAAATTCTTGACTTGTGTCATCCAATCACACATCACAATCACTTGTTAGCATTCATTCACAATCTTATCCAGAGGAGAGAAGAGAGAGTACTGCAGGGCTGACAATAAATATAACAGTCACAGAAATCTCAAATAACGTGTTTTCCTGGCTTCAGTGTGGCTGTGTGTGCATGCAAGGGCAGCAGGCTGGCAAAATAAATCTTTGACTTGTGTCATCCAGAGGGAGAGAGAGAGAAACTGCAGGCGGGGCATGAGAAATGTAACAGTCCCAAAAACCCAAATATTTTTTTTTCCTTGCTTCAGTGTGGCTGTGTGTACAGGGCAAGGGCAGCAGGCTGGCAAAATAAATCTTTGACTTGTGCCATCCAGTCACAATCACTTGTTAATGTTTATTTATGATTTCATGTATTAAAAAAAAATACTGCTCGGAAAAACAACATACAAGTTGATGGTGGCTGTGGGTGGCCAAAGGGATAAAATCTGACTTTGTGACTCATAGCAGGCTGTTTACACTATGACACAAAAAAGTACAACTACACACAAGTGTCATCATCACTCCCCATTATTCCTCCTTATTATCATTAGTTTTATAGTATATCATGTTACATCATGTATAAGCATTAGCCAACCCCAGTGTGGGACTGTGCTGCGTGTGGCTATGCACCAGATGTGTCTGCATCTCCAATTCACATTCTGAGGCACATTTAACAGGTGCTGAATTTGGTCACTTAACTAACTGTACTATAGGAGTCAGTCATGTAATCTTGAAAGGAAGTGGTGCTGTGCTGTTGGTATGCTGTGTACAGTCATGAGTACTGTAGATTTGTCCCTGGCCTGTGGGTGGGAGTCATCAGAAGGACATCACATTAGTTAGAGGGATCTTAGTTTTTTACTGGTTAGAATACTAATGATATAGGTATTTGCATCTGTCTGTCTGTCTCTCTCTCTCTATCTCTCTCTCTCTCTCTCTCTCTCTGTCTCTCCCAGCACACTCATATCACAGACCCAAGCAGGATATGCCACCATTACAGGCCAGCCATGCAGGGATAGGTGGAATGATTGCTTCTTTATTTAGTATTTTACATTCATTTTTGTACAAATAATCCATTAAATTATTTCCTTTTGGCATCTGCACCAAATGTGACCGACTTTGGACACTTTTATGCATTTTTTTGCATTTTTTCAAATATTTGTCAATAAATCAGAACAAATCAGAACTTCACCATGTTCCAGTTCTTATTTAATAAGGGTCGGAACTTCATCAAGTTCTCCCAGCCCTAGTCTGGAGGAGTTGATCTGTCGATACTGTCATGTGGTACTTTCGGTGACAGCTGTCAGAACAAACTGCCGTTTCCCGCAACTCCATCGTCAAGTGTGTGCCAGTGAATTTTTTTGTTTACAGAGGGAAGAGGTCACTAATATTTGCTGTTATGATACTGCAGGGAAAAGGTCAGTGCCAGTTGGCTATGATATCTCCTTGTAAGGATATGGCTCTGGAGGGCTATTAGCTAGATTTCTTTATTTTAAAGACCCATTTTATAACTTACAACATAAAACAACTCTAGAAAGGTAGCAGATGAACAATGCACAGCACACAAGGTGAACAAAGTGTGAGAACACTACCCCACATACAGCCCAGTGGTGTTCATTTTGCATGACCATGGTGGACCGTTGTCCAACCATTATGTTACAATGCACAATGTGCAAAGTGACAGGATTGTCAATGGCAGCATATCACTGCCACATATGTGGAACTGTGCCACTGAAAGACATACATACATCCCCTCAGAGTGCAGAAGCAGGACAGCATGACAGCAGCACCACATAGGGTGTGTGTTCAAGTAAGGGCTTGCTACATGCAGAGCACAAGCACAGCATGTTCTGGGCATGCATGACACACCATGTTTCCACAGTGCATGATTGTGAGCCAACATGTGCATACACATCACAAGCCCACAGGCTGTGTGGCCAGTGGATTAACTGGCCAGGTGCACTGCCCAGCAGGCAGCAGTAGGTGTGTGCGATGCCTTTGCCAGCAGTACAGCAGCATGTGCATCCCATATCCATGTGCTCCTGGGACAGGTGAGATGACACAGGGCAAATGCACATATGGTGGTGATACTGTGCTGTTAAGAGGTACCATACATGCCTCATCCAGCAAGGAATGTCACATATGTAAACCACAAAGGAGCATACTCATCTGTGGCATTCTGCTGCTCATTAACTCTGGCCTGAGCCTGCTGTCCGTGAGCCATGGTATCCTGTGTACACCCTCTCTGCTGCTGTCCCCTGGCATTGTGGTCTGCAGAGTGAAGGAAATAGAATTGTGTCAGTACCCAAATGAACACAAAGACACTCCCAACCCCAGCTGTGCCAGTGACACTGTGTCAAGATGTCAAACAGTGTACTGTGCCCTACACCAACCAACATATGGCATATAGGACATAGGTGCAATGTTGTGTCAATGCACCATAGTGGTCCATGTGCAACACACATGCTAGGCCATCCTGCGGCATCTGGAGGAGCAAAGCACAGACAACAGTGGGACAGACGTGTACACATCTGAATGCACATTGCACACCTGACCTGTGGGTGACACACAGCCAAATGGCATACACAACAGCATTTCCACAATACACAGCAGGGATGGGCCACACCTGTGACCCACCTGTGCCCCCAAATGGGCCATGCCACACCATCATTATGCATCTGTGTTGGCCCAGTGGTGACCCAAGTCATCTTGTATGACCAAATGATCATTCTACATAGGGGATATGGCATCACAGCTGTGCTAGGCACAACATACAGATGGTGCCACTATAGTGCCCATTAATGTGTCAGACGTGTCAGCTGACCAATGGACACAGCAGGGCCCAATGTCTCATGGTCCTTGAAGCACATGGACACAACACAGTGACCACAGGGCACCCAAACATCAGCTATGTGTCACACACAGGCAATTGATGATCCACACCAGGTGGATGTCATTCACATAGGTGGCATGGGCAGCAACAGCCCTGACACATTCACACGGCATGCACCATGACCACCTGCAGGGAGGATCCAGTGTCACCTTGCCGGGGAAATGGGTGGCAGTGTGTCTGTAACATACACACATATCTGGACTTAGTGTGGCCAATAGGGCCCCCACAGCATGCCATGTCATTGTATAGAAGTGTGGCTGGATATGTCAGTGTGGTATACACACCATCTAAGTCCACTACCATTGTGACAGATATGTGTACTTGTGCAACATGTACTACAGTACTATTGACTCACAACACTGATACCTGTCACAGAGTAACACTGTGTGTCACATGTACAAACACATACACAGGCAATGTTGACCCACACATGTGCACCAGTGTACCCAAATTGGTGTACACAGAGCAATGCATGGCAATGACCCTGCTGCATGGCAATGACCCTGCAGCATGGCAATGACAATGCAGCATGGCAATGACCTGCAGCATGGCAGGCATGCATGAATTGACATGTCCTACACATGTGTACCCACGTGTGTACTGTGTACATGGCAGACCACACCCATGGACAAGCATAAAACCTTGTTTTGAGTAACATGTCCACTTACCTGGCTCAGGCACACTGCCATCACACACCATGCACTGAAAGCTTTCAAGCCTCTGCCGCTCTCTGTGATGCAGATCCACATATCACTGCCTGCACTGCTCCCCATTGTGTTGTATGCCTGTTCATTGTATGAGGTGGCATGCAATGAATGCTCACACCTCATGGCCAGGGGAGGTCTGTCCCCCTCACACACCTCACCAAACAGTTTGCGCTCCCTGGCTATCACCAGCTGGATCATGTTGGCCATCTCCACCTCCCCCCACCTCTGGTCCTTCTGGACCACTGCCCTGACCCTTCTCCTTTCTGCCATACTGGATTTTGTAGCTATAGGGGCAACACCCTCACACCAATGTTGATGGTTTGCTGTCCAGGCCACAAAATGAAATGTGCATATAGTTGTGCTGCACTAGCTGTGGATGGCAATGCACAATATAGTACTGCACCACGCTAATGCAGATTTACCCCCACTGAGCATGATCAACCCTTGCCAGACCTTCACCGTGATGATATCATCATGCATGTGTCCTACGAGAGGTGCTAATTCAGTTTGCCCGGATCAAGACTGTTAGCTCTGTGCTGCGGTGAAATCCGATTGCCCAGCGCAATTGCATTTGCCCAGCACTATTAACTGCACTATTCAGAGGTGGTATGCAAATGAGCCCACTTAGGCAGTCAGAGTGGAAACCACGGCTTTAGTATGTCACTATGGCTTTATTTGCATGCATTACCATGTGTGGATTGCCCAGGCTCTTTCAGTGGTGACACAGCACCACCAGCACAGCTGCTTGGAGCTGCAGGCTGTAGGCTGACTTCTTTGCTGCACAGTAGGCCTCAGCATGTTCCAGGAAATGAGTTCTGCAGGAAAAGAAAGGTGTTCTCCAGGTAATATGCTGCTATTATTATCTTCAACATTGTGTGAGGTCTGCTGCAATGACCTGGGGCTACAATTTATGTGGGTGAACATAATTGAGATGTAATGTGTTAGGTTCTGCCGAATTTTGCAGTCACACATGCAGCAGGCACAGTATGCAGGTGTGGACTAACATTGCACTGCACTGTTGTACTGTCGTAGCACATGTATACGCTGTGACCGTGGCATTGGGGGCGCACATTGTGCCACACATGCAGATGCCCATGTGCATCTTCATTTCATTTTTCATTTTCATTATGGTAGCAGTACATTCCCCTGGGGCGGCATTCAAAACACACAACACAGCCATACTGTTCACATGGCAGTTCTCTGTGACACCATCATGTGTATGTGTACTACATGCTGTGCTGTGCATCAACCTGGACACACTGTGCACTAGACCATCTCTACCGGTTCCTGCGGCCAACTCATGTCTCACACCTCTTGGTGTGCAGACAACACACAGGACCATATGCAGACCACACAATGCAGGATGATTCTTATCCATGTGGGCACATAAACACCAACATGTGGCCATTGACATCAGATAGACATGCAAGGAACATTGTTGGGCAGCGACAGCATGGGGTGTGGGCCTAAACCCTACATCTCTATGATGCATGCCTACAACCGATGCCACAGTGTGACTCATATGTTGTGTGGAGACACACACACACACACAACCTTATGGGACAGCGAGTGACCACTGGATCTTTACCATCCCCTCACAGGTGCCTCTGGTGGCCATGAACAACAGAGATGCTTCAAGTTCTCCAGAGAAGAGCTGAAGGCACTGGCTGATGCATTTAAGGCCATGGAGCACTTGATGTGCTGACATAAGACCACAGATGCTGCAGTGAAAGTCCTGTGGGGAGAAATAACTGTGGAGCAAAACACTGTCATTAGCAGGGATGCATGATGGATGCAGTCCGAAAACACTGACATAACCTGTAGTGCCCGGCAAAAGGAGGACCAGACATAATATCACCATTCACTACATGGCAGAGGTGGTGGTCTACAGCCAGCAGAGTTTGCTACAACCTATGGACCCTGTGATGGCGGTGGCGCATCCATCCTCAGGACTGTGGCAGGTATAGATGGCAGTGGTTGTGAGACACAGCTGTCATCCCACAGGACATGTAAGTACATGGCTGTGTACCAGCATGATGTGCATGGTGTACATGGGTATATATGGTGCCCTGCCTGTGTTGTTGCACAATGCTGCCCTGGCCTGTGCACACATGTGCACTGGGATGGCCTGTGTACAGTATGGCTCTGTCTTGTGGAGTGTTCACTGAACTGGTCATGATGTACTCTGCAGAGAGAGGCCCTGTGCCTATGCACATAGTAGTTATCATAACATCAGGTGTGCCTTTTGTGTGTGGTGTTGCATGCTGCCGTGTGTGTCATTTATGCTTTACCTGTGACATCTCTTTGTGTGGCAGTCTTCACATGTGTGGTGTGTATTTCTTACATTTGGCGTTAGTCGTGGGCATACCTGTAAGGTCCACATTCTGACGATAGGTGTGCATGCACCCTGGTTGTGTTGGTGTTTAGGCTGTAGTCACCTGTTTTGTGCCTACACTGGGTGTCATAAACATCAATGGTGTGGTACGCATGTGGCGACACTGGTACAGGACCACTGTGTACTGTGTAGCACTGTGTTCTTCTCTGTCCACAGTGCAGGGTGATGGCATTGCAGCTGAGGATGAATTGGAGGAGGACAATGGGCCATCCACATCTGGAGTCCAGAGACAGGTGTCACAAGCAGAGGAGGGGGAATCCATTGGCACCTTTTTTGAGGATATGTCTGATGATGATGAGGACACATACATTCCCTTAGAGGACTACTTTGCTGCCATCTTTGCGGGGGGGGGGTTCTCACCATTGGAGCTTTCTCTTGACACACCAGACCAGGCAGGAGCTGACAACAGTGGGACAATCACAACCACACTACAGTTGCCTGCCAGGCTCACATTGCCATTGGTACTGGCAGGGTCCCCTGAAGGCCATGCATCCGTTACCTCCAGTGCCACCACCACCATCATCACCCCCACCAACACTGACATAGCTGTGACACCTAACCGTTGGCTCCCACACCACCCAGCTGACACAACAGGTGTCTGGCACCCCTCTTGTTGCCCCACATAATCACCCCTGCAACATGCTGACCACCGCAGCCTTTGAGGCAGTGCAGCAAACAGTCAGATGGGGTGTGGTGCACATATGCTCTACATGTCATTAACAACCACATCTACCCAATATCCCAGGTGACCTTGCCCCCCAGGGACAGGATGGCTTGAAGGACCAGCAGCTTCTCATGTCTGCAGTGGACTTACAGTCTGCCACACAGAGGGAGCTTTCATGCATTGCAGAGGGAGGTGCAGCAGGAACTAGGCCATCTCTGGGATGCAATGCATGCAGACATCCTGCGTGCTGACTAGCATGCAGGGGAGTGTCAGGTACAATTCCTAAATGCCCTCCACCAGGTCTTTGATGACTTCACTGGGGCTGTGAAGGAGCTCACAGCCATGGTGAGGGAGGTTGGGATGGCTAGGCAGCATTACGACACAACCACATGCCACTGGCATGCTGGTAGTGTCCACTGGAGTGCATCCTCAGCACAGATTGTCAGGTCAGGGTCAGTCAGCACTGCTGCTATGCCATCATCCATGGGCACTCTACGTATCACTGGGCGATGCATGGCCTCGGCTACATCCAGCATGGGGTGGCCATGGTCATCACAGGGTGTCCCCATCCCTGTAATCATTGCCCATCGTCTTCCTGTTCCACAGTACATCTCTGCCGCATGCTTGCAGTAGGGTGTCTGTGAGGACCCGTGGTGGGAGATGGTGTTGATGTTGGGTGTGTGCCACACGTTACTGCACCCTTCCCCACCTGCACCCTTCACTTGCTCCATAATGTACATACCCACAACACACCACTATCTCTGTTTCACCAGTGTGCCATCTTTTTGTTTTTATTTTGTTTGTGCATCTTATCAGTTGTGTTCTTGTAAATATACTGTGTGTGCACTATTGAAATCATGTCTGTTGTCCATGTTGATTTCACTCACCTGCCTATCCCTGACAGTGTTCCAATGATGTTCTATCAATGTTCTTGGGACCTCCTGGCCATGTGTGGGTTACACCAATCAAATTGATTCACTGTCCCATGCTCCTCTTTCTCCATGTCACTGTCATCATGTTCCTCAGGATCTGGCAGGCATATTCCATGGTTGAGTTGAGCCATATTGTGTAACATACAACAAGCTAGGAATATGTGACATGCCTTCTGAGGGGTATATCGTGGCTCCACCAGAACAGCCCAGGCATCTGAATCTCATTTTGAGCATGGCAAAGATACACTCAATGATGTTCCGTGTTGTGATGTGTGCCTCATTATATGTCTTCTCAGTCACATTTGCTGGCTGAAGGACTGGTGTTAGGAGCCAGGGTGCAAGGGATAGGCACTGTCCCCGTGGGAAACATTAATACATGTTAGCAGGTGTATACTGTGTCACTCACCATATCTACTTCAGAGCCCCTACTGTTTTGGTCATCTTGTCTATGTACACCTCCTCCCCACCCTCCCTCTTTACCTTCTTTGTATGCTGTATTATGGCACTGTCCTGCAGTTGGAGGGATTGTGGTTGTGCCTAATGCAGGTACTCACCAACAAGATGTCCACTGGCTATTCGGCTGCCCTGAAATACCTGGTACAACTGGGACTGTTGCCAGATGAAGTCATCATGGGCACTGCCACAGTACAGTGCTAGAACATAGATGATATGCCCAACTGCATCACACACCACCTGGCAATTTATGGAGTGGTTCCCCTTCCTGTTTATGAAAGTGTCTCCAACTTCACCAGGGGGTGCCCAGATTGCAACGTGGGTGCAGTCAATGGCACTGAGAACAGCTGGTAGGTGCACAACCCAATAGAATTGCTGCACTGTCTCCCTGCACTCCACTGCCATGCTGGAGAATACAATGAATACACTAGAATGTGGCAGCAGGGCATCTAGGAACTGGACCAAGAGATGTGATGTGGCAGGCTGCGACACGCCAATGGTGTCCCCAACTGGTGTCTGGAAGAAACTGGTGGATAAAGCACAGTGCAGCTGTCACCTTTCCTCAACTGTCATGGCATGGCAGTGCTGGGTGGTAGACTAAAGCTGCTCATGCAGGAGCTCACAGATCTACCTCAGCAGGGCCCTACTGTCTATCTGTACCAGCCCACAAGGTGGTCATCTGTTAGTGTCTTAAAGAACACTGGGGATAGTACAATCTGTTTGCAGCATATCTCCTTGGCTCTATGGTGGCCCAGGGTGGGCTTCTTCCTATCATCCTCCTAGATGACAGCAGCCATCAGGTGCACCATGACACTTTTTTTCTGACAGCTATGTTGCCTGTTGCTGCTGTGTCCTTGCCCTCCTTGTTTTGCTCAGGATGAAGACTACCTTTTATAGGCAATAAATTTGCCACGCCTTCATGCCATCAATAAACTTTGCATGGTGCTGAATATACCATTGCACCCGTATTCATGTCCCTGTCCCACATTGCCCCTGCATACATTATCTTTTGGTGCTGTTGCTAACACATTGCGCCAGCACTATTTGTCCTTTGAATGTGGTGGCCTGGTGCAAATGTGGCACAATCATGGTGCAAATGGCTTGCGCTCAGTGCAGACATTTGAATATCTGGCCCCAGATGGCAATCCATGTGTCAGAAGGATGTAATATAAACTTTGCATGCAAAGAACCCAAACCTTATGCCATAAAAGATTCAAACATGAACGATTCATACAAGGGGTTTCCAGATCCTCCCTAGGCAGAAAATAAAGTCATAACAGGAATAATCACATAAGAACAAGTGGCCACTCACTCATGTAGTAACTGTATCCAAATGCAGATTTATTATGATACACAAACAGATAAAGTCACCAGAACCCACCAACATTTCTGGGTGTAAGGTTATCCTTTTTTTTCAGGGTGGGAGGTGTACCTAATTGCTATATATAAATATATATACATATATATATATATATATACACACTAAAAAAATAATGTTATGAAAATAATAAGTTTGCATCAGTATGGCCAGATGCAGAGTTCTTACTTATTAATAGAGTTGCAGAAAATTTAAATTTCACTGGCAAAGTGGCTGCGAAGTGGGCACTTCACATTGTCATTCTGCTATGCAGAGTGGCCAATATGAAAGGCTCACTTCACCTTGTAATTATTACTTTGCATTGTCATTCACCTTAATGTGAAGTAAGGTGAAGTGACAACAATATTGGCAGCCCCCCACACACACAGTCACCAGAATTAATGTGCATCCCCAAATGCTACTGTCTTGTGTCCAGAAAATTCTCCAGTGCTGACAAAGTGAAATGAAAGTGTAACAAGAAATGCAAAGTCTCCCGAATAATGGTGCACTCAGTCATGTGCTCAGTGGTCACATACAGTCTCAGAATTAATGTGCATCCCCAAAATGCTGCTGTCTTTTGTCCTGAAAATTTCTGACTCCAGATGAAGAGAAATGAAGCATAAAATGGAAAGAAGTCTCCATTTAATTCATGCCACACTCAGTCATGTGCGTACACACTCCAATAAGAACTACAGTATGTCCATTGCTGCTGCTTTTGGAATTTCATGTAATGCTTCTTGACCTGACTGGGCTGATACACAGTATCTTTTCAAATGATGTGCTAGAAGGATGACACGACCATTGAGTTAACTATCAATGATGATGTGATAAGGCTGTTGGTTGCCCAATGTCTGCTGCACTAACCCCCAACAGGAAGGATGCCATCTGGGTGTACACTAATACTACCCTTGGTAAGTTAATGTAGCTGGCACCATCATGGTTTTCCACAGAACCTGAGTTGATCTTAAATATTCATATCCATTTATATATATATATATATATATATATATATATATATATATATGTAATCATTGCTTTTTTTTTTGTATCACAGGTCATATAGTCAAACTTGGGGTTTGCATTCCTTGGCTTGATGAGGAATTTTGGTGTTGTAATACTGTCAAGCCAGTGAAGGTAAGTATTTTTTTTTGGGGTGGGGCATTATTTAAAAAAAGTTAAAAAAGATTCATCAATGTTTTGGTCATCTTTACAGTTCTTCAGCGTATCATCAGAACTGAAAAAAAAATTAACTGCTGTGATTCGTGAAGAACATGATTTGTCTTGCAGTGAGTGTCTGGTGTTACATGACCAATGATAATAAACTGTACGGGAATGTGAATACCTATGGCTGTACTTCCCTGACCTGTACCACACAAAACTACCTGATTTGAAAACTCATATCATGGACTACAGTGGTGACTGAAGCCGAGACCCAAGATACTACGAAACAGGCTTACATGGAACTAACTGCAAAAAAACTTACAGTTTTGTGATACACAAGTCGTGACCATGAAGATGAAGAACGTGATTTGTATCATGAATGATTTGTGATGATCGCCCTGACTTAAAATCATACATCAATGAGTACAATGCTCACGCAGAGATATGCACCACACCAGTACTCTGAAGGGAAGCCAAACAAACAACTGTGAACTAACTTACAGATGGAGATTGGGCCCCTAAGGAAATGCAAATGCACAGACAGATTAAGATTGCTCTACACACTCAAGAGATGAAGACACAAAGGCACAACAACACCTAACCAGTGCTCACAAGTCACAAATCCAATTCTGGAAAAGAATACCTTTTTCTGGTTGGGGGGAGGGTAGTGCACGGCAGTAACAGTCCACTACCAGTAAGATACTGCAAAGCAGTACAAAAAATTAATGCAGGTGGAGTGGATAGCAGGTTCACACTGCTGCAATTACTCTGTGGCACAGTAAAATGTGTCTGATTTGATGGTACACGTCACACACACACACACAAACACACACTACACTACAAGTAATGCATACCAAATTGAAAACTTCAGTAATATAACAAAATATTTTAAACAAACTGAAAATATGCAGTGCTGCACCTCAACAATCAACAAAAAAAAGTCAAGAATTACTGAAAATATTAGTGTGTGTACATTAACACATTTATAAAAAAAATATAACCAAAACAGAAAAACTACCTTTTTCTCCCAGTTTCAACCTACCACCACCACAGATATGCCCCTCCCCCAAAGCACACTTCAAGTGTCTGTCAGTACACAGACTGAATGTTCTAAATTAACATTCAAAATCCAGACACAAACAATAAACACTCGATGATATGAACACAGGAGGGTTTCCTACAATCAATGTACTAAATTTTGAGCAAAAAAAAAAGGCTCAAAAAGGCTTTTTTAACAGCTTTTAGAGGATATGAATAGCAGAGCTCTGAAAGGAAACTGTCTCCATCTTCCACTACACACACTACACAGAACTGAGGCTGTGCAGAACAATCTAGAGCCCATGTGACCTGCAATCCCATGAATCACTGCAAAATTTACCTTGGAGCTCAATAACAAGGTGAAGTGATGTGAAGTACAGTGGTTTCAAATGCTTCACCTTAAAATAGGTGGAGAAGTGGTTTGGAGAAAGCAGAATAATGCAAAGTCATTGGTTTCAAGGACTTGGGTTCCCTCATTATTCATGTTGTGGATTACTGCGGATTCTACATTACTTAGCGAATCCACTTAAAGCGGTACAGCCACTTCACCCACCACTACCTATTAATTGAGTAAGCAATAAGGCATGATAGGGTGTGTGTGGAACATTTTATTGCATGGCCAGGGCAAAATACGACACAGGGCCAAAGGCGAGTGACTTTAGCTACTGGCCATGCGGTAAAATGTGTTCCACGCACATCCCGAGTGCCTTATTGAGCTTGTAAATAGGCTTCTTTTTAAACTTTACAGTTGGGAAAAGCATGTTTATATGTAGAAAAAATAGATTTATGTGTGTGTATTTATGATCAAATAGTCTTTCCGCCCACTACAAATGATGTCATTGATGATGTCATTGTATTGCTGCCTACTTTCTTCTTCTTCCTGTTTTTTTCCCTGTTTTCCCCACATTCAAGATATGGAATGTTTGTCATGGAATGTTTACCATGGACTACATGGATTCAAAATTCTGCTCAGTTCCACTGCTAGAATGTTACTCTCCTAACATATTATACACACACAACAAAGGCCTCTGTTACTGCCAGAGACTCCATTATCTCACGGTCAGGGCAAGGAGAAGACATTTCACTGATGAACAGGTAAAGATAGAAGGGAGATTTTTCATTGTCAGCAAAGAAACCATTGTAATGAAAACTATAAACAATACTTAATGTTTCTAATTTGTTTATGCGTGTAAAGAAAATGTGATGATCAGGGAAACAACATTTAATTAATCTGTGTTATTTTGTATTTAGGGTAGTTTTATTTTTAGGGCCCAGTGCAAGTAAACGTGATGCTTACAGTTACTGGGCAAAAAACAATGGCTGCTAGTTGAATTCTTAGCATTCTATTAGCTTAATGATTCCAGTGGTGATCAGTGCACGTTTGGCAGCACTTTTTATTTTTCATGCGTGGAACATAATTGCTTCATGAACAACAGCCATTTAGATTTCAGGATTTTCTCTTACCAGTTTATAAATTGATTTAGATATACAGTGTGAACACAGACAAAAGGAATGTCATCACTATCCTTCAGAGCACTTTCTGGTGGTAGTGCCCTGGTGTATGTGTTTTGTGAATATGTTTGTACTTATGCTACCAGTATTCAAAATTGCATTAATTTCATAATCAAAATAATATTCTCTAAGGTGTTTGATACAATGGGACATAACCTTTACTTGGGTGAAGTCAATCAACCTACAACCTCCTGGCTCACAATGCACTTGAGGTGGGACAATAGCACATTATATTGCATACAATGTTGTGTATTATTGGTTAATGAAAGTTTCTTTTTAAGGAAGTGTAGAAAATCATTGCAAAAAATTACATTTAGTCATCAGTTAGGGTTTCCCCATAACACCTCAGAATTAAGAAAATGTGACATCAGGGTTAAAACAAACATTTGTCAGTGCCGAATGTTGTCTCGCTGGCATTGGCATTGGTAGTGCCAGAGTTAGAGATGCAGAATAGGAATGGCAGTGAAGTACTGAAGTGACGCCAACCCCACCCCCACCTGCAAAGAGCATCAGGCATTGGGGTGTGCCTTTGGGTCATCAGCTATAACACTCATGCCATTGTATCTCACCCTGCCCTGTAGACACTGACAAGTGTTGTGTTGTGCTTTGGGGTCTTTGGGCATTATACTTACCCCATTCCATAAGAAATATGCTGACGTGGTGCAGTATAGGAGAATGGGGTGAATTTTGTGGCTGAACAGTGCATGGCACACCACAATGCCTGTCGGTGGCTGCAGGGTAGGGATGGGGTGGAATGGCATGAGCATTACATCCGATGATCCCAAATCATACCCCTGGTGCCTGGTCAGTCTGTACTGGGTGGGTGCTACAGTTGAAAACCTTAACACCGCAGGTGTGCCGTAGTATTTTCACTCCAAATTTTCAACATGGGCTGTTTGTGAGCCCACCTCATGAAAAGTGGTACAATCAGTTTGTTAGCTGAAAGGTGGTTTTGCACAGCTGCTGCCATTTGGCGACACAGGGATGAAAACACATTTTGGGCAGGACGTGGAGAATGACAACTGTATTGTTCATGAGGAGGCATAAAAAATGGCAACGTTGAAAATCTGGAGTGAAAATAAGGAAAATTGGTGAAGTCATGAGCATGCATAGAAACTGCGCAGCACACGTCCATAACCCAATTATTTTTGGGAGTTTGTCACCCACAATTTTAACATAGGCATTTTGGGACCTCCCCTCATGAACATTGGTGCTGTGATGTTGTTAATCTGTCCCAAAAGTTTGATTTCCCACAGCGACCATGCCATTGTATGCCACAGGTGCGGAAACACATTTTGGGCAGGATGTGAAAAATGACAGCTGTACTGTTCATAAGGAGGTGTGAAAAAATGCCAGTGTTGAAAATCTGGCATGGAAATATTGCAAAGCTGCGAAGTTACAAGGGTGCGTGGAAACTGTGCAACACGTGCTTGTAACACAGTCATTTTATGGACTTTCGGCACCAAATTCTCAACATAGGCATTTTAGGACCTCTGCTCATGTACAGTGTCACCGTCATTTCCTCAAACTGTCCCAAAAAGTATTTTCGCACAGCAACCGAGTTATTCTGCGCCGGACATGCGAAAACACATTTGGCCAGGATATGTAAAATGACAGCTGATACTGTTCATAAGGAGATGTGGATAAATGCCAATTTTGAAACTCTGGAGTAAAATATTACAAATTCACAAAGGTACAGGTGGTGCAAACTGCACAATGCACAGTTGTAACACACTTATGTTATGGACTTTTGTCACCAGATTTTCAACATAGGCATTTTAGGATCTCTGCTCATGAACAGTGCTACTGTCATTTTCATAATCTGTACCGAACACTGATTTCCCACAGGGACCATGCTATTCTGCGCTGAAAGTGTGAAAACACATTTTGGCCAGGATACGAAAAATGACAGCTGTACTGTTCACAAGGAGGTGTGAAAAATGCCAATTTTGAAAATCTGGTCTGAAAATATTGTAAAGTCACGAAGTTAAGAGCATGCTTAGCAACTGAGCAACGCATGCTCGTAAAACAGTCATTTTTTTTATTTTTTCCACCAAATTTGCAACATAGGCTTTTTGAGAGCCCACTTCATGAAAACTGGCACTATCGTTTCATTAATCGGTCCCAAAAGGTGATTCCATGCAGTGACCGCAAAATCACCTTTCAGGGCCGAATAACGCCATGACAGTGACAGAACTCATGAGGAGGGGTCCCAAAAACCCTGTGTTGAAAATTTGGTGCCACAATTTCAAAATTATTCCATTATACAGCTTACCGGCATTTCCTCAGTTCGTGGTCAGCTTTGAAGACTGCAGACGTGTTCCCGGTCCACCAAAGATCATTGCACTGGACTCTGGAGGTACGTATAGTGTGAGGGGGTGTGGGGAGGCAGGGTGCGCTGAGGGTGGGTGCGGGTTGTGTGAGGGGCAGGGAGACAGCGAAGGACCTTTTCTTTTTCACAGCTAAAAAACATCGTGGTATGGGTTTTGCAGGGCATTGGCATGTGTGGGGTGGGCTCCCGCATGCCACCCAAGTCTTTTGGGGTTCTGTAGCCGACAGGAGTTGGGCACCCCGTCGGCACATACTGAGGGGAACATGAGCTGAGGGGACTGGGCACCCCTTGGCAAGCAACAATGGGGGTGCATTATGCCAACAGGGGTGGCTCCTCATCAGCAAAATACAAGGGAATGGGGATAAATGCTGATGGGGATTGGGCCCCCCATCTGCAAAGAAAAACAGTTGGGGAGCATAATACTGAGGGGGATTGGGCACCCCCTTGGCATACTTTCTAAATGGGAGGGGGCACATTATGCTGATGGGGAGTGGGCTCCCCCATCGGCATTGTGACAGGCAGTGGCAACAGTCACTGCTGCCATGTTGCCTGCACTTCGGGGAGGCGTGTTGTGGTCATGCTGCATGAGAGCTTTACTCTCATTGCAGCAGACCTTTTATTTGTTTTGGTGGCCACATTAGGGATGCGTGAGGTCACCGCCTGCTGCTGACTGATTGGGGAATGAGGGACGCACCTTCTGATGCATGCCCTGCATTTGCCCAACAGTGACCACGCCTCCAAATGTGCCACTACCGCAAGATGTTGGCTGGTGCACAAGCACACGAGCCAACATACAAATGCCACCAAGCCTTGGCAAATATGTGTTGTGGTGTTTTTAAGACTTTATATGATCATGTAATGCAGATTTGTCATTAGGGGTGAGTGTGGCTTTGATTTTCCAGTTCTGCTGGGTTGCATCAGGTCATGCAAATCAGAACCAGAACCAAAATCAGAACAAAAGTATAATAGTTAAGGAATAATGCACCACAGGATGAGTATCAAGCTAGGATAAGGTCATGCCTCTAGTGGTTGGGCACAAGGCTGCAGGCACAACACACACTTTGGAGTGTATTGTTCCAGTTGTGCAATGTCTCATTTGTAAAACATAAAACAAATATTAAAAAGTGTAATTTAAAACATGTTATTGTTTTTTTTTAAAATGGGTGGGTGTACTTTCATAAAAAAAAAATAGTGATTTATTTTGGCCAGTAGGTGGAGCTGCTGTGGTGTAACTGTGTCTCTGCCATGCCCTCCCCAAATCTCCCTCTCTCTAATTCTGTTTAATGTATCTATAGCATGTCCCTCTTCTGTAGGCTGGTTTTCTAGCCCCCCACCCACCCAACACACACATATTATCTGCAGCTTTGTTTTTGTTTGTATATACCTCATCTCTTTTTGATCGCATTTGGACAGAAGAGGCATAAAAACCAAGAAGTGTATATGGCACCTCCCACCACCAACACCACCACTACCATGCAATGTATTTTGCTGTCTGCTTCTCTCATTGCACAGAGTGTGACCAGGAGACGTTCTTACGAAACACACTGCTGTTCCCATTGTCCCGGATTCCCCCCTTTTCCCCTCACAAAGGACAGAGACATTGTTTGTTGTTGTGCTCAGATTGGCAATTAATTTATTTATATATATTCATAATTCCATATTCCATTTCCATTTCTTTATTATCATATTTTCCACATTTTGTTCATTTTTCTTTCATATGTCAATCTCTGATTATCCTTCCCCCGGGTGAAAACCTGGGTCCTTCTCCTTTTTCGTTAGGTAACAGTGAAAACTAAGACTGCTTTCTCCTTCATCTTCCTCCTGTTCTTGTGTTATTCCTTTTTTCTTCCCTCTCCCCTCGTCCCCCCCTTTTCTCTTTCCCCTCTTCTTTATCTCCTGCCATCCACCTTTGGCAGTTCACAACCATAATATCACCTGCCATCCACCTTTGGCAGTCCAAACTGTCCAACCAGACGCATCTGTCATCCACCTTGACAGACACACCATACAGTCCCATCTTGACTGTCTACCCCTCTTGTCTTGGTTAGTAGGGTGGGTGGGACGGATCAAAATTCCAGCAAAAAGTGGCTGAGGCCCCTTTGTGCTGTCCCTTGTGTACCTCCCTTTTCCCCTTCCCTTCCTGCTACCTGACCATTGTCCTGGCCCTTAGCCCTCCCTTCCTTCCCTCCCTTCTGAGCACAACCATTCACGCAGGAGGGAAGGCACCCAGGACAAGCTGGTCTGCCCATTAAAGGGGCAAACTCCATTGTCCTGATTCCCCTTTTCCTCACAAAGACAGAGATGTTGTTTGTTGTTGTGCTCAGATTGCAATTAATTTATTTATATATATTCATAATTCCATATTCCATTTCCATTTCTTTATTATCATATTTTCCACATTTTGTTCATTTTTCTTTCATATATCAGTCTCTGATTATCCTTCCCCAGGTGAAAACCTGGGTCCTTCTTCTTCTCCTTTTCCGTTAGAGTAGCGGTGAAAGCCGAGATCGCTTTCTCCTTCATCTTCCTCCTCTTCTTGTGTTGTCCTTTTTCTTCCCCCTCCTCATCCCCCTTTTCCCACTAGCCAGTCTCCAGCTTGTGTTGGATGGCTGGCTTCCCCCATCCTTAGGGTAGCAGCCTCCCTTACCTCAGGGAAGCTCCTTTTCATTCCTCTTTCTTTCCACTTCACTTTTCCTCATTTCTTTTTTTTTTTATTTTCCTTTCCTCACATGTTTCTGCCATGCTTCTATAAAGCCCATTGTTTCTGTGTTGAACATGTCTATGGTAGGTCCGACAGGTGTATGCCGTCAGACCTGTAGAAATCCTCTACCCATTCTTCTACCCCCCTCAGTATCACCTGCCCTCCCATCTGCCTTATCAGCATCCCAACCCTCCTATTCATCTTTCTCCAGGTCCTCTCTACCGCTCTGTGGCTGTGCTTCTGCCTCCACACCCTCCTTGGTATCATGTCAGACCAGACAAGGCCTACCTGTGGCCACCATCGTCGTATTTCCCCTAAATTCTGTTTTATTTGTAAATAAGTATCTACCCAAGGCCTGCCTGCAAGGTTGTTGCCCCCTAAATGTATAATAATTAGATCTGGACTGGGCCGCCACCCCTTGAGTTCCTTCAGGGTGGGGAGTAGCTGTGCCCATCTCATCCCCTATATGCCATGCCAAACCAACCAACACTGTCTCGCATCTTGGTACAGCTGACTTCCCCCAGCCTTCTTTTCTGCTCTTTTTCCGGCCTAATAAATATAGGAATGGCCACAGATCCAGACTTCCATGCTCCTCCCTCTACCTATGGGGTTCAAGCAAAATTCATTATTTAAACATACTCTCAGTGTCATACCACATTTCTCTTTTTTTATACCCTCTCACTTTCTTGCCCCCATTTCTGTAGCTGCAGGCCAGAGACACCACCTTCAAAAACCTCCCCATTTTTTTTTTTTTATTTCGGTGCTCCTACATGTATATCTTATAACTGGCTGATCGCCAGCGTCCCTTTTCCAATATCCCATCCACGGTCTCTCCTGCTGCTGCCAACTGCGAAGCAGCCTCAATCCGCAACAAATGGGATGAATAATTAGCCAGGTCTTCCCCCATGAATTGCATGCCCTTTTTGAGCAATGCCATGACTTAGTAGTCAGTGACCCTCTTCCCATCACCATGCACAAATAATTTTCCTGTCCTGTTCCCCTGCTCTGCGGTGAAGGCCCATGAGCCTGTATGGGGCATACTGCACCCTTTGTTCACACTTTCAGTGCTACACTGCAACCCTGCCCTCTCTGGTCTGTTTTTGACCTCCTAATCTTAATCCGTATCTCTGTCACCCCCAAGTTTACATCTTCCCATTCTAACCCTCCTTCTTTGTCCTCCCTTCCGTGGCCTACAACCTTGCTCACTCTCATGGCCCCAGCGAACATTACCACATAGATTGTGTGAAAAAGCTGGGCCTCGGCCTCGATCTGCATATTGCTGGTAGCACATCCTTCAGCTTTATTAGCCACTGCTCCCCGATCGGCCTTCTATTATCTTTTAGTCCTTGTTTCAACCTGCCCCATCCGTGCATCATTCTTCTGATGAGTAATGATTTTGACAGGTCCTTCCACCCTTTAAACTGCAGATACTGACTAATTCCTGCCAGATAGACTCCCATTGTGGTGTGGGCTGTGCCTTTTGCCACTGCTCCATGGTGAACATTCAGCTGTTCCTCTGTGGGTGGCCTACCTACCTCCATTTGGTGCTCTGCCCTGAATGTTTGAAACACTCACCAGGCCCCATCATAGGCCCTCAGAGTCTGAGGCGCCCATGAGCTGCGAAACAGCAGTTCTGCTCCTTCTTGTCAACGTCTCAGATGTTCGTTGGTATGGGTGTTTTTTGTTCTTCCACTATCAGTGCCAGCCTCTGAAAATGGTCCAGCTGCAGACGGGAAAGGCTGTCAGCCAGGGTATTGCACACCCCTTCTATGTGTTGTGCTTTAAATGACATTTTCAGCTGCAAAGCCCTTAAAACTAACAGCCATAATACCTGCATGACTGTGCCTGACCTAGCTCCCCTGTTGTTCAGGACATCCACCACTGCCCTATTGTCACACCAAAAAGTCACTTTCTGATCTCGTAATTCCTCCCCCCAGACCAAGGTACACGCCCATATGGGCATGATCTCCAGTAATGTTATATCTCTCACTTTCTCCTCCTTTACCCAACTGGTAGGCCACGGTTCTGTGAACCATCTACCCCTCAGGTAGCCCCCCATGCCTAGCCCCCCAGCCGCATCTGTGTAGAGGTCGAGGTCTGTGTTGTATAGCCACTCATCTTGCCAGAACAAGCACCCATTGTACTCCTTAATAAATTCTTCCCAGATTCTAAAATCCTCTCTGACCCCTTGTGTCAGATCCACCCAATGATGTGGTCTGGTGACCCCCGCTGTAGCATTAGCTAACCTCCTTGTGAATGCCCTCCTTGGTCCGATGGCCCTGCATGTGAAGTTCAGGTGCCCAAGTACCTGTTGTACCATTTTTAGTTGTACCGTCTCCTTCTGGTGTGTAGTTGGATTAACTCCCTCAATTTTTTACTTTTTGCCAATATCGAAATATTTAACTTGAAACATCTATCTCGATCCCTAAAAATTCCATAACCCTGTTGCCTCTCTGTCTTTTCTGGTGCCAGTGGAACCCTAGCTCCCTGCACAATTCCTGAAACTTCCCCAACATCCTCTGTCTCTCCTCTTCCTCTAATGAAGAGAAATCATCCAGATAATGGATGACCGTCCTATAACCCATTTTTTCTTGGAATATCCACTGTAAGCAGGTGCTGAAAGCCTCAAATGTAGCACATGCTGTGGAACAACCCATTGGCATTGCCTTGTCGAAATAATACTGCCCCCCACTTTTAAAACCCAATAGATCCCAGTCTTCCCTCCTAAATGGAAGCAATCTAAAAGTGTATTCTATGTCCATTTTTGCCATCCATGCATCATCTGTGGCCCGGATCATCCGGACCGCATCTTCTAGTGTAGCATATGTCACCCTACTATGCTCCTCACTGATGAAATCGTTCACTGACTCCCCCTCTGGGTAGGACAGGTGGTGGATCACCTATACTCTCCTCTCCTCTTGTTTCTGGGTACCAAACCCAATGGCGAAATCCTCATGTTTTGCAATGGGTAGTATTAAGCGGGCCCTCTACCCTACCTGCTGCCTTCTCTTTCTCTATTTTCTGTCTTAGCATTTCCTCCTTCCTTTTACTGACCGAGGTTGCTCTCCTCCCTTCGCCTGGGTCCCCTACACTGCAATGAAAACCTGTGTTAAAACCTTCAAAATCATGTCCCGCATGCTCGTGTCCAGATATCTATTCAGGCAAGCTGTCCATACCTTCAAGTTGATGGGGTTCTGGCCATCCTAAACTGTTCTCTGTTGTGTCCCCGACTCACCCCTTCACCCTCAATTTGCCTACTTTCTTTCTTTCAGTGGCCCTGCCCCCCTCTATTCCCCTCCCCTGCCCTCCCTATTCCATGTTTGCCCTTAAACCCTTGGCCCTCGAAAAAACTGTTGACCTGATCCTTGGCCTCCATGCCCTTGTGTTCCTTGTGCCCATGTCATTCTGCATTTGCTTGCTGGGTGTCCTACCCACATTTTGAGCAAGCATGCTGGAAACGACATTGAGGCCATGAGCAAAAAGCCCTATTGTAAGCCCAGCAGCATCTTTGGGGCATAAAACCCTTTTTGCCCCATTCACCTTTGGGCGTGGACTGATCTGTTATGTAATCCGTCCACAAATCTATCTGCTTGGTGTCCCATTTCACGTCCCCAAATGTTGCCATTCTCTGCCGAAAGAATTCATCATAGTATAACCACCCCACCCCGCCTTTTGCTTTTGCTTTCCATATTATCAAGGAATAGGTAATGAGCAGGATGCCTAGTTCTGGCTTCTTCTCCAGAACGATGGCTGAGAAAGAGGCAAAACCTAGGAACCATCCATCCCATGTCTTCCCTTTTGTGAACTTGTCATCCTCTTTCTTTCCTAAAAGTACTATGGCCTCTGCCATTTCATTCTTGCCTATGCCCTCAGTTTCCTCATATTTGGCTGCTGCCTTCCGACTCACTAAAGCGAATATATCCATATATTCCTCTTTCCATATTTTCTCTTTTGTGGCCAGTGGCACATGTTCGCCTATCCTCATCCCAGGCGCCCCTATCTTCCTTGTACCTTTCCCTTCTTTCTCTGCTCCCTTTTCATTCTTTTCCGGCCCTCTTTTCCTTCCCAATCCGCTAGCTAATTCCATCTGCCCCAAACCTCCCTGTTCCCAGTGCATACAATTTGCCCTATGTATTCTTTTATACTATCACCCACTGCACTGGATGTGTTACCTGTAACCTTGTCCGGGCCGTGTTGCCTGGAGTCTTCCACACTTTCCCTTGGTTTTCCCTGCAGCGGAGGAGGGGTTTGCGGAGGGAAAACCATGTTCTGGGCATCATGCCTGGGTTCCGCTGGGGAGATCCCAGCTTGATCCAGTGGGGGTACTGGCATCACCGGGTCCACGGGCCACAGAGGTACTGGATCAACCGCCTTGGTCAGGCCCCACTGTTTCCAGTGCTACCCTAGCAGACTACCTGGCCCCTTGGCATGTCGTTTCCCCTGCCGCCCTTTTCCTGGCCCACCATCTCTCTTCTCCCCAGGTCTCCCTGGTTCCTCCCCCTCCACCAGCTCCCACATTCCGTTCGCTTTTTCTGCCAATTCAATTATAGCCTTGTAAGCCTCCTCCTTTGATGGCCTGCTCTTCTTGGGTGCCATTTTGTTCTTTCTTTGTTCTGTGAAGACAACTACAGGAAGATAAAACATGGGTTAATTTGTGTATCTGTACTTGTTTGCAATGCCTTCATCCTGTCCCTTAAACCACATGCCCACATCAAAATGGACTAAGGCACCTCATAATTGAACCCTCCCAAGATAATGGACATCGCATGGTTAATGATCGATACCTTCTCCGATATTGGACCTCTGCTCAAACCTTGCTCCTCGTGTTGTTACAGAAAAGGGGAGGCCCAAGCGAGCAACCCCTCGTGAGTGATTGCCAAGCTTCCCATGCGACCCCTTCATAGCGTGGGATCCTCACTCTCGAGGACCCGGGTCCTGATCTCCCCTCCACCCCTGGCCTCCCCATGTCCTTGTTTATTTATTTTTTTTTAAAGGCTCTCCCAAGCCCATAACCCATGCTCCCTGATCCAATACCCCACACAAGCCACAATAATGCCATCTGACCCCCTTCCTTTTCATGTGATCTCATGCCACCGCGGTAACTCCCTCAAGGGCCTCATACAGGCCTATCCTTCAGGGCACCAAAATAAAGTAATGCTGCCAGGGCATATTAGGATTCCCCCCAGTCCCTAAACTCTCGCCTCCTCCTCCCCCGACCTGGATCGCGGTCCCCCCCTTGCTCCTCCCAGCTGCCAAGCTTGCCTGCGAGTTCTAAAATTGAGCCACAGCCCCACCATGCTCCCTTAGCCTGAGCTCAAAACCATTGCTCTTCCAGCAGACCCCTTCATGGGGTGTATGACGCCCACCACGCAATCCATGCTTTGGTGCTTCCTCGAGGCCTTGCCTTGTTCCCCGGGCTTTCTTCCTCACCCATGGCACCAAAAACTCCCAGCACCTTCACTGGATGCCATGAAAAGGGGTTTCCTTCACCCCCTGCACGGCGTGTAGCGTCACGCCACTTGGGCCTGGCTTCCGCTCTCCCCCCCATCTCTACAGGCTCTCCTCGGCCCACTAATTGTCTCAACAGCCCCATCACTGGTAAAATTGCAGCCATCAAACCCCCACTACCAGCAGAGAAGGCTTTTGCTTCCTTCCCTTTTTTTTTTTTACAAGCAGTGCGTAAAGTCCGCCACACAGTCTATGCCCTCTGAGCCTCTCCAAGGCTTTTTTCATCACCTCCTTGCTTGCTATGGCCCTCACGGCCACTACACACCACCTGCTCCCAGCAAAAGGGGTTTTTCCACACTCCACGGTGTGTGACATCACGCCACGCGGTCCCACTTCCACTCGCTCCTACCATCGCTGTGGGCTCTCTCAGGCCCACCTGAACATACAAAACAGCTCCATTTTTTGGGAATTGCAGCAAACAAAACCACCAATTCAAAACGCCATGCGGTCCTGCTTCCACTCACTCCAACCATCGTTACAGGCTCTCTCAGGCCCACATAGACATACCCAACGGCCCAATTCTGGGACAATGCAGCCAAACAACATCAACAGGTCAATACATCACGTGGTCCCACTTCCACTCACTCCTACCATCCTACGGGCTCTCTCTGGCCCCCATAATCATGCAAACCAGCCCAACTGGGCAGAAAGCAGCAACACCAATGCCCACATTAAAAAGGGGGCTTTCGTCTTCCACTTGATTATTACTAAAACGCTCTTCCCCAAAAACTGTCTTTATTCGCATCAAATTTAACAAAAAACCCATCAAAGTCTTTCTAACCAGCCCCACATGAGTCATCTTTTTTTCATTCCTCTTCTTTTATGATATATATATATATATATATATATATATATATATTTACATCTCTTTCCTGTAATATTTCATTTCTTACCTCTCCCTCTTGGTGAAAAAACCTCCAAAATGTTTCCTTGCCAATCCGACATGCTGCAGCTGATGTAGAACAAAACTCCAGCAAAAGTGGCTGAGACCCCCTTATGCTGTCCTTTATGTACCTCCCTTTTCCCCTTCCCTTCCTGCTACCTGTCCATTGTCCTGACCCTTAGCCCCTTCCCTTCCTTCCCCCCTTCCCTTCTGAGCACAACCATTCTACACAGGAGGGAAGGGGTGCACCAGGACAACCTGCTCTGCCCATTAAAGGGCAAACTCCATTGTGTGAGTATAGCATGGCAGTGTTGTTTAAAAGCACACTCAGATGTACTTGGGACTGTGCCATAATTTGAGGCAATTGCAGAGACGGCTTCTTTTCAGTTTTCTTTTTTTGGGGGGGTATTAACTTAGAAATGCCAGTTTTATTTGTTTGACTGAATAGGTAAACAGTTAAGGTTATGGGAAGCTGAGCGGGGCTAATGAAGTTGGCTGCTGAGCAGGAAATGTGAAGGTGGTTGGGTGACAGTGTGTGAAGTCAATTGCAATGACAGCTTTCTTTTGTTTTCATTTTTTTGAATTCAAAAATGTCAAAGTAGCACAATTAATGTGCTATTAACCATCATGTGGGACACGTTACTTCATTTTGTTGTGGACTTGTGGTTAATTTGTGAAAGTGGGAGAAGCAGATTTATGTTAAAAAAAATGTGAAGTCCTGGCAAACTGCACAGTGGCCATGTCAAGTATTGACAGCTTGGACACGGCATATGTGGTTATTTGTTTTTCATTTGTTGTGATCTTGTGTGTTTCAGAACTAGATCCATGATGTTGTGATACAATAACATTACCAGTCTAGCCCCAGACTGACCAACCAGATCCCAGAATTATTTCTTGTCATTGTACAAATAGTAATAATTAATGGTGCAATTAATAGAATAACACAAGAGTAATGCTACCCAGCAGGTCTGGATCTGCTGCACTGAGAAGGCTGGTGGGAACCAGTGGCATCATTTTTTCCTCTATCTGTTCCATCCCACCACCCCTGCTCTACTGGTACAATCTTACGTAATATTGACTTGTCAGTGGAACAGATGTTTGTTTTGTAACCAAGGACTGGAATATATGAGTAGAAAGATACAAGCAGTAATGTCTATATGTAACATTCATTCAGTATCAGAGAAGGGCATCAAACTGCCACTATGTGTTGAATCTTTTCAGTGACAGATACAAGAGGAAGAGTGGCAGTATATGGGCCTACAGCATACAGTACCAAGCAACAGAATTATGACAGAAATGCAAAGAGCAGTCACTGGTGCTGTGTGGAATTTTAAATTCCAGTGGAACAATATTTCATGAAATTTTGAAATTCCCCAAATTGCCATCAAGTTTCACTGGTAACAGAATGGCTGAATTCCAAGGCAGACAAATGTGGAATGAGGTTTTCCACAACATTTCTGCAGTTTTATTCTGGGGATCTCAATATTTTCCATGGAAATGGCTGCTTAATGATTTTCCAAAGAAAAAGGCTGTTCCACTGAATATTATTCCAAGGATTGTAGCAGGTGTAATTCCACAGAGGAATCAATGAAATTCCAGCAGAAGTTCTGCTGGCAGAATAGTTATTTCATGCTAATTTTACCAGCAGAATACTGCATGCCACACAGTACTAAGAGTCACATAGGGGCAATTTACAACAGGAAGAGTGGCAGTGATCTGGAGCTTCACGTGGCAGCCAGCAGCACCGCGATGAAAGGATTCCAGCACTCTGGGTCACACGTGAATTCACAGGATGCAAGTTGCAGCCCAAATTAATCTTCTAATAAGTTATAAAGTTCACATATCCAGACATGTTAGGAGGCAGATGAAGGCCAGAATGTATGGCTGAATCACTGGTTATTTGCTTGCCTCCTAACATGTCTGGATATGTGCATTTCATAACTCATTAAAGGATTATTTTTGGCTGCAGCTTGCATCCTGTGAATTCACATGTGACCCTGAGTGCTGGAATTATTTCATTGTGGTTTAGTTGGAGGGCTAGCAGCCCTTTCCTAAGCACCCTGAGAACTCTCTGTGTTGCACTTCTTTTCTGGTTCCCTGGCAGCCAACAACAGCATTATGAGAAAAAAATTTGAAGAGGGGTGACATAGGGGCAATTCATGATAGGAAGAGTGACAGTGATGTGGGGCATGCAGGGGCAGCAAGACAATTATAAAGGAAATGAAAACAGGAGCCACATAGGGACAGTTTCCAACAGGAAGTGTAACAGTGGTCTGTGGTATGCAGTGGCAGCAACAGAATTTGTGCTGGAAGTTATCAAGTGTCATAGGGAATTTAACTGCAATTGGCATAATGATTCCATGGATAGAAAAAGAAACAGAAGCCTGAATAATAGTTAATGCTACACTCACAGCAGGTGTAGATCTGCTGCACTGAAAAGGTTGGTGTGAATGAACCAGTGGCATCATTTCTTCCTCCATCTGTTCCATCCAACCCACCCTGCTCCACTGGTACAGTCTCACACAGATGTAATATTCTGGCCTAGTAAGTGCAATAGATTTTTGACCTGTAAGTGAGGAATGGAAGACATGCAAAGACAGATACAACAAGCAGTACTGTATATAACTTTCTTTCCAAATCTATAATGACTATCAGTGACAGTGCCAGTGACAGCAAGGGAACAATTTAGTGTTTTGTTTGGTCCAAGATAAAGGTTTCTTTTATTTAGATACGGTGGTGGTTGATGCAGTGCCTAGCCTTTTTGAAGAACTCAGCAGCAGCAGGCAGCAGCAGTATGACTTTTAAGAAAAATTAAAAGTTAGCATGCCTGGTGCAATTTCTCATCCTGTACTTCTCCCAACAGGAGAAAGTTGGGTATCGTAATTGCTGTTTAGTTTTTATCCTTTTAATGAAAGACACTTTTTCATCTTGCTGTATATAGTGGAGGTTGCAATTGTGGGCAAGTTGACTTTTAAAAATGCCAGATGTTAACACATTCATTGAGAAGTGTAGTTCTAGGTGGAGCTATTATGTCACCAGTGGTGCTGAATATCCTTTCTGAAGGTACACTGGTGGGTGGACAAGTAAAATAACAGGCAGCAACATAAACAAGAGGTTGCCAAATGGATCTCTTTAACTTCAAGTATAACAAAAGATCTGCTTCAAGATTTGGGTCTCAGGGTTCATGTAGGTATGTAGTATGCATACTTTCAGCAGTGAAGTCCTCTTGAGACAAAATGTTTAAATGTGGCCTTGTTTTTTTTTTAATTTGACTTGAACAAGTCCAAATGTTTTTGATATAGTGTGTGTGATGTTGATCCTCTATGCTAAAGACAGGCATATTCCTGAAGGTTTTATAATGGAAACTGGTATTTGAACCCTGTGCTTAGTCTAAAGACAGTTCCCTTGTTGTTCTGGAAGAGGCAGAGCTTTCAGTAGTGCTTTGGCCACTTGCACCTTTGATTATGTGCTGTTTATACTCTTTTTAAAAGAGTGGGATCCTGAACAAGGTAATCATTATTAATATGAGGATGTAATAATTTTTGGATTTGCACATTTGGCTCATACTTGTTTATAGGAACTTGTTCACACTAAGTTTATGTTTGAACTTCTGAATACTGTAAATATACTTGGGACCTTGCATGGTCTTTGCCACAGGTATTACTTTGAACTGTATTTGTACCTAACCCATAATTCTGATGTAGAACCTTTGTAAATGAGCTCTGCTCAAAGGAGTTACTCTGAACATTCCAATAAATAAATAAACAGATAATATTGTAGCTGTGATATATATTTTATTTTTCAATCTGTTGTCAAGCCACCTGTGGAGCTTGTCACTCAATGTCTGTGCCAGTTGAATTAAACAAAAAGAGTAATCATCATTACCAAGAGTTTCATTGGTGAAGCACAGGAGAACACCCACCTCAGGGATGACCTAACTAATAGAGGAACTGCTGCTGCTGAGTTGTCAGATAGCACTGTCAAATGAGGCAAGGATATAACAATGTTGGTCTACAGGTTTTCAGCAGTGAATAGTTCTGACGGGGTTGTATGAAGTGGCAATCACATGTATGGTCTTTTTTTGTTCCACTAATCATTCTATCATGTTATATGTAGATTTACATTGTGCAGTGATGTCCAGTATCAAGGAGTGTTTAGGCAGTTTTTTAAGCAGTTGAATAGAGATGGGAGAAGTCGGCAAAATTCACTCTGCGAATGAATTTGTGACTTTCCTACAATTCATAAAGCACAATTTGTGAAATTCACACAATTCACTGAATGCAGATCCACCACAAGGTGCAGAATTTCAAAGGCAAAATTCCATACTTCGCAGCAAAAACTTCTCGGGTGTCTAATGCCCCCCACACACACACACACACATACACAATTGCTGATTAATGTAAAATAAAATTATTAATTAAATCCCTGGTGGCCAGAGATCCCCCCCCCACCACCAATCACTGCCCGAAAGATGTAAAATAAATTGTTTATTTCCAAATATCCAATCCCTAGTGGCTCCCCCACTGATTGCCAATTGCTGCCAAATGTAAAATTTAATTAATTGAATTCCTGTTGTTTCTTGTTGCCCCCCCATCACCAACCAATGCTAAATAACATTTCCCTTATTGTCTAGTGGACCCCTCCCTATCCCCATCCCCAAACATTGCAAATTCTCTGGTGTCTATTGGACCCACCACCACATCAGTTAGCACCCCACCACCCCGGCATTGTGGCCCGTGATCAGGGAGGGACCGAAAGACACCAGGGATGCAGTTAATTAAATTTTACATCAGGTGGCAATCAGCAGTCAGGGTCCACTAGAGATTGGAATTATTTATTTATTTCAATCTAGGATTACAATACCTTTCAGCCGAGGCTCTTTTACAAAGGCTCCACGTCAGTGTGTGCAACAGTCATCATTTTAGTTACAAACATATAGTCATTGACTTACAGACATGTAATAACCAGTACAAAGACTTGAGCCATAGGCAAGACAAGGGAAGGGAGATGGGTGGGGAGAAGTGAGGGTAGGAGATTGAGGGGAGGGCAGGGGTAATGGGGATATGGGAGGTGGTTGAGGCAGTAGTGGAGATACGGAAGGAGGTGGGTGAGGGCAGGAGACAGTGCAGTCAGGGGGCCTTGTCAAGGGAATATGACAGGTAAGGTGCTAGGGGTGCAAAGACTGATTGTAAGTGCTGGGTGCTGGGGCATGTGCAGCTGGAACAGTGGAAATGTTAAGATGGGCAATTGCAGGATACAAGCAGTGAGAGGTGCAGCTTGGACTTGAAGAGGCTGAGTGTTGGAGCAGTCGCTATGTCGCTGCCAAGAGAGTTGAGCCAGTTGGATGCCCGATAGGCAAATGATCTTTGTCCTTGGGTCGTGCGACATCGTGGGAGATGTAGTAGATGGGAATTGGATCTCCTTGTAGTGACATTCCTATGTCTGGGCACAGACACCAGGTGGGGCAAGCCCCATTATAATTTTCTTGGCCGTGATGTAGGTTTGGTATTTTATGCGTTTGTCCAGTTGAAGCCATCCAGATTGGGAATAAAGGTCTCATGTGTGGGTACGGCAAAGTGAGCCAGTGATGAGATGACAGGCCTTATTCAGGGAGGTCATGGTACATTTGAGAGCAGTGGTAGTTGCAGACCCATATATGATAAGACCATAGTCTATGATGTTGATGATGGAGCTTTGACGACCACTGACAGTGCTGCTGGGGTTAGGTGTTTCCTGTGCCAGAATAATATGCCTAACCTCGCATTGGCAGACTTTGCAACATTGCTGATATGGACAGCGTATGAGAGGTGGGGATCAAGGGTGATGCCGAGGTATTTGAACAATTGTGTTTGTTCTAGGATGGCTCCTTGTTTTGGTTGCAATGGAGAGTCGGAGCTGTTTGTTTTTGTTGTGGGGGCTGCAGAAGACCATAGACTTGTTTTTTCTGATTGAGAAGCAGTTTATGATTTAGGAACCAGGATTCGATGGAGAGAGGCTCGCTGAAGTTTATTTTGTAATTTGATTGGATCAGGGTCCGAGGTGAGGATCACAGAATCATTGGCGTAGAGAATTATTTGTTCTGGGCAGCTGTTCAGTAGTGAGTTTAAGAATAGGCTGAAGAGGAGGGGTCCCAGAATGGAGCCCTGGGGGACTCCCAAGTGGGCTGGTCTAGGGTCCAAGAGTGTATCAGTGATTCATACTGTTTGGGACCGTTCTTCAAGGTAGCTCTTAAACCAGCCAATGAAGTCAGTTGACAGCCCGGTGTTCTGAAGCTGGACAAGCAGGAGGTGGTGATTGATGGTGTCGAAGGCTTTAGTTAAGTCAATGTAGATTGAGCCTAGTAGTTCACCGGAGTCAAGTGCATTGTGGATTGCACCGGTGAATTCAAGTATGGCTGTGGAGGTGCTGTGACCTTTGCGGAACCCGTGGTGTTGCTTGCACAGGATGTTGTACGTATCCAGGTATTCTGTGTGCTGGTCTGAGATGATGCATTCTAGTGCCTTGGAGAGTGGGGGTAGTAGGGAGATAAGTCTGTAGTTATTGTGGGCAGTTTTGTCACCACTTTTATGGATTGGGGTGACAGTGGCAGATTTCTATCTGTACAGGAACTGGCTAAGGCTGAGGGAGAGGTTGCAAATTCTGGTCAGAGGACTAAGCACTTCATCAAGCGTGAGAGACAGGATTTTGAGATAGAGGGAGTCATTACTGAATCTTGATTTACCAAGGGCTTTGGTTACATTTTGCGCACTTGGTGAGCCTTGACTGCTTTGAAGTAGAAGTGGGGGGAGCTGGTGGGAGTAGTGTTCATTGTGGACAGAGGGGCTTCACCATCTTTGAAGTAGTCCTGGAGTAGGACAGCGCTGAGGTCGGTAAAGGCTTTGTTAAAGGTATCTGCAATGGTTTTTGGGTTGAGGGTTGTGGTTCCGGTGATGTTGATTATTGATGGGGGGTTGGGTGGATTCCCAGTGAGTTCCTTTATGTTCTTCCAAAATTCCCTACAATTGCCCCAGGAGTTTGTGAGGGCACACTTATAGTAGGCAGACTTCATTTGCCGGATGGTTTTGGTGCAGTCATTGCAGGCACATTTGTAGTTTTGGATGTTGTTTTCCCTTCCAGAGTTTCTGGCCAGCTCCCATAGGTGGTCTCTTGTTTTTAGCATCCTGAAGAGGTCACCTGTGAGCCAAGGGTTACTGAGCAATTTGACTTTGCGTTTCTTAATAGGAGCATATGTGTCACAGGCCACAGTGAAGATGTTTATGAAGTGGTTAAGGGCAATGTTTACGTTGGTTGCAATTAAATCATTTATTTTTACATCAGGCCAGCGATAGGCTGGGGGGACCACTAGACATCAGGTATTGACACCAAGTCACCATTTCTAATTATTCCTTGCTTTGTTCATTTTTTTAAAGTACAATTTGCACTTAAAAAAAAAACAACAACAAAAAAAAAACAAACAAAAGCAAGGCAAATATACAAATGGCAAACTTTTAATAAATGGGACAACTTCACAAAATAATCCATGGAGGCAAATTTGGCGACATCATCAAAAATTCACAAACGAAGTAAAACTTTGCTGCATCTCTACTCTTGAAACATCAGTAGTGTGGCAGTTGCTTTCCCCAGATCTGTGGAAGTGGCTGGTTATAGTATACGCAGTTTCAAAAAGATTGCTGATGCTTATGCTCCTATCTAAAGCTTGACGGACAACTACAGTTAATGTGGGTGTGAACTAGATTATGTTTACTCTCTCATCCCAGTCAGCACTGTCACTGAAAACCTTTATCATGTTAGTCACATTATTTGCACTGTCATGCCTACTCAAAATCCATTTGTAAGTACCCATTCCTCCAACAGGTTTTCTAGGGTGTACATATGTTGACTGTAATGTATTCACATCCATAATACTGGAACTGAGCAATACAGTTCCTGTACTGCTACCTTTGGTGTTAGATCAGACTGTTTTCTGACTGTGAGAAAGAAACCCAGTGTGCGGTCAGAGAAACATACCCCTGAGTTGATGACCTTGCCCAAATATATGTTGTGTGCATTATGCAGGTTTTGCCTGCTTGTAAATTTCTGGAATTACTCTGTGTGTAAATGTAATGATGGTGGTATTTCACATTTTAGCTGTAGCAGCCCTTGAAATCCAACATTTTCTCAATGGAAAGGGCTGCAGATCTGTGCCTACCATTTCACCAAAAAGCCATGTAATTCTGAAAGCAGTTGAATGCTTGGAGTCAGATTTGTTCTAGCGATCATTGACTGATCTATAGTTAATTGCTTGGCTTTCGTGAAAGGACTGGCCAAGGAACTGGTGCTGCTGCTCTGCCATGGCAGGGGTGTTGATTATAGGAGTACTGTGTCAGCCAATGCCAAGTCCATAGAAGCTGACCTACTTTTATGTGATGGAGGTGGAGACTGTGTAACTGATCTCCTCTGCCACCATGATTGCTTGGGGGGACTGACTGCTACTACTGCCATGATCCAGCACTGACTCTACAAAATTATTATCATCAGAATCTCACCTATATAGCTCAGTGAGATCTTTAAGATGAGTAAGTACATGATGGTCTTGCCACATTAGTTGTTGCCTCGTGGCAGTGGTGATCATGCTACTGAGTTTCTTCCCTCTACAAATGGTTGTTTTTCAGTGCACACATATTGCTGTAAGTTCATCAGTGGAGCTTATCAAAAATCTATTCTACACCATTCTGGCACTTTTTTTTGTTTTAAAGCCAGACAAGGAATATGACAGTGATCTAAGTCTTAATGGAGGTGAATAAGGAGGAACAGGATCAGAACTGGGGCTGGTAGTTGCAGCAGACAGTGGCCTAGTAATGGTGGAAGAGAGACTCAGTGGGAGGGAACCTGTTGAAGTAATGGTAGTTTGTCGCTTCTCTGTATTCGCTGTGGTATTGGGCACGGAGGCAGAGGAAGGGGTTTTACTCTTGTCACAACTAGATGTGAGTGACGTGATTGTGGCATCACAGTTTTCACATGACACTACATCATCTTCATCAGATGCATCAACCACATCATCACCATGATCAGAGTCAAAATCAATAGTTCCACAGTCTCTGTCAGGCAAAAGTGAGGAATAAGCATCATTTTCGGAGGCATCGTCACCATTTTCAAGATTTGAGTCAGACTCAGAATCAGATGGAGGGTTTAGCTCAGCCTCAACCACTGCTGGTTCCAAATCTGTATATGGTAGAACTGGAGAAGAAGGAATTTGAACCGGAGCAGGAATCTTGAATGATGTAGAACAAACTGCAGTTTGTTTCTGCATATGTGGCGTAGGACTTCTTACTTCTCAATTTAATGAAAATGATGATGAATGAACATGATGATGAACATGACAGTGATGAATTGGTGGTGGCACCTGATGTCATTGGCATTCCTGAATGTTTTACAGGGCTTAGGCTTTTGAGTATTATAACCCGACCTGACCTGCTACATTTTATCAATTGGAATGGACTTTACATTGCATTCTTTGCTGCTTGTGCATGTTTGACTGAATTAGCTTCCAAAGGCCATTTATATTTGCTTTTGTCTCTGTGTACAGGGTCGATTAAGAATCCAATGCAGGTGGGTGCCTTATCTTTATCTTTGCCTCTACAGGCTGTATTGTTAATGATGTCTTACTATTGGTTGCACAGTGCACACAACTATATGTGACACATACAGGGATATTTCTCTGACCACAAGCTAGATAAAAAAAAGCACAAATGCAATTAACCCTTAGGCTGCTGACAGAATTAGAATGTATAGGAATTCTGGACTGATATACCAGTCTGCAGCAAGGGTTAAGTAGCCATTTTGGCAACTGTGAAAAAACAGAACACAACTGAACATAACAGCAGGAAGTCAGGCATACTAGCTGGCAACAGAGACCTACTACATTAATGACTGGTCCCAAATATTTTTTAAGGGAAAATAGCCAAGTGCTTAAATAGAACTAAGTAGCCCTTTGGGTAACTGTGACAGAGCAGTACTTTAGTGGACATGACAGCAGACAGACAGGCATGCTACTGGCAGCAAGGAGAGGCATACTGCACTGATTGACAGGTCCTACAATTTTTTTAATGGCATAATAGCCAAATGCTTAAAGTGTAAATAGCCCTTTGTGCAACTGTTATACAGCAGTACATAACTGAACTTGACAGCAAACAGCAGCCAGGCAATAGCCAAGGCTTAAATGACAATAACTAGCTCTTTGGGCAACTGTGGCAAGCGGTTCCATGTCATAATAATGAATGCAAACAGCAATCACTATTATGGAGAGTGTATATTGCCGAAAAGCAAATCGGCGATATAAACTTTAAGGCAACCCAACTTCTGGAATGACAAAAAGTGTTTATGTAGGGGGGCTGTGCACCCACGTGCTTCCCCCTGGTGGGAGGCTTTGCCCACTTCACTCCCCTGAATTAGGATTCTCATCTCCAGGGGATGCATGTCGGGGAAGGGAGCAAAATCTGGATTTAAGAAAAAATTAAGTACCACAGCTCGCAGCTGCGGCAAAATGCAACCAGCACCTGGTCCCAAACCCAGTACCTGCTCTGCCAGAGCTAGCCTCCCTCACCACCATGCCACATGGCTAGCTTGGCAGCAACAGGTACTCCAGTCCCTGAAAACCCCTTCCCTGTCCCTCCCCTTCCCCTCGCCCGTCCCCATATTCGCTGTCCCATACTCTCACTATTGTGCAGGGTAGCCCACAATAAAAGCACCCAAAATGAGTCACTATATTTCTAGTCACTCATTTTGGGTTACTTTTATGATGTACTACTGTGGTAAGCAGTACACAAGTGGACACTACAACAAAGAGACAGGCACACTACTGGCAGCAAGCAGAGTCAAACTACACTGATTGACTAGTCCTAAATTTTTATTTGTTAAAGGAAGTTTGCACTGTAAGGCAGCTACTCACATATTTTGGTAGCTGCTCACATCAACAGTCATTCAAGCCTGGTGCTAAAATTTATTTTATCCCATGCATTATTTCCCTCGTAATTTTCATTTAGAGCAGCCAGCCTGATCCTTTTCAATAGTCGAGTGATACTGACATGCCCCATGCTTAAGCACATAATGACATGTGACCAAGGAGAGTGCGCGGGTGCACCCCATTGAAATGAATGGGGCTAGTTTTCTCTTACATTTATAAGCTTAAGAATGACCACCTAGAGATTAGCGAAGATCACCACTGTACTAAGAAGGGCCTTGTTAGTCAAGCGGTGACCGTCATTAATCTCTAGCTGGTCATTCTTGAGCTTAAAAATGTAAGAGAAAACTAGCCCCATTCATTTCAATGGGGCATGCCCCCGCACTCCCCCTGGTCACACGTCATTACGTGCTTGAGCGCAGGTAGTGTCAGTATCTCCAGGGCTATCGAAAAAGATTGGGCTGGCTGCTCTAAAATGAAAATTTTGAGGGAAATAACTATGGTATGGGATAAAATAAATTTTTAGCACCGGATTGGAATGACTGTCGCTGAGGGCAGCTACCACAGTATGTGAGTGGTAGCTGCTCTCAGCTAAGTAGGAAAATCACTTTAAGGAAAAATTGCTAAGCACTGAAATGTAGCTAAGTAGCCTTTTAGGCAACTGTGACAGAGCAGCACTCAACTGGACATGACACCAGACAGCAGCCAGGCACACTTGGTGGCAACAAGCAGAGGCATGTTACAGTGACCGATTGGTCTTACAATTTTTTTAGTGGAAAAACAGTCAAGTACATTAATGGAACTAAGTATTAATGCACCAGTTAGGGTTCACATTAATAGAACAAAAGTAGGGATAAGTGGCATTAGGACTTCCAACCCTAACTCCCCCCCAAAGAAGCAAAAGGACATCACCACACAAGCAACAACAGTCTGTCATCATCAGCTAAGACAAACAACACATAACTGTTTCTGCATGATACAAATGTAGTATCACTATTGCTAATTTTGAGGATTTGTATCTGTGGCTACATAAGCACAGCAGGTCTGTGCTTAAGCAGCACACACCTTTGTGTATATTACTGCATTCATGAGTATGAGGCCTGCCCTTCTGAAAACAGAAGGCCCAAGAAGTCCTGGGCTGAAGCAGCAGAAGTACAGTGGTGCCAACCAGGATGCAACATAGTGACCTCTGTGTATGAACATTTTCAAATCCCACCTAAAAGAAGATTTCTCAGATCATACCACAAAATTGCCTTTCCAGTCAAATTTTAAAAATTCTACTATCTTTGTTCATGAGGTGGGGTTCCAAAATGCCATGCTGAAAATGTGTTGTGAAAATATTAAAATGAAAATGTTATGAATAAATATTAAGACTCATTTATAATACATAAAACGGACTTATCTTATTTTTCATATTGCAATCACTAGTTCCATCAACAAGACTTGTCTTCAATTGGATACTGGATCTATGCTGTGGGACAGCTTTAGGTGAGTGAGTGTGCATGTAGGTATGAGATGGTGGATGCTGAATGGGTTGGATGGGGTCTGGAGGGATTAGATTGCCGTAATGTCATTGTACCCTTTTGTTTTCTGGTTATGGGTGCTGAGTGGGTGGGATGGGGTGTGGTGGGTTAGATTGCAGATGTACCAGGTTTTTTCAGATACCCCCCCCAAAAAAAAGACCAATTAGGGATAGTTGTCTTTATTTCGGTGGGATACAAGCTGACACTGGGAAATGGGCACCCATTATCACAAAAAAAAAAAAAGATCAATGAGGGATTGTTGCCTTTATTTAGGGGGGGCCCAGGTCAACACTGGGGATTGGGCACCAATGTTTTGGAATGATCTTTGGCAGCACTGGGGGGGGCACAACTGTGCTACCAATCTTAAACTGTGTAAGGTGGGTGGTTGACCTGGAGGAAGGGGTAAGAGAAGCAGTACAGAGAGTGGGCACACTGTACTGCTTACTATACACAGATGACAGCTGTGGGACAGATTTAGCTGAGTGAGGGTGTATGTAGGTGTGGGGAGGTGGGTGCTGAGTGGGAGAGATGGAGTATGGAGTGGTTAGATTGCTGATGTACCATTTTGTTTTCAGATTATGGGCACCCATGGGCACATAGTACCACTCCTGCTAAAATTCATCATAAAGCATAGCTTCAGCAAATTTAACCTGGAAGGATAATTGGCTGACCTTAGGAGCATCAATTGGCAAAGTCTGTATCTGGCCAAATTGGTAGACGAGGCCGTTGATGCCCTTAACAGTAACCTCACAACCCTAGTAAACAAACATGCCTTGCTGGTAAAATGTAGAGTAAAAAATGTCTCATACCCCTGATTCTCCATGGAACTTAAGGCAGCCTTAATTCAATGGGACAAACTTTGGGTGCTAGCAAGACAGATCAAAGCCCCTTCTGACTGGGCAACATTCAGAACATCAAGAAATGCTTATAACAAACTAGTCAGAACAGCCAAATCCACATATTCTGTGGAATTCTTAGAAGATGCCGAAGGTAACTCTGCCAAAATTTGTCAGACACTCAAAACTGTCGAGGGCCATAGAACCCCCCCTTCCATTCCCAGCAAAATCACCACAAATGACACCACAATCTCTGATCAAGGCACCATATTATAAAGTTTAAATGCACACTTTGTGAGAGTGTGTCTAGCATTTGACTCTTCTCTGGTTGCTGGACTTGATGATTGCCCCATACCAATGGATATCCCCCTGGACCCAAACATTCACAATTCCTTTGGACTCACCCCCATATCATACAAACAAGTCAAGGATCTCTTAAAAAGATTGGATCCAAAGAAGGGTGTTGGTGCGAATGGCACTGAGGCCACATTCCTAAGACTAGGGTACCATCACCTAACCACCCCTATAATGCATATCTTTAACTTGTCAGTCTCTTTGGAAATGGTTCCCTCTTGCTTGAAAACAGCCTTTATACTACCACTATTCAAATCAGGTGACCTGCATGACCTTAATAATTACAGACCAATCTCCATCCTCCAAGTTCTGTCAAAACTACTAGGAAAACTAGTCAATGCACAGTTAAAAGAATATCTTCAAAGCTCAAACCTATTCAACCCCCTGCAATCAGGCTTCAGACATAACCACAGCACAGTGTCAGCACTGGCAAAAGTGACAGATGACTGGTTTACCACTACTGATAATAAACACCCAACAGAAGCTGTATGTTTAGACCTGAGCAAAGACATGATTGACCACAAACTCCTGCTTGGTAGACTCAAAGAGCATTGTCTGAACAACAGCACTGTTGACTGGTTCGCCAGTTATCTCTCGGGTTGACTTCAATGCATTAAAGCAGATGGACCCCCCGCCCACTAACAAAGTGTAGTCCCCCAAGGTTCAATTCTAGGACCACTGTTGTTTTCCATCTACATCAACTCCCTGGGTAACAACATACATAACTCTAAACTACACTTTTTCGCAGACAGCACCGTATTATACACATCTAAGCCCTCCTTGTTGTACGTGGGTAATAAGCTACAGGATGCTTTTTATCAACTACAGAGGAACCTCCTAAACTCTAAACTCTTACTAAATGCCAAAAAAAACCAAGACCATGTACTTCTTCCCCCCTAACACTTATACATCTCTTCACAACCAGGTGAAGCTAGCCCCAATTTCAACCTTATTAGGAGACACCCTCCAGGATGTGGATAAATTCAAGTATCTAGGCATTTGATTGGACTGTAAATTATTCTTCACTGCCCACAATGAATCACTATCTAAAAAACTGAAAATAAGACTCAGTTTCTTCTTTAGGAACAAGGCTCTATTCCCTGAAATCATCAGAAAAAGGTTAATTTAAGCCACCTTACTTCTGCTTACTGACAATGAGGACGTTATCTACAATAGCATTGCTGCTTCTAACTTACACAAGCTCAACATCCCATACCACTGTGCTCTACACTTAGTAACTAAAGTGCCTTATAGAACACACCTCTGCACCCTCTATTCTGCAGTAGGATGGTATTCTCTTGAAACAAGAAGGATGCTGCACACTGGCACCTGGGCCTTGAAAATTCTGCTGGATAAACTTCCAACCTACATCACCTCCCTATTTCATAGATCTCACATCTGCTATTCTCTGCATAAAATAACTACATCCTACTAGATATGCCAAGAACATGCACTCTTCATGGTAGAGCTGCAATTGGCTATGCCATCCTGCCTTCCTGAAACACACTACAAGCCTCTCTCAAGCTCTCAGAACTAGTCACTCTCAACTCCTTTAAATCCTTGTTCAACATGTTTTTCAAGTAGACCTTCCACTGCTGCAGTGGGTCAGTCATCCCGCCCAGTCTGACTCATTGTCAATACTTATCACCCTTCTCTAAACTCTCTCCCTTAGTCTCCCCTCCTCGACTCAGCCAGCAGTTTAGCACTTCACCACCCTAGCTTCTCCTACCCTCCCCAGCTGTCATTCCTATGACGTTCCATTGCTTGGATTACCCCAACAACAAATTCACTAGTTATTGCTCTCCCCCATTCTATACTGCCCAACTAGGCAGAGTTGACATCTAGTGTCACCATTATACCCTGTTGTACCTGTCTCCTTTATTGGATTGTTAATAACCCCTAGCTATCCCAAAGCTCCCTGCTATTGTTGTTCTTGCATTACAAAAATTGCTATGTCAAAATATTATACTGCAATTTATTGTCTCCTGTTATGTAGTTACCCCTTGATTTCCCAAAGTACCCTGATATTGTTGCCCTCTCATTACTGAAATTGCTATGCCAAAATATTGTACTGTAATTACCTGTCTCATGTTATGTACTTATTCACTGTTTTGTACTGTAGTTATGTATTGCGTGTCCTACCAGGACCTCCTTTTAAATGAGCATGCTCAATGGAGTTTTTCCTGCAAATAAACTTGAACTTGAAACTTGAACTTGATAAATTAGATAGGATAGAGAGAAAGATAAATAGGATAGATAGATAGATAGATAGATAGATAGATAGATAGATAGATAGACAGACAGACAGACCGATAGACAGATATATAGGCAGGCAGACAGACAGACATACGAATAAAAGAGCAATCACCATATCACTCCTCTCATTCATGCTGATAGTAACACTCCAGCTATGGTACAAGAAACAAGAAGGTCCCACTGTTGATCTCAGGAAAGAACCATACCTTTTTTCATCTGATCTCATGAAAGAACTATAGTTCTTTTGAATGATCCGGTGATGGCTGACTCACTGCACTCACTGAAGCTGGCAGCAGCACTCCAGCTGCAGCCACAAAAGTCTAGAAAGTCCATTAGTTGAGCTAAAAGAACTACTATTCTTTTATATGAGCCCTCACTAAGAATTCCATCAAGATTTTGAGGAATGTCCCCAAAACATATTTCAGGGTCATTTTTCAAAACAAACAAACAAAAAGAAATACCTCCAGAACTGAGCTAAATGGGTCCCATTTAGATAGACACATGTGTTTGTTTTTCTTCAGGGCATCATTTTAGTGGCTTTCCATTTTTTTATGAAAAAAATAAATAACAAGATAGTGGCTATATGAAATATGTTTTTTTCCTAAGAAATACACATTTTGGCTCATGAATGAAGAATCCTCTTTTGTGAGGCCGAATTCTGCTTTTACATCAGATATATAAATGAAAGATGTTACTGAGCATGCTCTGAACCAAAATTTAAAATCCTTATAAGTCAGGAACCAATTAATAATTTTTCACACCCCAAAAAGGACCTCTTTCTAGGGCAATCTCCTTCTACCCTGAACATTTTAGAACAACATTCTGAACAATCTGGGCTGTAGGTGAGAGCAAAAAAAAAAAACAGATCCCAAAACTTTGATTTTTACACTTTTTGTACTATCAAGGTCTCAGAATCTGGACATATGACAGTCACAAAACTTGTCATGTTATGAGACTTGACCCCCAAAATGCACAAGCAAAAAATGCATGCACTTCCATTAAAGGGGGTAAAGTTATTAAGGTGAAATGTTAGGGTTTAAGATCAAACACCTTACTCAACCCTAACTATAGGAGCACTACCCCATCCCTATGATATAATAGTGGTGCAGTAGCACCACCATAGTAAGTGTTGAGCAGGTCTTTCTATGTTAAACCTGAAAGTTTGCAGTTCAATAACTTTGCAACCATTCAAAGGATTTGCATAAAGGTTTGCATGCATCTTTTCAAGCGGTAGATCTCTTGAAGCGCCACATTTTGCTCTGGTTGGATGTGTGGATTGAGAGCTTTGGCTAGCAGAAAAACATATAAAATCATTATTTGTTGCTGTTTCTTTGCCACTGTGAAGCACCCAGACTGTTTGTAATTTTAGTCTGAAATTTTTAGATTAGCAACGGCTTGCCTTAGAAGGATTTCCTTTGGTGGGTTGATGAAAAAGGATTAATCCATTCCAAAGTTATTTAAACACACAAAATTTGGGTTCTGAGCAGGCTTAGTCAGCCTGAAAAATAGCTATAAAAATGATTATTCATGAATGCCTAGAGACAACTCATAGCTCATGAATAATAATGAGCTTGTTACCATGCCCATTTGTTTTTAATTGAGGGAACTAGAAAAATTTAATGAAAACTACAAGCTATCCCTCTTTGGGCAGCTTGGTCTGTTCAAAATCATTATTTATTGCAATTTCATTTTGGTTTCACCTGTTCACATTGCATGAAGAACAGTTCCTTATGTGCTCACATTTTCAAAAATGGCTGTGTTTAAGCCTAGCTCATGAATAATTATGAGCTTATTTGCATACCCTTTTTAGGGCTGCAGGTGGGTAGACCCTGCCATCCTCTTGCTAGGACTAGGAAAAAAGCAGCTTGTGAACGCATAATCTCATGAGGTGATAAAAGTTGCCTCTGCATCTGTGCACAATGGACCATTCCGCGCTCTCACTACTTTTTTGTTTACCCAACCTGGAGGAACTATGACTAATGTTTATACTTTTATGAGCCAGAGACAAAGATACAGTGACACTGGGGGTGCAAAAACAGTCCTGCAATCCTTGTTTTCTTTTGGAGCTCCATTTCTCTTTCAGTGCTACTGGGTTCTTGACACAGTCTGTATCAGTCCGTTTCAACTACAATTGCTTAATATGGGAATTGCCAGCTTCAGCTGCTATCCAAGTTTAGAGCTGAAATACCAACTCATGCAAATTATTCTGGATGTGGAAGCTAAATATGAGCAACACCACACTCTAACAATGGAGCTCAAGAATTCACTTTTCTTGCCTCCTTGTGAGTTCTAAATAGTGATCTGCTGGGATGACATGCTATTTTTCACCCAGCACAGTCTCCCCCCTTTTGCTGCATGCTCTGTCCTAGGATCCTCTATAACTGAGCTGACCTCATCCAAGCCCAAATCTGTCTCACTGTTTCTCTGACCCTAACTTGGCAAAAGGGTCCAAATGCTAACACGAGAATATATTTAAGTCAAGTTCACTCGGAGCTAGATGACAGTATGCAGAGCACCATGGCATCATCTCTCTTACAGGCTGTTTCTCGCATAAGGTAAAGTCCATAATTTCCCTCACACCAATCTCCCTTCTTCTCTCTGCTCATTTTGCCTGACTTACTCACCAGCTGTACCTGAACTTCCTGAACAGGCAGACTTTTCAATTACGTAATAATGCATGACAGGGTGTGGTATATCATGGGATATCATCACACCTTGGGTGGTTGGGCATGAGGCCACAGGGCAAGTGCATCCAACTACCCAAGAAGTGACTGTATCCCATGATATACCACACCCTAGAGTGCATTATTGCTATTATGAACTGGTGTAAATGTTTTATTGGTAAACAAGAAACAAAAAAACAACAAAAATACTTTTAAATGCCTTGTTTGGGGTGTTGGGGGATATCTTTTAAGAAAATAGGTCCTTGAGTGCTTTGGGAAGCAGGTGGCGCTGTTGTAAATGTACTTTGTGGAGGAGTTCAGCTGTGAGCTCTATGTCACTCTTCCAGCACTATTCTCTGATACAAAGTGACTTTTACCTGCATTTCACCCACTTCTGCTGCCTGCTCTGGGACTGGCCAAAGTTCTTTGTAGATTTTGTTTTTTTCTGAAAACCCGATCTACTAAGAAGCGCAATGTCTGTAAGTGGGTGTCAGCGTGGCTCAGTTGGTAGCACATCTGCCTCAGGACCAGAAGGTCGTGTGTTCTCGTCCCACACCGGGATTGGACTTGCACCTAAAACTCGCTGGCATCTGAGTGCAGTATTGGGGGTGCTGCACTGCTGGGGTGTGCCGTCCTTTGGATAAGATGTTAAACCGGGTCCCTTCTGCCCATCCTGGTGTTGTCCTGGTGGGTGTCCAGGTGGAAGTAAAAGAACCCAGGGCATTCTTCACAAAGAGCAGGGAACATTCCCGGTGTCCTGGCCAACATTCGCCTTCCCATAAACCAGTTCATGAAATTATCCAGGCTGTGTGTGGGTGATGATGTGCGATATGGCCGCCACCACACATTCAGTCACTTCACTACCAGTCTAGCATTGCTTATAAAGCACTTTGGGATACTGTGTATGAAAAGCACTATATAAATGCTGATTCTTCTTCTTCTTCTAAGTTACTTGAGTGGCTGTTGCTAGGGGACAGCAAGTGTGGAGAATGTAGATTACTGCTTGCAGGATCACCCACAAAAAATGCAGTCTGTGTGAGAAGTATTAGGAGTGCAGATGTTTTATTTCTAGTGGCAGTCTAAATGTGAGGGGCCATTGTAGTAGCTGGGGAAGTTTCCTCGTGACTGGGACAGGCTGTTGCTTTTAATCTGGTGGTTTTGAACTTGCCACTCTTTTGTGTGGAGATAGGGTGTTCTGTTGATGTATTTGCTTTAATGGTTTTGAACTTGTAGCATGGAGTGGGTGTTTCCGTGTATGCTGCAGTAGGTGCCAGCATAGTCGAAATGATTTGGTGGTGCCTTTTTTTTTTTCAAGTAGCTGTATTGTTGTCTGAATCAGTCCAGGCCACAGGACATGAGGAATGTTGGGGTGGAGGAATTTATTCCAGTGATGAAGCTGGTGACCGGAGGTTTTTTTGAAGCTGTGAGTATGTAGCCCGATATTATCACGGCTTCAAATACCTCTCAGGCCAGGCAGCTTCCTCCATTGTCAGCAGCCAGTTCATAATATACAGCATTTCTCAAGTAATCAAGTACTGGAAATGGTAAAATGAGCATCAAGGAAAACCTATAACATTCTCACAGGCATATGAGCTGACTCCATGGGTGCTCAAGTGCTCTAGCACCCACAAAGTTGACATGAGCACCCTCAATATTTTGAGCACAGCCTGCAACAAAGGATTATTAGGGAATTTGGTCACAGGAAAAATACTATCTACTGGAAGTGAGCACCCGCAAATATTCCTTAAAGTTGGCATTCCTGCTCATAGGGACAGTTAATGAATACACAGGCATCTGCTAATGGAAACAATCACTTAATCAGGGCAAAAAGGAACTGTCACAATTTGGTATGAAGACAATAAAGGACTTATTTACAAATGGGTATATCTTTATTAAAGGGACACTGTCAACCTTTTTTCCATTATATTATTTCTAGGTAAAAACCTACATTTTATGATTGCTTATCTTCTATAAAATTCATTGATGTTGCTAGTTGTTTTATCTGCTTCCTTGCTTAGTTGAACAGAAATGCATAGTAATGTATAGGTACACCCAGCTTTGTTTTGCTTCAAGCTCTTGAGCTACTCTTATTGCCTACTTTCTGAACATTAGAAACACATCCAAACAGTGCAGCCACTCATGATATAATAGCCTCCTCTACACCCACTGCATAATGAGTGGCTAGATTGTGTTGGGGGTGTTCCTAAGTCCAAGAAAGATGCAGTGGGATTTGATCAGAAAATGTAAACAAACATGTTTTAGTGTGGTAATACCAGTATGGTGGGCAGTCAGTTTTTCACTTTTTAAAAGAAAAAAAGAAGTCAGAATCAAACTACCAGCTGCATCAGCAGTCTGTAAGTATGTGAACAGTCATACAATGTTTTTTTTTTAAACTAGGGACACTTTGAGGCCTAAGGGGACTGACAGTGTCCCTTTAACAATAAATGTTCAGTTTGCCATTGCTCTTTAAACTGGTTAATATGGTGAAATTAGTCTGTGCTATGTACAATTTGTGGTTTAAACTTATAATCCATGTTCTATGTGTAACTGCAGTGTGTGAGGTCAGTCGTTAGCAGTGATACAGTAAATCACCTTAAATCATGTTTTTAGTTAAGCAATGCAGTGGCCAACAGTAACGTCCAAGCTCCAGAGCATGAACATGGTTGAACTAGTATGCAGAGTGGAGATGCTGCATCTCATTTTCATTGGTGTCCTCCTTTAAACATTTTTTACAGTATAGGCAGCACAGTGAAAATGCAATAGCTTTTCTTCAGTGGGGTCCTAATGTAATAATTTTTTCATTGTATTTATCTGGGATAGCCCAACTGGTATGTAAACATCTAATTGTCACTGAGGACTTGCTTTTACACATTTTACACTATATTTACCCATGATAGCACAGTAGAGATGCAGTATCTTATTTTCAGTGGAGTCCTGCATTTACCCATTTTTGTAGTGCATTTACCCAGGATAGCATAGCACAGATACCCCATCTTTTTCAACGGGGTCTGGATTTTACTAATTTTCTAGGCTGCAGAGAAGAGCTATGCAGACCTCTTGCTGTCATAAAAAGCAGCTCACCTCACTGGATCCAAATGAACAACAATGTTGGAGTTGAAGCACTGTCACTCCTCCATCAGTTGAAGCATTCCACGATCTCCATTTACTACACCAATCCCAGAACTTTATATTTCTCTTAGTGACCTTGTAGCCACCCACCACTTCCCAAGAGCCTGGCTGCACTGCACATGCACAAAACAGCCTGCAACTAGCATGCTCAGCTGCAGCCCTCTCGCCTCTGGCAAGAGTTTGTTTAAGCATTGAGCAAATTAGAAAAACTGGCTACACATTTCTATACTCACTACAGAAATGGAAGACTACATCTCTCAGTAAAGAAATCATGTCAGCTACTGTACATACTGTATGCACAATGCCTCATTCTGAAAATAAACATCTAAGATCTTATATTGTTATGATCACTACAAAAATAGAAGACTGCACCTCCCAGTAAGGAAAATAGAAGACACATTCATCTTGTACCCACAATGCCTTCTTATGCATACATACATATTAGGTGCTATACTGCAGTCACCACTACTAAAATAGGAGACTGTACCTCTGAGTAAGAAAAACATAAGTAAATTTATAATTTATCAAGAATTCCTCATTGATGTTTGTAAATGGACTATTATCTGTTATACTGCTGTAACCATTACAAAAATAAGAGTAAGCTGATTTAACAAAAAAGTACTACTGTATGTCCGAATGCAGTTATAATAATAAATTATAATGTTTTTGAAAGCAGTTTCATGATTATTTTTTTTATTTCACAACTTTAACAATTTTTCTACACATTATAATTTATAATAGAACTCATGTGTAATTCAGCAACTTCCCTACAGATGTCAGGCGAGATCAGTCCTAGCCAGGGTAAGTGTATAATTTATAATGGAACTTGTGTAATTCAGCGACTCTCCTACAGATGGCAGTAGTGAACATTAGATTTTGCACTTTAATATCTTTCCAGCCCTTCAATAGATTTGCAAGACATTTTGCCTGTGTGGTTTTGTGGGGTAGATCTCTTAATGTGTCAAGTTTTGTTCTGGTCAGGTATGCAGATTCTGAGACGCAGATAATAAAATAATGTAAAAAAATTAATGTTTTTAGCTGTGATTTTTTTTTTGTCATCGCCTTGCACCCAGATGGTTTATACTTTGGTCTAAAATTTTCAGAGAAGAAAGGGCTTGGCCCACAGATATGCCTTTTGGGGTTTACTGAAAAATATTAATCCATTCCAAAGTTATTATTAGGTGTGTTTAAATCTTACAACAACACCTCCCACTGTCATGCATTATTGTTTAAACATAACAAATGTGTAATTCAGTGACTGCACAACAGATGGCAGGAGGGATCAGTTCTAGCCGGGTAAGTGTACAATTTATAATGGAACTCTTGTGTAATTTAGTGAATGCCCTACAGATGGCAGTGTGTAATTTATAATGGAACTCATGTCTAATTAAGTGATTGCCCTACAGATGGCAGTAGTGAGTGTTACATTTGATACATTTATATCTCTGCAACTGTTCAATGGATTTGCACAAAATTTTGAATGTGTGGTCTCATGGGTAGAGCCCTTGATGTGCCAAGTTTTGTTCCAGTCAGATATTCTCATTCTTAGACATGGGTACCGAAAAAACATAAAACATTGTTATTTGTTGTTTTGTTTTTTTTTGCATTCCAAAGTTATTATTAACCCTTGCATGGCCACAGACTGATATATCAGTCTAAAATCCCTATACATTCTAATTCTGCCAGCAGCCTAAGGGTTAGGTGTGTGTAAATCTTACAACAGCACACACCCTGTCATGCATTGTTGCTTAAACATAACACATATGTAATTCAGTGACTGCACAACAGATGGCAGCAGGGATCAGTTCTAGCTGGGTAAGTGTATAATTTATAATGGAACTTTTGTGTAATTTAGTAATTGCCCTATAGGTGGCAGGAGGGATCAGTTCTAGCTGTGTAAATGTATAATTTATAGTGGAACTCGTGTAATTTAGTGGCTGCCATAAAGATGGCAGGAGGATCGGTTCTTACCAGGGTAAGTGTATAATTTATAATGGAACTCATGTCTAATTCATCGCTTGCCCTGAAGATGGCAGTAGTGAGCATTACATTTTGCACTGTTATAGCTCTGCAACCGTTCAATGGATTTGCACAAAATTTTGCATGCATGGTCTCGTGGGTAGATCCCTTGATGTGCCAAGTTTTGTTCCTGTCAGATATGCTCATTCTTAGACACGGATAGGGAAAAAAACATAAAAAATTGCTGTTTGCTGGTTTGTTTTTGTCATCACCTTGCACCCAGATAATTTAGAATTTTGGTCTGAAATTTTCAGTTTAGAAAGAGCTTGCCCCACAGATGTGCAATTTAGTGGTTTGGTGAAAAATATTTTTCCATTTCAAAGTTACTATTAGGTGTGTGTAAATCTTACAACACACCTCCTGTAATGCATTATTGCCTTAACAGAACTCCTGTATAATTCAGTGACTGCTCCACAGATGGCAGGAGGGATCGATTCTAGCCGGGTAAGTGTGTAATTTATAATATAACTCATGTATAATTTAGTGGCTGCCTACAAATGGCAGGAGGGATCAGATCTAGCTGTCTAAATGTATAATTTACAATGGCACTCATGTGTAATTAGTGACTGCCCTACAAGTGGCAGAAGGGATCAGTTCTAACATAGAAATATAGAAACACAGAACTTGATGGCATATAAGGACTGTCTGGCACACCTAGTCTACCCATTTCTCTACCTACTGTATAAGGTAGTATAAGGGAGGCAGTATAGTGCAGTGGTTTAAGGCTCTAAGCTGCAAATCTGTTGACATCCAGCAGACCAGACCTGGGTTTGAATCCCACAGCTTCCATTTACATACTGTGTGACTCTGAGCAATTCACTTAACTTCCCTGTGCTCCCAGGATGCACCTGTAAAAAAGCTTTCAGCTTAATGTGCAACTCCTGGTTAAACAACTAAAATAAATAAAAAAAACTCCATATCATACTTGAGCTGCAGTCTACCTCCTCCTTCCTGCCCCTAGTGTTGCCTTCTGCCTGTCCTATGCATTCTTGATTTTGCCTACCATTGTTGCCCCCAACAACCTCTTCAGGGAGGCTGTTCCATGCATCCACCACCCTTTCCGTGAAAAAAATAGTTCTTCACATTGGACCTGAATCTTCCCCTCTCCAGCCTCATATTGTGATCCCTTGTTCTTGCACATCTTCTTTTCTTGAACTCTACTGATCCCCTTGAGGTATCTGAATGTCTCTATCATATCCTCCCTCTGCCTCCTTTCCTCCAGTGTATGCATATTGAGTTGTCTCAATCTCTCCTCATATGGTTTCTGGTGTAGCCCCTGCACAATTTTTGTTGCCCTTCTCTGGACTGCCTCCATGCTGTCAATATCCTTTCAGAGATGAGGTCTTCAGAACTGCATGCAGTACTCTGGGTGAGACTTCACCAACTGCCTGTACAGTGGAATCACCACCTCTTGTTTTCTATTGGTGATACCTCTCCTTATGCACCCCAGCATCCCCTGACTTTCCTCACTGCCTTCTCACATTGTTTGGCTACAATTAGATCATCTGTTATCACTACCCCAGGTCCCTTTTCAGTTTGGTTGTTGTTAGTACTCCCCCATTGTGTATTCCTCCCCTGGATTTTTGTTCTCAAGTGCTTGTGTAATTTAGTGACTGCCCTACAGATCACAGAGGGGATCAGTTATTGCCAGGGTAAGTATATAGTTTATAATGGAGTTCATGTCTAATTCAGCAATTGCCCTACAGATAGCAGTACTGAGCATTACATTTTGCACTTTTATATCTCTGCAACCATTTAACGAATTTGCACAAAAATGTATACATGCATGGTCTTGTTGGTAGATCTCTTGATGTTCCAAGTTTTGTTCCAGTCAGATATGTACATTCTGAGATATGGGTGGTAAAAAAAAACATAAAAAAATGCTGTTTATTGCTTTTTTTGTCATTGCCTTGCACCCAGATGGTTTGGAATTTTGGTCTGAAATTATCAGTGTAGAAAGGGCTTGGCTCATAAATGTGTCATTTCATGTTTTGTTGAAAAACATTAATCTGTTCCAAAGTTATTAGTAGGCATGTGCAAATCTCACAACAACCCCTCCCCCATCATGCATTATTGCTTAAATGGAACTCATGTGTAATTCAGTGACTGCCTACAGATGGGAGGAGGGATCGGTTCTAGCCTGTTAAGTGTATAATTTATAATGGAAGTCATGTGTAATTCAGAACCTGCCCTAAGATGACAGTAGTGAGTATTTAATTTTGCACTTTAGTATCTTTGCAACTGTTTAACAGAAGTGTATGACATTCTGTATGCATTGTATCATGGGGTAGATCTCTTGATATGCCACATTTTGTTCTGGTCAGATGTGTGTGTTTTGAGATGTGGATAGAAAAGAATGTAACAAAATCACTGTTTTTATTTTGTCATTGCCTTGCATCAGGACTGGAATGTTGGTATGACATTTTCAGGGTCGAGAGGGCTTGGCCCACAGAGGTGCCTTTTGCTGGTTTGGTGAAAAAATAGTAATCTGTTCCAAAGTTATTAAATTTTAAAATTTCAGGTTCTGAGCCTGCTCAGTAAGCACTTTAAAAACATCTATATAAAGGGGCATGGCTTGGATGCCTATTGTAACCTCACAGCTCATGAATAATCATGATCTTATTTGCATACCCCTTTTTTAAAATTGAAGGAATTAGAACTGTTGGATGAAAACTGCAAGCTATATCTCTTTGGGAAGTTTGGTCTGTTCAAAATCACTCTTTACAACAATTTCTTTTTGGTTTCACCTGTTCACATTGCAAGAAGAATAGTTCCTTATGTGCCCCACATTTTCAAAAATGTCATTGTATCTGTAGCTCATGAATAATCATGAGCTAATTTGCATACCTGTTTTTTCAAATTGAGGGAATTAGAAGAATCAGGTGAAAACTACAAGCTATCCCTCTCTGAAAGGTGTGAATTATTATGAAACATGGGCTACAAATCAGAATGTTAAACACAAGGGGCCGGATATTCAAAAGGGTTGCGCCATGCGCAATAGGGTTGCGCCTGCGCAAGTCTGAACTTGTTCCATTCTGCGATATTCAGCAGGAAGCAGTTGCGCCACTGAAAACAGGCTGAGCAACAGCACAATGCAAATGAATGCATGCTGAACTGGTGGGGGAGGTACCATGCATAAACTGCACAGCCGATATTCAGCTGGGCTGTGCAGAGTTGTCTGAGTGCAACCCCAACCTGCGCTTGCACAACTTTGAGCAAAAAAGGCTTAAGTTGAGGGCCACCCACAGGTGAGCTGCTGCATTGCAGGGTGCAACACAGCTGCCCCTGTGGCTGGCCCCAACCCACTCCCTGTGCCCCCTGCAGCCTGATCATGGGCAGCTGACTGTAAATCCCACCACCACCCCCAGTGGCCCGATCGTGAGCATAGTGGCACTCCCCGACCAGTCCGATCGCGGGCAGCAATGTGGCCCCCCAAACATATCCCTGGTGGTCCAGTGGACCGAAATGCCCGATCGCGGGCAGTGTATAATAAACCCCCCTCCTCCTGCAGTCATCCCTGGTGGTCCAGTGGACCAAAATGCCCGATCGCGGGCAGTGTATAATAAACCCCCCCTCCTCCTGCAGTCATCCCTGGTGGTCAGTGGACCGAAATGCCCAATCACAGGCAGTAAGTTTAATAAACCCACCTGAACATAGCCCTGGTGGCTAGCATCCCCCACCCACCCACCACGAAGCCCCACCACCCGCTCCACGGCGGCGGCGGGCAGCAGCATCCACCCACCTGCCACCCGCCACCGCCGACTGACTGCCCAGTAGGGCTGCATGCCCATTGGTGCAGAGCAAGAGCCATGGGCGTGCAGCCCATACCAGTACATGACAGTCCAGATTTGAGAACAAATCTGGACTGTCATGTACGGTATGACTGCACGCCCATTGGCTCTTGCTCTGCACCCATCGGCATGCAGCCTCTACCGGGCAGTCAGTCAGCAGGTGGGTGGCAGCAGGTGGATGCTGCCACCCGCTGGCCGCCGGAGGGGAGCGGGGTGGGGCTTTGTGGGTGGGTGGTGGTGGACGCCAGCCACCAGGGCTATGTTTGGGGGTTTATTAAACTTACTGCCCGTGATCGGGCATTTTGATCCACTGGACCACCAGGGATGACCGCGGAATAAGGGGGTTTATTATACACCGCCCGCAATCGGGCATTTCGGTCCACTGGACCACCAGGGATACGCTTGGGGCTACATTGCTGCCCACGATCGGGCTGGTGGGGGGAGTACAGTATGCCCACTATTGGGCCACTGGGGGGTGGTGGTGGGGATTCTACACTGTTTTGCCCACGATCGGGCTGCAGGGGGCGTCGGTCCCCGACAGCTGCTGCCTGGCAGGGCACCAGGTGCAAGTCCTCAGGGATCGGCATACCTACATGCTAATGGCATGCAAATGGGGCCATACTCAGATGCAAATGGCCCCGTGCCTTGCATGAATTATGGCCCCATTTGCATGTCACCTTTTGAATATGAGGATTTTGCGCATTGCACAATGGTACTTGTGCCACCGCAAGCTGAATGCTCCACTCTGACAACTTGCAGTGGCGCAAGTTCCACTGCGCCATGCACAGTGGCTGTGGCTAGGGGGGTGATATTCAAAGGAGTTGCTCAATAGCGCAACTCCTTTGAATATCGCCCCGGCCACACCCCTGCGCAACTATTTTGTGCAGTGCAAGGGCTTGCGCCTAAGAATAGTGCAGTTTGAATATCCAGCCCTAGGGCTACAGAAGGAAAGTAGTAATTTTTTAACTTATTTTAAAATAGACATTAGAGTACTGATTTTGTGTTCATGTGAACTGAAAAAGTTTCAAGCATTCAATGGCTTAGAAATACGCAAAGTTAAAAAAAGACTTTTGGCAATACAGAGAAACAGGAAAGTATTATTTGCTGTTTTGGTGTGGATTTGTCTTGAGTTAGGCTAGGAAAACATTGACACAATGATATCAAAGAAGACAAGACAGTGTAGTGGCTATAGCTCTGGGCTATTATCCTGTAGACCTGGGGTTAAATCCCACAGTCCCCAATGAATATGGTCAAATGTTTTTTGCTTTAATGTATGGTAACTCATATGTTTATAAAAACTAATTATAGAAAAACACATGTTTACAAAAACTAATTACAGAAACAGTAGTATCTCAAAAAGTAAGGACATTCATCGCAAAAAGAATTGCTAATGTACTAGTTAGGGTTAAAGCAACACAAGTAGGGAAATGTGGAGTTAGGGTTTCCAACCCTAACATCCCACCCCTATACTTCAGGCAGCACAGGTGTACCTTGGGGTTGTTAACCCTAACGCTCACCCCATTCTCATATAGTGTACCCATCCGAGCTTACTTACCCATGGAATAGGGTAAGGATTTTATTTTTTTATTTTATTTTTATTGGAATCTTGGATTAACACCTTTGAGAACAAGTTCATTAAATAGGTTCCACACTAGAGTCAAGACAAACAAGTATGTTACAGGATACAGTAGTTAACAATGCACTATAACAGAATTATCAATACAACAGACAAATACATGCATGATCCTAACGATCAGAGTATACTGTCTTACCAGCCATCAGTTTAGTACAGAAAATTAATAGAAGGGGAAGGAAGAGTAAATCTGCCCAGAAGGCTTCATCATGGGATACGTGGAGATAGTGAAAGGCAGGGGCATGGTAGAGTTGTTGGCAGGTGAATGACAATGCATACCAGCTAATGCGGTGGGGGGAGGAGGAAAGAGGGGGACAAGAGGGTAGGGGGTGAGCAGGGATAGATGGAGGGTAGGGAGTGGGGGAAAAGAAAGGAGAGAGAGAGGGGGGCCAGAGGGTTAGGGCTGACAATCCCAAGGCACATTCCACACCTGTTTCTTTCTGCAGGATGGAGGTAGGTTGGAAGGGTTGGAAACTCTAATGCCAATTTACCTACTTTTGTTGCTTTAACCCTACCTAGTGCATTAATGAAGTTTTTTTTCAATGAATAGCTATATATCTCAAAACACTGAGAAACTGTGCAAGATTAATCATGTTATTTAGCTGTTGACAAATATACTATCAGAATAAAAAGTCTTAATGTGGTATACGATGGAGAAAATAACATGCATCAGATGTCATAATGCTATACTGTACTTAGTCAACTAATGAGAGAAATGCTGAACATGCTTCATGACATTATTATTGAGCAATGTAAACAGTATAAAAGTAGGATATGAACTAGACACAAAAGGGACTGAAATGTGCCATTTATTTTCATTTGTGAGAGGCATCACCTTTTAAACTCAGAGAACTTGTGGTATTTTCATTTGCCCCACTATCGTACTCATGAATTATAGTGGTGCATTAGTGCCACTATAGTTAGGGTTGAGTAGGTAGTTTAATTTTAACCCCCAAACTATGTAATTTAACAGCTTTCACACTTTTCAATGGATTTGCACAAAATTTTGCATGAACAGGCTTGGGGACAAGGTCTCATGATGTGCCATGTTTTGTTCTGGCTGAATGTACAGAGTCGGAGATACAGATAGTGAAAAATAGTGAAACAATTTTTTTTTTCAGTTTTTTTGAAATTGCTTATCACACAGATGATTTGTAATTTTGGTCTTAAATTTTCAGGGTAGAAAAGACTTGGCCCCGATTGATAAATTTTGTTGGTTTGGTGAAAAAAGTATTAATCTATTCCAGAGTTATAAGGACTTGAAATTTCAGTTTTGAGCATGCTCAGTATGCTGTTTTGGATAGCTGTTTCATACAAAAAAAAAAATTTAATTATTTGAGCCATACAAAAAAGTATTCTATTTTGTCTGGGGTGTGAGTGTGTGTGTGTGTGGGGGGGGAGAAATCATGTTAAAGTACATGAGAAAAAATATATTTTTGTATGGTCGCCATCTTGTTTCCATTATTTTTCTCTTTTTTTTAATTTTTGAAAACCTGTAAAAATCACATCCTGGAACAGCAACACATGCATCATGTTAACCGGTACCTTATTAGGTAGATTTTACAGTTATTTTTGGAAAAATAACCCAGAAATGTGTTGTTAACACATTTTTTTTTATGAGGCAATTTTATATATTTTTTCCCTGTGGCCATATGAAACAAGAATAAGTCCATACAAAACAAGATTGCCTCCATGCAAAAAATGATTTGGACTTAATTCCTTTTTATTGTCTTTTTTCGTATGAAGGAATCTTTTTTCATTAGAACCACAGAATCTCATGAAAAAAGATTTTTTCATACAAAAAAAGAATTTGGGCTTATTTTGTTTCCTCATTCTTTCTTCATACGAAGAAATCCTTTTTTGTGAGAATGACACAATCTCACAAAAAAGATTCCTTCCAATGAAAACAGAATTTAGACTTGGAACAATCTATATATCAGAAGAAAGGGCATATTGAGTACTACAACACTAACACATAACTCCCCCAAAACATTTTGTGGCTGTCTAAATCTCATAGGATAACACTGCAACTTTAACAAACCATAAGACCATCAATAATTGGAATTAAGATACTATATATATATATATATATATATATATATATATATATATATATATATCCATAAAAAAGGTGTAGATAAGTAGTACAACACTAACACATAATCACCACTTAAACATTCAGGGAATACACACAGCACCCTAAAATTACCTCCAGTCTTCACCAATGATGCCAAATCTACAATGAAAGTCTGTCCAGTCATCATCAAAAATGTACCAAAGATGTTTCTACTCTTGCAGTACAAACATAGTAAATTTCTGACCAAACCCACAACATATTACTGACTTATTGATAAAGGCCTGAAAAACACATTGTTGTCCATATACAATCAAGCACTGGCAGTTAAGCAGGACTATGTTAACACAACAGTTAGGGTTGCTATCAAATCATACAAAGGAGGGAAATATGAAGTTAGGGTTTCTGACCCTAACACCCCACACCCACACTGCACACACCAACAGGTGTGGGGTGTGCCTTTGGGCTGTCAGCCATAATGTTCACCCCATTCTCCTATACTACACCCATCTTAGCTTATTTACTTATGGAATGGGTGAGCATTATGGCTGATGACCCCAATGCACCCCCAATGCCTATTGCTGTGTGCAGGGTGGGGGTGGGTGTTAGGGTTGGAAACCCTTATGTCATATTTCACTCTTTTTTACAGTTTGATAGCAACCTTAACTGATGCATTAAGATCATTTTTTTTTTGCAAAGAACATATATATATATATATATATATATATATATACACACACACACACACACACAGTGGCATCCCCAGGATGAAAACTACTTTTAAAGCACTCTGCAGTATTCTGTAGCAGGCCTACTGAATAAAGTAGTGTAATTTCAATGGCAATTAGTCCCTTTTGTCATGCAGGATACTGTGGTATTCACATCATCCTGGCAGTGTCACATTTTCCTGCATGACAAAAGGGATTAATTGCCATTGAAATTACATTGCTTTATTCAGTAGGTCTGGGTTTCATTCTGGGGACATCACTGTATATGTGTGTGCGTATATGTATGTGTATATATATATATATATATATATATATATATATATATATGTGTATTATAGTGGTCAAATACTGCCCCTATAGTTAGGGTTGGTACACCATTTCAATGTTAACTCTCAATACTTAATAACTTTGGCACATTTCAGCAAAATAGCCCAAAAGTTGGTGTGTGCGGTCATTTTGTCAGTGTCCCAAGATCTGAAAAGCTTTGTGCAGTTTTTGAGATGTAAAGTGATCAAAATCAGTAATAATTAAGTGTTTTCTCCATAGGTTAACATGGGATTTTTTGCAGTCATCTACAGACCACATGGACTGAAAAATTACTCTGCAAATCTCATGGATGATGTGGTGTATGCCAAGGGTGTGCCTTTGGATGGTTTGATGAAAACATATATTATAATTTTTTAATTATAATGACTTTTGTGATAGCCGCAGGAAAGACATGTAAATGAAAACAATTTGAATGGTAAATAACCATTCAGATGGTTCATTTACTTGTCAATTCTCAGACAAATACTGTTCAAGATGTCAGCCATCTTGTTTTTCTAAAAAAATGTCAACATAGTCTTGTACTAAACTACTGCACCCTAAGGACAGCACAACACCTGTATTTAGGTCTCCATGATATGCTTAGTTAGTTGTTTGTCTTTAAATTAGTATATTTCCATGGCAAATAGGTGTTTTTTCACAGAAAATCATGTCCTGCATATCTCTCTCTATGTAATTTTTTTTGGCTTGTTATTAACTGTTCAAACTTTATAGTTTGAACTGTAAATAACCAGTTGCACTTATTATTTACAGTTGGCATAGTTAAAAAACTGAACAGTGATGGGATACATGATTATCAGTGATAAAACACATATTTGCTATGTATAGAGTACTGCGTACCACACAGAAAACAAAAAGAAGCTGCTGCAAAACTCAAGCAGGCAAGAGAGGGCATAAACAATATAATACAATATTGTGAAAAACATCTAATATGTTACCAAAATCACAGCATCTGCAGTCAGACAGGACACCAACTGCAAACCAGTATTCTGTGAATGGAGACCTGGACACTGAAGAAACATCCCCACCAGAATACAACATAATACTGACCGATATGAGACAAGGGTTCTCCGGTATAAATTATAAACTTAGCTCCATCCAAAATAACATTCAAATAACACATAAATAATAACCCCACCCTCAATTGCTTGCATATGGCATGTCCCCTTGTTTAATTTGCAGCCAAATACTGTAACAGAGCAACGTCTGACATCACCTGTCTGTTTATCTGATCACTTTATATTTAGCTTTAACTAAGCAGTCACAATTTATAGGGCTCATTTTTGTTGTTGACCTATCTCTGGAGTGAAATTTTAGCAGCTCCTCCATCCACATGTTTGAAAAGAAAATCTGTCAGGAAAGACCAAATAGTTGCATTCTCATTGTTCATGACTATTGTATGCCCTCCCTCCTATCACTGTAACAGCCCGAGTTGTGTTAGATTGTGGTCAAGTAGCTCCACAAAGTATGAAGCCATTTTATCTGCACTCAAGAGTTAAATTGAAAATTCACCATTTGGTATCCCTTATAGCAAACATCCATTTTATTCATTTATTCTGGCAAAACAAAAAACTAAAAACCCAGCTTGTAATTAAAAACAGTTTTTGCAAGTGATCTGAAGAACACAGTCACAAAAATGCTTCTCTGTTTCCCATGTAGTTTGTGTAGGGCAACTTAGAATTAAACTATTAATTGTAGGCTGTTAGAAAACTAGACTGCAAGAAAACTGCAGTCACTTTACCGTTAGTCTGTGTACTGAACTCATATCTTCATGGCTCAATTGCCTATTCCAAAAAGTATCCTGTGGCTACTTTCACTTCAATACATTGTGTCCAGATACACCAATTGGACATTGGTTTCATGTGTAGTTGACATTGTATCTGGCTAAATGAGGACACCAGTGGCCAGGTACCTTTTTCTGGTGACTGCCCATAGCCTGAGGAGTATAAGCTTCAGCCATGAGCCATGAGTGCCTTTGCGCCCGTAGTCCCTGAACAGCAGGTTTTCTGATCAAACAGCAGAATCATCTAAAAATAATTATAGAATCAAAAGTGTACTTTTAGACAGATACAATGTGAACTACACGTGAAACCAATGTTGAATTGGTGTATGTGAATCCTGAGAAAGGAAGATATGTATTATTGCCTGTAGATGGGAGGTAGGAGCCAGTGGGTGGTTTAGGGGTGGCAGCAAATATAGAATAAAGTATGGGAGGGATATGTGTGTAATGAGAAGTTTACATACACCAGAGGTGTTAGATGCTCATAAACCCCAAGAGTGAAGCTCAAGGGGTTTATGGTAGCATCTAACACTGAGGGTGTGTGTAAACTTTGAGTTTAAGCACACTATCCCACATTTTATTTTATACAATTGTTGGGTTTCCCTTTTTCACCTCAGCAATTATATAAAATAAAAATATCCCAGTGCCACAGAGGTTCGGCTTAGTTTTAGTCTGATGTCGAAATTCAGTGTGAGGAAGTGTCTTCTGGTGAAGTATGCTTAAAAAAGAACAACTTACCGCTGAGCTCTTCTTGTGGTGCTGTTTTGGGCAGCTGGAGAGTAGTGGAGTTGAGGGGTGTGCATGCTTAGAGGAAGAGAAATCATGTGCATGTTTGCCATTATAAACACTCCTTTATAATGGCAAATTACACTATGGTTTCCCTATGGGAAAAAGGGGAAGCCAGTTATTATTAAGCATTCCTACGCATACCAGACAGCTGAGAAGAGCAAGATGCTCCAACATGGGACTATCAGTTTCGAGGTACGTGGGGTATTAGAGTGGGGTGACTCAAGCTGAACTGCTGTTTTACTCTTTGAATGGACATACTGAGGTAGAAGAGACAGACATGACTGCAAAGCAAGAAGGAAATATACCACATGTTGGTGGCAATGTGAGGGGGCCAGTGGGCTATGGGGACTAGAGGTGGTGGTTTGAGGGTATTGCCACAGACATCACTGTAGCAGTAAATGTCCCTTATGAAATATGTGGTCATGTTTTTTTTCTCCTCACTGTAACTCCTTATACAGAACTAATCACAAATCACTTCGTCTGTTACATTAGAAACTGGGACTTTAGTGTTGTTTCAACCACAACCTCTGCTAAGGCAGTTTTTGGCTTGATACACTATTATTAATTAAATGAATTCTTAAGAAGTCATGTTTGTCAGGTATTGATAGGTCCACCAGTGGGTCAGGATCAAGAGCATTCCTCCAAGTGGGCCGCCTGTGGAATGATGATTTGGCACCGTTAGTGCAGGCATTGATTCTGTGGGGTATTGACATTTGTGGAGCTCATGCCCAGGCAGCAAACAAAATCAAAGATGCAAGCAGAGACTGCTGAAAAAATTACTGTTATCCACACTTTGTGGCCTGAAAGATGGGGGTGGAGGAGTTGAGAACCATAGCACATGGCATGATTGATCTGTGATGCAGCATTGTTGTAGCTTACAACAAAGGAAATGGCAAACCCTGGAAAAAGATCAAAAGTTAAATTTGAAACCTGCATCTCTGAATTCTGGACATGCAGTTTAAAACATTACTTCCAGCAGTTCTGTTTACAGGATGATCAGCGTTACTCAGATCACTGCAGCTTGTTATCAAAATGTTTCTGCAAGCATGGGATTAAAACAAACAGGAAACCAGGAGATGTGCATACAAGAGTACAGTTGGTCAATTAGGAGCTACACTGTACATGCGTAGTTCTGGCGAACAGTTCCATGCAAATAAAGTACTTGGGGAGACTTGGAGTCCAGGAGCCCTGACCTCCTGCAGCTGTTTGCATCATAATTTTTCAGTCCAGGATGAAAAAGGGAAGGCATGTGAAGTACACTTTGTAATTTACATTTCCAGACCTAGGAAATGAAGCTTCAAAGTTTACGACCATGTGTATTTTCACTAAGCAGTGACAAAACAGGGTGATGGTGAGACACACACAAAGATGGCATAGACGGCAGAGCAGGTAGGTAATAGACACAGTAAGCAGTGATGCAACTTTATGACCAGCCTGCAACCCAGTCTGCAATAAAGTATGCTACATACAGCACTAATGACAACAGTAAACTGCTGGAGACATACATAAAACGGGGTTGGTTTTCTTCTCCTTACATGTTAATAACAGTGTCAACTATTTACCACAAGGGAAATGCCATTTGCTGCATATTGTATTATACATACGCGACTCACTATCAATACAAAAAATGCAATGCATAACATTACATTATTTGAAATTGATGTCATTATTTGCATTTAAGGAGAAGAAACATCATATTTCTTGATATCTACAGTCATTTTAAATATTGTGGTTAGCGCTATATGTAGCATGCTTAACTGCCTACCGGGCTGCAGCCTGGCCCTAAAACTGCACCATAAAGGTATTTATTGTTGTAACAATTGCTTATTATATAGTAATGTATACTTATTTTATACAGTCAGTGGCAACTCATTTAGGTTATCTGAGTTCTCACCCTCACTCTTGCAAAACATTTTGTTAGCAGGATTAGAAACCACATAGTATGTCAAATTATAATGAAACAGGTATATGGTCGAAAATGACATCCGTGTCTGAGACAGCCAGATGAAAAACGTGTACTGATTTTCTGATTTTTTTACTTTTACTGACTTTGTAAGGAGGATAGTCTGGAAACAATTGTATCTCTCACTTGAAAGGACGTACCATTCGATTAAATGTACATTGGATTACATCAGGGTCTGTGATTGTAATTACACTGACCTGTAAAATTTCCTCACATACCAAGAGCCATTTCTCAGCATTCAACAAATTTTCCATGACCAATGCAGGTCTAATTGTCCAGCTGAACTCTTAAGACTAAACAAGAAAACTCTCCTTCTACCTACATATTAAATACCTCCTTTCAGGTGTGTTTAAGGTGTTAACCCATCCCCCCCATCACATAACAAAGCATCATGGAAAGAGTAACAGTGCAGTCCCTTTAAATAAAGGTTAGCCAGTGTAGGAAGTAGCAAATGCATAACGCCAGACTTCAAGGACCTGGTATTTTACATCTGAATATACAGTCATTCAGTCTAGTTAGCATGCTGCTTTTGTATACGTCACTTCATAGCATGAGATAACACTTGAGGAGCCATTTCTGTACATTAAGTCAATCATTGGTACACTTACTCTGGAAAAGAAAATATATTTAAACCAGCACTGCCTGAACAGGTATGTTCATTACGGAATATTGACCTTCACTCCTTGCCTGGTACAATTTAACTGCACACAAACTTGTACAAATGTACCGAAGGTGGAAACATTGCATTGTTCTAAGGCCACCATTAGGAATAAACTGCTCTGGATTTATTATAGCTAATAGTAGAGATTTAGAATCAGCCCTGCTGGTACAAAAGCCTCAAGGTTAGTTGCTCAGTTCATAGCACTCTTGTCTTTGGGTTTTAATGATATGATGGCTTTCGGTTCTGATATCACAGACACTTGCACTTATACCCAGAGCTGACACTACAGTGCTGCACTGGGGGTGTGGTCCCTCAAGCAAAATTTTAAACTGAGCTTCCTTCTACCATCTCAAGTAACTGTTCAGGTGGAACTTAAAAGTCTCATGGACTTTTGGAAAAATCAGATTCATGCTTGCAGTGTTGTTCAACTGTCCCTTTCTCAATAACACAGGTTTAGATGCAGCGAGTGTATGTTACACATAGTTATGAGAGAGCTTAACAACTGATGCAGGTCTACTGCATACAGTCCCTGCAGTACTTCAAGTGTGCAACTCATTGCTTTATAGAGGTCTTTGCTATATGATGTGTATATGAAAATGGCATGCACACTGCAAGATGAACACACTCACTTTTCAGTGCAGACAGAAATCTAGGCTACTCAATTCACAACACTGCTTCTGTGTGCAGAAGTTCAGGCCACTACAGCCACAGATACAAATGCATGATACCCACATTACAAGAGTTCTTCTGTCTGCAGAAGTGCAGGCCCATAATGGACCAGCACTTCTGTAACCTCAGGTGGTCCTGCACACTGTAAGACATAAACACACTTGATGGGCCTGTGCATCTGTAGCCGCAGATGTAAGACATACACACTGACCTCTGGCTGCAGAAGCATGGGGGACACTTAATCTATGACACTAAAATTGCAACAATATTTCTGTCTGCAGAAGTGAAAGCACCTCAGGGGCCTGCATGTCTTCAGCCACAGGTGTAAGGGATGCACACCAACTTCTGGCTTCAGACGGGCAGCACCCTGTTACAGAGGCAGAAGTAGTGTTTCAATGTTGGTGCCATGGTTTCAACAGCAGATCTAGAAATTGTTCAACAGGTAGCAGGTTTTTCAGATACAAAAATTGCAACAGTATATCTATGTGCAGAAGTGAAGGCCCCATAGGGGAATCCTTAGTAAGTATGCACACTGACATCTGGCTGCAGAAGGGAGGCATGTGTGGGGCATGCCAGTATATAGATAGAAATACTGTTGCAATGTTTGTATCATGGTTTCATCAGCAGATATAGAAATTGTTCAAGGTGGTACAGTTTTTAGTTATGCAGCTGCATATAGAAAACCATGCATTATCAGATCAAGCTATCTAGTGAGGTACCTTGTGCAGTATGCATAAGTACCTATGCATGCAGGGGTGGAGGGGCCTTCTGTCTGCAGAACACACTATATGACATATAGACGCAGGTGTGACTGCATACACAAATTCATGCATTTGTGTCATCTGGAAACAGTTGCATGTTGTTTGTTTTACCTGATGATGGCTGTCTGTGGTTGCTTGTGTGGGCTTGTCCTTTTGCTGTTTGGGGGGGTGGGGAGTTAGGGTTGGAAACCCTAATGCCACATTTCCCTACAGTTAGGCTTGAGTATCCTGTTTAATGTTAAACCTCAGATTTTGCACTTTAAAAACTTTGCAACTGATCAGTGGAGTAGCACAATATTTAGTATGCACTGTCCAGTGGGGTACATCTCTTGATGTGGCAAGTTTCTTTTCAGTTTGACGTATGGATTCTAAGAACCGGATAGTGCTAAAACCTTAATAGCTGCCCTTTTTTTTGCAATTTTTTTCCTCATCACCATATGTCCACAAAGTGTGGAATTTTGGTGTGATTTTTTTATGGTAGAGCCAGCTTGACTAACAGAACTGCCATGCATAGTTTGGTGACAAAAATATTAATCAGTTGCAAAGTTATTACATTTTTAATTTTCCCATTGCTTTCAATGGGAAACCTCCTGTCAATTTTATAGGGATAAAGTTTGACCAAGGATTGAGCTTGTGAAAAAGGAATCATTCTCGTGATATCAGTTCCTTTTTTTGGAGACTAAAATCCTTTTTGGTGAGCAAAAAAATACTTTTTCGTGAATTTTTATCTTGTTTTTTTCTTCCACCAACTACTGTGCAAAAGGTGGAAAATACATAAAACTGCTGAGATTTTTAAAAACAAACATCAGAATCTAGCTGAGTGGGACCCATTTAGCTAGACTCTGATGTTTGTTTTTGAAAGTTGTGCCCATAAATGCCTTTTCTGGGCACCCAAAAACACAGGTGCCCAGCTTACTGAGTGGAGCGCTTCCCTGACGTTCTCCATATGAGAACACTGGGAATCTCTTGACTTCTGCATCTGAGGTTTAACAATAAATCAGGCTACTCAAGTGAGCTAATTTACTTAATGCATACATTAGAAACACAAAATGCTTCAAAGAATTAACTAGACAGACACATACTGTAGGTGAATGGGTAGGTATACAGTTAGAATTTCGGAAGCTCTGGTGTTATCATTTCTTCTTTATTCTCATCTTTTGGGGTTCAGCTAGAACTAAACTCAATTTTGCATGTAAAATGTATATCTGGAGACAGCAAGACATGGAGTTCATTCATATTTTAGTGCTGGTACCTGCATTGTTGTTGTTGAACCGCATTATTTTTCTAGTGTAATTTTTGCACAATGGAAATCCCATGAGATAAATGCTTTGGTTCAATATTAAGCTATTTTTTCATGTAGTAATAATGAAAGGCAGATACTTACTCAGGGACAAAGACTAGTGCATCAGGACAGGGATGGGGGTGCAGGTGGTAGATATGCAATCACACCACAGATATGGAAAGTACCTATATAAAAATTGACAGAGGTGAGCCCAGTAGGTCAGGGCAGAGTCATGGCAGAGAACATGCCATCACACAGTAAATGGAAGCCACATATTTGCAGAGGCACTGAAGGGATTCCTGTGGGACAGATGACTGGGGCCAAGGCTGAGAACCTGTCATCACTATCTGGGATGAAAGGATTATATACACAGAGGGGTTGAGGTGAGTTCAAAGGGATGGGTGAGGGGGGTGCAGGATAGAACTCATCCTATCTGCAGGTGACAAGGGTGATGCAGCTCAACAGAGGACGGTACAGTGACTGTGACTAGAATGCAAATATATCAGGAAAGGTCTTTTATTTTAACATTTCATATATTGTTTCACAAAGTGCTTCACATTCCAGGAGTGAAGCGATAGAAGAATTAGCGGTTGTGGGATTCAAACTGCTGCTCCAGGGTCATAGCGCCATGCTCTAACCAACGGGCTACCCTGGCTCCACAGAACAAACCATCTCCACCCAAATACCCCTTCTCTACAAGAGCTGAGGTAGATATAATCTGACACCGGGATGCCCACCCCAGTGTCTGATGCAGCCCCCATCCCATTGTTTTATTAAGAAGCCGACACTGGGGGGCCAATCCTCATGTCAGTATTTAGATTCTGCCCCCAGCAGTGTGTGACACTGGGGAGCCCACTGCCAATGTCACAAAATATTTATTTAATTTACTGACACCTGAAAAAGAAAACAGTTCCCGAATGTCTTTTTTTAAGCTGAAAAATGAAAATGGTCCCACATCGTCCTCGACGCCCCTCCCTCATCCCACCCCTCCCACTGAGCACCAACCACCCCACCACCTCTTACCCTATACTTACTACCAGAGGCCAAAGACTGTCATCTTGGATGGATCAGGGCACTTCTACACTCTTCAAAGCTGAACTGTGAACTGAGGAATAAAGGTAAGTGCCAGATAATTTATTTCAGTATTGTTTTGAACTTAAGTTCATAACTTTGCCATTTTTGGGGATTTGTTCACCAAATTTTCAACACGGCCTTTTTGGGACACCACCTCATGAACACTGCCACTGTTATTTTGTTAGGCCCAGAAGGTGAATTCGTGGTCACTAGGAGAATCTGCCTTTTGGGACTGATTACCGATATTTCACCACCAGTGTTCATGGGTGGGGGTTTAAAAAGGCAATGTTGAAATTTGGTGACAAAAAATTCCTAAAATGGCTTGGTTGCACACGTTCATTGAAATTTTTCAATGCACGTGAATAACTTTGATAATTTTCAATACTTTGTGTCCAAATTTTCAGTATAGCCATTCTGTTACACCATCTGATGAACAGTACAGCTGTCATTTTTCAAAATCCTGTCCGAAATGTGTTTTCCCACCTGTGATGCAGAATGGTGTTTTTGCACAGATTTGGACATTTTCACCCATGGAGTTTATGAGGTGGGCTCATAAGAAGACTATTTTGAAAATTTGAGCCACAATATGAAAAAATGGCAGCATTATGACCATTCATTGCAATTTTGCTATGCCCGTTCATAACTTTGGAAATGTTAAATATTTTCACCACAGATTTTCAACATAGCCTTCTTATTACCACACCTCATATATGTCACAGCTGTCATTTTTCAAATCCTGTCCAAAGTGTGTTTTTGCACCTGTGGCGTGGAATGGCATTGCAGTTGCACAGAACTACGTTTTGGCAGGGATTCAAAAATTTTCTGTACTGGGTACATGAGGTGGAGTAGTAAGATGGTTATTTTCACAATGTGGTCACTATTGTCCTACAAATGGAAGTGCAGGGCCTGGAGGGCCCTGTGCTTGCACAGCTACATACATATATGCATCTACGGAGGGATGGGAGCCCAGGGTCAGAAGGATCTGGACTTGCCAGACCACTTGGGGTTTGACTCAGTTTATAATTGCCTCCGCCCAATGCTCTGGGAATACCCCGACTATGGCTCCACTTCTATGGGGTTCTGTAGTGTGCATAACTGTTTTTACTTGCACTTCAAACCATGTATATTGTACTGCTCATATCTTTATTTATTTTGTACCACTGTATGTACCCTGTCTGAGCATGTAATGTTTTCCCTGACTCTGTTAACCTGATCACATCTGTACTATGTTGTCCTATGCATCTGAATCATACTTTCTTGTACTCTCCCAGGTCGTACTTGAAAATAGGCAAATGTCTTGTCTAGTGTACTTATCTGGTTAAAAAAAGCTAAATAAATAAAAATAAGGATACTGTTATACTTACTCAAAAAGTAAGGAAATAAGTTGCAAAAAACATTGTTAATTCTCCAGTTAGGGTCAAAGTGACAGAAGTTGGGAAATGAAGTGTTAGAGTTTCCCTAACACCCCACCATCCCAAACCAGGCAGGAGAGCAGGTGTCTTGGGCTTCTCAAGTCTAACACTCACCCCATTCTCATAAAGTCTACACATCTGACCTTATTTACAGTTAAAAATGGGTAAAGAAAATCCTTCATTCTGACTGTTTGTTACCTGTGCATTAGATTGGTATAATGCACAAGTAAAAACAAGTGCTACCAAGAGGGACGCAGAACACCCCAAATATGCTTGTGCCACATAGAATTTTGATGTTTGAACAGCCGCAACTTTTTTCTTCCACAGAAAAGAGTCAAGCTCAACCTCTCTGCAGTCTCCCCAATGTTCTGCCTATATTCTCTTTACTGTTACTCTGCCTATTTAATTTTTTTTATTTTAGTCACACATGGCATTCGTACTGTGGCTACTCACAATTCCACTTTCATTCCTCTCTGTCACTTAACGCTGTTCTGCCCGCTCCCTCTGTCTTTCACCAGTTAGCCACTCTCTCACTTTTCAGTACCACTTGATTAAAAAACAACAAAGTATGCCTTTCTGTGCTGCCCTGAAAAGCCTGTTAGAAGTATGCTCTTCATTTTCTCTGTTGCACCATAATAAGGTTTGTTCCTTTCACCGCAAGTCCCCTCTGTCAGTCCGTTACAGATCTCTCTCTCTCTCTCTCTCTCTCTCTCTCTCTTGCTCTCTCCAACACACCTGTTACTTCAGTAAACAATACAAGAAAATGTAAAGCTGCCCAACACTTGGAAAGCCTCGTCTGTCCTTCTGCTGTTTTATTTTTGTTTTGTTAATAAACTCATCCCTGGTAGTCACCCTTACCTGCCCGTTTCCTTCTTGCTCAGAATTAGCAAACTACAGTTCATTATGACAGCTGTTCCTTCCTTGCCACACTTTTTAAAACATCTTGCTTGGGCTACAATGTCTCCCTCTCCCATAGTACCCAGACAAAACTGCCCTCCATTTGTCCTGTATCAATGAATGCTTGTTTTAAATAACAAGAACAAAAATAACAACTTCATCTACCAGCAGTGGGTAACACTTCTTCAGTCTTCTTCCTCACTCTCTATGCTTCTCTTCCTTAGTGTTTTCTGGCTATCCCCCCCAACCCCCATCCTGTCCTCTGAGCTCTTCTTCCAACAGACAAAACAAAACAAAAAACATAAAAATAATTATACAGTCCTGATACTGAAATGCTCTGTTTTATACTACAGAGCAGTAGCTAACACCCAGTGGTAGTATTCAAAACTCCACAAATGAGGAAAACAAGCTACAGGTATGGAAGCCTAATTGGGATGAAAGTCCCAGAGCCAAAAAAGTACAAGAAGCCAAATTAAGTATTTTAGGAGAAATTAAATGAAATGTTTACATTTTTTAATATTTAAAAATATTGATTTCAATTTTTTCTTGTATCTAAATTGCAGGGACCCATTTTATAAGCACAATAAGACACTTCAGATGTGTATTAGACACTTCTAATGCACAGCCAGGTGCTTACTATACCCCTGGCTATGCGTTAGAAGTGTCTAATGCTCACCCCATTGTGTCTTACTGCTTACATGAAATGGGGTGAGCATTAGGTTTGAAAAGCCCAAGGCACACCCCACACCAGCTCTCCTGCTTGGTTTTGGGAGGGTGGGGTGTTAGAGAAACCTTAATACCTCATCTCTTAACTTGTGTTGCTTTGTCCCTAACTGTGGCATTAACAAGCAACTTATACAAATTAAAGGGGCACAATCGCATCCCTATAGATAGGGTTCAACAGTAACTTATATGTTAAACCTAAAATTTTGCACTTTAATAACTTTGTAACTGTTTGATGGATTCTCATGAAGTATTGCTTGCACCATTGAGGATCAAAGATCTTGTGATGTAGCAAGTTTTGTTCCAGTCAGATGTGTGAGTGTGGTGATATGGAGTGCCAAAAAATTTGAAAATTACAATTTTTGTGTAAATTTTTTGTCACATCATTTTTCAGAAACAACTTTGGGAGTTTAGTCTGAAATGTTTAGGGTACAGTATATAGGGCTTGACTCACAAATGTGCATTTTGAAGGTCTGCTGAAAAATATTAATCAGTTCAAAAGTTACTAAATTTCATAGTTTCACATTATTTCCTATGGAACAATTTAGATATGCCATGCGGAATAGGATTTCTTGATCGCGATTGAGAATCCTCTTTCACAAATGTAAAATTGTCTTTCATGCTGCTGCCATCTTGCTTTCAGTTAGTGAGGCAGACAAACTTAAATATTTTAATAAAATACTGGCAGTTGGTAAACACCAACAGTTGTGTTTACCTAATTGAGGCTGAGGAATCAGATTCTGAAGTCAGTTTTTTAAAATAATATCCAAAAATGTGATTCTTTTATCCAAGGAATTATTTGACATCATATTGCGGAATACTTTTTTTGAGAAAAAAAAAATCCTTTTTCACAAATTGAGAAAAAGGATTCTGTTTTTACTGTGAAACAGGATTCTTTTTCAGCAATTTGCAAGGTGTTTCTTTGTCACTTCATAAAAAACAAACAGTTTGGAATTTTGGGCTGTCATTTTCAAGGTAAAAAGGGCTTGCCTCACAGATGTGCCTTTTGCTGGTTTGGTGAAAATATATTACTTTGCTATGGAGTTCTGTGGCTTTCCATTTTGTTAAATTTCCCATGGGATAACATTGTAATGAGAGATGTACATAGTCATTTATTTGTCAGTGCGCGCTGTGAAGAAATGGTTTGCACTTTTGGGCTGAAATTTTCAGGGTATGGATGGCTTGCCCCACAGATGTGTCTTTTGTTGGTCTGATGAAAATATATTACTTTGATCTGGAGTTCTGTGACTTTAAATTTTGCTTCATTTTCTGTAGAATAACATTGCAATGTGAGGTGTATGCAACCGTTTCTTAGTCACTTCATTGTAAAGAAACGGTTTTCAATTTTGGTGTCATATTTTCAGGGTACAAATGAGTTTCACTACCTGGGTGCCTTTTGGTGGTTTTGTGAAAATATATTAAATTATTATTGAGTTAAACAGCTTTCAAATTAGTTCCTCACATCTCTCATGAATGTACCCCCTCCTGCTTTACTGCATGTCCCTTTGTTCTTGAGTGCCATTTTGTCTGAAAAATACTTACCTCCCATACCTTATTTTCCCCCATGATGTATTTAATGGTCTCTATCATATCCCCCCTTCCCCCCCCTTCCAGAGTGTACATATTAAGGTCCATTAGTCTCTTCTTGTAGGGCTGTTGATGCAGACTGTGCACCATTTTAGTTGTCCTCTAGACTGCATCCACTCTGTATATGTTCTTCCAGAGATGTGGGTGCTGATTCTCAAAAGTAAAACTATGACACAAAGTGCATGTATTAAATGGGGATGATGCAACTGGCACTTTGCATCATAGTTGCAGCAAATCCTATTTGCAAATGCTAGTGGAAGCAAGATTGGGATGCTGTGTGGCAAAGCCCCATTGCACCACCCTTCTGACAAAAGTGCCCATGCACCAGGTTGCAAGGGGGCTTGCGCCATGGTGGGGCAGCACAACCCCTTTTTTGTATTCTGTAAGTCCTGCCTTGGGTGCAGCAAGGGACTCGACTTAGACCAGTGATGAGGTGGTCTAAGCACCGTGCACCAATGTGGTGAATTGGCGGGGCTCAGAAAGTGAGTTCCAGGGGTAGAAGGGTCACAAGGGTGCCATAGTTGGAAGATGGTGGTCATCCGAGGTGGTGATGTGACACCTGGTGGGGGTACCATTTATATAACCTTTAAGCTAATGGAATGGTATTCTGGGGGTATCCAGGGGCAAGCATGCAATGGCCCCTGATGGGCACAGTCCTGGCAGCAGCCCCAGCCTCTGGCACTGTTTGTACCTGGAGCAATCCCATAAGCATAATAGTTATATGAACTGCACCCCCACCAGGTGCCACATCACCCCCTCACATGTACACCATCTCCACCACTTCTCCTATGGCACCACTCATGACCCTTCTGCCCCAGACCCCTCATGGAAAACATGTTTCACCTTCCCAACCACCCTGGCCCCTCTAGTGTGTGCCTGGTGGGGGAGGAGCCATATCCATCTGGCAATTCCCACAGGTTCAGCACTTGTTTGGTGCCAGCCTGTGGATGTAGCAACTACTGGGTTTTGGGCACAGTAAGTCCTCTTTTTACAGAATTCAGCCCAGGGTACCTCATGCACCTGGAGTTTGATGTAGCCCTGGATCACCACAGATTGTAGCAATCTAAGGGCTCTTTGAGAATTAAGCCCGTGGTCTCCAGAACAGGACACAGTACTCTTAGTGGGCTCTTACCAGTGATCTACACAGAGGCAACACCATCTCCCTCTTTGTGCAGTGATACAGCTCCCTATGCACCCCAGCATCTCATTAGCCCTCTGAGCTGACTGCTTGGCCACCTTTAGGTCATCAGATATGATTACCACTAGGTCTCTTTCCTGTTTGATACAATAATTCCCAGTTTGTACTCTGCCCCAGGGTCTCTTTGCCCTAAGTGTATTATTTTGCACTTTTTTTGCATTGAAACCCAGCTGCAATACCCTTGATCAATCCTCAAGTTTTCTCAGGTCTCTGCTCATCCTTTCAACTCCCCCTTGAGTGTTCACCTTACTGCAGATTTTGGTTCATCTGCAAAGAAGTTGCCCTTCCCTCCCAGTTCCTCTGCAGTGTCACTTATAAAGATATTACAGAGGACTGGTTCCAGCACTGATGCCTGAGGTACCCAAATGGTAACCCTCTACACCTTGGCGTGAACTCAGTATACCACCACCCTCTGTTGCATCTCCCTTACCACCACTGTACCTACTTCTAAGCTATCCACCTTGCTTACTAGTCTCCTATGTGGAACAGTGTCAAATGCCTTCCTGAAATCTAGGTAGGTTACATCCAACATTCCACCCTGATCTAATTCCCAGGTCACCCTAGCAAGGAACTTTATCAGATTTCTTTGACTTGACCCCTGGCCCCCCTCACTGAAATCCATGCTGCTTTGGGTCTTGTAACTCACTGTATTCAAGAGATTCCACAATCCTTTTCTTTAGCAGAAACTCCATTAACTTCCCCACCACGGATGTCGACTAACTGGCCTATAATTTCCAGCCTCTTCCCTGCTATTACTTTTGTAAATTAAGACTACATCTGCCCTCCGCCAGTCCTCTGGAATTACACATGTTTTCAGTAAGCTCTTAAATCAGACTGTCAGAAGTGCAGCCACTACCTCCCTTAATGCCCTTGGATGGACCCCATCTATCCCCATTGCTTATCTGCTTTCTGATTAGCAATTCCCTTCAGGACTCTCTGCTCTGAAAAATCTGTATTTTCTACCTCCCTCCCGCCAAAGCTCCTGTTACTTTTTTTTGGCCCCTCCCCTTCTCCTTCTCTGTGAACATTAAACAAAAGTATTTGTTCAGCATGTCTTTTGTTTCCCTGCACTCCTCTGCACAGTCCCCCTCTTTCCCTCTTTAACCTTCCAGTACCTCCCTGGTCATCCTTATTTTACTTATATACCTAAAAAATGTTTTGTCCTCTTCTGTTTCCACCTGTGCAATTTGCTCTTCAGTTTGTGCCTTCAGGCTTCTTGCTGCTGTCTCTGCTTTCCTCTGTGTCCCCTGATACACCTCCCTATTCTCCTCCCTCTGCATCTCCTTATACCTTCTAAATGCTACCCTTTTAGCCTTTACCTTTTCAGTCATCTCTTGCCAGATCCATAGTGGTCCTCTTTTCCTCTTGCATTGCTCACTTACTTGATACAGAGGTTTGTTGCATTCACTATGCCCCCTTTTAGCTTTGCCCACTGTTCCTTCACACCACCCAGGTCATCTCCCCCTTCCAGGTCATCCTTGAAGTATTCACCCATGTTTTTAAAATCTGCCCTTCTGAAGTTCAGGACCCTCTTCTTTTTGTGGTTCAGTTCCACAGCCTTCCTTATACTGAACCACTGTACAGTGATCACTGGATCCCAAGGTGACCTCCAGGCTTGATTTCTGCAACATTGTTCCTGTTAGTGAGTGCCAAGTCCAGTGTTGTCCCATCATGAGTTTGCTGCCTGACTAGTTGTCTAAGAAACACCCACTGCAGGAAGTCTTGGATGTCCCCCATTCTAGCTGAAGCTGCAGCTGGGTGGCTGCACTCTACTTTTGGCAGATTGAATCCTCTACCAGCAGCACCTCCTCCTTTTCAGCAATCTTGCCATTGGCTTCCACCAGCACCTTATCTAACTCCTCCTCCTGTGCTGGAGGCATATCCTATCAAGTTGAAGACTCCATTTTGGTGCTGAAATTAGGGCGCTGCAATAAGGGTGACAGTGACAGAAGCAATCTTGATTTTAGATCACCCCTCACTCCTTTTGCTCCTTTGCACCCACACAATTTCTGCCTGCTTCAGGGCATGCCCTCCCTAGAGGATGTTATATTTAGTTTTGGGGGGTGCAGATGATGAAGACCCCCCTCACAAAAGCTGACTGTTTCCTGGGAGGGTTCTTTAGAACTGTAACTCCCAGGAGACATAATGCCTGGTGTTATAATGCAGGGCAGCATGTTGCCTGTGCTGTAATCAGCATCAGCAACCTGTTTGTAACTACAGAATTGGTGAACCTGATGGAGTTCTGTAGGTCACACCAGTAAAAATAATGGTGCTTTTCTCCATCTTCAGGGTGACCCACAGTACCTCTGTCCCCTGCATGCCCTGTTTTCTCGGTATATTTTATGCTTTCCCTCACATAAAGCACATGCCCCCTCCTTTTCTTCCTACCCCATATTTCCTGAACAGAGTATGGCTTGGTGTGGCCATGTCCAGTCATCGTTTTCAGTGCTCCATGACTCGGTAATGACCACAATATCCAGGTTGGCCTCTGCCATGATGACCCCCATGTCAGAACCTTATTTTCTACACTTCTAGCATTCGCACACATGGCCTTCCAGATTTTGTTTTAACTCTACTTGTAGCCATCATTTTCTTTGGGGTCCCCACTATGGAGGATCCCCATATCCTCCCTGGTCACCACTATGGGTGCCTCCTCCAGGCAGTCCCACCCCAGCAGAGTGGCATAGGAATGACATAGTGGTATTTGTTGATGAATGTGCCTCTGACCCACCAAACCCACCCTTCTAGAGGCCACCACAGTTGATCTGCTTCTCCTTCCAGGTATCCTCTGAGATCACAGTGGCAGACTTCATGTCCCCTGGGTGGGGGAAGAGGTCCTTAAACCTAGTCAACTCAGCCTGTAGTCAAACAACCCCTCCCCTCAACCCAGAGAGGTGCATGCAGATGGGGCAGCACCACAGTCTCCAGAAGGTCTCTGTAAAAACTGGTGCCCCACAGTCTTTGCACTGCACCACTGCCAGTACAGTATTACCGGTTACTACAGTACACTTCCTGTGTCACCTGGAAATACTTTTGCACCCTTACCTGTGATAGACTATATCTAGTTTTCCTGTTTATTTGTTTGTTATGCTCATTTGTACCTTTAGCATATAAGGTTTTCCCTTCTATACATATCAACAAGTTGTACCTTCTTGTCTGAAGGGCAGTGCTCCCAGATTGATTTGGCAATTTTCCTGTAACTCCAGGGTGATTTTCCTGTAGATTACATTATTTCTTATGGAAACCAAATTGCACTGTTTTCCTGTATAACTAATGCAAGTCTATGGAAACAATTTCCCTGTAGCTGGCTCCAAATCCCTGTAAAATACAAGAAGTCCTGTAGATCTGTGAGCCCTGGAAGGGTAATGTGACATAACTAGATGCTCTTGGTCATTTATAAATAGATGAGTTGGGCTGTTTCTAATAAGTGACATTTTGGTACCTACTCAGTGATATCTACATATCGAGACTATTATCTCAAAGATATCACTGATTATTTTTTATAAATTTCTGTCCACACACATGTATATATGCAACAAACTACATTACTACTCATTAGGGTTGCTACTGCACAAAGCACAAAATGTAAAAAGGTTAGAAATAAACTATTTTGAGTTTTCTACCCAATGCCCACAAACTTTGGAAATGTGCTATTAGAGTTCTTATGTCTAACTCTCACCCACCCTACAAATTTCTACGCCCATGACCCAATGACAGTCTACTGGTACAAGACCATGCATTAACAGTGTTGTACATCATATAGGGTCAACATATTAAAAATTAGTATATAGCAATCCTAATTCTCACCTCCTCCCACTCCCCTACACTTGCGACCCTGGTGGGTCAAATCAGTTAGCCAAGTATGCATGTGATAAATGCTTTATGGACAGCTAGTATGTAATAAATAGACAACCTTAAACTTACAGTATATACATTGTATACACAATATTATGCATTTATCAAACATTAGAGACCTCACCACCCTTTGCTGGTACTACTTCTTCTTCTGACTTGTACTCATACAATACCTGTGTTGACTGTACTTTCATGTTTAGTGCTCCTGTTTCCCATTGCCAGTCAGGCCACACACAAAATGAAAACGTTTATGTTTTTTTTTTTTTTAGTTTCGCTCCACCTGCCATAATGTATTCCATCTCCCTTAGTACAGCTGATTCAACTCATCTGCCTCACCCAGGGCTTTGACTCACACACTGGCCACACATGCTGCACTCCCATTCACAATCTTCTTAAACTGGCAGAAGAAAATAAAAAAAAACTGCACACCAGCATATTTCAAAACAAACAAAAAAGAATGCCAAGGATGCATAAAAACTGACCCTTCAGCAAAAGGACTCCCTACACTCCATGACAGTGTAGTCATTAAAGGGTGCCTTCTTGCTTAGAACATTTTCTCTCCAACACAGCTTCAGACAATTGGCTGCTACATAGCAGTGTACTTTCATGAACCTCATGGTGTGCCCATAGCATGGGCCATGTTAACCGGTGTGGAATGGAAAAAAGATACCAGGAGACAGAAAGAAAACACCACAAGCATCATTAAATATATATATATATATATATATATATATATATATATACACACACACACATATGTGTGTGTATATATATATATATATATATATATATATATAAATATAAAGACAACACACACACAAACACACATACACAAGGTCTTAACCTGTTACATAAATGAAATATGCAAGGAGGACCTTGTGTGATATATTTATCTATGCTTAAGCTGCTTGACTTCAAGCACATCACTCTTGGCTTATGCCTGCTGTGAGGTTACCTAAGGTCAAACAGCTCTGGAGTAGTGTGTGTGTGTCTCAATAAATATATATATATATATATATATATAATATATATATATATATTCAGGAAAAAAAATCCACTTAATGCATCGTTTAGGGTTGTGCCACAGTGACAAAGTGAGGAAATTCAGTGTGAGGTTGAAAGCTCCTGCACCCCCCCAGCCCACCCCAAACAGCATTGGGGTGTGCGTTGGAGTTGCCGGCCCTAACTCTCACCCCATCACATGTGCAAAGAAGCTGAGGAATAGGAGAGTGGGGTGAGAATTAGGACTGATGACCCCAATGCACACCCATATGCCATATGTGGGGCAGGCTGGGGGTTGCAAGGGGGGCTTTCAACCCTAACACAGAATTTCCTCGCTTTTGTCGCTGTGGAACAACCCTAACTGATGCATTAAATCGAGTTTCTTGTCATGAATTTCCTTTCTTTTTGAGAATGAGGACTATAAATAGTGATCTATTGTGACGTAGTAACGGTAACAGTAATGCAAATGCAAGCGCAAATGGAAACACAAATGGTAACGCAGATGGTGGTGTACACAGGAACGCTAATGCAAATGGGCATGGAAAGAGAAGTGTAAAAACTACATGTGACAGTAAATGGAGTGCCACCCTATTTTCCCCCAAAAGCTCCATTGAGAAACACAGTGAAAACAAAGAATGTATGCATAATAATGGGCCTCAGAGCAGAAAACAAACAGTTGTAATACTTAATTGCTAATATCTCAGTAACCGTACAATGTAGAAAAAAAAATTAAAATTCCACATGATTCATGAGTTTCCTAGCTAGGTTTACACTTAATGTGTAGCCCAGAGGGCTACACATGTTTGTGACGAAAATTGTGTATCTCGCACCGTTTCCTAGATACAGGCCCCGAAAGGCATGGCGGACACCACCATATTAGTCTATGGGAAAAAAACATCAACTTTGGAGTACCATAACTTAGCATCCAGCAATATTTTTTCACCAAGCCACCAAAAAGGCACATCTGTGAGATGTTGGCTGCCTTCCCTCCAAATTTCTGCCCAAAAGACTAAACCGTTCTTTGGCAGCAGGGTGGCAAAGAATTCCTGTCATTTTGGGCATAGTCTAGAAAAGTAGTGTCGTGATTTGGGACACTTTTCACACAAATTTGTCAAAGTGTTGCAGGTGTGACACTACTTTTACATACTACTTTTCCCAAAATTTGAAAACATATTTCTGGGTGTTTAACCCCAAAATAAAGAAATGGCTAGCATCCCGAGAGTCCGACTATGTGAACACAAAAAGAATTGTGTTCCTAGAGGGTCCCAATTTTAAATGCCAAGCATTTTTCTGATCAGTAACTGAAAACAAAATGGTGGATTTACGACACTACTAGGGTAATTTGCGACACTAAAAAACGCATTTGCGAAAGTGTCAAATTTTTTGTTAACTTTTCCTTTTGACTTATAATGGGAACTTGTTTTTTTAATAACTTTTGAACCATTCAATATTTTTTCATGAAATCTTCAAAAGGCACATCAGGGACCATGGCCACACGTTCCCTGAAGTTGTCAGACCGGTCGAGCAAACCATGCTACCTATAGGCGTGAGCAAAGAATGTGCAGAAAACTGTAAATGTGCCCTGGAATGTTGCTTAATAACTCAGCAGCTGTATATCTGACTGGCATGAACGTTAGCTGATCCCAAGACCTATGGTTACGCCACATGTCTGCCAAATTTCAGGCAAATCTGTTGAATGGTGGCAAAGTTATTAAGGTGCAAAGTTTTGCCATTTAACATTAAATGGAGTACTCAACCCTAACTATATAATCGATATATGTGTATGTGTGTGTGTGTATATACTATATATATATATATATATATATATATATATATATATATATATATATACAGTATATTATATATATATATATATATATATATATATATATATATATATATATATATATATATATATATATATATGTATGTATGTATACTGTGTCTATTACACAGGCAGGGTCACACCTGTGTATTAGGGTTGAGTAAGCACTTTAATGTTAAATACTGATTTCTGTGCTTTAATAACTCTGCCCCCATTCAGCTGATTTATGGTTAATTCCACCTGTATTCACATGGTTGGGGATACCTGAATATGTGCATACAACAAAAAATGCACACATCTGAAATTCATCTATCATGGCTGTCTCAGCTGACTACCACACTACATAAGGAGGCTGTAACAGCTGTAACGTGGACAATGTTGTTTTATTATACATACTGTACATACTGTCATTACATAACATGAATAAATAAAAACTATTGAAACTTTTAAACATGAGTGAAAACTAATAAAAGACTATTAAAAGTCTTTTTCAGGCCAGGTTCCTTACAAAGCTATGACCTTTGGTTTCAGGTTAAATAAATTATGTTACCCGCACCTGGCATGTGTTTTGGCTGACCAGTAATTCCAGCCTTTTCTCAAAGTTATGAAACAGCTAAACCATGCTGCTTCTTTCATTTGACGTAGTGGTGAATTTGCTACATCATGCTCCAGACATCCCCTGTTGAGGGCAATAACATTTCCTGGTCTTCGCCTTCTTCTTGTTAGTCTGTAATGCCTGCATTTAGAACAAATGAGCAGATCTCCTCCTCAGTTAGTTCACCAGTAGTGGACTCATCACTATCCATGGAAACAAACTTATTAAAATGTGGTGCTATATTAGCATTCCAGGTGGAGGGGAACAGTATCAGAGTCACTGATCAGCTTATCAGTGATTCCAGCTTTTCTGAAACAGTTTTGTATTGTCTTTGGTTTTATCTCCTGCCATGCTGAGTGCAACAAGTGAATGGCATTGAGAAATTATATTGACTGGGCAATCCCATTAAAATTGGACATGTCTTGTGAGTCCAGCTCCAGTAAAATTTTTTTTACAATTTTTTTATGATAATGTTGTGAAACACTATTGGTAGCACCTGGTTAATTGGTTTGTTGGGGCAGTGCAGTTCAGGGGCAAAAACACAATACAGACATTCTAAAGGGCTATAGGCTTGTGTGCTGGGCAGTTGTCCATGGGGGTATGCCCTCCGACAGCAACACCAACACAGAGACCTATGTTGCTGTCCACAAAATTGAGAGTTTGCTGACAGGTCACTGTGTTGGTACACCTGAGACAGTGGCACACTGTCTCCCAGTCCTGCACCCCCTCCCCAAACAACTCCCACTAGAAGTGGAGAATCCTTAATATGAGGGGTGCGGGGCGCAGAGCCCTCCACATGGGTGGTTCAGGGGGCAAAGCCACATGATAAAAAAAAGGACTGGGAGACATTCAGAATTTATGTCAACCTCAAGTTGCGGGTGACATAAATCCGATCGCTGTGATGTCAGGTGACAAAAGTGTCATTGAACCGGCATCATAGATCCATCCTAGAGGATAGTGATATTTCATTGCTACTGTCTCTTTTTTGTTTTTTATCAATTACCTTTAGCCAGTTGTGGAAACTGCATGCTGTCATCAAAGCATTGGCATTAGCAGTGTACAGAACTTGTAGAACTTCCAGAGTCACTCATCTAAAACATCTCGGTCTTTTAGACTTATCCACAATTGACCGGACCTGCATTTTTTCCAGAGCCAGTGCTGATCACACACACCATAACTGACACCCTCTCCTTGGCTTTCTTGTGCTTGGCTGGGTTCTCCTTTTTAAAAAGAGGGTGCTAAAAAGGGTTACATGATAGAAAAGAGCTGTTTTATCCATGATAAGAATGTTTCTTGGAGCAAAAAAGCAAAGCATGGTAAGCAGCATTTCACAGATCTACGGATCAAAAGCATCCTATCACTTTCAGCTTCTTCTCCATGAATGCACTTGTAGGTCATATTGTTGCACTCTTTCTAGTGAGATAGCCAGCCAGCCACTGTCTCAAACTCAGTCCCCATGTCAATCAAAAGGCTTTTGATTTTCTCCAGCAGAATGTGTCCAAATAGGTTACACCATGGTCTCTTGCCCCAGTGAACCATTGAAGGAGTGCATCTTCAACTTGGACATCCTTTCCCTCCTGTTTTCTCTGGTGGTCTTCAAGATGGCACTCCACATCTGCAATATATTTTCTTTCTGTTTAAAGATCTGAACCACACAGGACACAGCAATGCAAAACTGCTGCAAGATCCTTTCTGGAGCTATACAGCTGAAAAGCTGATCCTTCTTCTCCAGCATTAACACAGAGCACATTTATTTATCCATTTTCTTTTGCTTGCTCTGTCTGTCTGACTGGTTCAACCAAAGGAAGTGTTAAAAGCTTTAAATGCTGTAATAATCACTCTGAACCTGCAGTTCAGTTAGCTAATTCATTAGCCAATTTATGCAATTCATGAAATAAGCTATACTTAGAGGATGACTAGCACCTCAGTCAGCTCCTGAAAGCTTGCCAGCTTCCATGGAGAGCAGCTGTTAGCACTTCAGATTTGTGCATATGACCAAAATTCTGTGTGCACACAACTGAATAGCATAGTACAGTCAGTAGAGGGGAAAAAAATGGGACCTGACAAAATTGTGCACATAGCTGAAAGTGCACTCATCCAAATGGCACAAAAGTGGCATTGACTATACTTTAAATGGTAGAGTTGGTACCAGGATCTCTGGATCCTGATGATTTCCTGGTAGTTGGTTAATTGGGGGCAACACTGCATAGGTGTACAAATGTAAAAATTAAATAAATTAAGGCTTTTTTGATCACGTATAAATAAAAGAAAAAATAGTTTTTTAAACCTGAAACTTGCAGGTTTGATAGAGTTTGAAACAAATGAGGTTTGCACTTCTCAAGTCCATCACTTGCTCCATTTTTGAAAAAAACAATTAAGGAAAAAACAGGTGCATGCTCAATTTAAAAACTGAACATTTTAAGGATAACTGATTTTTTATGACCATATTTCTAAATGCGGTCGTTTGATGAAAATGCATGCACGTTTGAGGGAGTTTGGCTATCCTGATACTGCAGACAGCACCTGTACTGGTTTTAGCAGTGTTTGTTTAGGGGTGCAGGGCTATGTATCAATGCATAGCCCTGCCCCTGAATGAAGCTATGCATTGTTTCCTTTGACTGTGGCCCTTTGATCACCATTAATCGAATGCACTGGGGTGACCAATCCCTAGTGCTGACTAAAGAATTAAACTTTCCAACACTGGGTTGCTCACCCATGGTGTTGGTTAATTACTGATCTATGTTTGCAACTGTTACCCTGCCATACACTGGGGTGCCTAATTATCAGTGCCAGTTAAGTGCCCTTGACAGCCCAATTTCAAGGCTGACAGTTGGGTGCCCAGTCACTAGTGCTGGCTACACATCCCCCACTCCCACCCGCTGCAAGTGTGCAACATGGGAGTGCCAACTACTGGTGCTGCCAAACACCAAACTAACCTGGGGGTATCATATCCCCAGTGTCAGTACTTGTAATAGAAAACCAGATCCCCAGTGTCTTCTTTTTAGTTCTTGTAATGTAGAAATGGTCCATTGATGTCTGTTGCACTGCTGCTGCCATTTCCCTCCACCATCTGACCCTCCCACTCAGTACCCATCACCTCACACCCCATCCCCTTTATTTACCTACAGCATTCTAATGCCATAATCCTCTCTGTACCAGAGAAACATCCTCCTCCTCCTTCAGTGCTAGACCAGGAACTGAGGAAACCAGGTAAGTGTGGTTAATGTATTTCAATGTGTTTTGAACTTTTACTCAAAACACACACACACACACACACACACATATATACATATATATATATTTATATATATATATTATATGTAAAAAATATTATTAATGCATCAGTTAGGGTTCTTCTACAGTGAAAAAGTGAGGAAATTCGATTTTTGGGTTCCCTCCCCTTGCACCCCACCCCAGCCCACCTCCACCAACAGGCATCAGGGTGTGCGTTGGGGTCCTTGGGCCTAACTCTCACTCCATCACATGTGTAAACAAGTTGAGATGGTGCAGTGTAGGAGAATGGGGTGAGAGTTAGGGCCAAGGACCCCAATGCCAGTTGCTGGGGGCAGACTGGGCTGGGGTGCAATGGGTGGGAACCCTAAAATTGAATTTCCTCACTTTTTTCACTGTAGAAGAACCCTAAGTGATGCATTAACAAAGTTTTTTTGCATAGAATTTCCTTACTTTTTAAGAAAGAATAGAAAAGTAGAAAGTTAGGGCCCCGCGCTCCCACCAACTTGTAAGTGTCAGGCCACATTACACACCCAATGGCTAAAAAGTACATTCACAACAGCAAGGCCAGCCACCAAACAAATGTTAATGTAGTAGAACAATAGAAAACACTGTCCACAAAATGTAAACTGCGCAACACAATATATCCACAAAAAATATATTGTCTGACACATAAACGCCTCTATTATCATCTACAGGACATGGCATCAGCACCCTCCAAATTTCAAGTAAAAAGACAGAACCGTGTCCAAGATATGACATATCAAATTTTGAAATTTTCATTCGTCAGAGTGGCACAGTTCCGCACCTGTTGACATTTAACACACATAATGACTGAAAACTACATCCATGGCACTAAGGCTAGATATTCTATCAATTTCAAGCCACCTCCACAAGCAAAAAGCTGTCTGCAGAACGTGAACTGCACTACGCCATATCTGCACCAAAAAAAAATTTTTGACACAGAAACACTGTAACTTTCATCCACATGACATGCTGTCAACACCCTCCAAATTTCAAGTGAAAAGACCAAACCGTGTCCGAGATATAACATTTTAACGTATGAGATTTTCATTCGTCAGACTGGCACAGTTCCGCACCTGTTGACATTTAACACACACAATGACTGAAAACTACACCCATGACACTAAGGCTAGGTATCCTATCAATTTCAGGCCACCATCACAAACAAAACACTGTCCGCAACATGTAAAGTGCATCATGCAATATCTCCACAAAATAAATTGTCTCTGACACGTAAACACCATAATTCATATTTACAGGACATGCCATAAACACCCTCCACATTTCAAGAAGAAAGACCAAACCGTTTCCAAGATATTAAATGTTAAAGTTTGGTAAAATTTCCCTATCTATTCCATTACAAAAAATCTGGCCATCTTGTCCTGTCCTCACAATCAAAGAATCTCTCGATCAAAGAATTTGCAGGCTCATGATCAAAGAATTTGCAGGCTCATGAACAAAGAATAAAAACTTTTATAATTAACCAAATTGAAAGAACTGTAGTAAACCACCACCATGGTTCAACACAACTAAGCCCCCTGAGCCAAACTCACCCTCATTTGACTTCCTAGCACACCCCTGGGCTGAGAAAATAGATTTTTTTAATCTGGCCATCTTGTCCTACCCTCACAATGCACGATCGTGATCAAAGAATCTCACAATCAAAGAATTTGCAGGCTCGCAATCAAAGAATTTGCATGGTCACGGTCAAAGAATAAAAACTAGTGTAATTAACAAAATTTACACAATTGCGGTAATCCACTGCCATGCTTCATCAGAACAAAGCCCCCTGAGTAAAACCCACCCTCATTTGTCCTCCTAGGACACCCCTGAGCTGAGAAAATAGATGTTTTTATCTGGCCATCTCGTCCCTCGCTCGTGATGTACGATCGCGATCAAAGAATCTCGCAATCAAAGAATTTGCATGCTGGTGGTCAAAGAAATTGCTGCTCATGAACAAAGGCGAGAAGAGATAACCAGATTTAAAATAGTGTATTATGTGAGGGTGCCTATTAAGTTAAATAAAATTGGGTTTTGCTCAGAACAACTCTTCCACATGCAGGAAAATTGTAGTTTTATTATCCTGCAGTCTATTACCCAGCCCTCCCCATCATGTAGCAATAGAATGATGATTTCTCTTATCCCTGGTAGTCTAGTGGCTCCCCAATGGGTATCAGATAAATATCTTTATTATCCTTGGTTTTGGTGTCTCATGCTTTACGTATTTTTATCACATCTTGGTAGTTCAGTCCTCACCTCAGCTGTAGCCTTGCACCCTGTGTTCAGAGGTCCTCCCATCACACAACGCCCATTTAGCATATCTGTGTTCAGTGACCTCCCCCCACCTGCCTCGTGCCAATTGCCCAGCACCTCATTCCTTCCTCAGCTGCCCGCAGCCCACCCATCGGTCAGTCGCCGACTGTGCATTACCGTGCAGGCACCGAAAGAGGCACCCAGAACACTTCCCCAGCACCTGTTCCAATTGTCACAGGAATACACACAGTTGGCAGCTGGGCCATAGAGATGAGAGGGTGGCGCCAGCCAGTCGGCAGCCGGGGAAGGGTGGGGGTGCTGGGGTGGGTTGGCAGGGCAGGGTGGGGGGTGGGGTCCACTAGACTACCAGATATTGCTAAATTGACATTTATTTTATTATGATGGGAGGGGGGACCGCTAGACTACCAGGGATAGCAATATTAATTATAAAGAACTACAGATCCGGGGTGAGGGGGCACTAGACTACCAGGGATATAATTAAAAATATACATTAAGACACATGGGGGGGCACTAGACTACCACTGATAATAAATAAAGATATTTATCTGATACTCATTGGGGGGCCACTAGACTACCAGGGACAAGAGAAATCATTATCTACATTCTCATGATGAGGAGGGGGCCGCTAGACTACCAGAGATAATGAAAACTACAGTTTGTTTATACACATGTGGAAGAGCAAAGGCCTCTGAGCAAAACCCACCCTTATATTGCTTCATAGGGCACCCCTGGGCTGCAAAAAGCTATTTTTAAATCTGTCCATCTCATCCCTCGCTCACGATGCACGATCGCGATCAAAGATTCTCGCGATCAAAGAATTTGTCGGCTCGCGATCAAAGATCGTTAGCGAGCCGCAAATGAAGAATTTAAAAGCTAATAACTCTATTTTTGGGCCATTTTAGATGGAACCAATGCCATGGCTCGATAGATCGGTGTCCCCTGAGAAAAAAAACATTGAAGTTTTACTTCAGAAGTGACTCCTGAGCCGAGATATTTGTGTTTGTGCGATCGGATAACTGAAAACAAGATGGTGGACCTCGCAGTCAAAGAATTTTTGAAGTTCCTCGGGGATAAAGATTCTTGAACCATGAGCCTGCAAATTCTTTGATCGCCAGATGGGACGAGATGGCCAGATCCCCATTCTTTGATGGCAAGATATACATATACATTTTCCCATTGACTTATAATAGGAACTTAAAAGCACCATAACTTTTGAATGCCTTAATATTTTTTCACCAAACAAAAAGCGGCATGTTCAGCCACCAAAGCTCTTTCAACTGAGCCATCTCTCAGAGCAGCACACCACACAACGGCCATGCAGTATCACATTCAGAATGCCAAAAGGTGCCTCCAAAAATTGATAATTTTGCATTTTTCAGCGCTTTTGTACACAAAGACCGGCACTCCGACCAAAGCACAATTTGGCAGATCAAGAGATCTACCATGCCCCAATGTTCATACCACATTTCAGGCAAATCCATTAAATGGGTCCAAAGTTATTAACGCCCAAACTTTTGACTTTAGTATTTAACTGACCGCTCACTTAATTATAGTATGCTGACTGCGGCACTATAATGTATTTGTGTGTGTATATATATATATATATATATATATATATATATATATAGATATAGATATAGATATAGATATAGATATAGATATAGATATATATTTTTTTATTCAAATTTTCAGCATGTCCTTTTTAGGACCCCACCACATGAACATGGTAGGTGAAATTTTTCAAATCTGACCCAAAAGGGGATTTTTCAGTTACTCTACAACATAGCTTTTCCAGTGAGATTTGAAAATGTTCACCTACAAGGTTCAAGAAGTGAGGTCATAAGATGCCTACGTTGAAAATTTGGGGTCAAATGTTGAAAAACAACAACATTATTAAGGTACATTGACATTTTTTAATGATTGCTCATTAACATTGGTCATTTTTAGTATTTTGACCCCAAAATTTTAAACATTGTCATTCCTTCACATTACCTCATGAACATGACAGGCTGCCATTTTTCAAATGCTGGCCAAAATGTGTTTTTGCACTTGTGGTGTGAAATGACATTTCAGCCAATATTTTATAAATTACATCTGCCATGTTCAGAAGGGGGGGGTCATAAAAAGACTATGTTGAAAATTTGGGGACACAATGTGACAAAAAATGTTTATGAAGAAACACTGATTACAGGGATTTTAGTTAGCCCTGTGGGGACCATGTTGCCTTCCTGTGCCAGTGACTTGAGTTTGGGTGTTAACTCAGTAAGCTGGCTAAATACTTTGAGTCTAGAAGGAAGGCGTTGAGACTTGTGACACTGGCCCCAGCCTGGGGAGGAAAAGAGCAGTGTTCTGACACACAGAGAACACCCTGTAATGGGCCAGAGAGCCTTCCATCAGAAGGTGTGAATGGGCATGTCAAGGCCTGATGGGCTCATACACTGTGTTACATAGAAACATAGAAACATTGACTTTGATGGCAGATAAGGACTGCTTGGTCCACCTAGTCTGCCCATTTTTCTACTTATTTGATAAGCTGCAGATCATAGTTAACCAACAGCCTGCTTCTTCCTACCCCCCCACCAGAATTGCCTTATGTTTATCCCATGCATTCTTGAACTCCCCCACTGTTTTTGACCCCATGACCTCCTCAGGAATTCCATTCCATGCGTCCCCCACCCTCTCCATGAAAACATACTTCCTCACATTGTTCCTGAACCATTCCTCCTCTATCTTCAAAATGTGCCCCCTTGTTCTTGCACATCTCTTTTGCCTTAAAGATGCTACCCTCTTGGACTTTGTTGATTCCCTTAATGTAATTGAAAGTTTCTATCATGTTCCCCCTCTCCCTCCTTTCCTCAAGGGTATACATATTAAGCTCATTTAGTCTCTCTTCATATGGCTTCTGGTGCAAACCCTGCTCCATTTTAGTTGCCCTCCTCTGAACTGCCTCGATCCTGTCTATGTCCTTGCAGAGATGGGGTTTCCAGAACTGCATGCAGTACTCCAGATGAGATCTCACCAAGTGTCCGTAGAGAGGGATAACAACTTCCAGTTTTTTACTGGTGATGCCTCTCCCTATGCATCCCAGTATCTACCCAGTCCTCCTTACTGCCTTCTCACATAGCTTGCCTACCTTTAGGTAACCTGATATGACTATCCCCAGGTCCCTTTCCATTTTTTTGTTGTTAGTACCCCCTCCCCTCATTGTGTACTCTTCCCCTAGGTTTTCATTTCCCATGTGAATTACTTTGTGTTGGGGGATGAGAGGCAGCAAGAACAATGGGGAAAGAGTACCTGGCAGGATGAATGTTAGGTCACTGCAGAATAACACCATTGACAGACCCCAACTGCTGTTAGCCACCCAGCCCTGTCATCTTCCATCTTGGGAACTTACATTGTACCTTTGATACCCCCAGAGATCCCCCATGATGGGTATAGGAAGGGAGGGACACATGGCTCCTTGACTGCCCACCAATTTGCAGACCATTGCCCTGTTGGTGTTGCATGGCATGCTTAACTTGGTAGCTTCATCCTACCCTTGTGCCACTTGATGAGCAGGGCAACTTAACTCCCCGAAAGGACTGTAGTGCCAGGGACACTGAATCCTGTCAACATCCCACATGATGGCCTCAACATGGGATAAATCCATTCTCAAACCCAGGTTACTGCTGTTGTAATGGTATCTATCCCCCAGACAAACCCCCTTTACCCCCCAAAAAAATACAGTCTGTTTTTTCCATCCAACATAGCAGATTGGTATTTTTATCACACATACTAATCCATTTACCACTTTATGTCTACAGGTCCAGTGGAATGATGAAGACAGCACAACACGACAACAGGCCTGGCATTGGAGGACACGGACCATGTGTATTAGACAAGTACTGTTTTATGTTCAAATTACCTTGCCAGTCTCAGTTACTAAAGAGCTGCAGACCCTTTGTGACTCCATTGCTTTTCTTATTTTACAGGTACGACAGGATGTTCCCATAAGCTGCCCAACCATCATCCCACAGCACAGGGTCATAATATCGCATGACATTATGCTGCATGGCAACACCGCACTGCCAATACAGCACGATTTTGCCATGTGGCATATCTCTGTTATCTGTGGGGTGCTCCAACCCCCACATCCCCCATTATGAGGGGCTGCACACCCCGAACCCCCCCAATATAGATTCTCAACTCTGGGGGGGGTTCAAGTTGGGGATCACACAAAGTAAACAAAAAAATAAAAGTTTCTGGGACTGAGAATCAAACTCAGTCCCAGAAGCACTGCCTGGATTCCCTGCTGCTGTGGCTCAGTCTGTTGAGCCACAACAGCTGGTCAGTGGAACCCACTTTCAACAGAGGTCTTATCCTCTGCCTGGGAGAGTGAGAATGGTGCTATACCGCGTGCAGCAGTATATGCGGTATTTCACCATTTGCTCACTGGTGCAGCGCTGTACTGGGTATGCCATAATGTCGTACGCTATTAAGCATGCGACATTATGACCCAGTACGTCATCCCACAATCTCCAGTTCCCAAGTAAGAAGTATTTTCTTTTAGTACTGTATCTAAGCTAGGATGGTACAGTTTAAAAGTGCAACTTCAAGTATTAGGACACTGTTGTCTTTCTCTTTTATTTGGTTGGTGAAGTAGGGCTATAAATATATCCACAATTCTGTTTATTTCATTTTGCTCAGGTCCCAAATGGGCCTGCATACATGAAGACACAATTCAACTATCTCAGAAAGAGGACAAATTCATTGCAAAAATAAACTATACTAATGCAGATATTAGGGTTGAAGAAGAAAAAGCACACACAGTAGGGAAATGCAAAAAACATTAGGGTTTTGGAGCTCTGAAATTTTGGCAAATTAGTGGTGGGGGTGCTTCTTGGAGTTGTCAACCCTAATGCCCACCCTCTTTAATGAGGAATCAAGGTCAGATGTGATCTCATTTCTTCATGCGGGGTCCCCAGGTCTGTGTGAAGAAAGCTATGACTAATTCAAGAGGTAAGATGCAGCAAGATGTAACCAGCCGTGCTTCTCTTCTTCCAAAGAGTGTATCAGTATGAGGCACTGGCTTGGAGCTGTACCTTGTGTTTTGGACAGGAGGCTACAAGCTGTTGGAGGGGAGAAGGATATTATGGTTGACAACCCCAAGGAATGCCCTATCACTGATTTATCAAGATTCCGGAGACCCAAAACCCTAATTTCATTACTTTTTCCTACTTTGTGCGCTTTGCTTTCTCCAACCCTAATATCTGCATTTATGTAGTTTTTTTCCCAATGAATACCTATTTTTATGCACTAGGCAAGGACATTGTGAGATAGTTTTATTTTGTTTTATTGTTTGCCATTTTTTGTTTTGTGTGAAGTTTAGGGGTTTCTTTTGTAAAATAGTGGCTTTGCGCTTCTTTTCTGTGGTGGTTGCTATGGCATTGTTATAGCCACAACATCTGCCATCCCCGTTGATTGGTGGAGTGAGTGTCTTTTGAAAAAATTGCTGAAACCTGGCAGACTCACTTAGAGGATGCAGCCAACTGTGTGGAGTGAGTGAGGCTAGATGTTTTCGAGTTTATGGGGCACTACAAGCTCTCTTCAGTGGCAGAATTAACTTAGTTGTGTTTTTTGTATTTTCCTTTTTAATTGCCTGATTTTGTACCAGTAGGATCGGAACAAAAGAGTGGATAACAGTTTAGTGAGGAGGAGCAGCTAAGATCCTGAAAGCAGTGTTTGTGGCTGGAAGATACAAGAAAGAATGGCCATATGTTGAGAGGACATGCTGTGCAACTGGATTTATGTAAAAAAAAAATTATTTTTGTTGCTTGCTGCTCATTAACTGAAGGTGCTGTGTGCTCAGTCAGTTTCTGTGTGACCTGAGTTGTTCGGGGCTATGAAGACTGCCAAATAAGGTAGAAGAGTAAGCTACAAGGTGAAAAAAAAGAAAAAAAATTAATAATGTTAGGGTGTTGGGTGGCTGGTTAAGCAATGTCACTGAAGTAATTTAACATTTGGGAGAATGTTGACAGGCATGAGGACGGGTGGGCAGATGTCAGAAACTAAAAGCTGCTAGAGGAGTGTGACGGAAAGTGCAGAGCTTTGCTAGAACAAGCAGTTGTTCTTTTTTGTTTTTATAACCTGCTCTGCTCTGTTTGGCTTTTGGATGGTGGTGAGAGGGTTTTGAAACAAAAAATTGATTTGGCAACTGGGCAGTTATTTGGTGAGAGAGGGAAACTGAAACTACTGTTTGTACTGGAAGTAGTGCTGGTGGGTAGATGGGAGGTGTGACTATGGTGTGACGTATCTACTATGTGCATAAATCTGTGATGATATGTCCACTATGTGTATAAATGTGAGATTTCACATTTATACACATAGCAGCTCAGATACACAAATTTATCATATAGCATATATGTCCACATATATTGCATAAACGAAATATGCAGGGGGGACCTTGTGTGATACATGATTTATTTTAGCTAGGGATTGTTTGTCTCTTTGTTACTTCATAATTCATGGCTTACACCACTGTGAGGTTACCAGGTCAAACAGCAAGTGTGTAAATAAATCATGTATCACACAGATCTTCCCGGATTTCTCATATGCTGTATAGGTATATATTTATTGCAAAACAATTATGTTAATGCACCAGATAGGATTCAACGTAATCACACAAAAATAAGGAAATGTGACATTAGGGTTTCCAACCCTAATTCCTCAGCCCTACAAGCAATAAAAGGACAAGACTGCACATGCAACTGCAGACAGACATCATCAGGTAAGACAAGTAACATACAGCTGTTTCCAGATGACACAAATGCAGTAGCAATGATGTGCTAACATCATGGATTTGTATCTATGGCATGCAAACTGCAAGACATACACACTCCTTTCTGCCTGCAGATAGAAATCCATGATACTCAAATCACAACAGCACTTCTGTCTGTAGAAGCACAGGGCCCTGCAGCCACAGGGTACCAGGGGCCCGATTCCAGGATGGCTTACGCTGGCGCAAGCTGAGTTACTCCAAACCCCATGGTGTAACTCACAACCTGCGCCATGCATTATGCAAGGTGCAATTCTGAAATGAGCCTTGTGCCATGCCCTCTGTGGGTTACACCAGATGTGGGATACACCACCCACTACACTGCAATCTCTCAATGACATGGTGCAAGGGTGGGTTATGGCAGCAACTGTGCTCTATTCCAAAAGGGCAGCTGCTGTAACCCACTTACACTATTCCAGGAGCTGCAATGGTGCAGTTGAGTTAGAATATCTTGAAGATGCTCTAAGGGGATCTGTCAGTGCCATCCAATGGATGCCCACTCTGCAGCACTGTGGCAAAGGTCCTGTTGTGTTCCCTGGGTCCCCATGAACATGTCCATGCCCCCCAACCCCCAAATGTTGGGGGCCCCCGGGGTTCCATTTTCCAAAGTGCCCCCAGGACTCCTGTGCCACCTGTCCAGCCCCACCCCATGCCACCTGGTGCTTTTTTTTTTTTTTTGAAATTCAAAATTTTATTGTGACAGAATCTCATATCAAATGTAGTACACATAATAATAAAACAAAACAAATCCATTATGTTCTATCCAAACAGATGACAGAAATAGATTCAGGTCACAAATTTTCTCTCCCCAACCATCAACACTAACAAAACCACCCCTCTCCACCCTAACCCATCCCTCCCACTACAGCAACCCCTTAAGGAAGATCTGCTCACCCACCATCATCCCTCCTCCTGCTTTACTCAGTTTGGCTACACCTGGGAAGGTATAGCTCATGAAAGCTACTCCAAATCTTTCAAATATATGAAACCTATTGTCCCTTCCCCTCCCCATTTTTCCATATTTAAATTAGACAACATCTCCTCCAACCATTCCGTATACGTAATTGGGGAGTCAGTCATCCAATGTCGCAAAACTACCTTTTTAAGTGAGCCTGAGATCAGAGCCATGTAGAACCTATGCTCCCTATACATGATGCCAGAATAATCCCCTATCAAACATATATCAGGTGTAAAATACTGTTCAATACCCAACAGTGGATCTGTCCTCTGCTTAATCTGCATCCACAATTGCTTTATCGGTGGGCACTCCCAAAAAATATGATGCAAGTCTCCCACCGCCTGACGGCACCAGAAACAATTTTGGTCCGGCCTGCTACCCACCTTAAACAACTTGGAGGGAGTCCAGAATAAGTTATTCAAGAAGTGAAACTGCATCACCCTCAACCTGTCCTGTCTAACATATTTGTACGTATGCCTCCAGACGGCCTCCCAGTCCCGCTCTTGCTCCCCCAAACAGTTAGTCCAATATCTCGGTATGTGATCCGAATCCTTAAGCATTTGGTCGAGAAGTTTCTTATATACTCTAGAGACCGCATGTGGTTCCCACACAACTTGAGCTAATGACTCAAACCAGATCCCGTCTACACGCCCCTCTCATAGGTTGATCCCCACTTGCGTCAATAAGTGAGTAAGTTGGTATAATTTAAAGACTTGCTAACATCTATATTGTACCGCCAGGATCTCCCTAATTGGGACTGTGCGATTCTCTTCCATTAAGTCCTCAATTCGCAATCCTTCGAGTTGGGGAATCCACCTACCCGAAATCATTTTCCCCCCAATCCTCAAATTTGAATTTTGACATACTGGTTGGTGCTTGTCCCTACCTGGGGCATAACCGAGCTTTCCACAAATCTGCCTATGAATACACAAAAATTTTACTATAGGATTATTAACCAGCCTAGGGGGTAATCTCCTGGGGGTGGAATAGAGCAATGCAATCGGATCCAATCCTACCTCCCTAATCACCTCAATCTCTAATCTAACCCATGAGGGAACATAGGGCAGAGAGTCGAGTTTGCTGACGGGAACCATCCATTTCAAGTATTTGCACAGACTACTTGCCCAATAATATAACCCAAATGTGGAAGTCTCAAACCCGCTTTCTCCTGGGAGCCGCCATCTTATTATAATCCTCAGGGCCTTTTTCCTCTCCAGATGAAGTCAGAGATCAATACTGCAAATCTCTAAACCATCTTTGGGGTAGAAAACATTGAGCATATTAAGTGGATAAAAATCCTAGGCAGGATATTCATTTTAACTATGCTAATCCACTGAGAGAGAAGCGGCAATCGCTCCACCTTTGCAAATCCTGCTTAATAATATTCCTAATGGCATTCAGATTAAGATTGACTAATTTCTGATCCAATCTGGCCAAGTAAATACCCAGGTATTTCAGCATATGCGGAGTCCATTGCATACCCATTTCCAACACCTCCGACCTGCACACTCTCATATTCAAAGGGAAAATTTGGGTTTTCCCCACATTAATCCTGTAGTTAGACAATCTACTATATTCTCCAATAATTTCCAGCACTGCTCGGATTGAGCTACTTGGCTGAACAACATGCAACAAAATGTCATCCGCATATGCTGAAACTTTGAGCTCCTGTGATCCGATTCTAATACCCATAATCCTAGAGTCTAATCTCATTCTAGTGAGAAGAGGCTCTAGATATAAGTTGAATAAAAGGGGCGATGGGGACAACCCTGCCTTTTACCAGAATTAAGTAGAAAACTTGCGAAAATACACCATTACAGTATATTTTGCTTTTGGATCCCTATATAAGGCAAACACAAACTTGATGAACTGGGCGGAAAACCAAATTTTTCCATAGTAATAGCTAAAACTTCCAATCCACTCTGTCAAATGCCTTCTCCGCATCCACTGACATCAATACACATGGAGATTTACAATCCTTGGAGATGGAGAAGACATGAGACAATTTCACAGAGTGGTCCGGCCAACCTGCCCTTCATAAACCAACCTGATCATGGTGAACTAGCCTGGGCATGACCCTGGACAACCTTGAAGCTAAAATCTTCGCCAAAATCTTGATGTCGAGTTACTTAAGGAGATGGGTCTATAACTTGTAACTTTATCTAACTCCTTCCCTTCTTTCGGAATAAGCACTATCAGGGCTTCAAGTAAATAATCATCTACTTTGTCCTGGGTCAAAATACTCTGAAATAATCTGTTTAAACCGGGACATAGCAGGTGCATAAAACATTTGTAAAATTAGGTGTAAAACCATCCGGACCAGGGCCTACGTTGGCAAAGTTAATTGCCTCCAAAATCTCTTCTTCGAGATAGGAGTGAAAGCTCTCTCCTTTGACCTTCTGATGCCGGGGAGACTACAGGCAGATAAGAGTCCTCTACTTCTAGCTGACTAGGTCTAGGGGTCATTGGGCTGTATAAAGCCTTGTAGTAGTCTTCAAATTCCTTAACAATTTCCATAGGTGATGTTTTAACCGTCCCATCAACACTAGACGTGATACTCTGGATTATCCTAGATGCCTCCACCGCCCTTAACCTCATCGCTAAAAGCCTACCTGATTTCTCTCCCTGGTTCAGATACAGGGCCTTGGTTTTCAGAATCGCGTATTCTGCCCTCTCCCCAAGAATCCCTTCATATTCATGACGTAGTTTAATTAATAGCTCCCTAGTCTCCTCTGGTGTATTCTTTGACAGATCTTTCTCTGTGTCCCTAATTCGTGCCAACAAAGATCTATCCCTTTCCTCCCTCTTCTTCTTTCTTACCACCGCCAACTTAATGAACTCCCCTCTTAACACACACTTTAGAGCACACCACCATAAATCTCCCCTACTAGTTAAATGACTATTCTCCATTTCATACTGTTCAATCCGACGTCCGATATACTCCCTTATTTCTGCAGAGCGTAGTATTTGATTGTTCAACTTCCAAGTAGTCTGTCTGGGAATATTAGAAGTCAAATTGAGGGAGCAGCGAACCATGGAATGATCAGAGAAAATTCCAGGAGTAATATTACAGTTCACCAGTCCTGTCAACAACCCTCTACTCACCAAAAAGTAATCTATCCTCGATCTGGACTTATGGACCTCTGATAAAAATGTATATTCCCTACATGAAGGGTTCAAGACCCTCCATGGGTCACATAGTCCTAAGTTATCTACCAATTCCCTAATAGCTCTCTGAGCTGGCGATAGACCCTTAATTAACTACCATCCTTATCCAAATCTGGAGTAAATGGCAAGTTCCAATCCCCACCCAACACCATCGGATGCTGAATAAGCGGACTTAAGGTATTTAGTAAATCCACAAAAACCCAGGGAATCTGCATTGGGCCCATAAATACTTCCAACACAATTCTGATTTGGTTCAAAGCCTACCACAATAATATAGCGGCCTGCAGATCTACTAATTGCTTCTCACACAACGCACATTCCTATGTAATAAAGCGCTACCCTCTACCGCTGTACTGAATCCAGCCCCAAATATCTGACCAACAAACTGACATCTAAGTGTGCTTAGCTCTTTATCAAGCAGATGTGTCTCTTGTAAACATATTATCTGTCCCTTTAATAATTGTAAATGCTTTAATATTTTATATCTCTTTATTTTTTGCCTGACTCCCTTAATGTTCCACGTACAAAACTCAAAAGGACTACCCATTCACCAGGTAATCCACGTACCATCTTCTAATTACCTTCTCGGTTACACCAAACTCCATCTCAGGCCAACCTTCTGGGTGAGCAGATCTTCCCAAACCTATCTCATCTAACCCCTTACTATAACCCACCCCCTTCCCTCCCTGCCTAACCCTTCGAATAATCCCCATAAAAGACCAGATACCTACAACCATAATTAGTACAACCAAAGACTTCCCCCTCAATCGCCCACCTTCCCAACACCCCTCACCCCCCCCCTCCCTCCTAAAACACTTTGGTCCATGATATCCATGGCTCCACTAACTAACCCTTCCTCCAACCCCCAGCACATCATTAACTACTTAGCCCATTCTAACCAGAGCCTATATAAAAGCCTATATTTACATTCAGTCCTCTACACACGGCATAAGCCAATTATTTCTTTCCCAAAACTCTTTTCATAATTGAGTCTCCTATCCCCAACCCCCAATACACACAATATTTCCCCAAAATCAACACGATCAATTATGCATTAAGCACTTTAAACAACCTCCATGAGGTCATGCAGTAACTTCACACTTTCTATGAGAGCGGAGAAAAAAAAAAAAAAAAAAAGGGGGCGAAGGGGGGGGGGAATGGAAAAATATTCTTTTCCACAGAGATTTCAACAGAAATAGTCCATTGCTCCAAAAAGCATATGTACTCCGTATGGGACGTTACTGGCATCCATTTCCAATAGCTATTTCCCAAAAGTTTATAACCTGGACCAGAACCCAGCTGTAACTCCTCAGTCCATTTTGAAAACAGCATCGGAGGTATGAATTTCCCAAAACCCAGATGGACACTCCAGCTCCTTCCCTCCAACGAGATGCATCCTCATCACAGCCGACTGTCCGACGAAACCAGAAAACAACCAGCATCAAGGGTAATAATAAGATGCCCTCGCTCCTCACATGAAGGCCCCCACGAACAGTAAAAGCAGATTGCAGCAAGAAACCTGTGCACTCTTCCCCATAGCCAATTCCAGTCTGGATTCGCTAACCTCCATTACACAGGGGGCCCTTCCCACACAAGAGAGGTGCTTCATACTGTTCACCGGAGGCCCTTAGTGCGCTCAGCCAGATTGCCTTTCCAGAGTTCAAAACCCCCATCCCCAACTCGCGAGGAGGAACTTGCTCATCTTTAAGTCCAGATCCCATATACAGCACTCACTTTTCATCCTCCTCAGATAAAAATAAAGAAGTAACCAGGGCAGAATCAATGATCCCTATCAGACGAGAGATCACATATCATTCAAACAAACCCAGAGAACAGGAACCAAATACGGTCAGGCACTCACCCCTTCCGAGTCCCAGGGGCTATTTGAAAAGATCCGGGAGGGTAGTAGCCAAGCCTTTACTCGCTGCAGGTGCATCTTCAAACGTAGACCACTGACCATTCAGCAGTACCTGTAGTCTCGCCGGATAAAGAACTTTAAACCTGATGCCTGCCGGAATCAATTTTGAAACGATGGTGGTATTCCGCCTCCTTGTCTCACTGCTACTGGTAGATCTTGAGTGATCCTGATGGGAGTCCCCTTCCACTTCAGCTCCCTGATCTCTTTGGCCTTCATGAGCACAAATTGACGTTCCTGGTAGTTCAACAAATGAACTATAAATACACACGCGGGGGCACCCGATGCTGGAGCTGCACGCAACGCCCGATGAGCCCGCTCGATTATGAACTTGTCGCCGAAGGGCGTCGGGCCTACCAGCTCCTTGAAGAAACTCTGGGCAAAGAGGATCGGATCGGGTCCTTCGTCATGCTCCGGGAGGCCAATAACTACCAAATTGTTCCTCCGACTCCAACCCTCTAAATCTTCGATCTTCGCCTCCATCCTGGATATCTTCTGTCTTAAGCTAATTAATTCCGGCTCCTGCTTCAAGACCCTTTTCTCCAAAGAGGAGACCTTCACTTCTGTGTCCCCTGTGCACCGTGCTAAATCTTCCAGAGCCAGAGTGACTGCTTTCAGCTCTTCTGTTACCGTGCATAACTCCGCACTGAAGGGCTTAAATTCCGCCAGGAATTGCGCTAGGGTCAGAGGCTCATTTTCTGGAATGGAGCTGTTATTTTTGGGGCTTTCACCTTCCGTTGCGACTCTCGCTTTTTTGGCTGGCCTTAGCGGTGACACTGGCGGTGTGTGTGAGTACTCCTTCTCATTTCCACCTCCATATGCCCAATTCGCCACTAGAACAATTCGAATAACTTATAGACTCTGCTGAATTCAATATAAAGTCACAAATACCTCCAAAATCAATAATATATAACTTTTATGCCGACAGGAGGCTGGAGGTGAAGGATCAGACTGCACTCACAGAGCTGGCATCATGTGACTCCCCCCACCTGGTGCTTGCCGTGGTGTTCCAGGGCAGGGGGCTATGGGGGCAGTCTGCAGCAGGGCATGACTTGTGGCATGCAGTGTACTTGCACCATGCCTGTAGCACATGCCTAAACCTCCTGCAAGTCACAGATCACAGGTGCTGGGACTCTGCCACTCTTGTAATATGGTGCAGGGTCCATGGCATAGTGGTGAATGTCACAATTTGCATACACCTGCAAGTTGAGACATTCCTCTGGGAATCAGCCCCCAGGTCAATATGTTGAGCAGAGAATGTCATAGGCAAAACCGAGCGGCATAAACAGTGTGTGAAAAAACAGCTATGGGGGCAAAATACCACATGGAAAAAATGGTGACGGAGCAGCAGCATACCAGTGTAGCTGTGGGCTGGGAGGCAGTGATGCAGAGGATAAGACCACTGCAGAGGGTGGCAGTCCTCTGAGCAGCTGCCAGGGCACAGAGGTTAGAGTCATTATCAGCAGTTGAAGGCAGTGGGGCATCTGTGGACCTGGGCTCATGTCCCATTCCTAGATTGCCTATATGTTTTTTTGTTTTATCTTTTTTAACTGTTGTGTGGTTGAAAATTCTCCCCCCACCTAGGTTTCTCCCATCCCAGAGTTGGCTCCTCCCAGAGGTGGTTATTTTAATGTGGGGGGGTTCAGGATGCTCAGTCCCCCATAATGGGGGGGTGCAGAGGGCAGAGCCCCCTCAAAAAGTGATGTTTTGCATGTGGTGTTCAATATTATTACCTCTCAGTGTTTTTACCGAGTGCTGCCGATGTTTACACTGTATTGACAGCACGGTAAGCTGCCACACTGTTTTTGACCATGACATATTAACCTCATGCCCAGCCACAGATATAAATCCATGATACCCAAATTACAACAGTTCTTCTGTTCGCAGGGCCAGGACTTCTTTAGCCACAGGTAGTCATTCATTCTGTAAGTCATACACACACATACACATCTGGCTGCAAAAGCACAAGTCCCTGAGGTGATACACACTGACTTCTGCAGCCATAGATAGAAATGCATGATACCGAAATTGCAACACTACTTTTACAGTCACAGGTGTAAGACATCCACACTAACTTCTGTCTGCAGAAGTGTAGACCCCTGTGGGGCCTGCAGTTCTGCATCTATAGATAGAAAACCATGATGCCCAAATTGCAACTTTTATTCTGTTTGTAGAAGCGCAGGCCCTTGTGGTGCCAGGGTTTCTGTGGTGACAGGTACTCATGTACACTACAAACCATGCATGCACTTCTGGCTGCAAAAGCACTGGCCCTTGTTCTGCCTGCGCTTCTGCATCTGCATATACAAATCCACAAAGGTAACACATTAGTACTGCTCCACCTCTTCTTCCCTTTTTTGGCCCTGCATTATTCCATACCTTTTTCCTCCCTACCACATTAATACATCTTTATCATCACCCCACTACCTACAGCACCTCTTCCTTCCTACTCTCCTCCACCCCTTCTTTCCCCTACCCTCCTCCCCCTTTATTCCACTTTGACTACATAGCTATTCTTCCCTTTCCCTCCTATCTAGCCCCATCCTACCCCCACCTCTACTTGCCTTCTCCCTCCCCACACTTTCCTCCTCCCTCCCCTGTCCCTCTCTACTGGTATGAGATCTTCTTTCTTTGATTCAGGCACAATCCAATTATCTGCCTATGTTGTTAGTTGTACAATTCTCCTTTTTAAATAAAAATCCTCATGGTATGTTACCATAACCTAGTGAAACGTTAGACTTTGTTTTGACTCTGCACCATGCACATGCTTAGAATGTCTAACTATTGTTATAATTTATGCCTGAAGACATTTTTCAATTGTTTCTTGCTGTATCTGTATCTATGGAACATATCTGTATTCTCGTTTGTGTCATACTTGATGTGGAACCTATGAAAGAGCTTTCTGCTCAAAGGTGTTAATCCAAGATTTCAATAAATAAATACATGTGTATCATCAAGAAATTGTTGTATGTTGTTTGTCTTACCTGATGATGGCTGTCTATGGTAGCTTGTGTGGAAGTGTACTTTTGCTTCTTGGGGAGAGTGGGAGTTAAGGTTGGAAACTCTAACACCAAATTTTTCTATTTTTGTGGGATTAAGTTGAACCCTAAGTAGTGTTGTGAGAAATGCAAAAATTTCACTGCACTAAATATTTTGCATAATTCCCTCATTACATGACATTTTTCACTTAGGCAAAATGAAATTTCGCCGGGGTTGCAGTTTTGCTTAACTGTAAAATTTTGCCAGTTTCACTGTATTATCAATTTTGCCTGTGAAATTATGCTCAGAAGGTGAAAATTGCAATACGTAATTGGTAAATAGATGAAATGCCACATGCAGGCTGTTTCTAGCACAGTGTCTGTTGAGTCTGAAAGCAGTTTAGTGTGGTGCATCATGGCCAATAAACCCTTTAAAAAACTCTTCAGCCCAGATATTCAAAAGGGTTGCATGTGGCGCAAAAGTGTTGCACCATGCACAACCCACTGATGCGCCCTGGCATGATATTCAAAAGGGAAAAGTGCGTGGCACAAATCCTGATGTGCCGGAGCACATCAGTAATGTATGCAGGTGCAGGTGGGGGGGGTGTGCCCATGCATACCCTGCACAGCCCGATATTCAGCCCAGAATGTGTAGAGCCATGCATGCGCAGCCCCTACCTGTGCCAGCACAAAGTTGATCCAAAAAAAAGGAACAACTGATGGCTACCCACATGTGAGCTGCTGCATTGCAGGGCACAACACGGCAGCTGCCACCTGTGGGTAGCCACCCGAGCTCTGGCTGCACCTGGTGGGTGCCCCCCTTGCCAGGTGTGGGCATTTGTAAAAAAATAAGAAATCTGTCCAATATCTCCTAGTGGTCCGCTGGACTGCTGTCTGCCCAATCGCGGCCATTTGTAATATAATAAAGATTAATGTCCAATATCCCTGGTGGTCCAGTGGACCGCTGTCTGCCTGATCGTGGGCATTTGTAATATAATAAAGATTAATGTATAATATCCCTGGTGGTCCAGTGGACCACTGTCTGCCCGATCGTGGGCATTTGTAATATAATAAAGATTAATGTCCAATATCCCTGGTGGTCCAGTGGACCGCTGTCTGCCCGATCGAAGGCATTTGTAATATAATAAATATTAATATCCAATATCCCTGGTGGTCTACCGGTACCCCCCTCCCCACCTGCCCACTGTACCCTGCCCTCCCCTGGTCAGTCAGCGGGTGGCAGCACCCACCGCCTGCTGCCCGCCACCCACCGACTGACATTGTAGGTAGGACTGCGCCCATTGATTCACAGTGGCAGGCCAATGGGCATGCAGCTATACTGTACCCACATTCCAGATATGTGAATGGATCCATTCACATATCTGGAATGTTGTAACTCATATGGCTGCATGCCCATGCCTCACGCTATTGGACCAATAAGCTCTGTACAGTGTCGAGATGCGCGCAGCACGAGCGGGTGAGGGTGCTGCCGCTGCCAGCTGACGGGGAGGGCGGGGTGGTGAGGCACAGTGGGTGGGTGTGAGAGGGTATTGCTAGACCACCAGGGATATTGGGCATTAATCTTTATTATATTACAAATGCCCGCGATCGGGCAGACAGCATCCACTGGACCACCAGGGATATTGGACATTAATCTTTATTATATTACAAATGCCTGCGATCGGGCAGACAGTGGTCCACTGGACCACCAGGAATATTGGACATTAATCTTTATTACATTACAAATGCCGGATCGGGCAGACAGCAGTCCACTGGACCACCAGGGATATTGGACATAATTCTTCTTTTTTTTTTAATACAAATGCCCATGATCGGGCAGACAGCGGTCCACTGGACCACCAGGGATATTGGACATATTTTTCTTTTATTACAAATGCCCACGATTGGGCAGACAGCGGTCCACTGGACCACTAGGGATTTATGCTTTTCCTTTTTTTACTGCAGCCCACGATCGGGCTGTGGAGCACATTGCCAGCTACAGGGGGCTTCGGTCCCTGATGGCTGCTGCCTGGCAGGGTGCCAGGTGCAAGTCGTCAGGGATCAGTGCACCTGCATGCAAATGGGGCCATAATGACATGTAAATGGCCCCATTTGTGCCTTGCATACATTATGGCCCCATTTTCATGTCAAGTTTTGAATATCACAGTTGCTGTGCATAGCACAATGGAACTTGCGCTAAAATACATCCCCATGCTCCACTCTGGCCACTTGCACTGGTGCAGTGCCACTGTGCCATGCACACTGCGGGTGGCCAGGGTGCCATATTCAACAATGCTGTGCCATGGTGCAGCTCCACTGAACATTGCCCAGTCCACACCCCTGCACAGCCAAGTTGTACTGCACCCAAGCTTGCACCACAGCCTGGCGCAGTTTGAATATCTGGACCCTTATATCTTTTTTTTTGAGAGCTAATTGCTCCCAAAATACTATACAGTTAGTTCCTAGTGCTGCTAGTGAACATTTTCTTCTGTTTTGGATCTTTGGATACTACGTAGTTTAACTTAGGTAGTGTTTTCAAGTTGTTCTGTGTCTGTGAAAGAGCTGAGGTGGGGGAGGGAAGACTGTGTGGTGTATGTGTCTGAAGGCAGATCAGGCTAGATCCTAATATTTGACAGATTTCTCACAAGTTGTGGGTGAGATTCTGTTATTTCTTTTAAGTCTTTATATTTTTGTTGGTGTGCTATTTATTAGTAATATTTTTCTTACATATTAACAGTTTTTTTGTCACTTTATCTGAACAGATACTCATTCTGAGTTGTCCTATTCCTGTTACCCTTTCTTTAATCACTCTTGTACTTTTTTAGTTGTATTGGAAGTACTTGTAGTTGAATGACCATTTGTCCATATCCAGGTACACTACTTTGGTGAATTGCTCACAGAATTTAATAGTGTGAGCTAGCCTCTGCATTGAGGCATTCCTGTTTTTCTGTTTAATTTACTTACCAGTTCCCTGTTACACCATTGTTGTTTAATACCTGACCTGTACTATACTAAAAATGACATAGTTTTCAAGAGAGTGGTGATCCCTCCCAGATTGTTGGAGGTGACTTTGTTCATTTTAAATCTTGTTGTACCTGCCCTCTTGTATATCTATAAGAAAAATTGTATTTAGTAAGTATTAACACATTGCAGTACTTGCCTTGTCCAGACAGCACTTATCAGTAGGTCCGTAGATCGTATTGTAACAGTGAGGTGTTCTGTGCCATTGGTTTTCAATTTAGTTTTGCATAACCCTATCCATATCTACTTGGTTATTATCAAGTTGTGTAATGACCATTCCATTTTAAAGCTGTCATTTTATAAAGAACTACTTCAATAGTTTTTCATAGTCACCGCCGATCCTTGTTGGGGGGGGGGTGTTTTCTGTCAGTGTGGTATTTAGAGTCTCTTACTTCTGCCCTGTTGCCCCATGTTACTTAATTCCTGTTTTTGGAAAGGAAAAAATACAATTGTGCTTTACCACTAGAATAGGCTAAATTTGTAGTTGTGTAGACCACAGTGCTGCTACCTGTCCTGATTTCTGTTTGGCCTTTGAAGACAGTACTGCAGGTGTTATTCAAACTTAGTAACTAGAAATACATTATCATATACTTCCAGAGAAAGGCAAATGTTGGAACAAGCATATAAATATGCCTACCAAGAGACGTTCTGGTTCAGGGAAAAATGACAGGGTGGGAGACGCTTGAAAGAAGCTGGTTGAAAAAAGTAGAAATGCCATTCCACTTCCACAAAGCAAACATATTTCTGAATTAGTGCCTTCTGTGGGCTCCTGTGCTGTGGCAGCCAATACCAGCAAAAGAGAAGTTAGAAGTGGTGTAAGTGTGACTCAATTTTTTATGGCCAAATCTGTAGCTACCATGGTTGTTGGGGATGATACTGAGAATAAGGGAGACACTCACATCAGTGAAGGCACAGAAGTCCAGGAACAGGAGGATAAAGCTGTCAGTGTGACTGTTCCTGTTCATGGCGGAGTTGGTGGTGGTGATACTGTTCAGCTTCATTCTATTTCTCCTGGAGAAGGAAATATGGAAAGTCAGCCCCCTGAAGAGATGCCAGAGAAGGAAAAGGTTTCTGTGGAAGTATACAGTGATCGGGAGGAGGAAAAGGAGGACATAATCAGCTGCGGTCCAGATGATGATGAGGTGTTGGATTCCCTGTGGGAGCCAGAGTTGAAAAAGCTGAAGGGTGATGTAGCCCATTTAGATGCAGATCCTGAGGGTGAAGTTATCAGCAAGCCTACAACAAGCAGTCAAGTAACCTCCCATCCCAAAACTAACATAATGGAAGTCATGAAAGTGACCCAAAAAGCAAATACGTCAACAACTTTGGCTCCACTCTCCCTGTCCCAGTACCATGTGAAATCCAAAGGTTCAAAGTCCCTAGTTTGGAATTTGTTCATGCTTGATGCAGCTGATGAGACCATAGCAATATGTCAGCTGTGTCAAGCATGTGTCAGTCGTGGAAAAAAGGGCAGTCACATAGACACTGGTTGCCAACTTGCCCACTTGAAAAACAAGCACCCGTTGTGCTGGCACCAACACCAGAAAGATACCAGAGCTATCGGTGAGACTTCTCTAGTCAAGCTAAATGTCAGTGACAGCAGTGCAATACAGTAGGAGGAGGGAGGGCTGAGTGGGTCATCAGAGGAGGAGTGTGAGCAATGCTTTTCTATCTCGAGCAGTGGGCATAGTAGCAGTGGAGGTGCCACTCCCTTGGGTCATAAAAGTACACCACCAGTCACCAAGTCAACCAAAATAACCAGTTTCATACATGCCGCACATCCCAAGGCCCAAGACTTAACTGGTACCCCAGCAAGAACAACATTGGTGGTACAAGTACAGCATTTTGGTCAACCGGCCCCAAAGATGCAGTGCACATTGAAGAGCATCTTTGAATGGCACTCAAAGTACCCCCCCAATCATGTTGCTGCATGTGAGCTGAATGCAGTCACTGCTGAAATGCTGGCCATTGACCTGTTGCTATTCTCCTTTGTGGAGAATCCTAGATTCTGCTGTTAGATGGCCCATGCCTGTCCCAAATGTCAGGTGCCATCGTGAAACTATTTCTCAAAATGTGCCATGCCAAAACATTATAGCAGAGTTTCAGAGTACATCCTACATGCCATGAAGCATTCTGCCTCCAAATATATCCACCTTAGCGAGATATGTGAACAAGTGGACAAACAGTGGCCAGCTCATATCTGTGCATAACAGCACACTGGGCACAGGTAACTGAGGTGGTCATTGATTTGGTGGGTGGCATAACCTGCATAAAGCAAACTGTGGTGGTAGCAACACACCTAGTATTCGGCAGCATGCCATCCTCACTATGCAAAGTGCTACCGGGTATCACACAGGTGAGAAAATGCTTAATGTGCTGCTAAATTAGATTGAAGAGTGGCTACACACACACACACTCACTTACAGCGGGGTTTATTGTCAGTGACAATGACTCCAATGTGGTGAAGTGCATTAGGAATGGTGTTTTTTTCAGAGTGCCCTGCCTGGCACACTGCCTTAATCTGGTTGTGCAACAATTTCTAAACCATACTGACATCAAGGAAACAGTATTTGCCGCCTGACGCATCTATGTGAACGTAAACCATTCTGCAAAGCCCCGTGACCATCTATGTGACCTAACATAGAAACATAGACTTTGACCACAGATAAGGACCGCTTGGCCCACCTAGTCTGTACCTTTCCTTTCCTATTGGATATGCTACAGATCCTAGTTAACTAACAGTCTACTTCTTCCTACTCCCCACCTAAATTGCCTTATGTCTGGCCCATGCATTCTTGACTTCCTCCACTGCTTTTGACTCCACGACCTCCTCAGGAAGGCCATTCCATGCATCTACCACCCTCTCTGTGAAAAATACTTCCTCACATTGCCCCTGATCCATACCCCCTCTATCTTCAGATTGTGTTCCCTTGTTCTTGCACATCTTTTTTCTGAAAGATGCTACCCTCTTGGACTTTGTTGATTCCATTAAGGTACTTGAAAGTTTCTATCATGTCCCTCCCTCCCTCCTTTCCTCAAGGGTATACATATTAAGCTCCTTTAGTCTCTCTTTGTATGGCTTCTGTTGCAGACCCTGCACCAATTTAGCTGCCCTCCTCTGGACTGTATCCATCCTGTCTATGTCCTTGCGGAGATGGGGTCTCCAGAACTGCATGCAGTACTTCAGATGGGGGCTTACCAACTGTCTATACAGAGGGATAACAACTTCCTGTTTTCTACTACTGATGCCTCTCCCTATACATCCCAGTATCCCCATAGCCCTCCTTGCTGACTTCTCACATTGTTTGCTTACCTTTAGGTGATCTGATATGACTACCCCAAGGTCTCTTTCCATTTTTGTAGCTGCACCACAATAGACATCTGCCTCAGCACTGTATGAAGCTTGATATTGTGACCAGGTGGAACTCCATGCTGTACATGCTAGAACTGCTGTATGAGCAGTATAAGGCAGTTTCAGACAACCTGCTGCTGCACACCACTCAGGACAGTTCTGGAGCCTCCATCACTCTAACAATGGAGCAGAGGTGAGAAATGGATGGCATAATACTCATTCTGCATCCATTCAAGCATGCAGCACAGGCTGTGAGTGGGGACACTACCTGTATAAGTCAGTCAATACCCCTCATACTTGTGCTGAGGCAGACACTGTTGAAGGTCCATCACCAGATGGAGGCAAGTTGTGATCATAGTGGTTGTAATCTAATGGATCACATACTCCACGTACTGGACAGCAATATGTATATCCCTAGCATTCTACAGTCAGATGAATTTGCTGTTACTACCATGCTTGATCCACGCTACAAACATGGCTTGCCCACAATAATTGAAGGAGGTCATCAGTGACTGGAAATATTGGCAGATTACCTCATCAGATGGGTACATGGTGCACAGAGAAAAAAGGCACAGAAACAAACTGCACATATACCGAGTGATGCTACCACCATCAGCAGCTCACAGGACACCAAATCCAAAACAAATATTAAAGTTCAGCAGAAAACAGCATGTAATCCCATTTGGGATGCTCTTTACCAGGTGGGAGTGGAAGAAATGGAAGACGAGGAGGAGCCTGATGAGGCAGCAGGACTCAGGGCAGCACAACAAATGGTGGATGCCTACATGGGAGACACCAAGCATCTTGGCATCACTGATGAGCCATTGCAGTATTAGAACAGCAAAGTGAGTGAGTGGTCCTCAATGGCATCAGTTGCTTTTAAATACCTGAGCTGCCCACCATCCAGTGTCAGTGTGGATAGTGTGTTTCATTTGACTAGAGCCATTGTGCATGATCAGAGGACAAATTTGTCAACCGAATGTGTCCATCCTAACATTCATAAAAATAAATGAGGGTCACATTCCATATAACACAGTTATGTCAGTGGTATTGCCACATGAACTGTCTTGGAGATAATGATGACAACGAAGATGTCAGCACTGCTAAGGCTTCTACCAGCAGCAGGGGAGGTAGATAAAATATCAATGATGAGAGAATTTCCACTTGTTGATGACTCCAGTCTTGAAGACTGTGAGGGCTGCTTCATGGATGATGTGGTACTGGAAGAAGGCTAAAGTTGTTATGGTATACACCTCCACCCATTTCCACTGAGAATACTCTTTTAAGTTACTGTTATACATTTTTCATTGGATTTTGATTATGGTTCTGTGTTATCTTCTGTTAATCCAGTTAATTTGATTACCCTAGTAACACCGTTTACTTCAGTTGGTCATTTTTTAAATATTTCTTACTCCTGCTGTGCTAACAGTAATGTCAATACACAATGGCCCCATCCACGAAAATTATTAAACACCATCTGCACCATTTCCACATATACCTCCTCCCAGAATGTGTTTCCAGTCTCCCCCAAGAATATATTCAATGTAACTGCTTTGTCCAACAGTGCACAACCAGTACTAGGTGGATCAGCAATGCATGCAGGCTCTAGCTGTGTATAGATTTCACCAGCATGTACTCCTCCTTGGCATCCATCCTAATGTCTGTCACACAGAGTTTAACAGTCTGGGTCTTCACTTTCATACTGCCAAGAAATATAGCTGAAAATTAGCTTTGAAGCTGACATGATGCATGCTCCACCATAAACAAGTCACAGTACACTGATGCTGCCTCCAGCTATTACTCCTTCTCCTCCAGTTTTCCACCAAGAACCACTCACCCATGATGACAGCATTGCCAACACATTTTGGGTCAGTACCTCAACCAGTGTGATGCAGCAGTTTCATTCCAGCCATCCAACTTGCTGTGTTTGCCCTTCAGCTGACCAAACAGCCACTCAGTGACGCAGATCATCATCAAGCCATAAATATATCTGTTCCTCCTCCATGGCCTGTCTTCTGGTCAAGTGATTCATGCTAAGTCTCTTTCTGTCATGTTCTCATTGTATTACTTATACCTCCATTGTGCACTCCTTTGCCATCAAAGGATGTCAATGTTGCATGAAAGACAGCCCACCTTATGCAGAAATGATGTGTAAGTTATCTCACTTATTTCCATTTGACTCCATGCTTTTTTGCCATGAGCACGCCATGTGAGGCTAGGAATAAGCCTGATACATCAGACATGGCACAGTTGGCACCTAATCAACATTGGAAGCATCAGATCAGTATCATCACCATTTACCTTTTTTCAGTTGGTTGAATTTGTGTACTGCTCACATATAAAATAGGAATGGATTAGGTAACATTGTTTCCTCGCTACGGCATCATCATAAAATAGAAAACTATGAGTTGAAGTAATGACATAGTTTTGTAATTCAAGGTGTGCAAATGCACACTGTCGGTGTACATGGAGGTACTGCAGTTCTGTCCATCAATGCAGAGATGTACAGGTCAAAATGTGGGCAAAGTAGTTAATCAGGTTCTTTATTTCAAGATGGATGCTACAACAAGTACCTTACAGTTGTCCAGTTTGTCTTTTTGCTTTCTCAGGACCGGCGGCACATCTGCGAAAACTCCATTTTCACTTTATTTCATGACAGTTATGCTCAGAGTCAGCTCCACAAACTCCAGTTTTGCTTTATTCTTTTTCAGTACATGAGGCACAGCTGGGAAAAGTACTGTTTGTATTATTTTCCATGACTGGTGTCACAGACAAGAAAAAAACAAGTTTTTTCAATTGGAGTCAAGATGACATGTCTGGCACTGGAATCAGACAAAAAGCATTCAACTTTATTTCATGATGATATTAAAATATTCATTTTTCCAGGTTTTCTACATCCCTATAGGTTTCAACATAGGCTCAAAACAAGCATTTCAGTCCTGGAAAACTTTAATCAATGGTGCCAACGTGGATGGTAAGCAAACCTACAGGTAAGTATCAATGCTAATTTTTTTTATCTTTCATATGTTTTTCTCCCCCTTTGCACAGATAACCTTGGTTCAAACAACAGCAATTGTGAGTGACTAATTTAGATTCCAAGGGGATTCATTCATTATTACAGGTAACACTGTTAGTTCAGGGAGCATCACAGTGCAGTGAATGATTATGCTGTTTACAGTGTCATTTGCGCATTATTGAATAAAAGTAATATATCCTTCCTTTTCACAGTGGCTCAAGGAACTTCAGTAAGCATGGTATGTGAGGTCTTCTGTACTGGCAATGGCCAAACACATATGGATAAAGTCCAAGGTCACACTTTGCAACTTCACTAAACAGTATTACTAATATTTTTTTTTTCCTTTTCTTCAGAGATGTCCGTTGTTGATGATGACGTATTTGTTTACTTGTTCATGGCAGCAGTGGCCCACACCTTGCAGCTCAAGTACCACAATCTGACTTTCACACACCACCAAGACCCGGATATAGTCACCATACAAACATGGGATGTCAACTGACCAGAGGAAAATGAACCAACCATTCCAATTAAAATACTGTGTAGCTGGCAATCAGAGAAAATGAAAAAGATATTTTGAGAATTGTTACAAGTCCTCCTCCACCCCATTAAAAATGAAGAAATACTTACCTCAGGTACTCACTCGGATACTTGAACAATTCGAACACTAAATGCAGCTCACAAGTTGTGACCAGCAGCAGCAGGAGCAGTCAGTAACACACGCTCCAGAAAGTTCCTAAACATTGACAAAATGAAACTGAACAGAATTACTGTCAAACTCGGACATCTTTACTGCAGTATTCCCAGCCTTGGAAAATTAAATAATTGTGTATTGTTTGCCTTGTCTCATAATTTTCTCATGTGTTTGTACATGCCTTTCCTGGCCTGTTGCAAATTTCAGCCTGAAAAGCATTTTTAGGAGGAAACCATTATTCCGACTGTGGCCTACACTTCCCATTTTTGGCAGCTTCATCAATGCCACAATAATCGTGTATTGTTTGCCTTGTCTCATAGTTTTCTCATGTGTTTGTACACGCCTTTCCTGGCCCATTGCAAATTTCTGACTGAAAAGCATTTTGCAGGAGGAAGACATTTTTCTCACTGTGGCCTGCACCTTTTGTTCCTGCTGGTGTTGGTGGTGGTGCTGGGGGGCAGTAGCCAACTTCAGGACTGAAACTATATTTATGTGAGACTTCTCTTTAAAATTTTGCTTGTGATATTTCTGGATTTATAAGGCCTGTGTTGCATGGCAGAGCAGCAAGAGGTAATGAGAATCATCATGAAATCCTTTGTAAACAAGGGACAAAACTGCATTTTTTTTTGTCCGGGTGGTGGTGGGGCTGTCATCAAACTTCTGGACTGAGGCCACATTTATGTCTCAATTTTCTGTAAAATTTCTCATGTTATATTTCTTGACTTATAATGCCTGCGCTTCATGGCACAGCAGCAAGAGGCAACGAGAATCATCATGAAATCATTTGTAAACAGTGGACAAAACTGCATTTTTTTGTAAGGGTGGTGGTGGTGGGGTTCTAATAAAACTTCTGAACTGAGACCACATTTATGTCATGAGTTTCTGTAAAATTTCTGGTTACACACACACAGTCACTTACAGCAGGATTTATCGTAAGTGATAATGGCTCCATTGTAGTGAAGTGATTTGTGATGGTTGTGCTATTATCAGTTGTTAGCCTGTTAATCAGTTTAATTTGATCACTCTTACCCTAAACTGTTGTTTAGTCTCTGCCCTATATTAAGGCAGCAGTCATGTTACCTTAACCATAAACATTTTGCATTATTACAGTAATAATGTTCCTGTGCCAAAAATATAAAGATAAAGAGAATAACAGATAGGTCACTGGGCATTTCCGGTGAATAATACCATCAAGAGGTTCTGGACACATAAGAACCTCTCGATCGAAGCTCGAGAGGTTCCTGTGTCCAGAACCTCGAGATGGTATGTCACCGGTAATGTCCAGTGACATATCTGTTATTTTTTTTAATATATGGATTGGGTTTTATTTTGTTATGAGCTGGCAGCCATTGAAGGAGTCTCTCAGTCCTAACTGTAATGTCCCATTGCATCGCGATGTCTGGTTTGTTCCCTTCCTCCCTGCCGCTCACTCACTCGCAGCACAGAATAATAAAATTGGTAGGCAGTCCTACCTTTTCTTCTTTTTGGAAATGGGGAACAGAGGATGAGCAAGATATATCCATTTTGCAAGGAGAACTACAGGGACATTTTGTCCATGAGAAACTCTCTCGCTAAGCGAGAGACTGGCCGCCATGTTTTATGAAGTCTCGTGCCTGCCCACAGAGGAAAAGCTGCCAACCTGAAGGACTTTGGGGATGTGGAAGGAAACTAAGGAGCGCTTAAGTCTTTGGTGATAATATTATCGCTCAGGTTGGAACGCTAGTATTATCACTTCGGAACGATGGTATTACCTCTGGACAAGTGTGGTATTACCAGTAAGTTTTCAATACTATTATCAGGATTTTTTTGTATACTATTGAACAGTATTAAAAAGAGAATCCATATATTAAATACATTTTAATTTTCATTTACACTAACCCCATCTTGAAGCAAGATATGTTGTCTTGAGGCCTGTAAAAGTGCCCACAATGGCAGTGGCACATCCCACTACACCTGCCCTGCCCTGACAACTGCCACACCCATGCACACCATGCAACAAATTAAATATTTTGTGCTGCATACTATCCACAACATGTTGAAGAATCCTCGAAGTACAAGTACAGTATGAACGTAGCATGTTCATTAAACTGGTAACACCAGTTGAAAAGATTTTGCTAAATCTTGAACATTGGTGGCCATCTTTAATGACATGAGTCGTAAATTACAAAAAAATTTCTGCACATACTTACATTACTCAGTGAATATAAATTACTGAAATTTCCCCCAGAAGGAACATGCGGTGCACATGAAGGCCAGCAGGATCAGGCATCCTCACTCCCCTAAAAGCAATGTGTACCTGGAAATAAGACAAAAAAAAAGAATACATTTTGATGATTGGTACAAGTACCCCCACCAAACTCCATTAAAAATGAAGAAATACTTACCTCAGGGACTGGCTGTGATACTGGAACCATTCTACATGAAGTGCTGATGTCTGATCAGCAGCAGCAGGAGTGGGAGGTAACACATGCACCAGCACCATAATTCCTGAATATTGACAAATGCATATAGAAGACAGTTACTGTCAAAGTCAGACATCTGGACTGCAGTAACCCCACTTCCCCAACAATGTAAAATTAAAAACTTACCTTCAGTGTTGGGAAATGTGGTGCATTCAAATGTCCGAATCCTGGCATGATGAAGCTTCCTTGGCCTGGCTTCATGATGTAATCCTCTGCCAACTGGAAAAAAATGGAAAAGCAGCACAAACATATTAGACCTCAACAGGCCACAATATGGACCTACCCCCACGCCGCTCATTCACAGAAGAAAAATGAAATACATAGAAATACTTACATGTGCAGCAGCAGCAGTATGTCTGTGAGGATGATTCATCAGCATTACACCAGCCAAAACATTACTTGCAGGCAAGTTGGCAACCAGTTAGAGGAGCAGCAGCAGCAAGTTACAGCACCCCAAAATCTCATTCTCTCCACTCCATACACGTTAAAACCACAGCGTCACCACAGCCAAACAGGACTGCATTGGCAAATAAATATTACAGATTAACGTCAATTGTGAAACAAGCAGCAGGAGGTGGCAAGTGTGACTAGCAGCAGAATTTTGTAGGAGGAATGCTTTTTTTCAGTGTGGCCCCACAGCCACCACTTGCCATGTTGGCAAGTTCATAATTGTCACAATAATTGTGTCTCCCTTCCATCACAATTTTGTCATGTTCCATTTCTGGACTTCTAAGTCCTGTTCTGCACAGCACAGCTGTTAGTGGCAACAAGATTCATCCTGAAATCATTTATAAACGGTGGACAAAACAGCATTTTTTGTCTGGGTGGTGGTTGGGCTCTATAAATCTTCTGGTCTAAAATCACATTTATGTCTCAATTTTATGTAACATTTCTAGACTTCTAAGGCCTGTTCTGCATAGCACAGCAGCTAGCGGCAACAAGATTCATCCTGAAATCATTTGTAAATGGTGGACAAAACAGAATTTTGTTTTGTCTGGATGGTGGTTGGGATCTATAAAACTTGTGGTCTGAAGCCACAATTATGTCTCATTTGTATGTAACATTTCTCATGTAACATTTATGGACTTCTAAGGCATGTTCTGCACAGCACAGCAGCTAGTGGCAACAATATTCATCCTAAAATCATTTGTAAATGGTGGGCAAAACAGCATTTTTTTGTGTTGGTGGTGGTTGGGCTCTATAAAACTTCTGGTCTGAAATCACATTTATGTCTCAGTTTTATGATTTTTTATGTAACATTTCTCATGTAACATTTCTGGACTTCTGAGGCCTGTTCTGCACATCACAACAGGTAGTTGTAAGAAGATTCATCCTGAAATCATTTGTAAATGGAGAACAAAACAGCATTATTTTTGTCTGGGTGGTGGAGGGATACTATATAACATCATGACTGAGAACAGATTCATGTATCAGTTTCTTCCTGCTTTTTTCCTGTCATATTTCTTGTCTTATCAAGCCTGCACTGCACAGCATGACAGAAAAAGGGTATGTTAAACTGTGGCCCAAGTGCACATTTTGGACCGGGTGGTGGTGGAGCACTGTAAAACATCATCATCATGATTGGAGGGGAGGGACACCAAGTTAACATTTGTGGCAAGCCCAGGGGACACATGTTGTGTTAAGCACAAAAAAACATATTTATGTGTAACTTCACAATAAAATTGCTTATGTTTATAGGATTGTTGTGTATGTCTTTGGACTCATGCTGCACACAGCCACAACAACTGCCACAACATCACAAAACTTTGGGAAAACATTTTTGTTTATATGAACAAATCACAATACTTGACATTTGTGGGTTAGAGGAGGAAATATATAAAGAAGGAGTAACACAAAACCAAAAGAAAGGTACAGTGTTCATGGGTACACTGACTGACAGTAACACACGCGGGGGAACATGCAGGGTCTGGGCAAGGATATTTATATGAGAGGGGAAAAGTAAATTACTGAGCAAGGAAAAGGATTAAATGCTATAGGGAGGGAGAATAAACATTATATAACACACAAAACCGCTGCACAAAGACGTATGATTATAAGACAAGAAAAAGAAATAAAGATATAGAAGTGGAAGAGGACAGAAAATATGTCTGTGTGTGTTTGTTTTATTTTTTTATTTATTTTTTCTTATATTTAGGGGGTGGGGATGAGAAGAGAAACACTAACAAAGGACAGGAGAAAGAAAAGAAAAAAATTGGCTGCTGCCTACCTCACTGACTAATACAAACTTACATTGCACCAGTGCCAGGCCCCAATTCTGAACTGCCACCACCACCACCAACACACAGCTCTGCCAGGAGTTCCAACACTTTCTGTTGCTCATCCATAAGTTTCCTCATGTCCGCCTGGCCTCCTAGCAGAACTAGTCAAACTTTTGCCACAGAGCTAGCACCTCTCTGTGCACAGCCACCAGGTCTTTCATGGCTGACTGTCACCTGACTGGCTGGGGCTGCTACAGACTGTGTGGGATCATCACCAGCATGATGATGGTGGCACTGGTTGCTGTGGAGTGATGGTGCTGCTGCCTTCTGCTGCTATTTCCTGGTGCAGCAGCCCCTTCAAGGCTGACACCAATCGCCTTCCTCCTGCTGGCCCCCTTCCCCATCCATCTGATCTCTCCCACTAGTGCTGCCTCATGCTGCTGCCACCTGTTGCTGCTTTTGGAGCCACTCTGCAGGGTGGTGGTGGTGCTGCAGATGGCTCCTTTGGCCACCAGTTCCAAGGTGTGCCCCTTTCTTACCCCTTCTTATAGATCTGCTGCGAGGGTTGCAGATCACAATGCTTTCATCTGCAGTGTTTGTGGTGAAGAAGCACAACACAGATGCCAGTGTTGGGAGGTGGGGGGCCTCCACCAGCTGATGTCCTGGGGGCCACAACATTGTGCTGCTGCTGGGGGTGGTGGTGGGGGCAAATGTCCTGCTGGGGTGGGCAACAGTATCCTGCTGCTGCTGGGAGCCACATGCTCCTGCTGCTGTTGGTGAGGGGCAACAGGATCCTGCTACTGCTGGGGGTGGTTGGGTAAATGCTCCTTATGCTGCTGTGGAGGGGCAACAGGCTCATGCTGTTGCTGGGGGTGGAGCAAAATGCTCCTTCTGGTGGTTGACAATGGGATCCTGCTGCTGGGGGGGTGGGGGACACATGCTCCTGTGGGGGGCTGATACATAAATGCCTGCCTGTCAAGGCAAACAATGGATCCTGCCTTCTTCCCAGTCCCCCTTGCCCTACCTTTCCCATCCATTATCCCTGAAAAAAGTTATCTTAACAAAAAGCTAAAAACAATGAAAAAGAAAGAAAGTGAGGGAGAGACACACACACACACACACAATCTACACTCACAGAAAGGAAATAAACACACTTACCAGATAAGCTAAGGAAAAGAGCACCAATCTATTATTTTTAAACTAAATAGTATCTGTGTAACACACAGAACAATCTCTCTCCTGCTACCTGCTTCTCCAGCCCCATATCAAATAACTGAATAATTTACTTCCTGCCTGTTTACAGTCAGGCATGTGACCTGCAGAGAATAAGTCATGTGACAAGTCCAATTTCACCTAATTTCACCTAATAGAAATGCAAGGCAAAATTTACAGTGAAATTGACGGGCAAAATGTTGCCATAATCATGTGGAATATATCGAAGGGTGAAATACATAATTTCACCAACATTTTGCCAACAAAATTTAATTTCGCAACATCTCTAACCCTAATTAGTGAATTAATACAGGTTTTTTTTGCAATAAATGTCATTTATTTTTGAGATAGGTAAGCATATTTATGTGTGACTGAAGAGGTCTTTGTGTGCACAAAAAAGATTAACTTTTTTTTTACAAGGGGAACTGGATATTGAAGTCCATGAAAACCATAAAACAGAACATGTAAACTTATTCTGAAAGTGATACTTTTGATGTAGAAATTCATCCACAAGCACAGAAAAAGGTAAAATAAATCACTAGTGTTTGATTAGTACAATTTCGTCAGGGTAGAGTTACTGTCAGATGTAATTACATTTATGTATGCACAAAGAACCTGCTTTGCAATGATAGGACACAGATGTTTACTCCTCAACAGGCCAAGCTCTGTAACAAAACCAGTTTTCAGAAACAGACAGATTATTATTTTTACGTTCACGACATATGATTAGTTCACATCATCCAATCGTTATACAGCAGTGTGTACCACCTTATTAATATGCATTAACCTATGCAGCAGAACTGCTGGTTCTATCTGCAACCTTCTCAGTGTTGCTGTATTATGAATGGATAATGTAAACCAAACATAACAGAGAGTGCTTCATAATGACAATATGGTCAATGTGAAATATATTTCTGATATAGTATACTCACGTTATTAAAAGTACTGTAACTACACACTGAGGAAATATGTTCTTTTGTACACTACTACGATACAATGCCCACTGATGGTTTAAAACAATAACTAGAAAAGCAACAGAATGACTAGTGTCAGCAAAATCCCCTCTCATCTCATCCATTGTAATTACATTAGCCAGTAACCTAAATAAACAGAAATGGTGTAAGCTGAACCTGCTGGTATTGTGAACACATCACTGGATATTGTATATTTTCTTTGTACAGAGGTACAGTTTTCCTCAGGGTGGAGTTGCTGACAGATAATTAACATCATCTAACCAATATACAACATTGTGTATCACATCATTAATATCCATGAATCTATCCAACAGAACAGCTGCTTGTTCTATCTTCAACCTTCTCATTATTGCTATATTGTGATTGTATAATGTTAATCAATCATAACACAGAATGCTTTACTGTATAATGATAAAGTGGCCAGTCTGATTTTTTTTTTCATATCATACACTCACTTTATTAAAAGTACTGTAACTCTACACTGAGGAAATTTGCACTTTTGTACAAAGCAAAGATATAATGTCCAGTGATGGTTTCACAAAAATAAGTAGTAAAACAGCAGCATCACTGGTGCCAGCAAGTTTGCCTCCAACCACATCTGTAGTAATTACATAAGATACTAACAAAAGTACAGATTTCCTCAGGGTAAAGTTACTGTCAGATGGAATTACATTTATGACTTCACATAGGGCCTGCTTTGGAATAATAGGGCATAGAATTGTACTCTGCATCAGGCCAAGCTCTATAACAAAACACAGTTGTCAGAAAGTGCTTTATAATGAGTAAATTGGTCAACCTGAAATCTTGTTTTGATATTGTTTCCTAAAATAACATAGTCAGTTGTTTCCCCCACAATACCCACAGTCATCCTCTGTGTCATATAACACAAGTAGAGTTGGGTGCAGACAGTAGTCAGAGGGTCCTGAATGTGTTTTACATCTATGGCATAAAAACTTGGGGAACTAAGGGAAATCACCCAGAGACTGGGAAGGAGAAGAAAAAGAAAACTTGGCTTTACAACTCCAAACAGATAGCATAGCCTACGATGATTTATCTTGCACTCATGGCAAAACACTGAGTATGAAAAGGGACCTGGAGATCCTGGATAGGTGGGTTCACATCTGGAAATTAAATTTTAACTTCTTTAAGTGCAAGATGTTACATCTTGGGTGGGGGAACCCCAAACATGAGTACACCATGGGAGGGGAGGAGTTGGAGGCCTCGGCAGGAGAAAAAGACCTGGGGGCCCTGGTGAATGTCAACATATACAAATTTGCCCTATCAGTCCCCAGAATCACTCACCACTGTTTTCTGAAGGCTAGCCTTCAATGGCTGTCCCACTCTGCCCAGCACACATACTCTCTGGGTTGCTTCATTGACTCTATGACAAGACTCCCCCATCCCGAAAGCATTGGGGCAATGCTCACCCCGGTGCCTCACTCCCACCTGCTGAGGTTATCAATCTCTCCCCTGCTCTCTGTCCCACACTGCTGTACTAAAATGGGTGAGTGTGCCTTCGCCCACTTCACCCCTAAACTCTGGAACTCTCTCCCTCCCTGTCTGAAGTGCCCCCAATCTCACTTCTCTTTCAAATCTGCACTTCTTTCCCACCTAAAAGCACTTGATTCCTGTGAATGTAACTATCCCTCTTGCCTCCTCCCTTTATATCTAGTTTCACTGATTCTCTGAAATATTGAATGTTTGTAGCCTAATGTCATCACCAATTGTCTGTAGCATATACTGTAGTGTACTGCATTATTTGTACTTTATCTCTGGACCTAAATGTCAACTGTGTATTGTACCCACTCGAATCGTACTGAAAATAGGCAAGGGTTTTTGCCTAACGCACCCACCCGATCAGCAAAAGCTAAATAAATAAATAAATTAATTAACATGAATAACTCTGAGCAGTGCAGGAGGGTGGCAGTTAAGACAAATAGGATGTTGGGCTGCATCGCATTGGGGATAACCTCAAGGAGCAGGGAAGTTATTCTGCCACTGTGCAATGGCCTGGTTAGACCACACCTTGAGTACTGTGTGCAGTACTGGAGACCGCACACGAGGAGGGACATCCAGCTCCTGGAAAGGGTTCAGAGGAGAGCAACCAAAATGATCCGGGGGCTAGGGGAGTTGACTTATGAGGAGAGACTAGAGGAGCTCAGCCTGTTCTCATTGGATGAGAGGAGGGACCTGAGGGACATGATTGAGGTCTTCAAGTACCTCAAGAGAATCAATAGGGTAAATCAGGAGGGGATCTTTAGGCTAAAGGAGGGTGGTATCACCAGAGGGCATAGTTTGAAGCTGGAGAGAATAAGGATGAGGGGGGAAAAGGAGGAGGAGGTTTTTCACTGAGTGGGTGATGGAATCGTGGAATGCGCTGCCTGGTGAGCTGGTTTTGGCTTCTATGGTGGAGGGGTTCAAGAGAGGGTGGGACAGGTATAGAAAGGCGATGATGCAGAGGTTGCCTGGGATGGAGGTCAGAAGAAACAGGAATGCCATAAGGGGGAATGGCTTCGGTACCCACCCAGGGTTCTGAGGCACAAGCAGACTCGATAGACCATAAGGCCTAATCTGCTGGTGACTAGTATGTTAGTATTTATATGCATGGTGGCCATCAGGGTTGGAAGGGGGCAGACTGACCTATAAGTTGATTGATGTGACAGGACTCTGCCATCAGGCTGAAAGACCTTGAACACTGAAGTCATACCCTCCAGCAGCTGTTACTGCTGAAGTGCAAGAAGGGAGGTGCCACTCCTTCTGGCTACAGACTCATGTGGCATACAGCTGTGACTGGCCTCAGGGGTTGGAAGTTGTAACTGTCCCCTTACATCTCTTATACAGAACAATAAATCTTACACTTTCATGTTTTAAGCTTTTTAATTACTGACATCTAAATATGGTCTCCTGCTTCCCTCCTTCTCTGATCTCTCTGAATCATTGATGGTGTGAAATAGGGATATTGAGTGGTCAGAAGGTTAAATAGGGCAGAGAATTCATTAAACTTGGATAGTGAGTGATCAGAGGGTTTAATTGCAATAACTACTGATCAGAGGGTTAAAGGACAATAGAAGAGGCACCCAAGCAGGTCTTACAGAACTATGAAAATCTTGATTTTAGGTGAGATCCGAAATCACAAATGAAATGTCTGCCAGATCAATTACAATGGAAATGAAAAGTTGAAGTTGGTTTCTGCCATCTCAAGCCAGTTTCCCTCAAGTAAAACATGTCATAAAGAAAAAAAATTCTTGCATTTCTGAATTCTCTGCAGTGTCTGCACCAGAGAGTAAAATAACACTCAACAAAAACTGCAGAACTTGAGTTCCGCATGAAGTGGAAACTGAAAAGCAAGAAAACCTCTAGGCAGCAACCCCTAAATGCAAGTGACAGTGGCTTCTTCTTCTTTTCCATTTGCCGTTTACACTTGAAAGCAGTGTATAAGGCTTACTGTTGAGCAGGCTAGTAACGGAATGCGAAGGAAACAGGTCAGGCATGTTGCATTTCTTGTTGTAACTGCACTAAGCTTCTGCTTTTACTGATGAAAAAGAGGCACTGATTTATTAGCCTCGATGATTATGGTGCTGTAACACATGATTTCCCACTTTTTATCATCCCAGACTGTGCATTTCAAAGATGACACACCAGGCTATTGTCGAACGGCTGACTAAAGCTGGGATATGGACTGTGGGGGAAGTGTAAGCAAGACCGCTACCCAAAGGACATGGTTTTCCATTATTTTGCCAGCACTAACTCCTGACTACTATTAAGGGTCATGAGTAAAACTATGCTTCATCTACCTTTGAGACAGTTGAAGCTTATGTGACTCCTCACTCTGTCTAACTGTTATTAACTGGAAGGGTGAAGGATTCACTCTAATTCAATTCAATTCAAAAGTTTGTTTGATTTTTATATCTTTACAAATTTAAACGCAAATAAAAAGAGAACAATAGTTAAAATCACGAGTAGACATATGATAAATATAATGAAAAAGTGCAATTTCTGCATATATAAACTGTGCCAATTCTATATGTTTCTAATGGCGTTTTTACATAGATACATAGATACATAGATACATAGATACATAGACAGTGTCGGCAGATAAGGGCCTATGGCCCACCCAGTCTGCCCATTTGAGCTTGTAAGTTCAGTTTGTTTTCCTAGAAGTCTGTTGCCCCTTACCCCTGACCTCCAGAATTCCTTTATGTCTATCCCATGCATTCTTAAATCCCGTGATTGTTTCAGCCCCCACCACTTACTCTGGCAGGGTGTTCCACTTGTCCACCACCCGTTCTGTGAAGAAATTCTTTCTCATGTTTCCTCTGAATCGTCCTCCCTCCAACTTCATCCCATGCCCTCTAGTCCTGGAACATCTTTTTTGCTTAAAATAGTGTTTTCCTGCACCCTGTTCCTCCCTGTAAGATACTTGTATGTCTCTATCATATCCCCTCTCTCCCTCCTCTCCTTTAAGTTCTTTGGCAAACAGTCGCTCCTAGGAGAAAAAATGCTTAGTACCTGACCTTGAGTGTCTGTCCACCCTGCAGTCGTGGAGTTAAGCAGTGACAGTGGCATGGGGGCCAGTGGCTCTTCTGGTTTCTCCAACATGCAGTCTGCCCAGTCACTGTAGACTGGGGCACATTCTTCTGGTGAATTGTCCGATGTGGCCACTTCTTGAATGCTGGTGCCCCCTGACAAATCCAGAGCAGTTAGAGCAAGGTCCCCCAGTGCCACCAACCTGTTCATTGTCTTCATGGGGGTGTCACAAGGAGAAGCACTGCTGCCACCCGATAAATCAAAGTGTCTCTGGTGGCTCCTGGAATAGGCATGGTGGGAGGAGAGTTTTCTGTTTGCCCCATCTTGGATTTCCTCTTCTTTCTCCCCCATTGGACTTGCTGCCATTCTGGTTCTGGTGCTGGCTTAGATACTTCATGAGGAGAGAGTTGATATTTGTTTGGAGGCTCCATTGAGACATCCATGTTTTGCAGGGCCTCAACATGAGGGAAGAATGGTGACTGTTCCTGACCAGATCTGTCAGCAGCGATGTCACACAGGAATTGTTCTACTGCCTGCAGATTGTTGAAGGTGAGATTATCTCCTTTGTATTGCACTTATAGAAGGGATGGATATCTCAATGAAGCCAGGATCCACATTTTGTAGAGATGTTGCTTTACGGTGCTGTAAGCCCTTCTCTTCTTGGACAGCTCAACCAAAAAGTCTAATAAAACTATCTGGCACCCTTCCCATATTATATTGTTCTGCTCTCCGGCCATCCTCATGTAAAATTCATTTTCTGGATAGCATAGGAATTTACAAAGGGAGAGGTCTCAGTTTTTCGCCTTATCGTGGTCAAGGTGCCAGGGAGAGGTGGGCCCGTTGGAGCTCTGGTGGGGCTCCATTGTTTATTTTAAGCATGGCTGGCAGGGCTTGGTGCAAGAAGGCAATCATATCTCTGCCTTCAATGCCTTTGGGTAACCTGACAATTCAGACATTCTTGCACCTTGCCCTGTTTTCAAGATCATCCACTTTTGACTGCAGATATTGTAATTCACGTTGGTGATCTCTCAGTTGGCCAAAGTGGGAGTGAAGAGTTTCATTATGTTTTTTGACAGAATCCTCTGTGCCTGACACCTGTTTAGTGAGACTCAAAAGTGCTTGATTAGTGCTGGCAGTAGTTTCTTTCAGCTCTACCATGTCAGTTAAAATTTTGTTTAACATGGCAGTGATTTTAATCAGTTCTTGCTCCACTCCGGTGGGCACTGTGAGGACCATGTTCCTGGTTGTGTGCGGGGCTTCCCCCAGAGTAGGCAGTATGCAGAGGGCTGAGGTACTGTGTCCTGGTGGTCATGAAGTTGCTGACAGGCCAAAACGAGGTACAGATGGCACTGAGATACAACACGGTTTTCCGATGCTTAGATAATTTAAAGTATGGTAAAAAAGGTACCATTACGTAGGTCTTGCTTATCGGCACCAATTGCTCCCAGATTAAAGAAAGCAGGCCCCTTTGTTCTGCAGGATGTGTCAAGATAGATGGTCCCAGTTCTTCAGCTAGTCAATTATACTCCTTCCATTTTGGATGGCAAGCTCCGCTCCGTGTCACAAATTTTAATGTCATAGTTCAGTGTTGCAGTTAAATATGCTTGAAAATTCCCACCATCCTTGTTCATGAGGTAGGGTAAAATACAAACAATATTCAAAATTTGGGAAAAGCTATGAGTAAAAGTATGTATCAATACATATATAAACATATCTACACACACACACATATATATATATATATTTTACTGCGCCCCTATATTTAGGGATATGAAGCCACTTCTATGTTAAACTCAAACTTTTGCACATTAAAAACTTTGGACTTGTTCAATGGATGTGCATGAAATGTGGTATGCACGATGGGGCATGGTAGATCTCTTGATTTGCCAAATTTCGTATTGGTTGTACTTATGATTTTTGTGCACCAAAACGCTGAAAAATGCACTTTTCGCCAGTTATGTGGGCAGTTTTCCAGATGTTGTCCATGGTGCTGCATGGCCGATGTGTGGTGTGCCATTCTGCAACTTGGCATATTGAAAGAGCTTGGGTCAAGGAACATGCTGCTTTTTCTTAGGTGAAAAAATATTAATCCATTCAAAAGTTATTAAAGTCTTAATTTCCCATTATAAGTCTATGGGAACATTTATATGGTCATTTTGCAAACGAAGAATGGGTTTTGGCCATCTGGTCCCTCCTCATGATGAAAGAATTTGCAGGCTCACAATCAAAGATTCTTTGATCATGAGGGAGGGACTAGATGACCATATTTGGGGGACCAGATAGCCCAATTTTAACAACTTTTAAAACTAAATATCTTGAAAGCGGTTTGGTCTTTTAGCTTGAAATATGGAGGGTGTTGATGGGATGTCCTGTAGATGTGCATTATGGTGTTTAGGTGTCAGAAAATACATTTGTTGCTGAGATACTGTGTGGCACAATTTACTTTTTGTGGACAGCATTTTGCATTGTGGTAGTGGCTTGAAATTTATAGGGTAGCTAGTCTTATTGCCATGTACATACTTTTCAGTCATTAGGTGTGTAAAATGTAAACAGGTGTGGAATTCTGCAACTCCGACGAATGAAAATCTAAAATTTTAAAATGTTATATCTTGGGCATGGTTTGATCTTTTAAATTGAAATTTGCAGGGTGTTGAGGGGATGTCATAAAGATGTGAACTATGCTGATTAGTTGTTGGGGAAATAATTTGTTGCAGAGATATTCAATGACATAATTGACATTTTTCCCGTAGGATTACATTGCAGTCTGTGTCATGACTTTCAGTGTCGTTATCTCAGAAACGAACCGAGATTCAGACTTTTCACTACAGATGGCTTAGATCACATTTAGGTGATCTAAGCCACTGGAAAAAGATTTGATATCATAGAGTAAGCCTGCAGTGGAATTTTGTTTGTACTTTGCACGGTCATGACATATTGTGAAATTACTGTCACAAGGGTTGAAAGAGTGCCTCTCCAGTGTTTTTCAGTGCCCGTAGCTCAGAAACAATGTGAGATATGGGACAATCAGTGATTGTGGTATAATCAACTCACTGTCATGGTTACAATGACACTTGAATTGTTTTTCTGGCTGTTACAGTTCCCAAGATATGGACAAATTGCTATTACAAGCATTCGGTGGCCAATAGGAATGCTGCATGGTTCTGTAGCTATGCATAAGTGGCATCTTAGGCCCAGAGGGACCGCACTCCCTCAGATGCATATTGTATGCAGAAATGGGCAAGTTGGTGGGAGCACTGGACCCTTTCCCACCAGTAAATGCTTTTTAGTAGCTATTATTATAGGGGTGTGGTCACGCCCCTATATTTAGGGTTATGAAGCCATTTCTACGTTAAACTAGAAATATTGCACATTAATAACTTCGGACCTGTTCAATGGATGTGCATGGAATTTGGTATGTGCAGTGGGGCATGATAGATCTTGTTTTGGTCGGATGTACGGTTTGTGCACAACAAAATGCTGACAAAAGCACTTTTCGCCAGTTATGTGGGCCGGTTTTCTGATTTTGTCCATGGCACTGCACGGCCGTTGTGTGATGTGTTGCTCTGCAGCTTGGCATGTTGAAAGACATTGGGACAAGGAACATGCTGCGTTTTGTTTGGTGAAAAAAGATTAATCCATTCAAAAGTTATTAAAGTTATAAGGTCCCATTATAAGTGTATGGGAAAATTTATATGGTTATTTTGCGAACGAAGAATGGGGTTTTGGCCATCTGGTCCCTCCTCATGATGAAAGAATTTGTAGGCTCACAATCAACCATTCTTTGATCGTGAGGGAGGGACTAGATGGTCAGATTTGTGGGGACCAGATAGCCCAATTTTAACAACTTTTAAAATTAAATATCTCAGAAACGGTTTGGTCTTTTAACTTGAAATTTGGAGGGTGTTGATAGGATGTTCTGTAGATGTGAATTATGGTGTTTAGGTGTCAGAAAATACATTTGTTGGGGAGATATTGCATGGTGCAGTTTACATTTTGCAGACAGCATTTTGCATTGTGGTAGTGGCTTGAAATTTATAGGGTAGCTAGCCTTACTGCCATGGATGTATTTTTCAGTCGTTAGGTGGGTAAAATGTAAACAGGTGTGGAATTCTATAACACCGATGAATGAAAATCTAAAACTTTAAAATGTTATATCTGGGACACAGTTTGATCTTTTAAATTGAAATTTGCAGGGAGCTGAGGGGATGTCATAGAGATGTGAAATATGCTGCTTAGGTGTTGGGGAAATAATTTGTTGCAGAGATATTCAATGACATAATTGACATTTTTCCCTTAGGATTACATTGCAGTCTGTGTCATGACTTTTGGCGCCGTTATCTCAGAAACGAAGAGAGATACAGACTTTTCGCTACAGGTGACCTAGATCACCTTTAGGTGATCTAAGACACCAGGAAAAAGATTTGAAATCATTTAGTAAACCTGCAGTGGAATTTTGTTTGTACATTGCACGGTTCATGAGATATTGTGAAATTACTGTTACAAGGGTTGAAAGAGTGCCTGTCCAATGCTTGTCAGTGCCCATAGCTAGGCAGCAATGTGAGATATTAGTACAGTCAGTGATTGTGGTATGATCTACTTACTATCACGGTTACAATGACACTTGAATTGTTTTTCTAGCTGTTGCGGTTCCCAAAATATGGACAAATTACTGTTACAAGCATTCGGTGGCCAATAGGAATGCTGCATGGCTCTGTAACTATGTATAAGTGGCAGGGCAGGTCCAGAGGGCCTGCGCTCCCTCAGATGCATATTGTTATGCAGAAATGGGCAAGTTGGTGTGAGCATGGAGCTGTCTCCCATCAGTACATGCTTTTTAGTGGCTATTATTATAGGGGCGCAGTCACGCCCCTATATTTAGGGTTATGAAGCCCCTTCTATGTTAAACTTGAAATTTTGTGCGTTAATAACTTTGGACCTGTTCACCGGATGTTCATGAAATTTGATATTTATGGTGGGGCATGGTAGATCTCTTGATTTGCCAAATTTTGTTTCTGTCGGACATTCGTTTTTTTGCGCACCAAAACATTGAAAAATGCACTTTCCACCAGTTACGTTTTGCCAATAATTTGTTGCAGAGATATTCAATGACGTAATTGACATTTTTCCCATAGGATTACATTGCAGTCTGTGTCATGACTTTCAGTGCCATTATCTTGGAAACGAAGCGAGACACAGACTTTTCGCTACAGGTGGCTTAGATCACATTTAGGTGATCTAGCCACTGGAAAAAAATTTGAAATCATAGAGTAAACCTGCAGTGGAATTTTGTTCATACGTTGCACTGTTCATGAGATATTGTGAAATTACTGTCACAAGGGTTGAAAGAGTGCCTGTCCAGTGCTTTTCGGTGCCCATAGCCAAGGCCCCTAAAATTCTGTGGCTGCAGAATTTTGAGCAGAACTTGCAATCTACCGCAGAACTTTTGCAGTGCCGCAGAATTCACTCTTCTTGGTGATTTTTTTATTAATATTTCTGTTTATCCACATAATCTGGTTCTCTTCTCCTCTTGTTATATCCAAAACTCCCTTATATGCTCAGAATGTGATGTTATAATTGCAATAACATCATACATTAGCTAATGAAATGGGTACATTCTGCAACAGAAATGAACAGTCACTTATCTACCACAGACCCCACTGCCAGAGACAGTGGCACAGCACATCAGGCATGGTGATATTTGCTTAACCTGCACTACAGCCTAATACAATTTTCAGTCTTACATTATTGCACTAGGGCCAACTTAAACAAAACTTGTCAATAGCACAGACCTGTTAAGTCCATACCTCACTTTGTACAAACTTATTTTTGCCTTTAAGATATAGAAATGCCATCTGAAATGAATAACTTGTAAAATGAATCTAAGTGTAATTTTTAAGAAAAATAAAGTAATTATGCCCAGAAAAGTGGAATATAATAATGTGTAGACCTGCTGAAAGAACAGACCTGTTAAATAAATAATTGAGCCGTACACATTTTTGCCAGGGTTATTGATTACATATTGTCACTGGTTAATAGCCATCCAAAAGTAATGGAGAAATGTGTTCAGGCCAGCTGTTGGGCCAGAGGGTAGCATGCTGTGTTTCCATGCCAGCAACTCAGGTTCAGCGATTAGTTCTGGGAGCTGGCTGGGCAGCACAAGGATTGGTGGAACACATCACTGCTTGGAGCCTGGGAAGGTATTGTGCAGTGTTTTGTCACACGGAGGACACATTGTGATGGGCTGGAGATCTCTATCTCACAGTTGGTTCACAAGCATGCCATGGCCTGATGGTGTTATGTAGTGTGTCAGGGGAAGCAGGTTGGCATGAAAAATTAGTTTTGCAATAACTCCTCTATTCAGTTTATTCCATTTCCAATGGGACCTATATGAATGAGGATGCAATTTCATGGAAATTAAAATATATAGATATACACACACACACACACACACACACACACACAGTATCTCTCTCTCTCTCTCTCTCTCACTACACACACACACACACACACACACACACACACACACACACATATATTTGTATGTATGTTACAGATTGCGTATAAATATATAAGTGATACAGTGGAACTCTCATGAGTGGTGTAGAAAGCACATACAAATATATAAGTGATACACAGTGGAGACCTCATTAGTGGGATAGATAGCATGCATATAGAAATACCTTATTTATCACATAAGGTCCCCTCTGCATATTTCATTTATGCAATAGGCTAGGACCTTAAGGGAGTACATTTATTTTGCTTTTTTAGGCATACAATTATTTCTATGTCTTATTTTTTGAACTAGTGTTACTGTGCTTTCCACCATTCTGATTGCTATAACCACTGTCCTGAAAGTGAAGTCAGGATGACAAGCTGACTCTGTGATGTGGTTTTTTCTTAGAGCTGCAGAACTTCCACAGAAATTACAAATGACCACCGCAGAAGTTGTGAGGCAAATGGTAATTTTGCCTCAGAATTTGGTCTCACTGTGCCGCAGAAAAGTAGGGGCCTTGCCCATAGCTCAGAAATGATGTAAGATATGGGTACACTCTATCAGATGTTGCATGAAGTACTCACTGTCACGATTACAATGATGCTAGAATTTTTTTCTAGCTCTTATGGTTCCCAAAATATGCACAAATTACTGTTAAAGGGGTTTGGTGCCCTATAGTGCTGATGCATGGCTCTGCAGCTTTGCGTAAGAGGGAGCATGGGCCAAGATGCATATTGCATAGATACATAGACAGTGTCGGCAGATAAGGGCCTACGGCCCACCCAGTCTGCCAATTTGAGCTTGTAAGTTTACTTTATGTTTTCCTAGAAGTCTGTTGCCCCTTAACCCTGACCTCCAGAATTCCTTTATGTCTATCCCATGCATTCTTAAATCCTGTGATTGTTTCAGCCCCCACCACTTCCTCTGGCAGGGTGTTCCACTTGTCCACCACCCGTTCTGTGAAGAAATTCTTCCTCATGTTTCCTCTGAATTGTCCTCCCTCCAACTTCATTCCATACCCTCTAGTCCTGGAACATATTTTTCACTTAAAAATAGTGTATTCCTGCACCCTGTTCCTCCCTGTAAGATACTTGTATGTCTCTATCATATCCCCTCTCTCCCTCCTCTCCTCTCCTCCAGGAAGTACATATTAAATTCCTTCAACCTGTCCTCGTAGGACTTGTGATGCAATCCATGTAACATCTTTGTTGCCTTCTCTGAACCTTCTCTACCAAGTCTATGTCCTTACGTAAGTAAGGTCTCCAGAACTGTACACAGTACTCCAGGTGGGGCCTTACTAGTGTCTTGTATAATTGTATTATGACCTCCCTTTTTCTGCTGGTGATGCCCCTGCCTATGCATCCCAGCATCCTATTTGCTTTAACTGCTGCCTTGTCACACTGTTTCCCTACCTTGAGGTCATCAGAGATGATAACCCCAAGATCCCTTTCCTGCTTGGTGCATGCTATATCCTCACCCTACAACTGATATATTGTGCCAGGTTTTTGTGCCCCATATGCATTATCTTGCGCGTCTTTGCACTGAATTTCAACTGCCAAACCCCTGACCATTCTTCAAGTTTCTACAGGTCCCTTCTCATTCTTTCTACACCCTCTGGTGTGTCTACTCTGTTACAGAGCTTTATGTCATCAGCAACCAGGGAAATTCTGCCTTCTAGGTCCTGCACAATGTCACTTATGAAGATGTTGAATAGGACTGGTCCCAGCACTGATCCCTGTGGTACCCCACTGGTCACTCTTCCCTCTGTGGAGTGACAGCCATTTACCACCACCCTCTGTATCCTGCCACCCAGCCAGTTACCTACCCCCTGCACTACTGTCCTGCCCACACCCATATTTCCCAGTTTGTGTAATAGTCTTCTATGTGGCACAGTGTCAAAGGCCTTGCTGAAGTCCAGATAGGCCATGTCCACTGCCCTCCCCGATCCACCTCCCTAGTCACCCAGTCAAAACATTCAACGAGGTTGGTCTGATGTGATCTCCCCCTGGTGAAACCATGCTGCCTTGCGTCCTGTAGTCCATTGACAACCAGATGTTCCACAATTTCTCCTAGTAGTGCTTCCATGATCTTCCCACTACCAAGGTGAGGCTGACTGGTCTGTAGTTCCCGCTTCCTCTTTGTTCCCACTTTGTGTAGGGGACTACATCTGCTGTCCTCCAGTCTTTGGGTACCTCCTCTGTTTCCAGTGATCAGCTAAACAGGATTGCCAGAGGTTCAGCCACCACCTCTCTTAGTTCTTTAAGGATCCTGGGGAGCACCCCATCTGGCCCCATTGCTTTATCAACTCTTATTACTTCCAGTTCCTTAAGGAATCTTTCTCGTGTAAAGGGACTTGTGTCCATTTCTGCACCATTCCCACCCCTTGTACCCCCTTCAGACCCATTACCCTCCTCTTCATCAGTAAAGACTGAGCAGAAATACCTGTTCAATATGTCAGCTTTACTGTTATCATCCTCCACGAGGCCCCCATCCTCCCCCTTCAGTCTCACTATCCCTCCCTTTGTCTTTCTTTTTTCACTTATGTACCTGTAAAAGGTTTTGTCCCCTCTACCCACTGATTTTGTAATGTGCTCTTCAGTCTGAGCTTTGGCTTCCCATACCGACCTCCCTGCCTCCTTTTGCTTCTCCTGGTACTTCCCCTTATCCCCTTCCGCCTGTGCCTTTTTGTATTGCCTGAATGCAATCTTTTTGGCTTTCACTTTCTCCGCTACCTCCTTGGAAAACCATAATGGCCTCCTCTTCCTTTTCCCCTTGCTAACCTGCTTAATGCATCATTTTTTTGTTCTTGTAATCCCCAATTTAAATACTGCCCACTGTTCCTCAACCCCTGATTCCTGCGCCATTCCCCTTAATGCCTCTTGCAAACATCTCCCCATTTTCCCAAAGTCTGTCCCCCTAAAATCCAGGATATGTGTTTTTGTATGGTTTGGTTCTGCTCCTTCTGTGATTTCAAACCACAATGACTGGTGGTCACTCTTCCCTAGGTGCTCCCCCACTGTTACCCCCATCACACTGTCCCTGTTTGTGAGCAAAAGGTCCAGTATTGCCTTCTGTCGAGTTGATTCCATGACCAGTTGCTTGAGGAAGGCACTCTGAAGGGAGTCCAGAATAAATCTGCTCCTAGTTGATGCTGCTGCTGGGATGCTCCAGTCCACGTCTGGAATATTGAGGTCTCCAACCAGTACTACCTCACCCTTGTCTGCCATCCTTTGGATGTCTAGCATCGGCTCCCTATCTGTTTCTTCCTCCTGGGCTGGTGGTCTATAGACCACACCTGTTTGGATGGCTGGCCCCATTTTCCTTTCCAGCTTAACCCACAGTATCTCTCCCCCATTTTGTTTCTCCTGGATCTCTGTGGCCCTTGTGTCATTTTTCACATACAGTGCCACTCCTCCTCCCCCCCCTTCCTACCTGCCCTTTCTCTTCTGAATATGTTGTAGCCAGGTGTGGCCATCTCCCAATCATGGTTATCATTACACCAGGTTTCTGTGATGGCCACAATGTCCAGCTCTAAATGCACCATGACAGCCTCCAGATCCTCCATCTTGTTGCTAAGGCTCCTGGCATTGGCACACATGGCTTTCCATGATTTGACCTCCCTAGACTGCTTAGCTGTTCTACTCCAGCCCCTTCCCTGGTTGTCCTTTATCCCTAGTTCTCCTTGCTGTCTGCCCTTCTGTTGAATTTTGCCCCTTTTCTGCCTATCCACCTCTTGGGCACTTATCTCCATCTTTTGCACACTGCTTTGTAGAGATATCCACTCCTCCGGTTCACTGGTTCTACTGCTAGCTGGGGGGTGGGCAATTAGGTACCCTCCTTGCTGGCCTACCACCCCCCTTGGCTAGTTTAAATGCTTGTCAATGTAGCATTTAAACTTATTAGTGAATGCTTGGATTCCCCTCCAGGATGGATGCAGGCCACCAGGCTTGAACAAGTCTCATCCCTCCAGGTGGGTCCTGAATCACCAATGAATCCAAACCCTTCCTCACAGCACCAGTTCTTCAACCATGAGTTAAAGTTCCTGTTGCAAGCACCCCGATGCTTTCCCATGCCTCTCGCAGGTAGCACTTTCGAGAAGGTGACAGAAGTAGCTACTTGCTTGAGACCCCTCCCCAATTTCCTAAACTCTTCCTGAACTTCCTTTGGCTCCCCATTTGCCAGGTCATTGGTACTTAGGTGGATAATGACATCCAGCTCACCCTTCTGTCTTGGCTTCCCAGCAATCTCCAGAATCTTCCTTCCATCCCTCCATGCCATGGCACCTTGTAGGCACCTCACCTCCCTGTCCTCCCCCTCCTGTGTTTATTTTGCAAAAGAAGAATGGGGTTTTGGCCATCTAGCCCTGCCTCACGATCAAAGAATTTGCAGGCTTGTGATCAAAGAATCGTTGATTGTAAGAAATTTGATGGTTGCCATCTTGTTTTCAGTTTGCGGTCAGAAAAATTCAAATATCTCGGCTCGGGGGGGGACTCCTGAGGTGAAACTATGGTGGGTTTTGCTCAGGGGTCTTCCATCTATCCAGCCATGCCTGTGGTTTCTTTCAAAAAGGTAAAAAAATAGAGTTTTAATTGCGAGATTTTTTGACCGTGATCTTTGATCACGAAGATGTGACTAGATAGTCACTTGAAAAAATCAATTTTCTCAGCTCGGGGTGGCTTATTAAGTCAAATGAGGTGTGTTTTGCTCAGGGGGCTTCGTTCTATCGTGGCATGCCTGTGGTTTCATGTATTTATGGCTAAAAATTGGCTTTTAAAATGTTTTATTGTTTGATCATAAGCCTGCAAATTCTTTGATCGTGAGCCTGCAAAATCATTGATCGCGAGATTCTTTGACCGTGATCTTTGATTGCAAGGGTGCAACTAGATGGCCACTTGAAAAAATAAATGTTCTTAGCTTAGGGGTGGCTTATTAAGCCAAATGTGGGTGGGTTTTGCTCAGGGGGGCTTCATTCTATCAAGGCATGGCTGTGGTTTCATGCATTTCTGCCTAAAAATTGACTTTTAACATTTTTTATTGTTTGATCGCGAGCCTGCAAATTATTTGATAACGAGATTCTTTGACTGCGATCTTTGATCGCGAGGGCGCGACTAGATGGCCACATGAAAAATTCTATTATCTCAGCACAGGGGTCACTTCTAAAGGGAAACTAGGGTGGGATCTTGTCAGGGGCCTTCGTTCTGTCGAGTCACGGCTGTGGTTTCATGTATTTTTCTCTAAAGATTGAGTTTTAAAATTTGCTATTCTTTGATTGCGAGCCTGAAAATTGTTTGATCATGAGCTTGCAGATTCTCTGATTACGGTCTTTGATCATGAGGGAGGGAATAGATGGCCAGATCTGGAGTGACCAGATAGCACAATTTAAAAAAAATTTCAAATTAAAAATCTCGGAAACAGTTTGGTCTTTTAACTTGAAATTTGGAGGCACGTCCTATAGATCTGAATTATAGTATTTAGGTGTCAGACAATACATTTTTTGTGAAGATATTGCGTGACACAATTTATGTTTTGTGAACAGCATTTTCCATGATTGTAGTGGCTTGAAATGACTATGGTAGCTAGCCTCACTGCCATGGATGTACTTTTCAGTCATTAAGTGTGTAAAATGTTAATAGGTGTGGAATTCTGCCAGTGTGATGAATGAAAATCTGAAACTTTCACATTTAATATCTTGGAAACAGTTTGGTCTTTTACAATGAAATTTGGAGCATGTTGAGGGGATGTGCTGTCCATGTGAATTATAGTGTTTAGGTGTTGGAAAATTAATTTGCTACACCCATATTGTGTGACACACTTCATGTTTTGCATATGGCATTTTACATTGTGGTACTGGCTTCACATTTATAGGGTGCCTGGCGTTACTACCATGGAGGTAATTTGTAGTGGTTAGGTGTCTGACACGTAAACAGGTGCTTGAATTATGCCACTCTGATGACTGACACTTTGCTTTCTTTCAAGGTGGTGGGCCCCACACTCCCACCCATATGCTCTGCCAGTAATACATATGATATTCAGTACTTGTACTCTTGTCTTAGGCAGGAATTTTCAAGTTGGTGGGAGCACGGGCCCAAAGGGCCAGCATTGCCACCAACTTGCATAACTTTCTACATTTCTATTCTTTCTCAAAAAGTAAAGAAATTCTATGCAAACAACTTGGTTAATGCATCATTTAGGGTTAAAACACAAAAAGTAAGGAAATGAGACCTTTAGGATTGCCCCATCCCCCTCTCGTGGACCCACCCATCATCACAAGATTGACAGCTGATGGGGTGTGTCATCGGGGTTGTGAGGCCTAAATGTCACCCCATTCTTCTTTACTGTGGCTTGTAAATATGATTACAGATGGAATTGGGTGACATTCAGGCCTCACAACCTCAATGACACACCCTATCAGCTGTCAGTCTTGGGATGATGGGGCAATCCTAAAGGTCTCATTTTCTGACTTTTTGTGTTTTAACCGTAAATGATGCATTAACACAGTTTTTGCATAGATTTTATATACTGTGTGTATATATACAGATATATATATATATATATATATATATATATATAGATATATAGATAGATATATAGATATATATCTATCTATATATATCTATATATACTATATATATATATATTATGGTAGCACGGTAGTGCTACCATAGTTAGGGTTGAGGAGCCATTTCTATGCTAAACCCAAAATTTTTCACCTTAATAACTTTGCAACCGTTTGATGGATTTGGCTGAAATTTGTAATACACGATCAAGAACCATATGCCTTGGGATCTTCCAGCTTTCGTACCAGTCAGATACACAGCTGTGGAGTTATTAAGCATGATCTGCCCGCGCGTTTACGCTTTTTATGGAATTCTACGGTCACATGTACAGGTCGCACGGTTTGCGCGACCAGCCCAAAATCTTCAGGGAATGTGTGGCCAGGCTCCCCAATGTGCCTTTCAAAGATTTGGTGAAAAAATATTAAACGGTTCAAAAGTTATTCAAAAAACAATTTCCCATTATAAGTCAATGGGAAAAGTTAACAAAAAGTTCGACAGTGTCGCAAATGCATTTTTTACTTTCGCAAATGGGCCTGTTACTTTTGCAAATTCACCATTTGGTTTTCAGTTGGTGATCAGAAAAATGCTTGGCATTTAGATTTTGGACCCTCTAGCAACCTAATTCTTTTTGTATTCACCTAGTCGGACCCTGAGGATGCTAGCCATGTCTTTATTTTGGGGTAAAACACTCCAGAAATATGTTTTTCAAATTTCTGGAAAAAGTACTTTCGCAAAGCATTTTCGTGTTCATTTAAAGTGTCGCAAATTTTTGCGTAAAAGCTTTCACAAATTGCTATAGTAGTTTTCTAGTCCGGTGGGAAAATGACAGCAATTCTTTGGCACTGCACTGCAAAAGAACGGTTGGGGTTTTGGGCTGAAATTTGGAGGAGCATAACCAACATCTCACAGATGTGCCTTTCAGTGTTGTGTTAAAAAATATTACATGGCGGCAAAGTTACAGTACTCCAAGGTTGACGTTTTTTCCCATAGGATAACATTACAGAGCCGGACGCAGTACAGGAATCCTTTGGCACCCTGCTGCAAAATAACGGTTTGGTCTTTTTTCCTGAAATTTGGAGGGAAGACAGCCAACAGCCCACAGATGTGCCTTCCAGTGGTTTGGTGACAAAATATTACAGGGCGGCAACGTTATGGTGCTCCAAACATCTCTTTTTTCCCATAGGATAACATTACGGCGTTCGCCATGCCTTTCAGGCCCGTATCTCAGAAACGGTGCGAGATACGGACTTTTCATCAGAAAAATGCTTAGCCCCCTTGTAGGGGCTAAGTACAAAACTAACCAGGACAGTCGTAAATCATATGACTTTTAAATTTTTTTTCTATGTCGTATGGTTCCTGAGATATAACCTATTTAGTATTCCAAGTCCTCATTTTCTGCTCCGATACCCATTATTATGCATACATTCTTTGCACTCACAGTCTTTCTCTATGTAGGTTTTGGGGAAAACCAGCCTGTGCACTTACATTACTGTTAACATTGCCCTTTCCGCTTGCAGTTCCGTACCCGTTTCACTTACCGTTGACGTCTACTCCACCATGTGCGTTATCCTATGCTTTTTCATTTGCACTTGTGTTTCTGTTATTTATAGCCATTTGTGTCTACAGTACTGTTTCTCTTTCTGTTTCACTTTGTGTCAGCAAGCCCATTGACATTTCCGTTTGCAGGCACCATGTTACTATGTGACAACATATTACGCGGCAGACCGTTCCCGTATACGCCATTGTGTGCATTTCCCTTTCTGTTCTCATTCGCGCTTGCATTACCATGTGTGCCACTGTTAGCACTTCTGTTTGTGTTGCTGTTCCTGTTACTATGCCACAAGACATCATGCGTCGGGAGCACAGGGCCCGGAGGGCTCCGAGCTCCTGCTGCTGCATTACATTGACTATTTCTAGTTATCATTCTCAAAAAGAAGGGAAATTAGAGGCACAAAACTCCATTTAATGCATTAGTTAGGATTGTTTCCTCGCGACAAAGTAGGAAATTCAGTGTTAGGGTTGAAAACCCCTTGGACCCCCTGCCCAGCCCCCCAAGCCGGCAATGGGGTGTGCATTGGGGTCGTCGGTCCTAACTCTCACCCCATTCTCCTACTTCTTTGGTTTACACATGTGATGGGGTGAGGTTGGGCTTATGACCCCAATGCACACCCAATGCCAGTTGGGGATGGGCAGGGGTCCAAGGGGATTTTCAACCCAACACCGAATTTCCTCACTTTGTCGCTATGGAACAACCCTAACTAATGCATTAAATGGAGTTTTAGCCTCTAATATATATATATATATATATATATATATATATATATATATATAGTGGTAAACTCAGGTAATGGAGGAGAGGGGGTTTCCCTGAGTAAGACAGTCAGGGTACAGCTGTAGCTGATTTGGCTGATTAACTGCAGCTGCACAGACAGGAGAGCTTTAAAAACAGGAAGGAAATGCCAGCAGGCAGTTGCTGCAGGGGTAGAGGGCTGACAAGCTGCTTGGATGTGTTCCAGGACAGAAGTCTCTTAACCAACCATCAGGAGATTGGTCTCCTGAATTAGGCCAAAAAGGAAAAAGTTATTTCCATTGTGAGTTTTCCATTTTACTGTTTGTGTTCTTCCAGAAGGTCTAGCCTTCTGGAAAACGGTGGTTTCTAGTTAGGGTCAGGGATTGTTTAGTCACTGCTCCCACCCAGAGCTAGGCCTCTTTATTTCTGTTTTTGTTTCATTTCCCCTGGTAGGGCTTAAAAAGGAAAAGGGAAGAAGCCCAAAGTTCTGTGTCACCAACCATATTAAGAAAATAAAAATATACCTGGTTGGTTTGATGTTAACAAACTGATCTTCCTGAGACTCCTTAACCACCACAAAGCTGATCTTGAATTCCCGTGGCAAGGTTGTGCCTTGTCACACGTGGTGTGAGAGTGGGATCAGGTCAGTGTAGAATTTGGCTGGAATCCAAACCACCCCAGAGTAAAGGAGACCAGGCATGGAGGACGTGGTGAAAGCCTTGATCCATGCTACGGCAGCCCAGCAGGAAGCTACCCGGGCTCAAAAGAGATGAACCAGTTGCTGCTCACACAGAAGGCACAGAACCACGCTGTCCTCCAGGAAATGGTAAAGCGTCTCATCAAGATCACTATGGGAGAAGGTCGCCTGGAAGGGCCTACTCCAGAGGGTTACCAGACTATACGGGCTTCCCACTGTCTGCAGAAAATGACGATGGCTGATGACATTGAAGCATATTTGATTGCTTTTGAAAGGACGGCTACTTGTGAATCATGACCTCAGGAACAGTGGGCCGGCATTTTAGCTCCATTTTTGTGCGGCGAGGCCCAGAAGACATATTATGATCTGGATGAGGAAGTCGCCACTGACTATCCAAGGCTGAAGGAAGAGATGGTGGTGCTGGCTCTATCAGGTTTGATGAGTTTATACAAAGGAGCCAGGGGAACTGGTTCTGACCTATAATAGAGTTATTACCAAGGTCCTTGGCTCTATCGCAACTGTCTGTGTTTGACCCCTCATCTCACACCAGAAGTCCCCCTTTTTTGATGGGACTCTCAGGGAGATAAAAAGAGGGTCAAAGGTAGGAGCAATGCTGCCAGAGGACTGGTTCGGGGGAGGACAAGCTTATATTGATTGTCTATTATAGACACTATCAATCAGCAATCTCCTGTAAGAAGGCAGAGTACATGTCCAAGAAAATTGCAGCAGCAACTAACAGAATGGCTCAGCTCCTCAGCACTGTTTTTAGGTTGTGTAATCTTGTCTGTCTTCAGTCCATGGGAGTTTTTTCACAAATGAGATGTGATGAGTTTGCTCTGTTCTTTTCTGATAAAATTGCCTCCATCAGATCAGATGGGCCTGAGGTCGCAGTCATTCAGTCTGTCTGGTCCAACTTTGACCAGTTAGCTGTTGCAGATGTGGTGAAGGTTGTCTGGGAGTTACGACCAAGCTACTGTGTCTTGTACCTGGGATCAACATGCCTCTTAGTGGGTTGTGCTGATGTTATCATCCCAGTCCTAGCCAGGATAGTCTGATGTTCTCTAGTGACAGGGGCCCTTCAGGGGCCCCTGAAGGAGGTAGTTGTAAGGCCACTACTGAAAAAAAACTCCACTGGACCTGGACTGCCTGGAAACTACAGACCTGTCTCTAACCTTCCCTTTGTAAGTAAGGTTATTGAGAAGGTGGTGGCCATTCATCTGGAGACCTATCTAACAACTCACAACATCTACAAACATCTCCAGTTGGGTTTCAGGAAAAGACATAGTACCGAGACTGCCCTGGTTCTGGTGCTAAATGATCTCCTGGTAGCGAGGGATTGGGGAAGACATTCCATCCTTCTTCTCCTCAATCTCTCAGCAGCATTTGACACCATGGACCATGGGATACTGATGGAGCACCTGCGGGTTTGTTGTGGACTGGCTGGTACAGTCCTCAACTGGTTAAATTTTCCTCACTGGCAGGTTGCAGAGTGTGGTGTCTGGGATTTTTTATTCTGCACCCATGCCCCTGCCATGTGGGGTCCAGCAGGGATCCATCTTGTCTCCCATGTTGTTTATGGTGTATATGCTACCACTAGGGGACATTATAAGGTGGTATGGGCTGAGTTTTCACTGCTATGCAGATGATACTCAGCTATGCATGTTCTTTGCTCCCAAGCAGCAGGAGACGGTCTCGGTATTGAACATCTGCCTTCCTGAGACCCAAGACAGGATGAGGTTGAATCTGGACAAGACTGAAGTACTGCTGCTGGAATCTGGTTGCCAGAGGGTGAGGGTGCAATCTGGTAGAGTTTCAGGACTGAGGCTTGGGGACTCCAAGTTGCTCACCTCAGATCAGGAAAGAATCTTGGTGTTGTTTTGGACTGTGGCCTGACACTTAGATCACAGGTGTTGGCCATGGTCCAGACCTCATGTTACCATCTAAGAAACATTGCCAGGATTAAACATGTGATACCCCCAGGTGATCTACTTCACTGGTCCATGCTTTTGTGGACTCATGCCTTGATTACTACAATGCCCTGTACCTGGGGCTGTTGGGGGTAGATCTGCATCACCTGCAGCTAGTGTAGAATGTGGTGGCCAGGTTGTTGATCGGTCTACACAGGTCATCTCATATTACACATGTGCTGTGTTTTCTGCACTGGCTGCTGGTTAGGTGGCAGATCTCTATCAATGTCAGTTTACCGACCTATAAGGCCCTGTACAGTCAAGGGCCATGCTACCAGCAGGACCTCCTGCGACCTTACCACCCCACCCGCTCCCTTCACTCCACAGGCAGGCTTATTTGGAATTGAGCTAATGTTTTAACTGATCAATAAGTGTGATTTATTTATTTGTTTGTTGTGTGTTTGTATTGTATTTTAAATGTTTTAGAAGTACTGCTGTGAAGCGCATTGAGTCATAATGAGAAATGTGCTATACCAAAAATATTTGACTGAATGAATGAGTAAATACTTGGGTATCTTGATAGCATAATGATCTGCATAGCACCTCAACAGATATACACCTATATTTCTCATCTTATAAAACTTCATTTGGAGCATTTTTTGTTGTTTTCTTGTGTAAAAACTGAGTACAACTAGAATACGTAAACAAACAATCACAGATAGGATGAGTGCGTCAATATGTGGTTCTAAATGGTGGCAAATATAGAATAATACTGGGGTGGTGATATTGGGGATCATCATGCTCAGGGTTCGATCTTAGTATTGTTGTACTAGCCCTGAACCTAGTGCAAATTGATCAGGGCTAGTGCAGCTAACCCTCTACTTGTCTGTCTTGACTAGTGCAGGTTTTTCATGGCTGTTAATAAGTTGAAAAAGTCCTACTTTAGCAGGCTGTAGTCCTTTTGATAATCTTCCTTAGTGTCCCAGGTGGCCTGGTGTGATTAATAGCTCATTAAGAGCTGCAATTATGTGGTAGTTCAAGAGGCAGAACCAACAACAGACTTAATGTGAGTCATTATCATTCAATTGTTAGGACATTCAGCTAGTGTGCATGCTGTGATCAAGGGTAGAGTGGTTAAGTCACTAGCTTTCAGTTTGCTGAACTTGTCTCTGATTTGTCCCACAATATTAAGACCAGAATGCCTCATTTCCCAACCTTTTGAGTGTCTGTATCCAACACTGCAGTGACACAATGCTATGATGTATACATGGTCTGCCCAGCCTGGTGGTCTGTCAACTTTATACTTTCCTTTGACACCACTGCAGACTAGACTCTGAAATGGCCATCCATAGACCCACAGCTGCCATTACTGACTGGTGTAGGGGTCCACAGCTCCTCTTAATGTATCACACCAGTCAATGCCATCCATGCAGTCCCACCCTTATACCACCCAGCATGTCATTTCATCCTAAAAACAATGCTTTGAAGCATGTATGGTACAAAGCAAAACCTTAGTAAAATATATAATTTGAAAGGTTAAAATAGGTATTCCTGGTGTGCATAGATCATCCTATATAGAAAGAGAGATAGTGCAGCAACATGCCTGTATACTGCTTCCCCTTTGGCTGATGAAAGAACAATGCTATGAAAACTCTGTTGTTGTTGTTAGGGCAGAGCATGTTAAAATCAATATTTTTGTGCCTGGTATATATAAACAGATATGTCAATGTTTCTTATATCCCAAACCCCCTGTGTTTGTTTAAATCTCCCCAAAGAAATATAGAACTGTCCTGGCTCATTTTGCAGTGTAAAATAAACTTCCAGAAGTGCAGGTCTGGTTAATCACAGGGTGAGGGATGAGAGTTTGTTTCTCTGCCTGACTCTGCACATTGCCCTGCAGGTCAGGATGGGACAGTGGTGAGGGGCATGATGATGCTGGCTATTGTGTGTGCAGAGCTAGGTCTGCTTGACTTGAACATTTGCTATTATGGTATCCTCTGGTTTGGTGGGGAGAGGGATGAAGAAAGAGGAAGCAAGGGGCACATGGTAAAAAACAGTGGGGGTATGCACTGCGTGTGACTGGACTGCAGCGTTTTTTTTTTTGCTGGGGCAGGAAGCAATGTGGCAGCAGGATAAATACGCAATAATCAGAGTATTTTTTGGCTCATATTTTTTCTGTATAACCAATCAAAATATACCATTATTATTGTTGGCTAGTGCAACCATCTGCAGGCTAGTGCAATTTTTAATCAACCTGTCCGGCTGACTATTGAAAAAAAAGTTAAGGTTGATCCCCGATCATGCTACCTGCCCACCTGTGAATGATCTTGTAATTGGGAACAGTGTAAATCAATAAAATTACTGAAACTGTTTTAGTCTGTAAAAAAGTTTATTAGATGTGTAGATTTTGCATTCCATATAGAATGTAGTTTGGGTTGCTCTCCCTAGCATCCAATGGAAAATGTTGCTTCTTATCAAGTTAATTTTGTACTTGGCTGTTACCTTATTTCTTCAAGCAGTTTTTGCCTTGTTTAGGGCTCTCTCTCTCTCTCTCTCTATATATATATATATATATATATATATATATATATATATATATATATATATATATATGTGTGTATGTATATGTCTGTCTGTCTGTTTGCTCTATGTATGTAAGTCAGGTCAATGAACCCCCACACACAGTGATGGAAGAGGTCTGGAGGGAGAAGGTGGAAGGGGTGAAAAAACAGTTAGCAAAGGATGGAGGGAGTGAGGAAAACATAACATGGATAAGTGGGGGGTGCACACAGAGGGGAGAAATGTTAAGAGATGACTAGAGGGGAAGGAAGGGAAGGAAAGTAAAGTCAGATTCTAGGTAGAGGGCGGTGTCTTTGAATGTGCAGAGTCTTGGAAACAAGATGGATGACCTGCAGGCACTATTAGCAGATAGGACAGTGGACATAGTGGTGGTAACTGAGACTTGAGCAACACCACACCTTGGCTGGAACCTTGCAATCCCTGGATACAAACTATACAGGAGGGACAGGGTAGTTGGGAAGGGGGGAGAGCTTGGCAGTTTACACAAGGCAGGGAATAACTTGCATGAGGAAGGCATTCCTACACAGTCACCCCCTATTTAACCCCCATCACTCCTTGTCTCTAGCCCTGTTAGCCCAGCTTGTCTGCACCCTCCCTATATCAGTCAGGCACACCAGAACCCCCACTACTCCACGCTTCCACAGCTCCATACCCAAATTGCACCAGAAAGCTATTCACTGATATGCTCTTCTCCTCCTCCTTCTTCTCTTAAGGAATCTACATCCTAATCCAGGACCACCTTCACCTAGAGTTACCAAGGAGGGCAGGCATGGTGGCCTACTACTGGCCTCCCTCAACATCTGCAGCCTACCCAGGCAGTTCACTCTTCTCCAGGACTGAAACTCCCAACACATCCCTGACATCCTGGCCTTATCTGAGACCTGGCTCTCTAAAAACATCCCAGATGCTTCTGTCACCCTCAGTGACTACTCCATCTTCCGAGCAGACAGGACAGGCAAGAGGGGAAGTGTTTGTGCCATCTATGTCAAAACATCTCTGCAAGCCCTCATGGTCTCCCTTCCCCCACCAGCCCATGGTGCCCAAGCCATAACATCAAGGTTACCCTTGGCACTCCTGGTAAACCGCTATACATTATGGCAGTTTACATCCCCCCCTCGAATCAAAAGACTGCCTTTGATTCTATATTGTCCAGCATCACCCATCTCCCACCCAAGGGTGAAGTGTTTATTATTGGAGACTGTAACGTGAACTGGCTATCCACCACATCTGCCACCTACAAAGATGCTGTCCGAGCTTATGTCCTCTCCCAGGTTGTCCAGTCCCCCACCAGATATGACCCCAGAACAGGGTCCTCCACTCTTATCGATCTCATCTTTACTAACCTTCCCAATCACCTCTCCAAGGTTAAAGTGCTCCCTGGCATGATAAGTGACCACTCCCCCATCTCCTGCTAGTGGCTGAATAAAATCCCTCCCAGCCACCCTAAAGTTGCAGTCCAAAGGAGCATCAAAAAAGAAGCCCTCTCCCACCTCAAACTGTACCTCTCTTCCTGTGACTGGTCACCCATCCATACTGCCCAGACTGCAGATGTTGCCCTCATCTCCTTTATTACCACCTTCAACACTGCCTGTGACATCTTCGCCCCTTCACAAAGCAGGTCATAAAAACAGGGATATCCCATGGATCTCACAGTCCCTCCTTGACCAGATGCACCACAGAGATAACCTCTGGCACAGGGCCCTGAACTCCCAGCTACCCCAGGACAGACAACTCTACAGAGAGGCAAGACACAAATGCACCTAGGCCATCCAGCAAGCAAAGGCAACCTACTATAAGCAAGCCCTCAACATCACCTGGGGTTCAGAGAAAAACTTCTGGAACAATATTAAGGAACTATGCTGGAAAACTGTCTCCCCTGCCCCAGAGCAGCTTCAAGTCAAGGGAGCCCTCTCCCAGGACCCCACTACCATATCCAATGCCCAAAACACCACCTTCTCAGACCTCAGTCACATTCTCCTGCAAAACTTCTTTAACCCAATCACTAACTGCCCCTCAGGCACCTCTGCCTCAACAGCCACCCCTTCCGGCTGTGAATCATCTCCTGCAGAGAAGCTAAACTCTACCTCTCCAAAGCCTTGCACAACTTACACTACAGCAGTGACTCCCTTGACCTCAAAATTCTCTGACTAACACTAGATGAGACCCTTCCACACCTCACCAAATTACAAAACTGGTCACTGTGCTGCCCTAGGTCAATTCCCCTCTCTATGGAAAAGAGGAATTATAACTCCAATCCTAAAGATTGGTGACCCCACTTCCACCTGTAACTACTGACACATTTCTATTAACTTCCCCCAAAAGCTTTCAAAAATATTGTGTCAGACCAGCTCACTGATTACCTGGCCAAACACAATCTTCTCTGCCATGAACAACACAGTTTCAGAAAGGGACACAGCACAACCACGGCCCCACTCAAATTTACATCATACATATATGAGGCACTGGAACAGGGGTCAATAGCAGGAGCAATCTATTTCGATTTGACCAAAGTGTTCAACACCGTCAGTCACAAATTACTTCTCCACTCCCTTCCCTCCTACCATTTTGCCCCTGAGGCTATCTCCTGGTTCAAAGACTATCTCACTGGCCGGATGCAACAAGTCAATATTAACTCCACCCTCTCCTCCAAGTGACCAGTCCTAATGGGTGTCCTTCAAGGGTCTATTATAGAGCCACTACTTTTCACTGTCTTCCTAAACTCCTGCCCACAGTCCTGTAGTGGAAAGCTCTTACTCTATGCAGATGATGCCGCAGTTTTCTGGAAACACCTGAATCCTAACTCCCTCCAAACTGCCCTACAAAGCTTTTTTAGAGAATTAGAATCCTGGTTCACTGAGCATCACTTAATACTAAACTATAACAAGATAAAATCTACAATCTTTGACCACCACCAAAGCCCATACAGTAATGTCCATCTAACCATCCCAAACTCACAGGGCTTCCACATTGAACAGGTCTCAAACTTCAAATATCTGTGTGTCACACTGGACACATCCCCTCACCTACCACACACACACACACATTAAACACCTTTCTTCCTCTGTTAACACCTGGCTAGGGATTCTATACAGACATAAGCACTGCCTACCCCAAGGCCTTACATCTTGCTGTAACCCACTCAGTCCTTTCATTGGTTGACTACGGTATTGTAATTTATGGTGCCGCAGACCAAACAGCCCTACATTGCATCAGCCTAGCTTTCAACAAAGCTTGCCAACTGGTCACAAGCTGCGATAGATTAACCCACATGTGTGAGCTCAACAAGCTTGCAGATTGGCTGACCTTCGAAGGGAGACTTAAGTACCACACTTGCCTCCAAGCTAAAAAAATACTTATGAATCTTACACCCAAGGGCCTCCACCCCCTCATCCAGCCAGCTCCTCACAGGAGGGCCCCTAGACACCCTGCAAACACCTCCTTCCTAGTCCCCCCACTGTAGGACCTCATTAGGACAAAGGACTTTCTGTTATTGTACTCCCTTCTGGCTTAACAACCTACCACCCTTCATCTCCCTGTCCCCCAGTGTTGGCCAATTTAAAACTGGTATCATGAGCCTTGTTCTTGACTCGGATGTCTGTGGCTGTAACCAACATCCCCCCTTTGTCTGAATATGATAAATTACTAGCAAATCCTCTGGCTACATCCTCAGGTCCTGTAATCTAGCTGTAAATAAACCTCAACTCAGGGCTCTGTAAATGACCCTCCGAATCTGTAACCTGAATTATCTCACTACAATGACCTAGGGTCCTTCTAAGATCCTAGAGGTGGTAACCAGCCAATGTAAATACACTGTACTGTGTGACCTATGTATAATATGATTAAATGTAATGTTTGTGCTTTTGTACTGATGTGAAGCCTTTGCAAAGGAGTCTATGACTCAATGGATTGCAATTCTGATTTTCAATAAAATAAAAATAAAAAATCAGAGGAAGGGAAGGGAAGGGAAGGTGGAGGCATTATGGGTTCAGTTACAATACAATAGAGGGAGAAAGGTAATCTTGGGAGTGGTTTACAGACCACAAAACCAGGATGAGGAGAGGTACAGGTAACTGAGCTGACACATATTGGAAGCTGTGGTGAAAGGAGAGGTGGTAATTGTGGGGGACTTCAACCTGCCCAAGGTGGACTGGAGTGTATTATCCACATGTGCTAGGAGTCAGTAGATCCTGGAAGGACTGCAAAATGAGTTCCTGACTCAGGGCATCACAGAACCAACACGAGCAGAAGCAATTATTGATCTAGTGCTCACAAATGGGGAGCATGTACACTAAATAGTGGTTGTGGAGCCCCTGGGTGGGAATGACTATTGCACTGTGTGGTTCCAGTTGGATATGGGTAGGGAAAGCATCCAGATTAATTCCAAAATCTTAGATTTTAGGAGGGTGGACTGCAGGAAGATGGGTGAAGTGCTAAGGAGCCACATTGCAGGCATCAGAACAGATATGGGGAGGACCAGAGGTGCTTCATTATTAAGGAAGCAATACTGGTTGCCTTTAGAGGAGTGCATTAGGCTCATGGGGAAGAACACAATGGCCAAAGCACACAGCTGGTTCAGTTCTGGGGTCATCCAGGCAGTAAAGGAAAAGAAGTTAGCCTACAGAAAATTCAGGAAGACCAAGAGAGGTGGATAGGGAAAATTACCTAAAGTTGGCTAGTGAGGCAAGTAAGGAAGTTCAGTGAGCTAAGGCACAGAAGGAGCTGCAGATAGCTAAAGGAATTAAGAAAGGGAGAAGGCCTTCTTTTGCTATATAATTAAAAAAAGTGACAAGAAGGACAGGATTGTTTGGCTTAAGAAATAGTAGGAAAAGGTGGAGGATAACGGAGGAAACACAGACATACTAACTGAATATTTCTGTTCCCTCCTCACTAGAAAGAAGGATGGACCATTGCCTTCAGGAAGGAGAAGAAAAGCGTGGAGGAGGGGAACACAAATGTAGTGATAGAGCAGGACAGAGTAAGGGAGTTGCTGCTAGCACTGAAGGTGGCCAAATAACCAGGCTTGGACAGAGTGCATCCAAGGGTACTAAGGGAACTGGCTGAAGAACTGGCAGGCATATTTAATAGTTCACTAGAGTCAGGCATGGTACTGGAGGACTGCAGAACAGCACATGTGGTGCCCTTCCACAAAAGTGGTACCCAGGATGACTCAGGAAATAACAGACCAGTCAGTCTGACTTCAATTGTGTGCAAGCTCATGGAGACCATACATAAGGAAAGGTTGGTAGAATATCCAAAGGAGCATGGTATCCAGGATGCGAGGCAGCATGGGTTCATAATAATATCTTATTACTATGACATAGGTAAAAATCAGAAAAAAAGACAATACCCTAATACAACAAGCTAGCACAATACAGTACTTCAATTAAGACAATCTAGAGATAGTAGTAGGAGAGAGGAAATTGTACAGGTCACTGTGAGGCCACAGCTAGATTACAGAATTCAGTACTGGTGCTCACACTTCAAAAAGGATATTGGCCTGCTGGAGAAGGTCCAGAGAAGGACTACAAAGATGACAGTGGGTAGGCAGGGTAAGGCATACAAGGAGAGGTTGAGGGCACTGAACATGTACTCCCTGGAGGAAAGGAGAGAGAGAGAGAGAGGTGACATAATTGGGACCTTCAAGTACTTGAAAGGGATAAATAAGGTGGATAAGAAGGGTCTCTTTAAGCTGAGTGGCAGCCATAACAAAAGGAGGCACAGTCTTAACCTAAAGGGGGGAGGTTTAGGAGAGAGGTTTGGAAGCACTTCTGTGCAGAAAGGGTGGTGGACACTTGAAATACACTGCCTGAAGAGGTGGTCTCATTGCTGACAATGGGTAGCTTCAAGAGAGACTGGGATAGGCATAGGGGAAAGGTAAGGATCATGGGTAGGGTGGATGGGAGGAGTGGGGAGGAGTTGGGGGCAGGGACAGAAGCTCAAGCTGTGGACCCTGCAGTTTGAGCATGCTAGACAGATCAAATTGCCTTCTTCTGCTGGCTTCTTCATATGTTCATATATATATATATATATATATATATATATACAGCATATATATATATATATTTTTTTTTTTTGATTTTCCCCAAAATTTAAAAACAAATTTTTGGGGTGTTTAACCTCAAAATAAAGACATGCCTAGCATTCTCAGGGTCCAACTAGGTAAACACAAAAATAATTGTGTCACTAGAGGGTCCGAATTTTAAATGCCAAGCATTTCTGTGATCAGTAAAGGAAAACAAAATGGCAGATTTGTGACACTACTGGGGTCATTTGTGACACTAAAATCCACATTTGCGACACTGTCAAACTTTTTGTTAACTTTTTCCTTTGACTATAATGGGAAACTTGTTTGTTGAATAACTTTTGAACCATTCAATATTTTTTCACAAAATCTTCAAAAGGCACATCAGGGACATGTCCCATGTTCCCTGAAGTTTTCGGACCAGTCGCGCATACCGTGTGACCTGTAGGTGCGAGCAAAGAATGCGCAAAGAAGCATAAATATGCTACCGAATGTTGCCTAATAACTCTGCAACCGTATATCTGACTGGCATGAAGCTTGGCAGATTCTGAGATCTATGCTACCACTCTCTGCATGCCAAATGTCAGGTAAATCCATCATACGGTGGCAAAGTTATCAAAGTGCAAAATTTCACACTTTAACCTTAAATGGGGTACTCAACCCTAACTATAGTGGCACTACCCTGCCACTATATATATATATATAGAAGGTAATATTACAGTATGGGCGGTATTGTGCTATACCGGACCGCCCCAGGGGCGTAATGAGGCCCAACGCCGCAGGCAGAGGGCCTTATAGCCCCTGGAAGGTCCGGTATAGCACAATACCGCCCACCCTGGAGGGTATTATTGCACTTAGAAAATGGGCACTGTCAAAAAATTACCTTTAGTAAGATAAATGTTAATGAAAATTTTATTTCAAGTACGATTTGTCACAAAATAGTTCCTCCGCCTGCATTTTTGGAGGTGGTTGCCATGGTCACACACACACATACACACACACACACACACACACACACACACACAATCATCTTTCAGACTTACTTCCCCCACCCCAAATGAGGATTTGCTATTGTCCAGATCCAGTTTAAACCCAGAAACACAAGCAGGACTGTGGAGTATATCTGGCATTTAGATGGTGACCTCAGAAATCATGAATGTCTGTCTGCCTTGTCCAACGGATCATACCTGCTGCAAAAAAAGCAGCATACAAAAAACATTTGGTTTTGGTGCACAGTTACTGAGGAGAGGGTGTTCTGGTTGATTTTAGGCGTTTGCTTAAAATGGGGCACAGAATCACAGTGGAACGCGTGTCTCCCAATTTAAAATTTACATCGGGAGAGCAGCTGAGGTGGCAGGCAGGCAGCAAGGACGCTGTACATCAGCCGAGTACAGACATCACAGAAGGTCCGTAGGTTTTGTGGGAGGAGGTCGAGCGAGGTGAAAGAGAAAATAAACCTGCAGAAAGCAAGTACATTCGTGAGCTTTTGGTGGCTGGCGTAAGCCAGTGGGGAGGGAGACTTCGCACAAGGAAGCCGACAGGACCAACGGCTTTCATTTACTCTTTGTCACTGTGACAGTGTGAGATCATGGTCAGAAGAATGGTGCCATAATACAGAATATGGCTGTGACAATTTCTTATCTCTCCCGGATGCAGAATGAGTGTGCTTTCTTTTTTTTTTTAATGAAGAAGCAAGTAAGTAGTGTTGGGGGGGGATGTAGCTCTCGCTAAGCGAGAGAAACAACATGGCGGAGATTTGTAGTTTTCTGGGGTGCTTTCAGCCAATTACAAAGCAGGCTGGCACCACTGGAGAATGGTATTTGGTGAAGGGGCACTGTTGGCTGGTTTCGTTTTAGGTGGGCATCTATTGTCTGATAGATGCCCACCTAAATAAGTGTCTCAGCCAACCAGGAGACAGAATTGTCTTTGCCCATTTTCTAAATATATATATATATGTATATGTATATATATATATATATATATATATATATATATATATTATGGTAGCACTGTAGTGCTACCATAGTTAATGTTGAGGAGCCCTTTTAATGTTAATGGGTCAAACTTTGCACCTTAGTAACTTTGCAACCATTCAACAGTTTTGTCTGAAATTTGGCAGGCTCAGGACATCACCATAGATGTTGTTATCTGACAAGTTTTGTACTGGTCAGATATACGGTTGTGGAGTTATTAAGCAACATCCGTGTGTGCAATTATGTTTTTTTGTTCATTCTTTGCTTGTGCCTACAGATCACATGATTTGGGCGACTGGTCCAAAAACTTCAAAGAACACGTGGCCGTGGTGCCCAATGTGCCTTTTGAAGATTTCATGAAAAAATATTGAACGGTTCAAAAGTTATTCAAAAAACAAGTTCCCATTATAAGTCAATGGGAAAAGTTAACAAAAACTTTGAAAGGTGTCGCAAATGCACTTTTTACTTTCGCAAATGGCCCTAGTAGTGTCGCAAATCCGCCATCTTGTTTTCAGTTAGTGATCAGAAAAATGCTTGGCATTTAAAATTGGGACCATCTAGGGACACTATTCTTTTTGCGATCATCTATTCGGACCCTGAGGATGCTAGCCATGTATTTATTTTGGGGTTAAACACCCCAGAAATATGTTTTTCAAATTTCTGGAAAAAGTAGTGTCACAGAGTAGTATCCCACCTGTGACACTTTCACAAAATTTTGCAAAAAGTGTGGCAAATTGTGACACTACTTTTCCAGGTTATGGCCGAAATGACATGAGTTCTTTGCCAACCTGCTGGAGAAGAACCGTTTGCTGTTTTAGGTTCAAATTTGGAAGGAAGGCAGCCAACATGCCACAGATGTGCCTTTTGGTGGTCTGCTGAAAAAAGATTGCACAGATGGCAAGTTATGGTATTCCAAAGTAGACGTTTTTTCCCATAGACTAAGATGGTGGCGTATGCTGCGTCTTTTGGGGCCTGTATCGCGAAAATGATGTGCGATACAGATTTTTTTGTGCGAGTTGCATAGCCCTATGGGCTATGTACTACAAAACGGTAGCCAGGAAAACAATGATTTCTGTGAAATAAAAATTTTTTTTGTACATCATACAGTTGCTGAGATATTTGCAATGAAGTACTTCCAATGCTCATTTTAAGCTTCCATTGCCATTACAATGCATACATTCTTTGTACACAGTGTGTTTCTCTATGCAGTTGTCCAGCAAAAACAGGGTATGTGCTTCTGTTACTGTTACAGTTACTGTTTCCCCTTGTGTTTATGTACCTGTTAGAGTTACCGTTCCCATGTGTGCCACCGTGTGTGTTACCCTTTGCGTTGTCATTTGACCTTGCATTTTCATTACTGTTACCATTTGCATTTCCACCTTGTGTTTCCATTGCTGTTCCTGTTACTATGCCACAAGACATCACATGGCAGGAGCGCAGGGCTCAAAGGGCCCCTCGCTCCCGCTGCCACAGTACATTCAGTATTTCTCATCATAATTCTCAAAAAGAAGGGAAATTAGAGGCAAAAAAACTCCATTTAATGCATCAGTTAGGTTTGTTCCAGAGCGACAAAAGTAAAGCAATTTGGTGTTAGGGTTGAAACACCCCCTGGACACCTCCAGCCCGCCCCCAACCACCATCAGGATGCTCGTTGGGGTCATCGGTCCTAACTCTCACCCCATTCTCATATACCTCTACTTCTTTACACATGTGATGGGGTGAGGAAGCGGCAACCAACATGCACCCCGATGGCAGTTGGGGGCAGGCTGAGGTGTCTGGGGGTTTCAACTAACACTGAATTTTACTTTTTGTTGCTCTGAACAACCTTAACTGATGCATTAAACAGGAGTTTTTGCCTCTAATATATATATATATATATATATTTATAAAATGGGGTGGTAAAATCATAGAAATTCCATTAACATGATTGGACAGAATGCATCACATGACGTGCATTATTTCCCAATGACTGCACGCCTCCCAGTACGACCGCACACCTAAACTACTTTCCAGCCCTCAAAACCTTCTCACCAGCAGTGAGATCCTCCACCGCTAATGCAGTTAAGCAGCCACACAACACACACACACACACACTGTTACTACTGCACACTGTCTCACCACTCCTAAATTCTAAAAACAACATAATGCAGCCCATTTAACAGATACCTGTGTATAAAAAAAGACAAACTACAGTTCTCTTACTTCCTACTCTCACTTTCAGTTAAAAAAATCTCCTTTCTACAGACTTGCCCGATCGTTCACCACTACTTTTCCTACCTGAAGTATAAGCGTGACGGGCAGTGCGCGTGCGATGAAGTAACAAGCTATTACGAGGTTGAAAGTAAGTCTTTTGAGTTAAAAAAAAGATAAAAGTGTTTTCCTGCGCTGACTTCTCCTAATTTCACTAAAACAAGCTGCAGAGTGTATGTACAGGCGGCGAGGAGGCGCGAGAGTGATTCAGCGGCTTTAGAAGGCAGGCATGCAAGCCAGGCGAGGTGTTGCTGCCAACTCTCGCTCTGGCTTGCGTCTGCCTCAAGCTACCGACTCCGGCGTGCTCCTCGCTGGGTGCTCTGCAACAAATGAGGTGAGTGAGAAAATCAAAAGCAAGAAAACTACCCTATCTTTAACTCAAAAAGAACTACTCAACTGCGTTGCAACTCACTCCTCGCAATGCGCGCATATTTCGATCGCGCTACTCTTTCATCACTAAGCTTTCACTTCGGACTGCTTGTTAACTCTGTCAGCATATAATTTACTAGATACACAGAGGCATTATTATAAACCAAAACAACCTAACAGGAGCACACCTTTTCATCTTTTTAAACACAGGACTTACTTTGAACTCTGCCAGCATATCATTTACCAGCTAGACAAAGGATTATTTTCCACCCACCCCCCAAAACATGTGTGGCCATTTTATAAGATAGATATTCCACTCTAGGGTGTGCGGTCGCTCTGATATACGCCTTAGGTGGATGGATACACTCGGCCATCACAACACACACCAAGGTGTGCGTATATCAGAGCGCGACCGCACACCCTAGAGTGGTATATCTATTACATATACTATATGTATATTCTTTGCAAAAAGCTTCATTAATGCACCAGTTAGGGTTTAAGTTAATACCACAAAAGTAGGGAAATGTGGCATTAGGGATTCCAACCCTAAATCCCCCCCCCCCAAGCAGCAAAAGGAAAAAACATTAGGGTTTTGGATCTCTGGAGTCTTGGTGAATCACTGCTGGGGTCTTCCTTGGGGTTGTCAACCCTAATGTTCACCCCTTCCTCCAGCTCATAGACTCCTGTCTGAAGCACAGGGTACTGCTCCAAGCCAGTGCCTCATACCTATACACTCTTGAAATGTAGAAAAGTATGTCTTACCACATGTTACCAATACAGTGTGTTGTAGCAAAAGTAGAGAAGTATGTCTCGCCACATGTTACCAATACAATGTGTTGTAGCTTTCTGTAGGTGAGCACTGTGTGAAGAAAGCAGATCATATCTAACCTTGTTTTCTCTGAGAAGAGGGTGGGCATCATGGTTGACAACCCCATGTATGATCCCACCACTGATTCACCAAGACTCTAGAGACCCAAAACCCTAATATTTTTTCCTTTTGCTGCTCTGGGGTGGGGGTGGGGAGTTAGGGTTGGAAACCCCGATGCCACATTCCCTCCCTTTGTGGCATTAACCTGAACTCTAACTGGTGTATTATCAAAGTTTTTTTGCAAAGAATCTCCTTTCTTTTTGAGATAGTGGAATCATATCTTCATTCACACAGGTCCCTTTGGGGCCTCTGTGAAGGCATGCAGATGCACAGGGCCCAATGGAAGAAAAGGAAGACTCCATCCACCTATGGAAGTGCAGGGTCATTTCATGACCTGCCTTTCTGTACAGCAACAGATGCCAAGAATTCATGGAGCTGTCAGCTTGGCTGCAGAAGTGCAGGGATGTATGTTCTCTACCCTTCCATGTACCTGCAGACACAGATGCACAGGGGGAAGTGTCCATCTGTCAGCCAATGCACAGAGACCTCTGCCACCCACAGGTGCAGATGTGCAGGGTCCTATGTCAAGAGAAAAGTTGTCTTCACTGTATGTGCAAATTTCATGGCAAGAAACCAATTTAAGTAAAAAAAAAATGATGATGTGCAATCAAAATTCAAGTCGAGCAAATTTCATGTCCAGACACCAAGTTTCTGCTGCTAAACAAAAAATCTTAGTATGCAATCGTCATGCTGAGAAATCAATTTTCTGCTGTGAGACACAAAATGCTGATGTGCAATTACATTTCATACTGAGAAACAATTTTCTGCTGTGAAATGAAAAATTCTTATAAGCAATCACATTTAATGCTGAGAAATCAATTTTCTAATGCAAAACAAAAAAATTCTGGTGTCTAATCAAATTTCACGCAAAGAAACCATTTTTCTACTGCAAAATGAAAAACTGTGACGTGCAATCAAATATCATGCTGAGAAACCAGTTTTCTGCTGTAAAACAAAATTCTAATATGCATTTACATTTCATGCTGAGAAACTAATTTACTGCAATGAAACAAAAAATCACTATGTACAATCAAATTGTGTGCTGAGAAATCAATTTTCTCCTGCAAAACAAAAACAAAATTGATGTGAAATAAAATTTTAATGTTGAGAAACCAGATGCGTGCTGTGAAATGAAAAATCATGTTTTGCAATCAAACCACATACCGAGAAACCAATTTTCTGATGTGAAACAAAAAATTGTAATGTGCGATCAGATTTAATGCTGAGAAACAAACTTTCTGCTGAGAAACCAAAAATCAGTATTCTATATGAAATACTGTCTTAAATAAGTGTCTAAGCAGGGGCCTCTGCTCATTACACTCACCAACCTATTTGAACTCCATCTGTATTCCATCTGTCTCAGACCCTACTTTTAAAATGTAGTACTCCAAAGGATTAAAAAAAGTTAGTCAATTCATACAATCTGATAAAATAATGGATTTTGAGTCTTTAAAAAGCAACATTCAGAAGCCTGGAACATAGTCTATCCCGTTCATCACCGGTAGAGATGTGGACTAGACTACATCAACTGCAAGCTCAATACACAGGGCTGGTATCTCAAAAAGCAGAGCTGGCCCTGCAAAGAACCAAATTTAAATACCTAGAGATGGGGGAAAGGGCAAGTAAGTTACTAGCTATGCATATCCATCAAGTAGAGGCTTCACAGTTTATTGCAGGAATTTATACAGGGCAAAATGGTCAAGTTTGCACTGACCCTCAGGAAATTGCGAAATTGTTTGGATCTTATTTCCAAGATCTTTACACAGTAGACCCAGCCCTGCGCCCCACTAGTGAAGGAATAAACTCTTATCTTAGCTCTGTAAGTCTGCCTAAGATTACAGCTGCAGAAGCGGCCCTCTTAGGTGCCCCAATATCCGTAGCAGAAATTCAGCAGGCAGTTCAGAAGCTACCTCCAGACAAATCGCCTGGGCCAGACGGATTACCGAGCAACTTTTATAAAGCCTGTCAGTCTATAATAATACCGGTATTAAAAGATGTGTATAATTATTGGTATGATAATGGGATGTCAGACCCAAGTTTTCAGGAGGGTGTAATATCCCTGATTTTAAAACCAGGGAAAGATCCAATAAGTCTTAGTAGTTACTGCCCTATATCCTTATTGAACACGGATATTAAAATCTTAGCAAAAGTGTTAGCAAATAGACTCTCAAAAGTTATGGGTACTCTCATAGGCCACGAGCAAGTCAGATTTATGATGGGAAGATCATCTCAAGATCATATGAGGAAATTGTTGCATCTCCTTTCGGCATCCAGGGACTCCAGCACGCCAATGGTATTGGTCTCCCTGGATGCCGAAAAGGCATTCGACAGAGTCTCCTGGGACTTTCTGTTTGCTACCTTAATCTCAATTGGACTACCCAAAGAATTTATAAGAGGGATACAACTCCTATATTCCTCCCCCACGGCCAAAGTCAAGTGCAATGGCTTATTTTCTCCCTCCTTCAACCTAGCTCGGGGCACAAGGCAGGGATGTCCATTGCCCCCCTGCTGTTTAACATATACTTGGAGCCTCTGCTCCTTAGACTGGTGGGCAATATTAATATTAAAGGGATCCAAATAGGCACTGTAAGATATTACATCTCGGCGTATGCAGATGACATATTATTACATGTGGAGAGGCCAGGCCTTTCAGTCCCAGCTATTTTAAGTGAGATAGAGGAATATGCTAAAGTCTCATTTTATAAGCTAAATCGGGCTAAAACTAAGGTCTTACCTTTTAATAGTAGAGTAAATAAGGTAGAACTCTCATTCCTTGGCCTCTCTTGGGAGGCGAAGCATATAGTATACTTAGGAATCAAGATATTTAGAGATCTTGGTACTATAATAAGAGACAACCTGGCTAGCTTAGTCAAAACGATAGCCCGGGATTTGGAAAGATGGTGATTACTTCCTATTTCTTTATGGGGTAGGCTAAGTACAATTAAAATGAACATTCTACCAAGGATGTTGTACCCATTGGGTATGCTGGGCACTTATTTGACAAAAACGTGGTTCCTTAAATTGCAAAGGATAGTAAATACTTTCTTATGGAACAAGAAAGGTATTCGCAGATCCTATCTCAAGTTGACAGCCCCGAAACACAGAGGAGGTCTTGCGGCCCCCTCTTTCTTTCTATATTATTTAGCACAACATATGAGCAAGCTGGCCTTTTGGAGTAAGGAGGTGGGAATTCAGAATATCTCCCCTTGTGGCTCTCTGTGGAAAATACTTAGCCTCCCAAGCGAAGTGTTCGTTGGGGGCGCTCTTATATGCCTTGCCATCTCACACCCCTAAGTCAATTAAGAATAATCCCATGGGTTGGTCGTTGAAGGCTTCTCATCAGGCCCAAACATACTTAGCAGTGAAGTGGTATCAGTCTTTAGATCAACCAGTTATTGGCAACCCACATTTTAAGATCAATAATGTGCCAATAACCCTCAATTTCTGGCCTCGGCTAAGCCAATGCAAAGCATCAGACATATGGTCGGATGGAAAACCACTTTCTTTTGCTCAATTCCGGAAATTCAATGAGGCATTAGATAAAGAAGCCTTTAAATATATTCAAGTTAGTAAGGCCCTTGCATCCTTTTCCTCCCGGTTCTCGCCAATGGATCCAGAGGGAAAAGAACTAGCTATGCTTTTTAAGGTTGCCTCCCAATCACACTCAGTTTCTAATATATACAGAACTTTACAGGCATGGGACAGTAGGTTACCATCAGGAGTTTGTCTTTATTGGGTAAGAGAGCTAGGAGTGTCAGAGGACCCTGATCTATGGAGGAAACTCTGATTATCAATGTACAAATTCATAAAACAGGACAGAATCAGATTAGTTCATTTTAACATTATGCAGAATATCTATCTCACGCCAGCTAAGCTCTTCAAGTTTGGGACATTAAATACTTCCATATGCAGCAAATGCAAGGGGGACGTCGGATCCCTTTATCATATGATGTGGTTGTGCCCCTACATGCAGACCTTCTGACAATCCGCTAATAGTGCTTTAGATCCTATCCTTGGTTTGAAGACCTTATTTACCCCTGAAATCTGCTTAATAAATTATTTCCCAGGTGATATTCCCAAAGTTAGGAAAGCACATATGATACTTATCTCTGCGATAGTTAAGCTGATAATTATGAGGCATTGGATGGAAGATAAGTCTCCTAATGTAATGGATGGTACAAGGAAATTGGCCAGGCATTACAATTGAAAGACACATTGCATCTATGTATAATAGATTAGAAGCTTATTTCTCTCTGGGGTAGCCTAGAGACTCTACTGATAGCTTGGAAGCCATAGTAACGTGTAGTCATATTATAGGTGAGACATACTAAAGATATTGGATAGTGTGTAGTCAGGGAGGGGGGGTAGGGGTGGGGGTTTAAGTTATGGTATGTATTTTAGCGCCTATTACTCTGGTATGTTCATGTACTATCTAATGTACTTTGACTGGTGCTCAAACTAATAAAACTTGTTAAATCAAAAAAAAGATCTCAGCTTTTGTTTTCCCATGGTATGCTTATGTACTGAAAAAATTAAGCTGCAGTATAAGATGTTTGCTTATAAATTGAATGCCCTACTTATGCAAACAGAAACTAACAGTGAATGGATATGTGAATGTTTATGCACTTGCATCAGTATGGCCCCTATGCACAATTCTGTGGAGTGGCTATGCGCTGTGTAACTGCGGCACATAGCCACTCCACACCCAGTGTGACCCCCTGCTGGATGCACTACTGGGGGGCATGTAGCCCAAATGCACCTGATCCCCCTGGTTCACAGACCACACCGTGTGGGAGGGCAGGCTGGGGGCATGGCAGCACTATGCGCCATGCAGAATGGTGCATATTGCTGGCTGTGGGGGTGCTGGGTATGCCAGGGAGAACCCCGCCATAAGCCCCCTTATGTGCCCCTGCACACACACGCACACCATTGCTGCCCAGTCCGGGTGGATAACCTACACAGCCTCGACTGGGTCCACTGATGCCATTCCCGATGCTGCCTGGTGGCACATACCCCAGCACACATCGGTGCATGGCCCCTACCAGGTGCCCCCCCACCCAACACACACCCCACACAGGGGCACCAGCCCAAGGATGTTGCTCCCCCAATGGCACTGCTGGCCCACACTTGCCACCAGCCTCTCTGGGCATATGGAGGAGTACAGTGTCCCCTGACACTCCCAACCCATCCCTCTGCTCTGGTGCTGCATCACAGGAGGGCTGGCCGCTTTGCCTCCTCTTACCTCCACAGCTGCCGGCTGCTGGTCATCTGTGGGGTGCGCTGCCAAGGAGTGCTCTGACACATATGAGATCCACTGAGTAACCCAGTCCAGGCATCTGACTGGATGTCTGGCCAGGTCTGCTTTTCTGCCTCTGGCTGACCTGCAGAGTCCTGCATGCCAGGGGGGCCATGGACAGGTGGTGGCAGGTGTTGAATTCTGCTGGCTCGCACTTGTCCGCAGGTGCTGGCCTATGCAGGTGGGATAGGCACCACTGGTGCATAATTCCTGCCCATTAGTGAATAGGGCCCATGATATGTAAATACTTTTGCAGAATAAATAAAAAATCTCAAAAAAAGAGAAACTAAAAAGCATAGTGCAAAATCAGATTTCATGCTGAGAAACCAATTTTCTGCAGTGAAACAAAAAAATTATGCTGGGCAGTCAAAATATGTTTCCCACAAACTTTTTTTGAATTGCAGTTTGAAAAACAGTTTCACAAGTGAAATTTAGCTTCACACCACCATAAATGTGTGACACAAAAAAGCAAGTCATGATTAAAAAAACGGGAAAGGCATTAATGTGGCCAGGAGAAATACATTAAAGATATATCTAATCATGACTGACTGAAACAAGCCTAAGAATCGGAACCAGCATCTTCTAATGAGATAGATTCATGTTTTCAGTTTTTTTATTATTAGGACTGCTGTGGTAAAAGTTCGAATAAGTAGTTTGTTAGTGAAGTGAGAAACAAGATAGTGACTAGACGAAATAAAAAAAAAAATTGGTGTTGTGAGGACATCTCACAAAATTGAAAATGACTCTTTGACACCACATTTTTGGTGTCATAAAGGAAAGGGGAAATAGTTTATCCAGGAAAGGCACACTAAGCCGAAGCTTGTTTCCAAGTGCGAACTGGGATAACAAGGAAGTTAAAAAAACTTGCTCAGGGTCACACAGTATGCCAGTGGGGGTTGTGGGATTCAAACACAGGTCTACATGTTTTCATCTCAGTTCCCTAAACCACAGAGCTATACTGCCTTTTGTCGTCTCAGAATGTGATCCCAAGAACCCTACTAAGCATGCTCAAAACAGAAAAACACAAAACATTAAATCCTTATAACTCTGGAACCATTTAATATTTTTCCTGAAACCTTCTATAGGCACTACCTTGCTGCAGCATGCTTCTAATCTGAAAGTTTCAGAAAAAAAATCCATTCCATATAGAATGTAGGTGAAACCAGAACAAATTCCATGTTATGTGTATGAAAAAATGTGGACATCTACAGGGAAATGACATATGCAGGTTTCAGAAACTGCACAAGCTGCCATCATGAAACCTTCCACAGATCTAGACCATGCATACTAGACAACACATGCAAACTTTCAGCTAATTTTGTCAAACATTGCCAAAGCTATTAAGGTGCAAAGTTAGGGGTTCAACATTGAACACCCTACTCAACCCTAACTAATGGGGTGCTACCACACCCCTATAATATACTGTATTATATATCTTATTCACTTCTAATATTGGGGTTGAGTAGAGTGTTTAAACACCAATTTTCATACCTTAACAACATTGGTAAATAACTGATAGCAGTTGGCAAAATTGACCAAATTTTGCCAACCATTGTTTCAGAGGCAATTTCTCAAGATGTGACATGTTTCATAATGGCACCTCATGCAATTCATGAGATATGGAATATTGATTTATAGTGAAACTGAACATGTTTCTTATATATATTACACTTTTTTTTTATCTTCCCTTTGGCCTAGATTTTATGGAATAACTTTCTGAAATTTTTTGAATAGAAGTGGCCAGTGTCAAGGTAATGCCTTTCAAAGGTTTTGCCAAACAAATATTAATATTTTACCTCCAAATTTTTGAATATACAATTTGCATGACCTTATCTTGTGAACAAGGATGGTGGGAATTTTCAAATACAGGTCAAAAGGTGATTTCACAGTTGTTCTGTGAAACAGCCATTTGGGTGGGATTTAATACATTCTAAATACCATGTTCATGATGTAGAGTCAAAAAATAATGTTCATGTTGCACATTTAAGTGCAACAGTAAAGAGGAACAGAAAAATTGACAACATTGAAATTTTCTGTGCACACCAAAAAGAGAATTGTTATGTTGCACTTAAGTGTGGACAGATTTTCCCTTGGTGCAGTCCCATAAGGTCCTGCACATCTGCATCTGTGCATGCAGGTTACAAAGGGACCTGTGTGAATGAGGATATAATTCCACAGTCTTGAAAAGAAAGGAAATTCATTACAAAAAAACTGTGTTACTGCAACAGTAAATGTTCAACTTAATGCCACAAAAGTAGGGCAATTACCCTAACTCCCCACCCTCCAAAGCAACAAAAGGACTCAGCACCACAAGCAACCACATACAGCCATCATCAGGTAAGACAATCAGCCTACAACTATTTACAAGTGACTCAGATATAGTAGCACTGATGTGCCACCTTCATGGATTTGTATCTTTGATTGCAGAAGCATGGGATCCACAGGTGTCTGCACTTGTGCAGCCTGAAGTGTGTGTGTATGCCTTACAGAATGAATGAGTACCTATGGCTGCAGAAGTGCTGAGTTGCAGCCAGAACAAGGGCCTGTGCTTTTGCAGCAAGAAGTGTGTGTATGGCATGCAGTGTGTAAGAGTTCCTATTGTTGCAGAAATGCTGGCCCCACAAGTGCCTAAGCTTCTGCAGACAGTAGTGTTGCAATTTGGGTATCATGGATTTCTGTCTGTGTCTGCAGAAGTGTGTGAATGTATTGAAGTGTTCATAAGCACATGTGGCTACAGAAGCACTGGCCCCACAGGAGCCTGTGTTCCTGCAGACAGAAGTAGTGGTGCAATTTGGGTATCATGGCTTTTGAAGGGTTTATGCCTCTGCAGACAGATATCAGTGTGTACGTCTTATGCTTGTAGCTGAAGAAGTACAGGCCTCTTAGGGGCCAGCCCTCCTGCAGGCAGAAGTGTGTGTATGTTTTAAAGTGTGGATTAATACCTGAGGCTACATAAGGGCTGTCCCCTACAGACAGAAGTAGTATTAACATTTTGGTATTGTGGATTTCTATATGTGGTTGCAGAAGAGTGTGCATGTCTTATAGTTTGCATGAATATCTGTGGCTACAGAGTACTGTCCCCACAGGGGTCTGCACTTCTGTAAACAGAAGTAGCATTGTAATTTGGGTATCATGAATTTTGTGGGGACTGGACTTTTGCAGACTGAAGTTGGTGTGCATGTCTTATACCTACAGCTCCTGTGTATGTATTACAGTGTGCATAAGTACCTGTGGTTACAGAAGAACTGGCAAAATTTTTTTGTGGTTAAGTTGAACCCTAACTAATGCATTTATGTAGTGTTTTGCAGAGAATTTCCTTTCTTTTGAGGAAGTAAATAAACTGAAAATACAGCAGTGAACATTCACAGTTCAAGAAATATGCAGTCACTTCTTACTGCAGAAGCACAGGCCCCTGTGTAGCCAGCACTTCTCCAGCTACAGATAAATATTTACACTGCAAGACATATACAAGAAATATATTTATTTTTATTTTATCATTTGATAACTGGGTAAGGCTCACTAGACACAAATGTCTGTTTCCAGGGCAACCTGGGAGCACTGGGGAGCAAGCAAGCAAAACTTTATTAATATAGTACATTTCTTAAACCAAGGCACTTTACAAGTTAATTACAATAAAACATATAAATTAAATTAAATTACAAATATATAGATTAAAATCATCAGGGAAGGCCATCTGAAAAAGAAAAGTCTTAAATTCTGACTTGAATCTCTTGACGGTCAGGCTTTCTCTTGACCAACAACGTACAGAATTCCACAGAGTAGGGGCCACAAAGGAAAAAGCACAAGCACCAGATGTCTTTAAGCATACCCTGGGAATCTCTAGCAATCCCTCATCAGTGGATCAGAGAGGGCAGAGGGGGCAGTAGGGAGTCAAGAGATCTTGCAGGTAGCTGGGTCCCAGTTTGTGTAGGGCTTTAAAGGTCAAAAGACCAACCTTAAGGGTGATCTGCCACTGAACAGGCAGCCAGTGCAGTCTGTGCAGCACAGACATGATATGGCTGGTTCTAGATGTTCCAGTCAATAGCCTGGCTGCCGCATTCTACACTAGCTGCAATTGGCAAATATCAGCCCCAGGAAGCCCCTTGGTAGAGACATTGCAGTAGTCGATGCAGGTGGTGATGAAGGTATGGACCAATGTTGGAAGGTCATCTGGAGGAGCCAGGTGTTTCACTCAGATGATGTTCCTCAGATGGTAAAAAGAGGATTTGACAACTGCAGACACCTGAGGTTTCAGGGTCAGGCCATCATCAAAGATATGCACCTGGTCAGAGGTAATGAGCTGGATGCCATCAAGCCATATGCCCAACATCTGCCCAGTCCCCAAACCAACTCACGGATGACCAGGGTCCACAACCAGCACTTTGATCTTGTCTGGATTCAGTCTCAGCCAGCTGGTACTCATCCTGTCCTTGATCTCGGTGAGACAGTTGTTAAACACAGAGACTGCATCCCCTTGTTCAGGTAGAAAGGACAGATACAGCTGAGTATCATCTGCATAGCAGTGAAAACTCAAACCGTATCACCTCATGATATCTCCTAATGTCAGCATATACACTGTTGACAACATGGGCACCAATATGGAGCCGTGTGGCACCCCACAGGGCAGAGGAAGGGTGTCAGAGGAATAAATTCTGGTGATCACTCTCTGAGACCTGCCCATGAGGAAGGATTGAAACCATTCTAGGACTGTCCCTGATAGTCCACAGAGAAGCTGCATGCACTCCAGTAGCACACCATGGTCCACAGTATCAAACGCTGAAGAGAGAGAGAGATCAAGAAGGACCAAGATGGTATGATCTTTTTGATCTGGGAGGTTAAGTAACTTGCTCAAAGTCACACAGTATGCAAGTGGAGGTTGTGGGAATCAAACTCAGGTCTTCTGGATGTACCAAGCTCCTTCTCAGCGCATTACTCTAACCTCTAGGCTATACTGTCAGCCCCATTTACATAGCCACTTCTGGTTGAGGAAGTGCAGACCCCTGTTGGGCCAGGACTTCTGCAGCCACAGATACACACATGTAATTTTACTTGTTTTAAATTTCCAAAATGCTAAATTCTATCTATTACACATTCTTGCAAAGAAAAAGGAAAATGTTTGCTGTAAACTTTGAGACATCCCTCCTTATTTAGATGTGTTTTCTATGTCTGGGGGTTGAGGGTATAAAATAAATACATTTCCCCTTGTGTCTGTTCTTCTTCAACATATCCACTAAACACTTTATCCTTTATTCCTTTATATTTTTTTCATGGGGATGTTCTTCAGTAGTATGTTTTTTTTTCTCACAGTATTATAAAATGTTCTTTAGTTTTATGTTTTTTCTTACAGTATTATAAATAAATCACAGAAAACCTAAGTGTGCACCTTCTTATTTTAAAACAAATCTGTGATCTGACCTATCTTTTTTTTACCTAAGAACTATTGGTAGCAATGAATTCAAACCTTTGTCTTTATTCTCATCCAGTCACAACGTTGCATGACACTGTACCGGTAAGTCTCTTGTTGAATCCATTCAATTCTTCAATAATGTATCTGTCCTACCTTTTTTAACCTTACAACTATTGGTAGCAATGAATTAAAACCTTTGTTTTTATCCTTATCCAGTCACAGCATTTCATGACACTGTCCTGATAAGTCCTTTGTTGAATCCATTCTATTCTCCAACAATGTATTTTATCTCAATGTGTGTTGTCTTTTTAATTTTGTACTAAATTAGTTATGTACTACTACCATTCTTTGCTAAAGTTCAGTTTTAACATCTCTTGCCAGCCTCCTGTAATCCTGCTGACAGAATACCACCTGCAACCTGGCTACTGATGCTGGAGAAGGAGGTGCCAACCGACCAATGCAGAGTTAATTAAGCTCCTTCACTCTTCCCCTCATCCATGCTGAAGTCTGCAGTTACTCAGCTTCTAAATTATTCCCAGTTCCATGTTAGCCCTCATGCATTGGGTCCCTTGGCTATGAGAATTGTCAGGGCTGGATTTACATGGCCATGGTCCCTATGCACAACAGTAACCCTGGGCCTCCACACCCAATCTCATGATCACTCAAGTCATGTCTGCATCTTCCTATTGACTACTTTGTATACCTTCCACTGCTGGTATTCAACTACATGGTACTGTAGTGCTTTAGATTTTTTTTAAAAAGAATAAATGTAACTGTCAATGTAGCTGTTCAGCTGCCAAGGACCATGTTTTAACCATGCACTTTCAGAATGGATGTATTGGTGTAAATGGTGCCTTTTGAGATAGCCAATCACCAGCTTGCAGTTAAACTGGTGGTACTTTTTGACACTACTTCCATAGAACAAATGCAAGAGTTCTTGCTGTTGCCATTGGAAGCTGTGCATCTAATGTCTGAGATCATGTTTTCTAATCATTATAAACTTGCAACCATGCTTTCATTGCCTTGCAAACTATTTTTATGATAAATACAAATATTATAGGGGAACATGGGCAGGGGCAATTGAACCAAAAAACACAAATGTGAACTCTCTGTAGTACATGTCTATGTTAGAGTGGGGCATGGGGAGGGGGCCAGTGTAGTATCAAGTTTGTTGCATATGGGTTTCAGAAGATACTGATGTTTGTAGCTGGACATAAAAACTAAGATATACACTGAATAAGAAAAAAACTAAATGACTGCTATTTTAGACATCGGCCAGATTGAAAGAAAACAGTAATGATTTACAAATCAAATCATTGAATGGTACTGTGTATGAAAATGTAACTAATTCTGGATATCTGGGAGTTACATTAGATTCTACTCTTAGTTACAGTATTATGTTCGAACAAATACTTCCAAAATTAATGCAAAGTTACCTTTGTTATATAGGCTACATAGTTTCTTAACCTATGATGCATGGTTAGCAATTACAAATCATTGTCTATTACCTATACTACAATATGCTTCTATAGTGGTTGACAATGCCCAGTTAGTACAGTATAGGAAAAATCTGTGTTATTACACAGGATTGAAAGATTTTCACGCTTAGGCTTCGAACACCACACATCATTGTGATATTATCAATGATTTGGGGTAGTTAACTGTCAAACAGTCACATAAGGTTGCTATGACTAAATTCATAATGGGCACTCTGCACGAAGTGGGAGGGGGTACGCAGAACTGTCAAGTACCCTGCCCGCACCCTTGCACCACGCGGACAGGTGCACCCATACCAGCATTCACCAATGCTGGCCACCTGTCTGTGGCTCCCCCCCCCACAGCACGCAGGACTCCACAGGGTGGCCAGGGGAGGAGTTGTCATCCCAGGTAAGCATCCAATGGGATGCCCCCCCGAGACCCATTGTGAATACCACACATAGGGTGGCGTGGGTCAGGGGGCTGTGCATGCCAATTGCTGACACCTGGACCCTTGCAGCACCATCCATTCCTGGTGCCACCACTCTTGAAATTTCTGGGCACTCACCTGTCCAGCTGCCCCTGCTATCTCCTTCTGCCCAGAGGTCAGAGGCAGCATGATGTGCCCTGTCCCAGTCCCCCAGCAACTGAAGGCCTGTGCCAATGGGAGCACACAGTGGGTTATGGCAGGGTCTCCCTGACGTAGCCTGCTCCACCCTCCACACCAATGTAGCCAGCACTACATGGGATAATGAATACCATTTAGTGCTGGCACACCTCCAGAAGACCGCCAGTATGGAGCTGTACATGTACATGGACATGGGGGATTGGGTGCATGATGTGCAGGGGCGTAGTGGGTGCGGAGTGGCTGGGCACCCCAGATACATGTGTGTAGCCACTCTGCACCAATAGTGCATAGGGCCCAATAAAAATACAGTAATCTGGCATATCTAATAGTATGGAAATGACAACTAGTGGCACCACGGAATGAAATCCAAACCAGATCAACATGTGATTACACTTTTTTAAAAGTCCGGTATAGATGCACTTTAAGTGGGCAGCAAACTTTTGCGTACATTGCACCTAGAATCTGGAATGATATTCCTTTAGAATTCAGAAATATAACAAGTTATGATTTATATGTAACAGCTCTAAAATCACATTTTAGGACCTTGTCTGTCTGTGATTGGTTTTAAAATGATCTCTTAACCCATAGGCGTAGAATTTTTATTCCCATTTATATGTTTTTTCATGTATTGTATATTATAAGTTTATGAAATGTGTGTGTTAATGTGTGATTTGTGTATGTATATTGTATTTTTATTGCCCATAGGTTATATCTGTAAAAGGGATTGTGTCCCAGTGTACTAATCTGTATGTAAATAAAAATCAAATCAAATCAATGGCCTAATGATTAGATATTCTGAAAGCAACACCATTTATACGTACATACGAACATATGAAAGAAGCCTGCAGATACAGACCAAAAAGGTCTATCTCATCTGCTCAATTTTGCAACTCATGGCTTACACCTTTGCTGTCACCCCCATGCCCAGTGTTGCCACCCCCACTCCCATGTCCCCCCATCACCTTCATTCCCCTTGCCTGTGCTTGACCGTTGAGAAAAGTCAGCTCTAAGTTTAGCTCTGCCCTTCACCCTATCCCACCCCCTTTTAAAGCTCTCCACCAATCTCTGTAAGAGCAGCTTCTCTTGGAGTTTGTTCCATGCTGCCACCACTCTTTCTGTAAAGTAGTGCCTTCTCAGTTCCATCCTGAACCTTCCCCCCCTACAACTTCAAACTGTAGCCCCTAGTGATCCCCCACTTTTCAATTGAAACACCCCCCCAGTGCTCACCCTATTTATGTCCTTCAGCTACTTGAAGGTCTCAGTCATATCCCCCTGTCTCTTCTCTCCTCCAGGGAGTACAAATTTAGCTCCTTCGGTCTCTGTTCATAGGGCTTATCCTGATTCTCCCTTATCAGTTTGGTCACCCTCCTCTGGACCCCCTCCATGAGCCTGATGTCTATTTTCAAGTAGGGATGTCAGAACTGTACACAGAATTTCAGGTGCAGCCTCACCTGGGATCTGTACAATGGCAGGATCACCTCTACGTTCCTTGAGGTGATCCCGCTGGCAATACACTCTAGCATCCTGTTGGCCTTGGCCACCGCTAAACTGCATTGGTCTGTATGTTTCATGTTCCTTGTGATCACCAACCCAAGGTCCTTTTCCTACTCTGTAACCTTTATACTCTTCCCCCCCATGTGGTAGGTGTTCCTTGGGTTCTTTGCCCCTAAGTGCATAACATTGCACTTGACTGCATTGAACCTCAGCTGCCACATTCTTGGCCAGCTCTCAAGTTTCTCTAGATCCTTGTGGAGCATGCACCTCTCCTCCCCAGTATCCACCACTGCACCAGTTTGGATTTCATCAGTGAACAGGCTTATCTTGCTCTCCACCCCTTTTACTATATCTACATTTATAGAGACAAGTACTGTCAGCAACTTACGCACACCAGCAGTGATGAACCAAATAAGCACAGAGTGAATATTTTCTGCAAAACACATACATCTGAGATGATTTGGTTTAAAAATTTGAAATTGCCAGCAAACGGGCAAATATGCTCAAGTATTATATAATAATTGTTGAACTCCACAAATCCCACCATATCTCTCACCCTACTACCAAATCTCCTGTCAATTGCTGATTTAGAAAAGCACTTTTAACTCTCAGCCAAAAGGGTATATTTATTTCCCTAAATCACTAAACAAAGCAGGGCATGTCAAAGGAAATATGTCTGATGCCCATTTCTGAAGTCATTTGGTCCACCCCTACACCATGATTTGCAGGTTTGCAGCCATATTATTGCACTGTATGCAAAATGCAATGCACCAACTTTTTTCAACTTTGCCATCATGATTTGTTTTTTTTTTAAATTGAAACAAGCATACAATAAAACTCTAGCATAAGTCACACTATTATTTTTTATTTATTTGTAAAATCAGTTTACAACCTTTGAGCCAGAGGCTCGTTTCCAAAGGTACTTCATCACATAAAGACATACATAGTGTTTTTGGTTACATAGCATAGTTTTGCAAAACAATAGGCGTTCAACAGAGGTGCCATGTCACATTGTGGTCAGACAAATACATTTAGGTTACAGGGTACATGTAATTGAGAACAGGTGTTACACAAGTTGGTATCAATAGTGAGCAATCTAATAGGTAAACACTGAAACAGCTGGCACTGGCCAGGTTCTAGGTGGAAACGCCGGATATGATGTCATGAAGTAGAGGTGGAGGCTATTTTCAGAGACAGGAGCAGTTACGAGTGTTGACAATGTGGTTTCGAAGGGTGGTTTTGAACTTGGAGATGATGGTGGCATTGGTGATGGGCACAGGGAGAGAGTTAAACCAGGTTGGGGCTCTATAGCAGAAGGATCTCTGGCCATGGCTGGTTCTTGATCTGGGGACCATTAGAGTGGTCTTGTTGGATGACCGTGTTGCAATAGTGGGAGGGCTCTGGTGGATGGATGCCATTACCCCAGGGGGGTGAGAGCCCGAGTAGGGTTTTTTTGTGAGGAGACAGGTTTGGTATCGGAGCCATTCATCCAGGGTAAGCAGTTTAGCCTCGACATACAGCTGACAGGTGTGTGTGAACCTGGGGGCACCAGTAATCAATCTGCAGGCTTTATTCAGGGTTAAGTGAATTTTTTTGAGTGCAGTGGTGTCGGCAGTACCATAGACTGGTAGTCCATAGTCTACAAGGGACAGAACGGATGACGTAACAGTGAGCAGGAGAGCATTTGGGGGAAGGCAGGTTCTATGGCGGAAGAGGATGCCAAGCTGTGTGTTAGTGGCAGATATTAGGGCATCGATGTGGTTGTGAAATGTGAGGGCTGAGTCGAAGGTAACCCCAAGGTATTTGTAGGAGCAGACTTTTTCCAGTGGCTGATTGGTACTTGGAAGGATATAGAGTGGGTGGTTGCTAGCTTTGTTTTGGGGGTGGGAAAAGAGCATATCTTTGGTCTTTTTAAGATTGATGATGAGTCTGCGCTCCTTAAACCAAGCTTGACACTGTTGAAAGACTGCTGTAGGGTGTCCTGGAGGGAGGCAGGATTGCGGTGGGTGGCAAAAGGACAGCGTCATCTGCATACAGTAGAATTTTGCCAGGGCATGCACTGGTGGGTGTTCAGATACAGCGAGAAGAAGGGGCCCAGGATGGAGCAGGGGACCCCAAGTGTGAATGGGACGGGTATCGGAGAGTGTGCTATATATTTTACACACTGTGATTGAGCGTCAAGATGGCTTGTGCACCATGCTAGGGGGGCCAGCTGAGAGACCAGTGTGGCAGAGTGCATTCAGCAGAAGTGGATGGGAGACGGTGTTGAAAGCCTTTGAGAGGTCGATGAACACTGCACCAGCTAGGGAGCTGGTATCCAAGGAAGAGTGTAGGAAGTTGGAGAATTCAATTAGGGCAGTGCTGGTACTGTGACCAGCATGGAAGCCATGTTGCTCTGGGCATAAGATGTTATGCTTAGCCAGATAATCAGTGATTTGAATGGCCACCACTTTCTCAGGGCTTTAGAGATGGGGAGGATGGAGATTGGCAGTAGTTGTTGGCGATGACCTGTCACCCTTTATGAATTGGTGTGATAATGGCTGTTTTCCAAGCTGTGGAAATTGTCCCAGGCAGAGTGACTGGTTAATTAGGCTGCTGAGCAAGTAAGACTTCATCTAGCACCAGCCTGAGGATACTGGGGTCCAGTGAGTCACTGTCGGGACTGTTGCCATTCAAAACTTTGATTAGGATGGGTCTGGCTTCCTGGGTGGAAATTTTGCGCAGGTGGAAGCTGGGGTGCTGGAGGACAGGGGGAGGCTGGTTGGGGGGAAGGTCAAAGAAATTACTAGGGAGGACTGAGCTAAGGTCAGTGAAAGCGGTGTTGAGCCAGTTAGCTATGGTGGCAGACTCGGTGGTGGTAGTGCCATTTCTAGTGAGCTGGGATGGGGCAGGGGAGCAAGCTTTTCCATTAAGTTGCTTAATATTATCCCAGAAAGTCTGGGCCGAGCCCCAGGAGGAGGTAAGGGTGGCCTGGTAATGGTCGGCCTTGGCTTTCCTGATGGCCCATGAGCACTTATTCCGGGCTGCATTGTAAGCCTGCCTATCAGACAGATGACCCGTTTCAGTGGCAAGGAAAGTTGGAGGTTATCCCAATTTCTTAGTAATTGTAGAAGGGCAGGGCTAACCCAGGGTGCATTCTGTTTTTGGACCGGATTTTTGTGAAGGTGCAAAAGAGATCGTGCAGGCCATGTTGAAGGTGTGAGGAAGAAGTAGGCGGGGTCAATGTCGGTTGCATGACGAATGGGGGACCAGTTTATCTGGGTGAGGAATACTTTAAGTTTTTTCAGCCCACCAGGGTGGAGGCACCTGCGGAGGGTGGTCTGGGCTTTGGGTTTGGGATTGGGGACTGCCCAATGAAATAGGATAGGGGAGTGGTCACTTAGGGAGTCTGGGAGGACCTGGATGTTTTGGATTTTATGGGGTTGGTTAATTATAATAACATCCAGGAGGGTGCTGGTACCTATCTTAGGGTTTATTCTCGTGGGCTGGGTGACGAGTTGCGTCAGGTCTTGGGCGGCAAATGAGTCTCTGGTCGCGGATGAGGAGGTGCTGAGCCAATTTACATTAAGGTCCCCAACTAGGATTTGTTCCGCCTTATGGTGGAGGGTGGCCAGGTAGTCAGTTAAAGATACCAGGGCCGGGTGCTGGTTCTTTGGGGGAACATAGGCTGTGGTGAGATAGAGAGGGCTCCTAGAGGGGTCCGGGGTGAGTTTGAGGGTAAGAGCCTGGGCTCCATTTACAAGGGCAGGGGTGGGGAGTGCGTGTCCAAGTATTGTGTCCCTAGTGTAGATTGCACAGCCTCCCCCTCGTTTGCCTACTCGGTCCTCCCGGTATAAGGTATAGCCTGGGAGGGAAACAAATGAGTCAGGGGTGGATTTGGACAGCCAGGTTTCGACCAGGGCTATGATGTCTGGTTGATAAGCCAAGGCCCAGCACTGTAGGGCGTCAAATTTTTTCAGCAGGCTGCTATATGTTCATGGAGGCTACTTGAAGACCAGTGGGCTGGGTGGGAGGGTGGGGGGGCAGGGCCTGGGTTGGGATGTATGTTCCTGTTAGGAGTAGAAGGAGGAGAACTGCTCTGGTCAGAGGGTGGCAGATGGAGAGTTTACGCTGGGAAGCGATAAGATGAGGAAGGGGTTTTGTAGCACAGGGGTGGGTAGGCACAGGCAGAGAAGGCTTGCGTGATCAGAAGTGCAAGGGAGCCGGAGGGGAGGAAAGGTAATGTCTGGATGGGGGGTGAGGTGGAGAGGAGCATATGGGGTGTGTGGATGGTTGGGGTAGGTGGGAAGTGCTTCACAACAGTCAGGCTGTAGTGCAGGACACTTTACCTCTTACAGGCTCCGGCAATCCCCGAATTCAGTCTCTGCTGCTGGGCATAGCAATTCTCTAGCAGAATTGTTTGTCACAAAAATAGCATTAGTTTTAGGGCTCATATCTCAGAAACAACATATCTTAGGAAGACATGCTATCTATGGTTGCAAAGCTGCATGTCTCAGTTTTCCAATACATGCCCATCCTCCTAAGATATGTCATCTCCGTGATATGAGCTCAGAAAGTAACACTAATTTTATGATGACATGTGTCAATGTGACAGTGAAATAGCTCTCCATCCCTATACCTCAGTATCTCTTTTACTAACAAATTTTAGTCCCTAAAATGCAGTCAGACTAGTAGGTAACATAGGTAATAGTTGATAGATGGGCTGAGTCAGGGACAACACCACTTATCTCATCCTTCTTCTTCAATTTGTAGTGTGCTTCTGCTGCTCAGGGGGCTTTTATCTCAGGTGTCTGATACGTAGTGTGAAGATGTGATGCTGCTCAAACTTAGCTCACGTGGATACTAGTCGAGCTGCAGATGTGATGGTTTTAATCACTGTTGCTAGACGGTAATAAAAATAACCCCAGATAATGCTCAGCAATAGTAGGTAGTGGGCTTTTTTTGGACTTGTTTATGTGAGCAATAGTGGGTGGTGGTGTTTTTTTTTTTACTTATTTATGTCCAGCAGCAAGAATTACAAAATTTACTTCACATTCTGACCAATGGGGCCTAACCTGAATTCTGTGCTACTGTTTGCTGGTGACATAGTATGGGTGAAGAGCACCAGTGAAGCAGCAGGAAAACAACTTAGCTCTCATGGACAGCCCTATTAAGCAAGATAAAAAAAAACAGCAGAAAGCCCAAGGAATTACATTTTTGGCAAAACTAAAAATGTAAAATCTATAAGTGAATGCCAGTTCATAGAATGATCCACTATTAAGCAAATGCTGTGACAGGCAAGGAGCTGTTGCATATGATTAAGAACCAGAAAAAGGGCTTGACGGATTGAAGCTGAGGACAATGAAAGTAATACAGAACTGTAGAAAAGGGGGGTACACCAGTGCAGAGAAAACAGAATGAAAATAAAATAGCAATATGATGCAAAATTAAAGTGTGAACCACTGTGGAAGTAAAGGGGAAAACATTCCCAATAGAGCAGGTACAAGACATAGCAAAACAACCAGTAAGACAAATCAAACCTGAACTAGGAATTCAAAGTTAGAATTCTATAGTGGGACAGTAGGTTATCTATGCCCCCCCAACACACACACACAACCACTGCCACACAACAACAGTTTAAGGGCTATGCATGGTGACATATACCCCAGATATGAGATGTGAGAGGTACAAAAAATGAATAGGTGCATGTTAGATACATCTTGTAGATTCAGGTAAAGGACTGTCATCATAAACATGACAAATCAAATAGCTATTTTAGGATTGGACCTACTAATTAAGTGTGATGGCAATTACAATGCAGTCGCACAACAACTTTTTCTAGGTTTTAGCTCTTGGGCAGAAGTGTATTGATGCCACATTCTGGGGAGGCAGTGTAGCATGGTGGTTATACCACTGTCATGGAGCCCAAGTTTGAATCCTATCTGCCACTCCTTCACTTGTGACCCTGAGCAAGTCACCTCACTCAAACCTTTTGTTCTACTGTTTGCATCCTGTGACCCAGAATGGCAATTCTTCTATCATGACAGTCCTGGACTATAATGTGGGTTGGGATATCTGAAAGGAGTTAAACCAAAGTCCTTCCCTTGTATGCTTCAACTCTATTTTTAGTTACTGCCCTTTCCTCTACTGAGCTGTGTTACTATCATCCCTTGCAATTGGAATGACCCCTACCCCATCTATCCAGTTTGAATCATCTCAGTCCCTCTACAGTATGGTATAAGTCTTCCATCTCTACATGTAATGGCATGTTCTCAGCCCTAGTTCCCAGTCATCTATATCACTGGCCTCACTTCAAACCATCTGTAAATATGGGGCCTTCATACCATGTATGATGGCATGTTCTCCACCCTAACAGAGCCCTATCTAGATGGATTCCTCTTGGTCCCACTGTAAATATCTACTTTCTACATCCCCAGGTGTGATGGCTGCTCTCTGACTATGATCTCACTCCAGTCCAGCTGGATTCCACTCTGCCACATGGCCAATGTATGTCTTACACATCCCCAGATTTGATGCATGCTCTTTGATTTTCCTAACCAAGGGCTTGTGGCACACATGAAAACAATCTCACATAGCTTGCATTTTTTGTTTGAATTTTCCTATTAATAAAAGCCAGAAGCATTGACATTCATACTTGATAACTGCAGTTTTTTAGCTTTTCATACATGAAGCTAACAAGGACTATTTAGTTCACTCTTTTTAAGTAGGGTGCTCTCAAATCTTTTTCAGTTGGTGACAGTTTGTATCAGCAAACTAAGTTGCAGCTATGAAATACCATTCATGTGGTGGTGGTGGACAGGGTTAGGCTGACCAGGAGCTAGATATTGAAGATTGCCATTTAAAAGCAAGCCAGGTTATCCCTTGGCCCAGCCAGAAAGAGACAAAGAAAGGGGGGGAGAGGGTTAGTGACATCACAGGAGGCAGGGAAGGGTGATATGACCTGAGCTAGGGTCTTGCTGGCCATTGGCCAAGGAGAGGGACCACCAGGAGTCCTGACCAGGGGTCCTTTAGGGCTATATAAATGCTGGTAGCCCAGTGTAAGCCCTCTTTCTTGCGGATAAAATTATTTCAGGACATTGTTGGTAAAGCAGAGAGGTAAGGCACTGCAAGGGAGCCCTAGGCCTTAGGTCACAGGGAGCCAATTTTTCTCATATTCTACATATTTATGCTGGAAAGTGTGTAACCCAGGGAAGTATTTGAGTAGCTAGATGGAGCTTGAAGTTTTGACTTTTTAAGCTAGAGGCTGAGTGGGGCCAGGTTTCCATTGTGCAGAATGTCAGGTTTAAAAAAAATAAAGAAAGAAAAAGGAAAAGAAAGGTTGTGTTCGTGCAATGCGGAGTGTAACATGGATGGTGGTGGTGATGAGCATATGGTAGTGGTTATGGTAGACTGAAAATGAGCAAGCGAGTTTAGGTTTGGAAGCTCTGCATGGTCATGGTAGCAGCTGGACAGTTTGTAAGCCATAACAGGTAGCTATGTGGCTGGAGTGGGCCCAGCAGTAGTGGAAGTGAATCGAGTTGTGGCAGTCGAGCATGGAGGCTGGGAGTCCAACCATATTGTCTGGCTGCGATGCAGGGTGGAGGCCTCCAGCATTCAATACTGGCTCTGGGGCTGCATCTTTGTGGGTGAATGATGCCACTCCATGTGGGTGAGGGACAGGAGAGCAGGGGCCTTCATGGTGATGCAGGCTTCAGGCAGAAAGGAGGAAGCTCTGGACCTGATGAAGAAGGCCATGGTGGGGAGGAGCTGTGGATAGCAGCTGGACATAGCCAATCATTTTGTCAAGCATTTAGACTGTGTGGGCAGAGACCGGATGTGGAGAGGGCCAGATAGGGCCCAGCAATTGGGGGGGATAATGGGGTTGGTGAGACAAGCATGGAGGTTGGGATGGAACCCATGGGGCATTTTGCTGATGTAGGCCTGATGGTCAGAGCCCGAGATAGAACAGGATGGGGCTGGATGGCCACACTGACACCAGCAACAGCCAGCAAGGGGATGTAGGCCATGTGGGCAAATGGAAAGAGGAGACATTGTGTGGACAGTAGGCCTAGCTGCAGGCCAGGAAGGCTGGGTGTGAACTGGTTTCCTAGCAAGAAGTTTTCTGGTGCAACAGAGTTCAGTTAAAAAAAAAGTAATAATAAATAATAAAAAATATATGATGAACATGAGTAGATGGGGCTGAAGCATGCCAGGGAAAGAGCGGCAAAAGGTAGTTGGCTACAGAGACTCATGGATTGGAAAGGGAGCCACTGCCATGGTGCATGTAGTTGTGGCCACAAGGCACTACATGGTAGCAGGCCAGGAGGCCTAGCAATTGGCAGGCTGGCAGGAGGCAGGCAATGATGAGAGGGGAAGGGGAGTAGTAGCCTTCATGGTTTCTGGATTGCTGCAAGGGGGTAGGAGCAATGGGAAAGGGTGGGGGGATTGGGGCATGGAGACAACGGCCAACTGGCTGGGGGAGGGACACGGAAGGGCTGGGAGGGTGGTTTGGGGTGATGTGATGCAAGAAGGGCCCAACAAGTGGAGTAGGCCTGGGAGCCATAGGACAAATAGCTTAACACATCACTCCAATGGGCAGCAATCAGGTGCCCACCATAGGAAAGTTTTTTCGGCATGGCACAGCAGGGTGAATGGGATGGATTATACAGACATGCAGGTTCGAGGAGAAGTGAGCCTGCTTAACTTGCAGTGGGTATGTGCACAATGCCCTCCCCTTTGCTGCCTCCCCCTCTTGGTTTCCCCCATGAGGCCCTCGGGGCGGAGGCAGGGAGGCAGCCCAATGGAGCACGGGGAGGAAATAATAATGCATCCTAGATGTGGTATGGGGAGAGACCTTGGACCTGATCTCTTTTTTCTTGGGGAATGCGTCAGCATGAGTAAACAGAGACAGGGGAAGTGTGGGACCCCGAGTTGAGGGCCTTGAAGTGGAGCTCAACAGCCAAAAAGAGGTGGAGCTTGTGGGGGGAAAATAGGGATGAGGGAGGTAGGAACTCATGACGGGACAGGAGGAGGCGTTACTGTGGCCCTGTCAAGTGGTACCAGGGCCCAGAAGGGGGCTGAGCAGTGGGTTTGACAATGGTAAAGGGGGGACACATGTATGTTGGTCCCTTGGGGGACCAGGAAGGAAGAAAGTGATCAAGTTGGTATTTACTTTTGCCTATTATGAATTTTAGTAGAAGACAGAGAGGATGGCACCCAAGAAGACTCCAAAGTCCAACAGCAAGATGATGGGGGGAGGCGGTGAAGTTCATGACCCAGATGATGGAATTGGCGAAGCAGCCAAGAAAAGGGAGTTGGAGGAGGAGGAGGCATAGAAAAAGAGGAAAGAGTGGGAAGAGAGGGAAGGCAGTGGAAAGCCAAACAAGAGACCCAGGAGAGTGGGATCCAACCCTTCACCCACTCTGGGGCCAGCATCTGAGCCAGCGCCCGCTCCTGCAGGGCCTAAGCTGGACAGTGGTAAAGATAACGTGGATGTCAACAATGAAGGGGACTTAAAAGAATATTTGGAGTGTCTGCTGGGGGACATGGGGGAGGAGGGGATGAAAAAGATGGAGTGGCTGTTGCAGGCCATTAAGAATGGGGGGAAAAAGTAGGGGGGAGGGACCAGAGTAGTAGGGGGACCAAGAAGCTGTACGAGGGACCACCAGGTTTTACACTGGGGGACCATGTCCCAACCTCTTTGAAAGAAAAAATCTGGAAGGGTAAGTATGTGGATATTTTTTGGCTTGATTGATGAGGAGACAGCCAGGAAGTAAGAACAGAAGGAATCAGTTGGTGAGTCAGAGATTGCTGTGGCATTGGCAGTGGTTGGGCACAAGGCTGAGGAGGCCAAATACAAGGGCAAAAGTATTGACATTTGGCAGGTGGGGTTTTTGATCTATAGTGCACTGGTGCTAGAAAAACAGCCAGAGTTGGCTATCCCACTTCTGACTTATATGGCCATCATTAGAGATGCGTATAAGACAAGGCTGGGTTTCAGTTGGTTAAAATATGATGCAGAGTTTTTTTTTTTGTTAGTTGTTTAACCAGGTATAGCACACTAAGCTGAAAGCTTTTTTACAGGAGCGACCTGGGGGCACAAGGAGGTTAAGTGACTTGCTCAGGGTCACACAGTATGCAAGTGGAAGCTGTGGGATTCAAACCCAGGTCTGGTCTGCTGGATGTCACCAAATTTGCAGCTCAGAGCCTTAGACCACTGCGCTATACTGCCTCCTATGACGGTTTTGAAAATGGATGGTGGCAAAGGGCAACCTAAGGTGGGACTATACCCACTCGGAACTGTGGGTGAGGACCCTCTCATGGCCAGAGGTAAGGTCAGTGGTTGAACAGGCCAAGAGGGTTTTTCAGGCCCTGGGTATGAAAACCTGCTGGGCTTTTACAGAGCATCATGTACGTGGCCTAGTTGTACATTCACACACTCTTGCTCCGGGTGCACAGTGTCTCACCCGGCAACAAGCTACAGGCAGGGAGGGAATAATTTGGTGCTGGCGGGTGGACAACATCATGAACAGCCCTTTCAGAGGGGAAGGGGACCATGGAGGGAAAGGGGGGACTCAACAGAGGGCGTATATCTCCAACTATGGTTGGAACTAGAGAGGCGAAGGATGCAGGACTGGGGGATGCACCCTAGCCTGCACAACCAACAGACTTGGGGTGGTAGAGGTGTGGACAGTGGGCTATCCCAACACCCAAGGGGCCGAGCAGCTGAGAAAAGGTTTTAGAGGGGATTTTCAGCTGGGTTTCATAGGGGATCGAGTGGGAATGAGGTTGAAGAACTTGGGTTCAGTGAACAGGAAGGAGGACATAGTCTGGGCGAAAATTCAAAAGGAAGTATGGGCAGGAAGGGTGGCGGGGCCTTTGCAAAAGCTCCCATGCTGTACCTTCTGGGTGTCACCCTTAGGGGTGATACCCAAGAAGCAGGCAGGGGAATTTAAGCTCATGCATCACCTTTTCTACCTGGACGTGGGGTCAGTGAATGAAGGGATCCCGAAGTGTATGAGCACGGTATCATACGTCCCTCTGGATCAGGCTGTCAAGTTGATTAGGGCAATAGAAGGGACATGGCTGGCAAAGACAGACATTGAGTTGGCCTTTCACCTGCTGCCAGTATGGTCATCTGACTGGGACCTGTTGGGTTTCCAATTTGAGGGCAGGTTGTACTTTGACAAGGCTATGCCCATGGGTTATTCGGTCGCATGCTCAACTTTTGAGACATTCAGCTCATGGGTACAATGGTTATTTGGGTCTCGGTATGGACACAGGCGAGTGGTTCATTACCTAGATGACTTCCTGTTGATCGGGACCAGTCAGGCTGAGGCACAGGCAATGTTGCGGGACTTCCAGAACATGTGTGGAACCATTGGGATCCCCCTAGCAAAAGGAAAAACAGAGGGCCCAGTTCACGGATTAGAGTTCCTGGGGATTAAGGTGGACATGGAACAAGAATGTTTCCATCTCCCCAGGGACAAAGTGGCCCACCTGAAGGGACTATTGGCACTGGTCGGGAGGGAGGAGGGTGCCACTGGTACAGGTACAGCAACTACTGGGGCACTTTAATGTTGCCTGCAAGGCCATAAACCCTGGATGGGCTTTCACATGGAGGTTAGGAAGGGCCATGAGGAAGGCAAAACAACCCCACCATTGGGTGGATATTAACAAAGGGGTGCAGGAAGATCTCTGGATATGGGAAGAATTTCTGGAGGCATACAATGGTGTGACATTTTGGCAGGAAGACTGGGCATACAATACAGACATTGAGCTGTACACGGACACTTCTGGGGCCTTAGGGATAGGGTGTATTTTAAATGTGAGTAGATTTCAGAGGCATGGCCAGCATATTGAAAGGAGCGGGGGGTCACCAAGGACATCACCTTCCTGGAGACTTTCCCCATGTGGGTGGCAATGGAGGTTTGGGGGGACCATATGAGGGGGAGGTGAATTATATTTTGGTGTGACAACAAGGGGGTTGTGGAAGTGGTGAACAGGCAGAGTGGTAACATGGAATCAGTTTGCCGAGTTCTTCAATGCATGGTGCTATTGGGGTTACAGTTGAACCTGTCATTCAAACTACAGCATATTGAAGGGCTTCAAAATGAGGTCACTGAAGGTCTATCCCATTTTCAGATGGAGAGGTTCCAGGAGTTGGTGCCACATGCAGCACCATCCCCAACTAGGGTTCCAGACAGCTTGTGGGAGATTGGAGGGAGAAAATCAGAGCCCTATATAGGGGGTTCTGGTCAGCCAACACCCTAAAAGCTTACAACGGGGCATAGGCAGGATTCCAGGAGTTCGGAGCCTCTCAGGGCTGGGATATGGGTGAACCAGTGCAGGAGAAACAAGTCATGTAACACATGGTGGAAAAATGGAAAGAGGGAATGGCCCATGCCACCATGGTGGTACAGCTAGCAGGCATCAGTTGGATGTGTAAGGACTGAGGGTGGGCAGACGCAGCTGGAGGGGCAATAAGGAGGATGGTGACTGGGTGGCAGGTCATGAGGCAAGCAGGAGGAAGCCCCTAATGGAACCCTTACTCACAAAGGTGATAAGGGCATTAGAACATGTGTGTATCTCAGCAAAGGAGGTCTGCCTTTTCAAGGCCATTTTCACAGTCATGGCCAGAGGTGCATTCAGGGTGGTGGAGGTAGTGGCTCCCAAGAAGGGGGTAGCCTCCTGGGCATTGCAATATGAGAATGTCACGTGCATCATGGACACAGTGGCACTTTGGCTACCCAGGTCCAAGACAGACCAGAGGGGAAAAGGCACTTCTGTGTCATTATGAAGGCATAAAGGGGAAGGTGTGTGTGCAGTAGATGCCATGGGAGAGTATGGCAAGTCTTGAGGTACAAGAGAAGGACCTGGTTTCAGCATGGCGATGGGTCCCCAATGACAAGTTTTCAGGTCAGGGCAGTACTAAGGAAAGCCTGGTGTGGGAGGACCCCATAGATTGTGCCCCACATTCATTCAGGATAGGGACTGCATCTGAGGCAGCCACAAGAGGGGAGACTGTGGTGGAAGTGAAGTGAAGTGAGTAGGGCAATGGAAATCCAACTGTTACAGGAGGTATGTGAGGTGTTGAATAACCCATGTTCCTTTCTTTCCACAGCTGGCTCCAAGCGACAGGTATGGATCATGGGGCACTCGTTCATCTACTGGGCAGAGAGGTTTGCAGCCAACAGGGGGAGAGGGACGCAGTTGTGTTCAGACATGGAGCACACAAAAGTTCAATGGAAAGGCATCAGGGGCATGTGGTGGGCCCATCTGCTACCCTTGTTGGAGGAATTACGGGTGTGGTGGGCCAGGCCTGACTGCATTATTATTCACCTGGTGGGGCAATGATCTGGGGGGGTTGCCATGGGGGCTATGCTGAGGGACCTTGAGAGGTTAAAAAGTTGGTGGCCACAGGTGGTGATCGGTTGGTGCGAGATCACCTCGCAGCGGGTGTTAAAGGGAGCTAAAGGGGTTAAGGCAATAGAGGTAGCATGGAAATGCCTAATAGGAAGGTAGCCAGGACTGTTATGGAGATGGGAGTGGTGCACATCCTGCATAGAGATTTCAGTATTTCAGTTGAGCAGGTGGATGTGTACTGATCAGATGGGGTGCACCTGTTGGAATTCGGCATGCGCCTATTCCTGCAACCTTTTGGGGACCTGGTAGAAGTGGTGAATAAAAGAGGCCTGAGATTCTAGCCAACAAGGGGGGAGCCCCATCTTCCATCACAAGCAGGAGATGGGTCAATAGAAAGTGGCAGGACCGGGAGAAAGGGGGCAGGAAGAGGGGGGAAGGGTAGGCACCATGGGTTGGGGACAAAGGAATCCAGATGTGGGAGTAAGGTGGGGAGGGGAGGGATACAGAGCTGGGGGGAAGATCGCTGTGTCTGCACCTAGTGGGGAAGGAGTCTGGGTAAGTATATGGTGCCTGGTTCTGGTGATGGGGGGAGAGCTGGATCAGAGTGTCCAGACCCTGAAGAGCAACATGAAAAGGAGAAGGACCAAGAAAGAAAGAAGAGCAGGCTGGAGGACATTGGACTGTTATGTCCAAGGCAAAGAAATGGACTGATATGTCTGATTGTAATATTGACTATTGTGTTACAGAAAATATTGGGATGTAACTATAATGTGTGCCTTTAAATTAAATATTGCTAGCGAGCACCCAAAAGTGGAAGTCATGGAGTGATTTATTTCTGGGGGTGATCAGGGGACAATGAAGCTTGTCATTTAAAAGCAAGCCAGGTTGTCCCTTGGCCCAGCTAGAAAGAGACAAAGAAGGGGGGGTATTGACATCGCAGGAGGCAAGGGAGGGTGATATGACCAGAGTTAGGGGCTCGCTGGCCATTGGCTATAGGGAAGAGCCACCAGGGGTCCTGAGCAGGGGTCCTTTAGGGCTATATAAGGGCTGGTAGCCCAGTGTAAGCGCTCTTTCTTGCTGATAAAGTTCCCACCCACCCTCCCTCCCTGGCAAGAAGAAGGATAGATAAAATAGGATGGCACACAGAATGAAGGCAAAAGAAAGGATTTCTGCCTTAGTGGAGGCCCTGTTAGGGCCAGGAGAGATGCAGAAGGGCAGCCAGGAGAATGGGGTGCTAGGTGAAGCCTCACCGGTGAGCAATGAGTGATGGGTGAAGCAAGAAGAAGGGGGAGGAAAGGGGATGGGACCAGTGGGAAGGGGAGCAGGAAGAGGGGGAAGGGATAGGCACCATGGACTGGGGACAAAGGAACCCAGGCATGGAAGAAAGTGGGGAAGGGGAGGGATATAGAGCTAGGGGCAGATCACTGTATCTACACCTAGTGGGGAAGGAGTCTGGGTAAGTGTATGGTACCTGGTTCTGGTGATGGAGGGGGGATCAGGATCAGAGTGTCCAGACCCTGAAGAGCAACATGAAAAGGAGAAGGACCAAGAAAGGAGGAAAGCATTGGACTGATTTGTCCAAAGTGAAGAAGTGGACTGATACATCTGATTATAATATTGACTATTGGATTACAGAAAATTTTGGGATGTAACTATTATAACGTGTGACTTTAAAATAAATGTTGCCAGTGAGCACCCAAAACTAGAAGTCGGGGAGTGATTTATTTCTGTAAGGGTATCAGGGGACAATCAATGTCCCTGAAAGTCACGAGGTGCGGGAAAAAGCTGCTGCAAGAGGGTCTGCATTTTGTGGAGTCACAGTTTTCCCCATGGAGTGCGGGAGAAAAGTGGCACAAGTGGGTCTCCACTTGCGGAGCCACAATTTTTCCCACAGCCACAGTATTTTCAAAGTTGGAGCCAGTTTCCAGCCGGCACCATGATTTACAGTAGCATTTAACCATTTTTTAGGTGTAGCTAAGCTAAAATATGCCTGGTGGGATCAAGCATAACATTTCTCCCAACTGCACCTGCCACCTGTTCAGAGCATTGCTGAGGTTAGGAATCTCTGTAGGTGTGGGGACTTCGGCATGCAGCGGTGGCTGTGGTATGGGACTTAATCCCTGAAGGGCTGAAAATCCAGTCCCAGAGCATCTGGTGGGGTAATGGTAAAATGTGAATGTGCTCCTTTTAAACCATAGAGCAGTCCAGATAACCTCTATTTAGTCAACAATTAAAGCAACAATAATTTCATTTTTTTTGTGGAGAAGGTTAATGGCTGCTCAGGTTCATAGAAGGCCAGCTTTGAAAACACCAAAGTAGCTAATACGGTACCTTTAAAATCTAAAGTGCTTAATTAGTGCTAACCTAGATAGAGCGAGAGATAGATTGATAGATAGATAGATAGACAGACAGACAGACAGACAGACACACAGACAGACAGACAGACAGACAGACAGACAGATAGATAGATAGATAGATAGATAGATAGATAGATAAACATTTTTTTTTATTTTCATACAAAAATAAATTATTAAGGAACAAGCCCTATTTTCAACAAATCCCCTGTACAATTGTAAACATTTAACACTTAGCTAAAATTCATACAGTACAAGTACAAATACAACAATCATACAAAAGACATAAATTATTGAATAAAATACACAATAAATAGAAGCATAGGAATTGTCAGCAGATAAGGGCCTTCAGCCCACCTAGTCTGCCCTATTACCACTAACAATTGTGCTCTATCATGCACTGCTGGCATTAGGTTGTATCCCCCAACTACCAGAAATCCTCTAAGAGTACCCCAATCATGTTTAAAACCTGCAATCATTTCTGCCCCATCACCTCTACTTGCAGGCTGCTCCAATTTTCCTCCACCCTCTATGTGAAGAAGTACTTCCTCACATTCCTCTGAACCTCCGACCTTCCAGTTTCATCTTGTGCCACCTTATCCTTAAGCATCTTTTTCTTTGAAATATAGTATTCTCCTATGCTTTATTCTTCCCTATGAGGTACTTAAATGTCTCAATAATATCCCCCATCTACCTTCTCTCCTCCAGGGAGTACACATTTAATCCCCTCAGCCTATCCTCATAGGGCCTGCGATGTGGTCCCTGCACCGTTTTGGTTGCCCTCTTCTGAACCGCCTCCACCATATCTTTGTCCTTACATAGGTGAGGCCTCCAGAACTGGACACAGTACTCAAGGTGTGACCTCACTAATGTCCTGTATAGTGGAATTATTACCTCTCTTTTTCTGCTGGTGATTCCCCTGCCTATGCATCCCAGCATCTTGTTTGCCTTTCCTGCCACCTTGTCACACTGCCTACCTACTTTGAGGCCATTGGAGGAGATCACCCCCAGGTCTCTTTCTTGCTTAGAGCATGCTATTTCTCCCCCTCCAGTTGATATGTAGATCCTGGGTTTTTGTGCCTTATATACATAATCTTGTACTTTTTTGCGTCGAAACCTAGCTGCCAGTCACTTGATCAATCCTCCAACTTCCTTAGGTCTCCCCTCATTCTATCAACTCCCCCTTGGGTGTCCACCCTGTTGCAGAGCTTATCATCAGCAAACAGGCACATTTTCCTTTCCATACCCTTTGCAATATCACTGATAAAGACATTGAAGAGGACTGAACCCAGCACTAATCCCTGTGGTACCCCACTGGTCACTTTACCCTCTGCAGAGTGAATGCTATTTACCACCACCCTCTAGGTCCTATTATCCAGCCAATTCTCCACCCACTTCACTACATTGTTTTCCATTCCTGTGCTCACTAGTTTGTTTAAGAGCCTTCTGTGTGGCACAATGTCAAAGGCTTTGCTGAAATCCAAGTAGGCCTACATGATAATAATATAAACATGTCACATGTATCAGTCACAAGTTTTATTCAGAATTTTCTGTAGAGCAGGTTGGAATTCATTAGGAAAACTGTTGGCCTTTATATCTTTGGGCAATGGATTCTAAGATTTTGCAACACACATCTGTAATATAATTTCCGCATATTTGTTATGCTCACGTATATGAGTTAAATTCCAATAATTTGTCCTCAGTTGACATCTTCTGTTTCTGGGGGTTCAATTGTTACCAAATCAAAAGTGATTTAAAATAGAGCAAACACGTTGCTTCATTCAGCTCTGAAGTAAACATTCCACCAAGTCCTATGATGTACCAGCTCTGAAGTAAACATTCCTTCAAATCATAGCATGTTCTCATTTCAGATTGAAGCAGAATCATCTTCAGATGAGTCAGGATATTAGTTAATAACAGAAGCAGAGACTTGGGCTAGAGGGAAGGGACAAAGCCTTTGGCAGCTGAGGACTTTGGCCAAAAAGGAAAGGAAAGTACCTTGTTACATATATATAAATATATATATATATATATATATATACACTGTATATAGATTAGAGGCAAAATATTTAATGCATCGTTAGTTGTTCCATTAGTGACAGTGAGCTTTGTTAGGTTGAAACCTCTCTTATCTTCAGCCCACCCCCAACTGCGAATCGGGTGTGTTGGGGTCGTCGGGCTGCAACTCTCCCATCACATGAGTGAACAAGCTGAGGCATAGGAGAATGGGGTGAGAGTTAGGACCGATGACCCCAACGCACATCACAATGCCGGTTGGGGGGTGGGCTGAGGGGGTGCAAGGGGGGGTTTCAACCCTAACACCAAATTTCCTCACTTTTGTCGCTGTGGAATAACCCTAACTGATGCATTAAACAGAGTTTTTTGCCTCTAATTTCCCTTCTTTTTGAGAAAGAGGACTAAAATAGTGAATGGAATGCTCCCACCACATGATTTTTTTGTAACATAGTAATGGTAACAGCAACACAAATGCACACGGTAACAGTTACGTGCATAGTGACACAAACGTAAATTGTAAAGCACGCGTTAATAAAATGCAGGTGCAAAATGATGCCAAAGTGAACAGTGACACAAACGGAGACGCAAGTGTATACATAAATGCAACTGGTAACACGCATGATCATGGTACCGCTATTGTAAACACAAATGATAACTGTAACAGCAACAATAATGCAAAAGGAAACAGAAACGCAAACGCAAGCGCATACGGAAATGCAAACCGTAACTTGCACGGTGACGGTACCGCAATTGTAAATGCAAATGAAAATGGTAACCACAACAATAACACCAAAGAAAACAGAAACACAAACGTAAGCACGTATGGAAAAGCAAACCATAGCGCACATGGTCATGGGAACTCAATTGGAAATGCAAATGGTAATGGTAAGAACAACGATGATGCAAAATGAAAGACAAACACAAACAAAAATGGAAGGGTGGCTGCCAACAGAAATGGTAATGCACTCAGTGATGCTAAGTGAAAGACAAACACAAACAGTAATGGAGACACAAAAGGTAACAGTAACACAAATGCAAATGGAAACGCAAAGGGTAATGCACACAGTGGTGTACATGGTATTGGTAACGCAAACGGTCATGGAACACAAGTGTAAAGCCTACGTGTAACAGTAACTGGAGTGCACACCATGTTTTTCCCCAAATGCTCCATTGAGACACAGTGAAAACAAAGAATGTATGCATAATAATGGGCCTCGGAGCAGAAAACGATACTAAAATGGTAATATCTCAGTAACCGTACGACGTAGAAAAAAAGTAAAATTTCACGATTCATGAGTTTCCTGGCTAGGTTTTCACTAAATGCATAGCCCATAGAACTATGCATTGTCGCGACAAAACTTCTGTATCTCACGCCGTTTCCAAGATATGAGCCCCGAAAGGCACTGCAGACACCACCACCATCTTAGTCTATGGGAAAAAAATGTCAACTTCAGAGTACCTTAACTTTGCATCCATCTCACGCCGTTTCCAAGATATGAGCTCCAAAAGGCACTGCAGACACCACCATCTTAGTCTATGGGAAGAAAATGTCAACTTCAGAGTACCATAACTTTGCATCCATACAATATTTTGTCACCAAACCACGAACAGGCACATCTGTGAGATGTTGTCTGCCTTCCTTCCATATTTCAGCCCAAAAGACCAACCTGTTTTTTTTGCAGCAGGGTGGCAAAGCATTCCTGTCATTTTGGCCATAGTCTAGAAAAGTAGTGTCATGATTTGCGATACCTTTCGAAAATATTTGCAAAAGTGCTGCAAGTGTGACACTGCTTTGCGACACTACTTTTTCCAGAAATTTGAAAAATATATTTCTGGGGTGTTTAACCACAAAATAAAGGCATGGATAACAACCTCAGGGCTCAAACAGGTAAACACAAAAACAATTATGTCCCTAGATTGTCCCAATTTTAAATGCCAAGCATTTCTATAATCTGTAACTGAAAATAAAATGGCAGATTTGCAATACTACTAGGGCCATTTGCGACACTAAAAAGTGCACTTGCGACACTTTCAAACTTTTTGTTAACTTTGCCCATTGATTTAATGGGAAATTGTTTTTTGAATAACTTTTGAACCATTTACTATTTTTTCACGAAATCTTCAAAAGGCACATTGGGGACCCTGGCCGCATATTCCCTGAAGTGTTCTGACCAGTCGCGCAAACCATGCAACCTGTAGGTGAGAGCAAAGAATGTACAAAAAAACATAATTGTACTCACAAATGTTTCTTAATAACTCTGCAGCTGTATATCTGACCGGTATGAACGTTGGCAGATCCCAAGATCTATGGTTATGCCCTGTGTTTGCTAAATTTCAGGCAAATCTGTTTAACAGTGGCAAAGTTATTAAGGTGCAAAGTTTAACCCATTAACCTTAAAAGGGGTACTCAACCCTAACTATGGTAGCACTACCGTGCTACCATAATATATATATATAGGGGATACATGATGATCAGGAGTGTGATATGGAAAATATTCCCACTCCTGCAGAGTGAGGCATAGATATCTCACGAGTGCCAAAGGCACGAGTGAGATATCAATGCCTCACAATGCAGTAGTGGGAATATATTCCATATCACACTCCTGATCATCATGTATGCTATTCATAGAGTTGGGGTGAGGTGATACACAGTGGAATAAAACCGTGAGAAATCATACAGTTCTGGTGATTTTTTTGTGTAGTTCTTCGTTTATGTTGCTGGGTGTGTGTTCTGTGACTTGTTATGTTCATTGGTAGTTCTGGTGTGGTGATTGATTGGTTCATGTTGTGTGGTCTTTGTAGTGGTTGGCTGTTTTTTGGTCTGCTGTTCCATTGGCTGTAATGTGGCTGTGTGTGTTTCAGTTGGTTATTTGTTATGGAGTTGGTGGTACAATGGACAGGTGTGTGCTGTGTTACTATTGGTTGTTGCTGTGTGATTTGTGTTCTGATTGGTTGTGATGTGTGCGTGGGTGGGACTCTGTTGGCATGTCAGTTAGCAAGTTCGCATGTTCCTAAAAGTTTGGTGGACGTGGGTTCATTGTGGAAACTTTATTCATTTTTGGGAACTTTTGGAGAAATATTTTGTTTACCTTTTTGGTGGAACACGTTTTATTTAGTGAGATTACATGGTGTGTGGTGCTTTTGTGTACTTTCGTCCGGTTTGTTTCACCGGATGTTGTTAACGTCTAACGATGTATCTGTTGTACTTTGTCGCACTTCTAGGATATTTCTGAAGCTGCTTCTTTTCAGGTGACTGAACACAAATATTTAACTTCAGTGACTGGAATTGGTGAGCAGGTATTTCAATCGGAATCTGTATCTGACTCTATCACTCTGACTCTTTTTCAGCACTAGGTTTCATATTTGTGACCTGTGGAAAGAAAGCACAACTGTTAATTATGGATCATGCTGTATTTGACATTTACATTGATACTGTACGATAATAGCACTTAATGGTACGCTGCACAATATTAAACATGATATTTGTTGCATTTATGGTAGGATTATTAAAGCACGCAGACATTAAGTCTGGCCAGCTTCCACTGCACTGTTTTCCTGTGTCTGGAGGACTACTACTTTTGGAGGTTCTAGGATCGGTATCTGATGTGCTCAGTATTTGGGAAATCTGTTGATGTTTCTCATCATTCAAGTTGGAATAATCATTGAGAGACTGTAATTTCTTGTGGCCAGAAACTTGTATGATATCATTGGGGGAGACATTGGAATCGATCAGTTTTTGCACTAAATGCTTGTGAATAGAATGATTCATGAGCCATTTGTCAGTGGTGATTCTAGCTTTGTCAACCATATTTTTAACTATTTTGCTGAGCGAATTAATACCAAGTGGTTGATTTTTGTACCAACCTGTAGGATATTGTGCAGTGGGAGTATAATTGATAGCTAAGAAAAATGGTGCATCTGGATGGTTTGCTTTGTCTGGACGTTTGTGACGGTACAGTTTGTAGTTTAATACAGGGCATTTGTTGCTGTCTTTTGTTTCATACGCTCTTGGTTTTACTGCTCTAGTATCTTTTGGATTAATGCCACTTCTTGTTTTGGTTTGTCTTTCCTTTGTATACTCCAAATACTGATTGTTTTGCTCATCTTTTTTGAGTTGGATATCTCCCCATTTGAGGTTTCTTGTTTCTGTATTTCCTCTAATGCCAAAATACAGTGTTACTGTTAGCCACATTGTATTCAGCAGGGCTTGAGGGCCATCATGTCCAAGTTGTTTCTCTGCATAAAGCTGGTCAATGATATTATCCATTAACTCGTCTGCAGCTTGAGGACGATTTCCTTTTCCTATCTCCTTCAGTAGCTTCTGCTTCGATAGTAATACTTGTCTAGTTTTTAAAAATGTCTGCAATGTGCTGATAAATTCAGGGTAATTGTAACCTTAAGATATCTCTCTACACTTTGGAATCTGGATCTTAGTGTTAGAGGTTCGTAGTCACTACCGTCTTGGCGTTTAGAAGTAATGAAATAATGGCACAGCATTTTGTCTAGCTGTTCTGGAGGTATATGCTGAATTGCAGTGTGAATCTGCAGTGTATCCTTCATAAATTTTTGTAAGGCATTTACATCAGCACTTGTTTTTCAGGTGGTATTTTCATTTCTTGTACTTTTAATCAAAAAGGTCTATTTCTTCGCTGTCCATAGCTATTGTTTTACTAGTGCCTTCACCTGTATGTTTAGTTTCAACAGTGTTGTACGTCTGTTCATTTGGATCTAGTAGTAGCTCTTCATCTTGCTCAAATTGACTGCAACTAAGGATGACCTCTTCCGGAATATTTATTCGCTTTTTTTTCTATTTTAGACTTAATTTATTATCCGTGTGCTGTTCAGCACTTTTTGGTAACAACACATTGTTTTTTCCGATAGACATTTTAGAAAACGTCGTAACAGCGGTTTCTGTTTTGCAGGGTGTGAGTTGGACGCGATGCGGCTCCTTGGATGTGTGAGATGTTGCAGTGAAAATGAAACTGCTACTGCAGGTTAGTAGCTCGTGCTGCTATTGAGATGCAGCTAATTATTAATTTAAGTAATTGCTCACACATTTCTGTATAGTAGAAGGCAGCTGTAGTGATTGCTGATGTATGCAAAGAATTGATATTACTTGTGTGACGTATGCAGTGTATGTATATTTCTATGAGGATGCCACTGTGCATACGTCAGTACTCATTTATTCAATGGGGGTGAAAATAAACAGTTTTATTCCACTGTGTATCACCTCACCCCTATTGTATAAAAAAAATATATATATATATATATATATATATATATATATATATATTTGTTTTTGTTCTTCCAGGTTTTGGGAATCATTAGATTTTTTTCCCCCTATGTATTCTGTTATAGTATTTGAGGTGTTTTGGGATACTTTTTTGCATGCATAGAGGAACAGAACATGTTGCTGTAAGTTAACAGAGTCTAGGATTTCTTGCTAGACTTGCCTTGCTTTCTATTGCTTTCTTTTATTGCAGGTACAAGGCATAGTTCTAGAGTCAGATATTAATTAAAAACAGCAGCATTTGTGTCTGACTTTAGGGCAACTCAGGATTTTTGGGAAGTTGTTGAGCAAACTTCTGTTGGCCTGATTGTTTCTTGAGGATGCTGGTGTCAACTCCCACCCTCCCACTCTAAGGCTCACTTTCCCTCTTTTCCCATTTACCCCCATATCATATCCTGTTACATCACAGGATATGATTCATAGCATGTCAGTGAACTAGGAAAAATATACAGGACAAGACTGATACACCAGGTAAAAGGTATTGTTATAGAACAGCAATAGATGCGATACAGTTATTGCATTGTATCTTAAGAGTTGAGATCAGCACAAATGTTGAAATGTTTGGCACAGTGAGTATTGCTTACAAATACATCCAGTACTGTTTCTGTTAGCAGGGCATTTCTGGAAACCCCAGGATTGATATGTTTGGCACAGTGATTATAGGTTAGGATTTGCTGTACTACTGAAGTGTAACCAAGGTTTAAAGGGCAGATTGCTTTTGATTGTGCCTAGGAAACAGACTGTACTTATTTGTGGTGCAAGCTTTGTTGGTTAGCTAACTTTTACATGAGAATAAGGTATTGGAGAGCTGGGGGAACCATGGGCAGAACTGGAAAAGGTGGATGGGAAGGGTCATGGGGGTGGTATGGGCATCCTTCTACTGAAAATGATGGGAGACACTGGTGGGAAAAAGTGAGATGGGAAGGGTGGTAGCCTGCAGCAACTTTGGAGAGGCAATCTTTCTGAAAATTGCATGGAGAAAGGGAGGCAGTTTGGTGTGCAGGCAAATAAGGCAGCTTAGGAACAAGATCAGCTGTTTACAAATGGAGCTTAGGAAGGAAATGCAGTTTTCAATGGAGGACAACTTACTGGCAGGGGAGGAAAGGAGGGTAACTGAGGGGGGAGGACTGATCAAAGAGAAAGTGGGGGAGGAGTGGAAAGAAGGTGACAGATGGGGGAAGAGACAGGGGGTACTGCTTCAGACGAACAAGGGCAGGAAAGGGGAGGAATGGAGAATGGGAGGGAAGGAGGAATCTAATAGTTGCAGAGTCAGCAGCGGTGGAGTGGTAAGCAGAAGGAAGGAGGACATAGGTGGTAGTGAAGGGACATTGACATATCAGTTTGCAGTACTAGCAGGATTGGGGGATGTGTTAGGGGGAATGCTGGTAGAGGAGCTGAAAACAGACCAGGCAAGAAGGGAATGGTATGGGGGGGCCAAGGAGTTGAAGGGACATGGTATGGGGGATAGGTCGAGTAAGGGGGGTTGTGGGGAAGGGGATAGGATAGGTATGGAAAGAAAGGGGTTGGGATGCATCAGAGGGAGGAGGCAGGTGGAGCTCAGTGGAGAGGGGGGAGGTAAAATCAGAGGAGAAAGGGGTGAAGGAGGGCAGAGCAGAGACAGGAGACATTACAACAGGAGTGCAAGGGGGAACAACTGCGCTGGAGGAGGAGGAAGAGTGGAGAGGAAGATGACAGGATAAAAGAAGGGCAAGGTGAGTAGAACATGAAAACAGGGGTGGGATCCTAGTGCTAGGAGACTCAGTTCTGAAAGGGACCAGATGGGGAAGCAAGGGGAAGAGGCATAGTCACATATGGTGGAGACCATGCCAGACATAGTAGAAGAAAGGGTGGGTCAATCTGTTCTGAAGTATGACAGGAGGGGTAGGGAAAAACCTCACATAGATCTGCATTTAGGAACAAATGACCTGGTGGGAAATATGGTAGATGTAGTCCAGAGGAGGTTAGAGGAGCTGAGGCTCATTTGTGAGGAGGCAGCAAGATCAGTAACTTTTTCAGAGGTGCTTCCAGTACCCAGGGTGAGCATAACAAGGAAGCTGAGGATAGAGGGATTTAACACGTGGCTAAGAGAATGGTGTCAGTCCAAGGGTATGGGCTAGTGGGGGAGTTGGGAAGGACCTGGGGGTCAGTGATCTCTATGCTAAGGACAGGCTACACTTAAGTGAGGAGGGAAGGAGGGTATTCAAATGGAAACTGGGGGAATACTTAGCAAACAATGAGAATTTAAATTAGAAGAGGGACGTGGCAAGTGGGCAGGAGTCAGGCAGGATCCACAGGTAGGGAAGCCGAATGAGCTTACCCCCATACCAGCAGCAAGGGACTTAGGGGGAGGTCAGGAGGGGATGCTAGAAAGGGAGAGCAAGTAGGGAGAGGGGGGAAGGAAATGGGGTGGAGGGTGGTAACCTTGAATGTTAGGAGTCTAGGGAACAAAAACAGCTGAGTTACAGGCTCTCATGGCAGATGGGAAGGTGGATATGGTGGCCATTACCAAGACATTGGCCACCCATTAGCATGACTGGGACCTGGCAGTACAAGGGTATAGGATATTTCAGAGGGACAGGTTAAAAGGAAAAGGAGATGTGGTGGCGCTGTATGTGAGGGAAGGACTGAAGTGCATCAGGGAGGAATAGAAGGAGGGCAGCAAAGATTCATTTTGGGTGAAGGTCCAGGACTCCAAAAATAAGAACCTCAGGATGTAAGTGGTGTACAGGCCACCCTCTCAGACTGAGGAGTTAGACAGGGAACTAGCTGGACAGATCAGAATGACCTGAGGGAGGGGCAGCACGTTGATTGTGGAGGACTTCAACCTACTGGGAGTGGATTGGGGTACTCCCATCACCATGAATAGGAGGGAGCAGGCATTTCTGCATGATTTCCAGGACAACCTCCTACTGCAGATGGTCAATGAGCCAACCAGGTTAGGGAACACCCTAGACCTCACGCAGGTGAATGGTGAGTTTGTGAGGGAGCCAGATGTGGAAGAACTGATGGTGGGAAGTGACCAACACTCAGTGTGGTTCATGATAAACATGGGGAACGGGGGGGTAGAAATGGGCACAAGGGTGTTAGACTTCAGGAGGGCTGTCTTCAGGAGGATGAGGGAAATAGTACAGGGGTATCTGGCCAGGATCCATCCAAATATGGACACTAACTAGAAGAGGTCATTAAACTAGGAATTGAGGAGACAACCATAACATGTACAAGGGTCCAGAGTAAGAGGGCTAGGACCAAGAAGCCTAGCTAGGGTAGCAGGAGGGTCATGGAAAAAGTAAGGAAGAAAAGAGCTGCCATTAGAAGGTACAAAAAAATGGAAAGTGGAGGACAGAGAGGAATACTTGAAGGAGTTGTGGGAGGTGACAAAGGCAGTCAGGTCAGCCAAGGCTTCCCGGAAACTCAGGCTAGCTCAGGGCATCAAAGAGGGGGAGAAGGAATTCTTCAGGTACATCAGGGAGAAAAGAAGTTGTAAGGACCAAATAGTAAGGATAAAGAGGGATGTGGGTTCAGTGGAAACAGGGGCAGAACAGGCAGAAGCAATAAACAAGTACTTCTGCTCAGTATTTACTAAACAGGGGGAGCTGTACCTATATGCCCATGCAGTTCGTTCAGTGGAGCGGCCAGCTGTGGCGGTGTGTGAAGGGCTGTGCTGGCCACCCGCCTGTTGATGGGGTATTTTGGGGGGATGCGAGGGGTGGGCAGCTACCTGCTGGGGTGGTGTAGGGGATGGGGGTCCACTAGACACCAGGGATGTAGTCTACTGCATCGCAGTGGGTTGGGGGGGACTGGCCATCACATTGCAGCTGGCTGCAGTTATGGTTCCTGGAGCATCATTTGGTGGGCTGGGGTCTCGGTTGGCACCTTGCTGAGTCATGCTGTGCACTGCCCATGGTGTTTGGGTGGCTGATAACGGTCCATGCCGACATTGTAGTCAGTGATGTGTAGCCTGCTTTGTATTGTGTGGCTATATTTCATCTGTGATGTTATCACCCGATACCCTAGGGGACTTACCCTATGAGAGTAGGCTGAGGGAGTTGAACATGTACTCCCTGGAGGAGAGGTGGGATGGGGGACATGATTGAAACCTTCAAGTACATGAAGGGAATAAGTAAGATTGGCATGGAGGGGCTTTTCAAATCAAGGAGGGGGAGGGACACTCCAGGGCATGATCTAAGATTGGAAGGGGGAAAGTTCAGGAGGGAAATGAGGAGGCACTTTTTATGGAGAGGGTGGTGTCTGGATGGAATGTATTGCTGGAGGAAGTGGTATCCAGTAGAACAGTGGGTTGCTTCAAAAGGGGTTGGGACAGTGTAAGAGGGAAGGTCACTGGAGGGGAGAGGTGAGGGAGGGGCAGCTGCAGTATAAGGGCTGCTAGCTGCACTATTGAGCAGACTTGATAGACCGCAAGGCCTTCATCTGCTTGCAGTTTCCTATGTTTGTATGCATGTTTGTAAAAATCTGTTACTCGGTATTACTCAGTTAGAAAACGTGGAAGTAGGCACCAGGCCCAACGAGACCACTTTCCCCACATTTTTGTGGGGGAATTTAATTTGATTGCCCCAGAAATATTTATCTAATTTTGATTTAAATCTGCCACTGGATGTCAATTCTGCAATATATTATGGCAGGTAATTTCATAGTTTAATGGCTCTAACTGTAAAATAATATAATCTTCTGTTTGTTGTTGCCTTGGGATTTAATCTGTCTTTTACTGCATCTTAATCCATGCTTTTTATGAGAGTATTGTAGGTTACATAGTTTCCTAAGGTCTTCATCATTTATAATATTAAAAAGAAGTAACAGGTCTCCTTTATCTCTTCTCTTTTGTAAATTGTGTAATCCTAGGAATCTTACCCTAGCCTGATAAGGTAGATGTCTTATTTCAGGTATTAGTTTTGTGATTTGTTAATATAATATTTATTTTATTTTAAAGCCTTCATTTACTAAACTTTAATGAAGTAAAGCATCAAAATTTATTTTATGTGGAGTGATCAAATCCTTCTGAGCCACCATTATACAACATATTTTCTAAACAATATCAGTGTCAGTGACTCAGTAGGTAGCACGCTTACTTCTGGGATCAAAAGATCAGAAGACCTTAGGTTCTAACCCCACACCAGATAACTGGAGAAATACCCATAACTGACACTGTAGTGCAGTACGAAGGGAGTGCTGCACTGTCGTGGTGCCATCCTTCAGATGAGATGTTAAAGTGAGGTCCGTTCCTCCCATCTGTTGTCAGTGTCGGCACTTGTCAATGAAGAGCAGGCGACTTCTCCTGGTGTTATGGCCAACGTTCCACCATCAATAAATTGACTCACCCCCTCTCAGGATGATCTCAGAAACAATCTGTCACAACTTCATGTGCCTTTCCTGTTAAAAAATGCAAACAAATTAGTAAAAAATAAATAAATAAATACAATCTAAAAGTAGAAGCAGCAGCACATTGAGAACTCATTCTCGACTGTTTGGGATTTAACCCATTTGTTCCGTTCCTTGTGTAGTACCCTTATGTAGTCAATCATTGGCATGAGACCCCCAGCCACTTAAACGTTTTTGAAATATTTCTGTTTTTCTGTTCTATTTTTCATAAGGTGTTACTATCTAGATGCTGTTTATAATCCCCACATCTTCAAATAAAGTGAATTGCAGAAGCACTCAGCATTATCCAGTGCAGTGCAATTTATCTTGTTGGTGTACATTTTTCAATGTTTTAAATCAGGTGGCTACTGAGTTGTTATTATATATTCAAGGTATCAGAATATTGTTAAAATTCATATTGCTTGTTCTTTATTTTCCCCCAAAGATGTTACTAAGTATTGGTTTGAATTATCATGGCTACTTGAAATAATACAGGACACTGCATCACTTAATAATTTTGAACAAAGCTAATCATCTCTTCCCTATTCGGATTACAATTTATTCTACACTGAATACATGATTTTAAGGTGTTATTGTCTTATTATTCCAAACAATATTGATCTAAAATACTGATGAGGACACTGAAAATGAAATGTCTTAATTAATAACCTGTGTAACTAAACTTTTCAAAATGACATTAATGCTATTTTAATATGTTGTTTTTGTTTACTCTTCCTCTGAGCCATGCTGGAATAAAATCAAAAGCTATAAACCTCAGAAAACTAGCATCGTCTTATAGACAGCATGGAAATGCCAAACCACACTTCTATCATACTGTATTTTTTCTTTTTAAACTGTTCCCAAATGTTTTTGGATTAGAGTTTTTACAGACTAGGTCATTTTCCTTATATATAACTTCTTATAACATTTCACTGCCCTGGCAGGGACCTTTCCTGCTGGACTCACCTCTGTCCCCCTGTGACTATTTGCCTTCCATATGCCCAAGTATGATATGTGCTATCTGCCCAGGACTACACCTGGTTTGGACGGATTCCTCTCTTTCCTTCTGGCAATAAATGCCTTCCATATTCCCAGGTGTGATGGTGCTCTCTGTCCCAGATCCCAGCCCAGTTTTGCTGGATTTCTCTCTGTCCCATTACAATATATACTGTATGTCTTCCATATACCCAGGTGTGATGATGTGCTCTCAGATCTGATCCTTGCCACCAGAGATGCAGTGAATTTAAAATCTGCCGGTGAAGTGAATGCGAAGGGGCCACTTTGAGTTGGCGCTTTGCTACGTGGAGTGACCCATAGGAAAGGCTCACTTCACCTTGTTATTGTTACTTCGCATTGCTGTTTCACCTTAAACGTGAAGTAAGGCAGAGTGACAACAATACTGGCAGCATCCCACCAAGACAGTCACCAGAATGAATGTGCATCCCCAAAGTGCTACAATCTTGTGTCCAGAAAACTCCCCAGTGCTGATGAAGTGAAATGAGAGTGTAACAAGAAATGCAAAGTCTCCCAGAATAAATGGCGTACTCCTGCATGCGTGCAGTGATCACACTGAGTCACCAGAATTAATGAGCATCCCCATAATGCACTGTCTTATGTTCAGAAAATTCCCCAGTGCTGACAAAGTGAAATGAGAGCGTAACAAGAAATGCAGTCTCCCAGAATTAATGGTGCCATGCAGACGCACAGACAGATTAAGATTGTGCTGCACACTCAAGAGATGCATACGAAAAGGCACAACAACACCTAACCAGTGCTCACAAGTCACAAATCCAAATCTGAAAAGGAATACATTTTTCCAGTTGTGGGATTAGTGCACAGTAGTAACAATCCACTACCAGTAAAGATACCTCAAAGCAGTTTAAAAAATTCATGCAGGTGCAGTGGATAGCAGGTTCACACTAGAGATGAAGCAAATTTAAATTCCGCCGGTGAAGTGTCTGCGAAGTGGGCACTTCGTGTTGCTAATCCAATGCAAAGTGCTCACTCCGCCTTGTCATTACCGCTTCATGTTATGGCAGAATGACAACGCAAAGTGAGGTGAAGTTGTTGTTTTCAATAGACTTCGCCCTGCTCTTTAGCCATAGCCAGGCAGGAAAAGGAAGGAAGTGAGTCATACAAGCAGACACTTTCACTTTCTCCTGTGTAGACAGAGACAGAGAGAGAGGGGAGTGTGTTGTTTTGTCACTGCTTAGACTTGGCGATCACAGCGAGGAGGAGATTTAAACTTTGATTTACAGACCCAACAGCTTTTTTATAATTAAGCTACATTTGTTTGCCTTTTCTGTACTTTTTTTTTACTTAATGTATTCTTTCTGTAAATTTATTTTTCTTACCTTTATAAGTAGTTAGTTGTTTGTCTGTGTCTATGTGTGTGTTGTGTGACAGTGTGAGTAGTCATTGCTCAGACTGAGGGAGTGCAGTAGGAGAGATGGACCAGGGTGAGGGTCTGAGGGAATGTCTTGGGTTGGGGCAGCTCTGTGAGAGCATGGTACTGGTAGGTGTCGTACTGTGTGGATGCGTGGTGAGCATGGCCGCCAGTTCCTGTTGGACTGATAGAAAATTCTGAGTATCCCACCCTCACCCCGGAAGCAGGACCAGCACTGCCTCCTGACTTTGAGGCAGTTGAACCACCACCACTACCACATCCAGCACCAGCTCCAGCACCAGGTCCTCTGAAGCAGGATGTGTATATGCCACTGGACCCAGGTATGGATCCCAACCCTGCTGAGCACCATGACCAGCCAGCTGCCAGTTCATCTGGCCCTCCCCTGACTGCTCCTTGTCCTCCCTGCACCTCCATTGTTTGGCAGTTTTTTGACTGTGTCTGGGAGGACAGCAGTGTGGTCAGGTGCCACCTATGTGAGGTGGAGGTTCATCGTGGCCCCTGGGTGACTCACCCGGAGATTGGAGGCTAGTGCACCCTGACCCATGTGCTCAATCACCACCAGTTGGAGTGCAGGCTGCCACAGGACAGGCCATGCCTGCACCTGCTGGCCCTTCTGTGGCAGAGGATGCAGCTGTGTATGGCAGCAGCCCTAAGAAGAGGAGAGCAAGATCATCACCTGCTGTTCCACCAGCACCCAAACCACCACCAGCAGGTCAGCCTATAGAACGCGTGGACCCCAGAGAACTGTGTGTAATGCAGGCTGACTTGGCAGTTCTCTGGAGTGCTGTTGAGGAGGACAATGAGAGGGTGAGTGCTGTCGAGCAGCAGTTGGATCACATAGAGGAACATCAGTTACAAATTATGTCCATGCTGGAACTGTTGCTGGTCTGGATCACCATTAGTTTTTTTTCCTCATACGTGTGCACCCCCGCACCTTCCTTGCTGTGTTATAAAATGTATTCCTCCACCATCCCCATTTGTTGTCTTCCATATGCATGACACTTTGTATTCTGAGCAGTGCAAGTATACTGTGTGCCAAACTGCATGTGTGCAGTCAGTCTTCTTTCCAGTCTGTGTATGTACTGCAGACCCTGTCCAACTCCCTGAGTGAAAAACATGTATTAATGAGTACAATGGTGGAATGGTGAAGCCTGGAGAGATATTACAAAACAGGCTTACAAAAGTTGCAATACATCCAAGTAACAAGTAAAAAAAAATAATATTGTGATTTGTGATGTGATCATAAATTGTGATTTGTGACTACATTTGTAACCATGATGATGAAGAAATGTGAATGCCTATGGCTGTACTTCCACGGGCCCCGTTGAGGTGTGGCACAAAACTCCCCAACTTGAAAACACTCATTAATGAGTACAATGGTGGCTGGGTGGTGAAGCATGGAGAGATACTGCAAAACAGGCTTACAAAAGTTACAATACATCCAAGTAACCAGTAAAAAAAAATTATGTTGTGATTCGTGAAGTGATCATGAATCGTGATTTGTGACTGCATTTGTAACCATGATGATGAAGAAACATGAATGCCTATGGCTGTACTTCCCTGGGCCCTGATGAGGTGTGGTACAAAACTCCCTGACTTAAAAAACACTCATTAATGAGTACAATGGTGACGGGGTGGTGAAGCATGGAGAGATACTACAAAACAGGCTTACAAAAGTTACAATACATCCAAGTAACCAGTAAAAAACAAATAATGTTTTGATTCGTGACGTGATCATAAATCATGATTTGTGACTGCATTTGTATCCGTAATGATGAAGACACATGAATGCTTACAGCTGTCTTCCACAGGCCCCGTTGAGGTGTGGCACAAAACTCCCCAGATTGAAAACACTCATTAATGAGTACAATGGTGGCGGGGTGGTGAAGCATGGAGAGATACTGCAAAACAGGCTTACAAAAGTTACAATACATCCAAGTAACCAGTAAAAAAAAAATAATATTGTGATTCATGATACGATTGTAAATCGTGATTTGTGACTGCATTTGTGACCGTGATGATGAAGAATGTGATTTATATCATTCATCAGTGACTCGTGAACATGATGATGGTCCTGACTTAAAAATGCATATTAATGAGTGCAATGTTTATTCAGAATTATGCACCACACCAGTCCAGTACTCTGAAGGGAAGCCAAAGAAACAACTGTGACTTAAGGTACCGATGGAGATTGGGCCCTAAAGAGATACAAATGCACAGACAGATTAAGATTGCGCTGTGCACTGAAGAGATGCAGATGCAAAGGCATAACACCTAACAAGTGCTCACTATCAGAAATTCAAATCTGGAAATTCAAATCAAAGAATACCTTTGCCGGTTGGGGCGAGCCGCGCGGGGGGGGGGCAAGTGTACTGCATTGCTGCAGTAACAGTCACTAGTACTAGTACCAGTACCAGTAAAGATACCACAAAGAAGTACAAAAATCACACAGCTGCAGTGGATAGCAGATTCACATTGCTGAAATTACTATGTGGCACAATAAAAGGTGTCTGATTTGAAGACAGGCCATGTCACACTCATACTCACAAACACACTAAGTAATGCGTAGCAAATTGAAAACTTCAGTAATATAACCATGTTATTTTAAACAAACTAAAATTATGCACTGCTGCTCCACAACAATCAGCAACAAAAATGGCAAGAATTATTAAAAATATTATTGTGTGTACATTAACACAGTTATTATACAAAAAAAAAATGAAAGAACTGTCTTTCTCTCCAGTTTAATTTACCTGCACCACCACAGTCAGAAACACCCCTACCCGAAAGCACACTTTCACTGTCTCCTACTACACAGACCCAAGCATGCAAAATCCACACACAAACAATAAACGCTCGATGATATGAGCACAGGAGGGTTTCCTACAATTGATGAACTAAGTTTGAGCAAAAGAAAAATTACTCAGAAAGGCTTTTTTGAACAGCTTTTAGAAGGTTTGAATCACAGAGATCTCTCAGCACAATGTCTCATACAGATTCCTACACACACTACCATGAACTGAGGTTGTGCAGAACAATATAGAGCCCATGTGACCTGAAATCCCATGAATCACTGCAAATTTCACCTTCGGAGCTTAAAAACAAGGTGAAGTAAGGTGAAGTATATTGTTTTCAATGAACTGCACCTTAAGATTTGGCGAAGTAGTGGTTTGGGAAGGTGGAGTAACGGGAAGTCATTGTTCTCAATGGACTTTGTGTTACTTAACATAACGCGAAGTACTCTGCTTTGTGTTGCGGGGACACTCTACGGATCCACCTTTGCTTCATGATTCACTTCACAAATCAGATTGGGGCCACTTTGTCCATCTCTACTTGCCACCTATCCAGCCGGATTTGTCTCTGTCCATCTGTTACTATATACATTACCTTCCATGCCCCCATGTGTGATGGCTTGTTCTCTGCCCTGTCCCTGGAATCCCTGTCCTGCTTGATTTGTCAGTGTCCCACTATGAATACAGCCATATCTTCCTGCCCATCCCTGTTGGTCTGTGTTCATCTGGAAAGTTTTGCCAACTGGGACTGTGTTACAGTAGATGGAGGACAGGGCCCATCCCCATTTTGAGACAAAATACTTTAAAATATATAACTATTCAGCCCACATTGACATCTGTGCATCACCATCATTCCACACAGCATGTGTGTGTGTGTGTGTGTGTGTGTGTGTGATGCAGCACAAGACATTTTAAATGCTAGATTGTGGTCAAGGTTTCATAATGGGGGTTCTATCTGTTTAATAAATATTCATTATCTGAAGTCAATAATTTGACGCACATGACCAATTAGAGATAAATAGATAGAGAGATAGATAGATAGATAGATAGATAGATAGATAGATAGATAGATAGATAGATAGATAGATAGATAGATAGATAGACCGAAAGACAGACAGACAGGCATATAGACAGACAGACAGACAGCTTTCAATCACGAGACTGCAGTGTGCACATTTATGGAAAAACATACAGACCAAAGAGAGAAAGAAGTAAATACCTCATGCCATCAGCTGTACCACTGAGGAAACTGGAAACTAGGCCATCCCAGAGCACATTAATCTTTCTCCAATGCAAAACCTGGTGCTGCACATATAATTACAGTTTCAATCACAGGAGTGTGGTGTGCACATTTAAGGAACACTTACAAACAGAAGAGAGAAAAAAGTAAGTGCCTCAGCAAAAATCAACTACAATATTACTGTATGTCCCTCTCAGGCAATATTTAGTACATCACCCTGACCTTCATATGTGTACAAACAACCTGTCAGGATTTGGGGAGAACTAGTGGTTGTTAAGTGTTGAACTGTAACACATTGTTGACGTCTGACCTTTCCATGCCATTATGTATGTAAAAATTTAAAAAAGATTAAGTAAACAAATGCCACTAGCTGAAAATGAGAGATTGCAATGCTCCCAGTGCTGAGTTGATCGCCTTCTTTTCCTAGATGCCCATATTGTAATAATTACAATAACAAGTGAGAGTCAGTGAGTAAGCAGCGGTTCCAGTCACTGACTGACTGAAGTACTGTGTTTGTTCTGTACCAAGAACAGAGTGCACAAGGTCACAATCCTTACAGTAAGAGAGAGGACTATATGCACAGTTGCCACTGGCAACAGGGAATATATAGAACGTTGGTAGTCCAGCCATGGACTATATGGCCTTGTTTCCCAATTGGTACTGATTGCTAAAGGAGATCCCATTTGCAGAGGTTCATTACTAAGCCAATTAAACACACTTACTGCACTAAAATTAATGAAATACTGCTCTTAAATTTAATGTAGCTGATGTCAGTTTTATTCCCTGTTATGCTGCCGGTAGCTAGCCAATGCACCACATAGTCTCTTGTGTTCCCTCCCAACATCATCACTCTAGACATGAACTTCCAGGACCCAGACCAGCTCAAGCATGGCACAAAAACCTGACTGTCACAGAGTATTAAACTTGCAGTGGAATGAAACTGGGCAAAAAATTGACAATACCATTTATACTTTAAAGGATTCCATGTATCTTTTTACTTTAATTGGAGTTAACATTTTCTAGTTTCAACAAAATGTGAGTATTTTTTATTTATTTTTTCTTAAAAAAAAAGATGGCTACCGCATTTGACACAGAAACAGTATGGTAGAGCTTGCAACTGTTAAGACTGAGAAAATACACAAAAAAATGGTGGTGGTACGGTGCATAGAAGGCACCTAGAAAAGTAGATTTGACAGATATGCTAATATTTTTATTAACTGTAGCTGAAACTTGCTTTTTGGAAAAACATTTTTCCCTGTATGGCATCTTTATTAATTATATATTAACACTGTACATTTTTTCCAAACTGTGATTCTTACTTATTGTTTGTGCAAGCAAATAATTATTTGGTTAAACATAATTTATGTGTACCCAAGAATTCTCAGCTCATGACCCTTGTTTGGGCCCCTTACTAAGCTGGGCAGTGTAAATATTTGGGGTACCCATAAAAGGTATTTCTTTTCTGACTTAAAAAAAAAACACATCAGACTATAGCTAACCAGATCCAGTTTTTCTAGGTTGAGGTGTATCGTTTCAGAAAAATTATTTTAATGTATTTTTCAACTTGCTTTTAGAAACAAACAAACAAATAACAACAGCAAAAAAACAACAAGATGGCAGCCCTCATGACCTGAAAATGTTATCTTACTACCCTAAAACACAGTTAGACATGGTCTGAAAACAGCTCATGAAAGGAAACTCTATGGGCTGTATCAGAGGGCTATCCCAAAAACCCTACTGTGCATGCTCAGAAGCCAAATTTTAGCAGTTTGATCAACAGTGACTTCCTTCAAACTGCTTTTGTGATTTCATCGAAAGTGATTTCCTTCACATTGCTTTTGTCAGCTGTTGTTGATGAAAGCAGTGTGAAAGAAATCCCTTTAAATCACACTGCTGGCTGGTCTGGTGGCACAGAGGTATGAAGCAACCTAAGCACCTTACCTCCCACATACTGGAGATCCAGGTTCAGGAATGAGCTTGGGCCACAGGGGGTCAGCTGAGGGGGGAAGGGCTTGGATTGGATTGAGTGGCTGCTTGGCAGCTTTCCTTTCCTCTCCTGGATTAGGGAACAGAGGTGCTGCAAAGTTAAACTTTGCCCACAAAGTTCACGCAAAGCACCAAAAATTGTCACTCCACGGAATTCACAGAGTTTTTGGAACACTCTGAAACTTCGATTTGCGCTAAATTTTTGCCAAAATTTGCCTTTTTTTAATGTGAAGCATTAATTCTACAGGCGGAACACAAACTTTGCGGGTGAAATTTCATGCTCCTCAGTGAAACTGTGAAATTCGCAGCCGCAAATTTCACGAAGTCCGCAAATTGACTTGCAGAGAGAATTTCGCAGATTTTGCACACCTCTATTAGAGAGTCAAGTCTTTCCAGCTCTTGGCTGCTACCGAGTGGTGCTGAACAAATGGGGGCTGGCACTAGTCTGGGGTGGGTGAAATGGGGTCGCCGGTTCTGGTGCACATGCGTGCCTCCATGCACATGTGTGACTGTGTTGTGGAGGCCCTTAGGAGTTAGGGAGGGAGAAAAACTGGAAAAAAAAAACATGTCCCCATCAGCGTATGTGAGGGCATTTGGAGGACTCTAGGATATTGCACCACGGAGATCCCTTCTGTCACCACGGCATGGGAAGCAGCAGACAGAACTGTGAGACTCCAAGACAAGGGCCAAAGGCAAGGCATAGGTGGCAGTGGGTGGACAAATAGCTCTATGGAAAAAAAATTTACACTGCTATTCCCTGCCATCATTGGAAAATGTGGATGCTGTCCCATTACCAGTATCCCCCTTCCTCCAAACCTCTTATGCTAATCTTCTGGGTGTTGTCCAATCCTGTAGGCTGTTACCCCCTTCCTCCTAACCCATGTCTTATTTCTTTTAAAAATGGCTGGTGGGTGACAGCTCCTGTTGGCCTATATCTAACATCCCTCCTAAAATTTATGTTTATGAAAATACCTGCCCAATCCCACCACTGTATGCACAAACTTAGTTCCGACACTGGGGTGCCCAACCCCTGTGTCCCATACTTGAAACACACACACGTCAGTCTGCTCCACCATGTGTACCTCTCCAAACTGCAGGGCCATTGGCATGCCCATCACAAGTTCTGCAATACCTCTAAGCCCCTCAACATGTCATCCACCCCTCATATGTTACAACACTGTGGCTAACACCACCACCCCATTGTCACCAAAGAGCCAAGTATGCCTTTAACAAATAAAATAGTCCCACATTATTTTTCATTTTCTTTTTTTAACCCTGAAACAAAGAAAACTGTACATCAATGTCTTTTGTGGCCTTCCCCAATCCCTCCCCCACCAGCTCAGCACCCACCTCCCCACCTTATCACACCCCTTACTTACCTAGAATGGGTGTACCACCACTCCTCCAAGAAACATTTACTTCTCCTTCAACAATGGCTGGGAAATGAAGAAACAAAGTAAGTATTGTCAATGTAGTTTTAATGTGTTTGGAACATTAACTTATAACTTGGTAATTTTAAAATTTTTTGTTACTAGATTTTCAGCAGCACCATTTTAGGATCCCATCTCATAAATGAGGTAGTTGAAATTATTCAAATGTTGGCCAAAATGTGATTTTGAAGTTGCTCTGCAAAATCGCCATTCAGTGGGATGTGAAATATTAGACATACCAGGTTCATGAGGTGGGGTCATGAAAAAGTAATATTCAAAATTTGTGTGGGGAGGGGAATGCACCAGAGGAAGATGGCATTTTTATTTCTGAGCTCCTTCATCCTAAACCTCAATCCTGATGGCATCCAACATCCCATGCCTCTAATACTGCTTACTTTTTGATTTGCATAATAATGTAAAGTGTCAACCGCCACCTGCTACCCTCCTTTTTATGGCTGTGTGGGCGGAGCTCCACAGACATTATGTCACCATCACCATGTCTGTAGTAGAGCACTGTAGAAGCACGTGACCAGACTGCAGTCCAGTGTGCTTCCACAGTGCTCAGTCAAATGTCCAGTGGTGCTGTTTATGTGGACCTTCCCCTCTGCGGACCGCATAAACACACCCTCATTGTGGTGCACTACTTTCTTTCCCACAACAGTAGGAGAGACAGCCACCGTGCTCAAGATGGTGGCACCAATCCAAGCTACACATGGACTATATGGAGGCCAACACTTAGTCGCTTTTGCCACACTGTCTTTTTTTTTGTTATAAAAATGTTTAAATGTGTTGTATGTTGCAGTTCCCAAACTGCTGCAAATGCCATTTAGTGCCCCAATGCAAATGTAACATTCATTCTGAGAGACTGGTCCACAGAAAAGATCAACGCCAAAATTTCAGTAGTTTTATCTTAAATTATGCAAAAGCTATGTATGCTTCTTGATGATAAATATATATATATATATATACACACATATACATATATATATATATGAAATACAAAATCACAAATGCCCCCATAATGCAAAGCATCATGGGCTGCATATGCAAATCACCACAGAATATTATGCTGGTTCTACTTTAAGCAGAAATGAAGAGTGCCGAAAGGCCTCTCACACATTTTGCAAAGGGTGCCAACAGAAGACATAGCCACATGTCTCATCCTACCAGGACTCATCAGTATGCCTCATCTGTTTGACACCCCAGTGGAATGAACCAGCTACCCTAAGATGGTCTGTCTGGGTTATGTTGTGGTGAACCCAATTAAAACAAAAAAACAAGTTAAAGACAAAGAACCTCTGTGTGCAAGCACTAAGGCAATGGTTACCCCAAAGGGCATTTGCCCGGTGGCCAAGTTTCAAAGAAATACAAAATCACACATGCCCCCATAATGCAAAGCATCATGGGTTGCTTATGCAAATCATCACAGAATATTATGCTGGTTCAACTTTAAGCAGAGGCCTTTCAGCACCATGCATCTCTGCTTAAAGTTGAATCAACATAATATTCTGTGGTGATTTGCATATGCAGCCCATGATGCTTTGCATTATGGGGGCATGTGTGATTTTGTATTTCTTTGAAACTTGGCCTCCTGGCCAATGCCCTTTGGGGTAACCATTGCATCAGTGCTTGCGCACACAGGTTCTTTGTCTGTGTGTGTATATAGATATATATGTATATATGTCAGAACTCATGGAACAGATATGTCAGTAAACTCAGTCAGTACATGTAGGCTGCATGACAAAAAAACATGGTTACCCACTGACCAATATTTAAAAAAATAATGCTAACCTCTAGTTTTCTCTGGTAACTGTCAACAGGAGCATTATTTAATTCTGCAGGAGTACCAAAGTTGCAGTATTAATCTTGTTACATTTGCCAAGCACCTGGCTTAATTTGTTATTTCTGCATGATCCATGACAGTATTTGGATGCCTGTGAAAATGTCAAAGTTGCGCTGCAGTAGTTCTAGTGCTGCAGAAAGAATGGATGAATTCAACACTGCTTGCAAAGTTTTATTAGCAGTCTTTCAAAATATGACACACATTCCTAGTTAGGTCAGTATTTCTTTCTCATTGCAATTTTTTTGTGCCCCCCCCCCCCAGGTGTTGCTGGACAGTTTGTGTTGAGTTATGAGTCGTTAAGTTACGCAAGACCTTTTTTTTTCAAACAAATCACTCGCATAATTGTATATATCAAATGAACAGTGACAGACTGGTGCTGCATTATGCCTGGCTGAATGCAGTAAGATAAATAATATGCAGAAGCAGCACAGCCTTTCTTGAAAGTGAGTCTGCCTGATGGCAAGAGGGTTCCTTTAGTTTTTATGAAGTTACTTATGGGATAACATACATTTAAAGGGACACATTGGCATAACAAGTGCACAGTGCAGTGGATGACTACTGTATCTGGGGTTTATACTGACTTCCATTTTTTTTTCCCAGAAGTGTTTTCCCAGGTTATCAGGGTGCAGCAGAACCATGTTTATTTGCCTTGTTATGCTGTATCGTTGGTGCTCCTCAGTAGTGACCACAGACAGAGTCCAGAGGAGGGAAAATATGAGAAGTAGGCGATCTGCAACAGAACCTCCGTCATCAAGCATTGCAGGCAAGAATTATCCAATACTGTACATGCAACTGACATGTAACACTTTGCCTTTCAGGAACCCAAAACTGCACATAAATACAGTTTACTGTCATTGTGGTTCCCTGCAGTTCCAGGAAACCCTTTGCTGTTAAAGGAAACTATCTGTTGTGTGGCTAGTGTATATACAATGAGTACAGAAGCCACAGTACACATCTTTTTTTTATTGTGCCTGCCCTTACAATGCTCACTTGTTTCAATCACAACTCTAAACCTTCCCTGATTTTCAGAACTTCCCCGGTTTTGCTTCCAGATTGTTCATAGCCTCACATAAGTTTTACATTTGTTATAATGACATGTGGCTATTTGTGATTTGAAGGTATTTAGTGCTACAGGGTTATTGATTTCCTTTGGAATAAGAAAAAAAGCAGATTTTCTTCCGAACAATATATATATAATGCCAACCTCTAGTTTTCTCTGGTAATTGTCACCGGTAGCATTGTTTAATTCTGTAGGAGTACACAAGTTGCAGTTTTAATCTTATTGCATTTGACAAGTGCCCAACAATTAATGTTATTTGTGCATAATCTATGGCAGTATTTGGATGTTGGTGAAAAATGTCATATTTGTGCTGCAATAGTTGCAGTGATACTGAAAGAAAGGATGACTTCAACATTGATTGCAAAATTTTATTAGCAGTCTTTTAAAATACAAAGGGAAACTGTATTGTTTTACATTGTTCATTATTTCTTGGGTGAGTTTTTGTGTCATGGGACAACTGTAGTGTGTGTGTGTGTGTATGTGATTAATTTATAGATTTCATTTGCAGACAAACAAATAGTAGATATTTGCAGTTGAAGTTTGGCAGTCCATGCATTCAGTACTTGAAGCATCATGGCACTGTACATTTGAAGTAAAAACACTTGATCACTGGGCAGGAATGTTTAATGCATTGAAGAGCCTTGTTTCTGCAGTGTATGTCAAATTAAATGTAGAGGGGGACACGCTAAGAATTTCTTGATTCAACCCCAAGTAAATGAGTTGCTTTGAAGTGCTGGTGGTGATCACATAGACAATATACTTTACAGCAAGTATTTTCAAATGTTATTTAGTTATCTAATAAGCCCAAGTTTCACTGTTTTCCACTTTTGCTGTGTTTATGTTGCCCTTTTATAAAAAGTGGATGGTGATTGTGACAGAAAAATGCTGAAACAAACTGGTGGTACACATGCCAATGCAGAGATCAATACAGTATGTTCTTACCAAGAATAAGCTGTTTACAGAAAAATCATTCAACTGATTGTACTGCCGCCCATTCACAAATGATACAAGTCAGTATTTTTCCAGCGGCAACAAAACTGCATTGTTACATGTTAAGCATTTATGAGCTGTGAATCAGTTTGGTAAATAAATTCTATAAAGGGAAAACCTTGTGAACTTCTACACTGGCAACTATCATAATGATAGCCTGCAGTTCATCTTGAGAGAGAGAGCTTTTCAAATGCTGTTGCAGATTTCCTAGAACTGTTGTTTTAACAAGTGCTGGACCCCCGTCTTGCAAATTTGATGACCATAATTTTTTATCAAGGGTAAATAAAATTAAAACATGATGTGAAGGGATCTTTACTAGTGGGTTGACAGCACTGTGACAGTATGGATTAAAAAGGCACTGTCAACCATTTTTGCATCATTCAATTTCTCATTGAAAAGCCACGTTATCACTGCTTACCTTTTCTAAAATTCATTGGTGTGGCTAGTTGTTTAATGGGTCTTATTTCTTAGAAGGACTGAAAAGCATGCTAATGGTGTAATTATACTTAACCTTGCCTTGTTTCAAACTCCTGATCTACTTTTATTGCATACTTTCTGAACATTTAGAACACTCCCAAACAGAGGAGCCACACATGATGCAATGTGTTTTTAAAACTAGGGACAGTTTGAGGTCTAATGGGGATTGCCATTGTCCCTTTTATATAAGTATATGTATTAGTCAGTGTGTGTGTGTGTGTGTGTGTGTGTGTATGTGTGTATCACAACAATTAAAAAGTGCAGTTAGATGGCTCAGTGGTTATTGCAAAAATTGCTAGTCTTCATTCCCCTGCTATCTAGATCAATTTTAGCCTTATGCATGTTATTGCTGACTTAAATGAGATGTCTTGTGGCAACCTACATGCTCCAATGTCCCGCAGAGCCTGAAAAGAAGAAATGGGTCCCTCAGTATCTTTTTTTCAATCTGTTAAAATGTGTGTAGACAATGCACTGCTATGTTACACTGGAATATATATGCATATATGTGTATATGTATTAGTCAGTGTATGTGTATCACTACAATTAGAAAGTGTAGTTAAATAGCTCAGTAGTTAATGCACAAATTGCTGTTTTACACATTTCTCACTGCCTACAATACCAAAAATTTTGCAGCCATGTTGGCTCTTGTTAGAGTTTGTTCCAATTGGACTTACCCTCAGGAAGTTTTACAGTATGTTGAAATCTGTTTCATCCTCTCAGCTGCTCTCTGCCAAGTGGGGACATCCTCCTCATGGCGGAGTCAATTCCAGTGTACCACATCAAGCTGATGTTTGGCTATCTCTTAGATGAATGAAAAAAATAACAGTGGTCACTGCATAAAACACTAGAGTTAGATAAACTGCAGACCAGAATGACAGTGATGGAGAACCACACAGCTCTCAAACAGGTCCCATGCCACAATCTGCAGGCCACTATCAGGGAACAAGACTGACAACTACAAGCCCTACAGGACAAAACTCGATGATTTAGAATGCTGGGCCAACATAATAATTTATGCTTTGTTTGGCTTCCAGGTACAGGTTGAGCTTCAAAACACCATCAGACTTTTTTGCCATTCCTTGCCTGCCATCCTAAAATTTCCAGGTGACCCTAGGTTAAAGACTGAAAGGTCACTTTGGTTACTTGCTCCACAACAGGTACAGTGAGCACCACAGACCTATCTTGGCCCAGTTTCTCCTGTTCATAAAAGAGAACATCCTCCTGAGAGCTTGGGAGTTGTAAAACCTGAGCTGGGAGGGTCACAGGATCATGGTTTTTGAGGATTATTCCTGGGAAGTAACTGCTAAAAGATGGGCCTACTCCAAGACATGGCAGTCACTCCCATCGTGCAGGGGTTCAGTTTACATTATAATACCTGGGTCTCCTTTGCCTGATCCACAAAGGGATTCCTATCATTTTCAGTTGCCCTGAGCCCGTACTGGACATTATCCACAGAACCTAATCAGCAGCTCTCATGCCCCCTTCTCACCCCCCCGAGCTCCACCTCCACAGAGCTCAGCTCATTTGGCTGTACCAGAACCAGAGACAGCCCATATGGAAGTGCAATACTGCTCACCCTATTGGCCCAGAGAGGAGGATTCATAGCACCAGCCATCCAAGGCAAAACATCGAAACTGCACTCACACCATGAAGGATCCTCTAGACCAGCAGCTATGATCCCACAGCCACAGGCACCATGCTAAATCTGCTGATGGTGAGGAAGATTCCTCAGGCCTCCTGGTACTGAATCACATTGCACTGCTCTGCTCGGCATCTCAATGCCCAGACATGGCAGTGAACATCTCTGAGTAGGCTCCTGGCTGCCCCCAATACCAACCCAGCCTGCAGACATTGGCCCTGCTTCAAAGCAACCACCAGCAAGCTGGGCATCTGATGTTGCAGTGTCTGTTCCACTGCTCTTCTTGGTCTCATCAGGGAATGAAGAATGAGCCCTTCCTTCAATCACCCCAGCCACCAACCTTGCAGCAGGCTGTCCCATTTCTGTTCCTCCATGACATGTAGCTGACTCTACATTTTTTTCCTCTGCTTTGAAACCACCTCTGCTGGAACTTTGAGGTAAGTGGGACTGGGGGCAGGGGGGCATTTTTGTCCTTTACATTCTCTACCTCATGCTACTAATTTTAGCTCTGGTCTCTCTCTCTGTCTGTCCAACTTCAGATTACTCTTACCCAGCAAAGGGTATTGGCATGCTTTGAATAGAACTGCCTTCCCGATGTCTTTGTCCCCACACTCCATGCCCTCACATTTGGCTTTCAGTAACTGCTGTCCTCTCAGAGCTTCATTCTGCTGGCAATCTCCAAGTACTTTTTCCAGCTGGTGGATTTCCTTTGATGGGCGAACACCTGCTCCTGTCGGGACTTGTTTTGCACAATTAAGCTTGATTGCATTACTTATTAGTTATGTGCATGCACTGTTATAATAGCTGGTACTCAGTGAACCCGAGGGCTTGAGGGTTCTGGGATACCTCATCAGTTTAGTGGGAGATGTGTACTCCTCTTATTGCTCTGACTACTTCCCATAAGGTAGCCATCCTCAATTCGCAGTTCTGACAAAGGGGGCATAGTAATCCTTCAACTCAGGTGGCCCTCTCCTTACCTAGCTCAGGATCTGCCCTGTCCCATTAGGTGTACCTTTCCTGATCTACCTTCCCCACACACTGGTACTCCCGTCCTCCCCTCCTCCCAGTTCCCCTTCCCTTTTCCTCTCCTTGGTGCACAATATGACAGGTCATGCATCTGGCATCATAAGCCAGTCAATATACATTTTGTATATGATTTGGGGTGTCTGTCTCTGCTGACCTCATTGCATAGGTCACTATCTGCATTATCTGAAGGATCACTGTTAGTGCAATTCAAGTGAGCTTTGCAGAAACAGGTGACAGCAGCGAATCTGCAGAGCTGGTGCCTGTTGCCAGCCAGGCTGCCGTAAACCTTGATCTCCTATCCTTCTCTACCCTACCTGCTGCTTCCCATTATCATGGGGTGGAAGCAGGCACATGTTACACTACATAATGGAATATCTTCATTGGTGTGAGCAGTGAAGTCCCCTTAGTCCTCACATAAATGATGGTCCTTCTCTTACCTTTACCCTTACCTGAAGTAAAATTCAGGTTTCATCCTCCCTCCAACTTACAAATCCCTGGAACACTTTTTCACAGATCCTGCCTTCACGCTGCTGTTTGCCAATCCCTCACCCACCCACCCTCTTCTCCCTTCCCTCCTTTAAGCCTTTCCCCGTCTCCATATCACCTATATCCCACCACTGTCCCTGATTTAGAGACCCCCTCCTCTCCCCACTTCATCTCTAGGGACACATCCTAGCACCTTGCCAGGTCCCTTCTGCAAGTGGTACACATATTGTTCCAATCCACCACATGGTGGTATTCAGGCACACCTCTATACTGGCCCCTGCTACTGCAGGAGAATGTTCATGACATTTCACAGGTGATGCAACCTCATCTTCCTCTCTTTTACTATTATTATAGGATAGGGGTCTGGGGAGAATGAATAACAGCTATTGCTCAGTTCACTCACTGTTATTATTCTACTGATTGCGGTTACATACTTTATGTGCTACCCTTGGATAGCAGCAGGTGTGCCTGGGGCATCATTTGATTTTAGCCCTATTCTTAATGTTTAATTGTAACAATTGTATGTTTATATTTAGTTTGTTGTTCGTGCTTGTAAATTCTTGGTTTAAGTATTGTGTTCTTCCCTTCCTTTTTTTTAATTTACAATTTTGTGTCCCTTGTTTCTCAGCATGCTCAGGCCCTCTTCAGTCCGCATGGATCTCCAACCACATCCCCTCACCTTCTCTGAGGACTTACCTTCTCCCTGCTGTGCAACTACAGGATCCAATCACCATAGTGGTGGTCCTCCGGTGACTGCCGGACACAATCTTAAAAAAAAAAGAAAAAAAACATTGAATTAAATTCCTGGTATCCACTGCGGTTCCCCACCACTTCACCCCATCAGGAAGTGCCCCACCACTCTGCTCCACCCCAGACACCAGGGATATAATTTAAATACATACTTTTTTTACATTGTGGCCAGCAGTCATGGGGGTGGGCACTAGGCACCAGGGATTTGGGGATTTGACTTGTGTAACTTCTTCTTGCTTTAGGTTTTTTCACTGTGCCAAAACTCTTTCATCTCATATCCCATATCTCCACCCATATTACACATGGGTGGTTTGACTGACTGGACAAACTCATAGGAGGCTTCCTCTAGGAGGAAAAGCAGCCCCACTACAGCCACAGGAAACTACAGACCCATTGGCTCAAAGGAGGATGGGACCTTCCATGGTGCAAAGAGTACTATTAGGTATTCTGGGCAGCTCAGGCAATTAGATAGTTTTTAGACCCTACCTAATCCCCCCTCTCTGCCTAACTATCAAGATCCAGCTGCAAGAGGGGGGCCTCACCCTCTGTTTACCTTTATGCTTTGAATCTCAAACAACTGTCTTCATTTTCCACACCACACAATTCAGTTATTACCTGGCAATATCTGGTGAAATAGCTAGGCACTGGCCTTGTCATCCAAGATTAAACTCCTTGTGGGTCAACACCTCCATCCATGTCAGTGGCAAGCCAATCTCATGGTCCTGGTGGAAAACCTCTGGTGTAATTACGCTCTCTGATGTCCTGCTCCTTCACCTTAATGTGGTGGACTCCTTTTAAGGGTTGCAAGGCCAATTTGGCCTACTAAAATCCAAATTCTGGAAATTCCATCAACTACAGAGTGCATTGATCCATACATTAAAGAAACTCAGAGATATTGCACCCACCTTGGGGGCTCATCCTATCCCCTTTCTGAATCTTCTGACACAGAAGTAGATCTGGATTCATCTACTCCACCATCAGAGGTAAATTGTGGACCAGTCTGCCTCTGCCAAGGCAGCTTTGGCCATGCCCTCAGTCACCTTCCATCAGACAAATAATGGAGCCTCTGCTTGTAGGCAGCCTATACATCACTGAGGGACCCCCACAGCAGACTGCTGCAAAATAAAGTGATCCATTTCTGGTATCAAACTTCTGCAGTGTTGCACGTCGCACATCTCCTCCTTGATGACAATTTTTGGAGATGTGGCCAAGCCAGAGGTTAACCTTTTGTCGTGCCTAGTGCTACACCACTACTGGTACCAGATTAGAGACTTAAGCTGCATCATTCTGAACTCACCAATCATGAACTCACTAGCTCTCCTACTGCTTGACATGTGACTGGAAGCCCCCCATACCCAGACCCAAGTCAGACTGGTTTATTAGAGCTAGCATCAAAGCTAAATGTTTCTCCTTTGCAGATGGCATGCCACAGATGTTCCCTCTTAAAGTATTTCTGGCCAACCTGACACAGGTGGCTAACTACAAACAACTCACCTGTCTAATCTCTAACAGCCTTGGCCAGTGCTGGGACTCACTGGCCTCTTTGTTACCTACCTCACAACTCCTGACAGCAATGCTACATCTCTTATTTGGTGCGATATTCAGCACCCAAGGATGGTGATAGTTCGACAGTGGTCCCCCTCCTGCTCATTACAAATTTACTGTGTAGACTCATTTTAAGGCACTACCATCTCTACATTTACTCTCCAGAAACAGACACATAGTTAACAGGCTTTATTGCACTGCTCTATACAGTAGTTATATTTTAGTAAATAGTTTCACTGTCCTTACTAGTGTGGAGGAGACTTTTCCCCTGGTTCATAAAAAGAATACGTTGAAAATGTGGAGCCAAAATCTTTAAAAACATTATAAAGTAGGTTGAAATTTTTCAACTTTCACCAAAACATATTTCAATATTCTGACTACAGATTTTCAACATACTTTAGCTATTTTTTGACACCACCTTATTAATGTTCCTGTTATTGTTTTACAAATCCTGCCCAAAATGTGTTTTCACACTTTTGATGCTAAATGGTATTTTGGCTGATATTTCTTAAATGACACCTTCCATTTTCAGAAGGGGGTAATAACAGGACAGTGTTAAAAATTTGGGGTGAAACTGTAAAAAAAAAAATTCTGAAGAAATGTGTTCAGGGCCACCCACTGGGCCAGTGAGTAGCACACTGCAATCCCTTGTTGGTGTGCTTAGCTCAGAGGGGGTCTCAGTGAATCAGCTGGATGGGCTGAGATTCAAGGGATGGCTCTGCCATGTAGCACCACTCCCAGCTTGAGGAGGGATGGTGCAGTGTTAGCCACATGGGCAACAAGTAACCATATAGTGAGAGAAGTCTTCTCTTGGCATACTGCTCAGAGGGTCCTGCACCTCTACAGTCATAGCTGCCTGGAAGAACAGGGCCTAGAGGGACCTGAGCTTCCACAGCAAGATGGACTCTTGTTCCTGCACATTTTCATCTGTAAGCACATGGAAGTGCAGGGCCCACAGGGCCCTATGCTTCTGCTACACCCTAGACAGCCTCACAGATTTTTTGCATCTAGAGTTGCACTTCTGCAGGCAGATGGACTCTTCCTATGGCATTCAGCCCTGCATGTCTGCATCTGTTCATGCAGGTCTCAAAGGGTCCTGCATGAATGAGGATATGATTCTACTGTCACAAAAACAAAGGAACTTAATTGCAAAAAACTAAGTTAATGCACTTATTAGGGTTTAAGAACACAAAGCAGATGAAGTAAGGAAATGAGAACCACCAGGGCATGGAGTCTCAGAAGTCTTGTTGAATCTTTGGTGCAGTGTTCCTTGAGGTTGTCAACCTTAATGCCCATCCCTCTCCTGAAAAAAATACATATGATCTCTGGCTTCACACAGGGCCCTATGTGAAGAAAGTGATGACTGATTCTCTTAGTTTCATGTCTTGAGAAATACCTCCAAAGAGTATATGCCTATGAGGCACTGGCTTGGATCTGCATCTTGTGCTTCAGACAGTTGGCTACAGGCTTGGGGGAGGGATGGGCATTAGTGCTGACAACACCAAGGAACACCATGCCACTGATTCACCAAGACTCATGAGACTAAAAACCCTGATGTTTTTTTCCTTACTTTGACATCTTTGTGTTTGTCAACCCTAATATGTGCATTAATATAGTTTTTTTTTTTGCAATGAATACAGAATACAGTATATATTGTGGCCCAGATATTCAAAGCGAGTTGCACCGGCGAAATGGGGACTTGTGCCAAGGAGCGATAATCAGTGGGAGCCAGTGCACAGTGCAAAGCTAATTGCACCAGTGCACAACTATAATGAATGCAGGTGCAAGTGCAGGGGGCATGCCCATGAATATCCAGTGCAATGTGATATTCAACCGTGAAACCATGGCGCAAGTGCGGAGCAAATCAGAGATGTGCCGAGCAGACTTATTCATAAATACAGGGTGCAAACAAACAGGAAGCACTAGCACCAGGTGAGAGGGAGAGAGAGAGAGAGAGAGAAAGAAAGAAAGAAAGAAAGAAAGAAAGAAAGAAAGAAAGAAAGAAAGAAAGAAATAGATAGAGAGAGAGAGACAGACAGACAGACCTAGGCAGACACAGAGGGAGAGGAACAGAGGTGGCAGTGAAGAAGGAGACAGGGGCAGAGAAAGTGTGAGACACAGGCAGACACACTGCAAGACAGTGCACCAGTGTGTCACACAGCAGCAGCAGCTAACAGCCCAGGGGAATATTGTACAGTAAGGGCCATAGACAGTGCACCCTTCATGATGGAGGCCATAATGAGGGGTGTGAGGGTGCAGCAGGAACAGTGACCTGGCCGTGGAAGGGCCAGTCACTGGTATGCCTAACATAGGTGGTACCATGACCGCATTACCTTTGAGCAGTACAGTGACACACAGATCGAGGGCTGGTACCACCTGAACAGGGCCATTCTGAGGCAGCTCTGTGAGCTGTGCAGTTAGGAGATGCAGGCACTCACCAGACAGATCCACGGCATGTCCATGGAGATGAAAGTGACAGCCGTCATGTGCCTGCTTGTTATGGGCACCTTCCAGAGACCAACAGGGGATACCACAGTCATAATCCAGTCAGCCACGTCCTGCCTCCTCACACAGTTTCTCAATGCTCTGCTGCCACATGCATCGGAATACATCCATTTCCCTGGCACACAGGAGGAGGGTACAGCAACCATGCAGGACTTCCACAGCGTACCACATATGCCTGGCATGATTGGGGCAATTGACTGCACCCATGTGGGCATCCACATGCTGCAGGACCTCAAGGGTGTCGCATACATCAACAAGAAGGGGAGCCTGAGTGTCAACTGCCAGATAGTGTGCGATGCACCAATGTCTGTGCCACACACCCTGGGAGTGCACATGATGCATTCATCTGGCACAGCTCTATGCTGTGCCACAGGATTGTATGTGGGGATATCCCCATGGGCCACCTAGTGGGCGAGTATGGCACAGGCAAGGGGCAATGGGCAGAGGATACCTTGGGATGGGGGAGGGCAGGGTGTGCATGGTGGCATCAGTGCCAGGGACAAGCAAGGGGTAAAGCATAGCATAGCAGAGAGCTAACCATGTCATTATCCACACAGGAGACAGCACCTATCCACTGCAAACCTGGCTGCTCACCCCCTACTGGCGCCCGTCGTCACCAGCAGAGGAACACTACAAAGAGGCACACGCCAGCAAGCACAACATCATTGAGCGAGTTTTTGGCATGCTGAAAGCATGGTTCTGTTGCCTAAACAGGTCAGGCGGTGCTCTACAGTACAGTCCCTCTAAAGCCTGTGGCCTATTCCTGGACTGCTGTATACTGCACAATATGGCCATTGACCATTGGATAGTTGTCAAGGCTGATGAGGGTGACAGTAGTGGGGACGACGGAGGCAATGGGCCAGAGGGAAGTGGGCAGCCACCCCCCTGGATGGAGGGATCCCCAGCTGATCCAGCAGGCAAGACGTCACCGGGACACCATAGCACAGGAGCACTATGGTGCACACAGGTAGGTGGTGCGATACACATGTATAGGCCACACAAACAGGTACAGCACACATGAAGGGGAGTGCATGGCAATGGGCATGCACACACTGAAGTGGGAAGCAGGGGTAAGGGTGACAGGGGCACACACCCACACACAACCACACACAGCACCCCCACAGCCCCCCAACACACATGCACCCACATACACAAGCATAGGTATGTGGCATAGATCAGATGCAGTGCACCAGTGCATAGGTGCAACCAGTGCAAGACTGCTGTCATCACACCCACGCCACATGGCCCAGTGGCTGGGCAAACACACACACAGGCAGCATGTGGCACGACACACAGGTGCCACACCTGCGATAGATGCACACACACACACAACATCCATGTGTGCACTGAGCAGCAGCTGCAGACCGCAGGCTGCATGGGCTGCACATCAGGTCTGCTGTGCGGAACCATGGCCACCATGGCCAGGGGGTGGCCATGCCTGGGCCAATCGGCAGCCTCAGGCTGTGCATTAGCTATGGGGGTGTGTGCAACAGCCCCCCAGAGGTGGAACCACGGGACCATGACCGTGTCCTTGTTGGGGTGTCGAGGCCCCCAAACAGCCCAGCCCCAGGCGTGCCTGGGATGCTGACATCAGAGCCCAGCATCAACTGTGAAGGGGTATCGCAACACCAGGTATGTGGGGTTGACAGTGCACTGTGGGGTTCATCTGTGCCCGCCAAACCCTGTGTCAATCAGCAGTGCAATGCCATCCAAGATCGCAGTGGCAATACTATCCAAGGATGCAATCTTGGCCTCCTGCATGTGCTGCATCCCCACCAGGATCTGCGCAGTGCCACTCTCCTGCTGCACAGTCAACTGGCACACCTCTGTGCACAGTATGCACATGCCAGTGGCAAGCAGCATCTGTTGCTGAATGGACTCCCACAGCAAATGGGTGTGCTTAGCCAGTGGGTCAGCATCCTGGGGCTTCCGGGCTGGATTCTGATCCTCATGTGGTGACCAGCCATGCTGCACAGCCCCCCTCTCTGGTGGATGCTACACAGTGGGGTCTGCACAGGGATTGGGTACGGCAGGTGCACCAGTGGCAGATCCTGTGTCTGGCTGCCCAGTGGCACCCGCAGCCTGCTGCTGTCACCCATCCAGCCACTGCACACCACCCAGTGCCTGCGCAGCCAGACCACCTCCACCACAGGGCACAGCCAGGGCAGCTCATCCCACTGCACCTGCAGTGGTGGCAGGCAGCTGTTCCACTGCTTGCAGAGGGCTGGGCATGCTGTCTGTGTCAGAGGCCAGCAGGGGCATCTCCCCCACAATGGTGGCCATGCTGTCCAGGACAAGCATTACATCGTCATCGGTATTGAACCTCACCCCGATCTGTGTCTCTGTGCACAGAACCCCACGGCTGGCATCCTGCAGGAACACATCCAGGGCCTTGTCTGACCCCAGGTCCAGGACATCCACCTGCACAGTGGTGGTGAGCTGCAGCCTGTCAGGTCCCTGGATGCCCATGGATGTGGAAGGCTGGTCCTCCAGGGCCGGTCCAGTGGCCAAGGCTGCAGCCGGCGCCGGTGCCCCATCATCTGCACGTTGACGTGCTGGTGCTACAAGAGAAAGAGAGGCATGTTAGTGATGCATTGCCCACATGTGCCCCCCCACTGCCACTGCCTGTGTCCTGCAGCATGGCATGCACGTGGGTGTGCACACTTGCACATTACAGTCATGCCAGCTGCATGCATGACAGCATGACCATGTACACACCCTTCATGCCCCCAGCTGTGCGTGGCTGACATACTTACCATGCAGTGATGGGCTGCCACCCATCTGGAATCCGCTGCCAGGCACACCCTTAACCATGCTGCAGTGCACAGTGGCTGCCACCAACTCCTCCTGCGCTGTGAGCTGTGGCGCATCTGCAGGCCCCCTCTCCGGTGGCAATCCAGGATGCACAGATGGCTGCCAACTTCTTCTTGATGCGCCTCTTGTCCATGCCCATCTTCTTCCTGCTCTCCTACGCTGAGTGCTGGTGGCTGCCCTGCTGGTTGATGCATGCCACCACCTCCTCCCAGGCCCCAGCCCTGGCCTGTGGTGAGCCTGTGGCACCACTCAACAAGGGTTCCCTCTTAAGGTAGGCTTCCAACAGGGCCTCTGTCTACACTTTTGTGAAACTGGGCCTGTGCTTGCGAGCAGGCCCACACTCCTGACCCTCCTTACATTTGAAAATGTCACTTCCTTTAGACATGGACAGCACAGTGTGTCAGTGGCAGCATCACCCTGTTCTGTCCCCCCGCTGTGCTGGCTATTCCCAGTGAGCTGCAGCAGCATGTGCAACTTACCCCAAAATGATGCAATACCGCTCCATGGCCTGTGCTTTTCCATGGTACTTATATAGTGCAATGCATGCAAATGAGCACTGGTGCAATGGTAATGACATGCTAATGCTCCAAGTGTGCCACGCATTGGCTCATGAGCTCATTTGCATGTGGTACTTGAATATCGCAGTTTTGCTCCATGTGCAATGAGATTGCTCCAGAGCAAGTCACAGCACAATACGCACGCATGCGCAGTGCCCAGCCACACAGTGTGCATGTGTTGAATGGTATCATGTTGTCAGTCGTGCACTGTGCACCGACTGTGTGATGGGGGCCATGGCGCATGATGCACCATGCCTGCTATCGCGCACATGTGCACTGCGTGGATGTGGGTGACCCCTGACCCCTGTTGTGATCCCTGATCCCTGGGTCACCACCTCACCCGTGCCCCGCCTAGCCATGCCCATGCCATGTATCTCCAAGACTGTGTGATGGCAACAGCGATGAGCCCTCGCATCGTGCATCTGGCTCGTGTCCTGCCATGTGCATATCACGCCATTTTGCTTAGCAGCTACAACTCACTGCATGGCTCAGCAAAGGGCACTGAGGGCACAAAACTGGATGCAGGTCAAGCTGGTGAACCTGGTCACCATTCGTCCAGTCCCATGCCCCCCAACTGTTTGGCCAGGCATCCCTGTAGCAGCCCAGGGTCGTGGTGTTGCGGGAGATTGCTGCCACACTGCAGTAGTGGACCAGGGTGGACAGGACGGGGGAGCAGTGCCACCACAGATATGGTGACCTCATGAGGAGGAACCCAGAGTGCCTGAGGATGCTGGAGGTGCATGTCAGGCATTTGGCTATGCCACGGCTAGGTGAGTATGCCCATATTGCATGTGTAACCTGGTGCTATACTGTGGTGTTGGCTAGGTTGCCTGGCATGCCCTGCAGAGTGGTGCACTGCCATCATGTGCACTGCGGGGTGACAGTGCCAGCTGCTGCTTGCATTGTGATGCAGCTGTGTGGGATGTGTCAGGCAGGAGCTCACCCTGTGCACAGGGGTGGTGGTGGTGGGCAGTGCTGTGGATGTTCACTGATGTGTAACTGTCTATGTTCCATTCCCAGGGCCTGAGAATCACTGGAGGGTGGCAGCAGCAGTGGCAGCGGCAGGTCAGCAGGATGCAGAGGGACATGGAGGAGGTGCAGGAGCAGCTCTGGCACCAGCGGAGCAATGGAGAGCAGGTAGGCACTCTCATGGTCCTTCGCACATTACATGGGGGGATGGGTGCATGGGTGTGGGCATGGCCACCTGTGTTGTGTGCCATGGCAGCTGTGTGTGTTGCACTATGTGTGGTGCTTGCCACTATGGTGCATCCATTGGACAAGTTTGCCAGCTGTTTGTGGGATAAGAGTGTCCTGGGCTGCCACTGACATTGCTGTGGTGCTGCTGGTGCACTGTGCCATGTGACTGTCATTGCACAGTTGGGTGGCCATTGTGCGGTGGGGATCACCGCTGTGCACTGTCATGGTGTGCCACATTGCTGGCAGGCATTGGCCCGCCCCCTGTGGGTGGCCGGTATGGGCCCTCTGGGGGGGGTTCCCACTGCCCATTGTGCACTGTTGGTGGGCATGGTTCTGTGGGACATTGCACTGATCACCTGTCCTGTCCCTTGTCATATGTGTCCAGTGTAGAAGATGGAGGCCCATGTACTGCCGGCTGCTCTGGCAGCTGATTTTAATCACTTCTACAACCATGGAGGCTGTGCTGCAAGTTTGCTGCATGCCCCTTGATGATCAGAGACAGCAAGGGCACCAAGGGATGGCAGGCCGTGGCCGCCGATGAATGAACCCCAGCATTCCCCTGTTTTCCCTGCTGTACCTCCTCCCACAGTCCCTCATCCCACTGTACAGTCCCTGTTCTCTGTCCCTTTCCCTCACTTTCCTGTCCTTTCCCAACCCCTTGTTGCTGTATATAGTTTTTTGGAACTATATCTCTTTTTTACTTACCAGCCTGTGTCAGTGTCTGCTTTGCAGGTGGTGTGAGGAGCCATGCTGCAGTGGGCCAGTGCCTGTCCGTGTGGTGTGCATGTGTCGGGGTGCATGTTGTGCCTCTGTGGTTCACTGCTGTGTGCTGTGGTGTGTCCCACTGTGGTGGTGTCCCTCCCCTTGGTTGGTGGCTGAGCCTTGGGGTGCCCATCGGGCGGCTGTCAGGGTTGTGTGGCGGGTGTGTGTATGGTGATGGCACACAGCCATGGCCTTTGGTCGGGTACTGGCCACACACTGTGAAAACATGTTCATCTGTTTCTGAGTTATAAGGTTTTAAAAATTTTGTTTCTGAGCATGCTCAGTAGGTTTTTATGGATAGCTGTTTCTTGTGACCTAAGACTTCTTAGGTCGCGAGCCAGTTCCTAGGTTGTGAGAAAAATGTTTTTGATTATGAGGGTATCCATCTTTGTTAATGGTTTGGGCCATGAAAAAATCAGGAAAAGCACAAAAGCATAACCATTATGCTGTTTAAAAAAAATAAATGAAAATTTATGAACCTACCTGAATGGGACCAATTTACAGTAATTAGATTCTGGATTTTGTTTGTTGAACATAATGAAGAAACATTGTGTGTAGAGATGGCCTTTTGTCCAGTGGTTCGTATGCTGTGTTCCCATTCCAGTGATTCAAGTTCAGGGATAAGCTCTGGGAGCTGGCTGGTCAGAATAAGGATGCGTGCTGCTGCTGTCACACTCCACTGCCCCTAGCCTGGGAAGGGATTGTGCATTGTTCTGCAGCACATGTGACATAGATGACTGGCCAGGGAGCATTCCTCACTAGGGGTTAATATGCAGGTCAGGATCTGACATGGCCACATACTGCATTGGGAACAATAGTTTGGTCCCAGCATTTGTTTCACATTATAGCTCAATCAAGAGAGGATATAATACCATTGCATTTCATGATAAATTAATTATGTTACTTTTTGACATTTTACTGTATATTTCTTCAATTACTATCAATTTTATTTGAAAAAAATGCCTAATAAAATAAAATATTTTGCTTTAAGCTTTATATTGTTGCTAGTTTTAAGCTACAAGTATGAACAACACACATGCTGCCAACAGAGTAGCTACTAAGGAATAGCATACAGAATATAAACCAATCTTAGTGGATGCAAATTCAGACCCTAGCAGCAAAAAGGGGTAATACAGTTTATGCATTGTAACAGTTGAGGCTAAATGGGCCGAATATCTACTTTCATTCCATGGTAGGTAATGTTAGAGGACATTTTAAAAAAAAGAAAATCACTTAAATGGCTAAGATTAAAACCACAGACTTTAATGTGGGAAAATGAATATGATTTATTTCAGCTGTGTGCATAAATCTATCACTGGTCTAGTAATGTGCACTATGCATAAACCATTATGTGAGAAATACATACCACACATAAGCCATTATGTGATGTTGGGAGATAATAACGTAACCTTCTCAGTTTGTTGTATCTTCATAATTCAATTGGAGAGGGGGGGGTACATTTCCAAAGGTATATGTGAATCACCCTTGGTGTCAGCAGGAACAGGTTCCTTCAAAATTAAAGGAAGGCATAACCTCAAAAGCTTTTACTGTGCATACAAGGAATGGATTGACTGACTAATGCAGGGGAACTCAAGAGAAATAACACAAAGCACAGATAATTTACAATTTCTATTACTGAGTTAATATGCATCCATATGTTTTTTACTCTTTCTTTTTGCTTTTCCTTAATTGAAATAAAAAAATGGGTTGATAAACATAACAGTTTAATTTTTGAAATATGAAGCATAGAACTCTTTTGGACCATGGACTTACAATGTGGCACAATAACAATTTTTCAGTTTCTAGCTGACCCTATATGTAAAGCTATTATTGGGAATCAAGCAATTTTGTTGTTATACCAACAGTGATTATTTAATGTATTTATTTATTTTAAATGTGTTTCCCTGGAATGAATACTTAACCAAAGGTAATTTGTTATACTCAGTATGGGGCACAGCTATTATGGGAGAAACAATAAATATATAAAAACATAAAAACTAGAAACAACAATTGTACATTTTCAGTCAAATACAATTATAAGTCACTTTTTCCAACATATATTGTGGAGGGGTCTAGGGTGGAAAAACCAATTATTCAGATGTATTAAAGAAACAAGGAAGAAGGAAGGTGATATTATTAGGTTACAAGTGAAGGATTACTAGAAGATGAACAAGAAACAGCCATCCTTAACATGTCCTTCTGCTTTTTCTTCACAAGGAAAGACAGTGGATCCCTGCCTGACTGTGGCATCAAGGTGACTGTCAGGATCATTCCTGAAATGAGGCAGCCATTATTTACCAGAGAAATGGTCCAGAAGGGACTTGAAGCCCTCAAAGTAGATAAAGCCCTAGGGCCAAATGGGATGTACCCAAGGGTGCTCAAGAAATTGGCTGCAGAACTAAATGAGGCACTGCTCTCAGGGGAAGGGGTGGTAAATCAAGAGGATTGCTACAGTGGTAGCAAGGAAGAGGGGGACTGGAGGTCATTGTCCATCTGGGGACAAATTACCTAGCCAGGGAAGAGGCGAGCATACAGCAGGTGCAGGAGGACTTCAGGGAGTTAGAAAGGTGCTTTGGGGAGATAGCAGGATCAGACATTCTTGGAGGTTCTGCCAGTCAATGGCAGGAGGGAGGCTAGGAATCTCTGCATCAGAAAGTTCAACACTTGGTTGGACAGCTGGTGCAGAGAAAAGGGCGTTGGCTTCATTGGGGACTGGAGACCCACCTGGAGCTATGTGGGCCTGTAAAAGGGTGATGGCCTTCATTCATCTAGGAAAGGGATGATGATCCTCAATGAACGCTTTAAATGCTTCCTTGGAAAACATTTAAACTAGCTGGGGGGAGGGATGGATGGGAGCAGGGAGACTTAAGCAGCACACCCCCACAGATCAGAGAAGCCAGCAGGGAGGCAACGTTGTTGACAGATGTAGCCGAACTTGTTATAAGGGGCAAGGTAAAGGAAGGGAAGCAGCAAAAGAAAATAAACACAGTTGAAAAGAGGAGACAGGAAGGCATAAACAGAAATACAAGGGGAGGCAGGTAGCAAAAAATGGAAAGCCATGTATAAAAAATGTCCACAGTCTGGGAAATAAAATCACAGACCTGGTGGCCTTGATGGTGGAGGCAGACCTAGACATATTGGTAAGTACTGAGACATGGTACACTGGAAACCATGACTGGGAGGTAAATGTACCAGGGTATGCTCTGTTCGGGAGAGATGGGGAGGATAAAAAGGAGGAGTGGCCCTTTACATCAGGGAAGGTATTAAAGTAACGGCAGTCCAGGGTGGGAAGGGGGAGGCCGTGTACTGTGGGTCACCCTTGAGCCAGACAATGGCACAGCAATTCACACGGGGTGATCTACAAGCCTCCAGTACAGGGGGAAGAGGTAAATAGGGCAAGAGTGGAAGAAATACATGGGATGTCAGCAAAGGGGGAGGTACTGCTATTGGGTGATTTTAATATGCCAGACGTGGATTGGACCATCCCGGTGGCTGCCTCAACCTGAAGCCAAGATATCTTGGAATCCTTGCAGGGGGCAGGCCTCAGACAGTTAGAACTGGAGCCCACCAGGGACAAGGCAATTCTGGAGCTTGTACTGACCAGTGGGGACAGAATCACGGAAGTCCAGGTGGATGGTCAACAAGGGTCCAGCAACCACCACACAGTGTGGTTTAATATTGATAAAGTGTCACAGGTGAGGGTTCTGGATTTCAGGATGGTGGACTTTGCAAGGATGGGGATAGGTATCAAAGAAGCCCTGGTGGGGAAGGAGGGGTTGAGGAGCAGTGGGCACACCAAGAAGGTGGAATGGTGAAGGCAACAAATCAGTGTATTAGGCTGAGAAACAAGGGCAAGAGAAGGAACAAACCCCTATAGTTCAGAAAGGGGGTGGCAGAGAATGCAAGTGCCAAAAACATGGCTTTCAGAAGATACAAGGAGACACAGAAGGAAGAATATAGGGCAGTGTACCTAAATAGACAGAGGGAAGCAAGGAAAGCAGTTAGGAGTGCAAAGGCACAAACCAAGGAAAGATTAGCACATATAATAAAGAAACTTCTATAGTCATTAAAAACCTTTCAAAAAAATTATCAGGTATCCTTACTTTGTTATTTAATACTTCCATTAACAAAAGAGTTGTTATAGACAAATGGAGGGCAGCTAATGGCACTTCCATTTATAAAAAGGGATCAAAACATAATGGCCCAGATATTCAAATTGCACCAGGCTGTGGGGCAAGCCCAGGCACAGCTCAAATTGGCTGTGCAGGGGTGTTGACTGGGTGATATTCAACGGAGCTGCGCCATGGCTCAGCAGCGTTCAATATCTCACCCTGGCCACCCACAATGCACATGGTGCAGTGGCACTGCGCCAGCCCCAATGGCCAGAGTGGAGCATGGGTATGCACTAGCGCAAGTTCCATTGTGCAAGGCGCAGCAACCGCAATATTCAAAAGTTAATATGCAAATGGGGCGATAATGTATGCAAGGTGCACTTGGGGGCCATTTGTATGTCATTATGGCTCATTTGCATGCAGGTAGCTGATCCTCGATTTACCTGCACCTGGCACCCTGCCAGGCAGCAGCCGCCGGGACCGACATTTCCAGCAGCCGCAATGTGCTCCATAGCCGATTGCAGGCTGCAGTAAAAATGGAAAATCATAAATCCCTCGGTGGTCAGTGGACTCGCCTGATCGCGGGCTAATTATATATATATATATAAAATCCTCATCATCCCTTGTGGTCCAGTGGACCTGCCCGACCGATCACAGGCATTTGTAAAAAAAAAAGAAGAATTCTGTCCAGTATCCCTGGTGGTCCAGTAGACCACTGTCTGCCCGATTGCAGGCATTTGTAATAAAAAACAATAGATATGTCCAATATCCCTGGTGGTCTAGTGGTACCCCCCTCCCCACCTGCCCACTGATCCTCACTGCCCTACCCCCTGGTCAGCGGTGGGTGGCAGCACTCACCAGCCTGCTGCCCACTGCCCACTGACTGACACTGTCGTAGGGCTGGTCGCCAATTGGTCCAAGCGTGAGCCAAAGGGAGTGCAGCCCATACCGTACTACACATTCCAGATATGTGAATGCGTAACCCTTTTGAATGTCTGGGCCTAAGTCTCCAATTACAGACCTGTAAGTTTGACATCATGCATAGGAAAAATAATGGAGCGAGTACTACAACATCAATGGTATCCATTCACATATCTGGAATGTGTAGTAGGGTATGGGCTGCACGCCCATCGGCTTATGCTGTGGACCAATGGGTGTACAGCCCTACCAACGGTGTCAGGCGGCGGGGTCGGCAGGCGGGTGGGGTGCTACCGCCCACCGGCTGACCGGGGGGAGCAGGGTGGTGGGGCTCAGTGGAGGAGGGTATTACAGACCACCAGGGATATTGGACATATTTATTGTTTTTATTACAAATGCCCGCGATTGGTAGACAGCAGTCCACTGGACCACCAAGGATATTGGACAGAATTCTTCATTTTTTTTTACAAATTCCCGCGATTGAGCAGACAGCAGTCCACTGGACCACCAGAGATGATAGGGATTTTATTTATGTACTTAGCCCGCGATCAGGCGGGCAGGTCCACTGGACCACCAGGGATATAGGGGTTCTTTTATGTTACAAATGCCCACGATTGGGCATGGGGGTGCCGCCAGGTGCAGCTGGAGCTTAGTTGGCCACCCACAGGTGGCAGCTGCCATGTTGCACCCTGCACTGCGGCAGCTCACCTGTGGGTGGCCATCCATTGTTCCTTTTTTTTTTGGATCACCTTTGTGCTGGCACAGGTAGGGGTTGTGCATGCATGGCTCTGCACATTCTGGGCTGAATATCGGGCTGTGCAGGGTATGCATGGGCATGCCCCCCTACCTGCGCCTGCATACATTACTGATCAGCTGCGGCGCATCGGGATTTGTGGCTACACTTTTCCCTTTGAATCATCGCATCGGGCGATTAGTGGGCTGGCGCAGATGGCACAACACTGTTGCGCCTATGCAACCCTTTTGAATGTCTGGGCCTAAGTATTCAATTACAGACCTGTAAGTTTGACATCATGCACAGGAAAAAAAATGGAGAGAGTACTACAACATCAAATAACCAACCATTTGGAATTTACAGGGAACCACGATATGTCTCAACACGGGTTCACTCAAGAGAAATCTTGTACAAGTAATCTAATTAGTTTTTTCGAACCAGTAAGCAAAACACTAGACTTTGGACTTTCTGTAGATGTAATATACCTTGACTATGAGAAAGCATTTGACACTGTATCACACTGAATCCTAATAGAACATCTTATAAAACTTAACTCGCTTCCCAAAATTATAAAGTGGATTGCCACTTGGCTGGATGGCAGAAAGCAGAGAGTTGTACTAGAAGAGTACTAATTCGAATGGGATAAGGTGACTAGTGGAGTGCTGCAGGGATCGGTGCTGGGACCTACTTTATTCAACATAATGATCTCTAACATGTAGACAGACAATGGTGTATGGATACCAAAGTATACAGATGATAGTAAGTTAGGATACATAATAGATTGTAATGTAGCTGTAGAATCTCTACAGAACAATTTGAACAATCTTAAATATGGGCCTGTGAGAACAAAATGGTATTTAATATCGCAAAGTGCAAAGTAATGCATTTTGGGAAGAACAATAGACAAGCTAACTATACTATTAATAACATCAGTCTTGAAGTTACTACATCCGAAAGAGATCTTGGTGTTAACATTACTAACAACCTAAAATTTAGTACTCATATAAACAAAACAACTAAGAAGTGTCATCGTATATTACGGTGTATTCTTAAACATATAAAAAGTTGTGAGCCGGAGGTCATAATGCCATTGCACAACAGTTTGATTAGATCTAACCTGGAATATTGTGCCCCCTTCTGCTCCCCCACACTAATTAGAGATAAGGTAACTCATGAGTCTATACAATGTAATTTAACAAAACATGTTTAGAATCAAGAAATATTAAACTATGAGGAAAGACTACGAAATTTAGGTATTTTTTCCCTAGAATATAGAATAACTAGAGGTGAACTATGTTGGGCCTACAAGACATCTAAGAATGAGTTATTCCTTGAATCAAACTTTTTGACAAAACAAATCACACTCAGTTGTACAGGATCACACAAATTAAGATTGCATTCAGATATGTGAAAGCGAGCACAGAGAAAACTGTAATTCAGAGAGTACCTCATGTATGGAATACACTACCAGTGGAGGTAGTAACCAGTGAAAACCTAGAACAGTTCAAAAGAAACCTAGATCAATTAATGGGAGATAAAAAAATAATCTACTGTCATTAGGTTAAAATGACGGCGAGTTCAATATGGGCATGTCCCTCAAACTCGTACAAACTATGAACCTATGAACAAGACATTCTATACTATAGATACATTAGTGAGAGGAGGAAGACCAGGCGTGGGATTGTAAGGCTCAGAGGGGAGAAAGGGGCTTGTGTAGAGGGAAACCTATAAAAAGTGTCAATTCTGAATAAATACTTCTGTTCAGTATTCACTGAAGAGGGGGGACAGGGCACACAACTAGGCATCAGAAACAAAGGAGGGAGGGAGATGAACACTGGTCCATTTACAGAAAAGAGAGTCCTAGAGGAACTCACAAAACTAAGAGTGGACAAAGCAATGGGACCAGATGGTACACACCCTAGGATATTAAGGGAACTATAGATGGTGCTAGTGGCACCACTGGCAGCCCTGTTTATTGAGTCACTCAATACAGCAGTGGTTCCAGAGGACTGGAAGAGGGCACATGTAGTCCTCCTTCACAAGAGTGGAAGCAGAGAGGATGCAGGAAACTATAGGCCAGTCAGCCTTACCTCAGTAGTGGGCCAAAGTTTGGAGGCACTGCTTAAAGAAAGGATAGTGGAACACTTGGAATTCAGCAGGGCACAGGATCCAAGGCAGCAAGGATTCACAGCATAAAGGTCATGGCAAACAAATCTGACAGACTTTTTTGACTAGGTGACAAAGGAGGTGCATCGGGGGGAGTGGTGGATATCGTCTACTTTAATTTCAGCAAGGCCTTCAACACGGTTCCACACAGATGACTGGTTAACAAGTTGGGTAGCCTGGGATGAGTCACAAAGCATAGAACTGGGTTAGAAACTGGCTAAAGGACAGAAAGCAGACTGTGGTGGTTAATGGGATCCAATCGGAGGAACGGGAGGTGACCAGTGGGGTGCTTCAAGGATCAGTCCTGGGGCAAGTCCTTTTTAATGTCTTCATAAGGGACATTACAGAAGGGCTGGATGGGAAGGTATGCCTATTTGCTGATAACATCGAGATCTGCAACAGGGTAGAATCTTCAGAGGGGGTCGAGAAAATGAGAAGGGACCTAGGAAAGCTAGAGAAATGGTCCAAAGTATGGCAGTTAAAATTTAATGCAAAGAAGTACAAAATTATGCACCTGGGGCACAGAAACTCTGTGGAGAGTTACAGGATGGGGGGGGGGGAGTTGCTGATGGTTACAGGGGAAGAAAGGGATTTAGGGATAATCATCTCAGATGACCTAAAGGCGGCCAAACAGTGTACCAAGGCTGTGGCGAGGGCCAATTGCATATTAGGGTGCATAGGGATGGGTATCACTAGCAGACTAAGAAGATGGTGATACCACAGTACAAAACACTGGTGAGGCCTCATCTGGAGTACAGTGTACAGTTTTGGAGGCCACATCTTCATAAGGACATAAACAGGGTGGAGGCAGTTCAGAGAAGAGTGACTAAGATGGTGTAGAGCTTGTACCCAGAGACATATGAGGAGAGATTGAAAGACCTCAATATGTACAGTCACAGCCAAAGACATGGCCAGATATTTCCTGAAATTTCTGTGACATTTCCAGAGAAATCTCCTGCTTTCTGCATTTCCACAGTAGGAGCAGCAGAGAGAGAAACTCTTTAGAAATGTCATGAAATATCTGGAAATCACTGCCCATGTCTGTGGCTACTACAGTATACACTGGAAGAGAGGCAGGAATGGGGAGATATGCTAGAAACATTCATGTATCTTAAGGGCATAAACAAAGTGCAAGTGGGTGACATCTTTCAGTATAGGAGGTGTAAAAGGACAAGGAGATTGGATTGGGCAGGATAATTGGGAAAGTGAAAAAAGGTTTTACTCACAGAAATGGTGGTGGATGCATGGAATAGCCTACACCAGGAAGTAGTGATTGCTAGCACAGTGATGGGATTCAAACAAGCATGGGATAGGCATAAGGGAACCTTAGAGGTGGAAAGGAAAGGCTAAAGCCAATGAATGAGTAGGGTCAGTGGCTGCTGATGCTGGCAAGGAATACAAGAAGGCTGGGTGGCCCTTGCTGTCCTTGTCTGCTGTCAGTTATTATGTTACTATGTTATTAGGGCTATTTAGTAGCTCATTTCAGACAGATGTAGTTCAGAAAGACTAGTGGGTAGCAGACATAGTTCCACTGCATGGGGGGGGGCGAGGAGCAACCAGGGAATTACTGAATTGTCAGCCTTAGCTTTGTAATTTGTAAATTAATGGAGGTACTGATCAAAAAGCCCTCATGGGCTACCATGAGAGCAGCAGTCAACAAGATAGTAAGCAGCATGAGTTTGTGGCAGGGAGGTATTGCCAGACTAACCTGATAGTTTTCTTTGAGTAGGTAACAAAGGTAGTAGATAAGGGCTATGCTGATAAAGGACAGTGCTAGGGATTTACTCTACTTCAGTCTGAGCATGGCTTTGTACTTGGTGTCATACAGAATACTGCTGAAGAAGCTGGAGGACCTGCATGATCTAGAGACATAGATGAATAGGTATGAAACTGGTTGAAGAAGAGACAGCAGTGGATAGTGGTAAATAGGCTCAAATTAGAAGAGAGGGAGGAAACAAGTGGGGTGCTACAGGAATCTGTCCTGTGTCCTGTGCTCTTCAATATGTTCATCAGTGACATTAGAGAGGGCAACTGGGGCAAGCTGTATCTCTTCACAGATGACATGAAGCTCTGTCATATGGTAGACAGGGTTGAAGGGATCAAGAAGATGCAGAGGTTACTACAAAAGCCCAGAGGTGGTCTATGTTTTGACAGTTGAAATTCAGTGCCAAAAAAAAATGCAAGGTTACTCACCTAGAAAAACAAACAGGACAGCGCACTGGATGTGAGTGGTTAAACTGAGTAGAGTGGTAGAAGAAAGGAACCAGAGAATCATCATTAATGACTCCCTCAAACACTCTAGCCAGTGTAACAAGCCCTATATTAAGGCTAATTGGATGCTGAGGTGTGTCAAAAGGGGTCATGACAGCAATAACAAGCATTTGTCCATGCAGAATGTCTGCTTCCTGGTATTAGCATTGGAAGTGCAGGAGTTAGACAGATGCAGAATAGGAATGGCAGTGAAGTATTGAACTTCACACCAACCCCACCTCCACCCTGGAGAGATAGACAGGTATTGGGGTATGCCTTTGGGTCATTGCCCATAACTCTCATGCCATTTCACCTCACCCTATCCAGCAGACACCGACAAGTGTTGAGGAGTGCCTTGGGGTGTTTGGCTTTACAGTCACCCTATTCCATGAGGACATATGCTGAAATGGGTGCAGTATAGAAGAATGGGGTGAACTCTGGGGCCGAAGAGTCCAAGGCAGACCTTGATGCCTGTCACTGGCTGCAGGGTGGGGGTGGAATGGCATGAGCATTACAGCAATCCAAAGGCACACCCCTGATGCTTGTCACTGTACACAGGATGGGACATTATGGTTAGAAACCCCTAACATCATGGGAGTTTGTTGGTATTTGCACTACAAATTTTCAACATGTCCTTTTTGTGACCCCCACCTGATGAAAGCATTTGGGACCTCTGCTCATGAACAGTGGCACTGTGATTTTGTTAATCTGTCCTGAACGATGATTTCCCATAGAGACCATGCCATTCTGCTCCAGATGTGCGAAACCACTGTTCGGACAGGATGTGAAAAATGACAGCAGCAACATTCATATAGAGGTGTGAAGAGATGGCAATTCTGAAAATCTGGAGTGAAAATATTAAAAATTCTAAAAATTATGAGTGTACGAGAAAACCGTGCAATGCACGCTTGTAACACAGTCATTTTTTTGAATTATTTCACCAAATTGTCAACATAGGCATTTTGGGACCTCTGTTCATGAATAGTGTCACTATGATTTTGTTAATCTGTCCCGAATGTTGATTTTCCACAGTGACTGCACCAGTGTGCGCCGAATGTGTGAAACCACATTTTAGGCAGGATGTGAAAAATGACAGCTGTACTATTCATAAGGAGGTGTGCAAAAATGGCAATGTTGAAAATCTGGAGTGAAAATATTAAAAGTTCTCGATGTTATGAGTGTACATGGAAACTGCACAATACAAGCTCATAACATTATAATTTTGTAGAATTTTATCACCAAATTTTCAACATAGACATTTTGGGACATCCACTCATGCACAGTGTCACTGTGATTTTCTTACTCTGTCCCGAACATAGATTTCCCACAGCGACCGCGCCATTATGCGCCGGATGTGCGAAAATACATTTTGGGCAGGATGTGAACAATAACAGCTGCACTGTTCATAAGGAGGTATGTAAAAATGGCAATGTTGAAAATCTGGAGTGAAAATATTTAAAATTCTTGAAGTTATGAGTGTGCACGGAAACTATACAATGCATGCTCTTAACACAGTCATTTTTTGGAATATTTTCACCAGATTAGCAACATACACTTTTTGGGAGCCCACTTCATGAACAGTGGCATTGTTATTTTGTTAATTGGTCCCAAAAAGGTGATTCCATGCAGTGACCAAAAATCACCTTTCGGGTCGAATAATGCCATGACAGTGACTGAATTCATGAGGAGGGGTCCCAAGAACCCCATGTTGAAAATTTGGTGCCAAAAGTCAAAAAAATGGCTGAGCTGTCCACATGAGTTGAAAAAAAAACATTTATGCCATTATACAGCTTACCGGCATTTCTTCAGTTCGCGGTCATCTTTGAAGAGTGCAGACGTGTTCCAAGTCCACCAAAGATCGTCGCACTAGGCTGTGGAGGTAGGTATGGGGTGAGGGTGTGTGTGGAGAGGTGGGATGCACAGAGGGTGGCTGCGGGTTGGGGGAGGGGACCCGACTGTGAGGGACTGTTTTCTTTGTTTCGGGGGGGAAGATGTAACAGGAAGGATTTTTCTTTTGCAGGTTTGCTGTTTGCACACTGGAGTGGGCTCCCAGTGTGCCACCTGTGTTTTTAGGGAGGGGTGACTTAAGCTGATGGGGAATGGGTCCCCCGTTGCAAAGAAAGCCTGTTTGGGGGGGCATGATGCCGATGGGGATTAGGCTCCCCCATTGGCAAATTAACTGAGGCGGGGCATGCTGACAGGGGGATTGGGCACTCCTGACTTTTATGAGGGACTGTGAGCAGATGGCAACAGCCACCACCATGTTCTTTTGAAATGTTGCACCAGGCAAGGCATCACCCTGCAATGACGAATTGCTCCTTCATTGCAGCGGCTAATTAATTTCAAGTTTGTAGCATGCTAGCTGAACTAGTGCTGGCAGCAGCATGACACTGCATTGGCAAATGACAGCCAAGCCCAATAATGCAGTGGTGGCACTGGCCGCCACAGTGCCGCACCTCCAAAACCCGCTTCTCTCCTCAGCTGCCACATAATGTTTCTTGCGCATGTACACAAGCAAACATAAAAAAGGAGGTACTACTGCCTTTATATAGGTCACTGGTGAGGCTACACCTAGAATATTGTGCTCAGTTCTGGAGCCCTCACCTAAGGAAGGACAGGGACAGGCTGGAGATAGTGCAATGCAGTGTGACTAAGATGATTTACAACTAATAGGGCAAATCTTATAAAGATCATCTCAAAGCACTGAACATGTACTCACTGGAGGCCAGGCAGAAGAGGGGGACAATGAAAGAAACCTTCAGGTTCCTGAAGGGAATAAACAAGGTGATCTGTGTGGAACTATTTAGTTGGAGTGCAGAGTTAAGATCCCAAGATTATGAGTGGAAATTGGGGAGGGTTGAGATTGGTATGAGGAAGTTCTACTGGAGCCATGGAACAGTCTGCCAGTGGAGGTAGTTGGCAACACCACTGTAAATGGTTTCACAGATGGTTGGGACAGACTGAAAGGTTTGGTGGTTATTCAGTTCAGTAGCAGCAGTAGGGGGGTAGCAAGGGGTGGACTATGGCGGTAAACCACATAGGGACAACAGGTCCTGGGAAGACTAGCTGGACTTTTATCTTTTTCTGACATTATTGTCTGTGTTTATGTGTTTATGAAACTGAACATTAAAAGCAGGATGAGAGGGGATATTTTCTAAGATTATAGAAGCCACCTATTAAAGCTGAATCAAATGAAAGGCAGTTCAAGGCTGAAAATGATCATTTCTGTTTTAATACATTCAGGCTGGTACATGTCTGTAGATGGCAGCAGAAAACATCCACCTTCAGGCTGGTAGACATCTGTAGTTGGTGGCAAATCACTCACAGTCAGGCCTAGAGACATCTGGGGATGTGTCCATTTTGGATGTATATATTTAGCCAGCCAATCAACTATGGACTTAATTAAGTATTTCTAGGGGTCCTTTACTACCTGCTTATCATGTATGGATACATAATTTGGTGCTGATATATTACATGTTTTCCACAAAAAAAGGGTTTACATTGCTTTTTCATTTAAAAAAAATCAGTTTTGGGGGTATATTGACTAGTATAAAAAACAAATGAATTGCTTAGAATTGATTGCATACCACTGTTTGAAAGGTAATTTTGTGCTGAATAACTTTGCCTTTCATACTTTGTGTGTAGCAGTTACAGTTCATAAGGTAATTGCATTTCTTTATGGTATGGTGTGTATGTTTTGTTTTTTTGGTTTGTTTTTAATCAGGTTTTTTGATATTTTGGCTAGTATAGAAAGAAACCAAATTGTTAAGAACTGATTGCATACTACCATTAGAAAGGTAATTTTGTAATGAACAACTTTGCCACTTGTACTTTGTGTGTAGCAGTTACGATTCATGAGGTATTCGTATTTGTTTATGGTATGGTGTATATATGGTTGACTTATGTCCATCAAGCCTTGAAAAAACACCTTGAATAAAGAGAATAAAAATACATGTTTTGTATTAGAAAGCTTACTTTTTAGTACAGAATTACTTTCCTACCTGTTTATCATGTATGAATACATAATTTGGTGTAGATATGTTACTTGTTTCCCCCTCCCAAAAATAGTTTATGTAGCTTTTTTTACTTTAAAAAAATCAGTGTTTTGGGTATTTTGGCTATTATAAAAAAAATTAAAAATTTCTTAAAACTGGTTGCACACCACTATTAGAAAGGTAATTTTGTGATGAACAACTTTGACTCTCATATTTTGTGTGTAACACTTACAGTTCATGAGGTATTTGCATTTGTTTATAGTATGGTGCGCATGGTTTCATTGTTGCTTAGAAAGGCCCAGGATGCAGTGTTGAGAGTATAGAGGGCAGAAGGGGAGGAACTCTCAGACAATGGATGCAATTGTAAATTGCATCCAGCTTGGAAGCAATTGTGGTTGTTTTTGGATGCAAACTTTGCACGATGTCAGACAATCTAATAGATTGTATAACAGGTTTGGATATATTTCTGCTTTGAAAACAACAACAGATGCTTCTTGGGTAGATCATTCTAATAGTCAAGATCTTTAACCACTCACTTAGGTATGCACAGTTCCCAGGGGTCTGGAAAAGAACAGTTATAACCCCCATGCATAAAGGGGGAGCTAAAACTGCCATCTCAAACTACCAACCCATTTCAATTATCTCCTCGCTTTCCAAACTGTTCTCTTTTCCTTAACAAACTCTCCAAGTTAGGACTGTCCACTGACACCGTTACCTGGTTCAAGGACCACCTGACCAGATGCTCCCAGAGGTTAAAAATAAATGGGATTGTGTCCATCTCATGTCCTCTTACAGTGAAAGTACCCCAGGGCTCAATCCTTGGACCCCTACTTTTCAGTATGTTCATCAATGACCTTCCCCTGGCATGCCCACACTCACAGGTCCTCTTCTCTGTAGATGACATGGTGATCTACACCCAAAGCAGCTCAACCTTCACAGCAGCTTCTTGGCCTGGAGCAATTTTATCCCCACAATATGTTACTCCTAAACTACAAGAAACCCAAAACCATACTGATAAAAAAAAAAAAACAAGATCCAACCCTTTGCTATCCTTAACTGGGAAGGCAAAACTCTGGAACAGGTCAACACTTTCTTTTTCTTTTTTTTTATCCATATTTTATTAAAGTTATACTCACAGACTACAATAATACAATCATTATACAATGCCAAAGGATCACCCAGCTGGAGTGAAGCCACTCCATGGAGATACAATCTAAGAGCACCTATAAGCTAATATGTAAAGGGAATCAACCTCTAACAAGGTACTGTAAAGCTAACAAACCAGCAAAATAACCCTAATTAAACTCTGGATAAACTCCCATTAAGGTCTAAGTAAATTCTACTGAAACTCTAAAACTCTATTGGGTCTGCTGGCTAGACCTAAACAAAGAAAGGAAGAAGAAAAAGGAAGGAAATAGATGGTGAAGGGTAGGAGGGAGCAGGAGGCAGAGTGGAAAACCAACCAGTGTCTGTTCCCGTAAAAGCACCCTAAAAAGTATCACTCTCCGAAAACCATCAAGGATGTGCGGGGGGGGTGGGGGATGGAAGCGAAAGTTTGCTTTGTGGCAAAGAGATGTTTAAGAACTTTAGAAAGGGGCACCATACATGAGCAATCCAGTTGTATTTACCTAGAACCCCATAAGTCACTCTTTCAAACCCAGTTACACTCAACATACCATCCAACCACTCCCTACAGGTGGGGATGACCCTAGAGCACCACCAATGTAGCAGGAGGTGTTTGACCTCTCTAATAGCTGTCATGAACCATGTTTGCTGACATGAACTTGCTTGAGGCAGCAACTTTGTGTTCCCAGCACAAAGAGAGATGCTGTTGCTCACACTTCAAATTCCAACACCCTTTCAATAACTTTAATCACCCTTTGCTACCAGGAGGCTATTCTAGGGAATCTCGATAAAATATGAAGTAGAGTACCTTCTCCACGATCATAATGCCAGCATCTAAGGTGTGAGAGTAGCCTCATATGATACAGGACTTCAGAGGTTCTATACCACTACAGTAACGTCTTCAATTGTATCAGCCTCCCTGCGGAGTCTTTACGAAACTTATAAGCATTAGCCCAAATAATGTTCCACTCTTCCTCAGCAAGAGGGTGACCCAACATTCGTTCTCAAAGTTGCTGAGGTTTGCTCATGTCAGGGGATGCCAAAGGCAACAAAGCTTTATAAATAGTCCCCAGTTTGGGAGGAGTTATAAAGCTACACAAAGACCCACTTCTCCCTTCCTTCCCAAAAACAGCTTCCCATAACAAATATGATGGCATTTTTAAACAGCCCCCAGCATAAGTGGAAATCAAGTGCTAGAGTTAAAGGTACTGCCAATGATGACAGCTGGGAAGTAGGCATTGGTTTTGGAGTTCTGAAAAGGAAATAAGATACCCAGAATTCATCTGAAATAGGTCCTGCATTCTCCCAAGTCCCTTTTGGGCCCAAGCAGGCCAGCAAGATGGAGCATGACCAGCTGTTAAGTGTGGATTATTCCATAAAGGACATGGTGGCCAGGGAATCTCCCTGCCCTCACCACAGTATTTTAGCCAAAGTCCAGACACGATAAGCATAACCCTGTAACTGGGATTTCCCAGAATGATTCAGCTTAAGCCATAGACAGCACTCTGGTGAGAATGGTGGATTTAAGTCCCTTTCCAAGACTAGCCACTGGGTATTATTTTCAAATTTCTCAGAATGCAGCCAAAACCAGATACAGTATATCTAAGGCCCACCCCTAGGTAATAACCTTGGAACCATGGAGAGCCAAAACAGCCCCGTTCTTACAGTGCCATTAGATGCCTCATGGACAGCCTGAGTTTTTGGCACTCCCAGTAAAAGGAGGAGATGGTGGAATCAAACTGGTGTCACCAACTATCAGCAATTTCAATGGGGAGGTATTTGATGAGGTACAGAAATCTGGGTAGAAACATCATCCTGACAGCCTGCACCTTACCCCACAAAGATAAATGGAGATGTTTCCATCTAGCAAGGTCAATTCTAAGACAGTCCAACAGGTGCTGAAAATTCAAACTGGACCACTCAGATGGCCGGGGTGAAATCAGCAGTCCAAGATACCCAATAGGTCCCGCAGGCCATTTTATCCCTGGTTTTGGCAGAGGTGGTGCCCCCCCATTTGAGCTCATGGGGATAATTTCTGTTTTAGACCAATTATTGTGGAATCCAGAGAGTGAAGCAACTCTTTTAATACTGCCAACAAGTGCTGCAATGAAGAATTTACACTTCTCAAAGTAAGCAATATATCATTAGCAAATAGCAATGCTTTATATGTCTGGGTCCCCACCTGTATGCCTCGTATGTCTGATGACTCTCTAATCTTCTGAACAAGAGGTATGATGGCCAGTAGAAAAAGGGCTGGAGAAAGGCGGCATCCTTGGTGAGTTCATCTACCTAACTGAAAAGATGAGGAAAGCTTACCATTGGTCAATACCAGTGCCTGTGGGGTCAGGCACATGACCCGAATCCAAGTAATGCAATTAACCTCAAACCTAAACTTAGTCAATGCAGGAAGAAGGTATGACCACTCGATGGAATCAAAAGTCTTCTTGGTGTCAAGCACCACCACAGCTGAAGTGCCATCCTCACTTCTTGAGAAACCAAGAAGGCTTATCAACCTATGAATATGGTTGGCTCCATCCCTCCGGCAGATGAATCCTACTTAATCCACATGTATCAAGTTGGGCAAAACCTTAGCTACTCTGTTCACCAAAATTTTCGCCACCAACTTGTAATCCACATTAAGGAGGGAAAACAGTAGATAGTTCCCACACTGATTGGGATCCAATCACGGCAACTACACCTGTTCTACTAAATCCTGCAAAAGGGTTGCTTTACCAAATGACACTGTATGTTAGTCATATACCTGCAAAACCTTATATCCTTCTTAACAGATAGGCTCACTAAGGGTGATTATCTCAGGGACCCTAAGTATGAATTTCCTAAGCTTTCAAGGCTGCTTGGTGTAAGCCAGCAGACTTCTTGTAAGTGCTCAACAGTAGGTGTATTGGATGGAAACCGAAAAATGAACCACTGAATGACATTACACTTTTGTGTGGGCCTCTGCTACCAACTGCCTGCAATAGGATATCCCCATAGAGCTTGTATGTGAGAAAGACTACTATGCTATCTCTATAGTAGAAGGAGATATAGTGGTGGGCAAAGTTAAGAAATTTTGCTTTGGGAAATTCTTTACAAAGTTTCCTGACTTCATCTAGTGTTATGTGTCACTGCATATTTTCTTCACCTGGCAAAGTTGACACTTTACCAGATAAAGATTATTAGTTTATTTTATTTAGTTTTTTTTAACCATGTAGGTGCTCTAGCTATAGCAATGACTATTTTCAGGCATGACCCGGGAGGCTACAAAGTAGTGATGTAGAAACAAAAACAAAATACATGGTATGAGGAACAAATACAAAATGGCAAAAGCAATACAATAATAAGAAAAAAAACAGAGAACTGATGATACAAGGTAAGTATTGACACAAAATAAGCATAAGGCAGGAGAGTTCATAGTGAATCACTAAGGAAAAAATCACAAAGATCTTACAAAATTTCACAGAAATCTTACAAATCTTACAATAAGAGCATGGCAGAACCAGCTGGTCCATAGTAGACAGGTCAACTGCGAAGAAGGGAACTAGATAAGGTAGCAACTAGCAATATAAAGAAGACTTACAGTTTAAAAGTAACTAACAGGTAAATGCTAGACCAAGACAAGAAGGCACAAGTAAGTGAAAGGAGTAAGCTAAGTAGGATTAAATCATGTGTAAGGGGCAAGTTTCAATAAGAAAGTTCAAAGTTCCTTTTTAAAGATTGAATGACAGATAGCAAGGGGAAGGAAGTTCCAGCACTTCAGGGCAGCTTGAGAGAAAGCACAGGCACCCTTGGAAGTTTTTCCATCTAGGCATAGGAGAGATTTGTCAACAGAACGAAGGCCATAAGAGGAGGATTGAGAGAGCTGCATGGAGGCAAGGAGAGGAAGGGTTTTTTTGATCTGATGATGTTATCAGTCAGGGATCCAAGGGCAAGGAGTCTATAGGTGGATGGGGAAGGCCAATTAAGAGCAGCATAGAGCTGGCAGTGATGTTTGTGCCATGGGGATGCAGAGACATAATGGCAAATATTATTATAAGTAGTGTCTCATTTGCAATGAGTAGTCTTTGACGCATCTATATATGTGACAACACCAGAGTTGAGTGCTGGGAGCAAAATGCCATCGGCAATGGCCAGTCTAGCAGGAGTAAGGACGTAATTAATTTTATATGCAGTCACAATTTTGGTATTGACAGATTCACAGGTGGCTTGGATATGAAGGTCAAAGTCAAGGGACTCAAGATGGCCCAGTGGTGCTGAGAGTTGAGGCGCTGGACACCACACCTCATGCTACGCCAGCAACCTGGGTTTGGGAGTGAGCTTGGGCCACCTGGGGTTGATAGGGAAGGACAGGATTAAGCATCTGTAGGACTGCTTTCCTGTCCTGGGAGGGAGGGGAGTATTGATCCCCAACTCTTGTAGCTCCTGTCAGTGGCTGGGGGCACAGCAAGCCCATGATCCAGCAACCAAAGGGGACTGGCTGCGACGGCGATCCTGTAGGTGTACACGGGAGCATGTGCCCCTGTACTGGACACATTGCATGTCCAAGCCTAGCGGGGAGGGAATAATATGAGAAAATCCCCATCCTTAGGAATAGGAGAAGGCACCTATGCCCCCGCCGGGCCAAAGTCCAGATACCGGACTCTCCTCTCCAGGCAGATTGCCCAGTCTGGCATACCAGATTGTAGACAGAGTGCCCTAGGCAGATAGGGCAGCCCCATCTTGGGGAGTTCAGTGCCGGGGTTTTTTGTTGGGCTGGTGCGAGGAGATGGAAGTGTCTCAGGTGGGAGGTAGAGCTTGGGGTGAGGTGAAGGTTGCCAGAGAGAGTTCCCTGAGGATGGTGCATAAAGAGAGATTAAAAAAACAAAGTCAAGGGACTCATCCGGTAGAACACAGTGATATTTGAAAAAGCTCACAGTCCCTAATAGAGAGAGTCATCACAGCAGGATATCTTGAGCATGGTTCAGATAGCCTTAAGTTTACTGATGGAACCAAAGAGCAAAGCTTGAGTTTTGCAGACATTTAGTACAAGCTTATGCTCAGAGAGCCATGACTTGATATTTAAAAAGGTAGAGGAGAGAGTGAGGTTAATGTCCAACCGATATATTTTTCAAGCTGAAGTACAGGATGAGATCATCCACAAGCAGGAGGGATGAACAAGAAAGGGTGTCCTTGGTGATGTTGTTAACAAAAATGGAGAAATAGAGGGGGTCCAGTATGGCATCTTGGGGTACTCCAATGTTGGTAGTTTGGTCAGATACAGCAGAGTTAAATCTGATGACTTGCATTCAGTTTGATAAATTGCAGTTGAACCAAGCAACAGCATGTGTTGGCAAGAAGTAGAGGGTGGTCAACAAGATCAAATGCGTTTGTTAAGTCAATAACGACCACACCTGTCTGAAGGCCAGAATCCATGGCAAAGACAGAGTGTCATTACTGAATTTAAGTAAGACTGTGGAAGTTCTATGTAGCTTGTGGAAACCATGTTGTTTATTCGGGAGCAGGTTATGATTAAGGAGAAAATCAATAGTTTGTGAGGCAACCAGTTTTTCAAGGATTTTGCTCAGAACAGAGGAGATAGCTATTGGGCGATTGTTAGAGATACTGTATCTTTCGTGTTATCTTTTTTGAAAATGGGCAACTCGAGCAATTTTCCAGATGTTGGGGACTTGACTGTGGCATAGTGACAGAGTAAATATTCTTGCCAGGGGTGAGGCAATGAAGGGAGCAGCAATTGTTAGGAGCCTAGGCTCAAGACAATCTGAGCAAATGCTGGTACTGCCAGAAATAGTATTTAAGAGTTTTAAAACAGCAAGCCTAGTTATGGCTTTAAAACAAAAAGCGGGGTCACAGCCATGGAGTCAGTTAAGGTGCAATGGCTGGTGGGTTGTGCTGCAGAGAAAGAGGAAGTATATTTTGACAGATCAGAGAAGTGGAGGTTAAAGGAGTTAGCAGTGGAGATGGGACTGCTACAATGCACACCATTTAGTATCATATCATTGGTTGAGTGGGAATGCTTAGTACCAAGGAAGGTTTTAACATGAGACTAACATTTTTTTGAGTCCCCAGCTGCACCTAACAGAAGTCCTTTGCAATAGGAGCTTTTAGCTATTCTGATTTGTTTTTTGCAAGAATTTTATCGTGCCCTGTAGTTGTTATAATCAGATGGTAGGCCTGATGATTTGAGATGCCTCCAGCTTTTATCCCTCACCAGGAATAATGTGAGTAGGTCTTTGTGAAGCCACCTGGTTTGTTTGCCCCAAACACTACAGGTAATAAAAGGAGTGTGCCTGCCCTGTATAGCCCCAGATTTAGTAATGAAGTAGCTGAGAGTTGTCTGAGCATCCTGGGTTTGGTATAAGCAGGACCATTGAACTAAGGAGACATCATGAAACTTAGCCTGATCAAGAATGGCAAAGTTATAAACAGTGATATAGCACAGAGGGGGAGAAGGGACCGAAAAGGAACACCAGATACAAATTATAGGGGAGTGGTCACTAATTGTATCTGTAAGGGTACCAGCAGCTGGGATTCTATCAATACAATTTGTCAGTATCCAGTCGATCAGAGTACAAGAGTTGGACAGAGACGTGACCCTGGTAGGGTCAGTAATGAATTGGTGAAAGTTGTGATGTTGCACTAGGGAGAAGAGGGTATTGTGTGCTTTACCCATCCAGTTTAAGTTTAAGTCCCTGAGAATGAGTACTTCACTGTGCCCAATGACCAGGGCAGTTTAGTTGAGTAGTTCTTCAAGGCCTGAGTAATCACTTTGTAGTGGGTCATAGGCACAGACTATATGCAGTTTTTTTTGGGTCCTAAGAGAAGGGTAGCATGAAGGGATTCACATAGGGAAGGGGTAGGGGTGGTAATGATGGAGAGATTAAGATGAGCCTTGTAGGATATAACAACTCCCACCCCTCCATTTGGAGGTGTGTCTGTCACTCCTGAGCAGGTTATAGTTGGTTAGGGAACAGATTAAATCAGGAATGGATGGTTTGAGCCAGGTCTCAGATAAGCATAGGAATTTCATGGTTATAGAGATTAACCCATGCCTCAAGGTTAGCAATGTTACGGACATGGCTCCTGATATTAAGGTGAGCAACTCAGAGTCCTCTAGTATTGTTCAATGATGCATCTTAGTGGGAGTAGTGGGCCTGTGGACCAGGGTTTAATTCGACATCTCTTGACAACAAGAGAGCCAGGAGAAGATGGTACCAGAGCTTACAATGTACAAATGGAGGTAGTACAAATATATTACAGGAAAGGCATTTTTAAAAAGTATACAAAGCAAGGTAGATGAAACCCCTGGGAAGTAACAGGGAGGTAAGATCAGGTGGCATTAAAAGAAGGTTTGAGAAGGTAAAATTAGAAAGATTGAATGATGAGAGTTCTAAGGAGTGAGAAAAGGGGTCTGAGGGGAGCCATTATGGAGGACAAAGAGTCAGAGTGGCAGAAAGAAGGGCTGAGAATTGGGGAGCCATAGGTAGGTATAGCTTGGGTAGAACTTGAGCTACTAGTAACTACGGGAATGGAAGAGTATAGAGATAATAGGAAGAGAATACTCTTTAAATAGGCCCGACCAGGAGGGGAGCAGAACAGAAAGAAGCAAGTCAAGGATAGTGATCTAGGAAACTGGTGACTAGGGCCTAGCCCAGGAGGCAGAAAGGCTCTAATCAAGTAATCAAATAGAGCATTGAAGGCCCCTAGTGGAAAGCAAGTATGAGGAGCAAATGAAAAACTAGGCACTTAGTCATATGACGTGTCTATAAAAGAGAGTGTCCAGCTAAGGTGGGGAGCTGGCACGAAGTACCAGGGGGGTTAGAGTGAGCTCTGGGCACCGGTCATACCTGTTTCATTGGCCCTGTGGAGAATGGGTAGCTGGGGGCCTTGACTGAACCACAGGCATGGATAGAATCAAAAACTGCAGTAGATTCCTTCAGTAGTCGGTTTGCAGCTATACAGCAGTGGCTCTGGGGATGAGGTAGACAGCTAGCAACACAACCGCAGCAGCTCCTAGGGTCAGCTTCAGTGGTGAAGTGGACAGCTTGAATCGAGCCACAGGAGCAGTTCAATGCAGAATTCCAACCCGATCTGTGCTAAGGAGCCTGTTTTGGTGACCCCGTAGGGAGTGGGCAGCCGTGGGGTATGATTGAACCACAAGCATGGATCAAATCAAAAACTGTGGCAGATTCCTTCAGCAGTCAGCTTGTGGCTATACAACGGTGGCTCTGGAGATGAGGGAGATGGCTAGCAGCACAACTGCAGCAGCACCTAGGGTCACCTTCAGTGGTGAGGCGGATGGCTTGGATTGAGCTGCCAGAGCGGTTTGATACTAGGTTCCAGCCCAATCAGGGCTAGGGAGTCTGTTTTGGTGACCCCATGGACAGTGGGCAACTGGGGGCCTTGACTTCACAGGCAAACAGCCACTATGAAAAGTGGATTTTTAAAAAAATTATTTACAACCAAAAGCGCACCCTCACCTATGTAGGTCAATTATACTACCCTCTCGCACAAGACTCGAACATTAAAAGAAAACCCCTACCCACCCTGTAGCACCCATGCTTCCCTCCACTCACTCTTCTACCCACAGTCCCACTGAAGTTGCAATAAAAATAATCACAACTGTCAGCAAAACTGCTCCACAGCATGGAGGGTGTGTGTGACAAACAAAATAAAAATAATCACCCTTCTTCCCACACAAGGTGTTTTACCAGATCACCACACAACCATTCTCCCCCACCCAGCTATCCCAGTAAAACACAAGATCCCAACTCCACCACCATCATCCTCATACACCTCCAAAGGACACTCTTTTAAATTATTTGGATGCTAATAACCTGCAAAATGGAAAACCATCCTTCACTGCAGTGACCAGCCTGTTTGTGGGCTCTACTATCAATGAATAAAAGTGGTGATGTGTTCTACAGTAACATTTAATCTGCCAATAACATGTTACTATAGGGATTGTCTCTGGTTCCATTCGTTGATGGTGGAATCTATAGACAGGATGGTTGCTGTGGTGAGGGATGAGTTTCCATTTTACAGGGTTCTTGGCAACCAGGTGACTTTAAAAAGTATCCACTGATGGAGAGTCATGGGAAGGAGGTTGGTGGCGTGCCAGAGAATGGTAGAGTGTGGGTCTTGTGTTTTTGCTGGGTCAGTGCGTGAAGGTGTTGGTGGGTGGCATGAGGACCTGCTGATACAACTTGGATGAGGTGGGTGATTGTTTTCACTGCACCATGCTGGGACTGGAGTGGAGGAGGGAGGGTTGAGTCCTACAATACTGATGGAGTGAGAGTTGTTTTTGAATGCTCAGATCTGTTGGGTGGGGTTGGACACTGGACCTATATGAGGGTGGTTCTAATATTTTTTTCAATGAAAAGAACTTTGCAAATGGAAGTTGAGGTGAAGTTGGGAAACTGCAGCATGCAATGTGTAGGGCTAAGTTAACTAATTTACACTAGCTTCACTGACAATGTTTTACTTTGCTTTAACTTTGGGCAAGAGATGCAGTAATAAAATATTCCTCTGATAAAGTTGGTGCAAAATTGGAAACTTTGCACTATGTAAGCTCAGACAGAAGAACACATTGCAAAATCAGTGGGTAGAGGGGACAAAACCTTTTACAGGTACATAAGTGAAAAAAGAAAGACAAAGGGAGGGATAGTGAGACTGAAGGGGGAGGATGGGGGCCACGTGGAGGATGACAACAGTAAAGCTGACATATTGAACAGGTATTTCTGCTCAGTCTTTACTGAGGAAGAGGAGGGTAATGGGTCTGAAGGGAGTACAAGGGGTGAGAATGGTGCAGAAATGGACACAAGTCCCTTTACACGAGAAAGGGTCCTGAAGGAACTGGAAGTAATATGAGTTGATAAAGCAATGGGGCCAGATGGGGTGCACCCAGGGTCCTTAAAGAACTAAGAGAGGTGGTGGCTGAACCTCTGACTATTCTGTTTAGCCGATCACTGGAAACAGGGAGGTACCCAAAGACTGGAGGACAGCAGATGTAGTCCCCTTATACAAAAGTGGGAACAAAGAGGAAGCAGGGAACTACAGACCAGTCAGCCTCACCTCGGTAGTGGGGAAGATCATGTAAGCACTACTGAAGAAGAGATTGGTGGAACATCTGGTTGTCAATGGACTACAGGACCCAAGGCAGCATGGTTTCACCAGCGGGAGGTCATGTCAGATCAACCTCGTTGAATTTTTTGACTGTGTGACTAGGGAGGTGGATCAGGGGAGGGCAGTGGACATGGCCTATCTGGACTTCAGCAAGGCCTTTGACACTGTGCCACATAGAAGACTATTACACAAACTGGGGAATAAGGGTGTGGGCAGGACAGTAGTGTGGTGGGTAGGTAACTGGCTGGGTGGCATGACACAGCGGGTGGTGGTAAATGTCTGACACTCCACAGAGGGAAGAGTGACCAGTGGGGTACCACAGGGATCAGTGCTGGGACCGGTCCTATTCAACATCTTCATCATTGACATTGCACAGGACCTGGAAGGCAGAATTTCACTGTTTGCTGATGACACAAAGCTCTGTAACAGAGTAGACACACCAGATGGTGTAGACAGAATGAGAAGGGACCTGCAGAAACTTGAAGAATGGTCAGGGGGTTGGCAGTTGAAATTCAATGCAAGGAAGTGCAAGATAATGCATATAGGGCACAAAAACCCTGGCACAATATATCAGTTGGGGGGTGAGGATATAGCATGCACCAAGCAGGAAAGGGATCTTGGGGTTATCATCTCTGTTGACCTCAAGGTAGGGAAACAGTGTGACAAGGCAGCAGGTGAAGCAAACAGGATGCTGGGATGTATAGGCAGGGGCATCACCAGCAGGAAAAGGGAGGTCATAATTCCGCTATACAAGACACCAGTGAGGCCCCACCTGGAGTACAGTGTACAGTTCTGGAGACCATACCTACGTAAGGACATAGACAGGGTAGAGAAGGTTCAGAGGAGGGCAACAATGATGGTGCATGGATTGCATCACAAGTCCTATGAAGACAGGTTGAAGGAACTGAACATGTACTCCTGGAGGAGAGGAGGGAGAGAGGGGATATGATAGAGATATACAAGTATCTTACAGGGAGGAACAGGGTGCAGGAATACACTATTTTTAAGCGAAAAATATGTTCCAGGACTAGAGGGCGTGGGATGAAGTTGGAGGGAGGACGATTCAGAGGAAACACGAGGAAGAATTTCTTCACAGAACCTGGTGGTGGACAAGTGGAACACCCTGCCAGAGGAAGTGGTGGGGGCTGAAACAATCACGGGATTTAAGAATGCATGGGATAGACATAAAGGAATTCTGGAGGTCAGGGGTAAGGAGCAACAGACTTCTAGGAAAACATAAACTGAACTTACAAGCTCAAATGGGCAGACTGGGTGGGCCATAGGCCCTTATCTGCCGACACTGTCTATGTATCTATGTATCTATGTATAGCTGGTTAAATCATTCCCAATTTCACCCAGTTCCATGTGTCTAAGTTTATTTTTTTAAAAGACTTTAACCACACAACCCAAAAGGCAATGTTGCCCACCAGCATCCCTCCACACTGACTACCCATGAAAATGCCCCATACCCTCACCCTCATAGCATCTAACCACCCTCTTTCTCCCTAGTAGCAAGTAAATTACTTGTAATGAAAAAAGTTTATATCCCATTCCTGATCAATCTCAATTTTTCATCCCATCCCCGCTACCAACTGTCTCGCTATATCACTGATGCTGGGAGGGTGTTGCTTATTTATAGGGCACATAGATAAGCAGCATGCTCCCAGTGTCAGTCAGACTGTGGGTGGCCAAGGTGGACTGTGTGGATGAAAGTGTCACTGCGGCACCAACAGGAGGACAATTGGGACCAGGAGGTAGATGTCACTATTCACCAAAGATGGAGGGCTGGGAAGCTCTGTGTTAACTGCCTGGAATGGGGCTGGGCCTGAATGTTTGTGGGATGAATTGTTACCTACAGCCGGGGTGGCAGTAGCAGTCCGGCGACTGCTGTTGGGGGAGCTTGTGACATTGGGGCAGAGGATCAGGTGGGGGCAGGACCACTAGATGCCAGGGAACAGTTTTTGTGGAACTGTGGATCAGCCATGGGTGTGGGAGGGGGGATGAACCACTTTACGCCAGGGATAACCTTACTATATAAGATGCTGGGTATCAGGTGGGGGGAGGGACCACTGGACACCTGGGAAGACCTATACATATACATATACTGGGATGGGAGTTGGGTAGGGAGAGGGATTGCTAGCCAGCAGGGAAGTAGGGTTTTACAGTCGGGCATGTGTGAGTGTGAAGGAAGGGATCACTAATTACCATGGATGTATGATTCTACAGTCGGGCATGTGTTCAGTTGGGGGGAAGGACTGCTAGCCACCAGGGAAGTATGATTTTATAGCTGGGCATGTGTGCAGGTGGGGGGGAAGGCAGGTTAACCATCAGGGATATGTTTATACATTCATTGGAAGGGCATCAGATGGGGGGAAGGACCCGTAGCCACCAGGGGGTATAATTCTACAGTTGGGCATGTGTGCGGTTGGGGGGATAGACCCCTAGGCACCAGGGACATATGATTTTACAATCTGGCATGTGTGTGGGTGGGGGGAGGGACTGCTAGCCACCAGGGACTGCTTCAACAGTATCAGGATGGGCTTTGGGTGATGGGAGAGACCACTAGACCCCAGGGCCACATTGCTGGGGTGGGGGGACTGTCGGCGTACCTCCACCAACTGCTAGGGTTACACAGAGTTAAGAGGAGGTTTCCTCAGTGGTATTTGTTCCATGAAAGGGGACGCCACAAAATGCCCTTGTGTGGAGCAAATGCTTTGTGAATGGGAAAGGACCAATATGCAGGTCCCCTCCCCATTATTTGGACTGCAGCCCCCTCCACTCTTTGCCCAGTCACAAACCTGGTTTGAAAGCACAAACTGGGCTTTTGTGAATACCAAATCTGTGCAAAACCCGGTTTGCTCGAGCAAAACTGCATGTTGCACTGGGACAACGTTTTGTGAATCTAGCCCCATTACACTTTCTTATGTACATGGAACATTATCTCGTGTCATAATTTTTTTTTTCATAAAACCGCAGCGAAAAAAGGAAGAACTTGATTGGCTGAACCACATAATTGATATGACCATGAGGTAGGATTTGTCTTATTGCATAGCTGTCTTTCAGTTAAATTTATAAAAAATCACTTTCAGACTTTTTTCTGTCAAAAGGAGCCATTTTCTAAGTGCAATAACTCACATCACACTGTGCCTGTCGTGAATGTTATGGAAATACAGTTCTTCACAAACTGCCATATTGTTTGAAATGAACCTAGCACAAGTTTGCACAGGAAAATAATCTCTACTGCTCTGTCAGTTTTTGCAGTTTTATGCATTGTACTGCAGTTTTTTGTGGATACTGCTCTGAAAAATATTCTGCCAAATAAATGTTTTTACAAAACTATTTTATTCAGAACATTGTAATTCAAAAACAACTAAACAGATTGAATTCATTGGGGGGGGGCATTTTTGCACCAACACTAAACCTTGAAAGTGTCAGCATGAACCATCCACTAATATCTGGATTAAAGTTACCAAAAGTCAAAGGCCCAGATATTCAAACTGCTCCAGGCTGTGGCGCAAGCTTGGGCGCAGCTCAACTTGGCTGCACAGGGGTGTAGACTAAGCGATATTCAAAGGAGCTGCGTCATGGCTCAGCAGCTTTGAATATCGCACCCTGGCCACCTCCACTGTGCATGGCACAGTGGCACTGTGCCAGCGCAAGTGGCCACAGTGGAGCATGGAGATGCACTAGCGCAAGTTCCATTGCGTCATGCACAGCACCCACGATATTCAAAAGTTGACCTGCAAATGGGGCCATAATTTATGCAAGGTGCACATGGGGCCATTTGCATGTCATTATGGCCCCATTTACGTGCAGATGCACCAATCACCAATGACTTGCGCCTGGCGCCCTGCCAGGCAGCAGCCGTTGGGGAACGAAGCCCCCTGCAGCCCAATCACGGGCATCTGTGTAAAAATAGAAAACCGTCCTATATCCTCTGGTGGTCCAGTGATCGTATGCTCGACGCAGGCATCTGTTTTAATAAAAATCGCTCAATCTCTTGGTGGTCCAGTGGACATCCTTCCAATCCGCAGTACTCGTACTAATAGCTCCCTGTCCAATATCCTGGTGGTCTAGTGGTACCCACCCTCCCACCCACCCACTGAGCCCCACCACCCCGCTCCCCCGGTCAGCAGGCAGGCAGCAGCACCCCACCCACCTGCCGCCTCACCACTCACCACCCACCTACTGAAAGCTCTATAGGGCTGCACACCCATTAGTTCACAGTGTGAGCCAATGGGTGTGCAGCCCATACCATACTACACATTCCAGATATGTGAATGAATCACATATCTGGAATGAGTAGTACGGTATGGGCTGCACGCCCATTGGCTCACGCTCTGAACCAATAGGCATGCAGCTCTACCGAGCTGTCAGTCGGCGGGCGGCCGGGCGACAGGGCGGCAGGCAGGTGGGGTGCTGCCACCCGCCGGCTGACCAGGAGGGAGTGGGGTGGTGGGGCTCAGTGGGATGGTGGAGAGGGGGGGAACCACTAGACCACCAGGGATATTGAATGGGGGGGTTTATATTACTACAGATGCCTGCGACTGGGCAGAGTGCAGTCCACTGGACCACCAGGGATATTGGACAGGGGTTTTCTTTTATGAAAACAGATGCCCTCAATCGGGCAGAAAGCGGTCCACTGGATCACCAGGGATATTGGAAGGGGGGTTTTCTTTTATGAAAACAGATGCTCGCGATCGGGCAGAAAGCGGTTCCACTGGACCACCAGGGTTATTGGACGACGTCTTATTTTGCAAATGCCCATGATCGGGCATGGGGGGGGCGTCGCCAGGTGCAGCCAGAACTCAGTTGGCCACCCACAGGTGGCAGCTGCCATGTTGCATCCTGCAATGCAGCAGCTCACCTGTGGGGTGGCCAACAGTTGTTCCTTTTTTTTTGGCTTAACTTTGTGCTGGCATGGTTAGGGGTTGTGCATGCAAGGCTCTGCACATCCCGGGCTGAATATCCGGCTGTGCAGGTTATGCATGAGCATGCCCCCCCCCCCCATCTGTGCCTGCATACATTACTGATGCGCTCCAGAGCATAGGATTGTGCACGCACTTTTCCCTTTGAATATCGCCTGGGGTGCATCAGTGGTTGGCGCCAGGCAACACTGTTGCACTAAGGCGCAACCCTTTTGAATATCTGGGCCCATGTGTTACATAAAAGTTACCAGTGACTCTAACAAAAGTGATGTAATAAATATGCTGAACTGTGTCTGAATAGGACTGTAATCCCATCCCTGCCATTTGTTGGGTTTCTCTTATTGGGTACAGTGGGGAACAGTTGTATGTTGGTAGGAGGTACATTCAGGAGGGCTACCAGGAAGTACTACTTCATGGAAAGGGATGAGGAGGAGGAGAGGTGGAACAGATTGCCAGAAGCCAGAAGCTGTGTTTAATGTTAAAAGCATTGAAAGCTTCATGAGAGCGTGAGGCCACTGATTTATTGTGATTAAAGTAATGAGATTCCATTTTCAAGACTTGAAATTTGGGGACTTGCACCAGTGATTCTAAATCTAATTTCCAGATTTTACTTATTCTACAGTCATTCTTTTAGAATGTGCATAAATAATCAGAATAAAAGAAGGCTTTGTAAAGAGTGTTAAATGAAGAAAATTGAAAATAGTTCGGGAAGAAATTATAAGATGAACACAAGTTCTGTAGATTTACTGATCTGGTACAAATTGCCAAATTCCATGAAATTCTGTGTTTTTACTGTTTTGCAGGCAGTCCAAATTCTGGAATTTTACTAGGTTTTCTGCTAAAAACTGAAATCCAGTGGCCTTGGACATAAGCACTGGGGGGAGATTACAGAATCAGAGGTGGGAGGGATGGTCTTGGACCATAAGAGATGAGTATCTCCACACTGAGCAGACCCAATGGACTGCAGGGCCTTATTCTGCTGACAGATTTCTGTTTCTGTGACATGCAGTAGACCAGCTTGCCAGGATTACAGACTGGATTAAAAATTATTTTGTCGTTTAAAGTGCACCAGTGCTGATCAACCACCTGCAACATGACCAGCAGGCCTACACTGATTCCACATCTAGGTACCCAGAATTTACCAGGCGCCACTGAGACTGCCTGGAGTCATTGGCACCAGTGAGAAGCAGGGCTGTGACTAAACAGTTCAATCTAGCAGTGTCTTGGTGTGCGCAGGCATTAGTTAAACAATGGTATATTCATCATTCTTTCCCTTGTTTGGGTAACACTTGTCAGTAAGTGGTGTTACTTCCCCTGCTTTACTAAATGATTTCTATATGAACTAATATTAAGAACTAGTTGTGTCCTTATGTATTCCTGACTTACAGTTTCTATTAGGAACAACGTAAGTTCTGTTTTCATAAAGTGTGGTTCTTTTAGGCCTCTCATTTTCCTAATGATTAAGGTCTTAATTATCTAAATGCAATAGTAATTCCAAAGTGATACAATATAGAGAATTGTGTATGGTCACTCATACACAACTAGTCTGTGAATGACTCAAGAGGTTGCTGTGGCAAACAGATCTTGAGAGCCCAGCTCAAGAGGTATACTGGTTGCCACAGCAACCTTGAGAGTCAGACATAGGCCTGTCTGTGTGTGGGTGACCGTACACAACCTTTTATAGTGTATGGTCCATTAAAACAAGCCTAACTATGTTTAGGAGGTGTCACCCCCTCCCCCGGCTTAGATCCAGCTCTTATCTTTACCATTATTTTTGCCACTCACACTATGTACTCCGGTCACTCACACCCACAGCCACTCTGCCTCCAAGTATCAGCTCTCACCGCATTAGCTCAACTGTTGGGTCACATGATTGGGGAAACACGTGACATTCAAGATCACCAGTATTAAACATTAGTTTTAAAGTGGCTTTCGTGATCACTGATGCTCTTTTGTTTGTCTTGGCATTGGCAATCAGAGCTGCAGGTTGAATAAAACAAGTGTGCACTGAAGTTCGAAGTTGTTGTGCTGCAGTAGCTACATTTCCAGTGCAGCACAACAATATGACATAGCTACTGAAGAATAAAAAGTCCATTCCAGAGAAGGATTTCAATCCACAATCAGGTTCCACAATACACTATAGAAGTAATAAACATGCATTATTCCTAAAAGCAAGTCTGGAATGCATGAGGACGAAACCAGGTCTTTTTTTTTTTTTTGCTCCCTCTCCCTGCTTGGCTGAACACCATCTCTAGCATCCTCCCCAGCCCTGTACCTGCATCTCTGGGACTTACTCTTACCTGCCTGGTACAGTGCCCCTCAGGTTACTTCTTGTGGTGGAGCTCTCTGAGATTCCTAAAGCTTTGGGGAGATTTTTCAGCTCAGGTGCATTTGGCATGGAAGCCTAGTGGGCAGTGCAGAGCCTGCGAGAGGACACCATATTATACTGCCTCAGCCAGCAGTCTTTTTCTACTATTTTGAGTTCCTTTCACCACCTAAGAGCTTTGGGAGCATGAGCTGAAGTGACCTAAGCAGCAGCCAGAGTAACCTGAGCAGCAGCAAGAAACAGTCTGTTTACCCTTCAGTGCTCCACGTCCACCATCACCTGTGGTCACCTAGGTGGCAGTAGTACAGCAAAGCACGAGTCCCTCACTCCCCAGAAGAGGAGAGCATCCTCTACAATGCTCAATTGTCCTCTCTCAGCCATACTCCAATAACCCAAGATCGCTATCAATCGTGGGTCACTGGCATCACAAGTGGTAGTGCTACCACTGAGCTGACAAGCTGTCTTAATCTTAACTGGTATGGTAATCATATAATAATTCCAGTGGTATTACAATGGACACAACACCACGTAATACAGAGCATTACCATTATTAATATTCTACTTTAACTTTTATTTTCCCACCCCAGATCCCAGTTCTATTTCCCCAATAAATTCTATTTTATGTTTGAACTTTCTGTTTGAGCATGTATTATTTGTAGCACCTTTAAGTTGTTTGACTGGGGATTGTCACAGTACTGTGTGGAAATTTGGGTTATATATCAGCAGGGATGCAACGCTGGCATTACTTTCTGTGGGTAGTACTGCCTATTTATTTAAAAGTTGATGACTGGGAAATGCACCATGAGCATAAGCTCATTTCCAGGTGTGACCTGGGGGGAGGAGGGTACAAAGAACTAAAACACAGCATCAAAATAACAGGAATGAGACATGGTGAGAGACTGTGCAGAAGCAATAACAGTGAACGCAATTTACAAATGAGGAGTAGCAGATAAATACAGGGCAAATATATAAAGAACAGTATATATAAGGCTATGTACAGCAATATTACAGTGGATATGAGCAGTTGGAAGTAATGAGAGGGCAGGGAGGATTCTAGGAGAATGGTACCTATCCTACTTATTTTTCCATTGGTGGAGGTACCATGCATACATAAAGGTGAACTGTGTTGAGCCTGTAAGTCATTTTTTTCCCATAGATACTGTTTTGTTAAAAAAAGTTTTCATTATTTTATTGTTACAGTGTCTAGTACCCTCAAACAGGCAACCCATGCTGACAGGTAACAAACACGTGAAACAAATACATGTACTGAATTAAGAAAAATATCACCTGCAGAAATAGAGAAGTGATGCTACCACTATATAGGTCACTTGTTAGACCACAAAATGAGAATTGTCTTCTGGTTTGGTCACCTTATTTAAGTGGGGAAATCAAAAGAATTGTGGTAATACAGCATATATATACCAAGTGAATTAGGGATAATCAAGGTCTAGCTTATGAGTGGAGGCTACACAAATTCAATTATTTAAGTTAGAGTACAGAAGGATGAGAGGAGATCTCAATACAGTATACAAGGCACTGAATGAGTTAGAACTCACACCAGAAATGGGCTTGTTCTTTAAGAATACCACACTAGCTATGATAACACAAAATCACCAATTGAAAGGTGATACATGCAGGACACTGAAGAGAGGTTTTTGTTACCTGTCCCCAGTTGTGGTGGCTAGTAAGACACAACAGTCATTCAAGAAGTTTTTGTCACCTATATGGGCAGTGCTGGTGTAGTATCACAGGTTTCAACTGTTGAAAAGTGGCAGACAGTCTTGATGGGTTTTGACCTCCTATTGTCTGAAATTTCCTGTTACTATGTTCATTTTCACTGACCTATTAAATTAAGTGGGGGGTCTCAGAATTAAACAGTCATGATAAGAACATTTTGAACTACAGGATATGATGCAGCTTTATGCCCCTTTAAGCTAAAGAGCTGTATACTAGAACATGGATCTACTGTACTGTGACAGGAACATAATTACATACTAAACTACATCACACAGTTCTAAAATGTTCCTTGAACTTGTAAGTACAGTAAATCAAAAACACCCAATTAATTTACTAACTGGAGAGTAAAAATGGAACAATTTCAGACAGTGAACCAGCATTTAAAAAATGCTGACACAGAAAATACTTGCTTGCGGGCTAATACAATTCTTCTTTGACAGCCTCTTAACCGAGTAACAGATCCCTACAGGAGTTGTAATGACATGAGCCCTTAACCTTATTTAAATACTTAAGGCAGGAGTTTGTGTGGCACGCCATTGTCTATGGTGCTGCATTACAGCAATGCATAATTACAGTTCAAAATGTTTCTTAGATACTAGAAAAATCACTTCAGGAAGTTTCACTTCGATTGTAGACAAAGAAGTGCTGAAGTTTTAATTTGCTGGTGAAGTTGCCGTGAAGTGGACGGAATTCATATACGTGGAGTTTTGCAAAGTTTTGCCTACCCTCAGCAACTTCTACTTCACTGGAAATCATGAAGTTTTCCATGTGAACAGCAGAATTCTGCTCATGAAGTATGGAATTTCACCTGCAAGCAGTGGAATTGTGCCCATGAATGGCAAAATTTGGCCATTTGTGGTCAAAATTCTGTCATTTGTGGGTAAAATTCCATGCTTTTCAGGCAGAATTCCGCTATTCGTGGGAAAATTCCTCAATTCAGAGAACAATTAACACTTAGTGAATTGCACTAAATTCATGTATTAATTCGAAGAGTGAATTTAGCCAACTTAGCCCATATCTAGTTGTAGACAGCAAAATGGTTCAGTACACTAGCAGTTTATCTTTAAATACAAATGTCATGCTCTTATAATTAAATACATTTTGTATAATACTCTAACTATATGTCGTTACACTGTATGTATTTTTTCTCCTAAATTGTTAAATATACAAGCCTGTGCTCATTTCTGTACTGTCTTTGCTTGTCAAATTGTACGTGGGCCTCGACCCCCAGGTCACATCTGGAATCGAGCATATTTGCTCAGTATGTTTTCCTGGTAAAACTCGTAAATAAATAAATAAATAGCATTTGTATAGGTCTGGATTCAGTGCTTAGAATGATTATTTTTTCTTCATCAGTCTGATCTTTTTTATACCTGTCCATTTGCTGTGGAATGAAATTGAGATATAAAGGAATTACATCATTTAAATTAAATGTATTTTCTCCCCAGAAACCCGGGGCCGTATACATAGTCTCAATTTGACAGTGCAAATTGGTCTTAACAAACACTTTGGGCCAAAGTTTATACTTGCTCCCCTCTGTGTTATACACAAAGGGATTACAAGCCTTTACCTGTGGAAAAGGATCCTTCTGCAATGCAAAAGAAACTATATGCAATGCAGATACCTTCCAGACCCAAAACAGTCAGTCATACACCAGAGCCCATCCAACCCCTGTAGAACAGTAGAAAGCAATTCTCATTCTGCTCTGAGGAAACTTTGCAAAAAATGGTAGAGATTTCAGCTTCTATTTATTTTTTTGAACTGTGTCTACCTGTATTGATGTTGGAGAAAAGTAAAGAATGGTTCAATACATCTTCAGAACAGTGTTCATCTCCTTGGAGCCATCTATTGGAGAAGCACTTTCAACTCATTTCTGCCAGTCACAGTGCTCTGGAGAGGCCTGGAATTAGTCTTAGAACCCCAGCCTAGGAGGAAACTGCTCCTACCTCACACAGTTCTCTCTTAAACAATACTGGAAAAGTCATTGATACCTAGAAAAGTACAAGAAGTATAAGCAGCACTAATAATACTTCAAACGGAACACCTGTTGAGCACAAAATAACCTCCAGCTTGCAGACAGCAAAATTACATGAAAAACAAGGTGCTGTATCTGAATTAAAGTGGAAACCTAAGTCTGTCAGTACACTGGACAGTAGCACTGTTGCTAAGCACCTTCACAAATGCCTCACACTAAAGCTCACACTATGGAATCAATTGGCAATGTCATTGATAAAATATTGGAATGCATACAATGTGGGGACAGAAAGTTTGAGGCTCTCAATGCAAACGTTGATCATATCCAGAAGGTGGCAAACAAAGAGAGCATTTTATGTATATAAAAACAGAAACTGAAAAAGACAAATGTGATTACCCTAATTTCTGAAGAAAGTAATTCTGTTGAGCTATCTGGTTTAGGCCCGGCAAAGAACAATTACAAATAAATCAGAAAATGTAATTACTCAAGATCCAGGTCAGATATAAGAATCTCAGAACTGTTGGCTTGCAAATTAAAATAGATGCTGATTTTGAATCAGAGAGCTTGTCAAGGATTTAATCATCTCTGTATATGACCTCCCTCCTGACAACTTACCTTTCCTGGTGAAAGCCATTAGAGCTAAAACAAAGACCCTAAGCAATATGACAGAATGACACAAGATAAAACAGATCCAGAATCAAAAGTAATGATTTTTATCTCCCTTGAGTCTGAATCCAGCCAGGACCTGATATTAAAACTTTCCGGGATTAAAGGTATTTCAATATATAGCTGTTATAGATTCAGTGTCTTCCCTGACTTTCATTTGTCACCCTGCAATGCCACAAGAAATTGTTATCCTATCAACAAGATGTCTTCAAGACAACTGCCCAATTCCAACAACTGGCACCAATGAAAGTTTGAATTCATCATAAAGGCAAGACCCATATTCTTTGAAACAGATCAACTAGCATCCTTTCTCCAGGCACAGTATAGGGAATCAGAAGATGAGGGAACGTCACCTACTCCCTCTGAAAAGGAGATGTAAATGACAGTACAAGCAGTTTGAGGGACTCAGACTAATAATATGATCTCCACGAAAATATACACTTCTTATATATCAGATTATTGCACAGTTAGCTCTATATTATTTTTTTCTATCAAGATTTATATAATTTATGTTGCAAAGTGGGGAGCATGAGGTAGTGAAGGTATTACTATATACAGATCTAATTAAAAAATGGTCAGATTATGAAGTTTATAAATCTTTTTAAACTCTTAACCTAGATTGGTGTTGCTCCTATTTCTAGTCTTTGCCTACCTTTGATGTTCTGCCCTTCCAGCATTGTCCCCCACTACTCTGCTTCCTTCTGCTGATGCTTGCTGATGCCTATGTTGCCAGTTACCTGTTCCACTCTTTCGCTTGTTCACTCACTCACTGGGACACGAATGACTCCAGAACTGGGTGAAGAATTCCAGAACTCCAGAACTGGGCACAGTACTCAAGGTGGGAACACACCAGTGATCTAAAGAGAGTTAGTAATACCCCCTTCCTTCTGCTGTCCAATGCCATCCTATGCACCCTAGAATCCTGTTTTCCTTACTGTGTGCCTTGTTACACTGGTTTGATTATTTTAGGGAGTCACTGATGATGACCCCTATATCTCTTTCCTCAGAGGTTGTACACAGTTTTAACCCCCCCCCATCTAGTACTCTGTCCTTAGGTTCTTGTTCCCTATGTGCATTACCTTGCACTTTTTAGCACTGAATTCAACTTCCAAATCTTTGACCACCTCTTGTGCTTTTACAAGCCACTCTGTGTCTCCTTAACCCTCTTCTCACTGTCTACCCTTTCAAAGAGCTTAGAATTGTCTGCAAAGAGATACATATGCCCTGAATTCCTTTTCCCATGTCACCAATGAACATACTGAAAATGACTGGATCTAGGAGTGAGCATTGTGACACCCCATTGGTGACCTCCCTCACTTCTGGTTTGATTCCATTAATCATAACCATCTGCTGTCTCCCTTTGAATCAGTTTCTTCTCCATCTAACTGTGTCTTTTGCTGTACCTAGACTCCTCTGGCTTCTTCAGCAACCTGCTATGAGGTAAGCCCTTGCTCATATCAAACTAGAGTAAATCCACAGAATGGCCCTTGTCCATTACCCACGTTACTCAGTCAAAGAATACTATCAAGTTGGTCTGACAAGGCCTTCCTGCTATGAACCTATGCTGTTTAATATCTTAAAGTTAATTGTTCCCCAGGTAGTTTACGTGATCTTCATTGACTAGTAACTCCATCAGTTTACCCACAATAGAGGTAAGACTGACAGGTCTATTGTTACTGTTCAGAAAAGGGGGGACTTCACTTAATGAGACATGGTCAGCCCCAGAGGAGAACAAGAAGCACAACAACAAGGAAAAATAATACAGTCTTTCTTTATTCACAAACTCAAATGAAGTGCATGGTGCTGAAAGAGCAAGATACAACAGCTCACCACATGTCAGGAGGCTATAAGAGGCTGCAAAGTAACAGCTACATGAAGTTCTCCACTCAATTCCTTGTGTATAGAGTCATAACAAATACAGTCCTCTTCTAGAAACATAGAAATTGTTAGCAGATAAGGACTGCCAGGCCCATCCAGTCTGCCTGTAAGCCCTATACATTGTATCTGGCCACTGACCCAGTGTGATCAATGGCTTTTCATCTCTTCCTCCCTTCTCAACATTTCTACTTATTGAGCAAGCTAAATCCAAGATCACCAAACACATAAAAACTCAGATCTGCCATATTGTTACATTTTGTAACACCAAGATTTTACACAAAGTCCAGGGAGCACACTCTTGCAGTAACTGTTCCATGCACATAGGAGACCATTAAGAAAACATTACAGATGACTACCATTATACCAATCACCCAGTTTAAGGCATGTTTAAATAGATTGTTGCACTACTGATGTGACTGCTACAGTTGCTCTCTCACCTTCTTTGTGCATGTACTATAACTGATATTTCACCATGTGCAATTATTTGACACAACTGCATGTATTACTTAATGCTCCACACTGTTGATGTCTTTTCAATGTCAACAAGACATCATCAATAGAGCATGACTCCCAAGTGTAATGAGTGCTTATATAGCGATGACTTAAAGAGACAATGCATAGCACAAGTTATGTATAAAGGGAGATTGTGCAGTACAAAAGGAGGTGAAATAGAGAATAAAAGCATACAAGAACAGCAAAAACGTATATACAAAAAAGGGATCAGGGAAAGGAGGATAAGGAGAAAGGCAGGAAAAAAAACAGTAGAAAAAAGGTCAAAAAGGCATCAGCAAGATAATTATAACAAAAATCAATAAAGAGGTGCAACAGCAGCAGAAAAATGCATAAGAGAAAATAAAGAATCATAATCACAAGTGAGCATAAATGGGTACACTTTCAATCAATCCAAGGGGTGCAATTATATTTAAAGCTGAAATTCAAAAGGCCTCCCTGTGGTGAAGTGTTTGCATGAGATCTCCATCTTGAGTGCCGCAGTCCACTTTTTTGATATCTACAAATCTCAGTGTGGCAACCGATCTACGGCCAACTTCCAGGTAATGTTTTGCCATAGCATATTCTTGATTTCAAATTTAGAGGTTTTATGTTCACTCAGCCAAGTTTTGAGAGCTCATTTTGTGTGGCCCACATAACTCATTCCACAGGGATATTTTAGCAAATAAATCACACCAGTTGTACTGTAGTGAATAAACTGTTTAATTTTCCCAGATCTAGAGTGATTAAATGTCTTTGTATTGCTTGTGTTTGCACAATGGATATAATGTCCATATTTAAAATTCCCAGTGTTTTTTTTGGGAGCCAGGACATTCTTGATTCTATGGGGTTTAAAGTGGCATGAACTGGTTCCTCTCTTATAAGAGATCTGTGGTTTCTGTGCAGAGATCCTGTCAAATTTATGATCAGTTTTCAGAATGTTTAGAGATGACTGCCTATTTTTGGTGCAAAATTCAGTTGGTTTTCTGATGATCGTCTTGACATCCTGCTAGGAGTAGGTCCTTGTTGATCTGCCATGCATTTCTATAGGCCTCCTCTATATCACATATATGGGATATCCTCTTGCAGAGAAATGGTCCACCATCTCTCCACTTGCTCATACAAAGTCCAAATATTCAGAGCAGGTTCATGTAACAGGCTGAATTCTAAAAGCCTCCCCAACTGACATAAGGGGTTTGCACCAGAAGAAATGGTGAGGGGTGAGGTTTTCACCAAAAGATGAGCTTACAGCAATTCTCAAAAGCAGCCAGCACCAAATGCAGGCTGGATACACCAAAGGGGGCTTATGCCATCCTCATGGCACAAAATGGGCATGGTATGGCACTAGGGGTTTGCAGCAGGTGCAAGCTGCCATATCTCCTAAATCAGGATTCTATCAACCATCCCAGAGGGCACACTTCTATGTACCATTACACCAGGCAGGGCTGTTCTAGGGGTACTTAGAACTGTGTCTTCTGGTAGGATGTAGAGAACTTGTGTCACCCCTGTACCCTCCCTCAGCAGGAGGGAATATGTGCCACAGTCCCCCCTTCCTAACCCTGATCTGTTGTGGAATAAAACAGTTCCCTAGTGGCTAGCAGTCCCCCACCTGCAATCACCAATGACCTCTGTATGTTTAAACAACAGATCTCCCTGGTGTCCCCACTCCCAATCCCCATAAATAGTAAAATGTGCACCCCCTGGTGTCTAGCGGTCACTCTCCCTATCAATGATCGCAGGTAGCTTTTAAAATATAAATCATTCCCTATTGGCTAGCAGTCCCCCTCAACATCCCCAAGCACCCAACCAACAATACCCAACAGTGCCTGCTGTCTAGGGACCCCCTACCCCCCAACCTGGCAGATAGTGCCCCACCAGCCCACTTCCCCCAACCCATCCCATCCTGGCACCAGCCTAATGCTCACCCAATTCCATCTGTAAATAAGGCCAGATGTGTGGACTTTATTACAATAGAGTGTGTGTTAGGCTTAAGAAGCACAAGGCACACCCCACACCTGCTCTTTTGCCAGGTTTGGGAGGGTGGTGTGTTAGGGAAACCCTAACACCTCATTTCTAAACTTTTGTTGCTTTGACCCTAACTGGAGCATTAACAAAGTGTTTTGCAACTTATTTCCTTACTTTTTGACCTAATATAATAGTATCCTTATTTTACTGTGGGAGCTCAGGGTAGACCCTGCGCTCCCATTCTTCCATAGATTAGTGTATGCACATAGCTGTGGAAGCATAGGGCCCTCTGGGTGCTTCCATTTATAGGACAACAGTGACCAAGTTGTTAGCATAGCCATCTTATTACTCCACTTCATGTACCCAGTACAGAACATTTTCAAATCACTGCCAAAACTTAATTCTGTGCAACTGCAATGCTATTCCATGCTACAGATGCGACAACACAATTTTGACAGGATTTGTAAAATGACAGCTGTGACATACATAAGGTGGGGTAATAAGAAAACTATGTTTAAAATCTGTGGTAAAAATATTTTAACGTTTCCAAAGTTACCAGTGAGCATAGCAAAATTGCAATGAATGTTTATAACTTTGGCATTTTTTTCATATTTTGACCCCAGATTTTCAACATAGTCTTCTTATGACCCCTCCTCATAAACCCCATAGGTGAAAATTATTAAATCCATGACAAAATTCTGCTCCACATCACAGGTGCAAAAACTCATTTCAGACAGAATATGAAAAATGACATATGTACTGTTCATAAGGTGGTGTGAAAAAATGGCTATGCTGAAAATTTGGACTCAAAATATTGAAAATTACTAAAGTTAGGCATGTGCATAGAAATATTTCAATGAACATATATAACTTGGCCATTTTTAGGAATTTATTCACCAAAGTTTCAACATGGCCTTTTGGGGACCCCACCTCATGAACACTGGCAGTGAAATGTTGTTATTCAGTTCAAAAAAGGTGATTTTGTGCAGCGACCACACAATCCCCTTCCAGGCCTGATTAACAAAATGTCAGTTGCAATATTCATGAGGAGTCCCCAAAAAGGTAATGATGAAAATTTGTGAATAAATTCCCCAAAATGGTAAAGTAATAAACATGAGTTCAAAATGCCATTGAAATACATTATATGACACTTACCTTCATTCCTCAGTTTGCAGTTAGGGATTGAAGAGTGCAGACATGTCCCAGTCGACAGAATATGACTGCATTCAACCTCTGGTGGTAAGTATAGGGTAAGGGTGTGTGTGGGGTGATGGGTACTCATTTGGAGGATTGGGATGGGGAGATGGATGGTGGGGATGACGAGGGACTTTCTTTTTTTCAGGTAAAAAAAGACATTGGGATGCTTTTTTCTCTTCAGGGAAGGAATTTAACAATTAAAATATATTGGGACACTGTGAGTTGGTTCCCCAGTGTGCACACTGTGGGGGGGGGAGTCTTCTAAATGCCAACATGAGGATTGGGTCCCCAGATGTTGGCAAGTAAGATTAACACAATGGGCTTGGGGGCGCATCTGACACCAGGAGTAGACTATACAAAAAACAAAACAAATAAATATAGAGATCAGAGGGTGGGGGGTGCCACTAGACACCAGGAAAAGATATGGGATGGAGGATACAACTATACACATAGGATATGTGACACAGATCGGTGGGTGGGGGATGCCAGTAGAAACCACGGAAAAGGGTAGCTCTTTCCTCTCACTTCAGTCAGCAGCAGAATTTCAGCTGCAGCTGCAGAAGTCAAGAAATTCATACTGTTCTCATACAGAGAACAGGGTGGAAGGCTCCTCTCAATAAGCTGGGCACCCAGCATTTCAGATATCCATAAAAAGTATTTCTGGAGCTAACTGTGAAAAACAAACTCCAAAAACTAACTAAACAGGTCACGTTTAGCTAGGTTCTGTTGTTTGTTTTGTAAAATGAGAACATTTTTATGTATTTTCCATGCTTTTTAGTTGGTGGGAGAAAAGCAAGATGGTGGCTAGTGAAAAAGGATTTTCCCTCACAAAAAAGGAACAAATCTTGATAAAAATGAAGCCTTTTTCATGAGATCAGATCCTTTGTTGAACTGTTTACCTCTATTGTAAAAAATGAACACCCTATAGGAAATAAAGGGAACTTAAAAAATGAATAGCTTTGCAACAGATTAATATTTTTTCACAAATCAAAAGATGGCAGTTCTGTTAACCCAGTTCTTTCCACCAGAAAAAAAAACCATGCCAACATTCCACATCGTCTGTGTGCAAAGTGATGAAGAAAAAATGCAAGAAGTGGTGACTTTTTCCTTATTACACTATCCAAATCTCAGAATCAGCACATCCAACTAGAGTGAAACTTAATGCATCAAGAGCCCTTCCCCACAAGATAGCACATACCAAATGTTGTGCAAATCTATTGAACAGTTGCAGTTATTCAAGTGCAAAATTTGAGGTTTAACATTAAACAGGCTACTCAGTCCTAACTGTTGGGGCACAGTCGTACCACTATAATATAAAAAATATATTAATTTATATTTTACTTTTATCATCCAAATGTATCAGCAAATCTGAAGCAAAAATGGCAAAAAAGGTGAGAGACTGAAAGCACCAATGACTGTTTAGGCAAAATGTGGTGGTGGGAGGGGCATAACTTCAAATTGTTGAGAATGCAGATAAAGTAGGCTGGCTGATATTCCAAAAGGACATTGCACTCTCAACTTCTATTATGGAGTAAGAGATAACAGCACATGTCACACTGAATGTGGGAGAAGAAACTTTCCCTAAACAACACTTTCACAATGGATTATAGACCAGACTGCCTCAATAACCCCCTCTGAAAGTGAGTTAGGAGACTTCTCACTAAACCAGTATACCTCAATACTCCTGCTTAATGTGAGAGAAGAGACTCCCTTAACATTACTTTCACAGTGGGCTACAGACCAGTCTGCCTCAATACTCCCTTTGAATGTGAGGTAGGATACATCTTCCTAAACATTAATTTCATGGCAGGCTACAGACCAGTCTGCCTCAATGTTCATCCACTAATAGAAATCAGCTTTGAAAGTAAAATAAAGCAGTTAGGAATATTATCACATTTGCTGTAAAGATTATTTAGTCATTTCTATTGTGTATCTAAATATTTGGAGCACTAATCCACATACTGCAACAAGGGCATCTTTTTTCTACAATTAATGTATCCAGAATAAAGCTGCTAAGATGCAGTGTCAGTTTAGTGGGGTCCTGCTTGTACTCAATTTTGCAGCTGAAAAGGATGAAGCAAAGGTAGGCTGAAAGACTTGCTTAAGGTCATGGAACTTGCATAAGAAATTAGTATTGTATTTTACATGCCTGAATCATAAAGTCACCTACCAGATAACATTTTATGGCCTAGTATACATCATAGTGGACACGTCTTGCTTGCAACCTGGGGGCATTTGCATTGAATCTTACAAGTAAGCTGCTTCCAGGAATGTATGATTGCTGCAACATCTCTGACTTTTTGAAATATTATGCAGATGCATGGATGGACTAAATGTGCTGATAGAGTCTGAGTCCTGAGATGCACCTGTGGCTGTACATGTATCTGTAAAGGAAGAGCTCATATAAAAAAGTATGTGACTCTGGTGGGTAAAACTTGCATCTACTAGCTTACAGCTCTATACTGCACCCACTAAATATAGAGAACAAGCAATCTTTTTTTTTTACATGTGACATGGGGGAGAGAGGGGAGTGGGAGGAGGAAGTAAGGTATATGAACAGCTTAAGTTAAGCAGAAATGCAATAGAGATAAAACTAGAATAACACCTATACTGTACATGGTAACGAATATGTTCAAGAGAAATACTGTGAATAAATTATAAGAACAGCCTTATGTTTCATTCTAACTGAACATAAGGAATGGGTTCTATTGCCAATCCATTTTGTAGCAAATAAATGGTAGTGCATCACATTTTCCAATAGACTGCAAGAGATAGGATGCAGCCACCCATGGGAGTGATGTGATGATTTGTGTTTTCATGGTGTCATCTAAAGAATAAATGTATAGTGAATAAGCAAATACTGTATACAGTAAATGATTCAAACCTTTTATAGGCTGTGTTCATGATTCATTTGTAGACATCAAGGGCCCAATATTCACAAATTGCCCATGGGCAAAGTTTGCACTGCCAAGAAATTAGCACTAGCCCACAACTAATTGCACACCTATTCAAAGGAATATCCCACTGGCAAATACTGCTGAATATAGTGTGTAAACAGAAGTGTGCAAAGTCAAGCCCAGAGTGCAGTGCAAAGATTTCCCAGCACTGATGACAGCTCTTAACATAGCAAAAGGGCAGTGCAAACAGTTACAACTGCCCAGTGCACACAGAGGTAGTGTTAGACGCAAGTGCACCAAGCAGCCACTGGGGTCGCAAGCACAGAAGGAGTGCAGGAAAGTAAACAGAATATGCGGGGAGCAGGCTGAAATGCAAAAATAAAAAAGAGACAAGCCATAGCATTCTCAGTACACAGGAGATGTTCAGGGGGACACATGGGGAAAAGAATGTGTCCAGCAACAGGTGAACACAACTACCAAGTGCCCAGAACACTGTACAGGTAGAAGTGCAGTCAGACACCAGCAAGACCACCAGTGAAGAAAAAGAGATGACAGTCATGGATGTACCCAATCAGGGAAGGAGAACTGAGCACTGAGTGCACCCCAGTATTCCACAGGAAAATGGCAATACAGCAAAACAACAGACCCAGGACACAGGAGTATAACATGGTGGGACATCTTTAATAAACAATATTAAAACCAACAGTGACGCAAACAAGAGCCAATATAGCTATGTACAATAATAAAAGATTTGCTCAGAAAGAGGGGGGAGTCACAGGTCAAAAAAAGGGGAACATAGGGTGGGCAAAACAAAAGGGGGTGTATGGGGAATCCTAGGGTGCAGCTGGGGTGGTGGTTGGGTGTTGCATGCCACCTCTTCCACAGTGGCAGCAATCATTCCAGAGAACTCTTTCATCACCACCGGCCACATCATCATAACCCTTTCCTGCCACATGACATGATGGAACAGGTCACCATGCCCCTCTGCCACCTCTGGCTGACAGGTCCTAGCAGCTGTCAGATGGTCATCTATGAGAAGAAAGACAGTAATGTACAGATGGTGAACAGACACTGTGGACCATCTAGGTTCAACTAGCACACAGAGATTTCTCTCCCACCACACCCCCTGCAGCACTGATACCACCATGTCACAAGACTGTAGACACACCAACACACCCAGACAGTTGGACATGGGTGTGTTGCACACATGCCCTGCAGTGGGTCAGGGTGCACAAGCCAGGATGGTGGGTGCACAAACAGAGCAAAGGCCATGGATGCAGTGCATTGGTTGAATCCTTGATTGCAGTGCCTGATGTGTAAGTGGCCACAATGTGCATCACAGGTGGAACACAGTGGCACCCTGGTTTGGCAAAGTGCACTGGTATCAGGAGGCATGGTTGTTATGGGCACCCACCCCCTGTGAAACAGACATGGAAGGACACCCATAGCCCCAAGCAGTGATGGTTCATGGGACTGGTGATGGGTTCAGCCAACCCACAGTAGCACTCCCTTGCCAGCTGGTGCAGTTCCCAGTGCTGAAGGCAGCCAAAGGAAAGCATGTACAGTGGTGTAAAATGAATCATATATAGTACATACATATGTGCAGCCAAAACAGCATAGAACAAATGCACAGTGAACATTATAAAGGAATTGAAAAATAGTACACAGGAGGAAGAACAGGTACTGCCACAACCAGAGCACACCCTCGGAAACCATCCTAGAGTGGCCATTGGTCCATGGGCAGCATACATTCCCCCCATCCACAGATGCTTCTAGGCCAACATGCAATGGTATGGCTGCTCAGGGCACTCTGGTGGTCAGTGTTGCAGCAGCATGATGCAGACATACATGAGGGACATGGATATCCAATGCACAGGAGGTCAGTCAACAAGATGCAGAAGTAAGTCAGGTGACCCACAGTCCTACGGTGAGCTCATAGTTGTGAAGGGGAGTGAAACATGCAGAGTACCTGAAGAGCACTGGCCAGGCATACATAGGCCACCAGGATGTGATGTTGCATGGCAGACAGGCCCAAAAAGGGCAACAGAACACAGGTACCCAGGATGTAGGGCAATGACCATGGAGCTGTGGTGGAGTACATCACATGTCACCAAAAGGGTGTGTGCAGCACAAGACTGCAACCCCACAGCAGGGATTCCTGAGCATTACCATAACCTCTGCAGCAGGCATAATGGGACACTGACCCTGGCCCACCACTTGACCCAACATCCAAAGCACATAAGAAGGGCATTGATCCCAACAACACAGAAAAATGACAATATACACAGTAGATGCAATGCACCAGTGAGCAATGGACTGACTGAAAACCTACCGCAAACTATGCACACAGAGCCTAACATCTCACACAGCCGTACACTTGGTCCTGTGACCAATGATATGTGGTGATGACAGAGGTACTAAACCTGTTTAGCTGAAACATAAGGAGATGTGGCAAGTGACACAGTATGGGTTGGAAGGATATGAGGTTAGTAAACCAATGAACTATGGAGAAAACAATGGTGCAGAGGTCATCTGCCACCAAACCAGATTACTCTACGCATTTTTACAGTGTTTCCCCCAGATCCAGGCATGTATGTCTAATAACCTGCACAGAGGTGACCCTTTGTCTGCCCATATAGCACAGTGGACACAGATCACCAGCACTGGACCCTACCGGAGGCCTTCCCACAGTGCACAGGTAACTACACACTATGGTAACATAGCAGGCATAGAACTTGCTCTGTGTGGGATGGGGTACACTACAGGTTGTAGAGGATGCATACACCATAGGATGCATGGCTGTGCAGGACACACGTGTCCATGCCATGTGGGACACAATAGTGTGTGTAGTAGGAGGACTATGAAACAGCAGCATACTACAATGGACATATACACAACAACAGGAGTAGTATAAGTTCATATATCTCGTCAAATGTTAAATTTCAGCCAATCAGCGTGTGCCATGTCATTTGATAGGTGGGCATGGCCTAAAATGGACCAATCAGAATCGCCCCTTGTTAAACCGGAAGTCCCTTCCTAAAATGCGCTAGCCCCGCCCACTTCTGGCGGAAGTGATGCAACCTCAAACCCATGTCCCGCCCCTTGTGCAGGAAATGACATACATTCGAACCCATGTCCCGCCCCTTTCGCAGGAAATGACCCACACTAAAACCCTGGAAGTGACATAACACCACCATTTTGTAAGCGTCTTACGCACCTCATTCTCGTACACTCCTCGAACTCTGCCACCCACCATTTTGTAAGTGTCCTGCGCCCCTCCTTCTCGTACACTCCTCGATCCCCTGCCACACCATCCTGGCTGGAACCCGAGTCCCACCATGCTAGCTTGAACTCCTGCGTCCCTCCTTTCTCCTGCACCCCCACCAGCCTGGCCTCGAACCCCTGTCCCTTCTCCTGCACCCCACCATCCTGGCTCAAACCCCTGTCCCCCTTTCTCCTGCACCCCACCATCCTGGCTCAGAACCCCTGTCCTCTTCACCACCGTGCTCCTCCCACCCCAAAAAATCAGTTAGTGTTTATGTAGTGGTATGTGCCCCCTGTAGGCCTGGTGTATAACTGCAGGGGCATGTGTGTGTTTTTTGATTAGGATATTTTCAGAAAGAAGTATCTAGGAGGGAACCTGATCATGCAGAGGTTTCACAGATCTGTGTGGAGACCCCACCCCGAGGGAAATTCATCTGCCTGTGTGAGTACCCCTTTTTCTGTTTTTGTAACAATATATAAAATTATTTAACATGCATCTGTAGGACTGTGTCAAACTTGCATCAAAGGATAGCTTTATGTATACGCATGTAACATTTATAAGCTAAAGCGGGGACCTCTGTGTAAATAAGATGGTTCAGCAGTTTTCTCTGGATAGCATTGCAAAAATCGAAAAACTAATTATTTATACTTTTATCATGAATTAAAAGAATAAAATATATCAGAAAAGGAATACACATACCTATAGTTCACCCTCAGCTCTGTGCAGTATCAAGGAGAAGGCTGAAATGAAATGTGTGTGATATTTATAATGTTTTGAAAAATGATATGTTACAAAGAAAAGACAGAATGTAAAATGACAATGTTTCTCTTTCAAAAATAATTTTAAAGCACACAGTCTTAAAATGTATCTACAGCTTTGTTTAGAGTCGTTGCAAAAAAATACACACTGTGTGTGTGTGTGTGTGTGTGTGTGTGTGTGTGTGTCCCTCATTAGACATGTAGGAAAAGCAATGTCTTTTATGGATGTTTAAAATATAGATAGTCTTTTTGGAAAAAATTAAAAAGTCATGTAGTAGGTTTGTAACCACTACCTGTATGTTTCTGTAATGTATCTGACTTGGGACCTTTGTAAAAGAGCTCAGGGGCTCAAAAGTATTAATCTTAAGCTTAACTAAATAGGAAAATAAATGATATGTTACAAAGAAAAGACAGAATGTAATGAATTACTAATTTAAAGGATGCAGCTGTTTTAAAAAAGACAAAATTTCCATTTGACTTTTAAAAACATAACTTAAGATGGCCCTCAACAACCGTTATTATAAACTGTGCCTCTTTGTGTTTTAAGATTGATAAAAAGCAGCTGTTTTAGACTGTGACCAAATGTATCTACAGCTTTGTTTAGAGTCGTTGCAAAAACATACACACTGTGTGTGTGTGTGTGTGTGTGTGTCCCTCATTAGACACGTAGGAAAAGCACTGTCTTTAATGGATGTTTAAAATATGGATGGTCTTTTTGGAAAAAATTAAAAAGTCATGTAGTAGGTTTGTAACCATTACCTGTATGTTTCTGTAATGTATCTGACTTGGGACCTTTGTAAAAGAGCTCAGGGCTCAAAAGTATTGATCTTAAGCTTAACTAAATAGGAAAATAAATGATATGTTACAAAGAAAAGACAGAATGTAATTAATTACTAATTTAAAGGATGCAGCTGTTTTAAAAAAGACAAAATTTCCATTTGACTTTTAAAAACATAACTTAAGATGGCCCTCAACAGCCGTTATTATAAACTGTGCCTCTTATTACTAATTTAAAGGATGCAGCTGTTTTAAAAAAGACAAAATTTCCATTTGACTTTTAAAAACATAACTTAAGATGGCTCTCAACAGTCGTTATTATAAACTGTGCCTCTTTGTGTTTTAAGATTGATAAAAAGCAGCTGTTTTAGACTGTGACCAGCGTGTCATTTCTTTTTTGAACTCTCCACAGTGTAAATGAAAAAACAGGTGTTTCACATGATTAACTTTTTAAAGGACACAGCTGTTTTAAAAAAGACAAGATTTTCATTATACATTTTAAAAAGCTAACTATGCATAAGCTTATTTGGACTTAAAGAAGCAGTCTACATACCTTTTAATTAAACTGTGACCAAACGTTTGTCACAAAGGCATTTCTTAATGCCTTACAGCTGTCACAGGGAGGTAAAACGAAGCCTGCAAGGAGCTGTGTTGGACTTATATATTTCCCCCTTTGAGAAAGGGTGGGGGGTGGTTTGATGGACAGTACCAGATGTTGTTTTACTCACAGCTACGTACTTTTTTGGGGGGTGAGGTGGTCTGAGTCATTTTTATATAAGAATTTCAAGAGTTTGAAAGCTAAAGACTAAAGGATAGAGAGAGACTGTCACAACTACTTCTTGAGCTAAAAAATTTTAAAAATATTCAACAAGTAGCCATGGACTTGTGGACTCCTGATGAAGACCTTATTCAAACATTTGCACGTTTGGCTAATCCACAGGCTACCACTACAGAAGGTGTGTATTTTTAACTAGAAATAGTAGATGCTGCATGTTTTAGAGTTTAAATTATGTCTTATAAAAGTTTTAAAATACTGAAAGTAGTGACAGGGTTGTATTTTCTGCTTTTAAACAGCCGCACAGAGAAATCCTGCAAGGAAGAGGCTGGCTAGTCCACAGGTTACCACTACAGAAGGTGTGCATTTTTAACTAGAAGTAGTAGATGCTGCAGGTTTTAGAGTTTAAATTTTGTCTTATAAAAGTTTTAAAAATACTGAAAGTAGTGACAGTGGTGTATTTTTCTGTTTTGAAACAGTTGATGCTGCAGGTTTTAGAGTTTAAATTATGTCTTATAAAAGTTTTAAAATACTGAAAGTAGTGACAGGGTTGTATTTTCTGCTTTTAAACAGCCTTACAGAGAAATCCTGCAAGGGAGAGAGGAAAAGAGATCATTACATGAAAGTGATGTTTTCAAAGGCATTCAAGAGTTTCTGCTGGTGTCAGTGACCAGAATCATATAGCATAACTGAACAAGATATACAGCCATCTATGAGCATCGGCTCAAAGTCTCTGCTGTTGTAAAATGAACCAAATGTACCAATAAACATTGTACAGCCATCTAGGAGCAGCAGCACAAGAGTTTCTGACCAAAGGTTTCAAGAAAGGGACATTGACATGATCAATATTGGGAAAGCCTGTATTTTTAAAACAATTGGTAGTTTGTTTAATGCCTTGGTAATTGAGGGTAGATTATCTAGTGAGGATTACGATCATGAGTTGCTTAAATCTGAGCTTTTTAAAAGTTCAGCTACTTTACTGAACAGTGTGCTTGGTTTAGTGTGTGTATCTAAATTTTCATGCAAGGAAATTAAGATGATGGCAAGTGCAGCCAACATGTATGAAAAGTACAGGGGTTTGGAGGAAAAAGTGGCCAAAAACAAAGATCAAATTACAAAGTGAAAGCACAGAAGCTCTCACAAACTGAGTACAAAGGGTTGCATCACTAACAAAATGAAAAAAAATAACAAATGGGGTCAAAAAAGAAAAATCTGGGTAAAAAATAAAACAATCCGAGAAAAGTTGATAAGAAAAATAAAGCTTGCCAGAAAAATATTACAACATAGACTGTTACAGAATGTTAATAATGGTCTGCAGTCTGAATTAAAACCATCATGATGATGATCAGGCTAACAGGTGCCCCACAGTGTATTTAGAAGCTGTACAGGAATATGAACGAATTTTAAAAATAATTTAATGCTACAGAATTTCATCAAAGATATAAGTTTATAAATCTAGACAAAATAAAATCTTTACAGAGGCTATTGCTGCAATGCACCAGGCTATAGAAAGTTTGTTAGACAGTGTGAAGAGAAAAACACAATATGGGGATTTTATACAGGTAAGATTAAATGCTACTTCTTTGAATCATCCCTTGTTCTCAAGAAAGACAAGACCAAATGAACTAAATGCTGCAGCCTTCTTAGATCAGATAGCTGATATGCTACAGAGCAATACTGAAGTAATTGCTGATGACACTATACATCTCGTGGTAACAACTATGAGGAACCACCAGGGTTCGGGGGTGGGGGGGAGACGGACACTGAGCTCCATCTTGTATAGCAGGATTTTACAAAAAAAGAGACGATACCTGATTGATTTAAATAACAGAGACAATAGTTTGTGTTTCGGTGGCTCCATTTTTGCACTCTTAAATCCACATATGAGTGACAGTCAGTTGTTGAACAAGGCTAAAATATTGCACACTGAGCTAGGTTTGTCAGACCAAACCCCTGTCACTTTTAGTGATGTGCCCCAGTTTGAACATTTTTTAGGAGTCAAAATTAAGATTTTATATCATAATGAAGGAAACTGGCAAACATTTTCAACAGGTCCAGAAAGATTTCCTAAAACACTGTTTGTATTATTACATGAAGGCCATTTCTATGGTATCACTAATGTAAAAAAATTCATAGGTGCACAGTACCTCTGCTAATATTGTGATGTAGCCTACAGCCATAAGGGAAATCATATCTGTGCACAACAGTGCAAAGTTTGTTTTGACCCGTGTTGTCTCGAAAAGGAAATTGGCACAGTATCTTGTCACAAATGTAAGAAGATTTGTAGGTCTTCAGCGTGCCTAGAAAGACATTTAGCTAGAGCTGATGAGGATACAGGGTCTTGTACATCCATGAAACCGTGTGAACAATGTTTTGTTTTTTACAAGGGATCTCATACATGTAAATTGATTCAGTGTAGCAGATGTGGTTCTTTCATGACAGCAGAAAAGCATCTGTGTTACATGTCACCACTCACAGATGTAAAAATCACTGAGAAATATATAGTGTTTGATTCTGAAGCCACACAAGAAACGGGGGTGCACATACCAAATTTTGTGTATGCTAAGCAATTAGATGGGAAGAGGTCCTGGGAATTCGAAGGTGAAGATTGCATAAAAGATTTTGTAGGGCATTTTATTGATGCCCCATTTAGACACTACACATTTATATCACACAATGCCAAAGGCTATGACAGTTACTTTATCATAAGCCAGCTAGTCAAGGAAAGAATTGATATTAAATTGCTCACACAAGGAGGAAAAGTACTCTGTGTCACAGTGACATCCCTACACATCAGATTTATTGACAGCCATTGTTTTCTTCCTTTTAAACTAGCAAAAATCCCTGCAGCTCTTGGATTTGAGAATGAGATTGCTAAAGGTTACTTCCCCCAATTTTTTAACACCAAGGATAATGAAAATTATGTAGGCCCCTGCCTGATGCTCAGTTTATGGTTCTGAATATATGTTGTCTGCAGAAAAGCAAGAGTTTTTGCAATGGTACCTAGCTAACAGACATAGAAATTTAATCTGAAAAGAGAGCTTACGCTACTATTGTCAGTTAGATGTTGAAATTCTTTGAAAAGCCTGTGTCAGATTTAGAAATGAAGTACTGGAGATGACTATGAAAAGTATTTTAAAACAGTCAGACAGTGATACAGTGGAGTATGAAACAGTATCCTTAGACCCCTTCCAGTACGTCACCATAGCCTCAGTTTCTATGGCGATGTACAGATTTCTATTTTTGAAAGAATGCACTGTTGCTGTTCTCCCCCCAGACAACTACCACAGACAATTGAAGAGATACTCCACACCTGCTATTCAGTGGCTTATGTACATATCTGAGAAAGAAAACATTTCTATTCAGCATGCGCTAAGGGGTGGTGAATTTAAGGTGGGTCGTACTTTTTGGATGGCTATTCAGTCATAAATGGAATACCCACAGCATTTGAATTTAATGGTTGTTTTTTTCATGGCTGCAACATCTGTTACTGTGAGAAAGATAGAAACCACATGACTGGGACTAGTTTTGGACAGTTATTCAATAGGACCATGCACAAATTTCATTTTCTAAAAAGACAGGGTTTTGCCATTAGAGTATTGTGGGAACATGAATGGAAAGCAATGCTGACTACAGATCAGGGTTTGAATAATTTCTTGAGGGACAGGCAGCTACCACAGCCACTCGAACCTAGGCAGTCACTGTTTGGGGGGAGAACAAATGCCATTTGTCTGTACTATAAGACGTGTCGGATGAGAAAATACACTATTATGATTTTACCAGCCTCTACCCTTTTGTTAACAAAACCAAACAGTATCCAGTTGGTCATCCTGACATCATTTATGACAATTTTGATGACCTCACTCCAGTACTTTGGTTTAGAAAAGTAAAGTCTTACCCCTAGAGGTCTTTTCTTTCCAGTGCTGCCATCCAGGATTGGTAAAAAACTTGTGTTTACATTATGTCGTGCATGCGCTGAAAATAGACTTCAGACAACATCATACACACATGATGATGAGCAACGGTCACTTACAGGTACCTACTGTACTGTAGAACTAAACCTGGCACTGGAAAAAGGCTACAAAATCATTCACATTTATGAAGTCTGGCATTTTAAAGAGTCATGCACAAAGCTTTTTGCAGACTACATCAAGCTGCATCTAAAAGGCAAGCAAGAGGCATCTGGTTTCCCTTCATGGGTCAGAACTGAAGGGATAAAGTCAGGTACATACAACAGTATTTTGAAAGGAAAATGTACATTTGAACCCTGCAGCCATAGCTGTTAACCCTACAGGGAGACAGATATCTAAACTGTTTTAAATTCTCTTTGGGGGCAAATTTGGGCAGAGAGCTAATTTACCGACAGAGCATAGTAACAGACCCACAGAAATTATTTCAATATGTTTTTGTTCCAGTCACGATATCTCATGATGCTTTCATCGATGATGAAACAGCATGTTTAAACTGAAATATACCAGTGATCATTACACTAATTCCAATAATATCAACATATTTATAGCTAGTTTTACAACAGCATATGCCAGAGTCGAACTCTACAACCTGCTAGATAGGTTACAGGACAGGTGCCTTTACCACGACACAGACTCTGTCATTTTTGTGTCCAGACCAGGTGACTGGGCCCCACCTCTGGGCGATTATTTAGGGGAGCTGACCAGTGAAGTTCCTGCTGATGAACACATTACAGAGTTCATTTCTGCAGGCCCAAAAACTTACGGGTACAGGCTGTCCAGTGGTGAGGTTGTTCTTAAAGTGAAAGGGTTTACCCTTAATGTAGCCAGCAGTAAACACATTAATTTTGAAAGTCTGCAGGACCTGGTCTTTGACTATACGGGGTCACAGATCTCTAAAGAAATTACCGTGAGTCAACCCAGCATTGTTAGGAATAAAAAGCAGTGGTATCTTGAAACAAAAACGCTGTCCAAGACCCAGAGAGTAGTTTATGACAAGCGAGTTTTACAAGACAATTTTAAAACACTTCCTTACGGATACTGATTGTGAAAAATGCATATCAGGTTGCAGCATCCCTTTACTTGTCTGCTGGCTGGCCCCTCTAATAGTGGGAAGAGCTTCTTTATAAAACAGTTGTTGGAACATGCTGATGCCACTTTATCACACAAGCCTGAAAATATTGTCTGGTTCTACAGCTGTTGGCAACCTTTGTATAATGAATTGCTGTTAAAGTTCCCACAGATTAAATTTGTGGAGGGGCTACCGATGTCACTAGCTGACAATGATCTCTTACCCTGGAAAGCTAAATTTTGTCATTATAGATGATTTGATGGACTCTGCCTGTCAAAATAGTGAAGTGGAATATGGGTTTACCAAGTACAGTCATCATAAACAATTGACAATATTTTTAATTGTCCAGAATGTGTTCTGTCAAGGTAAAAAAAGCAGGACCATCACACTAAATGCCAAATACATGATTTTGTTTAAAAACCCCAGAGACAAGCTTCAGATCACAACACTAGCTAGACAAATGTATCCTGGTCAGACAAAATTTTTCTTAGAAGCTTTTGAAGATGCCACAAGAAAGCCTCATGGCTATTTACTGGTTGATTTAAGATCCAATACACCAGACGAATATAGACTGCGTAGTGGGGTGTTTCCCCCTGACTGGCCTGTGGCATATGTCATGAAAAAAACACATTCTGCTTCTAAAAATATTTGATACTGTATTGTCATTATGTCTAAAAGACTGCAAAGAAATCTGTCTGTTTTAAAGTTACTAGTAAAAGGGCCTCTGAGCTTAAGAAAAGCTATTTATGTTCAGCCTCTGATGATCTTGATATCAGCTATAGCTGAGATAGCCTTAAACACTCTCAGAGGAAATATTCCACTGTCAGCAAAGCAGTTAGGTGCTGAAAAAAAACGAGAGTCATTAAAACTTTAGCGATAAACAAATAACCTTAAAAGGAAAAGAAAATAGTTAATCAGACTGGTGGCTTTATAAGGAACGCTGCTAGGAATTGCCATCCCTTTGATCACAGGCCTGCTGGCTAACAGATAATAGATTTACAGCAGAAAATGTATTTGGTACCTCAGAAACAGATGGATCACATTAAAACTAATTACCCTGATCAGGATATGAGAAAAGTTGCAACTAACAGTTTGGACACTGACATGAGAGCTATACTGTCCCGGACTGATTTATCAGACTATGACAAAGCCAAAATGTACTCTGCTGTGTTACAGCGCTATCTGACTTTGGTAAGACAAGGAGAACAAGCTAAAATCAGTTTGACATTACTCATGCCTGAAAATGAATCAATGTCTGACCACCCTGCGGTCACGGCAGAGACAGCTTCTGTACCTAGTACTATGGAAAAAGACATTTTAAGTAGTGTTTCTCATCGGTCTAAAACCAATGCTGAACTTTTGTTAAAGCATATGGCAAAGAACAAAGATATTGTGTTTTGGAGTGATAAGGGTGAATTAATGTATAAAGGCACTGTTGTTTCTGGGTCTCACATGGTCGATTTAGTAAGAGCGGCTACAGCCACTCACGCAATCCCTGACCACAGAAAGCCAAAGGGCTGGGATGTTTTGTCAAAGCAATGGCTGAGTCTAACATACCCACCTCAGTGTTTGCTCCCCAGCAAACAGGAGCTATGTGGAAGAGGCTGAGGGTGGTAGCTGGTGCAAAACAGCCACAGCCATCTCAGTTAGCCAATGGTCAGTGGCACCCAAAGACAAAAGTCTTTTAAGAAACCTGTGGCTCACTATGTAAAATTTAAAGCATAATCTCTATGTATGAATGTTAGATACCTCAGTGACTGTTGTGTACAGCCTATGTTGAACATTTACCTCATATTAAATATGTAATCCTACCTCAGTGACTGCTGTGTACAACCTATATTAGCCATTTACCTCATATTGAATATGATAATCCTGTTTTTACAAAAGTGTTTATATTGATGCATGTTAGCCTACCTCATAGTTAAATATGTTAACATGTTTTTAGAAAGAGGTGCTTATAATTCTACCTCAGTGCTATGGTATATATAGTGTGCATTTTTTAACGGGAGATGCTTTTGTTTATTATATCTTATCTATGATGTTACCACTGATGCATGTTGTATTTTATTAGCCGTTTTTTACAATAAACACCTTTATATTTTATATATTTTTGTCATTATTGAAGACATTGCATATCTGAAAACGTTAAACATAGCCCCCCACCCCACAGTTTAAACACAGGTGCTCCCCCCAAGTTTAAACACAGCAAACACAGAGACACACAATTATGAGTGTTTATATATGATTTTATAAGTGACACGTTTTGAATAAAATTACAAGCGGTTGCATATTTTAAATTCATTACAAGACAAACAAGTCTGAACATGTTGCCACCTCACTGATACATGCCCTGACATGTTTAGATGTCTGGAAAAGTGATGTACAAAACTAGTTACCATGACTCATTTTCAGCAAATCATTAGAGTACATTTTAAAATCTGATCATAAGAAAGTCCTTTGCATCTGTGGTGTAAGAAAAAATGCAGTGAAATCCACAGGTGGTAGAAGGAGTATCTTGTAACTGTGTGTCTTGGTACAAAATGTTGTTTGCATTTCTGTTTAAAAAAACCCCAATAGTTTGTGCATGATTGTCAGGATGAAAACCGTAGCTGTCGAAGAACTCCCCAGTCCCATTTTCTGAAATGTATACGGCTAACCAGTGCTGTCCAGGGAGGTCATGGGGGTCAGTATTGATGACTAGTGCTGCAGGAAGGTTTCTCAGTCTCTCCTTGGGTAGCAGATCACAGGGAAACACGCCCAGAAAGCAGTCACAGATGTGGGTGTCATTGGTTACAATTTTTTCCAGCTGCTTTGTGTTCATTTTTATGGTTTATCACATATAATCAAAAATGACATTTCTTCTCTGGTTTATTTCAATGACATTATCAAACACTGCATAGATAATGAGATTAACTGTTTGTGGAAGGGCTTCTGCAAATCTGATCTCAGCTCTGAGGTTCCCAGTTTTAATTAAAGAATAATGATCAGCACATTCTTAGTCCGGAGTGAGATCAAAGGCAAACAGGGTGTACCCTTGGGTAAATTCCTGACAGTTAACTAAAAGCGGGCGATCTTTCATAGATTTCCCCGACGCTAGTACCAGATTCAAGTTCAAGTTCAAGTTTATTGCAGGAAAACTCCATTGAGCAAGCTCATTCACAAGGAGGTCCTGTGACATAAACACTTAAAGTACAAACACAGATAGGTAATAACAGTATATACATGAAATACATGTTACATGATACAGGCTGGATATACATACAAGGGTACCACATAGGGTGACCGCAGGTGGTAAACATTGATATGAGACAGGGAAGCGACTTATAGGTCACATACTGATAAATGAAACATGATGACTGGTGTGATTTGATTTAATCAAATCAAATCAAATCAAATATACAGATTAAAATATTCTCTCACAGCATTCCCATTTCTAAAATTGGGCTGCAGAGGTTTAGCGGGGATTTGTTCACCGTCCAGATACAGAGCCACAAAATTAATGTTATAATGCTTAAAGTTAAAGGGGTTTTTAGTATAGGAACCGCTAAAAGCATCATTGTCAACAAATCCCATGACCATCATTTTTGGTAACTGTCCCAAAAACAAATTATCTTGGTTGCAGACCCTGCTGCCTGCAGGGAGGCTGAACACTTTCATACCCACTCTGTCTATAGGGTATTTAGCGTTGGAGGTCAGCAGGGCTTCTGAGTGTCCCAGACGAACTCCGGGGGTCACTTTAACCCTTTTGACAAACAGAGAGGCAGCCATGACTTTTAGTTTATAAGGCTCAGCATCTCCACTCATCAGGCAAAAGCTGTCCCTGTTACATGTCAGTTTAATTTTAATATCCACGCCATTCAGCATCAGTTTCTCTTGAAAAAACAAGTCTGTGTGCAAGTGTCCCAGCAGTTCTACCCCTCTACTGAGATGTGTGAAGGAGCTTCTTTTATTAAAACCTACATTTTCACCATCTCTGTCTGTGATTTCTTGTTTCCCCGGGGTGTCTTTGTAAAATAACCCTGCAGTGAAGTGTGTAGAAAGGGTCTCTTCACTGAAGTTCAGCACAGATTCTATGACAGCCCTGTAGAGGGTAACAGTTATTGCTCTGACTGATGAGCCGATCACCGACAGTCACATCCAGCTGACTGATAATGGTTGCCACTGGGTAGTTTATAAGGCACACTTTGGCCGCTGCAGGTATATCACTACCATCCGCTTCAGTGATTTTGCAAACCAGGTAAAGAAGTGTGTTGTTTAGATCCAAATAGTCTTCACCAGTCCCTGCTATATAAAATTCAATCGGTGAGTTTTCTGAAAGGGCAGCCAGAAGTGGTATCTCTACATAAATGCTTTTTTCAATGCTTGTCTGTGTGGGGGAAATGGCAAACAAGTCAAGTTCTGATTTTGTGCATTCTTCAGAACCACAGTGCATGAAAGCCATGTTTTTAGAACAGGTCTCTGCTTTTTTATGACCCTCAAGATCCTTTTGCCTTTGGCGTTTTTCTTTTATGTGAAGTTTTGTGTTTTGAAACACCTCTTTTAAAGTAGCTGGGGGCCGATGAGAAGCGAAGGGTGTACTCTCCTCGCGCTCTCTTTTTACCTCTCTTGAATACAATCAGCCCTGAGCCTACCCTGGTAGGCTTATCACCCCTGACATCTTTTCAGCGACAGCACTAGTCACATGCCCCACAACATCCTTTGCAACATTTTTAGCAGCTGTCTGTAGATGTGGTTTTGCAATTTCAAACCCCCTTCTTAAAATGGAACTGCTTTTCTGAACAGACTCACGAAATATCCCTCCTATACCAGAACCATACATAGTAGGAAGTCCATGAAAGCCGGGCAGACCGTATCCTGCCTGTGCCTTGTAATAGCTTCTGTACAAGGCAGGGTTCCCATAATGTCAAGCAATCACCATCCTTGTTAAATTTTACAGCACTCTCTGGGGGCGAAAATGCAACTTCACGATCACCTTTCCAAATCGAAATGGTACAGGTTCATTTTGATCATTCTTTATTTCAATAGTGACTGTATCGATCTGATGTTTACTGACTGTTTGATAATGGGGTTTATCATAGGTCACGGTCACTATCTCATTATCTTGGCCCCTGACGGGTATGCATCTCAGCAAAGGCACTAGACTGTCACCCACTATTTCATGTGTGATAATGTCAGTGTATATAAAGATGTAAAACCCCCATTAATATCTGGAGGTTCTTTGCTAGATTCTTTCTACACCTCCTCGAGTCTGCTAAAACCCAAAAGGTACTGTAACTGCCCATGCATAAACAAAATACATTTGATGTCACTGTCAATGCTTATTTCTCTCCCGCGGTTTGTTGTTCCAAAACCACTGGCAGTTCATTTACTTCAAATATGCTTTTATTAATTTGAGAAATAACACCAGCCATGTTAGGATAATAGCCCGATGGGATTTTAAATGCTGCTGACTCAGTAAAGGGTCCAGTTGGTGATGTTTTACTGTGGGCTACGTTTAGAGGCTGATAGAGCATACTGAACCTGTTTTTTCTGTGCAGGCACATTGTCCCAGGTATAAGGGTATTGAATTTCTGCTAAGCCCACTTCCCATTCACCAGGTAGTTCAAGCATTTGTGGTAACTTTACAGTAAAAGTGGATATAGTATTGTTGGGGAAAATGTTGTGCGATGCATTGCTGGGCAATGTGATATAAAATCCATTTTTGAGCATTTTAAGCCTTATCTGCTTCTAATGTCCCGAACCTGTGTTGCCTCAACCCAGCTATTAAATTTATTGGGCCACCCTCTACACTTTACCAGATACCAAGTTTTTCTGCCACGCTTTTTCTCCTTCAGGATTTTCTGCACCCTGTACACACAGTCCTCATCAGGTTCAATTTTTTGCAGCTCCTCAGCATAAAAAGTACCTTTAATGTCTTCCCCTGATAGTCTTTTAGTTTATAGGTGGGCCTCTGTGTCTTTAAGACCTCTGTCACAATAAATATCTCATCTGTGTACGCCTGTTCATATCCCTTTTCAAACACCCCTTTTAGCTTAGATAGTCTCACGTGATCATCTTTCTGAAGGGTACCCTTTTGTTTTTTGCCAAGAACAGAATTGTCATATAGGATCTTCCATACACCCAGGGCATTGGAAGGGTTAACATCCACAGGTCTGTGTTTAATGCTTCTGTATAAGTATGGTTATAGCTGTGCACCAGGTCTGACAACATATCTGTATATTTCCAAGTATTCTGGGCTGTAAAGTAATGCCACATGCGTGACTTCAGTGTCCTATTAAATCTTTCTACAATGCTGGCCTTAACTTCATTATTCATCACAAAATGGTGTATTTTATTTTGTTTTAATAGGTTCTTTAAGGAAGCATTTAGAAACTCTTTATCCTGATCAGTCTGCAACTTCTGAGGTGTGCGTCCACTTTTAAAGATAGTTTTAAAGGCTTGCGTCACTGCCTTGCCTGATTTGTCTTTTAAAGAGTTACCGAGCATACTTGGACAACATCAATGCACGTCAGTATGTCTTAAACCCATTATTGTACTTTGCATATTGACTCATATCCACTAAATCAGCTTGCTATTGTCTGTCTATGTCAGAAACAATGACAAGATTTCTCTTAAATCGGACTCTGGCTGCTTTGTGTAATGAATAGGGTCCTGCTTCATAAAGCCATTCTGCAACACCTTTCCTGGTGACCTCTTTATCAAGTTTTTTTGCAGCCTTATACAGCTGAGTCACCCCAGTGAAACTACCCACTTTTTTTGCATTAAAATATATATTCTGGAACAGGTGATCATTCATCTTCTTTCGTCAACCCCCCCGACACATTTGCTAGCTAGCAAAACTCTTGTCACCAGTAAAATAAAGTATGTGCTCTTTTTGTTCTTTTAAAAACACTATGACAACCACAAAGTGCAATGCATGATTATATTTTATTTATAAATACACACGTCATAACAGTATTTGAATATTTACTTTATATACTTTATAATACATAAACTAACGCATATAGCTGCTACATACAAAAGGCAGAACACATGGCAAGCATGCAACGGATTATATAATATCTTGTTTTTCTACTCTTCAATTTTTACACGCTTCACAATACCCAGAAAAAGCAACTTTTGAGCTGCATGTTTTACACAAGCATTGGCATCGTCCACTTCCCCCTTAGTGATGAGGTATGCACAATACATACACACATATGCCATACACCACTCAAAATAACATGCCTGATTTTTAAGACATTCTGTTACATCTAAAATGATGTTCACCTTGCATACTGCTCTACGGTTACTGTTTTCCATTACGTCAACATAGAGTCTCCATACAAGGGGTGGCAACTCTTTAATCAGAGTCAGTGTGTTTCTGCCAGTGAAGCAGCAGCATCTTCAAACAGACATTTAATGCAGGCTGCTTTCCAAAGTATATAGGTTCCTTTAAAATGTCCTTTATCACATGGTACATTGTAGACATCAAGACTGTCTGGAATATTGGGAGCATGCCAGTACGTTCCATCTGAAAGTACATTATAATACACTATTCAGGAAAAGCATATGCTAAATCTGGTTTATGAAACACAACAAAAGCGATAAAAGAAGCAAAATTTATGATGTCAGACTCAGACACCCTGTTCTGCAAACTAAACACTAAAAAGTCAACAGCAGTACAGATAAAACCACAAAAGTGTATTACATCATAAGGGTTATGCATAAACTCTATAGCAATTTTAAACATTGCTTCCTCAAGAGTAGCCCCCTCATCCTTAAAATAATCCACAGTTTCCTTTTGGGGACCCTCTGGGAGACCATCAAAAAGACCTTGGCATGTCTCTAAAAGTACAGACAGTGCTTGTCCTGTAGGTAGATTTAAACCAGGTTGTTTAGCTTTGTGTCTGACTAGTTGGTAAATAAGCCTCTGGATGCACTGACAGGGTGTTTCCCATCGTTGTATACTCTGGAAAAAAACATACAGCACTATGTTTTAGTGGCCTCTCATGCATGGGTGGTTTAGCAAGTGTTAAAAGCCAGGGTAACAATATGAACAATATTAAAATGGTAACAAGTAACAGTTTGCGGGGTAAATGTTTTTAACAATGTAAACAGTGTTCCTAAATTTCCTTATATAATTTTTTAAAGGGTCCTTTTTTGACCAGTGGATCATTTCAGCAAGCAGAGAAGCCAGGTTAACAACACGTACAATATCACAAGGTTTTTTCTGCTTTGTAGTACACACACACATGACTATGACGATCATGATGTAAAGTCCACAAAAACATTCATCGTCTTCCACGAATATATTGGCAATCACTTTAACATTTTCTACAAGTGGTAACACAGATTCATTTATATATTTATCTGTATCCTCCCATACTTCTGGAAGGGCAAACATCATCAGTTCAGAGGCTGCATGTATCTCACAAAGGCAAATGTCATATTGAGGTGAACCAAACAGTGATGGATGGCAGTAATGGCTTAGGATCAGATACATAAGCCTTTAGTTCTCTCTGTACTTGCATCCCGCATGATTATCTGCAAAAATAAAATAGACACATTTGGTACTGAAATGTTTCCATGTAGTAATTTGGGGTGGGGCGGGGTGGAGGTAATTTTTACAATATAAACAGGGTTCCTGAATTTCTTTTAGAAATTTTTAAAGGAACCTTTGCTGACAAGACGGCTGGCATCTTTTTAATTTCACTGTCTGTCTGCTGTAACATTTGCATAACTAACCACATGGGGTCATCGGCTTTTCTCACATCATTTAAAACATGACTTATAGTTTCCAGGGTACAATTGGTCATATTTAACCCTGATGCTTCATAGCGCTTGTCAAGATCACAGGCATGAGCTGCCCTATATGTATGGCTTCAGAAACATTTCTGTATGCTTCTTTAGACCTTAAGTCATCAAGGACACATGAATGGTTTTCTGACTGGATCATCTATCTCACACCAGGACAGGAATCGACCAATTCACAATGTATCACCCTCTATCACTGGAAACAATTCGCCATGGATGGTATGATACATAACGTACCTACAATACATATCGTTGTCAGTTTGGGGGTTTACTACTGAGGCGGGTTTTTCACATGAGGTCCCCTGTCTAATCTCAGTAGAAGAGGGTTGTGTAGTGATCACAGCCTGTTCTGTGACATTTTGAAACATTCTATCACTCTCTGTATTTCTAACATACTGGTTCTCCACATCTCATTAACAACCACATTTGTATCTTTCACACAGCAAAGACAGTCGAGACAGTAGATTTGTGGAAAGTGAGAATCCATGCTGTCCGAATATGCTGCTGCTCCATCGCAAATCCTTCAGTCTATTAAAATAAAACAGAAAACAGCATTGGTCCTCTGACTCATTATGGGTAAGATTTAGTTATACTGCTAACTCATCTACCTCAGTTACACCATGTACGCATGTCACCACTCACATTTTTTTAAATGTTAAATTTTTAAATGTTAAAATGCATTTACCTCATCAAGGCAACTCTTTTCTTCTTCTTCTTCATTTTTCTCATCTTTCACTTTCTTAGCCTGGGCTTGACTGCTTGTGGCTTCCTTATCATCATCACCCTCTAGGTCAGAGGCCCCTCTTGACTGTGTCTTGCATTTCTTTTTCACAACTTTCTCTGATGCTTTTTTTGGCAGTGTCTCACTGACCATTTTCTCTGGCTCCCCCTTCTTGTCACTCTCTGTTTTTGGTTTCATAGTAACTTCTTTTTAGGCATCAGATTCACACCCCAGCAACTCTTCAAGGTCTTGCAGTGGTGTCTCTTCAGAAGGACAGTGAGATTTAGGATTTTCTGATTCACCAAACTGTTCAGCGAGTTTCTTTTTTATGTCAGACACTCTTCCACTCAACAAGACTTGTGTGGGACATTCTTTTTCACACCTCACGTAGTACACATATGTTGGCTTGGGTTGTGGGGCCCCGACAGCTATCTTCTTCCTTGACTTTTCATCTCCAGACTTTTCATTAGGTGTTGTGACAATCTGGTCTGTTACAGGATGTTGAATTGAGAAGCGCTCGCTCTGCCATCTTCTTGCTTGGTTTTCATCTCCAGACTTTTCATTAGGTGGTATGACAATCTGACCTGTTACAGGGATGTTGAAATGAGAAGCTGCCATCTTCTTGCTTGATGTTTTTGATAATCTGCTCCAAGTCTATAAAACAGAATCTGAGAAATCTCTCAAAAGCTGTGCCTTCTGGCTTCAAATGCAGGGTTTATTTAATGCTTAGCAAGATGGACTGCCCCTTGGAAAAACCATCACCACACTCCATCATACTATACATGGTAACATGTCAGAGGCACATCTGTTGTTGCCCCACCCCCCTTTTTCAAAACATTATAAATATCACACACACATTTCATTTCAGCCTTCTCCTTGATACTACACAGAGCTGAGGGGGTGAACTATAGGTATGTGTATTCCTTTTTTCTGATATATTTTTATTCTTTTTAATTCATGATAAAAGTATAAATAATTAGTTTTTTGTGATTCTTGCAATCCTATCCAGAGAAAACTGCTGAACCATCTTATTTACACAGAGGTGCCCCTGTTTTAGCTTATAAATGTTACATGTGTATACATAAAGCTATCCTTTTGATGCAAGTTTGACACAGTCCTACAGATGCATGTTAAATAATTTTGTATATTGTTACAAAAACAGAAAAAGGGGTACTCACACAGGCAGATGAATTTCCCTTGGGGTGGGGTCTCCACACAGATCTGTGAAACCTCTGCACGATCAGGTTCCCTCCTAGATACTTCTTTCTGAAAATATCCTAATCAAAAAACACACACGTGCCCCTGCAGTTATACACCAGGCTTACAGGGGGCACATACCACTACATAAACACTAACTGATTTTTTGGGGTGGGAGGCACATGGTGGTGAAGAGGGACAGGGGTTCGAGCCAGGATGGTGGGGGTGCAGGAGAAAGGGGGACAGGGGTTTGAGCCAGGATGGTGGGGGTGCAGGAGAAGGGGACAGGGGTTCGAGCCAGGCTGGTGGGGTGCAGGAAAGGAGGGATGCAGGAGTTCAAGCTAGCATGGTGGGACTCGGGTTCCAGCCAGGATGGTGTGGCAGGGGATCAAGGAGTGTACGAGAAGGAGGGGCGCAGGACGCTTACAAAATGGTGGGTGGCAGGGTTCGAGGAGTGTACAAGAATGAGGAGCGTAAGACGCTTACAAAATGGTGATGTTATGTCACTTCCAGGGTTTTAGTGTGGGTCATTTCCTGCGCAAGGGGCGGGACACGGGTTTGAGGTTGCATCACTTCCGCAAGAAGTGGGCGGGGCTAGTGCATTTTAGGGAGGGACTTCCGGTTTAACAAGGGGTGATTCTGATTGGTCCATTTTAGGCCACGCCCACCTGTCAAATGATGTGGCACATGCTGATTGGCTGAAATTTAACATTTGACGAGATATATGAACTTATACTACTAACAGGGTGTCCCAGGACACAGACCTCACAGGCATGGGCACCCTATGGCCAGGAATATCAATGCACACAGCACAGGGGATGATGCCAGTATATCTCAAGGCATACTGCCTGAAACAGCAGCATCTGTGAAATGGGCAGGGGTTGGCAACATACACCAGTGCCACATCACAGTGTGACAGGTGTCGTGTATGACTACAACAGCATGTCAGGTGGTGTGAAAAGGTGTACAGGAGTAACATCCCTGTCGCAGGCATCCTGGAAGGTCACAGGTGATTACAACAATATAGCATGCTCATGTGCCACAGCTGTATGATGTGTCCCCGACAATGCAGGATGATGGCTTGGGCTCTGGTCCCACTCTTGTCAGTCCCTGATCGCCATTGCCTGTTGCTGTCCTCCAGAGGTGTGATCTGCAGAGTGTAGGAAAAAGGACAATGTCAGTATCATCATGGGTAACAGTCCCCCCCGGGCTTTTTCCATGGCCCACATCAGAGTGGCAGAATGCAAAAGATGAAAGCCACAAAGCAGGGATCTTACTGTTGTTGATGCATACAACAGGGAAATACACTGGCCCCAATAACACAGCTGTAAAAGCACAAAAAAACAAACAACACTGGACACAACTGGGACCCAAATAGTGACAGACATACCTGGAGCCAGACCACAGGGCACATTAGGGACACAACAGGCACCCACCCCTGATGCACAGGGTCATACCACATTGAACACCTCAGGACATGCCAGACCCCAGTTGTCCCATACTGACACATTGTCATTCTAGTTACTCAGTTGAAGCAACATACAACAGTGTTCCAACAGCTGTCAAACAGCGGAACACAATGTTGCACGTGCACACAATATGTGTCCATACTGTATGTAATCTGTCCATAGCTCCATGAATGAGGCCATGCCCCTCATCAGGACTGTCCCTGTCAGACAATAGCCTACATGCCCAGTGCACAGAATGGATATGGCCAGCATGTCAGGAACACACACTCCCCCCTAACCAGTGGTGGTGGAGCATGCTGAAATGTGAAGTCAGAAATGGATAGGCCTGTGGATGGAGCACTGCAACAATTCAACCCAGGACACATTACATAGTAATACTGTACTGAGTAAACCCCCAGCAACATACCATATATAGTATACCCCAGAGTAATCCACACAGTACTATGAACAAACCACAGTGTACACATAGAAATGTACAGATCATACCTGATGAGCACAGCACAACAGGGTTAGGATCTGCAACCCCTACACAGCCTTAATAATGCAAACAAGGACCAAAGAATGGTACAGTGCAACCCACCCCACAATAATACAATATGTAACAGAGAGCATTTACACAACAACAAGATATCTGTCTGGTGTGTCAGTAAAAATTATGTAAATGACTGAAAAAAGCATGTTGTCTGTTGTCTGCATGGAATGTGTACTAGGTGCAGATACACATTTATCTGTTCCCATTAACAACATGGGGGGACACAAAGTATTGGATGACCCCCTAGCTACCAAGGAGAGTTCTCAGCTGACCCCCGGCCCCTGGTTCCTCTGCCTGTGCATCCAAACCCCTGACACGTATATTAGGGAGATAGCATAAAGGCATCATGGAGAAAAACCCAGAATCATGGACACATCTTACACATTGGTAACAAACAACTGACAGAATAAGATCATTAGCATAACATGTAAAATATGACATAATAACAGATCTGTAACCCTAACATATACCATTAATACTTGCCGACAATCTTCACTGTTCAGTCACAAACACAGAAAGTATACATGGGATGGGGTATATTGTGAGGCAACAGCAAGGGCATCCCTGAAAATCAGTCAAATGAGAGATATGGTAACACATGCTAAAGAGCTGAGTAAATGTACATTCATGTCTGGCCACAGTCTAATGCCCCACCCACACCCAACCCCCAAAATGCCTGGTAGATATTAGCCATGCATGCGATCACTTACCTGGCTATGGTACTGTGCCATCACATACTATCTACTTGTACCAGTCCAGTCTCTGCCACTCCCTCCAGACAGAGTCCGCATACCTCTGCAAAATTGCTCCCCTGACCGTGTTATTCCAGTCCTGGCACACAGGCGCCATCCCACAGAGGCCCACAACTCAAAGTGGGGTCTCAAACCCTCCTCCACATCCCCGAACATGAGGTGCTCCCTGGCCAACAAAAGGTCAACCAAATTGACCAACTTAAACTCTCCCCACCAGTGGTCATGTTGTTGGACTGCTCTATAATGCCTTCAGGATGACATTTTGATGTTTGATACAAGTCTGTCAAAACTCCTGCCTCTACCAAACACTGGCAGTATGTGTGGAACAGCGTGGCTGTTGCGCTGTATTCAACATATGTCTCATGCCGCACAATGGTCGGTAGTGCCGCGCAATCAGCATTGACACTGTCATGCATGCATGACCCTGAGCATGACTTGTACAATGTCATGCATACACATAACATTGCACATGACTTGTGCAGGCACTTCCAGGCTGCTGATGTCACTATAGCATGGTGCAAATGCACAAACATCATGGAGTGGCACCATGCATGATGTGCAAAAACAAAACCGCATAGTGCATTGTGCAAAATTGCTATATTAAGATGGACTATGCAAATTATTCTCATTGGGCAGTCAGTGGGCAAAGGGATACATTAGCATGTCATTAAAGACAGATTTGCCTGATTTACCATGTGTAATTGCACCTGGGCTATTTCAAGTGGAGCAAGGACCCCTTTTCACCATGTATTGGAACTGCAGCCACAACACAGCTCAAGTATACAGGAAGCAGGCCTTAGTGAGGACCACTAATAAGGGATGACCACAATAATGATCAAGAAGCCCCAGGTAAGTTTCTCTCATGCCACTGCAACATACATACACTGTGTCAACTGGGATACAACCACTGGCAGGGTCATGGGTGGGATATATTGTGGGGGACAATACATCATGTTTTTGCTCTGTACTCCATTGTAATGCAATGTGTACAACATAGTCACCAATCAGACCTGAAATACAGGGATGACCCTGACTGTAGCTCACAATAGTCCTTTGTCCCTCATAAATATTATGTTTACGTGATCAAGCAGTGTGGAATGCAGGTACAACATATTGGCAAACATTAAAGGAGCACTGTGATGAATGTATAAGTGAGTGTCCAAGAAGGATCTCTGCATGTAATGCTTGTTTGAATCCTGTCATTGCACCAGCTAGCCTGGCTGTTTAGCTCATGTAGTGGGTGTTTCTGCTGTACATGCTGCTGGTGTGGACAGTTGTAGAACTATATGTAGTGATTCATGTCCCTGTTCTATACCACTATTTTTAGCACACTGCTAAGATGTTCTACTATTGATCTCAGTGGTTGTGTGGAACATAATCAATATTGTATATATCTACACAGGTATGTATCACCAGACTGCACAACAAGAACACCCACTGAGGGTTCCAAAAGGCCTGTACAGATGGAACCAAAACAGATATATGACCATGACATAGAAAGTATATACTTTGTGGTGCATGGCTGACATGTTAGGCACAGTTCACACCTCAAGGTACAGAAGTGTAGTCTCCACATGACATACAACCTATACTTCTCCCCGAGTCTGTCAGCATTTTGGGTAACTAATATCATTTTGTAGGATGTGTTCCTGAATCTGGGTCATTGTCCCTGAGTGATATATGCCATGCCCTGGGATATGATGCTACTGCTTGAGGGGTGTGATGGGTCCTATAAATACCCACATTGGTGGAAAACCAGACTGTTTGGTGCTGTACACAGGGTGGTACAAGATGGGTTCATCATGACCACTTCCCACTGGCAGTCCACTGTGCGACCTCTGTTATTTTTGTACCAGTGCCTTGTGCAGCATCTCTCTACTGGATGACCTTGGCACATTGATATTATCTGACTATGGTATGGGTACGTGACATTCGTACTAGGGAATGCAGCCCTGGTGTGGCACAGAATGACAACTGTCATGTGTGTCCCAGCTGTGTGCAGATATCTAACATGGCTCACCCAATGCTGCACATGTGTCACAGGGACAGGGGCAACTGCAACCCACAACCAGGGCCTGCCCTGGACAGCTAGGGCACTGTACAGGTCCGCATTCTGCATTCATGCATGGAGTATGGGGCCCCATAGACTTGCATGGTGTCATGGCAAGGCCTGACCATCATGCCACATGCTCCCATGTGGCTGGGTGTGTCCCATGTTTGGCTTGTTGTGTAACATAGCCCTGCATTCCATGGCCCAGGCCAACTGCATGCTCAGAGGCACAAGGAAAGCAATACCCGCAACACTCCAACTGGGGTAAACAAAGCTTTATTCAAAAGATTTAATTAAAATCACATACTAATAATGAAAGCAGTGCAGTACAAAAAAAGCAAACATGTTTTAAGGACCCCGACCCATTTATCTCATCAGAGCTTAGTCATGGAGATAGTCCAAAGGAGCTCATGTTGTGCTTAGACAGGTCCCTTACAGTGACAGCATTACAATGCCTATACAGACAATAAAGGCAAAAAGGTGCATACTGCTAGTAAATAAATAATACACCAGCCCTACATCAGTGCAATAAACTGCATTAAATATTGTACTTTAAGTAAATGACTAAAAACAAACTCTACTTATTTTTATTAAAACAGCAGTTTCAAAAATTACTACAGGAAACCAAAAATGTCCTAATAATATGTAGTAGTGCCTCATAGTTCACAGCTGGACATAGTACATGAGAGGTGAAACACATTAAATATTATCTTCAAAATACCCCCTTGGTTCTCCTAGATTTGCTAAGAAAATCCAGGAAATTCTCAGTAACAACTGACATATTCTCACCTCAGACACCCACTTGAAACAGTCCATTAAGGAAAAGCCACTGATGGTTTACAGATATGGCAAGAACCTTAAAGACATGTTAATACATAGCTACTGTGGCAATTAAACATCAGTGACATTGGGGATAATTGGTTACCACTGTTACCAAAAGGAAATTTTACTTGTGGTATTTGTAAGTTCTGTTCCTTCATCATAAGAACCAATACATTCACTACATGCAATAGCAAGAGAAATTTCAGTGCATGCTGTTTTGTAACCTGCAACACTGAAAATCTATATATTTAGCTACATGGATGTGCGGTTCATTCTACGTTGGCAAAAATATCAAACAATTTAAGGTCAGGATAGGTGAACACCTCAGATCCATTGCCACAGGGGACACCAGTAATGCACTGGCTATACACTGCCGTTTGGCTAGACATGGGGAACATACTTTTTAGTTCTGTGGGATAGAGAAGGTTACAGTAGGACCAAGTGGGGGTGATGTAGATGATAAACTGAAACAACATGAGTCTTATTGGATTTTTACCCTAGGTGCTATAAAAGCGCCTGGCCTAGATGACAAAATAGAGCTTCTGGCATGTATGAAGAAGAAATAATATATTTGTCTGTAATTTCACTCACTATGTTTTAAAGGTAAAATTTAATGTGTTTTGCCTCTCATGTACTCATGGTGCCTCTTTCTGTATATTTTACAGATACCAAAAGGAACAAAGTGGAATCGGTAAATTTATATAAGCATCTTGCAGGACTATGTCCAGCTGTTTTTAAACTATAAGACACTATTACTTATTATTGGTACATTTTTGGTTTCCTGTAGTAATTTTTGAGACTGCTGCTTTAAGAAGAATAAGTAGAGTTTGTTTTCAGTCATTTACTTAAAGTACAACATTGAACGCAGTTTATTAATCTGGTGCAGGACTGGTGTACAATTTTTTTATTAGCACAGTGCACCTTTTCACCAGTATTGTCTATCTAGGCAATGTAATACTGTCATTTTAAGGGACCTGTCTTTTTAAGTACAATGTATGCTCCTTTGGACTATCCCCATGACTAAGATCTGATGAGCGAAACCGGTCGGGATCCTTATGATCCATCTGCTTTTTCGTACTGCACTGCTTTCACTAATGACATGTAATTTTAATTAAATTTTTTGAATAAAGCTTTGTATACCCCGTTTGGAGTGGTGCTGGTATTGCATTCCTTGTTCTAGTCTGTTTACCTAACACACTCATTTTCAGTGGAGCAGCCTTGTTTCCCCATGCTGAAAGGCATGTATGGAACACAAATTTAGGACATGTGGCACACCACACCGTGCCTGACACCGAAGGCCAACAACAGACGTGTCACCTCATCTGTGAAGTATATCCCTGACAGCTCTGCCTGCAACAGTCCCCCCAACAGGCATATCACCTCATCTGTGAAGCATATCCCTGACAGTTCTGGCTGCAACAGTCACCCAATGTGCTGACTCAAACTGCCCCAGTGCATGTCTGGCCACATCGGCACAGAGGCCTGTGGTCTGGCACCTGTTTGTGACATGGCACTATGGCCATGGTCCAGCAGCCAGGTACTGCCCATACCACATTTGTGCATGGGGCACAAGGCAGGACCACAAGCCAGATGTGTGGGGCCACATCAGGTCAGCGGACTGTGTGTGCCACTGGAAAATTATATGTCTTGGACATGGCACCTTTTGACTTGGTGCAGCACACATGTATTACACAGTGTTTTGCCATGTCCCACAAAGTGCTCCTGCATTGCACAACATGTGCCACTGAACACTGTACATGGCCCAGGCATGTGTGGTGGGAGCCAACACTTGCACTGTCTCACAGCACCTCCAAAAGTGCTGTAGTGGTGACTGTACTCCAGGACAATCTCTGTGTGGTCCAACCAAGGGATCTTCTTGTCTCAGGGGCCTGTACCCCAGCAGTGTTGGATGGCAGCATTTTGCCCAGGTGCAGACAATGGGTGGGCTCTGATAGACTGCCATTGTGCACAGGCCACTCTGTGCCACACCTGTACAGTGCACACGGCATTGGTGCACCAGCATGACACATTGTGGATGTGTGCACATTCCTCCTACAAACACAAAACACTAACCACTGTCCATCTACCTTCTCTTACAGGTCCCACGGATGAGGGTGACAGACTGAGGGCCCACCACTTTAGTGAGGATGAGCTACATGCCCTGGCTTAGGCCTATAAGGAGAGAGTCGGTCCTGTCCAGCAGCTGAACCACAGATGTCATGGTCCAGCAGGCATGGATTGAGATCACAGGGGTGGTAAATGCTGTGGGTAGCCAGGAACAGCATGGTGGAGGGCATGGGGAAGTATTTCCTTGACCTCTGTCAGAGGGCTAAGGGTGCCCTGGTTGTACTTCATCATGACCAGTCGGCCACTGGTAGGGAGTCACAGTCTAAAACTGCTGCCAGGCCCATCAACCAGGTGGAGGAGGTGTTTGTGTGTACCCTAAGGGCTGTGGAGGTGACAGATGTGCCTGGGGTGGCTACAAGACCCTTGCAGCCAGTCATGTAAGTACACAAGTGGTGCACCTCCTTGTGTGCATGGGCTCACATGCAGGTCCTACCATCGATGGGGCACAGTGCAGCCTTGGGCATGGGACACGTGACTTGTGTTGTCAGCATCCTGGGTGCTCCATGATGTGCTGTGCTGCTGTATGGTGCACTGTGGTCCCCCTCTGGTGCATGTTGTACTGACAGCCCAGTAGGTAGTGTATTGCACATGTCTTCACTATTATGTGTCCTTGCACATAGGGAGTGGGTGCGTACTGTTTTGCCATTAGCTGTCCATGGGTGCCGTAGCATGCAGACATGTGTGCTGGGTGGGTGGGTATGTGTGTGATGTAGTGGCCTGCACTGTGATTGCCTCTGTCATACCTCTCCACTGTACCTGATTCTTAGGGTTGGCACTGATTTAGCCTAAGGGGTGTCCTATGTCCCTCTTACAGTGTGAATGTGTGACACTGATGAGTAGTGCTGTACATCACATATTTATGCCAGCCATTATTGTCAGTCTATTTCTCATTTACGACAACTACTATTCATACCAATCAGCATATTGAACACAGATTCTGGCAGTGCTACTACTGTTATACTCATGTGGCCCTGACATTGGTCATTCATCCCTGATCATTGTGGTTCTTGTCCCTGATATGTGATGATTGTGGCTGAGAGTTATGTCCTCTGTCTTTGTGTGGTGTGTGTGGAGCACTTGGTCAGGGAACACTGTCATGCTTGCATGATCCTCACATTACCATTGACTGTGTTACCATTGTGGACTGGGGTGGGTTGACCTGTTGATACTGATTTCATGCTGGTACAGTGCATCGCACAGCACATATGCGAAACATGCATTGTGTATCATGTATTGTATGTGATACTGACAGATAGCTCCTCTCTCCACAGCACATGCAGAGCCAACACAGGGGGAGGAGGATGCTTTGACAACATTTGGGTTGCACCATTCACCATCCAGCTGGCAGTGGGACCCAATGACACACATCATGGAAGAGGAGGAGGAGGAAGAGAGTGAGAGATAGGCTGACTGCTAGGGAATCAGCACACAGAATGTGTCACCAGTCTCACTGCTGGGGGAGCAGTCCCCAGTGCATGCCCCCCCGCATTGTATGTCAGCATGTCTACACCAGCCCCATGCTACAGCTGTCCCTCATGCTCCTGACCATGGCACCACTGTCACCACCACCTCCAATGCCAGTGCCGGCACTACCTCCACCACACAAACCACCCTCCTGGAGCCCCAGAGGGTGGTGTACGGCCTGGCAGCACCCCCGCCAGCCCAAGGCAGGCATGTGCTGCCATGCACACCACATGTGCCCCTGCCATCTCCTCCATCCCCACCCTTGATGGTGTATGCAATGGCTGCTCAGGAATGCCAGGCACTACCAAGTCCTGTTCACAGCACAATGTCTCCTGGAGTCAAGCAGAGGTGGACTCCAAGCAGCTGCTGCTACAATCAGCCATGGAGTCCCAGACAGCTGCGCTTTGCAAGCTCAACCTCTTCAGGTGTGCAGTGTATGAGGAACTCAGTCAGCATGTGGGACTTCCTGCACACAGACCTGCAGAGGTTCAAGCAGTGGTTGGAGGCCAGTGATGGCATTCTGGTTTACGCCATCCACAACCTCATCGGTGAACTCACCGTGGTGGTGTATGAGCTAACGGCCACTGTTTGTGGTGGTCTTCTCCAGGTTTGCAGCTCTGCTGCCGCTAGTCATCGCAGCCTTGGCTCTGTGGGGACACCACGCCACACTCTGACACCACACAGTGGCTGTCTGGGCTGTGGTAGCATGTCTGTGACCCCAAGGAATGGTGTGACACCCCACATACTGAGCTTGGACCTCCTCCCATCTCCCAGCTTCTGATGTGGCTGTCCATGGGGCAGATCACTTCTGCCACCACTGGTGTCACCCTTCACCTCTTCACAGGCCACACCACCACCTCCAGGGATTGTGGCAGTCACACATCAGAACCTGTGGTGGCCACAGATGGTCTTGATATGGCTGTCACCCATCACTTTCCCACACATCCACAGCACATTATATCCATTGTTTCTATGTCACATTTCTCTGTTGTGCATCCTCACCACCCCTCCTCTTGTCCATCTTGTCCTGCACCTTTTTTTTTTTGGTGTCACTCCAACTATTTCCTTCATTTGTGTGTGTTTTACAATAAAATATTTGCACATACAGCAGTGTCCTTTCTTTCTTTCCACTCACCTGCTCCTGTGTGTGAGGCTTCTTTTGATGTTGTCCCAGTATTCCTTTGCCCTCCTGGCCACATGAGTTTCACCTGTCAAGCTGCTCGAACATCCTCTGCACTTCTGGCCTCATGTATCACTGTAATGTTCTCTGGGATCCAGTGGTTCTCACCATCCTGATCCCCTCTCAATGACAGATACACCATTTTCTGGTGGTCTAGAGGTCTCCCATCTCTGTCCCCATTCTGCCTGTACAATACAAGAGATATATTTTGCTGGTGTCTAGTGGATGCTTACCCTCCACACCCCAAAAGGTAGTGCTCCACCCAGCTCCCCCCATCCTGAACTCGAGTTGGCAACCAGCACAGCTGTCTGCTCACCACCATGGCTGGCCAACAACTGAGGTGTCAATGAGCACGTACTGTAAACAGTATGCACTCATTGACTGACAATCAGAATCAAACTACCAGCTTCATTAGCAATCTTTACAGAATGTGATCAATCATTAAATGTGTCTTTTAAACTACAGACGCTTTGAGGCCTAATGGGGTTGACAATGTTCCTTTAAGACATTAGAGACAAGTAAGAAATTTAATAGGTGGTCAGGTTACCCATGCTGACTAAGTTCAGTTTGAATGTTCACAGCAGAGGAAAAATAGATATGAAACTAGAACCTCAAATTAATCTTCTGTGTCTGATTCCAAACTCACCTCCTTTGCAGAAAATTCCTGTTTGATTTTCTCAAGTTGTTTGCCAAAGGAAAGGTCTGTGTAGACAAAGTCATTTCTATGCATATACAAGTCTCAGTTTTGCTAGTAGTCATAATGCATGTGAGCTACCGAACTCTCTTAGGCCTGTTCCACTGTGTCAAATCCATTCCTCCCATGTTTTGTCGCAAAACTTAACTTTGAAAAATATGTGAGCTGTCAGTCAAGTTCATACTGCAATTCTATTACATTTAGCAGCTTCTAAAAGAGTATTTCTTAAATAAGGACCTCCGTAACAGTCACTGAAGATTGAGCAGATCTGGATAATTGGGTTATTTTCCCTGTATTATTCTATACACTCTGTGAATGAGTTTCATTAGCTTCAAGCCCAGCAAATCATTAAATAAATCCTCAACATGTTGCAAAGGATTCTGTCCTTCTACCTCCTCAGGCACGCCAGGCTGTTTGATGTTTGCTGTTCTGTTATCATAATCTAGGTGCACTAATCATACTCTTAGTACATTATTTTTCTTCACCGTATCAGAGACAATCACTGCCACTTTGTTGATTCTATTTGTTGCTGTTTTCATATCTGTGGTTATGAGGTCACCTCTGTTTCCAACATTATTACCCAGGAGTTGACGGGCTGTGCTTTACTGTCCAACTCTCAAGCTGCTTTGTGCAACTTCTGTACAGCCTGCAAAACTGTTGTAATTGAGGGATAGGCCTCCCCCAGGTCTGCTTTTGTTTTTCCCTCCAGTAGTTTAGTTGACTGTCCCTTTCTGGTCTCCAGGGATGGTCCCTGATGCAGTGTCCCTGTACTGCTATCTTCTATATTTTCAAGTTTCTTTAGTAAGAATCAAGCATTATTGTCTAATGTCAACAAAAATTGCTGAAGAAACTATTTACTATTTAAAAATAATCAGTATACCCTCTGCCTACCGGGTCAAAATGCATCTACACTGGTAAGCTACAAGCTCTGGCCCCCAGTTTAAGTGAATCTGTAGTGAGGCATTAAAAATCTGTATCTAATTGCTTGCATAAAGTTTGGAACCAGTTGCTCAGCAAGGAAAAGGGTGTCCAGATGCCACTGTTAACAGTGCCTGCTCTAATTTTCTCTGAAAGTGGCATTTCCATCAGGGAACCATAAAGCCATTACTATTCTTAGAACACTATCAACTAAGTAAGCATTAAGCCACAGTAAAAGTGGCATTTAATGGGGAATTAATGCATGGTTGGGAAGGTTGTGGCATGAGGCCAAACAGCGAGTGCCTACAATGGCCCAACCATGCATTAATTCCCCATTAGATTCCACCTTCGGAGTGGCTTAATGCTCTTGTAGCATGGCCATCTTCGGGTTAAGGTTCAGTTTCACTTTTATGCAGTGCTGTGAAATAATTATTCATACACTTCTTGTGGTGCTCCAACATGTTTAATGCACTTTTGAGAGTCGTCAGAAAATAGGAGTAACATTTATTATTATGCTGATGTTGTCAGAAGTACAATACTTTTTGATGATCACTTACTTTTTCATAATATGTTTTTGAACTTTTTAAAACATTTCTTGTGGCTACTACTTTCATACCATCTGTAGGAGGTCCAACTGTTCTGTTTCTAGGCATTCCGTGATGTTGGGTGATGTATTACTGTGTGCTATTTAGCATATTTGCTTACATTCTCTGTTGTCTCGCCCTCAGTGTTCCAATATTGCTAAGTGCTTCCGATGCTTTATAGCACTGTTACGTTACTCGGTTTCACAGTTTTCCTATGATTAATTAAGAATTAATGCTCTACTTTGCACTTTTAGCACTCCCTTTTCTAACTCCTACACTTGAAATTCATTGTTACATGGACAGTGAGGCACTCACATTTAAACGGTGCGAACTCTTCATCGGGTGCCAATTGCACGGCCCTATTGTCTTCTGGAAATGCTTTCAAGGTGCTTCCCCTACTGTCTTGTAGGTGGCTACCATAATAGGTGTTCCATCTCTCCAGCACTACTGTGGCACATACTGCTTCTTTTTGCTGTCTGTGGCTAACATGGGCATTTCAGTTTGGGGATGGCATTACTGTAAAAGTATTGCCATCTCCAAACTATCACATGTGATGTGTTTGCTCCAGTTGGTGTTCCTCTTCTGTTTTTGTAATTTTGCCATGTTACAAGTTGTATTTGAGCCTTCGAGGGGGGTGGGATTCTCTTTGACTTCTCCCAGGGGAAGACACCAAGTCAGTAAAATAATTACTACCCACTATCATACAAAACCAATAACCCAGGCCAAATTCACTCGGTGTAAAGGGATATGTCCCTGAGAGACCCAGTATGGCATCACAGATTGCATGACTGTCAGATGAGCACCTCGTACATTCACAATATTGATCATCACCCCCATGTACTTTGATATACAGTGGAGCTGGCCAGGATGCAGGTAGTTTCTCAAGTTAGAGCATGACAAAAGGGATGAACTGCTATTGAAATTGCCTTGTTTACTGCAGTAATTGTGCTGCAGTATGCTGCAGTATTGCATTGCATCCTAGCTGGCTCCACTGTAGATGATGCGCTATCTATATTCTGACCAACTTCACTGCAACCTGTGATAAATAGACCCCCTCAGGAGTGTCTTTTATATGGGTCCTCCTTAGCTGTTTTTCAACAGAGCTCTCAAGTAACTTAAAGCCTAGAAAACAAAAACTGGGAACATGCAGCACAGAAGCACCAACCAATTTGAGGTACTCCTGTTTAAAGTGCTATTTACTAATACTCCGGTATGTTAAACAGGGTGAAAGTGAAACCTCAGTGTTTCACTCCACCATAGGGGAGCTTTGTCAAGAGTGAGGAAACAGCTATTGTTGCCAAACTCATCTTATATATGTGTCTCTTAAAGGGGCAATAACAGGTGACTTTTACACATAAACAGCAATAGCGCAAACAAAATACATTATCAGATATTGCAATAATGGCAACATTTTTTGAAAGTCTTATTCTCTTATCACAGACTCATGCTTATCAATCTGAAATCTGAAAACATCACATTTCATAACTGTGCAATGCAAATTTTGCAAGGCATAAAGAAAATACAGTAGTTATTAACTATGCTCATGCCAAACTACATGCTGAACTTTACAGAAAATAAAATGACTTCTAGTCCATCATTTTAGCCTCATTTTAGCCTGTTGGTAAAGTGGCTTGGGTATGAAAAACCCAGTGTGACTCTCTCCTAGACAACATACAGTTGCAGCACTTGATGTGGTCAGATATTTCCTGAAATTTCTGTGATATCTCTAGGGAAATTCCTTGTCTATTGCAGTAATACTATAGGGCAACCACAGAGAATCTCTTTAGAAATATTACATAATATCTGACCTTGCCAAGTGCTGCAGCTGTACAATTAATATCCAGATATGTGGGTCCTGTCACATCACCTTCTCAATACCCATAAACTTCAACCTGTGGTTGAACTGGCCCCCTAGTGGTTAAAATGTATTGTGCCAACACATACTCCATATTCTTGTTGACATTGGCCCGCATATGGTCTCCCACCATCTCCATTAGCTTCTTTTCATTTTTCCTATATAGAAACAGTCACAGGTAGACACACTTTATAAATGACATATTCTGTGTCACAATTAATAAAGTCTGTTATTAATGTTGTTTGACCAGTTCCTGGGTTAACAAAAGAGTTGCCTGCCTTGATCATTTCACAGTATTTGCACTGGCAACAGCAATGATACTCATTGGGTGGTGCTGGCAACCACATATGTGTTTTCTGAAATGGCTGCATACTGTAGGTAATGTGGTTTGCCAAGTTTCTGTCTGTACACTTAAAGTGGTCAAAAAACACATTTGTATAGTAACTCCAGTTTAGTGAGTTGCTGTTTTAGCATAAGCAGACTTGACTTTTCATAGAAACATAGAAACTGATTGCAGATAAGGCCCACTAGGCCCACCCAGTCTTCCCATTTTCCCTACCTGCTGCAAAAACCACAGACCATACTTAATCTCTGGCTTTATTCTCTTTCCTATTGCTAGGATTCCCGTATGCTTATTTCATGCATTTTTTTAATTCCCCAACTAAGTTAACCCCCACCATTTCCACCGGGAGGTTGTTCCATGCATCCACCACCCTTACCATGAAGAAATACAATCTCAAGTTACTCCTTAGTCTACCCCCTTCTAGTCTCATGTCGCAACCCCTTGTTCTAGAGCATCTCTTTTTCTGAAAGATGCTACCCTCCTGTTCTTTATTTATGCCGTTGAGATATTTGAAGGTATCTATCATATCCACCCTCTTTCTCTCTGTCTCTCTGTCTCTCTCTCTCTCTCTCTCTCTCTCTCTCTCTCTTCTCCTCCAGAATATACATATTGAGGTCCTCCAGCCTCTTTTCATAAGACTTTTGGTGCAGACCCTGAACCATTTTTGTTGCTCTTCTTTAACTGCTTCTACCCTGTCTAAGTCCTTATGGAGATGTAACCTCCAGAACTGGAACTAGTACTCCAGTTGGGTCTCAACAATGATTTGTACAGTGGCATTGCCACCTCCTTTCTTCTGCTGATGATATCTCTCCCTGTGCACCCCAGTACCCTGCTGGCTCTCCTTACAGCTTTGTCACATTGTTTGGCCACCTTTAGATCATCCCCCAAATTGCTTTCCTGTTTGGTGGGCATCAGCATCTCCCACCCTCATCATGTAAACTTCTCCTGGGTTCCTGTGCCTCAGATGCTTGGTTTTGCACTTTCTCACATTGGATCTTAGATGCTACACTCTTGACCATTCCTCTAGTTTACCTAGGACCCTAATCATTTTTTTAACCTTCACAGAGTGTCTACCCTATTTCAGATCTTAGTGTCATCTGCAAAGAGGCATACCTTTCCTTCCAGACCCTTTGCAATATCACTTACAAAGACATTAAATCGGACTGGCCCCAGAACTGATCCCTGTAGCAAACTGCTGGTCACCCTCCTTTCCTCGGATTGAGCTCCATTTGCCACCACCCAGCACTGGGTCCAAACAGTGCTGGTCAAAATAGTGCATGCAAGGTTTGTATCAAAAATGGTGCAAAATATTTTTTTGTGGGAGGCTTTGCCTCTACCACACACCCCAGACTTGAGATGCTCTGCCCCCCACCTCCTGGACCAATAGATTTTCACTCCGGGGGGAGCGAGTGGATTGTGGGGAAAGTTAAAATGTGGGGAGCCATGGAATCACTGTTTCCACAGCCTTGAAAAGAAAACAAAGTCACAATCTGCCAAAATGTAGGCGACCAGGATTAATACCCTGGTCTCTATTACTCCAACTGTACTGCTGTATGTCTCAGTGTTCCATGCCATGGGAACAGCTCAGCCAGCTACTGGATCACTGGTGCCCTTGTTCTTTTTCAGAACTATGGACAGTGACCAGGGGAACATTTATAGCAAGCGCTGTACTGTAAATCCCTGATCACTGTCCTTTTCAGTGCTTACCAGACTAGCACCATATAGTGTGGCACTATTCTGGTAATGTTCATCTTACTGGGTACCCCACCACCCTCTGTATTCTATCCCTCAACCAATTTCTAACCCAGTTTACCACCTTGGGACCCATTCCCAGGCTGCCTGGCTTGTTTATAAGCCTGTTATGTGGAACAGTGTTAAATGACTTGCTGAAGTCCAGGAAGGCCACATCCACCACCCCCCTTTATCCACTTTCCATGTCACCCAGTCACAGAGATCTATCAGATTTGTTTGACATGACCTTCCCACTGTAAATCCTTGCATCAGAGTACTTTTTTGCTATAATGAATGCCCCTTCTATGTCAGAAGCCCTGTACCCTCATGATGCAAACCTACAAGCCAAGTCAGAAGCATTTCCCATAAAGGTGCTATCTGTTCTACAGTTCCTTCTGACTTAAAGAAACTAGCTGGTAAGAATATTCCAAATGATGTGGAGGGGATGGCAAAAGCAGGTGAAAAGGATAGTATTTCTACTCATTGATTTGTAGTATAGATTACTCTCCCAAATCGTTTGCATTTATTAATAAATCATATATCCAAAAAATATACTGTATGCTGGTGGTGCTACTGGTTTTAAGAAACCTCCTGTTCTTGTTACTGGCTTCCAGATAAGCATCAAGGGACATCATCTCCTCTACTGTACCTTGTTACACCATCAGTACTATAAGTCATCAATATACCAGAGATTTGCTGAGTTGGAATATATGACCGTGTCATCCCATAACCTAATTTACAAATAAGTAAAGTCAGGGGAAAAGTTGCCACCATCACTTTACCACTAATTTGTAGAATGAAGTCCCCCCCAAAAAAGTGAATGCATTACACTCAATCACATATTCTGTCAAGCCCAGAATAAAGTCTGTGGGTGGCTTAGCCCCAAGTCCCTTTCTGTCCAAATAGTGTTGTAACACCTGTAGGCTCTTAAAATGGAGAATTTTGAAATACAATAATTACTCATCAAGGGTTTAAGATGTATGACTCCTCAATGTGCATATGTTGCAACACTCCCAAGATTCCTGTGGAATCCCTAACATAGGATCATAAGTTCAATACAACTGGTTTGATGAAGCTTTCCACATATGGTGATAGTTTCTTGGTCAGGGAGTTCATCTCGGAAATGGCAGCCTAGGCTTTGGTGATGTTAAAGATTTATGCACCTTAGGGAGTATATAAATTGAGGGTCTCATGGGGTGTGGGGTCATCAGAAAGTTTTTTGTGGTACCAATGATCTTATTACTATAAGCTGAGCTGCACTGATACAGACATCAAGAGCTGAGTCATTAGATAGACAGCAAAAACCAAAAAATGTGATTGGCAAACTGGCCTTTACATTTTGTAATATAATCTATAGTATTTAGGGTCACAACTCTACCCCCTTTTATTTGCCTGCCTTATACTAATTGATGTATTACATTCCAAACTCTTGAGAGCCTGAAACTCAACTGATGACATGTTAACACGATATGTCTCAGAGCTAGGTGCACTGGTTTTAATATTCTCTTCCCGTGTGGCCCACTTCAATAATGCATTCCTTTGCAAATGTCATGTACATGTTGTGCAATAGTCCTCAATTGTGTGACTCATCTTCAGTCAGTAAAACCAAGCCTGGGACAGATCTAAAGTTTATTCCTCTCACACTTGTTCCATCTCATCCTGAAAAACTTGGAGCACAAACCACTGGAATGTGAAAGAAAGGAACAAGTAGCATTTGGCGTAGCTTTGAGTGTCATGGATCTCTCAATACAGCAAAACATTAATCACTTTCAGATGGGCCCATCCTCTCAGCAACAACATAGCTTCAGGGTTTCTCAGAAGTCTTGAAGGAATATTTTTTTCCTTGTTTTGTGGCATCCAGAATGATTTTGAAACCTGGAACTTGTCTTTGATCCCATAGGAGGTGAAACCAGATCAGAAGCAGCAAACTTCTTAGTAAAATAATATGAATCCACAGGAAACAAGGGGAAAACAGGTGCTAGAGGGCCCTAAGTTGTATACCAAAATGATCAGCATTGGTGAGGGAAGGCTGTTCATCAGTATGAAACATTTTAGACAAAGCTCTCAGAGCAGATTCAGGGACAATTATCCCTCAGAGACTGAAGACTCAGAGTCCAAAGGATGCCTTGACAATGCATCTGTGTCCACATGATTGAGCCCAGGGGCTATATTCTTCAGAATAATCATATGCAGATACAGCAGATAACCAGTGATGTTCAGTGACATTCAGTTTGGCTGAAGGCTACACATACATTAGTGGACTGTTGTCAGTTCAGATTGTTATCAATGCCTCAAGCTAGTCATGATACTGGCAGGAAGAAATCTGTGCAAAGGGTAGATCAATTGACTGGGCTTTAGACTCTGAATAGCAAAAGTGACTGACCTTAAGCCTTCAATGGAGTCATACTATAAATATATCTCCCACTCCATGTTACCTAGCATCTGAGTTCAACACATACAGTAGGGTTTCTGTGACTCACAGAACTGGAGTAGTGGCCAAGCACTTGATGATTTATCTAATGGCTTGGACACAGGCAGCTTTCAACCTGGGTATAAAAGGTTCACCATTTCTGAAGTAAGGGGGAGGGTCTTTTAGAGCAACGCTTTTCTGAACCAATTCATAAATCTATTGTTGCTATAACCTTATTTAGTGACAGTCGTTGCATGATACATATTTCCCTCAAATTAATTTTTACGACTGTGGGCAGAGACTACAGCCATTTTGCAATCATAGCCTTAAAATGGCCGGTCATGGCACCTTCCATTGGACTTTTGGAAGTATCTTTCAGAATGTCCAAAGGAGCTTGTAACACTTCACCACAGTCAGCTGCTACAAAGTAACAACCGCACTATTTCAGCTGTTACTTCCGTATTCAAGGACAAGAACTGCATATGCATGCCTCACATGCATGTGCAGTTCTGCTGGTGCCACCATCTTGTGAATGGCAAAATGACACTCACTTCAACTATGCATGTGCGAATGCCGTGCATGTGCAGTTGCGTCACCACCACCAAATTGTGAATGGCACTCCTCCCACACTCTCCCACTGCTCCTGCCATTCCAACTACCTCCATTCCCTCCCAGCACCAGCGGCAAATAAAACCCTCCCACTCCCTCCATTCCCTCTCCCCGCACTGACAGGGAATCATGTACCCCCCAAACTCATGTGGCACATTGGGAGCCCACCCCAGTGTGCCCATATTTATGTGTTTTCCTTTTTTATTCTCCCTGCACCAACATTGGGTTGCCCAGTCCCCATGTTGGCATCAAATAACCCCCCACTCCAACTCATGTGGCACTCTGGGAGCCCACCCCAGTGTGCCCAAATTTATGCTTTTTTTCCCGGCAAATAAATAAAACTGTCCCCTGACGTCTTTTTACCTGCAAAAGAAAATGGTACCTCATCATTGCCCTAGTCCCCATCCCCACCCTCCCACTGAGCACCCACCTCCCCACACCCCTTACCCCATACGTACCTCCAGAGGTTGCTGCTGTCATCTTTTCTGGATCAGGACACATCTGCACTCTTCAAAGCTGAACCACAAACTGAAGAATGAAATGCAAATGTGGTACAAAGGCAGTCAATGCAGTTTTCTACTTATGTTGATATATTAGCCATTTTTAGGAATTTTGGCTCCAAATTTTCAACATGGGGTTCTTTTGACCCCACCTTTTGAACAGTACCACTGTCATTTCATTACTCAGCCCTAAAAAGGTGATTTTGTGGTTGCTGTGTGGAATCACCTTTTGGGACTGATTAACAAAATAACAGTGCCAGTGTTCATGAGGTGGTGTCCCAGAAAGCCCATGTTGCAAATTTGGTGAACAAATTCCCAAAAATGACTTCGTTACAAGTGTGCATTGCACAGTTTCTATGCATTCTCCTAACCTTGGCAATTTGTAATATTTTCACTCCAGATTTTCAACATTGCCATTTTTGCTCGCCTCTTTTTTAACAGTGCAGCTGTTATTTTTCACATCCTGCCCAAAATGTGTTTTCACACCTGTGGCACAGAACGTTGCAGTTGATCTAAGAAATCACCTTTTGGGACAAGTGAATGAAATGACAGTGGCACTCTTCATGAGGTGGGGTCCCATGTTGAAAATTTGGAGAAACATCTCCAAACAATGCTCAAGTTACACCCGATCATTAAAAATTTTCTATGCATGCGTGTAACTTTGTTCATTTGGTAGCTCACTAAAGCTGTATCAGCTCTGACCAGAGTTTGTCACATCACTGTTGTCATTGTATACTTACCATACAGATCTTCATGTCTTTCGTTATATCCTCATCATATTTTATCTTTAAGGCTTTCATGCATAACTCTGTAAAACATATTTTGAAACTGTGAAGTATATATTAAATATGGAATTTCACCACTCCTTCCTGTTTGCAATCTATATATATATCAAAATGCACTTTATCATTCCATTTTTCAGTTGTTCTAACATCATCTTTAAATGCATATACACGTTGCACTTTTCTGCTATTCCTGGTGCATGTCATTAATTATGTACCTCCCCTCTCTAGGAGAACTTAATACCATGTTTGTTATACATATAATAAACCAAATGTGCCATTAGAATTTAAATGTCCAAATAAATGTACTATTCTTTCTGGCTGTGGCTGTGTGCGATAAAGCATTTTGACTCCTTCTCCATTATAGGTGCTCATCATTAAATATACTGTGTATTGCCCAGTACATAGTGGTGTTGTTCAAACTTAAGAATTTGTTTTGCTTTGTCAGTCATGCCAATTCAAAATATAGAGACTTTTAAAGTATTATTTTTATATCTAGCCACATCTATGTGTAGATTAAAAATCTCTTCATCCCTCTGTGTGCACTCAGTTTACTAATGGTCAGTACATGAGCACTCCATGAATATTTAGTAACAGATATGAACTTGAAGGGTTCCCCTACAGTACTGGCACTTTGATGGATATTTAAATCACACTTCTATGATTTTACGCACCATATCAAAGCTCTAGCATAGGGATACCCTAATGCCAATTGTTTTAATTTTTTTTCTGTGCACGGGTGTTCATTGCATTGCTTTACAATGCTATGTCCAGTTCTTTGCTTTTTAATATTAATATTCTTTGGAAACAGGTTCGATCAGCAAATGAGCCCTAGTCCCCACATTAAATGATGAGCTACAAGAACTCTGATATACTTTTTAATTTGATTCCTAGTTGTTTAATGGCCTTGCTATCCCAGTTCCTTATATGTCAGTCTTACTAATAACTGTGAAACTTGGTGCTGATGTGGACTTCATATAATTTTGCTGAGTTCATTTTGCTGGCTACTGATCCAGGGATCTTGCATGTCTCAGATGTTTTTTTCATATTATGAGCTATATATATCTGGGTCAGGCTTTTAAGCTGAATAATTATGACCCTTCTAACTTCTTTTGCTAATTTAAGAAATAATCACTTAAAGCAGTAGTGCAACAAAGAGATTATTCAAATATTATGGAATTCTGTGCTCTAAATATGTTAAAATAACTTTAATATTGATAATTGACTACCTTCTGACTGCAGATGTCATGGGATTGTCTTGTGAAGCCTCTGTGTTCTCTTCTGACACTCATATACCCTCACCAGGATCACCACCATTGATCCAGATGCATCATTCTACTGGAGCTAGAGAAACTGCTTACATAATGCACCTGGCCATTCCCACAATGCATTGCACTGTTATCGTTCATGCATGCCCCCATTTGAAAATGTCTTCATTTGTGGAAAAGTGGCAGACATTAGTACTACTCCCTCTCATGTGTCTGCTAGTAGCAGTTGTAGCTCTGAGTGAGTGACTGTTGTTCCTAAACTGGGAAAGTAGTGCTTGTGTTTGTGAATATGTTCTGTTGTGGCCCCCAAATTTTTAGTGGCATTATTATCTTCACCAATCCCTGTCTGTGAGAAAAAGCTGTTTCTTGCCAGATATCTACATCGCATCGCTATCCTTTCAAGTGTCAGTGAAAACATTTTAAATTGTTAGTACTGTTCACTGCTCCCTCAAAAAAACCTCTGTCATCAAGTTTCCCATCATGTGTACTCAGACCCATGCAGAAAACTATGTGTGGTGGAGTGGTCTTTCCCATCTGAAGAAACCCCTTTCTGCATTAGTGGCATATCACTGATTGTGCTGTGTAATGTGAAATTAGTTAATCCTTTTGTTTGTGCCACAGTCTTCTGTCTATCAAGCATTTTAATAATTTGGTCAGCCCTTTTACTTGTACATGATGAACAACTCCAATCATACATCTGCTCAGCCAATATAAAAGGTTGGGAAAAAAAGCTCAACCTGCTGTAAACAGTCCGTTTACTAACACTTCTGTTGTCAGTGCAGTGATAATAAAATCAAAAACCAGGCTGGTCACATATATCTCTACTAATAAAATAAAATTATTGTAACACAGATATTGCTATATGAAGGCAAAATAGTAAAAACAGTAACTTAGGCACAGCCGGGATCGAACATGGGACCCAATGGACTCAATAACAAAAATATCAAAGACAAATGCATATATCACTACACCACAGCAGCTTTTTATATGTAGTATGCATGGAAATTTGCTTTTATCATGACATCTTTTTTTTAATAATTAAAAAATGTTTATGTCATCATATGTATAACACACAAACACTAATAAGAGGCACAAATTGGGAAGCTTTTAAAAATTTTTTTCTTAGTACATATACTGTCACTACACCATACTAATTCTGAGCTTTGCAATATGGAAAACATAAAAACTTTCCCTTGCTATGTGAATGTGCCCCTTTCGATTCTCATGCAGTCAATAGTAATTTTAAAAGCTTGGTGACATGACACAATGCAGTTTCATACTTGCCAATATCTATCGTTATGTGTACATGATGAGCAAAACCATCATACAACTGCTCAGCCAACATGAAGATTGGGGGGGGAGGCTCAACCTGCTGTAAACAGTTTGTTTATTGACACTTCTGTTGTCAGTGCAGTGACAATAAAATCAAAAACTGGGCTGGCCACATGTGCCTCCAATAATAAAAGAAAAGTATGGCAACATAGACATTGCCAGTCAAAGGCAAAACAGCAACCCACGTGTAGCTGGGATCGAACTGGGGACCCAATGGTCCTACTAGTAAAATTATTTCAGACAAATGCACATGCCACTACACCACAACAGTTTTATATATGTAAGATGCATGGAAATATGCTTTTATCATGACGTCTTTCTTTTTAAAATTAAAACAAATATATATATATATATATATATATATATATATATATGTATATGGGATACATGATGGGCATGAGTGTGATATGGCAAATATTGTCAGTCCTGCAGAGTGAGCTCTGGATATCTCACAAGTGCCAAAGGCACGAGTGTGATATCCTAGCTCAACAATGCAGGAGTGACAATATTTGCCATAGCACACGATCTGCCCATCATGTATTCAATATATACAATAGGGCCAAGAGTTTCAGAAGTTTTGTTATGCTGTCTTGTGTTCTGTTCCTGCTTATGTGTTTGCTCATTCTGTGTGTGAGCTTTTCTGAATGGGCTGGCAGTGTTATAAACTCTGAGAGACACATAAGTGTGTTTTGCAATGCTAAATAAGTTAGTTTTAGATAGGAGTGAGAAACATACTTTTGTGAAGTTGTATTGTTTAGCAGTCTGGCTGTAGTGAAGTTAAGAGCATCACAGTAATTGTAATGAGCTGAGAGGCAGAGTGTCAGAACAGCTGATACTGTTTTCAGTGGTAATTAAATTAGTTGCAGGCAGAGTGCAGAGTGTTCTGTGAAACTGTGCTCTTTAGGATTCTGGCTGCAGTGAAGATGAGATTGTCACAGTAATTGTAATGGGTAAGAATCAGAGTTTGAGGAACAAGTGAGAGTGTGTTTCAGTGGTAGTTGAATTAGCTGCAGGCAGTAGTTTAGACTGTTTTGTTAAGCTGTGCTGTTTGGAATTCTGGCTGCATCAAGTTGAGAGCATCACAGTAATGAGCTGGAAGTTGGGGGGTAGGTGTGTGTTGTAATGCTCACTCAGTTAGCTGAAGGCAGCAGTGAGACCTCTCAGGTAGTTCTGCATTTGTGTCTATGGTAACAGCACAGGTGTTTCTTGCATGCTGAGGGGAAAGCTGCCTAGGGTGATGATATCAGTGACCTTTTGTGACCCGTGTGTGTAAATGGCTGATATCATCACAGTAGAGCAGGGGATAAAAATATCACACTGCAGTGGATGATATGCTGTTTTGTCTCACTCATTTACCACTCAGCCCAATTGTGTGTGTGTATATATGTGTGTGTGTATATATATATATATATATATATATATATATATATATATACTGTATATATTTGTGCCATACAGCAAAAACAATGAATAAAGGAAACAAGTTTGGCAGGGTTTTACCTATTTTTGTCTTACAGTAACTACTGTCACACTTTACGTGTTACAAATCTTGGCATTAGCAAAGTATAACCAATTTTCTCTAGCTATGCTAAAGTGTCCATTTCATTTATCATGCTGGCAATAATAATTGCACACCTCTTTTAAGCACTTTGTCAAAGGAATTATTTACCAACGTTGACACTCTGTGTGTGTATCTCTATGCCACAGTGTCTTGCGAGGGTGGGGGGTTTGACAAAAAAATGTCAACACAATGGTTAGCTCACCAAGTACTGCATATTACTGCACTCAAATCAGTACTGAAGAACTGAACAAGCACACTATGTGGACACTGCGTTTTCCTTTTAATAATCCCCTTAACTTGCACATGCTGTGCAACTGTGAACATTTTGTCAATGACCTCCATTCACATTATGGTACATCAGTAGTGCTTCCAGCTAAAGCTTCCTAACATCAGACAGTAAATAAAACACACTGGCACACATACTGAACTTACTAGACACTACTATGATAGACAAATTACTGTGACACACAACTGTTTAGAATATTCACACTGCCAGGGTGATGCATGGAAACCACAGTTTAGCGCAACTCCAGCTCAATGTCCCAAACTAACTGACATTGAAGATCACATGAGCACACTCAAGCAGATTTCTGAATGCCAATAAAATGTAAAATGACATACTCTGCCTTCATGCAGTAAATGTCCTTTACAAAGCTTCCAGATTATTACCAAGAAAGAAAATAAAAATATAGATTTAATTGAGATAGTAGCAGATTACTTTTAAATATTTCCCACATCAAATAACATATTTAAACAATAAAGCTAACACTGTGAACAATGTACAACTTAGAGGAAAAACAAGCAAACAAACATCCCGCCTGCAGCATAAGTACAAGCACTTCAAACATACTGATCACTTAAAACAATGCATGATGGGATATCAAGTTTAAGTACAAACATGGTGGATGGGGTATTAATTCCCACAAATTATTAAATAAAATATCACAAAAGGTATTCAAAAACAGCTCCAATGATAAATTAAAAAGCACATTTGGGAAACCAGAGGGTCCATTACCTGCATACCTGCATAGCAGCAGTGCAATGGAGGGATTAATTAAATAACAATGAGTAGCTTACCCTATGCTACTCATTGTTATTTAAATAATCCCTCCATTGCACTGCTGCTTTAAGGTCTCAGATTTTAGATATGATCAGAAAATGGAAACCTGAGATGGCCATGTCACCTGGTACCATATAGAACTTTTTTAACTGAATGTGTAATGGAGTAAAAGAGTTTCTGTGCACAATAATCCCTTTGAACAATACCTATACAATAAAGCTGTAGGAATTTAAATAGTATGGCAAAGTCAGTAGAACTGAGCCCCAGCAACAAGACTAAAATATAAGGAACCAGGATAGTGAGATCATTAAACAGCTAGAAATCAAATAAAAAGGAATAGAATAGTTTATATACTGTAACTCATTATTTACCATGGAAACTGATGCACATTTGCTGATCTGACCTGGTTCTAACAGAATATTAATACTAACATGTAAAAAAAAGGTCAAATCCATACAATAAGCACCCATGCACAGGAAATTTGAAACAAAGTGCATAAGGGTCTCCCTATGCTAGAGCATTGATAGGATGCATAAAGTCTTAGAGATGAGGGGTAAGTATCCACCAAATTGTTGGTACTGCAGAAGAACCCTTTTTCAGTCTATGTCTATCACTGCAGTGTACATGCACTAGCCATTAGTAAACTAAATACACACAGAGAGCTGTAGAAAGTTTTACTTTCCACATAGCTATGGCTGGAAACAAGAGTAATGCTGTAAAAGTCACTGTATTTTGAATTGGTATGACTGACAAAGCAAGAAACATTTTTAAGATTGGCAGCATCATTGTGTACTGGATAATATATAGTTACTGACAAGCACCTGAAATGGAGTAGGAGTCAAAATGCTTCACTGCATGCAGCCATGGCCAGAAAAAATAGTACATCTATTATGACATTTAGATTTAGATTCTATTGGCACAGTTGATTCATTATATTCATAACAAGCATGGTAATAGTTCCCCCAAAGTGGGGAGGTACATTATTAATGATGTGCACCAGGAATGGTGGAAAAGTACAATGTGAATATATGTTTAAAGAGGATGCTAGAAAAACTGACAACTGAAATGATAAGGTGCATTTAGTACCGGTATAGATTGCAAAGAGTAAGGCATGATGAAATTTCACATTTGATATATATACTCCACTGTTTCAAAATATGCATTTTTATAGAGCAATGCATGAAAGCCTTATTTTTAAAATGTGGTAAGAATATAAAGGAAGATATGAATGTATGGGTGTGCTAAGTATACAATGACTACAGTAACATAAAAAATTATTTGGGAGGAAATGAATTATGCAGCGACTATCATTAAATAAGGTTACAGCAACAATAGATTTATGAATTGGTTCAAAAAAACACTGTGCTAGCAATGACATACTAGTGTTTTTAAAAGTTAGAAGCTGGGCACTGTAAATCACATAACTGGTACAAAAGTTTTTTTATCGCTTTGTTTTAATGGCTGAAGTTCTGAGACTGGTACAACAGACTGCCATAGCAATCAGGGATTTTTTTTGGGGGGGGGTTACTGCTGAGCAGCATGACAGGAAACAGTTTTTCACTTTGACTCCCAGGAGAATAACTTAAAATACTAAATTAGATGTTTTTTTGGCATTAGTATCAGCTAAACTTTGCTCTATCAGTTGATGGATATGTCTGCTGCATGATGGATAAATTCAAATGCTCAAACCCACTTTCAGAGGATTTTTTTAAACCAAAAGACTCCAAGCGTGGAGCAAGCAGAGACTTCTGCTATGAAGCCAGGAGGTGAGGTGACTCTCTTTACTATTAATAACATGTTGTGAAAAATTGATAAAACAATTCAATATTTGGAATGTAACTTGATGTCTTGCACTTGAGGGTTGCCTCCTTGGAAGGTAGAATGGATATCCTTGTACAATCCTATCAATGCAGTGAAGCAGTCGTGACTAAACTGGCCAGTGCCACAGCTCATCTTTTCAAGGAAAATTTGTTACTGCACTGGAGGTTGGAAACCATTGAAAACCAGGTCTGGGACTGGAATGTCAGAGTTACTGGGTTCCCTGAGTCTGTGGAGGGAGAAGACTATTTGGGCTTTGCTCATATGTTTCTTTCTACCTTGCTGGGGTTATTTGAATTGGACCCCCCTTCATCTCTAGAAGGCATTTCATATTACCCCATGGTGAGTGGCCATGGAGGCGGCTAATCTCTAGACTTTTATGATCGTGTGTACTGATATTGGAATTTGGGATAAAATCTTGGCTGCAGCAAGGAAGAGTAGATCTTTAAAATATGGGGAAGCTAACTTGTCTATTTTCTCTGACCTTTCATACAGTACATGACAAAGGCAGAAAGCCTTTGACAGCGTATGGAGTCGGCTTTGACAATTGAAGGACTAATCCTTGTTTTAGCCTGCATTTATTAACAACATGTTTGTCAGTGTAAGTCAGGTCAGTGCTTCATGTTAACTGATTTCCTTTGTTCATAAACTCGGTAGCTAAACTGTAGTGATATGTCTGTTTGCTGCAGTCTCTTTAATTCATGTGGGGATTCACCACTGCAAGCCTTTTCTCTACTGTGGAAAAATCTCCCGTGGAGGTCTAATTCATGACTGTGCCTTTATGTGTGGCTTGGCAACCCCTGCTCTGTGATTCTTGGTATGATGAGATTGATTTGACCCTCATCTCCATGCTTATGGACTTCCACTTTGCTCAAGTTTTGCTGTTATAGCCAATGTAGTAGTGACTGCATGTGATTCCTATCGCATAATGAAAATAGGTTACTGTTTATTCTTCCTGTGTTGCTTGCTTTTATCACTTTCTTTCTTTTTGTAGACTCTGTTTGTACACTTGACATTCAGGGCATCTCTCAGGAATCCACACATGGTTCTGGGATCCTAACCGCCCAGCTGAACCACCCTTACCTGAGCTACTGTGTCGGGGTCAGGACTCCATTCTCTCCGGACCCTCTAGGGAGATTCTAAAGTCCCCAAATTCATGTTGGGTAGTCCGGCTGGCTGTGGATGTGAGGACCCAGGCCCTTGGTGGTTCCATCACCTCTCCGGTGTCAGAGGATTTCTCATTTTTCCCAAAATTCACCCATCCCCCCCAGAGCTTGGATGTGCAATGACGTCTTAGATGTCCACTGCAGCTCTTCCCTCTAAACATGGTGCCTGACATGCGTACATCCTCCTGCTTCCACTGGGGGCTGCTGTTGCACTGATCCATCCCTGGATCCCCTCCCCAGAGAGAGGACAGCAGTCCACAGATGCTCAATTCTTTCTTTCCCCGGTCGACTCCCAGTCGACCCATGGCAGACCGGGTTAGTTCCCGAACCTGGGTCACTGGCATGGTGTGAGGTGTGGCATCCAGCACCTCAACCCTCAGCACCACCAGGCTGACCCTATCACTTGCTTTCTTTAGTTAACCAGATGCCTAATGCTTTATAGGCTGATTTAACTCAATGATATTCTAGTTAATAATTATTTGGGTAGTGTTTCTTCTGGAGAGGCTGAGGGGGATTTTCTCTTAGAATGCATTCCTCTTTCTGTTTGTGAGGAATATTTCATCCAGTGGGTCACTTTGGTAATAGGATGGCTTTGTTTCACATCTTCTACTTGTTCTCCCATTTTTTTCATGGAGTTTACTTCATTAAAATGTTTTGGATAAACAAATAACAAGAATACAGTAACATCATAAACAAAAGGCATATAGTGTATGGTAGAACATTGTTAATAGTAGAAATCCATCATTTACTAGTGCTGTTGTACCATCGATGAGATGTCCACATGTTGTTATACCATCGATGGTACATCACATCAATGGTACAACAAGATGGACATAGATCATGCAGCCATCTCATAGTCATCTCGAATGATCAAGTAGGCAGAATACAGTTTGAAGCCGTGTGGCTATTGACAGTTGCTGATTTCATTGTGTAAGGCGCTCAGTCTTTTAAAAACCCCACTCTGCAGTAATAATGGCAGCACTACCTATAGTAAGCTCTGACAGCCTGGAGTGCAAAACTTTTATTGAGCAACAGAAAAATAAATGCACCAGAAAGAAAACTGACTCAGACGTGATGTTTAAATCTTACATTGCAGACCTGGGTGAGATCCATAGCATTGGAGAGATAACACCTAATGAGTTTGGCACCATTATAGTGCACTTCATGTTCAGAATAAAACAAAGCGACGGAACTCAGTATGAGCCATCAACTCTGAAAGGGATGTTAGGTAGCTTAGATCACTACCCCATGCAGATAAATTATGGCCACTTCATTTTCCATGGCAAAAGTAAAGACTTTCCTGAGACACTATCTATGCTGACAGCAAAATAAAAATTTCTAAAAAAGGTGGGCAAAGGCAACAAGCCTAATAGGGCAGAAGCCCTTTCACCATCAAGCATTGAAAAGCTCTATACAAGCGGAACATTAGGTCTGCATGGCCCAGTAGCCCTTCTGAATATGACGTTTTTTAACACAATCTTTACTATGCACTGAGAACAGCAGAACAGTATGCCCTCAGATGGGGGATTTATGCCTACTGAATGACAGAGATGGCAACCAGTTTATTGAGTACACAGAGGGGCAGACAAAAACCAGAGCTGGTGACAACCCCATCGACATTAGGGGTTTTTAAGTCCAGGATGTATGAAAATAGAGAAAACCCCTGAATGAGATCTCATTAAGGCACACACTGTTTATGTTTCTCAAAGACCCAGAAAAATGCTGGAAACTGAATCCCCTTCTACGTGGCTCCTAACATGTACTTGAAACCAGGTGTCACCCTGTGGTTCAAGTCGATGTCACTAGGAGAAAATAAGGTGCGCACAATGATGCAGATCATAAAAACGTCTCTGGGGTTAGCTGCTGAAAAATGCATCACAGATGACTCATCTCATAAAACTGCAATTCAGAGGCTTGTGGATGGTGCAGTGCCCCCCCCCATGGCAGTCCAGCAGGTTTCTGGACATAAGAATCTGCAATCCATAAATAACTACAGCTTTTTGTCAGAGGTCAAGCAGAAAAGAAACTAAGATTCTCTGTGGTCATGTTAAAAGTGATAATCAACAACCTTCCTAATCAATGTCAAGTGCTGCAGTATCAATTTCACAAGCAAATCCCAGCGAAAACAAGCTCAAAAAGTTTCCATTCCCCCAACCAAATTTAATTTATTTGGGGATAACTGTGTTTTCCAGCAGGGCATCATGATGCACTTCCACAATCTGTTTGGCTCACAAAAGAGGAAAAGAGTAGCCGTCATTTCTGACTCATCCTCTGACAGTGATGCCTAAATGGTGAGTCTTTTTTGTTGCTTCCTTTCCCTATATACTAACCTCTCACCACCCCAAACCCACTCTCAGTCACCCACCCACCTTTGGTGTGGTGTCATAGATAAAGATGTACTTCTTTAGGCTGCTAAATTAATGTATGTGTTTTCCTTTCTTTGGCTCTTGTACGTCTATCTAGCAGGTTGTTTATCACTGGAAAAGCAAAAAAATGCTCCATGACTCATTCACAACCTCACCACTTCCTACAGTTTTACGGCAAACTTTATTTAATGTTTTTTAGTCACATGATATTGTTTCCATTTCAACTTTACGTTAATTGTTTACTTTCCCCCCATTGTTATTGCATTAAATAAAAAATATTTTTTATTCCCATTCATTGTGTGTCCATACTGTTTTATGTTTACCATTAGAGAAGTCTATTGCATGAAGTAAGAAATCATCAATTATTACTAGTGCCGATAACATTAGATGTGTACCTTAGCAATTACAGAAAGACTATAACATAAAATAAGATGACATTGATGCCCATACACTATAAAAACATTGAATGGGCATCAATGAACAACCACGCTAACCTGGTATCTTGAGGTGACCTTGGCAACTTTTGTAAACCTCTTGAGCTGTGCTCTCAAACTTTACATGAGTTGCCAAGGTAACCACTCGATGCCAACATAGCATTGTTGTTCATTCATTATCCTCTATATAACAATAAACTTAAACAATAACAACAGTGCAAGCAAAAAATCACTACCTTCACTCAACTATCCCACCCACCCCAGGAGCTCAACAACGAGTTATTGTACAGAAGGGACCCAGTTACCTAATTTGTTTCCTAGGCTGCACATTAACGGTTATTTTCTTTATGATGCCATCATTTTTCTGGAACTCCCCTCCATGATGTACCACCTATTATTTAAATCAATCCCTATCCAAGTAAAGCTCACTCTGAGGAAGGTGTCACATCACAATGCAGAAACATTAGCACATATGTGGTGCCTGAGTGGATATAGTCATGTCTTCAACAAATGCCAGCAGCCTGATTGTCTAGTATCACAATAGCACCAAAAATTTAATTCTGGCAGAAATCTGAGTAAAATTAAAACACTGGTTTTCCTGCAAGTGTAAACCTTTATGGTTTAAATTCTTTTTTTTTTGTTTTAGCACTTGAGCCAAGAAGAAATATGTTGTCACCTTTCAGGAATTCTGAAAGAACAAGTCAATGGTTTACATACTGTCCAGCATTGTTTTGTGATGTGAGTTCAAGAAAGTGAAATGAAAGTATGATAAGAAAACTTGTAAAGCTATCCTACTTTTTTTTTTAACTGGCATGCATATAGGCTGCTTTGCTGATCACATTGTGTAAGGTAAAATTAATCATCATGGTTTACATTGCTGCTATATAGCATCAATATTTCTTTGGGATAGAGTCTGCATGAGCACTGGCATGTTGAGAGTTATGTCTAGTGACTAATATCCATAGAAAGCCAGAAACAACTGGAGCTCCTTCAGGTTCCTAGTCTAAGGCAAGTCATCAAGATGTCTACTTTCATATGATCAGTTTAAATCCCAACTGCAAACACAATATGCCCTGTACATTTTACTGAAATCTGACAAAAAAGGCACTAGTTCAAAGACAACTTGAGTTTGAATTCTTTAAGCTGATACATTATTTTAAACTACCGGCCTTTTTGTCTTTCTAGGTTCTTGACAAACACAGTGACATCATTTAAGTATATCAAGTATTCACGCAGATTTACATCTCCTACAGCTCATTTCATGAAACACTGAAAGGTGTCCAGAGCCCCAGAAATACATTTGGCATGTGCAGAACCTTATTGAATTTGAGAGGGAAGATGAATGTGGTCTTTTTCTTGGTAGGATTTGGCTATTGGTATCTATTAGCCACTATACAAGTCCATTACAGAGAATTAACAGCTTCTGTGAAGGCAGCCCAATGCACGCTGGATCTGAGGCATTGTGTACTGATCCAGTATGGTAAATTTATTAGATGTCCTGTAGTCCACACACTTTCAGACTGTGCCATTTTTCTTACAGATCACAGCAGTAGGAGAAGCATAAATTTCCTGGACTCTTGGATTATTCCTGCCACCAATATGACTTGGAGATGACACCGAACATCATCTACATGTGCTCAATCCAGGCACTGAGACAGTTCTCAAAAATGTCAGTATTCTCCTAACCAGATCCAATGATCTTCCTCTTTTCCACAGCCAACATCCTATTCTTAGCTGGAGAAAACTTGAGTCCTAAAGGTAGAGAAAACTTAAGTCCTAGTAGTTAATTTCTAGTTGACTGGCATCATTCATCTAGTAATGGGGAGGTACCAAAATAGAAACTGGCTGGCTCAGATTGTTTTGTTGGCCCATGCCTTCCAGTCTTTGGTTGAACACTTTTGTCCACGCAGTACACTTTTAGATAAAGTCCATCCCCCACCTGAAGGTTTCTAGTCACTCTTCCCCATTCCTGACTTCTATTTTATTCACTTCAAAATAATATTAGCCCCTTCCTGCTGTTTAGTTCTTTAGGTGCTTCTAACATCAATATTTGATTAGTGGCATCGTTCTACTGCTCTGCTACACCACTAATTGCATATTCGCAGTTGGTAGTCAACACAGCCATCCGTTCATCCCAGAAATATACCACTTCCACCTTACTATTCCCTTCTAAGGTAGTGGTGTCTCTGATGCTTCCAACTCACCTCTTGTACAAATATTTGCATAGGTAGAGCTTATACACCTTTCCAAACTTCCCTTTCATCATACAGCTGCTTAAATGTTCAGACATGTGTCCATTTGCACTAACAATGACTGGGTCATAATCATAAATCTATGATTCAGGACATACTCGGGTCAGGGTTTCCATTGGTCCACAAAATCCCATCACCTTATTTGGGAATGCAATGTCCAGCGTAATACATCCCATGTAAGGATAAGCCTTTTCACTCAGACCCCATAGATCCAAACCTTCTAGGGGCAGCAGACATTCTTAAACTGAAGATTACTGTAAGTTGTGATCAGTTTTCCATCAAAGCTCAGGTTTTATGCCCATGTATTTTGATAGAAAATCTTGAAGTTAAGCTGATAAGGGTTTGCACAATAGCTGTGGGATCATTAGCCCCTGGGGGTAACAAACTGAGGAACTTGCTTTCAGAGTTCCAGTATGATCCCTAACTGGGCCCTGTTGGCATTTCCCAACTGACCTCATTTCAGCAAACAAGCAATCCAGAACCAGACAGAGGTTTGAAAAACTGCTACTTTGAGATTGTGAACCGCAAGCAGATTCTATTATCTCAGGAGGGACCTGTGGCATTTGCCTCCTTGTGGGCCTCCCCCCCGTGGCCACCTGCAGTCTTTTATATTTGGCCACCTCCCCCAGCTGACACTTTTCTGATTCTCTGTTGATCAAACGCAACTTGCATAAGGGTTTCCAGCTACTCCATTATATCATTAATCCCAGCAGTTCCAGGAGAAGACCCAGGATTACTATGCATAGTCATTTAACAAGGGCCTCAGGCACCAACCACCCACACTAGTTGTTTCTCTTGCTGTTTCACTTCACCCACCAATTCACCATCATGAGTGGGGTTGCTGACTTAATCTCATAACCAAAGGTTCTTAAGACTATTGTCCTCATAGATGTCTCCCTCTATCAGTTTCTTTAGTTGGGTGCAGTCAGTATCACTGGCCTCCATGCTCCTTTTCCAATATATTCTTTGTATAACCTTTTTCATCCACACAATGAATTCAGACATTTCCCCATCTATTTGCCCCATCTAAACCAACTTCATCAGTATATTTTCAGGTATTTCCACACTACTGAACCTTTATTTTTAAAGTAGTTAAACAGTCCTCAGCAGCAGCATCACTGTTTTATGCCAGGAAAGCTTATATGGCAGTCACTACTGACCCTTAAAGCTTCCTGTCTGACAAGACTATGCTTCATGGGCAAATCCTTCAGCTTCTTGCACTGATAATGCAGCCTGATCACACTAAGTATTCTTTCTGCAGGCAGAGGTATGTTTGGCTCCTGAATATTCCTATAACTTGCAATAATCATCAGATGGTCTTGGCAGCTTTTTCAAGAAATGTCCTGTGGTGTCCAATATCACTGCTGCAGGTGAAGCACTAGACCCTTCCAAAAATGTCTTCAAGTCATCCAGAGCTTTACCCTCTTTAGCAAGCACATATTTGATTGTCTTACAAATCACTACCACTGCCACCAGGAGTAGTTCCATCCTTCAGATTTCTCTTGTGAATCACACTTAACACAACCTCAGATCCTTTTAAAAGAAGAGTTGCAGGCACCTTACTATAGTCTCTGTCCTAATCACTATTGAACAACACACCCATGATGGTGTTCCCTAGTATACAATGTATGTGTTACAGTTTCAGTTTCTCTACCCCTTGAGGGGTCTTGTCCAACGCAGTCTTCAGGGAGGTTCTGTCCATATAGTCTGGGACATTATGCATTAGGTTTACTCTCCTGTGGTATCCAGAGAACACAGTTTCCACAACAGAGTGCCATATAAAAACAGTGTCTCCGTTACAGCGCCTGTGATCAGGAATACCTGGCAGGGTAGCATACCTGGGGGGGTGAGGTAGGGTGAGACGGAGCTATGCGTGCACATGAGCAGGGGGGAGAAGAAGGGAAAGGAATGTATGTGGGAGGGGGTGTGGCAAGCAGATGCTGAGCTCATCTGCTAGCATGGTAGGCAGGGTCATCAGTTGGGAGGTGCAGGGTGCAGGGTTCAGGTCTGGTGCAGCACAGTTTTTTTTGTGCTGGCAGCTATCTTTTTCTTTTTTAAAGCATTTTACTCTTCCTGGCCATCTCCTGTAGTTAAACTTCTCTCACTTACATCACTTTTCTATAGTTGCAAATGCCATGTTTAGGGTCAGTTATTTTGTGCTCTCTACAGACTGATGGGGCCAGGGGTCAATTGGTGCATGTCAGGTGAACAAAAGATCCCAGTGGTGCCTCCGATATGTAAGTTTCTTTCCCCAGATCAGACCCTGCCTTACACCTCCATCAGAAAGCTGGAGATAGCTCCTGGGATGGGGGGTCACTACCTTGGGTTTTTCACAGACCTTGAGTGCTTCATGTCTCCACATAGAGGCACCTGATAGTGGGTTAGTTGGTAAATTAGTACAACAAGGAGAGACTAAAGGATCTTAATATGTATACCCTTGAGGAAAAGAGGGGGGGCATGATAGAAACTTTTAAGTACCTCGGTGGAATCAACAAAGTCCAACAGGGTAGCATCTTTCAGAAAAAGAGATGTGCAAGAACGTGGAGACACAATTTGAAGATAGAGGGGAGACAGCTCAGGGGCAATGTGAGGAAGTATTTTTTCACAGATAGGGTGGCGGGCGCATGGAACAGCCTTCCTGAGGAGGTTGTGGTGTCTAAAACTGCGGGAGAATTCAAGAATGCATGGGACTGATATAAGGCAATTTTTGGTGGGGAGTAGGAAGAAATAGGCTGTTGGTTAACTAGGATCTACAGCTCATCCTGTAGGTAGGGAAATGGGCAGACTAGGTGGGCTAAGCGGTCCTTATCTGCCATCAAAGTCTATGTAACACTGAGGGAAACTGCATCCATCCACCTCTTCTTTGCCATGTAATGTAATCTATTCTTCTCTCTGTATCACCTGTTCTATGCGGTAAATTATTAAATAAAAAGCTAAAAAAAAAATCAAAACAAAACAGAATTCTAGATAAACACAGTTGTGGATGTCAGAGCCATGCCAGAAATCTTATACAAGAAACTATGGGGAAAACTTTGCATTACTTGGCAGGCCAGAAGTAAAGTCCTGGTAGGACCAGAAAGACAGCCATGGATGTGTGTAGATTGGTCATACCCACTGTAACCAAAGGCGGAAAAAAAGTCAAAAAGACATTTACATTGTGAATAATCTCCATACTCTATTACTAGTCAGACATGAAATTGAGAAGCTTCACCTTCTTGCTAGACTGGTCAGTGTGCAACAAAGCAGGTGGAGTGAGAAATTTCCAACATTATTCAACAGTCTAGGACAACTCAAAGAACCATATCGGATTCAACATACTGTATGCTGGATGCCATAACCTTTTCATTGACAGCACCCAGAAGGGTTCCAGTACTACTTGTCCCCGAGGTCAAAGACACACTTTCCAGAATGGAGAACTTGGAAGTAATCACCAAGATCAAGGACCCACAGATTGGTTTGTTGGAATGGCCATGGGCTTGAAGCTGGCTGGCACTGTAGGGATCTTCATTGTCATAACTGAATATGTCAGTCAGGCATATGAAATTCATCTTTCCCTCAGTGGAACAGAGGCTGGTAAGGCTGTGAGAAGCCAGTCTCAACAGCAGTCATGATGCTAATGCAGGATTCATGCAGATGTGACTGTCACAGGCATCAAAGAAACTGACCGTCTTCATCACTCCCTTCGGATGCTGTTGCTCTGAAGACCACCCTGTTGTACTTAGTCTGCTCCTGATCACCCCCAATGTAGAATGTGTGGAAGGCTTAGATGGTGCTGTGCACTAAATGGATGATATTCTTGTCTTTGGTTATACAAGACAGGAGCACGATCATACAGTCTATACAGCTCTATGAAAGGTTCTGATCACAGGGCATACAATGAATGACAAGAAATATGAGTTTGACATAACCAGAGTTCTGTTCCTAGGACATATTAACTCAGATAAAGGGGTACAGCTTGACCCAGAGAAGCTGGAAGCCATACAGAGGATGACAAATTCAACAAATGTATCTGAGATACAAGGTTTTCTGGGAATCGTCCTGCAATTGGGAAATTCATATCAAGTTTAGTAGAGAAAATCAGAGCCCTATGAGAACTATTGTCACAGGTGAACCAGTGGGTTTAGGGCCCCATTCAAAGGCAAGGGTTTACAGATCTGAAAGCATAAATCATGGCACCACCCACCCTATCCTTGATCAACCCCAACAGAGAGTCAAAAGTAGCCAGAGATACATCATCCTTCAGACTACAAGGGGTCTTGCTGCATAACCATCAAAACCACTGGAAACCTGTCAGGTATCCTTAATGAACACTGACACTTAATGGAATAGTGCCATGCACAAATTTAAAAAGATAGCCTAAGGTGGGCATGTGAACAGTTTTGTTATCACAGGTGAAAGCATATGTCATGTAAGAGACAGATCACAAATCTTTGGTATGTCTGTTTGGTAACAGAGGCCTAGATGACCATTCTCCAAAGATGCAGAGGTTCTGCATGTAGCTAATGAGATATGCCTACACTTGTTCATATTCCTGGTAAGTCTTTACTCTCTACCTTCGCTGTTGAGAATACCTATCAAAGGATAACTTACAGAGGCTGATGCACTTGCCTAAATACAAGGCACTCTTCCAGCATCAAAAAGCAATCTTGTGAAACTAAGACAAAAAAAATCTGCAGAAAGATAATGTATATCAACAAGTCATGAAGTTATTCCGACACAGCTGGCAACTGTTCAGTGAGAGTTCAGTGTATGGATCCTATCAAACTGTTCAGAGATGAATGACACATCTTGACAGTTCATTACTTATGAAAGATAACAGAAGAGTAATTCATAATATTCCATGGGATGCTACCCTGAGATAGTCCATTAAGGACTCCAGAGCATCAATAAATGTTGTTGATAAATGCAGCAGACTATGTGGTGGCCATGGCTTGGATCACAACTACTGTAAAACCCCTGCTCAACAAGTGTGAAATATATTCTAAACTCCACAGAAAAATGGTGGTGTGATAGATTCCATCTACCTTTCCCAACAGAACATGGTCAAAAGTTGCTACAGGTCTCTTCATCCTGAAAAGTCAAGAATTCCCCAGAAATGTTGAGTATTATTTGAGGCATTTTAAACTTGCTCACATGAACTTTACCACAGCAAGCCATGTCATTGAACATATCAAAACAATTTTCACTTATTACAGAGTGCCCTGAACTCTACTATTGGGCAATGGTAAACAATTATGGTGTTCAGCCTTTAATGAGATTGCAAGAGACTATGGCTTTGTATATATCACAAGCAGTCAAAGACATCCACAAGGTGGCAGAGATGGGATGACCAGATTCTCTGGAGTCCAGTTCCAATTCCATTCCACCTCTGACTGAGGCATTGGAATGAAACTGGATGTGGAACTTGAATCTCTGAATGTGACTCTGAAACTATAAAGTGCCAGTCTGCCATCATAAAGTCTCTCTTTTACCCCCTCCTCTTACCTTCTCCATAGAGTCTTTCTGGAATTACACTGATGCAGTAGTTTGGGATGGCCAGTGATGGCTTCTGTGATGATGATGCCTTCCAAGACTTAAGTGTCCTTGGCACCCTGCAGGTCCATGATTCGATCCCAAGTCTTTTGGCACCCTTAACCCCATCCCACTAGTCCACTCCAAATTAAGTCACATAACATCCCACTGCACTTAAAAGCTGTAGGCAATTAAATAAGCAGCACTACAGCAGTTGCCGTGGATTGTCCATCTGAGTGAGGCTGACTGTAACAGGCCAATGATCCTAAAATACTAGTCCATCATCCAAGGCTTGAAGTTCTTTGAATGATGAGATTCTGTCCTGAGTAACTCACACCCATGCTTTTCTTCCCCATCCCATAGCTTTACTGGACCATCTTGACCCAGTTCTTTAAACTTTATTTAACAAGTCTCCCAGCTCATGCATTTTCTCTCCACTGCCACATTGTCCCCAACTGACTCCCTGTCCCTACTTAGTTGTTGTTTTCCTACAGTTACCTGGAATGTAGGGTGACCAGCCTAAGCAAATCCCTGGGAACAAGCTTTGTCAGACACATTTTAATATGCATCTGGCAGAGCCTGATCTCAGAGCTATGTTTAGGTCGGCCACCCTATCTCTCAGGTATCTCTAGGTAAACTACAAACAATTAGGGACTAGCAGTCCATCAGGGACAGTTTGGCAGCAGGGAAAGCACATGATCTGGGGGGACATATTAAATAAAGTTGAAAGAAGTGGGTTTCGGACTGTCCAGTCTGGTGAGGTCTGTGGATGGGTACAAAGAACATGGGTGTGGACTGGGATGGGACTGGAGCTCGTGGTCTGAAGTACTCCAAACCATGAATGATGGACTCATAAGGGATCATCAGCCTGTTACAGTGTGCTTAACTTGGATGGACAGTAGCTGCTACAATTTAAGTGTAGTCATCATTAGTGTCAATGCATTTAGTCTTTGCTGTCCCATGGTAGCTCTCAGTCAGTTTTTAATCAGAGCAAGTTTGGAAAAAGAGTGCTCACCTTCACAGTTTGTGACAGGGAGAGTCAGGTAGATTCTAACAGCTATATCCACATTAGGAAAACTTGACTGTAGGTAGTCTGATCTTAAAAGTTTGCATAGATGGATCGGAGACGTGTCATTCTCCTCTTTTATGAATTCACAGAACTGGACACATTCATTGATAAATTCTGACTCCAAGTCTGCAGAGTACTTTGCTTGTAGATTTGCTGCAGCAGCATGAATATCATGTTGTGACAACTGATTAAATTTCGAAAGGAATGCAAACAGATTACTTTTTCTGTCATATGCTGACTGGCGATGCTTCAGTTCTGTAACCAGTTTGTCAATTATGACATTGTAGACCTCAACACAAAATTGAAGGCGACCTCTCAGCTGTACATCTGGTTCAGTGGAGTCATCAGCTTGTCTTTTTCTTTTCTTGATCCGAGATCCCTCAGTCCTGTAGCTTTGTGCTACCATATCTGTTGTGGATTTAGCTTGGAGCTCAAAAGTATCAAAGTGATCTCGGACTCCAGACACGAAGCATAATAATGAATCTATCAACTTCATCACATTCGATAGATCCAGCTCAACTGCCTGAAGTGCTGCACTGGTTGCCTGGAATCTCTGTAAAACAGAGTTCCAAAAGATTGCCATGAATGCAGTCTCCAGCAAGTCCATTTTATTATACAAGGCCTGAGCCTTATTTCTACTTTCAGCCTTCTGATATGGGTCATCTGCTAAACCCTTTAGTGAGTTTCAAATATTTTGGTAGTTCAGAACAAGTGCTTTTGTTGCTTGCACATGGCAGGACCATCTTGTGCTAGACAAGTTCTTCAGTGTGTGTATCTTGGTTGCATCCTTAGATTCCATCCCATCTATTATTATTTTCCATCTATGGGTAGAGGAAGAACAAAACACATACAGGGCCTGTAGGAAACCAATGAAGCTGATTGCTTCAGGGCAGCAATCAACGTTATTTGTCCCAACTAAATTGAGCGAATGTGCTGCACAAGGTACCCACTCAGCCAATGGATTAACTTCTCAAATCCTTGCTTGCAGGCCCATGTACATTCCAGACATATTGCTGGCATTGTCATATGTCTGTCCTCGGTTGTTGGCAATGTCAATATTAATTTCTTCCAAGACAGATTTGACATACTGAAACAGTGATTCTCCTGTATGACCATCAATTGGCAAGAACTGCATAAACCGCTCCTGGATTCTGCCCTCAACAGTGATGTAGCAGACAATAAATGTTAGTTGATCGATGTGGGCTATATCGAGTGTAGAATCCTCACTGATTGAAAAGTACTTTGCTTTTTGCACTTCATGGGTAATTGCTAAATGAACTTTAGAGCCCATTAATCCAATGAATTCTTCACAAATGGTAGATGATAAATAGGAAGGCACCCCTCTGCCTGCATTTCCGTACTTAGATATATGGTTAGCCAAAAAGGAATCTAACTGGCCCAACAGTTCAAGGATTCCAAGGAAATTTCCATTGTCAGGTGAGCCAAGTAGTTCATCATCACCATGCAGAGCAAGACCCCTTTCAGAAATGAACTTTATAACAGCAACAACCCACTTTAGCACTTCTCTCCAGTAGCCACTCTCATTTTGAAACTGTTTTTCCATTTCTGAGTCAATAAGTCCACTTGCTTTTGTTTGTGTGATCCAAGTTAACATTGCATTTCGATGTTGTGAACTGTTTTCATGCTCTGCAACACATTCTGTGGCATGTTTCCAATCACTGAAGCCTTGATCATTGAACATTGGTGAATGTGACTGGTCTGTGAATGGACAGCACACAAAGCACAAGACAGAACCAGTGGAAGGGGAGTATAGTAGCCAGTCTCTTGATATGGACTCTCCATTCTGAAGTTTCCGGGTGAAGATGATCTTTGATAAGTACTGCTTTGTGTTTTTATATGTCCGTTCTGAAGCTATGAAGTTGGTGTTTTTGTTCTGGCAGCTGGAAGGCCCCTTTCTTGCCCAATATAATTTCATGCAGTCATTTAGGGGTCCCCAAAGAGCTGGGTCTGTGGTTTTGTAACAGTCTGTCATTGTGGGATTTTCGTTTGTCTCATCATTGCAGTTCAAGACGGAGTATAGCAAGCCTTCAGAATAAGGTGTTGGTGAAGTGGACCCATGTAATTCAGATGTAAACACCCTGCAAGATTTGGCTGTTACTCCAATGTCTTCTGCATTGGCAGGTGTAGATTCCTCACAGTATGTGGGAGTTAATCCAAGGTATTCAACACTGGCAGGTATAGATGACTCGCAAGATGTGGACATTGATGTTGTGTCATCAGCACTGGCAGGCTTAAAGGGAAGTTTGAAATAGGATGTCAGTCGAGCATTTTTTTGTAGGCTGGCCTCTTCTTGTAGGTGTTTTTCCTGCTGCAATTTTCTCTTCTTGGCACCACTGTCATATCTTCTGGTGGATGGCATCTTTGATACCTCATACCAATACCGCAAACAAGTGTGGGAGAACAGGTGAGGTAGGCCATAACAACCAATAAATCTCAAAGCATCCATTGGTGGTATTTTTTTTGGTGAATGAGGGAAATTTGGTCAGGACACCGGGGAAATTCCCTTACTCTGTGGCTGCTTTGTGGCCAGTAGGGGGACCTGCTGATCACAGTCTGCAGAATGGCAGATCCGGAGTAACCTTGTCTGGAGTTGGATGGTAGAGAACAAGCTGTGAGTTTGAATATAGCTGAACCTGCCTTTTTGGAGGATTTTTCGATGTTGCAAAATGAGGTACATATTGGGAATTTACCTGAGGTATCAACGAATTCACCGGAGTTGGCTGGCAGAGTTCCAGTATCGGAGAATGTACACACGATTGGCAGTGCTAATTTTCAAGCGTTGGATGGTGAGCGTCTGGGAAATGATCCGATTATTTCTGATTTAAATGCCTCAGAGTCAGCTGATGCTCAGTATATTATTATGGCTGCTACAACACGGGAACTGAATGTAGAGGAGAGCGCCATAAAATACACTTATTCTGCATCACAAACAATGCAACAACAGTTTAAACTTCCACAAATGGAAACAGACTGTTTTTCAAAGGACTGGTCAGTGACTACAGCACTCTCTGAATCAGGTTGGATGTGTACAGACTCTGGAAAATGGGTTCCTGATTTCTCTTGGGACACAGTCATTTCTAACAGCACAGAAACAACAAAGCATGCCACAGAGGAAAAAACCCTGAGCTCAGGTACTGACTATTCATTTTTGGATAAGGCTTCTTCAAGTAAACCAATTTCAGTGGGAGGGGATAGTGTGTTGGCCTTTACAAAGCCAAGCACATCCAAGGAAGGACAATCAGGATTTGAGCAAGGGCAGGCAGATACTAAATCTTCTGATAGTGAGACTCCTAAACCTCAGCAATCTAGGAAAATTCCAATGTCAGAATTGTTCAAGAATAAATTAGAACAAGCACCACGACGAAATGCTGTTTGGTTACATTATAAAGGAGGTTTAATAGAGCACCCTGATAGATATTATGTTTCTAAACAACTTTTAAAAAGTTCAATGTTTTTTTTTCCTGCTGATGTTTATGCATTGATTCATTTATCGGGAGAGGATTATTTTGATGCCAGCTTCAAGGCTAACGCTCACCTGAAAAAATTTTGGGAGAAGTATGATATTCTTAAAAAATACCCCTTTATGGACCCCCCTTTTCACCATTCCGCTTACCAGACCCCAGATTCGGTTTGTTACTATAATGTTCCATAATGAAGGAGTGAATGTGAGTGATATATGTCACTGGCTTCAGAACAGATGTGACATTTTAGGCCCCCCTTAAGCTTTACTTGATATGGAAGGTATATGGATGGGTGGCTGAAAATTTAAGGTGAAACTATTTCAGATTAATGCTGATATTATCCATCTTCCCAACAGTTTCTTTTTGGGGAAAGATAGAGGGGTTTGTTTTTATGGAGATCAACCATGAGCATGCTATAAGTGTGGGTCACGAACTCACAGAAGTAGTGCTTGTGACATGTTCAAATGTCCCTTATGTGGGGGATTTGGACACTCCATGGATTTATGCGAAAATATATTCCAATGTAATTTATGTGATGAAAAGGGGCATGCTTTCCATCAGTGTCCATGGGTGAAACAGAATCATTCTGAAGGTTGGGATCAGGATTATTTATTACATAAAGCACAAACAAAGAGGAGGGACTCCATGGGGAAGTGTCCCCCCAATTATACAACAAACTGATGTAATCCAACAAGAATCCACAATGGTGTCTGAGTCTACAGAAATAAGGGAGGTGGACATGGCTATAGCTAGGCCTCAAGTACCTGTAGAAAGGGTTGTAAATTTAAATAGGCCCTTGGTTCCAGGGAGACAGGTTCTTTCCAAATCCATGCTGCCACCCTTTGAGACAGTGAAAGGGAGATGTTTTACTAGGGCCTCTCTTAGACATTCTACCATAGGGCCAATTCCCATGGATAATTTTTTTGCACCATTACAGGATGAGGCAGGGGAGTTTGACTTAGAATCCGACACCTCCCATTGGTCGGAGTTAGCTACTGAAGATGAAGATAGTAGAACAATGGAATTGACGAAGGAAAAAAAAGGAAAAAAAGGAAAGAAAAGGAAAGTTAGTCAGAAAGGGGGACCGTGAGCTTGAATTTCCTATGTATGGCTACACTGAAACTGGCTTCCTATAATGTATGTAGCCTAAAGGCATATAAAAAAAAACTGATTTCTATCTTGGCTTATTTAGATCTTTTAAAGCTAGATGTTATCTTTTTACAGGAAACCAGGGTCTCTTCTCTCTTTGAAGTGGAACAATTGAAAAAACGTTGGGTTTGGGGGACATCTTGAACTTTTGAGCCAGACATGGCCGATGGGATTGGGATTTTATTTAAAAATACTAATTTCAAAATTATGAAATTAATAGATATAAGGCCGGGACGTGCTTTAATTTTGGATTGTTCATTAGGGGATTTTGTTTTTCGGTTTATTAATATCTACGCATCTCAAACTAAATCGGCTCTGATTGAATTATCTGAAGAAATCAAACCATTTCTTTATACTAAAAAGCACATTATATGGGGTGGAGATTTTAATTGTGAGATAGATGTAAAATATTCTGTGTGATTAGAGAAAAAAATGTATTGTGATGCACATGTTCTGAAAAACATTGTAGGAGATGCAGGACTTTCAGATGTCTATAGAAGTGTACATTTACATACAGGAGCAACATATTATAGACATATATATGCCACTTGGATTGATATGATATTTGTATCCAAATATATTAAACCTCATTTTAGTACAGCCAAACCTACAGAATTTTCTGATCATCATATTCTTGTTAGTGATTTAAGTTTAGCTGACATCCCGCCTAGGATGTTGTCTTCAATACAAAGATGGAGGCTAAATATGTCCTTTTTGGAGATGCCAGATTATTTTCAGAAATTAGAGTTTTTTTGCAGCAAAATATTCCACTATCTATATGTTTAATAACATATATGGCAGGTGGTTAAATACAAAAAAAGAAATAAAGAATTTGTTTATTGGTTGGGGAAAATACAGAGCTAATTCTGGTTATTTAAAACGTATAGAAATCAGCTTTATAGACTTATGTCTTTTCCCCCAAAAGATCATGCAAAATATAATTCGCAAATTTTAGAGATAAAAAAACAAATGAAACTATATCAATATGATAGGGCCAAGTCTTTGGAAATGGAATTTAGATATGGAACACATAAACAGCCTATGTCTGACCCTTATGAGGCTTGTAAATCAAGATTAGAGAAAACAATGATGTCAGGTTTATATAAATCTAATGGGGATGTAGTTACTACAGATGTAGAATGTGACTAGTGATGTAGCAATATGTTAAAGAGGCCTTTCATAAGAGCAACAGCTTTTCAGCAGATGTTTTCCCTATTCAGTCTTTAGGTACATTACCACAGGTAGAGGAATGCATGAAACAACTTTTAACTCAACCTATATCTACACAGGAAGTTGAAGAAGTGATTAAACATTTAAATAAAGGAACATCTCCAGAATTAGATGGTATCCCTAATGATTTTTATAAAGCATGTGTGACATATATGGGGTATTTTTTACCACTAGTATTTAACTATATGTTAATGGCTGATTTTCCCTGTAAAGATTTTACTATTTCTCTCCTAACTTTTATTTATAAAAGGGAGATAAGAAGTTATTGACAAATTGGAGACCGATTAGTCTCGTGAATAGTGATTATAAAATTTTAGCAAAAATCTTATATAATCGCTTAATAAAGGTAGCAGAGTCTCTAATTCATCCCGCCCAGACGTGTGTCATTCCTGCTAGAAAAATTCAACATAATCTATTTTTGTTACGAGATCTTTTTGAAAGTAGTAAAATTAATACTCATCCAGGTCTGGTGGCAGCTTTAGATCAAACTAAAGCTTTTGATACAGTCTGCCATTCATTTCTTTATTATATACTATTGCAATATGGCATTCCAAAGCAATTTGTACAGTGGGTCATTTTGCTGTATAGTCAAGCGGCTGCGATTCCTATAGTAAATGGATTGTTTGGAAACGAGATTAGAATAGGTAGAGGGGTTAGGCAAGGATGCCCGTTAAGTCCCCTATTATATACATTCGTATTAGACCCTGTCATTCGGAGAATCATTTGGGATAATAGTATAATTGGACTCTCTCCCGTGCCTCAGTTAGACACAGAAAAAATCACAGCTTATGCTGATGATGTGACTCTCTTAGTAGCAGACATCACATCTTTGAAAAAAGCAATAGATGTTTTTAATTCTTTTGGACAATTTTCTGGGGCACAACTCAATATAGATAAGAATTTTGTTTTATATTTAGATTCTACGCACCCTAATTTGAATGAATGCTTAGGTATACTTTTTTCAGTGTCGCCACAAAAGATTTTAGGTATCTGGTTTGGATATGGAGATATGGCCATTTATAACTTCGAGCAGCAGTTACTGATGGGGGAAAGTAAAATTAACCTATGGAAACATTGGAAATTTGGAAAAAAAAACGTGTTTTGAGTATTAAAAAATTTTTATTGCAGGTATTTCTATACTCAAGTCATCTTTATCCACCACCAGTTCATTTAGAAACAAGATTATACAGCATTTTTTTCCAAATGCTATGGGGCAACAGGTTGAACCCAGTTAAAAGGGAAATTACTTATCTCCCTTTCAAAAAAGGAGGGTTGCAGATGGTGAATCCTGTTTTTTTTTCACTCCATTTTTTTATTTTCTTCTTTTAATTTTATATGGTCTGCAGCTAGTTTACCATGGCAACATTGGGTACAGTTTCTATGGCACCGGTATTTTATAAAATGGTCTATGTCACCTCCAAAAATATTGGGGTCAGATAATCTTCCTGGTTATGGGATCTCATGTTTAAAAAAAATTGCATCAATGGAAAATATCTCTCCAAAAATTACTTTCCTTAAATAGGAAAACTTTTTATACATATATAGTATATGAAGTTCAACAGGTAACATTACTTTTCCCAAACTGTATGCCCACTAAAATGCTTTTTGCATTACATAAAATAACAGATTTCAGATTACCTGTACAGACATGGGATATTGTATGGATTTCAGCTCAAGGGAGATTAGGAGTTAGGGGTAATTTAAAATATAAACCACAAAGTGATAGATATTGTCTTAGACCCACATGCATTAATTTAGAAGAAAGTCAGTCTCATTTTTATCTAGAATGTATAGAGAGTCAAGCATTTTGGAGTGCAGCTGCTCTGCACTGGAATATGCCATATTTAGCTTTACTCTCTTATGGTACCTTGATTTTAGGGGATTACACAGGAGTGTGGCACAAATACCATAAAAGCACTTTAAATGTTTTCTTTGCATTATTACAGTATTTCTTATGGCAGGCCAGATGTCAGTATGTATTGCAGCAACAGCAAGTTTTACATTCGGTTATTATTTCGCTAGTTGAGGTAGAGATGTCTAAAATTAAAGAAAAAGATACTAGCAAATACTCTGTAGAAAAACTAGATAATTTATGGAAATGTTTTCCTATTTTCTGATTCTAAATGTATATTGAATGATTTGTATTACCTTTATGAAGCGTGTATATCCAATTATTAACTGTAATTAATGACTGACTAATTATTGACGGTTATTTTTCTTTATTGTTGTGATGTTTTGTTTCTTTTGTTCAATAAACGTCCCCTACTCTTTTCAATAAGTGCCATGGGATCTTTAACATCCACCTGAACTACCAGAAATCCAGGCAGATGGGACCTCTGTTTAACGTCTCATCCAAAAGATGGCATCTCAGAAGTGCAGCACCCCTCTCATGCTGCACTAGTGTCAGTACTGGGATATTAACCCAAGTGCCAGATGTGGGAACTGAACCCACAGCCCTCTGATCTCCCAGCCTCAGAGGCAAGTGTGCTACCTACTAAGCCACTGACATTGACACTGACAGATTCACTGTACTTTTGCAGAGAAGTGCCATGGGACTTTTATGGTGCACCTCAACCACCACCAGAACAGGCACATGGGCCTTGGTTTACTGCGTCAGTTGAAAGACATCATCCCAGAAATGCACTGCTTATCTCACACTGCATTACAGTGTTACTGGGACTGAACACTAGGTTCCTAATATTGGTCTTCTGGCCTTCAATACAAATGTGCAAACTTGCTGAGACACTGACAGTGATTTTTTCCAGCATGTCCATCTTCTTTTGGGCCATGACAAGTGCCCATGGGGGAGGACCTCGTTGTGGTGGCACTGCGTATCACCAACACTCCCCCAGGCCTTACATCTGCAAAATGTGGTACATGTTATTGCATGTACTCAGTGTCTTTTTGTGCAAGCAAAGCAGTGCTGCAGGATAGAGTATGGTTTCCAGAGATTGATCATTTCCAGTGCTCTTGGCAACACTAGGTTCCAAAATCCTCTGCCAGTGGCAGCTGGGTTTCTCAATATTTTGCAGTGCTCATTTCCAAATCAGATGCAGCACCAACTTCAAGGTCAGGGTTACTGCAACACTTCATAAGCTGACACCATGTTGAAACACAATGAATTTCTCCAAAGGAGACCCTTGGAAAACATACATCCCCCCAAAAAATAAAACACTGCAGGAAGGAATAGGTGGCAGTTAGCACCTCTAATGGCAGGCTCTGTCAGTTGGAGACTGCTATTGTCACCAACTGTGCTGTAACTACCTGACAACTTATAGGTGTTATCAAGTAGTTACACAGCACATTTAGTGACAATAGTAGTCTCCAACAGACCCTTCTTGCCATCAGAGGTGCTAATTGCCACCTATTAAGATACATGAAGCAGCTGCTTATTATAACCCAAGTAGACTTAGTTACATTTTGTCAGACATTGGTTTGTTATGGCCATACTAATTTCTTAGAAGCAAGTTTTTTTTCCAATTTATGTTTTTGTTACAAGACCCAGGCCACCTCATTGTCAGGGTTCTCACCTTCTTCCCACAGCCAACTTAACCCCACCCTGTATTCTAATTTATTTTTGCTATTTAGGAGTCCCTGCCCTGACTCAAAGAACAGGGGATCTCAAAGAGTGGAAAAGGGGGAGGGGAACTGTTTAACCAGGGTAAAGGTACACTAAGCCAGACATTTTTTCAATGTAAAAGCTGGGACAACAAGAAAGTTAATATGACTTGCTCAGGGTCATACAGTATGCATCATGCATGTGGGCGCTGATGGGGTTCAAACCAAGGTCTGCAGCTCAGTGCTCTTAACCACCAGGATACTGCCTAAAGTATAGCTCTGTGAACCAAGAGACTGAAACCACAACTGCTAGTGACACAATGACACAAGTGATTCTTAGCTAACTAACCTTCCTATGCCAAATTGTGTAACCTCCACAGTTTGACTTTAAGCAAGTTCTGGTTGGTTTGAATGCTGTGTGTCCTCAAAATGTCAGCAGCCACCCCCCCCCCGGACTGTAAAGCACCTTGGAATACAAGGTATGAAAGAAACTAAAAGTAAGTGACTTGATCAGGGTCATACAGTATGCAAGTGGGGGTTGTGAGATTCAAACCCAGGTTTACAGATTTGTAGCTCAGAGCCTTAAACCATTGCACTATACTACCTCTCTACTTTATCCACTTCCTATAATAACCTCCAAGGTACTTGTGGAGGACACTGGACCCGTGGTTCACTTTTCTGGAAAAACACACACACACACACACACACACAAACACACACACACACACGCACTGTATGTCATTGGTACCACAAGTAAAAGTTCAGTTTTTATGGTTTTGTTAATGTTTTGTAATATTCAATGCTATTATTCTTCCTGTGGGGGCGGTCCACCCCCCCCCACTCTTGAGGTGTACCGATAAAGTTGTATTTTTAATTTTTTTTTTTTTACCCAGGGTCTATGGAGGATGAAGCGCACCCACAGAAAGAACATCACTGAATATTGCAAAACATAAGCACTCTAACTTCGAGTTAGAACAGAATTCCAGATTTGTAGCTCAGAGCAACCTTGCACAGAAAGCACTGCAGCACATTTAATATGTTATTATGTTAACGTTTTCAAAGTTCTGCAAAATTTATAGCTGGTAATACTTGGAAACCTAGGTGAAAATAACAGTATAATGAATTTTGCCAAAGAAAGGCAGGTATTATAGTAGCTTAGCCTGATCTACTCCAGTTAGCTCAGAGGTATCAACCATCAGTAACACAGATCAGTATTTAGACTGTCATTTGTCACTACACTACTCAGCAGTATTATACTGCTGAGTAGCGAGGAGACAAATGCACAGTAGCTATCACAGAATAGCCCAGTATAAAAGCAGCAAAGGGGGTGACAGACATTTGCAATAAAACAAACAACCATAAGATAGCTACTATTTTAAAATAAGGCTGGTCAGATTTTACCCATGATATCTTGTTATAACCTACTAATTCACAGGCTATATAACCAGCAGTGGCTCCAAGTCTCCCATATTTCACTGTGGTCTACAGTATCACTCAGATGCCCCCATCAGCGTAAGGAACAATGACACACAATTTGGTGGAAAGGTTTAGTAATAACAAAAATGGAAAGAGAGCTAGGGATAGGCATATCAGATGACCTAAAGGTAAACAAGCAATGTGAGAATGTAGTAGAGATGGCTAGGGGGATATTGGGATGTATAGGGAGAGGCATCAACAGTAGACAACAGAAAGTTGTTATTCTCCTCTGTTGGTGATACCCCATCTGGAATACTGTGTGGTTCTGGAGACCCCATCTCCACAAGGACATAGACAGGATGGAGGCAGTTCAGAGGCAGTACAGAGGAGGGCAACTAAAATGGTGCAGGGTCTGCAACAAGAGCCATATATAGGGAGAAAAGAAGGGTGGGGGTATGATAATAAACTTTCGAGCACCTCAAGGGAATCAAAGTCCAAGAGGGTAGCATCTTTTCAGAAAAGAGACAAGGCGACAACTGGGGGGGGGCAGCTCAGGGGCAATGTGAAGTAGTTTTCTTTCACAGAGAGGGTGGTGGACACATGAAACAGCCTTCCTAAGGAGGTCATGTGGTCAAAAACAGTGGTGGAATTCAAGAATGCATGGTACCGACATAAGACAATACCTGTGGGGGGTAGGAAGAAGTAGGCTCTTTGTTAACTAGGAGCAGCTTAACCAATAGGTAGGAAATGGGAAGACTAGGTAGGCCAAGCAGTCCTTATCTGCTGTCAAAGTCTATGTTTCAATGTTTGCTACTGAGCTGGAGGTTAAGATGGTGGGGGTACTTAATCCGAACATAAAGCACACTTCTGGTAAGTACCCACACCACGCCTGACTTCCAGCTCAGTATGCTAGTGGGGATGTCTGAGTGATCAGTGGAGCAGTGGTACAATAAAATGCTGTAGAAAATGTGGGAGACTTAGAGCCATTACTGATTATATGGTCCAAGTTGAGGGGTGGTGCGGTCTGGGGGTTTAGATGCACTGTGGTGGATTTTGGTGGTTAATCTGAACATAAAAGCACACTTCTGTTAAGCATCAAAATCAACCACAGAACTGTCAGAACATCTAAAACCCCAGGCCACCCCCCCCAAACTCCTAGGCATTATGATCAGTGGTGGCTCCAAGTTGCCCCCCCCAAAAGTCACCCAGTCCACAGTGCAGACCATCTAAAACCACAGATCGATGACCCCCAACTCAGAGTACATAATCAGTGGTGGCTTACAAGTCTGAGTCTCCCACATGTTATTACATCACTGATCACCAGCCCCCCAGCATGACTAACAGCACCAAAAAGCAAGCACCGAGCATCGAAACCCCCAGTCCTCACATTAAATATGTACCAGAGGTCAACGAACACATAAATAACAAATAAATGCCCAGCCCAGCCCAGCACACCACAATTTAAATAGCCAAAAAAAAAAAAAAACAGCAAAATGAATCAGCAAAGTCTGCAAGCATATACTGACACTGGTCAGGAATATGAATATGCTTACCTCAGACAAGAAGTAAAATTTCCTGGCTCCTGTTTTCCTTCTCTCTCCCATTTGCTGGCTGTCAAGGACACTGCTGGCGCTCACTTGTTGCAGCTGCTCCCTCACTGGCCCTGGCTACTAGTCTGTGCTGCTGCTGGTCAAGACAGTATTTATTTAATTAAATAAACATGAAGTTACAGCTCTGTCTTGCACAGCTAGCGGCAGCAAAGGATGCAAATGGTGACTTGAGGTTGACTTGAGAAAGGGAAAGTCAGTGACTGACATGCAGGCAATCCGACTCAGACAGCAGCGAACAGACTGTACGGCACGGCAGTATATCTCTCAAATGACAGCAGTCAGTGGCTTCTCAGGTGTTTTTTCTCTCTGGCGATCTGGGAACTCTCCTCAGCTGTAGTTGCTCTGGGAACTCTCCTCAGCTGGAGTTGTTCCCAGAGCGCTGGAGAGGCTCATTTTAAGTCTAGCCCACGGACCTGAGAAGGGACAGAAAAGTCTAGTTTCAGTGGGTGGAGGTGCCAAAAACAAAGACGGACCCAGCAGGCAGCTCTAATTGTTTGTAGCTGGGTCCACCTGAAAAAAGCACCGATATGGCCCAGGAAACAGAAGAAAAGCAGTGAGGCGCAGGCAGCCTGTGGCAGGCTATTGGGATGATGGGAGGGGTTAGCGAGCGAGTGGAGTGACTGGTACGGGCGTCCTACATAGAAACATAGAATTTGATGGCTTTGCCCACCCAGTCTGCCCATTTCCCTACCTAATGGATAAGCTGCAGATCCTAGTTAAGCAGCAGCCTACTTCTTCCTACCCCCACCCCCTAGAATTGCCTTATGACTGTCCCATGCATGCTTGAATTCCACCACTGTTTTTGACCCCACAACCTCCTCCGGAAGGCCGTTCCATGCATCCACAACCCTTTCTGTGAAAAAATAGTTCCTCACATTACCTCTGAGCCGCCCCCACCATCTATGTTCAAATTGTGCCCCCTTGTTCTTGCACACCTCTTTTTTTGAAAGATGCTACCCTCTTGGACTTTGTTGATTCCCTTGAGGTAGTTGAAAGTTTCTATCATGTCCCCCCTTTTTCTCCTTTCCTCGAGGCTACACACATTAAGCTCCTTAGGTCTCTCTTCATATGTCTTCCAGTGCAGACCCTGCACCATTTTAGTTGCCCTCCTCTGGACAGCTTCTATCCTGTCTGTGTCTTTGCGTAGATTGGGTCTCCAGAACTGCACGCAGTACTACAGATGGGGTCTCACCAGCTGTCAGTACAGAGGGATAATAACTTCCTGTTTTCTACTGGTGATGCCTCTCCCTATGCATCCCAGTATCCCTCCAGCCCTCCTTGCTGCCCTCTCACATTGCTTGCCCACCTTTAGGTCATCTGATATGACTACCCCCAGGTCTCTTTCCATTTTGTTGTTGTTAGTATCTCACCCCCCACTGTGTACTCTTCCCCTGGGTTTTTGTTTCCCAGGTGCATTACCTTGCACTTCTTAGCATTGACTCTAAGCTGCCATACATTTGACCATTCCTCTAACCTTGCCAAGTCCCTTCTCATCCTTTCCACCCCACCTTGTGCATCAACTCTGTTGCAGATCTTTGTGTCATCTGCAAAGAGACATACTTTTCCTTCCAGTCTGTCAAAGGGTGATTTATTTGCCCTGAAATTTTTGTGGACAGACATTATGTTGTTAGCTAGAACCCCCCACCAAATGTCTCCGTAATGTCTTTACATTGTCTTTGTCTGTTCTTTTTTTAGCATAGACTGGCCACCTATGCAAATAGTTTTTGTTTTGTGTGTAATTGTTCATTTCTATGTCCTTCTGGCTGACCAACATTTTGTTTGCCCATGTTATAGCGTTAGGTAATATAGTTTAATGGCGTGGCCCCTTTAAGAAGCCATAATGGATTCAGAAACTGTTTTAAATCTCCTTTCTTGCATAAAACCGAAGTTTTATGCTAAATTTCGATGATTTCAACATATTCCTTAGGTTAGGACTATTAAAAATCGTTCGCTTAAAAGCGCTCCTTGTGACGACACGTACGTGTGCTGTGTACTCAACGTATGACTCTTCTCTTGCAGCTCGCAAACGCTGTGAATGATATAAAAAGATGTTTTATCTCCTAAAATGTGTCAGAGAGGCTGCAGCACTGAATTATTGTGGCAATAAGCGCTGCCTCTCTGACTAGGTGCAACAAACAGCCAAATATTAAATCCCTTTCCAGTGCAAACAACTAAGGGGGTAATTCAGGCAGCAACAGAGTGTTGTCTAAAACCTTTTACAAGGTTACTGAGGTAGTTTCTTCTGTCTCCCAAACTTAGAACCTGCAGTGGGCATTTAATTAAGTAAAGTAACTGAATATTAGAGAATGTTGAAACATTATCTACCTGGTGGATACTGAAGTATGTGGGAGGCTCTCTTAGTGGTGTATGCCTTCTTTCTAAAGGGCCTCGCGCCATTGTGTTGGTCCTTTTATACAGTGAGGGAGGGACTAACAGTGTGGACTTGACTCTAAAGGGTCTGAATGGAATATTAATGCTAGCACAACCTGTATATATGTTTGAATAGGATTATAGTGCACTTTTGTATAACTAAAAGACATAAATAATTGAGTTATATAAAATTACTTGTTTTACACTTGATTGATGGCTCAATCAGCCAATGAGAAGTCAGTCTAGGGTATATATTGTTAGCAGTTCAAGCTGAAACTCAGTAGCAGTCAGGATGGTGAAGTGAATGCTTCTGTACTAGTGCTCTAGTCAAAATATGAAGGCTGCTATTCATGTTTACCTTTATACCTTTTATGCTTTTGCCTGTTTATTTTGGTTGAAATAAGTCCGCTTTATTTTTATTTTGTAACTCTGGTTGGAAAACTCTACAAATAAATTGTTGGAAGCTGAACAAGAAGAGAGCCTCCGTTGAAGTTGTTCTGCCATACAGTTTTTTCCCCGCCACACAGACCCTCTGCAATGTCACTTATAAAGACATTGAAGAGGACTGATCCTAATACTGAACCCTGCAGTACCCCACTAGTAACCCCCCCTTTCTTCAGAGTGGACTCCATTTACTATTACTCTCTGTGTCCTATTCTCCAGTCAATTCTTTACCCAGGCTGTCATCTTGGGACCCACTCTCAAGCTGGCTAACTTGTATATTAATCTTTTGTGTGGGACTGTGTCAAATGCCTTGCTAAAGTCTAGGTAGGCCATGTCCACAGCCCCTCCCTGATCTACTACTTTGGTCACCCAGTCAAAGAAATCTATCGGATTTGTCTCACCAACTATCACAGATGCATCATGAATGCCAGATTGGCATACAGTCCCGGAGCAGTCGAGCAGAGGAGCGAGTGAAATGGAAATGGACTGGAGGGAGTCAGACTAGCCCTGGCTAACCTTAAAGAGATGAGGTACTAGTTTACTAAACATTGGCAACCGCATAGCATTTTTAATCATGTTGTTAGGGAATCAGAGTCAGGATATGCATTGCATGCCATGCCACTGCCCGAGGGGCCCCTTCGCTCATGCCTGTTTTATATTTTGGGCTTTGGCAGCTGTAGGAAAAATACCGGGGCCTGCACAGAAAACCTAGGGGCCTGCCCCGTCTGCCCAATGGTTAATCAGGGCATGTCTCTACATCTGTGTCCCCTCCACTCCTCTTTTCCCTTCTGAAGGCACTGGTCCATCCTTTTCCCTGGTGAAAATATAGCAGAAGTATTCATTTAGTATCTCTGCTTTCTCCCATTCTCCTCCACCCAATCCACCCCTTTCTTAAGTCTAACAATCTGTTCCTTCTTGTCCCTTTTCTCACTTATATAGTGAAAGAAAGCCTTCTCTCCCTTCCCCTACCTTCACTGAGAGTCAACTTTATCAATATAAGAAAAAATGGAAATGTAAAGTTTAAAAAGTTAAAATATAATAGTAAGCTTTTATATAGAGGTGACTGCTTGAACTTGTGTAGAACTGTGTATCTATCTTGAAAGGGGAGATGTGGTGATAGATGGTATAGTAGCTATGCCAACCTATCTAGGTAACTATAATATAGTACTGTATGTGACCTCTGTGACAAACTATGAAGAGGAAAATCCTGTCAGTAAAGCACTTGCCATCATACATCCAACATGTGCAGCATGTTCCTCAACAACACACATGCCAGCCCATTAGCAATCAGCTGGCTGACTTGGCTGCATTAGCAAAGCAACATGTTAGTAGGTGCTGCAATTCCTGTTTTCACCATCTAACATATGATCACAGATCTGTATTACAACATTGACTCCTGCCTCCTCTGATCTGTTCAGCAGAGTTGCTTACTCCAACACTAGAGCAGACATGTGGAAGCTGGGGGGGAAGCTTCATGAGGGAGCTTAGGAAACATTATTCTACAGAGAGGGTAGTGGAGCCATGGAACAGGCTGCCCATTGAGGTGGTGGAAGCAAATACCATGACATTATTCAAACTGGGGTGGGATTGAGCAATAGCTTGAATAATTCCCATGAGGGAAGTGGGGGGCACAAAACCGAAGGAGGGGCTATGTCCTGGGACCTGAGTTGGCCTCTGGAACTCATTGGGAGACTAGATGGACCCTTGGTCGCCTTCTGCCATCATTGTTTCTAGGCTTCTATGCCTACTGAAAATTCAAATAATTTTTGTGTATAGCTTAAACACCTGACAGAACAAAGAGGCAACATAAATCATCCCATTTTGTCCTCACATCAATTGTGACAGAATATGCAACCCCCTTCCCATTACCAAGATACTCCTAGGATTGCTTTCAGTATTGTATTAATTTAAATAATTAAATTTTAATGGTGTGTTGTGATAGTACTGTTCGTAAACTCAGTCTATGTTGAGCTAGCTTACCTGATTTATGATGGATAATCATAGAAAAATAGAAACATAGATAATGATGCAGAAAAAGACCAAAGGTCCAGTCAGTCTGCCTGAGTGCCCTACTTAACTCAGGGACCTACTGTTCCTCAAATGTCCTGGATGTCCTCATCCCACCCATTCTCCTTCCCTTTTCTGATGCTGCAAGCAACCACTCTACCGTTCATTCTGACCCAGCCATGCTAAAATCCATTAATGGTTTTTGCACCCACCACCTCTACTACTAACCTGTTCCTTTCTGTAAAAGAGTACTTCCTCACATCCCTCCTCAACCTCCCTTATAAGCTTCCACTGATGACCATGTGACAGTGAGCTTGTATTCAAATTAAACAGTTCCCCAGACATCACCTTATCAATTCCTTCTCTCAATTATATATCCCTCTCCCTTCTTGTTTCCAGCGAGTACATGTTCGGTGCCTTGAGGTGCTCCTCATAGGAGCTGCCCTGCTGGTCCTGAATCGTTATTGTTACCCTGCACTGTACCATCTCCAGCCAATCTCTAACCATCCTGAGGTGAGGACTCCAGAACTGTGTACAGTACTCCTGGTGCATCCTCACCAAGGAACTATACACGGGAAGTATTACCGCTCTCTTTTTTCTGCTATCAATACCCCTCCTGATATATCCAAGAGTCCTACATGTCTTGTTATAAGTCTTGTTGCACTGACTCTATTGCTTAAGGGATTCACTTACGACAACTACAAAGGCTCATTCCTTAGCCATGGTACTAAGCCTCACCCCTCTCATCAAGTACTCTGTCCTGGGGTCCTTGTTTCCTAGGTGCATAACCTTGCACTTTTTGGCATTGAATTTCAAATGCCAAACCTTTGCCAACCCCACCAATTCTTGCAAGTCTCTCTGACTTTTCTTTATTTCCTCATCACTGTCCACCCTCCCACAGAGTTTAATGTCTTCTGCAAAGAGACACAGCCTGCCTGGATTTCCTTACCAATGTCACTGATGAACATATTGAAGAGGAGAAGACCCAGGGCAGATCCCTGTGGAACCCCACTCATGACCTCCCTCTCTGCTCATTTAACCCTGTTGACCACTACTCTTTGTTACCTGCTCTTTAGCCAGTTCCCTACCTAGATTATTATAACATTCATCACACCCCAATCCTCCATTTTCTGCAGCAAGCATCTGTGACGCACTGAGACAAATACCTTATTGAAGTCAAAATAGATCAGATCCATAGCATGGCCCTGATCAAACTGTCTCATCACCCAATCAGAAAAAAACTACCAGATTAGTCTGACAAGACCTCCCAGCCATGAATCAGTGCTGCTTACTATTCTGGATGCCACTGCTTTCTATGTAGTTCACAAGGTCCTCTTTGATGAGTGGCTTCATCAGTTTCCCTACAATAGAGGTAGGACTGACAGGTCTGTAATTACCTGCTTGTTTCTTGTACCCCTCCCCATGAAGTGGAACTACATTTGCCCCTCTCCAGTCTTTCAGCACTATCCTAGTCATTAGAGATCTTTTCAATGAACCTACAAGGGATCAGCCAGTTCTACAGCAAATTCCTGGAGTACCCTCAGATGCAACCCGTTGGGTCCTGGAGCTTTATCAGTCTTTAAGGCTGCCTTACTTCCGGTTCTGCTCCCAATGAGAATGGACACATAATCTTGTTGCTCTTTTCTGCACCGCCGAAATAGCCCCTAATTCAACTTTGCCTATGAGTTAATTTTATTTCTGTTTTATCTGGAGGCTACCATTTTCTGCATGAGTAAAACCAGAAAGTCTAAACAATTTGCTCTCACTTCTGTTTACGCTCTGAAATTGTCAACTGTGTCACCACAACGGTCAGTGATGGATACCATGGCCGAAGGTGGAGAACAGGTAAAATCCCCTCCCAGTTCCACTATTTTGGTGATTCTTCAGGAGTTAAAGTATTTTCAGGCAGAAATCCATACTGTCCAGGAGGGGCTTCAATCTGCTATTGCCTCTCTGGAAACAAAGGTGGCCGATCTCAGCACCCAGGCCACAAATATGGATGCTCAGGTTGACCGGCTGGAGTTGGTGGTAGGCAAGGTACTACAAGACTGTCAGACTCTTGTCGAGTGCTGTGAGGATCTTGAAAACCATTCTTGCAGAAACAATATTGGGCTCTATGGAGTGCTGGAGGGAGAAGAGGGTACTGGAAGTATGGTTCAATTTCTCCAATCTTTTCTGGTTTCTATACTGGATTTCTCTGATTTGATGCCTTTGCCCATTGAGAGGGTCAATCGGTCACTGGGTCATAAATTAGCTTCTTCAGATCAGAGACCAAGATCTTTTGTCTTCCGACTTTATAATTATGTGGTCAAACAAGATCTGCTACTTTGGACATGGAGGAGTGGTCCCCTAACTTATAAAGGAGCTTATATCTAGTTCGATAATGATTACTGCCCTGCCATTCAGGCACAATGTAGAGTCTATGCCCTGATTTTGAAGACTCTTTGGGGATGCCTGTGTTGAAATTTGCCACTTCCTATCCAGCTACATAGACTATGAATTCATTTTCCAGATGACACAAAGCAGTTTGAAGATCCGGAAACTGTGGCTCAGGAGTTGTTGGCCAGGAAACTGTTATCCCAGGAGTAATCTATTGACTTTTCAGAGCCTAGAGAAAAGAGATCTCTACAAAAAGAACAATCACCTCAGGCCTCTCCCTCTAGTAAAAAAAGGAGGATGGAAGCATCTCTACAAGGGATCCAAACTCTGCTTCACGCTTATCGTTAGGCTTATGCTACATGAGTTGGAGTTCTTCTCCTCTGGTTCTCAAGATTTTGTACTAAGGACTGGCATGCCTCACAGCTTAGCATTTTATGGTTATCTATATTCCTTTCATCAGAATCTGTTGATGGCTTTTTTCCTTCTTCCAGTTGTTCTCTCCCCTTCCACTTTTTTTTTTATGTTGCTTCTTTTTTTCTTTCTTTTCTTTTATGATACCCCACTCCACTCCACTCCACTGTTTCTTTTTTCTTCTGAGTTTCAGTGGTTTTTCTTCTCTAAGTGTGTTGCTAGTTGATTTCTTTTCATCAGTGTCAACATTTTTTCTTTTGTCCCTGTATTGTCCCTTTTAGCTTTTTGTTTCAACATTTCTCTCGTTTCCCTTTCCTTTTTAATTTTTCAGGATTCTGTCATCTATGTGGTCTTATTTTTACTTTGCAGATAGAGAGAGAGGACATATTCTTTAATTTGGAGATATTCATTCTCCAAATCTATGGACTGGCTGTTTCTGGACTGAGGCTTCTGTTCTGACATGATAGGGACAGATCGGAACTTAGCTAAATTAGCCTTGATAGATATTCGAAAGCTGTGGCACTTTTCTTTTGTTGTAGGGAGATTTGTGGTTTGGAGGGGCTTACAGGTCTTTGTTTTAGCCTAGGGGCTTCCCCGATTTCTTCTTTTTCATTTTTTCAGTCGTGGGGGATGTGGCGGATTGTAACACTGCCATTTACTGCTTTTCTTCTCACAGTGTCAGTCGGGGGGAGGCATTGCATGCAGCCTTACATCTGTGGCTTTATCTATGTTATTTGAGGGTTTTGGGAGGGAATGGGTAGATCTTTCCAATTGGGGTGAGATTGGATTTATGATTGGGAATGACCCCCTTTCTTACATAGAAACATAGAAACATAGACTTTGATGGCAGATAAGGACTGAGTGGCCCACATAGTCTTCCCATTTCCCTATGTATTGGATAAGTTGCAGATCCTAGTTAACCAACAGCATACTTCTTCCTACCCCCACAAGAATTGCCCTATGTCTGCCCATGCATTCTTGAATTCCCCCACTGTTTTTGACTCCACGACTTCCTCAGGAAGGCTATTCAATGCATCCACCACCCTCTCTGTGAAAAAATAATTCCTCACATTGTCCCTGAGCCATCCCCCCATTATCTTCAAATTGTCTCCCCTTGTTCTTCCACATCTCTTTTTCTGAAAGATGCTACCTTCTTGGACTTTGTTGATTCCCTTGACGTTCTTAAACATTTCTATCATGTCCCCCCCTCCTCCTTCCTTTCCTCAAGGGTATACATATTAAACTTCCTTAATGTCTCTTTGTATGGCTTCTCTTGCAGACCCTGCACCATTTTAGTTGCTCTCCTCTGGACTGCCTCCATACTGTCTATGTCCTTGCAGAGATGGGCTCTCCAGAACTGCATGCAATACTCCAGATTGGGTCTCACCAACTGTCTGTACAGAGGGACACAACTTCTTGTTTTCTACTGGTGATGCCTCTCCCTATACATCTCAGTATCCCCCCAGCTGTCCCTACTGCATTCTCACACTGCTTGTTAACCTTTAGGTTATCTGATATGACTACTCCCAGATCCTTTTCCATTTTTGTTCTTATTACCACCTCCCCCACCACTGTGTACTCTTCCCTTTTATTTTTATTTCCCAAGTGCATTACTTTGCGCTTTTTACATTGAATCTAAGCTGCCATACTTCTGATCATTCCTCCAACACTGCCAAGTCTCTTCTCATCCTTTTCACCCCTTGTGTATTGACCCTGTTGCAGATCTTTGTGTTTTCTGCAAAGAGTCATACTTTTCCTTCCAGTACCTCTGCAATGTCACTTATAAAGACATTAAAAAGGACCAGACCCAGTACTGAACCCTGCAGTACCCCACTAGTAACCCTCCTTTCTTCAGAGTGTACTCTGTTTACTATTATCCACTGTTTTCTGTTGTCCAGCCAATGTTTTACCCAGGCTACCACCCTTGGACCCACTCCCATGCTGGCTAATTTGTTTATTAATCTTTTGTGTGGGACTGTGTCAAATGCCTTGCTAATGTCTAGGTAGGCCATGTCCACAGCTGCTCCCTGGTCTACTACTTTGGTCACCCAGTCAAAGAAATAGATTAGATTCATTTGACATGACCTTCCAGCTGTGAATCCATGCTGTCTTTGGTCCTGTGTCCCACTGGCCTCTCGGTACTCAACAATTCTTTCCTTCAGAAGTGAATCCATCATTTTCCCACCACTGAGGTCAAACTGAGAGGTCTGTAGTTTCCTGCCTCTGTCTTGCTCCCACTTTTGTAAAGGGGAATCACATGTGCCCTACTCCAGCCCTCAGGTACCACATCATCCTCCAATAATTTGTTAAAAAGGATAATCAATGCTATCACTAGTTCTCCCCTTAGTTCTTTTGAATTCTGGGATGAATCCCATCAGGCCTGCTCTTCATTTTTCAGCTGTTCTGGCAGAGTAGTGATGGACTTTTTCGCCATTTTGATGGGATTTTTCTGATGATTCATTCAGAACCTGGGGGTGATTTTTACCATTGCTTTCCCCCTGTAGCACTTATTATTTTTGCAGTGCTACCCAGAAAATGTATTCAAGAATTTGCTTCCTACCTTGGAAGCTCCTTAAATACTTTGTTATCTGTTATTTTTAGGAGTATTTTTTTTAAACTGGTTCTGGTTTGGTTTATAGGGCAGGTTTGGGTTGTGTTCTGTGGTGTTGGAATTGTTCTGAAATGTTATACTACTGCATTTCTTTTACTTCCCCTTTTTTTGTGAAGTGTCTTACAGGTACTGCTTATTTTGAACTGGGTAGTTTTTGAGTCATCTATTTTTCCTGTGGGGCTTCTGTATATGTATTACTGCTCCCAGGAGAGTTTATGTTATCCTTTAGGCCCCGTCTATATGATTTTCATTGGCCTAGGGGTATGTGGCTTTTTTATTGCCCATTTGGCATTTGCTGTTTTTGGGTGTTAATTGTTAGTTATCTTTAATGTCTAAAGAGATGATTCTTGGTTGATCTCATTGAAGTGGAGCAGCCTTTACTATAAGATCATTATTTTTCAAATGTTCTTTGGTAATAACTTGATAATGTCTCATAATATCTTAAGATCGATTATTGATATGTTCTTTGCTTATTCACAAAGTTATTATTTTAGTCCTGTGTGAAAGAATGCTCCTATTCATTGTTTTCCAATATTATGTCTACTGCTGCTTGTATTAGGACCTGGTCCCACTCAGAATTCCCATTCCAAAGCAGGATTCGATTTAGGGTACCCATCATTTTACTTTATTTTCTTTCTCGCTGTGTTTATGTAAACCATGGGGGGCTGAAATTCCATTTAATTTTCCTTTTTTGGTTTTAGATTTTTTTCCCTCACTTAGAAGAAATTTAACCCTCTTGTTGGCTGGTCATCACAGAGACCCTTTTTTTTAGTTTGGGGTTTCCTCGTCCTCCCAGGTTTTGGGACTGGTTTAGAGGACCATCTGTTAAGTGATATTTCTTTGTCAATTATTATTTAATATACTATGAAGATTATTTATTTTAATGTAAATAGTATTTCTAACCCATTTAAGTGATTTAGAGCGTCACAATACTGTCATCAACAAAGAGCAGAATTGATTTTCTTTCAGAAAACCCACTGGACACCCCAGAAGCATGAGAAACATCTAAAATTTGGGTTTGCCCATGTTTCCACGTATCCCACCCTTCTGGGAGACATCATGGGGTTCTTATTTTAGGTCATAAAGGGTTCTCTTTTGAAGCCCACTCTACTCTAGTGGACCCGGAGGGTCGGCTTGCTTTGGTTATGAGGTTATTAGATGGTCATGAAATGACACTGGTCAATACTTATTTCCATCCTGCTACAAAAAAGGCAGTTTTTGTAAAGTTTTTCTCCCCTGTAACTTCAAATTTAAAGGGTAGATTTTTATTGGGAGGGGATCTGCATTTAACCCTTAACCCTGACCTTGATGCTTCAGTGTCCAAGGCCTTTTGCCACGCTAATGAATCTAAGTTTTTCAGTCACACAATTCAACATCTGGGCCTGATTGATGTATGGCATAATTTTCATCCTAATGAGGGAGGCTCTTCTCACTATTCTGCCCATCCTGGCAGTTCAGCTAGATTGGATTATTTTTTTACTACTGCTGAGAATTTTGGGGAGGTTAGTTCCATAGAACTCGGTCCTCTTCATCATTCTGATCATTCCCTGATTCTAGTTACTATCAATTGTCCCACGGTAACTAGGAATATATTTTGGTGACTAAATTTGATTCATTTACAGGATCAATCTCTATTGACAGAATTGGATGACCAGATTAAACTATATTTGCAAGATAATGATCTAGGGGGATTTCCTCTTGTGCACTTCGGGACGCCATAAAGGCTGTGTTACAGGACAGATTCATATCTTATGCATCAGCTAAGTATAAGTAATGAGAATGGAAGCTATGGGAGTTGTATAATGAGCTAAATTCACTCCAATTGGCACTAATGGCGAGGGATAAAATGGTTTGTCCAAGACTACTATTGGTGATGGCAGAATTTCAGAAGTATTTGGACCAGAAAACAAATATCCTCATATTATCTTAGACAATGTTTTCATTTAGCCAGGGCCAAATGGGCTAGATATTTAGCACACCATTTTAGATCATTTTGGGCATCAGCTATTGTTTTTAAGGTTGAAATCCCTCCAATGGGATGGTAATTCATCAGTCAGATGATATTTTGTGGATTTTCCACTCATATTACCTCTCTCTCTCTCTCTCTCTACTCACAGGAGGTTGGGCCCTTTCCCACAAATAGAATAATTTTTTTTTTTCTGGCTAAGCTTCCACAATTATCTTCTGCTCAGACAGTGTCATTGCTGTAGCCAATTTCTTTCGGTGAAGTCCAAATGGCCATATCATGGTCTAGTTCCAGGAAAAGCCCCGGAACAGATGGATTCCCATTTGATTTTTATAAAGTACAGCAACTTTAATCTAGTTTTTGCCCATTACTTCTGTGGGGAATGAGGGAGGTTCAGAAAGGTGACCACATACCTTCTTCTTGGAGCTATTTGACTATTGTGGCCTTGCAGAAACTGGGTAAGGATTCCACCATGGTGGAATTGTACCATCCTGTATCAGTGTTAAATTCAGACTATGAGTTTTTATGTCAATCTATGCTGCTAATCTCGAGGGCCTCCCTCCATCCTTGGTGGACCAGGACCTGATGGGTTTTGTGCATAAAAGGCAAGTTCACGATAATGTTTGTGGAACATTCCTTCTTTTAGAATACACCACCAAATGATCTATCCCCTTGGTCCTGGAAAGCTTGAACATGGAAAAGGTCTTCAGCCAAGTTTCTTGGCCTTTTTTGTGGTTCGCTTTGCATTGCTATGGGTTCCTAATGGATTTTATTGTTATGCTAAAAACCACTGATTAAAATTCGATTGCATTGTCAAAATAAATAGTGGTTTATCAGCCTCATTTAGGTTAATGAGGGGCAACCACCAAGGCTACCCTCTTTCCCCTCTGTTGTTTGCTCTTTATGTGGAGCCTTTGGCTGCTCATATACACCTTTACCATAGCACTGAGTGGATGCCATGGGGGGAAGAGTTTATACAGTAGTCTTGTTTGCTGATGCTATTTTGCTTACATTAACAAATCCAACCCCTTCCCTTATAGCACTTTCTTCTTTATTGGCAGAATTTGAAATATTAATAGGGTTCCATTTAAATAGGTCCAAGACTGAAGTTATAGCTTATCAGTATTCCCCTCCTAGGTATATCTTACATCTCTTCCCTGTACAGTCAGACAGAAATCATACTAAATATCTTGGTGCTGAAATTCCTACATTTTTGACTCATATTGTTCTCATGAAGTTTGAACCCCTTACTTAACTGGTCGGGAAGGATTTAATAGCTTGACCCACCTTACTGTTGTCTTTTATGAGCTGAGTCAAAACTATACATATGATTACCCTACCAAAGATTATTTTTTTTCTCCAAACACTTCCTGACAGTCCCTCCCATTTTTATCTGAGGAATGGCAAGGACTCTTTTTGAACTTCATTTGGAACTGGAAAAAAGGCTAGTATAAGAGCATCTTGATTGTATTTCATACCAGCCTGTGGTGGTTTAAGCCTCCCTAATATTGCATGATATGCTGTAGCCTCTCAATTACACATTTTATACTGCTGGACCAACTCTGTCTACCAGGCTTATTGGAAGGATATTGATCGGGCATTGAAAGATCCTTATAATATAGTTCAGGTTTGCTATGCCTCCTCTAAATATAGGATCCTGTTATCTCACTTTTTTGATTTTGCAGGTGAAGTTTTAAGAATTTGGTACAATTAGTCTAGATCCTTTGCTACTTTGGACAGGGTCCTGGTGACCCCTCTTGCATAGGATGACCAGAATCCTCTTTGTAAGTCTGAAATGTTTCTTCAGAGATAAGCAACACTGGGGCTGGAGTTCTACCACCAGATAGTTGATGAACACAGCTGGTTAAGCTTTGTTGCACTTCAAGCTAGGTATGGTTTTCCCTCTATGGATCATTATAGATATCTACAACTTAGCTAATTTCTGCAATCTTTATCTTTTATATCATCACTTTCTGTTTGGTTAGGCTCACCAGGAGTGACAACTTTAATTGTGGCCCAACAATGCATCGAACAGGATCATTTAATAGGTACTCTTTACATGAATATAAGGGAAATCAAATCTGACTCTTCTCATTTGGCTTACCACTGGTGGGTGTCAGAAATAGATGACCCGTGCACTTGGGAGGAATGGGAAGCCTCTGCATTACCTTGTTTTACTGTCTTTTTGTCACATTATTTATAGATCTTCTACTGGAGGTGGTGAACTAGATTTTTTCTAAAGCCTGCCCAAGTTGTGAAATATAAAGGCTCACAGGTGGCTAGTTGCTGGCGTAGGTGTGGGGAAGTCCTTGTGGACCAATCATGTTTACTGGACCTGTCCTGTTTTAGTGTCCTTTTGGCAAGCTGTCTCAGCTGGCCTTAACCTGATTTTTAATGAATCCTTCTGTATAAATTCCAAAAAAGATTTGCTGTAGATACCCCCAGCAACTCCACAGCTTTCCTGTCATTGAAAGAAGTTTTTTTCTGATTTTAATTTTGTCTACAAAAAAAGCAATACCTAGATATTGGCATAAAACTCAGGTACCTGACAAGGATGATTTGTTTTAGATGGTTAATTTTATTTTCAGCCCTGAGAATATATATAGGAATCTGAACAAGGAAGCTATTTGTCAAGAGATTTGGGGGCCCTGAGTGACCTTTCAGTCGGCAGTTTCACCTTCCTTTGTACCATAAGGGGAGGGAGGGAGGGGGTTCTCCCTTCTCCTCTCTTTTCCCTTTTGTTTTTTTCTTCTCTGCTACCCCCCCTTTGGCCAGATGTTTAAATATGAACATTTTGTTACTTTATAAATGTTGGCACAGTCCCTCCTCTCTTCTCACTTTTTAACGAGTGGGGTTTTTTTGTTATGGGATGGGTTTTATCTTTCTTTTTATGACAACATATGTTTGGTAATGAACCTATGAACTTCTTTATTTTGTATATGCTTTTTTCTTAATATTTTTATCTGTTTTAATCATTAAGGACTGTTGTAACTTTTTTCAATGATTTTTCATGTTACTTATTTACTTATCTGCTTTCTGTTATTGATTAAGCGATGTTTGTCTATTATTCCACTGTATTGTCTAATATTGATGTTTGCGATCATCTCTGTTGTTGAAATTCAATAAAGTTTAATTATAAAATAAATCTTAAAGGCTGCCAGCCTTTTCAGGACCCTTTCACTAGTAAATGGTGGCTGCCTCATCACCAGGACTCTGTTAGTGGCCCACTTTGATGCCATTCTCTGGCAAGTGCCCATCATCCTCCCTAATCAAAACTGAGCAAATGTAATTGATAAGGATGGCAGCCTTTTGCCCGTCCACCTCAGTCTTCCTAGCCCCCTCTATTAGCCTTACAATTCCCCCTCCTTTCTTCCATTTTTCACTAATATGCCAGAAGAACTATTTTTTTCCACTCTTGATCCCCACTGCAATACACAGCTCTGTGTCTGCTTTTGCCTCCCTAAACACCATCTTTTCTTTCTTATTATTCAGCAGATGTTCACTCCATTCCTCCTTCCCAGCTTTTTTTCTTTAATTTGTAGAAGGCCTTACTCTTGGCTCTCACTGCTTCCCTGACCCTTGCTGAGAATCATAGTGGTGTCTTCAACATTTACTTTTTTGTTACAGTTCTCATGCATACCGCAGATGCCCTGAGAATGGCCACTTAATTGCCCTCCATCTCTATTCCTCTCCATCTATTAAATAATCAATATTCTTTAACATTCATAGCACAGTTCTCCAGTGTTTGTTATGATCTTTCTACAGATGTTGTCTAAAAGACTCATACCTTAGTGTATGTCAACACAGAAGTGCACTAAGCTCTATATACTGCAACTATGACAATAGTTGCACAAGTATTGTTAAAGTTAGAAGTAATGAAAAATGATAAAAATATCAATTTAAAGATGCTTTTTTGACTCACAAAATGGAGAAAAATCTATAAGATAGATAGATAAAAACCTTTATTTTTCAACAGAATGAAAACTTTTAGAACTAGAGGCCCTGTTTAACAAAGTTGTCCTGAACTTTGAAAGGTTACCTACATGATTTGAAACCTGAATTCAAGTGCATTAGATACTGTCACTAAGGTGTAACATTTGTGGGTTTGGCAATGAAAATATTTAGAATGAAAAGCTCTAAACAGCTAAGAGTACCACTAGCTACAAATAAGCAACATAATATTTCAGCTGTTTTCCAATATCTGTTCCAGCAGTTCCTGGCATATCTGTAGATGGTGGTATAAATCCACCCCCTGCTGTTCAGTGTGGTACCAGAAGCCCATCCCCAGGGTCACTCAAGACCTCTGATTGAAAAAATCAAGCACTGGAAGTCCATCCTTAGTGCTGAAAAAGTCAGTTTTTGCCCCTCCAACATTTGAATGAAGTGCTAAAGACAAATCCCCAGTGCCACTGACAGGCTCTTGCCTCTCAAACATTGAAGAATGCATTATGCAACACTAGAAATTCATTCACAGTGATCTGAATACTTGTGTAAAGTAGTTTTGCACCATCTCTTAACACATAACACAATTATTTGTTGGTGTGTTACTCTGTTTCTGTGCCTTGATAGGCAGTGCCAAAGTTTGGATAATATCATGCTTCTTTGAGCAATTGTTGAAATAGTGAGAAACACCACGCCATACAATGCTGGAAATGCTGAGGAGTGTTTACCTTAACATTGTATTTCTTCCCAGTTTTGAATTCATCTTCCATTTATAACTTCTGCCTAAATGTAGTTTTTCACAGTCTTATAGTCTGTGACTACAGTTGCTTGTAAACTCTGTCATTTCTAGTGACTAGTCTGGAAAATTCAATTACCAAGTCAGGTACATTGCCTAGAATGAAATGCTTGTTGGCTTTTGTAGTACTTTAATGTGCAATCATAGAGTAAGAAGTCAAGAGGACGATTTATGAATTTTCCTTCAGTGGTGGATCCCTTGTAACTTTATGTTGCTGTCTATAGTTAGATTGTGGATCTATTGTTCCCTTGACTCACTCAATCAGGAAGTGTTCACTCATGCATAAAAGAAGGGTTGAGGATAATACATCCTTGTTATATAGTAAATGTTGTACTGCATTCTATGGAATAACTCATTCATTCATTTATTCATTCATTCATTCATTCATTCATTCATTCATTCATTCATTCATTCAACAAGTTACAACATGTTTATTTAGAAAAATATATATTTTTTCTCCAGAGTTTCTTACCTGTTTGGGGCTGGAGGTAGGATCTTCACATTTGTATGCCCTACCTGGTACTCACAAAGATAATTATTTAATTGACATACCTTCTTGACAGGGCCAATCCTCTGGAAAACTCCCCCAACCCTTAGCTGGCTATCTCACTGCCCATCGCACACCATTCCTAGGTGGAACTGTTCATATAGTGCCATAACTGCCAAATACACTCTCTGGTGAATGCCTTGGTTTCTCGCGCTTAATCTTATCTGGGGTATATCAGCTCTAGATCAGATATTTATAGTACAGTTCATATTAAACATTTGGTTTAGCTTAGTTTTTGTAACTCTAGTTTTGCCCCTGGGCCACTGGTTGGAAGCGCCTTCCACCACCGTCAGTGCTCATTGTCCATCCCTTGGGGCTCCATCCCTCTGAATTCTCAGGGCTTCAAAGCCCACATAGGACCCACAACTGGGCTGCTCCCCTAGCTTACCCTCCTGTAGCAGAGGTTGTCTTCTGCTTCTTGACATTCTTCTCCACTCTGTTCAACCTCCTATGGGGTGATGGCTGGGAGTATTTCTAAGAGCTGGTGGTGGATGACCAATGTGGTTGTAAGAAGCAGGCAGGGTTTCATTCTCTCAGCCAGCACCATTTTCCACCTTTTTACTTCCACCATGGAAGATCAGATATGCAATGATGTCCAGGTGATGTCAGGCATGCTCCTGTGCCTGATGTGCCAGTGTCCACAGCTCCACCAGTCACTGCACTGCAGTGGTCCCTGGCTCAGCAACACCCCATTCAATGCTAGGTAATGGACTATCTCTGGGCACCACATCTCTCCCTACCCAGAGGAGAAGTACTGCCCACCAGATTTTTAATCCTCATCCCCTTGACCAACCCTTCAGATGCTCCAGTCTCATTCTCAAACTCAGACTGTCAATGCCCCATGCTGTGATGCTACTGCCATGCTGGTAGGTTGGCGATTAGCATTTTGTTTGGTAAAGTTGGCACTAAAGAGACAACTCACATTGCAGTGTTTTTCGTCATTTAACCAGTTCAAAAACACCTGTAATGAAATGTTTAAAAACTCACCTGAAATGTATCTGCAGTTCTGTCAAAAATGCAATGTAAAATGAGTCAACACTCTCTGACAATAGTATTAATATGGCTTTAAACTTGATTGAGTTAAAAAATGCAATTTATTGAGAAATGCAAAAACAATTCCTTTCTGAGACAGTTTAATATGACATGCACTGTAAATCCTTACTGAGACAGTTTAATGTGACTGGCACTGTAGGCTAATTGTTCCTTATCTTGGATTCATTATACATACCCAGACTGATTATCTGTTAAGGAGATGCTCAGATGTCCCTGATAATTGCAATGTCAGATCCAGTGTGTTTGTCTAGAGAAGATAATAAGAGTCCATTACCCTGAAGTTCTGAGGCATTCCAATGTGTGTATGGGAGCTTTAAGTATCACTATGTTTACAATTGATGAGTATTAAAACATTGTAAGTACTACAGAGTTGATTAATTAAAAATGCTATTTCACTGAATTGTTGGTACCTGGAATGCTGGTTCTTTTACTCTGTTATGATAATAAGGTACCCGTGTTATTATCCTGATAAATTATCCAGATTATCTGGCACTATCCAGTTAGGGTTATTCACTATCTGTTTCACTACTACTAAAGGATGCAATGGATATATTTTCTAGATAATGAAAATCTGCCTTGAAATGTCGTCTGACTTAGACCAATTGCAAAGCTTCCATTATCAATATTACAGTACTTGTTCCAAATCCATGAATTATCAGAGTAACCAGAAAGTCATGCAGACTGTCTACTCAGTTATACTCTAACATAGTTTAAGATAAGATCCTAAGGTGAGATGTCCTTTACAGACCACAGACACATTTATAGATTCTCAAAGAGAACCACAAATGTCGTAGTTGCAGAAAAATGGCTTGTAGCACTGTGAAAATTTAGTTGTGGCATATTCCCAAAGAAATTTCTGCAGTTGTGGAAAATCACACAGCAGGCAAGTTGTGAAATTCCTCAAGTGCTAAAAATCTGCTACATTTTTTCCACAGCTGCTGAAAATTCTAAAGTGCGGATCCGCAACTGAGGAAAAGGCTTAACAGGCGCAATAACAGGTGATCCATATTAAATGGAGCAGCAGACTTTGCCAGTCTTGCCGTAGATGCAGCAGAAAGTACTCACAGAAAGACCAGCAGCCAGCCCTTCAATTGGGACCACTGCAGCACCATTGGCACCATCAAGATCATGCACCGCAGTGGCTGTCTGTAACTGATGGTTGAATTGATAGTTGTGTCTCTCCCTGGGGTGTTTATGTTGCCTGCTTCAGTAGCACTCACTGCAGGCTATCACCAGCTCTGCCTTTACTGCCTTTGGGGCTCTTTTATCAACTGCACTTGGGTCCAGAGGTTGTGGTTTGTTGTCTTTCAGTGAAAATGTATGCTATTTTTGTTTTTAACAACTGACTCTACTATACACCCACTGGTTTGCTGTTTCTTGGTGCCTGAACCTCCACTATAATTGTATCCCAATTATTGGTACACTGCATTTTGCTTAGCGAGAGTTAGTATGGCAAGCCGTTACGGACATCATTCAGAATCTCTGGCTGCATAGTAAAACACATACACTATATGGTGAAATATATACATCATATAGTGAAATATATACATTATACAGTATAGTGCAATGCATACACAATGTAGTGAACCACATAAACTACCTACTGAAATATATGCATCATATAGTGAAATACATATACTGTATACTGAAATGCATATCTCATATAATGAAATGCATATATTATGTAGTGAATGCTTACATTATATGATGAAATACATACACTATGTACTGAAAAACACATACTGAAAACTGAAAATTCACATACACTATATACTGAAACAAATGTACTATGTACTGAAACATATAAACTATCTATTGGGATACGTACACTACAGACTGAAAAATCCACATAAACTACCTACTGAAACAAATACCCTACACTTTGTAACACATACACTATATATTGAAAAAAATCTGCATACACTATATACTGAAGCAAATACACTTCATATTGAAATACATATACTATCTATTGAAATACATACACTACACATTGAAAAATCCACATACACTGTCTACTGAAACAAATACAGTAAATATTAAAACACTTACCCTATCTATTGAAAAATCGTGCATACTCTATATACTGAAAGAAATATATTACAAATTGAAATACATACACAGTACAGTTAAAAAATTCCCCATACACTATATACAGTACTGAAACAAATATACTATATGGTATGTACATCGATCACTTTGATTGAATTAAATCCTGACGCAAAAGGGTATAAAACTATTACAAAATACTGGCCCCATACAAGTAAATGGAGCACACTCATGCAGCCTTCGTTTTGTGACATCACAAGACAGGTCTGCGTGGGCTGACGTAGGGAATGTCAGTTTTCGGCTCTGGCTACAGATTTTAATTTTACATGGGCTATATCTTTTAAAATATGAGGAGCTTTCATGCCACACTTTGTGACAATGCTACTAAGGTGGTAAGTCATCTAGCAGGCTGGGGCAGGCTACTACCCAGAACCTGCTCTTTAAAATGCAGAAAGTAAATATAAAAGGGTTATTTTAACTAACTCTTTATGTATTGTTTTATCTTATTTTGCTTGCAAAACCTTTATCTGATTTCAAAACATTGGGATGTGACTTAAAACATTTATAACAAACTAGTTAAAATACATTTTTTTTTCTTCTTTCATCTGAATGCTGTCTTTATTTACTTATAAAAACACAGCCCGGTGGGCTGGCCTAGCAGCTTGGTGGTAACTGTACTACCTCCCTTGCCCAGTGGCTCAGTTTTGGGGGGTTGACCTGGGTTGCAAGGGGGTTAGCTGGGGGGAGATCAATTGAGCATCTTGGGGAATTGTTCTCCTGTTAGGGAGGGAGAGTCTGACCACCCTGCTCTTCAACATCCACCTAGCTAAGGAGGGCTGTCAGGGCAGTGGCATAAGGGGGAGGGCTCAAACAGGCACAAAGCAAGCATGTGCCTTTATATCAGTTGCATCATTGCATGCTTGGCTGCCAGGTGATGAAACCAAAGGCAAAAGCCCCCTAATTGCAGAATGATCCAACAATCTGCCACAGATTCTGCACTACTAACCGTGCTTTGCTCCTGTCTGAATATGTGTCTCCTTGTCAATAGCCCTCCCCCTCCTGGCCCCAACATGGAGGATATATGTGAGTGTGTGTGTGCATGTGAGGGGGGTCTCAGAGCAGGTAAGTCCTGGGAATAGTGGGTGGCTAAGCTGGAGATGTCAGTGGGCAAGGAGGTTGCAGGGTGACGAAGGAGATTACAATCTCTATAGAAAAAAAGAAATAAAACATAGTTTGAGAACCCCAAACCCCAAAACAGACTGTCAGTGCCTCCAGTGAAGCATCACAGAAAAGTTATTTATCATAGAAACATGCAAATTATATGCACCAGCTAAGTTCCTGATGAGAATTGGGCACGCAGGGATTGCAGCAAAAATATGTTTTGTTTCTTAACCAAGAAATGTGTATTAAACAAATACTAAATAAAAATATAGTCAATGGAGTACACATTAGCAAAGCTTTTGGCTTACACTTTAACAGTTCCTGTTGAGCTTCCCAAGCATTCATTTCAGATAAGTTGCTGGACTAACACAGTAATTAATTACAAATAAATTTGATCAAAACTTTAACTTAGACAAATGCGTGCAGTCCCCTATGTTTATATGGTAAGAGAGTGCTATGTTAGGAATAGCCTAAGTCATAGCTTCTGATACAAATATGTTTTAACAGTAAAAAAGGGCAGCACTTGTTTGAAAGAATAAACTACAACATTTTACATAAGTCCTAAAAGTTTCTTGTCACATCACAATGTTCTGAGATTTGATTAAAAGTGTGTAAGCAAAACAAGGTGGAAACCCCCATAAAGATTTAGAGTAAGAGATAGCCCAGTTTTGCTCACCTTCTGCTCTGCAGTTTTAGACATCTTGTCATCAAGCCAGCAGTTAACTGAATGCAACAGGAAATGAGAGCAGGGCAGGCCATTCAAGGGGGAGGGGCTGGGGGATGGGTAATTTCAAGATGTACTCCATTTCAGTGTGTAGTTTATTTATTTCAGTATATAATGTATTTGGATTTTTCAGTCTGTAGTGCATGTGTTTCAATACATAGTGTATGTGTTTCACCATTTTTTAATTTTTTATTACTTGGATTACAAATACCTTTGAACCAAGGGTTCTTTTACAAAGGTTCCGCGTCAGCCCTATTAGTTGATTGATCGCTTTGATTTATTAAAATCAAAACACTAAAGGGCATAAAACTATTAGAAAATACCGGCCTCATACAAGTAATGGTGCGTGTTCACACAGCCTTCATTTTGTGACATCACAAAACAGGGCTACATGGGCTGACAAGGGGGCATGTTTTCAGGTCCGAGAAGTTGGTCTGTTTTTGACTCTGGCTTCAGATTTTAATTTTATGAGGGCTATATCTTTAAAAATATAAGGAGCTTTCTTGCATCACTTGGTGAAAATGCTAGAAAGGGAGTATATCATCGAGCAAACTGGGGGAGAGCAGCACCATGCAGTGTAGGAATCTCTACTTTAAGAGGCATTGGCCAAGATTTTTAGTCAATTAGGGTCTCATTTTCAGAAGGTTAGCACAGTGCTAAACATTACACTATTAACAGCATGGTTGGATGGGTGTCATATTCAGCATCCCCTGATGCTAACCTGATCATGTGCATGTGCATATGTACTAGTACGGCCATGTAAATGAGTAATCATCTCCAGCATACAGAGCACAGTGCTATGTAAAAGGTTTCTTTCTTAGTGACCATCAGTACCTCCCTCTCATGTTATACTCTGCCTCTAGGTTTCTATGCCCTAGAAGCTTGATTTTGCACTTTTTGGCTTTGAACCCAAGCTGCCATGTTCTGTACCACTCTTTGAGTTTTCTAAGGTCCCAACTCATTCTCTCCATCTACACCTATCAACGCCATTACAGATGTGGTGTCATCTGCAAAAAGGCACAACTGCCTTTCTAGTTCTTCTGTAATGCCACTTATAAAGACATTGAAGAGGACTTCTCACATTACTGAGCCCTCTGGCACCCTACTGATCACTGTCTCCTCATTGGAGTGAGTGCCATTTACCACCACCTTCTGTGGCTGTGTGCTATCTCTGGTGCAGCACTTAGGCGTGCACAACCCTAATGACTGGCTCTGAAAATGGGGTCCCATGTACCTCTGTAACAGGATTAGCACTGTGGTGTGATAAGCATGGCTGGTACTGTTTTAAAAAACATTCTTCTGTGCAGTGCTAACCTGTTAGCATGGCATTATTTTTTAATTTTTTTGCACAGGATTACTAATTGCATCCAGGTGCCCATACAACTGGGGGTTACTCTAATGCATATAAGGTGTACAGGTAAATTAAATGTTTTCAGGAAGTGCTGACACACTGCCTGGTTAGTGCTAGCTAATGATTCTGGGAATCATGTTTTAACTGCGCAAATGCAGCCTGCCAGCAAATCTCCCACACGTTCACGTACACTGCCAGTCCTGGACATGATAAAAAAATAAATAATTTCTTGGTTCTGGTGGTCCCCCACTCACCTAATCCAAGTAGAGCTAAACAATTTATCCCTCATTTCTGCTGCTGTTATACTACACAATTTTTTCAGCCTGTCTGGTGCTGGGGAAAACAAATTGCAATATTATCGACCGGCTGGAAAATAACTAAAAATGTTAAATTTTGCATTGGGCCATCAGAGGGAAAAGGCTACTAAAGAGCAAAGCTTCAGTGAAGACTTCTGGGGAAAAATACTGGAGACAAGCTGTGCCCCATGTTCAGAGACCAGTGAGCTATCAAGAGAACCTTGTACATGTTAATTTTGGTTGAGGACAGTGGCTCCTGCCAATGGGGAGCTGCCAGAAAGCTCCCAAGGGGAAAGAACTTTGGTTTCTGAGTTCAGATCAGTGGGAGCCCCTCCACAGTTCCTAGGGAGAAGGTGGGGCTCTAGGGCTGTAAGAGGGCTGTAAGAGGGATTACCTGGGGGCTGCCAGCAATCTGTTCTCCAGAGCTGGTTGTGCCTTTTACCATTTATTTTGCGGGGAGCTCTACAGAGAGGGAGAAAGTATCTATCAATCTCAATCTTTATTTATTTATATAAGGCACCTTTCTAAAACCAAGGCGCCTGTACAATACAAAATAAAACAATAAATAAAATCATTTTAAAATTAAACTAATGACAATATCAGAAATCATTATATGCTTTGCTAAAGAGATAGGTTTTTAAAGATTCTTTAAAACTTTGGACAGTCGGGCTATCCCGCACCTGATGAGGTAGAGAATTCCACAGGGTTGGGGCCATAAAACTAAAAGATCTGGCCCCTGAGGTTTTTAAACGAACCCTGAGAATCTCTAGCAATCCCTCATCAGTGGATCAGAGAGAGCGGGAAGGGCAGTAGGGGTGAAGGAGATCTTTCAGGTAAACAGGTCCCTGATCATGTAGGGCCTTATAGGTCAGCAAACCGACCTTGAAGGTGATTCGCCAGCAAACTGGCAACCAGTGCAGTCCACAGAGCACAGGCATTATATGACTGGACCTAGAAGAGCCCATCAACAACCTGGCTGCCGCATTCTGCACTAGCTGCAGGAGGCGAATCTCAACCCCCGGAAGCCCCAGGTAAAGGGCATTGCAGTAGTCAAGGCGGGAGGTAACGAAGGCGTGGACCAGAGTAGGAAGATCGTCTGCAGAAACCAGGTGCTTCACCCGGGCGATGTTCCTCAGATGGTAAAAAGAGGTTTTGACAACTGCTGACACCTGAGATTTAAATGTCAGGCAGTCATCAAATACAATGCCCAGATTCCAGACTCAGTCTGAGGTTATTAGCGGGACACCCCCAAGCCATAGATCCGAGGGTGATCCAACCAATAAACCCACCTCCCAGTGATCCTGGTCCACAACCAACACCTCAGTTTTGTCAGGGTTTAACCTCAGCCAACTCACATTCATCCAGTCCTGGATTTCAGCAAGACAGTTATTGAAGACCGAAAAGGCAGCATCTTGGCCGGGCACAAAGGACATGTACAGCTGAGTATCATCTGCATAGCAGTGAAAACTCAGACCTTACTGCCTAATAATCGCTCCTAACGGCAGCATATACACTGCAAACAACATGGGTGCCAAAATGGAACCCTGTGGTACCCCACAGGATAGGGAGAATGATGCCGAGGAAAAAATCCCAGACACCACTCTATGAGTCCTACCCTTGAGGTAAGATTGAAACCAACTGAGGACTGTACCAGACAGCCCACAGATAGACCACAAGCATTCCAATAGCACACCATGGTTCACTGTGTCAAATGCTGCAGAGAGATCTAGAAGGACCAAGATGGAACGAGTCCTTTGATCTCTCGCTATTAGGAGGTCATTTAGCACCCGTACCAGAGCTGTCTCGGTACTATGTCTTTTTCTAAATCTGGACTGGAGAGAATCGTAGACATTGTGGCTGGTCAAATGATCATCTAACTGTGATGTGACCACCTTCTCAATAACTTTACCCACAAAGGGTAAGTTAGAGACAGGCCTGTAGTTTGCCAGACAGTCCGGGTCCAAGGAGGATTTCTTAAGAAGGGGCTGAACCACAGCCTCCTTTAGAGGATTTGGAAAAATCCCCCTCTCCAAGGACCTCCAGACTATCTCAGCAAGGACGGGGCTGATTTTATCCACACAACCCACTAAGAGACATGTGGGGCCTGGATCCAAACTACAGTTGGTTGGATGCAATAATTGTATGATCATCACAATTTCATCGATTTTGGGGAGGCCGAAGTCAGACCACACAAACTGGGTGTCCGACATCTCCTGCCGACCATCACCACTCCCATTAGAGAGGGTCAGATGGATATCCGATCTGATTGTGGCAACCTTATCTGAAAAGAATAGAGCAAACTCCTCACACCGTCTTGAGAAAACGCTTCTGGGCTGCAGACAGATTGGATTGCACAATCTGTCCACAGTCCGGAAGAGTTGAGCTGGTCTATTCTGTGCAGCAATCTCTCTGGACAGGAATTCTGCCTTCTTATGAGAGATTGCTGATTGATAGATCACATAGTGATCCATCAAACTAAGTCTGTCACAATCCAGATCCGACCTCCGCCGGCACCTCTCCAACCTTCGTCCAACTCTCCTCAACTCCCTCAAAGTCTCATCAAACCAAGGAGACTTGGGTCGAAGAGTGAGAGGACGAACACGAACAGGAGTAATGGAATCCAGGGCCCCTGCCACCTCCTTATTATAGGCAAGTACCAGCTCTCCAGGATCCATGCAAACTTCCGGTATGCCCGATAGGTCCAGCACCGCCATCAGGCCGTCAGGGGAAACACCCCTTAAAGGGCAATACCAGACCATCTCCATAGGGGCCGGCCTACAAGGGGTGGCCTCAAAACTGAACCCAATGGAGTGATGGTCCGACCATCTGACTGGTTCCACCACCAAGTCAGATATCTCCATCCCCAGAAGGAACACCAAATCCAGTGAATGACCACCAATATGGGTCGAGGAGGAAATAACCTGTGTGAAGCCCAGTGAAATCATTAACTGGAGGAAGTCTTGACCAAACTGCGAGAATTCATTGTTGACCCAGGCATTGAAATCCCCCAGAACCAACCATCTGGGGGACCCCAATGTCAGGTCGACAATGAAGTCTGTGACTTCCCACAGGAAAACATTCCCATCACCTGGTGGACGGTATATGAGAAGTATCCTGCACCCCACACCCTCGCCCATGATACATTCAAAGGATTTGGTAATTCCCACTGGTACCTCCACTAGGCCCAGTTCTGATCTAAAACAGATAGCAACACCCCCGCCCCTACGATCCAACCTCGGGCAGTGTATCACTGAGTACCCGGTTGGAACTGCTGCCGCAAAAACTGGTCCAGCATTTTCATCCAGCCAGGTCTCAGTGATGCACGCCAGGTCATATGTCCCAACAAAATCAGCTATAATTGTTTTTAGTAGACCTGGCGTTGCACAACACCACCCGAGTCGGATGAGCAACCGAGGATGACCATGTTACCTGCTGACTACAGTCAGAACCCTTGGGTATGGGAACCAGGCAGGGAGGACCCCTTTCCTGGGCCCATTTCGCTCCAGGGCATCTCCTTGTCCCCACTATCCCTATCCGTCCACTCCTTTCCATTCCCGCTCCAGACCCAGGCCCCGTCCTCCTTCTTCCAACAATCCCCAAAGCCCTACACCGTCTATAAACTTCTATTGATAGGGGAGGACAGGAAAAAGGATGAAGGTCTCTGAGTCTGGAGGGAGAATAATGCCCAACTGTCCTTGTGCTTTCCCGGCACATATTTACTATTCTAATAGGTAACACAAATAAGCAGTCCTAATTTCAAAAATTAACCCACCCCTTAAGGCTAAATAAATACCAAGCCCTAAATAATGATTTCACTAAAAAAAGCTCTCACCCTCCAAACCCATACATAAAATACAATCAAAATAAAACAAAACCACTAATTAAATTCCCCACCCAGTCCTCTCACCACTGGGAAAGAGAAATAAAATAATATACACGAAATTAGTTAATTATATTAATATTATTCTCAATATAAAACAAATAATAACCTAAAGTTAAAAGGCTAAGAAGGCTAAAATCTAAAAGTCCAGACAGTCACAGTTTCACCAGAATGTCAACCCGTAAAAAGTTCACTCCTCTCACAGGTGAAATAATTCAAAAGAATAAACATATTGCAGATTGCTTATTATTAAAATAAATCCAAAGGCTTGTCTCTCCAGATACTGAAGACAATATTCCAGTTTTCAGATGAGCTCTCACCTTCAATTGAAAACGGCAAGCCCCAAAATAAAAATCTCAGATTAAGCAAAGCAAACTGAAAAACTCATGATCAGGCCAGATCAGAGACCAGGGGGGTAAAGCAAAGTTAATTCATGGCACCCAGGAACCAAAGGTTCAACTCCTCCACTCTACTAGTTAGTTGTCGGCAGGCAGGCAGTAATGATTCCAATGTTCGAATAACACCGGATTCCACCTATAGACGGCTTCAGGAGGGTCCTCGCCTAGCTCCTGATACCTCTTTCCAAGCCCACTCCCTGCTACGGCCGCCCACCGGCTACCGAGCAGTGGAAAACGGAAGAGCTGCATATACAGCTGCCCTACGGCAGCGGCACCACAGCACACCATTGGTTCGAGGTCAGGACCAGGAAAAGCTTTCTCCCAGCAAAACCGCCTAAATCTCTTCTTACCTCGACTTTGACTTCTGATTTCGTCGCTGGCAATCTACTCTTCGATGCTCACCCCAAAGTACTCCACGTTGCAAATTACACCACGCTTCACCTTAATCCACCTCTGGGGCTCCAAATTCTGCTCTTCACACACATACAGTGTCGGAGTTCCACAAATAAATATTCCTTCGGTTCCCAGTTCAAGTTATCCCAGTTCAAGTTATCCAAAAAACAAACACAGTTCATGAATCCAAATCACGATAAGGAAACCAGATATAAAACAAAAACAAAATAACGAGATAACTAACGATAAAACAAAACAAAGTAACTAAATAAAATTAAACTCAGAAGGATAGCTAAAACTATGATAAAGCACAACTTCGACTCCTGTTACTAGAGGCTAGCCCAGCGTGGCCGCCATCTTTACAGGAACTAGACTCCTGTACTGTACAAGTACAGTTACGTAAGGACTTACCATAACAGTAGATCTCTGAGACCAGCTCTTTCAGTAGGTAATCACAAATAGGACTAAGCCACCAGGCATTAGGAGCATGGGGAAAAACTCTAGCTAGCAGTGTCCGGCGGAGGACCACCCCCTAATGTAATGAGACTGACATCAACGTGGCTCTATATAAGGAGCAGTCCTCACACCCACCTTCAAATTCTCCCAAAAGAGACCGGTAAAGGTGTGACAGGAGAATAGAAGAGGGCTCCTGGAGCCTAAAAGGCACAGTATGAAAAACCCCTGAAGGAAACTCGGGGGGGGGCTTAGGGAAAGCAGTACCTACTGCAAGTGCCTCTCTTGAAGATCTACTGTTATGGTAAGTCCTTATATAACTGTACTGTCTTACTTCAAGAGGGCTCTTGCAGTAGGTACTCACAAATAGGACTGAGTCCCAAGCAGTGAACTAAGACAGATCGGAAACATAGGGAGGCAGGAAAGAGTTTCCCAACCACTCTGAGGGGCTCATGAAAGGAGTCCCTCTAAGACAGCAAGGTCAAAGCCCTCTCTGCACCTAGACACAATGTCCAGGCTATAATGCTTGGTAAAAGTATGGACAGAACTCCAAGTTGCAGCTGCACAAATGTCTGCAGCTGAAACATTCCTGAAACAAGCAGCAGAAGCAGCCATGCCTCTGGTTGAATGTCCTTTAACCTGACCCTGGAGGGTTTTATTGTACCTTTGATGACAGAAGATAATGCAGTTTCCGAACCATTTGGACAAACACTGATTAGAAACCACTGTACCCTCTCTTTTGGGTGCAAAGGAGACAAACAATTGGTCACAATTATGGAGGGACTTGGTCCTGTCTGTATAGAACCTGAGGATTCTGTGAACATCCAGGGTATGCAGAAGAACATCCCCCCCATTGGAGTGTTCCAGATAATACACCAGTAAGTCCAGGGACTGGTTTAAGGTGGATTCAGAGATCACCTTGGGAAGAAACGTGGGATTGGTCAGCAGAGCGACGTGGTCTCTGTGAAAAATCAGACAAGGTATCTTACACATGAGATCCAGAAGCTCAGAAATTCTTCAAGCCAAAGTGATGGCTACTAGGAAAAGCACTTTCTAAGAGAGGCAGCGCATGTCCGCACCCACTGTCAGCTTGAAGGGTGTCAGGGTGAGCTTTTTGAGAATGATGTTTAGGTCCCAAGGAGGAGTAGGGCTCCTGATTGGGAGTTTTAGATGGAGAATCCCCTTCAGAAAGATGTTGGATACCTCCAGCTGTGCCAAAGTCTTTTGTCCTGTTAGGATATGATAGGCAGAAATGTCTGAAAAGCGAACCTTTAGGGTCAAAAAACTAAGACCCAAGTCATAATGGTGCAGCATATAGTCTAAGACCTTCATGACTGAGCTGGAAAAGAGTTTGATCCCTTTTGCATCTACCCAGATGGAAAATCTTTTCCTTTTCATGGCATATGTAGCCTTCATAGAAGGCTTCCTGGCCTCTACCAAGATCCATGCTATCCTCTGGAAAACTCCAAAACTGGCAGCCACTATGTCAGAAGGAGCCATATGTGCAGATGGAGGGACTTGAGACCTGGATGAACTGGAATCCCCTATTCCTTTGTGAAGAGGTCTTGGGGACCCAGCAGTAGAAAGGGAGGTTCCACTGACAGTTGTTGCAAAAGATAGAACCAATTTGTCTTGTCCAGAAGGGAGCAATGAGGATAATTTGAGCTCCTTCTGCCTGCAGTTTCATTAGAAATCTCTGGATCAATGGAAATGGAGGGAAGGTGTACATGACCCTCCCTTTCCAGCAGGAGACAGTGCATCTCACCAGAAAACACCATGCCCTGGAACAAGTGAGTAGATGGTTGGTAGTTTTGCGTTGAATAGGGAGGTGAATTGATGTATCTTGGGCCTTCCCCACTTCCAGAAGATTTCATTTTCCACCAGCTGTCTGTGCTCCCACTCATGTGCTCTGGCTTGTGTGTGGCTGAGTGCATCTGCCAGTGTGTTCTGGACACCTGGTACATGCACTGCTGTCAAATGAATGCTGTGGTCAACCACTCAATACCATACTCTCATTGCTTCCCTGCAGAGGGGATACAAGTAGATTCTGTTGATTGTTTATGTACCAGATTATGCGCATGTTGACTGTATGAATCATAAGACAACCCTGGAGAATGAGATGTTGAAAGACCTTGAGCACATTCAACACTGCTCACATCTCAAGTATGTTGATATGAAGAGACAGTTCCATGTGGGAGCAAAGACCTTGTGTCTTGTGAGGACCCAGATGTGCTCCCCAACCCAGACCTGAAGCATCTGTTGTCAGGATTTGTAAGGGATTGTCAGATCAGAATGGAACCATCCTGGTGAAGTTGTCTGGACTGAGCCACCACGAGAGGTCATTTGCCATTGGATCAGATCTCATGATCTCATGATCCAGATTGTCTGACCCCTGGTCCCGCTGTACTCTGAGGGTCCATTGTGAGATTCTCATGTGGAGTCTGGCTAGGGGGACTTAAGGAATGGCAGCTGCCATAAGACCCAGCAGGCGCAGGATCATTCTAGCTGATACTCTCTTCTGTAAAGCCACCCACCGTATCTGGTGCTACAAGGTAGAAATTCTGTCTTCTGGTAGGAAAGCCTTGCCCTGGACTGGGTCCAAAACTGCCTCAATAAATTAGAGCTGTTGACGAGGAACTAGGTGAGATTTGGCATGATTGACTGTAACTCCAACTGATGGAAAGTGTCCAGGGTAAGGTTGAGATCCTTGACAAGGGCCTCCCTGGAAGAGGCTGATATCAGCCAGTCATCCATGTATGGAAAGACTTGGACCCCTTGCTTGTGCAAAAAGGCTGCTACCACCACTAGGCATTTCGAGAACACCCTGGGGGCTGAGAAAAGGCTAAATGGTAGTGCTTTTAACTGGAAATGCTCCACCTGGAAACAGAATCAGAGGAATTTGTGGTGTGGCAAACAAATCAGGATGTGTAAGTAAGTATCCTGCATGTCCAGGGTGCACAGCCACTGACTCTTCTGTAAGAGAAGAAGTAGGCTGGGAACTGACAGCATTCTTATCCTTGAACAAGGTATTGAACAAAGAGATTCAGAGAGCTGAGATCCAGAATTGGTCTGAGGTCACCAGTCTTCTTGGGCACCAGGAAGACATGCAGATAGTAACCCTTTCCCTGATGCTTCACAGGGACTGGTTCCATTGCTGCCTTTGCCAGTAAGGACTTGATTTCCTCTGTCACCATGGGTAGGTGGCTGGGTGGGTAGAATGAATGACCCAGAGGTCTTCTTGGGGGTCTTTCTGTGAATTTTACTGTGTGACCTTTTGCCACCAGTTGAAGAACCCATGAGTTCATCATTATTCTCTCCCGCTCTGGTAGGTGATAGGAGAACCTGCCTCCTACTGGCTTCTTTGGAAGATGTACCAGGTGGGAGGTTTAAGGAGTCAGGAGGCAGAGGGCAAGGCTGAGGCCGCTGCTCCCAAGGCTTGTAGATTCAATGCAAAGAAGTGCAAAGCAATGCACCTGGGAAACAAAAACCCAGAAGAAGAGTACACAATAGCAGGGGAGGTACTAACAACAACAAAAATGGAAAGGGACCTGGGGTAGTCATATCAGATGACCTCAAGGTGGGTAAGCAATGTGAAAAGTCAGTAAGGAGAGACAGGGGGATACTGGGATGCAGAGGAAGGGGCATCACAAGTAGAAAAAGGGAAGTAGTTATCCCTCTATCCCAGAATTCTAAAAGAATTAAGGGAGGAACTAGTGAAACCACTGACTACTCTTTTTAATAAATCATGGGAGGATGGTGTGGTACCCAAGGACTGGAGGAAGGTGGATGTGATTCCCCTTCACAAAAGTGGGACCAAGACAGAGGCAGGAAACTACAGACCTGTCAGTCTGACCTCTGTGGTATGGAAAGTGATGGAGTCACTTCTGAAGGAAAGAATAGTTGAGTACCTAGAGGCCAGTGGAGCACATGACCCAAGGCAGCATGGGTTCACAGTGGGAAGGTCATGTCAGATGAATCTAATTGATTTCTTTGACTGGGTGACCAAAGTAGTAGACCAGGGAGGGGCTGTGGACATGGCCTACCTAGACTTTAACAAGGCATTTGACACAGTCCCACACAAAAGATTAATAGTCAAATTAACCAGCCTGGGAGTGGGTCCCAGGGTGGTAGCCTGAGTAAAACATTGGCTGCACAACAGGACACAGAAGGTAATTCTAAATGGAGTCCACTTGAAGAAAGAGGGTTACTAGTGGGGTACCGCAGGGTTCAGTATTGGGTCCAGTCCTTTTAATGTCTTCATCAGTGACATTGCAGAGGGGCTGGAAGGAAAAGTATGCCTTTTTGCAGATGACACAAAGATCTGCAACAGGGTTGATACACATGGAGGTGTGGAAAGGATGAAAAGGGACTTGGCAAGGTTGGAGGAATGGTCAGACGTATGGCAGCTAGGATTCAATGCAAAGAAGTGCAAAATAATGCACCTGGGAAACAAGAACCCAGGGGAACAATACACAATGGGTGGGGAGGTAGTAACAACAACAAAAAAGGAAAGGGACCTGGGGGTAATCATATCAGATGACCTTAAGGTTAGCAAGTAATGTGAGAAGGCAGTAGGGAGGGCTGGGGTATACTGGGATGTATAGGGAGAGTCATCATCAGCAGAAAACAGGAAGTTGTTATCCCTCTGTACAGACAATTGGTGAGACCCCCATCTGGAGTACTGTGTCCAGTTCTGGAGACCCCATCTACACAAGGACATAGACAGGATAGAGGTAGTCCAGAGGAGGGCAACTAAAATGTTGCAGGGTCTGCAAGAGAAGCCGTATGAGGAGAGACTAAAGGAGCTTAATATGTATACCCTTGAAGAAAGAAGGAGAGGGGACATGATAGAAACTTTAAGTACCCCAGTGGAATCAACAAAGTCCAAGAGGGTAGCATCTTTTAGAAAAGAGACTTCCAAGAACAAGGGACACAATTTAAAGATAGAAGGAGGGCGGTTCAGGGGCAATGTGAGGAAGTATTATTTCACAGAGAGGGTAGTGGATGCATGGAACAGCCTTCCTGAGGAGGTTATGGGGTCTAAACTGTGGAAGAATTCAAGAATGAATGGGACAGACATAAGGCAATTCTTGTGGGGGGTAGGAAGAAATAGTCTGTTGGTTAACTAGGATCTGCAGCCTATCTTGTAGGTAGGGAAATGGGCAGACTAGATGGGCCTAGCAGTCCTTATCTGCTGTCAAAGTCTATGTTTCTATGTTTCTATGTTTCTATACAGACAGTTGGTGAGACCCCATCTGGAGTACTGTGTGCGGTTTTGGAGACCTCATCTACGCAAGGACATAGACAGGATGGAAGCAGTCCAGAGGAGGACAACTAAAATGGTGCAGGATCTGCAGCAGAAACCATATGAAGAGAGAGACTGAGAGCTTAATATGTATACTCTTGATGAAAGGAGGGACGGGGGACATGATAGAACGTTCAAGTACCTCAAGGAATCAACAAAGTCCAGGAGGATAGCATCTTTCAGAAAAGAGATGTGTAAAAACAAGGGGCACAATTTAAAGATAGAGGGGGGACAGCTCAGGGGTAATGTGAGGAATTTTTTTTTCATGGAGAGAGTGGTGGATACGTGGAACAGCCTTCCTGAGGAGGTTGTTGGGTCTAAAACAGAGGGGAAATTCAAACACGCATGGGACAGACACAAGGCAATTATAATGGGGGGGTTGCAGGAAGCAGGCTGTTGGTTAACTAGAATTTGCAGCTTATCCAGTAGGTAGGAAAATGGGCAGACTGGGTGGGCCAAGTGGTCCTTATCTGCCGTCAAAGTCTATGTTTATATGTTTCTATGTTTACGGGACTTAGCTGGGAGGGTTCTGGTGGCCAAGTTTGCCCAATATTTGTGCTGACGTCGGTTGTGCTTAGACTTTTGTTGGCGATGTTGCTGCCTCTGAAATTGTTTTTTCTACTTTTGTGGAGACTTGTACATAAATTGTACCAAACGCAGGGCCTTGCCCTTATCTTGAAGGTCAGTGATGATGTCTGATGTCCCTGCTGAAAAGGACAAACCCTCTAAAAGGGGCATCTTGTATAGCTGTCTGGACCTCTGGTGCTAGACCCGAGATTTGCAGCCAGGCATGGTATCTGAGACCAACTGAAGAGGCCAAGCACCTACCTGCAGCATCCACTGCATCATAGGTGGCCCATAGCATGTGACGACAAGCAGATCTGGCTTACCAGACTAGATCTGCCATCTCATTTTTTCGTGTAGACTCCTGAAGGGATTCTAACTTGGACTCTAATTGACCTAGGACAGATTTTTGATAGTCCCCCATATGGGCAATGTAAATCAGTGCCCTGAGGTCCAGAGTGGAGGAATAGTAAATATTTTTCCCGTACTAGTCCAGAATTTTGGATTCCTTATCAGGGAGTAAAGCACTCAGGTGTTTCAGTTTTGTGGAACAGTCATGGGCTGCACTGATGACCACAGAGTCTGCTCTGAGGTGTAGACTCAACAAATCCCTATCGTCTGGGGATTGATAAAGCCTGCCTGATTTTCTGCCACTGGGGGCCAGTGAAGACTGCTTCCAGATGGTTGTTACCAAGTCCACATAAGGCTCTATCCAGGGTGGAATGAGGTTTGGGGAAGAGTCTGCCAAATCAAGGTGTGCCTCCAGTTTCTGCCTCTGCAGATCCTGGGCAATGGTGCGCCAATCATAGGCTGCTTGAATCTTGCTGAGGAGTTCCAAGAAGGAGGGATACTCTGCAGGGGATTTTGGAAACTTTAGGTTTAGGGTTCTCCGATATAGGCATTTCCAAATCTGAGTCAGAGTGGGCTATATCACTATCCATGTCAGAGGATTCCTGGTCACTAGGAGAACTGATGGCCGGAAGTGATCTACTGGCCTTGAAAACTCAGCCAGCCTAGAAAATTCCCAGGGCCAAGCATTAGCTATGGGCTCCTGATGTCTGCCCTGTGTCAGGCCCTGAGTACTGGGCAGTAGGGAAGGATCCGGTGAAGGATGCCTTGGAGTCGGAGTCGGAGTTGGGGCTGTTGGTGGCTGATGCCTTTCCAGCTCCAGTGTGAGCTGTGACTTTGCTTCTACCCATCAGGATTTATACCACTTGGAGGTCCACTTGTGGTTGTGGTAGTGGGTTATTAAAACCATTGCTGGGGTACCCATAGTAAGGGAAATTAAAGCCCGATGGAGGGTAGCCCAGCGTTTGATATCCTTGCATCAGATACTGAGGTGTGTGAGGTATCCTGGCATTGGGTATTGTGGAGCATTGCCCGGTGTTGGCTGTCCAAAAGGGTTACCAGGTGGTCCTGTTGGAGGGGTGGAAGGGCCTGGCATTGGCCATGATGGGGGCATCTTCAGGTCCATACCATTTTCCATGGGGGGTGCAGAAGGTCCCAATGGAGGAGGTGGCAGTGTGGGTCCCACTGGTCCTGGAGTTGGGACCTAATGAGGGACCTTGGGGGACCGTGACATCTGAGGGAATCAGAGGGGCAATCATCTGGTCCAATGATGACTCTGGATTTGAGGCTTCGGTGGAGGGGGTGACAGATCCCCAGACAGTGAGCCATCTCCTGGCTCCACCTTTCCGGCAGGGGGAAGCTGGAGGTACTGTCTCCATTGGTGGTAAGGAAGATATAGGAGAAGTCTCTTTCATCAGCTGCATACTTGGTGTCAGCTGGGCAGTCACTTTCTCATCAGGCCTGTTATCGGGGCCTGATGGAGGAGGGGCAGGGCATCTGTCTGAGGAGCCAATGGACAGCTTAAAAGCCACAGCCATGTGAGAACTGGTGGAGACAGAATTCGATTTACCGGTTCCACTCGTAACACTAGGCCTTGAAATCTTTGAGGCCGTAGAAGAGGTTGGTGCCTTCTCATCCCGGGACGCTCCTGTCGGGCCCAAGTCTGGGCCAGATGGGGGAGCCAACAGCCATTTGGTAGCCACCAAAGTGGTTGTCGAAGGCTGATCCCCCAGAGCGGATGTTACCATAAAGGCCACGACTCCAACGGGAGGTGGCGGGATCACTGGGGACTCTTCCTGGTCCTGCTGTCTCTCCATGTCCTTCTTCTTTTTATGATGGCCCTCTGGTGAGGACGATGAATGCCTGAGTTTCTTCATCTCCTTTTCCATAATGGCCCTTTTTTTCTTTTAAAAGGTAGGTCACCAGGGACTTCTGCCTACGTTTACACGTAGCTGTGTTAAACTTCTGGCAGTGCTCACACCCTTCGACCTTATGGCCTGGGCTCAGGCAAAGAAGGCAAAGGGTATGGCCATCCTTGTGTGGGATGTGAGTTCCACAGGATTCACACTTATTTTTATGCAATTTGGAAGATGGCAGAGATGACATACACACCGATTTTTTGTTCTACAGAATGAGAAACAACAGAGTAACTTTATTTAGCAGAATACTCATCCAAGATGGCGCCGACAGTAGCATCATTCTTCTGCAAGGTCGATGTGTGTAGGTTGATGACAGGAAAGAAATGGAAGGTGGGCATAGGGACCGCTCTTACATAGTGCCACACTGACATCAGTCACTTGACGTTAGGGAGCGATCCCCCACCAGACGCTGCTAGATAGCGTTTTTTCATGTGGCTCTAATGTCTGGCAGCTTAGTCCCATTTGTGAGTACCTACTGCAAGAGCCCTCTCGAAGTAAGAGCTACAGTATTCTGTTGCTGGACAGAGAAACTGCACCACATCAGTGAAAGTGTTCACTGTAAAGGTTAACTGGATTGTGAAAAAGGATTAATGAAATAGACGGATTTGTGTCAGGGGATGGGGAGAAAGTCTCTTCAACTTCATCTGTGCCACATCGGTGAGACACAAATGATTAAGGATTTTTCATGAGAGAAGTAAGAAAAAGTGTAAAAGGTTCTGTCTGACACAGGCAAAAACAAGGTGTCTACAGGAAAAGGGAACGAAAGGTTAAAGGACTGTTTTTTGGCAGAGAAAACTGGATTGTAGAAAACGGATTTAAAAACTGGATTGGAACCCAGTTTTTCAAAAGCTGAAGAGAGAGCCTCTTCTGTCTGAAGTCAACTAACACCTGCACGGTGAGAAAAGGGACTTTCTCAATATACTTCTAAAAAAGAGTTGCTGTACTTGCATGTTAGCCAGAGCACAGGAGTGGCCTCTGTGGTGGAGCTGAATGTCTTTTGGGGCAGGGGGATGAGCGGGTGCTGTCTGGGTGAGTGCCTGCTGTCTGCTCCTGAGATGCAGCAAGATGGGAAACTGGGAGTTTGAGACTCTGCACAGTCCCCCCAAAGCCTGATATTCAAGAAGGTAGCTGAGACTGTTTGACTATACACCGTAGCAGGTAATTGAGGAAAGAATGGAAATGATCTGAAGAATCCATCCTAAACCCAGTGCCAGGTGGGGAGCTCGCTGACCCCCATCAAGTGGGGGCCATTGGTGGCAAGGGCCTGTGGGTTTGTGCCTGGGTGCTGGGGTGCTCTGACCTGTGGGAGAGCTGGGCCATGGGAACACTTTCATGTCTGGGTCCCTTGTGGCTGGCAGACCTTGTGTGATGCCCTGCAGTGGGCCTCTGTGGGATGGGGGGGCAGGTTTCAAGACCTTTTGGTCATGCTGAGTATCCAAGCTGCAGCTTCTACACCTTCAAGTGTTAAGCATCATGCCCTGTTCTGCATCTGTTGATCCATCTACCACAGGACTTCAATCAAGTGTGCTATCCGAGGACTAATACAGCAGAGCTGTGAGTGAGGGCAGGAATTGTCTTGCACCTGGGGAATATGTATATGAGCCAAGCAAGCTCCCACATGTTCCCCTTGATTTTATATATATATATATATATATATGCATTTATACAATAGGAGTGAGTGACAAATGAGTGAGATGAAACAGTGTATCATTCACTGCAGTGTGATATTTTTGCCCTCTGCTCTACTGTGATGATATCATCCATTTACTCACACAGGTCACACAAAGGTCACTGATATCATCACCCTAGGCAGCTTTCCCCTCAGCATGCAGGAAACACCTGTGCTGTTACCATAGACACAAATGCAGAACTACATGAGAGGTCTCACTGCTGCCTGCAGCTAACTCAGTTAGCATTACAAAACACACCTATTCCCCACTCTAACTTCCAGCTCATTACTGTAATACTCTCAGCTTGACTGCAGCCAGACTTCTAAATAATACAGCTTCACAAAATAGTCTATTTCTCCCTCCTACATAAAACAAACTCATTTAGCATTGCAAAACATGCTCATCTGTCTCCCAGAGTTTGCCACACTGCCAGCCCATTTAGAAAAACTCACACAGAATGAGCAAACACATAAACAGGAACAGAACACATGACAGCATAACAATAATTCTGAAACTCCTGGCCTTATTGTATAAATAAAATACATGATGTGCAGATCATGTGCTATGGCAAATATTGTCACTCCTGCATTGTTAGCTCTGGATATCTCACTCGTGCCTTCGGTACTCATGAAATATCCAGAGCTCACTCAGGAGTGATATTTCTATATCACATATATATTTATATATATATATATATATATATATATATATGCAATCATCACGGAACATGTGGGAGCTTGTTGGTTCAGGTGGGAGTGCCAGCACCATCCGACCAGCTGCACTTTAGGCCTGCAGCTTGGCATTTAGGTACCCAGGGAAAAAATTTTGGGGGGGGGGGGTCATTCTGAACTGGTACCAGTGAGTTTGGATTTGGTAATACCTGCAGCAGTTAGACTGTCAGGTAGTTTGGTGGCTGCATTTTATAAAGGTGATTTGGATTAAAATCAAAAGTGGGAATGCTGTTTGGGAAAATGTTAAATCTTTAAAACACAAATTTAAAATATTGTTTAACCTCTATTCCATTCTACCCCATCCTAACCCTCCCAGTGTAATCAAATCATGTTGTTACTGTTTTAAAAAGGCCTGACCGAAAAGCCTGATTTTAGAAAGCGTGTTACTACAAATTAATGATGGATGATGTGGAATGTGGGGATGTTTGATTTGGTAAGTCCATGTATGGGGCAACTGTTGAGGAGGTAGGCTGGTACGACAATACAGGGGGTTGTACTGGTTGAGATCAGATCCTTTTAAATGTACTCTGGGTGGCACCACCATTTTCTTTGTAATTTTGGGAAAGGACCCCAGTAATATCAAGTATGGAAACGCAGGCCCCTTTACTGTAGTCAGGCCTGCATGGCAAGGGCAGTGGCCACCCTCTCTAGGATGGCACTAGAGAGGGGCCCCATGCCAAAAACACAGAGTTTGGTAGTTGTGGTTGTCTCAACCCATGTTTCAACACAAATTACTTCCACACTGATATCAGCATGGGTTAAGGCAACAGTGTTGGTCTACAACCGTGCTCTTGTCTACCTCTGAGCAGGGTTTAAGCACAGTTTTAGAACATGGATTGTAGCATTTTTGTTTCCATTCTACAATCTGGAAATGTATTTATTAAAATGTTTCACCAGGAAGGGCACACTGAACAACAAGTTGCTCATCTCACGGTGCACCCTAGGGAAAAGGGGAATGGGAGTGTACAACAAAATTCATCAACATGAAGCAGTAGAAGGTATATTATTGTATTGCAGCCTACAGCAATTAAACATTAGCAACTTCAGACATGAGGACAAAAAGCATACTAGCATGACATCAACCAAGACATCCTAGAGAATTAACATACGAACATACGTAGAACTAAACATAGACATAAACCTTTTAAACCATTCAACAGAGTCACTATGGTTTTAGAAAGCCCTAAGGCAAAATATTCAAGCTTTTTTGCTAGTGTTAGGTTATCAATTTGGAAATCCCAATTTGCACCTCTAAAGCAGGATAGTACTGCAAAGGGCCATATGATTGCTTGGTTACCAAGTCACTAGCCCATTTGTAAGTGGCCCTAATCTATCCTTGTGCACCTATGTAAAGCAGCTGACAGCACCTTGCATATAGGGACGTTGGCATGCTGGGAGATCTTGAGATGTGTAGCTATCCATTAGTGCAATAGTAGTTACTTACTGGTTCCCCAAACCAGGTGTTATGGGCTGTGTGTTCCTACACTCCCAACACCTGGCCATGTCATGCTACCACTAGCCCTGGTTCCCCCATTGGTATATAGCATAACTGTTTAGGTGTCCAGTGCCCCATCTCCGAAATTGCATGCCTTTGTAATAAGACATCTGTCCCATTCGTACAGCAGACCCCCCACCCCTGATCAACTGGGCCCTAATCAGACACTTGATAAGATCAGTAATTCCTTTGTACCATTTCTCTGCTAGCCAGACCAGAGTTCCCCACATGCTTCAATTAGTAGTCTGGCAAGAGCAGTAATTCTTCCATACCACATCCTTGGTGTTGAGTGGTTCCTCCATCCCATAAGTATGATATCTATCTCCCCCCCAAACTAACCCACCCAGTGCAACTACAACTGCCCCCACTTGACCCCAACCTATGGTGTGCAGTGACCAGCACAGACCCTCCACTCACATCCATAGCAGCCACCAACTGAATGACTGTTCACAATCAGTTGCCTACTGTAGTAAAAGCTATTTCTATAGTAGGTGTGCGATCATGAACATAGAAACAGAAACACTGAATTTGTCATCAGAAAAGGACCACTTGGTCTGCCTAGATGTTTCCTGCCTCATCTTCCTCCTCACATGCTGTCTGGTCTCCATTGACCCTCCCATCTCCAAGACTCTTCTCTAATATACTGTTATGTCTATGCCACACATGCTCGAAGCCCCCTACTGTTTTAGCCTCCTCCACTTCAGTTGGCAATCTGTTCCAGGCATCTACCAATATTTTCTCACATCTCTCTTAACTCCCCTCCCCTTCCCTCCCTTAGCGTCACTGCATTCCCTTTGGTCCTGGTGCTCTTTTACATTTGAAAGAGACTCTCCCTTGGGCACTGTTCACTCCTTTGAGATACTTGTAGACCTGTATCATGTCACTTTTCTCTTTCCTCTATTCTAGGGTGTGCTTGCTGAGATCCCTCTGTCTCTCCTGTTAGGACTTCTCATGTAAACCCTGCACCATTTTTGTTGCCCTCCTGTGAACTTCCTCCACCCTGTCTATGTTCTTTTTGAAGTTTGTTCTCCCAAACTACATTGTAGTCCTGGTGGGGTCTGGCAACACCACCTCCATCCTCCTGCTGGCGATACCCTTCCTACACATGCCAGCATCCCACTAGTCCTACCCACTGCTTTGTCACAGTGCCACCTTGAGGTCCTCAGAGATAATAACCCAAGATCCCTTTCCTGTTTATTAATTGTCAATAACAGCCCCCCCTCCATCCTATACTCAGCTGTTGGGTTCCTTTGCCCTAGGTGCATGATATTGCATTTTTTGACATTGAACCCAACTGCCATGCTTTTTACCACTTCTTGAAATTTAGAAGATCCCTGATAATTCTCTCCACCACTCCTGGGTGTGCACCCTATTGCAAATTTTGATACCATCTGCAAAATTGACAAAAGGTTGCTGGATCCCAGTTTCCCCTCCACACAGTCATCTGCTTTCTGTCTCCATTGGTCAGTATCAGGTCAGGAATGGCTTTTTCTCTGGATCAAGCACAAGCTGACTGAGACCTGCCCCTGTAGGGATCCAGGATGCTTCTGCTTCTGGAGGAAGCAGCTTCCTGGGTGGACCAGTCCACATCTGGCATACAGAAATCCGTCAGCAGCAAGACTTCACCTTTTGTTGCCATCTTGTATATTCCATCCACAAGCTCCTTGTCCACTTCTTCCCCCTGTGCTGAAGGCCTTTAGATCACCCCTGTACATATTGCTGAGCCTTTGCCATGTTCAAGGGTGACCCAAAGTGCCTCAGCCTCCCCCTGTCTACCCTGCACCTCTGTCACCTTTATACCCTGTCTAATGTACAGGGCCACACTCCCTCATTTTTTACCCCTCATCCATCCTGAACAGAGCATAACCCAGTACATCAGTATCCCATGATTAACAATGTACCATGTCCCAGTTATTGCTATTATGTCCAGGTCTGCCTTTACAATCAATGCCTCCAGGTCTGGGATTTTATTTCCTGGGCTACGGGCCTTTATTACCTGCCTTTCATGTTTTGTATCCTATCCCTCTCCTTCCTATGCTGCTATTCCCCTGCTTCTTTCCCCTTGCCCTCCTCTGTTTCATCCCCCCTTTCCCAGCTGACTTTCTCGTGTGGCCTAGAATTCATTGCTTCCCACTCTCCTTCTGCTCTCAATGTCCCAGACTTCAATTCATTTTCCTGCATGTGCTGGGGGGGTGGGTGATACTAAGCCACCTGACCTTCCTGACTCCCCCCACCCCAGCCAGTTTAAATGCTTGTCACTGAAGCATTCAAAATTCTTACCCTGGTCCCCTTCCCTGACAGATGCAGGCCATTATCTGTACACAGGCTCGCATTCATCCAGTTGAGGCCCCAGTCCCCCATAAAGCCAAAACCCTTCCTTCCACATCATCTCTTCAACCAGGAGTTGAATTTCTGGTTCTGGAGCACCCTAGCCTCTCCCCTGCCATGGACAGGTAGCACCTCTGAGAAGGAGACTGAGTGTTCTACTTTCTTCAGGCTCCCCCAACTTCCTGAAATCCTTTTGGATTCTAGCTACTTCCACTTTGTCTCCTGCCAGGTCGTTCATCCCTAGGTGGACAATAAGATCCAGTTCCTCCCTCCTTGCCATTACCCTTGAGATCCTATTGATCCGCTTCTCATCCTGCCATGCAGTGCTTTCTGAAATACACTTTACCTCCCTGTCCTTCCCCTAACTTCACTCCTCAGACAACTGAGCCCCCCACAAGGAGAAGCTTCATCCCCCTCTGGGGTTCTCTTCCCCCTTCTCTAGTGCTGCATCCTAGAAGATCCACCCATCCTCCTTGGTCTTGACTGTGGGTGCCAATGTGGGGCTATCCCACTCCAGAAAAACAGTGTAGGAGTTGAGGATGCACTTCAGACACCTTCATGGCCACTTCCCTACAGTACCATAATGATCCTTTTTATGTTGTCGTATGCACAGTCACAAGCAACATCTTGCAGTAGTATCACATTGAGAGGTGTGTCAGTGTTGGTGAATGCAGGGCCCTCTTTAGTAGGTGCATCCTTCATCCCCCAATTAGTAAGCATGCTAGTGCTGATGCAGAAATTATGAAAATGCCACCAAGCTGAAAGAAATCTCCCACTGCAATCAGAGACAAGCTCATCATGTAGAGGCAGATGACACGCCTCCCCAGCATGCCTTTCGTGGTGAAACTTTTCAATAAACATGGCAGCTCCTGCCATCTGCCAGACACAGTTCCCATACTGTCATCAGGGGGTGGTCAATCACCCATGTTGGCATGTTCCCCCACGCACACACTTTCTTTGCCAAAGGGTCCCAGTCCCCATTGGCATCAGTCCCCCACACACACACACACTTTTCTTGCCAGCAGGGCCCAATCCCCATCAGAATCAGCCCCTCCAAACTCATGGGGCACACTGGTAGCCCACCCCAGTGTGTCCAATATCCTCCTGAAACTCATGAGGCTCACTGGGAGCCCACCCCAGTGTGCCCAACATCCCCCCAAAAAAACTAATGGGGCACACTGGAATCCCACCCCAGGGTGCCCAATATTTTTTTAGTTCACCTGTAAAGAAAGAAAACCATCCTTCAATGTCCATTTTTTGGTTTTTCCTGTAAAAAAGAAAACAGTCCTTCATAGTCTCCGGCGCCACCCTCCTCCAACTCGGACCCACCCTCTGCACACCCCACCTTCCTGCACCCCCCCTTACCCCATACTTACATCTGGAGATTCGGTGCTGCGATTGTCTGTGGAGCGGGATGCTTCTAGGTTCATCAAAGCTGAACTGTAAAATGAAGACATACTGGTAAACTATATAATGGAATCAGTGGGGGGGTCAACTTAGGTGGATAGCACAGCTATTGTTTTGAATTTTGGCTCAAAATTTTCAAAATGGGGTTCTTGGGACCCCTCCTCATGAACTCATGCTGTGTCATCCCATTATTCATTCCCAAAAGGTGCTTTCTCAGTCACTGCACAGAATCTGGGTGTGCATTGCTCAGTTTCTACTGTATGCACACTTGTAAGTTCACCAATTGTTTTATTTTTTCCCTCCAGATTTTCAGCAGTGCCATTTTTTTGCACATCTCATGAACAGTACAGCTGTCATGTTTCACACTCTGCCCAAAATGTGTTTTCACACCTGTGGTGCCAAATGGTGCATTCACAGTACAAAACTGCCTTTTGGCTAACAAACTGATAGTGCCACTGTTCATGAAGTGGGATCACAAAAAAGCCTATGTTAAAAATTTAGAGTGAAAATACCAACAAATATGTGGGACATTAGGGTTTCCAACCATAATGCCCCACCCTGTAGAGACAGACAGACGTCAGGGGTGTGACTTGGGATCATCGGCTGTAATGCTCATGCCATTCCACCCCCACCCTGCATCCAGTGACAGGCATTGAGGTGTGCTTTGGAGTCTTCAGCCCCAATATTCACCTCATTCTCCTATATTGCACCCATGTCAGCGTATTTCCTTATGGAATGGGGTAAGTGTAAGGTCCGAAGAGCCCAAGGCATACCGCAACACTTGTCGGTGTCTGCAGTGTAGGGTGAGGTGAAATGGCACGAGCTTTATGGCCAGTGACCCTAAGGCACACCCCCAATGCCTGTCAGTCTCTGAAGGGTAGGGGTGGGTTAGCGTCAGTTCAATACTTCACTGCCATTCCTGTTACTGGGCTGGCAGTATAGCCTAGAGGGTAGAGTAATGAGGTGTGAATAAGCTTGGTACATTCAGCAGACCAGACCTGGGTTTGATTCTCACAACCTCCACTTGCATACTGTGTGACTCTGAGCAAGTCACTTAAATGCCCAGTGCTCCCAGGTTACACCTGAAAACAGGCACTTGTGCCTAGTGGGCCCTACCTGGTTACCAAAGACTAAAATAAAAAAAAATGATGCATCAATCTAACTCCTGCACTACCAATGCCAATACCAGCAAGACAACATGTGGCACATACAAATGCTTGCTTCCTCCTACTTTTGCTTACTTCCTTCATGCAGATGCTGGTTGCCCTCCCTATGCTTTTACTTAATGTTCTACACTGTTCCTCTACTCATCTCTGATAATCCTCCCGCTAGGCTGCTTCTGAGGCAGTCTCCCATTTCTTTAAAATTCAACCTATTAAAGTCCCAGGGCCTCATCTTTTTGTGGCTTGCCTCTGCACCCATCTTAATGTTGAACCACACTGTACAGTGTTCACTGGTTCCTACTGGATTGCCCACTGTGACATGGCTAGGCACTATCACAGCCTTCAGAAGGACAGGGATTCAGATGAGAAAAGGGAGACAGCATGTCCCAAATAGAATAGCACCTTTACCCAATGAGTCATTTTCAAATCTCAGCATGCTAAGACCAAAGGGCAGAAAAGGTGCTAATGGGAAATTCACCAGCTCATATGGGCTAACTAACATCTACGCACAATGCCTCTGTGCATGACTGCATGAAGGAATTGTACAGAGCAGTGCCAATCCCCAAATCCTGATCGCCATTAATATGCCCCTAAATTATAATTAAATGATCCCTGGCATCTAGTAGTTCCCCCAGTCACATTCAGATGACTCCAATTAGTAAAATGATACCTGGCATGTAGTACTTCCCCACCCCAATCAACATTCAGATGCTCCTGATTAGTATATTAAGAAGATCCCTGGCATCTAGTTCACCCTGATTGCAAGTCTGAGCCACATCTAAATTCCACCTATTAAGGTCCTTCCACCCCTCTCCCCATGGTGGCCCATAAATTACCTCAGCTGCCAGTCCCTTCCACTGTGACAGTGAGAGGTCCAGCTCCTCTGCTAGCCACCTCGGCTGGCCACTTTCTGAATGACAGGGAGTGAGTGCACACCTACTGTACCATAGAAACATGTTCTACAGTAGGTGTGCACTGACTCCCTTTAACTCAGACAGTGGTCAGCCAAGGTAATGAGTTGACTTTGTCACAGCCCTGCTTGAAACCATTTATGGTTTTGGTGCCTTCCATCTGGGTTGGCATACTATTCCACATTTGCACCACCATTTCTCGAAAATAAAACTTTCCAATATCCCTCTTAAACCTCTCTCTCATCAGTTCCTACTTGTGGCCCCATATCCTTGAACTGTTACTCATGCTAAGTAGTCCTCCATTCACCTTGTTTATTCCTTAAAGAAACTTAAAGGTCACTATTATATCACTCCTCTCTTGTGTGGTTTCTAGTGAAGACATGTTCAGTGCCTTGACCAGATCCTCATAAGATCTGTCCTGTCAGCTCTGAATCATCCTGATCACCCTTTATTACACAGTCTTTAGCCTGTCCTTATCTTTCCTGAGGTTAGGTTTTCAGAACTGGGAACAGTATATCAGGCACAACCTCACCAATGATCTATAAAGAGGCTGTAAACCTCTTTTCTTCTACCATCAAAACCCCTTCTGGTACATGGGGAAGGAAACAACTCCTGGTGGGTGACTCCATTGTTAGGAAGGTAGAAGTGCGGGAGGAAGGGGAGAGGGAGGTAAGGTGCCTACCTGGCGCCATGGCTTGGAGGGAGAGGGAGCAAATTCTCAGGATCGCAGGAGCAGCTGCACATGGGAGGGAGCAGGATGTCATTGTCCACCTAGGGACAAATAACCTGGCTAAGAAAGGGATCACAGTAGTGCAAGAAGTGTTTGTGGAGATGGGGAGGGGCCTTAGACAAATAGCATGCAAGGTAACCTTCTCAGAGGTGCTGCCTGTCTATGGCACAGGTGATGCTAGAGTGCTCCACACCATGGGATTCAATCAATGGTTGAAGAACTGGTGCAGAACCTAGGGATTTGGCTTCATTTGGGGACTGGGTGTCTACCTGGAGGGATGCAGGGCTATACTGGTGTGATGGTCTGCATCTGTCCAGGAGGGGAACCAGGATCCTAGGTGATAGGTTTAAATGCTTCATTGGCAAGCATTTAAACTAGCCAAGAGGGGAGGCACTGGAGAGGAGCAGGGAAATCCTAGCCCCCCCCCAAAAAAATCAGGGTACTAAGTGAGGTAGACACCAACATAGAGATGTCGATAGGGAGAAGTGCAGGGGTAAATGGAGAAAGTGACAAATGTAATAAAGACAGGGATGGGGAAAAAAAGGGTAAGGCCATCAAGAAAAGGAGGGTAATGCGTACCAACGCCCATAGTCTGGGCAACAAGCTCCCTGAACTGGTGGCCTTGATGGAAGAGGGATGCCTGGATATCATAGCAGTCAGAGAAACATGATACACAGAGAACCATGACTGGGATGTTAACATACCAGGGTACACATCCTGCAGGAGAGACAGGGAGGGGAGAAGAGGAGGCAGAGCAGTTCTCTATGTAAGGGAAGGGATAAAATCAACTGAACAAGAGTAAACAGGGAGGAGAGGAGGCACTGTGAGTCACCTTAGAGAATGGAAATGGCACCACAATATGCACAGTGGTTGTATACAGACCCCCATGTCAGGGGGACGGAATGGACAAGGATATGATAGAAGGCATACTTAGGATGGCAGAGAAAGGGGAGATACTGTTGATGGGGGACCTTAATATGCCAGATGTCAACTGGAGCACCTTTGCTGCAGCCACATCTAAAAGCAGGGCCATTCTCAATGCCCTTCAGGTGGCATGCCTCAGACAGCTAGATTTGGAACCTAATCATGAGGGAGCAATCTTAAACCTCGTACTCTCAAATGGGGACAGAGAGAGGAACTCAGATCTAGAAGTGGGTAGCCATCTGGGAACAAGTGATCACCAAACAGTGTGGTTCACAATAAACTCAGCTGCAGAGTCAAGCCATACAAAAGTGAGGGTACTGGACTTCAGGGGGGCTGACTTTGTCAAAATGGGAGAGTGCCTCCAAAAAGCACTAGCAGACAGGCAAGAAGAAGGGGTGGAGCAACAATGGGGAAATATCAAAACCTCCATCACAGAAGAAACAAGCCTTTGTGTGAAGCAAATAAACTAATCAAAATGAAAGAAAAAGCCACTATGGTTCTACAAAGAGGTGACGGTGAAAGTGAGAAAAAGATAGCATTTAGGAAGTATAAGGAAACACAGAAGGAGCAAGACAGAGAACTGTACCAGTTAAGGCAGAAGAAAGCAGGGAGGGTAGTCAGAATAGCAAATGCCCAAACTGAGGGAAAGATAGCCAACTCAGTTAAGAAGGGGGATAAAACCTTTTCTAGGTATATCAGAGAGCGTAGAAAGACAAAGGCTGGGATAGTGAAGCTGAATAGAATGGACGGTGGGTGGGCAGAGAAGGACAGTGAAAAAGCATGGATACTGAATGAATAGTTCTGTTCAGTATTCACAAAAGAGGAGGTGGGGGAGGTGCCTAATCTGATTAACAGAAGCACTCTGGATAGGAGGGTTGATCCCAGTCCTTTCACAGAATAAAGGGCTCTGAAAGAACTCCTAAAACTGAAGGTGGACAAAGCAATGGGTCCAGAAGGAATTCACCCCAGAATCCTAAAAGAATTAAGTAGAGAACTAGTGACACCACTGACTACTCTTTTAAACAAATCATGGGAGGATGGTGTGGTACCTAAGGACTGGAGGAAGGCAGATGTGATTCCCCTTCACAAAAGTGGGACCAAGACAGAGGCAGGAAACTACGGACCTGCCAGTTTGACCTCTGTGGTAGGGAAAGTGATGGAATCACTTCTGGAGGAAAGAATTGTTGAGTACCTAGCGGCCAGTGGGGCACAGGACCCAAGGCAGCATGGGTTCATAACAGGAAGGTCATGTCAGATGAATCTAATTGATTTCTTTGACTGGGTGACCAAAGTAGTAGATCAGGGAGGGGCTGTGGACATGGTCTACCTAGACTTTAGCAAGGCATTTGACACAGTCCCACACAAAAGATTAATAGTCAAATTAACCAGCCTGGGAGTGGGTCCCAGGGTGGTAGCCTGGATAAAACATTGGCTGGACAACAGGACACAGAAAGTAATTGTAAATGGAGTCCACTCTGAAGAAAGAGGGGTTACTAGTGGGGTAACGCAGGGTTCAGTACTGGGTCCAGTCCTTTTTAATGTCTTTATAAGTGATATTGCAGAGGGACTGGAAGGAAAAGTATGCCTCTTTGCAGATGACACAAAGATCTGCAACAGGGTTGATAAACATGGAGGCATAGAAAGGATAAGAAGGGACTTGGCAAGGTTGAAGGAATGGTCAGAAGTATGGCAGCTTAGATTCAATGCAAAGAAGTGCAAAATAATGCACCTGGGAAACAAAAACCTAGGGGAAGATTACACAATAGGGGTGGGGTAGTAACAACAACAAAAATGGAAAGGGACCTGGGGGTAATCATGTCAGATGACCTTAAGATTGGTAAGCAAGGCAGTAGGGAGTGCTGGGGGGATACTGGGATGTATAAGGAGAGGCATCACCAGCAGAAAACAGGAAGTTGTTATCCCCTGTACAGACAGTTGGTGAGACCCCATCTGGAGTACTGCATCCAGTTCTGGAGACCCCATCTCCTCAAGGACATAGACAGGATGGAGCAGTTCAGAGGAGGGCAACTAAAATGGTGCAGGGCCTGCAAGAGAAGCCATATGAGGAGAGACTAAAGGAGCTTAATATGTATAACCTTGAGGAAAGGAGGGAGGGGGGGACATGATAGAAAAGTTTAAGTACCTCAGTGGAATCAACAAACTCCAAGAGGGTAGCATCATTCAGAAAAAGAGATGTGCAAGAACAAGGGTACACAATTTGAAGATAGAGGGGGACTGCTCAGGGGCAGTGTGAGGAAGCATTTTTTCACAGAGAGGGTGGTGGATGCATGGAACAGCCTTCCTGAGGAGGTTGTATGGTCTAAAACTGTGGAAGAATTCAAGAATGCAAGGGACAGACATAAGGCAATTTTTGTTATGGGTAAGAAGAAATAGGCTGTTACTTAAATAGGATCTGCAGCTTATCCTCTAGGTATGGAAATGGGCAGACTAAGTGGGCCAAGCGGTCCTTATCTGCTATCAAAGTCTATGTTTCTATGTTTCTATGTACATCCTAGCACTCTATTTGCCTTACTAGAGGTCTCACTGTACTAGCTTGATCATTTAAGGGAGTCACTAATGATGACTTCTAGGTCCCTTTCCTCAGCTATGGTGCTCATCTTTACCCCTCGTATCCAGTACTCTGTCCTTGGGGTTCTTGTTCCCTAAGTTAATCACCTTGCACTTTTTGGCATTGAATTTCAACTGCCAAACTTTAGGCCATGTCTCTACTCTTTGCATGTCACTCTGCAGCTTTCTACTTCCCCTGTCACTATCTACCCTCCCATGAGCTTGGTGTCATCCTCAAAGAGACACAGCCCCAGATTCATTCTCAAATGTTGTTGATGAGCATATTGAAGAGGACAGCACTCAGGTTGGATCCCTGTGGCATTCCACTTATGTCCTCCCTCTCTTCTTATCTGACACCATAATAATGACCCTCTGCTGCATCTCTTTCAACTAAAGCCCCCTCACCCTCACCAAAACACTGCTTATATTTTCCTTCAAATCCCTAGACCTCACCCATAAGTCACTCTGATTGGTCCTCTATCTCATTGGCCTTCTGCATTGACTCCATGCTAATGTATTTCAAAATGAAATTCCTCGAAATATGGGACTGCCATGCCCTCCCCAGTGCAGAACACAATAAAAGTACCCCACCTGCCCTAGATCATGGCTAAACTCATAGCTTGCTTGCAAGTGCATGATTTGGCCTGGACAGAAAATAAACATAACCCATCACCCATGGCCTCCAGAGGTATCATCACCTCTGCAACACCTGTACCAGGGCAATAAGGCTTGCCAAAGCGAGTATTTTACATCTACCTTCAGTGCCACCATTGGTCACCTGTCTAAATTTTGGAAGGTTGCAACAATCTTTTCTCCCCCCACTCAGTCCCCTTTACCTATCCTCAAAGTAGGTGACACCCTATCTCTAACCCCTCCTTCATCACCACAGAGGTTTAATTCCTTCTTTTATCACCTGCACCTCCTCTCTTTTCTCCTCCCTTTCCCCTTCTTAGCCTCCCTCTCACCCCTGCCAGCCTGCATGACAGTCATCTCCTTCCTTCCTCCTATTTTTCTTCTTTCCAGTAATTCTATCCTCCATCACCAACACCCTTCACGCCCTTAACCATTCCAAGGATAGGAGCACAGAAGGCCTGGATAGCAAGCTCCTCCATTTCTCTGTTTCTGAAATATCCTTCCCATTGGCTGACCTCCCTAACCTCTTTTTCTGCTGTTCCTCCATCCCTGCTGACTGAAAGACTGCCACTGTTACTCCTCTTCCAAAAGATGGTGACCCATCTGCTGCTAACAGCTCCTCCCTCCAAAATACAGGAACAATTTATCTTGTCACAACTCTCTCCCTTTGTGGACTTCTCTTCCTTCTTCACCCACTACAAGTCTGGCATCACTTCCACAAGAACCACTCCACCACCATCTCCCTGCTCAGCCTCACCAAATCTATCCACAATGGTATGGATCACAGCCCATTCACCTCTGCTATTTTTGTTGATCTAACCAAATTGTTCAACACTGTCACCCACCGCAATTAGTAACGAAACTCCAGACTGCAGCCCTCTCCAACTCAGCCATTAGCTATTCCACTCCTACCACATGGGTAGGTCATAGGCACTCAAAAATGGTGACCTCCTCTCTCCTCCCTGCCTGTATCCACTGGGGTCCCACAATGATCTGTGTTAGACCCACCACTTTTCTCCATTTTCCTTAATGATCTGCCCTCCGTATGCTTGTCTGCATCTATTTACATGTACACGGATGACACAGTCCTCTTCACAGCAGGCCCACAGACTCCAGCTGGACTTTGATCAAGTTCAGCACTGGCTGCACACAAATCAGCTTTTCCTCAGTGCCATGAAGAATATCTCCATGTCCTTTGGCACAAGGTGCAGACTCTCTAGGCTCTTTCTCCTTTGCTTTCCACATCCTGGATGTCTCCCCTGTGGAGGATGTTACCACCTTTAGGTATCTTGATATCTGGGTAGGTCAGCACCTAAACTTTTCTGAATAAGTGGATGCTATGGTCTAAAAGCTGAACCCCAAATTGGTGCACTTTATAGGAACTATGACTGTATCCTACCTTATTTATTTATTTATTTATTTATTTATTTATAAAATCAGTTTACAACCTTTGAGCCAGAGGCTCGTTTCCAAAGGTACTTTGTCACATAAAGACATACATAGTGTTTTTGGTTACATAGCATAGGTTTGCAAAACAATAGGCGTTCAGCAGAGGAGCCACGTCACACTGTGGTCAGACAAATACATTTAGGTTACAGGGTACATGTAATTGAGAACAGGTGTTACACAAGTTGGTATCAAAAGTGAGCAATCTAATAGGTAAACACTGAAACTGCTGGCACTGGCCAGGTTAGACATAGGCACCTTCAGCATACCATGATATTATCCAGAGAATGATCCTCCCAATCATTTGATTATGGTGATATGGTCTTCAGTGCAGCCCTAGTCACTACCCTTACCAGACTGGACACAGTCTTCAACCATTTCTGGAACCTCTTAAACTTATTTATTTATTTATTTGTACATCAGTTTACAACCTTTGAGCCAGAGGCTCATTTCCAAAGGTACCTCGTCACATTGAGGACAAATACATTACACTACAGATTCATTGATACATCACACAGTTTCAAGCTATAGTAAAAAACAATCACAATCACATGTTTTGTATCCCTCCTTAGAGTGCAAGACTGGTCTATAATCTACAGAGTGAAGGATGCTGACACAGCATTCTAACACTTCATCAACACCTATAATTCTGCCTGGAACTGTCATGCGCCCCTAAAAACACACAAAATCAAAGGACCTTGCAACTCCTGGCTCTCTGTAGACCTCCTAGCTTGCATGAAAATAAGGGACTACCTCTGGCACCATGCCCAAGCCACTGGCACACAATCTGACATCCAGAACTACAAAAGAGCGCAAAATGACTGCACTAAGTCCATCCATCTAGCAAAATTGAAACACTATCAGGAAGTGCTTATTGATGCCTGGGGCAAAGGAAAAGCTTTTTAGGATAATATTAAAGAAATCACAGGTAAACCCTCAAAATCACCACCTACCATACTGGACTTAGATGGGATCACTACCCTTGACCCTGTAACTATTGCCAATACTTTTAATAACTCATTCACGGACCTCAGCAGTGTTCTTCCACTGGACTTTTTTGATGCAGATGTCACGTTGCCAACCTCTGATAGCACTCCCACACCTACTAGCCACCCCCATTCTACTTTAAAGTTATCTCACCGTAGGAAGCCCATAAATACATCCTCAAGACAATTGGTAAATCTAGACACAGCAGGGATTTCCTCAATCTTAAACTGTTGTCCCTCACACTAGAGGCTATACTAGTGCCACTTACCAGGATGTTTAATTTCTCACTTAGCCTTGCCCAGCTCCCCAAGAGATAGAAATCAGCCATGGTAACACCGGTACACAAAAGCAGTGACAGGTCTCTCCATGTGAACTACCGGCCCATCTCCATACTTCCGCCCCTCTCCAAGGCAAGTGAATGCATTGTAGCCAACCAGCTTATAGATTATCTTGATAAACATAAGATCCAATGTACTCAACAACATGGATTCAGAAAAGGACACAGCACCTCCTCAGCTCTCCTGGAATTCACTGGTTTTATACACAAAACTCTGGACCATGGACAGATAGTTGGGGCTGCATTTATCGACCTGACAAAAGCATTCAACACTGTCCATCACCCCCAACTACTGGAACAGCAAAGCAATGCTGGAATTTCCACCAACTCTAATGCCTGGTTTAAAAGCTATCTTGAGAACTGCATTCAACAAGTCAAAATTACTAATGTCGTCTCAGACTCTAAACCAGTTCACTCAGGTGTCCCACAAGGGTCCATCCTGGGCCCTCTACTATTTAGTCTCTTCTTAAACAATTTCTTAAGTTCCTCTGCCAAACAAATCCTACTATACCAGGATGATGCTGTTATCTACACAAGTCACACAGATGCCATGCCTCCTGAAAGCCAGCTGCAAATCGGATTTGCATCAGTAGAGAAATGTTTGAGTGATCACAAACTGGTGCTATAAAAAACCTAAGTTCATTCTCTTCAGCAGCTCCCACAATAAGCACAGGCATCATCCCCTGACTATCTCTAACTGCCTTGGGACAACTCTTGAGCAGGTACAATATTTTAAGTATCTCGGTGTCACCATCAACAGCAACTTATCCTATGGGGTGCATAATGACAACATTGCCAAAGCAGTCAATACTCACATCACCCTCCTCTACAGATGCAGGAACTCTCTTACACCAGAAGCCTTAAGGCCATACAGAGCTGTGTTATCTCCATTATTGACTATGGATTGATAATCTATGGATCTGCCACTGAAACTGCCCTCCAGCGCATTTCCACTGCTCTAAACAAGGCGTGTCGTCTCATCTCAGGAGCCCACCATCTCACTCACTCTTGTGACCTCTATGCCCAAACTGGTTGGCTCCAGCTCAAAGATTGCATCAAATATCAAACATGCCTGATGGCCAATAAAATAACCCTAGGCCCCCTACCACCTGGAATACAAGGTCTTCTCAGCCCCTCTCTTAATACTCACCATACCTGTAGCTATGAATCCCAGCCCTTTCTGGTCCTTCACTGGCATACCTCTCAGGGACAAAGATTGTTCACCTACAGAGCCCCTCTTTGGATAAATGCTCTCAACTGTGACATCTCCTCTGAATCCAAATTGGGCCCTTTCAAGTCCAAGCTACAGTGTCTACTCTCTGCCACTTGCTCCTGTGACTGTTTCCGCTAAACCCCTTTTGGCAATCTAAAACCCTAGCACTTGACTACTGTTAAATCTGCTTAGCACCATCTCTGACATCCCCTCCCACTGCTACCCTACCCCCTTCACCTTTCCTCCCCTCTACCTAATGTGTCCCCCATCTGTCCTGACAAGGCCTGTTGGTTGATTTCAACTTACCTTATGATTTTACCAGTAACTGGCAAAGTTTGTTTGGCTGATTTTCAATTTACTGTATGCATTCCTGTGCATGAAACTGCTTAGCGTTACTCGTTTCTATTCTTTAATTCACTATGAATGTCAGCTATTGCTTTCATTTCTTATTCACAATTATTTTACCATACCCTGTTTAGTCTGTAAACCTGTTGATCTCCTTTATCTATATATACTGTTTTGCCATACTTTTTGTTCTGTTAACCTGTTGTATTACGCTGCTGACATGGAACCTTTGTAAAAGAGCTCTAAGCTCAAAGGTACTTGTAATCCAAGATCAAAATAAATACAAATAAAAATACAATTTCTGCCATTACACTCTCAACTGTCTTCCTAGGACTCATCATTGTTCTATGTATAAATCTTTCCTTTTCTTCTCTTGTAGACAGACACCATGCCCACTGTGCCAGCTTTGTGGGCAAATTCTGGTTTGTTCCTCTACCCTACTACCTCTTCGTCCCTCCCCCACAGCCATATCCTCAGAAGCTCAAATGTTTGAACTCTAGCAGTCCCATCAGTCTCCATGACCAATGGCAAAGCCATGCCTAGCCACAGCTTCCCTAAAATCTGGAAATTCCTCACCCCAACCATTCACCAATCTCCCTCCCCTTGATCCTTTCAAACCACTTCAGAGGTCTCACCTCTCCCTCCTCCACTTGCTAATAAATGTTTCCTCCTGCTGTCCTATGACTTGTTTCCAGTTTAAGTACAGCTATAATTTAGGCACATATGCTCCCACTTTAAGCATTATGCACAAATGTTTACAACTAGTGTTGATTTAAACTGCTCTGTATTTGATCGCCAGTATATGTTTGTGGCTCCTGACTGTGCTGTATATGCATTGTTTATTGTCTGCTTGTCACTCAAGTTCTCACGTCTTGCATTATTATTCCCAATGTAATTTGCGATTGTGTGTCACTCTACTCCGCTCTGTCAATGGTCTTCCAACATGTATGTTATGTATTTTGAACTCTTGTGCAACCTAAATCCCACTTGCACAAGTTTCCCTTCCTCCAGGATGCATCTGGAAATGAGCTCCTAGCTTAATATGCCTTTCCTGGTGAAACTTTTAAATATGTATGTAAGTAAATAAATACATAAATAAATAAATTATGCACCCATAGTATTATAATAATCAGGTCATCTGAATGGCAGTTTTTTGGGGGGGGCACTAGACACCAAGGATCATTTTACTATAATAACTGGTGCAATTTAAACTGTGATCAGGGGTGTGGAACATTTAGATGCCAAGGATCATTCTGGTATACTACTTGGAAGCATCAGAGTGGTGACCAGGGGTAGGGTGGCAATATGCACCACTGTGTGCTCAAATGAGGGCAGGATTTTTGGAGGAAGTAAACAGTACTGCAATTTTAGTTTTTAAGAACTTTCAAAACCTTTTATATAGCACTGTGCTCTGTATGCAGTAGGGAATCCCTCATTTGCATGGCCATAGGAGTACATAAGCACATGCACATGACCAGGTTAGCATCGGGGCCTGCTAAATCTATGGCACCTGTTCAACCATGCTGTTCTCTCACATGACACAGTGCTTAGATGTCTAGCACCCCACTAATCTTCTGAAAATGGGGCCCTAATTGATTAAAAATCCCCTGCCAATGCCTCTTAAGATGCAGAAAGTAAATAACAATGGATTATCTTATTCTTTATCTTTATGTATTTTTTATGTTATTTTCCTTGGAAAACTTTTATCCAATTTCAAAACATTGTAATGTGTCTTAAAATATTTATAGCAACTGTATCTAAAATACAATTTCTTCTTTCATCCAAGTGCTGTTTTTATTTCCTTATAAAAATACAGTCTGGTTAGCTGGCTTAGCGGCGTGGTGGTAGTTGTACTGCCTCCCATGCGAGTGCCCGGTTTTGGGGGAGGACCTGGGTCAAACATGGGTTAGCTGGTGGGAGAGATGATTGAGCATCTTGGCACTGCTCTTCTCTCATAGAGGGGGAGTCTGACCATCCTGCTCTTTAACAGCCACCTAGGTGAGGAAGGCTGGCAGGGCATCAGAGTAGCATAAGGGGCAGGGCTTAGGAAGGCAAAAAGCAGTACTTACCTTTAATTGGATTGGCATCATTGCAAGCTTGGCAGCCCAGAGAAAAAAACTAAAGTAGAAAACTTTCAATGGCAGAAAAAATCCAACAACCTACCATAGGCTTTGCACCACTAACCAGACTCTGTTCCTGTCTGAATTTGTGTCTTCTTGTGGATGACCCTCTCCCGGCTGGCCCCACCATGGGGGTGGTGGGGAGGCTGTGTGACATATCAGAACAGGTAAGTCCTGGTGATTTTGGGTGATTTGGATGGAAATGTCATTGTGCAAGGGGGTCAGTGGGTGACCTAGAAGATAAACATCTCCATGAAAATAGAAATCAAACAGTTTGGGAATCTCAAACTCAATAACACAGTCATACAATATAAACAGCATAACTATGCACTATACAGCTAGACCAGGGTAGGTTTATTAGTGGAGACCAAGTGCCTGGCAAAGCCTTCTCCACCTTGTAGTGCTCCATATAATGTAATGGGGAGGTTAGGAGCTGTGAATGCCACCAGTGAGGCATCACAGTGAAGTTATTCAGAACAGAAACTTGCAAATCATGCATATGCCAGCTGAGCTCTTGACAAGAACTGAGCCCTGAGCAACTGCTGTAAACATATATTTATTTATTCTTAACCAAGAACCTCTATTAATCAAAACATTCAAATACAAACAAAAAGTAAATCAAAACTAACTTAGTAGAGTACACTTTCACAGTTTCTGCAGTGCTTTCCAATCATTCAGCTCAGATAAGTTGCTGGACTAACACAGTATTTAATTACACATAAATTTGATCAAAACTTTAACTTAGAAAAATGCATGCAGTCCCCTATGTTTATAAGGTATGAGAGCGATATGTTAGGAATAGCCTAAGTATTAGCTTCCCATACAAGTGTGTTTTAACAGTAAATGAAGGCAGTTCTTATTTAAAAGAATAAACTACAGCATTTTAAATTAGTTCTAAAAGTTTCTTGTCACATCACTATGTTCTGAAATTTGATTAAAGGTGTGTAAGCAAAACAAGAAGAAAAACCCCATAAAGAATTAGAATAAGAGATAGCCCTGTTTTGTTTACCTTCTGCTCTGCAGTTTTATACATCCTCTCATCAAGCCAGCAGCTAACTGAATGCAACAGGAAATGAGTGCAGGGAAAGGTCATTCAAGGGGGAGGGGCTGGGGGATGGGTAATTTCAGAATGTAGTTCTTTTCAGTATGTAGTTTATTTGTTTCAGTATATAGTGTATGTGGATTTTTCAGTCTATATAGTATATGTGTTTCAATACATAGTGTATGTGTTTCACCATGTAGTGTATTTGTTTCAGTATATAGCGTATGTGGATTTTTTAACTATACTATGTATTTATTTCAAGATGCAATATATTTCTTTCAGTATATAGAGTATGCAAACGTTTTCAATAGATAGGGTGAGTGTTTTAATATATAGTGTATTTTTTCAGTATATAGTGCATGCAGATTTTTCAGTGCATAGTGTATTTATTTCAATATGCATGTATTTCAATATAAAGTGCAGACATTTCAGTGCATAGTGTATTTGTTTCAGTAGACAGTGTATGTGGAATTTTCAATGTGTAGTGTATGTATTTCAATAGATAGTTTATGTATTTCAATATGTAGTGTATTTGCTTCAGTATATAGTGTATGCAGATTTTTTCAATATATAGTGTATGTGTTACAATATGTAGAGTATTTGTTTCAGTAGATAGTTTATGTGGATTTTTCAGTCTGTAGTGTATGTATCTCAGTAAGGGAAAGGGGGAATTGTTTAACCAAGAAAGGCACACTAAGCTGAAGCTTGTTTCCAGGTGCGACCTGGGAGCACAAGGAAGTTAAGTGACTTGCTCAGGGTTACACACTATGCAAATGGGAGCTTTGGGATTCAAACCCAGGTCTCCAGGTTTGCAGCTCAGAGCCTTAAACCACTACACTATACTACCTCCCAGTAGGTAGTGTACATGTTTCAGTACATAGTACATTTGTTTCAGTATATAGTGTGTGTGGATTTTCAGTATTCAGTATGTGCATTTCAGAAGATAGTGTACTTATTTCACTATATAATGTAAGCATTTCATTATATAATGTATGTGTTTCACTATATGATACATGTATTTCAGTATACACTATATGTATTCACAATGTGATGTATATATTTCAGTAGATAGTGTGTGGTTCACTACATTGTGTATGCATTTCACTATATAATGTATATATTTCACCATATTATCTATTTCACCATATAGTGTATGTGTTTTACTATGCAGCCAGAGATTCTGAATTATGTCCCTAATGGCTTGCCATAAGTTATGCCACACTGTCTGTGGTGCAGCATGTGTACAACTGCAAAAAAAAAAAACACTGGCTGAGAATAGCCTTTAAGGGGATATGCCATACTGTTCAATGGCTTTTTTCCCTCAAGAATTTCATCAGCTGCACTTTTCTCCACAGTCCCCAGTGTATTTTTTCAACAGCTAAGGAAGATTTGTGTATACCACTCAGTGCAATTTACACTTTTTTTCTGCAACTAAGGACCTTCTGGGGACTTGTGGATGGTTTTGCACCTTTACAGTGCTTTGAGAATCCAGCCCTTAATCTCTCAAACTGGATGGGATGTGTATACTCCTCCACTGAAGACTCTGATCTAGTAGTGGAAAACTTCAATCACAAAGGGCATGTTAGATGGCTATGGTGGCCTTATTTGGCAGGAAGGGGGTGACTATGTAATTTCCTAACCCTATTATTATTCAATTAAACGTTTTCCATCCCATAGAGTTTGTGTGTGAGGACAGTGATGCGTGCCACTAGCCATGTGTGTTTTTACTATTGCAGCTCAAGTAACATTTTACTATCTCATGTTCCAGGTGGCAATCCAGTAGAGGTGTAGGGCCTCTTAGCTTGACCTCTCTCATCCCTTCATCATTTGGTTGCTCTTTGCTGCACACTTTTGATTGTTGCTACATACTTTTCCTACAACTGTAAATATAACTAGTAGTGAGGTGCAGCCTTAACAGTGCCCTATAAAGGGGCAAAATCATATCACTTTCATCATCTCCCCTTCCCTATTCCAACGCCCTTTATTTTGCTACATTATTTTGGAATGACTAGTAGAAAAAAGTCATCTGATTTCACATATTTTTATTATTTAATGAAAAAATACAAACAGGACTGCCTCAGTGGTATGATTCCATCTGGGAACATTGAGCTGGTTAGGGGCTGGGCATGTCACAGAGGTGAGGTGCATGGCTGCTCAGGGGAATTGCTTGGGTCCTTTGACACTCATGCACCATCTCCTAACTTTCAAAGTATGAAACTGATGACAGATGTGAAGGCATCTGCAGCCTTCTCAGCTGGAGGAAGGGTACAGTTGTGGTAGCCTCAAGCATCCAAGTATTGGAAAGGGGGAACCACAGGAAAAATGTGGGGAAGCCTATTTTAATTAAACACAAGTTATCATGTTCCATTTTGAAATGCAATGCAGTGGTTGTGTTATAAAGACTGGCAGGCAATATGCTGCTACTTCTATGTGCAAAACCCAAAGGGCTAGATATTCAAACTGCACCCAAAATGTGCGCAACAGCAGGAGCAAGCACAAGTCAATTGCGCACATGCGCAATAGATGCGATATTCAAACATGGAGCAAGTCAAATTGCGCAACCAGCCAACGTCTGACTATCACACAACCTGCACCATAGCGCAACCAGGAAGGGGAAGCTGAGCAGATATGATGTGCCATAGCGCAACAAGGCCAGCCCAGCTGAGCAGTCCAGAGGTGCCATAGTGCAAGCAGAGAGCCCCCCAGCAGCAGAGCAATGGAACTGCACAACCAGGGAGGTAGGCAGGGGCCCACCACCCATACCACAGATGGGCACAGGAACACACTGCAGAACTAACAATACACCCCCACACCCTAAGCACAGCATCACTGGGGGAGGGACAGAATATCCACCGGCCCATGGGGACAAGCCAACAAAGCACAGCTGGGCCATGGTGCCCCAGCACACCCACTGGCAAGCTGAGACTGCCACACAAAGGGGGCGGACAACCCAAGTGCACAACAGCACCCCCATGTGCACAGCACACCCTGCACTGGTACCCCAAGACACCACCCATGAGCAGTGACTGTCACTGTCACTGCAGGAATCCCCATGCCCCCCCGCCACACTGCAACCTTGTGTACCACAGAACCATACAAGCCAGACCCACCAGGAGCACCCAGCGGTGTGTGGCAGCACATGGCTAGACCGGCTGAAAGCCACTACCACATCAGGGAACCTCCCCATGCACACACGCACACATTCCCAGGACAATACCACCCCAGATGCCATGCACACCACTGCAGCTGAGCACCCATAGCCAGCTGCAAATCAGAGACCACCACAGTATTCATATCAAAATAGATTTATATAAAGAAAATATGAACAGGAACTCACAACTATGTACAGTTATTTACAAGAAAGGGGTGGGGTACGGGTACAAGGTAGGGGTGGGTAAGGGGCAGGGGTGAAGAACTGGGTGAGGGAAGGCAGGATGTGAGGGATGGGTAAAGGGGGTAGGTGTGGGGCAGCTACTGCCCGCCAGGCTGCACATCAGCTGGCTGCCGCTGGTCCCAGGTCCTCCTCTGACATCTCACTCCCCTCTGTTGCCTCTCCATCAGTATGTCTAGGGACTCCACAGACACTTCCAGCAGGTGGTGGACAGCCCGCTCAATCCTCCTCAGGACCTGGACACCTAGGACAAGGGAACAGAATCAATGGCTGTGACTGTCCACAACCCTGAAGCTCACCCAACATGCATGGCATACAGCCAAGTGCCCCGCCCCTGTGATGGACTGCACCCACCCACAGTGACCGTACACAAGACAAGCCCAACCAGGCAGCAACAGCCATATGTGCCACTGCACACACACTCCACCCATGACCAGCACAGCACAACCAAGGCTGTACAGTGATGTGGCTATGCGGTGGGAAGTTAGTGCCACAGCCATGTGCCCAGTGCATGCATGGACCACCAGTGATGCACTCCCAGACATGCAGTGCCACTGGACAGTGGTGACTGTTACATGTCGCGTGCATGGCAGTGTTGTCCATGGATGGTGGCCATGCCCTGCCCCCCCCACAGCATGCAATAGCATCCATGATGTCATGACACTCACCCTCATCAATCCACTGCTGCTGCGGCTGCTGCTGCTGATGCTGTGGCCCAACACCGCCACCACCCTGGACAGCCACCACTGCCACCCATCTCCGTGCCTCATCCTGGGCCCGCTTCCACTCCTCCATGCCTGTGGGAAACAAAAGGTGAGAAACACATCAATGAAATCCCAAAGCAGACAGCCCCCTGCCCCAATCAGTGTGCCTGCCCACACAGCCAGACCCATACATCACACACCTGTAAACACCGCCACAGCCAACCATAGACCAACCCTTCCCCATATGCTGGTCACAATATACAGTGTTACCCATGCGGACAATACAGGTGCATAGACAGCTCACCCACCTGGCCTAGGCACCATGCCCCTCCTGGCACATGACCGTAGGTGCACCAGCAGTGCCCGCTCCCTCCTGCACAGGTCACTGTACCGGTGCCTGCACTGCTCTGCTGTGCACTGCCACCCAGTGGCCTGCTCAAGTTCAGTGCCCACCTGCTGCCACACATGTGTGTGGGACACATTCAGGGGTTCATCCCCAAACAGTGGCCCATGGTGAGGCTCCACCACAGCCACCAGGTTGGCTACCTCCAAAGCACTCCACTGTGGAGCTCTCCTGCGTGCCATCCCTGCAGGTATATAGTAGGCAATATGGCACTCCACAGTGCGGCAACCCCACATGGAAATTTTGCGCAATACAACTCTGTCAGTCCCTATCGCGCTGTTCGTATAGCGCTGTCGGTCCCTATCGCGCTGTTACCGAACAGCGCGATAGAGCTCAGACATGCCATACGTCGCAGCGCCAAGGGGACAAAGGTCGGGCACAAGGTCATGGGTCTCTGGTGCAAGGCCACGCACAGCACCATCAGACGTCTACACATCCAGCACGATCGGTCGCCTGCGTGCCATTGCCACAGTGGACTATTGCACAGTTGTGCCACAGCGCCATGCGGTGACCAGCGCTGTAGCGCCACTGGCACAATGATGGCTGTGTCATGAATTGCCGATTGTGCACAGCACATCATCAGCACAGCAGATGCCTGTGTAAGCTACCTGGGCATGTGCAGTGCTGTGTACTACGCAGTCACAGAACTGCGCCATTGGCTCAGCCGGCTCAACCATATTGCGCAAAGCGCAACAGTGCAATATTCAGCTGTCATATGCAAATCATCCGATCAGCCATTCAATGGCGCAGCGGCGCGATTTGCATCTCATTAAAGTTGCTCCACTCCTAATTTGCATATATTGCGCTATAAATGTGCGACATTGATCTGCAGTGGCCATATTCGGTTACTGCAGCTGATAGGTGAGTTGCATGCATTTTGCTGTTCTGGACCATGGCCCCAGAGAAGCTGTGTACTGCACAGTCACAGATGACCACTCTCACCCATACAGGCCGTGACATGACTGAGCGAGGACTGGGTGAGGAGGATGATGGTGGGCGGAAGAGGAGGCCCAACTTTACCAAGGTGGAGACAGAGGCACTGTTTGAGGCATACCTGGCTCAGGAGCCACTCCTCAGTGGACGGCAGGGCACCCCTCAGGCCCGAGCTGATGCATGGGAGGGGGTGGCATGTGCCGTCAACCAGCATGGCAGGCACCAGCGCTCCATGCAGGAGTGTAAAAAGAAGATGGGGACCGACAGGAGGAGGGTGAAGGAGAAGGTTGCAGCCATCAGGGCGGCACGTGCTGCTACAGGCGGTGGACAGCTGGAGGTGGTGCAGCTGACCCCATTGGAGGACATGCTCTCTGCAAGCATGCAGCACAGCACCATTGAGGGTGTGCCTGGAGGTGGCTTGCAGATGGGTGGTAGCCCATCACTGCATGCTATGTCATGTTGGGGGGGAGGTAGTTCACATGCACTAACGTGTCTTTCCTTTCTGTTACAGATCCTGTGCGTCTGCAGGGATCAGCAGTGGAGGGCCTGTCCACTGCGGACAGCCACCCGGAGTTGGAGGAGGGCCCATCCACCTCCGCAGATTGCTGGCGCGGACTGCGGCAGTGTGCACTGCCATCTGCCTTCACAGATGTTGAGACAGGTGTGGGGAGTGCCCTTCCTGTGTCCCAGTGGTCTGGCATGCAAGCATGCCAGCATGCTGCAGCTGTGGCTGTGGCTGTGGCACAGACCTGCACCATCGATGATGCACTGACCACTATGGGCATTGACATGTATGTGTCACAGGATGGACACACAGCAGGCCAACACACACCCATGGATCTAGCTGGTTCTGACATGTGTGCCAGCATGACAGCACAGTCCCAGGCTGTGCCTGTCAGCACCGGTGGGGCAGCACCGGTGGCTGTGCAGGTCACTAGCACTGTTGTGGCCACAGCAGGGGAACCACTGATCCCGTGGGCACAGCAGGCAGAGGGGCAGCAGCAGCAGTCACCCACCGGGACTGGGGGTACAGGGCTCAGCGGTGCTGGAGGTACACCACCTATTGACATGCCCATATCTGGTCCTGGTGAGCAGCACCCACCCTCAAGAGGTGCTGTACATCATGCCCTTCCAGACCCTGAGGGACAGGTTGTCGATGTGGCAGACAAACCTCTTTGATGAGCACACCCTCCTGCTGCAGGCATCAGTACAGCAGCAGATGCGGGTTGCATCATCCATGGAGGCACTGTGTGTGGCGCTGGAGTAGCACAGCAGGGACAATGAGAGGAGCCTGTCCTGGATTGACCATATGCGGGTGGATGTGACCTCCGCCATCGACAGGCTGACAGAGGCAGTGGTCAGTGCCGTGGCCACATTGGGCACACAGTCAGGTGCCCTTGTGCTGCTCACACTGCACAGTATGCTTTCCACTCCCCATTCCCAGTGTCGTGTGACACCCACCCTGTCAATGCCGGGTTCAGCTGTGGGCATCCCGAGCACCCCTGGTGCAGGTATGTTCGGTATGCTGCAGACCCCTGTGTGGACAAGGTTGCACTCGCACAGTGGGACTCCTGGTGGTCCATTGGTGCCACCCCAAGTGGCCCATGCTCAGCCTGCCAGTGCTGCTGGGTCTCAGTAGGGCCGCCCATGCTTCTGAGGTGGCCATGGCTCTGTGCCACATGACTGACCTGTCTCCCAGTGTGGGCCCTGTCTGGTGCTGCCCTGTGTGCAATGTGTGTTATGGTGGGCAGTGCACCAGTGGGTGCTCTGCCCTACACACCGACACACCGACCACCTGCACACCCTCCTGACTGCTGTCCACAGGTGCGTGTGCATGATGATGCCTGCATTGCACTGTACACCAAGATGCAAGGGTGCCCAGCATCTGACACATGTACATGGACAGTACAGGTGGTGGAGGTGGCCTGTGGACATGTGTGTTTCACATGTCTGTTCCTGCTCTGCTGTGCACCTGCCCCTGTGCACTTTGTGTGTGTGTGTCTGTCCATGTGGTGTGTGACTGTTCACCCCTCCCTGGTTGTGTGTTTGTGCTCCTGTACCCTTCCACTCCCCTCGCCATCATGCACCCCTGGTGTGTTACCCTGTGTGTATGTGGGTTGCACCCTGGACAGTGTTGGTTGCACATAGCCCCATGACTTACCTGTGTTATGCAAAGTGCTCCTCTGTGATGGTGTCCCAGTGCAGCTGGGCCAGCCGGATCAGTTGGGGGTCATGCCATCCAAGGGGAGGCTGCTCATCCCCATCATTACCGGCGTCACCAGCATCCCCATCGCTGTCCCCCTCCTCGACCTGTATGGTTATTCCACAGTCTTTGGCCATGTTGTGCAGGATACAACAGGCCAGGAATATCCCACAGGCCTTTGAGATGCTGTACTGTAGGGCACCGCTGGAGGTGTCTATGCATCAGAAGCGTGCCTTCAGCATCCCAAACACCCACTCAATGATGTTGCGTGTAGCGGCATGTGCCTCATTGAAGTGTTGCTGCGATGGGGTCATGGGGTGCCGGTAGGGCGTGAGCAGCCAGGGACGGAGTGGGTATCCACTGTCACCTGTGTGGAGATAGTGGAGGTTAGTGTCATGTTCAGGCCCATATTGCCCCTAGCCCTGTGTGCCACTACCATGGCACCTGTGGCTTACCCACCCTTGCCCCCACTTTCTCAATCCTACATGCATACTCACCCACTAGATGTCCTGTGGGGATGTCCCCACTCTCGAATTGATGGCACAGTGCAGACTGGTACCATATGAATGAATTATGTGCTCCACCAGGGTGCGTGGCACAGACATTGATGATACGCCCACTGGCATCACACACCACCTGGCAGTTGACACTGGAGAACCCCTTCCGATTGTGATATGCAGCCCCATTGGGGCCAGGTGGCATGTGAATGGCCACATAGGTGCAGTCTATTGCCCCTAGCATGCCAGGCATACATGCTGCCCTGTGGAACTCCTGTATGTTTGCTGTACGCTCTGCCGCGGTGCTGGGGAAATGGATGTACTCCACAGCATGTGGCAGCAGTGCGCTGATGAATTGAGTGAGGTTGCGTGACGTGGCCGACTGTGTTATGCCTGTGGTGTCCCCTGTTGGCCTCTGGAAGGTTCCCGTGGTGAGCAAGGACATGCAGGCTGTTACCTTTGTCTCCTCTGACAGAGCGTGACTCTGTCATGACGGTGCCTGCATCACATCACTGCACAGCTCACTGAACTGCCTCAGTATTGCCCTGTTCAGGTGGTACCGGCCCACAATCTCTATATCTGAATACAGCTCAAAGCTGATGCAGGCACGATACTGCCTGTTGGGGGCGTACCGCCGACGGGCCCTTCCACGGCCACGTCCGCCTGCAGCATGCCTTCTCAACCCCCATCATTACAGCTTCCATGTGGAAGCTGGCACTGTCCATCTCCCTGGCTTGAGTCCCCCCACCGGCTGTTGTTGATCTGTTCCCCCCGCTGTCCTGACTGCTACCTCCACTGCACCGGGTACACCTACTGGCCTCTGCACTCTGTGGCCCCACACACCTTCAGCTGCCCCTATTCTGTCGTCACCACTTCCTGGCCTGCACTGGTTACTGCTGTGGCCTGCTCTGTCTGGCTGCCTCATGTGCATTCCCTGTTGAGTTCTTGCGCCTCTTCCTTGAGCCTTTTTATTTTGGCTCATTTCCGACGTGGCACAACTTCCGCCTGATCCACTGTTGCGCATTGCACAAGCCTTTGAATATCACATTGCGCACTTTATGCATGGTTCCACCCCCTTCGGTTGCGCATGCCTTCATTTGCATTGCGCTGCTGCTCAGCATGTTTTCTGTGGCGCAACTGCCTCTGGCTGAATATCACACTATGGTGTAATTTTGGACTTGCGCTGGCGTAACCCTATTGCGCATGGTGCAACCCTTTTGAATATTTGGCCCTAAATGTGTAGATGCATTAGGAAGTAGTGTGGTGGGGGGGCACACAAGTTTCCAAGATAGCAGTACAATCATTTTGGAGCTCATTAAAAAAAAATCTCTGTGTTCTGATAAAGCACCTAAACCTTTGGAAACTTTTGGAAATTGTATGGGTCAGGCACATTTTTGAAAGTTTCTGATAGGTGAGGGTAGGATTGGCAAGCTGTCTTTTTTGTAAGATAAATAGGAGGGGACACAGGAGAGTATGGGGCAAGAGATGACTGAAGGTGATGGCCATAGGTCTATTAACCAAACAATGAGAAACAAATTACAAATAATTGATATATTTTTATCCCAAGTACAATCACTCATAGATCAGCTGGTAGAAGGTACTTGAACAGCTCTCATGCTTTTCTTAATACAGAAAGGTGTAAAACCAATTTTCTTGGCAGGCTGTGTCTGTAGTTGAATGGAGTGAGCAACTAGCCATGCCCTCTTCCTAAGCTATATAAGCAGTTCCTCCCAGCCTCCTTCTGAAGCACTTTTCCTTTGTTGCTGTAGCCTCTGCCCATCTCTGCCTTCTCCCCTGGGCCTGCTGGGGTTTTGACCCCCCCCCAGCTTTTTGATTCCCTTCTTCCTTTGTGCTTGGGCTCTGCTTGGAATGTACTAGACTTCGGTTCATTGTGTTTCTCCTGCTTTTGGTTAGCATTGCTTTGCTTCCAGCTGCTGCATACTTCTTTGTATGCTAGTTTCCTTCCTTCTCCTGTACTTGTGTTTACTTTTGTTTGTTTCTTTTAGGCATTCTAGTTTTCTAGCACCCTGTGTATACATTGCTTATTTGTGCTTCAGGTTACATATTGTTGTTTCCTTACCTTAAGCTGCCCAGTGCCTGTGCCTCAGGATCCCATTTACTCACCAGATTTTGCAAGTACTTAATCAACTGGATTGTTATTCTGTGCTTCAGCTCACACTGCTGTTTCCCTGCCTGCTTTCTCCTGTGCTTTAAGCCTTAATTCTTTGCACCTGGTCCAGGCTTCATCCTGCTCAATTAGCTGCCACTCCCTGTTATGTTATATGTGTTCAACAGCTCTGCATTAATTCACTTAATGCTAGCTCCACTCAACCAACTGCTGCATTGCTATACTGAAATGTTCAGCTATTACATTAGCTGCCTGGTCTTATGGTGCTCTGCTCGTGGCTCCCTGTTATTTCTATGGCAGGGACTGTAATGTGACAGCAGGTCAGCATGGCACCAGGTAGCAGGAACATGCTTTACATAAATTATATGATTCATCCTGCTCCTTGCTGTTTCTTGCCTACATGGCTTTTCAGTTATCCATGTATAAATGCATTATCCTCACAGCCTTCATGGCTTGCAGATGTTCAGTGCATTTCATTACTGCATTGCAAATTCCCTTTTCTGGAACAACCTAACTCCTCCTTAATGGCCTCTATGATATTCATGCCACTCATATCAATTCACTATGCGTTCTGAAACAGTAGCGATCAACGGCTAAATCGTACTGATTCATTATGCTAAACCTCATTAATTCAATTATTGGTATCTCAGCTTCACACTGCCTAAACACTCACCTTTTATGTCACCATTTATTTGGCTTCCTTAATGGAATTGGTGGGATTGCTTTCTGCTTGGTTGCTACCACTGTAAGTCTTCAAACACTTCCTCACACTACAGCCTCCTACCTTACCCAGGCTGCTGGCTTCAGCTGGCCTCCTTTTGACTAACACAGCTGGTTTTCCATCAATAACCTTCTACCTAACCTACAGCTGCTGGCTTTGCCAGGCCTCCTTCTATCTAGACCATCGAACCTGATTCATGTACTCACTCATAAATCAGAGGCATGCCAACCATGTCCATTACCTTTTCTGACTAAGGGCTTGCCCTGTAGCCAACGGTCTCATGCAGCACCCACAAAGTCCATATCTTGAGCATGTGAAGCTCAAGGCATGGTCCTTTTCATCTGGCCCATAGTGGGTATGTCCTCACTCAGGACAGAGTTTCAGTCATTTAACTCATTGGTGGCACCTCTTGATGTAGAATTTAAGACTTCAACTGCCTAGGGGTAGAGGCCTTAAGCCCAAGGCAGCCCCTTTGGCTATGGTGATTCTGTGGCACCTTCAAAAGTTATTCTTCCTACAACCATCTCAGGTTCACCTGGTCAGTTTTTATTGTGAGGTTGACTGAGTGCCTCAGTGGTCATCACTCTCCTCCTCCTTCTGCCTTGGGGGTCCACTCTAGCTTTAATAGTACCTGTTGTTGCAAAGGCCTTTTGTAACCCTTTATAGAATTTCCGTTAGATGGATCATTAAACCTTTCCACCAAATTGGGATATTTCCTTCCCTTGGATTGGGTTTCTAAATTGCAGCAGCAGAGCCATCATTAAATATCCCTAGCCTGGAGGGAAGGAACAGTGTTGTTACTCGGGAATGTAAAAAAGCTGCACATTGCATGAACGTACAATCCTCCCAAAGGTAGTCTGCCTGGTCTTACCCACCTCCTGGACACCGTTGGGCCTAATGTTGGGCCTAATGAACTACTAATCCTAGGAGACGTGAACTTGAACTGGACTGGAGACAATTCTAAGCAGTCTGAGCCTCTGCTTGCGAGTCTGGCCCTAACACAACTTATCCGGAAGCCCACTAAAGGGTCAACTAATGGTGTCTGTAGCTCCCTGCTGGACTGGGTTCTGTCAAACTGCCCTGAGAGGGTCCGCTCCACCGGAATCCTGCCTGACTCCATCTCTGATCACAGCCTTGTATTCTGTGTGTGGAAAATCCCTTCTCCAAAACTTCCCCATAAAATCATTCATGTTAGAGATTTCTCTAGGTTTGATCTGGGGACATTTCAGGAGGATCTGTGGATAACTGACTGGTCTGGGGTGCTTAGTGCTGATGACCCCTCTGTCTACCAGTTTCTCACTGTCTTTGGTGCCCTGCAGGACAAACATGCCCCCCTTATTTGGTGGTGGGTCAGGGGGTCTGCCACAAAATGGCTACATGGGAGCCTCTTGGCCCTCATGTGGGCTAGAGACAAGTGCTGGGCTCACTTCAAAAGCATGCTAGATCAGTCCATCTTTCAACAATAATGGAAGCTTAGAAATGAGTGCAAAAAAGCCATCAGGGCAGCAAAGAGTGACTACTGTAAATCTGCCCTACTTAGCTCTGCTAAGGACCCACGAAGGTTCTGGAGGAACATAAAAAACCTAGTCAGTGGCTCCTCCATTCCTGGGATTCAGGCCCATAAGTTGCTGTGTCCTGAACAGCATGGCTTTTGAAAAGGGTATAGCACATCCACGGCTCTTGTCTCAGTCTCATCTAGCATCAGGGTGGCCATGGACCAGGGTAGACTCTCTGGAGCCATATTCATCGACATATCAAAGGATACTTTGCTCACAGATGTGGTCCCTTAGCCTGTCCCCCCTGCCCTGAATTGGTTAACAAACTACCTCCAGGGCTGAGTGCAACTGACCATATTCAACAAGGTCCTCTCTGATCCCACTTAGGTGACCTCTGGCATCCCCCATGGCTCTGTCCTGGGGCCACTTCTCTACTCTGTATTTGTTAACAGTCTCCCAGCCACATTAACCAACTGTAGTGCCACCCTATATGTGGATGATCTGGTCATCCTGGCACACTCCTGTGACACTGGGACTCTCAACTTCCTGTTGCCTGAGGACTTTGAGAACATTCAGTCCTGGGTAGCATCTCACAGACTGGTCCTCAACCTGAAAAAAACTCAGGCCATGATGTTTTGGTCTTTGGCCAAGATCAAGACCTCTTCTGCCCCTCTGTGTGTCATTGGTGAGGATGGTACCCCTGTCCTAACCACAGCTTCCATCAAATATCTTGGAGTGACACTTGATCCCCATTTTGACATAGGGAATCACATCCTGAATGTCTGCAGAACTTTAAACTGTAAACTGGGTCTTGCCTACAGGGCAAAGAAAAATCTGATGTCTGCTGCTCGTCTGGCTTGTGCCATAGGTGTGCTGCTCCCTTCACTGAGCCATGGCCTACTCCAATTTGGCCACACCTCCAAGGTTCCACTTACCAAGTGGAACACAACCTACAACAATATCTGTCGCTTCCCCGACTTCCCCTAGACTCACCCACCACTGTGAGCTATACACCAAACTTGGCTGGCTTTCCCCGGCAAATCACCTGAACTTTGGTCTGGGCTGCTTTGTTGGTAAAGTGATCAGAACTGGTACCCCTCTGGGGCTGGCACAACTTCTCAGGCCTTCTGAAACCTCCTCCTACCCCCTCAGGTCTCAGGAACTGGGTGTGCTCAAAGTCCCCTTTACCTGAACCCTTATGGGGGTTAGGGACTTTGCAATAAGTGCTCCTAGGCTTTGGAACTCTCTTCCTGCCCATGTTCACTCTTCCCCCTCCCACTTGTGCCTCTGGAATTCTCTATGGAAGTATCTGAAGCTGTCTTCAGTGTGCAAGTGTCCCAGTCCTCCCTAAACTTGGTCTCCACATTGGACTCTCACTCGGATGCATGAGATCTGTCTGATTAATTCCTCAGGAACTAGCTATCTCTGTGGTCCTGCTAAATGGGTCTCGTACACTGTGATTACTGTACCTGCCTTTGAATGACCTAGAATATTTACTTTTTGTTTGTATGTTTATTACTTATTACTGCTCACAGTAGACTATCTGTGTTAGCCTATTTCCCTTGTATCATTGTACTCAGCCCTACTCATTGTTATGTACAGTACTCTGCTTGTACTTGTACCTTCACTTTACTCTCTCGGGTCGTTCCTGAAAACAGGTATATAACTTGTCTAGCATACTTACCTGGTCAACAAAAGCTAAATAAATAAATAAATAATAAATAGACATTGGATCCCCAGAGGTTTCCTCCTTTAAATTTTTTTTTCTCTCCTTGCCAAAGGTCATACTATGTTGTTAATTGTTATTAGCACATTCCCTTGTTTCCCTAGGTAGGTTTCCATTGTTGGATGGAGATGGATGGTGGCCCTACTTGCCATTCCCACTCTCCTTAGGAAGCCCTTATGTCATCAGTGCAATCCATTTTATCAATCCAGTCCTGACAACCTGCACATTTTAATTCTGTTTTTTTAAGCTGTCTCATTGCTGTCAATCTGCTTTTCAACCTCGTAGTCAATGTTTACTGTTCAATACTCTTTTTGGGCCTCCTTCCTAAAGTACCTTTAGCTAAGGAAATCTTTCATGCATCACCTCTAGTGGTGGATCCCTTTTTGAGGGTTCCTTGCCTTCGGTACCACTACAGGGTGGTAATTCCCTTTGGAATAGAGTGTGAACATCCAAATAGTTATCACAGATGCACAAGCATTAGACTACTTTGGTTGTGTAGGCCCACTGAGCTGTATTTTATTCTAGTGCTAAAGATGGTCTAATGGTATTCCTGTAGTGATAGTCTAAAATATTCAACACTTTTAGTCTCCATTTAAAATAGCCTATAGAAGAGGGTATTAAAGTCTTGTACAGTGGAGACAGCTATGTAATAGTGCAGTAACTTGCAGTAAAAAACATAACCACAAAATAGTGTGTGACAAAATGGCTTAATTGCCAATAAATGGGTTTGGATGTCCTCAAACTGGTGAGGACTAAACCAGGGGAAGACTGAAGTGCTGGAGGTTGAGCCAGGTCAAGGGGAGGAGTGGGGGCCTCTGTGGATAGGTTGGGGCTTTTTATTGGTCTGACTTGAACTGGAGGCCTCCCCTATGGTGAAAAATGTGGGCACTGTTTTGGACAGTGAGCTGACACTTGAAGCTCAGGTGTTGTCTGTTGTCCGGACTGGTTTCTATCATCTCTGGAACATCACCCAAATTAAATCCCTTATTCCCACTGACAACTTAGCCATGCTAGTACATGCATTTGTCACCTTCAGGACTGACAACAGTAATGCACTCTACCTCAGGGTCAGAAGAAGTGTGATGAGGCACCTGCAGCTTTTGAAGAATGTGGCAGCCTGGTTGTTGACTGGGCACTCAAGGTTCAGTCATATTAAACCGGTGCTGTGCAAACAGTGTTGGCTGCCAGTGCACCAATGTATGAAATTTCACATAGGTCTTTTGACCTATAAGGCCCTACATGGGTTGGGCTCAGGCTACATGAAGGAGCTTCTGCACTCCTACACCCCGAGTGATTCTCTTAGATTGGTAGGGGAGGCCCTCCTGAAGGTCCCTAGAGCTAAGCCAACATTTTCCAGGGACTAGGCATTTGAGTTGACCAACCCAGTCCTCTGGAATTCATTGCTGGGGTACCTTTGGGAGGCCCCTCCCTGGAGGTCTTTAAAAAACATCTTAAAACATTTCTCTTCCAACAGATGTTTGGGTCTTGAGGAATGTTTCTGAACTGTAGAACAGCTTAGGACTTAGCCTGTATGGATTTTTAATGGGTTGTATGTATTGATTTTATATATTTATAATAACTGGTCAGCAATTTTTCTCAATGTACTGACCAGGTTGATATTTTCCATAACAACCAGCTGGTTGTTATGACATGCACAAGCCATGCCAATCAAACTGTGCTGCTGCCTCATTGGCCAATGTTCCGTGTGTGGGTGGGCCAAACAGTCTCACAAACATGGCGGCTCCATCTCTCACTTATGGAGCTGCCACCACTGTGACTTCACGCTTGCATTATTTTAAATTTATTTTACTTATTTTACACTATCTGGTTGAGTCTGCCATTTGTTTTTCCATTTTGAACTCTATCTGATTGATCCCGTCCTTCGTCCTCTTTAGAATGGCAACTTGCCATTACACACAGCATCAGCCCAATCAGGACAGCTCTCTCCAAATGTACGTGAAAAAAAAACAGCAAAACAAAGAACAAAAAGTTTTAAATAAATAATGAGAGGGACTGTGTGTGTGTATGTGCATGCCAGACACTGACTCTGAGGGTTACAGATAATGGACTGGAGAAAAGTTCTGGCCACTTATTGTAAAAAATAAAAGATGGGGAGGGTGTGCATATGAGAATTTAATGCATACCTTCATTGTGGGATGCTTTGATAAACCCCCTCAGGCTTTTCCCTCGGTGTTTATGTAGCATCCCACAACTTGGGTGTGCTTTAATTCTCATATCACACCATCCCCATCCTTTATTCTCTATGTATCCTGGCTGGTGATGCTGTATTTCCAAATGGGGCAGATGCAAATGCAGATACAATTTCTGCCTTTGTCTGGATTTGCCTCATTGCACCATAACTCTGGAACTCTTGCTTAAGAGGACGTTTTTGCCCCAGTGTCCACAATTTCCAACAGCTTCCATCAGAAAAATGAAACATGCTTACAAAATGGTGCATGTGTAATTTTTCTGATGCAAGCTCCAGGATTTGTTCCCAGACTGCTAGAACATATAATAATTGATCTAACAATGCAAACTGAAGTCTGCCTTTAAAATATGTGTGGACAGAGTGAGTTTGAAAATCATGCCACTAGTATTTAATACATACAGTGGAATCCCCAGGATGAAACCCAGTTCTGCAGCATTTTGCAGCACTCTGCAGAATGCTGCAGCAGATCTACTGAATAAAGCAATGCATTGCAATGGCAAGTAATCCCTTTTGTCATGCAGAAAAATTTGATACTGCCAGAATGAAATGAATGCCACAGTTTCCTGCATGACAATAGGGACTAATTGCCACTGAAATTACATTGCTTTATTCATTAGGTCTGCTGCAGCATACTGCAGAGTGTTTAACAAGTGGGTTTCATCCTGGGTGACAATAGTGCATATATATATATATATATATATATATATATATATATATATATATAGATATAGATATATATATATATATATATATATATATATATATATATATATATATAGAGCAAAAAACTCTGTTTAATCATCAGTTAGTGGTTCCACAGCAACAAAAGTGAGATGATTGAGGTTGAAATCGCTTGACTTCCCTCCAGCTCACTTCAACTGACCGTGTGCATTGGGGTCGCCGCCCTATCACCCCATCACATGTGGAAAGAAGCTGAGGAATAGGAGAGAATGGGGTGACAGTTAGGACCGATGACCCCAATGCGCACCCTGATTCCAGTTGGGGGTGGGCTGAGGGGCAAAGGGGTTTCAACCCAACATTGAATGTCCTTGCTTTGTCACTGTGGAACAACCCTAACTGATGCATTAAACAGAGTTTTTGCCTCTAATTTCCTTCTTTTGAGAATGATAATGAGAAATAGTGAATGTAATGCAGCGGCGGGAGTGTGGGGCCCTGTGGGCCCCGCGCTCCTGCCACATGATGTTTTGTCACATTGTAACATTGTGCCCACAAATGCAAATCGTAATGCGCATGGTGATGCAAAGCAAAACAGAAAGAGAAACAGTACTGTAGACAGAAATGTTAAAAATAAGCAAAGCTAACCACAAATGAAACGTGAAAGGGTAACGCACATGGTGGCGTAAAGTGAACGGTAAGTGAAACGGGTACGGAACCGCAAGCAGAAACGGTAATGGTAACAGTAATGTAAGCACACAGGCTGGTTTTCCCCAAAAGCTGGATAGAGAAAGATAGTGAGTAGAAAGAATGTATGCAAAATAATGACTCTCAGAACACAAAAATGAGGACTTGGAATAGTAAATTGCTTATATCTCAGTAACCATATAACATAGAAAAAACATGTAAAAGTCATATGTATTATCACTTTCCTGGCTAGTTTTGTACTTAGCCCCCATGGGGGCTAAGTCATTTTAGACAAAAAGTCTGTATCTCGCATTGTTTTCGAGATACGGGCCCTGAAAGGTGCTGTGAACGCCGTAATGTTATCCTAAGGGAAAAAAACAGAAGTTTAGACTGCCATAACTTTGCCTCCCTGTAATATTTTTTCACCAAACCACTGTAGGGCACATCTGTGAGATGTTGGCAGTGTTCTCTGAAAATTTCAGCCCAAAAGACCAAACCGTTATTTTGCAGCAGGGCGCCAAACGATTGCTGCAATGCGTCGTATGCCATAATGTTATTCTATGGGAAAAAGCATCAACTTTGGGGTACTGTAACTTTGCCACCGTGTAATATTGTTTCAGCAAAGTACTGAAAGGCACATCTGTGAGATGTCAGCTGCATTTCTTCCAAATTTCAGCCCAAAACTCCAAACCGTTCTTTTGCAGCGGAGTGCCAAAGAATTGCTATAATTTTCCCACAGCCTAGAAAAGAACTGTTGCAATTTGCGAAAGCTTTCGAAAAAATTTGAGACACTTTCCAGAGCACGAAAGTACTTTGCGAAATTACTTTTTCCAGAAATCTGAAAAACATATTTCTGGGTTTTTTTACCCCAAAATAAAGACATGGCTAGCATCCTCAGGGTCCGACTAGGTGAATACAAAAATAATTAGGTTGCTAGAGGGTCCCAAATTTAAATGGCAAGCATTTTTCTGATCAGTAAGTGAAAACAAGATGGCGGATTTGCGAAAGTAAGAGGGCCATTTGCGACAGTAAAAATGCATTTGCAAAAGTGTTGAACTTTTTTTTAACTTTTCCCTTTGACTTATAATGGGAAACTGTTTTTTGAATAACTTTTGAACCGTTTAATATTTTTTCACGAAATCTTCAAAAGGCACATCAGGGATGCCAGTCTCAAGTTCCCTGAAGATTTCAGGTTGGTCGCACAAACCGTGCGACCTGTAGGTGTGACCGTAGAATTTCAGAAAAATCATAAACACACGCGCAGATCATGCTTAATAACTCCGCAGTCGTGTATCTGACCAGTACAAAACTTGGCAGTTCCCAAGGAGTATGGGTTTTGATTAAGTATTCCAAATTTCAGGCAAATCCGTCTAACAGTTGCAAAGTTATTAAGGTGCAAAAGTTTGGGTTTAACATGTAAATGGCTCCTCAACCCTAACTATGGTAGCACTATCGTGCTACCATAATATATATATATATATGTATTGATACCTTGTCTCCCTCTTTTATTGACAGGCAGAACTGGGGTTTGACTGAGAACTGGCCCAGAGAAATTGCTGACTCTCTGGAAACATTCCAGTCATTTTCCTGACTACATGCAGGTAACTAGATAGCCTTACAGTGCTCTGTTTTGGACAGGTTCTTTGGGCTCTGACTTACCTCTTTTGTACTTAGATTATATTATTTTGAAAGAAAAATAAATATACACTTTACATACAGCTGGGTAATTGGGTGCACACCTGGCCTGCGCACATTTGATGAATGCCACCAGGGATCCATGGAACCCCCTTCTGCACTGGATTCCTGCATATGTGTGCCTAGGCACCCGAGTTCTGCACTTAATTGGCCTCATCCATAAGGCCTATTGTTAGGCCAACTTGCAAAGAGTCTATTATAGCCAAATGACCTGACTGTCCTGAATTACAGCCTTGTCTCACAAGATTCAGTTTCTTCATGAGTACGAACATACCAACATACGAAATTTGCCAGCAGATAAAGGCCTAGAGGTCTATCAAGTCTCCTCGAATGTGCAGCTAGCACTCCTTATTCTGAAGCTGCCCCTCCCTTCCACCCTTCCCCTTCATTAATCCTCCCCCTTGTCTTGTCCCATCCTCGTTTGAAGCAGTCCACTGTTCTATTGCATACTACTTCAGCAGGTAACGCATTCCACCCAGCCACCACCCTCTCTGTAAAAAAGTGTCTCCTCACTCCCTCCTGAACCTTCCTTGCTCCAGTCTCATATCATGGACCCTGGTGTCCCTTCCCTCCCTTACTTTGAACAGCCCTTCTGTACCCATCTTGTTTATTCCTTTCATGTATTTAAAGGTTTCAATCATGTCACCCCGTCCCTCCTCTCCTCCAGTGAGTACATGTTCAACTCCTTCAACCTCCTCTCTCGTATGATAAGTCCCCAGCTCTTGATCATCTTTGTCGCCTGCGCCTGCACCCCTCCAGTAACTTAATGTCCCTCTTCAGATACGGACACCAGTACTGCACGCAGTACTCCAGGTGTGGTCTAACTAATGACCTATACAGTGGCAGAATCACCTCCTCCTCCTCGAGGATATACCCTTGCAATACAACCCAGCATTTTGTTGGCCTTTGCAGCTGCCTTCTACATTGTGCCGAGTTGTTCATTGACCCTGTAATGAGCACACCCAGATCCTTCTCCTCCTCTGTCTGGGCTAGCTGCACTCCCCCTAGCTGGTAACTCCTCCTTGGGTTCTTCATCCCAAAATGCAGCACCTTGCACTTTTTGGCATTAAAGCCCAGTTGCCAGGTGTCTGACAAGGTTTCAAGCTTTGCCAGATCATCCTGCAACCCCTGCCATCCCTTAGATCATCCACCACCGCCTACCTTGGTATCATCAGCAAATAGACTGATCTTGCTCTTGATGTCCCATGATATGTCTGCAATGAATATCCCAATCAACACTGGTCCCAACACTGAGCCCTGTGGAACACCGCCTACTGCCCTTGGTGTGAGAGCCCCCACCCACCACCACTCTGTTTCCTTCCTCCAGCCAGTTTCCACCCATCTCACCAGCTTTGCACCCGCCCCAGTGCCTACTAACTTCCTTCCCAGCCTCCATGTGGCACTGAGTCAATGCCTTACTGAAGTCCAGATTCAGGACATCCACTGCATGGCCCCTGTCCAGTTGCCTAGTTACCCAGTCATAGAACTTCGACCAGGTTGGTTTGGCAGGATCTGCCGCGTATGAAGCCATGCTGTCTCTGCTGTCCTGTAGTTCTTTGGCCTCTAGGAGGGCCACCAGCCTCTCCTTCAGGATAGTCTCCATTAGCTTGCCCACGATGGATGTGAGGCTCACTGGTCTGTAGTTTCCCGGTTCATCCTTGGGGCCACTCTTGTGGAGGGGCACCACATGAGCCATCCTCCAGTCCTGAGGTACACACCCCAAATGTAGTGAGGCATTAAATAGGTCTTCCAAAGGTCCTGCAAGGGCCTCTGCCAGCATCTTCAGTACCCTGGGGTGGATGCCATCTGGGCCTGGCGCCTTGTCCACCCTCAGTGCCTTCAAACCCTCTTGAACTCTGCTCTTCATGATTTCCCCATCTGTCACCACTTCCCACCCTGCTTTTGCCATTTCTCTCACCTTGGGTGTCACCCCCTCTTCTCTTTAGTAAATACTAAGCAGAAGTAATCATTTAGTGCTTCCGCCTTGTCGCACCCTGCTTCCACCCAACCCCCCTCCTTCCTAATCCTTACTATGTGGTCCTTGCAGCTCCTTTTATCCTTGATGTACTTAAAGAAGTCCTTCTCCCCCTTCTTAATGCCTTGTGCCATCCTGAGTTCTGTAGATACTTTGGCTCCCCTTACTGCCCTTGTCACCTCCTTCGATTCTGTCAAGTTCTCCTCCCTGTCCTCCCCCTTCCTATTTTCTTGTACTTCCTAAAGGCAGCTCTTTTCCTCCTTACCTTTTCCATGATCTCCTTGCTCAATCAAATTGGTTTCTTAGCCCTAGCCTTCTTGCTCTGGGCTTTGTAGCAGGTTTTGGTTGCCTCCACTATCCCCAACTTTATGAGCTCCCTCCTCTGGTTAGTGTCCATACTAGATTGAATTCTGGCCAGATACCCTTTTACCACTTCCCCCATCCTCCCAAAGTCGGCCCTCCTGAAGTCCAGCACTATTGTGCCAGATTCCACTCCTTTCTTGCCCATATCCAGTATGAGCCATACTGAATGGTGGTCACTCCCTGACAGTGGTTCCTCCACTGTAAGTTCTCTCACAAAGTCCCCATTTGCCAGCACAAGGTCAAGGGTATTGCTTCAATAAATATTCCATGGCTTGCACAATGTTATTGTGTCGAAAAGTTACAGGTAGGCTTGGAACATGAATACAACATGTTATCTGTACACTATATTTTCATATTCAATGAAAAATTCACCATCCAAAATGCTCCAAGCAGCAGTTAAAGAGGTAACTGTAATGCAAGTTTTGCAAGCTTGTAGAGAATTGTGTTCCAATGACTAGATTTTATTCATATTTCAGTACATCTGATGGTTAATAGCTATAACATGTACTACCATTGAACTGAATTTAGTATTCTACTCGTAAAAAGCTGATTTTGTCTCTTGCATATTAATTGCCTTCACCATAATACAGTATATTTGGATTAAGTAATGACTTTAATAGTAACCACTCATGTACAGTAGGTTGCTTCAACTATGTAGAGTGTATTACCCAATTAACCCAATGTAACAGCTTGCAATGTGAGAGCTCAGCAACCTCAGACCTGAAGACAGTTGTGGTCCCTCCATGAGTCCTGACTTAAGCCTATCCCACCATAAACTGCAGCTCAAAATCATCAGTTTGCTAGACATTCTCCAATTTATTGAGCTTTTTCTTCTCTGCTTTATTTATTTTATCTTGTGAACTCCTGTTTACTTAGAAAAGTTGTAAACGAGTTTAAAAATGATGAAATAAGTAGAACTCAATATACTTGGTCCACCTATAGGCTGAATTTCTTCATCTACAAGATGTGAAAAAGCTTGGCTTTTGGTAGCCTCCAAGTTCAGCAATGAAACTGTATCTGCAGTTGGGCTGCCAGAAGGCGTGCAAGGAGCTCCTGTTAGTGAGTCACCCCACACAGTTTTTGCAGCAATAAATTAACAAGATTAACCTGCTTACTGTATTCAGAACATATGACTGCTCTGTCTCTTTCTGTTTAAAGAGCACATTGTAGGCACTGATTACTTTGATACCTGCACCTCCTTGAAGCCAACAGAGCCAAATGCCTTTGGAGCACTTAATATGCGTGTGGTAAGCATTTAATATAGTTGCATCAGGAAGGAATTGCAGATATTTGTGATAAACTTGTTTTGTATCCATTGCTGAGTGAGATTTTGCTGAAAATTTATTAAAAGACTACACTTATCATTAGGGAATAAAAATGTCTGCAGTGTATGCCCTCTCAACAGTAGCAGTAAGATCTCTGATCACTGCTTTGGGCCAGCAAGGCTAGTTTTCACTCATCACAACAGACTTTTCTGTGCTTAACCAATTTTCATTTTGAGCATGTGTCAGGAAAACAGGCATGTACTTCACTTATAGTATGCCTTTAAGGGCATGAGCTATCTTTACACCTCTGTGTTTGTCCTTTTCGTATACATTTTTATGTTTAAAGTATTAGGATCACTCCATGTCATCAACAAACACCACTGAAACTGATGAACCTCATGCTAATGTTTGACAATTTGTTACATACCTGATTATTCAGAAATACAAGATGCAAAAAACACTTTATTACATTTTCAAACTTTCTATCCTCAGTCATAACAAACCCTGGCCATAGCCGATAGGACTGTGATGAGCTGCCAAGTGAGCAAAGTTACACGTGTGTGTAGAAATTATTGAACGCCTGGGTGTAACTTGGCCACTTTCTGGAGGTGTTGCACCAAATTTTCAACATGGCCTTTTGGGGACCCTTCCTCATGAAGACTGCAAGTGTCATTTTCTTCACTTGTCCTGAAAGGTGATTTTGCAAAGTCACTGCGCCTTTCTGTGCCACTGGAGTGAAAACACATTTCAGGCAGGATATGATAAATGACAGCTTGACGGTTTAAAAGGAGGTGTGCAAAAATGGCAATGTTGAAAATGTGTAGGGGAAAATATTAAAAATTGGTAAAGTTAGGAGTGTATGTAGAAACTGCATAATGCACGTTCATAACATGACCATTTTGTGGATTTTTTTCACCAGGTTTGCAACATGGGCTTATTGGGACCCCATCTCATGAACAGTGCCACTGTCATTTTGAGAACTGGTCCTGAAAGGTGATTCCATGCAACAACCATGAAATCACCTTTCAGGACAGAGTAATGAAATGACAATGACAGTTTTCATGAGGTGGGGTCCCAAGAACCCCATGTTGAAAATTTGGGGTCAAAATTCCAAAAAATTGCATATTCATCACAATAAGTTGAAAAACCCATTTATTGGATTTATAGCAGGCTTACCTTTGATTCTTCAGTTTATGGTTCAGCTTTGAAGAGTGCAGACATGTCCCAGTCCAGAGAAAATGAGAGCGCAACCTCCAGAGGTAAGTCTGGGGTAAGGAGGGGTGCAGGGAGGTGGGCGACAGTGGGAGGGTGGGGAGGGGAGGAGGACTGGGGCATTGACGAGGGATTGTTTTCTTTGTTACAGATAAAAACAGCAAAACATGCTGGGGGAGTGTTTTCTTTATTTACAGGTAAACCAAAAGAAGCAGACATTTGGGCACACTGGGGTAGGCTCCAAGTAAGCCACATAAAAAAATGGAAAAACACTTTGAGGGACTGTTTTCATTCTTTACAGGTAAAAACAAAAGAAAAGCAGACATTTGGGCACACTGGAGTGGGCTCCCAGTGTGCCACATGAGTGGGGGGGCAACATACTGCTGACATGGGGATTGGGGACTCCGATGTCGGCAGCAGAAAGAACAACATTTGCGCACACTGTGGTGGGCTTCCAGTGTGCCACATGAGTGGAGGGGCACCGATTTCTGCTGCATCAGTGACGATCATGCCCAGAGGAGGGGGACAGTTTTTGGCCACATTGGTGGCAGATGGGAAGGAGCCCAGCCAATTCTGTGGGAGGGCAGCAGGACAAAGAGGCCACATTCGGTGGTGATCACAAAGAGGAGGGACTGTTCTCAGCTGCATCAGTGGCTGAAGGCAGCGAATGGCATTTTGCCATTCACATGATGGCACCAGCAGAACTGTGCATATGTGCTAGTCACGCATGCATAGTTCATGCCATGAAATTCAGAAATAACAGCTGAAATAATGCGGCTGTTATTCCATAGCAGCCAATCGTGGTTGAGGGGTTCAAACTCTATTAGGCTTTCGAAGGATACTTCTAAAAGTCCAGTGGAACGTTCCATGATCAGCTTTTTTCAAAGCTACAGAGCAATCCCAATAGGGCTGTAGACTTTGCCCACAGCCCTAAAAACTTGCTATTCCATTTTGACAATATGTTAGAGTTAATGAAAAGAGCTCATATGAGGAAGACTGGCTGGAGAGTCTGGAAAATGTAAATTAGAGGTTTTTGTCAAGGGGATACAAATCAGCTCATTTGGACGGGGTTGAAGTAAATTTTGAGTCACTAGGTAGGAATATTCTTAGACTGGGGCACCAGAGGACAGAAGATCAGTTCAGAATCATGTTCACAATATAGTGCTTTCAGAAATACAAACAGACCACTTCTCTCAGAGCAGTTTAGCTCCTGCAAGGAATATTTTTAAATCAAGGATGGAAATAAGAAAGGAAAAGTGTGACCACAACACAGTGTTTTAAAACTTTTAATAATATTAAGGAGATAATTCTCAAAAACTGGGATGTCTTGCATGCCGCAGAGGGAGGTACCATGACTTTTCAGAGAGAATCCACTTATAGTTGCAAAGTAAGCTAGCTCACTTAAGCCCTGTACACATTAGGCTAGCTAAAACGTTTTAAGGCATTTAAAACATTTTAACTATAGCAAACACGGTGCCTGTCCACATTAAAGCATGGTTTGAAAGTATGTTAGCAAACTGTGCTTAAACCATGCCGAAAGCTAGTCTTAAATCCTTTTTAAAAAAATGGTTTGAGGAGTGAAAGTGTGTTACCTTGCAATGTAGACGGGCATGTGTTTCTTGCTCCTTGGCCGTACAATGTTGGTTGCTTTGGTCCTTCAGTCTCCCATCAATCATAGGGCTGATCAATCCCATGGCGCAGTTGCAGTGAGGCTATATAGTGCTCTGACACAGCAGAGCGCTTAGTGGCAGGAAATACAGTACTCCCTGTAGCTTGACAGATGACCTGTCTGAATTCAGCTGGTAGTAGGCTTTATTGCATTTCTCCTGACAGAATCAGCCTGCTTGCTGAATCTGCTTTTAGTGCATTTGTGCTAGTGCATCCCAGCATACTGCACATCCAGCTAATTTGTAAGCGCGAGTGTGTTATTTTAAAATGAGTGACCGTTCTGCAAGCTGGACAGAGGATACCACTTAAACTGCTAACTGAATACTGGTCCCAGGAGTGGATTCAGGATGAGCTGGCCAAGTATCACAGAAACACCAAAATATCTCAAAAAATAGCAGACTTCCTATTAGAGAATGGCATTGAAAGGTCTGCAAAGCAATGCAGGGAGAAGATTAAGCAGCTTAAAGTGAAAGATCACAAAGTTAAAGACAACAACAGGTGATCTGGTTGCAAGAGGATCACCTGCCATTTCTTTGAGGAGCTGGACCAAATTCTTGGTACTCGGCCTACCTCAAACCCTGTATTTGTTCTTGAGGGAGCGTCTGTTGAGCCACCATGTCCAGCTGTTGAAGAAAACTACCCAGAACCACAGCCACTGCAGTCAGGTATATTCAGTATGATGTGACACATTTATCCCGACATTGGTGATCACTGTAGTATCCCCCTACCCCCAGAGACTCTCACCCTACAGTCACAGAAGCCTGTGTGTAATGCATCCTCACTGTGCAGGTATCTGCACACATAATGTTCTGCACTGTTTTGTCTGCACAAACTCTTCTCCATTCACAACCATGCTGTCCTTAATGACATAACAGACATACACTTGTCTGTTCGCTGAGTGGCTGGTGACAGTGGGGGGGTAAGTGCACAGAAAGCATCTTCATATGGAACTGCATTGCCTGCCATTTATGACACAGCTGTCATCACACATCCACTGATGGATCGATGCATATTTTCTTTTAAATTAATTTACATATAAAAAATGCATTTGTTTTGTAGTACTTGAGGGTTGTTAGGACTGATCAATTTCATTGGCGGAGTCATCTGCTAACATCCATGAGCCATCTGATGATACCCTAGATGTGTTAGAAGAAGAAGAGCCTGGATGCAGCCATGCATTACCACCATCAGCTGTCTCATCAGGGAAGAGAACTTGCAGCAGTGATCCTCTTTTCAATCTACAAAAGAAAAAGAGGCTGACAAAAATGCATGAGATAGTTGAGTCAGTGTTTGAACCAACACGTAAAATGTTGATTGAGCAGCAGAATCAGTTGCTGCAACAAGAGAAAGAAAGGGCTAAGGAAGATAAAGAGATGGAGGAAAGGCTGAGAGCATGGGAGATGGAACATACTGCCTCATTGTTCCATAGCATAATGGCAATGTTTGCACCTCTGGTTGCACAGCGACCAATGTAGATGCAAGTTGCAGCTGCCACGGTCCATCCCAATACCATGCAACCACCATCAGCTGTTAATGTAATGACCTCGAGAAATACTTCTGCTGCCCATTCTTTTAACAGCAGAGGGGCACTGTATCAACAACTGAATGTCATGCAGAACAGTCAGCCTGTCTACAATAATATCACTCCAGCACATGAAAATGTTAATGTTGGTTATATGGGCCGTACCATTCCCAAACATACTGCTGCTGATGAATGTAGACCAAGCAGCATGCATGTGCAGTCATACAGTGAGCAACTGCATTCTGAGGATTTCACTTGGACAAATATGTAACATCTCAACTGTAATGTGCCATAAAACAGCAAACAAACACAATGTGTGCAACTGATGAGTATATCCTTGTGGTGTTTTTATGAATGCAAAGAAAGAGTAGGTGTAGGTTACCTACACATCTTCTTGTGCCATGAATGGCATGTTAGATGTGTGCTTCTCATTTGCACAGATGTTGTTGTATTTCTGTTTGTTTGCTATTTCATGGCCAAGCCACTGTTTGCCTTACCCCTCTCCAGGTTTACCTGAGTGTATACATCATATCTGACAACATCAGTTGTCACTTCACATGTGTCACACTTTTTGCTAGGGGCAAGAAACACGTGTTTCAGTTTTGAAAATGGAATGCATCAGTATTTGTGGTGTTATTGCTGAAAGCACAGTTTCAAATCATCAAGATTCAATAGTAGTGCATGATTTAATAAAGAGTTTAACAAGACAGAAAAAGTGTAACAAACTTTAATGCTGTCACATAACATCAGAAACTGCTATTCAGTGTCAGACATGAGTTTAATGTGAAAAGGGTTACCATCATTGTAATAATCAACTGCTGCTTGCAAGACCAGAACATACTGTATATATTGTTCAACTGCTGTTCCATTGAGTGGTACAGACACATGTTAAGTTTACACCAAACATTGTAAACACAGTGTATGTCATTCATGAATTCTACATACCAAGTTTTTAAGGTTGTAAAGAACTGCTAGATTCAGAACTACAAGCATATCTTTGCTACTACTGTTCCTTTCTAGTGTTACATCAAGTTTGCTTTATTGAATGATACGTATTTTTTAAGATCTTCTTGAGTGTCATTCATGAATTCAATATACACAGTTTATAACTGTTTTTTGTAAAATCTGCTACTTGCAGAACTACAACTTCTCATTGCACTACTGTTGTTCCTTTTAACAGTAACGATGTTTCTTTAGAAATAAAACTAAAGATTTTTTTAAAAACAGCTGTTTCATACTTTGTACTACAGTATATATATTACATCAGCTCTATGAGCAACAGAAATGGGTGAGTGAGGTGGGGTTGTTGGGGTCTATGAATAAATGCACCACAATACCAATATTGGTTGTGTGACACAGCATCATCAGGGTTAGTACTGGTGCACTGCCTCTGTTACCTTGCTGCATTTACTGGAGTGTTATTAACTTGACATTATGATGTTACCTGAGGAATATGTTAATGCACATGTGGCACTGCATCAAAATAAGCACACTGGGCATCACAGACCAAGACTGCCTGCCTTGTTTGTGATGCAACTGTTGCATCATATGCCTGCCACTGTTCAATGTCAGGTTGGGAACCACACCACCATCTGTGTCATCCAACCATCCAGAGTCAAACAACTCCCCCTTACTCTCATATATATTGTGCAGCACACAGCAGGCAGCAATAAAGTATGGAACGTTCTCCAGGCTGAACTCTCTTCTTTTTAGGAGACAACGACATCTGCCTTTGAGTCACCCAAAGGTGCATTCAACCACCATATGTGTCTTACTCAAAAGTTCCTCTTATCAAGATCAGTATACTCAGCATATGGCTTCATAAGCCATGGTAGGAGGGCATATGCAGGAATGCCCAGAATCAAAGCAGGCACCATCACATCATTTATTTCCCACTCACTGTTTGGAAACAGATCTCCACACTGCCCTCTGCAATACAAGTCACTGTTTTTAAGTACTCTGGCATCATGAACTTTCCCAGGCCAACCAACATTTATGTCAATGAATCTGTATCGGTATTCAAAAACTGCCTGCATCACCACAGAACAGTAGCACTTCCAGTTGTAGTACTTGGTTGCATTACCAGGTGGGCACAAAAATGGGAAAATGAGTGCCATCAACAGCACCGATGCATTGGAAACCCCCATTCTCTATTAAAACCAGCCATTATGTCATTGAGCTTTTGAATGACAATCACCTTGGATAGGAAGACTTGAACAATGGAACGACATGCTTCATTTATTATCTCACCCACCAAGGAGCGTCCGACTCTGAACAGATGTCTGAGTGTACAGCACTCAATATTTGTACCTAGATACCATAGGGTGATCCCCACACACTTAGAGACACTCCTTGCCAAAAACTGTGTATTGCTACGTGCAATGTAAGGTGACAGCTCATCACACAGCAATGTGAAATTCCCTTTACTGAGACGGAAGTTAGATATCCACTATTCATCATTCCAGTGGGTCATCACAACATCATTCCACCAAGATGAGGACTGATCCACACCATACATGTCTATGTAAGGAATTAAAGACATACCCAACAGTCAGAATACTCAGCATGACAGCCAGTGATTTTATAATGTGCTGCCATCTCATTCTTGAACACACTGTGCTAATCGATGATCTCTGTCTCATCTCTAATGTTCTCCTGTTAAGAGCAAGTGCTGACAGACTCTGATGAGCTGCCAGCAAACATAAAATCATAGTATGTATCTCCCCTCTGCAGAACTCCATGTTTAAACTACTGATCACCAAGGTAATATTTGATCTGGATCATGGGACAGGGTGCACTGCTTGCTGGGACAGTCTGTCACCATTCAACATTCAGCAGGTTTTTGTAAATCAATATAATGTGCAGACATAAATTATCACCCACAACTGTTGCCCCTAATGAGAACACACACACACTGCAAGTTCAAAAAACATCCCCCAAATGGCAATTAGCCACTATGAGTCATTTGTTTACAGTAATGAAGAAATGCCTGCTTGGAGGAACACAGATTCATCCTGAGTTGCATGCCACACTACAAGCATGCTACAATCGGGGGAGTAACTGGGTTTTAAAATGTTACTCCATGCTGATGTGGATGGGAGTCAACTGTGTTAGAACTGAGTTAAATCTCAGTGGAAAACTAATCTGGACAGCTGTTGTGGTGACTTTAAAAATGTTTCCAAAATGTTTTTAAAAATGGTGCAAATCTTTCTTCATAATGTGTATAGTGCCTTAGAGACAGATTAGTGCACTCTGCACATAAAACTCCTTCAAGTGGACAAGAAAATCTTTCAGCAGTGGGTCCCCCCAAGACAGGCAATTTCGCCTGTGGAAATTTCTTTGCATAGTCAACCACATACAGGATGAAACTTGCATGCAATGCTGCAAGGAATAAGAATATAGAGATTCTCCCACTGATTACCTGTCAAATATTATGTATGGTGTATATATTGAAATGTCTGTTCAGTAAAGTATAGGAGCACAAAGGCTATATCAGAAGGAAGGATTTACTCTAAGATCACCAGATGCTTGGAATTCCATTACAGAGGGACACAGCAATCCCTCACTACATATGTATTTGGCTTGGAACTTGTACCATCTCTCAAAAGCGGTGGTGATAGAGAGAAAAAAAAACCTTTATTTGGAGGGGAGGGTGACTAGTGTGGCACCACAGGGATCAGTACTGTGGTCAGTCCTCTTTAATGTCTTTATTAAAGACATTGCAGAGGGGTTAGAAAGGAAGGTATGTATTTTAGGAGATGACACAAAGATCTCCAATAGGGTTGTCACCCCGGGGGTGGGACAAAATCAGGAGGGATCTAAATAGACTTGAGGAGTGGTCAAGAGTGTAACAACTAAGATTCAATGTGAAGACATCCAAAATCATGCACTTGGGGCACAGAAACCTAAGAGTAGAGTACATGATGATGGTGCATGGTACTGACAACTACCAAAGAGGAAAGGGACCTGGGGATAATCATATTTGATTACTTAAAAGTGGCCAAGCACTGTGACAAGGCAGTGTGGAGAGTCAGTGGGATGTTGGGGAGCATAGGGAAGGGTATCACCAGCAGAAAGAAGAAGGTGGTGATACCGCTGTACAAATCACTGGTGAGACCTCATCTAGAGTACTGTGTACAGTTCTGGAGGACACATCTCAGGAAGGACATAGACAGAGTAGAGGTGGTTCAGAGGAGGACAACTAGAATGGTGCAGGATCTGCACCAAAAGCCCTAGGAGGAGAGACTAAAGGACCTCAATATTTACACCCTAGAGGAAAGAAGAGAGAGGGATATGATGGAGACATTCAAATACCTCAAGGGTATAAATAAGGTGCAGGAGGGAAGCATCTTTCAGAGAAAAAGATATTCAAGAACAAGGGGTCATGCTATACCCTTACAGAAATATAAATGTGCTGTGTACATGGAGAATGCATGCCACATGTTTAATTGTGCAATGTTTGCATGTGGTTCGCATACACAAAGTGAACCTATATGAACCAGGTCTAAAAAGTACATCAGGTTTGCATGTTGAGATCTTGACGTGTGCAGCAGGTAAGCTGATGCACACATCTTACAAAAATCACATCAGGTTTTCATGTTGCACACTTGAAATGAGTACAGCAGTTAAGCTGGTATAAACCTAATTTAAAAATCACATCAGGTAAACAGGCTGCATGCTTGTCATGTGTGCAGCAGCTAAACTGGTGCAAATCTCATCTAAAAACACATCAGTTTCTATTTCTCATACTATTGCTAGTAATGAGAGTCATACAAATACATTTTTCATTGGGTTTCCCATTAAAATTAGGTAAACTCATTAATTCTGATCTTTGCAAGTTGTTTAATGGCTTTTGACTTTCCCATTAAATTACCATTAATTTGTAAAGTATTGTTTGCAATAAATGCCTAGGATATAGTCAGGCAATATCCCCCATTCAAGATGTGTGAAGATGGACCTCTGTGTTGTGAAGCCTGACTTTTTGTTTTGGGCCATGCAAATCCCCTTATGCATGTTTAGTACTACAAATGTGTTTCTTCATGACTATTACTGCTCACTTACATTCCCTTTGTCATTCTGTGTGGAGCATGTACACTATAGCCATTCGCAGCACTCTTTGTGCTGACTATGGTCTTGGAAGCATGCACAATACCTCACATTTTGTAAATGAAATGAGAGATATGGACACTTAAAATGAGGGATAATGAAGGACACTAACACTCACAATGATCAGGACACATCCTGAAACATGGGGATACAGTACCTCAGAACAGAGTGAAAACCATTGTATTTACATGTACTGATATTAGCCCCTGAGAATTAATTCCTACCATAAAGCAGTGGTGCCATTTAGGTATGGTGGGAAGGCAGTCCTCTCTATGTATTTGTGCTTAGGTTGTTCTTAAGGTGTGGCAATAATGACATTAAATTTGGATTTAATCTTTTGCTCAATTAGTGCCCCCTGGCCTGTGTTGCACTCACACTGCAGGTGCACTCCTGACTCAACTGTGTCTGTATTGTGTTGTCCACTTTCTCCACCTACTAGCAGCAGCAGCACCATCACACATTATGTGGAGGAGCTCCAGCCAAGCAAGACCTCATGAGTCACATGAGTGGGACACTGTCTTTTCCACCACAGAGTAGACAGACTGCACACTATAGCTTGGAGGAGTTGGTGAGCACTGAACTCTCAAATGAAGTGTTGTAACAGTATATTTTTGTTGATCTTCTCTTAGTGAGTCTCCAGTTAAGCTTGGTGGGTGTAGGGGCTGGGGAAGAGCTAGATGCTAACTTGGGACTAGGCTACTTACTCTACTAGGATCTCCTCACAAAGAAAACAGCACTGGCCCCCAGTGGCAGAAAGCTAGGCCTCACAGCAGCAGTGACAGCAGTGTGGACAGCCTTCATAGACTCTGATCAGTGCAATGCAGCAGCAGCAGCCAAGCAAGAAGCAAGCAATACAGGTTGAGTGGGTTTGGTTTGTGAAGTGACTTGGTTGCAGACCCTGTTGGGGGCCTGGGATGGTCAGTTCTAGCATCCAGCTTCTGGCAGAAGGACAGAGGAGGAGTGGACTGAAAACTAGACTGATGGCTCACTGGGTTAGGCTGCAGGTTCTGGCCAAATGGCCAGGTAAGTAAAAGTAAATAATAGTTTTTTTTGCAGGGGGGATTGAAAAAGGAGGATGGGCTGAAATATTGGTGTTTTTTCATGTTTCTATTCCTATGGGTGGCTTCACAACCCATATGGGATGGGTATTGAATGGCATGGAGTTGGGGAGAGAAATTGGGACAATTTTTTTTTTTTTTGGAGGAGGATTTCAGAACTTCAGACAGGAAAAAAAATGGTTAGTAACTGGGTGGGTTTAAGCCCAAATTTGATGCACTGCTATGGGATATTGACAGATGACTCTTATACATTTGAATTTTTCCTGATTTGCGTATCACTTTTTAGTCATAACAAATAAGGTTTACCTTATAGAGACATTCCAGACATTCCAGAGCTCACCAGCTAGGGTCTAACTAGCACCTGGCCTCAGCTGGTTGATGGCTCCCCCTGCTGAAATCTGAAATGCACCCCCCACCATAAAGTTTAAATTTACAGGACATCCTCTGTGTGAGCAGCATGTTTTCCATTAGGGATGGATGAGGGGCAGAGCAGTTTTCAGGAGTAAATGAGGGCTGTCCCTTCATTCAGGGACAGTTGAGAGGTATGGTATGCACATACTATTGGAGCCCCAATATAGTCAGGCATATGCCCCCCCCAGTGAAGCTGACCTCCACATCCCCATGCTCAGGCACATTATGACATAGAACAAGGGAGAGTGCAAGTGCATGCCCTATTGAAATGAATGAGGGTATTTATATTACTATTTTATACATTATTGATGGAGAGTTGGAGATTAATGAAGGCCACAGCTCAACTAACAATGGCCTTGTTTGTAGAACAGCTGCCTTCATTATTCACCAACTCACCATCATGATGTATAAGCAGTAATAAAATATAACTCCATTCTTTTTATAGGGATATGCCCCAGAACTCTGACCCATGGACATCATCTCATAAATACTTCTACCTCTGGCTACTAGTACTCAGGTAAGATACTCTCAACTTATATCTATACTTGGTTGGTTGTGTTTAGCAGTGTGGCTGCACCCGCTACAGTGTGTGTGCATGGGGGGGGGACTGGCCTTGTGGGTGAGTGTTAGGTTATTGCTACTTTCGTGTTTGCCCCTTAAAGTCTGCTTGCATGGAAGCATTCAAAACTATGGAGATAAAATAGTAGGAGTGCAAGACAGACAGAGGTAATTAAGTAGATATGTGGGTAAGTGTGTGTATTGGGGGTGGGAAGAACCACATGTGTTTCCATTGGTATGTGTGCAACAGATAAATTGTGCAGCTATGATGAGGTGGGACAAGAGATCAAAACAGTATATCAGTGGCTATAAGCATGCCGCATGCATACAGATGTGTGCAGATTTGTATTGAAGTACAAGTGAGCCATATGTATGCAGGCAGTATAGCTTAATGGTTAAAGGCACTTAACTGCAAACCAGGAGACTTGGGAACCTGAAGACCTGGCTTTAAATCTTGTCAACCCCCACCTGTATACTTATGTGATCCTGAGCAAGTCACTTAACTTTTATGTGTACAGTTATCAGTGACCACTTGATATGGTACACATGCCGCATGCATGCAGTCTGTTCCAATTTAACATAAAAAGCATGCTTACCACACTTGCTTGCTGCATGCATGCCACATGCATGCAGTTGGTTCCAATTTAACATTTAAATCATGCTTGCAGCACGCATATCACATGGATAGTTTTATGAGCACAGCATAAAAGCATTTCATATAATTATTTATGTAAGGGTAAAGCTGGAGGGTGTAGACTCAGGGAAAACATGAGAAAGTACTTCTTCACTGAAAGGGTGGAGGATGCATGAAATAGCCTCCCAGCAGAGGTAGTGGAGGCAAAAATGGTAATGGAATACAAAAATGCATGGGTTAGGCATAAGGGAACCTTAATGGTTAGGAAAGGTGGATAAAGGTGGAGATCAAGTAGGGTCTGTGGTATTTCAGTAGTAGGGAAAATGAGCAGACTGGGTGGCCAAGCGGTCCTTGTCTGCTATCAGTTTCTATTGTTCTATCTTATTATGTGAAGCCTATTGGATTGATTGATTTAAATATATTGACCCTCTTTATGGTAGGAATGAGGTGCTAGACTGGACATCTCTGTTGTGAACTCCACTGGCTGTTTAACCGAAACAAATTTATCCCAGACTGTACAAGTACTTGCTATTCAGTGTTTTTTTCTGGACTGAGGTGCTTAGTCCCACATTACAACACTGACTTTGGCTACTCATGCCCTGTCACAATCTCACATTTATTGCAGTTTCTTATGTCTAATGTATCATCACTGGTTTTGGGTCCACAGAGTGAATTTTGGTAAGGCATCAAGCAACCCTTTCATTTCAATAAGAATGGCCTATGAGCTCCGTGGGAAAACTTCTACATTTGGTGTCTTTCATCTGTCAAATTCAATTAATAGATAAGTGTCTCTTAATTTGACTTTATATTACATGAGCATACTTTAATAAAACGAGTAATTAAGTGTTCTTGATCCCCTCCAGTATTCTTTGTTGATATAAGCTTAATAATTTTGGTATGAAGGATACTATATAATATATATAGTTTTCAATTAATGTCCTCCCACAGTGTGTGGCTCACACTTCATGGGTCAGATTTCTTTGAGCAAAACAGGTGGGGGCTTTGTTGTTTGCCATGGATCTATCATAGACCATGCCCTAACCAGTTCTGTGAGGACATAGTGTGATTTATTTGCCATTTTTTTAAACACTTTTTATAGCCAAAAGCATTTGATTTCAGATTTTTGAACATTTTCCCACCTTGCTTAGATATTCAAATTAGCCACATTACAATGTTTTCCCTTGTTTATGTCAATTGACATACTGACAGCCTGATATGTTGCCTGATGCAGGGCTCACAGCTCCTACTCTGGACTGTTCACCAGTGTGCTAGGAACATACTCAATAAGCTCATTTCACTAAAAGAAGCAGTGATATAGAGAGAAAGATACTTTAAATTAATTATGTTGAAGGCTTTGTTGTACATTATAGTTATTATGAATTATAAATTAAACATAGAAACATAGACTTTGACAGCAGATAAGGACCACATGGCCCACCTAGTCTGCCCATTTCCCTACCTAGAGGATAAGCTGCAGATCCTATTTAACCAACATCATATTGCTTCCTACCCCCACAAAAAAATGCCTTATGTCTGTCCCATGCATTCTTGAACTGAATTGAATTGAATTAGTCTTTTTAGTAACACATAGAACATTTTAGGAAACTCACACATACATTTTTTTTAATTGTTATTCTAAATTGCTATGCAATAAGGTGAACAGTTCAAGCACTGACACAGCACAGGAGAAACAGCTCCTTCCCTGGTTTGTTTCTCATGGTTGCTTAGGAGCTGCAAGCATATTTTATGAATAACATCATAGACCAAGATAAGAGCCATTTCTTTAAGCAAGCACATCAGAGGGATGATTTAACAGATAATAATTACTGCAGTTCAGTTAGGAGACTCAACATACTTTTTTACATTATGAAAAGATCTCAGTATGGAGTCTGATGAGTATTTGGAAGGATTTCTTCCACCATGTGGTCAATTGGACATGTCTGAGTGTTGTAAAACTTACTCTATAAAACAGCCAGCTCTGGAGTGCACCCACTTGCCTGTCAACCTGCACACAGAGCAGCAGATGCTGCTCAACTGCTTCCTGGTAAGCCGACCACATTTTAATCAAACAAAAGGGTCCTTTACAAAGCACTTAAAAATGGGTGGAAACTTTAAACTGTCTTCTTCTATTGGAGCTATTTTTTGGGAGGATTATTGTTTGCAAAGTGGCCTGATTGAACACTGTTGTCCATATGAGAATATGAAGGAAAGGATTAAGAATTACTGAATGAAGGTAAAAAAAAAGACTTTTCAAACTGGTGGTTTACATTCCTAGGGTGCCCAAATTTCACAAGGATTCAGAATTAATCAGGCAGGATTTTCAAAGCATGGCGCAGGGTTTGTGTTCAGCCCTGCACCACATCCCTTAGGTTCTGGCAGAGCACCAAAACCTTCACTGCAACTGTGCCTGATTTTACAATCTCAGGTGCAGTTGCAACAGTTTCCATGAATTACAGCAGCTTGCACCAAATATGTGGTGCAAGCTCTGTAAAATCAGTACCCAGGATTGCTGCAAGTTTGACCAGAAAAGCTGGTCAAATTTGCGACAATTGCTGCACGGGATAGAAAATCCTATTAGAACTCGGCAAACTCCATTCACTGTATCGTCAGTACATCAGGGCTTGCAGCAATCTAAGGCTTTTGAAAATCCTGCCCATTATTTACTATAAGTTACTATAAGTGATACTTAAGAATTTACCAGGAAAATATGACTTCCTTGAGGAAGAGTAGAAAGTATTAACTTGATGAAGTTTAGAATTGATTACTTAAGTTTGTGGCTTGCCTTATTACAGAATGTAGATTTGATAATGATTTATAAGTCAGTATGAAACACAGTTGAGATGGGCCATGGTCCAAAGTTAATGTATGCAGCCCAGGTTGAGGGGGCGTACCCATGGATATCCCGCACATTGGGATATTCAGAGGAGGAGGGCTGCACAATTGCAGGAGATGAGCAGGGCAAAGTTAGGCACGGAAAAAGCATGCCTAACTTCTGGCCACCCACAGGCAGGCTGTGGTAGTGCACACAATAGCCTGCCTTCCCTCCCAGCCCAGTGGCATGCCCCTCCTTGCCACTGTCACTGCTGTCCATGCAGCACAGAAAAACAGAACACTGGTAGTCAATAGTAAATTGCACTCCCCCACCCCAATCCCTGATGCCATATTATGAATATCCCCCCCCAGTAGTCCATAATATAGTGTACCCGCACCCCATACAGGTCCCCAATGACATGTTATGAATAGCCCCCCAAGTAGTCCATAATATAGTGTACCCCCACCCCATTCCAGTCCCCAATGACATGTTATGAATAGTCCCCCAGTAGTCAATAATATAGTGTACCCCCACCCCATCCAGGTCCCCGATGCTATGTTAAGGATAGTCCCTGTGTCAATGTATAGTGGATCCTCCACCCCATCCCTGAACCTTAATTGTGAAGAATAATACCTCCACCCCATCCAAAATCCCCTAGCAAATCATAATCCCCTGTCGCAAATTTTCATAGTGTAGTGGACCCCCCACCCTGTCCAGATCCCCGATTGCAAAAGCTGCCCTGATCCATGATCCTTAATCAAAGTAGAATCCTGCCCAAATGTTTCCATAGTGTAGTGGCACTCCCCCACCCTGGTAGGCATAACCCCCTCTCAGCACCCCCTGCACAACCTGACCCATGCCAGTGACTGGCACAGCCCTCCACACCCTGCCATAGCCAGCCTCTGATTGATCTGAACCACGATCTCCTACTGTACATATTACATGCCCATTTGTGACAGCCAGTTGGCTCATCATTGACTAAAAGGGGTGGAAATATTATTCTTAGCAATTGGGGTTCAGGGATCAGGGAAGGGGTTGGGGGTCCACCATACTATGGACTACTGGGGCACTGTTATTCTGTACTGCATGGGCAGCAGTGACTGGCACTGGGGGGAGCAGGCTGGCCCAGCACATTCTGCGGGGTGAAGGCAAGCAAATTAACCCATAATGGGCATGCATGAGGTCTGTTTGCTCCATGCATGCCTAATAGGCTCATTTGCATTTCCCAGCTGAATATCGCCTTTGGGGGCACAGCACATCTGGGATGCACCAGTGCATACCCCCATTGGCAGTATTCAGCCCATCCCCCAGGATGCGCTGTGCATTGTCTGCTGCTCGCCTTTGAATCACCAGTGGAGGTTGCCATATTATATTGGGATGCGCAATCTGTTGGGATCATGCATCTTGTTTGAATATAGCATTTGGATGCACCACACACTGCCCACATTTGAATATCCTGGCCTGTATACTTGGTGAGTGGGTCTATTTGTCCTAATCATGATACATATTAGTGTGCTTTTTGGGAACAGACTCCTCCTGGCTCTTTTTCTTTTCTCCTCAGTTGACCACCTGAACAGTACCATAGTTATTTGGTGTCAGCGGAGGTAAGCCTGTTATGGGTAAGAGTTCTCATTTTTTTCCTGGCAGATGACACTGACATGCACAATGAAGTATGGGAAAGATTTATACCATGGGGATGGCCTCAGTATTTTTGATGGATGTGTCTGAGGACATTGTTCATTTCACTTTGCATCTCAGACCATGTTCTTCAATTAACAAAAGGCACCAGAAATACACTACATATCAAACCTTGTTCACCTAAAGAAGTCTGTTAGAATTCAACTGCTGCTTTCTATTACTCACAAGATCACATCTCATTTATAAGTAAATCTCCATAAAAAGACAAGCATTATGGATTTTGTTGTCAACCAGAAAAACACTTCAACAACAGAACTCATTCCACTTTCAGGGAGACATTCTGGCCATTACCCTCTGACCTGGCAGGTAGTTTTAAGAAAAAAAGGGTGAAAAGGTAATTCTACTGAATCTGTGGCAGGGAAGAGGAACTTGATGAACAATTTTCTTCTTACCTTCCTAACACAGTGCAGCGGTGCCTAATGTCAGATTCCTTCTCTAGTCATGTCATTCAAGTTCTTTAGTGAAGAAATGGCAAAAATAGACAAATCCGTCAATTACTGTAGCTCATGCTATGCTACTAGGAGAAAAATAAGACCATGAAGCCTGTAAGGACTCCTCCCCTAGTTTCTCACTGATAATATATAAGGAATCTACCCCATAACAACTTTTTTTTCCATCTTAAAATTGTTCACCTTTAACTGCTGCATATAACCCATAACATGATGGTTCCTATAGTTAAATTTTAAGTTATTATTACTCATTAGTTCTAGGCCCTTATTGATAACATACAGCAGTAATATATTACCGCTCATCCTTTTGGTCTCTAGATCCATTAGGTCTAGACTTTGTATTCTTTCAAAATATGATTTATCTTTTGGTCCCCATATTATTTTTGTTGTTCTCCTCTGAAGTATGTTAACACTTGTAATCTTATTTCTTTCCTGCAAGGTCCAACACTGAGTGTCACTGACCAGACTGAGTCTTACATATACAGTAATCTGTACAAGGACCTATGACATTTCTGTTTCTGCTACATACTTTATGTTTCATTTATTGCAGTCTTATACTCTGATGGCTCTGGCAACTGCTTACTCACATTACCTACTATGATGAAGATCCCTGGTTCTAAAGAATTCCCAGATCTCTTTCTTCATTGTATTTTTTAAGGCTAACACCTTGCAGGAAATATTCATCTTCTCTGGGTTAGACCACAGGGGCATTAAATCATTTTTGCTGATGTTAAAATGTCATCATCCCTGTGTCTGTCATTGTACAAATTCTAGTCAGGTACTCCTGTAGTCTTATAGACTGTTCAATTTCTTCAGTAAAGCCCAATGCAAAGTGGTAAAGTGGCAAAATGGGCGATTTGCAAAGTTATTCGCAAATGCGAATTTTGCAACTTAACTGACGAAGTAAAACTTTGCAACATCTACTCTGTTCGGTCATACTTTTGTTAAAGACTGTGTGCAAGGGATTCAAAATTTCACTTGCAATGCTTTATAGGAAATTCAGGGTTGCTCCATCTGGCCCTGCTTAGGAGTTTCATTTTTTATATTATTTAGACTGCTCAGTATAATGGCACAGCTTAAACTTGGACATGGTAGTTGCTCATTGCCATTTGTAACTATTACATTCTTCTTATAATCATCTATATCAGGTTGCTAAGGTTTAATTGTCTAGTGTTTCCAAACATTATGACTAGTCATCCCAGAAGACATTGTGGCAGTAGTTCCATGAGATCTTGCAACTTTTCAGAACTTTACACCAGACACTACTGTAAGCATGTGTGCAGGAAACATATTCATCTGCTTTAAATATAATATTGAAATGAAATACCAAATTAATCTGCATTATAGTTGTGCAAACTATGTTTTCCTCCAACAGGATTTGCAAATAAGTTAATTTTATTTATAAAACAGCCCATCCCAGAAGCTCAGGTTGCTATACATGAGACCGTGATAGACAAATAAGACATAAGATGTTATGAAGTTTTCCACTTTAAATCTTTAACATTTTCAAGAAAATATGCTATGATACTATGAAGTTTGCTTTTCTATGAAGTTTAGACATTGTGGGGGAAAACAACAACATCATTTTATACTTATAATAGAAATATCTTGCACAAGAGCATGCTTTAGTTACATTTATATATGGGTCATGGAAACACATTTAGAACATTAGTATTTTTAGGTAAAAAGTTATGCACTTTCAGAATTTTCTTGCCAGTTTTTTACACTATGCCATACTTGCTAACTGTGGAATTTTAACAAACAAAGATCAGCACATTTGAAAAGGTTTACACTGCATACAGTTTTCAAAGCATGGGTATCACAACAGGCAGAGAATGCTGTGCCTTTCTGCAATTCCAGACTCAGCAGTGTGCTACTAGTTAATGAATCCCCTGCAAAATCTTATACAAATATTTCTAAGTAAGTAGCAGCCATCACCATAAATGATCAGGATGACATACGAGCAGATTTGGTAGGACTAAACTAAGGCTACCATTTAAGATAAGAACATAAATTGGTGTTTGACAAATTACTTATGATTCTTTCTTACAATTTAAATTCCTAAACAGTTCCACAATTTCAATATTTGTTATTTTACTGTTTTTTCAGTGTTATTTTGCTTTGTGCTTGACTATTGAAACATTATAACGTTAAGTGTTTCCACTTAAGTTGTATGATATATTGTACAGGTACCTTTTTGGTGATACTCACTGGCAAAATGATCAAAAGGAAAATCATTACAAACCTCATGCCTGAGTAACTGTATTGCACAGATGTCCTGATTCAAAGACAGAAGGTAATTTATGCAACCTGGGTCCTAATGTGATACTCATTTTGACTGCCAGTAAACATTGTGTTGTTGTTTTTCCCTCAAAGTCTGTCCTTTACCACTCACTCACTATCAGCATTTGTCTGCTAAGAAAACAGAGGCTGACAGGGAAGGTCATTGTGACCAATTGCTAGCTTCAGCATACAAATGTGCCTTTTAGCTGCTGGCTCCACAAATAGTGACAGTGTCCTGTTATTGATAAATCCGTGAAAGGACTCTAATGTATCTTCATTTCACAAAACAACTGCCTTCAAGGTTGCTCAGTGAAAATACCAACCTCAAATGTTAAAGAATTCTAGGAGCCTGCACTCTCCTAAAGATTAAAAGATAATAACACTTCTATTAGAATCACTCTGCTACGCTATATTGATCTCATCAGGGAGGCTGCTGCAGGTCTATATGAAGAGAGCAGTTTTAGAATTAATCACAGTTTTTTCACAATGGTTCATAGGGCTTCTCATTCAAATTGCATCGTTTGCAATATTTATGGCCTAGATTGGTTGCCATTATTAAGTGCAAATGTGCCACATGGTGTCTGGCCTGCTGTGTTAAAGCACAAAGTCATTCTTCAAAAGTAAATCTTATCTAAACTATGCACAAAAAGCCAATTACTTTTTGATTTACATTTTAATTTCGCATTCTGGTTTCTCCTTGTATACAAAACTGTTACTCAATCTTTATTTTGACTTAACCAGCACAGACATACAAGCTACTCTACCCAGCTTCAAGTAGACTGTTATAGCATGTTAATGTACTGGGAGTACAAAAATACATTTAATCAGCTGTGAACTACATATTCCCTTATGTCAGGTGAAAATAAGCAGGATAACATTTCAAATATGACAGTGACTAAAAAATGTTAAAGAAATAATTTTGTGCACCAGTGGTTTACTACATTATAGTTAATATTACTTACCAACATACTGATAAGACAAACAGGGCTTTAACCATTCACATGTGGTTCTTTTAAGCATGATATAAACCTATTAAAATAATTATAAAAATTGGGGGCTTTCCTTTTTTCCTGAGCATGTTACTTTTTCTTTGAGCTTTGTTTCATATTGATAGTTGACAACTGAATGCATTCCACTGGAGCTGTGGGTGAGCTTTTCACAAGAAAACTTTAACTGCATAAAAGGGCTAGCTATTCACCCAATCAACATCTCTTTGAGTATTTGTGACACTTTGTCAAGGACCAGGTAAATGCTACCAAGCTAGCATTCCTGGGGGACATGAAACTTCCATAATTGAAAAATAGGATGAGATTCCAGAATAGGTGTAAGTTCCCAGAAGGGCTTCATGTTGGAGATGAGCTATAAAGCTTTATTTGGTTGTCAGCAAGTACACAGCTATAGGTTTTAGATTTTAAATGATTTCTAATGCTATTAATAACATAATTCATAAATAATTTAATCTTTAGAACCACATCAGTTTTGACTGTTGGTAACAATTAAGACTTGTAAGTAAATCTACATTATGTGTAAAGCTTTCAACAAGAAAAGTTATGATCCATGTGTGAAAGTGCCAGTGTCTACTGTATATCATTATCATGCAAGAGTAAGTCAAGAGGATTAATGACTATTATCCCATAAATAGTAAATATTCTTGTCATATCTGCAGTAATGTATGGAAAATTGAAGTTGAATTGTAGATGTGTTGATGCCTGATTATGGTTTTTTTTGTTCATGCAAGTAATATCAGAATTATATGTGAAACCCTTCTGCCTTAAGTTTAGGTGCCTGAAAGTGATACCATGCATCATTGCAATACAGTGTCATTTTGTAACATTTCCACTTTTCATTCGGCATCTATTATTTTTATGTGCACTAAAGAAAGGTTGATACACAGACATGTTACACACATTACACATATCATGTCTTCAAGATGATAAGACTTCAATCTTATGTTCATCTTCTGACTGACTTTAAATAATTTTCTCCTGTCAATACTATAATTTCTTCAAATGTGTATTTTGATTATCAAATAACTGCAGTTGGAAATACATTTTGTTCATGCAGTATTAGGAGCTAGTCATCGAACTCATCTTGGTTCAATACAAGATATTACTCTCTGGACAAAATACATTTTGTTCCTTGAGTGATTTTTTTTCTAGTCAGTGAAATGCATTTATTCCACAGAATAATTTCCATTGAGGTTTGTCATACAGTTTGGCACACAAGTGGATAGCTGGGATGGAGTGAAGCAATGCATCAGCCTGCAAACAGGTTGTACATTTTGCCTATAGTAGGACTCCTGTCTTCAAAAATTGCAATAAGAGAGATAACACATGACAGGGTGTGTGTGGCCATTTGGGAATAAGGTATATGCACAAAGTCATCCTTGAAGTTCATATAGTCCCTATGACCACATACCCTGAAGTGCATTATTCCACTTATTAAATGGGTTATGGGTAGTACTAAGATTTTTTTTAGAACAGTTTGCTTACCTTTTTAATCTTTTTAAATAAAAATTAAATGGAAAATCTCAATAATTTGGCTACTGCTATTTTTAGGAGGTAGGTGTCTGTGACTTGTTTTGGTGTGTTTTCCCCATACTCACTCCCCACATGTACTGAGGATAGGTGCTAAAAAGTGTGTTTTGTTATAAAGCGGTATTTCCTTAAGCTAGAATAGAAGCACTCTGATAGTGATATCACTTGCTGTACAGGTGACTGGAGTCTGTGAATTAAATTGAGTTAGTTAGGGGCCAGCTGGGGTGGAAGGATCAAGTTTGTTAAGAACCATTCTCCTCCCTTGATTGCCATCTGGTAGAGGCCAGCTGGTAGCACAGCAAGAGTAAATAATGCCAGAAGAGGGACAGCCATCAGGCATGCATTAGTGCATTCACATGCATATGTGATTATCATTGCATACAAGCAACCTTGTGGAGAAAATGTGAAGCTGGAGGAGAAACCTCCGGTCTGTCATTCAGCACAGGGACAAGTAAACTGGCATGACAGGCAGTTCACTACTACTGTCCCATGGGTCTTGGCAAGCAGTGAATGCACTGTAGGTCCACAAGAAGGTTGCTGAAGGGTCTGAGGGTATGTATCAGGTGAGGGGAAGATGAGAAGAAGCTTGGCTAAAACAAAAGCTATAATAATTTGTGCTGTTTTCCCCTCTTCATGTACCCCTTCCCTTGTCAGAATGTCATCTCTCTGTATATTTGTTTTTTTGTAGAAAAGTACTTTTGGTGTCAGATTTATAAACATGCAGTACCTTCCACCAGAATGAAGCATTCTTTGATAAAGATATCACAGATGCTTGTGTGACAAATTAAAATAATTGACAATGGATTATATTGTATTCTTGCAGCATGACTGTCAGAAAATGTGATCAGAGAACATCATCCTTGCAGGTGACACTGTTGAACCCTCACCACAATTGTGACCTGTGTAAGCAAATAAGATTACTAGATTTGCCCTACCCCTTTGATCTCTGTTTAAAATAGTGCAGGGCAATTGATTCCAATCTTACTGTTTTGATTAGGTTTAAAAAATAAGGTTGGTGTAGGTGAGATTATAGAAGGGTTATGTTAGACATCATCTAGTAGTTGAAGAATAGTCACATGTTCTTTATTCACAGCCTTATATATTGTTGGAGGGAGACATGAATGAGAGAGTAAGAAGATGTAAACAAAGTAACATTGATAAATTATAACAATAACAAAAAACTTACAAAAAGGACAACAATAGTTGAAAAGGAGGAAGAGAAAAATAATAAGTGACGGGTGCCGTTAGGAATAATTCTGCTGTTTATGAGGCAATAATGTGCTAGCAGTATAATTAATGGTGACTAGCACTGCTACTTGCCTGACCAGCATAGAAAAAAATATAATGAATGCATATCCTCAACCCATGGATACAGGAGCACATTTTTCTCAGTTGAAACTGCTGCTTGGGCTGATGAGTTGTTATAGAAACTCAATGGATTGCAGTTTTAGTGCAGAAGCTTTGGCCATTTAGGAGAGTGAAGTATCAGCCAAAGTAAGGAAGTTTATAACAGCCATTTTCAATTAAGAATTTAATAGTGTGTGGCTGCCTATCCTGACTGATCCATTTTCCGGCAGGACTGCGCCAAAAGGGGTGGAGGTGTTGCCGTGTACATTGTCCTGGTCCTCCAAATTGAGATAATTTTCCTCATCTTCTCTTGTTCCTTTCATGAGCTTCTTATGGGAAATTCTTCATCCCCTCCCTTTTCTTCTTACACCACCCTTTGCCTGCTCCTGTCTATCTCTTCCCTTATGATGATGTTGAATTCCAAACCCTGGGTGACTGCAAACCCAATTAGGCTTCCTCTGCTGCATAAAAACTAGGCCATTAAATCCAGTTTCTCCAACAAATTCAGCATATCTCTGTGTCAACCCAGCACATTCCTTTCTCCATAAACCACTCCATCCTTGACTGGGTTTTCTTCTCCCACCCCTATTTATTGGTAGTGTAGATATCCTTTCAAATATTTTTTCTGCGACCATCACATGGTTTACTGTGTATGCACTGTCAGTTTCACAAAGAATAAGTCCTCCAAGATCATGCAGGTCCAGTTCTTTAGGTCTTTCAACCTATTTGTCTTATATGCTTACCTCCATAATACTGATTTGCCTTTTGTCTTCACATCCTTTGATGTAGATGATACCAGTTTCAAATTCTACACTCCCTTTCCTCTGTCTGGGACAAATGTTTCCTCTTCTGTATGGCTTGTATTAGGGGCTCCCACCTCCTCTGTGTATGTCTGATAAGCTTAGCTCATGCGTGCATGCCTGCGACACTGCTTAATACTTACACAAGCTTTTCAAAACTCTGGTCTACCCTTTCCTTCTCAATCCAGTCTGATTCATCAGTCTTCTTCCTTAAGTCTTTTCTTCATGACTTTTCTACTCTCACCGGCAACTATTCTTGACCCTCTACCTTTTGGCTCCTTTCCTTACTCTCCACTCATATTACCTTGATAATTTTGCTCTTCTCATCCTCTTGCTACGCCTGTATGAGTAATTCCGCTTAGCCTATCAAAGCTCAATTTAATCTACTGCAAGTACCTGTTATACTGATTTGCCTTGCAATGTTTATTATGCTCCTTTGATGTACTGCATTGCTGTATATGATAACTATGTTTGTAATGCTGTTAATTGATATGCATTATAAAATGTTCAAGAAAAATGCTGTAAGTTGATTGGTCAGACTGGTGATTTAGCCATGTGCAAATCTTGCAGCAAACACATGGGTAAGGTCCCAGCTGACCAGTGCTGACCTCATCGCAACTGTTCAAGTAGATAGATCAACTAACTCACTGTTAGCAACTTAAAAAACTGCCACGTGTGTAATGGTGTCTGATACTGATAGCAGTTTGCTCAACATAAATGATCATACAATAAAAGTGACTGATAAATTCATTTTAAAAAGGAAAAAATATTTTTCAAGCTGTTCACGGTTCTGTAGAACATTCCTGAAACTCTTTTGTGATGGTACCTTATGAAGTTACCTCAGTGGCTCCATCTGAGTGTGGTAATGACTGTCCAGACTGACACCATAGCACATCAACCATATATAGAAAAAACAGGAACCTCACCAGCATGAAGTTTGGAACTGAGCAGTCCAGCATATAGTGAAGTCAGAAGGAGAAGCAAAAAGATTCATTTCAGTGCTTTACAGTAACTGTTCATTGCTACTTTTGTTTTAAACTTAGAATGTGGGCTTTTAGTGACACTATAATTTCTTTTCTGTCTTTACTTAGAATAGTTTTTGGGCTGTTGAAATTTTAAAACCTAGTTTGGTGTGCTTGTAGAGGTGGTGTATTCCTTTGCTGTCTTTCATTGCTGCAAATTTTGTCTTGGCTTGTCTAACTTGCCCTGTAGTTTTGGTGAGGGTTGCTAATTGCCTGGCCTCTGACCTCAGCTACATGATAACTAGAGGTGGGGCTTAGTCAGAGTTGAGGTAGCAAGTGATTTTTGTTTTCTCAGAAGAAGCCAGAAGGGGAAGGAAACAGATTAATTTCAGTGTTTTACAGTAACTGTTCATTGCTATTTTTGCTTTAAACTTAGATTGTGGGCTTTTTGTAATACTGTAATTTATTTGCTATCTTTACTTAGAATTGTTTTTGGGCCGTTGAACATGTAAAACCTAGTTTGGTGTGCTTGTAGTGGTGGTGTATTCCTTTGCTGTCTTTAATTGCTTCAAATTTTTGACCTCCTCCCTCCCTCCCCTGCCTCCCAACTCTTAATTATATGTCCTGTTAAATCTGATTGACAGGAGCTAATCACAGGGGATAGTAGGAGTTGTGGAGTAGGAGGGGCATAAGGGTGAAGAAGACCGCACTCAGCACAAGTGTTTTGACTCATTTATTTCTTTTCTTTTTTTTTCTTTTGTAAAGAAAAGTATCTGAGGATCAGTGGCAGGATTTTTAGGACAGTAAATTAATAGAAAGCGAACTAGGAGAGCTTCAGTAACAGACAAGTACTGGAATAGCAATATAAGTGCAGTATAATGTGGAAAGTGGTGCAATGCAGCAGCTGTGGGACAGCCATATTCAGGCAGACCTTCTGGATGCTGAGGTGCTGCCCTATTTGCATGCATCTCTCTGGACTGCAGGATGAGGTAGCCAGACTCAGAGCGAAGTAAACTGGGTCAGGAGTACCATCACCTCTATCCAGAGACCACCCAGTCCAATGCCGCTGCCTCAAAGGATGCTAAGAACAAGGAGCACTTGGATGACAGTGGGCTCAGGGACAGTTAGAGCAGTCAGGCAGAGGCACATCCCAGATCCTATTCCACTCAAGAACCCATATGCCACACTGGCAAATGGGGACAACCACATAGCGGTACCCAAAGAAGTGGAAGGAAAGGATGTGGAGGTTAGCCAAGGAGGTGACCTCAGTGTGGAGAGCAGTGGACCCCAGAGGAGGAGGAGGAGGAGGAAGTGAATCCTGGTGGGGGACTCCATCATAAGAGGGATCCAGCTAGGAACACAAGAGGGGGAGGACAGGGAGGTGAAATGCCTACCAGGTGCCATGGCATGGAGGGATGGAAGGAAGATCCTGGCGATCGCTGGACAGACAAGATGGGAGAGTGAGCTGGATGTCATTATCCACCTAGGTACTAATGACCTTGCAAATGGGGAGCCAAAGGAAGTTCAGGAAGAGTTTAGGAAATTGGAGAGGGGTCTCAAGCAAGTAGCTACTTCTATCATCTCCTTGAAAGTACTACCTGTGAGAGGCATGGGAGAGCATAGGGGTGCATACACCAGGAACTTTAACTCATGGTTGAAGAACTGGTGCTGTGAGGAAGGGTTTGGATTCATAGATGACTGGGGCCCTGCCTGGAGGGATGGAGGCTTGTTCAAGCCTGATGGTCTGCATCCATCCTGGAGGGGAATCCAAGTGCTCAATGATAAGTTTAAATGCTACATTGACAAGCATTTAAACTAGCCAAGGGGGGGTGGCAGGCTAGCAAGGGGGGTACCTAATTGACCACCTTCCAAAGCTAGCAGTGGAACCAGTGAACCAGAGGAGTGGATATCTCTACAAAGCAGTGCGCAAAAGATGGAGATAAGCGCCCAAGAGGTGGATAGGCAGAAAAGGGGCAAAATTCAACAGAAGGGCAGACAGCAAGGAGAACCAGGGATAAAGGACAACCAGAGAAGGGGCTGGAGTAGAACAGCTACACAGTATAGGGAGGTCAAATAATGGATAGCCATGTGTGCCAGTTCAAGGAGCCTTAGCAACAAGATGGAGGATCTGGAGGCTGTCATGGTGCAGTCAGACCTGGACATTGTGGCCATCACAGAAACCTGGTGTAATGATAACCACAACTGGGAGTTGGCCATACCTGGCTACAACATATTCAGAAGAGACAAGGTAGGTAGGAAGGGAGGAGGAGTGGCACTGTATGTGAAAAATTATATAAGGGCCACAGAGATCCAGGAGGAACAATATGGGGGAGAGATGCTGTGGGTTAAGCTGGAAAGGAAAATGGGGCCAGTCATCCGCACATGTATGGTCTATAGACTACCAGCCCAGGAGGAAGAAACAGATAGGAAGCTGATGCTAGCCATCCAAAGGATGGCAGACAAGGGTGAGGTAGTGCTGGTTGGAGACATCAATATTCCAGACATGAACTGGAGCATCCCAACAGCAGCACCAACTAGGAGCAGATTTATCCTGGACTCCCTTCAGGGTACCTTCTTCAAGCAACTGGTCATGGAACCAACTCAGCAGAAGGCAATACTGTACCTTGTGCTCACAAACAGGGACAGTGTGATGGGGTAACAGTGGAGGAGCACCTAGGGAACAAAGACCACCAGCCATTGTGGTTTGAAATCACAGAAGGAGCAGAACCAAACCACAGAAAAACACATATCCTGGATTTTAGTGGGGCAGACTTTGGGAAAATGGGAAGATGCTTAAAAGAGGCATTACGGGGAATGGGGCAGGAATCAGGAGTTGAGGAACAGTGGGTAGTATTTAAAACAGGGATTACAAGAGCAACAGAATTATGCATTAAGCAGGTTAGCAAGGGGACAAGTAAGAGGAGGCCATTATGGTTTTCCAAGGAGGTAGCGGAGAAAGTGAAAGCCAAAAAGATTGCATTCAAGCAATACAAAAAGACACAGTCAGAAGGGGATAAGGAGAAGTACCAGGAGAAGCAAAGGGAGACCTGGAGGTCAGTAAGGGAAGCCAAAGCTCAGACAGAAGAGCACATTGCAAAATCAGTGGGTAGAGGAGACAAAACTTTTTACAGGTAAATAAGTGAAAAAAAAAGCAAAGGGAGGGCTAGTGAGACTGACAGGGGAGGATGGGAGCCACATGGAGGATTATAACAATAAAGAAGATATATTTAACAGGTATTTCTGCTCAGTCTTTAGTGAGGAAGAGGAGGGTAATGGGACTGAAGGGAGTAGAAGGTGTGGGAATGGTGCAGAAATGGATACAAGTCCCTTTACACGAGAAAGGGTCCTGAAGGAACTGGAAGTAATAAGAGTTGATAAAGCAATGGGGCAGATGGGGTGCACCCTAGGGTCCTTAAAGAACTGAGAGAGGTGGTGGATGAACCTCTGGCAATCCTGTTTAGCCCATCACTGGAAACAGGGGAGGTACCCAAAGACTGGAGGACAGCAGATGTAGTCCCCTTATACAAAAGTGGGAACAAAGAGGAAGGGGGGAATTACAGACCAGTCAGCCTCACCTCAGTAGTGGGGAAGATCATGGAAGCACTACTGAAGGAGAGATTGGTTGAACATCTGGTAGTCAGTGGACTACAGGACCCAAGACAGCATGGTTTCATCAGGGGGAGGTCATGTCAGACCAACCTCATTGAATTGTTCAACTGGGTGACTAGGGAGGTGGATCAGGGGAAGGCAGTGGACATGGCTTATCTGGACTTCACCAAGGCCTTTGACACTGTACCACATAGAAGACTATTACACAATCTGGGGAATATGGGTGTGGGCAGGACAGTAGTGTGGTGGGTAGGTATCTGGCTGGGTGGCAGGACACAGTGGGTGGTAGTAAATGGCTGTCACTCCACAGAGGGAAGAGTGACCAGTGGCGTACCATAGGGATCAGTGCTTGGACTGGTCCGATTCAACATCTTCATCACTGACATTGTGCAGGACCTAGAAGGCAGAATTTCCCTGTTTGCTGATGACACAAAGCTCTGCAACAGAGTAGACACCCCAGAGGGTGTAGACAGAATGAGACAGGACCTGCAGAAACTTGAAGAATGGTCAGGGGTTTGGCAATTGAAATTCAGTGCAAAGAACTGCAAGATAATGCATATATGGCATGAAACCCCTGGCACAAAATATCAGTTAGGGGGTGAGGCTATAGCATGCACTAAGCAGGAAAGAGAACTTGGGGTTATCATCTCTGATGACCTCAAGGTAGAGAAACAGTGTGACAAGGCATCACGTAAAGCAAATAGGATGCTGGGATGCATAGGCAGGGGCATCATCAGCAGGAAAAAGGAGGTTATAATACAATTATACAAGACACTATTGAGGCCCACCTGGAGTTCAGTGTACAGTTCTGGAGACCTTACTTATGTAAGGACATAGACAGCGTAGAGAAGGTTCAGAGGAGGGCAGCAAAGATGGTACATGGATTGCATCACAAGTCCTATGAGGACAGGTCGAAGGAATTGAATATATACTCCGTGGAGGAGAGGAGAGAGATAGGGGATATGATAGAGACATACAAGTATCTTACAGGGAGGAACAGGGTGCAGAAATACACTATTTTTAAGTGAAAAATATGTTCCAGGACTAGAGGGCATGGGATGAAGTTGGAGAGAGGATGATTCAGAGGAAATGTGAGGAAGAATTTCTTCACAGAACGGGTGGTGGACAAGTGGAACACCCTGCCAGAGGAAGTGGTGGGGGCTGAAACAATCACGGGATTTATGAATGCATGGGATAGACATAATGGAATTCTGGAGGTCAGAGTTAAGGGGCCACAGACTTCTAGGAAAACATGAAGTGAACTTATAAGCTCAAATGGGCAGACTGGGTGAGCCGTAGGCCCTTATCTGCCGACATTGTCTTTGTATCTGTGTATCTGTAACCTGCCCTTCCTCATCCTAGGCGATGTCAGTGGTTGCATTTGTGATGATGCATGGCTGACTTCTCCCTCAGGTACTGCCTCTATAGGATATGGTGATGACAGGGGTGGTGCATCTAATTTACATGCAGTCCCCACCAGAGGTAAAGCCAACTCTTCCTGCAGCTGCACTGTCAATGGAGAATACTCTGAATGGGACTGGCATTGAAATAAATATGCAGCCACCTCCTACAATCAATTCAGCTCCTCAGGAATTGTCACTGTTAGCCACTTTGAACATGCATAACTCGAGTGACAAGCTACAGACTTTTTCACATGCTTTAAACACCATGTAGTCATCACAATATCAGTTGCTCAGTAGGTAGCACACTTGCCTCTGAGGCTGGGAGATCAGAGGGCTGTGGGTTCAGTTCCCACATCTAGCATTTGGGTTAATATCCCAGTACTGACACTGTAGTGCAGCATGAGAGAGGTGCTGCACTTCTGATGTGCGGTCTTTCCGATGAGATGTTAAACCGAGGTCCCATCTGCCTGGACTGGTGGTAGTTCAGGTGGATGTTAAAGATCCCATGGCACTTATCGAAAAGAGTATGGGAATTTCCCCGGTGTCCTGGCCAAATTTCCCTCATTCACTAAAAATACCACCAACAGCTTAATCTGGTTCAAGGTCAGTTGGCATTCATCTGTATCCCCCTCCCCCCGGGTGGTGCCTGAAAATAGACAGGATTTGTCTAGTGCACTTACCTGGTCAACAAAAACTAAATAAATAAATAGATACACAGCAAATTAATATTGTATTGATCATGGCTGTACCATGATTTATTTCATATCACTGCTACATAAAAACCTGGGACATGATTTTCAAACAACATGTTGTGATGCACCAGACTTGCGGCAGGGTGTGTGACACTAGTGGCAACTTGCGCCACACCTAGCAACAAGTGGGATTTTCAAATATATGTGTCACAGACACCCACCACAAGTCCAGAACCTGGGATGCAAGGGAACTAGATCACCATATCTCTGGTCTACTCTTGCATCCAGGATCACAGCACCTACACTAACCCTTTGGCCCAAGGTGCCATAAAGTGCAGGAAAAGTCACAAATGCACCACCCCTTTGAAAATTAGACTGGTCTGGAGCCAGGTTGCTTTGGTGCATCTGTAACCCATTTTCATTGGACTCAGGGCTTGCCACAAGCCCTGCATCCCCTTTGTAAAATTGAGCCCCTGGTGTTTCCTACAATTAATAAATATAATGGTGTGTTACCTATTTATGATAAACTGATGGAACTATTTTATCATAGGTGGATGAAAAAATCTTACACTTCTGGAAATTAATAAAAATATTGATTTATCAATGAAAAACACATTTTTTTCTTAATTCATTTTATAATTGCAGTAATGCACTCCAGGAGTTGTGTTGTGAGATATACACACACCTTGGGTGGTTTACAGCACTCAGCCGGCAGCCGCATGCACACCACACCCGAGGCATGTGTAAATCTCACAACAACACCCCCCCCGTCATGCATTATTGCTTAACTTTTTTCCTCTTGAATTGTCTTCCTTACCCCTCACCTCCAGTACACAGCTGGAACGATCTTATCAGAGCAGTATGTCTTTGCTGGTAAAACTTTAAAATAAACAAACAAACAAACAGCATCATTAGAACATCAGAGGATTATGTCAAGTGCAAGCAACACAGTATTGCCTGAACAAAGACAACCAGGCTTGCAACAATGGAGTCCTTATTCAGTGACTTCCAGAATAACATTAACTGAACTTCTAAATTTCTATAAGGTTTATTATTCCTTCTTTAATCCATTTCCCATTCTCCCACCCTTACACTATCGTTAGGTGGTTTCCCTGCCTCCAAACATTAAGGCAGTTACTACCTCTTTAATCAATTCTTCTCTACATCTGTTTATTTGTTTCTGCCTGTAGCTCCTCTCCAGGCCCCTTGTTACTATCTAAAGTCTGCATACAGACTCGTTTTTGCCACTACTACCTCTGTAACACTCTCAGATCTACTTTCTCATAACCACGCAACAGGTCATAGCCCTGATTTGCTTGACTTCAAACTACAAGCATGATTCCAGTGACTGGAAGAAGATTAAAGTCATCACACTTTAGCAGAATGGTGACATATCTCTCAGGAATATATATTACCCTATTTCTCCCAATTCTACCCTTGCTAAGCTTCAAAAGCACATTGTACTTTCCCAACACTACCCATTTCTTGACTCCTCAGCTTTTCTTAGCCCTTTCCAGTCTGCCTCACTCTGTACCTCTACCTCATTTATATCATCACTGATGTGTTCCTTAAAGGAATAGATTAGGATCACATCACCTTTGCAATCTTTATCAACTTTTGAAAGGCTGTCAGCACTGCTTCCTTCCCTTTCCTATTTGAAAAACTTACTGCAGTTGGACTATCTACCATAGCAGTCAAATTGTTCAGTTTATCCCTACTTTGCAGGACTCATACCATCTCTGTAGGAGGTGTCCTTTCAGCCTCCATTCTCATGGAGTCTAGAGGCCCTGTAAGCCTCTGTCCTTGACCCAGCCCTGTTTTCAATTTTCCTAAATGTCATTGTTAAGGCCTGTGGGTTTGCAAATGTTCACATGTATGCAGATAATGCTGCCCTTTTTTCATCTAGCCTCTATACAGTACCTCAGACTTGGCTATGCACCTTCATTGGGGCTTCAATAATGTTCAATACTACTTCAGCAATAACTACTGTAGCATACCCTAAATGCCAAGAAGACAGTCTCCTTGACTCTTGGCACCAGGCGGCATATGGCTGTCATTCATGTCCCTCCAATATTTTTGATCCTGTATGGCTTTTCTCCTGGAGGTTGTCTCTTTTATTGGTGCCTGGAATCTCAGCTTGTTTATCAGTTAGACTTCTCTGTCTACACTGATGACTCTCCTCCAAGTTCCTCTCTAAACTCGGTGTGCCATTTCGGAACAAAGCATATATCTCTTCTCCTGCCATGTGATATTGATTGATACATATGTATATATATATATATATATATATATATATATATATATATTACTTCCTATTTTTCTGATTATGGGTATGTGGCCTATATGGCTTTAAGTTGCTGGTTCGACAATAGTTTTGTCGACCAGTATCTCATCCACAGGAATTATGTCGACCACAAGTTCTGGTTGACAGAATTCCAGTGTGACTCCAGGCCCATGTTTTCATCGGGGGGGGCTTCACCCCTGAACCCTGCATGTGGGGCGCTCTACCCCCCACACCCCCCATATTTAGGATTCTCAACTCCAGCCAGAGTTGATTCAGGGAGGGAGTGCAGAACCGGGAGACAGTGTGCCCCTGTGTCGGGCGCACCAACACAGCAACCTTTTGGCAAACTGTCGATTTTGTCGACAGGTTGGTAGGTTACTGTGTTGGTGTCACTGTCGGGGTGGCATACCAGTCTATACTACCACCCACTAATCCACCCTATCCAGGTTGGCTCCTCGTCTAACTCCTTCTGCCGCCTTATCATGTACTGCAGTCCCTCAGCCCATCACTGCTTCCTGTACTCCTTCATATCTCTAACTTCTTTCAACTCTCATTGCATCTCCCACTGTGCCCCCTTTATATCCAATTTCCAGTTTGTATCTCTCCCTTGATTCATCAGCTCCCACCTCTTCTGTCCCCTGATTCCCACACCTTTTACAACTCTCTTGTCAAAAACTTTCACTTATCAGTCTACCTTCTCGCATAGAAACCAACATCTGTGGACCAACTTCCTTGCATCTGTTTAATCTGCAACCCTCTTTACTCCATAGAAGCATTACTTGAGGCCCAAACTTATAGTATGCATCACTGAAGGGCTGTATGAAAAAATATTGGCATGTACAGCATTCAGTGGACTTACAACGTGACAAAATCATAATATGGGTTGCTTATTGTGCATTTTGGAGGCCTGTTTATATGGTTGCAAATAAAGAATATGTTTTTGCAGAATGCATACCCCAAGTACATTGTCTGGGCCTGGCATGCCTCTACAATATGAAGTGTCATGGAATGTTGAATATGTTAGTTGTTCATGAAAAAGTCTTTGAAATCCAGTGTCTTCTGCAAAGGAGAATGGTGAAGATCAAGAGCCATTATTATTCTGCAATGAGTTCTGAAACAAGTGCCAAGACACTGTTTCTTGTGCTTTTGGTGGTACTGGTAGAGAAGCACAGTGGATCATGTCCATGGTATGTGAGCGACTTGACAATGAACACATAGTAAGTATATTTATTTAAAAAAATCTGGATATTTTTCAAAATGGCATGTTTACTACAGGTGCCTGATAGTTTGATTGAGCCACCATCTTTATCTATCAGCACATGCTGATACTATCTACCTTAAGCTCCCCACAAAGCCTGGTGCATTCTACAGGAACAAAGCACATATCCCACTTCTTGCCCACAGTGAAACTATATTAAGGATTATCCACACTGGTTTTGACTAAGGTGACAGCATATATAGCACTGCTCCCACATCCTCCCTTGCAAAACTGTACCAATTCTTTCACTTATTCTGCTGTTTGGCCTTGTACTGACTCTTTCATACCCACCACTGTTCTCTTTACTCCCCTGTCTGCTTTCCTTCCCTTAAATTCACATGTCTTTCTCACTGTGACTCCTTCATTTCCAAATTCTAGTTTGGTTCACTTCATTCCTACCTTACCACTCTTCTAGCCACCCTTGTTACCTCCAACCCCACTGCAGCCCTGTTTCCTTTTTCCTTTCCATAGCCCCAGGGAATATACTACTAGCCAAGCCACCTTCTCTTATCATTTCTATAAATGCTAGTCCTCACTGCCTCTGTCCAATTGTTCTTCCTCTTCTACCTTCTTCCGTTAAATACCTTCTTTGTGACTTTATAACTATCAACTGTAAGTGTCCCTGATTCCTGATTTTAGATGCCCCCAACTCCTTCCTAGAATGTCCCAGCCCTCTTCTTCTTTTGAATTCTCACCTTCTGATTACCCTTTTGGGATTGTTTCTCTGTGCCAATCAAAGCTGAATTGTATCTGCTATATCACTTTATTGTACAGATTTACTCTACACTGATTACTGATTTGCACATCTGTAAAGTGATACATCTTTTTTGATGTACTGTATCATTTTACCTCTCTATAACTATTGTCTTCCTCACCCACCCCTCTGATGCATCTGGAAATGAGCTGTTATCAGCTCAGCATGACTTTCCTAGAAAAAATATTGAAATAAATGAGAAAATGAATAAGGATATTTGTCAATTGCTTTAACAATTTCAGTCAGATTACAATACTTGAAGACCGACTGGTGGAACACACTTTCTTTTGACATAAATAAAACTTCCTCCTTAAAAAAAACATGAAATAAACTACTGCAGTGTTTGTGCAATTACTAGCTTGGCAGAAGACAACAGGAGAAAGGACTGCTGTGTGACTGGAATTCTCTGCTGGGACTAAAGAAGAAGAACTTTTGTACTTGGACCTTTAATTTAGGGTAAAAAAAAACTAACAAACAAAACAAAAAAAAGTGTGTGTTTGTCTGGGTAAACTGAACTGAATGGGTATCTGAAGAGTTATGTAGGTGTAAATCTCAGGTGATTGAAAGGACATAATAGCTGTGAGGTTTAAATTACTTGTAGAAAGATCTAGTAAGTAGGGGGAGTGGCTTAGCTAGAAGGAAGCTACATTTAAAGACTGCCTTAGAAAGATTCTGCTAATAGCTTGGCAGAAGACACCAAGAGAAAGGACTGCTGTGTGACTGAACTTCTGTACTAGGACTATATTGCCCTCCTTCCCTCCCCTTCAGCCCCCCACCCAAAGCTAGTTCTATTTTTATAGGCACAGGATTTGAACTGACAGCAGGAACTTCCTGTTTGGGAGCAGGAAGTGAGTGATCACAGAACCACCAAAGACCCACCATCCTAGAAGGGCAAGAGTAGCTCTCTGGCCCTGTCTAGCTGCTGGAGGTCTGCCTCTGAGCAAGTGAGTGGTATACTGAGAAATATAGGATATTCTTGTCTCAGAACAGGACAATCAGAAGCTTAAAGGGCACACAGGCAGAAAGTAAGGAGAGAGAGAGGAAAAAAAACAGAGGAAAGAGTAAGGATTGCAAACAGTTAAGGGGCCAGAAATAAGACATGATTGGAGTGGTGCAGTGCAGTGGCTGGGGAGCAGCAGTCTTCCAGGAGACATTCTGGAGGATGTGGTGTTGTCCCATCTGCAGGCACCTCTCTGGGCTGAGGGAGGAGGTTGCTCATCTCCAGACTGAGTTGGCCAGGATTTGTGGGACTCCTCTTCCATCCAGGGACCACCAGTGCCACTGCCATTGCCTCAGAGGTTGCCAAGAAAGAGAAGCGGTTGGACCACAGTAGGCTCTAGAGAGGTGAGGGTGGTGGAACAGAAGCGCATCCCTCCAGTTGTACCTCTCCACAATTCCTATGCCATTCTGGCAAAGTGTGGTTCCTCTATGGAGGCACCCACAGTGGAGACCAAGGAGGATGCTGGGAACCTCCACAAAGGAGACCCACAGGAGGGTGGCAGGGGACCCTGCAGGGGAAGGAAACAATGCCTGGTGGGGGACTCCATTGTTAGGAAGGTAGAACTGGGGGAGGAAGGGCAGAGGGAGGTAAGGTGCCTGCCTGGCGCCATGGCTTGGAGGGACAGGGAGCGAATCCTCAGACTTGCCAGAGCAGCTGCACAGGGGAGGGAGCTGGTTGTCACTGTCCACCTAGGGACAAATGACCTGGCTAAGAAAGGGATTAGAGAAGTGCAGGAAGAGTTTGTGGAATTGGGGAGGGGCCTTAGTCAAGTAGCATGCACGGTAACCTTCTCGGAGGTGCTGCCCATCTATGGCATAGGAAAGGCTAGGGTGTGCTGCACCATGGGATTCAATCAGTGGTTGAAAAACTGGTGTGGAGCTCAGGGATTTAGCTTCATTGGGGACTGGGGGTCCACCTGGAGTGATGCAAGCCTATACTGGCATGATGGGCTGCATCTGTCCGGAGGGGAACCAGGATCCTAGGTGATAGGTTTAAATGCTTCATTGGCAAGCTTTTAAACTAGCCAAGGGGGGGAGGCACTGGAAAGGAGCAGGGAAATCCTAGCCCCCCCAAAGTAATCATGGTAGTAAGTGCAGCAAACACCAACATAGAGGTGTCGATAGGGAGAAGGGCAGGGGTAAATGGAGAAAGTGACAAAGGCAAGAAGGACAGGGATGGGGAAAAAGGGAGTAAGGCCATCAGGAAATGGAGGGTAATGAGTACCAATGCCCGTAGTCTGGGCAACAAGCTCCCTGAGCTGGTGGCCTTGATGGAAGAGGGATGACTGAATATCGTAGCAGTCTCAGAAACATGGTACACAGAGAGCCATGACTGGGATGTTGACATACCAGGGTGCATAACCTAGAGGAGAGACAGGCAAGGGAGAAGAGGGGGAGGAGTAGCTCTCTATGTAAAGGAAGGGATAAAAGCAAATGCACAAAAGAGTAAACAGAGAGGAGAGGAGGCACTGTGGGTCACCTTGGAGACTGGAAAGGGCACCACAATCCGCACAAGGGTTGTGTACAGACCCCCATGTCAGGGGGAGGGAATGGACAAGGATATGATAGAAGGCATTCTTAGAATGGCAGAGAAAGGGAGATACTGTTGATGGGAGACCTGAATATGCCAGATGTTAACTGGAGCACATTTGCTGCAGCCACATCCAAGAGCAGGGCCATTCTTGATGCCCTACAGGTGGCAGGCCTTAGACAGCTAGTTTCGAACCCACTCTGAGGGAGCAATCTTAGGTCTCTGTGACTCAAATGGGGGCAGTGAGAGGATCTCAGATCTAGAAGTGGGTTGCCATCTGGGGACAAGTGACCATCAAACAGTGTGGTTCATGTTGAACTCAGCTACAGAGTCAAGCCACACAAAAGTGAGAGTACTGGACTTTAGGAGGGCTGACTTTGGCAAGATGGGAGAGTGCCTCAGAAAGCACTAGCAAACAGGCTAGAAGGAGGTGTAGCAACAATGGGGAATCATCAAACTGCCATCACAGAGGCAACAAGCCTTTGTGTGAAGCAAATAAACTAATCAAATAAAAAAAAAGCCACTATGGTTCTCAAAAGAGGTGGCTGTGAAAGTCAGGAAGAAAGATAGCATTCCAGAAGTATAAGGAAACACAGAAGGAGCAGGACAGAGAGCTGTACCAGTTAAGGAAGAAGGAAGCAGGGAGGGAAGTCAGAATAGCAAAGGCCCAAACTGAGGAAAAGATAGTCAACTCAGTTAAGAAGGGGGATAAAACCTTTTATAGGTACATCAGCGAGCTTAGAAAGACAAAGGGAGGGATAGTGAGGCTGAATAGAATGAACGGTGGGTAGGCACATGGGGACAGTGAAAAAGCAGGGATACTGAAGAATAATTCTGCTCAGTATTCACAAAAGATGAGGGGGAAGTGCCTAATCCAATTAACAGAAACACTCTTGATAGGGGGGTCGATCCCAGTCCTTTCACAGAAGAAAGGGTTCTGCAAGAACTCCTAAAACTGAAGGTGGACAAAGCAATGGGTCCTGAAGGAATTCACCCCAGAATTCTAAAAAGAATTAAGGAGGAACTAGTGAAACCACTGGCTACTCTTTTAATAAATCATGGGAGGATGGTGTGGCACCCGAGGACTGGAGGAAGGCGGATGTGATTCTCCTTCACAAAAGTGGGACCAAGACAGAGGCAGGAAACTACAGACATGTCAGTCTGACCTCTGTGGTAGGGAAATTGATGGAGTCACTTCTGAAGGAAAGAATAGTTGACTACCTAGAGGCCAGTGGAGCACAGGACCCAAGGCAGCATGGGTTCACAGCAGGAAGGTCATGTCAGATGAATCTAATAGATTTCTTTGACTGGGTCACCAAAGTAGTAGACCAGGGAGGGGCTGTGACATGTCCTTCTACACTTTATAAGGCATTTGTCACAGTCCCACACAAAACATTAATAGTCAAATTAACCAGCCTGGGTGGGTCCCAGGGTGGTAGCCTGGGTAAAACATTGGCTGCACAACAGGACACAGAAGGTAATTGTAAATGGAGTCCACTCTGAAGAAAGAGGGTTACTTAGTGGGACCGCAGGGTTCAGTATTGGTCCAGTCCTTTTAATGTCTTCATCAGTGACATTGCAGAGGGACTGAAGGAAAATCATGCCTTTTGCAGATGACACAAAATCTGCAACAGGGTTGATACACAAGGAGGTGGAAAGGATGAAAAGGAACTTGGAAAGGTTAGAGGAATGGTCAGAAGTATGGCAGCTAGGATTCAATGCAAAGAAGTGCAAAATAATGCACCTGGGAAACAAGAACCCAGGGGAAGAATACACAATGGGTGGGGAGGTAGTAACAACAACAAAAAAGGAACGGGTCCTGGGGGTAATCATATCAGATGACCTTAAGGTTAGCAAGCAATGTGAGAAGGCAGTAGGGAGGGCTGGGGGTATACTGGGATGTATAGGGAGATGCATCAGCAGCAGAAAACAGGTAGTTGTTATCCCTCTGTACAGACAGTTGGTGAGATCCCATCTGGAGGACTGTGTCCAGTTCTGGAGACCCCATCTCTGCAAGGACATAGACAGGATAGAGGTAGTCCAGAGGAGGGCAACTAAAACGGTGCAGGGTCTGCAAGAGAAGCCGTATGAGGAGAGACTAAAGGAACTTAATATATATACCCTTGAGGAAAGAAGGGAGAGGGGGGACATGATAGAAACTTTTAAGTACCTCAGTGGAATCAACAAAGTCCAAGAGGGTAGCATCTTTCAGAAAAAGAGAATGCAAGAACAAGGGGACACAGTTTAAAGATAGAAGGAGGGCAGTTCAGGGGCAATATGAAGAAGTATTATTTCACAGAGAGGGTAGTGGATGCATGGAACAGCCTTCCTGAGGAGGTTGTGGGGTCTAAAACTGTGGGAGAATTCAAGAATGCATGGGACAGACATAAGGCAATTCTTGTGGGGGGTAGGAAGAAATAGGCTGTTGGTTAATTAGGATCTGCGGCCTATTCTGTAGGTAGGGAAATGGGCAGACTAGATGGGCCAAGCGGTCCTTATCTGCCATCAAAGTCTATGTTTCTATGTTTCTATGTTCACTACTTGAAAACTGAGGGAAGAATTTTTAATTGCATCTCTCACTTATGCATGCTGCAGGATTATGGAAAGCAACCAAAGCTTGATACTTTGAAATGCCCTGCCTGTGCTTGATTTTGTATGTACAAGGGATGCAGGAAGTGCTCGTCAACCTTTTAGTTGATCCAGCACTTATTTCAAAAACTCACAACATGTAACCAGAATCTTACACACAACAAGATTTTTGCTCTTCTTCTACTGTACCTGAGTTTATTGCACCTCCCAAAAACCCATCTCCTGCTGACACACTAAGCTGTGATCCAGAATCCACCTTCAGATCTCCAAAATTGTTCAACCATTAGAAGCATCTAATCTGTTCCATCATAGGATGACTAACACTGGAAAGATCCTGTCGGTGTGAACATAACAATGGTATGAGTGGGTGCTTGCAAGTATCAGAGGAATACTGAATGTGGAAGAAGTGGTGCCTTAATCTTCATCCTCGAGTAGTAGTACTACCCCTGACACAGTGTTAGACCATGGAGAACAGGGTCCCACAGTGGCAGCAGAAGCCAGCAAGGCACAAAGAGTAAAAAGACTGACAGGCCAGCCCAGAGGACTGGAAACAGTTAAGTGGACTTACGAGGACAAACTAGAAATGATGTACGTTATTATTATGCAACGCACCCCGAATTTCCAGTGAGAAGATATACCATTAGACTTCTGAGCAAATTGCAGCAAAGAGGAATAGTTGCCACAGACAAACTGAACAGTGTGACAGATGCCAACTTTAGATCCCTAATAGGACAAATAAAAACAAAAAAGTACATTGATTATATTAATTTGGGAAGACTACAGAAGGAAGCAGGTGAAGAAGTAGCAAAAGAGAAGGAAGAGGTACCACACATTTTCATAGCTGGAAGAGCAGATACATGGGACACAGCAAAGAAAAGGGATCTGATATGGTGTAGCATTTATGCCAAAAAGAAAGCAGCTCTTAATAGCACAGCAATAAAAATTGCAGATATATTCGAACAGACATATAGACAGAGACATCTAGATATGGCAAAATCACAAAGAAAAGAATAACCACACAAAAGAGGAATGTAATGAAAAGTGCACAGTTTAGTGATCTAGAAAGGCAACACATCAAAATAGAAGTCCTTGAACAGTTAAAGAAAGAAGGATTTGAGGTAGAGACTCAGCCTCCACCATTATCATCTGGCAAGCCATTACAGCAGACAACTGCTCAGCCAATACTGGTACATGAAACGAAACATGACACACCTCCTAAAGACACTCAGCAAAGTGCACATCAAGTGCCATATCCGAACAAAATAGCTGAAGTTCCAGTTCAACCCATACAGAGAGCAGAAGAGCAGGAAATGCCAATTACGGGAACAACCCTAAACCAAGAGGAAGAAAACATGAAAGAAGACTTGCTGGACTTAATTGACATGGACAAATATATCAAAATACATCAAAGGGAAAGACTGAAAAAATTATGCATGACATACACAGTTAGGGAACACATAAAACAGATAAACAAAGTTATTGGAACCATCCAGAGGGATCCATATGATGTCACTGAAATAAACAGAATACATTATTGTGCAGCGAGACTAATTACAAATAGAGCAGTGCCAAAAAAGCAAGGAATGAAGAACAAAAAGAGAGGGGAAATTCAGCATACCACCATGGAAAAAGCAGATAGAAGGGACAATTATGAAGCTAAGATCAGAAGTATCACTGCTGGAGGAGTTTAGAAAGGGTAATAGATCAATGAAAGTCATCAGGAAAGTGGATGAAATCAAAGAAAAATGCTGTATTAAAACAGATCAGGACCTAAATTTTACCATCTCAAATAACAAGCTAAGATCTCTGCTCAAGCCGGGAAGCTCAGGAGATGCGAGAAAGGAACAATGAAAAATGCAAAATAGATAGTTTAGAGAAGACCAAAAAATTCTATAGGAGCTGGGAAAGAAAACAATCAATGTAAAACACCACCGTAAAGAAAGAAATTGAGGAATTCTGGAGAAGCATTTATGAAGACCCAGTTGAACATAATAGGAAGTAAAGTGGATACAGGAAATAAAAGACAGCACAAGAAATGGTACTACTAGGGATATGGGTGGCCTGGCCATGTTATGTGGAGATAGAATAGCGATAATGAAGGCCTCAACTGAAACCCCAGGTCCAGATGGTACCCAACTTCTGGCTAAAAGTACTAACATCTTGCACCAAGATTTAGCTACTCAAAAACTGTTTATATGCACTCCTGAGTTGACATCCATCTGGTTAGATCCACAATAGTGGGGTTACTGTACATACATACTTACTTACTGACATCCTTGGACCCAAATATAGTCAAGTTCTTGCATCATGAAGAAAAGAAGCCTAAAATGACTTTACTCATCAAATTAGGAGAAGTCTTCAGAAGGGTAGCAGGGATTGATGTCAATCCACAATTAGATAAGGAACTGCCAGCAACAGAAAATTCAAAGAATCAGAAAAAAGGAGTATAAGGATAAAGACAAACAGAAAAGAAAAAAAAGCAATTGGAAAGCCCATAATTATAGTGGAAAATACAGGGAGCTACTGGAGCAACCACAGGTCAATCAAGCCCTGACCCATGAGTGGTTAAAAAGAGGTGGATTTAGGCCACGAGATGAGAGACTGATAATGGCAGCCAAAGATAGTGAGGTACGCACAAGATGGTTCACAAGATCTGTAGAAAAAACGGGAGAAACAGACAACTGCAGGTTCTGTAGTACAGAATTAGAAACAGTTGTGCATCTCGTGGCTGGATGTCAAGTACTCATGGCAGAAGGACTGTATACTGAAAGACACAACAATGTAGCAAGATTGATCCACTGGAAATTGTGCCAATGCTATAACATACAGGTAGCAGAGAGACACTGGAAACATGAACCACAAAGAATCACAGAGAATGAAGTAATGATCACATGGGATCACCCAATACCAACAGCCAAGAAAGTGGAAGCAAGAAAACCTGATATTGTAATACAAGAAAAGAGAACAAAGGTAGCATTGCTAATTGAAATAGCCACCTAGTGACTACAGTGTCCATGAGTGCAGAGAGACACAAAATCATGAAATACCAAGATATGCAGTCAGAAACCAAACTGATGTGGAACATATGGACACAGATTGTTCCAGTAGGCTTGGAGCAATGGGACTAATCAAAAGAACTTTCAGGCACATTTAAATATGCTACCAATACTTAGGACACCTTATGAACTTCAAAAGGAAGCCATTTTGGGGACATAGCGTGTGCTGAAAAGAGCGCTGTCAGCAAACATCAAAGATTAATACAGTACTAATTTTTTGAGTTTTGAATGTGCCCTGGCTAAAAAATGGGGTCCATTCTTGCCACGGTATTAGAAATCCCTCAACATTTGGAGACACTAACCCCGAAAGATCCTGTCTGTGTGAACATAACAATGGTATGAGTGGGTGCTTGCAACTGTCAGAGGAATACTGAATGTGGAAGAAGTGGTGCCTTAATCCAGTGCACAGGCCAGTAGTTTATTTGCCTCCCCGAAGTCCTTGCCTTTCTTCCCAGGTAAAAGGGCCTGCCAGTCATCATTCTATAGGTGTCACCTAGCTGCCAGAGTGTGGAATCCATGCAGTCAGTACTATGATGCTAACTGCCTAGCATGTGCTGATGCAGTGGACACATTCCTTTCCTCCTTCACCATCTGAATATCTGCTGTACCTTCTTACTGAGCCCCAGACTCAATGACCCTGATATTGAGAGTTAGATTTCTAGTGGGGATCAAAGGCTCTCATATAGGAATGTGATATGCTATCACAAATGCAACTGGGTTGGGCACAAGGAGCCATTTTCTGACTAAGTTTAGTCAATTTATTTATTTATTTTTTTTTTTGTACCTCCCCCGCGCCAATTTTTTTTTATGCCCAGTCACGGATCCCCCCTGCTGCAGCATCCCCTCCTCTTGAGCCACGCTCCCAGTACCCCTGGCTTGCCCCCAAGGTGGGGACATGGCACCCTCGGCCCATGGGGTGCCCGCGAGCGTCGTAATAGTCTGGGAGGCGTGCTCTACAGGAGCCCATTGCAGCCCGAGGGCGGGCATCATAAAGGCGTCGGAGGTGGGCAGAGTTTTCCCTTCAGGGGCGGGGAGCCGCAGCAATGACGCCAGCTGCCTGCCCCCCTCCATCTGATGTCAGGCCCCGAGTGCTTAGGGTTCTCCTGGTCTCCACCAGGAGTCCACCGTGCACCGGCGACTCACTACACTCCTCCCGGATCAGGAGAGCAGTCATTGGAGACGCCGATCCTTCTCCCTGCCTGCTCTCCAGTGACCCGAGTCCGTTTCCTCAACCCGGTTGCCGCGTCGCAGGCGGAAACTCCAACTGCTGTGCCGGCAGGCCGGCCCTAGTCAATTTATTTAAAATTGTTTTAGTATATTAGTAAGAAAGTGGCATATGGAGTTACAGTAAATCAAGGAAGGATTTAGATACCTACTCCCTCTCTCCAGCTGTTGCTGTTTTCAAGGACACATGCTGTTTTTCATGGACATTGATGATCAACCCCATTCTGTCTATTTGTCTAAGATCATGCCATCCATGGTTTGTCCATGATTCATATGATTGTCCATAGTAATAAACATGCACAAATTTTTTAAAGCCACACACTATTAAGAGAACTAAACAAGGAACAGGGTTCATTTATAATTTGGTTTGGGAAAGGAAAAGATAGTGATAAAATAAAATATTAAAATATTGTTCTGGTAAATAGCCATGACTGTCCATGATATAATTATGGCTTTCAGTGATCATGTTTGACTGTAGTTTTCATGGTTTGGTTTTTAATTAAGATATAAAACACATTTATGGGGGCTGGCCCAGTGGTGTTAAGGGTTGAGGCGCTGGATGCCACACCTCATACCACACCAGAAAATCGGATTCAGGAATGAGCTCAGGCCACTGAGGGGTTGGCAGCATCGAGAGAGGACCAAGCATCTGAAGGACTGCTCTCCTGTCTTGGGGGGAAGGAGACCTGTTGTTCCACTCATTGACTGCCCTCTGACAGCTGCCGGACGGTAGTATGGGTCAGGAGACACATACCAACATCATCATTTTGGTAGGGGCAGGGGGGGATGGGAGAAAAGTGGAAAACAGAGCCTGGCAGGTTCTATGATGGCTCCTCTGTTCACGGTGAACAGGTCCGCCATCTGGATTGGGTCTCAGGGGGATGGTACCCTCCTCTCTGGTCCCACCACAGGGGGCAATCTGCAGGGAATACTCCAGGCTCAAAGATATAGGGACACAGGAAATGCCAGAAAGTGAGCCTGTCCATTAGGAAGGGACCAAAGTCACCTGCCAGGGCTCCTAGGTGGGAAAAAATAGAATATGGAAAGAAAAACATATTTATGTTATCTGGAATGCATATCAAGGGCAGAGTAATGGATCAAATTATTGAGGCAGTGTTCTCACTGCACTCAACGATATTACTAGGGTAGAAATTGCCAAACCAATCTCATTATAGTCTTTGAGGAGGTTATTAGGGAGTTTGACAGGGCGGCACATTAGAAATTATCTTTATGGACTACAGCAAGGCCTTTGACACTGACAACATGTTATGTTTCTGCAAAAGTATTTTATAATAGTGTTGTATTAATGGTGCATGCACGTGAAGTACAAACTATCTTGGGAACATGAAGCAGCAAGCTTTGTGGAGAGCTTAGGTAGATAGTATCAGCATGTGCTGAATTGTAGTTAATGGAAATTACTATGAGTGGTTAGTGGTCCCCAGTGTGTTTCTTACATAGCAGTGCTAGGTACACAATTTTAAAACATTTTTGTCAACAGTCTGGAAGCTGGAGTCTCCTCCAGACAACTTCATATTGCTGATAACAATAAACTGGCCAATTTGGAGGAATACCTTGAGAACTGGGACAAACATCAGAGTCTTTTGGAGTCTTACATGCAGTGTAACAAAATATAAGGTGCTACACTTGAGGAAGAGAAAAAGAGGTATGGTAAACACTGTGTGGGGTCCCCCTTACTGCTGTGGATGAAGAAAACAACCTGGATGCCATAAAAGATATGGGGCTAAAACATGAGTAGCAGGTTGAAGCTGCTGTAAAGGGTTCCATTTCATAACTGCGATTGCTAAACAACGATTGCTGTTACAGCAAGTGTACATCACCAAAAACCAAAATGGTGATGTACACCCCACAGTACCAGACAACAGTGATGAAAACCAACAACAATGTATCTATGCGCCCCACCCCATGCACCCTCCTAAATTAGGATTCTCAACTCCAAGGGAGTGCATGTGGGGGAGGGGGACAAACCCAGACATAAAAAAAATATAAATGTCACACACACTAAACAAAATGAAAAACCCTGCCCAGCCCCAAACCCTGGACCTCCCTCATTGCAGCCCACCACCCTCACCACAACACCAGAATGGCAGCTCGGCAGCACACAGCCAGACTACAGCTCTCATAACTTTTACTAACTGAACCCTCTCATTCCATTTCTTCTACTCTGGCACCTTGATATTTTTGTCCTTAACTTAGCACTATAACTGCACCTCGCCACCTTTCAAGGCAGCTCATATCACAGGTACTGAACTAAGTGACTCCAAGTGAGTCGCTCAATTTCAGTAGCTATTATAATGTGCTACTCCAGTAAAGAAGGGTGGAGAATACTGGGGTGCATTAAAACAGTACAGAGAAAGTATTCTTAAGACTTCATAAAGCACTGGCCAGGCCCCACCTGGAGTACTGTGTAAGGTTTTCAGCTCCCCAGTACAAAAGGATGTTAATGCAATAGAGTAGGCTCAGTGCATGGGCACCAAAAGCATTAGAGGTGTGGAGAATAAAAGTTAAGAAGAATGACTGTAGATCCCATGTTCACTCGGTCTCACACCAGCATAAAAGCTTGGCCACTAGTGAGTGGAGCTGAGGAGCAGCGGACAACTTTTACAGCCTGCTGCACAAGTGGCATGAATAAAAGTGTTAACCCTTTCCTCAAAATTCCTAGTGTGTGTGTGGTGCGTGTGTGTGTGTGTGTGTGAGAGTGATCATATGCTGTAGTAGATAAAAACATAAAAAAGACAAAGAGAACTAAAGAAAAAACTTCTTTCTTTGCTCTGCCAGGGAATACATTGGGCATTAGTGGTGGAATGGCTGCTGAGGCAACAATTGCAAAGGCATATGGGAAGTGTAGTTCCCTATCTGTGTTGAGGGAACTGCAAACTGTGCACATCGGGTGAGTTTATCAATATAGGTGCATGTTTTAAACAGACACCAGTACTGTGTCCCAGAAAAGGCTGGCAGTCCATTTTTTTACAGTTTTTAGAGTTTTGGTGAGCTGGAGCACATAGTGTTAAGGTGGACCTCACTTCTGGGTCTCACAAGCATAAAAGTGTGCCCCCAGTGAGTGGAGCTGAATACTACCAGAGGAGACATGTGCAGAGGCAAGCGTGCATTCAGCTAGTGTCTGCCAGTGTCAGCCGGGACAGATGGGACTAAGGGCCAGGAGATTTTGAAAAAATGAGTAATACATATAATTAAAATGGCTGAATCTGTAATGGGGGGCTGGACTAAATGCTTACAATTCAAAATAAGTAAAAAGGGAGTGACTGGAAACATTTTTATTTGTAACAGATTTTTGTATGTCCACTCACTGGAGAAAGAAATGATGTGTTTTAAAAAAAAAAGAAACTGGAGCTTCAAATTGAAACTAGAGAGATAGAGCAATCTAGTACACAACATGCTACTTTGCTTACTCCAAAAAATAAGGAAAGGGTGGTCTCTACACATGAGGAAACAATGTTAAAACATATGAAGAACAGGGTAGGGATAAAAGGAAACAAATATCAGGGGCTGACTTAGAAGGAAATGTGGAGTATTTGGAAGGAAATGAATGGCATTTGGTGCAAAACAGTATAAAAACAAGAAGGAGAAAGGAAGAAATAAGACCTATTATTTTGAGAAATGTTCTATGAACCTCTTGAAATCTTTAAATGGAAAAAGGGGTTGCAGAGATTAATAGTGACTCAGAGAAATGGGAACACATTCAACACTCAAATGAAGTGGATAGTGTAGTACAGCATATAGAGTTAAGTAGGATAGTTCCCACTCATCAACCCCAGAACATCCACCTGAACAACAACAAGCAGATATAGGGCATCCAATCCAGTTCCAACTGGAGAATGGGAAAGAAAACCAACAAGAGTACACAATCCTAAATCTATCCCCAGGTACAAGAAAAACTAGAACATGAGTCCAAGAGTGAAAAAAATGAAGGTTGTTGGGGATCACATCATAAAATATACTGACAAAACAATATGTAGAAATAGAAAAGAAAACTCAGAGGTGAGCATTCTATCAGGAGCAGACTTTCCAGACATCAATCATATTATACAAGGCTTATTAAAAGAAACTTATAAACCAATTGTGGTTTTACATGTAGGCACTAATAATGTGGGAAAAAGAATACAACTTGAAATTCAGAGACATTTTGAAGAAGTTGTCAATTTTCTAAAACAGCAACACTGCACAGTAGCAATCTCAATAATACTGCCTATACCCAGAGCAGGGAGGGTAACATTAAATGAAATTAGACATCTGAATGACTAGATATGGAGGAAGTGTAGGGGGGAAGATTTTTATTTTAATGGACACTGGGAGAGATTCAAGGGAGATAGGAGATTGTATGCAAATTACGGATTACATCTAAACCAGAATGGGGCTAAAGTCCTGGCAAATAGAATCAATAAAACAACCAGAAAATGTTTAAACTAGTAGGGAGGGTGGAGGAGACAGGAGATACATAAATTACATATGTGAAACAAATGTAAAATACCTGCAAAAAAGTAACAGACTTTGGGGAAAGGGAAGATATTACTAGTTAATCCAAGAAGCCTAAGGACTAAAAAAGTGAATTGGAATACATACTCCAAAATGAAAATATTCATATCTGTGCTGTAACAGAAACATGTTGGTATAGTGGCAAATGGGATATAAACATATAAAGCTATCAGTTATTTCACAAAGACAAAAGGTTTAAAAATGGTGGGGAAATAGCTATTGTTTTATGTAAAATGATATAGGGGATACCAAAGTTGAAGAATATAATATAGAATTGGATATTGAACAATTGTGGGTGACACTATGTCCACTGACAAGGGAGAAAATTAATACTAGGTGTTTGCTATAGATCCTCTTACCTTACAGTTCACCAAAACATAACATTTCTCAAGATATTGAAAAAAAAATAAGTTATGGCAAATAAAGTAATAATTAGGAGATTTTAGTTTTCCTAATATAAAGTGAGGCAGAAAAAAGGCTGTACACAAGCAGAAGTGGATTTTTTGAAATGACAGAGGCCCTTAACTTGGAACAACATATAGGGGCCAGCACCAGAGAAGATAATATTTCAGATTTAGTGTTGAGTAATATGGATGTTTAATTACTAGACTGTAGGATCAGAGAATCTCTTGATGGCAGTGATCATAGCATAAAACAGTTTGGGATCAATAATTAAAAGGAGAAGCAAATAGGAGTAACTAAGTGAGAAGCTATAACAAGGCAAACTATGATTACCAAAAAACATTTAGAAACCTGGGACGGAGAGTCAAAATTTAGAAGACAGGATCTTGATGTAATGTGGACAATACTAAAGCCTAAATTTCAACATCGTATTAATGATCACATATCTGAAAGGAATAAGTATAATGCAAGCTAAAGGATTCCAGGAACGATAAAGGAATTAATAAAAATGAAAAAAAAAGACACATAAATGGACCAAAAAGAACAACATACCTGAATTACGGGAAATTAAAAAAAAAAAAAGTGAAACAATGTAAAAAACTTAAACATTTCCAAAAGAGGAGAGGAATATAAATTAGCAGTGAGATCTAGGAACAACAAAAAATCATTGTATAATTACATAGACAATCTTAATAAAGGCAAAGTGCAGATTGCACTGCTGAATAATAATCAACAGGTTACAAACAGTTACAATATGGCAACAATTTTCAAGGGGTTCTTTTTAAGTGTATATCAGATCAGGTTGGACATAGCTGAAATGAACAGAATTACAGAAGAAACAAACCGTGTGAACATTTTGGTGGTACAAGTAAACAATAAATTAGACAAGTTTAACCTGGCCTGTATCCATCTGAGGGGGAAACAAGAATCTTCAGTGAGAGGTTTAAATGTTTTGTTGGCAAGCATTTAAACTAGCCAAGGGGGTGGCAGAAGTAAGAAAGGAAAAAACAACTGCCCCCCCCTATAGGATAAGGTAGATAAACAAAAGGATACTACGGTCAAAGAATCAATAAAAGAAACTGCATATGGGGGTAAAGTCAGGGGAGGCATAGAGGAAATGCACAGGGACAAGGAGGGAGCTGGAATGGGCAAAGGTAGCAAAACATTGAAAACCATGTGTACAAATGCCTGAAGCCCGGGTAACAAGATTCCAGACCCAGTGGCCTTGATGGTAGGGGAAGACCTGGACATCGTTGCAGTCACTGAAACATAGTACATGAGAAACCATGATTATGAAGCTACCATACCAGGGTACCCAATGTTCAGAAGAGACAGGGAGGGCAAAAAGGGGAGGGAGGCTATCTATATTCAGGAGAGGATTAAAGCAACAGAGTTAAAGGGATGACAGGAAGGGGAGGAGGCACAATGGGTCACCTTAGAGACAGGAAATGGCACCACCATCCACACTGGAGTTGTCTAAAGACTTCCAGCACAGGAGCAGAAAATAGGCAGAGTATTAGTTGAAATCATCCACCAAATGGCAGAAATAGGGGAGGTGTTGCTGGTGGGGGACCTAAACATGCCAAATGTTAACTGGAACACCTATGCTGCAGCCACTACCAGGAGCAGAGACATCCTGTATGCCCTCCAGGGGGCATGCCTCAGACAGCTAGTGGTGGAGCCCACCTGGAGGGAACAATATTAGACCTGGTTCTCACAAATGGTGGCAGAATACAAACCTATCAGTGGGCAGCCATCTAGGGTCCAAGCAATCACCATACATTGCGGTTTAAGGTGAAGACAGTGGAGCTGCCAAGCCACACAAAAGTATGGGTCATAGATTTGAAGAGGGCTGACTTTGCAAAAATAGGGGAACACCTCAAGAAAATACTGGTGGGGGGGGTAGAAGAACAGTGAGAAAGAATTAAAGGAGCCATAGCAAAGGCAACAAGCCTCTGTGTAAGGCTAGTAAACATAGCCAAATGGAAGAAAAAACTCTATGATCTTCAAAAGAAGTAGCAGGTAAGGTTAGAGGAAATAAACTGGCATTCAGAAAGTACAATGACACACAGAATGAGGGAGACAGGATACTGTATCAAGCAAAACAGAGGGAGGTGGGGAAAACAGTCAGAAGCACAAAGGCACAAACAGAAGAAAGAATATCCCAATCAGTAAAAGAAGGTAACAAAACCTTTCTCAGGTATATTAGAGAAAGGAAAAAGACCAAGGGAAGGATTGTGAGGCTCAGTAAGGGTGGGGGGTGACCCAGAAAAAGCAGACATTCTAAACTAATACCTCTGCTCAGTATTTACAAAAGCAGGGGAAGGGAAGGACAAAAAATAGGGGGTAGAAATGCACATGGAAGAGAGGTGGACACCATTCCATTCAAAGAGGAGAGAGTCCTAAAGGAACTCTTGAAACTGAAAGTGTACAAAGCAATGTGGCAAGATGGGATGCATACCAGACTACTGAAAGAGCTCAGACAGGTACTAGGGACACCACTGATAGCCCTATTCAACAAATCACTGGAGGAATGAGTGATACCAAAGGACTGGAGAACAGTGAATGTGGTACCACTATGCAACAGTAGGAACAAGGTGGAAGCTAGAAATTATAGGCCAGTCAGTTGACCTCAGTGGTGGGGAAAATAATAGAATCTATACTGAAGGAAAGGATTGTGGCATATCTCAAGGCCACCAGGACAGAAGATATGATGCAACCGCAGTTCAAAACAGGTAGATCATGTCAGACAAATCTGATAGATTTCATTGACTGGGTAACCAGGGTGGTTGATTAGGGAGGGCGGTGGACATGTCCTACCTGGATTTTAGCAAGGCATTTGACACTGTCCCACACTGGAGGTTAGTAAACAAGTTAGGCTGTCTGGGAGTGGGTCCAAAGATAGTTAATTGGGTTAGACATTAGCTGAGCAACAGGACACAGAGGGTGGTAGCAAACAGAGTTCAGTCCCGAGAGATGGGGATGACCAGTGGTGTGCCACAGGACTCAGTGCTAGGACCTGCCCTCTTCAATATCTTCATTAGTGACATTAAGGAGTGACTGGAAGGAAGCCTCTCTGCGGACGACATCAAGATCTGCAATAGGTTGGACACTCCAGACAGGGTGGAAAGAATGAGAAGAGACCTAGGCAAGTTGGAGGAGTAGTCTAGAGTGTGGCATCTCAAATTCAATACAAAGAAGTGCAGCTGTGCACTTGTAGCACAGGAATCCTGAAGAGAAATACACTATGGGGGGGGGGGATACTAACGACAACAAAACTGGAAAGGGACCTGGGGTAATCATAACGGATGACCTAAAAGTAGCCAAGCAGTGTGAGAAGGCAGTGGGGAGAGCTGGAGAAATGCTGGGGTGCATAGCGAGAGGTATCACTAGTAGAAAACAAGAGGTTATGATGCCACTTTACAGACAATTGGTGGTGTGTTCAGTTCTGGAGGCCACATCTCCAGAAGGAGATAGACTGAATGGAGGTGGTCCAGAGAAGGGTGATAAAAATGGTGATGGTAATGCACCATAAACTCTATGCACAATGAATGAAAGGCCTCATTACATATACTCTGGAGGAAAGCAGGGAAAGCGAGGATAGATTAGAGACTTTCAAATACTGCAAGGGGATAAACAAGGTACAGGAGGGCAGCATCTTTCAAAAAAGAGATGTGTAAGAACAAGATGTAAGGATATGAGGCTGGGGGACTTGGGGTAATGTAAGGGAGCACTTTTTCACAGAAAGGGTAGTGGATGCATGGAACAGCCTCTGTGTGGAGGTAGTAGGGGCAAGAGGAGACCTGAACGCAGGCACTCCCGCCACCAGAAGACTGGCTTCCGATCCCCGAGTGGCGTGGCTGGCCCAGAACTGCCAACGACCATGCTCCACAGGTCTGCTGCTACAGTTCCTAAGAAGAGTCCTGAATGCAGGGGCTCCCTCCACCAGATTACCAGCTTCCAATCCCCAAGTGACAAGACTGGCCCTCAACACTGCTGCCCACACTCCACAGGTCTGCTGCTACAGCTCCTAAGGTATGGCGCTACAACCACCAATCAGAATCCAGCACCTTTACTACTTTCTCTGATTGGTTGCTTCCCTCTGTACCTCTCTCTCTCTCTCTCTCTCTCTCTCTCTCTCTCTACGTTATAAATGGTGCCTTTTGCCCAAAAAGCTGTTTTATTTTATTCTGAACTACTGTTTAAGTCTGCCATTTGCTGCTAGAGAATTAAGCTGTTTTAAAGTAGAGTGATTTAAGATTGTTTATCCATCTCGTGCTCTGACTCTTACCCACAGCCCTCTCCTTTGTCTTTCAAATTGTGATATGTCTCTCCCAGCCCCCCCCCACTATCTCACTATCTCCTTTGACCGTCTGCCCCACACACACCGTTCCCAAGCTCTATTTGTAACCACAGCTCTCTCTTGCCTCCTTGGAGGAGACCCGAACGCGGGTGCTCCCTCCACCAGAGGACCGGCTTCCAATCCCTAGTGGCACGGCTGGCCCTGAACTGCCACTGCCCACTCTCCACAAATCTGCTGATATAACTTCCCACCGGTGCTTGATGCTGGCTCCCCACCATTTCCCCACCTCACCCACCCTGGGTGGACCCTGCAATTTATAGGCTGTTTTAGACTAAGTGTCTGAACTTCCAAGGGATGGTTATAAGAAACAACCAATAGGGGTCTTGGTGCTGCTACTAGCCTCAGTATCAGTCTTATTTCTTCCTTCCTGGTCCACTGCTTGCCTTTCTTTCAGCTGGTCTGATCGCCTACCACTTGTCTCTGCTCTACAATGAACAAACTTGCGCTGTTATTTCTGCTCACAGGAGCACTACCACTTTCCACCTAGCAATAATCTCTGTACCCCAAACCAAACAAGCATACTCTAATATCATACCATCCACTCAAGAGTTTTGATTTTCAAACCTACTGATGTTGCTAGCACTTCAATGCAACTCCAGTCCTCTGCTGCTAAGCAGGGCCTGCTTCTATATGGCTGCTAATGACCTCATAAGACATCCTTCGTCTAATGACCCTGTCCCCTTTTTGCAGCACAAATTATGGTATCTCCTTCTGTTGGCTATACTACTATCCAGTGATATCCATTGAACCCTGGTCCTGTGAACATCATTCCCACTCCTAAAGGTCTCTTAGCTGCCCACCATAACATAAGCAGCTTGGAAAATAATTTTGCCGAATTGGAAACCTGGACAGCCTTTTATAAACCAGATATTCTCTATTTAACTAAAACCTGGCTCAAATCCTCTGTACCTGATTCCCGATGCTCCCTGCCTTCATATAATCTACAAAGGCATGACAGAACAGCTACAAAAAGAGGAGGTGGTATGGCCATTTATTTAAAAAAATCAACTCAACCTCACCACCATCTGTTCTTCTCAACTAAACCACTGCAAATCACTGCATGTACTTCTCACCCTTGGTTCAGAAAAAATACACATTGTACCTGTAACCCTCCTAACAATGGCATGAAAGGTCTAGATGAGTTGCTCAATCATACCTCACTTCTCTTGAGGAGAAATGAAGTACTCATACTGGGGGACCTAAATATAAACTGGCTGGGTAATTCTCAAGCCCTGTCATTGTCCATGATTCGAAGTTTCAACCTACACCAGCTGATCTCAGAGCCTACCAGAACAGCTCTGCACTCAAACACTAGCACCCTACTGGATTGGATAATGACAGATCATCCAGAGCACAAACTTTCCACAGGTACTTTAGCAGATGCCATCACCGACCACTCCCCATCGTTCTGCATCTGGGGGCAAAGTTGGTCCTGCTACAGCTAAGCCTCATTTCATTTCCTTCAAAACTATGCTCTGATTTGATCCCCACACCTTTCTGCAAGATGTCTCTAGAATTGACGGACCACCCTGTACAGGGCTACTGATGCTCAATCTGCCCTCAATATCTTCCTAATCAACTTTCTAGCCCTACAGAACAATCACTATCATCTTGTGACATGCCATGTCAAACATAGACAAACCCTTTGGCTAAAGTCTGATCTACTCACTAAATTGAGAGAGAGAGATAAAAGCTGTCTCCGTTTCAATGAATCCAGACTAGCATGAGACTACAATACCTACAGGGCTCAGCGAAATGCCTGAAAAAAGGAAATCAAGCTGGCAAAATGTTCCTACTACAAGGACCTGCTAACAAACTCGTATAGTGAGTCTAGAAAATTTTGGTCCCATGTAAAGACCTTCCTGGGAACAAACAAATCCTCTACCCCAACAGTTCTCAAACTTTGTCATAGTGAGCCTCACCTAAGCCATGGAAAAGATGTTGAGCCTCCCCCAAAATACTGAAATATTATTGGGCCTCCCCATAGAAAAATAGCCTACTTTTCACAGTACATGAGGAATAAATTGAAACCTCTTTGCATAGCTGGCTTTCATGTTATTACGCTTATTGTAACCTCACAACAGGACAACATACTTGCTCCAATATTTTAACTCTCGAACCATTGTTACCCTTACTCGCTATACCTTCATGGGTCAGACTGCTTTTCTGTTTCCCTCTTACTGAATAACCTTCCTGCCGACCTCTGCCTCTCCCCTCTCACTCTGCTCTTAAGCAACTTCTCAGGGATCATTTGCTCCCTCCTGCTCTTATTCTTAGTACCTGTATGGTTAACTCTTGTATTTAGACAGTTCTGCTGCCAGTCTAATTGATCAATTGTTCTCGCATTGTTAGTTTATTGTTCTTAATTTGTTTGCACTTTTATTCATTTTGTATTGCTTAAGTGTTTTGCAGTTACATTTTGAATTGTATTCTATCACTACCCTTTCCTGGGTACACCTGAAATAAGCCATAGCTCAGTGTACAGTACCTTACCTGGTCACAGACTTGTGAATAAATACATAAATTCCTCTTTCAGTTTGCCTTATCATTTCACACAAATTTATAAAGTTCAAAATTACAATATAATAATTTTTAAGACTTACTTAAGACTCCCTAGAACAGGTTGGGGCCTCCCCAGGGAGGCTGGCCTCACCATTTGAGAACCCCTGCTCTACCCTGAATGACATGGTGCTTAACGGCATCCACTGTAACAATCCTTGGACCATTGCTAACTTCTTCAATGTGTAGTTTTCTGACTTAACATAACTTACTTCTACCTTCCCTGCAGCTCAACTCTCAAGCACTTCTCCTGATATCCCAGTCCCTTTTTTCTATTTTAAATCCATAATGACTGAAGAAATCCTCAGGCTACTCAGTACTATCTCCGAGTCCATGGCTCCAGGCTCTGACACTCTCGAACCTAGGCTTTTAAAATTTGCTGCCCTTTTCATTGCTGCTCCCTTGGCAAAGATCTTTACTCTCTCTCTGTGCCACAGTCAAGTTCCAGACATCTGGAAGATAGCTAGGATCACCCTTGTATTTAAAAAAGGTGACCCTGAAGACCCCTCAAACTATAGACCCATTGCAATCCTGTGAGTCCTCAGTAAGATCCTTTAGAAACTGGTAGCTACACAAACTATTGAATATCTCAGGAAGAATGACCAACTGCTGCACAGCATGGTTTCCGTAAGGGCCACAGCACTATCACAGCACTGCTCAGATTCACATCTGAGACCTTATCAGTCATGGACTCTGGCCTTCTCACTGTGGCTATCTTCATTGACATGACTAAGGCATTTGATCTAATAGACTACCCCATCCTACTTACTACCCTTCGCTCTCTTGGATTTGCACCTAATGTTGTCAACTGGTTTGGAAGCTACCTATTGAACAGGACACAAATAGTCAAGTACAACTCTACCCTCTCGGACAAGGCTACGCTGAATGTTGGAGTGCCCCAAGGGTCCATCCTTGGCCCACTGCTGTTCTCTATTTTCATAAATAACATCACTTCTAACCTCTCAAAGACAGTTTCTCTTCTGTATGTGGATGATATAGTTCTGTACACCAGAGCAAAATGCACTACGGATATAAATCTGCTGCTCTCTTCTGACTTCCAACTTACCCAGCTGTAGTTGGCTAGCCACAAACACGTCTTAAATGAGTCCAAGACCCAAGCTATGCTATTTGGAACAAACCTCAAACTCAGACACTCCATGAACAATTTTAAAGTCTCTGCTTTGCATGGCTCCTCAGATGGAGAAGTGAACTCTTTTAAATATCTTGGTGTCACCATGAACCCATCGCTAAACTTTGATCTACATATACAAAAGGCCTGCCAGTCTGTTAACTCCAAGCTTGGAATTCTCTACTGTACTAGCTACTGTATGTGCTAACTCCCTCCATTAGGCTTGTCATAGCTTGTGGTATACTCCTGCCTTCACTTACCTATGGGATTGCTACATATACTACTGCATCTAAGTCAAATCTCCACAAATGGGATATCACCTACAATAACATATATGTTGCTATCGTCCTCCTCTCATTGACTGAAACACCACTGTCTCCTCTACTCAGACCTAAGATGGCTACTACCTAATGCGTCTAGGCTCTACTTGCTTGGCTCTATCATTGATAGTATTATAAGATCACAAACCCCCAAACCTCTAGTGCATTTGTTTCACCAGCTGCCCTCTCACTACAGCTTATGCTCAGTGGACAAATCCCTTGTACATATCCCCAGGTGCTATTCCCCCAGAGGTCCCAGTGACTTTGCCTGTCAAGCCCCACAATACTGGAATTCCCCCCCCCATAGCTGTTCACCAAGCTCCCTCTCTCAACAACTTCAAGAAGGAGCAATGCAACTATCTTGTCTCATCTAACAAATGATCCTGTTTCAAACCCCTTTAGCCCCTCACCTCTCCAATCTGACCTTCTCACCCCTTGTCACCGCTGGCTGTTCTCTATGCTAAGCACTTTTCTGGCACTTTGATTATCTAATCACTAAATTTACCTACTGTTATGTACCTTAATTGTTGTTTCAAATCTACCCTGTCAATATTACTATTGTTTCATTGTATAAACCACAATATGGATCAACTTAAGTGTACTATGTGCAGTTACACATGTTTTTGTTATTGGCCTACCATGACATTGTAGCATAGGCCTATTCCTAAATGTATTTTTTCCTCTTGTATCCTACACCCCCTAGCACCTTATTTTGTAATGTTATGGTGTTTTGATGTACTGTTTATGTACCCTCCCAGGTCATGCTTGAAAATAATCATTGTTATGGCTAGTGCACCTACCCGATTACTAAAAACTAAATAAATAAAACAATAGGTGAATTCAAAAATACATGAGACAGACAGAAGGCAACCCTAGTGGCAGGAAAGAGAAGGTAAGCTGCAGATTAATAAGGATTTGCAGGTCAGGTAGGTAGATATGGAATTGGGCAGACTAGGTGGACCAGGTGGTCCTTATCTGCCATCACATTCTATGTTTCTGTGTTAACCCCAACAAATCCCCTGGTCTTGATGGATTGCTCCTAAGGTTGTTAAAAGAACTGTCAGAGGAAATAGTAGAACCAACAGCAATATTTTTTCAAAAATCATTAGATGAAGGAACAGTAGTTTCAGAATTGAGAGGCAACTATTATGCCTATTTTTAAGAAAGTATCTAGGTGAGATTATAACTACAGGCAAGAAAGTCTCACATCAACTGCTGACAAAATTCATGAAGGCATGATTAAAAAGAGCAAGAACTAGAGAATAAACTATAGGGTGGAGTGTATTATAAGAATTTAATACACACCCAAGATGTGTAATGCAACATAAACCCAAAGAATGAAGCTTGAGAGGTTTATATCAGCATCGCACACTGAGAGTGTGTATTAAATTTGAGTTGCACTCTACCCCATACGTTATTTTTTATCATTTTTGGCGCAGCAATTTTTTCACACCAGTCTACAGAGCATAGGAATCAACACAGGTTTGTAACACAGAGTTCTCCTGTAGAGCACCAAGTGTAAACTGAGCTTTTTTTTCTGAAAAATGCTGGAGCAGAACAGTAAACATTAACGAATTTGACAGATCATAAAAGTAAAGCGAGTTGAAGGTAACTTCTATTAAGAAAGTTTATATTTAGAAATGATACTTTTTTTCAAACAAGTTTTGTTTTTGTGTTCACTAACACATCACAAAGGTTTTCACATCTGCAATGTGAATAATTTATCAGAAGTTGCACTACTGTGAGAATGGGGCTCACACTGAGACTGTCAGCATGAGCACGTTTGTCAGAATAACTGGACAGTTAATTATGGCAAATAATAACTGGATGAGCCCATTGAAAAAATTGTTCACCAGTTATAATAAGCATATTAAAGAAACAGGTAGGGAAGTTCCAACACAGCATGGATTCAAAGAGAAAAGATCTTGTCAGACAAACCTGCTTCATTTCTTTGAACTAATTAGTAAGGCTTTGGATGGGGCATGCCAGTGCATGTTTCATACTTGGACTATTCCAAGGTGTTTGATGAGGTGCCACATACAGAATTAAAATTAAAAAAAAAAACTGGAGGAGATGGAAATAAATAAGAATATTAGCTTCCTGGCTAAGCATGCAGAAACAGAGGGTTTGTATTAATGTGTCTTTTTCAAGATGGGGTAGAGTGGGGGGTGCTAGAGAGCCAGGGATATGACAAGATGTGTTCTATATGGTCTGCTACTAATCTATTCTATTCAGACAGATTAACTTTCTTAAAGCTGCTGTTTTTTGGCTTACAAATTGCAGGTTTGACGTCTTCATCCATGGTGGTGCAGTTGGACCCCAAATCTGACATACAGTGTCCTAAGGGAGTGACTGGAGAGGACCAAAACAGCTGCAGAATCTGTCAACATGGTCTGGGAGCTTGGAGGCTGTGGGTTAGGGCTGTCATGGCAAACAGTCTTTGACAGAGGAAAAGCCATGCATCAGAAAACTGAGAGCACTTTTCCATGACTAGAGTTGTAGAATGCCCAGATGAAGACACTCACAGCCATGGTAAAGGATGTGGATACCTGCTCCATTTCTACTCTGGCACCCATAGTAAAATTAACAATGGGCAGCTCTCAACTGCACAGTAGAATTTAGGCCCTTAAAAATGAAGCCAGGGCTTTCCATATCAGGCAAGTAGACATCCCTGAGGGGGTAGAAGGAGAGAACCTCCTGCAGTTTGTGGTGTAATGACTAAAAACTGTACTGCAGTTGATGGGGTATTTTTGTGGAGTGATTCTTATTTAAAGCTCACAGAATTAAGATGTGTGGGGCTCATACTTTCACAAATTTGCCCTGCACTGAATTGCTTTAAACTTTGAACTCTGATGTGAAAGATCAGCTCTTGCTGGCAGCTCAAAGGTCTAACCCCTTGACAGTCGAGGGTGCTGATTAGTGGTGGACAAGGTGGACTCAATCCGCTCCATTACTAGTGTTAGTGGTGGTGAAGGTAGTATCAGCATTGCTGCGTCAAGTTCTAATTCCAACCAGTGTACCGTATCCAAATATATTGAGTGTGGAGCAGTGCAAGTGAGTGATGACAGTGTAGCTGATGTCATACTTCCCAGTAACATCCCATTAACTGAACCTGAGAATTCTGATGATCATGTCAATGACAGCAAATGTGATATTCCGTCCACTGTGGCACTTAATGTCACGCATTTTCTATGCAGTGATTCATAGTGTGGTGAAAAAATAACAGGTGATGGTGGTGTAGATGCTGATGATGAATGTGATGATGCTGATGGTGATGATGTTGCTGTTGTTGCAACATGCAGTCCACATGCTAGCATCCAAGCAGAAGATGTGGATGTGTGTGAGAGTGACATTGATGAATATGATGATGTAATTCGCTGCAGTTGGGAACCGGAGAATAATAAATTAAAAGTGGCTGTGTCTGAGTCTGTTTGCAGGAATCCCCCCCCGTAAAAACTTGTGATATACTGGTTTTAGTTGATGATGATGATGACCCAGTAATCAGTATGATAGATTAGTCATGGTGGTCAGTTGCAGTCCCCGAATCATCACGTGCCCCCCCACTTCAGTGCTTAAAATAACAGACTTAAATAAGCCACATCATCATGGACATGTTAAAAGCAGAGCATCACACTCCCTTGTTTGGGATTTTTTTGTTCAAGATGCAAATGATGATTCAGTTGCAATCTGCCAGGTTTGCCATGTGCATGTGAGTCGAGGTAAAAAGGGGAGCCATCTTGGGACAGGAGGACAGCATACGTATCTTAAGAATAGGCACTTGGCTCTGTGGACCCAGCACAAGCTGGCAGCTAATACCACAGTGGGGCGTTCACCTGTGTCACCAGCAACCATAACCAGCATGTTATCCCCTCCCATGACTGTTAAGCCCAGTAGGAAATTAAACATGTGCAGTAGTGTGGTAATAAGAGCAGAGGATTACTACAGGCATGATGAGGTGAAGGACCATAATGACTTTGAAATGTTTTCCAGTGCTGGTGAGAGTAACAGTTTTTGTGGTGGTGGTGGTGGTGGTGAATGCAGCGTGTCTAGTGCAAGTGGTACATTAACCCCAGTTGGCAAATCTGGCAAAATAACAGCATTTCTGGGTTTGACATCATCATTTGTGCAACCGTCTTCATCAAATGTCCACACTCCACCCCCTGCCAATGCCATTCATCACAGAGCACAGCCATTTGTGAGCAACAACACATGCTGTGCAAAACGTTTAAGTCAGCCCATGTTACAGAGTGTTTTTTCTTAGTTTAAGTATCCCCCAATCATACAGTGTCACGTGAACTAAATGCTGCTGTAGTGGAAATTTGGCAATTGATCTTTGCCCTTCTCCTTTGTGGAGAATTCTGGGTTCCGTGGTTTGCTGCCCATGACTGTCCAAATGGAAAGTCCCATCCAGGACATACTTTTCTACCCATGCTGTTCCAGAGTTGTTCCTCACTGTCTCAGACTCAGTAAGACATGCCCTTCAACATTCCTCCTCTCCATTCATCCATTTAAGTATGGATATGTGGACAAGTGGCAAAACAGTGGGGAGTTCATATCTGTGTATAACTGCACACTGGGCGCAGGTGCCGGGGGTTGTTTGTGATGCTGATAGTGTGAATAATCAGTGCAGGAAGGTGGATTGTTGAGGTAGCAATATTTCTGGAATTTGCCAGCATGCAACAATTGTTATGCACAGTGTGACCTGTTCATGCACTGGTGAGAACATGTTGGACATGGTACTGACTGAAATTGGCACATGGCTAAACCCTCTGTCCCTGAGATCTGGGTTCATAGCAAGTGACAATGGGTCAAATGTGGTGAAATGCATCACGAATGGTGTTTTTTTTTCATGTTCCATGCATGTCCCATTGTTTAAATCTTGTGGTTCAGGAGTTTCTACAGCACCTAGACATAAAGCAAATGCTAACCATTGCACAACATATCTGGTCTCACTTTTCAAGATCTGGAAAGGCCCGTGACCAACTGTGGCAGTTGCAGATACAAAATAGCCTGCCTCAGCACTGCTTGAAGCTGGAAGTTGTTACCTGATGGAACTCCATGTTATACATGGCAGAGAGGTTGTATGAACAATACAAAGCCATCTCAGATATCTTGTTATGCACACTAGCCGTGACAGTTCCGGGGCCTACATGTCAATGACGACTGAACAGTAGCACCTCATGGACTCTGTAATAACAATTTTTCAGCCTTTTGAACATGCCACACAGGCAGTGAGTGGTGAGCCTGCTTCAATTAGCCAATCAATTCCACTGCTGCGGGTGCTGAGGCAGACATTGGTGAATGTACAGCTTAGTCTTGATGTTGCCGGAGACGGTGGTAGCAGTATGTTGCTGCAACACATGCTGACAGTATTCGACCAGAATCTTCACATTGTGAGCATTCTGCATAGTGACAACTTGCCATGGCAACAATGCTGGACCCACGACACAAATGTGGAATTGCATCAGTACTGGAGGGAGGGCCTGGACAGGTAAAAAATATCAGTGATCAACTGATGCCTTGGTTCATGTGGCACAGAAGTCACATGCCAAGGTAAGCAAACCTCAGCAGCATAATCCAGCTGAAGGTGTAGCTGGAGGACCATCAAGCATATCATGCAAGGGTAAGGGGACTGTAGTTCCAGGTGGTCTGTCATCCAAAGTGGGTGGTGTCAACCACTTTGGGAGCTTTGTCCCAAGTGGGTATTGGTGAAATAAATGATTCTGGAGAACAGGCTGATGCATCAACAATTGGATTTAGTGTGGCACAGAGAAAGGTTGAGTCATATTTGTCTGAAAACAGGCATCTGACAATAAGGGAAGATCCTCTTTTGTACCGAAGTGGAAAGTTCAGTGAATGGCCAGAGCTGACTTCAGTGGCACTGAAGTACCTCACATTCCCACCCTCCAATGTAAGTGTTGAGAGGGTATTCAGTTCAGCAGGTGCAGTAGTCAGGGACTGTCGGACAAACCTGTCTCCTGCAAATGTTAGTTTGCTAACATTCATTAAAATGAATGAGAGGCACATACTAGCACAGACTGCAACCTCAGTATTCATACCCCAGACTAGTCGTGGTAGTCTTGCTGATGTAGAAATGAAGCATCCTGCTGGCACTGGCAGTGGCTGCCTGAAACGACCCACCACTGATGTAGATGATGACATAATGGAGAAAGAATTTCCCAGTGGTCCGGCTTCAGACATCAATGACTGTAAGGGTAGTTTTCTTTATGAGGATGATGATGTGGTTAATGTTGGCGGGTTTTAAGTGCAGTACTTAAAGGTGGTGTGCAAACCCACCCTCACCTGGACCACCATCATCACCTCTGGGACTGATGTTATCCAAGTCTGCCACCATGAGTTTGTATGCCTCTAACAGACCACCACCACCACCAGGACTGATGTTAGCCACTGCCACCACTGAGCCCGAGTCTGTATACCCCCTGGATCACCACCAGGGGGAGTCGGGACTGATGTCATCCAAGTCTGCCACCATGAGTCTGTATGCCCCCCACAAACCACCACCACCACCACTGGGACTGATGTTAGCTACTGCCACCACTGAGCCCAAGTCTGTATGCCCTCTTGACCACCACCACTGGGAATGATGTTTGCCACAGCCACCACTGAGCCTGAGTCTGTCCGGGCCACCACATCCATCAGCCATAGACACAAAGCTTCTTAATATTTAAACTATAAAGTGAGTATGTGTACTCAGTCATGTTTGTTATGCTGCTTCACTTCCTTTAGTTTTATGTTTTTCTTTTCTGCGGCTTTTCAGAGCTATAATGGTAAAACACATACGGTGCACTTATTTTGTTTCTTTTACAGGGTAACCAAAAAAGGGTCCATCGATAAAAGACGTTGGGATGGGAATGGTACTGTAGCTGTACCATACAAAGAGAAAGCAATGTAATATCCATGTGAAATCCATTCTGGTAAATATGAACATTTTATTTCATTCGTTTCATTGTGCTGTGAAGACTGCAGGAAATATTGCACACAGGTTGTGAGAACCAGGGAAGGACACATAACAATTAAGTTGTAAGAAGTCATTCATTTCTTTTTTTGGGAAACTTCAAGATGCTTTGGTGTTCTGTCAAAGTGGCTTTATCCCAAAATTTATTCAAAATCAGGCACCCTTCCCTGAGCTTGGGCACATATATCAACACGAGATGTCATTTCATGACATTTTTTTGTTAGTTGTTTAACCAGGACTAGCACACTAAGCTGAGCAGCTTTTACAGGTGTGACCTGGGAGCACAGGGAAGTTAAGTGACTTGCTCAGGGTCACACAGTCTGCAAGTGGAAGCTGTGGGATTCAAACTAGGTCTGGTCTGCTGGATGTCACCAGATTTGCAGCTCAGAGCCTTAAATAACTGCTCTATACTGCCTCCCTATGACATAACCATGACCATCATAACAACTGGACTCCAGAAGGATGCTGATGAAATCTGTAAGAAGAACAAAAAAAAACCATTAGATACAAACCTGCAAATATGATTCCCTCCCCAGGAAAAATATACTTACCTTCATGTGCTTGAGAGTTATCTGTTTCCAATTTCAGTGCAAAAATTATCATTGAGCACTTGAATGTGCACACCAATAGTTTCTGTGTGACCTGTGATGGAGAACAATACCATGAGTACATGCCCATAATTGTCAACCCCTCCACCTAGAAAATTCACAACCATATATCTATCTATATATCTATATATATATATATATATATGTGTGTGTATAGATAGATAGATAGATATACTCACCAAGGCTACTATTGGCGTACAGTCAAAGGGCACCCTTCAATCCAGTTGAGATGATCACATTGCATTTGCTCGAATCGTCTGTCAGAACACATTGGACCAGCAACACAATACTCATAGTCATCATTTTATACTGGTGTATGTGTTGAAACACTCCCATTTCACTGTATAACCACTTGTCAATTTTCTGCAGACAAGCAGGATGCATTTTGGGCTGGCAGAAAAATCTGAGAACTATGCCACTTCTCAATGCCTGACTGAGTCTTCATTAATTCTGGGGACTTTGTATGTGTTGAAACACTCCACTTCACTGTCTAACCACTTATCAATTTTCTGCAGACAAGCATGATGCATTTGGGCCAGCAGAAAAAAGCTGAGATTCTGTGCCACTTCTGCAATGGCATGACTGAGTGCGCCATTAATTCTGGGGGATTTTGTATGTGTTGAAACACTCCCATTTCACTGTCTAACCACTTGTCAATTTTCTGCAGACAAGCAGGATGCATTTTGGGCCTGCTGAAAAAATCTGGGGACCTTGTGCCAATTTTGTGTGTTCTGTGATTGTTGCTGTGAGTTCATGATGTCATGCTGACATTTTCACAATTAAAGCTGCATTGCAAGAATGTCCTCACAGTTTTGAACTGTACTTTTTTATGCTACTTTACACTGCCACAGCCACCACTAGTTACCTCTGAGCCGTGACTTGAATGACATGCTTCTTTTCACAATTTATGTCTGCTTTCCTTACTTGACGACTTTTTTCATGTATGAATAAAAAAAGAGGACACCCTTCAGTATTGTTCTCACCATGTTTGTATTTTTTTGCAGCTGCTGTTCAATAACTATTGTTCTGTGCTGTCATAAAACACAGACTGCTGCATAATTGTTAATTTACAACAGAAGTGATATGTAACAACTAACTGATGCAATGGAGAAAAGCAGAGGAAAACAATAACAAACACCTGGTCAGAAGTTGAACCAATTTAAAAGGAATGCTACTTTCATTATTTCACACATGAAAAAAGGTAGTACAGCAGACTCACTCAAGTTAGCAAATTCTCATATCATTCCAGTCAGTCAGGATGTAAGTAGAGAATTTGTAACATGCATTAAAAATATAGCTCAGAGTTATCAACAGATTGTTGCGTGCTGCTTTACAGAGATTCACCATGTTACATACTAATGCACATAACCTGATATGTGAGGCCTAACTTCCACGGAATAGTTCTTGCTCCACAGAGTGCAATATATATCTGGGAAAACCACCTATAATTTCATTACAGTGTGTCACATGATGGAGGAATTCCTATTCAGAAAAAGCCACCCACATTCTGCCCCCTTTCTCAGCAACATTAGAGACATGATACCACCGCACTCTCCTGGCATCCGTCTAATGTTGCTGAGAGAGGTGTGAATATGGGCAACTCAGAATAAATTCCTCCATCATGTGACACCTGTAATAGTGAGGGAAACAGTCTTACACAGAAATATATTGATTATGTGGAGCAAGAAAGACTGCAACAAAGAAAAACACCCAAAAAGAGTACAACATAACAGTGGGATGGGGGCGAAAACAATATCTTATTGTGGCGTGAGATGCCGTGGTGGTCGAGCAGCAAGTGCAGCATTGTTATTATTTCTGCTGCTGTGCTGATGGTGCCAACTTGCTGCTGCAAACACCCACCCTCGTATTGTTCTCCTCCAGGGCTGCCCACACCAAGGTGAGGTCTGACTGTGTTACAGGAACTGTGTCGGGGTCCTCTGCAGGAGGAAATCTAGGGAGTGGTGGTGAAGAGGGTGGTGCTGGTAGCTTTGGTGGTGGGGGAGGTGGTACAGCTGCTCCACTGGCCCTCCTCCGGCTGCAGCAATGAGGCACATGTTGTTCATCAGCAGCACCCTCTGCCACTGCCACAGAAGGGCCAGCGGGTGGACATCTGGCCCCTTCCATGGCAGCCTGCCACTCCACCCTGTGGTGATTCATCATGTGGGTGCTCTTGCCCCTGTTCCCCAAATGTGTCCCCTGGGGGCCACAGCACACCGTCACACCACAGAGTGGCACACCACCACTGTGCTGCCCCCCAAACACAGCCAAAAACTCCACACTGAGAGCTGCGGGGGAACCAGACACATTCCTTCAACCACCAGGATGTTCCAAGGCCACCTCTTGTGTCTGTGAAGGTGATGAAGGGGGTGCTGCTGGAGCCCCTACATCTACCAGCAGTGTTGATGGTGGAAGTGGTGCACAAGGTGCATTGACAGCAGCCACTGGTGGCACTGGTGCTGCTGCTTCAGCATTGGGGGGAACCCCAGAAGTCGGGAGCGGTCCAGCCTGACACGACCACCCTGTGTCCAGCACTCCCTCCCGACGATCGCACCCACGGGCCACTCTCTCTTTCCAAAGGCTGTATCTCAACTCCTCTGAGTTCTGACAGTCCGACACACACACACACACACACACACACACACACACACACAGTCACGAGAAAACAAAACCACTAAAAAAAATTCACTAACAAAAAAAATCACAAGCACAACACTAAAATTAAACAAAGATATAGCTTTTAAAAAAGCTGTTGTGGCTGCGGTAAAGAACTAAAGTGTCAGATCTCTCCTTCTCTCTCCACAGAGCTTTCTCACTCTACAAATGCTAAGGAGAAAGTGAAACTGCTTCTCTGACTCATTTCCTTCTTATTTGGCTAAACTATGTGACTTACAGTACTGTAAGCCATGTGATATGTGGGGGGCTGCCTATTTACATGGCACTTTGCCTTACTTCACCTTAAGGCATTATTGGCAATGTGAAGTGGTAATGATAATGTGAAGTGAGCACTTTGCTTTGGTCTCTTTGCATTGTGCTCCGCCAATGCGAAGTGGTCACTTTGCATCCTCTTCGCTGGCAGAATTTAAATTTGCTGCATCTCTAGTGCTGATGTCAAACTTTATTCCAATCTATCCTTTGCAAAGTGGAATAAGGCAAACAGTTTGATCAATTTTGGGCTAAACTCTGTTCCCTAGCAATTGTCAATTCCTTACTTTTCCAGCTTGACTGCCTATTGTGTACAGAAACAAATTAAATTTTTGATGAATGGGATGCCAGGCATTGGACTGAAAAAATGCCCTTGATTTTCACTCCCTCTAGATGCAGCTACTGCTATCAGGAAGAAGATGAAGAAGTAGAGACCTGATTATTAAATCTCACCACTAAGGTCTACCACCATGACCCTAAGTACATACTCTCTCATTGGTAAAATGACTTTTGGGACTTTTGTTTATTAATAGCGTAGTATATCAGGGATATGCTTACTATTTTCCCTTTTTCCTGCTTCAATGCAGCTGTCTGTATTTAAAGGGGATAAGATGATGCAGACCACATGGAGTTTTTTCAGATACAGTGAGATTTGATGTTTTGCTTTTTGGTAAACTTTTTGAATTCTGTATTTTGTACCATCATTTTTCACACTGATTTTTCCAGTCTTAATTCTCATTCATGCCAAACATTTAACTCAGATTAAATTGATCAGGGAGCTTCCACCTTTGAGGAAGTACATCTCACAACTCACAGTTAATTCTGTTTCTAATAGCTTAACTTGTAACCTTATTTGCCTCCGATTAGTAGACTATGTTTATTAAAAAAATTTACTGCCTTTTAATACATGGATTTTATGGTTTAAACAGCAACTCAATTGGTTGCAGTCAAAATGTTACTTGTAATAGATACAGTACCTGTACTACCACAGTCATTTTCTTGGCTACCATTTTGGATGCAATTATCCGATTTTACTGTTAAGTTTGCCCAACCTTACTTCCTTGATATAAAGAATGTAAGGGAAGTTTACTGTATGTGAAATTTTCTTTATGGGATATCCTCTGTAACCTTTCTATACCTCATATGTTAGTTCACTGTATCTGCTGGTTCAGTTGAAATCAATACAAATAAATAAAAAAAGATGGGGTAGAGTGACAAGTGGGGTGCTGCAGGGCTTGGTAGTGGGACATACAGTATACTGTTTAATATCTTTGTCTCATCGATGCAATGCAACAGCATGACTTGGTTAATCAAGTCTGCAGATGATATCCAAATGGGGGTTATCACTGATAACAATAAGGCAATGGAAAATATTCAACAAGAAATAACTAATGTTGAAAATTGGGTCAGTCAAAACAAATTAAAGTTCAGTATAGAGAAATGAAAAGTGATACACTTTGGATTCAAAATAAAAGAGCTAAATAGTATCTTACTGATAAAGAAATAATAACCATGGACAAGGAGAAAGATGTAGGCATTCAAATAGCAAATTAGTTAACATTTGATAAACACTGACATACGGCTATCAAGAAAGAAAATAAAATCCTGGGATATTTTAGTTGTAACCTTAGTAGAAGCTCTAACGAGGTGGTGATGCCCCCATACTGTGCCTTGGTGAGGCTGCACCAGGAGTATTGTGGATAATTTGGGTTCCCTACAAAAGGGAAGTATTAGGAGGTTGGAGGGTTGCAGAAGAGGCCACCAAACTTATTGTGAATATAAAGATATAGCATATGAGGATAGACTCAGAGAACTGGATATGTACTCATTGGAGTACAGGAGTTATCAGGGTACTTATGTCTGGTTCATAGGGCACATAATTGGTGAATTATGGAAATGCATTGGATTGAAAACTAAGCAGCAATGCAGAGGTACTAGGTATCATGACATTCAGTTAAAATATATAGGACAAATCAAAGAGGAGCATGGTTGAACCAAAGAGTAGTTTCTAAATGGAATAGTCCTCCAAACCATATTGTACATAGTACAAATGTGAATGAGTTCAAAAGTTCACTAGACAACTATTTAATTAGCAAAGGATTAGTGGATATATCAATTGAGAAATGATGAGCCACAATGGCTACTGATAATTGACACGTATAAATTATATGAATTCTATAGTATAAAACCCACTACAAATGAAAGTGGTGAAGCCTTGAGATAAGAAATTAATTTGAATTATTGTAACTTGCAATATGTGCTGTTGGCATGCATCAGCTGTGGACAATTCTTTGTGGTGTTGTGACTGTGCAAAACCCAATGAGACTACCATGGCCTAGTCTGAGTTAGAGTAATAGTTACTGTTCCTTGTTGACCTCAAGCTACATACCCCCTTGTGGTCTCTGACTTGTTGATTTAGCTCATGTATATTACTATATTCTCATGTGCAACACAACATATTTTTAAACAATCTATTTATATTATGAATATTATTTTATAGTTCCTCTTCTATTATTTTATGCTATATGCATTATATATTCCTAGCAATATAATACAAACATGATTTTTCATTAAGTGGTATGTAATGTTTCCATTTATATGACACTGCAACATACGTTTTTATTATGAATGTTTTGTGTTTAGAAGAACTGTGCATCCTTTGTTTTTTTCTATTTAAATGTTATTTATTGTTTATTTAAATATTGAACCAAGAGACATTGTATGACAGTATATACTTCATTTGGGTGCTGTAGACGATTGTAAATAATAGCATGTGTGGCATTCAAGTAGACTCACTATAGGAAACCTCAGGGTAAGGTTTGCTTACAGTACACTTTGGAGGTATGTTCTTGTGGTCCCAGAAGCTGAAGAAACTTTTGCAGCCGACACCATAATGTACGCTATCTGGGAGTGGCATGCCCACATTATATGAAGGATAATCAAGTGATGTATTTTTGTGCTTTAGGTCAACATGCAAGATTCTTCAAAAGCTGGTCTCTCCTATAAAAGAGAATTTCTGAAGAGCAATGGCCATCATTGCTCTGTATGGAGTTGTCAAATCAGTGCCAGGACACCGGCTCTTCTGCTTATGCTGGTACTGGCAGGGGAAGGCAATGGAGGGGTTCTCCTGTGATGTAAATGACATGACAATACATTTATTAGAGTTGATGATGGTACTATACTAAAAAGAAGATTAATTACCTTAAATTGACTTTTGTTTAAATGATAAGAGAACATGATTTCAATGGTCCCTGTGCACAAAGGGCTGGTAATACATGCCTGAGGCACACACCACCCTCATATCTATGTGGCCCTAGACAAGTGCAGGATAAGTGGAATGCACTACTGCTAGCACTTGCAGGGTGTCAGGAAGTGGTCATGCCCCTCAGTGCATAGAGTCACGATGGGTGGTCGGGGTGGAGCCACTGGTGCGGTGGGCGCCAGTTGGATGCCCATACCAGGTCCCTCAATGGATCCTTGCACCCATGCTGCAGGCACACAGGATCAGAGGCAGCTGCGTAAAGTGACACCAGATGGACTACTGCCAGGCACTCTCCCAGGATGCTGCCCTAGCCCTCCCCTGCAGCTCAGATGTCATTTGAGTTGGTTTGCTGTACTAGGCAGCCATAAAACATGGGGCACATACTGGGTTATGCCTGGTGCCAGATGGCATACCCAGCACACCCCTGTGCCTGGCACTACATGACTTAGTGAATGCCGTGTAGTGCAGGCATGCCCCCAACACACCCACAGTGCAGTGCTCACTGAGGGGCTAGGACATTGGGCATGCAAGTGTCTTGTGTTCCCTTGGTGAATGCTGTCAGGGGTCCACAGGACCCCAGCTGCATGGCATTCACATGTACGGTTGCTTACATGCCTCAGTTGAGCAGCACATAGGCAGCTAGTTTGTTTATGCATAGGGCCCAATATGAACACATGATAAGTAGTGAAGATGATAATAATTAGCGCAAGTTATTGTGCCTTCAGGCAGACAGGAAATTGGCCATGCCACAGCACACTGCTCACTGTGGCGGCACTGGCAACTGGTGGCATGTTGTTCATAATAAATATTTGTCAAATAGTGAAGATAATCAGATACACACAGTGCTTGAAGATGTTACATTCTTTTAGCTAAAGAAAACAGAGCATTTTACAGAAGCTGGGAAAGAGCTGGATACCAGTCCTACAGTATAATATCTGTGAAGTTGCAATTAGGGTAAACAATGTTGCATAATGAAGAAAGCATAATTAATGACTAATGGAGGGAGGAGGAGGAGGAGGATGATAAAGAAGAGGTAGGTCTGGGTGAAATTTATCTTTTGCTTGCAGAATTCTGGTGATATTAGAATTTTGCTTTCATGAAATGTAATGACATTTATATGAATATGCTGCAAATTTTCTCCAGAAATGTTATTTCAGTTATATCCATCTAATTCAAAAAGGTTTTCTCCCCATTGCACACAATTTGGTATTAGAAATGTATTTTTGTTCCTGGGAAAGTGTACCAAGTTGCACATCTATATCTTTAAAGCTGACAAAGTTATAAGCCTCCAGACATTCTGAAATGTTAAAAGTACATGTCACAAGTATGCAAATTGAGGAACTTTAAGCCCTTGTAGCTTTAAAACTAGAGAATGGAATATCATCAATAGTGTTCACTCCATTGACCTTACAAATGAAGTTGTGTACAGTATGTGAACTCTCTCGTATCCTGCCTAAAGGCTATCCAGCTTATGAGCAGCCATAGATTGCAAAATAATGTCTGTAATTAGAGTTACACTTCATGAGCTTAAAGAAAGATTGAGGAATTTTGTGATATAGTACTCTTGACACAACCATTTCCATATATTTTGCCCAGCCTACACTTGTACTGCCATTGTAGAGGAGAGACTAGTCTGGGTAGAGTGGTAATAAGGTAACAGTTATATGATGCTCAATATAAAATGTACAGTGGTGCCATGTAAGGTCAGTATTTTGAGTAAAGAACCATGAATTATTGTCATGGGCATCATCGCGTAATTAGCTGCCTTCCCAGAGTTCACTGACTAAATGACTTGTGGAAGTACACATGCAGCATTGGTTCTATAAAATGCCACCAGCTGACTAATAATCCTGTAGATTACAATTTATACTTTCACAATTTGAAAACAATAAAACAGTGGCACCCAGTTCTGCCAAACATTATGACTAGTTTTGATTCAGACCACTGTGACAGAAGCATCTAGATATCTTTAGTCATGACGGAGTATGATGCGGGACATCACTGTTACAGAAATGTGGGAGGAACTATGCAGAGCCATGATGTTAGTGCGGGTAAGGTGATTTGTCTGCCTGCAATATCAAATGAATGTGATCAGTAGCCTACCGAAGATGGACTGCAGTTCTGAAAAGAGAGAGGGCGTGTGGCCATATCATGGAATGGAAAGTCAAGGAGATTCGAACTATGGGAAAGGAGAGGTAGCTAGTGCAGGGTTCACCAGTGGTAGAAGTTTGCTGCATGGGCACACTAAGTCAATAGCAGCTGGATAACATAGCAGAAGAATAGCAGACTGACAGTTGGTGAAAGAAAGTATACAGGGCAATTCTCACTTGAAAGCAGGACGTGACAATCACATCACACAAAACTGACTGGTCTGAATGTGAAATACACATGGAAGTTTAAAACTTAAAGGATTAGACAGAGACATGATGGGAGAAGAAGATGACTGGGAAACAAAGAAGGAAAAATTCTTTCTATTCTACATATAGGTCTTACAGGAAAAGGAGTTGGTGGCTCTCTTTCAAAGAGAACTTGTCTGTGAACAACAAGAGGAAATCAATGTGACAAGCAGACTCAGAGAGTCCATCTGATCAAGCTCAGAGAAAAAGAGATTGGGGGGGGGGCAATAGACACCCAGAAAGGAACTACAGATGCAAACAGCTCAGCACAGCTCAATGGATTCAGTGGTGATAAGTGCTTTGTGCATAGCCAGTTTTAGACACCAACAACACCTATGGGAGTTGGGAACCCTGCTCGTGGAGAGGCCCAACCAGAGCAGATTACCTCATTATTTTTAAAATATTTATTATGTTTACATTTTCTTCAAATGGCAATCGGGGACTGTGCAAATCATTCTGATGTGGCATCATGATGTCATAAAATGCTTCTCCAAGCAATGACCTAATCAATAAGAGACAGATGGGAAGCAATGGATAGGATGGGAAGAACAGCCCCAGGACTAATGCTGCTGTCTCCTCCTAAACAATATAAACATACCACTGCTTTTTCTGAGAATAAAATAAAACAGTTCACTTATGGGCTAAAGTCAAAATATGAGATGATGGTGGTCCAAGTAGGGAATCCAATGACTTCTTCAGTCCTATTGAGGGCCTCCAAACCATAAAACCAGTCCTGAATTTTTGAAAGTTAAATTCCACAAATGGAATTCTAGTGTAATTTCTATTAACAGTATGTGTCCATGAATTTATCAGCAAATTAGTAATTTCTGAAATTTCCACAGTAAATTTTAACCTACTAAACCACCATTATCCGGAGCTATGTCAAGACCATGCAGTCAAAGACCATATGGTCAATAATCATGCTCACAGTCAGTACAATACCATGCAGGCCAAAACCATGCTAGATTAGATATACAAATTCCAAAACTGCCATGCTGTTATAATCATGAGTTTTTCGACTGTGTGGATTTACTGTCACAGTTTTGACCAGACACCCCTTTATCCAGCTTTATTAGATTCCAGGGCCTATTGACATAAGGTATGCATGGCATATTTGTGGTTTATACCTGCAATAGCAGCAGACTACAGACATCCAAATATTTTGAAAATGTTTGAACTTCTTTTTATCTCCCTCTCCTCCACTGCCCCCCCCCCTTCTGCCAGGTGATCCCCAGTGCCGTCACTCACCAAACCAAGGACTTACTCCATGTGGTGCTTCCTATGACCATGGGTGAGTGGGTGCCTCAGAAGGTGGTGCGGGTCTTGCAGAGTTGCTGTCATCATTCTGTCAGTAGCAGGTTTTTTTTTTCTCTTTTTCTCCCTGACCCAGGCTGGAGTGAGTGCTATGATGTGTACATACTGTGTTAAGATGCAGCACACCTCTGTGCCTGCTATCAGTCAAATAGGTATGTGATTGCTGCTGTGCCACATAGCCTCTGCTCGGTGGCAACCAAGCAGCAATACATGCTGCCCCCCCCCAATGGAGGAGAAGCATCAATGGATGCTCAGTCATCTTTCTCCTGGCAAGCCCCAAAAGACTGTGGTCTGTTCCCAAACCTGGGTCACAAACATGGCAGGAGGTAAAGTGTCCAGCGCCTCAGCCCTCATTCCTACTGGACTGCCACAAGTTTCACACAGTTTAACAAATAAATAAAATGTGAAATTATGAACACCTGTAAGTTACAATTTACTTAACTGACTACCTCCCTAAGTTGCAGTTTCCTAAGACTCTTCCAAGAAAGCATGCTTATAAATTTTTAATTTTCTAGCTCTGAAGGTGGTTAAGTTAAGCAGATAAATTTGTTCAATAAAGATCACAAAATACAGTAAATTGCCAGTATTTGAGCCCCTGTATGTTCCTCTCCCCAATCCAAAATGCCATGAAATCTAGCATTCCTTTAGGGGGCTGCAAAAGACAATAAGCATGCCAAATTGTAGGTCTCTAGCTACAGTATAAGAAAGGCTGAGGTATGTCCAATTAAAACATTTCAAAACTTTACAGAATTTTGCAATTTGCCCATCCCTACAGATTGTTTTCTGAAGCCAGAGTCCTTTATAGTTTTATGTTGGCATACTGCATTAGTAGCAGATTTGGAGGTGGTCACTGTGGAGAATGCAGGGCAATTTATCAGTAGGTGCATCCTCATTCCCCAATAAGGCAGTTGCATGCGCTGACACCAGCAATATGTAAACTGGCCACCAGATCTAAGAAAAGGTCCTCTGCAATGAGAGCTAAGTTTGTCATGCAGTGGCATGTCTTTCCTGCTGAAGCAGTTCAATAAACATGGTGGTATTGACTGCCGCTGCACAGAGCGCCACTTCAGGATAACCACACAAAAGAGGAATGTAATGAAAAGTGCACAGTTTAGTGATCTAGAAAAGGCAACACATCAAAATAGAGTCCTTGAACAGTTAAAGAAAGAAGGATTTGAGGTAGAGACTCAGCCTCCACCATTATCATCTGGCAAGCCATTACAGCAGACAACTGCTCAGCCAATACTGGTACATGAAACGAAACATGACACACCTCCTAAAGACACTCAGCAAAGTGCACATCAAGTGCCATATCCGAACAAAATAGCTGAAGTTCCAGTTCAACCCATACAGAGAGCAGAAGAGCAGGAAATGCCAATTCACGGAACAACCCTAAACCAAGAGGAAGAAAACATGAAAGAAGACTTGCTGGACTTAATTGACATGGACAAATATATCAAAATACATCAAAGGGAAAGACTGAAAAATTATGCATGACATACACAGTTAGGGACACATAAAACAGATAAACAAAGTTATTGGAACCATCCAGAGGATCCATATGATGTCACTGAAATAAACAGAATACATTATTATGCAGCAGACTAATTACAAATAGAGCAGTGCCAAAAAGCAAGGAATGAAGAACAAAAAGAGAGAGGAAATTCAGCATACCACCATGGAAAAGCAGATAGAAGGGACAATTATGAAGCTAAGATCAAAGTATCACTGCTGGAGGAGTTTAGAAAGGGTAATAGATCAATGAAAGTCATCAGGAAAGTGGATGAAATCAAAGAAAAATGCTGTATTAAAACAGATCAGGACCTAAATTTTACCATCTCAAATAACAAGCAAGATCTCTGCTCAAGCCGGAAGCTCAGGAGATGCGAGAAAGGAACAATGAAAAATGCAAAATAGATAGTTTAGAGAAGACCGAAAAATTCTATAGGAGCTGGGAAAGAAAACAATCAATGTAAAACACCACCGTAAAGAAAAGAAATTGAGAAATTCTGGAGAAGCATTTATGAAGACCCAGTTGAACATAATAGGAAGTAAAAGTGGATACAGGAAATAAAAAGACAGCACAAGAAATGGTACTACTAGGGATATGGAGTGGCCTGACGTAACAGCTAAGGAGATAGAATGACGATAATGAAGGCCTCCAACTGGAAAACCCCAGGTCCAGATGCAGTACCCAACTTCTGGCTAAAAGTACTAACATCTTTGCACCAAGATTTAGCTACCTCAAAAAACTGTTTATATGCACTTCCTGAGTTGACATCCATCTGGTTAGATCCACAATAGTGGGGTTACTGTACATACATACTTACTTACTGACATCCTTGGACCCAAATATAGTCAAGTTCTTGCATCATGAAGAAAAGAAGCCTAAAATGACTTTACTCATCAAATTAGGAGAAGTCTTCAGAAGGGTAGCAGGGATTGATGTCAATCCACAATTAGATAAGGAACTGCCAGCAACAGAAAATTCAAAGAATCAGAAAAAAGGAGTATAAGGATAAAGACAAACAGAAAAGAAAAAAAGCAATTGGAAAGCCCATAATTATAGTGGAAAATACAGGGAGCTACTGAGCAACCACAGGTCAATCAAGCCTGACCCATGAGTGGTTAAAAGAGGTGGATTTAGGCCACGAGATGAGAGACTGATAATGGCAGCCAAAGATAGTGAGGTACTACAAAGATGGTTCACAAGATCTGTAGAAAACAGGGAGAAACAGACAACTGCAGGTTCTGTAGTACAGAATTAGAAACAGTTGTGCATCGTGGCTGGATGTCAATACTCATGGCAGAAGGACTGTATACTGAAAGACACAACAATGTAGCAAGATTGATCCACTGAAATTGTGCCAATGCTATAACATACAGGTAGCAGAGAGACACTGGAAACATGAACCACAAAGAATCACAGAGAATGAAGTAATGATCACATGGGATCACCCAATACCAACAGCCAAGAAAGTGGAAGCAAGAAAACCTGATATTGTAATACAAGAAAAGAGAACAAAGGTAGCATTGCTAATTGAAATAGCCACCCCTAGTGACTACAGTGTCCTGCGTACAGAGAGACACAAAATCATGAAATACCAAGATATGCAGTCAGAAACCAAACTGATGTGGAACATGGACACACAGATTGTTCCAGTAGGCTTGGAGCAATGGGACTAATCAAAAAGAACTTTCAGGCACATTTAAATATGCTACCAATACTTACGACACCTTATGAACTTCAAAAGGAAGCCATTTTGGGGACATAGCGTGTGCTGAAAAGAGCGCTGTCAGCAAACATCAAAGATTAATACAGTACTAATTTTTTGAGTTTTGAATGTGCCCTGGCTAAAAAATGGGGTCCATTCTTGCCACGGTATTAGAAATCCCTCAACATTTGGAGACACTAACCCTGAAGATCCTGTCTGTGAACATAACAATGGTATGAGTGGGTGCTTGCAACTGTCAGAGGAATACTGAATGTGGAAGAAGTGGTGCCTTAATCCAGTGCACAGGCCAGTAGTTTATTTGCCTCCCCGAAGTCCTTGCCTTTCTTCCCAGGTAGAAAGGGCCTGCCAGTGCATCATTCTATAGGTGTCACCTAGCTGCCAGAGTGTGGAATCCATGCAGTCAGTACTATGATGCTAACTGCCTAGCATGTGCTGATGCAGTGGACACATTCCTTTCCTCCTTCACCATCTGAATATCTGCTGTACCTTCTTACTGAGCCCCAGACTCAATGACCCTGATATTGAGAGTTAGATTTCTAGTAGGGATCAAAGGCTCTCATATAGGAATGTGATATGCTATCACAAATACAACTGGGTTAGGCACAAGGAGCCATTTTCTGACTAAGTTTAGTCAATTTATTTATTTATTTTTTTGTACCTCCCAGCTAATTTTTTTTTCTCTGATCACGGATCCCCCTGCAGCATCCTCCTCTTGAGCCACGCTCCCAGTACCCCCTGGCTTGCCCCCCAAGGTGGGGACATGGCACCCTCGGCCCTTAGGGTGCCACGAACGTCGTAATAGTCTGGGAGACGTGCTCTTTGGGGGAGCCCATTGCAGCCCGAGGGACGGGCATCATAAAGGCGTCGGAGGTGGGCAGAGTTTTTCCCCTTTAAGGGGGCGGGAGCGTGCAATGACGCCAGCGTCTGCCCCGCCCCCATCTGATGTCAGGCCCCGAGTGCTTAGGGTTCTCCCGGTCTCCACCAGGAGTCCACCGTGCACCGGCGACTCACTACACCCTCCCCCCGGATCAGGAGAGCAGTCGTGAGACGCTCGATCCTTCTCCCACCGGCCTGCCCTCCAGTGACCCGAGTCCGTTTCCCCAACCCGGGTTGCCGGCCTCAAGCGGAAATCCAGACCGCTGCGCCGCAGGCGCCCTTAGTCAATTTATTTAAAATTGTTTTAGTATATTAGTAAGAAAGTGGCATATGGAGTTAGCAAAATCAAGGAAGGATTTAGATACCTACTCCCTCTCTCCAGCTGTTGCTGTTTTCAAGGACACATGCTGTTTTCATGGACATTGATGATCAACCCCATTCTGTCTATTTGTCTAAGATCATGCCATCCATGGTTTGTCCATGATTCATATGATTGTCCATAGTAATAAACATGCACAAATTTTTTTAAAGCCACACACTATTAAGAGAACTAAACAAGGGAACAGGGTTCATTTATAATTTGGTTTGGGAAAGGAAAAAGATAGTGATAAAATAAAATATTAAAATATTGTTCTGGTAATAGCCATGACTGTCCATGATATAATTATGGCTTTCAGTGATCATGTTTGACTGTAGTTTTCATGGTTTGGTTTTTAATTAAGATATAAAACACATTTATGGGGGCTGGCCCAGTGGTGTTAAGGGTTGAGGCGCTGGATGCCACACCTCATACCACACCAGAAAATCGGATTCAGGAATGAGCTCAGGCCACTGAGGGGTTGGCAGCATCGAGAGGACCAAGCATCTGAAGGACTGCTCTCCTGTCTTGGGGAGGAGACCTGTTGTTCCACTCATTGACTGCCCTCTGACAGCTGCGGACGGTAGTATGGGTCAGGAGACACATACCAACATCATCATTTTGGTAGGGGCAGGGGATGGGAGAAAAGTGGAAAACAGAGCCTGGCAAGGTTCTATGATGGCTCCTCTGTTCACGGTGAACAGGTCCGCCATCTGGATTGGGTCTCAGGGGATGGTACCCTCCTCTCTGGTCCCACCACAGGGGGCAATCTGCAGGGAATACTCCAGGCTCAAAGATATAGGGACACAGGAAATGCCAGAAAGTGAGCCTGTCCATTAGGAAGGGACCAAAGTCACCTGCCAGGGCTCCTAGGTGGGAAAAAATAGAATATGGAAAGAAAAACATATTTATGTTATCTGGAATGCATATCAAGGGCAGAGTAATGGATCAAATTATTGAGGGCAGTGTTCTCACTGCACTCAGCATTACTAGGGGTAGAAATTGCCAAACCAATCTCATTATAGTCTTTGAGGAGGTTATTAGGGAGTTTGACAGGGGCGGCACATTAGAAATTATCTTTATGGACTACAGCAAGGCCTTTGACACTGACAACATGTTATGTTTCTGGCCAAAGTATTTTATAATAGTGTTGTATTAATGGTGCATGCACGTGAGAAGTACAAACTATCTTGGGAACATGAAGCAGCAAGCTTTGTGGAGAGCTTAAGGTAGATAGTATCAGCATGTGCTGAGAATTGTGGTTAATGGAAATTACTATGAGTGGTTAGTGGTCCTCAGTGTGTTTCCTTACATAGCAGTGCTAGGTACACAATTTTAAAACATTTTTGTCAACAGTCTGGAAGCTGGAGTCTCCTCCAGACAACTTCATATTGCTGATAACAATAAACTGGCCAATTTGGAGGAATACCTTGAGAACTGGGACAAACATCAGAGTCTTTTGGAGTCTTACATGCAGTGTAACAAAATATAAGGTGCTACACTTGAGGAAGAGAAAAAGAGGTATGGTAAACACTGTGTGGGGTCCCCCTTACTGCTGTGGATGAAGAAAACAACCTGGATGCCATAAAAGATATGGGGCTAAAACATGAGTAGCAGGTTGAAGCTGCTGTAAAGGGTTCCATTTCATAACTGCGATTGCTAAACAACGATTGCTGTTACAGCAAGTGTACATCACCAAAAACCAAAATGGTGATGTACACCCCACAGTACCAGACAACAGTGATGAAAACCAACAACAATGTATCTATACTCCCACCCATGCACCTCCTAAATTAGGATTCTCAACTCCAAGGGAGTGCATGTGGGGAAGGGGGACAAACCCAGACATAAAAAAAATATAAATGTCACACACACGAAACAAAATGAAAAACCCTGCCCAGCCCCAAACCCTGGACCTCCCTCATTGCAGCCCACCACCCTCACCACAACACCAGAATGGCAGCTCGGCAGCACACAGCCAGACTACAGCTCTCATAACTTTTACTAACTGAACCCTCTCATTCCATTTCTTCGCCCTTGTGGCACCTTGATATTTTTGTCCTTAACTTAGCACTATAACTGCACCTCGCTACCCTTTCAAGGCAGCTCATATCACAGGTACTGAAACTAAGTGACTCACAAGTGAGTCGCTCAATTTCAGTAGCTATTATAATGTGCTACTCCAGTAAAGAAGGGTGGGAGAATACTGGGGTGCATTAAAACAGTACAGAGAAAGTATTCTTAAGACTTCATAAAGCACTGGCCAGGCCCCACCTGGAGTACTGTGTAAGGTTTTCAGCTCCCCAGTACAAAAGGATGTTAATGCAATAGAGTAGGCTCAGTGCATGGGCACCAAAAGCATTAGAGGTGTGGAGAATAAAAGTTAAGAAGAATGACTGTAGATCCCATGTTCACTTCCGGGTCTCACCAGCATAAAAGCTTGGCCACTAGTGAGTGGAGCTGAGTAGGAGCAGCGGACAACTTTTACAGCCTGCTGCACAAGTGGCATGAATAAAAGTGTTAACCCTTTCCTCAAAATTCCTAGTGTGTGTGTGTGCGTGTGTGTGTGTGTGTGTGTGAGAGTGATCATATGCTGTAGTAGATAAAAACATAAAAAAGACAAGAGAACTAAAGAAAAAAAAACTTCTTTTCTTTGCTCTGCCAGGGAATACATTGGGCATTAGTGGTGGAATGGCTGCTGAGGCAACAATTGCAAAGGCATATGGGAAGTGTAGTTCCCTATCTGTGTTGAGGGAACTGCAAACTGTGCACATCAGGGTGAGTTTTATCAATATAGGTGCATGTTTTAAACAGACACCAGTACTGTGTCCCAGAAAAGGCTGGCAGTCCATTTTTTTACAGTTTTTAGAGTTTTGGTGAGCTGGAGCACATAGTGTTAAGGTGGACCTCACTTCTGGGTCTCACAAGCATAAAAGTGTGCCCCCAGTGAGTGGAGCTGAATACACCAGAGGAGACATGTGCAGAGGCAAGCGTGCATTCAGCTAGTGTCTGCCAGTGATGTCAGCCGGGACAGATGGGACTAAGGGCAGGAGATTTTGAAAAATGAGTAATACATATAATTAAAATGGCTGAATCTGTAATGGGGGGCTGGACTAAATGCTTACAATTCAAAATAAGTAAAAAGGGAGTGACTGGAAACATTTTTATTTGTAACAGATTTTTGTATGTCCACTCACTGGAGAAAGAAATGATGTGTTTTAAAAAAAAAAGAAACTGGAGCTTCAAATTGAAACTAGAGAGATAGAGCAATCTGTACACAACATGCTACTTTGCTACTCCAAAATAAGGAAAGGGTGGTCTCTACACATGAGGGAAACAATGTTAAAACATATGAAGAACAGGGTAGGGATAAAAGGAAACAAATATCAGGGGCTGACTTAGAAGGAAATGTGGAGTATTTGGAAGGAAATGAATGGCATTTGGTGCAAAAACAGTATAAAAACAAGAAGGAGAAAGGAAGAAATAAGACCTATTATTTTGAGAAATGTTCTATGAACCTCTTGAAATCTTTAAATGGAAAAAGGGGTTGCAGAGATTAATAGTGACTCAGAGAAATGGGAACACATTCAACACTCAAATGAAGTGGATAGTGTAGTACAGCATATAGAGTTAAGTAGGATAGTTCCCACTCATCAACCCCAGAACATCCACCTGAACAACAACAAGCAGATATAGGGCATCCAATCCAGTTCCAACTGGAGAATGGGAAAGAAAACCAACAAGAGTACACAATCCTAAATCTATCCCCAGGTACAAGAAAAACTAGAACATGAGTCCAAGAGTGAAAAATGAAGGTTGTTGGGGATCACATCATAAAATATACTGACAAAACAATATGTAGAAATAGAAAAGAAAACTCAGAGGTGAGCATTCTATCAGGAGCAGACTTTCCAGACATCAATCATATTATACAAGGCTTATTAAAAGAAACTTATAAACCAATTGTGGTTTTACATGTAGGACTAATAATGTGGGAAAAAGAATACAACTTGAAATTCAGAGACATTTGAAGAAGTTGTCAATTTTCTAAAACAACAACACTGCACAGTAGCAATCTCAATAATACTGCCTATACCCAGAGCAGGGAGGGTAACATTAAATGAAATTAGACATCTGAATGACTAGATATGGAGGAAGTGTAGGGGGGAAGATTTTTATTTTAATGGACACTGGGAGAGATTCAAGGGAGATAGGAGATTGTATGCAAATTACGGATTACATCTAAACCAGAATGGGGCTAAAGTCCTGGCAAATAGAATCAATAAAACAACCAGAAAATGTTTAAACTAGTAGGGAGGGTGGAGGAGACAGGAGATACATAAATTACATATGTGAAACAAATGTAAAATACCTGCAAAAAAGTAACAGACTTTGGGGAAAGGGAAGATATTACTAGTTAATCCAAGAAGCCTAAGGACTAAAAAAGTGAATTGGAATACATACTCCAAAATGAAAATATTCATATCTGTGCTGTAACAGAAACATGTTGGTATAGTGGCAAATGGGATATAAACATATAAAGCTATCAGTTATTTCACAAAGACAAAAGGTTTAAAAATGGTGGGGAAATAGCTATTGTTTTATGTAAAATGATATAGGGGATACCAAAGTTGAAGAATATAATATAGAATTGGATATTGAACAATTGTGGGTGACACTATGTCCACTGACAAGGGAGAAAATTAATACTAGGTGTTTGCTATAGATCCTCTTACCTTACAGTTCACCAAAACATAACATTTCTCAAGATATTGAAAAAAAAATAAGTTATGGCAAATAAAGTAATAATTATGGGAGATTTTAGTTTTCCTAATATAAAGTGAGGCAGAAAAAAAGGCTGTACACAAGCAGAAGTGGATTTTTTTGAAATGACAGAGGCCCTTAACTTGGAACAACATATAGGGGCCAGCACCAGAGAAGATAATATTTCAGATTTAGTGTTGAGTAATATGGATGTTTAATTACTAGACTGTAGGATCAGAGAATCTCTTGATGGCAGTGATCATAGCATAAAACAGTTTGGGATCAATAATTAAAAGGAGAAGCAAATAGGAGTAACTAAGTGAGAAGCTATAACAAGGCAAACTATGATTACCAAAAAACATTTAGAAACCTGGGACGGAGAGTCAAAATTTAGAAGACAGGATCTTGATGTAATGTGGACAATACTAAAGCCTAAATTTCAACATCGTATTAATGATCACATATCTGAAAGGAATAAGTATAATGCAAGCTAAAGGATTCCAGGAACGATAAAGGAATTAATAAAATGAAAAAAAGACACATAAATGGACCAAAAGAACAACATACCTGAATTACGGAAATTAAAAAAAAAAAGTGAAACAATGTAAAAACTTAAACATTTCCAAAGAGGAGAGGAATATAAATTAGCAGTGAGATCTAGGAACAACAAAAAATCATTGTATAATTACATAGACAATCTTAATAAAGGCAAAGTGCAGATTGCACTGCTGAATAATAATCAACAGGTTACAAACAGTTACAATATGGCAACAATTTTCAAGGGGTTCTTTTTAAGTGTATATCAGATCAGGTTGGACATAGCTGAAATGAACAGAATTACAGAAGAAACAAACCGTGTGAACATTTTGGTGGTACAAGTAAACAATAAATTAGACAAGTTTAACCTGGCCTGTATCCATCTGAGGGGGAAACAAGAATCTTCAGTGAGAGGTTTAAATGTTTTGTTGGCAAGCATTTAAACTAGCCAAGGGGGTGGCAGAAGTAAGAAAGGAAAAAACAACTGCCCCCCCCCATAGGATAAGGTAGATAAACAAAAGGATACTACGGTCAAAGAATCAATAAAAGAAACTGCATATGGGGGTAAAGTCAGGGGAGGCATAGAGGAAATGCACAGGGACAAGGAGGGAGCTGGAATGGGCAAAGGTAGCAAAACATTGAAAACCATGTGTACAAATGCCTGAAGCCCGGGTAACAAGATTCCAGACCCAGTGGCCTTGATGGTAGGGGAAGACCTGGACATCGTTGCAGTCACTGAAACATAGTACATGAGAAACCATGATTATGAAGCTACCATACCAGGGTACCCAATGTTCAGAAGAGACAGGGAGGGCAAAAAGGGGGGAGGGGAGGCTATCTATATTCAGGAGAGGATTAAAGCAACAGAGTTAAAGGGATGACAGGAAGGGGAGGAGGCACAATGGGTCACCTTAGAGACAGGAAATGGCACCACCATCCACACTGGAGTTGTCTAAAGACTTCCAGCACAGGAGCAGAAAATAGGCAGAGTATTAGTTGAAATCATCCACCAAATGGCAGAAATAGGGGAGGTGTTGCTGGTGGGGACCTAAACATGCCAAATGTTAACTGGAACACCTATGCTGCAGCCACTACCAGGAGCAGAGACATCCTGTATGCCCTCCAGGGGCATGCCTCAGACAGCTAGTGGTGGAGCCCACCTGGAGGGAACAATATTAGACCTGGTTCTCACAAATGGTGGCAGAATAACAAACCTATCAGTGGGCAGCCATCTAGGGTCCAGCAATCACCATACATTGCGGTTTAAGGTGAAGACAGTGGTAGAGTCAAGCCACACAAAAGTATGGGTCATAGATTTGAAGAGGGCTGACTTTGCAAAAATAGGGGAACACCTCAAGAAAATACTGGTGGGGGGGTAGAAGAACAGTGAGAAAGAATTAAAGGAGCCATAGCAAAGGCAACAAGCCTCTGTGTAAGGCTAGTAAACATAGCCAAATGGAAGAAAAAACTCTATGATCTTCAAAAGTAGCAGGTAAGGTTAGAGGAAATAAACTGGCATTCAGAAAGTACAATGACACACAGAATGGGGAGACAGGATACTGTATCAAGCAAAACAAGAGAGGTGGGAAAAACAGTCAGAAGCACAAAGGCACAAACAGAAGAAAGAATATCCCAATCAGTAAAAGAAGGTAACAAAACCTTTCTCAGGTATATTAGAGAAAGGAAAAAGACCAAGGGAAGGATTGTGAGGCTCAGTAAGGGTGGGGGGTGACCCAGAAAAAGCAGACATTCTAAACTAATACCTCTGCTCAGTATTTACAAAAGCAGGGGAGGGGAAGGACAAAAAATAGGGGTTAGAAATGCACATGGAAGAGAGGTGGACACCATTCCATTCAAAGAGGAGAGAGTCCTAAAGGAACTCTTGAAACTGAAAGTGTACAAAGCAATGTGGCAAGATGGGATGCATACCAGACTACTGAAAGAGCTCAGACAGGTACTAGGGACACCACTGATAGCCCTATTCAACAAATCACTGGAGGAATGAGTGATACCAAAGGACTGGAGAACAGTGAATGTGGTACCACTATGCAACAGTAGGAACAAGGTGGAAGCTAGAAATTATAGGCCAGTCAGTTTGACCTCAGTGGTGGGGAAAATAATAGAATCTATACTGAAGGAAAGGATTGTGGCATATCTCAAGGCCACCAGGACAGAAGATATGATGCAACACGGATTCAAAACAGGTAGATCATGTCAGACAAATCTGATAGATTTCATTGACTGGGTAACCAGGGTGGTTGATTAGGGAGGGGCGGTGGACATGTCCTACCTGGATTTTAGCAAGGCATTTGACACTGTCCCACACTGGAGGTTAGTAAACAAGTTAGGCTGTCTGGGAGTGGGTCCAAAGATAGTTAATTGGGTTAGACATTAGCTGAGCAACAGGACACAGAGGGTGGTAGCAAACAGAGTTCAGTCCCGAGAGATGGGGATGACCAGTGGTGTGCCACAGGACTCAGTGCTAGGACCTGCCCTCTTCAATATCTTCATTAGTGACATTAAGGAGTGACTGGAAGGGAAGCCTCTCTGCGGACGACATCAAGATCTGCAATAGGTTGGACACTCCAGACAGGGTGGAAAGAATGAGAAGAGACCTAGGCAAGTTGGAGGAGTAGTCTAGGTGTGGCATCTCAAATTCAATACAAAGAAGTGCAGCTGTGCACTTGTAGCACAGGAATCCTGAAGAGAAATACACTATGGGGGATACTAACGACAACAAAACTGGAAAGGGACCTGGGGTAATCATAACGGATGACCTAAAAGTAGCCAAGCAGTGTGAGAAGGCAGTGGGAGAGCTGGAGAAATGCTGGGGTGCATAGCGAGAGGTATCACTAGTAGAAAACAAGAGGTTATGATGCCACTTTACAGACAATTGGTGGTGTGTTCAGTTCTGGAGCCACATCTCCAGAAGGAGATAGACTGAATGGAGGTGGTCAGAGAGGGTGATAAAAATGGTGATGGTAATGCACCATAAACTCTATGCACAATGAATGAAAGGCCTCATTACATATACTCTGGAGGAAAGCAGGAAGCGAGGATAGATTAGAGACTTTCAAATACTGCAAGGGGATAAACAAGGTACAGGAGGGCAGCATCTTTCAAAAAGAGATGTGTAAGAACAAGATGTAAGGATATGAGGCTGGGGACTTGGGGTAATGTAAGGAGCACTTTTTCACAGAAAGGGTAGTGGATGCATGGAACAGCCTCTGTGTGGAGTAGTAGGGGCAGAGGAGACCTGAGCATGAGCACTCCCGCCACCAGAAGACTGGCTTCCGATCCCCGAGTGGCGTGGCTGGCCCAGAACTGCCAACGACCATGCTCCACAGGTCTGCTGCTACAGTTCCTAAGAAGAGTCCTGAATGCAGGGGCTCCCTCCACCAGATTACCAGCTTCCAATCCCCAAGTGACAAGACTGGCCCTCAACTACTGCTGCCCACACTCCACAGGTCTGCTGCTACAGCTCCTAAGGTATGGCGCCACAACCACCAATCAGAATCCAGCACCTTTACTACTTTCTCTGATTGGTTGCTTCCTCTGTACCTCTCTCTCTCTCTCTCTCTCTCTCTCTCTCTCTCTCGCTATAAATGGTGCCTTTTGCCCAAAAAAGCTGTTTTATTTTTATTCTGAACTACTGTTTAAGTCTGCCATTTGCTGCTAGAGAATTAAGCTGTTTTAAAGTAGAGTGATTTAAGATTGTTTATCCATCTCGTGCTCTGACTCTTACCCCAGCCCTCTCCTTTGTCTTTCAAATTGTGATATGTCTCTCCCAGCCCCCCCCCACTATCTCACTATCTCCTTTGACCAGTCTGCCCCACACACACCGTTCCCAAGCTCTATTTGTAACCACAGCTCTCTCTTGCCTCCTTGGAGGAGACCCGAACGCGGGTGCTCCCTCCACCAGAGGACCGGCTTCCAATCCCCTAGTGGCACGGCTGGCCCTGAACTGCCACTGCCCACTCTCCACAAATCTGCTGATATAACTTCCCACCGGTGCTTGATGCTGGCTCCCACCATTTCCCCACCTCACCCACCCTGGGTGGACCCTGCAATTTATAGGCTGTTTTAGACTAAGTGTCTGAACTTCCAAGGATGGTTATAAGAAACAACCAATAGGGGTCTTGGTGCTGCTACTAGCCTCAGTATCAGTCTTATTTCTTCCTTCCTGGTCCACTGCTTGCCTTTCTTTCAGCTGGTCTGATCGCCTACCACTTGTCTCTGCTCTACAATGAACAAACTTGCGCTGTTATTTCTGCTCACAGGAGCACTACCACTTTCCACCTAGCAATAATCTCTGTACCCCAAACCAAACAAGCATACTCTAATATCATACCATCCACTCAAGAGTTTTGATTTTCAAACCTACTGATGTTGCTAGCACTTCAATGCAACTCCAGTCCTCTGCTGCTAAGCAGGGCCTGCTTCTATATGGCTGCTAATGACCTCATAAGACATCCCTTGCGTCTAATGACCCTGTCCCCTTTTTTTGCAGCACAAATTATGGTATCTCCTTCTGTTGGCTATACTACTATCCAGTGATATCCCATTGAACCCTGGTCCTGTGAACATCATTCCCACTCCTAAAGGTCTCTTAGCTGCCCACCATAACATAAGCAGCTTGGAAAATAATTTTGCCGAATTGGAAACCTGGACAGCCTTTTATAAACCAGATATTCTCTATTTAACTAAAACCTGGCTCAAATCCTCTGTACCTGATTCCGATGCTCCTGCCTTCATATAATCTACAAAGGCATGACAGAACAGCTACAAAAAGGAGGTGGTATGGCCATTTATTTAAAAAATCAACTCAACCTCACCACCATCTGTTCTTCTCAACTAAACCACTGCAAATCACTGCATGTACTTCTCACCCTTGGTTCAGAAAAAATACACATTGTACCTGTAACCCTCCTAACAATGGCATGAAAGGTCTAGATGAGTTGCTCAATCATACCTCACTTCTCTTGAGGAGAAATGAAGTACTCATACTGGGGGACCTAAATATAAACTGGCTGGGTAATTCTCAAGCCCTGTCATTGTCCATGATTGGAAGTTTCAACCTACACCAGCTGATCTCAGAGCCTACCAGAACAGCTCTGCACTCAAACACTAGCACCCTACTGGATTGGATAATGACAGATCATCCAGAGCACAAACTTTCCACAGGTACTTTAGCAGATGCCATCACCGACCACTCCCCATCGTTCTGCATCTGGGGCAAAGTTGGTCCTGCTACAGCTAAGCCTCATTTCATTTCCTTCAAAAACTATGCCTGATTTGATCCCCACACCTTTCTGCAAGATGTCTCTAGAATTGACTGGACCACCCTGTACAGGGCTACTGATGCCCAATCTGCCCTCAATATCTTCCTAATCAACTTTCTAGCCCTACAGAACAATCACTATCATCTTGTGACATGCCATGTCAAACATAGACAAACCCTTTGGCTAAAGTCTGATCTACTCACTAAATTGAGAGAGAGATAAAAAGCTGTCTCCGTTCAATGAATCAGACTAGCATGAGACTACAATACCTACAGGGCTCAGCGAAATGCCTGAAAAAGGAAATCAAGCTGGCAAAATGTTCCTACTACAAGGACCTGCTAACAAACTCGTATAGTGAGTCTAGAAAATTTTGGTCCCATGTAAAGACCTTCCTGGGAACAAACAAATCCTCTACCCCAACAGTTCTCAAACTTTGTCATAGTGAGCCTCACCTAAGCCATGGAAAAGATGTTGAGCCTCCCCCAAAATACTGAAATATTATTGGGCCTCCCCATAGAAAAATAGCCTACTTTTCACAGTACATGAGGAAAAAGTTGAAACCTCTTGATAGCTGGCTTTCATGTTATTAAGCTTATTGTAACCCCACAACAGAACAACATACTTGCTCCAATATTTTAACTCTCGAACCATTGTTACCCTCATCTGCCATACCTTCATGGGTCAGACTGCTTTTCTGTTTCCTCTTACTGAATAACCTTCCTGCCGACCTCTGCCTCTCCCCCTCTCACTCTGCTCTTAAGCAACTTCTCAGGGATCATTTTGCTCCCTCCTGCTCTTATTCTTAGTACCTGTATGGTTAACTCTTGTATTTAGACAGTTCTGCTGCCAGTCTAATTGATCAATTGTTCCTCGCATTGTTAGTTTATTGTTCTTAATTTGTTTGCACTTTTATTCATTTTGTATTGCTTAAGTGTTTTGCAGTTACATTTTGAATTGTATTCTATCACTACCCTTTCCTGGGTACACCTGAAATAAGCCATAGCTCAGTGTACAGTACCTTACCTGGTCACAGACTTGTGAATAAATACATAAATTCCTCTTTCAGTTTGCCTTATCATTTCACACAAATTTTATAAAGTTCAAAATTACAATATAATAATTTTTTAAGACTTACTTAAGACTCCCCTAGAACAGGTTGGGGCCTCCCAAGGGAGGCTGGCCTCACCATTTGAGAACCCCTGCTCTACCCTGAATGACATGGTGCTTAACGGCATCCACTGTAACAATCCTTGGACCATTGCTACTTCTTCAATGTGTAGTTTTCTGACTTAACATAACACTTACCTTCCCTGCAGCTCAACTCTCAAGCACTTCTCCTGATATCCCAGTCCCTTTTTCTATTTTAAATCCATAATGACTGAAGAAATCCTCAGGTTACTCAGTACTATCTCCGAGTCCATGGCTCCAGGCTCTGACACTCTCGAACCTAGGCTTTTTAAAATTTGCTGCCCTTTTCATTGCTGCTCCCTTGGCAAAGATCTTTACTCTCTCTGTGCCACAGTCAAGTTCCAGACATCTGGAAGATAGCTAGGATCACCCTTGTATTTAAAAAGGTGACCCTGAAGACCCTCAAACTATAGACCCATTGCAATCCTGTGAGTCCTCAGTAAGATCCTTTAGAAACTGGTAGCTACACAAACTATTGAATATCTCAGGAAGAATGACCAACTGCTGCACAGCATGGTTTCGTAAGGGCCACAGCACTATCACAGCACTGCTCAGATTCACATCTGAGACCTTATCAGTCATGGACTCTGGCCTTCTCACTGTGGCTATCTTCATTGACATGACTAAGGCATTTGATCTAATAGACTACCCCATCCTACTTACTACCCTTCGCTCTCTTGGTTTGCACTAATGTTGTCAACTGGTTTGGAAGCTACCTATTGAACAGGACACAAATAGTCAAGTACAACTCTACCCTCTCGGACAAGGCTGCTGAATGTTGAGTGCCCCAAGGGTCCATCCTTGGCCCACTGCTGTTCTCATTTTCATAAATAACATCACTCTAACTCTCTCAAAGACAGTTTCTCTTCTGTATGTGGATGATATAGTTCTGTACACAGAGCAAAATGCACTACGGATATAAATCTGCTGCTCTCTTCTGACTTCCAACTACCCAGCTGTAGTTGGCTAGCCACAAACACGTCTTAAATGAGTCCAAGACCCAAGCTATGCTATTTGGAACAAACCTCAAACTCAGACACTCCATGAACAATTTTAAAGTCTCTGCTTTGCATGGCTCCTCAGATGGAGAAGTGAACTCTTTTAAATATCTTGGTGTCACCATGAACCCATCGCTAAACTTTGATCTACATATACAAAAGGCCTGCCAGTCTGTTAACTCCAAGCTTGGAATTCTCTACTGTACTAGCTACTGTATGTGCTAACTCCCTCCATTAGGCTTGTCATAGCTTGTGGTATACTCCTGCCTTCACTTACCTATGGGATTGCTACATATACTACTGCATCTAAGTCAAATCTCCACAAATGGGATATCACCTACAATAACATATGTTGCTATGCGTCCTCCTCTCATTGACTGAAACACCACTGTCTCCTCTACTCAGACCTAAGATGGCTACTACCTAATGCGTCTAGGCTCTACTTGCTTGGCTCTATCATTGATAGTATTATAAGATCACAAACCCCCAAACCTCTAGTGCATTTGTTTCACCAGCTGCCCTCTCACTACAGCTTATGCTCAGTGGACAAATCCTTGTACATATCCCCAGGTGCTATTCCCCCAGAGGTCCCAGTGACTTTGCCTGTCAAGCCCCACAATACTGGAATTCCCCCCCCCATAGCTGTTCACCAAGCTCCCTCTCTCAACAACTTCAAGAAGGAGCAATGCAACTATCTTGTCTCATCTAACAAATGATCCTGTTTCAAACCCCTTAAGCCCCTCACCTCTCCAATCTGACCTTCTCACCCCTTGTCACCGCTGGCTGTTCTCTATGCTAAGCACTTTTCTGGCACTTTGATTATCTAATCACTAAATTTACCTACTGTTATGTACCTTAATTGTTGTTTCAAATCTACCCTGTCAATATTACTATTGTTTCATTGTATAAACCACAATATGGATCAACTTAAGTGTACTATGTGCAGTTACACATGTTTTTGTTATTGGCCTACCATGACATTGTAGCATAGGCCTATTCCTAAATGTATTTTTTCCTCTTGTATCCTACACCCCCTAGCACCTTATTTTGTAATGTTATGGTGTTTTGATGTACTGTTTATGTACCCTCCCAGGTCATGCTTGAAAATAATCATTGTTATGGCTAGTGCACCTACCCGATTACTAAAAACTAAATAAATAAAACAATAGGTGAATTCAAAAATACATGAGACAGACAGAAGGCAACCCTAGTGGCAGGAAAGAGAAGGTAAGCTGCAGATTAATAAGGATTTGCAGGTCAGGTAGGTAGATATGGAATTGGGCAGACTAGGTGGACCAGGTGGTCCTTATCTGCCATCACATTCTATGTTTCTGTGTTAACCCCAACAAATCCCCTGGTCTTGATGGATTGCTCCCAAGGTTGTTAAAAGAACTGTCAGAGGAAATAGTAGAACCAACAGCAATATTTTTTCAAAAATCATTAGATGAAGGAACAGTAGTTTCAGAATTGAGAGGCAACTATTATGCCTATTTTTAAGAAAGTATCTAGGTGAGATTATAACTACAGGCAAGAAAGTCTCACATCAACTGCTGACAAAATTCATGAAGGCATGATTAAAAAGAGCAAGAACTAGAGAATAAACTATAGGGTGGAGTGTATTATAAGAATTTAATACACACCCAAGATGTGTAATGCAACATAAACCCAAAGAATGAAGCTTGAGAGGTTTATATCAGCATCGCATACTGGAGAGTGTGTATTAAATTTGAGTTGCACTCTACCCTATACGTTATTTTTATCATTTTTGGCCAGCAATTTTTTCACACCAGTCTACAAGAGCATAGGAATCAACACAGGTTTGTAACACAGAGTTCTCCTGTAGAGCACCAAGTGTAAACTGAGCTTTTTTTCTGAAAATGCTGGAGCAGAACAGTAAACATTAACGTAATTTGACAGATCATAAAAGTAAAGCGAGTTGAAGGTAACTTCTATTAAGAAAGTTTATATTTAGAAATGATACTTTTTTCAAACAAGTTTTGTTTTGTGTTCACTAACACATCACAAAAGTTTTCACATCTGCAATGTGAATAATTTATCAGAAGTTGCACTACTGTGAGAATGGGGCTCACACTGAGACTGTCAGCATGAGCACGTTTGTCAGAATAACTGGACAGTTAATTATGGCAAATAATAACTGGATGAGCCCATTGAAAAATTGTTCACCAGTTATAATAAGCATATTAAAGAAACAGGTAGGGAAGTTCCAACACAGCATGGATTCAAAGAAAAGATCTTGTCAGACAAACCTGCTTCATTTCTTTGAACTAATTAGTAAGGCTTTGGATGGGGCATGCCAGTGCATGTTTCATACTTGGACTATTCCAAGGTGTTTGATGAGGTGCCACATACAGAATTAAAATTAAAAAAAACTGGAGAGATGGAAATAAATAAGAATATTAGCTTCCTGGCTAAGCATGCAGAAACAGAGGTTTGTATTAATGTGTCTTTTTCAAGATGGGTAGAGTGGGGGGTGCTGAGAGCCAGGATATGACAAGATATGTTCTATATGGTCTGCTACTAATCTATTCTATTCAGACAGATTAACTTTCTTAAAAGCTGCTGTTTTTTGGCTTACAAATTGCAGGTTTGACGTCTTCATCCATGGTGGTGCAGTTGGACCCCAAATCTGACATACAGTGTCCTAAGGGAGTGACTGGAGAGGACCAAAACAGCTGCAGAATCTGTCAACATGGTCTGGGAGCTTGGAGGCTGTGGGTTAGGGGCTGTCATGGCAAACAGTCTTTGACAGAGGAAAAGCCATGCATCAGAAAACTGAGAGCACTTTTCCATGACTAGAGTTGTAGAATGCCCAGATGAAGACACTCACAGCCATGGTAAAGGATGTGGATACCTGCTCCATTTCTACTCTGGCACCCATAGTAAAATTAACAATGGGCAGCTCTCAACTGCACAGTAGAATTTAGGCCCTTAAAAATGAAGCCAGGGCTTTCCATATCAGGCAAGTAGACATCCCTGAGGGGGTAGAAGGAGAGAACCTCCTGCAGTTTGTGGTGTAATGACTAAAAACTGTACTGCAGTTGATGGGGTATTTTTGTGGAGTGATTCTTATTTAAAGCTCACAGAATTAAGATGTGTGGGGCTCATACTTTCCAAATTTGCCCTGCACTGAATGGCTTTAAACTTTGAACTCTGATGTGAAAGATCAGCTCTTGCTGGCAGCTCAAAGGTCTAACCCCTTGACAGTCGAGGGTGCTGATTAGTGGTGGACAAGGTGGACTCAATCCGCTCCATTACTAGTGTTAGTGGTGGTGAAGGTAGTATCAGCATTGCTGCGTCAAGTTCTAATTCCAACCAGTGTACCGTATCCAAATATATTGAGTGTGGAGCAGTGCAAGTGAGTGATGACAGTGTAGCTGATGTCATACTTCCCAGTAACATCCCATTAACTGAACCTGAGAATTCTGATGATCATGTCAATGACAGCAAATGTGATATTCCGTCCACTGTGGCACTTAATGTCACGCATTTTCTATGCAGTGATTCATAGTGTGGTGAAAAAATAACAGGTGATGGTGGTGTAGATGCTGATGATGAATGTGATGATGCTGATGGTGATGATGTTGCTGTTGTTGCAACATGCAGTCCACATGCTAGCATCCAAGCAGAAGATGTGGATGTGTGTGAGAGTGACATTGATGAATATGATGATGTAATTAGCTGCAGTTGGGAACCGGAGAATAATAAATTAAAAGTGGCTGTGTCTGAGTCTGTTTGCAGGAATCCCCCGTAAAAACTTGTGATATACTGGTTTTAGTTGATGATGATGACCCAGTAATCAGTATGATAGATTAGTCATGGTGGTCAGTTGCAGTCCCCGAATCATCACCCCCACTTCAGTGCTTAAAATAACAGACTTAAATAAGCCACATCATCATGGACATGTTAAAAGCAGAGCATCACACCCCTTGTTTGGGATTTTTTGTTCAAGATGCAAATGATGATTCAGTTGCAATCTGCCAGGTTTGCCATGTGCATGTGAGTCGAGGTAAAGGGGAGCCATCTTGGGACAGGAGGACAGCATCATTATCTTAAGAATAGGCACTTGGCTCTGTGGACCCAGCACAAGCTGGCAGCTAATACCACAGTGGGCGTTCACCTGTGTCACCAGCAACCATAACCAGCATGTTATCCTCCCATGACTGTTAAGCCCAGTAGGAAATTAAACATGTGCAGTAGTGTGGTAATAAGAGCAGAGGATTACTACAGGCATGATGAGGTGAAGGACCATAATGACTTTGAAATGTTTTCAGTGCTGGTGAGAGTAACAGTTTTGTGGTGGTGGTGGTGGTGGTGAATGCAGCGTGTCTAGTGCAAGTGGTACATTAACCCCAGTTGGCAAATCTGGCAAAATAACAGCATTTCTGGGTTTGACATCATCATTTGTGCAACCGTCTTCATCAAATGTCCACACTCCACCCCCTGCCAATGCCATTCATCACAGAGCACAGCCATTTGTGAGCAACAACACATGCTGTGCAAAACGTTTAAGTCAGCCCATGTTACAGAGTGTTTTTTCTCATAAGCTTAAGTATCCCCCCAATCATACAGTGTCACGTGAACTAAATGCTGCTGTAGTGGAAATTCTGGCAATTGATCTTTTGCCCTTCTCCTTTGTGGAGAATTCTGGGTTCCGGTGGTTTGCTGCCCATGACTGTCCAAAATGGAAAGTCCCATCCAGGACATACTTTTCTACCCATGCTGTTCCAGAGTTGTTCCTCACTGTCTCAGACTCAGTAAGACATGCCCTTCAACATTCCTCCTCTCCATTCATCCATTTAAGTATGGATATGTGGACAAGTGGCAAAACAGTGGGGAGTTCATATCTGTGTATAACTGCACACTGGGCGCAGGTGCCGGGGGTTGTTTGTGATGCTGATAGTGTGAATAATCAGTGCAGGAAGGTGGATTGTTGAGGTAGCAATATTTCTGGAATTTGCCAGCATGCAACAATTGTTATGCACAGTGTGACCTGTTCATGCACTGGTGAGAACATGTTGGACATGGTACTGACTGAAATTGGCACATGGCTAAACCCTCTGTCCCTGAGATCTGGGTTCATAGCAAAGTGACAATGGGTCAAATGGTGAAATGCATCACGAATGGTGTTTTTTTCATGTTCCATGCATGTCCCATTGTTTAAATCTTGTGGTTCAGGAGTTTCTACAGCACCTAGACATAAAGCAAATGCTAACCATTGCACAACATATCTGGTCTCACTTTTCAAGATCTGGAAAGGCCCGTGACCAACTGTGGCAGTTGCAGATACAAAATAGCCTGCCTCAGCACTGCTTGAAGCTGGAAGTTGTTACCTGATGGAACTCCATGTTATACATGGCAGAGAGGTTGTATGAACAATACAAAGCCATCTCAGATATCTTGTTATGCACACTAGCCGTGACAGTTCGGGGCCTACATGTCAATGACGACTGAACAGTAGCACCTCATGGACTCTGTAATAACAATTTTCAGCCTTTTGAACATGCCACACAGGCAGTGAGTGGTGAGCCTGCTTCAATTAGCCAATCAATTCCACTGCTGCGGGTGCTGAGGCAGACATTGGTGAATGTACAGCTTAGTCTTGATGTTGCCGGAGACGGTGGTAGCAGTATGTTGCTGCAACACATGCTGACAGTATTCGACCAGAATCTTCACATTGTGAGCATTCTGCATAGTGACAACTTTGCCATGGCAACAATGCTGGACCCACGACACAAATGTGGAATTGCATCAGTACTGGAGGGAGGGCCTGGACAGGTAAAAAATATCAGTGATCAACTGATGCCTTGGTTCATGTGGCACAGAAGTCACATGCCAAGGTAAGCAAACCTCAGCAGCATAATCCAGCTGAAGGTGTAGCTGGAGGACCATCAAGCATATCATGCAAGGGTAAGGGGACTGTAGTTCCAGGTGGTCTGTCATCCAAAGTGGGTGGTGTCAACCACTTTGGGAGGCTTTGTCCCAAGTGGGTATTGGTGAAATAAATGATTCTGGAGAACAGGCTGATGCATCAACAATTGGATTTAGTGTGGCACAGAGAAAGGTTGAGTCATATTTGTCTGAAAACAGGCATCTGACAATAAGGGAAGATCCTCTTTTGTACCGAAGTGGAAAGTTCAGTGAATGGCCAGAGCTGACTTCAGTGGCACTGAAGTACCTCACATTCCAACCCTCCAATGTAAGTGTTGAGAGGGTATTCAGTTCAGCAGGTGCAGTAGTCAGGGACTGTCGGACAAACCTGTCTCCTGCAAATGTTAGTTTGCTAACATTCATTAAAATGAATGAGAGGCACATACTAGCACAGACTGCAACCTCAGTATTCATACCCCAGACTAGTCGTGGTAGTCTTGCTGATGTAGAAATGAAGCATCCTGCTGGCACTGGCAGTGGCTGCCTGAAACGACCCACCACTGATGTAGATGATGACATAATGGAGAAAGAATTTCCCAGTGGTCCGGCTTCAGACATCAATGACTGTAAGGGTAGTTTTCTTTATGAGGATGATGATGTGGTTAATGTTGGCAGGTTTTAAGTGCAGTACTTAAAAGGTGGTGTGCAAACCCACCCCTCACCCTGGACCACCATCATCACCTCTGGGACTGATGTTATCCAAGCCTGCCACCATGAGTTTGTATGCCTCTAACAGACCACCACCACCACCAGGACTGATGTTAGCCACTGCCACCACTGAGCCCGAGTCTGTATACCCCCTGGATCACCACCAGGGGGAGTCGGGACTGATGTCATCCAAGTCTGCCACCATGAGTCTGTATGCCCCACAAACCACCACCACCACCACTGGGACTGATGTTAGCTACTGCCACCACTGAGCCCAAGTCTGTATGCCCTCTTGACCACCACCACTGGGAATGATGTTTGCCACAGCCACCACTGAGCCTGAGTCTGTCCGGGCCACCACATCCATCAGCCATAGACACAAAGCTTCTTAATATTTAAACTATAAAGTGAGTATGTGTACTCAGTCATGTTTGTTATGCTGCTTCACTTCCTTTAGTTTTATGTTTTTCTTTTCTGCGGCTTTTCAGAGCTATAATGGTAAAACACATACGGTGCACTTATTTTGTTTCTTTTACAGGGTAACCAAAAAAGGGTCCATCGATAAAGAGCGTTGGGATGGGAATGGTACTGTAGCTGTACCATACAAAGAAAAGCAATGTAATATCCATGTGAAATCCATTCTGGTAAATATGAACATTTTATTTCATTCGTTTCATTGTGCTGTGAAGACTGCAGGAAATATTGCACACAGGTTGTGAGAACCAGGAAGGGACACATAACAATTAAGTTGTAAGAAGTCATTCATTTCTTTTTTTGGGAAACTTCAAGATGCTTTGGTGTTCTGTCAAAGTGGCTTTATCCCAAAATTTATTCAAAATCAGGCACTCCCTTCCCCTGAGCTTGGGCACATATATCAACACGCAGATGTCATTTCATGACATTTTTTTTTGTTAGTTGTTTAACCAGGACTAGCACACTAAGCTGAACGCTTTTTTACAGGTGTGACCTGGGAGCACAGGGAAGTTAAGTGACTTGCTCAGGGTCACACAGTCTGCAAGTGGAAGCTGTGGGATTCAAACCTAGGTCTGGTCTGCTGGATGTCACCAGATTTGCAGCTCAGAGCCTTAAATAACTGCTCTATACTGCCTCCCTATGACATAACCATGACCATCATAACAACCGGACTCCAGAAGGATGCTGATGAAATCTGTGAAGAAGTAACAAAATAAAAAACCATTAGATACAAACCTGCAAATATGATTCCCCTCCCCAGGAAAAAATATACTTACCTTCATGTGCTTGAGAGTTATCTGTTTCCAATTTCAGTGCAAAAAATTATCATTGAGCACTTGAATGTGCACACCAATAGTTTCTGTGTGACCTGTGATGGAGAACAATACCATGAGTACATGCCCATAATTGTCAACCCCCCTCCACCTAGAAAATTCACAACCATATATCTATCTATATATCTATATATATATATATATATATATGTGTGTGTATAGATAGATAGATAGATATACTCACCAAGGCTACTATTGGCGTACAGTCAAAGGGCACCCTTCAATCCAGTTGAGATGATCACATTGCATTTGCTCGAATCGTCTGTCAGAACACATTGGACCAGCAACACAATACTCATAGTCATCATTTTATACTGGTGTATGTGTTGAAACACTCCCATTTCACTGTATAACCACTTGTCAATTTTCTGCAGACAAGCAGGATGCATTTTGGGCTGGCAGAAAAAATCTGAGAACTCTATGCCACTTCTGTGCGCATGACTGAGTGCGCCATTAATTCTGGGGGACTTTGTATGTGTTGAAACACTCCCACTTCACTGTCTAACCACTTATCAATTTTCTGCAGACAAGCATGATGCATTTTGGGCCAGCAGAAAAAAGCTGGGGATTCTGTGCCACTTCTGTGCGCATGACTGAGTGCGCCATTAATTCTGGGGGATTTTGTATGTGTTGAAACACTCCCATTTCACTGTCTAACCACTTGTCAATTTTCTGCAGACAAGCAGGATGCATTTTGGGCCTGCTGAAAAAATCTGGGGACCTTGTGCCAATTTTGTGTGTTCTGTGATTGTTGCTGTGAGTTCATGATGTCATGCTGACATTTTCACAATTAAAGCTGCATTGCAAGAATGTCCTCACAGTTTTGAACTGTACTTTTTTATGCTACTTTACACTGCCACAGCCACCACTAGTTACCTCTGAGCCGTGACTTGAATGACATGCTTCTTTTCACAATTTATGTCTGCTTTCCTTACTTGACGACTTTTTCATGTATGAATAAAAGAGGACACCCTTCAGTATTGTTCTCACCATGTTTGTATTTTTTGCAGCTGCTGTTCAATAACTATTGTTCTGTGCTGTCATAAACACAGACTGCTGCATAATTGTTAATTTACAACAGAAGTGATATGTAACAACTAACTGATGCAATGGAGAAAAGCAGAGGAAAACAATAACAAACACCTGGTCAGAAGTTGAACCAATTTAAAAGGAATGCTACTTTCATTATTTCACACATGAAAAAAGGTAGTACAGCAGACTCACTCAAGTTAGCAAATTCTCATATCATTCCAGTCAGTCAGGATGTAAGTAGAGGAATTTGTAACATAGCATTAAAAAATATAGCTCAGAGTTATCAACAGATTGTTGCGCTGCTGCTTTACAGAGATTCACCATGTTACATACTAATGCACATAACCTGATATGTGGGGGCCTAACTTCCACCGGAATAGTTCTTGCTCCACAGAGTGCAATATATATCTGGGAAAACCACCTATAATTTCATTACAGTGTGTCACATGATGGAGGAATTCCTATTCAGAAAAGCCACCCACATTCTGCCCCCCTTTCTCAGCAACATTAGAACATGATACCACCGCACTCTCCTGGCATCCGTCTAATGTTGCTGAGAGGTGTAGAATATGGGCAACTCAGAATGAAATTCCTCCATCATGTGACACACTGTAATGAAATTAGGGGCGGTTTTACACAGAAATATATTGATTATGTGGAGCAAGAAAGATTGCAACAAAGAAAAAACACCCAAAAAGAGTACAACATAACAGTGGGATGGGGGGCAGAAAACAATATCTTATTGTGGCCGTGAGATGCCGTGGTGGTCGAGCAGCAAGTGCAGCATTGTTATTATTTGCTGCTGCTGTGCTTCGATGGTGCCAACTTGCTGCTGCAAACACCCACCCTCGTATTGTTCTCCTCCAGGGCTGCCCACACCAAGGTGAGGTCTGACTGTGTTACAGGAACTGTGTCGGGGTCCTCTGCAGGAGGAAATCTAGGGAGTGGTGGTGAAGAGGGTGGTGCTGGTAGCTTTGGTGGTGGGGGAGGTGGTACAGCTGCTCCACTGGCCTTCCTCCGGCTGCAGCAATGAGGCACATGTTGTTCATCAGCAGCACCCTCTGCCACTGCCACAGAAGGGCCAGCGGGTGGACATCTGGCCCCTTCCATGGCAGCCTGCCACTCCACCCTGTGGTGATTCATCATGTGGGTGCTCTTGCCCCTGTTCCCCAAATGTGTCCCCTGGGGGCCACAGCACACCGTCACACCACAGAGGTGGCACACCACCACTGTGCTGTCCCCCCCAAACACAGCCAAAAAACTCCCACACTGAGAGCTGCGGGGGGGGGAACCAGACACATTCCTTCAACCACCAGGATGTTCCAAGGCCACCTCTTGTGTCTGTGAAGGTGATGAAGGGGGTGCTGCTGGAGCCCCTACATCTACCAGCAGTGTTGATGGTGGAAGTGGTGCACAAGGTGCATTGACAGCAGCCACTGGTGGCACTGGTGCTGCTGCTTCAGCATGGGCGGGAACCCCAGAAGTCGGGAGCGGTCCAGCCTGACACGACCACCCTGTGTCCGCACTCCCTTCCCCGGACGATCGCACCCACGGGCCACCTACTCTCTTTCCAAAGGCTGTATCTCAACTCCTCTGAGTTCTGACAGTCCGACACACACACACACACACACACACACACACACACACACAGTCACGCAGAAAACAAAACCACTAAAAAAAAAAATTCACTAACAAAAAAAATCACAAGCACAACACTAAAATTAAACAAAGATATAGCTTTTAAAAAGCTGTTGTGGCTATGGTAAAGAACTAAAGTGTCAGATCTCCTTCTCTCTCCACAGAGCTTTCTCACTCTACAAATGCTAAGGAGAAAGTAAACTGCTTCTCTGACTCATTTCCTTCTTATTTGGCTTAAACTATGTGACTTACAGTACTGTAAGCCATGTGATATGTGGGGGCTGCCTATTTACATGGCACTTTGCCTTACTCACCTTAAGGCATTATTGGCAATGTGAAGTGGTAATGATAATGTGAAGTGAGCACTTTGCTTTGGTCTCTTTGCATTGTGCTCCGCAATGCGAAGTGGTCACTTTGCATCCTCTTCGCTGGCAGAATTTAAATTTGCTGCATCTCTAGTGCTGATGTCAAACTTTATTCCAATCTATCCTTTGCAAAGTGGAATAAGGCAAACAGTTTGATCAATTTTGGGCTAAACTCTGTTCCCTAGCAATTGTCAATTCCTTACTTTTTCCAGCTTGACTGCCTATTGTGTACAGGGGAAACAAATTAAATTTTTTGATGAATGGGATGCCAGGCATTGGACTGAAAAAAATGCCCTTGATTTTCACTCCCGCACAGATGCAGCTACTGCTATCAGGGAAGAAGATGAAGAAGTAGAGACCTGATTATTAAATCTCACCACTAAGGTCTACCACCATGACCCTAAGTACATACTCTCTCATTGGTAAAATGACTTTTGGGACTTTTGTTTATTAATAGCGTAGTATATCAGGGATATGCTTACTATTTTCCCTTTTTCCTGCTTCAATGCAGCTGTCTGTATTTAAAGGGGATAAGATGATGCAGACCACATGGGTTTTCAGATACAGTGAGATTTGATGTTTTGCTTTTTGGTAAACTTTTGAATTCTGTATTTTGTACCATCATTTTTCACACTGATTTTTCCAGTCTTAATTCTCATTCATGCCAAACATTTAACTCAGATTAAATTGATCAGGGAGCTTCCACCTTTGAGGAAGTACATCTCACAACTCACAGTTAATTCTGTTTCTAATAGCTTAACTTGTAACCTTATTTGCCTCCGATTAGTAGACTATGTTTATTAAAAAAATTTACTGCCTTTTAATACATGGATTTTATGGTTTAAACAGCAACTCAATTGGTTGCAGTCAAAATGTTACTTGTAATAGATACAGTACCTGTACTACCACAGTCATTTTCTTGGCTACCATTTTGGATGCAATTATCCGATTTTACTGTTAAGTTTGCCCAACCTTACTTCCTTGATATAAAGAATGTAAGGGAAGTTTACTGTATGTGAAATTTTCTTTATGGGATATCCTCTGTAACCTTTCTATACCTCATATGTTAGTTCACTGTATCTGCTGGTTCAGTTGAAATCAATACAAATAAATAAAAAGATGGGGTAGAGTGACAAGTGGGGTGCTGCAGGGCTTGGTGTGGGACATACAGTATACTGTTTAATATCTTTGTCTCATCGATGCAATGCAACAGCATGACTTGGTTAATCAAGTCTGCAGATGATATCAAATGGGGGTTATCACTGATAACAATAAGGCAATGGAAAATATTCAACAAGAAATAACTAATGTTGAAAATTGGGTCAGTCAAAACAAATTAAAGTTCAGTATAGAGAAATGAAAAGTGATACACTTTGGATTCAAAATAAAAGAGCTAAATAGTATCTTACTGATAAAGAAATAATAACCATGGACAAGGAGAAAGATGTAGGCATTCAAATAGCAAATTAGTTAACATTTGATAAACACTGACATACGGCTATCAAGAAAGAAAATAAAATCCTGGGATATTTTAGTTGTAACCTTAGTAGAAGCTCTAACGAGGTGGTGATGCCCCCATACTGTGCCTTGGTGAGGCTGCACCAGGAGTATTGTGGATAATTTTGGGTTCCCTACAAAAAGGGAAGTATTAGGAGGTTGGAGGGTTGCAGAAGAGGGCCACCAAACTTATTGTGAATATAAAAGATATAGCATATGAGGATAGACTCAGAGAACTGGATATGTACTCATTGGAGTACAGGAGTTATCAGGGTACTTATGTCTGGTTCATAGGGCACATAATTGGTGAATTATGGAAATGCATTGGATTGAAAACTAAGCAGCAATGCAGAGGTACTAGGTATCATGACATTCAGTTAAAATATATAGGACAAATCAAAGAGGAGCATGGTTGAACAAAAGTAGTTTCTAAATGGAATAGTCCTCCAAACCATATTGTACATAGTACAAATGTGAATGAGTTCAAAAGTTCACTAGACAACTATTTAATTAGCAAAGGATTAGTGGATATATCAATTGAGAAATGATGAGCCACAATGGCTACTGATAATTGACACGTATAAATTATATGAATTCTATAGTATAAAACCCACTACAAATGAAAGTGGTGAAGCCTTGAGATAAGAAATTAATTTGAATTATTGTAACTTGCAATATGTGCTGTTGGCATGCATCAGCTGTGGACAATTCTTTGTGGTGTTGTGACTGTGCAAAACCCAATGAGACTACCATGGCCTAGTCTGAGTTAGAGTAATAGTTACTGTTCCTTGTTGACCTCAAGCTACATACCCCCTTGTGGTCTCTGACTTGTTGATTTAGCTCATGTATATTACTATATTCTCATGTGCAACACAACATATTTTTAAACAATCTATTTATATTATGAATATTATTTTATAGTTCCTCTTCTATTATTTTATGCTATATGCATTATATATTCCTAACAATATAATACAAACATGATTTTTCATTAAGTGGTATGTAATGTTTCCATTTATATGACACTGCAACATACGTTTTATTATGAATGTTTTGTGTTTAGAAGAACTGTGCATCCTTTGTTTTCTATTTAAATGTTATTTATTGTTTATTTAAATATTGAACCAAGAGACATTGTATGACAGTATATACTTCATTTGGGTGCTGTAGACGATTGTAAATAATAGCATGTGTGGCATTCAAGTAGACTCACTATAGGAAACCTCAGGGTAAGGTTTGCTTACAGTACACTTTGGAGGTATGTTCTTGTGGTCCCAGAAGCTGAAGAAACTTTTGCAGCCGACACCATAATGTACGCTATCTGGGAGTGGCATGCCCACATTATATGAAGGATAATCAAGTGATGTATTTTTGTGCTTTAGGTCAACATGCAAGATTCTTCAAAAGCTGGTCTCTCCTATAAAGAGAATTTCTGAAGAGCAATAGCCATCATTGCTCTGTATGGAGTTATCAAATCAGTGCCAGGACACCGGCTCTTCTGCTTATGCTGGTACTGGCAGGGGAAGGCAATGGAGGGTTCTCCTGTGATGTAAATGACATGACAATACATTTATTAGAGTTGATGATGGTACTATACTAAAAAGAAGATTAATTACCTTAAATTGACTTTTGTTTAAATGATAAGAGAACATGATTTCAATGGTCCCTGTGCACAAAGGGGCTGGTAATACATGCCTGAGGCACACACCCCACCCTCATATCTATGTGGCCCTAGACAAGTGCAGGATAAGTGGAATGCACTACTGCTAGCACTTGCAGGGTGTCAGGAAGTGGTCATGCCCCCTCAGTGCATAGAGTCACGTGGGTGGTCAGGGGTGGAGCCACTGATGCAGGTGGGCGTCCAGTTGGATGCCCATACCAGGTCCCTCAATGGATCCCTTGCACCCATGCTGCAGGCACACAGGATCAGAGGCAGCTGCGTAAAGTGACACCAGATGGACTACTGCCAGGCACTCTCCCAGGATGCTGCCCTAGCCCTCCCCTGCAGCTCAGAAGTCATTTGAGTTGGTTTGCTGTACTAGGCAGCCATAAAACATGGGGCACATACTGGGTTATGCCTGGTGCCAGATGGCATACCCAGCACACCCCTGTGCCTGGCACTACATGACTTAGTGAATGCCGTGTAGTGCAGGCATGCCTCAACACACCCACAGTGCAGTGCTCACTGAGGGGCTAGGACATTGGGCATGCAAGTGTCTTGTGTTCCCTTGGTGAATGCTGTCAGGGGTCCACAGGACCCCAGCTGCATAGCATTCACATGTACGGTTGCCTACATGCCTCAGTTGAGCAGCACATAGGCAGCTAGTTTGTTTATGCATAGGGCCCAATATGAACACATGATAAGTAGTGAAGATGATAATAATTAGCGCAAGTTATTGTGCCTTCAGGCAGACAGGAAATTGGCCATGCCCACAGCACACTGCTCACTGTGACGGCACTGGCAACTGGTGGCATGTTGTTCATAATAAATATTTGTCAAATAGTGAAGATAATCAGATACACACAGTGCTTGAAGATGTTACATTCTTTTAGCTAAAGAAAACAGAGCATTTTTACAGAAGCTGGGAAAGAGCTGGATACCAGTCCTACAGTATAATATCTGTGAAGTGTGCACCTAGGGTAAACAATGTTGCATAATGAAGAAAGCATAATTAATGACTAATGGAGGGAGGAGGAGGAGGAGGATGATAAAGAAGAGGTAGGTCTGGGTGAAATTTATCTTTTGCTTGCAGAATTCTGGTGATATTAGAATTTTGCTTTCATGAAATGTAATGACATTTATATGAATATGCTGCAAATTTTCTCCAGAAATGTTATTTCAGTTATATCCATCTAATTCAAAAAGGTTTTCTCCCATTGCACACAATTTGGTATTAGAAATGTATTTTGTTCCTGGGAAAGTGTACCAAGTTGCACATCTATATCTTTAAAGCTGACAAAGTTATAAGCCTCCAGACATTCTGAAATGTTAAAAGTACATGTCACAAGTATGCAAATTGAGGAACTTTAAGCCCTTGTAGCTTTAAAACTAGAGAATGGAATATCATCAATAGTGTTTCACTCCATTGACCTTACAAATGAAGTTGTGTACAGTATGTGAACTCTCTCGTATCCTGCCTAAAGGCTATCCAGCTTATGAGCAGCCATAGATTGCAAAATAATGTCTGTAATTAGAGTTACACTTCATGAGCTTAAAGAAAGATTGCGGAATTTTGTGATATAGTACTCTTGACACAACCATTTCCATATATTTTGCCCAGCCATACACTTGTACTGCCATTGTAGAGGAGAGACTAGTCTGGGTAGAGTGGTAATAAGGTAACAGTTATATGATGCTCAATATAAAATGTACAGTGGTGCCACGCGTAAGGTCAGTATTTTGAGTAAAGAACCATGAATTATTGTCATGGGCATCATCGTGCACTAGCCTGCCTTCCCAGAGTTCACTGACTAAATGACTTGTGGAAGTACATACATATGCAGCATTGGTTCTATAAAATGCCACCAGCTGACTAATAATCCTGTAGATTACAATTTATACTTTCACAATTTGAAAACAATAAAACAGTGGCACCCAGTTCTGCCAAACATTATGACTAGTTTTGATTCAGACCACTGTGACAGAAGCATCTAGATATCTTTAGTCATGACGGAGTATGATGCGGACATCACTGTTACAGAAATGTGGGAGGAACTATGCAGACCATGATGTTAGTGCGGGTAAGGTGATTTGTCTGCCTGCAATATCAAATGAATGTGATCAGTAGCCTACCGAAGATGGACTGCAGTTCTGAAAGAGAGGCGTGTGGCCATATCATGGAATGGAAAGTCAAGGAGATTGAACTATGGGAAAGGAGGTAGCTAGTGCAGGGTTCACCAGTGGTAGAAGTTTGCTGCATGGGCACACTAAGTCAATAGCAGCTGGATAACATAGCAGAAGAATAGCAGACTGACAGTTGGTGAAAGAAAGTATACAGGGCAATTCTCACTTGAAAGCAGGACGTGACAATCACATATCACACAAAACTGACTGGTCTGAATGTGAAATACACATGGAAGTTTAAAACTTAAAGGATTAGACAGAGACATGATGGGAGAAGAAGATGACTGGGAAACAAAGAAGGAAAAATTCTTTCTATTCTACATATAGGTCTTACAGGAAAAGAGTTGGTGGCTCTCTTTCAAAGAGAACTTGTCTGTGAACAACAAGAGGAAATCAATGTGACAAGCAGACTCAGAGAGTCCATCTGATCAAGCTCAGAGAAAAAGAGATTGGGGGGGGGGCAATAGACACCCAGAAAGGAACTACAGATGCAAACAGCTCAGCACAGCTCAATGGATTCAGTGGTGATAAGTGCTTTGTGCATAGCCAGTTTTAGACACCAACAACACCTATGGGAGTTGGGAACCCTGCTCGTGGGAGGCCCCAACCAGAGCAGATTACCTCATTATTTTTAAAATATTTATTATGTTTACATTTTCTTCAAATGGCAATCGGGGACTGTGCAAATCATTCTGATGTGGCATCATGATGTCATAAAATGCTTCTCCAAGCAATGACCTAATCAATAAGAGACAGATGGGAAGCAATGGATAGGATGGGAAGAACAGCCCCAGGACTAATGCTGCTGTCTCCTCCTAAACAATATAAACATACCACTGCTTTTTCTGAGAATAAAATAAAACAGTTCACTTATGGGCTAAAGTCAAAAATATGAGATGATGGTGGTCCAAGTAGGGGAATCCAATGACTTCTTCAGTCCTATTGAGGGCCTCCAAAACCATAAAACCAGTCCTGAATTTTTGAAAGTTAAATTCCACAAATGGAATTCTAGTGTAATTTCCTATTAACAGTATGTGTCCATGAATTTATCAGCAAATTAGTAATTTCTGAAATTTCCACAGTAAATTTTAACCTACTAAACCACCATTATCCGGAGCTATGTCAAGACCATGCAGTCAAAGACCATATGGTCAATAATCATGCTCACAGTCAGTACAATACCATGCAGGCCAAAACCATGCTAGATTAGATATACAAATTCCAAAACTGCCATGCTGTTATAATCATGAGTTTTTCGACTGTGTGGATTTACTGTCACAGTTTTGACCAGACACCCCTTTATCCAGCTTTATTAGATTCCAGGGCCTATTGACATAAGGTATGCATGGCATATTTGTGGTTTATACCTGCAATAGCAGCAGACTACAGACATCCAAATATTTTGAAAATGTTTGAACTTCTTTTTATCTCCCTCTCCTCCACTGCCCCCCCCCCTTCTGCCAGGTGATCCCCAGTGCCGTCACTCACCAAACCAAGGACTTACTCCATGTGGTGCTTCCTATGACCATGGGTGAGTGGGTGCCTCAGAAGGTGGTGCGGGTCTTGCAGAGTTGCTGTCATCATTCTGTCAGTAGCAGGTTTTTTTTTTCTCTTTTTCTCCCTGACCCAGGCTGGAGTGAGTGCTATGATGTGTACATACTGTGTTAAGATGCAGCACACTCTGTGCCTGCTATCAGTCAAATAGGTATGTGATTGCTGCTGTGCCACATAGCCTCTGCTCGGTGGCAACCAAGCAGCAATACATGCTGCCCCAATGGAGGAGAAGCATCAATGGATGCTCAGTCATCTTTCTCCTGGCAAGCCCCAAAGACTGTGGTCTGTTCCCAAACCTGGGTCACAAACATGGCAGGAGGTAAAGTGTCCAGCCCTCAGCCCTCATTCCTACTGGACTGCCACAAGTTTCACACAGTTTAACAAATAAATAAAATGTGAAATTATGAACACCTGTAAGTTACAATTTACTTAACTGACTACCTCCCTAAGTTGCAGTTTCCTAAGACTCTTCCAAGAAAGCATGCTTATAAATTTTAATTTTCTAGCTCTGAAGGTGGTTAGTTAAGCAGATAAATTTGTTCAATAAAGATCACAAAATACAGTAAATTGCCAGTATTTGAGCCCCTGTATGTTCCTCTCCCCAATCCAAAATGCCATGAAATCTAGCATTCCTTTAGGGGGCTGCAAAAGACAATAAGCATGCCAAATTGTAGGTCTCTAGCTACAGTATAAGAAAGGCTGAGGTATGTCCAATTAAAACATTTCAAAACTTTACAGAATTTTGCAATTTTGCCCATCCCTACAGATTGTTTTCTGAAGCCAGAGTCCTTTTATAGTTTTTATGTTGGCATACTGCATTAGTAGCAGATTTGGAGGTGCGGTCACTGTGGGAGAATGCAGGGCACGTATCAGTAGGTGCATCCCTCATTCCCCAATAAGGCAGCTGCATGCGCTGACACCAGCAATATGTAAACTGGCCACCAGATCTAAGAAAAGGTCCTCTGCAATGAGAGCTAAGTTTGTCATGCAGTGGCATGTCTTTCCTGCTGAAGCAGTTCAATAAACATGGTGGTATTGACTGCCGCTGCACAGAGCGCCGACTTCAGGGGTGCCCAATCCCCCCCCGTCGGCATGCCCTGACCCACTTCATTTGCCGATGGGGGAGCCCAATCCCCGTCGGCATCATGCACCTCCCAACAATATTTCTTTGCCAACAGGAGGGCCCTATCACTGTTGGCTTTAGTCCCCCCTTCCCAGTTTAATTTGCCGATGGGGGACCCCCTCCCCATCGGCATAATGTCCCCCCCATTTGTTGTGTGCAAGGGGGGTGTCCAATCCCCCATTGGCTACAGCACCCCCCAAAACACTCAAGTGGCAAGCTGTGCCAAATGCCCCTCTAAAAAAAAAATCCCACAATGATTTTTATGTTGATTGCGCGTATGCACAAGAAACATGTTGCGTCTGCTTTCTCCACAAGCAGGTTGTGGCGGTGTGGCACTGTTGTGCCCAGTGCCCCCACAGCATGCAAAGGCTTGTCCCCCATCTCCCAATGCCATGGCACGCTGCTGCTGACACTAGTTCAGCCAGCGTGTCACAACTTTCTAAAAAATCAGCCGCTGCAATCAGGAGCAGCCTCGTCATTGCAGAGTCAGCCATCCGCTGCAATGAGGGAGCAACCTGTCATTGCAGTGCGGGATGTAGGATCTGTGATATCATTTGCGAACATGGTGGTGGCTTGCCACCGTATTCTCAAACAATATGTACCCCCACATGTTTATTTGCCGATGGGGGAGCCCACTCCCCGTTGGCATAAGGTAACCCCCCCCAGTTTATTGCTGGCCGACTGGTGCCCAATCAATCCCATCAGCAGAAATGAATTCCACCCCCTTTTGTTGCTTGCCAATGGGGTGCCCAACCCCTGGCTAGAGCTGCCCCTCCAAAACAACTCTGGTTGCATGCTGGGAGCCCACCCCAGCATGCCACACGCCCCTTTTATTGTTTGCCGATGGGAGTGCCCAATCCCCCATCGGCTACAGCTGCCCCCCAAAACAAGAGTCCGGTGGCATGCTGGGAGCCCACCCCAGAATGTCACATGCCCCTGTAAATGAAAAATGGTCCCACGAAGTCTTTTTTGGTTTTTGTACCTGAAAAAAAGGAAACGGTCCTTTGTAGTCTCCCCGCCCCCCACAACCCACACTCCACCCACTGGCACCCTGTCTCCCACTCCCACATACCCCATACTTACCTCCAGAGTCGGTGTGATGTTCTTTGCTGGACCAGGAACATGCCTGCACTCTTCAAAGCTGACCGCAAACTGAGGAAATGCCGGTAAGCTGTATAATGTAATAAATAGGTTTTTTCAACTTTAGTGCATATCTTGGTAATTTTTGGGAATTTTTTCACCAAATTTTCAACATGGGGGTTTTGGGACCCCTCCTCATGAATTCTTGAACTGTCATGGCGTCAATTGGCCCCAAAAGGTGGTTTTGCGGTCACTGCGTGGAATCACCCTTCAGGGCTGATTAATGAAATGACAGTGCCAGTGTTCATGAGGTGGGCTCTCAAAAAGCCTATGTTGCAAATTTGGTGAACATCAAAAAATGATGGTTTCGAGCGTGCATGCGCAGTTACTAAGTACGCTCGTAACTTCGCAAATTTACAATCTTTTCATGCCAGATTTTCAACATTGGCATTTTGCCACACCTCCTTTTGAGCAGTACAGCTGTCATTGTTCACATCCTGGCCAAAATGTGTTTTCGCTCTTCCAGCGCAGAATAGCGTGGTCGCTGTGGGAAATCAGTGTTCAGGACAGATAAAGAAAAATGACAGTGACACTGTTCATGAGTAGAGGTCCTAAAATGCCTATGTTGAAAATTCGGTAACCATACTCCATAAAATGACTGTGTAACGAGCGTGCGTTGCGCAGTTGGCATGCACACTCGTAACTTCACAAATTTCTAGTATTTTCACTCCAGATTTTCAACATTACCATTTTCCTAGACCTACTTATGAACAGTACAGTTGTCATTTTTCCCATCCTGGCTGAAATCTGTTTTCACACTTCCGGCGCAGAATAGAGCGGTCGCTGTGGGAAATCACTGTTCGGGACAGCTTAAGAAAATGACAATGATACTGATCATGAGCAGAGGTCCTAAAATGCCTATGTTGAAAATTTGGTGATGCTAGCCCATCAATTGACTGTGTTACAAGTGTGCGTTGCGCACTTTCCACGCACCCTTGTAACTTCACAGATTTGTTGTATTGTCACACCAGATTTTCAACAGTGCCATTTTTACACACCTCCTTATAAGCAGTACAGCCGTCATTTTTCACATCCAGACCAAAATGTGTTTTCACAGTTCTGGTGAAGAATAACGTGGTCACTGTGGGAAATCAGTGTTCTGGACAGATTAAGAAAATGACAGTGGACTGTTCATGAGCAGAGGTCCAAAAATCCCTATGTTGAAAATTTGGTGATGAAACTCCATAACATGACTGTGTTACAAGCGTGCGTTGAACTGTTCCGCTGCCTTGTAACTTCGCAAATTTATAATATTGTCACGCCACATTTTCAACAGTGCCATTTTTTCACACCTCCTTATAAGCAGTACAGCTGTCATTTTTCACATCCAGACCAAAATGTGTTTTCACAGTTCTGGTGAAGAATAATGTGGTCACTGTGGGAAATCAGTGTTCTGGACAGATTAAGAAAATGACAGTGGACTGTTCATGAGCAGAGGTCCAAAAATCCCTATGTTGAAAATTTGGTGACAAAACTCCATAACATGACTGTGTTACAAGCGTGCGTTGAACTGTTTCCACGCACCCTTGTAACTTCGCAAATTTATAATACTGTCATGCCACATTTTCAACAGTGCCATTTTTTCACACCTCCTTATAAGCAGTACAGCTGTCATTTTTCACATCCAGACCAAAATGTGGTTTCACAGTTCTGGCGAAGAATAACGTGGTCACTGTGGGAAATCAGTGTTCTGGACAGATTAAGAAAATGACAGTGGACTGTTCATGAGCAGAGGTCCAAAAATCCCTATGTTGAAAATTTGGTGACGAAACTCCATAACATGACTGTGTTACAAGCGTGCGTTGAACTGTTTCCAAGCACCCTTGTAACTTCGCAAATTTATAATACTATCACGTCACATTTTCAACAGTGGCATTTTTTCACAACTCCTTATGTACACTACAGCTGTCATTTTTCACATCCTGGCTACAATATGTTTTTGCACTCCTGCGGACAATAGCACAGTCACTGTGGGAAATCAGTGTTTGGGACAGATTAAGATTGACCGAGTGAGAGGGGGGAGTGACGGAGCTCAACTAAGCTCTGTCGGGACTGCTGCGGATTTGTTTGTGGCAGATAAAGGCCCCAACACAAGAGCCCAGTACAAAAGGGCAGCCTGCAGCACTGGGAAAAACTGAACAAGAGAACGAGAGAGTGAGTGAGAGAGGGAGAGTGAGTTAACTCACCGAACCACTGTCAGGACTGCTGCGGATTTCCTTGTGAGCAGAAAAAGGCATCAATACAGGCACAGGGGCCCAGTACAAAAGGCCAGCCTGCAGCTGTGGGAGAAACAGTACGAGCCAGTGAGACAAGGGGACTTACTGAGCTCAACAGAGCTCTGTCAGGACTGCTGGGATTTCTTTGTGGGCAGAAAAAGGTGCCAATGCAGGCAGGAGCCCCTTACAAAAGGGCAGCTTGCAGCTCCAGGACAAACAGAATGAGTGATGAGAGAGGGAGATTGAGATATCTCAATGGAGCTCTGTCAGGACAGCTGCAGATTTCTTTGTGGACAGACAAAGGTGCCAACACAGCCAGGAGCTCCATGCAAAAGCACAGTCTGTGGCGCCAAGAGAAACAGAATGAGCAAGTGACAGAGCGGTAGTGAGTGAGCTCAACGGAGCTCTAGTGTGACTGCTGCAGATTTCTTTGTGGCAGAAAATGTGGCAATGCTGGCAGAAGCCCAGTACAAAAGGCCAGCTTGCAGTGCTGGCAGAAACGGAATGCAAGAGTGACAGAGGGGGAGTGAGCAAGCTCAGTGGAGCTGTGTCGGGACTGCTTCACATTTCCTTCTGGCCAGAAAAAGCCACCAATGCAGGCAGGAGCCCAGTACAAAAGGGCAGCCTGCAGTGCCAGGAGACAGAGAATGAGCGAGTGAGGGAGGGGGCGTCAGTGAGCTCAATGGGGCTTTGTTGGGACTGCTGCAGATTTGTTTGTGGGCAGAAAAAGGCAGCAATGCATGCAGGGGCCCAGTACAAAAGGGCAGCCTCCAGTGGCAGGAAAACCAGAAGGAGCGAGTGAGTGAGTTCAACAGTGCTGTATTGTAACTGCTGCAAATTTGTTTGTGGGCTTAAGAAGGCAGCAACGCAGGATGAAGCCCAGTAGAAAAGGGCAGCCTGCAGTGCCAGCACAACAGAATGAGCCAGTGAGAGAAGAGGAGTGAGCGAGCTCAACGGAGCTTTATCGGGACTGCTGCAGATTTCTTTGTGGGCAGAAAAAGGCACCAACAGAGGCAGGAGCCCAGTACAGAAGGGCAGCCTGCAGTGCCAGGAGAACCAGAATGAGTGAGTGAGACAGGTGGAGTGAGCGACCTCAACGGAGCTCTGTCGGGACAGCTGTGGATTTCTTTGTGGGTAGGAAAAAGCCACCAACACAGGCAGGAGCCCATTACTAAAGGGCAGCCTGCAGCGCCAGGAGAAACAGAATGAGCAAGTGGGAGAGGGGGAGTGAGCCACCTCAATGGAGCTCTGTCAGGACAGCTGTGTATTTCTTCCTCAGCAGAACAAGGTGCCAACGCATGCAGCAGCCCAGTACAAAAGAGCAGCCTGCAGCACTGGGACAAACAGACTGAGCCAGTGACAGAGGGCCACTGCGCAAGCTCAACAGACCAAAGCAATCAACATTCGGCATTGACAAATGCTTGTTTTTTTTAAACCTGCAAATCAGAAAATGGTCCCTCGTGGTCTGTCCTGCTCCCTCCCTCCAGCACCCACCTCTGCCTACCCCACCTCCCCATACCCCTCACCCCAAACTTACCTTTGGAGCCTGGCACAGCAATCTGCGGTGGATTGGGAACATGTCTGCATTCTTCAAAGCCGACCACGAACTGAAGAAATGCTGATAAGCTGTATAATGGCGTAAATAAGATTTTTTCACCTTTGGTGCTTATCCCATCCATTTTGGGGAATTTTGGCACCAAATTTTCAACATGGGGTTATTGGGACCCCTCCTCATGAATTCAGTCTCTGTCACGGCATTATTCCATTTGAAAGGTAATTTTGCGGTCACTGCATGGAATCACCTTTCGGGACAGATTAACAAAATGACAGTGCCACTGTTCATGAGAGGGCTGTCAAAAAGCCTATGTTGCAAATTTGGTGACAAAAAAAATGGCTGTTTTACGAGTGTGCATTGTGCAATTTCCACGCACTCTGGTAACTTCATGAATTTGTAATATGTTCAGTCCAGATTTTCAACATTGCCATTTTCCCACACATCCTTATGAACAGTACAGCTGTCATTTTACATATTCTGGCCGAAATTTGTATTTGCACGTCCGGCACAGAACAGCGCAGTCGCTGTACGAAATCAGTTTTTGTGACACTTTGACAAAATGACAGTGACATTGTTCATGAAAAGAGGTCCTAAAATGCCTATGTTAAAAATTTTGTGATGAAAGTCCATAAAATGTCTATGTTACAAGCATGTGTTGTGCAGTTTCCACGCACCTTTGTAACTTCGCACATTTGCAATATTTTCATGCCAGCTTTTCAACGCTGGCATTTTTTCACACCTCCTTATGAACAGTTCAGTTGTCATTTTTCACATCCTCCCTGAAATGTGTTCTCGCACCTGTGGTGTACAATGGCATGGTTCTGTGGGAGATCAACTTTTGGGACAGATTAAGAAAATCACAGTGCCACTGTTCACGAGAGGAGGTCCCAAAATGCCTATGTTGAAAATGTGGTTTTAAAAAAATAAATAAATAATTGGGTTATGGATGTGCACTGCGAAGTTTCTATGGATGCTCATGACTTTACAAATTTTTTTTATTTTCACTCCAGCTTTTCAGTGATGCCAATTTTTTACACCTCCTCATGAACAATACAGTTGTCATTTTTCACATCCTGCCCAAAATGTGTTTACGTACCTATGACGTCAAATGGCACAGTCGCTGTGCAAAATCACCTTTCGGCTAACAAACTGATACTGCCGCTTTTCATGAGGTGGGGTCACAAAAAGCCCATGTTGATAATTTGGAGTGAAAACACCAACACACGCCTATGGTGTTAGGGTTTTTAACTGTTACACTCCACCCTGTAGAGACTGACAGGCATCAGGGGTGTGACTTGGGATCATCAGCTGTAATACTTCCACCATTCCACCCCCACCCTGCAGCCACTGACAGGCATCAAGGTGTGCCTTGGAGTGTTCAGTCACAAAGTTCACCCAATTATCCTATACTGCACCTACCTCCACGTATTTCCTTATGGAATGGGGTAAGTATAAAGCCCAAGGACCCCAAAGCACACCATGACACTTGTCAGTGTCTACAGGGTAGGGTGAGGCAAAATGGCATATGAATGTTAGCCTTTTTTCATAGCGTAGTGTGGGCATGTGCATTGTTGCAAGTACACACCTATTCTAGTACTTTCCTTGTAAATGGGGGAATGGTTTTCATGAGATTTCCTTTCAGGGATGCACTTGAGCAATCCGCTTGGTGTGTTGGTTCCTGTGGTAAGAAATGGCATTTGTCATTCCTGTGAAGTCAGGAGCAGTGATGTTAAATGCTGACATAGAGTGACAGTTTCAGCGACAGTCCAGGTTAGGAGCTTTACTATGGAAGAGTTGGGCATTAGTCAGAAGCAGAATGCTTGAGTCACCAGGAGCACAGAGGACTTGGTAGCTAAGATGAGGTGAGGAAGCAGAGCAACAAGATGGTTGTGCTGCTGCTCTGTGGATACCCCATGGTATCTCTACTATTTTGGGTTAGAATCCCTTATCAAAGTTGTTTTGAATTAAACTTCTGTTATTTTAATTAATAGTTTTTGTATAAGTGCCTTTTTTAGAGTTAAAAAAAAGTTAACAGTCAGTATGCAGACGAGTGTCTGTTTCGGCTGACCATTGGAATTTGGTATCTGAAGGACTTCTGCTACACTACTGCTGCCTTGTAGAACCATTAAAACTAAAATGTTTTTTGTCTAAACAGTGAGGCTTTCAACGGAATTACTGCTAGAGGTTTGAGTTGTCCATATACAACAAATAATCTGTGATATTTTTGTGCCCCAAAGATTATGGATGTTGTGGATTTTTGCAGAGGGCATTGGAACCGATGGAGAAGCATTCCAGCAGATACAGTGCCTTCAGAAAGTATTCACCCCCCCCATGGATTTTGTCACATTTTGTGATGTTGCAAAATCAAATTAAAATACATTTATATGGGATTTTTTTGTCATGTATCTATACAAATTACTCAATAATGTCAAAGTGGAATGAAACTTCTGGAATTTTTTGTACATGTAATTTAAAATAAAAACCTGAAATGTCTTGATTTGATAAGTATTCACCCACTTTGCTATGACACTCCAAATTGACCTCAGGTGCATCCACTTTCCTTGTGAGATCACTCTAAAACTTGAATGGAGTCCACCTGTGGTCAGTTCAAATGGTTGACATGATTTCAGAGGAAATACACCTGTCTATATAAGGTCCCACTGTTGACAGTGCATGTCAGAGCAGAAACTCTACCATGAAGACCAAGGAGCTGTCTGTAGAACTCTGTGATAGAATTGTGAGGAGGCATAGATCTGGGAAGGGGTATAAAAACATTTCTAGGGTGTTGAAAGTTCCCAGGAGCACAGTCAAGTCCATCATTAAGAAATGGAAAGATTATGGAACCACCCAGACTCTCCTAGAGCAGGCCATCCTCCCAAACTGAGCAACCTGGCAAGAAGAACCTTGGTCAGGGAAGTGACCAAGAACCTAATGACCACCCTGACAGAACTACAGAGTTCCATGGCTGAGATGGGAGAACCTGTCCAAAGGACAACAATCTCTGCAGCACTTCACAGTTGTAGCCTCTATGGGAGAGTGGCTAGATGGAAGCCACCGAGAAAAAGGCCACATAATAGCATGCCTGGAGTTTGCAAGAAGGCACGTGGCAGGCTCTGAGACCATATGGCAAAAGATTCTCTGGTCTGATGAAACAAAAATTGAACTCTTTTTCCTGAATGCTAAGCGCTATGCCTGGCGCAAACCGAACACAGCTCAGCACCCGTGTAACACCATCCCTACCATGAAGCATGGTGGTGGCAGCATCATGTTATGGGGATGCTTTTCAGCGGCAGGGCTTGGGACACTTATCAGGATAGAGGGAACAATGAATGGAGCCAAATACAGGCACATCCTTGAGGAGAACCTGCATCAGTCTGCAATAGACCTTGGACTGGGGCGAAGATTTACATTCCAACAGGACAACGACCCCAAGCATATAGCCAAAGCAACACTGGAGTGGCTTCAGAACAAGAAGGTGAATGTCCTTGAGTAGTCCAGCCAAAGCCCAGACTTGAATCCTATTGAGAATCTGTGGAAAGACCTAAAGATTGCAATTCATCGACGCTCCCCATCCAACTTGACAGAACTTGAGCAAATCTGCAAGGAAGAATGGGCGAAAATCCCCAAATCCAGATGTACAAAGCTGATATAGACATAACCAAGAAGACTCAAAGCTGTAATTGCTTCCAAAGGCACTTCTACAAAGTATTGACTCAGGGGGGGTGAATACTTAAGTAAACATGATATATCAGTTTTTAATGTTTCATACATTTTTGTTACACAATAAAAATATTTTTGCCCCTTTAAATTGTTGAGTATGCTGTGTGAATCAAGGGGAAACAAATAATTTCAATGCATTAAAATTCTGGTAGTAACACAACAAAATGTGACAAAATCCAAGGGGGGTGAATACTTTCTGAAGGCACTGTAGGCCTGAATTTTATTTATGGGAGGTATGCTGTTGTTGTCTGAGGGGGGAAAAGGGGCTGTCATGATGGAGAGTAATGCTGCGCTTCGAGTAGCGTTCTTTTGTTTCTCTTTTCTTTAGTTTGCTGCAGTAGAGAATGGCAGAGCCAGAATAAACAGGTGACAAGGAGAAGATGAGGCGTGCAACTGACCTGATAGAAGCTGAATCAGTGGCAAAGAACCTGGAATCAGGGAATAGGAAACTGAATAAGAACAGTATTTCAGTGCCGCTACAAGGACCAAGGAAAGGAATGGTAAGACGAAACTCATTTCGCCGTTCATAGGAGATTTGAATAAAAGTTATCTCTGTTGGCAAAAGTGCACACTACAAGATCGCTGTCTAGTGATAGTTGCAGGTGGATTTGTCTGACCTTTCACAGGTACCATTTTTTCTCTTTTCTGCTAAAAGTTGACTTGTGAACCTAAGAAATTCCAGACTTGAAGACGGAACAAATGACCTGGCCTTGCTTTTGGCAAACTAGGGTTCTGAGACAGTACCTTCATGTTTCGTTGCCACGTATAGGCATTCTGGCAAAATGTTTTATTTTATTTTTCTACAGTTAGAAACTCGTTTTGCAGGTCTTAAAATGACACTGTTCAGAGAACATTGAGTACCTAACTGTAAAATTTACATTTTCTACTTTTAATTTTAATTTGTTTCTGGTGCACTTAACATATTAATTAGAGAGTTATATGACTGAGGAGCCATTACCTAAAACACTTCAAATTAGTTTATACATGCTAAACTAAGTTTTTTTTTAAAATATTTTCTGTTTATTCCTCCTCTCCCGTCCAGCTCTGGTTTCCTCAGGGCACCTAGGAGTCATCTCTCTACCATCCGCTTCTACCTTGTCAACCCTTCTTCGCCCATGTAGCCACAGCTTACTCCCAGGTGTGGACGAGGTGGGCTCCAACACCCCAATCTTCTCTGGTGGGTTCGGTCAGGAGGGTGCCAGGAGGATGGCCGCAAATCGAGATCAAGCTCTGGTTCTCCATCTCCGCCAGAGACGAAGGGCATTCTTCCCCCTGTTCTAGGGAGTGGCTAGCACCCTGACATCAAGGCATTGCCACCAACGTTTTCCACTCCCAACCCCCTCTCTATGCTCCAGCACTTGCTATGCTGCTGGTTTCTGCCAGAGGCCAGCCAAGCGCCAAGCAGGACCCCCCTCTCCCTACCAGGAGAGGAAAACTATCCTCCGGACACTCAATCCCTTCCCTCCAATACTGACCCCCGGCAATCCAGGCTTGTTCCTGAACCTGGGTCACTGGCACGGCATGAGGTGTGGTGTCCAGCACCTCAACCTTCAGCACCACTGGGCCGGCCCCTAAGGTTTTTTTTTACTGTAGATTAAACTGAACAGGTCTTATTTTGGTCAAATTACCACCTAATTATGTAATATAAATTGTTTTAAGGTTGATGTGGCTTCTACCTAGGAGTATCTTTTCCTGTTATAGGGAAGTTCATGAAGTTTTGACGGAGACTGCAGGTGCCAGACACATATGCTCAGTATAGAAAGTCTGGGGTGTGGGAATGACCAACAGTCATATTTGTGCAGGATGTGACAGGATCATTTTTGGTATTCTCTATTTTTGCCAATATTGGATGTGCTCAGGTTCTTATAAAACTGATAGCTATGAATCTAAACAGATATAAAAATAGGCAGTTTTAGGTTGACCTTATAGAGCAACAACCTAATGGCTTATAGTAAGAATTAAAATCTGGTGGAGTCCTATTGAGACACAATAGCCTACTTGGTAATGTACTATACGATAACAATCTCAACAGTTTCATGGATTTTTGGTAATATACAGTGCATTTAGGTGAGAGTAATTTTTCCTGGATTTTTGGCTATCTTATTTACAGGTCAGACTGGCCTGGTTAGTTAGCATGGGATGTAAGTAAATATGGGATATACAATGGTGAGCTGTCAGATAAATGATTTATCTACACAAGTGCTGTTTGACCTCGGGTAACTTCACGAGTGGCATAAGCCACGAGTGAGGTGTCCGAGGTCAAACAGTACAAGTGTAGATAAATCATTTATCTGACAGTCACCATTGTATATTTCTATTTATGCAATAGGGATGCTTCTTATCAGTGCGGAACATTTGGTTTTGACTGTTTATGTTCTTTTTTAAATGGTAATTTCTGGAACTTTCTGGGACTTTTGTTAACTTTCCTGGTGTATGTCCACTAAGCGGTGGTTGCTATTAAATGAAACACCACTCATTTTGTAGAGAACTTCTTGCTGAACAAATGTCATGGTGACAGTATCATGCTACCTTTTTGTTTTAAAGTTATTCACATTTGTTTGATGAAAAGGTGAAACAAAATTTAATTTTATGCTGTTTTTGCTAATTATAAAAAAACTAAAAGGTGTTTATTAATGAAATGCCACTCATTTTGTAGATATTTTCATGCTGAACATTTTTGTGCTCATAGTACCATGCTATCATTTTTAGTTTTAAAGTGATTCACATTTGTTTGTCGAAAAAGTGAAAAGAAAACTGAATTTTATGCTGTTTTTTGCTAATTTTGAAAAAACTAAAAGGTATCTCTGAATGAAACACCACTCATTTTGTAGATATTTTTATGCTGAACATTTTTCGTGCTCACAGTACCATGTTATCATTTTTCATTTTAAAGTTATTTATATTTGTTTGTCTGAAAAGTGAAAAGAAAATAGGATTTTTTGCTGTTTTTGCTAATTATAAAAAAAACTAAAAGGTATCTATAAATGAAACACCACTCATTTTGTAGATATTTTTGTCCAGAACATTTTTCGTGCTCACAGTACTATGCTATCATTTTTCGTTTTAAAGTTATTCACATTTGTTTGTCAAAAAAGTGAACAAAAAAGCTTTGATTGACAGTTTGCATTTATCCCACATATGTGGGATAAATATAGGGTGGTTAGATTTATTCCACATATGTGGAAATAAATGGATTTATTCAATGGCTTTTGGTCTCACACCTATTGCATAAATAGTTATATATTGCCACAGAAAGCAGATTAGAAAGCCACAACATATAGATTGTGGATAGTTTTAAGAGATTGTATCCCAAAATCTTAAAAACCTGAAGTAAATTAGTTATATTTGCAAGGGGTAAAGTGTTATTATGTTATTTTGTTTTTATTTTATCAGGTTTGATAATATCTGCTCTAAAATGAAGTTATTAATAGATGATGTGTAACAATTATTTATGATACATGGTCATAGCTGTAATGGCTGTCAGGTATTATATTCATCATAAAAGCTCTTACTTATTATTATAATTAGAATAATCAAGTATCTTGAGGTAATTAATTCATTGATAGAATTTAATTATTGCAGACTTTTATATTTTTGGGGATTGGATTTATTAATATTTATATTGTGTATTGCTTATATATTGAGCTCATTGTAATGTTTGTTGAATGATGATGTTTGTAATGGTTTTGAACAAACCAAACAAATAAACTTAAGTGAACTGAATTGAACTGGTAGCTAAGGTGAGTACTGGAGTCAGTATACTGTGTGGACAGTGAAATGGAAGGGAAGTGGTACATTCTTTGGTAGGTTAGAGGCATTCACCTCAGGCTGTGAGAAGTTATTGTAGGGTCTGTTAGAGGCTGTGTTGGTATTGTGACCTTTATTTTAGAGTTATTAAGGTGCCTGATTTATGTGTTATTAAGGTGTTTGTTACTGTGTGCCATCAGTGCAGTGAAACCATTACAGCAATGGCAATGTGGGCATTGCAATCTGTGTGACAGTCATTCTGACAATTAGGTTTTCGCAGCACCCACTGTCATTGCCCACCATCACCATCACCATCACAGGGGTGTTGTACTCTCTCCCCCCACACCTCAGACCTGGAGGTGATTATATTATTTTCTTCAGCATGCGGGGGGGCAAAGCCCCCCATAAACAGTTAGGATGTGCCCCACCGCTTTGGACATGATGGCGGTCAGGCGGCACAGTGCTCATGTCATGGTCACCGTCAGCATTTTCATGTTGCTGTACTGGTGGTTGCCCATATGGGTGTCAAACCAATCTGGTGGAATTGTTTGTTACATGTGTTATAAATATACTTGTTACAGTGAAACTTCCCAGTATTAAACCCAATTCTGCAGCAGAGTTACTGCAGTAAACTATACAATTTCAATGGGAATTAGTCATTTTTGTCATGCAGGAAACTGTGACACTGTGATTCATTTTGGCAGTGTTACAATTTCCTGCATGACAAGAGACTAATTTCTGTTGCAATTACATTGCTTATTGCAGCAACTCTGCTGCAGCATGCTGCAGAATTGGGTTTAATCCTGGCAAGCTTCACTGTATGTGTGTTATTAAGATGTGTGTTACATGTGTTATCATGGGTGTAATAAGGGTGATTTGTAGAGTGTTAGGAATTAATGTTTTATTAAAGTATTAATAACACTTTAATACGTATAACTAGCTGACTGGTTTCATATACACAAATTGATTTTTCTCATATATGCTAACTGGCTACCATGGTATACAGGAAAATACATGATAATATTTTTTATGGGAATGAGGGTTCAAACATGTATTACAACATGATATAATATGATATGATATATAAGCAGTTAATATACTTTGATATATGAATCATGATAAAATAATATCATCAGGTATGGCCCATATTTATGTGATGTTCATTGTGCTTTTGGACTGATAGCAACTTTGAAAATTTGAAATGAACTTCTCTGGTACACTGCTGTGTGTTGCTTAGTGGTGCTCAGCTACGGGACTTACCGATGCTGGGTGTCTCGGGAGGAAGTGTCCCTTGAGTCTGGATGAGTTGCCCAAAGAGAAGAGAGAATGTGAAGGGATTGAATGATCGCCACATGATCTATGTGGTAAGGAAAATATACAGGACCAAATCACCCCCCGCCAGACATTGCTCACTATGTCATATAAATCCCTCAACCTTGAGGCACTCTTAAATGACCTGACACACATTGACTGGTCCCTCGTCCGACAGGCATCCTCCATCGACTCTGCCCTAAAACTTTTCAAGTCCAATTTACTCATGGTATGGGACCTCCATGTATCTCTCAGAAGGACTCATGTAAGGGGTGCCCACCTGCCCGGGGTCTCCACCAATATCATTGATCAATTGCATGCCAGGGACCAGGCCTGGAAAATGTACAAGGCAACTGGCACCCATGCGGCACTCCAACTATACCAAACACTTCATGATTCCTGCACAAGGCTTATCCAACAGGCCAAAGCTAATTACTTCAAGGCATTCTTCCACACAAATCTAAATTACCCAACAAAATTCGGGAAAACAATCAAATTACTATCCCCCCTGGCCCAGCCACCCAGCCCTACCCTAAATGTAGCAGGCTCCGTCATCACTGAATCAGGTGAAGTGGCCTCTGCTTTCAGTTTCTTCTTTACAGCTGTGCTGCCTCTCTTCTATCCTCTCTCCCACACCCCTCCACGAGTATACCCACTTCAATGCTACCCACCTTTCTGGCATTCTGCTTCTCATATAATCTGGTTACCCCATTCGAAGTGCTAAAGGCCCGGTGGGCACTCATTCCCTCCAAAGGCAAATGAGGCAAATGCCTCTTAGGACTGAACTCCAAAATGCTATACCTGTCTACCCCAGCCATTGCCACCCCACTGGCCACTCTCTTCAATCTCTCTTTCTCGCTTGCTGCTATCCCATCCAACTGGGTGCATGCCACAGTCATCCCCCTTCCTAAAAGGGGTGACCCCTCCTCCCCATAAAACTACTGTCCTATCTCCCTACTCCCCATCCTGGCCAAATGATAGGAGCACCTTGTACTATCCCAACTCTCCTCCTTCCTCGACTCCTGCTCTTTCTTCACACCCTACCAGTCTGGATTTAGGAAGTCACACTCCACCATTACCTCCTTTCAAAGGCTCGCCAACACCATCCTCACTGGCATGGATAATGGGCACACCACCTCAGCCATTTTTGTCAACCTAGCAAAGGCCTTCGACACAGTCTTCCACTTCCTTCTACTATCCAAACTCTCAAGTGCCAGACTCTCAGGAGCTGCCACCAGTTGGTTTCACTCATACCTGGCAGGAAGGTCACAATCAGTAAGAATTGGCCCACACACCTCTACCCACCTCCCAATCACTACAGGGGTCCCCCAAGGCTCAGTCCTTGGCCCGATACTCTTCTCCATTTTTCTGAATGACCTGCCCTTGGTCTGCCAATGGACATCCATTCACATGTACACTGATGACACTATACTGTATGCAACAGGCCCTTCCCCCACGGAAGTGGCCTCTATGCTACAGCAGGACTTTAATGGGATTCGGCACTGGTTTCGCTCAAACCAGCTTTTCCTTAATTCCAAGAAAACTGTCTCCCTAACCTTCAGCATGAGGCAAAGACTCTCCCGGTTCCCCTCTACCCCCACTTTCCTCACCATCGATGGGACTCCCTTGGAGACTTGCACCTCCTTCAGATACCTCAGGGTCTGGCTCGACCAGCACCTTGACTTTTCTGCACATATCAACTCGATTCACAAGAAACTGCATACGAAAATAGGAGCCTTATATCGCAACAAGGGTTGCACCCCGCTGTCAACCTGCAAGGCAGTTGTTCAGAAGATGATCCTCCCTATTTTTGACTATGGGGTTGTAGTCTACAGTGCTGCTCCTAAGTCCTCCCTGGTGAGCCTAGATCTTCTCTTCCATTCCTTCTGTTGGTTTGCCCTGGATTGACCTCTCATGACACATCTTTGCGACCTCTACAGGTTTCTAGACCTACCACTGCTCCAGGACTGAAGACAGGTCCACTGTGCCAGGACCACAGTGAAATTTTGGGCACAATCCCTTCCCCCCTACCTTAAATCCACCTTATCAATCCAACCCCACCCTGCATACTCTCTCAGGAGTACAGACTCCTGACTTCTCTATGTTCCACTTATAACCACATCTAAAGGCTAAGCCACTTTCAAATACCACATGCCCAAACTATGGAATGCTTTGCCAGCTGACATTTGGCACATTACCAACACTTAGCATCTCAACCACCTCCTCAAGACACATTTCTCCTCCACATGCGCATGCACCTAGCACCTTGTGAGGCCGGTGCCTCCATCTCTCCTTTATAAGGGCCTCTCTCTGTGCAGCACCCCTGCTCCTTTCTAAGTGCCCACAGCCCACAGCCCTAGACTAGTACTTGTGTGTATGTGTTAGTGTAGTGATTATGTGTGCCATATGCTGTCTCCACACATATCTGAAACAATTGTGCATTCGTAGTAAACCTAATGTGCTTAACATGTATATTTTCTATGCTCTCAGTTAGGAATTTTTGTATCTGTATATATTGGTTATACCTAGGGTTTCCTGTTTTAGGTGTTTATTTTTTGTAAAAAAAGGTGTTTATTTTTGGCATTTTTCTCCCCCTTTCAGAAGTACCACAAATCTATTATTTTAGGTGTAATCAATTTCTCGGACAACAAAAATCTTTATAAATCAGTGTTTATTCACTCAAGTTAAAAAATAGATATTGCACTTTTTCAAACTGTGTACCATGACTATTGCATGTTAGCACCATAGATATTGCACTATATTAATATTGCATTAGTTTTACAAAATAGTGCACCATAACTGTAGAACTATACATATATAAATATGTAGATGTTGATGGTGAACTAGGAGCAGCACAGCATTAGAGCTCAGTTCCACCGTATAAGTGAAAGGTGTAATACAAAAAAAACACGATCCACTCACATATCCAGCTCACAGTTGGTCAGCTGGAAGAGTGAGGAGACAATGAAATTCGGTGTTTTTCGGTTATAACTGATTTCCCGATTTTCTCCACGGTGGTGTTTTACCAGTGTTTATCGGTTATAACCCAAAACCGGAAACCCTAGTTATAACTCATGTTATTATCTGTATATCATATATAATTTATTGTTATTCTATTTGTTTATGCTCCTTTCCCCCTTCCCCCAGGGCGCATCTGGAATCAAACGGTATTCTGCTCAGTATGCCTTCCTGGTAAAACTTTTAAATAAATAAATAAAAAATGAAGGAGCAGAGCTAGGTCTATGTGGCTCATTGTGCATTGTGCATGGAGTAGCTGGCTTCAGAAAATAAATGCAGCCAAGAGTTTGAACAGCTGCAGCATACAGAAATGAAGTTGACTGTTCTTATGTCATTTGTTGGTTTGGAGAAGGGGTATGGTTTTGCCACATGTACAATCATTGACTTTGCTGTGCAAAGAGGGAGTAAGTGGACAGCCCTTCCCTGGGAGATCTGTGGACCAGACACAGGTGGTGACAGGACTCCAGGTTCAAAATTTTGTTTTGCTAACCCGTGTGTGCTGCTTGACCCCAGAGTGGTAGTGAAAGTGCTACCTGGGAACTATCTCCGGTACTATATCTTCTTGATTTAAAATTCCAGTAGTGAGATATGAGGGTTATTTCCGCTGCTGAAATTATTTGAACTGGACTCTGTTGGTTATTTCATTCATCTGGAATGTTTATGCACAACACATCCATCATGTGAATTCTTCCTTTGATTTCATAGTATCATAGTAATGTGTCAGCAGAAAAGGACTGTTCTGGCCCATCCAGTCTGCCCATCTTATCCCTCCCCTACATGTTGCCAGTGAACAAGTAGCCTATCCTCTGTTCTCTAACCAACCCCATATGTCTATTCTACACCGTCTGGAATCCCTCCACCATTTCAACACCTACCACATCCTCAGGTAATCTGTTCCAGGGTTCAGCGACCCTATCAGTGAAATAACACATCCTTACATTACCTTTAAATCTTCCTCCTTCCAATCGTAAAGTATGACCTCTTGTTTTAACTCTGACTTTCCTTTTAAGTAGACTTCCTTTTCTCACTTTATTTATCCCCTTCATGTACTTCAATGTCTCTATCATGTCTTCTTTCTCTCTTCTAAACTAGAGCAGATACAGATTTAGTTCTCTCCATTTTGTCTCATATAGTTTCTCATGCATACCCTGCACCATGTTTGTTGTCCTTCTCTGAATCTTTTCTGTTATTCCCCTTCTTATCCATGCCATAATTCTGTTAGCTTTGCCAACTGCCTTACTACATTTGTCACTTACCCTAAGGTTGCTTGATATTATAATCCCCAGATCCCTTTCCTGTTCTGTTTGTTTTATCTGCTCTCCACTCAGTGAGTAATTGGCCAGTTAATTTTTACACCCTAAATGCATCACCGCACACTTCTTTGTTTTGAACTCAATCCCCCATGTTGCTGACCATTTCTCTAGTATACTCAAATCCCTCCTCATGGCCTCAACCCATGCTTCAGTGTTGAACCTATTCCATAACTTTCCATCATCTGCAAACAGACACATTTGTCCTTCAATTCCCTCTAATATATCACTATATATATATATATATATATATATATATATATATATATATATATATATATACGCCATATGTTAAAATGATTGGTCCTAGTACAGGCGCTTGAGGAACCCCACTTGTAACCTTCTTTACCCTAGAATGTACACCATTTACCACTACCCTCAGACTTCTATCCTTCAGCCAGTTTTCCACCCGTCTAGTTATTTTCTGTCCCACTCTCAGGCTCTCTTTCGTATTTATCAGCCTACAGTGAGGGACAGTCAAAGGTCTTACTGAAGTCTAGGTATGCAACATCAATTGACCCTCTTTGATCAACCACCTTCATTACCCCATCAAAAAATTCTATCAGATTTGCTTGGCAAGATCTCCCATTAATGAGTCCATGTTGATTTTCATCTAATAGTTTTTTGACCATTAAGTATCTTACCACTCTTTCCTTTATTAGCTCCTCCATCACCTTGCCCACCACTGATGTGAGACTGACAGGTCTTTAATTCCCTGCCTCCTCCTTGCAGCCTCCTTTGTATAGTGGTACTACATCTGCTGTCCTCCAGTCATTTGTAACACACCCTGTATCAAGGGACAAGTTAAATAACTTTGCTAAATGTGTTGCCAACTCATCCCTTAACTCCCTAAGAACCCTTGGATACAAACATTCCAGCCCCATTGCTTTGTCTACTTTTAATTTTCCAAGTTCTTCATTAACTCTTTCCTCACTTAATGGGATTTGATCCACCCCACATTCATCTTCACCCTTCTTCTTTAACTGGGGTCCCTTTCCATCCCTGTCCACTACGAATACAGAGCAAAAATAACTATTTAAAACCTCAGCTTTCTCAAAGTCACCCTCAACACTAATTCCTCACTCTCCCCTCAGACTCACAATCCCCTGTCTTGTCTTCCTTTCCCCCATATATCTAAAAAAATGTTTTATCTCCTTGTTTGACATGTTCAGTAATTCTCCCTTCTGTTTCTGCTTTTCCTCTAGTAATCAATTTCCCTGCCTGTCTCAGTTTCTCTTTATAATTTACTTTGTCTGTCACACTCTGGGTTTTCTTATATCTTCTGAAAACTATCCTTCTGTTACTTATTGCCCTTACAACCTCCCTATTAACCAAAGAGACTGCCTTCTTTTCTTGTTTTTCCTACCCTCCTTATGCATAGTTCAGTTGCTTTTAATAATGCCTCTTTAATACATTTCCACAATTCCACTACATCCTCAATCCAGTCACCACATTTAATTTCCTCCCTGACAATGTCCCTCTATTAACTTCCATTAAAGTTCACCCTCCTGAAGTTCAGAACCTTTGTACTGATCTTATTTGTTATCTTCCCTACTTGTATCTTGAAACGTACTGTGTTGTGATCACTTGTATCCAGACATTCTCCCACAATAACCTCGTCAACACTATCCCCATTCGTGAGTACCACATCCAAAATATTTTCTCCCCTTGTGGTCTCCTTAACCAGCTGATGTAGAAACGATCCCTGGAGTGCTTCAAGTATCTCCATGCTACTGGCTGATGCTACTCTGGCATTCCCCATTCTACGTCTGGCATATTAATGTCCCCCAGTAGTACAATCTCCCCTTTGTTTGATACCCTTTGAATCACCTGCATCATTTGCCTGTCAAACTCCTCCCCCTGATTTGGAGGCCTATATATCACTCCTATTCTTACTATGACTTCTGAATTTTTTCTAATGTGACATACATAATTTGTGTCTCACTGTACTCATCCTGTCCTTCAGTTGTTTTAATGGTCTCATTGACATATAATGCCACCCCTCCTCCATTTAATTTTTTATTCATGCTTTATTGTAAGGGTGTTGAGTGAGAAGTTTATTAAGGGGAGAGCAGGCTTTGTATGCTTAGTAGGCTAGGAGTGAATGCTAGTTTTGTGAGAAGGGTTTGAATGTACTAGTGTCTCATTGAACTGTGTGGGTGCTTGCTTAGGGATTGGGGTGATTGAGTAGTTTATTAAAGTGTTTTTTTTGTGACATTGAGATTTTTGTTGTGGAAGATTTTGTGAATAATTAGTTGCACTATGTGGTTTTGTGTTTGGCCACAGAGGCTTATCTAGTCATATCCCAGTTGCTTGACCTCTGCCCCTCAGTTAAACTAGTGGACAATGAGGTGGCATAGGCACCCCTCACAACACGAGCATTGTCAGATGCCCCTCTCCCATCATCAACTAGTTTGGCACCTGAACACACTAAGCATATATGACACAGGACACACAAAGCAAATACATAACTAGAACTGAGTAATCTTTTGACAGACCAGAAAAATTTGGGATGGAAGGCAATGAGCATCAATCCTTTCAGTCTGCCAAACAAAATCCCTGATCTCACAGTCATGATGGCAGAAGCACAACTGGACTGGGTCACAATTATGGAAACATGGTTCATTGGGAACCACACCTGGGATGTCACCATCCTGGGTTGCACACTATTCAGGAGAGAATGGGAGTGTAAACAAGGAGGGGGTGGCTTTGAATGTAAAGGAGGGAATCTGTGCAACAGAGATCCAGGATAAGCACAGTATGGTGGAGGAACTATGGATCACATTGTGAGCTGGGGACAAGGGCCCCATCTGGATAGGGGTTATCTACAGACCTCCATCCCAGGAAACTGAGATAGACAAAGAGCTCCTAGAAACCATATTGATGATGGCCAACAGGGGCTTGTTGCTGTAGGTGGTGGACTTTAATCTGCCAGATGTGGATTGGTCCTCGTACACAGCATCTTCAGAGCAGAGCAAAGAATTCCTATTTGCACTGCAGGGAGTGGGTTTGTATCAACTGGTGGACTCATCCACCAGAGACAAAGCAATCCTGGACCTAATACTCACAAACAGCAACAGGATCTCAGATATGTAAGTGGGGATTAATTTGGGGACCAGTGACCACAGGTCAATCTGGTTAACAGTAAGCAAAGTAGAAGATACAAGTCACACAATAATCAAGAAACAAACTTTTCCAAAATGAAATCCAGGATTAAATCCATGCTAGAGACCGGTAACATGGGAGATGTAGAGGACTGTTGAGAGACCTTGAAGATCGCTTTAACTACATTTACAGAACAATGTACAAGACAGATTAGCAAATCCAAAAGAAAGAAAATCCTCTCTGGTTCTCCAGTGAGACAGCAATCAAAATCAAAGAAAGGAAAAGAGCTTTCAAGCAATATAAGGAGACAAAAAATTAAACGGACAGGGAGGAATACAGAAACAAACTAAACAAGGCAGGAAAAACATTAAGAGGGCAAAAGCACAAACTGAGGAGAGAATAGAACAGGAGTTAAAAAGGGAGATGAAATGTTCTATAGATATATAAAAGAAAGAAGAAAGGGTAAGGGAGGAATCGTTTGACTATCAATGAAGGAGGGCCAGCTGTTAGAGAAAGATGAAGACAAAGCAGAGTTGCATAAAAAATTCTTCTGCTCAGTCTTCACAAGACAATATAGCAGTAAAGGACCTATGCTAGGTAGGACAGCGCACAATAATAGAGGAGCATACACAAGCCCTTTCATGAGGGAAAGGGTCCTAGAAGAACTGTGTAAATTGAAGGTGGACAAAGTCATCAGGCCAGATGGTATCCACCCTAGAGTACTAAAAGAACTTTGGGCTGGCCCAGTGGTGCTGAGGGTTGAGGCACTGGACACCACACCTCATGTGCGCTGGTGACCCAGGTTCAGGAATGAGCCCGAGATGTCGGAGGTTGGCAGGGATAGGATAGGGTAGAGCATCTGATAGACAGTTCTCCTCTCCTGGGAGGGAGTGGGGTCCTTGCTTAGTGCTTGCTTGACCTCTGGCAGAAGCTGAAAGTACAGCAAGCATTACAGCCAACTCGAGGGGATGGGGAGTGGTGATGTTGGTGGTGATGCCATGACGTCTGGGTCCATGCCACTCCCCCGAGAAAAAGGAAACACCAGTGCCCAGTCTCCTAGATGACAGAGGCCCACAGCAGAGACCCTGATTTCTCACACCTGCCTGACATCCCGGTGATTCCGACACCCTCAAGATTCTCAGGGCACAACAGCCCAACCCTTACCTGCCTGGGGGGTATAGCCACAGCTTGATGGGAACTCATTGAGATAGAATTGGGCAGGTCACAATGCAGGGAGACTGCCATATGTGTCTTCCGAAGGAGTGGAGACTGGGAACAGAAGGAGGTAAAAAAAAAGAACTTTGGGAAGAAATTGCTACACTGCTGTCTGAGCTTTTCAACAAGTCACTAGAAAATAGCAGATTACTGCAAGACTGAAAAAGGGCCAGTTGTGCCCTTGCACAAAAATGGAAGCAGGGAGGAGGTAGGAAATTATTGCCCTCTCAGCCTAACCTCAGTAGTGGGGAAAATTATGGAGTCATTGCTTAAGGATGAATAGTGGATTACCTAAAGGAAAATAGAAAACTCAACCCCAAGCAGCATGACTTCATGATGAGACACTCATGTCAGACAAACATGATCAATTTCTTTGACTGGGTTACCAGAAGGGTGGACCAAGGTGGGGCAATGGACATGGTGTACCTGGACTCCAGCAAAGCCCTCGACATTGTCCCCCACAAGAAACTAGCAAATAAGCTGGAACACACATGTCAGGCAAAAGATAGTCAACTGGATTAACAACGGGTTTCAGAATAGAGAGTTTTGGTCAATGGGTCATTATTGGGGGAGGACAGAGTGACCTGTTGTGTTCCACAGGGGTCAATGCTAGGTCCAATGCTCTTCAGCATATTTGTCTGGGACATTGCTAATGGCCTGGAGGGGAAGATCTGCCTGTCCGCAGATGATATGAAACCCTGCAACAGAGTGGACACACAGGAGGAAGCAGCAGGTACAGTTGATCTTACAAGACTGAGGAATGGTCCAGGAATTGGCTGTTAAAGTCTAACACCAAAAAGTGTAAGGTAATGCACCTGGAAAAACAGAACCGAGGAAAAATGTACTGGGAGGTCATAAATTAGAGGACACAAAGATGGAATGGGATTGTTGCATAATCATTACAGACGATTTAAAGGTAGGAAAACAATGTGAAAAGTCAGTGCAAAAGGCAAGTGGCATCCTCAGATGTATAGGTATGGGTACTACAAGTAGAAAGCATGAGGTAATCATTCCACTTTACAGGTCCTTAGTGAGGCCACGCCTAGGATACTGCTGCCAGTTCTGGAGGCTTCACCTGAAAAAAGGACAATGATCTTCTAGAGACAGTACAGAGAAGGGTTACAAAGATGGTGCAGGCACTGCATTTTGAGCCATATGAAACAAGACTCGAGTTGAATTTATAATCTCTGGAGCAAAGAAGAAATAGAGGGGACATGATAGAAGCATTTAAGCATGTTAAGGGGATTAACACAACTCAGGTGGGAAACCTCTTCGAGGGAAACAGGGCTGCGTGAACCAGAGGGCACAATTTGCATCTGGGGGAGGTAGGTTCAAAGGTAATCTTAGGAAGTACTTTATCACTGAGAGAGTGATAGAGCCATGAAACAGCCTATCACAAGAAGTGGTGGCATCGAAGACAGTAAGAAGATTCAAACTTACATGGGACAGACATTGTGGGCAAATTAGGTTGAAAGATATCTGGGGGGGTAGCACCATGGGCAGACTAGATGGATCATGTGGTCACCATCTGCCAACACTTTCTTATGTTATGTGGATGACTTCCATGTCAGTGATGGCATATAAGTGCTGCAGAGTGGGCACTGTAAGAAGAAGAGATGGTATGCAGTGGCGTGTGGGCAGTGCTAGTAGGGGGCACTATTAGGTTGGTGAGGACCAGGAGTCTCCCTGAGGTAAAATGTGACCAAGAGAGAGGCCAGACATGGTCAGTTCCCATACCTAGGGCTCCCACAGGACCCAGTGGGCTGGTAGCCTTTTTGGCCAGCAGTCTTTAATCATCCCCTATGGGTGGAGTTGTACAATATTATATCAATTAGGAACAAGGCCACTATACTGGCAGACATGATTTCCTCTGTTGATTTGGCTTGCATTATGGAAACCTGGTTGAGCAGCAATGCTGGTCCAGTTCTGGAAACAGTGGTCGCAGCCAGATCCCTCATCGTTCACTGCCCATGGAGGGATTGCAAGGGGGGGTGCCATCTGTGTTAGATCCAAACTGAAATTTTCTGTACCCTCAGTTGGTGAAACATCATTGTTTGAATGTGTGTCTGTACATGGGGGTCCAGGTGCAAGCTACAGGATTCTTCTTCTGCACTGTCTGATGGGACATGAGAGAGATTTCCTACTGTAAATCAGTCTTCATGCAGAGATCGTACTGGAGACACCCAGAAGGATAGCTCTAGGTAACTTCAACATCCATGTCAGTTGTGACCTCTCACATTTCGGTTAGTATTTTCTCCAGTTGATGGACTCACTGGTCCTAGCACAAGTAATTACTTATTTGACACACCCAAAATGACATGCCTTGGACTTAGTCTTCTCACAAGGGCTCAGGATTAAAACCCAAGATTCAGCCAGCTGGTCAGTCATTTGCTTCATTGCACAATTAAGTCCTTGTTTGGCCCCCCCTTGTAGTCTGCCCCTGTGGAGAGGGTCCAATACCACTCTTTAAGGAAACTGTCTCGAGAAGAACTTCTGGTCATTATGGGTCTCTCAGATGTGACTGTTGCTTGATGGACAGAATCAGATGAAATGATGGTGTCCTATAAGAAAGCCCTTGCCTCGTCCTTTGATTCAGTTGCAGCAGTGCATATATGAACCAGGCTTCATGCCTGAGATTCCCATGGATATGGGATATAAAGTCTATGGGTCAGAAGCTGGAGCACCATTTAGAAGAGAACTAGGACAGCTCAGGACAAACTCGCTTTGAGAACTCATTATGTGAGTATCAAAGGGCACTCTCCTCTAAGAAAGCAGTTTTTCTATCCAGTGAGACTGTGGCAGGGAGGAATAGACCTGGTCAGCTTTTCCAGACTTTGTGTCATCTTTCAGGACTCTGACATCTATGAGCCACTGCAGTTCATCTTAAGGGCACAGGATGTAGATTGCATTGGTCAGTGTGCCTGACTTTCTCAGGGTGAGAGATAGAGGAGACCTGTCAGTTCTTGTTCTACTTAATCTCTCATCAGTTTTTGACACTATGGACCATGGGTTGTTGTTGGACTGTCTCAGGAAGTACTGTGGATTCACTGGCATGGTCATCAGCTGGTTTTAGCTCTTCCTGAGAGATAGGATGCAGACTGTGGAGATGGGAAATTTCTCTTTATTCACAAATCCCCAGCTCTTTGGTGTACCCCAGGAGAGGTTCTATGTCCTACATTGTTCTCAGTGTGTATGTTCTCAGTGGTAGGGATAATTAGATGGTTCAAGCAGGGATTCCACTCCATATACAAATAGAAATGTGCACTGGGGTGTGGTTCTTCAGATAAACTTCAAAAATGCAGTTTTAGAAAACAATCCAGCAATTACTACCTCACTTTAGAAGAAGATGCTGCTCCTATGTACCATGAAAAAGTGCCATTTTTATTAATCAGTGCCAATTAAAATGATAATGATGCCTTGATGCATTTCAGACTGCTATCCTTTTTCAAAAGGCATACAATTACAATCCCAAGCACATGTTATATACATTATCATGACAACATACTCTATGTGCTAGCCAACCACTGATGTATATAAGGTATGCTTGGGATTGTAATTGTATGCCTTTTGATAAAGGACAGTAGACCGAAACACATCAAGGTGTCTATTATTTTAAATGGCACTGATTAATAAAAATGGCACTTTTTAATGGTACACAGGAGCAGCATCTTCTTTTAAAGTGAGATGGTGAGTGCTGGATTGTTTTCTGAAACTTCAGTTTCCACTGTTATGCAGATGGTACCCAGCTGCATCTATCATTTGCAGCCAAGATGCTGGATACAGTGGAAGTACTAAATGTTATGCCTCATCGAGATTCAGGACTGGATGTCATCAAGCTGGCTATGACACAACCCAGATAAGATGGCGGCACTAGTGACTGAGTCTGGGTGAAGCTGGGGTGTGGAAGAGACTGGCCTTGTGCTCAGTCCCACCAGCTTGGTAGCTTCTGCTAAGATGAAAAATCTGGGAGTCATTCTGGAAAAAAAAGGCTGTCACTTGACACTCAGGTGTCAGCAGTAGTCTGGATTGACTTTTATTATGTTAGGAATATCACATGAATTAAAGTCTTGGTCCCCCAGAAGACCTGCCATCTTTGGTACACATATCTTTGACTTCCAGACTTGACTACTGTAACACTTTTTACCATGAAGTTGGGGGAAGTGTCCTACAATTCTTGCAGCTGGGGCAGAACACAGTGGCCAGGTTACTGACAGGCCTTCCAAGGTTCTGTCATGTGACCCCCAGTCCAGCATGATCTGCACTGGCTGCCAATGAAGTGGTGCATCACCTTCAAGGTCAGTTTGCTGACCTATAAAGCCCTATATGGAGTAATTCCTGGTTACCTTGAGAGACCACCTTACTCCTTAATGTACATCTTGCCTCCTCCTCTCATTCCAAGGTGGGCCTGCTGGTTGTTCCCAGGGCACAGCTTAAATCATCTGGAGGTCATGCCTTTGAGATTACTGGCCCAGCTCTGTGGAACATACTTCCGTGATCCTTGAATGAGGCCACCTTGGTGGAGGCCTTTTAAAGGGGCCTAAATACCTACCTTATGACTTTAGTTAGATGCCTCCACAATCTGGTGCCACTGTTTTAGTAGGTCTCTTTATTTTTGCTTATATGCATTTACTGATATTTATTTCATGTTTTTTTTTTAAATGTGTGTATAACTGTTTTATTTATGAGCTTTTTTTTCTTTAAAAAGTGCTTTGAGCCCTAGGAGGGGTGCTCAACAAATAAAATTACTACTACATATGAGAATATAATAACATCTGATCTAATATGATGCACAGTATGAGCAGATAATATAATCTGATATAATATGCTAAAATAATATCATCTGATATTATAGGACATGATATACAGTGATAATCACAAAACATTTTAGCAGTGTCCTGAACTACTGCAGCAAGTGAGGTATTTATGCTTCAGCAACTCAATTGTTTTTAATTGTAATTTAATTTAAATACCAATAGGTGCCTTGAGGTGTACTGCAGGTATGCTGCAGTAGAGGTCAGCATTTTAATGACTACCACTGTATGAGAAGATAATGTATTATGACATACCATAGTATATGATAAATATAATAGGTATACTGTATAATCTGATATAATCTTCTATTATATATGAGCAGCCATTATTATACAAATATTGACTAGTGCTGGTGAAATAGCTGAAAACTATTGCCCCTGAGGGAGTGTCTATTTACTGACAATTGCTGTGTTGCCTGAAGCTGAATGCCAAGGGCACTATGACTACTGGAGATCAATTGGACATCCTAACAGCAATAGTTTTCAACTAGTACATAAAATAATTCCAGTTAATATCAGGTTTATTACATTTTGCTGTCTTCATAGACAAAATCTAACTGTAATGTTTTTTTAATCACTGGCACCAGTGGTAACCCCCACACATTCTCCGGATACCTCTATTACCAATAAAACAATTACCTGGTAACAGTTGTCCACCTTCCTACTCCTGGTAGCCTAAAAAAATTATCTGGTAGTTCAGTCATCCACTGCCATCTGAGTCCCAGTCATCACCTCCCTGTTGCCTCTCTGCATCCCATAGGCGTAGGTGGTGGCCTGTACTTACTAGTTACACACCACTGCTTCTGGCCAACATCACACACATGTCAAATCACTTGCATTTTCTCAGTAACTTTATTAATGTTGTACTCGTGTCAGTACAGATAGATAAAATCACTTAAATAATATAAGTGGCTGCACTTGTGTTAGATGGCTGCAAGTAGTGGAGGTAAGTGGAGGATAAATAATGGCTACCATCTTGGAGCCAAGGGTTAGGGGAAGATGATGAGCAAATGGGAGATTGAGTGAGTTATTAGACTTCCAGGGAACATTTTATGTGTTAAAAAAAATAGGAGCCTAGGGGGGAGGGACCACTAGCACCAGGGAGAAAATGGTATTGGAAACCAACACCATTTTTCTAAAAATGAGAGAGCTAGACTTAATGGCTTGTATCCTAATGTTGTGATACTTTTACTACTGAGTAGACAATAGTCTTTGCACTAATGCATGTTACTAAGTACTACTGACTGATACTATGGATGAGAGCAGTCAATAGTGCAAGACCAGATAACATCACATGATGATCAATTGGCCAATCAGAGAGTGTGATTTTAGTCCAAGTTTTAATCAAGTGTGATATAATAATATTGTTTAATGTGATATGCAATATGAGCAGCTAATGTTATATGATATAATATTGCATTTGATATATTCATTGCAAAACATCTTTGGTAATGCTTAGAGTTAATAGTTAGAGTTAAAGTGATAATAGTAGGGAAATGTGACATTAGGGTTTCCAACCCTAACACTCCACCCCACCCTGCAGGCAAAAAAATCAGGCATGGGGTATGCCTTGGGGTTCTCAGCCCTAATGCTTATCCCATTCTCATTCACTGTACACATCTAGATTTATTTAGTGATGGAATGGGGTGAGTGCTATGCTTGTGAACCCCAAGGCACACCTCACACTTGAATTTCTGCCAGCAAGGTGGGGGGGTAGGGTTTGAAACTATAATGTCACATTTCCCCACTTTTGTCACTTTAACACAAACTAGTGCATTAACAAAGTTTTTTGCAATGAATATCCTTGCTTTTTGAGATAGTATATTTGCATTATGAGAGAAACCTGCGCTTCTGTCCATCCATACTTTTTGAGATAGAAACATAGAAACATAGAAGCTGACAGCAGATAAGGACTGCAAGACCCATCCAGTCTGCCCATTTCTTTTTCTACCTTATAAACATGCCATCGGCCTTTGCTCTGTCAGTGGCCAATCTATTCATACTCATCTGTATTGCTCCCTTATGCCTATCCCATGCCTGTTTGAAGCCCTGCACTGTATTCATAGCCACCACTTCCTGAGGTAGGCCATTCCATGCATCCACCAGCCTTTCTGTGAAAAATAATTTTCATCACATTCCCCCTTAATCGGCCTCCCTCTAATCTCATGCTGTGTCCTCTTGTCCTGCTATTTCTGTTATATTTAAACATGTTAAACTCTTTCACCTTGTTAATGCCCTTAAGGTGTTTGAATGTTTCGATCATATCACCTCTCTCCCTTCTTTGCTCAAGGGTATACATATTGAGCTCTGTTAATCTGTCCTCATATGTCTTCTGATGCAGTCCCTGCACCATTTTGGCTGCCCTTCTCTGGACTGCCTCAATTTGGTTAATGTCTCTGTGAAGGTGTGGCCTCCAGTACTGCATGCAGTACTCCAGATAGGGCCTAACCAGTGTCTTGTAAAGAGGGATTATTACCTCCCTCTTGTGACTTGTGATACCCCTACTAATACACCCTAACATGCCCCTAGCCTTACCTACTGCTTTAGAGGTCTGCTTGGATGATTTCAGGTCATCAGTGATGATGATGCCCAAGTCTCTTTCTTCCTTTGTGAATGCCAGCAACTCCCCTTCCAGCCTATATGTGGCTTCAGGGTTTCTCTTCCCTATGTGCATGATCTTGCACTTCTTTGCATTAAATCCCAGTTGCCACTCTTCTGACCATGTTGCTATTTTATCCAGATCTCTTTTCATTTTGCCCACCCCATCTGGATCATCTACTCTGTTGCAGATCTTGGTGTCATCTGCAAACAGACAAGCCTCATGCTCTAGTCCATCTGCAATGTCACTAATGAAGATATTGAAAAGGACTGGCCCCAGGACTGATCTCTGAGGTACCCTACTTGTGACTTGCATCTCTTCTGACTGTCTACCATCTACCACCACTCTCTGTTTTCTGCCCTTCAACCAGTTTGCCACCCAGTTGACCAACTTCTGACCCACCCTGAGCCCACCCAGCTTATTTATCAATCTTCTATGTGGAACAGTGTAGAAAGCTTTGCTGAAGTCAAGGTAGGTGACATCAACTGCTCCCCCTTGGTCAACCACTCTGGTTTCCCAGTCAAAGAAATCTATGAGATTAGTTTGACAGGACCTTCCTTTTGTAAACCCATGCTGTCTTGGATCCTGTGCCTCTATGGATTCCAGGTGTTGCACTATCCTTTCCTTAAGGAGTGCCTCCATAATCTTGCCCACTACTGAGGTAAGACTGACTGGTCTGTAGTTCCCTGCCTCCTTCCTGCTACCACTCTTGTTGAGCAGGATCACATGAGCCCTTCTCCAGTCTTCTGCAACCTCTCCTGTGCTCAGAGACTCACTAAATAGTTCTGCTAATGGCTCTGCTAGTTCCACCCTTAGCTCCTTAAGTACTCTGGGATGTATGCCATCAGGTCCCATTGCCTTGTCCACCCTGAACTTAGTGAGCTCTTGTAGGACCCTTTCTTTTGTGAAGGGATAAGTGCTTACCTCCCTCCCCCCTGTGTCCATGGTGCTGAGCTGTGGGTCCTGCCCTACCTTCTCTTCAATAAATACTGAGCAAAAGTATCTATTTAGGATAGATGCTTTTACAGATGCTGTAATCATATCCTTATTTACCATCCCTCCACAAATGCATATATGTATTTTTTTTTGTTGGTTTTTTTAGTTTTTGTTGACTGGATAAATGCACTAGACAAATTCTGCTTATTTTCAGGCATGACCCAGGGAAGGGGACACAGATGAATGCCAACTGACTTTGAACCAGATTAAGCTGTTGGTTGTATTTTAGTGGATGGGGGAAAATTTGGCCAGGGGTACCAGGGAAATTCCACTACTTTTTTTGAGAAGTGCCATGGGATCTTTAACATCCACCTGAACTACCAGAACAGGCAGATGGGACCTCGGTTTAACATCTCATCCAAAAGACAGGTTGTTGCTGTGAAAGCATTAGATTGTCTGGGCCCTGCATTTCTAATTTTTGCAAAACCACAATCAAACTGTCACCATTGCCTTCTTATTACCCCACCTCATGAACCCTGTGAAAATGTGATTCCATGCCACTGCAATGTCATTCTATGACCCATGTGTGAAAATACATTTTGGCCAGCACTGGAATATGGCAGCTATCATATTCACAAGGTGGTGTAAAAATATGTCTATGTTGAAAATTTGGGATGAAAATATTTGAATTTACTTACGTTACAAGTGAGTGTAGCAAAATTTCAAGACACATGCACAACTTTGCCATGTTCAAATTCTTTGACCCAAATTTTCAATACAGTCTTCTTATGACCCCTCCTCAGAAACAAGAGTAGTGAAAGTTTTCAAATCTTGCATGAAAGGTGATTTCACCAAGCGACCACAACATCGCTTTTTGGGTTAAACTTGTGGAATCCCATTGCTCTTGTTCATGAGGTAAGGTTCCAAAATGTCCACATTGAAAATTTGGTATCAAAATATGTAAAAATGGGCAAGTTATGATTCAATATTGAAAACCCCATTGAAATACATTTAATCACAGTTGCCTTAGTTCTCATATTGCAGTCGTTGATTCCAGCAACAAGACATGTCTTTAATTGAGAGTGGATTTTTACAATGTGACCTGTTCAAGTGAGTGAGGGGGTGTGGTGGGTCCGGGAGGGGGGTGGATGATCAGTGGGAGGTCAGGGTGGGGTCTCGAATCACAGATAACCCTTTTTTAACAGATTTTAAAAAAACGACATTGAGGGACAGTTTTTTTGCAGTTTCAGAGTCAGAGGAACATCATGGGGCTGGTACTACACACCAGGGCAAGGACATGTATCAACAGGAACACTACTAGATTCCAGAGATGAAGCCAAAATTTACAGGGTCAGGCAGTGGAGGGTTGGGGCATTACTGGACACCAGCAATTGGTTGAAATATTTACAGGGAGTGGTATCAGATAGTGAAGGATACCACTGGACACCAGGGAATACTATTTAAAATATAATGTACAGTAATAAAGTAATGACAATAAAAAAACAAGAAAACTATGGTGAGCACACTATGGGGAGCTATTGGACTGGCAGTATAGTCTAGAAGTTAGAGGAACAAGATGTGAACAACCTTGATACATCCAGCAAACCAGACCTGAATTTGATTCTTACAACCTCCACTTGCATACTGTGTGACTCTGAGTAAGTCACTTAACTGCCCAGTGTTCCCAGGTCACCTCTGAAAACAGGCACTTGTGCCTACTGGGCCTTACCTGGTTACTAAAGACTAAAATAAAAAAAAAACACAGAAATGGATTTTTCTCTTTAATGAAATCCTTTTCAGTACCAACAAAAAAATTTATTCAAATGGAAAAAGAATCAGTGAAAAACTAAGTCTGAAATTCTTTTCTGTGTCAAAACATTCTTTTTTGTTTTAACGAAAACATCAAATGAAAAAGGATGCCTAATTATGAGAAAGGAACTGGCTAAAAAACTAAGTCCAAAATCCTTTTTCATGACATCAGATCCTTTTTTGTTTGAATGACAATATCAAATGAAAAAGGATTCCTTCTGACGAAAAAGGAATTGGCCCAAAATCTGAGTCAGAAATCCTTTTTCATGATAAGGGATCCTTTTTCATTTGAACAAAAATATGAAATAAAAAAGGATCACTTCTCATGAAAAAGGAATCAGAAAAATGACTAAGTCTGGAAAAGGATTCACAAAAGAAGCAGGAAAAAAAAAAACAAAGTCCAAAATCCTTTTTTGTCACTTGTGTTCTTTTTTTTGTTTGATTGAAAATGGATTCATGGAAAAAGCATTAACAAGTCATGAAAAAGGATTTAAAAGTATTATTAAAAGACATTCCAGGGTCATTTTAAAAACAAATAAGTGCTGAATCCAGGTAATGGAGCCTCAATGAGCAACATACATGTCTTGGTGACTGTGCACAACATCATTTTTTGGGGGGGGAGGGTGGAGTTAAAACTTTTTTTCACAGAAACAGAAAACAAGATAGCAGAAAAGTCAAAAAAATAATTTTCTATCATGAAAAAGGATGAGTCCCTAACAAACAAGAATCTTTTTCACTTGACCAAATTTCTTTTTTTTGTCCAGGAAGCAATTCAAAAGACTGTACTGAGCATGCTCAGAAACTAAAAGTTTAAAATTTAGTAATGTTGGAACTGATTAATATTTTTTTCACCAAATTAGCAAAAGGCACATCTGTGGGGAAAGCCCTTTCCACCCTGAAAACATCCAACCACAATTCCCAACCATCTGGGCGCAGGGAAATGACAAAAAACCCACAAAAAACATTTTTTTTTTGTGCATTTTTCACTATGCCAAGTTCAGAACCTGTGTATCTGACTGGAATGAAACTTAGGACATCAGTACATCTACCCTGCAAGACTCTGTGAGCACAGTTTCAAGCAAATCCATTGAATGGTTGCACAGTTATTAAAGTTCAAACTCTGGCTGTAATATAGAAAGCCCTGCTTAACCCTAACTATAGGGACACTACCGCACCCCTATAATAAACAGCTAATGTAATATAAAATATGATGTATTGTCAGCTAATGTATATGATACAATCATATGTGATTTCTGAGAAGAACATGCAATGTGAAATTCTATGATATGATGCAAATTATTGTAATCTGATATATGATATACATATTATTTAAAATATAATAATTTTTTACCAACTTGAAATTACTATTTATTTGTATTTACGTGCCATGAAAACATATAACATGAAAGTGATCTCATGATTTGGGTTTGGAGCTTGATTCCCTTTTCTTGTGCTATTTTCAGAAGTCTCTAGTGATAATGGAGGAGGTTGAAAAATGGAGAAGTATATAAAAGATGCTTTTTTATGGGGACTATAATTTACATTTCTGGATGAATCATTTCTATCCCAAAGCATTAGCATGTCAAGTTTTATTAAATGGCAAAGCCTACATCCATACAATAATTATTGAATGAAGAGAATGTCTCTCTGCAACACAGGATGGTTTTCTGTTTTTCAGAGCCATAAATAATTATTAGGGGTTTGGGGGGGGGAAGGATTGGGCCAAAGGGAGCATGGGAGGGGGGAATTGCCTGATTGATGTGGGTCTTTATTTGCTGGCATGAGCCAGGGGAGTTGGGTTTTGATATGCGGATGGAGTAAAGGGTTACTATAATTAACAAACAATATCTGGAACAGCAGATGATACGGGGTGGCATCAACTTTTGTTTTGAGGGGAAGGCTTTTTCTCTGTGCAGAAGGTGGCCAGATAGGGGTTTTATATTGGAAAGAATCAGTAATATTCAAGGTGAGGGCACAGTGAGTGAAGGTTTTATCAAAAAATGTAAACTTTTTTTGTTTGCTTCTTATCTAGTTTGGAAGTGGAACTTTATTTAATCCTTCATAAGTAAAGTGCTACTTCCCTCAGGAAAAACTATGCAAAGTGGCAATTTACCAGCAACTTTGCTGGTATAGTGCCACTACACAGGTTTAACTGAGTGAAATAGACACTTCATTACACATAGATCTATGCAAAGAGCTACTTCACATGTCACAAAGTTGGGAAATTTCACAAAATATTTCACATGCAAAGTGTCCTCACTTCACACATCTCCATTCACAAAACTGGCATCATGTGCTACCCACAAGACATTCCTGACAACTACTGAGTGAAAAAATTTTGGACCAGCTACAGATGATGTACCAGATCTTCCAATAACCCTAAATAAAAGAATTAAAGAAAATAAAGGCAGGGAAAGCTATGGTGCCAGACACAATCCCCAAATTAGTGTGGCAGGTAGGTTCTGATGAGTTGGCCCCATGGGTGTCCAATCTTTGTAATAAAATGGTGATTTATGGCCAGGTACTGAAAGAAGCTAAGGTGATATCCATCCCTAACATCAGTGCACCAGAAGATTTAGAGAAAGATTTTTGGCCTATTTCTCTTATGAGTGTAGTTGCAAAACCATGTGAAGGCTTTATTTATAAGTGGCTTATTTTATTTATTTATTTATTTAAGTGTTTAACCAGGAAGACATGCTGAGCAGGCTACTACTCATTTCCAGATGCATACTGGGGGAAGGGGGTACAAATACATAGTTGAAACAGACATAAATACAAATGTGGTTACATAATGGGAATACCCACTAGCACAACAGGTCCTGGTTTAAAATACAGAAGGATTGAGATAACAGAAGATACAGGCATAGCATAGATACATTACCATATAATATAGTCGGATAGGTAGAACATACAGTGTTGTATTTACAGCTTGGATGCACAGCCCTGCTATTCTGTGATCCATAAACTGTCTAGACACATGAGAAGGTAGAGGAGAAATGAGATTGGAGCATGGAGTTGAGGAGTGGGGGGGAAAGAAGAGACAAATGTTTGCTGGGAGGGAATTCCACAGCATTGGTAGCCAGTAGCTAAAAGCCACTTGGCCAGTAGCAGTGACCCTATGTGGGACAGCTAGGGACCAAGAGTCAGTGCTTCTAAAGGAGTATGCAGGGGTGATGGGGTTGACAAGGGCAGTGGCTAGGTAAGAGGGGAGGAGTCGGGACCAGTACCTGGCTGTGAGCTTAACACTGTGGGACAGTCTTGAATTGTCTAGAGAGAGGAGGTTCATTGATTGGTATAGGGTACAGTGGTGTGTGGATTATGGACAATTCAGGACAAAGCAACAGAAAGAATGGAAAAAAGGGTGCAGTCTGGCTAGGGTGGACTTGGAACCTGCACAGTAGACTACGTCCCCATATTCGAAGACAGGGAGGATCATTTTCTGCTCAATGACCCTGTGTGCAGGAACTGGGATTCAGTCCCAGTTGCGGTAAAGTGCCCCAAGCCTGGGGTGCAACTTCTTAATTATAGAATGAACATGGGCTGAAAAGTTGAGGTGCTGTTCCAGACAGACCCTAAGGTATCTGAAGGAGGTATAGGCCTCCAGGGGCGTCCCATCGAGGGTGTGGAATGTGATTGGCTAGGGGAGCCTTTAAAGTCTCTGCCTTGTGCCAAAGGTTACTGAGACTGTTTTCTTGGCATTGAGGAGGATTTGATTAGTGTGATGCCAGTGCTGGACTGTAATAAAGTCCAGCTGCAATCTAGTCATAACCTCTGAGGCTAAGAGGCCAGATGTATACATCACAGTGTTATCCGCATACATGTGGATTGAGGTGTGTGGGCAGGCAGAAGGCAGATCATTCAGAAAGATGGAGAACAGGAGCGGGCTAAGGACAGAGCCTTGCAGTACCCCTGTGGAGACTGGGAGGGGGCCGAGATGGAGGAACTGAGTCAGACAGATTGAGACCTGCCTGCAAGGTATGAGTGGAACCAACTAATGGCACAGCTGGATAGACCAGCTTTGGCAAATTTGGTAAGGAGGAGTGAGTGGGAGACAGTGTCAAATCTTTGGCCAGGTCAATGAAAATGGCAGTCATGAAGTGGCCAGCATCCATCCCAGTGAGGATGGACTCAGTGAGCCTGAGAAGGGAGGTAGTGGTAGAGTGGGATTTCCTAAACCCAGACTGGTAGTGGGTGAAAAAGGAGGAGGAATCCAGAAAGGGAGATAGGTGAGAGAGTACTAGACACTCTTGGAGTTTTGCCAGAATAGGTAGAAGGGAGATGGGTCAGTAGTTACTTGGGTTTGAGGCATCCCCACCTTTAGGAAGGGGGATTACAGTAGCATGTTTCCATTCAGAGGGTACCTCAGCAAGGGAGAAGGATAGGTTAAAAATGGAGGCCAGGGGTTTGACTATGGTGGGGGCTGAGAGGTGAAGCATTTTGGAATCCATCCCGGTGGGGCATTTTCCCTTCCCTGGATTAAGGGCAATCAGTGCATTATTTACCTCATCAAGGGTAGCCTGCAGGAAGGAGAAGGGGTTAGCTGATTGTGTGGTTCTGATAGTGGTGGTAGGGGTGGTGTACTATGCAGGTAGAAGTGGGGACTGGAGAGTAGCATTGTTATTTTGAAATGGGGTTAAACAGTGTGACCACTGCTGGGGGGTCAGTGATGTTGAGACCGCCTACCTGCAGGGTAGAAGTGGAGGGCTGCAACGGAGGGCTGAGAAGTGATTTTACCACTTTCCAGAATTTGCCTGGGTGGTGGGAGAAAGAATTGAATGTGACTTTGAAGTAGTTGACTTTTGCTTGGTGGATTTTCCCTGTACTGGCATTACATAATGTAGGGTATTGCTGGAGGTCGGCTGGCGATCTGGAGGCCTTGAAGGATTTCCAGGCCTTGTCCCTTGTTCTGAGGAGGTTAAGGATTTTGGTTGAGATCCATGGGAGGTGAGCACCTCTGACTCTGGTTTGCCTGAGGGGGGCGTAACAGTCCCAGACAGTAGTGAACTTGGCCTTAAAGAACTCCAGGGCCTCATCTAAGGAGTTTGATTGGCTAATGTGTGACCAGTCTGAATTGACCAAGTCATTTAGTAAGGAGGTGAGGTCTGGTAATTTGAAGGATCTAGCCATAAGGATTCTGGGTGGGTGAGCTTTTGGTTTGAAGATTTTACACACAGAGTAGATTCCATGGTGGTCGCTGAGGGCATCTGGGAGGAGGCCTGAGGCTATGATTCTATGAGGGTGTGAGGTGAGGGACCAGTCTAGAAGGATGTGATTCAAAGTTTTGTGATTGCGCTGAGTGGGCTTGGAGATTAGTTGAGCTAGATTTAGGGCAGTTACCTTGTCCCAGAGCATGGAGTTGGCCCCATAAAGCCAGTTCAGATTAAAGTTCCCAAGTATATGGAGCTCGCCTCCTGGAGCCAGGGAGTTCAGCATGCCCAAGTGATCCAGTATAACAGCTGTGTTGGTGTCAGGGGCAACGTAGATTGGAATTGAATGGGAGAGGGAGAGTTTTACCATGAGAGCATTGATGGACTTTAAAGGCAGGGGTAGGGTGATTGGGTAAAACTGGATGATGGAGGCAATGTACATAGCTAAGCCATCCCCTTTTTTACCCATACGATCATGTCGGATGAATGTATAGCCAGGAACAGAGAATTCTGAGTCAAGGTTATGGGGCTTCAGCCAGATTTCTGAGATAATCAGGATATCTGGGCTGAGGGACATGGTGAGGGGTTGAAGCTGGGTTATTTTATTTAACAGGCTACATATAGTTAGGTGAGACAGTTTTAAGCCTGGTGGGAGTTGGTGTGGTATGGAGGGGTTTGGGGTGAGGTGGTCGTTAGGTAAGGGGTCTGGCTCAGTATCTCCTGCTAGGAGAAGCAGTAGTGTAATCAGGAGTTTAGTATTATGTGCAACCCAGTGCAACTTTCTGGGGGAGGCATAAGGCCTGGTGATAGCAGGTGTTGGCTGACGATCATGGAGCAGAAGGGCAAGGTGGCTGGTTTTGAAGCTGGGTGGGAGTACAGCAGAGCCAAATGAAATAGTGTGGAAGTGGCACACAGGGTGTGTGTCAGCTTTGGTAATGGAGTTATTAATGTTTATTTGGTGCCTGATGCATGGCGCCTGACAGTCCAGCAGATCAGGATAGTTAGATGGTGGGAGGGACACCCAAGGGATGAGGATGAAGATTGTTATAAGGACAAAATGGGTCATTATGTACAGGAAACAGTGCAAGAGTTAAAGTTTCTGTATTGGTGTTCTTAGTATGGAGGCCAATAGTAGTTGAAAGTATAGCCTGCAAATGGTAAGCTGAGCTGATTGTCTTTTTTGTCTTAGTACCATGTGATCAGTCCTATATAAGTAATAGTTTGCCAAGGGTGGTGGTGGGGGTGGTGGGGTAGCTGACGTGAAGCGTCAGCAGGGTGAAGCTCTCTGGTGAGCTGCCAAGTAGCGGGTGACTGCATACCTCTTGCTGTGTGCCGGGGGTGCTCTCCAGTTTGGGGGGAGGGCATCTGAACCCTCGTGACTTCCAACAGTGCCTGTCGTGGGGAGCTGAGCTGAGCTAAGAGAGGAAAAGACAGGGTTTATGTAAGTAAAAATGAAGGAGGGGCTAACTCTGCTAAATTTCTCTACTAGCTTCTAATTTAACACAAATGGGTTTTAGATCGGGGGAACTAGACTCCCAGGAGCAAATTATTTAAACAGCAGATGCACAGGATTTAAATCTGGAGCAGCGTAGTCAAACAATTAATGTGCTTTAAAGCAGTTTCAGTTAAACAGCATTTAAATGGGGCTTAGCAGAGTGAAGCTAAGAACAAACATTTGAATTCAGCTGTAATTTAAAACACCCTGCTGTAGCAGAAATAAATCCTCCCATTTCTTATTTTACATTTTGTTGTTTAAAGGCAGCAGTAATTAAAGTGTCCAATTGCAGGCTAAAAAAAAACCTTTGTTCAAGCAGGAAGCAATGAGCAAAAAAACTATCTCCATTCATCTGCCGACTGGAATAAATCAAATTTTGGTGCCCAGACTTAAAGCTTTCTAGTGAGCTGCTGAGGAGCGGGTGACTGCATACCTCTTGCTGTGTGCTGGGAGGGGGTGCTCTCCGGTTTGGGGGAGGGCTTCTGAACCCTCACAGCCTCCAACAGTGCCTGCCATGGGGAGCTGAGCTGAGCTCTTGCTGTGTGCCGGGGGTTCGCTCTCCAGTTCGGGGAAGGGCTTCTGAACCCTCGCAACCTCGAACAGTGCCTGCCATGGGGAGCTGAGCTGAGCTCTTACTGTGTGCCAGGAGGGCACGCTCCAGTTTGGGGGAGGGCTTCTGAACCCTCGCAACCTCCAACAGTGCCTGCCATGGGGAGCTGAGCTGAGCTCTTGTGAGTGCTGGGGGGTGCTCTCTGGTTTGGGGAAGGGCTCTGAACCCTCACAACCTCCAAGTGACTGCCATGAGGAGCTTATGGCCTGCGTGTGGACTTAAACAGACCCAAACCAGTTTGGATCTCAAGAAAGGTAATCTGCCATTATTGCAACATTAAAGTTGTTGGAGGTCTGCATGCAAGTATGGATAGGGGAGATTATGCAAGGGCTGTGCTTGTTTACTATCACAAAGCCTTTGAGATAACTGATCATAAAATTTTACTAGAAAAGATGGAGAACTACAGTATTCACTGTTGCCTGATTAGATAGATCCATGACTTTTTCAGGGAAGGTCCCAATGGGTCAAGGTAGATGGGATATAGTCAATCAGAGACTCTGTTAATGGGGAAGTCCCAAAGGTACAAAGCTAGGTCCACTATTGTCTTTATTAATGGCAAATGAATTCAGTACTGTTGAACTTTGTGTCAAGTATGTCGATGACACTACAGTCACTGACATTTGTCACATAGCAGTCATCAGTAAAGTGTGCAAAGATATTGAAAGATTAAAAGAATGGTAAAATAGGAACCAAATAAAGATAAATCCTATAAAACCATGGAACTTCATTTTGGTAAAATTTCCATCTGGAAGGTGACAGTTTTGACCTTTGGTAGCCTGGAGGTAACTGTTGTGGAAAGTAGAAAGTTGATAGGGTTTTATTTGCAGGGAAACTTCTCATGGTCTCGACATGTAGAAAGCATTATAAAAAAAAAGCTACTATCAGATTATTTTTTTCCAGTAACTCTTAGAAGAGCTGTCTTAAGTCCATCAGATCTGCTTTATTTTTTCTTCACTGTGATAGACCAGTACTAGAAAATGGAGCAGTGGTGTGGCAAGGTGGATTAACTATGATAGAGTCTGAAGATACTGAGAGACTGCAAAGGAAAGCACTGATGATCATTTTTGTGTCTGAAATAAGTTAGGATAATGCATTGAGTGGCTGTAGGAGGAACTGATTAGATCAGGCAAGAAAGGCTGTCTAGGGAATTTGTTTTCTGAAATGTGTGCACCAATTCACCAAATACACTCTCTCTTTAAAAAAGAAAGAAAAGTAAATCCTGAGTATCCTCTGAAAACCCAAGTAGTGTGGGAAAAACCTAAGGTTAGGATGAGAAAGTATGAAAATTAAATTTTGTGTATGTGATTTAAAATGAAGAGTGTTGATCTGAAATGTGTGCATTGCTTCAAAGCTGTGATGCACAATGTATAACTGCTGAAGACTTGTATAACTGTAATTGCATTTTTTATAATATATGTGTGCTTTTTTGTAAATTATATACTTTGTGTAATATAATTCTTGCTTGTGATGTAAAGCAACAGGTCCTTATGACCAGTAGTAACTGTGCAATTTTTAATCAAATCAAATCAAGAACAGAACATTGCAATAGTCTAGTCTCAAGGTGACAAAGGCATGAATTATCATCACCAAGTCAGAGGGGAGCAAGATGTGGTTTAATCCTGAAAACATCATGGAAGTAGGAAAAGTCACTGCAGATGACAGCCAAGTGATAACCTGCAGTCCAAAATGACCCTTATATCCTTTAGCACATTCACAGATTTGCTTCTTTATTTATCGAAACCAAGCATCAACGCAAGTCATCGCTGACCAATGCATCCTTGGCTAAACAACCATTAACCTTAGTCTTAGCCAGATATGGCTCAGCCAGTTGAAGGACATCCAGTTACTGATCTTCTGAAGGCACTGTTCCAATACCAAGCTGTGTGTGTACAAGACAGGTACCAACTACATATCCTCTGTACAGCAGTGAAACCAAAGACCATACTGTATTATGATCTCACCCAATGGCCACATATACACAGTGAACATCACTGGTGCCAGGATTAAGCCTTGAGGAAAACCACAGTTGTGCACATTGTATCTGAGGATGAAATTACCAAAACCCACTTGCTGTGTTCTTCCAAAAATGCAGGACTGAAACCAGCATAATAAAAGTGCCATAGAGTCCCACATATGGTAGCTGCTCAGGTAATCCAGTAACACAACATGGTCATCCATAGCATTTGCTGACAAGAGATTAAAAAAAAACAAGATGGAAAAAAAAAACATTGATCCCTCACAGTAAGAAAATCATGAGACACCCTGACTAGAACACAACAGTTTCCACAGTGCCCTTTCTGTGGTCATTTTGATTACTGAGATATTGTGTACTATATTTGTGAGGCAATACACAGAACAGCTTTATAATCACTGTGTTGTAATAATAAACTGGTTGAACAAGTTGAGACAACGTCTTATTGTGTGATATTCAGGTTCTAGCCTTGTTTTGTTATCTAAGAGTGCAAAGTGTTTAGACATGTATTTCCTGATATACTGCATAGCTGCCTCCCCATGGCTAAGGAAGGGATCATACACACACCCCTTGACTTTCTTGACTTTCTGGGACAAAGGTCACTGCCCAGGCACTTGGGCACTCTCGGGCTGTGCAGGATTGGAAATCAAGGGAGTTAACAAAACAGCAGACCCCAAGCACAGTAACTGAATGTCCACAACAATATTAAAGTCTAATCAGGTTCCCATTTATTCTTCCAGCTCATGAGCTTGTGAAAGTCAATAGAATGCTTTTCATTTAAATGGTACTGCTTGCTCCAGTGCAAATACCAAATAGATTTATTGTGCTAGTTTCCTTTTGGAGGTACACCTTGTAGCCCATTTGCCATCTAATGCCCATTATATTACAATCTGGAATTGATTCAGGGGCTGAAGCCAACCCAGCTGGGTGTAACTCAAATCTCTTTCTTTTGACAAAATGCAGTATTACAATTTGCACCTTCCAGAATCTAAATGATAACTCTGTGAATAATACATGTTACGATGACCCTCCTTTAGCATCTAGGAAATTCATCCAAAACCAAAAGTGTCTAAAACTTAGGCACTCAGTTTGCTTACACTGTTTGTTTCCTGTGTCCATTCTGCCAGACTTCAAGACACACTAGAAAAAGCATTTGACTCTGTAAAACTGCCTAAGGAAGGAATTCAATTGGAGGAAACCACCCCATGGGAGTCTGAGGCTACCACAGGTGCTGCCCCACAAGACCTAACCCCATGAGTAGAAGGTCACTTGCCAAATTATTTCATTGGGTCATATATTACCCCTCACCTGCCTGGTACATGGAGGGGGGCACTGCTGAGTACCTAAAGTAGTCACTGGTTTTAAGAAGGCATAATGTTCATCTCTGAAAATGCCATTTAGTATCTAAAACTCTGCTGCTGTTTGCTTTCCTCATTGTAATAAAAGCCCTGTTCGGGCCTCTCCTTCATGGAGATGGTGGGGTTCTCTCTGTTGGGTTCTCAGTCAATGGCATCCACCATGATATCCTGAGATTTTTTGGGGGGGTTTGTTTTATTTATTTAAACTGGAAAGTTCATGGGCCATGCACTCATTTACATGGTTGACCAGTATACATAAAAGCAGAACATAAATAAAACAAATACATAACTCCTGGGGTTACATAATCATGCATACACAGTTCATTCAAGTTAAACATTTACACTCACTTTCATCAGATTGTTTTGGATTACACTTACTGGAAAAGAGATTCATCAAAGGGAGCTGGTACTGCATGACTGGTGAATGCTTCCATCACTATGAATGCAACTAGCTATGTCTCTTTGGCTGCAGCCAGTTGACTCCTTCTCCTAGAGTTCTAGTCAGAAAAAACCTGACTGAGCCCTCTAAGTGGCCAAGGGTTAACTCTGTGAGGTCTCATAAAACTAGATAAGCAGCCAGAGCTCCTTATAGGGGTTGCACTAAAATATGCATAATGTACTTCTTCTACTCAACTGAATGTCTGATCATTGACTTCAAAGGTTTATATCTTCTAACAAGGAGCAAGGCAGTTACCTTACTGAATGACAGAGAACTTCTGTCTACAAGCACTGAGGCAATGGTTACGCCGAAGGGCACTGGCCGGGAAGCCAAGTTTCAACGAAATACAAAATCACACAAACCCCCATAATGTAAAGCACCATGGGCTATATATGCAAATCACCACAGTATATTATGCTGGTTCAGCTTTACACAGAAATGCATGGTACCCAAAGGTCTCTCACACAGTCTGAAAAGGGTGCTAACAGTAGACACATACACATGTTTCATCCTACCAGGACTCATCAGTGTGCCTCATCTGTTTGACACCCCAGTGGGATGAACCAGCTACCCAATGATGGTCTATCTGGGTCATGTTGTGGTGAACCCAATAAAAACAAAAAATAAGCTAAAAGATAAAGAACCTCCATGAGCAAGCACTGAGGCAATGGTTGCCCCATAGGGCACTGGCCAGGAAGCCAAGTTTCAAAGAGAAATACAAAATCACACATACCACCATAATGCAAAGCACCATGGGCTGTATATGCAAATCTCCACAGTATATTATGCTGGTTCAACTCTAAGCAGAAATGCATGGAACCAAAAGGTCCCTCACACAGTCTGCAAAGAGTGCTAACAGAAGACACATGCACGTGTTTCATCCTACCAGGACTCATCAGTGTGCCTCATCTATTTGACACCCCAGTGGAATGAAACAGCTACCCTAAGATGGTCTATCTGGGTTATGTTGTGGTGAACCCAATAAAAACCAAAAACAAGCTGTACTGTACTGAATACTCACACACATTCCTGCATGTTATCAATAGTGAAAAAAGACTAAATAAACTTCATGGCTTGTGCAAAAATGCAATAGAATGCAGTACATGTAGTTTGATTTTATTGTTAAATATTTACTAGGTAACACTTCTTCTCCAAGGTCCTTCCGGATAACTAGCCTGCCAAGTGCTTACATGATTCAAAGCTCTAATAATTCCCTCACCACTAGAGACTCGTATATTATGTTATGCCTTGTTACTTATTCTAGAAGACAGATTGACTTTGTTCCTAATGTTGTGCACAATACATGCAGAAAGGCTGCTTATTATTAAGGACCAAATAATTGTATGTCTGAAACAAAATTATTTGCTCTTGAAATATTCTACATTACATTGAATGTATTCTAATTCTGCAACTACAAGCTGATTTTCCAAGTGCAAAAGGCAGTGTTCTTTAAATATAGTAAATTAACAAAAATGAACTAAAAGGAAGATAGCAGTGCAACAATGCCATATTCCTTAACAGCTTCAGTGTTGATATAGGGTCAGTGTCTAAATAAGAAGCTGTATAATGCAGCTCACATCAATGTAGCAGTGAGCTGTACATAGCATGACTAACCCATTACATAAGTGTCCCTGTCACATGCTGCAGGGCAAGGATTTAGTAATTAATAAATCAGTCAAATTTTTTTACATTGGCAAGAAAGATAAATGTCCAATACCATTTTCAATGATTTTAGCAATATGGTGTAGTACCTGCATTTAAAAAAGAAAAGAAAAAGTAAGGGTTTTCATGGGATTAAATACAGCATACTAAGCATTAATGTATAAATTTCTCACATTAAAGATTGGCTAGCATGTTTACCTTATGTTAACTCCTTCTCCTTATCTCTCATTTTCACTGCACTCACTCAGACCACTCTTGCTGGAACACTTCTCAAAAGTGGGGACCTGCAAGCTGCTTTCCTTCCTTCCTCAAGTCCAATCATGCTCATCTAGAGTCACCTAGTGTAATCTAGACAGACTTACTGTATATACTAAATTTCAATGTACTTTGTAACTTTTGTATTTTGAATCCCACGGTGTTGGAACGTGCTCCTTATTTTATTTTATTTTATTGTTGGCTGCGCATTACCTACGTTATGGCTGAAACATATGTATCTTGTACATTTATTTGCATAGACTTAATATTTCCAAAATGTATTACTTTCTTTTACATTCTTCTATTTATGGGCACACCCAATTTAACATTCTCGTGCTGTTGCTCTTTCACTCCCTCTTTCAATCCCTTACCCATGTCATACCTGGTACTGAGCTCTAGCTAAGCATACCTATCCTGCTCATACATTTTAAAAAAGAATGCCTTTCAACATATATAGAGTATGAATTGTATTGTTTTCTTTGCTGTGAAAACATTACCTGTCAGACTACCAGTAGTGTCAATGTACATTCATACTGTGAAAGAAAACATTTTCGCTGTATCCCAATGTAAAATTTGTGCAACAGTATAAAAAATTACTGTGGGCTGGATTTTCAGAAGTGTTCATATAAGTGATATTTTTGTTTATACACTTTGCCTGTGCCAAAACAAATACATCAATGTTTTTAAGTGCTATTTTCAAATATTTTTATGCATTTGCGACAGCTGTACCTGCTTCGCAGAAAAAAAAAGAAACTAATTAATACATTGTATATTGCTGCATTACATTTTGTGATGCAAGTGGGAGCCAAAGTGTAGCAAACTAAGGCCATTGCACAAACAAGTATGGCCACCTTTTAGGTTATCTAACTTTTTGTTCTATATTGCACAATTGTGCTAGAAAAGTGGTGCAAATATCACACCACTTTTCAACAAGTTCTGGTCAGAGCCACAATGGTTTGCTCATGCATTAATGTGATAAAGAATTAATGTGTGTATTAGCTGTACTTGTATTATTGTGATGTAAAAGTCCCACATTTACACCTCAATAGTAGAGAAATATAGGGAGAAGTATAAACATCAAGGTAATACTATAAATGGTGCTGTTTGTTCAGGACATGCAGGCCCACTTAAAAACATACACACACACACACACACACACACACACACACACACACACATACTGTACATGGCTTACTGCATCAAATTAATCCATGATGCAAATGTTACATGAAAACATAGACAATGTCAATCCTTCTTGCTTTTGGAACTTAAAGAAACAAACCGAAGGTAAATCCTGTAAACCAGCTACTCACTACAAATTTAAAGTGAGGTTTTAATCATCACTGGTAAAGTTGAGATTGTTAATTGCAATGTTGTATTTGTCATGTCCCCACAATTTGTATCATATCACAGCTGGAGTTGTATTTGACGAACATGAAGAATAACACATTTGTGCTCATATCTGCAGAATGACAGATTTACAGTAGTCCATCCTTGATCCACATTATTATTTACAACACTACACTTGATAAAATCTCTTAGTAAATTGTTATGAGCTATGCTACTGAGAACATACTAAACAAGATTTCAACGCACACTGTGCTATCCAGTATCTATTTTTTTTCATTGCTTGATAGTTCAGCTAGGCAGAGATTTTTCTCTTAGATAAAACTTTTTTATGTTATTTGTGGTTTCAAATGGAAAAAAACAGTGTATTGTTCACAGTGACAGGATTTCTGTTAGTGAACTACTAATAGCTGATCAGGGGGGCATTTATCACATATGCACATAACTGAAATCTTGTCAGTTTATGCTCAGTGGTAGTTTATAAATGATTGATAAGAGCTTTTCAAATAAAATAAATGCATGTCATGAATAATAAACCTCAACAACACAAGGTACTAAAAATCACATTATGAAGATGTTCACCATACGCTCTGCATACCTCACATTGAACTGTAGCAATCTATTAGTTCCCGAGTGTTACTCATAAACACATTTAATGGGATTTTCTATCCCATGTGGTAATTACAGCAAGGTTGACCACCCTTCTCTGGTCTACCTTGCTGCAATCCTGGGATACTTTTTTACAGAGCTTGCGCCAGATATTGGTGTAAGCTGCCGTAACTTGTGGAAACCATCGCACCTGCACCCAAGACTGGAAAGTCAGGTGCAGTTGCAGTGAAGGGTTCAGCACATGGCCAGAACCTAAGTGTGACGGTTCAGGGCTGGATGCAAGCCCTATGCCAACCTTCAAAAATCCTGCTCATTGTTTTGCTAAAACAAATGAACACAATGCCCCCTTAAAAATACATTAATACAGAATGTCTGTGCAACTTGGCTGTTTAACCAATGTACATAAATGATAGTGAAGCAACAGGGAATCTTGTAGCCTGTTTTCAGTAGTCACCTACACCGCACTCAGCAGACTCTACTGGTGACACAAAACAGTTTTTTTATATTACATTTATAATTCTTTGTTTTGTTACATAAATACTGTTTTAATAACGAGAAACTTCTGACCTGAGTTGAAAGTACTATAATACTGGCATTAAACAAAACGCTGTGAAATGCATGATATTTTACCATTGTTGTAAGTTGCAGTGGTAAAGATAAAGACAAAAACATGCCTAACTGGGCCATATTTTCATTATTATCCAAATCAAAAAGGAATATTCCTTCTTAACGTTGATTCAATGTGGGAAAAACAGTGAATTTCTAAGGTGCAGTTTTAATTGATAAATACACTCTGTTTACAGCTGATTAAAGCTAGGCTTATCTTGTATTGGCATCAGAGTTACTGCCAATATGTAAAACAGAGCAAAAAGGGTGAAAGGATTAAAAATTAAGAAGACAAAGCACTTGGGTAGCATATCATGAAATGGTTAAACAAAACGGACATACCAAATTAGCATCATTTCTCACCATGCTATAAGCCACTGAAATATACAACTCAGTAGTTTCCTCTGCTAAAACCTATGGAGCACATAGTTAAATTATCTGTTTTCTTCTTTTTTGTTAATCACAGTGTGGTGATTCGGTCTGTCTTTAAACATATTCACTGTATACGTGAAGCATTGCAGATACATACATACTGCAGGAGGTAAAGTTAAACTGGCCACCTCATTGCCACCTTTTCTCAAAGATAAATCTGCTATAAAGTATATGCCCCTCAAGATGGTTTTTTTGATAGCATCATATTAAGATAAGTCCTAGTTTGGGGTAATTTTCTTTTTTACCAAGGCTTTTCTAGTTTAGTTTATGCACTTTCATTGCTGGCTTTGTACACGCTCTGTTCTGTTGTTTTTACTTTTATTTGATTAATGATTTAGAATCTGGTGGAGGGAGACTATGGGGACTGTGGGGAAGTGAGGCAGACTAATTTGGCTACCTACACCAATCATTGACTATGATAGTGTATTATATATATTGTTATCGGATGATGATATGGAATACACTTGTCAGCCAGTGCTGTTTTGCAACAACAAAAAAAAGCAAAATACCATTGATGACTTAAATATTGCTAAATGCAGAAATGAGATTTCAGCAGCAGTGACCACATCAATATTGAATGGTGCCAATAACCTGTACTGCACTCCTATAGTGCCTCTGCAGTAGCCTTTTTTTGGGGGTTGTGTGTCTCAGAGGTGGCATATAGCAATGTTATTACTGTACATACAGAAAGTTATTTAACTGTGTGTGTGTGTGTGTGTGTGTGTGTGTGTGTGTGTGTGTGTGTAAGAGAGCAAGAGAGAGAGAGGGGGAGGGAGGGAAAGAGGTGTGTATGTGTGTTGTTCCTTAACTTATCATAAAATTGCATTTTTAAGGGAGTTTAATGATCTAGTGTGTTGAAGCAACTGATGTGCACATCATTGTTTATCCTTTTATTTTTGTTAATGGTTGACTTTCAAATGTTGAAATAGTTTGAAAAGGGAAAACAATAAACAAAGACATCTGTGATTGAATGCCTTTCTAAGGAGAGATGCTAATGAACAGTGAAACCTGAGCTACTACTGCAGATTCCAGTGTCTTTTAACCAATGTACATAAAAGATAGTGAAGTAACAGGGAATCTTGAAGCCTGTTTTCAGTTGTCACCCACACCTCTCTCAGCAGACTCTAATGCTGACATGTAACTGTTTTTATATTACATTCACTATTTGTTATTCTTTGTTTTGTTACATAAATACTGAATTATAAAGAAAACACGCTGGCCTGAGTTGAATATACTGTAATATTAAAATAAAATAAAATGTTGTGAAATGCATGATGTTTTAACATTGTGGCAAGTTATAATGGTATAGACAAAGACAAAACCATGCCTAACTGAGACGTTTTTTAATTATTATCCAAATCAAACAGGAATATTCCTTCTTAACATGAATTCAATTAGGGAAAACAGTGAATTTCTAAAGTGGTGGATTTAATTAATAAAATACACTCTATTAAGGGGTTGTAATGAAGCGGTGTACTGAAGCAACTGATGTGTATATTGTTATTCTTTCCCCTTATTTTGTTAGTGGTTGACTTTCAAATGTTGAATGTTCTTGAAAAAGGAAGACAATAAACAAAGACATCTGTGATTATGTTACCTTACCACAGAGAGCTGTTAATAAACTGTTAAACCTGAGCTACTACTGCAGATTCCAGTGTTGTTTTGATTTAACTGCTTGGCTGCCAGCATGGTAAAATAAGTCTATTAGTGGCGTATTCCCAGAAAATACAGTGACATTTATTTGGCAAGGATTTTTTTTTTTAATTTTTAAATAGCAAACTATATTTAACTTTTTTTTGAAAAAGCAAGACAATAAACAAAGACATCTGTGATTGAATTACCTTGCCATGGAGAGTTGCTAATGAACTGTGAAAACTGAGCTACTAGTATACTACTGCAAATTCCACATTACAGTGAATGGGAGGATATGAAGGGATTTCACTCCCTCCTAACAACACAGTTGGGGGAAGGAGGGAAGGGGGAGGAAACCCAGTTTAGTGAATGCAGCTTTGATTCCATTTCACTCCCTCATAACAACAAAATTTGTGCTGTGTTAAGAATTTAGACCCCTTATTCTGATGATAGCAATACATCTGCATGGCTCTGCCCATGCAGCAATAAAAATGTGGCTCAATATATGAGACTTTGCTGGATTTTCAGAGTTGGGTCATGACTGTGACAAAGTTTCACTAATTGCATCAAAAACTGTTAGAACATAATAATAATAATAATAACTTTATTTCTAAAGTGCCTTTCAAAGATATCAAGGTGCTTCACATCAGGCACAGTATAAAATAACAAAGCACTTTACATCAAACACAATATAAAATAATTTAAAACATACAAAAATACATTAAAACAACATTTAGTTAAAACCAACCATACAATCATCTAACCCAATAACAAATAATAATAAATAATTTCCACTAATCATCCAGATAAGCTAAGCCCCATAGGCAGGTTTTAAGATCTTTCTTAAGTATCTCCACGGAGGTGCACTCCTTTAACTGGCGTGGTAGAGAATTCCAAAGAGTTGGTGTGGCATAAGAAAATGCTCTGCTACCTGAAGATTTTAAATTCACTCTTGGAATCTCTAACAACCCCCCGTCGGCCGTGTGGAACGATCGGCCAGGGCGGTAAGGCACCAGAAGTTCTTTCAGATAGGACGAGCCCTGATCATGAAGGGCTTTGAAAGTCAATAAAATGACTTTAAAGGTGATCCACCACTGTATAGGAAGCCAGTGCAGTTCACGCAGCACTGGAATAATATGACTAGATCTCCTTGACCCAGTCAATACCCAGGCTGAATCGTTCTGCAGCAGCTGAAGGCGATGGATTTCAACCCCAGAAAGACCAAAGTAAAGGGCATTGCAGTAGTCCAAGTGCGAGGACACAAAAAAGCGTGGACCAGCCTTGGTAGGGAGTCAGATGGAACAAGGTGACGCACCTTGGCAATATTCCTAAGATGGTAAAGGGAGGTCCTGACAACGGCCAACACTTGAGATTGAAGGGTCAGCCTATCATCCAGGACTATCCCAAGGTTGTGCACCTGTTCAGAGGGCAAAAGTGACACACCGCCAAGAAAAATTCCGGAAGGCTTGCCACCATGTGACCTCACTATCTGACCACCCGGGTCCACCACTAACACCTCTGTCATCTGAGAGTTCAACTTTAACCAACTAGAATCCATCCACCCTTGGATTTCTTCCAAACAGTTGTTAAACACCGAGAGTGCTCCATCATGGTCAGGTGCAAAAGACAGGTATAGCTGGGTATTATCTGCATAGCAGTGAAACCTCAGCCCATACCGTCTTATAATGTCTCTGAGGGGCAGCATGTACACTGCAAATAACATGGGTGCCAGTACTGAACCCTGAGGCACCCCCGCACAACAAAGAAGTTGGGCTGGAGGAATAAACCCCCGACACAAGTCTCTGTGATCTCCCAGTAAGGAATGAAGTGAACCATTTTAAAACAGTTCCCGACATTCCACAAATTGACCTCAGGCATGCTAACAACACCAAGTGATCCACAGTGTCAAAAGCTGATGAGAGATCAAGAAGAACTAAAATAGAACATTTCTTCTGATCTCTCGCCCTCAGAAGATCATTAAGCACCCGAACCAGCACAGTCTCGGTGCTATGTCTTTTCCGAAAACTGGATTGGAAGGATTCGTAGAGATTATGGATGGTTAAATGGTCTTCCAGCTGGGTTGCTACTACCTTCTCGATAACCTTCCCAATAAAGGGAAGATTAGAGATAGGTCTGTAGTTTGAAAAACAGTCTGGGTCCAGAGAACCTTTTTTCAGGAGGGGTGTCACCACCGCCTCTTTCAGCGAGTTAGGAAACTCCCCAGACTCTAAAAAACACTAGACTATTTGAACCACAACTGGACCAATGATCTCAAAACAACCCAAAATTAGGGGAGTTGGTCCAGGGTCCAAACCACAGCTTGTAGGCTGCACACTATGGATGATCCTCATAATATCCACATCTTCCAGTTGGCGAAAGGAACTCCAAGAGAACCAAGGTATTGTGGGCTCGTGCTGTTCCATACCAACACCCTTAGAGATTACTGGATGCAAGCCCGCCCTGTTGTCAGCCACCTTAGTTGCAAAAAACCGAGCGAGCTCCTCACACTTTATTTGTGAAAAGCCTTTCTGGACTTGCAGACAGGCTGGGTTGCACAGTCTGTCTACAGTCCAGAACAGCTGAACCGGTCGATTATGTGCAACTGCAATCTCCCTGGACAGGAATTCTGCCTTCTTATGGGTGATTGCAGATTGATAGATATAATAATGTTCCATCAATCTAAGGTGGTCGGCATCAAGGCCGGATTTGTGCCAAAAACACTCTAACCTTTGCCCCTGTCTCCGCAACTACCTCAGAGTCCCATCAAACCAAGGGGACCTGGGGTGAAGGGATGGGGGTGCTCACGAACAGGAGCAATGAGATCCAGGGCACCAGAAATGGCCATATTATAGGCCACCACTAGCGCCTCTGGGTCATTGCTAGTCAACACAAGGGATGAGAGGTTAAGGACTGCCGCAAGGCCCTGGGAAGTAACATTCCATAATGGGCGGTACCTACCATCTCCACAGGGGAAGACCTTCTCAGGGGGGTGTAAAAATTGAACCTCACATTGTGATGGTCAGACCAAATGACTGGTTCCACCCCCACATCGGATGAGTCAATCCCTAAGAGGAAGACTAAATCCAAAGAGTACCCAGATTTATGTGTAGCAGTGGAAACTACCTGTGTAAGGCCCAAAGAAGACATAAGTTGGAGGAAGTGATGACCAAATTGTGAGAGTTCATCGTTGACCCAGGTGTTAAAGTCAACCAGAACCATCAATCTGGGCGACTCAAACGACATACCAACGAGGAAGTCTGCTACTTCCTGTAAGAAGTGTTTCCCATCTCCGGGTGGATGGTAGATGAGAACGATTCAAACGCCTACACCTGCTACTACTGTACACTCAAAGGATTCAGCTTCATCTACTACCACATTCATGAGGCCCAATTTAGCCTTAAAACAGACTGCCAACCCCCCTCCGCGGTCCAATCTTGGGGCGGTGTATCACCGAGTACCCAGCTGGAATCATGGCCTCTAAAATGGGGCCCGAATTTTCATCCAGCCAGGTCTCGGTGACGTAAACCTGGTCAGTCGAACCATTAAGATCAGCTAAAATAGTGGTCTTATTCTTAACAGACCTGGCATTGCTTAACACCGCCTGAGTTGGACAAACCTTGGAAGCTGTCCGGCCTATCCACCACTAAATTTAATAGTGCCCTTGGGTATGGGCACCAGACAGGGAAAGCTCCGGTCTGGATTCCATTTCACCCCAGGGGGCCTTCTGGACTTAACAACCCCAATACGGTGGCCCTGCTCTTTCATCCTCTCCTGTTCTCCCACCCCCACCCTCCTCACTCTCCTACGAGCAATCCCCAGCACTCTACAGCACTGGTATATCTTGAACTATAAAGGAGGAATATAAAAAGGGTGGAGGGCGTGAAGGGAAGAGGATGAATAGTGCACCGCCGTGGAGCCCACTGACCAACATATAATTCAGCTCAAACTAGACAAAATAATATAATATCTAACTAAAGTAATCTGAAGCTCTGAATACTTATAGTTAAAATCCTAAAAACCTCCAAAACAAAAAAAAAAAACAATAAAACCTACAAAACCACCCTCCTCCCCAACTAGATAGACTTCAAACCCAGTACAACAAAATAAATAAAATAAATAAAGAATCCTCTCTCACAGGATAAAATACATATAAGAAAATAAATCCCCCGCCCTCACACAGCCGAGGAGAGGAAGAAAGAGATTGGTACTCCACTACCAAAATACACTCAATAATCAAACAAAAATTAAAAATTTACAAAACTACACAATAAAACAAACAAAAAAAAATCAACTAAGTTGTATATCTTCTGGATGCAATTAGCACAAGATGCACACCAAAAGAGATGCATGCATTGCAATAGCCACATGCATTATGAGTATTAGTATTATTTTGCTGTAAAGTGGGTAAGGTGTTGTAAAAACATTAGCATGCTTAAAAATAAGGTGCATATTTTCTGACATATTTATTGTGACACAGATGCATCAGAATAAATTAAACAAGTGCTGTGCCTGACACATTTTTACAGCTGATGGAGGCAAATACAACTACATGCTGTATTTCTATTTGATATTGCAACTACTGTATGAGTCTCAGGATCACAAAATCACAGAATCACAGAAAAGGATTGATTCAGTCGGTGCTAGCCTATGGTGACTCATCACATATCAGTGGTATTGTCCTGACTGAGTAGTACCCATAAAATTATCCAATGATTTTTTTAAACACCTCCATCAAACTACTAAAAACTACTGACACAGGTAGTGCACTCCATGTTGACACCACTCTCTGGCTGACCCCACACTGGCTCTGTATATCTCGTCCTTGAGCTGGAGCATATACACCCTATTGGTTCTGTTTATTATCTTTCTACTTAGCCTTGCACATTCTCTTAATTCTTCATTATCGAATGCTTTATATGTGAAGCACAGGTCTCCTCTAAGTCACCTATACTCCAGCGAGTATAGGCCCAGTTCTGCTAGCCTGTCCCCATATGCCTTATTCTTTAAATGTTTAATTTTTGTTGAGGCTTTCCTCTGTACTTTTTCCATAAGAGTCACACTTCCTAAATCATGTGGAGCACTGAATGGGGAGTAATATTCTAGGTGTGGCCTAACCAATGTGGAATGAAGTGGAATTATTACATCTGGGTCCCCACTATTAATGTATCTGAAAATGTAACCTAATATGTTATTACTTTTCTTAACTACTCCCCTTGCATGATTGTCAAAGGACAAATTATTGGTAAGAATAACACAGTTCTTTTTCTTATCAGTAGCCTGAAGCACACTACAGTTTAACCTACTTTATATTGTGTCAAAATGTTATTATGGCCAAAGTGCATACCTTTGCATTTATCATCATTGAATATAAGTTGATGTTTCTTGGCCCATATTTCTAGTTTGTACAGATATTTTTGGAAATCTACTGCAGCTTCCTTGTTGGTAACAATTGCACCTAATTTGGTGTCATTGGCATAGTTACATATCCATGACCCTGAAGATGTCTACATAGTGGAAGAAAACATATTAAATAGTGTGGGATCCAATTCAGAGTCCTGTGGGACACCATTAGTCACCCTACCCCAGTTAGATTGAAATACCTGGATACACACTCTCTGATACCTATCTTCAAGCCATGACTATATACATTTAATAATCAAAGGATGAATTTTAGGTATGATGAGTGTATCTACAAGTTCCCCATTTGTCACTAAATTGAAGGCCTTGGTGTAGTCCAGGTATATTACATCCACCAGTAGGTCCCTGTCTAGGGCACTGTTTACAGGTTTAAAAAACTGAAGAAGGTTGGTAAGACATGATCTTCCTTGCTTAAACCCATGCTGGGTAAAATCCTCCAACCCCTTAATATTCATAAGGTTTTCAACTATTTACTTGATACATTTTTCCATCAATTTTCCCAGTACTGATGTCAAGCTGACTTGGTAATAATTCTATATATAGTGTTTTACTCTCCTTTACAAAAATGGGGGTTACATTTGCCTCCTACCATTCAGGAATAGTTTTCCTTCTTCCAATGAGGCACTAAGTAATACTGTAATCAGGCCAGCTAATATATAAGCCATTTTTCTAACTATGGAATGAATACAATACGGTCCTACAGACTTATTTATTTTATTTTTTTTCTTAATTTATCTTTCATGTCTGATTCCATTATTACTGTTTTATAAGCATCATTGTTATTCTTTTCATCTATGATTGTTTTTGGAGTAGTATTTTGTTGAAAAACACTCAGGAAGTAGTTGTTAAAGCTTGCTGCAATTTCTTGTTCTCCCTCAATTAGTGCATTTCCTAACTGCAGAGGCCCTATTGTTTTCTGCCCACCTCCTAAGCTACTTATGTAATTGAAGAATTGTTTCTTAATGTCTTTAGTTTATAATGCCATTCTAGTTTCTGCATTAATTTTTGTCTTTCTAATTAGATTTTACATTTATTTGCTTGCTCCCTGTAAACACTCCACATTTCTTGTGTGGTATTTTCTTATTTCTTATATCTATGCTTTCTTCCTTTTCTGATGTGATATCTAATGTGTTTGCTAAAACAAAAAGTGGCTCTTTCCATTTTATTGTATTTTGTAACTTCGGGAGCAAATGTTCTAGTACAGTAGTCAAGGTTTTTTTTTTAAATTATACTCCATTTTTGATCAAGGGTCAGCCCCCGCATGTCCTTTTTACAGTCCAAAGTATTAAGAAATGCCCTAATTCCATTATAGTTAACCCTGTAATACTACTGGATAATGGCATTTCCTCTTATAGTGCACGTGTTCCCCCAATTGTAAAATGCATCATATTGTGGTCACTGTCACCAAGTGGTTCTATAACTTTTAAATTAGTTATTTTGTCATCCAAATTGCTGAATACAAGGTCCAGAATGTTACGCCCTCTCATACTATCATGAGCTAGTTGCTCCAAATTTTTATACTGAGTGATGTGCATCAATTTATAATCCCATGGGTTTGATCCAGTAAACCTATCCCAATCTATTGTGTGTTCAGTAAATTAAAATCTCCAATGAGTATTATTTTTCCCTCTAAATCTATTTTCTCAATGGTCTCCATAAAAGTTCTATTTTTCTTGGCAGTAAAATTTGGGGATTGAGAGCAAACTCCTATTATTATTTCCATAGTATTCAAGCTAAGTTTAACCCAGAGTTGTTCTATGTCTCCCAAGCCTTGATTTTGAACTATAAGTTCTTTAACTTTAATTTTGTCAGATATATAAAGGACAATTCCTCCACCCATTTTCTCTGTTCACTCCTTGGAAAGATGGAAAGCACTTGAAGCAGTCTGTGAGCTACTTCTGAGCTCTACTGCTGTGTGCTCCCTACTACATAGATCCTGACATTATTGCACAAAAAACACATGTTCTGTGCTGTGGAGCCCTGCCTTTTTTAAAAGGCAGGCAGTTTAGGCAGTGACCCAAGCTGTGAGTTTGGCTACATTCAGGTAGCTCTTTTAGTTGGAGTTTTATTTAGTTTAAAATCCTTGGGGATGTATGCTTTGAAATGTTTGACTATTGCACTTCTTGCTATTGTGTGCCAGGTCCACAGATAAGTGGACTTCACCAACATACCTGCTCAGTGTAGTAAAAGGGATTGTTTGAAAGGGGGCTCTAGCTGAGATTTTGACCCCTACTTCCAGGTCATCAGCTGTTATTTAACTCACAGTGCTGTGAGTGGGTGAGTGTGGAAAGCACTTGAAGCAGTCCGCAAGCTGCATCTGAGCTCTACTGCTGTGTGTTCCCTACTATGTAGATCCTGACATTATTGCACAAAAGACACACATTCTGTACTGTGGAGCCCCTGCCTTTTCCAAAAGGCAAGTAGAGTGGGCAGTAACCCAAGCTATGTGTTCAGCTGCATTTAGGTAGCCATTTTAGTTGGAATTTTATTTAGTTTAAAATCCTTGGGGGTGTATATTTTGAGATGTTTGGCTATTGCACTTCTTACTATTGTGTGCCAGGTCCATGGATGAGTGGACTTCACCCACATACCTGCCCAGTGTAGTAAATGGATTGTTTGAAAGGGGGCTCTAGCTGAGATTTTGACCCCTACTTCTGGGTCATCAGCTGTTATTTAACTCACACTGCTGCAAGTAGGGTGAGCGTACTGCATTGAGCATGGAGACACAGGCAGAGACATGCATCCCTATGCATGTGTCGAGTATGTAAAGCTGGAAAGAGGAAGAGGGAGATGCAGACCATTTGGCTAGTATACCAAAGTAAGCGAAATATTCGAGCAGCCCTATGCTTGTGAGAATACACTGGCTATGTCGGTGAAGAATATTAGAATATCTGTGCTACCTTGGGACTGTTGTAAAACAGCTATATTGAGTGTTTAAATATAAATAACTCCATAATGGACCTACTGCTTGTTGACAGCTGTCTTAATGGCCTGTTTCTGTTGTGACCAAAGAAATTACAGCTATGCCCTCTGTTGTGAATTTCCCTAAATACAAATCCTTAAATGAGGATACTATCATGACATTGGATGGAGATATTGGCTTAAAATATTCAAAATGCCAAATGTATTTGTTATTTGATAAGCTTCCATCTAGTAATCTATATATATGTGAGAAGTGTGTAAACAACAGTATCTTAAGAGAGGATATAGAGATGTTTTATAAGAAACTGGACCCAATTGAACAGCACCAGGATACCATGATAAATAAACTAAAACAAATGAACAATAACTTTGAACCTAGTATGGAAACTATGTGTTCAGCTGAACTGGTTTCACAAACACAGCATAATACCAGTATCACCATGGCTACTGAAAAAAGGAAATGTTTGCCCAACAATCATGATACTTCAAATATAGACACAAATGACTGGACTATTGTTGATTTTGGAAGAAAATCTAAGACCAGGCATCAAGCTGTAGGTAATACAGTTGAAACACAAAACAGATTTTATTGCTTAATTGAGTTAAATGAAGATGAATCAGAAAACATGGCTAACAATATGGAACCAAATGTTATCTTTTCTAATTTAACATCAGTTCAGGATAGAACTGAAACCTTACAAGAGTTAAGAAGTTCACATAACAGTCCTAACATACCAAATTACCCACCACTACCTACATCTATTTGTACTCACTCAAGTTCTGGGAGTAAGAACGTACTGGAGAACTCGCCAAAAATACCCATAATTCAGGGGAGACTCCACTATGCCCTACTGTACAAACTTTAGAAAACCTTATTGATATAAATAGTGATGAATCTGATATTGCACCAAGACAGTCCTTTATCTCAGGTGATTCAATCATTAAATATATCGACAAAATAGTTTGTAGATCAGACAAACAAAACATAACCTGTTCATATTTCTGGGGTGCTGGGTTAAAGGACATATACAAAAAAACAAGGAAAATAATAAAAAACACAGGGCACAATCCCTTTGCTATCATTCATGTGGGGACAAATGATCTGGATAAAATGCCCATGCATGAGCTAAAGAATGAATTTATTAAGTTAGGTAACACACTCGAGACCCTTAATTGTGAAGTTCACTTCTCAGAGATCCAACCTGTACCAAGAGCCAATCACCTTAGAGAAAAACAAATAAAGACCTTCAGCAAGTGGTTCCAGAAGTGGACTCTCCAGAGAGGGTTCCATACAGTAACACATTGGGAGTGCTTTATTAATAATAACACCTATTACTATTGGGACAGATTACACCTCAACAAATGAGGGGTATTCAAGCTTGGCAAAACATTGGAAAACATCTTACTGCATCCTTTAAACTAACAGATATGGGGTACATGGGAAACACTAATGTTAAGAGCAAAACAAAAACATATAATAAGTTGCCATCACATAATTATAAAACTCTGAATTTAAATGCTCATAGTCTGAGTACCTCCAAGTTAGCAGAATTACAGGTACTAACAGTAAACAAACATATAGACATTACATGTGTTATAGAAACCTGTGTTACAGAAAGCTAGTTGGGATGACTGCATGACATGGAGTAACAATATTGAAGGTTTTCAGTTATTCTACAGAAGCTGAGTACAAAAATGTGGAGGGGGAGTCTGTTATTATGTTAAGAATGAACTGTCTTGTGACAATTTAGTAATGAATATAGACCATGAACCAGATATAGAAACTCTATGGCTCACATTAAAACCCACCAACATGCCAAAATTATTTTTGGGAGTATGTTATAGGCCTCCAAATAGTGGCAGCACTTATAATGCAATGCTATTGCATGAAATCGAGAGGATGTCTGAGTTGGGTGACATCATCATGATTGGTGATTTTAATGCACTGGGTATAAATTGGAATGTGTTAACAGGTAAAACAGACTTTGAAAAGGAATTACTTTACACTATAACATCATAAGGTTGTGATCAATTAATTCACCAACCAAGACGAGAAAATAACATCCTAGATTTAATAATAACAAATTGCCCTGAGCACTTGATAAATCCTCTGGTTTGTATTCCACTGGAATCCAGTGATCATAATATAACTGAGTGTACTTTACTGGCTAAAAGGACAACAACTCTCAACAACACTAAAATACCAGATTATAAAAATGCAAATTGGCTTAAACTACAAGAAATCCTGTGGAGAACCGTATGGACCAGGGTACTAGATGGATTAAACATGGAAGATACGTGGAACACATTTAAAAACATTGTACATGAGACCCTTGATTTATATGTCCCCATGCTCCCCAAATGCAACAAGAAAGTTGTAATATCTTGTGGTTTAATAAAAAGATCAAGAACCAGATACAAAAAATATAATGCATTTAAAAAAAAAATCCTTCCCCTGAGCTTAAAATCTTGTATAAGAAACAATTGACTAAAGTTAAGAAACTAATTCAAAAGGCTAAATCTGACCTTGAACTAAAATTGGACCAAAAGAAAGACAATAAAAGCTTTTATGCATATTTAAAAAACAACAACACTACAAAAATAGAATTACAAACATTATACATGATGGGCTTGTGGTTACTGACAATAAAAAATTGCACAATGCTTCAATAATTATTTTGTATCCGTGTTTAACACCAAAGGGAAGACTGCATCAGGTCTATGCACTGCTGGCAGTAATTTAATTCATTTTAAGGAAAATCAGATATATGAGGAGTTAATATTATTTAAAACATTTACCTTCTCGGTGCATGATAACTTGAATTCAACTGTGCTCAAAGAACTAGCCAGTGTACTAGCTGAACCCCTGTCTATTATATTTAATAGATTGATTCAATCTGGGTTGGTCCCCATGGATTGGAAAAGGGCCATTGTGGTTCTGATTTTTAAGAAAGGCAACAGAATGAGTGTTGCAAATTATAGGCCAATTAGCCTCACCTCAATTTGAGGGAAGCTATTGGAAAAACTTTTAAAGAAAGAGATTGATAAGGAAATTTAAAATCTTGGTATAACAGATTATTCTCAACAAGGATTTCAAAAAGGGTTGTCTTGTATCACTAATCTGATCTCATTCTATGATTTTGTTAGCACAAACCTAGATAAAGCTATACCAGTTGATATCATATTACTGGACAAAAAAAAGGCCTTTGACACCATCCCACATGTTTGATTAATTAATAAATTAATTAAGATGGGTATAAATATCTACATCATCAACTGGATATCAGATTGGTTAAATAACAGAAAGCAATCTGTCAGGCTGAATGAAGTCTTATCAGATTAGGGATCTGTGTGTAGTGGAGTGCCCCAGGGATCTGTCCTGGGGCCTGTACTGTTCAGTTTATTTATTAGTGATATGGGTAAAGGTTCTGGTAGTCTCATATCAAAATTTTCTGATGACACAAAGATTGGTGGAACTGTCTCCTCTTTGGAACAGCATCAAATTGTATGTACTGACTTAAAAAAGATCAACGAGTGGGGAATTAAAAACAATATGAAATTCAACAAATCCAAATGTACTGTAATGCACTTTGGAAGTGAAAATCCATGCTGTAACTATGCATTGAAGGGATCATTATTAAAATCATCCAAAAAGGAAAAAGACTTGGGGATCCTAGTTAATAATGAGCTTTCATCAGTAGAGCAGTGTTGTCAGATTTCACTAAAACCAACTAGAGTAATTAGATCATTAAAGAAAGCATTTGTCACCAGGAATAAAGAATGTTTAATCAAGTTGTATAAAATGTATATTATACCACATGTTGATTGTCCTTCCCGTTATGGAACCCATACCATAAAAGAGACATTTTCCTTATCTAAAGGATACAAAGGAAATTGACTAAATCTATTAAGGCTATGAAAAGTTTAGCATATGAAGAACGTCTAAATCAACTAAACTTATTTAAGCTAGGCACAAGAAGAAAAAGGGGACATTTGCTACTGCTGTATAAAATATTGCAAAATCAGACTTTAATGGAACAATGTGGCTTTGTTTTCAGTGATAGAATCAGGAACCTTAGGTCTCATAATAAACAATTATATGTGCCTAGAGCAAACACAGTGAGAAGATTTAATTTCTATATGCTTGGAGCGGCAATGATCTGAAATACTTTACCTTCCAAATTAATACAAGCTAGTAACTTTGAGTGCTTTAAAAAACTCCCTAGATAAATTGTTGTTAATTAGGGCATTGGACAAACAAATCTGCCAATGTAGGAGACAATTAAATGGGCTTACGCCTTCTTTGTCTACTCCAACCAAGTAACCAAAAACCAAGTAACCAAGATTGAAGCCCTTGGTATCTTTTCCCCAATCATTGCACAGATTGAATTTCTTTTTTTGTGTAAAATGTGTTTGAGCTCATCCAATTTATTTCCAAGGCTTCTTGTATTAACAAGTAGAGATTTTAGTTCACCATTTTTATTGAGTAAAGAACTTCTTTTTTGGGTAAAGTTTATTACATTGTTTAACCTCTTCCTTTCTTACCAACTTATTACACACAGTTGCTTCCCTTGCCCTTTTCTATTAGTTGATTGGCTGGAATCCCCCTACATGCCTGAAGTTCCTGGTGCTCACCAGAGAACTACAGATTCCCACCACTTTCTTGTCTCTTCCTGATGTTACCCTGGAGACAATACACAGTGTTCATCTTGCCCCTCATTCTTCTCTAATACAAAATAATAGAGCACAGCACAAACAACAATCACTTAGTTATTCACTTCTATCGCTGTCTCACAGCCCACAGCTGTCTTACAGCATGCAGAAGTTTTCACAAAAGGATAAATAGATTTGCAACAAAAATCATAGTTTGTAGCAATTTGCGGCAGTACTATAATTGGAATCAAATTAATTTTGTATGCTTAATTTATGCAAAGTGGTCTGGACATTTGAAATGTTAGACAACCTGAAAGATCTGTAGATAGAAGGCAGTATTATCTATTTGGATAGTCTTTTCATATTTTCAAAGTAGACTTCACTCTGCACTGCTTGACCATTTTTTTAATGGTCTAGCAGTTCTGAAGTAAAATATTGAGGCTCTATACAAATGATGCATGCTCCCTTTTTTTTTTTTTAATACATGCTGGCACAAGTCTTAGAAATTGAAGCTGACATTCAGAACCCTTTTAAAATAGCTCAGCTTTGGCACAACTGGACAAATGTAGATACAGGTGATTTTCTTTTCATCTTCAGCATCCACATTTGTTAATCCCACCTTAACAGTTTTTGAAAACATGTGTAGTCACATCTTGGACCAATACATTTAAGAAATACTTCCCAGAAAGATTTTGTACAAGATTTTCAAGTCTTGAAGCATGCATAGCTCCCCATTTTAGGCTGTGCTTGTATCCTACATAGTACATCAAAATGTTTGAATGCTATTTTCAAATGGTATGATGGATTTATGACTATTTTTCTGCTTTATAGCAAACATTGATGCAAGTGCAATTTTGTTGGTGCATGCAGCACTGTATAAGTAAAGGTTGCACAAATACCTTAGCCCAAATATTCAGGCTGAATATTTCAATCAGCTCCCAAAATATTTGGTTATTTGATATTCAATACTCAGCTTTGGTTTGTAGTGGGGGACATAAAATAACTCTATCTTCCTAACTTGGTGACAAGGGCTAATCTCCTGGCCACCCACCAGTCCATGCTTAACATTACCCAGGCACCTACCTCCCCTTTCCCCAATGTCCCACAGAGTGAGTGCTGATACAAGATTCGAAATTGTTGGCTCCTAGCACTACACCAGGAGCCAACAGCAACTTCTCTAGCTGACCCCCACCCCAGCCCACCTACTCCCCATTCTCATCTTCCTATATTCATTTTATATCAGCCCTTCCCCCTTGATCACCCCTTTCCTGCTTGGGGCTAGCAGCACCACAATCAAGGGTAGTTCTTTGCACCCCTCCCCACCAGTCCATTGGCCAATCACCCAGCCTGTTGCTGCTGTTCCATTTGTAGTTCACACATCAAATAATAGATTCATGAATGTAAATGCTTCCATCATTCTGAACTCCACAGTAGTGGCAGCCTGAGTCAGTGGGAGGCATGATCATGAAGGAGCAGTGGGGTAGCAGCATACTAGGGTGACTTGCTATTCAGCCCATAGCATCAGTCAATGATGCTGCTGCCCCATCCTTCCTTCATAATCGCATCCTCCCACTGACAGGAATCACTACCATTGAGGTCAGGAAAGCAGGATGTTAACATCAACTACAGTACTGGCAGTTGGCATTAACCCTTTGTATGAATCTGATATTTTATGAATGAACTGTGAACAGAACAGAAGCAACAGGCTATGCAGCTTAGTGGAGGAGGGATCCAGCTGATAAGATGCCAACTGACTAGTCTGGATGTTAGTCAACTAGTCCCCACATTCAAAGTAAGGGGTCAAGAAGGGGCAGGTGACATAAAATTAATATAGGTGGGAACAGTGGTGTCAGTGGGCTAGTGTGGTGGTCCAAAGGTAGAAAAGATGTTCCTTCTGAAATGTTGGCCCCATGATACCTAACTAATAGTGCCACTATTCATTATTTGAAACCCAGTAATGAATAGAGCATTATTCATAGTATTCAGGAAATACTATTCATTACTCACACACCCCTAGTATTTGTGCAACTTATGGCAATTCTAAAAAAAGTTAGACCACATTTTATGCAGTATAACATTTCATTGTGAAATGATCAAACAAACTAAATGTGAAATTTGCCTGGTGTTGGGGGAGGGGAAATTAACAGAAATCACCTTGTCTTTCATTGTTCACTTGGGAACATAAGCAGGAGGTTGGTAAGGACAGAGGTCTGGGGTTATATTCTGTTTTAACTGAAATATTTGAATAGTTTTGTACATGAAATTAGTTCTGTGTGTTAACAATTACTACTTTGAGTTAGAACTGTTACTTGGGCTGTGATATTGTAACTTTTGAGGCTTGGGAACACTTGTTTGGCAGTGATAATTAGAGTGAAATTTAAATGTGATGTTTGCCTGGTGTTCTTAAATACTGAAAAACCACTGGGGGTTGGGATTGAAGGGCTGTGTATTTCTGTTTGGGACTGAAATTCAAAGCAACAGGAACTGGTGGGCCTGTGACATCATACAGTACCTGATGTCTGCATACACACACCGTTAGTGGGACTGGACACACACTGGTCTGTATGTGTTTGTGAGACTTGGGAACTTTATTGGTGGGGTTGAAATTTGGTTTGTAAACAACTGCAGTCAGTATAGAGAGAAACTGTATTCCAGGAGGAAGGGACTGAGAAAAGGGGGTGTGCCATTATAAACAGAGGGGGACAAACAGGGTGGCCATATTCCACCATGGCAGACATCTTCGGAAGGGTTGTAGGCTGCACAGGCTGTGGGATGACAATAATTCTCAATTGGGCCTGGAGAGAGGGAGGCTGCCCACTCTGTAGACAGCTATCTTATATCAGAAGTGAGGTATATTGGTTAAGGAGTAAGCTGGGGCTGTCCAAGATAAGGTGGTGGATATGGGCAGCAGAAGGATGGGGCTGAGGGGAGCTGGGGCAATGCTCTGACATTACAGGACGTTATGTTACAGCAAGCAGGAGGGGGGATATTAGGGACAGAGGACCCTTAGATAGGGATGTTGACTCTAAGGGGAAAGTGTACAGGGTGAACATTCCGAATACAAAGAGAGTGGAGGGGGAAGAGTCAGGAGGGACTGTTGTGGGGAAGCCTAAAACAGCAGACTGTGGGAAGGGAGCTCCTAAGGAGAACAGAGCAAGAGGGGAAGAAGGGGGCAGTTTAGAGGTGCAGTCAGGGGAAACTCGGGTTACTTGATGGAGGCTGACATAGAGTGTCACAATACATTTGAGCTATTAGCAACCTAGAGGGAGGAAGGCGCAGGAAATGAGGAAACTGATACAGAGGGGGAGGGATCAGATACCATAGGGCATCACAGACCGGCAATGGAAAGGATAGAAGTAGTCCCAGAGGGAGAAGGGGAAACATAAATGTTAAGCAGATGGGGAGATGCAACATATTGCAGACATGAGGGAGGAGAACATAACTGAGAGAAACTGGGAGACAAGGAGGTGGGAGAGGAGCCCCCCTTCAGCAGGGGGGTCAGTACCAAGGATGGGGCCCTAGCTAAAGGGGACCCACAGAGAGCCTCTGGAGGCAAGTGTACTATTACAAGGGGGGGAGGATGGCAGTGTGGGGGAAGGGGAAACCATGAGGGCCAGGATAAATGGTTTGGATAAGAGAGGGTTAAAGGGGACACCTATTCAGAGGGGGTCTGAGTTAAGTGGACAAAATAATGAGGAAGGCAGAAAGGGGAGGGTGACAAGGGGGTCTCTAATAAGGCAGGAAGACTCCCATGGAATTGAGATCATGAATAAAAGGGGGGATGGGGGGCTGAGAGGGCATAGTGGAGGTAACCATAAGGATGATGGCGGTGTTAAGGTTCTGTTACTGGGAGACTCGATGATTCGGGGTATCCAGTGGGTGGGACAGGGGGGTGGATGCCATAGCCAGGTGAAGGTAGTGAGTATCTCTGGGCTGACAGTGCACAGAGCCAAGTTCATGGTGTATGAACTGGTTAGGGATTGTGGAGGGAAACCGGATTTCCTGGTGCATTTGGGAACTAACGATCTAGAGAGAAATAGCTTTTTGGAAATCCAAGCAAGGTTTCAAGAACTTGCCAGAGTCTGTCGGGATAATGGATGCAACATTTCCTTTTCAGAGATATTGCCAGTACCAAAGTCCTCAGTGGAGAAAAAGATGAAGATCACAGAGGTTAATGACTGGCTCAGGAAGTGGGGTGAAGAGAGTGGGTTGGGGGTGTTAGGGAACTGGAAAGGAGTTTGGAAGGATAAAGGACTATATACCAAGGACAGGCTTCATCTTGCCCCATTAGGGAAGGAAGTCCTTAAACAGGGGATGGCTGACTACATTCAAGAAAGGTTGGGTTTAAACTTGTGAGGGGGGAGGGATAAGGGAGGGACTGACCAGAAGCCCTCTCCTCCGGATGAGGGGAGTAGCCTTCAAACCCAAGGGGGGAGGGGGGAAATAGACTGTGGGTGGAGGTTTCAGGAGGAGCAGAGGGAGGTTGGAAGTATAAGGAACCTGGGTGGGGTTCGACAAAGGGGATCAGGGATAAGGGGTGGGGGTTGGTGTTAGTAAATGCCAGGAGCTTGGGAAACAAGTTGCCAGAGTTCCAGGCCATGCTGTTCGGGGTGGATGTGGCGGCGGTCACGGAGACATGGGCCAACAAAAACCATGACTGGGACCTAAACATGCAGGGGTACACTATGCTTAGGAAGGATAGAAAGGAGGCCAGAGGGGGTGGGGTGGCTATGTTCATTAGAGATGACATAGAAATTGCTAGGGTAGAAGAGGCAGAGGGAAACATGGAGGCCTTATGGGTCACCTTACGATCCCCAGCAGGAGATAAGGTCAAGCTGGGTGTAGTATATAGGCCCCCCGGGATGAGCGATGTTCTAGAGGATGGTTTGCTGGACAACATCATTGCCCAGTGTGGACCAAAAGGGGAAGGAGTGGTGTTGATGGGGACCTAAATATGCCAGGCACAAACTGGGGAACCATGTCCTCTACAGGCCAAGCAGGAGGCTGCTGGATGGCTTCCAGGATGTGTCTTAACACAGCATGTGATGGAGCCCACAAGGGAGGAGCATGTCCTGGATGTGGTTCTGGCAGATGGGGATCTAGTAAGGGACCCGGTTGTAGAGGACCCCCTGACTGAGAGTGACCACAATACTGTCTGGTTTCAAATAAGCATGGGGGAGGGGAGATCTAGGACACTGGCAGTGGACTTCAGGGGGCAGACTTTGTGGGCAAGGGAAATATTCTCAAGGATCACTTGAAGGGGATTACATCAATGACAAGTGTGGGAAGGAGATGGGAGGTCATAAATTGGGGACTTCATGAGGCAGTCAGGATCTACTCTAAGTTGAAGCGAAGGGAGCAAGGTCACATAACCATGCTGGGGTCCAGTGAGGTACAGGTAGCGGTCAGAGAAAAGAAGGCGGCTTACAAAAAAATATAAAACAACAAGAGGGGATAGGGATAAGGAAATGTACCATCTTGCATCTAGAAAAGTCACCCGGATGGTGAGGGGAGCAAAGTCCAGTAAAGAGCAATGACTGGTACAGGGGATACATGGAGGGGAAAAGGGGTTCTTCCGGTACATTGGGGAGTGGAGAAAAACTGAGGGCCATCTCAGCAGATTGAGATCAGAAGGAGGGTGGGTGGAAGAGGTGAGGGACCAGGCAGAGGTATTTAATGAGTACTTTGCCTCTGTGTTCACTAGGGAGGGGAATGGGATATCTACAAAGCAAGGCATGATGGTGATAGTAGCGGCAGTGAGTGGGATCAGGGGAGCAACAGAAATGGAGCAAGATGGAGGGAGAGGTACCTCGGGGTGTCACATCTGGATAAGGATAAAAAGGCCAGTAAGGTGGAGGGGATGGATGATGCTATATCTGCCAAAAGGGTGTGGTTAGCCCTCAAGGCCTTAAAGAAAGACAAATCTCCTGGGCCGGATGGCATTCATCTGAGAGTACTATGGGGATTGGCAGACATACTGGCTGCACCCCTGGTGGAGCTCTTCAACAGGTCACTTGAGACAGGGAGGGTACCTAGGGATTGGTGAGAGGCACATGTGGTGCCAATCCATAAAGAGGGGTCGAGGGAAGTACCAGGTAACTATAGACCTATCAGTTTGACCTCGGTGGTGGGAAAATTAATGGAGGGTATACTAAAGGAATGATTGGGGGTGTACTTGGAGGAGGTGGGAGGTCTGGATAGTCAGCAACATGGGTTTGTGCCAGGTAGATCATGTCAAACCAATCTTGTGGAGTTCTATGAATGGGTAACATCAGAACTGGACAGGGGAAAGCCTGTGGATGTATTATTCTTGGACTTCAGCAAGGTGTTTGACTCTGTCCCCCACAATGGTCTGGTGAAGAAACTGATGGGGTTAGGAGTAGGCCCTTTGATGGTCAGATGGATTGAAAACTGGCTAGCTGGATGCACCCAGAGAGTAGTGGTCTGTGGGGAGCTCTCGAACCCTAGACAGGTTGGTAGTGGGGTACCGCAGTGCTCAGTCCTGGGTCTGATCCTGTTTAATGCATACATATCGGACATCAGGGAGGGTATAGGGTGTGAAATGAGTCTATTCGCTGATGACTCCAAGATGGGAGCAGTAGTTGAGGGAGAAGAGGGGAGGTTGGCCCTGCAAAGGGACCTGGACACCCTGGAAAGCTGGGCTCGCATGGAAATTAAATTTCAATATCACCAAGTGCAAGGTGTTGCATCTTGGGCGGGGAAACCCTAAACACAGATACACCCTGGGAGGGGAAGCGCTGGAGGCCTCAATATGGGAAAAAGACCTAGGGGTCATGGCGGATGCATGTATGAATAACTCTGAGCAGTGCAGGAGAGCAGCTAGCAAGGCAAACAGGATGTTGGGATGCATCGTAAGGGGGATCACCTCTAGGAGCAAGGAAGTGGTTTTGCCACTGTACAATGGACTGGTTAGACCACACCTTGAGTACTCTGTACAGTACTGGAGACCACACTTGAAGAGGGACATACAGCTCCTGGAGAGAGTACAGAGGAGGGCAGCTAAGATGATATGAGGGCTAGGGGATTTGACGTATGAGGACAGACTTGAGGAGCTCTGCCTGTTTTCATTGGAGGAGAGGAGAGATGGGGGACATGATTGAGGTCTTCAAGCACCTCAAGGGAATAAATAGGGTAAACATGGAGGGGATCTTTAGACTAAAGCAGGGAGGTATCACCAGAGGGTATGGTTTGAAGTTGGAAGGTGGAAGGGTGAGGGGGGAAAAGAGGAGGAGGTTTTTCACTGAGAGGGTGGTGGACCCTTGGAATGCACTGCCTGGCGAGCTGGTTCAGAGATCCACAGTGGAGGGTGTCAAGAGAGGGTGGGACAGACACAGAAAGTGGATGTATCAGATGATGGCCTGGCTCAGGGGGGTGAGAATGGATGATAGGGGTTTCTGCAACACAAGGGGAAGGGGGCCTCGGCACCCAACTAGGGATTTGAGGTTCGAGCAGACTCGATAGACCATAAGGCCTAATCTCCTGACAAATAGTATGTTAGTATGTTAGTTTCCTCAAATTCTGGATGCTTATTTAAAAATGCAGCCATTAATTTATTTATCAAAGTGAAGTAACCTGTATTTATGACACCATGCTGATGAAATTAGTAAGCTGATTCTGGGGAAGAGCTGTAGAGCTGCATTTTCTGACCATCTCAGGACTAAGTCTCTCTCCTCAATGACTGCTGCAGATCAAAATCTCAGTGGCATGTTATAATGGTGACTCAAACTGCATGACTCAGTTTTGAGTGACTCAGTTTGAGCACCTGTGATGTGACCTACCCTGAAAGAATTGCAAGGCACAGTTATAATTCCAAGGTATGGGAAAAAAACTGTGAGATAGTAGGAAGGCGAAGAAATGGTAGAGGAGGGTTCAGGAAGGAGAAGCTATGTGGGTTGTAGTTTGGCAGTGTGCTTCCAAGCTGCAGTTCTGGTGTAGTGGTGAGGGTAGTGGGCTCCAGTGAGGAAGGTTCAGGGCTTGGTAGAGATTCTGTTTTTATGAACATGTGAGGCACTTTATTTTTTTATATCCAGGTTTCTCCCCCTCCCTGACATGCACTGCCATAGAGTTAAGAATCCTTATTTAGGGGGGTGCAGGGAGGGTACGGGGCATGGCTCCCCACATTGATACACTGTTGTTTTCCCATCACTGTTATTGGGTTTGCTGGGAAGTGTACATTGCTGTTTTGATTTTTGGGAATGTACACCCACTGTAACAGTGATCGCTGTTATGACATGGAACCAAAATCTCCACACCTGTAGAGTTCCCTATTTTCAGCCTCTGCAGCTGCAGGAGATGTTATGCCAGGTCCCACCAGGCATGATGTTTCCCACAGCTGTGCCCTAAAAATTTCTGCAAGCTACCATAAATGGAGGAGCTGATCATATACTGGCTCCCCATTGAAAATACTGTGGCTGTGGGAAAAACTGTAGCTCCACAAGTAGAGACCCATTTGCACCAGTTAGCACTCTTCGGAATGCAGAATTCTGCCAGTGGAATGGCCATTCCGAAAGCAGAATTTCCACTGGAATTTCACTGGTTCTTCAGCAGAATTCTGCCTACTGTGATCCATGGAATAATATTCTACAGAAAAGCAATTTTTCTATGGAAAATTATTCTACAACAATTTTTGTGGAAAATATTGAGATCTGTGGAATAATATGTTGTGGAACCACATTTTTTTTCTACAGAAAATCATTCTGCAACTATTTTCTGCTGCAGAATTCTACAGTTCTGCACGTGGTGAAATTCAGCAGAATTTTGGTGGAATTTTGAAAATTCTGAGGAATTTTGTTCCACCAGAATGTGAATATTACACACAGCACTAGCACTAGTTTTTTCACATAGCTGTGGGACTGACAGAGACTTTGAAAATCTAGCTAGTAGTATTTTGCCCCAGAGGAATTCTCTATTGCACTGTTCACATCAATGCATTTGAATCTCTCACTAGTTCTTATGGTCTGTACTTAGCATTGCATATAGTTTCATAGTGTAGTAGGAAATGAAACAGTAGTTGAAATGCAGACCTTAAGCCAGTGGTGAAAATCTTCAATACTTTATAGTAATTGATCTCTGGTTAAAGAACTAGATCACTGAGATATTACAGCTCAAGTATTATGACTGGAGTATTGTGTTTGTGTGATTTTGCCTGGAATGTTGCCATCAAAAGGTTTTTAGTAAGCTGGTCACTGTGTATCAAAATGTGCCCAAGAGCAATTGTTGGTCAGACACAGTTTAGTTATGGGCAGCTTATGCACAACTTTCTGGTGAAAGAAAATGATCCTGGGGGGGAATGATGTCAAAAATTAAGCACATGTGAATGGCATCAAAATCAATCATATGTGATGCCAAACAGATTTGTGCATCATACTGAAAATGGTTTCTCACCTGTCATTTCTGTTTGTACACGGACACGTTTTCTTCATTTTTTTTTCTGTTAACTGGACTCCCCCACAATCCCATTGGAGCAGCTCTTACTTTTAAAATCAATGCATGAATCATTCACTTCTGGCCAAAGACCTCCTCACTCCTTAGTCCTCCCCACTGTTGTGCCGCTGCCACTACCCACTGTATTTGCCTTCACCTGTCAAGGGTGACTGGCACAGAGAAACCAGTGATAAATCATATAGAGCCTTGACATGAAGCATCCAGAGTGCCCAACAGTGTACCACAAATTTCTGTAGACACAATCACCATAATCAAGCAGAGAGAAACAGAAACAAAATTACTATCATTGATTTACTTTACAAACAAATAACAGCCTTGCTGCAACAGAAAAAAAAAACACCCTCTTTGGTGTATCAGTTAAATGACAAACATCAACATGGCATAAAAGAGAACAGTTGAAAAAAATGCCCTGGTACTCTATTTGTAGAATCTACTAAATTCAGTTTTACAGTATTACCTCCAGTTATCAAAACAATCTGCACATATTAAATGTGAGTCTAAGAAAAAAGTATCAGTTGAAGCTTTTCTATATTCAGCAAAAATCACAAATCAATTAGAGTATTTTGCAACTTGTTAAAAGTGCTCCTGAATAAGTTAAACCGCAATAGGAGGACCTCTATGGGATCTATATAAAACTGTATCATCAGCATATTAAACTAATTTTGAAAAAGGATCGAAGCTTTGTGTAGATCATTGATAGCTAATAATAAGAACAAAAGGAGATGAACTCAGACCCCAATTGAACACCATTCTTGATTTAAAAAAAAACAAAAAACTTTAGTATAGGCATTTTGCAGTTTGTATACCTTGTAGCTGACTATTGAGATGGGCTGAGAACCACAACAAGGAATGACAACTCAACACAACAAGGAATGATAACTCATGGCAAAGTAGACAAACTATTGATAAGTAAATTATGAATAGTTTTGGATAGTTTCAAAAACAGTGCTGACAAAACACAATTAGTTTTCAATGAGGTATACAAATCGCTTACAACACTTGACGCCACATTTGAAGTATTATGTCCAGATCTAAATATAAACTAAAATGGAAATATTTTATGATTGACAAGAAAGAAGAGCGCTGCCTGTGAACTCATTTATCAAATAGTACTGGCAGTCTAGAGACAGAGCTCAGAATTTTCGATCATCAATGACACATTCTTTAAAAACCGGGGAGACATACTGTAGGAAGTCTTCCGGTCTTGAGATAATTCAAATGTTTGTAGGGAAAAATCAAAAAGGAACATAAAATGTCACACTATGAAAGGTATCACTAGTGTCAGAAAAAGAAAATGCAAGGCAATTTATTTGTTAGGTAACCATCCTAGAAGCTCCAGGTGCCATTCAGAAGCAAAATTGTTAAATGAATAACAATCTAATATACAAATTGTAGGACTGAGCTAGTCAAGCAACAAATATAACATTTTTACAATTCAGATTAAAATACATTAGTTCAAAACATTAAGCGGTACTGAATGCTACATTAAAGAGGGAAGTCTTTAGCCTCACTTATAGAGCTTTTACAGATGGGACTTTACAAATATCTGGAGGCAGTTGGTTCTATAGTAGAGGCACAGTCACACTAAATGTCCTGTTGCCCAACAATTTGAAATAAGAATGTGGAATTACAAGGAGACCCATTTTGGAACAATGAAGGGGGTGGACAGGAGTGTATTCAGTTAGAGGGTCTTTCAGGTAGCCAGTGCTCAAACCATGCAAGGCTTTGTATACTGATAGACCTACCTTAAAGCTTATGCACCATTGCACAGGCAGCCAGTGCAGTTCCGTCAGAACTGGAGTGATATGCATGGACTCTGGGTCCCTGCTATCAGTTGGGATGCTGAGTTCAGCACAAGGTGCAAACAATGCATCATCCCCACATGTAGCCCTAGGCAGAGAGCTTTGCAGTTAGCCTGTCATGAGGTAACAAATGCATGCACAGGTATCACCAGGTCAGTGGGCTCCAAGTAGTCCAAAGTCCATAATAATGTCCAGATTTCTCAACTATCTACATCTTGTAGTGCAGTCCCATTTAACAATGGCAACAGGAAACTAGAACTATTCATCCCACCTCTACTTGGTCTTGCTTAACCAATAACACCTCAGACTTTGCTGAGTTAATCCTGTGCAGGAACTGAGGATGTCCACTCCTGAATTTCAGCCATGCACTCCTGCAACACTGAGACAGCCTTCACCCTGTCAGGTACACAGTACAAACAGATCTGGGTATCCTCTATGTAACAGTGAAAACCCAATAGATACCACCTGATGATCTCCCCAAATGACAGCACGTACATGACAAACAACAAAGGGCCTAAAATCAAACCCTGAGGCAATCCACAGCAGAGTGCAGTAGATTTCAAGATGTTACAAGTCAATGTCACCTGCTGCACCCTGCCAGACAATTAGGACTTAAACCAATACAATATGGTACCAATGAGTCCCCCAAAGTGCCTCAGTTGGGCCAATAGTACACAGTGATCTACTGTACCATGTTAAACACCTACAGAGATCCAGCAACACCAGGATGGAACAGCAGTTGCTGTCTCCCACCAGAAGAAGATGACTGAACAACATTGCTAGTGCCATCTCAGTACTATAACAAGTTATGAATGCAGACTGGAAATGCTTCTAGAGCTCATGGAATTCCAAGCTACACTGACACTGTGCTGCTACCACCTTCTCAATTACCTTTCCTAACATGGGAAGGAATGAAACCAGTCTCTAGTTTGACAGAGTCTGAAGATGTTGTTTCAAGAGGGGGTTTCACTACTGCTCTATTCAGTTTACCAGGGAAAGCATCCTGCCTAAGAGAACATCTGAAAATCTCAATGATTGGAACCAGTTCTCCCAACTGCCTGATAAGAACCTGGTACGCCCCAGATCAAATGTACAGCAAGAAAGGTACAACTCAGAGACCACCTGGGAGTGCTCATCCATCAAAACTTGACCAGACTTCACCCAGAATGGCAGAGTTCATGAGTGCCTCATCTCCTGGGTACTGCCGGTCCATGAAAGACTACTTGAGGAAAATTGTTTGAACTCTTTAAATTTTTTAGCTGATAAAACTCTTACTGACTGAACACAGGATGAATTTAGGAATCTGTCAACAGTATTGAAGAGTTCATAAATCATTCATGACAGGAACGTTGTCTTTTTCAGGGTTATTGCCCGATGATACTCATCATAGTGAGTACTGTATTCAGAAACAGTTTATTTTCTTCAGACCTGTATCTCCACCAAGAATGCTCCAACCTCCACCCATTAGTCTTCAACCACCTAAGGTCATCTGAAAACCATGGTGAGCTATGGGAACTCAAGGGTTGAACACAATAAGTTGCCAGAGAGTTATAGAAACATAGATAGAAACATAGAAGTTGACGGCAGATAAGGACCGCAAGGCCCATCCAGTCTGTCCATTTCTTTTTCTATCTTATAAAAGTGCCATCGGCCTTTGCTCTGTCAGTGGCCTATCTATTCATAGTCATTTGTATTGCTCCCTTGTGCCTATCCCATGCCTGTTTGAAGCCCTGCACTGTATTCATAGCCACCACTTCTTGTGGTAAGCCATTCCATGCATCCACCACCCTTTCTGTAAAAATACTCTCACATTCCCCTCAATCGGCCTCCTCTAATCTGATGCTGTGTCCTCTTGTCCTGCTATTTTCTATATTTAAACATGTTAGACTCTTTCACCTTGTTAATGCCCTTAAGGTGTTTGAATGTTTTGATCATATCACCTCTTTCCGCTTTTGCTCAAGGGTATACATATTGAGCTCTGTTAATCTGTCCTCATATGTCTTCTGATGCAGTCCCTGCACCATTTTGGCTGCCCTTTCTGACTGCCTCAATTTGGTTAATGTCCTTGTGAAGGTGTGGCCTCCAATACTGCATGCAGTACTCAGATAGGGCCTAACTAGTGTCTTGTAAAGAGGGATTATTACCTCCCTCTTACGACTTGTGATACCCCTACTAATACACCCTAACACCCCCCCAGCCTTACTCTACCACTTTAGAAGTCTGCTTGGATGATTTCAGGTCATCAGTGATGATGATGCCCAAGTCTCTTTCTTCCTTTGTGACTGCTAGCAACTCCCTTCCAGCCTATAGGTGGCTTCAGGGTTTCTCTTCCCTATGTGCATGATTTTGACTCTTGCATTAAATCCCAGTTGCTCTCTTCTGACCATTTTGCTAGTTTATCCAGATCTCTTCTCATTCTGCCCACCCCATCTGGATCATCTACTCTGTTGCAGATCTTGGTGTCATCTGCAAACAGACAAGCCTTACCCTCTAGTCCATCAGCAAGGTCACTAATGAGGATGTTGAAGAAGACTGGCCCCAGGACTGATACCTGAGGTACCCCACTTGTGACTTGCATCTCTTCTGACTGTATACCATTTACCACCACTCTCTGTTTTCTGCCCGTCAACCAGTTTGCCACCCAGTTGACCAACTTCTGACCCTCCCCAAAAAAGTTGATGGACACCAACAGGGCTTTGTTACAGTCATCCATTGCATTATCCTATCTTTCAATACATGCTAATACCATGCCCAAGAACTCATTAATTGTTCTTCTATTTTGCAATAAAAGTTTGGCAAGGCAAGGCAAAGTTTGTTTTTATGGCACCCATTCCTAGAAGCTCTGGGTGCCTCACACTCAAAAAAAAAAGTAAGGGAGTACAAAACAACAAATAAATACATCGTAAAAACAGTAATGAAAACTGATAGAAATAAAATATTATAATAATAGTTCAGCTTACTCAATATTCACTGCACTGGGTCAGATATCTCTATTTGAGAAGGCCACAGAAATTAAATAGGTCTTGACAGGGCTCTTAAAAACCTCAATTGAAGGGGCCTCTCTCATGACAGATGGCAGAGAATTCCATAGCATGGGGCCGGTGACACTAAACACCCTGTAACTGGCAGTTTTTAATCTCATCCTATGAATCACCAGGAGACTATTAGAGGAGGAACAGAGGGAGCAGATTGGAGTGGCCGGAGTTAGGAGATCAGACTGATAGCTAGGGCCTTGTCCATGCAGGGCCCGAAAGGTGAGAAGACCCACCTTGAAGATAACTGTCCACCTGACTGGCAGCCAGTGCAGTTGATGCAACACCGGAGTTACATGACAGAACCTTGAAAGGCTCATCAGCAACCTGGCAGCTGCAATCTGCACTAGCTGTAGTCAGTGGAGAGTACATCCAGAGACCCTGAAGTAAAAAGAGTTACAGTAATAAGGTCTGGAGGTTACAAAGGCATGAAAGTCCTCAGGCTGAATTAGGGGTTTGATCCTTGCAATGTTCCTCAAGTGATGACACCTGAGACTCAAATATCAATCCGTCATCCAGGAACATGCCTAGACCTCACACCCTAGAGGATGCCATCAACGTTGAAGGCTCCAGGAAAAGACCAGTTGCCACACTGGAGGCATTCCTATCATGCTTTTGGCAAATTCCACTACTATAACCTACATTTTGTCAGGGTTCAGTCACAACCAGCTAGAGGTCATCCAGTCATTGATCTCCAGCAAGCAACTGTTTAGTACTTCCACAGTGTAGGATGTTCCAGAGACAAAGAATAAACACAATTTGGTATCATCTGCATAGCGGTGAAAACCCACATTGTATTTCCTAATGAGCTCACCCAGGGGCAGCATATACACTGCAAACAACATCAGACACCAGTTTAACCACTGAAGCACTCTGCATGACAGGAGCCTCGGGGAGGAGGAGAAATTCCCCATCACAATCCCTTGCTTCTTGTCTGTGAGGTAGGACTCGAATCAGCAGATGACAGTGCCAGCAAGCCCACAGTACTCTCTGAGATGATTAAGCAGCATGAGATGGTCTACAGTGTCAAAGGTTGAAGAGAGATCAAGGAAAATGAGAACTGACCCATCTCCTCTATCCCTCACCCTGAGGAGGTCATTGTGCACCCAAACTAACACTGTTTCAGTGCTATGCTTGAATTGGAAATCAGACTTGAGTAGCTCATAGATGTCAAAGTTCACGAGGTGCTCCTCAAGCTATAGTGCCACAATTTTCTCTACAACCTTTCCCAGAAATGGATAGTTGGAAATAGGGTGGTAATTCGCCAAAATGTCTGGGTCAATTGATGATTTCTTCAGACGGGGCCTCACCATAGCCTCTTTCAAGGAATCCAGGAAGACCCCCTCCAACAACAAACACTGGACAACTGAGGAAAACACTAGGACTATGGAACCAACATATCTCATTAGAAAACGTGTCAGAACTGGGTCCAGTTTGCAGTATGTGTGCTTCAACTTCAAAGCAACCTCAATGACCTTGACCACCTCCACTGGTTTAAACTCCCCCAGACAGGTGGAGTGCCTCTACTACATGCAAGTCAAGAGGTAATACGGCTCACTGATAGGATTCCCTGCTGGACAGAGGACACCCTGCTAGTGAAGAACTGAGCAAACTCATCAAACAAAGTGGCAGAAAAGGCTTTTTTCAGCTGTAGACAGGCCTGATGCAAAAACCTGTCAACAGTCTAAAATAGCACAGCTTTTTGGTTCTTCCCTCCAGCAATCTCCCTGGACAGGAACTCTGCTTTCTTATGGTTGATTGCCCCCTAGTACTCACCATAGTGAGCATGCAGGGTCATTTTGTCCTCCTCCTCCAGCCTGGTCCTCCACCAGTAATGTTCTAACTTCTGACACCTGATCTTCATCTCCTTGAGCTTCCCATTAAACCAGGGAGACCTCAAGTGAGAAGATTTGGATCATACATGGACCAGTGCAACTGCATCAAGCGCAGCAGACATCGCCCTTTTATAGGGGGGAACCGCCTCACCCATACCACTCACACATGCAGCACCTACACCAGATAGATCAGCCACCACCACAAAACCCTCCGGGGACATTCCCCTGGGCACTAGCTGATCATCTCAACAGGGGGAGGCCTCTCGGTGCGGGGGGCCCAAACGACAACCTCACCATGCAATGATCAGACCAAATAACCAGATCAATCTTGAGGTTAACTGCCTCAATCCCTACTGAGAACATCAGGTCCAACAGGTGGCCACTGTGGTGGGTAACAGAACTAACTTCTTGTGTCAGACCCACTGATTACATCATCTGGAGAAGGGTGGAACCAAGTCGAGAGGACTCATTGTTGGCCCAGGCATTGAAATCCCCCAGCACCAAACATCTGGGGGATTCCAACACCTCACCAATGACGAGATCCTCCACCTCCTGCAGGAACTCTTCCCACCCCCAGGAGGGTGGTACATAAGGAGGATCTAACAGCCTGCACCCGGACCCCCACACACTACCACAGATTTGAAGGACCTGGTAGTTCCCACTGGGTGCACAGTGAAGCCCAGGTTGGCTCTAAAACAGAGGGCCACATCCCCGCCCTGAGTTCCTCCCTAGGGCAGTCCACTACAGAGTACCGGGGGGGTGGCTGCCTCCAGGACTGTCATTGTCACCTACCCAGGTCTCTGTGATGCAAGCCAGATCGACAGAGGAAATCAAGTTCACCATAATTGCATTCTTGTTCCTGATCAATCTGGCATTGCAAAACACCACCCTAAGGGGACTGATAGGTACTGCAGCCCCTCCAGCTACCTGCCCTCTCGGTCTGGTGGGACCCCTGGGGACAGAAACTAAACATATCTGGCCTCTCTCCAGGTTCCATCTAAACCCAGGGCATTTCCTATACCTAACCACTCCTGTCCTACTCACATCAGTCAAGCCTGTGGCACCCTGCCATGAATACCCAATCCAATACCTTTTAATTCCAACCTCCAGACAGCACTTCACTGTCGTTGCTGACACAGGGAGATCAGTGAAGGGCCAGAGGTTGCGCAGATGAGATGCCTCACAGGCTATTTGTTCCAGCCCCAGATCCCAGCATATCCCGAAAGGACCAAAACACCTGCCTACAGTACTCTGAAAAGAACCTAGTTCCTATGGTCACAGGACAATAGAAACTTATCCACTGACACCCGCACACCCTTAATATAAATAAAAACTAACCAACACATACACCTCCACAAACATTCACAACTAAAACAATTAAAATCTAACCCCCCCACCATTCAATACTTTACATTAAATTCCCCTCAACAAAAAAAAAACTCCCCAAACACAGTTTCCAAATAAATAGCAGAGTTTCATGTTTGTTTTAGAAAGCTGATATCCTAGCCACAGGTAGTTTTTTATCAAACCCAACCAAGGGTACTTGTCAAAAAGATAAGTCAGTTTATGCATCAGAATAGTCAGCACAGATTTCAAATAGAGATCTCCAAAATGAGACTGCTGTTTGAAGACACACTCTCACCGTCCCTTCACCTATGGCCAGGAGACCATGCTAAAAAATGTAAAACCCACTGGAGAAAAGTTCACCGAGATAAGCACGTCAATGAACTGTTCATCAAGCTCCTCTCACAAGCTCCGAGCAGAATCATACAGTTTCCTTGAGGTCACAAAGAAGGAGGGCACTCACCAAACCTCCCTGTGGCAATAAAGTCCAGCTCTCTCTCACCATTGCAAAATGACTCACCTGATAATAATCCAGGAGGATTTGGTGGCACCCTATCACCCACGGACAGCACAGACATAGATGACAGTTGGTGCCGACCACTGCACCCAAGGAGACCAGAAGCAGTTTTAATGACTCTGGGCCATCACCACAAGGCACCTGGCAGTCCTGTGCAAATGCTGCTCATTGACCAAGAGTGCCCAAACCATAAAACTCTACCAGTTCTCATGTTCCCCAAGGCAGCAGACTCCCAGACAGGGCAACAAAACAGCTTCAGCAGGACTAGCCCCTTCAGAGCTTCTAAACATGACCTCACAGCACCAGAGTCTTCAGTACAGCCAGAACCTGTCCATTCTCCATCGACCTCTAAGAACATATCATCTGTGGTTATGCAGTCAAAAGCCCTATGCCAGTTTAAAACACTTTATGAACAATACACTGTCATGGCAGTCATTGTTTAAAAAATATATGAAACTGCACTGCATGATTCTGCTGTATATAATTTATTTTATTTCATGCAGGTTTATTACATAATATATTGAACTAATAACTTTTGTACATTGTATTTTTATGTTGGATCGTGCTTGCATGCCAGCCAACATCTTGTGGTAGTAGCAGATTTGGAGGTGCGGTCACTGTTAGGCAAATGCAGGGCATGCATCAGAAGGTGCGTCCCTCATTCTTTAAACAGCTAACAGCAGGGGCTGACCTCATGCATCCCTAATGTGGCCACCAGATCTAAGAGAAGGTCTGCTGCAATGAGAGCAAAGCTCTCATGCAGCGTGACCACAACACGCCTCCCAACGTGCAGGCAACATGGCAGCAGTGCCTGTCACAATGCCGATTAGGGCGCCCACTCCCCATTGGCATAATGACCCCTCCCACTTAAAATGTATGCCAAGAGGGTGCCCAATCCCCCTCAGCATCATGTGCCCTCCAAAAGTTTTTCTTTGCCGATGGGGATGGCCAATCCTCATCAGGGTTTATCCCCTGTCCCCATTTATTTTGCCGATGGGGTAGCCCACTCCCCATTGGCATATTGTCTCCCCCCCTGCTTTTTTTGTGTGCTGTGGGAGTGCCCAATCCCCCCTTGGCTCATATTCTCCCCTCAGTATGTGCCGATGGGGGTGCTCAATCCCCCATTGGCTACAGAATCTCCCCCAAAAACACTTAGGTGGCATGATGGGAGCCCACCTCAGTGTGCCAAATCCCCTGCAAAAAAAAAAAAGTCCTGCGATGTTTTTTTTTTTAACCTGTAAAAAAGAAAATGGTCCCTCGTGGTCTCCCTGACCCCTCCCACAACCCACACCCACCCTCTGCACACCTGGCCTCCCCACACACACCCCTCACCCCACACTTACCTGCAGAGTCCGGAGCAACAATCTTCGGTAGACCGGGAACACATCTGCACTTTTCAAAGCTGACCGCAAACTGAGGAAATGCCGGTAAGCTGTATAATGGCATAAATAGGGTTTTTTCAACGTTGGTGCATATCTCGGGCATTTTTTTGAATTTTTGCACCAAATTTTCAACATGGGATTATTGGGGCCCCTCCTCATGTATTCAGTCACTGTCATGGTGGTATTCTGTCCCAAAAGGTGATTTCATGGTCACTGCACGGAATCACCTTTTGGGACCGATTAAGGAAACAACAGTGCCACTGTTCATGGGGGCTCTAAAAAGCATATGTTGCAAATTTGGTGGGAAAAATAAAAAAAAATGGCTGTTTTACGAGTGTGCATTGCGCAGTTTCCATGCACGCTTGTAACTTCCTGAATTTGTAATATTTTCACTCAAGATTTTCAAAATTGGCACTTTTCCACATCTCCTTATGAACAGTACAGCTTTCATTTTACATATCCTGGCCAAAATACTTTTTTGCATGCCCGGCACAGAATAGCGCAGTTACTGTATGAAATCAGCTTTCGGGACAGTTTGAGGAAATGATGGTGCCACTGTTCATGAACAGAAGTCCTAAAATGCCTATGTTGAAAATTTGGTGACGGAATTCCATAACATGACTGTTACAAGTATGTGCTGTGCAGTTTCCACGCACACTTGTAACTTCACAAATTTGCAATATTTTCATGCCAAATTTTCAACACTGCCATTTTTTCACACCTCCTTATAAATAGTATAGTTGTCAGTTTTCACATCCTGCCCTAAATGTGTTTTCACACCTATGGCGCACAATGGCATGGTCATTGTGTGAAATCAATGTTTCGGACAAATTAACAAAATCACAGTGCCACTGTTCATGAGGAGAGGTCCCAAAATGCCTATGTTAAACATATGGTAAAAAATATCCCCCCAAATAATTGGGTTACAGACATGTGTTGCACAGTTTCTATGCATGCTCATAACTTCACCACTTTTTCGTATTTTTTCTCCAGATTTTCAATGTTGCCATTTTTTTACATCTCCTCATGAACAATACAGTTGTCATTTTCCACATACTGCCCAAAATGTGTTTTCTTCCCTGTGTCGCCAAATGGCATAGCCGCTGTGCAATACCACCGTTCAGCTAACAAACTGATAGTGCTGCTTTTCATGAGGTGGGCTCACAAACAACCCATGTTGAAAATTTGGAGTGAAAATACCAACACACACCTACAGTGTTAGGGTTTCCAACTGTAGCACCCCACCCTGTAGAGACTGACAAGCATCAGGAGTGTGACTTTGGATCATCAGCTGTAATGCTCACGCCATTCCACCCCCACCCCCCACCCTGCAGCCAGTGACAGGCATTGTGGTGTGCCTTGCACTGTTCGGCCACAAAGTTCACCCCATTCTCCTTATACTGCACCCACCTCAGCATATTTCCTTATGGAATAGGGTAAGTATAATGCCCAAAGACTTCAAAGCACACCACAACACTTGTCAGTGTCTACAGGGTAGGGTGAGGTACAATGGCATGAGTGTGGTAGCTGATGACCCAAAGGCACACACCAATGCCTGTTACTCTCTACAGCATGGGGGTGGGGTTGGCATCACTTCAGTACTTCATTGCCATTCCTATTATACTTCTCTAGCTCTGGCACTACCAATGCCAATGCCAGCAAGACAACATTTGGCATTGACAAATGCTTGTTATATATTATGTTTCTTGTCCAGGTCTAAACACATAGAAACATAGATGTTTTCAACAGAAAAGGACTAAATGGTCCATCTAGTCTGCCCTTTTTTGCTACCTGTGTTAATGCCTCTGATGCTATTTGGTTATTGGTATCCCTCCTACCCTTTTTCTCTACACAATTTACCTTTATGCCTTTTCCATCCATGCTTGTACTTCCCCACAGTCTTTGCCCTCACTACCCTCTCTGGAAAGCTGTTCCAGTAATCCACCACCCTTTCTTTGAAGAAGCATTTCCTCATATCTCTCCTAACTTTCCCTGCTTTAGCTTTATCACATGCCCCCTTTGTTCTAGTACCTTCTTTTCTCTGACAGAGACACCTCACCTGCTTCTTGTTCACCCCTGGTAGGTACTTGCAGGTTTCAATCATGTCTCCTCTTGCTCTTTTCTCCTCCAGAGAGTACATGGTGATTTCCTTCAGCCTTTCCTCATATGGCTTTTTGTGCATTCCTCACACCATTGTGGTTGCCCTCCAGTGTATCGCCTCCACCCTGTCAATGTCCTTGCGAAGGTGTAGCCTCCAGAACTGGGCACAGTACTCCAGGTGGGGCATCACCAGTGAGCAATACAATGCAGCACTTCCTCTCTCCTCCTGCTAGATATCCCCATCCCAGTGAACCCCATAATCTGACTAGCCTCTCACAATGCCTTTTCACACTGACCAGCTGTCTTGAGGTCATTAGATATGATGACCCCAAGGTTTCATTCTTGCTTGATGACTGTAACTACCTCTCCCCCATCTCATACTCAGCTCTTGGGTTCCCCCACCCCAGGTGCATAACTTTGCAATTTTAGATATCGATACCCAGCTGCAACACCCTAGACCACTCCTATAATTTCTCCTTTGCATTCTCTCCACCCCTTCCTGGGTGTCCACCCTGTTGCAGATTTTTGTATTATCTGCAATGAGACACACCTTCTTCTCTAGCTCATCAGCAGTGTCACTTAAGAAGACATTGAAGAGGACTGGTTCCAGCACTGATCCCTGCGGTTCCCCACTACTTGCTCTGCTGTTTCCTGATTGTCTATTATCTATTACCACCCTCTGCCTCCCATGCTTTAACCAGCTAGATACCCACTTACTAGTTTCTCTTCCATCCCCAGGCTGCAAAGTTTATTAACTTGCCTCCTGTGTGGTACAGTGTTGAAAGCCTTACTTCAGTCCAAAGAGGTGAAACACAGTACTCTCCCTTGATCCACCTCCCTAGTAACCCAGTCAAAGAAATCCATGAGATTTGATTGACATAACTCTTCCCCTTGTGATTAGCCTCTAGGCACCCCATGAGTTTCACCTTCAGTAGGGTCTCCATTAATTTCCCCACTACTGATGTAAGACTGAAAGGCCAGCAGTTGCTAGCATCCTCCCTGCTGCCACTTTTTTGCAGAGGGATCACATCAGCCCTTTTCCAGTCCTCAGAAACTAACTCAGTCTCTAATGAGGTGCTGAATAGCATTACCAGAGAAACAGCTAGCACCATGTTCAGTTCTTTTAGGATCCTTGGATGAATCCTGTCCAGCCCTATCACCTTATTCTCCTTTAGGTCTTCTAACCTTTTCTGGACTGTCACTACCAAGAATGTAATTGTGTTAGTTCACCCTTCCCTCTTGTGTCTTCTGTTACATGCTGGCCCACCACCCCTACTGTGAAGACTGAACAGAAATCATCATTTAAAACTTTCAGCTTTTTCTTGATCTTCCTCTGTACAGTTCCACCTCCCCCGACCTTCTGATTCTCAACATCCCTCCCCTTGTCTTGGACTCATGTTCATTACCTGTGAGAGTAAACCTGCCTCCCGCTTCCATTAGTCAGTGAGATGAGATGCTGCATCAATTTAGGGCAGGGATAGGTATTGATAATATATGAATATCACCTCTTTCTGGCCTATGGTAGTCATCAACTGTCCCATGGTGGAGTCCCCTGCAAGATCCCCTTTTTCCTTTAGCCCCCTGGTTGACCAACAGCATTTGTATATAACTTCAGAGCTTGAAATACTGAAACCTATCTCTAGCAAGCCACCTGAATTCATGTTTACAGTCCTCAAATGGTTTTACAGTAGCTCCCTGCTGCATCTGGTCTGGATACTGGAGGCCCTCTCTTGCCTGCTGAAGATACTAAGGGTCCAATCTACTGGGTGGGGAAGGCCTTGTTCCATGCCAAGCATTTAAACTGCCACATTTGTCCAACCACCTGACGATATTGGGTATATTTGTCAGAGGCCTTAAAGGAAACCTCAAGATACTCTTATGGAAACCTCCCCCTGTTTCAAGAACAAGTCCAAAATGACCATTTGGTGAGTCAAGTTCTTGTTTGGGACTTACAGCAAACTGACTATAGAGTTGTTTTGGACTTCTTAAAGTATAAGGGCTGACTGGCCCGGTGGCAATGAGGGTTGAGGCGCTGGATGCCACACCTCACACTGTGCTGGTTTGGAAGTGAGCTCAGGTACTGGGGAGTGGGGGGGATGGTTGACGATCGAGTGCCCTTGTGGTGCTGTCCTCCCCAGGATGGAGGGGGGATGGCCAGGTGTGCCAGTGACCCCTGGTGGAGTCTGGGGGGGCACTGCAGCATGCCAGGCAGCACGTGATCAGCATGGCCAACACAGGCAGGGTTGCCTTGCACCAGAGCATCAGGGCATGCACCATGCAAGGGGGGAGACCACAGAACAAAAGGAAAAACATGGTCCTCGGGGTAGGCGATGGCACATGCCCCCATGCCCACAACCGGGGCCCATCCTGTCTGGCCTCTCATGTTCCTCTGCCTGGGACTCTCACCCACAGCTGGAGTCTGTGTCTGTAAGTGCACCCAGAGAGGAGGGGTGGCCCACCTCGGATGGGTCAAGCCAGGGGTGCCAGCTGTGAGATGAGGGGGGAGGAGAAAGGAGGATCAGTCAGGCAGAATTTGGGCTGGGCAGGATCTGGCTGGATGCCTGAGAGAGGCTCCTCGGACCATGAACCAGAGGGAAAAAGTGTTGTAAAAAAAAAGTATAAGGGCTAGGGCACTCCTGAATCAGCAACCAAATTCCTATTTCAGAGCATGTGCTAGTCTTGAGTTTAGAGTTGGTTGCAGCCTTTCAGTGTGCAGCTGTGAGCTTCTCCACAGATGTGTAGAGTTTACCAGTTTTGAGAGCAATTTTTCAATTAATCTTTTTAATAACTTCCCAGAAAAACAAACTGAGTTTCTGGAACAAACAATAAAGAAAAATGAGTGAAGCATATATCAGCACTCCAGATAAATCCCTGGAGAGACGAGTTTGTTTAGCCTCCATGGATGTTTTAGCCACCAGAAAGTAGCAAGCAAGAATGAAGCTGGGAAATGAGAATGAAGATGAACAACCAGGTACAGTTTCAGAACTAAAAACCATATTTGTCAATAGCAGAACATAACATACTTTATAATGTCATAACTCTAGATAAATATTTGGAAAACAAGCAAGCCCACAGAGGCCTCCATATCATTATGCTGCCAGTTGGAGGCTTAGAAGAGTTTAACAATAGAACTGAGTTGGAGGCAATTTTGGCAGAGTGTCTGAAAGATATATTAATGCCAAATTAAGAAAGACATGTAGAAGTATGAATTGTTGGGGGAAGAAATTAAAACCATTAAAAAAGAATTAAGCACATTTATTGACAACAGCAGCTTTAATGACTTAGATAAGAAATTAAAGGGCCACTTAGAAAAACATAACTCTGACTTAATTAATAGAAAAAAATTGACAGGGACATGGCATACTATGAGGAAGGAAGAATTTTGAATGGAAGAGAAAAGCTCACTCTTAGAGATGAGGCAGATCTTTAAAAAGGAGAGCATCCAGAAAAAAAGCAACATCATGAGGTACTGAACATAACAGGGACTGAGATATTAGTTCCACAGAAGCATGCACGACTGAGAACTGAAGCAATTTGGTACATTTTTGGCACAAAAGCCCTGTGTCAAAAATGAAAACAAAAAGAAAACACAAGACATAGGGGAAAAACCTGCAAAGGAAAGAGAGGTCAAAGGTCAAGGGGAAGGTGTGCAGCTCTAGAGCAAAAAAGAAAAGAGGGCAAACTTAAAATAATAAATCTCATGGACATACCTTTAACACCTGCACACATCGTAGTCTTAGAAAAGGGCTTAACATTTGTCCCCACTGCCAAAAGAGATGAATTTAAAATACAAGTGAATCTTTTTCATGTCTTCCAAAAATTGCATCTAAAGGGCTTTTTCAAAAAGAGATCCATACAAACAGCAATGGGGTTCACAGAGGAATAACCTGTAACAGCAGTTATTCATAATGAGCAGTGTCAACGGACAGTTGATTTTTTCACTGAAGCACTACATTTATTAGAAGCAAATTGTCTCAATTTAACAGACCTGCTAGCAGTTACCCCTGCTGAAGACCTGTATGATGTGAACCCACAGGAATTAACCAATATAGCAGCCTCATAGAAACTGTTAAGTGACAACTCTGGGATGCATGCAGACTCTGTTTTTCCCCTTGAATATGGATGGAGATAAATTTAACAACATAAGAATATATTTAAAAACAAGTCATGTTTGTACCCTGCAAATTTTAATATGAATATTAAAGCATTTGAAAATGTGATGATGTAGGATATTAAAACCAATAAATAAGAATTCTGCTCATTGCAAGAATCTTAGTATAGAGGAAAATAGAGCTTTAAATGGGTTGATGAGCATGAAAAATGTTGTTATAAAGTAGGCTTATAAGGTGGGTAATTTGGTTTTAATGACAAGGGAACACTATGAAAGGTGTGTTCTGATGTTATTACAGAAAGGGGGGATTAGAAGTAGTTGAACTCTCTCTGTCCACCTCCCCCACAGCAGTGTTCCCAGGTCCCAGCATCAGGATGCAAACCCCCCAAACAGAACCCCTGTCACTGTCCCGTATGACAGCCCACCCAACCATACACACCAGTGCCTCATCCCCATCCACAGATATGAGCACCCCAACACACACAACTGAACCCTGTCCCTGTACGTGTAATGTCCCCCCACACATATCCGAGCCCCATTCCTGTATGAGTTCAACCCCCCCTCACCAGAGCCCCTTCATGGCAGACACAGCCACGCACATCACAACCGACCACCTGACCTCCGATCCCATCTCCCTTGCTCCCTCACTGGTGGTCAGTGGCTCCCCTCATGTCACTGCCCACACCACCCCATCCCCACACCTTCATGTCAGTGCTGCAGATATGCATTGCCAGTGGCACATCCCTCTGCACACCTCCTTAGCTGCCAGCCATCTGGTTGATGCTAGAAGCATGCTGCTATAAATAGGCTGCATGCTCCCAGCATCAGTTGGATGGATGGAGGCTGAGGTGGTTTTCAGATGGATGTGCCACAGGCCGTCCACAGCCATGGAACCAACATGCAGGTATGGAGTATGGGGTGGTGTTGGTTGTGCCAAAAGGGGGGCCACTGACCACCAATGAGGGGCAAGGGAGATGGGACATGGGATCAGGGGTGGTCGGGTTGTGATGTACATGGCTGTGTCTGCCATGATGGGGCTTTGGTTGGGGGATTACACACACATATGAGGATGGGGCTTTGATGTGTGTGCATGAGTGTGTGTGGGGGGGCATTACACATATGGAGATGGAGCTCATTTGTGTGTGCGGGTGCTCATATCTGTGGATGGGGATGGGGCACTTGTGTGTGGGGGGTAGGCTGTCATACAAGACAGCTGCAGGGGTTTTGTTGGGGGATTGCATCCTGCTGCTGGGACTGAGTAGGAGTTACATGTGGAGGAGGCACACTGGGCACTTGAGGCACTGTCCCAGCTGCCATAACCAGTGCCTTCCTATGCTGCCTCTGTGCACAGCACTATGTGCCTTTGTGCATGGTGTATAGTGTGGGCATGCCAATGGCACTCCCCCGGACCACCCTGCTGCAGAGCTGCCCATGCAGCAGTGGAACTGGGTGCGCACCTGGTGTGCACACCTTTGTTGAATCCCACCAAGGATCCATGGACCCCTGCTGCATGGCATTCCTGTGTATGTATGCCTATGAGTCCAGTTTCCACAGCATGATGGCATCATGCATAGGGCCCATTATCCTTAGGGCAAGCAGTGCCCATCCTCACTCATTGTTAATTTTCATCCCATATGGACAGTATTTAAAGACTAAGAGAAATTGTAGTGAGGAGATGGATTTTGATTAGGAATCTAATGTTTTATCAACTAGACTGGTAAAAAGGGGTGATGACCTTAATTTGTTAAAGCTAGTCAAGCAGGGACAGTAACCTTAACAGAAAAGACCTCTTGGCACCAAAGGAGAGAGCAAAGAACTAAAAGGAGCCAATTACTTTGGTCCCTGACTATTGCACAGTAGCTGGACAAATTGGTGTAGTGATAAGACAAAAATGGCAGTCCTGAAAAGTCATAGTATGTTGAAAAATCTGAGAATTTTCTAGCATCAGTTTCAGGAGAGGTTGCAGGTTGAAAGACATGTTGGGCCATAGTCAGCATAGGCCAAATAACAACTCAACACATAGTGGAGGAAAAATGAGGCCCCAAGGAATGTTCAAATGTAGCAGGTATAATAACTTTAAACATTGCTAGACAGGGAATATACTGGAGATAGAAGGTAAGCCAAGGAAGGTAGAAATTAGGCAGTTTACCAGCTGCACCACTTATTTTGTGGTCTGCATACCATGGTGTAGTTACAATCTGGCCTATGTTGGGATGACTATATGGCCTCTGAAGGTGAGAATGCAAGAACATTTTAGGAGCATTACTAAATCTGACATCAGTACTCCAGTGGGTGCCCACTTTAGGGATTACCACAGATCAGAGCCACAAGAGGTACAGCTATCAGAAATTAAATGGGTTTCACCATCTAGTTGGGAAGGGGGGGAGAGACAGAGTTAATAAATTGTTATAGAATGAGAGTAGATGGATTTTTTTGTTAAACACCTTAAAACCTAGTGGACTAAATGAGGAGTGGGATCTGAAACCTTTTTTATGCTCCAAAAACTATACATTTGTTCTTTAAAAAAAACAATTGACCATAAGTATTTAATTAAATTTACTATCTTGACAGAACAATATTCCATCGACCATGTGCATAATAATAAATAGATCTTCCTCTTTCTACAAAAACAATTTGTCATAGAGTGTTATGGCTTTAAGATCATAAGAATATGGTTCTCTCAATAAAAGTTTGTTTATCTTTATTTGGTACCAATAAGGTTATATTAGGGAAGCTGGTAGTTGTAGCAGATTTTTACTATTGCTAGTTCATGCTGTTGTTCCCCTTTTAAAAACAAAATTGAAAAATGGGCCCAGTTTACCTTTAATGTAAGGCATGGTTGTATTCCAATGTCCAGATTCCAGATACGTTCTGAATGCAAAATATAACGTAATCTGGTGACTGGCACTGGTCTCACCTGCAATTTTGGGGTTGTGGAATTCCTTGGGGCATAGAAGTATAATGCAGCAAAGGGCATGAATACAGCATAGCTTAGATGGTAATGTTTGAATTTTTTGCACCTTTCTGGAGACTATATGGTCATTCATAGGGTGAAAACATTTTCTTTTCATCTAAGTAGAATGTTAAATTTGATTTAATTGTGAAATAATTATCTGCTTAAAATGAAATTTAATATTTAGCTTTGGATATAATTTTATTCATGATAAAGCAGTGGATATTCCTTTGATATTTAATTGGGTCAGGTGTGGACCTACTTCCCATTATTATTATAATTATTATTACCAATTGCATTTTTAACTGTCAAATCATAGGCAGAGCATTTGGTAGAAGTGAACTAATTTGGGATGCATAATAATCCCTGTATTTGTAACAAAGTGTTCTGCTGAGTATCAAATTCAATATGTGATTTTAAATGATATTTATTAATGACCAATGCAGTTAATATGAAGGAGGAAAATAGACAGTTTTTGGTACCTGTTGGTTTGACAGCCACCACTACCAAAGATCCAAAATTTTTTACAATCTTGGAATAATTCAATGTAGGCAGTATGTTGTGTGGAATTGATGTATTTTGTACTAATACCATTGATTTGTTTAATTAGATCAACCATTGTTTCTATGTAAAAGATTTAATTACTTGTGAAAAGTCAGTTTAACTGTGTACCATGACATAATGAATGCTTCATGTCATCTTATTGGTTGTCTGCATAATTTAAACCAAGGGTACCATTCACCTACTACACCTCCCGAGGAAGCTCAACTGAGTGAAGCGCCGAGGCATGGTTGGTGTGGAGGTATCACAGTCCCTGCTGGAATTGACCTGAGCACTTTAAAAAAAAATAAAGTAAGCATTTGCAAGAAGCCATTTGGAGAGCTGAGTTCTTGTTGAGACTTGAAGCAACCTGAGTGCAGAATCATTTTGATCTTGTCGATGTATAAGGGATAATGCACCACTGGCTCAGCACCTGAATTCCAACTGCAGAGCATATGCTAATCTTTTTTTGCCATTAAAATGTTATTGGAGATTATATTGCAGAGAATACATCCATTGGAAAAGGAACATACAATGTAAGTATACATACAAATCACACATAACATTCGGATCCATTCTCTGCCTATCCTACTACTACCCCCAACTACCTTCCCCTTCCCCTCTCCTCATTAACCTCCCCCGCACTATGGGTAAACACCCATTACTGGTACCTTTTACTCAGGAGGAACAAATCCTATTCTAGTAGAGAGTATAATGCTTGCAGGGGGCCCCAAACCTTATTAAACCTTGGTAATTTATTCTGAAGAATAGCTATAATTCTTTCTATTCTAAGGTTGGCAAGTAATTCCTGTAACCACTCTGTGTAAGTAATCTCAATGGAATCTTTCCAGTGCTTGAGGACCACTTTTTTAAGGGATGCCGAGATTAAAGTTATATGGAATTTTCTGTTCCGCACTAGGACATGTGCCGCATCCCCTAGCAGACATATCTCCGGAGTAAAAAGGTCTTCCAACCCCAGTAAAGGATCAGCTTTCCTTTTAATAGAAGTCCAGAGATGCTACTTTAGGACATTTCCAAAGCGTATGCTAATCTTAAGTTAGTACCCTGTCTCAAAGAGCCTGGTGATCAAAAAGAAGAGACACAAAACGCCTCTCCTCAGACAACGCCTCCTCAATGTCCTTCCAGTATGCCTGGTAAGTCAGGTTATTCCATAAAAATGCCACCTTTTTTCTGTTGTCATCCAGTACTCCTCTAGAGTTGGTAGGGCCCAGCCTCTTCAAGCATTTTTGGCTAGGAGAGTGTTGCTTCTAACTGGGGCAAACATTCACCCACATGAATTTAAAAATGCGCTTCTGAATGCCTGTCAGCCAGCGTTTAGATAGTATAACTAGGGCACACCTGAACAACTACAGAAATCTTGGAGGATGTTCATTGTTACTGCCTTGGCTTTGGCATCAAGTGGTAGTGGGAGCAGGGACCACCGTTTGATATCTTCCTGCACTTGTTTCAGCAGGAAGATATAGTTATCCTGGTAGAGATGTGTGGTAGTAGCCCAGAGAGTAATGCCAAGATACTTTAACTTGGCCAGGACCCCTTCATAGGGTAAGACATTTGTAAAGTCCTTGGGGTTGTAATTCAACATAAGAACCTCAGTCTTAGTAGCATTAAGTGTGTACCCTACCATAGAAGAGAAATCGTCCATGAGAGCATCACCCTGATCAGGGAGTATTCTGGATTCAAAAAGCAGAGTAGCACTTCATCTGTGTATAATGTGATTTTGTGCTCCAACCTGTCTATTGTAACTCTGGTTACTTCCTCATCTAGCCTTATCTGCAGAGGCATGGACTCTATAGAAAGAGAAAATAGTGCAGGGGAGAGTAGTGACCCCCCTCTGATGTCTTTCCCCAGTGTAAAACCCTGGGACTAAACCCATTTGACTGAACAAACACCAGGGGTGCTTGGTGCAGGTTTTTTATGTGCTAAATAAATTGCTGTGAGAAGCCAAACTCAGCAAGGACCCTATAAAGATACAACCAATTAACCTGGTCAAATGATTTTTCAGTGTTGAGACACATTATGATGTCCAGGGTGTTGGTGTGATTCACATGGTCGAGTATATGCAGTGTTCACTTCACACTGGCTGCTGTTTGGTGGCCCATTACAAACCCAGTCTGATCCAGGTTGACTATTTGGAGTATGATGCCCTCAAGCCATTTCATTAGTATTGCCATCAAAAAATGTATTGTCAACATTCAAAGTTGAAATTGGGGGAAATGTGAAATTTTTTAATCAGGAAAGGCACAGGAAGCAAAAGCTTATTTCCAGGTATGACCTGGGAGCACAAGGAAGTTAGGTGACTTGCTTAGGGTCACACAGTATGCAAGTGGGGGCAGATGGGACTTAAACCCAGGTTTCCAGGTTTGCAGCTCAGTGTTCTTAACCACTATGCTATACTGCCTCCTTAATCAGCCAATATGAGGGGCATAGGGTAGGGTCTTTCTAGGGCTTGGGGATCACAAAAATTATGTGATTCCAGATGGGAGGAGGCAACCTTACTCAATGACTGCCATCCCATATGCAGCCCTACGCAGGGGTATCCTGTCTTCTCTGAAGTTTTTTATAATATTCAGCCAGGAATCTATCTGATTTGGGACATTTTCCTGTCTTACTATTTGCTATTGCCAGGTCAATTTCCTCTGTGATGATTGGTGCCGTTACGGTCTCATTTTGCTCTTGTAAAATTTTAGGGAAGTTATGTTTTTGCAAATATTTACTACCTGGTCTGGGGGTTTACTCTGCCTGTCACTGTGTAAGGTTTAATAGTAAGTTTTAAATGCTTTGGTGAGGTGGTTTCCAGCACCCAGATGAATATTATTTGCTATTTGGGCCCTAGCTTTCCATGCCTTTGTTGACGTGCTACTAGTATTAATGCTCCCCCCAATAGTAACATTGGCAAAAACATTTAAGGATTTGCTCCACTTTATAGTCTAGAATTGTTTTCAATTCTTTTTTAGGTTTCTGTAGCTCCATTCCCCTTTGATGTTCTAGTTTTGCCTGTTATTGGCTTTCTAGCATTTTTATCTGAGTTTCTAAGTATGCTTGTCATTTCCTGTTTCTTTTTCCTAGCTGCTGCAATAATAGTCAATTTCAACCTGACTATAACTTTTACTGTATCCCAGAGGACTGCAGGACAAATATCCAGGGAAGAGTTATATTGCGCCATTTGGGAAATGAGCTGCAAAATCTGGTCTCTCACTTCCCAATCCTGTAGAAGAGAGATAGTAAGCCTCTAAAATGATGACCTTTTTAGCAACTGTAGGTTAAGTTCTAGAGTGAGTGGGGTATTGTCCAAGAGGGTCAATAGGCCCACCACACAATGGTTGAGCTGGGACACAGCCTCACTGGAAAGGAGAAAGATAGCAAGCCTAGAGTATATCTGGTGAACATGAGAGTAAAACGTAAACCCCTGTGAGGAGCCATATATATGTATCCAGGCATCTTGAAACCCCAGTTTAAACAGTAGAACCTTGAACTGTTTTGCTACCATGTGGGCCTGACTGGGTATTTGTGAGGTGCTGTTAACCTGTGAGACAAATATGAGACTCAAGTCACCTCCACTTATCAACACCCATTCAGTTTTTTTGGAGATTAAAATAAATAACTTCCTTCTTTATTTCCTTTCTTCATCTGGTCTACCCTCCTGCTGAGGAGTGCACCAGCTCCATCACTCTAGTGTCTACCAGGACTTACCTGTTGTTATCTTCCCCTCCCAGCATGGTCAGAAGGTCCCCCAGTCCCCACCACAGAATGGATCTGGTTCTGGTCCCATGCCCGGCTGGTTGGGTGTGGGACACGCGGGTGTTTCTCATCATCCTCCTGCCAGTGAAGTAAATAACTTTCCAAAGAACATATAATCTGAACCAGAAAGGTCATAAGTAGAAACCAGGGTAAGCTGCTGTCCTTTCAGTGGGCCTTTGATCATGATGTACAGTACCTCCCTTCTCCTTCTTAAATAATATTGATTGTTTCAAATGGCAGAAGCAAAAAGGCTGGGGCACTCAGGCAAGTGTGCTGCACCTAGTAAAACAAAGTGTTTCAAATAGCACCCTGCTTTGGACCAGGACAGTCACACCCTTCCTCCACCCAGATTTATATGAGGAGGAGTGGACTTCTCAGAACCCAAACTTGGCCAGATCTTGTTTTGTATCCATGAGGTGCATCTCTTGCAGAAAAGCAATGTCAGCATTTGACTTTCTTTCAATTGGGTTGTACAGGCCATTAACATTGAAGGTGAGTATTTTCATCATAGGGCCTGCCATCTTGTTACTGTAAGTCTCAGTTGTGAATATGGAAGAGGGCTCAAGGGCTTTCTACTCCTCTCTCCTCCTCTCCATCGAAGACTACACCATTGTTCTGCATAAAAGCCTTAATATAATAATAACCTCAATTGATTTGCCAACTGGGCTACAAACCACATAATCTTAAACCTTAATCTTTCCAAGGCTTGAGAGTTGAACTAAATATCCCCTTACCCAATTGTGGTTCCTCACAAGGCAGTCCATGACTGCATTGTCAGGGCCAGAAGAGACACAGCCATCCCCAGCCAGCAGCCGCAGAAGGGAAGCCTCCCCAGCTGAAGCTGATCCCAGTCGGGATTCGGGTAATGAGGGCTCCCAGAAGAGACACAGCCCTCCCCAGCCAGCAGCTGCAGCAAGGAAGCTCCCCCCCAGAAGCTGATCCCAGTTGGGACTCTGGTCACAAGGGCTCCCAGAAGAGACATATCCCTCCCCAGCCAGCAACCACAGCAAGGAAGCCTCCCCGAAGCTGATCCCAGGTATGGACGCCGCAGAACTCGGAGCGCAGTTTTGACACCATTTCTCATTCAAATTGGGACAATAGAATTTGCAAAGGCTCCGGCCTTCCACAAGGACCTTAGTGCTTTAACTGTGCTTCTGGCCCTGCCACTCCCACCACCACCCTTGGTGAGCTCCTCGCTTTATAGTGCTCACCCACGTGACTTCAAAAACCTATCAGCCCACTCTCCCATTTGCAGCTTATCAGCTGCTACCACTAGAGGCTGCTACCCCTCACACATAGCATTTTCTCCACTCATTCTGACTATGATGCTGTCCTTTCTACCCCTGCTACTTCTCTCACTGGCCCCACTGTCATGCCTGCCCCCAGCAGACCTCCCAAACAGGGAACCCCCTCATATGACCCCCTGCCTCACCACCCATCTCAACTGTGCTGCTCCTCACCTCCTGCATGCCCATGCCCAGGCAAATATACACAACTGGTCCATTAGCACCACCATCCTACCCCCATCCATTCTCCCTGGTCATTCTATCCTCTGCATCCCAGCCTTCCGCTGCCCACCGCCTGCATCCTCAGATTACACACCTAGCACCTGCCTAAAATATCTCTGGCATAAAGCCAAACAGCTTATTGCACTGCTACTCCTCCTGGCCGGGGATATCGAGGCAAATCCAGGACCCACCACCACAAATGCCCACACCCCATTTTCATTCCCAAAGGTCTCAGGTTCCTGCACCTCAACACCTGCAGCTTACTAAATAAAATATCTGTACTGCAGCCAATTGCCCTAACCCATCACCCTGATATTCTGATCATATCTGAAACCTGGCTAAAACCCCAGCATACCGATACTGAAGTATCTATAGCTGGCTACACAATCATTAGGCATGATAGACTAGGGAACAAGAGAGGCGGAGGAACTGCCATATACATCTCCACTAATCTGCAGTTTACAATGGTGCAAATTCCTTCACTTCCAACCCACTTTGACTCTATCCTAATCAAACTCTCGCTCCCATGCACCACCCCAGTGTACATTGCAGGCACCTACTGCCCTCCCGGCACCCCCCGAATGGACATCATAGCTCACCTGAACACCCTACAGTCCTTAGCCACAGGAGGCGAGATTCATACCATCACAGACTATAACCACAACTGGCCAGCCATAGATAAGGCCCACCTTAAGACCAAGATCAAGGCCCTAAACCTCACACAACTGACTGTAGACCCCACCAGGCTAAACCACAAAATGCAATATCACTCACTACTGGACTGGGCTCTTTCCTGCCACCCCCACAGAATCCTATGCACAGGCAAGCTCCCTGACTCCCTAAGTGACCACCACATGATTTTCCTGATCAGGAAAGTGCACAGGGCCACAGCTCCCCCCCAAAGACACTGCACACAAGGTCATATAATTCCCTGGACCTAGCATCGCTCGTGCTAGACCTAGGCCAAGTAGACTGGTCCTTCATCCTAGTGGCCACATCTATTGACATTGCGCTCGAAACTTTCAAGGCCAAATTTCTTAAAGTCTGGGACAACCAAGTCCCCCTGCGCACAAAAAGAGTGAGAGGTGCCCACCTTCCCGATATCACCGCTGATATCATCAGCAAATGCCACTCCAGGGACCATGCATGGAAAGCCCACAGAAACTGGGCACTCAGGCATCCTTCCAAACCTACAGAGCCCTCCGCAACTCCTGCACTAACCTCATTCGCCAGGCAAAAAAATAACTATTTTCTGTCGGCTTTCAGCACAAACATAAACCTCCTGACAAACTTCTGGAAATCATTCAAATCCCTTCCCCCCCACCCAACCTCTACCTCCGACACTATCAGTTCAGGGCACCTACATCACCGATCTCTGCAAGGTAGCCGATGCTTTCAATACCTACTTCTCCAGCTGTACTGACCCTCTTCTATCGACCATTCAGCGTCCACACACCCCGGGCCCCCTCCCCCAACCAAGACACTCCCACCAGCCTTACAGTTCTCCTTCTGCCCTGTATCCCAGGCTGAAGTATTCAAATCCTTATGATCCCTGAACCCCAACAAAGGCAAATGCCATACGTCCCTGGATGCCAAGATGTTATGCTTGTCCGCTCCAGCCATAGCTGCCTCTCTAGCCACGCTATTCAACCTCTCCTTCATGCTGGGCAAATTACCCTCCAAATGGAAATGGGCTACTGTCATACCCCTACCTAAAAGGGGGGTGACCCCCTCATCCCCAGGCAACTATCGCCCCATCTCCCTACTCCCGATTCTGTCAAAAATACAGGAACGTCTTGTCCTTGCCCAACTCTCTCCCCATCTGTATACCTCCTCCTTCTTCACGCCATTCTAATCCAGCTTTCACAAATTACACTCAACTATCACCTCCCTGCTACAAGTCACTGACGACATACTCACTGACATGGACAAAGGCCACATCACCTCTGCCATCTTTATAGACTTAGCCAAGGCTTTCGACACCGTCTCCCATACTCTGCTTCTTTCTAAACTAACTGAAGCTGACCTCTCCAAACCAGCCACCACATGGTTCCATGACTACCTGGTGGGCAGACACTGGGCGGAAAAAGTCGCCTCACACATCTCCAACCCTCTTCCAGTTACCACCGGCATCCCCCAAGGATCAGTCTTGGGCCCACTGCTCTTCTCCATATTCCTAAATGACCTCCCATCAGCCTGTCACTACTCATCAATACAAATGTAAGTGGACGATACAGTACTGTATGCCGCAGGCCCCACCACAAGCATAGTGGCAAATCTGCTACAGCAGGATTTAAACACCATCCAGGAATGGTTCCGGTCAAACCAACTATTCTTAAACCCTAAGAAAACTATGTTGCTAACCTTTGGCTCACAGCAAAGACTCTCCCACCAAGCCCCCTGCCCCACTTTCAAACCCTGGATGGGTCCCTACTGGAACAATGCACCAGCTTTAGATACTTAGGCATCTAGCTCGACCCGCACCTCGATTTTGCCACTAATATTGACTTCATACACAAGAAACTACTCCCTAAACTCAGTGCCCTATACAGGAAAAAAAATTGCCCACCCTTCTCCTGCTAGGAATGCTATTGTCCAAAGGATGATCCTTTCAGTACTTGACTATGGTGATATAGTCTATACTATTGCTCCCTCCTCTGCCTTGGCCAGCCTTGACACCCTTTTCCACTCTTTTTGTCAGTTTATCCTTGACTGTCCACAAACAGCCCACCACTGCACCTTATATAGCTCCCTAGCCCTGCCGTCCCTCCAAGACCGAAGGTTAACCCACTGTGCTAGGTTTGCAGTCACATTTTGGTCCTATTCCCTACCCCCCTACCTGGTCTCTACTCTCTCTCCCAACAACCTCCCCTGCTTACTCCCTCAGAAGCACTGACCCCAGGCTCCTCCAAGTCCCCTTTATGCACACAAACAAAGGACAGGCCACTTTTAAATTCCATATCCCCCCATTATGGAACACCCTGCCAGCTGATATAAGACACTCACCCAACCCCAGCCATCACAATCGCCTACTCAGTGCCCTCTTCTCCTCCAGCTGCTCTTGCTATAGCTAGTGCCAAATTATGTATTGTAATTGTGTTTGTATGCTCAGATGTGTCTGTTTAAAATGTTCCTGTATCTATCTACTGATTGTCTGTATCTATCTGCTGATTGTCTGTACGGGAGATGGCCATTCATTGTGTTGTTTAACTCTGTACATAGTGATTTGTGCTATTGTCTTGGGTCTTGACCCCCAGGTCACATCTGGAATCGAGCAACACTGCTCAGTATGCTTTCTTGGTTAAACTCGTAAATAAATAAATAAATAAAGTAGTGGTGCCTCCCCACATGTCAAGCAGGGGCCACTACTTGGGACAATTCAAACAGAGAAGAGCCCAAAACCACAAGAACTAATAACACAAAGAAAAAAAAGTGTTTTGCCATGTCCCATACATGTCCTACCCTCACAACCTCTCCCTTGAGAAAACAGGCTTGGTTAAAAATATATCAAGATCCCAATGGTCTGTCTGAAATCCGTAATGCAACCCATGTATTATTATAAAAAAGGGAAACTGAAAAAATGGTTCTGAAACCTGACCTATTGGGAAGTTAGACATATTTCATTCAGGTTCTTGTCTGTTCTCCATCTCGTTTTCAAAATGAACTGTGTAGCCTCTATAGCGGCTTCCATTCTTAATGCTGACATGGCCGGTAGCATCACAAGCTATAGGGGAGCTCTGGACATGCAAGAAGATGCCTCACTCAATTTGTGACATGGACCCCAGCCTCATTTCCAGCCTGTGGTGGGGTGTCCCCAGCCCTCATCAATCTGCTGATGTGCCCAAACCTCAGGTGTTACCTGCAGATCGGCCAGCAGTCTGGCCCACCCCCTCCAGAAAAGGCAATCTTCAAGTGAATTGCTGTCTGTGGGAGTAATAGCAAGTCTAAGAATTGGAAGAAGGGACTAGTGCTGAGTGGCATGAGAGTCCCTTACACACAGACACCTCACCACTAGAAAGTGGCCCTGCCAAACCCCCAGGAGGTCCAATCAATTAGCCCCAACTGGGTCCTCCACCGGGAACTCTCCCATGCAATCTTGTATCATCTCCCATTGGGCACTAAAACTGATGACCAACCATGAAACCCGCACTCATAGTGGATGATCTTTGCACCAGTCCTGATTGGATGTCACCCGCATGTCATTATACAACTTTCATGTAATTCTATCTTTCAGACAGAGACACTGTACTTTACATGACAGAGTTCAAAAACCCATAACATTCATCCACTCCATGATTATAATAGAAAGTAGGTGGAAATGTGTATTCAACAGCTCAGTGAAATTAGGAGTGTGAACAAGAATTCAATGTCCCAATATGTGTGGTTCTCTCCAGTGTTTATGAACGGCTCATGAGTCCAAAGTTGTAACCAACTCAATGCTGCCCAACATCCCTACAATATTTTGGTTTCAATCACCTGTTAGTGGCCCATTTATCAATGCAACCAAGGCAGCTGGAGCCAAAATAGTCCATGTTGAGTGTTCACCCCTAGCAGAATAAGGGGAGAAGGACTCATGATTCCAAAGCTGTGAGGGGTGGCCTGTCTTCCAGCTGCTTCAAATTAAGCAAGCAGTCCAAGGATCTCCAGTACAGGTTATTTTCTAGGGTCAGTTGCTGCTGCCTTGATCCAATACAGAACAGCTAAATAAAGAGGCAGAGTCAGGTGGCTGTAAAATAATGATGGCCCCATGTCGGCCATGTTGAAGGATGGATTAGAAGAGTACAATTAACTTTATTGTTGAGGTTTTGCCTGCTATCCCATTGGGTCATCTCAGGTGCTCCTTTCACCTTCAGCAGTAGCTCTCTAATCTCCAACAAGGCATGATGAGCTGCCTTCTGACCTGTAGCTCGAATCTGTTGTCAGCTAACCTTAGACTGATCTCAATTGTGTGGTTTTGGCCAATTGTCTGCATGCTGGTTGCAGGGTTCCATAGTGATTCCCTGATCTTGCAAGGCCTTGATATCTACAGTTGGGGTTTGATAAAGACAGGTTCCATCCTCCCAGAACACTCAGATATGTGTTAGACATGGAGTCTGAAATTTGATTTGTTTTTACTTCAGGGCATGGATGATTTCTGTATACTGCAAGCTCTTCTGGAGGATGTCTAGTGGGTAATCTTGGTCCAAATAGAGATGATTCTGTTAAACTTAATTTACGTTTGTTTCCAAGCCAATAGCAAAAACTCCTCTTTTATTCTGTAGCTAGCAAATTTTATTAATATTGATCGAGGTCGAGCTTTAGGGTCTGAGGAGCTTCAGTAGTAGGGCTTGATGCACCTACTTGATCCAAAGAGATATCATGGGCAGGAGGGACAGCACATCATGTAATAAGTCCCCAAGAAAGTTACACATACGCCTGACTTCTGACCATTCTGGCAGGCCAGTCAATCATAAATTGTTCCTCCTTGAGTGGGTCTTCAGGTCCACACATTTTTCCAGAAGTGACTCCGAGTAACTAAGAAGAGTATCTATGGCCTGGTTAAGCTGAATTGTGCCATCTTCCACCAATCCCACTCATTGTTTTGCCTTGTCTAGTCTCTTTTCCACTCCAGTAAGTCAGTCATGTAGTTTTTTAAATTCATGTTTGCTTTTATGATGGAATGATTAATTTTGTTTAAAAGAAGTTCAAAGTAATTGCAGGTGAGGCATTCAGAATCCCGCACAGGGGTTGTATACAGACCTCCATTTCAGGGGGAGGAAATGGACAAGGAAATGATAGAAGGCATCCTTGGGATGGCAGAGAAAGGGGAGATATTGCTGATGGGGGACCTGAATATGTCAGATGTTGACTGGAGCACTTTTGCTGCAGCCATATCCAAGAGCAGGGCCATTCTTGATGCCCTACAGGGGGCATGCCTCAGACAGCTAGTTTTGGAACCCACTCGGGAGAGAGCAATCTTAGACCTAGTACTCTCAAATAGGAACAGAGAGAGGATCTCTGATCTTGAAGTGGGTAGCCATCTGGGAACAAGCGACCACCAAACAGTGTGGTTCATGATAAACTTAGCTGTAGAGTGAAGCCACACAAAAGTGAAGGTACTGGACTTCAGGACAGCTGATTTTGTCAAAATGGGAGAGTGCCTCAGAAAAGCACTAGCAAACAGGCAAGAAGATGGAGTGGAGCAACAATGAGGAAACATCAAAACTGCCATCACAGAGGCAACAAGCCTTTGTGTGAGCAAATAAACAAATCAAATGAAAGAAAAAACACTATGGTTCTCAAAAGAAGTGGCGGGGAAGGTAAGGGAGAAAAAGATAGCGTTCCAGAAGTATAAGGAAACACAGAAGGAGCAGGACAGAGAACTGTACCAGTTAAAACAGAAGAAAGCGGGTAAGGCAGTCAGAATAGCAAAGGCCCAAACTGAGGAAAGGATAGCCAACTCAGTTAAAAAGGGGTTTAAAACTGTTTATAGGTACTTTATGAAGCAAGGAAAGACTAAGGCAGGGATCCTGAGGCTTAACAAAGAGGAAGGTTGTTGGGCAGAGAGCGACAGTGAAAAAGCAGGGATACTGAACGAATACTTCTGCTCAGTATTCACAATGGAAAAGCAGAGGGAAATGCCTAATCTGGTCAATAGAAGCACTCTGGATAGGGGAGTTGATATTAGTCCTTTCACAGAAGAAAGGGTTCTGAAATAACTCTTAAAACTGAAAGTGGATAAAGCAATGGGGCCTGATAGTATTCACCCCAGAATTCTAAAGGAACTAAGGGAAGAACTAGTAACACCACTGACTACCCTTTTTAATAAATCATGGGAGGATGGTGTGGTACCTGAGGACTGGAGGAGGGTGGATGTGATTCCCCTTCACAAAAGTGGGAGTAAGACAGAGGCAGGAAACTACAGACCTGTCAGTTTGACCTCAGTGGTAGGGAAAATGATGGAATCACTTCTGAAGGAAAGAACTGTTAAGTCCTAGAGGCCAGTGAGGCACAGGACCCAAGGCAACATGAATTCACAGTGGGAAGGTCATGTCATACAAATCTAATTGATTTTTTTGACTGGGTGACCAAAGCAGTAGACCAGGGAGGGGCTGTGGACATGGCCTACCTAGACATTGGCAAGGCATTTGACACAGTCCCGCACAAAAGATTAATAAACACATTAGCCAGCCTGGGAGTGGGTCCCAGCATGGTAGCCTGGGTAAAACACTGGCTGAACAACAGGACACAGTGGGTAGTAATAAATGGAGTCCACAGTGAAGAAAGGAGGGTTACTAGTGGGGTACCGCAGGGTTCAGTATTGGGGCTGGTCCTTTTTAATGTCTTTTTTAAGTGACGTTGCAGAGGGACTGGAAGGGAAAGTATGTCTCTTTGCAGATGATACAAAGATCTGCAACAGGGTTGATATGCAAGGTGGGGTGGAAAGGATGAAAAGGGACTTGGCAAGGTTGGAGAAATGGTCAAATGTATGGCAGCTTAGATTCAACATAAAGAAGTGCAAAGTAATGCACCTGGGAAACAAAAACCCAGGGGATGAGAACACAATAGGGGTAAGATATTAACAACAACAAAAATGGAAAGGGACCTGGGGGTTGTCATATCAGATGACCTAAAGGTGGGCCAACAATGTGAGAAGGCAGTAAGGAGGGCTGGGGGGATACTGGGATGCATATGGAGAGGCATCACCAGTAGAAAACAGGAAGTTGTTGGTCCTCTGAACAGACAGTTGGTAAGACCACATCTGGAGTACTGTTTACAGTTCTGGAGACCACATCTTCACAAAGACATAGACAGGGTGGAGGCTGTCCAGAGGAGGGTAACCAAAATGATGCGGGGTCTGCATCAGAAGACATATGAAGAAAGACTAAAGGAACTAAAGATGTATAGCCTCGAGGAAAAGAAGGAGAGGGGGGACATGATAGAAACTTTCAAATACCTCAAGGGAATCAACAAAGTCCAAGAGGGTGGCATCTTTCAGAAAAAGAGATGTGCAAAAACAAGGGGGCACAATTTGAAGATAGAGGGGGGACGGCTCAGAGGTAATGTGAGGAAGTATTCCTTCACAGAGAGGGTTGTGGATACATGGAACAGCCTTCCTGAGGAGGTTGTAGAGTCAAAAACAGTAGGGGAATTCAAAAATGCATGGGACAGACCTAAGGCAATTCTAGTGGGGTAGGATGAAGTAGGCTGTTGGTTAACTAGGATCTGCAGCTTATCCGTTAGGTAGGGAAATGGGCAGACTAGGTGGGCCAAGTGGTCCTTATATGCCGTCAAATTCTATGTTTCTAAGTGTCATAGGCAAGGCCTCTGGAGCTGGTGGAGAAACACTGTGACTCCAGTTCTCACTGTGCTTCAGGAGAGCTGATTTTGAGGGGATAAGATATGAGCTGGATGCTTTAGATTGGAGAACAGATTTTCATCACCTAAACCAGGATGAAATGTGGGAAGTTTTATTATTTTTTTATTTCATAGGTACTTCACGGTATTTAAATTTTTCTTCCAATCCCATCCTTCTGCAGCGCTCCACAACCTGGCGCATGCATGTGGAAGAATGTGCTTATAAAGTCCTAAGGATGCCTCACCCAACTAGTCTCTCCATTACCACCTATGCCTGCCACTGGATCTCCATCTAGTGGTGGCAGGACTGTGGATGGGTAACACCTCTCCCTGGAGAGGAGAGCCAACCTCAGTCTTGCTCCCACCCCCCCGTGCCAGCACCCCGGCAACCCAAGGTCATTCCCAAACCCAGGTTGCTGATGTAGTATGAGGTAAGGCATCCAGTGCATTCAGCACCACCAGGCCAGCTGGGAAAGTTTTTTAAATAAATTAGGCTATCTAGCCACTAAGTATGTACCAGAGAGGGTTAAGTACAACAAAGCTGTCAGAATACCAGGATGGTTTGATAAGAATGTCAGAAGGCAGATCTGAAAGAAAAAGACGGCCCATAAAAAGGCAAAAAAGACAGACTCCTCAGAAGCTTGGGTAAATTCTAAGAAATTAGCTAGGGCTTGCAAAAACAGGAACAAAATAGCAAAACATTAGTATGAGCTAAGGCTGGCAACAGAGGTCAAGGGCAATTACAAGGAATTCTATGGTTATATAAATTATAATAGAGGAGGGCACGTACAGGTAGGACCACTTGCAGATGACAATGATAATCTTGTCACAGACAAGATGGATATGGTTCAGGTATTGTACTACTGTATCACTCATCAGTATTTAATACCAGAAAAGGCAGCACTACATTAGTTTGGCTTGACAGAGAGGGGTAGACACTGGAACTTGGAGAAAACAACATTAAAAAAGGTTACAGCATCGGAACCCAATAAAGACACCAGTGCTAGATGGAGTCCACCCTAGAGTGATAAAGAACTGGTTGAGTAGTAAGCTGGACCAATCACAAAGCTGTTCCAAACATCCCTAAATAATGGCGGTGTGGTGGATAGCTGGAAGAAAGCAACAGTTGTACCCATTTATAACAAATTCTGGCAGAGCCATTATGGCTGCAAATGCATTAACTTGATAAGGGTGTTTCATGGGCTTAAACTTAAACATGAATTACATTTAGTAAGGCCTACTATACCATTCCACATATGATTTGTGAACAAGCTGGATAGCCTGTGAGTGGTTTAAAAGGTGGTAAACTGAGTTAGAAACTGGTTGAATGATAGAAGATGGTAAGTCATGGTAAATGGTGCTCAATCTAAGGAAAGGAGTGTGACCAGCTGGGCCCAGTACTATGTTATGTCTTCACAAATTAAATTGTGGAGGGGCTAGAGGAGAAATGTGCCTGTTTGCGAATGACACTAAGATCTGCAACAGGGTAGACACTCCGGGAAGGGTGGACAAAATGAGGAGGGAACTAGGAAAACTGGAGGAATGGTCTAAAGTGTCGCAGCTGAGATTTGATGCAAAAAAGTTCAAAATCTTGCATTTGGGTTGTAGGAACCCAGGGGAGGATTACAGGAAGGGTGGGGGGGGGACTGATGGTCACCAAACAGGAAAGAGACTTTGGGGTAATCATATTGGATGACATAAAGGTGGCTAAACAATGTACCAAGGCTCTCGGGAGAGCCAGTGGGATGCTAGGGTTTATAGGAAGAGGTATCACCAGCAGAAGGAAGAGATGGTGATGCCGCTGTGTAGATCACTGGTGAGACCTCATTTGGAATATGAAGTTCAGTTCTTGAGGCTGTGTTTCTGTAATGTAACTTTAAATCACAAATGGGTTAAACAGTTCTATTTTAGATTTGTATCCCTCTCCCCTTCTGCTCCTACTGGTTATTTTACTAAACGCAGCCTAGAAAGATTTTGGCTAGCATGATGATTCACCTGCACAAGTTGCTTCTCAGCCCACATCACTGTCTTTTTAAAATTGTAACTTCTTGTTGAAAATAGCAGTTTGCCGCAGTAATACATTAGCTAAAGTTATGTCACAAACCTGGATTTGCAAGACATAGTGTAGCTAACTTGTCTTGAGGAAGGGTGAACATGGTCAAGACCCAATAGCAATTGAGATGCATATGCAGCAAATAAGTCCAGATGCACTAATTTACCCTACAAGTGTTAAATATTGCAGTCTGCATAATACACAAGGCTTACAGTGATGATTCTTTATATGATTTGTCTGGTTTAGGTTCTAATCTTTACGAAATAAGGATGGATAACTAGTGAAGTCATTTTTTTCAATGACTGGTAAATATGGTACAGTGGCATGTGTTTTGCAAAGGTATAACAGAAATTGGGCCAGATATTCAGAATTGCACCAAAGGCCAGCGCAAGTCTGGTGCAGCGCAAAAACGATGTGCCATGACGCAACGAGTGCCATATTCAGAGGATGCACATGCCGAACTGTGCCAGCGCAATCCGGCTGAATATGGCAGAGATGTGCCATGGTGCAAACAGAGTTGCAACATAGCGCAAACAGACATGCTGCCATGGCACAAACAGATATGCACCATGGCGAAGAAAGAGATGCCCCAGGCAACTGTGGGAGCAGAGCAGCAGAGCAACTTAAGGGGCATGGCACAGTGAACAGACCCAGTGACAGAGCCAGGGAAGCAGTGTCAGGCCACAGGAGGCCACCACCAGCAGGTTGCACACAGGCACCCAGACACCCCACCCCAGAACACAATGGCGGCACCGATAGCAGGCAACAGGTGGCACCAATGGCCAATGGAGGGCCACCAATGGAGACCCCCCCACAGCCAATAGGCCGTGCCCCCTTCCTCCCAGACTACAGTAATACACACCCAGGACCATGCAGCCAAGCACACACACACAGGACACACACCCATGTGAGCCACCCCATGGGCACCCCAATGCACAGCCACTGACCAAGGGGCAGGACACCACCATAGTGGGACACACCACAGCACACAGCAGTGAACCACAGATGCACAACACGTGCACCAATACGTGCACACCACACGGACATACACTCACGCCTCCTGCAAAGCAGACATGGACACAAACGGGTAAGTCAAAAAATATATATTGAACAATAGAAAACTATGTACAAGAACAAGAGGGTGGGAAAGGGTAGGAAAGCAAAGGAAAGGGATGGGGAATAGGGACTGTACAGTGGGAAGGGGGATTGATGGGGGAGGTACAGCAGGGGAATCGGGGAATACTGGGGTAAAAACTAACAGCGGCCATGCCCTGCTGCCCCTTGACACCCTCTCTGTCTCCAGTCTGTCAACATCATTCAGCGCATCTGCAGGACTGCCTCCATGGTTGTGGATGTCACCAGTATTAACTGCTGGAGTAGCTAGCAGTACAGAGGCATCTGCCTCCTCTGCTGGACACCTATGACAAAGGATAGGACAGGTGATCAATGCAATGTCTCAAACTACCATGCCCACCCATGCACAATGGGTGACAGGAACACACACACCCCTGGAGTGCCCGCCACTGTCACCCACAGGGGATTGGCGAACACCAGCCAGCAACTCAGCACACCAGTACATTACACAGAGGTGGTCCCCACCACACAATGGCCACCTGGCTGCATAATGACAGTCACATGGCACAGTGCACCAGCAGCACCACAGCAACAACAGTGTCAGCCGGGTGCACACCCACCCCACCAACAGCTGGCACACATGTGCAATTGCCACTCCACAGTGGCATGCACCACGCACAGTGTGACACACACAGCTGCCATGGCACATGGCATGGGTGGCCATGCCCACTGCACTCACCCGCTGCCCCCCCAAGTAAAGTGTGCAAGACCAAGACAGTGCCTACCTGCCCTCTGCAGCCCCACTGGTGCGGTCCTGCTCCAGCACTGCCTCCATGGCCCACTGCAGCCTGCTGTGCTGCTCCTGCTGTTCTCACCGCCCTCACACAGCATTGATCCTCAGGTCCTGGGAATGGAACAAAGACGGGTACACATCAGGACACATCCAGAGCAGCTGCCCACCACCCCCACTCCTGTGTACAGGGTGTGCTCCTGCCCAACACGGCCCACACGGCTATATCAAAACACAAGCTGCAGCTGGCATTGCCACTCCACAGTGCACATGATGACAGTGTACCACTCTGCAGGACATGCCAGGTAGCCTAGCCAACACCACAGTGCAGCACTAGGGCACGCGGGCAAACTGGGATGTCTTACCTGGCCGTGGCACAGCCCCTCACCATATGCATGCCTGCAGCCATTGCCGGCATTCTGGGTCCCATCTCACAAGGTCCCTATACCTGTGGTGGCATTGCTCCCTTGCCCTGGTCACCCCAATGGCTTGCTACAGACCGGCAGCAATCCCCTGCCACACCACTACCCTTGGCTGCTGCAGGGGCAGCTGTCTGAAAAGCTGTGGGGCATGTGGCAGGATGCACACCAGCAGGTTCACCAGTTCGACCTGGGACCAGTTCCTTGCCTGCCGAACACCACGCTGTGCCATAATGCCAACCACAATGTGGGGAAGCAAAATGGTAGCCAGAGGCGCATGTGTGTGCAACATGCACCAGATGGGCAATGCAAGAGTACATGCACTGTGTCCGCCCATCGTGCAATGCTGGAGATGCGTGACATTGGTGTGTCCAGACTGGCATATGGCAGGTGGTTGACAAGGGGTCAGGACATCACACCAGGGGTCTGAGTTCAGCTGCTGCACAGTGCACCCGTTTGCAATAGCAGGCATGGCGCACCATGTGCCATGGTCCCTATTGCGCAGTGGGCACACAGAGCACAGTAGGCAGCAGCACATCGACCGGCACATACGCACTGTGGTCCTGAGTAGTGTGCATGCCTGGGCATTGAGTCAAGACTTGCTCCGGAGCAATCTCATTGCACATGGAGCAAATTTGTGATATTCAGCCGCCACATGGAAATGAACTCATAAGCCATTGCGTGGTGCATTGGGGAAATTAGAATGTCATTACTGTTGCGCCAATGCTCATGTGCATGCATTACACTATAAAAGCACCATGGACCAGTACAGGCCATGGACCAGTATAGCAAACCATCTGAGGTAAGTGGAGCATGCTGCTGGGGCACACTGAGCCCAGACAGCACAGCAGGGGGGACAGATTAGGGTGCAGCTGACACGGACACACTGTGCTGTCCATGTCTACAGGTAGCAACATGTCAGAATGTGAGGAGGGTGAGAAGCGTGGGCCTGCTTGCAAATGCAGACCCAATTTTGTAAAGGCAGAGGCAGATGCCCTGTTTTAGGCCTACCTCAACAGGGAGCAACTGCTGAGTGGTGCCACGGGTACACCACAGGCCAGGGATGGGGCCTGGGAGGAGGTGGCGGCATGCATCAACCAGCAGGGCAGCCACCAGCGGTCAGTGACAGGGGCATAGCTACAAGGGTGCAGGGGGCGCAGTGGCACCCAGATCCATGAGGTTTAAGGGGTACAAGTCATAATTTTGATGCTTATTCAAAACTGGGGAGGGGCCCTGTAACATCTCTTAGCACCCAGGCCCTTTGGGAATTTGCTACACTACTGGTCAGTGCAGGAGTGCCGCAAGAAGGTGGGCACAGATAAGTGGTGCATCAAAGAGAAAGTGGCAGCCATCCTTACAGCCTGGAAAGCCACCGGGGGGGCCTGCTGATGCGCCACAGCTCACGGTGCAGGAAGAGTTGGTGGCAACCACCATGCGCTGCAGCACTGTGGAGGGTGTGCCAGATGGAGGTTTCCAGATGGGTGGCAGCCCATCACTGCATGGTACATATATCAGGCATGCACAGCATGCAGTGGCTGTTTTGGGGGGTGGGCAGTCATAGGCCTTGCATTACTGACACACTTGTTTTTCTCTTTCAGCACCAGCATGAGCTGTGTATGGAGGATGGGGCACCAGCAGCAGCTGTGGAGGCAGGACCAGACCAGAAGGACCAGCCATCCACCTCCACAAGCATCCGGGGGCCTGATAGGCTGCAGCATACCACCACTGTCCAGCTGGATGTCCTGGGAATGGGGTCAGACAAGGCCCTTGATGTGTTCCTACAGGATGCCAGTTTTGGCGTCCTCTGTGTGGAGACACAGATTGTGGTGGGGTCTGACATTGATGATGACCTAACCATGATCCTGAACAGCATAGGTGGTGTTGTGAGGGAGACTCACATACCAGACACCATCACAGGCAGTGTACCCATTGGTCTGTCAGCAGTGGAACAGCTGCCTGCCACCACTGCGGATGCTGCTGTGTGCACTTCCACAGCTGTGCCATATGGTGGTGGTGGTGCAGCCGTGCAGGTGCTGGGCAGCTTTCAGTGACTGGATGGGCAATGGCAGCAGGCTGCAGGAGCCAAAGGGCAGCCAGATGCAGGGTCTGCTGCCAGGGCACCTCCTAGGGACATATCGCATGAGGACCCCATTGTGCAGTGCCCACCTGAGCTGGGGGATGTGCATCCTGGTCGGTCACTGCAAGAGGGTCGGCATCCTGTCCAGGGTCCCCAGGGTGCCAACTAGTTGGCAGAGCACACCCTTTTGCTGCGGGTATCCGTGGAGTAACAGGTGCTGCTTGCCACTGGGGTGTGTGCACTGCGAGCAGAGGTGTGCCAGGTGGCTGAGCAGCACGAGAGAGGCACTACACAGCTCCTGGCAGCTATACAGCACTTGCATGAGGCCACGACTGCATCCCAGGATTACACTGCCAATGCGATCATGGATGGCCTTGAACTGCTGGCTGCCACAGGGTGTGGCCAGCCACCACAGACCCCATGCAGTGCTCAGTCCACCCCACAATCCCAGCGTTGGGTGACACCCACACTGTCGACACTGGGCACTGCTGTTGGCATGCCAGGCATGCCTGGGGTGGGCCTGATTTTGTGCCTACACACCCCTATGTGGACCCAGTCATGGTCCTGCAGTTCAACCCTTGGGGGCTGTTGTGAATGCCCCTGTGGCCGATGAGTGGCCTGTGGTTGCCGAGCAGTCCTGGCATGACTGCCCCCATGGCCACAGTGACCATGGTTCTGCGCAGCAGCCCTGATGTGCATGTTGGCCTGACCTCAGTCTGCAGCCGCTGCCCTGTACATGCATGGGTGGCGTGTGTGTGTGCATACCACTGGTGTGGCACCTGTGTATCATGCCGCATGCTGCCTGTGTGTGTGCCTACCCAGCCAGTGGCCCATGTGGTGTGGGCATGATGAGGGCAGTTCTGCACCGGTTGCACCTGTGCACCGGTACAATGCATCTGATCCCCACCACTGGCCAGGGACTGGGTGCATGGGTGCATGTGTGTTTTGCTGTGCTGATGTGTGCAGTTGTGTGTGGATTTGTGCCACTGACTCCCCTACCCCTGCACCACACCTCTGTGTGGTTATGCCCATTGCCATGCACACCCCTACCTGTGTGCTGTACCTGTGTATGTCACCAGTGAGTGGGTTTGGTGCCACCTATCTGCATGCACCATAGTGCTCCTGTGCAATTGTGTCTCAATGCTGCTGTGCCATCCTATGCCACTGGGGATTTCTCCACGCTGGGGGGACTGTCCACCACCCTCCAGCCCATTGCCCTCATCATCCCCACTACTGTCACTCTCATCAGCCTCAACAGCTATCCCATGGTCAATGGCTATGTTGTGCAGTATGCAGCAGGCCAGGAATAGGCCACAGGCTTTCGAGGGGCTGTAATGTAGGGCACGGCCAGACCTGTCTAGGCAACAGAACTGTGCCTTCAGCATCCCAAATACATGCTCAATGATGTTTCACGTGCTGGTGTGTACCTCATTGTAGCATTCCTCTGTTGGGGACGATGGGCGCCGATAGGGGGTGAGCAGCCAGGGCCTCAGTGGATAGACACTGTCTCCTGTGTGGATAATGACATGGTTAGCCCTGTGTCATCCTTTGCTGTGCCCCTTGCCTGTCCCTGGCACCCTTGCCAGCAGACCCACCCTGCCCTCCCTCATTCCATGACCTGCTCTTCCTGGCATCCCTTGCCCATCCCATACGTACCCATTAGGTGGCCCATGGAGATGTTTCCATGCTCAAACCTGTGGCACAGTACAGACCTTTGCCAAATGAATGCATCATGTGCACTCCCAGGTGTGTGGCACATACATTGGTGATGTGCCCCTTGGCATCGTACACCACCTGGTAGTTCACATTAGGGAACCCCTTCTTATTCATATAGGCCACACCCTCAGGGCCAGGTAGTGTGCAGTTGCCTACATGGATGCAGTCAATAGCCCCAAGCACACCAGGCATATGTGCTACCCTGTGGAAGTCCTGCATAGTTGCTGTATGCTCCATCTGTGTGCTGGGGAAATTGATGTATTCCAAGGCAAGTGGCAGCTGAGCATTGTGGAACTGTGTGAGGAGCCATGACGTGGGCAACTGAGTTATGCCTGTGGTGTCCCATGTTGGTCTCTGGAAGGTGCCCTTGGTGAGCAGGCAAATTACAGCTATCACTTTTGTCTCCACAGACATTGCGTGGCTCTGTCTTGTGGGAGCCTGCCTCTCCTCACTGCACAGCTCACAGAGCTGCCTCAGAATGGCCCTGTTCAGGTGGTGCCATTCCACAATTTCCGTGTCTGTGTAGTTCTTGAGGGTGGTGCAGGCATGGTACCACCTGTTCCAGGCATACCACCGACAGGCCCTTCCTCAGACACGTCGTTGTTCTTCCTGCCCCCTCACACCCCTCATTATGGCCTCCATTAGGAAGGGTGCACTATCCATGGCCCCTGATGTCCTGTCTCTCCCTGGGCAGTAGGCTGCTGCAGGCTGTGTGCCACCCTGGTGCACTACATGGCACTGTGGCTGTCTGTCCCTCTCGCTCTCTCAGCCCCTGGCTCACTCTCCACTGCCACCTCTGTCCCTCTCCCCCTGTGGCTGCCTGTGACAGTGTCTCTGTCTCTCACTGGCTCTGTCTCCCTTGCTCTGTCTGTTTGTCTGTCTGTCCCACGTCTTTTGCCACTCTCTCTCTCTCTTCCTCTCACCTGGCACAATTGCTGTCTGTGTGCATGCATCCTGTATTTATAGGCTCAAGTCTGCACGTCACATCCAGGTTTTGCTCCGCACTTTCGCCATGGTTCCACGGTTAAATATCGCACTGCGCAGAAAATTCATGGACACGCCCCCTGCTCTTGCACATGCATTCATTATAGCTGTGCATTGGCACAATGAGATTTGCACTGCACAATGGCTCCTGCTGAATATCGCTCCTTGGTGCAAGTCCGCACTTGCTCCAGTGTAACTCAGTTGCACCATGAACAACTGCTTTGAATATCCCAGCCATTATGTCTATGAGGTATTGTTGTCCAAGAATTGGATCATGTTTTCATAGAGACAGATTACATTTAGGGTACATGATTATCCCTTTGTGAATCCTTGCTGCTCTCTGCACTGAAATCACTGTTAGACATGTGGTTAACCTAAACGTTTAAGTAGTGATTTTAGAATCTTACCCAGAACCTGTACTTATTTATTTCATTTTTTTATAAATGAGGGGGTGCCTGGTTATGGATTATCCCAATATTGAATTTCAGCATTTCAGTAGAAACTTTGCACTCTGATTTTCTTATTCTGAATTTTTTATAGATTGTTGTCTATGTTTATATTATTTATGTTGGCATTCCTGGTAATGTACAGGGGAAGAGGACTGAGTTGTGATTGGGTTTGAATAAGGAACACAAATATTCATTACACTGGTTTGCTATCTCCACTGGATTTTGTACAGTTTCCCCATTAATATTAATATACTTCTATATATTTCTGTATTTAGGGTATTGATGTAACTGCGCAATTGCTTGATGTTGCTTTTTTCTGAATCTGGTGCATTTGAGTTCCATTTTATTTTTGAAATGGTTATGTTTGTGTATATGTTTATTTTAAAATGTTTAATATTCTGACCATGTGGTTATGTCATGGCTTTTCTTTTCAGATATTTTACTGCATGTTGAGCTTTTTGTTGTTGTTCTTGTTGAGTTATTTTCTTCACATCCTCATTTAACCATCTTACTTATCATTTGTTGTTATACTCCTTGATCCTTTTAATGTAAACTATTGCAAATGATAATATGTTGCCCTTTATAATCTGCCAAATATAATTTACTGTTTTGTTATTTTAAATTTTATGCCAATCTGTTTCTTTGATTTTTTTTATTGATTTGTTCTTTTCTACTGCATCTAAGACTCTTTCCCTTCCTTTGTATCCCTTTCAACTGTTTTCTGTATTTAAGACCTATATTTTACTTGAGCTTTCATCCTTTCTCAAATATAACGAAAATGTTTTGAAATGCTCCTCACTTGCTTTATACATATTATCCCCCTTGCTTTGGCTTACTTTATTCACACATTTTCTTCTGTGTTCCTTTTTTTCTCACATTTTCTTTATGGTTCTGACTGCTACAGAGATACATATTTTTAATTTAAATTGACAATAGGTTGATTCCATGGATTTGGAATATTTGAGCAGTACTTGTTTATGGCATTGTGTTACTGGTGCCATAGGCTTTATATTTAACATCTTAAAATTTATGTCCACATGAATGTATAATGCTCATGTACCAGCTATTTACTAACATTGAAGCATAGACCCTGTTGGCAGAAAAGTCCTCGAGGCCCACCTAGTCTGCCTTAAGGTCACTACCTACTGTGCCACCATGGACCAAAACTGATCTCCAGCCTTATCCCCCCCCCGTACTCAATTCCTGTTACCAAGGTCCCCTTATATGTATCCCATGCATGTTTGAAACCTGTTACCATGTTGGTACCCATTACCTCTGCTGGTAGGCTGTTCCAGGTGTCCACCACCCTATCTGTAAAGAAGTATTTCCTCGTATCCTCTCTAAGTCTTCCCCCCTTCTACAGTAGCTACATATCATGCCCCCTTGTCCTTGAACATCTCTTTTTCAGCAGAATTGAACCATCCTGTACCTTATTGATACCTTTGAGGTATTTGAATGCTTCTATCATGTCTCCCCATTCCTGCCTTTGATCTAGAGAGTACATATTTAACTCCCTGAGTCTTTCCCCATAGGCAACAGTTCCATCGTCTCTCATCTTGAGTACAAGTTTAAAATTCCTGGCTACACCCCTGCTTACATGCATGATGTACCTTACAGCTGAGGTCTTAAGAGCTGGTGCTAAGTGAATTACTCCATACAGGTAAAGGGATACCACTTCATCCCCAAGAGATGCAAACTGGACACGTCACATTATCAATCATTTAAAATAATACAAGTTTAGTTTCAAATTCTTACTATGATGGAAGCAAGTAAGATCAACCAGCATGGTTAGTAAACAATGGATTGACACTTCTGGATGTGTGGGGGAGGGGATACCAGCAAAACAAGTTTCTCAGTTTGCAAATGGTTGTAAATTAAGCACTGAAACTTAACACAGAAAGAAAAGGTCCATAAAACACTATAGGGGAGGGTTCAGCCTGCAAAAAAAGAGGCAGTATTGGGGATAGCTCAATTAAAGTAAAACTACATGATAAAATCAGAAAAAGATATGTATTCACATTTTGTGTATTCTAACTTCATCTCAGTGTATTTTTTTTTCAGTTCTGGCTTTGAGATGAGTTTTTTCTAACTTTCCTTGGCTGTTTTATGGCCTCTGGTGGCTGCCATTCAGTGTGTGTGTGTGTGTGTGTGTGTGTGTGTGTTTGTGTGTGTGTGTGTAAGCATGTCACTATTTAAAGTAGTTTTGTCTGCACTCCCGTTGCTATCCCTCAGTCCCTTTCAGTTTTTGCGCCACTACCAAGTAGCAGAAATGGAACAGCACTTTCAAGTTTGTTAGAGTAGACCATGAATGAAATAAGATATGCAGAATTAGAATGGTTTATATATGGCTCCTGGGGGCTGCCAGGTCTCTTTTATTGCATCTTGTCCCAGAACATCTTCACAGAGTGCTCTTTGCACTAATGTTAAATAGTCCCTGCTGGAGGCCAGTCTTTTTGTTTCAAATTAGCCACAGTAGATAGAACACAGCAGCCTTAGGAGTCACACTACTAGTCTTAGGGTAAGTGTAATCAATAAGTTTCCTAAATATTGGTACTTTATCCAGCTGTGTTCTGCTGTGTGTGTGTGTGTGTGTGTGTGTGTGTGTGTGTATATATGTGTGTGTTTAATCATGTCACTATTTAAAGTAGTTTCATTTGCACTATTATTGCTATCCCTCAGTCCCTTTCAGTTTTTGCACCTGTACCAAGTAGCAGAAATAGAGCAGTACTTTATAGTTTGTTAGTGTGTACCATGAATGAAATAATGTATGCAGAATTGGAATGGTTTATATAAACTAGTCTGGAACAATCATGGAGTTCAGCTGTTTATAAAACAAATCTGTGATTCCTCCTCAACAATGTTATTTTACACTCCCTTCCCCCATTGCATTGCAATGGACACATCAGTTTATCTCAGCAGTAGTTATTACCACCTGCAATCTGTATATAAACTTTGTCACTTTGCCTCAAATCCTGCTCCCCCCATTTTGCTCAACATGTTATGGACTTTCAATTCAATTGCTTGTGTCTTACATAGAAGAGAGTGCTTGTAGACAAATCTAATCATTTTGTAGCTGTGGTCATTCATTAGCTAAGTAGGCTTTGTGATTTTTTCTGTTTCTCTGATCTAATCTTAGTATTTGGTTACTTTATTGATGTCTCCTATGGTGGGACTCAAAATGTGCAAGATAGTTTTTTAGCAGATTGAGAGAAATCACAGTGGCACCAGACTTGGAGTTTGGGTGGAGTTTTCCTTTAACTTCTCTCAAGCCAGAGGAAAGCCCCATAAAACACTATGAAGGAGGAGGTTACAACTTGGAAAAAAGGCAGTGCTGGGGAGGGCTCATCTTAAGCACTGAAACTTAACAAACAAAGAAAAGGCTCATAAAACACTATGGAGGAGGTTTCAACTTTCAAAAAAAGGCAGCACTGGTGAGGGCTCAATTAACTTCTCATGCCATAGGAAAAATAGTGTTCTCCAGCTGCCATACACACACAGGCTGTGTAATCATGAGGCTTCAGTAAAGGACACTATTTTAACACTCATCCATATTGTTTGGAAGATAATTATGCAGGTAGTCCTTTTCTCAAAGCAATACTTCTGCAGCGCTATGCCCACTGCAGCTGTAAAAAGGGCAGTAGGAAGAATATGGAAAAATTACCATCCAGTGAGTCTGCCATTGGTCCTGGGGAAGGTGTTAGAAAGCATAATAAAGGAGAAAATAGATAAATGTATTAAGGAATCTAGTACAGTAGACTTTACACAACATGGCTTCACCAGGGTTAGATCATGGCAGACAAACCTTCTCCAATGTTTTGATGGAGTGAGTAAAGCACCGGACAAGGAGTGTCCTGTGGATGCTATATTCTTAGATTTTAGGAAGACATTCAACACAGTGCCATACCAGAAATTAATTGAGTTCTTACTGAACTATTAACTAAAGATTAATGTGGTGGCTTGGATTAGTTCCTGGTTGAATGATAGAAAGCAGCCTCTTCACATTTGTGGAATGGCATCTGAATGGGTAGGTGTTAGCAGTGGGTCACCACAGGGATCTGTTTTAGGACCCATTTTATTTAACTTATATATAGCTTCAATGAAGTGCAGGGAGGGGATATGGCTATCAAAATTCTCAGATGTCACTAAAATTGGTTCTATGGTTCATAGTCCTGAAGAGATAAAAAATCTACAGATTGAGTTGTCTAACTTAGAAATATGGCCACTGAAATATAAACTCAGGTTCAATATAGATAAATGCACTGCAATGCATTTGAGCAGGTCTAATCCAAAGGCTTGGTATCTATCAGATGGTCAGTCTCTTAAGAAAACATCAGGGTAAAGAGACTTGGGTATACTGGTGACAAATGATTTGAAATTTAAAAAGCAATGTTATTGTAGAGCAAAGAAGGCTACTGCAATTTTAAACTGCATTCAAAGTCATATTAGAAGCAGAGATGTGGGAGTGGGAATGCCTTTGTAGGTTTCCCTTGTGAGGCTCTACTTGTAGTACTGTTCCCAGTTTTGGTCACCCAATACAAAGGCAGATATTAGGGCTTTTGAGGAGGTGCAATAAAAAGCTAGCAAGAAGGTGTCAGGACTTAACAACCTGAGTTATGAGAAAAGGTTACAGTCCCTGGGGTTGTATTCCTTGGAATACAGAAGGTTACATGGTGATCTATGCTGGCTCTTCTAATTTCTGTCTTATGATGATCTCTGGGAATTCTTAGGTTTTGAATTTAGTGAATAGAGTTACACCTCAAGATCACATAGTTTATAGTTTAAAGGAGAAAGCAGCTCAACCTGGCATAGGGGCTGCTGGTTCAGTTAGAGGGTGATCATTGTATTCAATAGTCTTCCCATGGATGTGGTGGGTAGTAGAAATATGTTGGAGTTCAAAGTTAGATTAGCTGACTATTTTTCTAGTGAAAGCATAGCACGATACCCCTTTGTAAAAAGGGCAAGCTTCTAATGGGTTCTTGGCCTAAATTAGCATGTAACTGATCTATGAGATCTATGAGACCGATCCGCCCTGGATCTAACCACATCCATAAGCATTTTAACCTTTAAAGACCCAGAACTAGTGGTCATATTTTTTCCTTTATATACTGATGGCATTTTGTTCCAAAACAGTCAGTGTTGATTGATGAGGGAGCTAATTTTTTCTCAGGAGGGTCAGGAGCTCTCACTCTATGCTCTCTGTAACATCAGTGGAAGTCCTTTGTCAGTGAGGTTTAAATTCACCACATCTCTATTTATGGCACTAACAAATGATATTCAAATAGTGAAAAATTTATTTTTTATATTGAAACACAGACAATAATGAGTTTAGTTGAAAGGTTTTGTGTAAGATCAACCTTAACTGAGCAAAAGAGAAATTAATAAAGTGCCAGCATTAGAATGATACTTCAGATTTGTGAGATGAAAAGATGATGAAGGTAAGTTGTATTAATAATTAACAAATGGAACACATTTGGTTATATAAGATATGGTTTTGTTAATCAAAATCTTGTAAATAGACAATTACCAGTTATATAAATGCTGATTTGCTTGGATCAACTTGAAGCTAATAGTGTTGTCCATAAATCTTGCATTGCTGGCAGTACATAAACAAATGTGATGTGGAAGAAGGAAAGTATGTGCGTTGGATTGGATTTACTACTGCTACCCAAAATAATTCATTGCTGCTAAAAGGCAGCATACATATCTTAGAGGGTTGTCCAGGGAGGGAATCTACATAATAATCTAAGTTTATGTGTGTCTGTACCCATGGTGATCACATTGCTAACATGCAAACCCCCTTAGGACACATACAAACCTAGGATCGGATATCCCGTTCTGACCTAACCCAGTCAAGTGTCATAAATACCGTTCTGATAGATAGGCCATAAACCAGACCAATGATAAATGGTATGAGGAGGGAAATAGTCTGCTACCCTGTTTATTCACTCAGAAACCACACTACCTACCATGTACCATAAGTCATAATCCATTGACAGAATGAGTGAACTGTTGGGGGGGGGGTTGTGGTGTCATTAATGTTGCTATACTATTATTAGAACCAATTAGTAGTTGGTCAGTTGGCATTGGACTCTTGACTCCCGCAATTGTGGGTGGTGGCATATAGTGAGGCAGTTTACTAAAATAAATGTGTGCAGATCTTGGGGTCATAAAAAGGATGAGATATTATATTTCAAACAATAAAATGGATAGCCCTCTGAAACAGTGTTTTGGGACCCTGTGTCTGGTGTGCTTAAGGTATCTGAGCCTAGGTTTTGTGCACATTTGTCATGGATATTCTACTAGTGTTTATAATACTGTTGGCCAACTGTGTACTGTTCAATTAATAAGTAATCATCTTCTATTGTTTGTTCCCAAATAAAATCTAGTCATGAATAAAATATCACCAGTTACCAAAAATCACATTCTTCATGACTGGCTCCATGGCTCTGAGCAGTGCAGGACTGCTGTAGCATTCCTCCAAACCTGGGTTTGCAGCTGAGCTAGCAATGGGAAAGGCCAAAAGGAAGTGTGATCTAGCATCTTTAAGGATGCTTCCCACCTGGGGTGGAGTTGAGCTACACTTCACTTCATTTTGGAGTGGTTCCTGGTGGAGGTATTGTGGTGGTGGACATGATGGCATGTGTGGCCAAGTACTACCATGCAAGCCTCAGATACCATAGCTTGCATGTACTACTAAGGGAAGGGGTGGGTTAAGAATATCTGGGAATGTATTTTCAGCCAGTTGTTGCAAGATTTGGAAATATTTGATACATGCATCCTTTTTTTATCCATAAAGTAAAAAAGTGTCATAAATGTATTAAAACATTTGACAATTGTCCACAAACATTCTCTTGTAATTAGAGAGACATAGCCATGGTGGTAGAAGTTACACAGCTTCTCTTTCAAGGCCTTTGAAAACGCAAGCCCTGGTCAGGTAATGAGGGTGATAAATGGAACATATACTTCACAAGTGCAGGCTGATATGTCTTTTTATTGTAGCCCAATGTCCTCCCTTACTAGTTCTGTCAGCTTCCTTGCCAGACTGTGTTCCTGTCTTTCTGGAAATGGGAAATGAATTTGGGTCTCCAAGTATGCAAAAGAAGTCCCACAATGCTTTGTACCATTGAGCTGACCTTTAAATTTGAGATTTTTTGATGATCAGTGAGCATAAGTTATGGTTTAGCATTTTAATTTTTTTACTATCCGAATTCTTCAAGAGAAGAAAAATTAAAATAATTTAAAAACATGTATAGATGGGTACCAATATTGCTAATACATGAAGGAAGTAATGTGACAGTAATAGAAGTGATTTTTTGTTTTGGAAATGTAGAAATACACCCACAGTTTCTAAATTAAATATTTTGGGCTCCTTATAAGCTGGATTGTCTGGTATCAGATTATCAGAATTCTATTAAACTCTTTTTACTAGAAGTTTGAAAGTAAACACGAACACTTACTACTGTTAATCTCTCTCTCTCTCTCTCCTCTCTCTCTGTCTCTATGTGTATATATATATATATATATATATATACATACATATATATCTATATCTATCTATATACACATATACATCTATATATGTGTATATATTATATATATATATATATATATATATATATATATATATATATACATATAATATATACACAATAGAGGGTGTTGTGTATTCATTGAGAATAAAAGCATGTATTCTCACCCCAGTGAGAATATCGGGTGATGACATTGCTGAAGTGAAAATAAATCCATTTACACCTATAGTAGCTATGTCTTCACCCGATATTCTCACTGCAGCATCAGTTAAGCACTACAAGCAAGAACTTCTTTTAAAATTGAAAATGAAATCGGCAATCTACCTAATTACACACGGCCTGCATAGTGTGAAACTTTTGCTTGCAGTTTTTAAAAAGCCAGAAGCTGAAAGCAGTACACTTGGAGCAGTACTTAGCACTGAAAGCAGATTACAAAAACTTGACTAAAAACAGTATTTCTGTACAATGAGCTTTTCAAAATTAATTCCTAAACATTGAGAAGTACCACAGATGAAAAAACTAAAATTACATCATCCACTGAAAACAATGATCCTGGAACAAGAGATTTTCTTGAGCTGTTCTCAGTTCAAGTAGGATAAAGAGCCACTGCTAGACCCATCAGAAAGAAACAAATAATAAATATTCTACCTTCTTTTGCACACATTGACACTACAAGTCTCCTCCCAGAAAGTGTTCATAGCAGCTCACCAGTGACACAGACTCTGAATAACCAGTGAAGCTCTTCTGTCCCACATCTACCTGTTTTTCTCTGTAAGCCTTGGATATTTGAGCCACATCTCTACCTCCATCAATATCTTAATGTCGATATCCCCTCTCAGAAGCTGTGATGCAGAGAGGGCTAAAGAACTAAACTACTGTTGCACTAAGCACTACCAACACAATATAAAATAAAATCTCATAAATAAATAAATGTTATTCACACTGCACCAAAACAATAAGCAGTCCCATTTCACCAATGGTCATGGAAGCACTCTGGAAGTAAACATACCACACACATCCTGCCCACAAACACCAGCAAACCAATGAAATCACTCATTCCCCAGCACACACCTAATAGCACCAATGAAAAAATATAGTCCGAATCCACTACCAGCACAACCAAGACACCACTACACACCATATCAACCAATCACAACAAAGGATTCCGAAGCATCACTAATCCCTATTACAAAGTTGAGCAGACTAACACACAGCAGGCAAATCACTGAGTCATAACACCAATTTAAAAAGTAACAACAACAAAACATACCTCAGACACAATATTTAAATAGCAAAACAAAACAGAAACAGTTATTTCCTATTGTATAAATTGAGCACATGCTGGGCAGGATTGGAATTTGGAAAATATTCTCATTCCTGCATCATGAAGCATAGCTATCCCACTCATGCCTTCAACACTCATGGGATATCCATGCCTCACTCTGCAGGAGTGAGAATATTCCATATTCCACTCCTGCCCATCATGTATCCCCATAGATATATATAAATAGATAGATAGCTCTATATATATACAGTATATATTTTATATATATATATATATATATATATATATATATATATATATAATAAATAAGGGATATGCGGAAGTGCGGCTGTGTGATATATCATTTATCTATTGTAGTTCCATTGACCTCAAGTAACACTACAGTGGCAGAGCCATGAGTGATGGTTATGAGAGGTCTATGGCAACAACAGATACATGATATATCACACAGCCTACCCCTGCATATTTCATTTATGCAACAGCAATAGAGGATGTGTGGGAATTTATTTTTGTTTTAAAGTGTGGGGGGTTTTATGTATTTTGTGAGAGTTTAGGGGTTTATTTATTCTTAAGAAGTTGCTCCGCTCATAATATGTGCTGTTGTTATGGCAATTGCTATGCAGGAGGCGAATTGATGTCTAGAATGTAACAGCTGATTGGTTGTTGTATTGGGTGACTGAAAAAAATTAGAGAAAATGGCATCCGAGTTTAGCAAGTGGACGGGGTGGACAACTTGTGTGCAAGTGAGAGAGGAATTGCTTTTGTCGGCTGTTTTATTTGGTATCTCACAAGAATTGAAAAGAGGATCAAAACACGTTTTTTTTTTTTTATTCAAATAGACGCACTGTGGCATTTCTCGTGTGGCTGATGAGTGGGACCAGGAGAGAGACTGTTAGTGAGTGGCAGTATGAGGAAGTTGAGAGCAGTATGTTGAGACTTCTCCGAAGTGAAAGTGACAGGGGAGATGGCTGCGGTTATTTTTATTTATTTGTTTTTTTGTGAAAGTCACGAGAGTTTAGCTGTGTGGTGAGGGAGTGACCAGGAGTGACAGTGCAGGTGATGGGGAAACTTTATTGCTGGAATGTGTGAGTGGGACCAGCTGCAGTCAAGCTAGGACAGCTGGAAGAGTACATTTGCTGCTTTGACAATGTGTGAGTGGAGATTCAGAGTGATGCTGAGGAGAGTAAAAATAAAATTATATATGAAGTGGGTTGCCTACTGTGGGAAGGGGCAATGTTTTTGCAGGAGCTTCCGTGTCTAATAGTAAAAGTGAAAGTAGGTGGAAATAATGGTGGCAGCTGAGGGGGGGGGAACGTACAAACTGTGTGGATAAATGGGCTGTTGTGTAGTAGGTTGGGGCTCTAGAAAGTAGTCCAGCACTGTATGTATAAATTTATTTATGCATACAGTGACTCAGATAAACGCATTTATCACACTGAATATATGTCCACCCCATTACATAAATATATATACTATATATATTATATATATATATATATATATATATATATATATATATATACATATATATATATAAGATATACAGGGGACCTGTGATATATGATTTATGTACGAGTGCTGTTTGGCTTGGTAACCTCACCAGTGGCGTAAGCCACGAGTGAGGTGGCCAAGGTCAAACAGCACAAGTGTGCATAAATCATATATCACACAAGGTCTCCCCTTGCATATTTAATTTATGTAATAGGGCAGGACCTTGTGTATAAGTTTAGTTTAGTAAAAATGTTTTTTATAAATAAAGAAATATGGAAAATTGTGCAGGTTTATTTTGTGATTTGCTATGTTGGTGTGCTGTCCCGTGAGTTTGCTAATACTGATTGGCTGACAGTATGGCTTAACATGTTTTAAAAGAAAAAAATGGCTGCTGAGTTTTGCAAGTGCTCATGGAAAGGGATATAGTAAAATTTCATTTCAGTTTAGCGATCGCTCACCGACACAAAGGTGATTACTGTTATGTTGTTTAATTTTTAAAGTTATTTTTTGAGCAAGCGAGTGGCATCAGGAAGAAAAGGCGTCAGAGTTCAGTGACCTGTACTCAGAGTGTGAGTGAGCGAGACAGCAGAGAGTGAGAGACTGGGGGCAGGAAAAAAAGTGAGCGATTTTGGAGCATTTTGCTTTCAGGTCAGGAGTTCTATTCTTTGTGGATTATGGATGCAGGGACAGAGAGATTTGTATTAAAAAAGCTGCAGTTTGGCTGTTTTGGAGTTCATTTGGAAGTCGGGGTTGAGGCAGTTTGGGATGCGGTTGGGAACACAATGCTGGCCAGAGGACTGTGAGTAAGAAATGGTATTTCATGATATGAGGGAATGCTGATGCATAATGGTGGGGAGAAATACAAAAAAAAGGTTTTGAAATTGGATGTTTTACTGTGGATGGGGCAACATAGTGTATGTAGACAGCAGTAAAGACTGATGTTTTACTGTGGATGGGGCAATATATTGTATGAAGACAGCAGTAGAGACTGTGTGTGAGTGCCAGAAAGTGAAAGAATGATAAAGTAGGAAGTAGTCCAGCACTGTATGTATAAATGGTCACTGTATGTAATAATAAATGTATTTATACATACAATGACTCAGATAAATGTATTTATTTAACTACATATATGACTACCCCATTGCATAACAAATATATATATATATATATATATATATATATATATATATATATATATATATTCATTCAAAAACATTATTAATGCATCAGTTGGGTTGAAGTGACAAATGTAAGGAAATGAGATGTTAGGGTTGATACCCTAGCACCTCCCTACCTGAGCACCCCTTCCCAACCCCAGTGTCCACAGACCAACAGGCAATGGGGTATGCCTTGGAGTCATTGGCCCTAACTCTCACCCTATTCCATGTATAAGAAAGCTGACATTGTACAGTAGAGGACAATGGGGTGAGAGTTAGGCCTGATGACCCCAAGACACACCCTATTACCTGTTGGTCTGTGGACAGTAGTGGTGGGGTTGGTGGTTAGGTGGGGGAGGTGTTAGGGTGTCAACTATAACATCTAATTTCCTTACTTTTGTCAATTTAACCATAACTGATGTATTAACAATATTTTTTCAATGAATGTCCCCTCTTTTTGAGAAAATGTAATATAACTGGTATGCGTTTGTGGGAGCGCGAGCCCTCAGGGCCCTGCACTCCCTTCTTGTTACCCATTTTTTGCATAATGGTATGCGTATATGGGATTGTGGGCCCTCTGGGCTCTATGCTCCCACTTACACATAATTACGGAGACATACTGCAGCCATATAGTCCTAAAAAGGGACCCTTGTAACACGAATTTGCCAATATCTCAGTAACCATAGCAACTACGAAAACAGTTCCACTGTAATCATGAACTAGAAACCTCTATATGTGCTTACTGCACTTAGCAAAAAATATGCATCTTGAACTGTTTTAGAGATATAGGCACTGAAAGACACTGCATTTGCCACAATGTTATCCTATGAGAAATGTCTCAACTTTGTAATGGCATAACTATGGAACCAATTAAAATTTTTACATCAAACAAGCATAAGTCACATCTGTGGGGCAACTCCATTGTACCCTGCAAATTTCAAGCTAAAAGTCCTAACCATTTCTTTGCAGTGAACTGGCAAAGAAACTGCAGCCTTTAAAAATCCTTGTTTGCGAGACAAATCCCTTTTCATGAGGTGCCATAATCAAGGTTTGGGAAAAATCCCTTTTCATGAGATAGGGCCATCTGGTCATCATGTCATGAAGAGGGATTTTGACAGCTCACGAAAAGGGATTTTGACTGCTTGTGAAAAGGGATTTTTAAAATTAATCCATTTTCATGAGTTATCAAAATCCCTTTTAGTAAGCTGATCCCTTTTCATGAGCTGTCATAATCCCTTTTCATGAGCCAATCCCTTTTTGCAAGATAGGGCCATCTGGTTGTCACCTCATGAAAAGGGATCGGCTCATGAAAAAGGATTTTGACAGCTAACAAAAAAGGGTTCAGAAGCGAATCACAAAAAGGGATTTTTAATTTTAAAAATGAGCATCGTGTGACTAAAATAAAGTAAACCAAAGGTTTGTAGAGGACTTTCTCCTGAACAAAACCTATGCTTTGTTTACTTTAGAACACATCCATAGATATAGTTATAACATTTTGTTTTTGAAGAAAAATGAAAACAAGATGGCGGCTCACAAAAGAGGATTTTTTCTCACGAAGAAGGATTTTAAAAATCTCTCATTGTGAGCTGTCAAAATACCTTTTCCTGAGCCCTAAATTCTTTTTCCTATTGTGCATCTATCCCAAAGACTAAAGTCAGCATGCTCAGAACCCGACATTTCAAATTGAATAACCTTTGACTGAATTAATATTTTTTCATCAAACCAATGCTGAAATGTTCCTTAGGATAACTTCATTCTACCCTGAAAATGCCAGGCCAAAAATTCCAAACAGTGTGTGCACAGCTCAGTCTCGAAAAATGACACTGACTTTTGTGAAAAACTGTGAAAAATGCATTTTTGGTGCTTTACTACACAATAACCACAAATTTATTTATTTATTTATTCGCAATTTGGATTTACAACCTTTGAGTCAAATACTCATTTACAAAGGCACCTTATCACAGGGAGGGTAGACAACATTTTGGTGGAGTACAACAATGGAGAACATTTCAGGTGAGATACAATAAAAAGATCATACAAAACAAAGCAAAAGGACATTCAAAGAAATTTCAGTGATACAGTGGAGCACACAGGTTTCAAATCTAATTAAAAGGCAAATTAGCAAATCAAGAGACCCACCATCTGGGACCATGTATTTCAAATTTCATGCAAATCTGTTGCACAGTTGCAAAGTTATTAACATGCAAAATTTTAGGTTTAACATTAAGCTGACTACTCAGTCCTAACTATAGTGGCACTACCGCACTACCACACATGTATATATATCTATAGAGATATACAGAGAACCCCACCAGGATGAAGCGCAGTGTGACAGGTTCATTGCATGACAAAAGGGATTAACTGCCATTGAAATTACATTTTTTGCTGCAGTAACTCTACTGCAGAATTCTGCAGTGCTGTGCTTCATCCTGGTGGGCTTCACTGTAGATATATATATACTGTATATATTATGGTAGCACGGTAGTGCTACCATAGTTAGGGTTGAGGAGCTATTTCTATGTTACCCCCAAAACTTTGCACCTTAATAACTTTGCAACCATTTGACAGATTTAGCTGAAATTTGGAATATATGATCAAGAATCATAGGCCTTGGGATCTGCCAAGTTTTATAGTGGTCGGATATATGGCTGTGGAGTTATTAAGCATGATCTGTGTGCGCATTTACGCTTTTTCTGGAATTCTACGGTCACGCCTACAGGTCGTACGGTTTGCATGACTGGTCCTAAATCTTCAGGGAACGTGTGGCCAGGGTTCCCAATGTGTCTTTCGAAGATTTCATGAAAAAATATTAAACGGTTCAAAAGTTATTCAAAAAACAGGTTCCCATTATAAGTCAATGGGAAAAGTTAACAAAAAGTTCAACACTTTCGCAAATGCATTTTCACTTTTGCAAATGGGCCTGTTACTTTCACAAATCGGCCATTTTGTTTTCAGTTGGTGATCAGAAAAATGGTTGCCATTTAAATGTGGGACCCTCTAGCAACCTAATTCTTTCTGTATTCACCTTGTCGGACCCTGAGGATGCTTGCCATGTCTTTATTTTTGTGGTAAAACACCCAGAAATATCGCTTTTCAAATTTCTGGAAAAGTATTGCTAAATTACTTTTCGTGGCTCACTAAAGTGTTGAATCCTTTTGAGAAAGCTTTCAAATTGCGTAGTAGTTTTCATCTGTGGGATAGTGACAGCATTTCTTTGCGCTGCGCTGCAAAAGAACCGTTGGGAGTTTTGGTCTGAAATTTGGAGGACACGGAGCCGACATCTCACAGATGTGCCATTCAGTATTGTATTGAAAAAATATTACACGGCGGCAAAGTTATGGCACTCCAAAGTTGACAGTTTTTCCCATAGGATAACATTACGGCGCCCGACGCATTACAGAAATCCTTTGGCACCCTGCTGCAAAATAACGGTTTGGTCTTTTTTACTGAAATTTGAAGGGAAGACCACCAACAGCCCACATATGTGCCTTTCAGTAGTTTGGTGAAAAAATATCACATGGCGGCAAAGTTACGGTACTCCAAAGTTGACGTTTTTTCCCATAGGATAACATTACGGCACCCAACGCATTACAGAAATCCTTTGGATCCCTGCTGCAAAATAACGATTTGGTCTTTTTTCCTGAAATTTGGAGGGAAGACAGCCAACAGCCCACAGATGTGCCTTTCAGTGGTTTGGTGAAAACATTACAGGAGACAAAGTTATGACACTCAAACTTTCTTTTTCCCATAGATAACATTACGGCGTCATGTGTTTTCAGGGCCGTAGATCTCGGAAACGGGTAGATACAGACTTTCGTTGAAAACTTTAGCCCTCAATGGGGATAAGATTCAAATTAGCTAGGACAGTTGTAAATAATATGACTTTTAAATTTTTTCTACGCCGACGGTTCCTGGGATATAATGTATTTAGTATTCCAAGATCTCATTTTCTGCGCCTAATACTCATTATTATGCATACATTATTTGTACTCACTGTTCTTCTATGCAGGTTTTGGGAAACCAGCCTGTGCGCTTTACATTACTGTTACTGTTGCCTTTCCGTTATGTTCCGCACTGCTTCATTCACCGCTGACATCTGCGCCACCATGTGCATTATCCCTTATGCTTACTATGCTCATGCTTGTTATTTTTTGCCATTTCTGTCTACAGTACTGTTTATCTTTCTGTTTCATTTACGTCACCATGCCCATTGACATTTCTGTTTGCAGGCACCATGTTACTATGTGACAACACATCACGTGGCAGACCATTCCCGTCTACGCCACCATGTGCGTTACCCTTTCTGTTCTCATTCACGCTTGTGTTACCATGTGAGCCACTGTTAGCATTTCTGTTTGCGTTGCTGTCCCTGTTAGGATGCCACAAGACATCATGTGGTGGGAGTGCAGGGCCCCCGCCTGCATTACATTCACTATTTCTCGTTATCATTCTCAAAAAGAAGGGAAATTAGAGGCAAAAAAACTCCATTTAATGCATTAGTTAGGGTTGTTCCACAGTGACAAAAAGTGAGGAAATTCGCTGTTAGGGTTCAAAACCCCCTTGCATCCCCCACCCACCCCCAACTGGCATTGGGTGTGCATTGGGATCATGGGTCCTAACTCTCACCCCATTCTCCTATACTTCTGCTGCTTTACACATGTCATGGGGTGAGAGTTAGGCTGATGATCCCAATGCACACCCCAATGCCACCACGCATGCCATCCTTATGCGTCATTTCATGCTATGCTTGTTACTTTTTGCCAATTGTGTGTAAATTGGCATCGTTTCTCTTCTGTTTCACTTTTGCGTCACCATGCCCATTGATATTTCCACTTACAGGCACTATGTTGCTATGTGACAAGACATCACGTAGGTACAATTGCTCCTATCTACGCCGACTGCAAGGCGCATTCTTTCTGTTCTCATTCACGCTTGTGTTACCATGTGTGCCACTGTTAGCATTTCTGTTTGCATTGTTGCTCCTGTTACTATGCCACAAGACATCATGTGTCGGGAGCGCGGGGCCCAAATTCACTATTTCTCATTATCATTCTCAAAAAGAAGGGAAATTAGAGGCAAAAAACTCTGTTTAATGCATTAGTTAGGGTTGTTCCACAGCGACAAAAGTGAGGAAATTTGCTGTTAGGGTTGAAAACCCTAACTCCGACCACCCCCGCACACACACACACACACACACAGACACACACACACATTCAAGTATGGGGAGGACCAAGTCAACACAACCAATGACAGACATCCAGCAGCAGGTGACAGAAATAACAAACAATTGTCTAAATGTACTACGAGACATCCCCACCACCTGACCAGGTACTGCGTGCTCAGTGGAGATCAACAGCAAAACTGAGGCCATGTACACCAAACGTACATCTCCTGATTGCAGCTGCACACAACATACCACACTTAGTAGTTGTATGGCTACCTACCATGCTCCACACCAGACCACACCACTTGTGGTGGCCACCTGAGCAACAGAGTTCAGCAAAACCAAGGAGTTGTACAGGTATAATATCTCTGATTATAACAAGGGTTTGAGAAATGCAGCTTTCTAATTGACTGTAAACATTGCAACAACCTTATGTTTAGTTTTTATTAACATACATGTAGAGCCTAACCATATGATGAACATGGTTTAATGTTGTTTAAAAAAACAGTTTTATTATGATAGCAATAAGCCACTCCCAGGTATTATGTTAATGGTCAGTTTATCACTGTCTAGCGACATGTGGCACTCGCATGCCTCATTCAACATTAAACCCTCACAGGGTGATTAACAGACCATTTAACATAACTGTTGGTCATGCCTTATTGCTTAATTGTCTTTATGAGTAGATACTCTCTCTGCTAGGCACTGCAGCAGCTTTGGTAAACAGTGTCCCACCCACTTACACCATACACTGTCTAGTTACTGGAGAATGGCTGTGAATATGAACTCATGAAGATGAACAGTGTTACTTGATCATTACAGTCATCGAAACCCTAGTGTGATTATAACTGACAGAGTCAGTGATAGAGGATAACCCTGCTGTCCTAGTACACTTACCCCATTGTGAGTTAAATCAATACTAAAGACATTCTGTTTATATCTACACCATACCTACTTGATTCCTGTTGTACCACAATTAACATAGTTATCACTTTGATAGCATCAGTGACAGAAGTGTGGCAACCCAAACAGTAGTGGCAGCCTGAGTATGAAATAACTGTTAAAAAAATCACACTGTGTCCATATGGTATAGATCACTCATTGCAACAATAGTAAATGTATTACTATTTGAATAAGTTAGTCATCACAGATGCAATGAGATTGCCTTTCTCAGGTACAACATACTCAGTAAGTGCCTACAGGAAAATCTATCCTATATACATCTCCAATACAGGTACATCATTGTTGGCTCAGTAGTGCTAATGATATTTAGAAGTTGCTTGGCCTGATTCATGCAATTACAATGTTTACAAAAGAATACTTTCTGCATCTTTAGTATTGAAACACACTGAGCGCTCTGTATGTACATCAGCAGTACACCTTCATCAGTAAGAATGCGTGATACTGGCAGTACGAACTCTCACAGCTGAACAGGCAATGCTTTTCCACACGCTTACATCAGCCTCTCTATGTTGAGTAAACCATTGCAGTAATGTTACTACTATGTAAATCACCTACTAAATGTATCACTACTTTTATCTTGAGCATGCTAGTGTCTTGTAGTTAATTTATGTGCTTCTCTTAATTAATGTATACTCACTAGTGTTAAAACCTTTCTACAACTGTCATCATGCACCTTCAGCATTTATATTGAATAACGGAACAGTACCAGTTGTGGTGTGGTGTGGGGCATCGGTAGGTAAGGCCATGCAACTACTAAGTGTGGTACGCTGTGCAGCCTGCAATCAGGATGTGTACGTTTGGTGTACATGGCCTCAGTTTTGCTGTTGATCTCCACTGAGCATGCAGTACCTGGCCAGGTGGGTGGGATGTCTCGTAGTACATTTAGACAATTGTTTGTTATTTCTGTCACCTGCTGCTGGATGTCTGTCATTGGTTGTGTTGACTTGGTCCTCCCCATACTTGAATGTGTGTGTGTGTCTGTGTGTGTGGTGCATGGGGGTGACTCGAGTTAGGGTTTCAACCCCAACAGCTTAATTCCTCACTTTTGTCACTGTGGAACAACCCTAACTAATGCATTAAACAGAGTTTTTGCCTCTAATATATATATATATATATATCTATATATATATATATATATATATATATATATATTAAAAAATAGTTTAGTAGCACATTAAAACTCCAGATGGTAATTGTCTAATTCATACATGTAGAAAACTAGTCTTTAAGCATAGTCATCTCTCCTATGACGTCACTTCTGATGTCATCTTGCCATTACATGGCAGATGCATTGTTTCAATTTATGGCTGATTTACATATTGTACACAAGCATCCAGCCTGCTAACACCCACTGTATTGAGAAGTATAACAACACCTGATTTAAAAGAGTGTTTTATGGGCTTTCAGATGACCTTCTTACTTTAATTTATTTTTACATTACCTTTAAAAAATATGTTTGATGTTAATACTGATTCTGTATCATCAGTATATATTATTTGCCAAGGAGAAGAAATGATGAAATGTGCAGTTTGGTTCCAGGCCAATAACTGTCAGTTCAGGTACCATTTTGCAGTTATAGGTATCCAGCAGAGGTGGTTGGGGCAAAAACAGTGGTGAGGTTCAATAATGCATTGGGTAGGCACAAGGCAATTATTATCACAAATAAGGGGGAGGGAGAATGATCTTTAGATCCAGTGTGATCTGTAGTAATAATGTAGCTAGGGACAAATTGGCAGACAAAGTGGGCCAAGCTGTCCATATCTCACATGAAATTTTATGTTTCTATGTTTAGAATAATCATCTGTTTCCACTCACCAGTATCTCCCAGTGAACCTCACTTCCTGCACTCTATCTCGGTTTGGATGGAACCTCTCTTCACCACAATCTCAAATAAAAAAGTGCTTTCTACCACTCATTTCCATATAGCTCACCCCCATATTCCTGCACCTTAATCTCAGTAAAAAAGTGAAACATACTGTGCCACACACAATGATATCAGCCCCGTTGATCTGCACTTCTGAGCAACACAGTCCACATGATAAAATGAGGCATTGACCACCAACATTCCCTTCCTGGCCCACACCTTCAGGCACCATTACCACAGTAATACATGGAAAGCCATGTCTTTCAGTTTAAAGAAAACAGCTACAGTCAGGATAAGCCTAAATTTGTAGTTTCATTTTTGCTATAACAGACAGGGACATTTACTTTTATTTGAGAGCACTACTGAAGCAGTGACAACTGAAAATTATGAAGCAGTGAGTTTAAAAGCAGCATATGTTCAGCTTAAAAAGACAGAACTCAAAGCATGTCTTGAATATTGGCAGAGGACCAGCCTAGAGGCTTACGTTCAAGTGGATCAGGGTCCCTGGGGTCTCTGACTCTCTAAAACATCAGTATTTGGTCCAGAATAATATTTATTCTACAAAAATGAAATATAATTTTGCAGGAGGCTTCACAAAACTGAATTTGACTTATCTTGGATGATTCCAAAGAAAGTCATGCTTGTCTACTTGTGAATATCACTCAGAAACAGGGTACCATGCAATCATTTGCAGAAGCTGAGGAATGTGAATGGCTGAATAATGAGTTAACACAAACAATTGGAAAAGTATGACTATGAAATTAAAGCTTCTGAACAATGCAAGTTCATAAGGGATAAAAATGATTACAAGTAGGATAGTATTTTCAAATGGAAAAATAAAGATAGATCTAACTTGAGACTGAAATACATTTTGTAGAAAAAAGAATTTGACTTTTATTTTTATTTGAAAATGTATTTACTGGGGAGAAGCATGGACCAAAGGTAATTTTTCAGGCTAAATCTGGGCCAATAGGCATGTACAAAAATATGACACATCAACAATACAAAGACCATCACAAAAAAATTGCAAAAACAATTCAACCACAATTACAGTGATTTTGTTGATAAAAGTGTATTTGAAAAGACTCATACTGTAAGTACATGGATTACAAAGTAAAACAGGAAACGTATTTGAGTAGTTGGGAGCAGCAATAGATAAAGCTGTGGATTCCATCTTGATTTTGCAGATTCTAGTCTGCAAATATATATTTGCTGAGAGCAAACTACCATTAGTAGTTTTTACAGTTACACGGTTGGCAACAGATGAAGAATCTAATGAAACAATTGCCAGATGGAGAAGACAGAAAAAAAATATTTCATCTGCAACCACCAAGATCAGAAGATAATGATCAATGGTGTTTTTATTATAGAGACAAGTAAAACAAAATGACAAATACTTATACAAGTGAGATTTTATGACTCCTTAGAGTGGTTTTCGATTGTAGTATGGGATCAACTCACACTTATATGAATGGCTCACAGTCCTACAGTATTTAAAAAGTAACATTCCCCCCAGTAGAGCCTGGCAAAAATGCTACCCATTTTCAGTCTGCAAAATGGGATAGGGGCAGGAAAAAGAAGAAAGTACTGCAAGAACCAAGGCAGTTTCAGGTGGGGGGCAAACAGGGAGGGAGGGAGGAGGTATATCTCCTTATTACATCATCAATGCAAATCCTTAAAGCTAAAGTATCACTCATAAATAAGGGACTCCCATTTGTTTTAAGCAACCTCATAAATCCATTTGTTACAATTGCAAACATATACTATAAGTTAACCCGACAATTTAATTTGAAGGTTTTCCTTTCAAGCTCAGAACAATTTAATATCATGGGACTCCACACTGATTATTTCTCCACAATGTAATCAACATCTCAGGATAGTAATGTAGTATAAGTGGTAATATTTAAAAAGAAATCACATTTTTGTCCCCACAAATGTTGCTATCATGGTTTTCCAGAGAGCTGTTGTGGAAGATTTGGAGCAATTGCTCAAGGAGAATGATAATGTTTTTTTTTACTACAGACTGCTATAGGCAGAGCAGAATGCAGTTAAGGCTTTAAATAGTTTGGACATCAACATTCAACTTGTGAACAAGGTTGGAGGAGTCATATTATAAATACTGAACAAGACAATATGGAAGTCTACATTCAACTGAAGAACCACACCTATTTTAAAAAGTTACATAAAGCATACCCTATGTAGTTTAAACAACTTATTGATGATGTTATTATGGAAACTTTCAACAAAGTTATAAGTTCATACTATCTGTACATTTTTAACTACTGAATATCCTGTTCATGCTGTAATGTATATATTACCAAAAATACATAAGAGGCTACAAAGTCACCCAGGAAGACCAATCATATCTGGAATCAGCTTGTTTACTGTGTCACAAATACATTATATAGTTTCCTTCCTGGGGGGTATAAACACTTTTAGAGATCATATATCAAAGATTTTCCTGATATTTTGGATACTCTACATAAGTTAGAGACTGAAGAAGAAGCATTTTTTGTCACAACGGATGTGTAGCCATTATACTCAAACATGGTTCACTGTCAAAATAGCTTTGTATTCTTAGCGCAGTAAATATAAGCGCATACAAATCAGCGCTACGCATTAATCGCATAGCTACATAATGGCGTATAATGTTGCAAGGTGTATTGCATGTTGTGATAGCTGATTCGATCAATTCTATTAAAATTATAAAGTCACATACCTTATTTTGAGTGTACTAACGAAGTGACGAACTGAGGGAGTGATTGCAAAGTCGTACAGTCTCAGTGTCTCATCTTTAGTTGTCCCTGGGTATGGAACATTTAGTTCCTACCTTCAGTCGTCATGTATATCCTTTCCTGGACCCACACCAATCCCAAAATCCAAGCAAAACCAACAAAAGGTAACTTACATTTGCCAAAACTTTAATAATTAATCATTCAAACTGGGATGGGGGACTGTTTGGGTTAAACTATTCAGGTTACTACTCTTACAAGCTGTATGACATTTTCTTAGGTCTGCAATTGAAAGTTGTAAGTAACTCCCCTCAAGAACTCCTGTCTGGGTCTTGATCCATACTGTGCCACAATGTCTGTGATTCTGTGAGCTGTATCTTTGTATTTCTTGCGTGTTTCAGACACCACTGAACGTGCTATCAACTGCTCCATTACTGTTGTGTTGAAATGCTGCTCTGATTTTAGAAATTCAAGAAACCTCCAAATCGAAGGATGGTAAGCACCCACGAAATGATTAAATTTTCTATGTCAAGCCTCAACAGAATTAATTGTTCGGGGCAAATCAAGTTGAACAGCATCATTGCAGTTCAACATGTCAGTTGCAAACATTAGTCACCATCTTCCACCCCTGGCTAGTGGTCTACCTAACCAGGTGTCCTCAAAATAGTCAATCAAGGGTGAAAATAGCTCTGCATTTGTGGTGTAAAAGTCATATTGCAATAGTTCATCAAATGCTGACATGACATCTTGCAGTGGGACGTATGCCAGGGCAGGTAGATATCGTACATGTAATGCAAAATCAGGGTCGGAAGTGTATTTTTGGTATAATGCTGGTATATCTTGTACTTTTCTCCACAACGCTTGACATAGGTGAAAAAAACAACCACGCATTTTAGCAGTCAGAAAGGCAAGCTTGAATCCCTTTATGGCAGCCTGCTCAAAATCAGTTAGTATGGTTTCAGGCTGCAGTGTCCCACATAGGAGATTCAACTTGGCAAATACTTTATTGTAAGATGCAGCAGAGCGGCTGGCCATAAGGATGTACACAAGGGGGATGACGGAGCTCTATTTGACTGTATGAATGGTGTATAACTGTGAGAAGATTGAAGGGCAACATTTAAATGTACCATCAGCAAACCAATGGGGCAATGATTTTAAGTGCTGTAAATCCTCTCTTGTAGAAAATTAAGAATCTATCAGCACTAGCGCCAGAATCAAACAGTAGAAATGGCTCATTTCCTTCGGTAATGCTATATTCTAGTGGCAGTACTAATGATAGTGCATCGGAAGGCTGTGGGGGTGGCTGGGCACTGGCATGCCTGTTTCTTCTGACTATCCATTTGAGCAGTGGTATAGCAGGAAGCTGGCAAGTCACAGATGGTGTTAATTCTGATATATCTGAAGCAACAATCTGATGAATTGACTCACATGTGGTTGTAGCGCGGTCTTTCATGCCAGCAATAGCAGCCTAAGTTACAACAGTTGCAGGGTCAGGGACATGATTATGTTCCCCAATGTGTTTTAATACAACGTTCCCTTCGAGGTGCATTTGAGCACTACAATGTCCTTTATCATACTGCAAGCATTTCCAGTATGTTTTACTACCTGCAGTTTATTTCTTTCTGAAAAGAAATCTATCAAGGGATGCAAGACTGCCACCCTTCTGACTGGTGACAAACTGAACTTCCATTCTTCAAAAACGTAAATCTAGGTAAGGAGAGATATCACAGGGGATTTAATGATTAGTGCTGACATGCGCTCTTTTGTACTTGCGCTATAGTGTGTTCACGCTAATATATTATGGTGCTGATTTGTACGCGCTATATTATGCCGCGCTATGTTGTTTGCGCGATATTGACTGGATACCCTCAAACATTCTACACAGAAGAGGTATAGTAGCCTTGAAGTATTATATAAGGATGATGTTTGGCATTACGGACCTACATACCAGCTTTATTATGGAACACAAACAGAGGAGAGAAACAAGTAAGTGCCTCAGCTGGGACTTGAACCCAGGCCATCCAGAATACCATTCTGGTCATGCTAACCAGCTGCACCACCAAGGCAACTGGAATCTGGCCCATCCTGGAGCACACATTACTCCTTCTCCAATGAACAGCCTGGTGCTACACAAATAATTACTTCATTTTCAATCACATGGGTGTGGTGTGCATGTTTATGAAACACATACAAACAGAGGAGAGAAAGAAGTGCCTCAGCTGAGACTTGAACCCAGGCTTCCCATAATGCCATTCCATTCTTGATAACCAGCTATGCTACCCAGGCAACTGAAACCTGGGTCAACACAGAACACATATTACTCCTCCAATGCACAACCTGGTGCTGTACAAATAATTACTTCATATTCAATCACATGGGTGTAGTGTACATATTTATAGAACACATACAAAACAGAGGAGAGAAAAAAATAAGTCCTCAGCTGGGTCTTGAACCAAGGCCACCCAGAATTCCATTCTGGTCATGCTAACCAGCTGCACTACCAAGGCAACTAGAACCTGGGCCATCCCTGAGCACACATTTGCTCCTTCTCCAATGCACAGTCTGGTGCTGCACAAATAATGACTTCATTTTCACTCACATGGGTTCAGAGTGCATATTTACGGAAGACATACAAACAGAGGAATCTTAGATCTACTGGGTTAGAGGAGTGATGATGTAAGAAGTGAAGCCCCACAGTAGTATCTTCTCTCATATTTGAGATTAATCTAACATGTTCCTGTATTCTTGTTTTTAGGATCTGAGCACTGTGCATAATGTATAGTAATTTGCATGGGTACTATAGAATACAACATCACAAACGGTGGGTCATACGTAAAAAACTCCATAATTGGGACATTTAAATTTTCAATTCCTGGATGCACAAAAGTGTTGACTTTGACAGTAATAACAAATGTTGCATCAGATGCATTTAAAGGAGCCTGCTGATCTTTTGGGTAACCAATTCAAAAGATAACTTGCAGTATTTCTGTTGTTACTTTACTGTAGACCACTTTATCCCTTAGATTGGACAACCTGCTAAATGTTATATGAGTTCTGGTGCCAACAGCTGCAACTACCTGTGAGTCCCATAATAGTATTGGCTAATTTCTAAATACAGTGTTGTCTATCTTTCCAGACCAGTTGTTAAACTCCATAACAAAAGTCACAGGTCCCACTTCAATTTTTTTGTTTTTGTTACCTGCATTCTCTTTAAGTAGCTCACTCCTAGAAATGAAATGAGCTCTTTACAAAGACTCTTCCAACAATTCCTTTGCATAACTCCTCTCCAAAAGATTTAATTCTAGTCCCCTGGCTTGTTAGAGAAATGTGTAATCATTTAAAGCAATGCAACCTACCTGCTAGAGCAGAATGTGGCCAAAGCCACTGGAGCAGCTCCTTAGCATCTGTAGCCACCGGAGGTGGGACATTCGGCAGCCAAAGCCTCGGGAGATTTCTAGGCAGCCATTGCCACCAGTGAGGAGGTTCAGTACAAAACTTAACACTGGAGAAGGTTTTGGCAGTGCAGGAGAATGTTTTCAGCAAGTGCTGCCAAACTGAACAGCAAGGACACTTGGAGTGAGCCAATCAGGGTGCAAGTTGAAAAATGCACCAACATTTTTAACTAGCAGCTGTGCTTTAAAACAAGAGCCACAGCCCACTAGCTAAAGATTGCAACTTGCTTGCTGGAGTACAAGGTGGCCATAGCCTCTGGAGCAGCTTGTTGGTGGCCATAGACACAGAAGAGGGGGCATTTAGCAGCCGTAGCCATGGGAGGTGGCTAGGGCAGCTGTTGCCACCAGTGAGGAGCTTCAGAACAAAACTTGCTGCAGGAGAAGGTTTTGGTAGCACAGAAGGTTTTAGGCAGCTGTTGCTGCACTGAACAGCAAGGATGTTCAGGATGAACCAATCCGGATGCAAGCTGAAAAAGGTGGCAACAGTTTGCACTAGTGGCTGGGTTTTAAAAAAAGAGCCACAGCCTACAAGCAAAAGACTGCAACTTGTCTGCTTGAGAGAAGGTGGCCATAGCCACTAGAGCAGCTCACTGCTGGCCGTAGCTGCAGGACAGGGATCATTCAGTGGCCGTAGGTGCGGGAGGCATCTAGGCAGCTGTTGCCACCAGTGAGGAGCTTCAGAACAAAAATTGCTACAGGAGAAGGTTTTGGCTGTGCAATAGAAGGTTTTTGGTGGCCATCGCTGCACTGAACAGCAAGGACATTCAGGGTGAGCCAAACAGAGTGCAAGTTGAAAAAGGCAACAACTTTTTGAACTAGCATATGGGCTTTAAAAGAAGAACCATAACCCGCCAGCAAAAGACTGCAACTTGCCCCAGAAGAAATTCTCACCCCCGCCTCCATCTCTTCCTTTAAATAAATACACTCCCTGTAATCCTCCCAGAGAGGTTACCATCAGCAGAGGAGGAGGAGGGGAGTTTTATCACAGAAAGGGGAGAGTCCACTGGGAGGAATTTGCTTTTGGATACAGGAGGGAGGGAGAGAAACAGATGAAAATTGGCTTTTTAAAGGCGAAGAAATTGACTTTTTAATAGGGACTTTTAAAGTGTTTTTTTTTTACAATTTCTATTGTTTATCATAGAACAGAGTGACACTTTAGTTCTATAGTTCTCTGTAGACTATTACCACTGCTTATATTGCTATCCTTTATCTTGAAACCAAGTGACAATATATTTCTATAATTTTCCATAGAAGTGCAAGTTAGACTGTATTGTGTGATCAGTGATCAGCCTTCCTGAGGAGGTAGTGGAGTCAAAAACAGTGGGGGAATTCAAGAATGCATGGGATAGACATAAGGCAATTCTAGTGGGGGGTAGGAGGAAGTAGGCTGTTGGTTAACTAGGATCTGTAGCCTATGCATTAGGTAGGGAAATGGGTAGCCTAGATGGGCCAAGCAGTTATTATCTGCCGTCAAATTCTATGTTGCTATGTTTCTAAGGGGCAAAAGAACTTGTTATATGTTCAAAAGGGTAGTGTATGCATGAGAGCTGTAGCAAGGAGTTTCTGAATGGTTCAGTACAATCTATTTGTGTCTTTTTTAATGGGAATATTTCCATTACATTATATTTTCAAATTATAAGGTGACCAAATGTAAGGACAGCTGAGTTGTAGAGATAGCCTGAAAAGGGATCTGGCAGGTCACAAGTATGGTCTCCAGGCCACTAGGGCAAGAGGACACTTTGGGAGATGGTATGGTGCAGTGGGAATGGGATGGCCATGGTGCTGGATATACCATGGAGGCTTGGGGGGGCTTCACAGTGTGCAGACAGCTTACACAGCTAAGGGAAGAAGTGGAGTGGTTGAGGTGGGCACTAAGCAGGACAGGGGAGAGGGAAAGGGGGAGTGAATTGGAGGAGGTCCAAGGAGAACACCAACTGGGTGGGGGTGAAAGAGAGAATGTAGGTGGGGCTGCAGGGGTATTAGGAACAGGTGTGGAGAAAGGAGTGATAAGGAGGGAAGAATAGAGCAGGTCCAGAGGATGCACTGGGAGTGAGAGGAGAAAGGGGGGCATAAGGGTGGTTGACAGTGACTTAGGTACAGGTGAAGAAGAGGACAAGAGGTGCCAGGGGAAGTGGCAGGGGTAAGACCAAAATAGAAAAGCAAGCACAACCAGGGAAGTGGCATGATTTAGGAGAGGATGCATCAGACAGCAGGCTGTGAAGCAGAGAGGCAGAGCAGAAAAATAGACTGGCACCCCTATGGACAATTGAGGGGGATGGCAGCAGGGAGAGTGGCAGAGAGGAGTTCATAGGTGATGGAGAAAGGGCTACAGTAATGGAATATTCCAGTGAGAGATGCACCTCAGGGAGAGAACCCAGGTGGTAGTAGCCAAAAAGAGCAAGAGATGGGGGTGAACACAATCTTAAGGGGGTCACAGCACATGAAAGAGACAGGGAAGGAGTGTACAGGAAGCTCAGAAAGAGAAAGGATCAAAGAAGGGGAGAAGGAGGAGGATACCCATACACAGAGGGATTCAGCAAGTAGAGAGGTAGGAATAGAGCAGAGAGAGATGGGCCAGAGCTTGTGAAAAGTGAGGCTAGGATGAGTAGGACAGGTGGCGACACAAGAGGGGGGAAACAAAGGACATAGTACAGGAGGAGAGCAGAACTTTGGGGAAGGTGTTAGAAAGGGGGGGGAATGGGAACAGGGAGGTAAGTGGGATGCCAGGAAATGGGTATAAACTGGAAAATCAAAAATACATTCAGAAAGAAAGGAATAGCAAGGTCATGCTCATAGGGGACTCATTACTAAAAGGAATCAGATGTGGCAGGAAGGGAGTTAGGATCAGTGCCATTTGGGTTGAGTGTATTCCAGGAATGACAGCACTAGAGATGAGGCACAATATTCCCTCCTGGGGCACTAAGCAGGATGAGAGGATGCACTTGGTGTTCCACCTGGGCACTAATGATCTGGAGGGGAATAGTCTAAAGGAGGTACAGGCGAGGTTGAGAGAGCTTGCTAGGTTCTGCAGTAGCATGAGTTTCTCCTCAATTGCTTTCTCAGAGGTAGTGCCTGTGCCAAGAGAAAGCACAGCAAGGAAGCAGAAGATTTAATAATTTAGTCAATGGCTGGGGCGTTGTTGCAGGCAGATGGGGTTTGGGTTTGTAGGGGACCAGGGATCAATGTGGGGTGACGAGAGCCTATTTGACCTGTACAGACTGCTCCTGAGCAGTGAGGGAGCAGAACTACTAAAGAGGAAGTTAGGGGACTTCATAGAAAACAGTATAATTTAAACTGAATTTGTGTGGGGGTTCACTCAAAGAGGCAGGAGAGATGGGAGGCTATCAGCAATCCCACCCAGGATGGAGATAAAAACAAGGAAAATAAAAAGTTTGGATGGGAGAGCAGTGGCAGGGGGTACATGGTGGAATGGTCTATCAGCCAACACCAGGAGCCTGGGAAATAAACTGGTAGACTTGGAGGCCATCTTGGTGGATGAGGGGTTGGACATAGTAGCAGTAAATTAGACATTGTAGATGGAACATCATACCTGGGAGACAGTTATCCCAGGCTATAGACTGCTTAGGAAGGACAGGGCTGAAAAGAGGGGAGAGAGGTGACATTATATATCATAGATGACATTAGGGTAATGGAAGGGCAGCAGGAGAAGGAAGGGGAGACAGAGCTCATGTGGGTCACACTAGACAAATGGACTGGTGAATAATTGAGGTTGGGGTTGATTTACAGACCTCCCATGCAGGGGAGAAAGGGGATAGACAGCTGATACTGGCAATTACTAAGATGGCTATCAAGGGGGAGCTTCTGCTTCTGGTTGACCTTAACCTCCCTGTCATGGACTGGGAGATCCTGGCTGCAGTGTGGAATCCTAGAGGCATTGCAAGAGGTATTCATCGAACAACTGATTAGGGAATCCACTAGGGGTGATACCTTCACAAATGGGGAAAGTGTGGAAGAAGTGGTGGTGGGTGATGGACTATGTTCTAGTGATCACAGGACTATAAGGTTCAGGATAAAATTGGGGAGGGAGGCTAATCAGACTACAATGAGGGTGATGGGCTTCACAATGACCAACTTTAACAGAATGAGGAAGATATTTAAGGAGGAAATGACAGGGAAAGGGCATATGGGGGATCTGGAGGAGTTATGGGGAGTTGTCAAAAGAGGGGTATTGCAGACCATGGAAAGTTGCATTTACAGAAGAATGTGAGGAAGAACAAAAAAATGAGGAGACTGCTTTGGTTTACAAGGGAGGTGGCAGAGGCAGGGAAAGGAAAAGGGCATTCGGGAAACAAAAGATGGCACAGAGGGGAGAGGACTGAGAGGATTATAGAGAAAAGAAAAGGGTTGCAGGTCAGAAGATAAGGATAGTTAAGTGGAAATGGAAGAGAAAATAGCTAGGAAGTCCAAAAGGAGAAATAAAACATTTTTTAGATAAGTGGTGGAAAAGAGTAAGGCGAGGCAGGGGATAGTAAAGTTGCAGGGGAAGGAGACTGGAATACAACTAGAAGGGGACTATGAGAATGCAGAGGTATTAAATACCTACTTCTGCTGGGTCTTCATGGAGGAGGGGGGTTGAGCACCAGAACTGGGTAAGAGGGGTAGAGAAGGCAAAAAGGTGGATACTAGTGTGTTCAGCATATACAGGGTAAGAGAGGAACTGGGTAGGTTAAAGGTGGACAAAGCAATGGACCCAGACTGCTTGCACCTGAGGGTACTCCTGAAACTGAGGGAAGCGCTGGCAGCCCCACCGATGAGACTGTTTAACTTGTCAGTGGATATAGGGTATGTACCAAGGAACTGGAGGAGGGCAGATGTGGTGCCACTACGTAAGGGGGGGCAGTAAGGAGGTGGTGGAAAATTATTGCCTGGTCAACCTCACCTGGGCAAAGTGGTGGAGGCATTAATAAAAGAAAGGGCGGTAGACTACCTGGTGGACAGTGGACTGCAGGATGAAAGGCAGCATGGTTTTATGAATGGGAGGTCATGCCAAACAAACCTGACTGAGTTCTTCAATTGTGTGACACAGGTGGCTGACCAGGGAGGGGAGATAGATGTAGCCTATCCGGACTTCAGTAAGACCTTTGACACCATCCTTCATAGAAGACTAGTAAATAAGCTGGAAAGCTTAGGGGTGGGACAGAAGATAACTAGGTGGGTAGAAAACTGGTTGGCAGGCAGCAGTCAGAGATTGGTGATAAATGAGGTGCATTCTCAAGAGAAGGGGGTAACGAGTGAGGTGCCCCAGGGGTCAGTACCGGGTCCCTCCTTTTCAGTATATACATTAGTGTTAATGGGGATGGTCTGGAGGGAAGGGTGTGTCTATTCAAGGACAATATGAAAATCTGAAATAGGGTGTACACGTCATGGGGGGGGGGGATGAGGCCATGGAGCAGGACCTGAGAATATTGCAGGGATAGTCAGAAACTTGGCAACTAAAATTCAATGCCAAAAAGTGTGCTGTGATGCACCTGGGGGCATAAAAACCCACAGACAGCTTACACTCCAGGAGGGAAGGATATCAAAAAAAAAAAGCTGAGCAGCAGAGGGATCTGGGAATTATAATATCAAGCAACCTGGCCAGTACAACAAAGAGGTGGTGAAGGCAAATGGAATGTTGGCATGTATTGGGAGAGGCATAATTTTTATTTTGATAAAAAAATGTATAAAAACAACAGTTTGCTACACTTTATAAACTACAAAACAATGTACACGGTATATAAAATTTAGCACATGATAAATAGAAGTTTACAATCAATTACATCATTAATATTATCCAAAAAATAATTTTGCCAATCCAAACATCAGTTTTATAGTGTCCATTTTTAAAATACAACTTTTATAGAGCTAATTCTACTTAGCCATACACTGAGGGAGCAGGATCTCAAGACACTCTTCCCTTTGTTCAGACCAGTTTTTGCAAATAAATAATATATGCATAATATCTGGTTTTGAAATATTCTGGCAAGAACAACCTCCATTTCGTATTTTATAACATTTGTTTAGATTATACTAAATGTTCCCCATACAAGCTAACCTTCATTTACATAACATATTTCTGCTCAAACTATTCTTGCACAAAGCTAAGTATTTTTCTTGCCCCCAGTTCAGTTTGACTCTTAAATATATACCTATTGAATCCAACTCATGGATGTTTCTGAAATCTGTTTGCATAGCTACTTCTTTAATTCTTTGCCTGGCACTGTTTAAATAATATTGTAACTTCTCTAGTGTTTTTGTACTCCACAGTTCTCTACAGCCTATATTTTTTAAGGTTTCATTTAGTTTATAAAACCAACATTTCCTTGAGTCCAGATTAAACATATTACTAGTAAACTCATCCCAGCATATTTTAGGTAATCTATCACTATTTGTTTGCATCATCCAACCCCAATAATTTACCACCCATAGCAATAATTTGGCATTGACAGGAAGCATACCTGATTTCAGTCTGAGAAAAGAGGATTGTGTATCCCATGGCAAGTTCAGTGTTGCTCTTAGAAATTGATTCTGGACACATTCTGTATTTAGCTTTTCTATAGATAAGCCCCATATTTCCATATTTCGGTACCATAAAGTATTTGGGTCATTAGTTTGGCCTCAAAAGTTTTCTGCAGGGCCGTAAAGGAATTATTTGCAATTTTTCTCAAAAAATGTCTTATTGCATCCATAAATTTGTACAAATTATTTTTAAGATCTGCTAGCTGTTGATTCCATGACCACTTTGAGTCAATCTTTATCCCAAAATATTTAAATTATTTTACTACTTCAAAACAGTTCCCATTAATATTCCACATTTTCTCTTTTTTTCTTGGCCTTTCCTAAAATTAATCATTTGGATTTTTCAATATTCAAATCTAAGTCCAACTCAGCTAATGAGTCCAGAGCATTAATCAAACCCCTTCAAAGTCCCAGGGGAGTTTGGAAAATAATAATTGCATCATCCGCATATAACAACATTTGGATTTTCTCTTTGTTTATAACTGGAGCAAAAGTATCAGTTTTAGAAATATTGATAATAAGTTTTTCTATGTATACATTAAACAAAATTGGGGCCAACAAACAACCCTGCTTTACTCCGCTGTTTATAGATAGTTCCTTAGACAGGGCACCATCTCTCCTATACTCTACCTTAGCTGCTGTATCCTGGTGCATAAGTTTTAGGATAGCCAACAGATGGGGGGGGGCAATATTTAATTTGACTAATATATCCCACAACTTTCCTCTGTTCACTGAATCAAAGGCCACCCTTATATTCAAAAAAGCTATATAAAGGGTGCCTTTTTTACATTGAACATACTTCTCCACCAAGAAATTCAGAGTAAACAGTAGGTCCAAAGTACTACACCCTTTTTTGATCCCACACTGGAATTTGGAAAGCAATTTATTATCATCCATCCACATCTGTAATCTTGTTAAAATTAATCTAGAAACACCTTTTGCACAACAGGTAATAAAATAACAGGCCTATAATTTTTGGGGTCATGTTTATCTCCCCTTTTATATAGTGGAACAATAATTCCTTTATTCCAGCCATATGGTAACACTAAATGGGAACAGACTGCACTAAATACTGGAGAAAGCATTTTTGCTCCAATTCTGAATTATGTAAAACAATCTCTGCAGGGAGACCATCCACTCCTGCAGCCTTATTTCTTTTCTGAGCTAAAATTGCTGACTAAACCTACTTCACCATAAATCCCAGTGGATGTTTCCCCAAATAATAAACACCATTACTACAGTAAGAGCTGTTTGAGGGCTATCCATACTTTCACTTGTATTTTTATATATTTTGCTAAAGTGGTCAGTCCATTTATCAGCACTAATTAGACCAATCATATTATAACGGACATCATTCACATTATAGCTACAAGCTACCGTAGTCCAAAAGGCCTTGGAATCTTTCCTTAAAATACAATCTTGGAGATCTTTTCATGATTTCCTACTATAGTTTCTCTTTTTGAAATCCAGCAACTTTCTATATTCACTTCTTAAGTTTTTTAGGACCCCCAACACCACACTATACAAGATGGCATCCTAGATCTAATTTTCCTGACTTTTTTCATTTCTTTTCTAAGCTTATAACACTCTATATCAAACCAAGACTTATCTGCTTTAATCATTTTACTTCTTTTAGGTCTCTCGTAGGAGCTTAGTTTGTCCATAAAGGTCTTAAGCAGAACATCACATATTTTTATTATATTATCACCATTCCCCAGATCATTTCATAAAATACCAACTGTTTTATACTGTATTTCCTCTTTCTCAATTATATCATCCACTATTGCCTTTGAATACTCATTCCATTGAATTTTTTCCCAAACTTAATGCACATGTGTTGGTCAACAATATGTCCAGCCTCCTTATTTATTTTGTTAATATTAAATGCTGTATATATTGTACACATGACTGGGAATTGGTCACAGTCCCACATTTTTAAAACCTTGAATTTTTTGACCATATTATATTCACTTGGCTCTGGTACACACAGATCCAGCATAGAATCTTCTTTTTTTGTGGGAAAAGTATACTCACCCACCCAGTCACCTCTTGTATGCCCATTCAAAACTCTTAAGCCAAACTTGTCAAATAATTGAAAAATAGTTTTACCACGATTTGTTACTAACTTATCTTTTGAGTCTCTTATCGGAATGTTAAAAACATCATTCAAGACCCAATGTATTGTTTGTTCTTCTAAGAGATTTCCAATATGAGCAATAAAATCCCCTGCTAATAGTAATTTCCTCCCTGGGAATCTGAACTTCATAGACTCTAGGCTGTGCCCTATCATTTAATCACTTTCTGGTACTTGTGCAACTTCAGACCAGGGGGAATATAACTATTAAATATGAGCCAAACATTTTTACCATGTGCAATAACAATATATAAATAAAATGTGTTATAAAAACCAACTTCAGTTACTCTGTATTCTATGCTATTATCAACGAGAATCACCAAACCTCCTTTTAGCCATCCATACTTTTTTCCCTATAAGCTGGAGAACTCCAGACATTATAACTTTCTGTCATTTGCTCATCAAAACTTTACATCCATGTCTGTTGTAACAGAATAATAGTACATTGTTTTAGCCATTGCATGCATTCCTTATCTAAAAGTTTACTTTTTAAACCCACTATATTCCAAATAAGAAGTGCTATTTTATTTCTTAACTTCCCTTTAAAGCCCAGTCAATTATGTCCATCAGATAAGTTTATTGTCGAACTAGTACTAATAATGCTAATCATGAAATCTTCCTCATCCTTTAATGTAGATAGCTCCAGAGTATCCTCCTCTTCCAATTTTATGCTACTATTTATCCTTTTACCTAATTGTTTTCTTCCTCTTCTCATTACTATTTCTTCCTTGCATCCCCCCAAATTATGTATAGTTTCACTTGGCTTCATATATACTGTTATCTGGGGCTGTTTGAGGGTGTGAATTTCCCCATTTCCACCACCTTTTTTTGGTAGGGTTTTTTGATAGTTTTGGGTCTGGAATTTTTTCTGAGGTTAGCCTTATTGTAACATCTAAGGTTATTCCAATGTCTAAAAATTTCTCTTTTATAGTGGTTAATTTTTTTCTTTTTTTTTGCATTAAGGACCACACAAATCCATCCCTTAAATGGTCTAGCCTGATATCTGTAAGCTGACTTGATATCCTGCCAGCTAAATTTGCTACCTAAAAAAAACTTTAAACAATGTATAAGTTGTCAATTTAAGAATGCAATTATTTTCCAATTTTGTTTTTGGCAGCCCTTTTATATACAGAGTGGGTAATAAGTCACCTGATGCTATCAACCAATCCTTCTTCTCCTCTATTGTTTTAACTAGATTATACTGTTTCCCCTTGCACTATATCCAGATCCTTTTTTACACTTAAACTCTGGAATTGAACTCTTTTTTTCTTTACCCTACTGTCCTCAACTTCCTCCTTCTGTGCCTCAAACTCAGCTGTAATTACACTATCTGTTTTATCTTACCTTTCTTTATTAGATTTTTTTATCTTTTTACTTTCCTTAGGATATCTCGTTTACTTTTTATGCTTTCTACCTTATTGTCGCCCTTTCCAGATTCCTTTCCCATTTTCTCTAATTGATTTTTCCTTTCCCTAAGTTCCTTTATCAGCAGATTTATGTCTTCCACTTCTTTATTAGGAACTGAATTAGTAATTACTTTAATACTACACTCTACTTTATTTCCTGTTTTGTTCTGCCTATCAGTTTTTCCTTTATCTCTATTTTGGGATTCTCCTTTTCTAACATTAACCCTGATGATGAATCTACTATTAGAACCTGTGGTTTCATACCATTTCCATAACTTTGAGGGTTTCCTTTTTCAGAAACATAAAAATCTACAAAAGCCCTAACAATACTAACCAATTCCAAGAGCTGAGTATTCCCATAACAGGTTTCTTTCTTTAGTGCATTAATTCTGAGTATTAAATTTTCATTTTCATTTTCCCCACTGGTCCTCTTTTTGAGGGTACTTCACCCTTTTTTAGGTTCATCTGTGTGTGACCTTGCTCATTTTTCTCACACAGAAGAAGATACTCCTTTAAATTGTCTACACCTATCTGTTTTGCCTCTAAATTGCCAAACTGTGTAAACTGATTCAATAAAGAGTCAAATTATTTAAGAAAATATCAGTTTTTTGTCATTAGTAACTCAGGTAAATTAATTCTTCTAATGGTCTTCCCAGCTTCTGGAATTGGTTTTACAGAATTAGTTCCATGAACTGTTCCCTTAATATTATCTACCCTATGGGACCATCAATTTGAGCAGTTTGATATCTCTCAAAAAACTGATTCTCATTTACCACTAAATTAGGCACATCTTCCAAGAGCTCAGATAGATGTAATTCAAAACCCATTTATATTAATTTCTTCACATTAGTGTTATCTACTTTTGTTTCGAATGATCTCCCTATTGTTTTTTATCTCCCACATATCTGTGCCCACTTCAAATGTTTAAAAGAGGCTTCTTCTAAACTCCTGATTCTTTTTAGCAGTGGGTGTATAGAGGACCCTGACTCTAAAGACTGAGACCCAGCAGGGGATGATGTCAGTTGTGGGGCATAATATTTTTTATTATCTTTTTATTGCTTCTTAACTCTATGTGATTAATTGGTGATCGAAAGTACTGGGTCATTTTCTTGTTTGTCCCCTTCAGTTCCCTTTCCTCTATTTTATTTCCTTTACCACTCCCTTTTTGGGACATTTCTTACTCTACATTCTAGGCTCCTTCTTCATTTTTCAATTACAATGTGTTACAATCTGTTTTAATAACTCCTAGAAGCACAAAAGACCCCCCCAAAAAAACACACAAGGCACAGAAAGAAGAAGGAGACAACAATAGCCACAACATATTATTAAATAGTCCTTCCTTTTCTTTTTTCCCCTCGGGACAGACTTTCAGCAGACTCTAAATTGCTGGAAGAAACCATAAGTCTATAAGTCTATAAGTTAAAAACAAAGTTCTGAGCAGCATGAGCACATGAGCAATGCCTTCTAAGCAAGCTGGAGAATAAATTATTTGAAAGGAGTAATGCTCATTTGTACCACAGGGATGCCACCCCTCATTTGCATATGGCGGGAATTTTAAAAACAAATCTTAAAACAGTCACTATAAACCCTTAAAATTCAAAACCTTTATATAATATATATATATATATATATATATATATATATATATATATATATATATATATATATATATATATATATATATATATATACTAGTATATATATATGAAAAAATCCCTGTCTGCTCTGGCAAATCCAAGCTCCTTTCTGATAACCTCGCTCATGTTATAACTAATGACACTAACTATGTTTACACTACCATATAATATTTGCAAGATACAAGATGTAACAAAATAAGATAAATATAAATAAAGTCACATAACTTAGGACTGCAGCAGAAATAACAAAAGCAGACATTTTGAGAGTCAAAATCCACTGTTCATATAGGGTGCAGGTACTTCCCTCTGTTTCACCGATCTGACTGGCTGCTGTATCTGTAGCCCAACTCCTTGTCCAACTCATCCAATACTCGTTGGCATTTGGCCACAAACTGCTCAAACCTTCACAGTCCTTTCAACCTTCTCAGCCCTCTTCCACAAATCTAGCAGCAGGTCCAGGTGGATCCAAGAATGATTGGGACACGCGAGTGAAAGGAAGGCAGGCAGGTAGGCCAACACTGACCCTGGGCTGAAACAAAAACACTGCAAAACAGGAGAGAACACCGCACCAGCAGCACCCACAAAAATATAGCCTGGAAATGGTGCACACTAAGGCAACAATATCATACCTATTCTAATTTGTTTCAAAGCACTGCACCCCCGCTTGTCAGTTCTCCTCCACAAAACTGAGAGCACGTAGTGAAGAAGCTGCTTCAAATCCTCTCTCAATCAATATCTGGTACTTGAATCCTGTTACAGTATCCATTGCTTTCAGTGTAGTAATATTTCATTTTGCAGTGATATTTCATTGAGTTTGTAAATTACATTATTCTAGGTGTATAGCGCTTAAGTACAGCAGCTCTACCAAGGGAAGGGTAAAACTAGCAGGAAGAGAGATGTGTTGATTCCTCTTTACAAGGCCATGGAAAGGCTGCATTTGGAGTTTGCAGTCCAGTTCTGGAGGCCGCACCTATGTAAGAACATCGATGAAATGGAGAGAGTTCAGAGAAGAGCAACCAAGATGGTGCATGGTTTGCAGAGGAAACCATATGAACAGAGATGAACAGAGGTGTAGAGAAGTCTGTACTCATTGGACACTAGAAGGGAGCTGGGAGGCATGATTGAAACTTTTAAGTACACATAGGGGATCAATAAGGTGAAGGAGAGAGCATGTTCAGAAGGAAGGAGGGGGCTATGACTAGAGGACATAATCTAAGATTGGAAGGAGGGAGATATAGAAGCAATGTGAGGAGGTGATTCTTTGCAGAGAGGGTGGTGGAAGCCTGGAATAAACTATCAGAAGAGGTAGTGGGGGCTGAAATGGTGGAGGGGTTCAAGAGGGCATGGGAAAGACATATGGGGGTGGGTATTTGGCAGAAGGAGAGGGCCCATAACAGAGGCGATGAGTAGGTTGGGGAAAAGGGCAGACTCAAGCCAATGAGATCCTCTTCTGCCATCAGATGTCTGTAATTCTGCAATTCAGTTTCTGTACAATCGCAAGAACTGTCCATAGGGGACCAGCTTTAGTGCAGTCGGATGGACACTGTCAGCTTTTAATACTGAATTAGTAGCAGTGATTTTTCAATTACATTTAGTTTTTATGAACATACATACGAACATACAAAGAAGCCAGCAGAAGGAGGCCATTTGGTCTGTCTAGTCTGCTCATATTGCAGGGTGCAGAGCTTAAGTAACTGACCTTGCCCCTTCCTTACTCCGCCCATTCTTTCCTTTCTCCTCCCTACCCATGATTCTTACCATTCCCCTCTGCCTATCCAAGCCTCTTTTGAAGCTGCCCACTGTCTTCAACAAGACCACTGGCAGTACATTCCAAGAGTCCACCACATTCAAGTGAAGAAGTGCTTCCTGATCTCCCTCATAAACCACCCTCCTTGAGCTTAAGACTGTGCCATGTTGTGCTATGGTTGCTGAATAGCTTAAAGAGACCTTTCTTATTTGCCTTATTTTTCCTGTTCAAATACTTTAAGGTCTCAATCATGTCCCCCCTCTCTCTTCTGTCCTCTGGGGAGTACATGTTCAGTGCCCTCAACTTCTCCTCATATGTCTTACCCTGCTGATCCACTATAATCTTTGTAGCCCTCTTCTGAACCTTTTCCAGTAGGTTAATGTCCTTTTTGAGTTGTGGGCATCAGTACTGAACTCTATACTTCGGTGTAGCCTCACCAGTGAACTGTACAAGGGTAGTATAACCTCCTTTCTCCTACTACTGATCCCCCTAGCTATGCATCCTAGCATCTTGTTTGTCTTTGCTGCTGCCTTCATGCACTGTGTGGATTGCTTCAGGTCACTAATGATTATCACTCCCAGGTCCTTCTCCTGCTCTGATGCAGATACCTGGACTCTACCCAGGTAGTTTTGTGGCCTGGTATTCTTGGCTCCAATGTGCATAACTTTGCATTTCTTGGCATTGAAGATTAGCTGCCAGGTCCTGGACTACCACCCCAGTTTTCCAGATTGTCTTGTAGTTCCTGTATGCTTCAGCTGTGACTTCTCTCCCACAGAGATTGGTGTTGTCTGTGAATAGGCACATTTTGCCCTTAATTCCATCCCCAATGTCACTGATGAAGACACTGAACAACACTGACCCCATCACCAAGTCCAGTGGGAACCCACTGGTGACCTTTCTGGTGCCAGATAACTCCCCCCACAAGCACCTTCTGGGTTCTGGCCCTCAGCCAGTTTTCCACCCATCTGGTTATCTTGTCCCCAACATCAAGATCCACCAGCTTCCTTATCAACCTTTTGTGAGGCACAGAGTCAAAGGCCTTGTGGAAATCCAGATAGAGGATATCTACTTCTTGGTTCAAGTCTACTGTCTTAGTGACCCACTCAAGGAAGTCGATCAGATTCGTTTGACATGATCCCCACCCCCATGAACCCATGCTACCTCACATGCTGGAGACAATGCTTCTCTAGATAATCTACCAATCTTTCCTTAAGTATGGTCTCCATGAGCTTGCACATGACTGAGGTCAGACTGACTGGTCTGTAATTCCCTGGGTCATCCTGGGGAACAGGTGTATTCATTTAGTATCTCTGCTTTTCATTCGTTATCTTCTATCCCTCCTTCCCTTTCTTAAGTCTAACAATCTTGTCCTTCTTGTCCCTTTTCTTGCTTATATAGTGAAAGAAGGTCTTCTCCCTGTTATTAATTCCATCAGCTCTCTGCAGCTTCTTCTGTGCCTTAGCTTGCTGGACTTCCTTACTTGTCTCACTAGCCAACTTTACTCAAGTTTCCCTACCCACTTCTCTCTTGGTCTTCCTGAATCTTCTGTAGTGCTATGGCCCCTGTGTTCTTCCCCCTGAGCCAAATGCACTCCTCTGTGGCAACCAGTATTCCCTCCTTAATGATGAACCACCTTTGCTCCACCCCCCTATCTGTGCTGATGTCTGACGGATGGTTCCTCAGCACTTCGCCCATCTTCCTGAAGTCTGCCCTCCTTAAATCCAGGATTTTGGTCTTAGCTGGGATGGTTTCCTTGCCTATATCCACCTGGAACCACACTGTGCAATGATCACTTTTACCCAGGGGCTCCCTGACCATTATTTCCTGTGTATGCTCCCCTTTTGTGAGCACTAGATCAATAATTGTCTCTACCCTTGTTGGTTCTGTGATGCTGAATCAGGAACCCATCTTGCAGTCCTTCCAGAATCAACTGACTCCTAGCACATGTTGTGGGTGGTATGCTCCAATCCTCCCTAGGCTGGTTGAAGTCCCCCCCACAGTTACCACCTTTCCTTTCCCTGCATCTTCCAATATTTGTGAGCTCAGTTACCTGTCCTTCTCCTCATTCTGTCTGGGTGATATTTAAACAGCCCCCAACCTCATATTTTCTCCCTCCATTGGTCCGTAACAGAACCGTAATGCCTCCACCTTCCCTTCCTTTGACTCCTCCATCATGCAAGTTATTCCCTCCCTGACGTAAACTGCCACTCGTCCCCCTTTTCCAACTACCATATCCCTCGCAACATCCCAGTCATGGTGTGATGTTACCCGAGTCTCAGTTACTGCCACTATGCCCACCCACCTGTCTGCTAATGGAGTTTGCCCTTTAAGGGGCAGACCAAGTTGTCCTGGTGCACCCTTTCCCTTTACCTGGTGTATTAAAATAACCTTATTAAAAATGTCTGTTATTTGTGGAATCTTTAGACAGTTTACTTACCTGTCATAAGTGGCTGCTGCCTGTAATATCAGGATTTTAAAACTCGTAACTTCCTTTCAAAAGAGGTGTACTGCACAATGCCTCTTGGCAGTTTTATGAGCTTCAGTAAAATAGATATTAGTATAATTAAGCATCAATACTGAGGGAAAAAAAAACTTGCGTAACAACTCATCTAGGTGTAATCTTACAAATTTAGTACCATACTGTGGATTGGCAATTTCTCTGGTAAAATAAAACACCTGGACAAGTAACATGCACTAAAATGATTTAAAGGACTAGTTCACATTATCGTGAAAATTGTGTATATTTTATAAACCTTTACATTCAGTTTTAGAGTGTCCTTTTTCTCCAGACTTTTAGCCGTCATTTATTTTCATCTTGAATCTGCTTTAACAATTTATTATTTGAAATGGATAACAGAGAGCTTGTTTAAATTTGCTTTTCCCCAAGTTTCATAAATATTTTCTGCAATATTTTAACACCTAGCAGGGAATTTCAAAAAGGACTGATCTTGAAGCAAATGCATGCTGCACTTCCCTCTGACCAACTGTGTCTGATCAGCCCTGTTGATGTACTTAAAAGATAGATTTGTCTGTGGCAAAACATCTTGAATTGTTGCATAAAATTGATGAAGGTGTGATCTGCATTACATTTTGCACAACTGCATCTTTTTTAGCTGTGAAATACAAACAGTTAAACCATCTAATAATGGTCCTTGTTTAAACAAATTGTTGTTTTTAACAGAGAAACAATCAGATTATTATGAAAATATTTATGTTTAATATAGAAGCAATCAGATCATTATGAGTGCATGTGCTTTTATTTCTTCAGATTGAGGCAAGCTGAGCTGGTGAGAGGATTGGGGTCAGTTGCCCTTTGCTGGATTCCTTTGAAAGGTGTAATTGAAGAAGAAAAGGGTGAGACTGGGTGCCAAAATGAGGGTGCATGGGAGGTTTCTGCTTGAAGTAGTTCAGGGCTGTTGAGAGGAGGGTAGGATTATGATTGCTGCAAAGGTGTAGGAGAAGCAGATGAATAATAGTGTAGTTAACATAAACTGTAAACTAAATCTGCAAACGATTGTTAGGGCCTAGGGGAGGAGGCTGATATTGAGTACTATAACGGTGGGGAGATGTGGTCATTTTTAATGTTTGGTACTGTGTGGGAGTGAGTGGTATGTGTCACTAGAAGGGGGGAGGGTTATCTTTGTTTCTGCAAAGAAAACTTCAAGTGAAATTGCCAGTTGAGATCAAAAATATGTAATATTTTGTGTAGTGAGAAGTGGCCTATTTCACCTCAACTTCACAAGTGAAGTTTCAATTTTCTGTATCTCTAGTTGACACATTAAAATCTACCCTCACACAATTTTAAATATCACTTTAAAAAGTAACATCAGGGATCAGCATATGTGGTTAGAAAGACAGTTGAAATGAAGTACACCACATAAACATGTTTTATATGAACTACTGCTTCTAAATGTCATCATTGTTGAAAATTCTGAAATGGATGGTGAAAATTTGCAAATGTACATACCTGCATACAAATAAAAAATATAAATAATATTATATATAATTGTATTAATGGTAATAGGTCATAATAATATTACTATATACAGAAATGATCATGCAACTGTGCATTATATTATGTTATTATTGTTACAATGCAGGGCTCTGTGCTATAACAAATGACTTCTGAGCCACTGAACGTGTTCATTATAGCTGCCTGTTTGTTACATTGTGGGACATTGTGAAATATGATACACAACTACAAACAACACCATAACCTACATACAGTGATCATGCTATAGCAAAAACAAGAAGCAGATTTTTAACTTAGATTAATTGATAAATTATTTTGTAATAAAATACATTCTAATTTTTTCTCCTGAAAGGTCAGACAGTTGTTGCTGTTCTTTGCCCTTTGTTGATGAGAGGTCCTTAGCACATTATACTAGCTGCTAGAGTTTTAAAACGTTCATGGGGTTTGTCCCATCTTCACATATAAGCCATGCAGGATCATTTTCCATCCAGCATGTCAGCTCTTCAAACCCATCACTTTTCTCCTCTTTCTCCTCTAACAGTGAGTTCACCATAGTGACTACCCTATCATCATTTAACAGCAGGCCATGTGCTGGATAGTTCTCATCAGAGTCCAGTTGTTAGTTACGGTATCCCCATCAATAGAGCCTTCAATGAACCACAGATCAGTGGCAGGCATTGCAATTTAATTTGCATCATTTGAGTTATTAGGAAACAGTTTCAAACATGCTATTGATAATAAATTTAAACTAAATAGTTTGGGCGAAACTGATAGAACAGCTGCTGTTGCAAGCAATCAGGTGCACACACTGCTAACATGAAAAACCAAAAAAGCAAGAAGATTAATACAGTTAAATGTTGCCATTTTAATGCCAGGAGCTTAAAGGGACACTGTCAACCTGTCTTTCATCATATTATTTCTAGTTAAAACCCCACATTTTATGATTGCGTACTTTCTCTAAAATTCATTGATGTTACTGTTTGTTTTGTCTGTTTCCTTGTTTAGTAGAACTGAAATGCATGGCAATGTATATTTATAAACAGCCTTGTTTTGTTTACAATCTTGGATCTGTTCCTACTACTTGCTTCCTGAGCATTAGAAACACACCCAAACACTACAGTCGCTCATTAGGCAGTAGCCTCCTAAACTCTCATTGCATCATGAAGGGTCTAGACTGTGCTGTGGGTGTTCCCAAGTCCAGTAAAGATGCATTTGGAGTTGATCAATGAATGTAAACAAATCAGTTTTGGTGTGATAACACCAGTATATTGGGCAGTCTGTTTTTCACATTTGTAAAGAAAATAAGAGTCAGAATCAAACTACCACCTACATCAGGAATCTTTACAGAATTTTGGCAATCATAAAATGTGTTTTTTAAACTAGGGACACTTTGAGACCTCTGGGGGTTGACAGTGTCCCTTTAAATAATAAATTAAATGAACTGCTGGCAATAGCCACCAATGATAAACTTGACATAATCAGAGTAACTAAGACATGGTGGGCTGAAAATAATGTATGGCAAAATATATACCAGGTTTTGAATTATTTCGTTTTAGTAGGAAAGATAGAAAGGGAGGAGGGATGGTCATTTTGTCAACACAGATCGTAAACCTATTGACGTTATCTACAGTAAAATCAAAAAGCATAATGCCACTGAAACCCTCTGGATAAGACATTCTCCAAATTCCCCAGACTCTTTTATCCTTAGGCTTTGTTATCATCCTCCAGACTCATCCTTAGAGGTAACCCTTCATCTTACTAATGAAAATGAAATTGCCCGTGATGCCAGTAATGTGTTATTTGTGGGTGATTTAAATCTTGTAGAAATAGGACTAGGAGGAATAGAGGAAACAAACTGTCAGCACAGCTCTAAGTAAGAAATTTCTGTTTGTGTGTGAACAACTCATTATGCATTAACACGTAACTGAACCTACAAGGGGTTCAAATATTTTAGGCATCGTCTTGTGTTCACCCAGTTTAAACATCACAGTTTTTTTTGTTTTTTTTTAGTCTTTGATATCCGGGTAAGGCCCACTAGGCACAAGTGCCTGTTTTCAGGGACAACCTGGGAGCACTGGGCAGTTAAGTGACTTGCTCAGAGTCACACAGTATGCAAATGGAGGCTGTGAGAATCAAACCAAGGTCTGGTCTGCTGGATGTACCAAGCTTGTTCATAGCTCATTACTTTAACCTCTAGGCTATGCTACCAGCTCATTACTTTAACCTCTAGGCTATACTTACAGGTACCTCCCTATGTACTAGTGACCATAACTCTGTATGGTTTAACATAATTTTTCCTATATTACATAGAGCGATAACTCCTATTTTTACAATTATGAAAAAGCACACACAACAAAACTAGATAATGCACTATTATCTATCAATTGGGACCTTTAGTTGTCTGACTGTGACACAGAGGAAATGTTGAGTAACATTAAGAGCACTGTTTTCAATGCATGCGATATATTAATACCAAGGTGTAAGAAAATGATAGTAATAACAGGAAAAAAAAACACAAGATGGCTTAATAAAACAGTCATAAAATGGCTTAAGAATCAACAAAAAGCATTCACAGGCTATAAAAGGACACAGACCTCTTTTTGCTGGAATAAATATAAACAACTACAAAAAAATGTAAGAAAGAAATTAGGAAAGCCAACATAAATACAGAATTGTTTTGAGCTAAAAATGCTACAAAATATAACATTAAAACCATCTATGGGTATATTAATTCCCTAAAAACACCAAAATGAATGTGGGACCTATCGCATGCCACAAATCGATCATAAATAATGTAAATCAAATGGTACAGTAGATATATTCAGCGACATTTTTGTAGAATATATAGAAATAAACAAAAAAAGCAGACATCTGACGTGGCAATGTCTCCACTGTACACTTAATTATTATGGAAGAAGGAATTAATAGCAGGTTTAAAAATATTAGGGATGACTGTTCACCAGGTCTGGATGTGATCACAGGCAGAATGATTAACTTCATGTCCTAACATCTTCTGGTTCTTTCACTTTTCCTTAGGGTGGGTGGGGATTTTACCAAAACAATTTGTGAGTTCTCTCTGCCTTGCCTGCCCCTTTTAAGCCCCCTTTGTTTACCCCTCTCTCTCTTCCTTACCAAATCACATTTCCCTCTCCTGGCATGATGTCATGAGGCTCCAACCTTCTCTGACATCCCCTTCCCTACCTTCTCTTTGTGAGTGGCCTGCCCTCAGTTCAGCTCCCCCAGGACCACCACCCTTCCCCCCTTTCCTGCCACTTGTCCCATGCCTAGCATCCACCCTGTTGTTCAGGACCTGAGACAAATGAGTCTGCCTTTTTAGGAGGCAAACCTCCTTGTCCCCAGAGCCCTGCCCAATAAAAACACAGACTACCATTTGTGTGGATGCTCAGCAGGCAATTAATTTATTATAATCTCTTCCAAATGTCCACTTTCACAATATTTTCATCCTCATATCTTCCAGCCTTAGGTTCATCATATCTTTATTATAAACACTTTTCATAAACCACATTTTTCTTCCTTGTTTTCCTTTCTTGCCCCCCGACATAAATCTGGGGGGCTGCCTCAATATTCATAAACAACCTTTTCATTTTTGTTTTCTCTTCTCACCCCCCAGATGTACACTAGGTGCTGCTCTCTTCATTTTCTTCTCTCTTGCTGGGTAGGCATGAACACACATACCCCTCACCTGTCTGGTGTTGTTCTGCAGCCTTCTCAGTCAGATTATCCCACTCCATTCTTGTCCCCCCCTCCCCTTTTACTGTGCCCCTTCTTTTTCTCTGCCATCTACCTTCGGCAGTCCCGGCAGACCTGCTGTCCACCTTCAGCAGTCTGTCACTCTCCTGTGCACCTATCCCTTTCTTTTTCCACTAGCCCACTTCCAGCTTGCGATGGACGGTGGGCTTCCCCCCAAGTAGGTGCTCTCTTTTTTTTTTTTTTCAGAGCCGGGCCCTTCAATTCCATTCACCCTTGTGGCAGATGGGCCATGTCCCGCACTCCTTTTCCAACCTCACCTGCTGCAGGGGTACAACCACCCAGCTCACATATATCCAAGTACCCCATTCCAGGTAGACTTAATCTGTGTCAGACAATTCCACCTCTCCTGGGCCTTTGGGCTCCTGTCTGTCAGTTTGCATAAGAGAGTCGCCTTCAGGTCAAGCATCTGTTCTCCTCTTCCACCCTGGTCCAATGCCCTATTTCCCATTTGGCATACACCATTCAGAGTAACAAATGACCCATCCAGGCTGTTTTGCCCCCCATTTTCTCAGCAGCCTCTGCTATTGTCTTATCAACTGGGGATAGAGGAGTTACTGTAGGGATCTCCCCAGAACATGACCTCCTGTCTTCAATAAGGGAACTAGGATCCCCAAGTCAAGCATGTTCCCCATCCCTGGATGTTCTGTGGATCCCTGTTCCCCATGTTGTTGCCCTTTTTCCCACTGCCCACTGGGACAGTGTCCCCATTCCTTGGTTGCACAGGAGCAACCCCTGGACCATACTTGCCGGGCCTGTTCAGTCAACCTGCTATGTACACTACAGTGCTGCCCCATTGTCCACCTGTGCTTGCCTGCCATGTCCTGCATCAGGCTGCTTTCCTTAACTCAACACATGGAGACCATTTGATCACACCCCTGGAGGAGGCTGTCAGCCCTTATGGCACTGCTGCCCAAAAAAAAAATAACCTTTCTTCCTTTGCCTCAGCAACTGACTACTAATTATGTTCTGCTAACCATTTGAATCCCCTTCTCCTTTCTTATAGCATGGAAACCACCCATAAATTATCAACCTGTCCCTGTCTCTGTGTTTATTATTTCCTCCTTCTTTGTATGATTTTGCTGTTTTGCACCTAGCCTCCTATATCAGGCACATAGAACCAATGCTCAGTTTCCAGCAGACTGGAAAGGGCATGTGGACCAAAACTGCCTGGATGTCTAAATGCAGACAAGTGGGTAAAGACCAAAGGGGCAATTTTGATGCATTCCTGCCCTACCGCCATACTTCCCTCTGCACACCCACAGCTGATTACTGTGACCCCTATGTGGGCCCCTATCATTCATTAACGTAGCAGAGTGGAATGGCCTATCACAGGGCCCGGAAAGCATAACTAAAGTTGTTCCACTAATCTGTCATATGCACTATGTAGCTTTTGCCCTGCTCTTGTGCACTGAAGATAACCTAGATGGTTGCTCTCTGTCATCCCCTAGAAGCTCTGGCTAGTGAGTAAACAAAGAATCCCCCCCAACTTTTTTTTCCCTTTCAAGCTGCTGCTTCAGACAACCCATATCTACAGTGCCCAGTGTACACCTAGGTTCTGACACATCCCCTAAACGTTGCTTGTCATTCTTCCTGATGCTTACTTCCCTTCCCAGATTCCCCATATGCCCACCCTATTCATACACAGAGTGTCCATAAGACCTCTTAGGACATCCTCCATTCAATCCCTGGAAGTTCCTTTTGTCTCTACAGCGATGGACAGGAAGGCCTTCTCTGTCTCTGCCCTCTCCCTCTGGAATTGTTTTCCTGCACCTGTTCATACATCTACATCCCATGCATCTTTCAAATCTAACCTAAAGGCCTGGCTAATGAAAGGCTCCACCTACAAACGCACACAGGGCAGAGCAGAAGACCAAACGCCACCATAATCCAGTCACTGTCAGGTGCTTTCTGCCCATCCTCCTCTCCTCCCCACCACTGTCCTAAAGAACAAACCCACACGCTTGACTCTCATACTGCCTCTCAAACCTACCTGTGAGACTTCCTCCCACATCACTGTACCTGGTCCAGGCCGTGGCTCAAGGATGCACCAGAACCTGGTAGCGCACATCACTAACTATCCAGCTCTCTAGTTTACTCAGCCTATGCTCCCCCACTGCCTAAACTCAGTGCACTGTCTGGTAGCCATGCGCTACCTTTACCACAAGCTCCTCAGGTCGACCTGCTCTGTTTCTCAGGATAGGCATGTTACATAGACTAGATATCGATGAGTCTGTTATGTTTAAACTGCTTGTCAACCTGTGCAGCATGCATAACTATTCTCCCCTTGTACTGCTACCGGTATCCTATGGTACTTCACTTACCATTGATTGTTTGTACACCATAAGCATTTGTCTGTTTGTTGTCTATTTGTACTTGTATAGTATATTCAAATTATATATTATATCTACTGCCGGTATCTATGTACCGCCACCTTGTGGTCCAGGTCATGACTGAAAGTGGTCCTCTGGATCAGCGCACTTACCTGGTTACCAAAAACGTAAATAAATAAATACAAAATTATTATACATGGCTGATTATTTCCAGACTGGTTCCAAAGGTAACTCATTTTGTGACCCTAACCCTTCCAAATAATGCTTGCTCCACCTCTTTCCTGCTCTGCCGAGTGCCTCTGTCCCTTCTCTGAATGGGGGGGAACTGAACCAGGTAAGGGTTGTTGCCCCTTACCCACACTACCCTCATGTGTCAATACCCGTTCCATCCTTCATCCACCTTTCTTGTAGTATGTGCCTGGCACACCCCATTGGCCTTCCTTAACACCCCCACCATGTCCCCTACCTGGCATTAAACTTGCTGCCTCAATACCAGATTTTCTGTAGGAAATCTCCTGGGCCACCTTTAAAGAACTTACTGCCTCTTCCATCCTGTCATGCTTACTCCCCTCCCTGTGTAACCTTCCTACTAACCAACAGAGGTGCCCTCCAGTACCCCCAACATACATTTTTTTATTTTTAATACCCCCTTGTGGAGTAAAAGGGGTGCTTCCCCCTAATTCTGCTTTCTTCAACCTCTCTTTTATGTTTTTTTTTTTGCTTTTTCTGGTCTAAATGTCCCCCATACTGTTCTAAGAGACCCCAGCATCCATCCTGCTGGGCCTCTGTCATATGGACCCAAAACATTTTCTTTCCACTAATGTCTGCAGGCCATCCAACACATTTTCGCTCCTGCTGTTCTGTCTAACTAAACTCCCATCCCCCCACTCACATGCCCTGCCCTTTCACTTCTTGTCAGTTCTCCTAGAAGAAAGGCCACCTTTTTTCTGAAGGAACAGATATATTCCTCCCCTATATCCATATAACCGAAAAGGGTCCCCCGTAGCTCCTGCTAAATCTTGCTACCTCCCCTCACTTTTTTTTGTCCTGTTGCCCATGACCCCTGGGCCCTTATTCTGCTGCCAGTGACTCCATCTCTGTCCCGCTTGACCCTCACTGTTCTCTTCTGCTTTGTCTGCTACCCAGGTGCCTCCCCTTAACCATGCTTAGAAATCCCACCAAGGACCAGCTCATTCATAGCCCTATACTTTTCTCTGGCTTAGGTCTCCTCCCCCATGCCCGGCATCTGTACCCCCCGATTCCTCCCCAGGCTCTTACCAACTGTTCCACACACCAGGTAGTAATACCCTCTGGTGTGAAGTCCCTCCTTCTGTGGTGAGGGGGCAGCCCAGTCTTCCCCTGAGCTAATGGGCTCATTGACGGACACTGTCCCGGTCCTGGGGGTTGCTGTAGGTGCAGGAGGCACTGATGCCTCCATGGTGGTTTGTGGAGTTAGAGGGGTGGTTGAGGTGTAGGGCCCGGCCAGGGCACTGGTTCTGCGACTGGTGTTGGTGGCGGCATCGGACCTGCTACCCCCTGGCTGTAGCAGCCTTTAGGGCCAACCTGCTACCCTACCTATTGGGCCCTTTTCAGTCCCCTGTTCACTCTTTCCCCCTCCCAGCTTTCCCCTCTCCTCACCCTGGTCTATAATGACTCTGCCATCTTCCTTTTCAATGGCGTTCCTTCCTGGGTGCCCTGCTGTGTGGAGCTGTAACTTGAAGCTGAAAAAGAATCACAGAAACTGTTAAAATTGACCACCAAACTTTTCTTTCAATTATCCCCCCATCCCCCACGTTCTTTTAAGTGCACTTACCCTGTCTGTAATGAAATTCTTAAATAAAATGTCTGTTTTTTTGAGTATGGCCAGGTAAGTCCCCCACAGTCCAAATGGTTCCTTAGCAGAGACTTCCTTTCCCCCTTCTTATTTTCCTGTTAATTTATTCATTTATTTCCATGTAGCATACCCTTAGTTGTCCCATTGCAGTGGGACCTATTGCTATGTGTTGCCCCCCCAGGTCTTGTCGAGTGCTTTTAACACCCTCCCTATCAATGGGTCTGGCCCACTGAACAAAGTATTGTCCTACTCAGGTAGCCCTTCAACTATCTTAGACAACCGCTAACCCCAGTACCTGCTTGTCTCCCACCTTGTAACAAATAACCAATTCCTGCCCCAGACCATATACTGCTGTACCATGTTGGTCCCCCTTTCTCACTTTATATCAGTTTTATACAGTATTGATATATTTATTCCTATTCATACTATCATCTGTTATAGTTTTTATTCCCTATGTCTGATCTATGCCAGTCATAATCCCCCCCCCCAGCCATTCATCTTAAAGTGGCGGCTGCCATGTATGACAAACTTGCTAAATGGTGGCGGCTAGGGATCATGGTCTACCCACTCCGGATTCTCTCTCCTGCTAGCTGAAGAAACTAGTGTTCATATCCAATCCAGATCCCTCTCCCACCCCCCTTTTTAACTCTTGGTTTCTCTTACTTCAGCACCCTTGGCTATGTGTAGCTGACCGGCCCTGCTGCATTATTCTGAATCCACCATGGAATGGCTGTCATTAGAATAATTACTTGTATCATCATGTGCCATTTTTCTCAGTTTGTTCCTACCAGCTAGAATTACTGGATAAAAGCTCTCTTCTCCTGATAAATTGCAACACATGTTCCCTCCGTTTGAATGCTATCATTGTACATCCTAGCATCTTCTCCTCCAAAGTATGGGCACTCTAAAATAGTCTCCATTACAAACTGCCAACTGCATTTCTCCAGCAAGGTTTGTACCCTGCGCCCTAGACATCAATGTCTAATGCCCCCTCACTGAGCCATCGGCTTTTCCTCATCTGTCAAGTAGCTCCCCTTATGCCTTTCACTTCCTATCTCATGGAGCTAGGTCTCCCGTACCTAAGATGGCGGCTGCCTCATGGTCGCCTACCTCACTTAAAATGGTGTCCCCTACACCACCGCCAAAGTTCCTCGATATGGCAGCTGTGTGTCCATTCAGAAAATGCATCTGGGCCCCTTCTTCCCTCCATCTGAGGATTATAGGGCTGGCAACCTCACAGAATTGCTGTACACTTTGGGCTCCTGGTGGGAACCCCCCCAATCTTGCTTCACGTTTGTTTTTTTTCAGTTGTGGCACCTCAAATCCATACATTTTCTATTACCCCTAGACCCATGTCTGCTACTTTTGTCCCAAACAATGTCTTTCTACCTCCTAGGACTTGAGCCCAAACAGTTCCATGAGGGTCTATGCTTGTTTTCTAACAGTAACTCACCGGCTTCCATTCCAACCTGGGGCTCTCTTCTCCCCGGTATCCTACGGCCGGTGATCTGTTCCCAAAACCTTTCTCCTAACTACCCCACAAGGAAAGCGACTTCACCTGTGCCTTCCTCTAACACATGCCCCAAGGGAATATGCACCCGATCTAGCATCACAGCAAACCGCAACACGCCAAAATTGCATCTCCCCCTACCAGCTGTATCACCCAACATAAGATCCTATCACTATTAAAAATGACCACCTTCTCTTTTATGGACAGCCATCCAACCCCCTGCCCACATGCCTTGCATGGGTCCTACGAGTCCCCGCACTACTTCCCACATCCCAAGTTCTCCCTGGCTGTTGCAAGTACCATGCTGCTACTAGCACCCTCGACTATCCAGCCCACTGCCCCACAAGCATTATATGGGGCCCCATAGCCTTTGTGGGAACTCCACCATCCCCAACTCTCCGGGCTGCTGCCAATGTGGTGAAGCTACCTGCACCCCGGACTTACTCCTACCACACAGTTTGTATTCCCACAAACTTTAGCCATCCTGGGACTAACTTGAGCCACAAACTGGCTCACCAGCTCACTGACACAAAGGCCTATCCGATGCTGTTTCCAACTATAGATCTGCAGCACCACTGGCTGAACAAACAAAACATTTAGTGGCTATGTGGCCAATAATTTACACACCAGGCATACCGGGTCCATTCTACTCATAATGCATCAAGTCCACCTGTAAAAAAAAAAAAGGGGAGGAGGTATAGCGCAGTGGTTTAAGGCTCTGAGATGCAAATCTGGTGACATCCAGCAGACCAGACCTGGATTTGAATCCCAAAGCTTCCACTTGCATACTGTGTGACCCTGAGCAAGTCACTTAACTTCCCTGTGCTCCCAGGTCACTCCTGTAAAAAAGCTTTCAGCTTAGTGTGCTACTCCTGGTTAAACAACTAAACACATTTTAATCAGCTCAATCAGCAGCATGGCACAGGCTGAACCAGAAACCTTTAGCGACCATGTGGCCACTGACTTACATACCAGGCATACCTGGTCCATAACTTCTCAATACTGCATCGGCCCGACCACATACATTTCAAACTGCTCAATCCCCCATGCCTGCCTTCATTATCTCTTCTTTATTTATTTACACACATAGCAACAACAACTGACTCACTGACACCCTGACTGTAAGAATCCTCTGGATCCACCAGTTACAGCAAATATCGTTCATTGCTCACAAGCTAACAAAATTTAAAATAACAAAATTAAAATATCAAAATTACAATCAGTTGCCACTGATGTGCTATAGGACCGTATTTGCTATAACATTGTAATTGCCAACTGATGTGATTCATAGTAAAGGATATTACTGAAGCAATTTGTGAGCTCTCTCTGCCTTGTCTGCCCCTTTTAAACCCCGTTTGCTCACCCCCTCTCTCTCTCTTCCTTACCCAATCATATTCCCCTCTCCTGATATGATGTCATGAGGCTCCTCCCCTCTCTGACATCCTCTGTCTACCTTCTCTTGTTAAGTGGCCTGCCCTCAGTTCAGCTACCCCAGGACCACCACCCCTCCCCCTCTTTCCTGCTACTTGTCCCATGCCTAGCATCCACCCTATTGTTCAGGGCCTGAGACAAATGAGTCTGCCTTTTTAGGAGGCAAGCCTACTTATTTAAAAATGGCGATAATTAGTGTGTGGAAAACTATAGGCCCATTAGCCTAACCCCTATTATTTGTAAAATCCCAGAGGGAATTACTAAGGACACTCTTGCTCTGTATTTGGGGAACATAGATAGTGACCAGCATGGTTTCACCAAAGGTAGATCTTGTCTTACTAATCTCTTATGCTTTTATGAAAAATAAGCAAGAAATTAGACCAGATAACTCCATGTGATGTTATATTTAAAGATTTCAGTAAGGTGTTTGATACTGTTCCACATGGTGCTCTTGTTAAAAAATTCAGAGAGTTGTTAACAACAAACTTGTCAGATTGGTTTTACATCTACTGGATGATAGAACACAGAGGGTTATGTTGAATGGGTGTTTGTCTCAAGTGGGGAGGGTAAATACTGGGATTCCTCAGGGTTCGATATTGGGCCCTTATATTCTCTATGTGTTCATTGCTGATATTGCTGATGCATTAAATAGTTGGCTTATTAAGTATGCAGATGATATAAAAATAGTAGGCATATAAAACACATCAAGATTTTTCTAGACTGCATGAAGATCTTAACAAAATTGCTGACTATGCTAATATTTGGGGAATACGTTTTAACATTGCAAAATGTAAGGTCATGCATTTGGTTTTTAATAATCTTAAACATAGCTATCATCTATGTGGGAAGCAGTTAACCGAAACATTACTTGAAAAGGATCTGGGGGTATACCTCACAGATAATTTAAGTTTTTCTAGGCAAGCAAATGTAATGATTAGTAAGCAGTGTCAAGACCGCACAGAATGAAACTAGTTGATCCTCAGCATCAAAAAGTCTAGGTTCATGCAAAAAGCTGGTCTCAAACACTTAGCCCAATACAACAGAAGTACTAATCCTTCTCTGGATAACAATCATTTTTATTCAAGCTGAATCACATGTGAAAAAGCACACCACACATATATCCACTGTACCTTCTACTTTTCAAACTGCTCTGGTTCTTTATCAAGAAGGGCAGGAGTTCTAAACCACAATGTTTAAATAGTGAATACATATTACATGATTCATTAACAGCTATTCAGTTTCCCAATAGGTTTACCAATAGATATTGTTTCAGCTTAAGTATAGCCATACATACAGATGACATACACATGTTAAAAGCAAGAACTCATTGCAATAAGTACCACTGCTGCATCTACAATTTATAGAATATTAAAGAGATGGTAGGGATTGGGGTGTCTTTATAGATAAGCAGCATAGGATCCAAACTGATGTGTACAGAAAACAGACAGGTAGAAACTCTATTTTACATTATACTGTACGTATTTCAACTTGAATAAAAATGACCATTATCCAGATAGGGATCAGTAACTCTGTTCTACTGGGCTGAGTGTTTGAGACCAAATATAATAATTTGCCATGCTAATAAAACTCTATGGACAATTGAAAATAATATTAAGTCTAGAGATGCTAAAGCTTTGGTCCCACTTTACAGATCATATGTCCAACCACACTTGGAGTACTGTTCACAGTTTTGATTTCCCTATGACAAAAAAATATATTAATCAAGAGGAGAAAATCTTAAAGTTATTTACCAAACAAGTGCATGGGTTATGAGACTTGGAATACAAGGACAGACTAAGTACCTCGAATCTTAAGTATTTAGACACAAGAAGGTATAGGGGTGATTTTCTTTTTATTTGGGATGTAATAAATGACCCTTACTTGTTCAACAAAATGGGTTTTGCTTTTAAACAAGAGATAATAGAAACCAGAGGCCATCCTCTATAATTACACTGTTCTAGATGTAATACAAATAAAAGAAAGTATTATTTTACTGAGTAGTTAACACATGGAATACACTCCTCCTTGCTGTAATTACCAGTATAAATAAATCTATTTTTAAGCATAAATTGTGCTTGGCTTTTATAAAAACAGGGGTAGCACTGTTACAGGTTATGAGATGGGAGTTGTTAATGGGCACCTTGCCTTTAGCTCCCTGTTGTGCCTCAGTATGAACCCCAGTATGAATGAGTCTGTGGCTCCTCAGATGTGACAAATGTGCTTAGTGCATCATTCCAACACTTGCTCACAGTGTTCAGTGTCACACTTGCTCAAGCCTTTCCCATTACTGTACTGTAGGTGGACTTTGTGTTTCAAGGAAAGGATTTTTAAAAACTCAGTAACTTCAATTCCCTGCTTGCAACAACCATGTTAGGAGATATGTCCTATTGTATTGTTTTTCAGTATTGCAATTGTTGAACCATCCATGGGCTGGATTCAGGAAATTGTTTTTTTGAGCAAAAAAGGTTCAGATTCCTACCATCCCTTGTATTTCATTCTTCCTTGAGTTGGCAGGTGAAGTAGACATTAATATAGTAGCAGCAGTGCTTTGGCAGGACAGTTTCAAGTAGCAAAGTTTGGCATGTACCAAGTAGACAAAAGCAGCTGAAAACCACTGCATTAAAATTTCAGTATCTACCATGTTTCCATTGTTTTCATAATCATAATTGAGTGCATTCATGTTTACATGATGGGAACAGCATTTACTATTATATTTTCCAATACAGAGGAGCTTCATCTTATGGGACCCAGTACTGTGACTGTAAGGAATATTATTCAGTTTGTACTGACCTTAAATCCTTTGACATATTGTATTTGGTAGGTTGAGTTACATCTGGCAGGCAGTGCCAGAAAAGACCAATCTCATCACAGTTTTTCCACCTGATCAGGAATATAACCACAGTCTTCCAGGCATTTTTGTTTAGTTTTGGAAGAAACTCAGCAGCTGCAACATCATTGCTTGACATCTGCTTTGCTCTCCAGTTATTCAGACAAGGGGAATCCATAGACTACACTGAAAGTGTTATAGCCAGTCCATGGAGGATTTAAAATTGTAACCCTCCCAATCTATCTCCTTGCACATTGGTGTGCTTTCTATTGCACAACTGTGACATACACAGGGTGTTTCATTTTGCTTGGAATTCTTCATTGCTAAGCTTACTACAGTCAGAGAGCACTGCACTATTCATTAGCACTCTTGAACCTGAGTTTTTCATTCACTGTGTACACAGATGCATCAAACATTTTGCTATGAGAGTAAGTATTGAGGGTTTTAAGGGTGTGGCACTGTCTGTCCAATGCAGAGAATTCTGCGAGGGGCTTGTCAGAGTCACACCTATCATAAGCCATAAGCCAGGATGATCACGACACTGTTCTGGCTTGCTCATGGAAGAAACTTTGTGTAGTTCAAAGGAGAGAGACAGTCCAAACAGAGAGTGACTCTTTCCTTTTATATACATAATCCACACCAGGCACTTGAATTAATATCCCAATACTGACACTGTAGTGCAGAACGAGGGGGATGCTGCACTCCTGAGGTGCCTCCTTTTGGATGAGACATTAAACTGAGGTCCCATTTGCCTTTTCAGGTGGTAGTTCAGGTGGATGTTAAGGATCCCATGGCACTTCTTAAAAAGAGTAGGGGAACATTTTATTGAAAGAAACTGAACAAGATATATTAATGTAAAAAATCATCAAACAATAATACTGGTACCATACATAAACAAAGGTAAGTGAACATAGAAGGTGAAAGTAAAATCATCCAATTTTATCCTTCATAAAAGGAACATTATGCTAGCGAATTTCCCATGCACTGCGTTGCCCATGTTTTTTTTACCAAACATACATTTCTTATGTAAATCTTGTTCAATAACACTTATGACTGTCTTTGGGTCTTGATACACCTGTTGTAAGACAAATTTACAGTGTGATTGCCACAATATAAACTTTATAAATGAAAAAATCAAATGTACTAATCCCTCATTCAACACCTGACTTCTTAAACTACAACAGCCAACTACTTCTGCATAAGTAATTTCCTTCCAATACTGGTTATCCCATGTTTGTTCCAACATTGTCCATAATTCACACACAAAGGATCACTGTGTAACAAAATGATGCAAGGATTCTTCTTGTGCAACACAACCCAATCTAGGACACATACGCTCTTCTATAGATTTATGTTTAGCATTTCCCTTAACAAATGAATGACCATGGGAACATTACCACATAACATACCACACCCTTGGAGGAATGTAGGGATCCTTCAAGGACTCCAACACTTGAAGTTGACACTGTTCTGGCTTGCTCAGGTGCATTGCTTTGCACTTCTTTGCAGGAAGGTCATGTCAGATGAATCTAATTGATTTCTTTGACTGGGTGACCAAAGTAATAGAACAGGGAGGGGCTTTGGATATGGCCTACCTAGACTTTAACAAGCCATTTGACACAATCCCACACATAAGATTAATAATCAAGTTAGCCAGCCTGGGAGTGGATCCCAGGGTGGTAGCCTGGGTAGCAAACTGGCTGCACAACAGGACACAGAAGGTAATAGTGAATGGAACACATTCCAAAGAAAGGGGGGTTACTAGTGGAGTACCTCAGGGCTCAGTACTGGGTCCAGTCCTCTTTAACATCTTTATAGGTGACATTGCAGAGGGTCAGGAGGAAAAGGTATGCCTCTTTGCAGATGACACAAAGATCTGTAACAGAGGTGATACACAAGAGGGGTTAGAAAAGATGAGAAAGGAATAGGCAAGGTTGGAGGAATGGTCAGACATATGGCAACCTAGATTCAGTGCAAAGAAGTGCAAAGTAATGCACCTGGAAAACAAAAACCCAGGAGAAGAGTACACAATAGCAGGGGAGATACTAACAACAACAAAAATGGAAAGGGACCTGGGGATAGTCATATCAGATGACCTAAAGGTGGGTAAGCAATGTGAGAAGTCAGTAAGGAGAGCCAGGGGGATACTGGGATGCATAGGAAGTGGCATCACAAGTAAAAAAAGGAAGTAGTTATCCCTCTATACAGACAGTTGGTGAGACCCCATCTGGAGTACTGTGTGCAGTTTTGGAGACCTCATCTATGCAAGGACACCGACAGGATGGAAGCAGTCCAGAAGAGGCCAACTAAAATGGTGCAGGGTCTGCAGCAGAAACCATATGAAGAGAGACTGGGAGAGCTTAATATGTATACTCTTGATGAAAGGAGGGATGGGGGGACATGATAGAAAGTTTCAAGTACCTAAAGGGAATCAACAAAGTCCAGGAGGGTAGCATCTTTCAGAAAAAGAGATGTGTAAGAACAAGGGGGCACAATTTAAAGATAGAGGGGGGATGGCTCAGGGGTAATGTGAAGACATTTTTTTTCACAGAAAGAGTGGTGGATACATGTAAATGCCTTTCTGAGGAGGTTGTTGGGTCTAAAACAGTGGGGGAATTCAAACATGCATGGGACAGACATAAGTCAATTATAGTGGAGGTTTGCAGGAAGTAGGCTGTTGGTTATCTAGAATCTGCAGCTTACCCAGTAGGTAGGAAAATGGGCAGACTGGGTGGGCCAAGTGGTCCTTATCTGCCGTCAAAGTCTATGTTTTTATGTTTCTATATTTGGTGCAGTATCTTCAAATACTACTGATGATATTCACACCTGATGTTGAATGTATCATAAATTTACTGGAGTTTAATTGCAGAATTTGCATAGTTAACTTCCATTTCTTTAATTTCCCAAGGGCCGGTCTAAAAAAGACACATTTTGTCTTAACCTGGGCTGATAACACCCCCTGAGCAGACCATACTTGACAAAGGGGCCTAATCCAGTGACTTGCATATAAAGTCCAAAGTGCTGGACTAGGTTTTGTAAGGTCCAATAAATTTGTATGAAAAAAAATACCATAAAAAATTACCACAGGGTTTATCAGATTCAACCCCCCTTTCCCCACAGGTAGATATAGGACCTATCTCTTGATGGGGTTTAAACAATTTCCCCAAATCAACTGAGAAACTAAACTTAGAAGGGAAATGTCCAAAGTTTGTGGCAAAGGATATATAGCACTAATAAACAGAAATATCAGCAGCAAAAATGTTTTAAAAACTGCCACATTTTTCATTTTGGCCTGTTGCCAAGCCTTTCACATTGCAACTTTCAATGAAGCAATATCTAATTTAACCTTGTAATTTAAATGTCCATTATCCCCTCTTCCAAACCATACCCCTAGGAATTTAAAAGGGCCCATAGACACTTTTATCCCATGCCATGCATCCGTTAGTGAGATAGTGCCACTTAATGGATAGACAATGCTCTTCCCTTTATTAAGTTTTGTTCCTGTCGGCTTAGAGTACTGTTCAATTATTTCCAGAACCCGTATCCCAGACTCCTGATCCACTACCATAACACATACATCATCTGCATATGCTAGCACACGAACCTCCATATTTCCCACAATCAGTTTAATGCCTCTAATACACATATCCTGTTGAAATATCCATAGCAAGGGGTCTAAATAAAATACATAGAGCAAGGGGCTGAGTGGGCATCCTTGCCGTACTCCACATGACATTTTAATATATGACCCTAACATCCCATTAACCAAATGGATAGCCTGTATATTCTCATACAGCAGATCTATCCATTTCACAAAGGCAGGTGGGATACCATAGTAAATCAATACACGAGAAATAAACTGGTGTGATATAATCTGTCAAAGGCTTTTTCTTGATCCAATGCTATAATATAACCATTCAGTGTCTCCTCTTTACCCTGTTAAACCAATTCTTGAATTAACAGTAAATTGTGCTGAATTACAGGATATGGAACTGTACAAGTCTGGACCAGGGAAATTAGTGCTGAAGCAGCATTAACTAATCTATTATGAACTATTTTCAATAATATTTTATAATCTGTATTCAGTAAACTGAGTGATCTCCACTTATTGAGATCTGTTCTCTCTCCATGTTTAAATACAAGAATCTGGACTGCAACACAAAAATAAAGTCAACTTTAAGTCTTCCCAAGACCCAGTTATAAACTATAACCAAAATATGTGTTAATAAATCAGTAAATATAGAATTTTGAAGGGAGACCATCAATGCCTGGTGCAGTATGTCCTTTCAGTTTACCAATAACTAAACCAATTTCTTCTGTAGTAGTAGGTTTAATGAGATCTCTAATACACATGTCTGACAAGTAGGGGACATCAACTGTAGAAAGTAACTCTGTTACTGCCTGCTCCTCGATATAGGGGGCAGCATACATACCAGTTAAGTACCTAGTTACTGCTTTTAAAGTTTCTGGGCCATCAGATACTAAGATACCACCCTCAGTCCTAACTGATGTCATAAACCTATCCAATACCCACTGTGAACAGCTTTTAAAGGCATCCCCAAACCCTGTTTTACTGGGAGAGCAAATTATATGCTGGTATAGCATGGCAGCAGCCCTTGAATATTGCAAACTTGCCATTTCAGCTTTTAAATTTGAAACCTGAGTCAGTAAATTTATATGTTGAGTGTTACTAATAGAATATACTTTAGCCAATTGTGAACAAAGTTTAAGACAAGATTTATACCAATTATTATGACACCGTGTGGAGTAGTTCTGGAACAAGGACTGCAATCCCTGTTTAGTGCCCTCTCACCAAAAATTAATATTGTTTTCTAACACAGTCATAGACATTCTTGCTTTTAAAAATTTAGTTACATACTTAATCAATTTATTCTTCTGTAATATAGCTGTGTTCATTTTCCAATAACTATGACTATAGTGGGGACCTATTACCCCATCCAACACAACACCAAGAATAACATGATCCGAAGCCTCTAAAGGGATTGTATCTGCCTTAAGTATATGAAGGTTTGTCCAAGTAAATAAAAAGTATATCCTGGTGGACAGAGCTTCCCATGATACATTTGACCACCCTTCAAATGTAAAACTCTGAGTCTTGTAATTCACACTGATTAAGTATAAGATTCAGACTATTAGAATCACAAAATATTTTTTTTGTGACAGCAACTCGCTCATGCCTATCAACCACACAGTTGAAATTTCCACCCCAAAGGATGTGCTTAGTTGTAAGCAAAAAAGGTTTAATCTTATTAAAAAGATTTATTCTGTCCTTTTTCATGGGGGGGGGCATATATAGTAATTAATCTCCAACTGGACCCATTATACTGAAAGTCTAGTAACAGAGCCCTTCCTAATGAAATATCTACCATTCTGGAAACTTTAAACCCATCACCTCTAAATAAAACCCCAACACCATCACAAACCTCAGTGCCAAAAGGAAAAAAGGAGGTGCCCCAACACCACAGTTTCTGAGCTGACCTAACCAAGAAATCAGTATGTAACCTGATATCCTGCAGCAGACAGATATCACACCCCAAATACTTTAATACTGAAAATGTAATTAATCTACATTTTGCATTCCTAATACTATTAACATTAACTGTAGCAAGGCTTAACATTAAATGAAGCTCTGGCGAAGAAGGAGGGGTTGTGTTACGGTGTTTTTTTTTAACCTTGAACTTCTCCATACTCTTGTATGAACTTTTTTCCTCCTATCTTTATCCACCTTCTTTTGCTGAAGGTCTTCATCTGACTCTGAAGAATGTGGGGCTAAAGAAGAAGCTTCAGAATCTCCCCTCTGTTCAGATTCCTGGGTACCTCTGGACAATAGCTCATATTTGTTAATTAATAAAATCCCTTCATCTTCAGGCACATAGGCTTTAGCAACTTCAGAGTGAGGCCTAGACTGCTTAATACCCCTTTTTTGCCACACTTATAACAGTGAAGGGGGGGGATTTCTACAATTATTATTTTACCTTCAGGATCTGCCATAGGAACGTTCACCACAATATCAGCCTCAGGGGGAACAACCAGCTCTACAGATACTATATCACTACCTACTTCATCCACAACAACCACCTCAGGTGGTGAGGAAGGTGGAGGGGGTGGGGAAGTGGGGAATGTGCGATCAGGCTGAGGCTTATCTGTAACATGTCTCCTTTTGACCATGTCTTTCTTCTGTGCTTCCTTTATAATGGTATCCTGGCTCACACAGTCTGTACGATTGTGCATAGTCTAAGGACAATATCTATATGTATGGCCAGTTTCCACACACAGATTACACTTTAAATCCTCCTTACAGTCTGAACTATGATGGCCAAAGGACAAACAGAGATTACATTTCAACCTATCACAGGCCGAACCTAAATGTGTATAGACTCCACATTTGAAACAGGCCTTTGGTTGCCCAGGATAGAAACAATGTCCCCTTTCATTCCCCAAAAATAAACTGTCTGGTAGATGTACTGGGCCTAAGCTATTGTTCCTCAAATGCAACTTACATTTCCAAACCCCATTCCATAAATGTTTGTCATCAAAGATTGGTTGTGGGGAATCAATCACATCACATTTTTGTTGTATCCAATAAGTAATATCATGTACTGACACTGATTCATTCCTAAACAATACTGTAATGCTTCTGATGGAAGGTTTAGTCAAAGGAATAGCCCTAAAGGGTAACCACACCTCTGTATACTTTAAGGAGTCATATTTAGACCAGAAATGGTCTAACCCTTGTGGAGTGTTAAAACTAACATCATAAAGATTAGCACCTGAAACATGTATTAATGCATGTATTTCACTGGAAAAAAACCTAATCAGGCTTTTAATAAATGTCTACCAACATACAAATGATCCAGAGCTATTTCTAGCCCCCCTAGATATTCTAAACGTACAGCATTACACCTTTGCAAAGGGAGGGGCCAAAAAAAGAATCCTTTCTTCTGAAAGGTTCCCATGCATTTTTAGACTGTTCAGAGAAATTAGTATGCTTTCATGGAGGACTGTGGTCAGGTTCCATGTTCTCTTCACACCCTCCAGGCCCAGTCACAGAACCTTCAGACTCAGATGAATTGGATGCAGAAAAAGTGGGTGTTTCAGTCTCCGGTATGCCCCGTGAGTCCTCAGTGCAATCTCTATGTCCTATTTGTACAGTTCATCCCTCTGTGCTTTTTGGCTCACTGACATCATGCACAGTTTCTTCTTTTGGGGGAATTTGTCCCAGTATCAGACTGTGCGCAGGGTCAGGAACCCAAATGCCTTCCTCTCCCTTTTTCCACCCTGCATTCAACAGGGTGTGTTCTAAGGAGGTCGGGGAGTTCCTGTGCGGCATAGGGTTGCTTTGCTCACTGTCTCTACTGTACCTTTCTGCAAAACAAGCCCAAGTAATTTAACATCAGCATTCATTTTAGCTGGGAAAGGTTTACTCATAGAAGCACGTTTTTCTCTGGTGTCAGCGAGAGTTTCCTTCGGCAGTGAAGGCCAAGCTGCAGCTGTCACCATCTCCTCCACCGGCTCTGACTCAGGTGGGAGGAATTCTTTTGATGCAGGTGCGTCACTGGGCTTAGTCACAAGACTCTCAGCTGTAGTTTTGCCAGCTTCATAGTGGTCTGCCAACTCCTTTATTACCACTGCAGCATCTCTCAAAATGCTAGGGTCTAAGGTTTCGAGCTGTACAGCAGATATTTCCAATAATTTATCAGTCGTTTCTGTAGATTGTCCTATTTCTCCATATCTTAGCAATTTATTTTGCTGCAGAATATGTTCTAGCCAAGCTCCGTAAGAGGCAAATAGACCCATAGGTGTACTTGCTGAGTCATTTGCAATAAGAGACACCTCTTTCTTAATTTCCATCATGGTTTCTATGACAGTGTTGGTCTCCTGAGCTGGACCTGTGGGTTGAGAGACCTGCACACCCACAGGTACACCAGCAGAATGAGCTTCCAAAGTGTCCTCCTCCATGGTAGCACTGCCCCCACAGCAAGAGTAGAGGTATTTCCCCAGTGCTCTGGCCAGATTTTCCCCATTCACTTAAAATACCACCAACAGTTTAATCTGGTTCAAGGTCAGTTAGCATTCATCTGTATCCCCCTGCCCCGGGTCGTGCCTGAAGATGGGCCGAATTTGTCTAGTGCACTTACCTGGTCAACAAAAGCTAAAAATAAATAAACTCCACCCAGCAAGTACAGCTGACTTGTCATTATCAGCCTGCTGTGTTTCCCTCAACTCTCATGTAGTCACATTTATGCTGAAGCCTCCCCATGCCACCAACCATAAAGAAAACCCTCCCTCAATTACTCTCACCCCTGCCATGTGCACAGGGGCACCCAATCCCCCATGCCAGCTGCTACCCCCTGTTTTGACTGTGTGCCCCCCATGAAATGCCCAGTGAAGCTAAAACCCCTTCACCCCACACATTTTCATTAGTTATTTTCCTAATGACTGGAGTAACTGGTTGTTTGTAACTGCATCTTTGATGGAAGGGTACTTGGACAAAAAAGGAATGTATAGTAAAAGGTCTGTGAGAGAGCCTAGAGTTTGTCCTACCCAAGGCTGAGACCTTTACTAAGGGGAGTCTAAAGGGCAGAAGGTTGCAGAAAAGGGTAATCAGAACACCGAGGTTAGAGCTGTTGCTAAGGGGACCTTGATAGTGGTGATGATGCTCTCAGCAGCAAGATCTGAGAGAAAAAGAGAGCGAGAGAGAAAAAGAGAGAGAGAGAGAGAGAGGCTCAATGGGAACTGCAGGGCACTCTGACCATCACAGAAACATAGAATTTAATGGCAGATAAGACCTGCCCAGGTTGTTCCTAGTTATACTGTCACTGCAGACCCTACCTGGTCTCCAGCTGCTCCCTTGCCTGCTTCACTACCAACATTCCTTTCTGCCTACCAAATACATGCTTTAAGCCCACCGCTGTTTTTGCCTCCATCACCTGCACTTGTAGACTGTTCAAGTCATCCACTGCTCTTTCAAAGAAGAAGTACTTCCTCACATCCCTCTTAAATCACACCTTCCAACTTCATTGCATGCCCCTTTTTCTCGCTGCCCCTTCTCTTCTGAAAAATTCTCCTCTTACTACCTTGAAATTATTGTATATGACAACCCCAAGGGCCAATTCATGCTTAGTGACCATCAATACCTCTCTCACCATTTTGTCCACTGACCCTGGGTTTCTGTGCCCTCAGTTCAAGATGTTGCACTTTTTGGCATTGAAACCCTGCTACCACGCCTTGGATCACTCCTTCAATTTTCTCAGGTGTGTGCCCATTCTCTCCATCCCCTCCAGAATATTTACTCAATTTCAGATTCTGGTCTCATCTGCAAAAAAACATACCTTCCCTTTCAGTGTTCTGCAATGTCACTTATGAAGACCTTGAAGAGGACTGGTCCCAGCACTGAGCCTTGAAATAACCCCCTAGTAACTGTCCCCTCATTAGAATGAGTGCTGTTTACCACCACCATATGTTGCCAATCTATCAACCAGTTCCATACTCAGTTTGCATTTCAGTTCCCATCCCCAAACTGCCCAATTTCTTTATAAGCCTTGTAAGTAATAAGGTGTTGAAGGCCTTGTTGAAGTCTAAGTAGGCCACATTCACCACCCCATTCTGCTCTATTTCCCTGGTCACACAGTCAAAGAAATCAATGAATTTCATCTGATATGACCACCTACTGTGAATCCATGCTGCATCAGGTCTTGAAACCTGCTGGATTCTTTTATTATTGTCTCAATTAACTTCTCCACCACTGATGTTAGACTGACCACCCTATGATTGCCAGTCTCATCCCTGCTGCTGTTTTTAGGAAGTGGGACTAATTCTGCTATCCTCCAGCCTTGTGAAACCATTTCTCTTTCCACTGAGTTGTTGAATAGGGCTTTCAGATGTGCAGCCAGTACCTCACTTAGCTCCCTTAGCACCCTTGAATGTACCCCATCTGGCCCCATATCCTTATCCACTTTCAGATTCACAAGTCCGCACTTGACTCCTCCCTCTGAATATGGACTTGTGTCCACCTCCTACCCCCCCCGTGTTCCTGCTGCTTTTATGTGATCTGTCCCTTTTCCCTCCACTCTGAAGACTGAGCAAAAGTATCTGTTCAGGATACCTGCTTTTTCCTAATCCTCCTCTACATGGTTTCTGCCTGTCCTTTTTTACCTTATAGTCCCTTCCCTTGTCTTCCTCTTCCTTTATTTTTGCTTATGTATCTAATAAATGACTTAATTGTAAAAAACAAAAACAAGGCGCTGTGTCAGCATGTGATCTAAAAGCAAAACAAAATGCTTATATTAAATGTACGCTGAAAATAAAAAATAGAGTTAAAAATCTACGTTTCTACCTTAGGTCTTCTTCAGGAAATATCTAAAAGAGAAAAAAAAACAAGTTAGTGTAGAGGAGAGGTAAAATGAGAGAGACATATATGTCGAGAAAGAAGAAAGGGGAGTCTCAGGGAGAAGAAGTGATAAATGGTAAGATTAACAGAGAATCTGTGAAACAAAAAGGTGATGATGGGGAAGATAAAGCATAATGGGAGTGAAAGAGCTGGGGAAATTTCCAGGTGGAGACTAATTAACAGGGCCTAGTAAGAAGGCTGAAAGGTGACAAATGTGTGGGAAGGAGACAGAAATGGAGACATATGGTGAAAATGAAAAATAAATTAAATGAGCACAAAAACAAATAGACTTTAGGGAAAAAAAAAACGATGGCTGAAAGATGTTAGTGGAAAATAAGTCTATCATTTAAACCGGAGGGCTGCTGGGAGCCAAGGCGGATGATCAGCTTGGCTTCCATGTTTTTTCTATGGTCAGGATCCCAGAAGCCCTGATGAAGGACACAAACAGAAAGGTCATTGACACTGTGGTCCCTAGAGATAAAGTGGGATACAATGGGTTTTAGCAGTTTCACCATTCCTGACTGCTCTGTAATGTTCCCTGAAATGGTGAGCAAGACGCCTACCAGTTTCTCCAATGCAAATAACTGTACACTTCCTGCAAAGAATACAATATACCACGTTAGTGGAGATGCATGAGAACTCCTTGGTGATGTGAAAAACACCTGTAGGACCCCGAATCTCAGTCACACTGGAAATAAATTTGCAGGTGTAGCAGCGAGTCCTGTTGCAAGGTTTGGTACCTGGGAGGGAGGAACTGTTGGGAGTAGGTAGGCTGCTTTTAACCAGGAGATTCTGCAGGTTAATGACTTGTCCCCTTTAGCTAACCTTTGGCTATCTTTTCCTATGTTTGCACCAATGCACCCCTCACCACCTTTTTTTGCTTCCCTCTGATATTCCTTGTACACCTCCCCATATACTCTTCTCACTGAGTCATCTTGTACTTTCTGAATGCTACCCTTTTATCCTTTACCTTTGTAGTCACTTCCCTTGAGAACCCTAGTGGGTCTCTTTTTCCTCCTGCTTTTGCTTACTTCCTTTGAACAGAGGTTTTTTTTTTGCCTTCACTATGCCATCTCTTAGTTTACCACACTGTCCTCCACCAATCCAAGCAATCACCCCTGCTATGTCAGCTCTGAGGTACTCACCATTTTTTTTTAAATCTGCCCTCCAGAGTTTCCTGACCCTCTTCCTTGTGCAATTTGTCTCTGTCACTGTCATTATGTTAAATAATCATAGTGTTCATGCTACCCCTCAAAAACATTGTAAGATGGTATGGAATGAGGTTTCACTGCTATGCTGATGATACCCAGCTCTTCCTGTCTTTTGCACCTGACCAGGATAGTGCCCTTTTGGTATTTAACAACTGCCTCACTGAAATCCAGGATTGGATGAATTCCAGCTGGCTGAAGTTGAACTCAGGGAAAAACTGAGATGATGGTTGTGGATCCTGGTCACTGGATAGAGGAGTCGGGGCTGATCAGCCCACGGGACTTTTCTTGGGCTGCTCCCATCTTCTTGCCACTGAATGGGTGTGGGACCGGAGGGTGACTCTTGATAATCGTCTGACACTGCAATTTCAGGTGTCGGTAGTTGTCAAGTCTTCCTTTTACCATCTGAGGAACATCACCAGGGTCAAGCACCTAGTTTCGCCTTGTGATCTTCATACACTGATCTAAGCCTTTGTGACCTTGTGCCTCGATTACTGCAACTCGCTGTACCTAGGGCTACCGGGGGTTGAAATCCACCACTTGGCAGCTGGTATAGAACTCAGCAGCCTGGTTGTTGACAGGGACCCCTCAGATGTCTCATATTACACCAGTGCTGCATGAGCTGCACTGGCTGCTGGTTCAGTGGCAGATCACCTTTAAGGTCAAAGTTTTGACTTATAAAGTCCTACACAGACAGGGCCCAGATTACCTGAAAGAGCTTCTGCCCCCTACTGCCCCAGCAACTGCTCTGCTGATGAGGGGTTGCTAGAGATTCCAAGGGTATCTTTGAAGTCATCAGGGGCCCGTGCATCTATGTATGTGGCTCCAGCCCTTTGGAATTCTCTATCGTGTCAGCTACAGGAGTGCACGACCATGGGGGGCTTCAAACAGGCCTTGAAAACTTACTTATGGCACCAGGCCTACACAGATTGATTTTATTGATTTTACTGACTACCTATATTTATATTGTGTTTTACATTTTACCTGTTTTTAACTTGTATGTTAAAGCACCTTGATATTTTGAAAGGCACTGATAAAAGTTTATTATTATTATTATTATTATTATTAATATATTCTACAGTGATTGCTGGCACCCAGGCGGCCTCTCACCTTGAAATCTGCAATAATGTCCCTGTTTGTGAACACCAGGTTCAATATTGCCTCTTCTTGAGCTGGTTGTCTGATTAGCTGTCTAAGAAATTCCCCTTGCAGGGAGTCTAGAATGGTCCTGCATCTAGCTGATGTCATGCTTGGGAGGCAGCAATTTACATCCAGCAGATTGAAGTCCTTCACCAGCAGCACCATCCCCCTTTATTTGCCATTGTGCTGACTGTTCTCTCAGTACCTTACCCAGTTCCTCCACCCCCTGTGATGAATGTCTGTATATCACCCTAGTGTGAATAGTGCCACCAGCTACTGTTTCCAGGGTGACACGCAACACCTCTAATCCATCCTATACCCCTAGGTTGCCTTGAATTGCCATTGCTCTGATACTCTTCCTCACACAGCACACTCTCTCCACCCATCTGCTCCTCCCTATCCTTCCAGAACTGAGTGTAGCCTGGTAGGGACATGTCCCTGTTGTGGTTCTCTGTGCACCATGACACAGTGATGGCCACTAGATCCAGGTCTGCCTCTACCATGATGACTTCCAGCTCTGGAATTTAATTTCCAGGACTCCTTGCATTGGCACACATGGGTCTCTACACTTTGCTCCTACTCTGCCTGCAACCATCCCACTTTCTGCCTTTGCTGCCACTTGAAACCTCCCTCTTTTGACCCCTCCTGCCTCATTACCCTCTTCATGCCTTCAGTCCTCAACACCTCCCTTTTCACATTTTTTGATCCATGCCTCTTGTCCTCTACTATGCGTCTGCCACTTTAACATCCTCTGTTCAGTACCTCTGTACCCACTGCTTTAATCTGTGGGTGGCAGTTTATGCCTCCCTATGTATTACTCTCCTCTCCGGTAGTTTATATGTTCATCAAAGTAACATTTAAACCATTCACTGAGGACTGCAGTCCCCTTCCTGGAAGAATGAAGAGGAATGTTGGCTATGACACCGGGAAAAAATATCCTATTCTTCCTGTAAGTGAGAATTTCTTTCCATCAGTCCAAGAAGGGTGATACAGATGACAGTGGAGGAGAAAGAGATGGTGTGCAGTCAGATGAGCTGATCTCCTGCTGCTGCTGTGGAAATTCTGGAGGTCAAAAGTATGGTATGGTAGGTTCAGCGGATCTGAGAGGACTGAAAGACCACAAACACATTTTAACGCTGTTTACTGTAAAATAACAAACAAAACTAATAAAAATTATACGTGGATATTTACATCAGGCAGAATACCTGGATGGACTATGAGCAAGCATATCATTCTGTTTTGTAGGCATCTGACCATAAATAGTCTCCCTTTGAACGATGTCTCTGTAATGAATGAGAGAAAAGTACATTCCTGGTCAAGGCTACCCCATTCTGCAGGAGCATGAATCTGACTCTGTTGTAGTCAATTAAAAACTGAGCCGAAGCTCCAGACCTCAAGAATGCCTTCCTTACATAGCCCTTCCCTTACCAGGTGCCTAGTAAATCACCAGACTTAACACATAGTAACATCGGATACAACTGTAAGGCAACCAACTGCAAACTAGGACTTGCATACAGAGCAAAAAGTTGCCTCACTCCAGCTGCCAGACCTGCCCTAGCAAAAGGGGTCTTCCTCCCCTCACTTTGTTACAGGCTTACCTACTTCACAAATGCCCCCAAAGCCTGGCTCTCCAAATGGAACACCTTGTATAACAACATATGTCGGTTTGCCCTATCAGCCCCTCGTCTCACCCATCGGTGTCTACTTTAATCTAGACTGGGTTGGCTTTCCCCAAGCAACCATCGCTCATTCATTATGTGCAACTTTATGGATAACATCATCTGATCATCTACTCCTCCAGCACTTGCTGACCTCCTCCAGCCTGTCCCCTCTGGCTATCAGTTGAGGTCTACTGGATCCCAGGCAATGATGGTTCCGAAGACTCACTCCCTTGTGGGAGATTGAGCATTTGCAGCTCTTGCCCCAAAAACCTGGAACCTCCTACCTCCTCACGTAAGAACTGCCCCCACCCACAGTTGTTTCAGGTCCTCCCTTTGGGATTACCTAAAATAAGCCTCAAGCTGCCTCTGTCCCCTGTACTCCCTCCCTCCTTGAAGTGCCTGAAATAAAAAAAAAATAAATACCTGGCCGTGAGCATACACTTATTCCAAAAATAAATAACAAATAAGCAATATTCACAAATATTGTTGCTGCTGACACTAGCTCTAATTTTTCCTGGCTGCCCTCCCTGGGTTGTTCTGCCTCATACTGAACTGCACTAAAATTGTTCTCTGCCTGTTACCTGACTGTAGATGATTGCTTGTACCTGTCTGTACCTTGCCTGACAGTTGGATCCAACCCTATGTACTTTGTTTCAGCTGGTCCTTCTTGCTTGTATTCTGACTGTACCTTTGTGTAACTTGATGCTAGCCTCTGTACTGTTGTTGCTTGTATCTCTGTAACTCTCCCGGGTCGCACCTGAAAATAGGCACGTAACTGTCTAGTGTGCTTACCTGGTAAACAAAAGCTAAATAAATAAATAAATACACTGTGATTTTCCTTCTTTCACAGGTTTTTACATCCCTACAACACTGTCTCCTAAGAGAGGAGTAGTTAAAAAAAGTATACAGTGTATGTGTATATATATATATAGATACATATTTATACATCTGTACACCTGTACATCTATATATATATATATATATATATATATATATATATATATCTTATGGTAGCATGGTAGTGCTACCATAGTTAGGGTTGAGGAGCCATTTACAAGTTAAACCCTAAATTTTGCACCTTAATAACTTTGCAACCATTCAATGGATTTGCCTGAAATTTGGAATACAGAATCAAGACCCATACGCCTTGGGACTTGCCACATTTTGTACCAGTCGGATATACAACTGCGGAGTTATTAAGCATGATTTGCGCATGCATTTACTCTTTGTTTGGAATTCTACGGTCGCACCTACAGGTCACATGGTTTGTGCCACCAGTCCAAAATCTTCAGGGAACATGCAGCCAGGGTCCCCAATGTGCCTTTCAAAGATTTCGTGAAAAAATATTAAACGGTTCAAAATTATTCAAAAACAAGTTCCCATTATAAGTCAATGGGAAAAGTTAACAAAAAGTTCAACACTTTCGCAAATGCACTTTTTACTGTCGCAAATGGCCCTTTTACTGCCGAAATCCACCATTTTGTTTTCAGTTAGTGATCAGAAAAATGCTTGGCATTTAAAATTGAGACCCTCTAGCAACCTAATTCTTTTTGTATTCACCTAGTCGGGCCCTGGGGATGCTAGCCATGTCTTTATTTTGGGGTAAAACACCCCAGAAATAAGTTTTTCAGATTTCTGGAAAAAGTACTTCCACAAAGTAGTATCACACTCATGAAAGTGTCGCAAATTTTTGCGAAAGCTTTCACAAATCACGACACTACTTTGCGACACTATGCTCAAATAACAATAATTCTTTGGCAGCCCACTGCAAAAAGAACGGTTTGAGTTTTTGGGCTGAAATTTGAAGGGAACGCAGCCGACATCTCACAGATGTGCCTTTCAGTGTTTCACTGAAAAAATATTACACGGCGGCAAAGTTACGGTACTCCAAATTTGACACATTTTCTCATAGAATAACATTACGGTGTACGATGCATTGCAGCAATCGTTTGGCACCCTGCTGCAAAATAACGGTTTGGTCTTTTTGGCTGAAATTTGCAGGGAACACAGCCAATATCCCACAGATGTGCCTTTCAGTGGTTTGGTGAAAAAATTTTACAGGAGACAAAGTTATGGCAGTACGAACTTCTGTTTTTTTCCCCATAAGATAACATTACGGCATTCGCCGTGCCTTTCAAGGCCTGTATCTCGAAAACGGTGCGAGATACGGACTTTTTGTTGAAAACATTCTTAGCCCCTAGGTTGGGCTAAGTACAAAACTAGCCAGGAAAGTGATAATACATATGACTTAAATTTTTTTTCTATGTCGTACGGTTACTAAAATATAAGCAATTTACTATTCTAAGTCCTCATTTTTGTGTTCCGAGAGTCATTATTTTGCATACATTCTTTCTACTCACTGTCTTTCTCTATACAGCAGCTTTTGGGAAAAAAAACAGCCTGTGCACTTACATTACTGTTACCATTACCATTTCTGCTTGCGGTTCCGTTACCGTTTCACTTACTGTTCACGTTTACGCCACCATGTGCGTTACCCATTGTGTTTTCATTTACGGTTGCATTTGCATTGTTTTTAACATTTCTGTCTACAGTACTGTTTCTCTTTCTGTTTCGCTTTGCGTCACCATGTGCATTACGATTTGCGTTCGGGCCCCATGCTCCGGCCGCCGCATTACATTCACTATTTCACATTATCATTCTCCAAGAAAGGAAATTAAATAAAAACTCTGTTTAATGCATCAGTTAGGGTTGTTCCACAGCGACAAAAGTGAGGAAATTCGATGTTAGGGTTGAAACCCCCTTTGCACCCTTCCAGCCCACCCCCCCAACTGGAATCGGGGTGCGCATTGGGGTCATCGGTCCTAAATGTCACCCCATTCTCCTATTCCTCAGCTTCTTTCCACATGTGATGGGGTGACAGTTAGGGCCGACTACCCCAATGCGCACCCTGATTCCAGTTGGGGGGTGGGCTGGAGGGGTGCAAAGGGGGTTTCAACCCTAACATCGAATTTCCTCGCTTTTGTCACTGTGGAACAACCCTAACTGATGCATTAAACAGAGTTTTTTGCCTCTAATATATATATATATATATATATATATATATATATATATATATATATATATATATTAGTGGTGTGGTAGCACCACTGTAGTTAGGGTTGAGTAAGCAGTTTAATGTTAAACCCCAAATTTTGCACTTTAATAATTTTGCTACTGTTCCACAGATTTGCACGAAATTTTGCATGTGCTGTTCCATGGGGTAGATCCTTAAACATGTCAAGCTTTGTTTGATCGGATGTGTGGTTTTCGTGCAGCACACAGTGAAAAGTGTATTATTTGCTTTTTTTGCCAGTTTTTGATGATTTATGCCCATTGTACTGTGCCCACACCATTTGGAATTTTGGTCTGAAGTTTTCATGGTAGAAAGAGGTTGCCCCAAACAACAAGCCAGCATTGGTTTGGTGAAAAAAAATATGAATCCATTCCAAAGTTATTACATTTTAAAAGTTTGGGTTCTGCGCATGCTCAGTTCAGTCTTTTGGATAGGTGGATAAATTGCGAACAAGGGTCTGCCTCATGAACAGGGATTCTGACAGCTTGTGAACAGGGATTTATAAAAACCCTGTTCATTAGAAAAATTCCATGTTTACGAGCCTCCATCTTGTTTTCACTTTTTCTCATCAAATAAAACATTATACGTTGACTCAGGGAAGTGTTTCAAGGTAAACTAAGCATGGGGTTTGTTCAGGGAGATGTCCCCTACAAACCCATGCTCTTGGTTTACTTTAGTTCAGCCCCAAAATGTGGCTTTGAAATTTTAAAAATCCTTGTTCATGACTCCTATTTTGTGAGGTGTCAAAATCCTTTTTCACAAGCCAATCATTGCTCATGAGCTGTCAAAATCCCTGTTCGTGAGATGATGACCAGATGGCCCTATCCAGCAAACAGAGAGTTCTCATGAAAAAGGATTCTGACACCTCACAAACAGGGATTCTAAATAGGGAATCCCTGTTTGTGAGTTGTCAAAATCCCAGTTTGTGACCTTTCAGAATCCTTGTTCATGAGAAATCCTTGTTCGTGAGCTGTCAAAATCCCTGTTCATGAGATGACGATCAGCTGGCCCTATCTCACGAATAGGGATTTCTAACGAACAGGGATTTTGACAGCTCATGAACAGGGATTCTAAAATTCCCTGTTTGTGAAGTGTCAAAATCCCTGTTTGTGAGCTGTCAAAATTCTCGTTCATGAGATGATATTCAGACGGCCCTAAAATCCCTGTTCATGAGCTGTCAAAATGTTCGTGAGGTGCCAAAATCCCTGTTTGTGAGACAATCCCTGATCATGAGCTGTCAAAATCCTTGTTCATGAAGAGATGACCAGATTGCCCTACCTCACGAACAGGGACTGGCTCATGAACAGGGATTTTGACACCTTATGAACAGGGATTCAGCTCAAGAACAAGGATTTTGACAGCTCAAGAAAAGGGATTTTTCAAGGTTGTTGTATCTTTGCAACTTCACTGCAAAATAAAAACACAGAAACATAGACTTTGATGGCAGATAAGGACCGCTTGGCCCATCTAGTCTGCCCATTTCCCTAACTATAGGATAGGCCGCACATCCTAGTTAATCAGCAGCCTATTTCTTCCTACCCCCACAAGAATTGTCTTATGTCTGTCCCATGCATTCTTGAATTGTCCCACAGTTTTAGACCCCACAACCTCCTCAGGAAGGCTGTTCCATGCATCCACTACCCTCTCTGTGAAATAATAGTTTCTCACATTGCCCCTGAACCTCCCCCCTCTATTTTTAAATTGTGTCCCCTTGTTCGTGCACATCTCTTTTTCTGAAAGATGCTACCCTCTTGGACTTTGTTGATTCCACTGAGGTACTTAAAAGTTTCTATCATGTCCCCCCTCTCCTTTCTTTGCACAAGGGTACACATATTAAGCTCCTTTAGTCCCTCCTCATATGGATTCTCTTGCAGACCCTGCACCATGTTAGTTGCCCTCCTCTGGACTGCCTCTGTCCTGTCTATGTCCTTGCAGAGATGGGGTCTCCAGAACTGGACACAGTACTCTAGATGGGGTCTCACTAACTGTCTGTACAGAGGGATAACAACTTCCTGTTTTCTGCTGCTGATGCCTCTCCCCATGCTTCCTAGTATACCCCCAGCCCTCCCTACTGCCTTCTCAAATTGCTTGCTAAACTTAAAGTCATCTGATATGATTACCCCCAGGTCCCTTTCCATTTTTGTTGTTGTTACTACCTCTACCCCATTGTGTATTCTTCCCCTGGGTTCTTGTTTCCAAGGTGCATTATTTTGCAGTTCTTTGCATTGAATCCTAGCTGCCATACTTCTGACCATTCCTCCACCCTTGTCAAGTCCCTTCTCATCCTTTCTACGCCTCCTTGTGTATCAACCCTGTTGCAGATCTTTGTGTCATCTGCAAAGAGGCATACTTTTCCTTCCAGTCCCTCTCCAATGTCACTTATGAAGACATTAAAAGGACTGGACCCAATATTGAACCTCCGTGTACCCCACTAGTAACCCCTCTTTCTTCAGAGTGGACTCCATTTACAATTACCTTCTGTGCCCCCTTGTCCAGCCAATGTTTTACCCAGGCTACCACCCTGGGACCCACTCGCAGGCTGGTTAATTTGACTATTAATCTTTTGTGTGGGACTGTGTCAAATGCCTTGCTAAAGTCTAGGTAGGCCATGTCCACAGTCCCTCCCTGGTCTACTACTTTGGTCACCCAAAGAAATCTATTAGATTCATCTGACATGACCTTCCCACTGTGAACCCATGCTGCCTTGGATCCTGTGCCCCACTGGCCTCTATGTACTCAACTATTCTTTCCTTCAGAAGTGACTCCATCACTTCCTACCACAGAGGTCAGACTGACAGGTCTGTAGTTTTCTGCCTCTGTCTTGGTCCCACTTTGTGAAGGGAATCACATCTGCCTTCCTCCAGTCCTCAGGTACCACACCATCCTCCCATGATTTATTAAAAAGAGTAGCCAGTGAGCTCACTAGTTCCCCCTTAATTTTTTAGAATTCTGGGGTGAATTCCATCAGGCCCCATTGCTTTGTCCACCTTCAGTTTTAGGAGTTCTTGCAGAACCCTTTCTTCTGTGAAAGGACTGGGATCGACCCCTATCAAGAGTGCTTCTGTTAATTGGATTAGGCACTTCCCCCTCCTCTTTTGTGAATACTGAGCAGAAATATTCATTCAGTATCCCTGCTTTTTCACTGTCCCCCTCTGTTCACCCCCTGCTCATTCTATTCAGCCTCACTATCCCTCCCTTTGTCTTTCTATGCTCGCTGATGTACCTATAAAAGGTTTTATCCCCCTTCTTAACCGAGTTGGCTATCTTTTTCTCAGTTACTATTTCTCAGTTGCTATTCTGACTTCCCTTCCTGCTTCCTTCTGCCTTTTCTGGTACAGCTCTCTGTTCTGCTCCTTCTGTGTTTTCTTATACTTCCAGAATGCTATCTTTTTCTTCCTGACTTTCACAGCCACCTCTTTTGAGAACCATAGTGGCTTTTTCTTTCATTTTGATTTGTTTATTTGCTTCACACAAAGGCTTGTTGCCTCTGTGATGGCAGTTTTAATGATTCCCCATTGTTGCTCCACACCTCCTTCTAGCCTGTTTGCTAGTGCTTTTCTGAGGCACTCTCCCAACTTGCCAAAGTCAGCCCTCCTGAAGTCCAGTACCCTCACTTTTGTATGGCTTGACTCTGTAGCTGAGTTTAACGTGAACCACACTGTTTGATGGTCAAGTGTTCCCAGATGGCAACCCACTTCTAGATCTGAGATCCACTCACTGCCCCCATTTGATAGTTTGAGGTCTAAGATTGCTCTCTCATGAGTGGGTTCTGAAACTAGCTGTCTGAGGCCTGCCACCTGTAGGGCATCAAGAATGGCCCTGCTCTTGGATGTGGCTGCAGCAAATGTGCTCCAGTTAACATCTGGCATATTCAGGTCTCCCATCAACAGTATCTTCCCTTTCTCTGCCATTCTAAGAATGCCTTCTGTCATATCCTTGTCCATTTCTCCCCTGACATGGGGGTCTATACACAACCCCTGTGCAGATTGTGGTGCCCTTTCCAGTCTCCAAGGTGACCCACAGTGTCTCCTCTCCTCCTTGTTTACTCTTTTGTTCAGTTGCTTTTATCCCTTCCTTTACATAGATAGCTACTCCTCCCCCTCTTCTCCCCTGCCTGTCTTTCCTGTAGGTTATGTACCTTGGTATGTTAACATCCCAGTCATGATTCTCTGTGTACCATGTTTCTGTGACTGCTAAAATATCCAGGCATCCCTCTTCCTTCAAGGCCACCAGCTCAGGGAGCTTGTTGCCCAGACTATCAGCATTGGTACTCATTACCCTCCATTTCCTGATGGCCTTACTCCTTTTTGCCCCATCCCTGTCCCTCTTGCCTTTGTCACTTTCTCCATTTACCCATGCCCTTCTCCCTATCGACACCTCTATGTTGGTGTTTACTGCACTTACTACTGTGATATTTTTTGGGGGGGGCTAGGATTTCCCTGATCCTTTCCAATGCCTCCCCCCTTGGCTAGTTTAAATGCTTGCCAATGAAGCATTTAAACCTATTACCTAGGATCCTGGTTCCCCTCCTGGACAGATGTAGCCCATAATGCCAGTATAGGCTTGCATCACTCCAGGTGGTCCCCCAGTCCCCAATGAAGCCAAATCCCTGAGCTCCACACCAGTTGTTCAACCACTGATTGAATCCCATGGTGTGGAACACCCTAGCCTCTCCTACGCCATAGATGGGCAGAACCTCAGAGAAGGTTACCATATGTGCTACTTGTCTAAGGCCCCTCCTCAATTCCACAAACTCTTCCTGCACTTCTCTAATCCCTTTCTTAGCCAGGTGATTTGTCCCTAGGTGTACAATGACATCCAGCTCCTTCCCCTGTGCAGCTGCTCCTGCAATCCTAAAGATTCGCTCCCTGTTCCTTCAAGCCATGGCGCCAGGCAGGCATCTTACCTCCCTCTCCCCTTCCTCCCCCAGTTCTACCTTCCTAACAATGAAATCCCCCACAAGGAGTTGTCTCCTTCCTCTGTGGGGTCTCTTGCCACCCTCCTGTGGGTCTCCTTTGTGGAGTTTCCCAGCATCTTCCTTGGTCTCCACTGTGGGTGCCTCCATAGAGGAACCACACTTTGCCAGAATGGCATAGGAGTTGTGGAGAGGTACAACTGGAGGGATGCACCTCTTTTCCACCACCTTCACCCTCCCTGAGCTCACTGTGGTCCAACCACTCCTCTTTCTTGGCAACCTCTGAGGCAACGGCAGTGGCACTGGTGGTCCCTGGATGGAAGAGGAGGTCCCACAAATCCTGGCCAACTCAGCCTTGAGATGAGCAACCTCCTCCCTCAGCCCTGAGAGGTGCCTGCAGATGGGACAACACCACATCCTACAGAATGTCTCCTGGAAGACTGCTGCTCCACAGCCACTGCACTGCACCACTCCCATCATGTCTTATTTCTGGCCCCTTAACTGTTTGCAGTCCTTACTCTTGCCTCTGTTTTTTTTTCTCTCTCTCCTTATTTTCTGCCTTTGTGCCCTTTAAGCTCCTAATTGTCCTGTTCTGAGACAAGACTATCCTATATTTCCCAGTAGACACCTTACTTGCTCAGAGGCAGATCTCCAGCAGCTAAAGGGGGCTGAAGAGCTACTCTTGCCCTTCTAGGATGGTGGGTTGTTGGAGGGCAATATAGTCCCAGTAGAGAAGTCCAGTCACACAGCAGTCCTTTCTTCTGGTGTCTTCTGCCAAGCTACTAGCAAAATCTTTCTTAGGCAGTCTTTAAATGTAGCTTTCTTCTAGCCACTCCCCTACTTACTAGATCTTTCTACAAGTAATTTAAACCTCACAGCTATCAAGTCCTTTCAATCACCTGAGATTTACACCTAGATAACTGTTCAGATAACCATTCAGTTCAGTTAACTCAGAAAAACACACACTTTGTTAGGTTAGGTTAGGACTTTTGTCTTGAAATTTTCAGGATAGAAAGGGGGGTGTCCCTGAGATGTGACTTATGCTGGTTTGGTGTAATAGTTTGCATCGGTTACATAGTTATGGCATTCCAAAGTTGAGAAATTTCCCATAGGATAACATTGTGGTGAACACGGTGACTTTCCATGTCTATATCTTGAAAACGGTTCGAGATATGGATTTTTCACTAAACATAGCTCTAGGTGTACTAAGCATGCATGCAGGTTACCAGTCCATGATTACAACTGCAGTGACATTTTTCCCAAGGTTCCTATAGTTACTGATATATTGCACCATTTTCAGTACAAGGGTTACCTGGAATGTGTCTAGGCCTGTGCTGTGTCTCTACAAGTATAGGTAGCTGGGAGTGCATAGCCACATATGCACACCAATTTGCAGTAATGGGACTACTGGGCCATCTATTATGCAATAGTGTTAATGCATGGCCCAGAGGACCCTGCACTCCCAGAGGGAGATGACAGTTCTTTACTATGTCTGTACACTTATGAATAGGTGAGATGCATGGCCCATAGGGCCCTGCACTCCCAAAACCATATAAGGGTAAGATTACACTTTCTCAAAAAGTAAGGAAATTCATTGCAAAAAACTTTGTTACTGCATCAATTAGGGTTGAAGCAACAAAAGTAGGGAAATAAGGTGATAGGGTTCAGATATTAACAACCCACCACCCTACCACCTCACACCCACCCTCCACAGACCAACAGGTGACAGGATTTGTCTTGGGGTCATCAGGCCTAACTCTCACCCCATTCTCCTATATTTTACCATGTCAGCTTTCTTACACACGGAATGGAGTGAGAGTTAGGGCCAATGACCCCAAGGTACACTCCAGTGCCTGTTGGTCTGTGGAGGATGGGGTGGGATACAGTATATATATATGTCACATTGGACAAATAGGGTGTTATCTTTGCTCAAAGAATGGGTGTAGACTGCTAGATAACTATAATATAAATATAATGGTAAGAAATAGAAAATTAACTTATATGATCCTACAAAAAGCAGATATTCTTGATTACATGGGGTTAAATTTGGTAGACTCTTAAGTCTTGTGGACTCAGAAGACCGCAGAGCAAGAGGTCAATGGATCGGTATCATTACTCAATAAATATTGAGTCCTGGATGGATATAATGATAATTGACGGTCAGTCTCCTCAGATGATGAATCAGTTTTGAACAACATTTGACACAATGATCATGTTTATGTAAGTAATCATTACCAAGGCATTTCAGTGTTATTCTGGAATGTTGCAGGCTTGAAAAATAAACTTGCTGATAGTGACTGGATAAATGTTATAGAGAAAGTTGACATTCTATGTTTCCAGGAAACATGGGACAAAATTGATGAATGTGTTACTATAAATGGATTTAAAACTTTTCATGTCCCTGGAACAAATATACAGAAACTAGGCAGACACTCAGGTGGGTTGGTTACCCTTATGAGGACAAGTAGTTTTAAACAGGCTGATTGTGCTCCGAAATCCTCAGATTTTTTTTAGTTAATTTTATCAATAATGGAAGTCAAAGCTTTTTACTTATGAATGGATATATTCCTCCAGACAATTCTCAATTTTACCAAACATAAATATGGGGGTCCTTAAGTCACCTGTTAACAGAGATTTTATATAAATATTTAGACACAGAAATATTAATTATTTATTGCCAGGACTGGACAATTTGATGGCCTGACCAAAAACTCCTTTTTTGACTTTACAAATAAACTTCCTGTTATGCAAGAAAAGAGTCACTAAAGATATGAAAATAAATAATTCAGGATCTCAATTAATTAATATCCTAAATGAATATAATCTATACCCACTTAATGGCAGGCTACAAGGGGATACAATGGGAGAATACTCGTATATCTCAGCGAGAGATTCATCTTTAGTGGACCTTACACTTTGGTAAGGCCCCCTAAATGTTTGGGAGAATATGTCCATAGCAGTCCACTCAGAAAGTGGTCACTTCCCTGTGATCCTTCAAAGTCGATATTGAACAATAGAACTCAGACGTTCCTCTTAGAAGAGTGTTTATTTAAAGAAATTAGATCTACAAAGAGCATCATCTAGAAACCAGATTCAGAGTTTTGTATAACTGATATTTTAACTGGATCATTCTTAAATATGGATCTAAGTCTCTTGGAAAGCTATGATGTAGGCCTTTTGCTGGAGAAGTTAAATACCATTTTTGAACAAATGAAAAGTAAGTTAGAGTGTGTAACTAATGTAGACAAAATGAGACAGAATTGTTTGGTTGGTTAGATGAAGATTGCAAGAAATTCAAAATGTAGTATTTTAAAATTATACAAACAATATAAAAACACAAAAATGAATTGTTGTTAAGAGAAATTAATCACAAACCGAAGGAATATAAAAAATAGTTAAAAGAAAAAAAAAGCCATATATTATGTAAAGCAATGGGAGGAGATGCTGAAAGCAGTGAAAACTAGAGAAAATAAAATATTTTGGCAATTGGTAGCAAGAGAAACAAACAGTTATAAGGGGGCAATAGACTCATATCTCGGAGAATAAGTGGATAAGATATTTCTCTGAAATTTTCTATGATCTGACTGCAGACCCCACATTTCAAGGAAGTAACAAGGATGATGACAAGCTACCTGCAATTTTATATACTGAAGTATATTTGGCAATAAATACATTAAAACTACATAAAGCTCCAGGACCAGATAACATTACAGCTGAAGTCTACCATTGTCAAACTATACTTTGGTGGAAAACCCTTGCAGTTTAGTATAACAGAACTGATTCCCTGTCTTATGGAAGGGAGCAAATATTGTTCCCATTCACAAGAAGGGTGACATGGCAAATCTTGCCATGTATCGTCCAATCAGTTTATTAGATATTAATAAAAACAATTTTTCTAAAGTAACATTGGATAGGTTAAACAATTAGATAAATAATACAGGAGGCATTTCTCCCTTTAAGGCAGGTTATCGATCAGAATACTCTATATTAGATAATATTTACATTTTACAACACTTGATGGAAAAATATGTTATTCTCAGAAAACAAAATTTATATACAGTGTTCATAGATTATTCTATGGCCTTTGATCACATTTCTAGAAAAATATTATGGAACCAATTGCTAAAGAAAGGCATTGATAGGACCTTAGTACATACTATATATAATGGCCCAGATATTCAAACTGCACCAGGCAGTGGCGCAAGCATGGGCGCAGCTCAACTTGGCTGCGCAGGGGTGTGGACTGGGCGATATTCAACGGAGCTGCACCATGGCTCAGCAGCATTGAATATCACACCCTGGCCACCCACAGTGAGCATGGTGCAGTGGCACTGCGCCAGCACAAGTGGCCAGAGTGGAGCAAGGGAATGTGCTAGCGCAAGTTCCATTGTGCCATGCACAGCAACTGTGATATTCAAATGTTAACATGCAAATGGGGCCATAATGTATGTAAGGTGCACATGGGGCTATTTGCATGTCATTATGGCCCCATTTGCATGCAGGTGCACCAATCCCTGATGACTTGTGCCTGGTGCCCTGCCAGGAAGCAGCTGTCAGAGACCAATACCCCCTGCAGCCGGCAATGTGCTCCACAGCCCGATCGCGGGCATTTGTAAAAAAATAGAAATAAGTCCTATATCCCTGGTGGTCCAGTGGACCGCTATCTGCCTGATCGTGGGCATCTGTAAAAAAATACACATGTCCTTCGTATATCCCTGGTGGTCCAGTGGACCACTATCTGCCCGATCGCAAGCATCTGTAAAAAAAAAAGAAATATGCTTCCTATATCCCTGGTGGTCCAGTGGACTGCTATCTGCCCGATCGCGGGCATTTGTAAAAAAAAAGAAATATACTTCCAATATCCCTGGTGATCCAGTGGACCGCTATCTGTCTGATCGCAGGCATCTGTAAAAAAATAGAAATAAGTCCTATATCCCTGGTGGTCCAGGGAACAGCTATCTGCCCGATCGCAGGCATCTGTAAAAAAGTAGAAATAAGTCCTATATCCCAGGTGGTCTAGGGTACCCCCACCTGCCCACTGAGCACCACTGCCCCACTCCCCCCCTGTCAGCCAGTGGGAAGCAGCACCCCGCCCATCTGCTGCCCCGTCACCCGCTGACTGACACCATCAGTAGGGCTGTACGCCCATTGGTTCACAGTGTGAGCCAATGGGCGTGCAGCCTATACAGTACTACACATTCCAGATATGTGAATGGATCCATTCACATATCTGGAATGTGTAGTACAGGATGGTCTGCATGCCCATTGGCTCACACTGCGAACCAATGGGTGTAGAGCCCTACCGATGGTGTCTGTCGGTGGGTGGCAGGGCAGCAGGCAGGGGTGTGCTGCCTCACGCCGGCTGACCGGGGGAGCAGGGCAGTGGGGCTCAGTGGGCAGGTGGGAAGGGGGCACCCTACACCACCAGGGATATAGGACTTATGTCTATTATTTTACAGATGCCCATGATCGGGCAGATAGCAGTCCACTGGACCACCAGGGATCTTGGACAGTTTTATTATTTTTTTTCACAAATGCCCATGATCGGGCATGGGTGGTGCCCAGGTGCAGCCGAGCAGGGCTACCTGCGGTAGCTGCCATATTGTGCCCTGCAATGTGGCAGCTCACCTGTGGGTGGCCATCAGTTGTTCCTTTTCTTTGATCATCTTTTGTGCTGGCACAGGTAGTTCATGATGCATGGCTCTGCACATCCCAGGCTGAATATCGGGCTGTGCAGGGTATGCATGTGCACTCCCCCCCTACCTGTACCTGCATACATTACTGATGCACTCCGGCGCATCAGGATTTGTGCAGCACACTTTTCCCTTTTGAATATCGTGCCGGTGTGCATCAGTGGGTTTGAATATCTGGGCCAATGTGTATAGTGAAACCTGGGCAAAAGTAAAACTGGGAGCCAATGGACAACTGTCTTCCCCATTTCATATCAACAGAGGAGTATGACAGGAGTGTGTTCTCACCTATGTACTATTTGCTTTACAGATTGATAGTATGCTGCAGGAACTTGATTTGCTTGTCTCAGACTCTCCCAAAATTAACAACCAGCTCTGTGCAGTTTTAGCATATGTTGATGATTTGATTTGAATTTCTTTATCAAAAAATAGCCTCCAGAAAAAGTTGAACTTCTTAAATAAAAATAAAGAGATTTACAACTTAAAATTATTCTGTTTAAGACCAAAATAGTAGTTTTTGGCCAAAAGAAAAAATAAAAACTCAGGAGCAAGGACCATAGGTTTGGAAAAATAGAGGTGATGCAATCCTATAGATACTTGGCAGTAATATTTCACACAAATGGATTTTGGAATACTCATTTTATTAAAACACTGGAAATCTAAAAAAAACAAACTTTAATCTGTTTAGCTGGATTCAATTGCAGGTATGGGGGCTGTAGTATAATGCCCCTTGTATAGGAGATTGAGTCCAAATTTCAGGCTGGACTATTCTATAGATGAGAAGTTTAGAATTTAAGGCACAGGGAAAAGCTATCAGTCTCATTATTTAAAATGCTAATAAAACTTTGGGACTAGGCCCCACTTGCCCAACATCATATATAAGAGCTGAGCTGGGCATAGTTAAAATAAATGCTCTGACTGAGATACAGAAAGTAAACTTCTTGTTAAGACTGACATGGTTACCTCATTCTAGAGTCTCAGTCCAATGTTTGTTAGAAAAAAGAAGTGGTACAATCTTGGGCATGCACAAAAATTTAGGTACCCAACAATATTATTACTAATGAAAGGGTACAACTTAGGATAGCTTAAAAAATATATGGATAAAGGGGTTTCGATTAGTTTGAAATACAAAAAATACATTGCTAAGATAATAACTATTTTTTTGAATAATGAAGATTTATTACAAATAAGGAACACAGCATATTTCAAATAGTTTGTTAATAATAATAATTACTATTTGGGATTTAAATCATATCTAGGCATATTGACAGATCCCAACCAGTGAAGGTTATTTACAATACATAAGTTCAAAAGACTTGACAGTAATGTTCTGAAGCATCGAAATAATACATACCAAATATTAGGAAAAATTGTATGTGATCTACAGGTGGCATTGAGGACCTTTGCCACATAAGATGGCATTGCTATTGGTATAATAAGGAACAAATCTTCTGGTTGGGCCCTTTAATAAATACAGTACAGTACATGACATAGTTTACTAACTTTGACTTTCATTTTTATTGCACACAGAAGGTCTATGGATTAGTTAAACACTTCCTAGCAGTAAATAGGGTGAAAAATAAGATAGTCAAATGTTTGATAGAAGTTTGAGGACATATATCCATTTTACATATACAAAAACTGCAGTAGCTTTTTTAATCAATTAGGTTAGAATGGTGTATATTTTGCAAATAAGGAAAAAACGTAAGGAAGTATAATATGTATTAGTACTTGAAATGTAAATTGTTACTGTGTTGTATTTATGTATCTGTATACTGTTTTTTTATTTGTTGATGACTTTTAAAGTTTAACAATAAACTGAAAAAAAATATACTGGCCCTTGGCAAGCACCAGCAGTTTTGTTTACCTAATCAGGGCCCGAGGAATAAGAGTCTGGCATTATTTTTTTTAAATAGTGGCAGAACATTTGATTTTTGCATTTGGCCATTGATAGAGTCATAAATTTGTGGCACTATTTGTGACAGTTGTCAAGCACCTAATGGCAATGTTGTGCAAAAACTGTAGCAAATTTGCTGCACTACTTGAATGCAAAAAAAATTGGGCCTATTGGTCACAATCTTTCCTAACCACTTTTTGCCACAAAAAAACTACAGAATGTTGGCCCCCATTTAGGTAAACACATGTTAGTGTTTACTTAATAAAAGGAGATTTTCTCCTTTTACTGCTTCCAAGTGGGCCAAGGCATGCTTTATTGAAAAAAATGTTTCTGCTGATATCGGGGTACCCAGTCCCTGTGTTGGTGGTAGAAATCTACCCCACTAGTGTGGGAAACTGGGTAGCCCACTCCCAGTGTACCAAAATTTGAATTTTTTAAAAGAGTTTTTTTCTCCCAACATCTTGGTACTCAATCCCCATGTCGACACTACAACCCACCTGACAGTGTGGGACACTGGGTAACCCACTCCCAATGTCCCCAATTATGTCCTCCACTCCCCAGTACTGTGGGACACTGGGGAGCCCACCTCAGTGTCCTGAAGTCTTGCTTAGTTGTACCTGTAAAAAAGAAAACAGTCCCAGATGTCTTTTTTTAAAAGAACCTGAAAAGAAGAAAATGGTCCTTTGTCATCTCCCATGTACCCCTTTCCCATGTTGACCCTCCCACTGAGCAACCAACCACCCCACCCACCTTGCCCTGTACTTAACACTGGAGATCATCAACTGCCAGCTTCTGTGGACTAGGACAAGTCTGCACTCTTCAAAGCTGAACCACAAACTTAAGAATCAGGGTAAGTACCATATAATTGCTGTCAATGGCATTTTGAACTGATGTTGATATCTCACCCATTTTAAGGTATTTGTGCACCAAATTTTCAACATGGGCTTTTTGGGACCCCACCTCATGAACACTGCCACTGTTGTTTCATTACTCAGACCCCATAAGGTGATTTTGCAGTCACTGTGCAAAATCACCTTTAAGGACCAGTTAACAAAATGACAGAGCTCGTGTTCATGAGGTTTGGTCCTAAAAAGCCCATATTGAAAATTTGGTGCAAAATATAAAAATGAGTTACATGTGGTCATTGAAATTTTTCTACACATGCTCGGGACTTTGTAAATATTTTATGTTTTTAACTCCAAATTCTCAACATTACCATTTTTTCACACCACCTCATGAATAGAGATGAGCAAAGTAGTCCCAATTCGCTCCATGAAGTGAATCGTGAAGTGAAAGCAAATTAACAGAGTGCTCCACAGCACAAAGTGGAGTACTTTGTGTTATAATGGGTAACGTGAAGTCCACTGAAACACTGACTTTGTGTTACTTCACCTTCTCAAACTACTACTCCACCAATTCTTTAAAGCAAAGTACATTGAAAACAATGTTCTTCACCTCACTTCACCTTGTTTTAAATCTCCAAAGGTGAATTTTTCAGTGATTCATGGTATTTCAGGTCACATGGGCTCTAGATTGTTCTGCTCAGCCTCAGTTCAGGGTAGTGTGTGCAGGAAGCTGTAGGACACAGTCTGCTCTCAGAGCTCTCTGTGATTCAAACCTTCTGAAAGCTATTAAAAAATCCTTTTTGAGTCATTTTTTTTGCTGAAACTTTAGTTCATCGATTATAGGAAACCCTCCTGTGCTCATATCATCGAGCGTTTATTGTTTGTGTATGGATTTTGATTGTTAATGTATGACATTCAGTCTGTGTACTGAGAGACAGAGGAAGTGTGCTTTGGAGGAGGGGCATACTGTATCTGTGGTGTGGGTAGATTAACTTGGAGAAAAAGACAGTTCTTTCTGATTTGGTGATATTCTTGTATAACTGTGTTACTGTACATACAGTAATATTTTCAATAATTCTTGCCATTTTTTGTTGCTGATTGTTATGGTGCAGCAGTGCATAATTTTAGTTTGTTTAAAATATGTGGTTATATTACTGAGGTTTTCAATTTGCTACGCATTACTTAGTGTGTGTGTGTGAGTGAGTAAGTGTGTGACACGTGTCATCAAATTAGACACCTTTTATTGTGCCACATAGTAATTTTAGCAATGTGAACCTGCTGTCCACTGCAGCTGTATGATTTGTGTACTTCTTTGTGGTATCTTTACTGGTACTAGTACTAGTGACTGTTACTGCAGCCATGCAGTACACTGCCCCCCCCCGTGGCCCACCCTAACCTGCAAAGGTATTCTTTTCCAGATTTGAATTTCTGATGGAGAGCACTGGTTAGGTGTTGTGCATTTGTGTCTGTATCTCTTCAGTGTGCAGCACAATCTTAATCTGTCTGTGCATTTGCATCTCTTTAGGGCCAATCTTCATCTGTAATTTAAGTCACAGTTGTTTCTTTGGCTTCTCTTCTGAGTACTGGACTGGTGTGGTGCATAATTCGGCATGAACATTGTACTCATTAATATGCATTTTTAAGTCAGGACCATCTTCACGAGTCACTCATGATACAAATCACGTTCTTCATCATCACGGTCACAAATGCAGTCACAAATCACAATTCACGATCACATCACGTATCAGAACATTATTTTTTTTTACTATTTACTTGGATGTATTGTAAGCCTGTTTTGTAGTATCTCTCCAGGCTTCACCACCCACCATTGTGCTCAATAATACATGTTTTTCAGTCAGGGAGTTTTGTGCTGCAGCTCATCAGGGAAGTACAGCCATAGGCATTCACATTCCATCCTGTACATCATGTGAGTTACAGTAGTATAAGTAGTGGTGGGCGAAGTGGCCCCAATTCGCTCTGAGAAATGATTCACATAGTAACACTTAATCCACGGCGTACTCCATAATGTGAAGTGGAATATTTTGCTTCATAATAAGGAATGCAAAGTCCATTGATACCAATGACTTTGCATTAGTCTACCTTCCCTAACCCACTTCTCCACCAATTTTAAGGTGAAGTGCATTGAAATCAATGTAATTCACCTCACTTTGCCTTGTAATTGAGCTCCAAATGAAATTCTGCAGTGATTCATGGGATTGCAGGTCACATGGGCTCTAGATTGTTCTGCGCAGCCTCAGTTCTGGCTTGGGTAGTGTGTGTGTAGGGGTCACTGGAGACAGTTTGCTCTCAGACATCTGCAATTCAAAACCTCTAAAAGTTGTTTAAAATGCTTTTTTGAGTCATTTTTTTTGCTCAAAATTTAGTACATTGATTGTAGGAAACCCGTCTGTGCAAATATCATTAAATTTTTATTGTTGTGTGTGGATGGTTTTGAATGTTAATTTAGAATAGTCATTCTGTGTACTGTGAAGTGTGCTTTGGGGAAGGGGTGTATTTGTGGTGTAGGTACATTAACTGGGAGAAAAAGGCAATCTTTCTGTTTTGGTTATATTTTTCTTGTATAACTGTGTTAATAGACACACAGTAATATTTTTAGTAATTCTTGCCATTTTTTTGCTGACTGTTGTGGTGCAGCAGTGTATAATTTGTCTGTTTAAAACATTTGGTTATATAGAATAGAGACATAGGGCAGGAGGTCTCTGTGCTTTTAGTTTGCATAATCTTTTCCATGGGTGCAAGCACGGCCCCTCAGGGCTCTGCCTCCTTCCCACCCATGACTGTAGAGGCATAGTGAAGGAGGTCCCAGTGCTCTCAGTTTACCATAAATGGTATGCATAGGTTGGAGCATTGACCCTCGTGGTCCTGTGCTCCCACCTACACATAAGTACAGACACATAGCACAGGTCTAGAGGCATCCCAAGTAACCCTTGTAATGCATATTTGGCAACATCTGAGTAACCATAGCAACTGCGGAAAAAACTCTTTCACAGTTGTATTCATGACCTAGCCACCTCCATGTGTACTTACTACATAAAGGTGTACTAAGCTGCAGTTAGCAAAAAATTTGTATCTCAAACCATGTTTGAGATATAGGTGTTGAAAGGCGCCGTGGCTGCCACAATGTTATTCTATGGAAAAATTTGCAACTTCAGAGAGCTGTAACTCTGGAACTGGTGTACATTTCTGCACCAAACCAGCAAAATGGCACATCAGTGTTGCAAGGACTTGTCGCCCTACAGATTTAAGCCCAAAACTCCAAACTGTGTAGTGGCAATGTGGAGGCAAATAAACTGTGGTTTTGGTGGATGCCGCAGTGTTATCCTAAGGGATAAATTCCCAAATTCATAGTACTGTAACTATGGAACTGATGTAATTTTTTTCACCAAACCACCAAAAGGCACATAGGTGTTGCAAAGTCTTACAACCCTGCAAATTTCAGCCCAAAAGTGCATACCATGCAGTGGCAGTGAGGTGGCAAAGAAATTGTAATTTATGGGGCAGTAGTGTCACAAATTACAATAATTCCAGCAAATTTGCAAAAGAATGGTGCCAAAATTTTGCAAATGTTGTGAAGGTGTCATACTGTTCATTCACAATTTTTGAAAGTACAATGGGGCAAATCATGGAAAACATATTTCTGGGGCTTATTTTCCAAAACTAATGGCAGCATTGTGTTTCTCTGGCCCCGGTTAGGTAAACACAAGTGTCAGTGTTTACCAAGGGGCACTAAAATTTGAATTACAGCAGTTTTTCTCCACCGCTAATTGAAAATAAGGTGGTGGTAGCACAACAGTATAGAGGGCATTTGCGACAGAAAGAGGTGCTTTCACAGACAAATCTGTCACTGTCGCATGGAACATATACTGTATTTTTTCCCATAGGATATAATGGGAAACCTTAAACTTTAATAACTTTTGCATGAATTAATATTTTTTCACCAAATCTTCAAAAGGCACATCCTTGACCCAGTCTCCAAATGCCCTGAAGATGTCAGACCAGATGGACATAGCATTTGAGCTGTGGATACAAGCAAAGAATTTGCAAATGTTGAGGATTTTTCACACTTTTTGATACTCCACAGCTATGCAACTGCATATCCAAGTGCAACACAAATTTTCAGGTCCAGAGACCTATGGTATGACAATATGCATGCCAAATGTCAGGTGAATCAGTCAAATGGTTGCAGAGTTATTAAAGTGCAAAATGTTGGGTTTAACAAAGAAGTGGCCATGCAACCCTAACTATATTAGCCCTACGGCCTCATGTATAACAACACACCAAGTGTGTATATCAGAGCATGACCACACACCTCAGAGTGGGTTATCTATTACATATATATATATATATATATATATATATATATATACATATATATATATATGTATATGTGTGTGTGTGTGTGTATGTGTGTGTGTGTGTGTATATATATATATATATATATATATATATATATATATATATATCTTCATTGCAAAAAAAATCCATTAATGCATCATTTTGGGTACTTATTACAGTGATAAAAGTATGGAAATTCAGTGTTAGAGTTCACAACCCTACTACATTACCCCACCCTCCACACACCAACAGACATTAGGGTGTACCTTAGGGTCATCAACTCTAACTCTCAGCCCATTCCATGTGTAAGGAAGCTGAGATGGTACAGTATAGGAAAATGGGGTGAGAATTAAGCACAATGACCCTAAGGCACACCGTGACACCTGTTGGTGTGTGGAGGGTGGGATGGTAGGGTTGGGAACCTTAACACTGATTTTCCATACTTTTGTTGCTGTAATAGGAACCCTAACTGATTCATTAATGGAGTATTTTGCAATGAAGTTTCGTACTTTCTGAGATAGTATAATAGTATCCCTATTTTACTGTGGGAGTGCAGGATCTACAATCCCTCCATAGATGCATGTATGTATGTATGTAGGTGTGGAAGCGAAAGGCCATCTGGGCCCTGTACTTCTAAGTGTTGGCCAACAGTGACCAAATTGTCAGCATGGCCATCTTATTACCCCACCTCATGTACCCTGGTACAGTGAAATTGTGAAATGCAAGGCAAAACATAAATATGTGCTACTGCAATGTCATTCTGCACCACAGGTGTAAAAACACATTTCAGGCAGGATGTGAAACATGACAGCTGCATTGTTCATGAGGTGATGTGAAAAAATGGCTAGGTTGAAAATTTGGCAGCAAAATATTGAAAAGTACCAAAATTATGTGCGTGCATTAGAAAAATTCAATGGATGCACATAACTTAAGAATTTTCAGGAATTTCTTCACAACATTTTCAGCATGGGCTTTTTGGGACCACACTTCATGAACAATGGCACTGCCATTTCTTTACTCAGTCTCAAAAGTTTATTTTGTGCAGTGACCATGACATTATGTGCCACAGGAGTGAAAACACATTTTGGGCAGCACGTGAAAAAGTACAACTGAACTGTTCATGAGTAGAGATGCAGCGAATTTAAAATCCACCGGTGAAGTGAATGCAAAGTGGCCACTTTGTGTTGCCACTTTGCTACGCAGAGTGCCCCATAGAAAAGGCACACTTTGCCTTGTTATTATTACTTTGCATTGTCATTCCACCTCACGCGCGAAGTAAGGTGGAGTGACAACAATACTGGCAGCATCCCACTCACACAGTCACCAGAATTAATGCGCATCTCCAAAGTGCTACTGTCTTGTGTCCAGAAAACTCCCCAGTGCTGATGAAGTGAAATGACAGCATAACAAGAAATGCCAAGTCTTCCAAAATTAATAGTGCACTCAGTCATGCACACAGTGGTCACACACAGGGTCACCAGAATTAATGTGCATCCCCAAAGTGCTACTGTCTTGTGTCCAGAAAACTCCCCAGTGCTGACGAAGTGAAATGAGAGTATAACAAGAAATGCCGTCTTCAAGAATTAATGGAGCACTCAGTCATGCATGCAGTAGTCACACACAGAATCACCAGAATTAATGTGCATCCAAAAATGTTACTGTCTTGTGTCCAGAAAATTTTCCAGTGTTGACAAAGTGAAATGAGAACATAACAAGAAATGCCAAGTCTTCCAGAATTAACGGCACACTCAGTCATGCACGCAGTGGTCACACACAGAGTCACCAGAATTAATGTGCATCCCAAAAATGCTACTGTCTTGTGTCCAGAAAATTCTCCAGTGCTGACGAAATGCTACAGTCTTGTATCCAGAACATTTCCCAGTGGTGATGAAGTGAAATGAGAGCATAACAAGAAATGCAGTCTCCCAGAATTAATGGTGCACTGCAAATGCACACACAGATTAAGATTGCGCTGCACACTCAAGGGATGCATACGAAAAGGCACGACACCACCTAACCAGTGCTCACAAGTCACAAATCCAAATCTGGAAAGGAATAAATTTTGCCATTTGGGGATTAGTGCACGGCAGTGACAATCCAGTACCAGTAAAGATAAAACAAAGCAGTATAAAAAATTCATGCAGGTGCAGTGGATAGCAGGTTTACACTGCTGCAGTTACTCTGTGGCACAATAAAAGGTGTCTAATTTAATGGCACACATCACACACACACACTCACACACACACTACAAGTAATGCATAACAAATTGAAAACCTTTAGTAATATAACCAAATGTTTTAAACAGACAAATTATACACTGCTGCACCACAACAGTCAGCAAAAAAATGGCAAGAATCACTAAAAATATTACTGTGTGTCTATTAACACAGTTATACAAGAAAAATATAACCAAAACAGAAAGATTGTCTTTTTCTCCCAGTTAATGTACCTACACCACAAATATGCCCCTCCCCCAAAGCACACTTCACATTACACAGAATGACTATTCTAAATTAACATTCAAAACCATCCACACACAACAATAAAAATTAATTTAATGATATTTGCACAGACGGGTTTCCTACAATCAATGTACTAAATTTTGAGCAAAAAAATGACTCAAAAAGGCATTTTAAACAACTTTTAGAGGTTTTGAATTGCAGAGCTCTGAGAGCAAACTGTCTCCAGTGACCGCTACACACACACTACCCAAGCCAGAACTGAGGCTGTGCAGAACAATCTAGAGCCCATGTGACCTGGAATCCCATGAATCACTGCAGAATTTCATTTGGAGCTCAATCAAAAGGCAAAGTGAGGTGAATTACATTGATTTCAATGCACTTCACCTTAAAATTGGTGGAGAAGTGGGTTGGGGAAGGTAGAACAATGCAAAGTCATTGGTATCAATGGGCTTTGCATTCCTTATTATGAAGCAAAATATTCCACTTCACATTATGGAGTACTCCATGGATTAAGTGTTCCTACGTGAATCATTTCTCAGAGCGAATTGGGGCCACTTCGCCCACCACTACTTATAGTACTGTAACTCACATGCTGTACAGGATGGAATGCGAATGCCTATGGCTGTACTTCCCTGATGAGCTGCAGCACAAAACTCCCTGACTGAAAAACATGTATTAATGAGCACAATGGTGGAGTGGTAAAGCCTGGAGAGATACTACAAAACAGACTTACAATACATCCAAGTAAATAGTAAAAAAAAAATTAATGTTCTGATACATGATGTGATCGTGAATTGTGATTTGTGACTGCATTTGTGACCGTGATGATGAAGAACGTGATTTGTATCATGAGTGACTCGTGAAGATGGTTCTGACTTAAAAACGCATATTAATGAGTACAATGTTCATGCAGAATTATGCACCACACCAGTCCAGTACTCTGAAGAGAAGCCAAAGAAACAACTGCGACTTAAATTACAGATGGAGAGGGTACCTAAAGAGATGCAAATGAACAGACAGATTAAGATTGTGCTGCGCACTGAAGAGATACAGACACAAATGCACAACACCTAACCAGTGCTCACCATCATAAATTCAAATCTGGAAAAGAATACCTTTGCAGGTTAGGGTGGGCCACGGGGGCAGTGTACTGCACGGCTGCAGTAACAGTCATTAGTACTAGTACCAGTAAAGATACCACAAAGAAGTACACAAATTATACAGCTGCAGTGGACAGCAGGTTCACATTGCTGAAATTACTATGTGGCACAATAAAAGGTGTCTAATTTGATGACACATGTCACACACTTACTCACACACACACACTAAGTAATGCGTGGCAAATTGAAAAATTCAGTAATATAACCACATATTTTAAACAAACTAAAATTATGCACTGCTGCACCATAACAATCAGCAACAAAAAATGGCAAGAATTATTGAAAATATTACTGTGTGCACATTAACACAGTTATACAAGAAGAATATCACCAAATCAGAAAGAACTGTCTTTTTCTCCAAGTTAATCTACCCACACCACAGATACAGTATGCCCCTCCTCCAAAGCACACTTCATCTGTCTCTCAGTACACAGACTGAATGTCATACATTAACATTCAAAATCCATACACAAACAATAAACGCTCGATGATATAAGCACAGGAGGGTTTCCTATAATCGATGAACTAAAGTTTTAGCAAAAAAAATGACTCAAAAAGGATTTTTTAATAGCTTTCAGAAGGTTTGAATCACAGAGAGCTAACAGAGCAGACTGTGTCCTACAGCTTCCTACACACACTACCCTGAACTGAGGCTGAGCAGAACGATCTAGAGCCCATGTGACCTGGAATACCATGAATCACTGCAAAATTCGCCTTTGGAGATTTAAAACAAGGTGAAGTGAGGCGAAGAACATTGTTTTCAATGTACTTCGCTTTAACAATTGGTGGAGTAGTGGTTTGGGAAGGTGCAGTAACACAAAGTCATTGTTTTCAGTGGACTTCACGTTACCCATTATAACGCGAAGTACTCCACTTTGTGCTGTGGAGCACTCCGTTAATTTGCTTTCACTTCACGAATCACTTCGTGGAGCGAATTGGGACCACTTTGCCCATCTCTATTCATGAGGTGGTGTGAAAAAATGGTAATGTTGAGAATTTGGAGTTAAAAACATAAAAAATTTACAAAGTCCCGAGCGTGTGTAGAAAAATTTCAATGACCACATGTAACTCATTTTTATATTTTGCACCAAATTTTCAATATGGGCTTTTTAGGACCAAACCTCATGAACACTGGCTCTGTCATTTTGTTAACTGGTCCTTAAAGGTGATTTTGCACAGTGACTGCAAAATTACCTTATGGGGTCTGAGTAATGAAACAACAGTGGCAGTGTTCATGAGGTGGGGTCCCAAAAAGCCCATGTTGAAAATTTGGTGCAGAAATACCTAAAAATGGGTGAGATATCAACATCAGTTCAAAATGCCATTGACAGCAATTATATGGCACTTACCTTAATTCTTAAGTGTGTGGTTCAGCTTTGAAGAGTGCAGACTTGTCCCAGTCCACAGAAGATGGCAGTTGATGATCTCCAGTGTTAAGTACAGGGCAAGGGGGGTGGGGTGGTTGGTTACTCAGTGAGAGGGTCAAAATGGGAAAGGGATACATGGGAGATGACAAAGGACCATTTTCTTCTTTTCAGGTTCTTTTCAAAAAAGACATCTGGGACTGTTTTCTTTTTTACAGGTACAACTAAGCAAGACTTCAGGGCACTGAGGTGGGCTCCCCAGTGTCCCACAGTACTGGGGAGTGGAGGACATAATTGGGGACACTTGGAGTGGGTTACCCAGTGTCCCACACTGTCAGGTGGGTTGTAGTGTCGACATGGGGATTGAGTACCGAGATGTTGGGAGAAAAAACTCTGATAAAATTCATATTTTGGTACACTGGGAGTGGGCTACCCAGTTTCCCACACAAGCAGGGGTAGATTTCTACCACCAACATTGACTGGGTACCCCGATGTCAGCAGAAACATTTTTTTCAATAAAGCATGCCTTGGCCCACTTGGAAGCAGTAAAAGGAGAAAACCTCCTTTTATTAAGTAAACACCAACATGTGTTTACCTAAATATAGGGCCAACATTCTGTAGTTTTTTGTGGCAAAAAGTGGTTAGGAAAGATTGTGACCAATTAGCCCAATTTTTTTTGTATTCAAGTAGTGCAGCAAATTTGCTGCAGTTTTTGCACAACAGTGCCATTAGGTGCTTGACAACTGCCACAAATAGTGCCACAAATTTATGACCTTATCAATAGCCAAATGCAAAAATCAAATGTTCGGCCACTATTTAAAAAAAATAATGCCAGACTTTTATTCCTCGGGCCCTGATTAGGTAAACAAAACTGTTGGTGCTTGTCAAGGGCCAGTATATTTTTTTTCAGTTTATTGTTAAACTTTAAAAGTCATCAAGAAATAGAAAAACAGTATACAAATACATAAATACAACACAGTAATAATTTACATTTCAAGTACTAATACATATTATACTTCCTTACGTTTTTTCCTTATTTGCAGAATATACACCATTCTAACCTAATTGATTAAAAAAGCTACTGCAGTTTTTGTATATATAAAATGGATATATGTCCTCAAACTTCTATCAAACATTTGACTATCTTATTTTTCACCCTATTTACTGCTAGGAAGTGTTAAACTAGTCCATAGACCTTCTGTGTGCAATAAAATGAAAGTCAAAGTTAGTAAACTATGTCATGTACTGTACTGTATTTAATAAAGGGCCCAACCAGAAGATTTGTTCCTTATTATACTGATAACAATGACACATTATGTGGCAAAGGTCCTCAATGCCACCTGTAGGTCACATAGAATTTTTCGTAATATTCGGTATGTATTATTTCGATGCTTCAGAACATTACTGTCGAGTCTTTTGAACTTATGTATTGTAAATAACCTTCACTGGTTGGGATCTGTCAATATGCCTAGATATGATTTAAACCCCAAATAGTAATTATTATTAACAAACCATTTGAAATATGCCGTGTTCCTTATTTATAATAAATCTTCATTATTCAAAAAATTAGTTATTATCTTAGCAATATATTTTTTGTATTTCAAACTAATCGAATCCCCTTTATCCATATATTTTTTAAGCTATCCTAAGTTGTACCCTTTCATTAGTAATAATATTGTTGGGTACCTAAATTTTTGTGCGTGCCCAAGATTCTACCACTTCTTTTTTCTAACAAATATTGGACTGAGACTCTAGAATGAGGTAATCATATCAGTCTTAAGAAGAAGTTTACTTTCTGTATCTCAGTCAGAGGAGCATTTATGTTAACTATGCCCAGCTCAGCTCTTATATATGATGTTGGGCAAGTGGGGCCTAGTACAGGGCCAAGAGGGCCCGCGCTGCCACCCATGGATACCATCTTGCAATACTGGGAGCACAGGGACCTCAGTTGCTATATCTCTACTCATATGGTTGGGTGGAAGCACAGGGCTCAGATGGCCCATGCTTCCAAATATGCATCCCATTATGCAAAACTGGGAGCACAGGATCCTCCTGCACTATGCCTCTACACTGATGAGTGGGTGGTATAGCAGGGCCTGGAGGGCCCATGGCCCACCTACTGTATGGATACCATATGAGTAACATTTCACTTTCTCAAAAAGAAGGGACATTCATTGCAAAAATCTCCATTAATGCATCTGTTAGTGTTGATTCCACACCAATAAAAGTCTGGAAATTCGATGATAGGGTTACCAACCCAACCCCCCACACACACCCCACACCATCCATAGACCAACAGGCAGCAGGGTGTGCCTTGGGGTCATCGGGCCTCTCACCCCATTCTCCTATACTGTACCATCTCAGCTTGTTTACACATGGAATGGGGTGAGAGTTAGGTCCGACAACCCCAAGGCACAACCCGACACCTGTTGGTCTGTGAATGGTGGGGTGGATTTTTGTTGGTATGGAATCAACCTTAACTGATGCATTAACTGAGTTTTTTGCAATGAATATATCTAGGAGCGGTCACCCCCTTAAAGTAAGGGTTGAGTTTAATGTTATACCCCAAATTTTGCAGTTTAATAACTTTGGAAACATTTATTGGATTTGCATGAAATTAGGAATACAATGTTTCGGATGGTAGTTTTTGTGTTTTGACAAGTTGTGTTTCTATCTAATCTGTGGGCTTTGCACAGCAAAGTATCAAAAAACAAATTTTTTGCTTTTTTTGTGAATATCAAGGTCATTTTTATACATTGCACTGCATGTACACTGTTTGAAATGTTGGCCTCAAATTGTCAGGATAGAAAGAGGTTATCCTAAGGAACAATCTAGCATTGGTTCGGTGACAAAAATATGAATCCGTTCCATTGTTATTAAATTTTGAATTTTTTTGGCTCTAAGCATGCTCAGTTCAGTCTTTGTGATATTTGCATAGCTTCTATTAAGGATTCCTGGTCATGAATGGCTGGCAAAGAGAGATTGCAAAGAGGGATTCAGAAATCTTGCTAAATCCCTCTTAGTGAGAAACATCCATCTTCATCTGCCGACATTTTGTTTTCTTGCTTAGCGAGGGTGGAAAACAAAATGTTGTGATACCGTACCTCACTTTTTTTTTGTTGCTGAAAAATAGAAAACAGTCCTCCAGCTTTCTTTTTTTATGCAGAATCCTGCATTGAAATGTTTGAAGCAGAATCCTTCATTGAACTGTCCCTCTATGATCCACTGACATCAGTGTGCCCAATCCCTGTGTTGGCATGTATCTCTTCTCCACTACTCTGGCACACTGGGAGCCTATCCCAGTGTGCCAAAATAATTGTTTATTGTTTAATTTATATGCTTCTGACACCAGAATGCCCACTCCCAGTATTGGATGCCCCCCCAAGCCTGAATACTTCCACTGATGACATCAGAATGCCCAATCCCCATGTCGGCATGTGTCCCCACCCTCCACCACTGTGGCACACTGGGAACCCACCACAGTGTGCCAAAATATTTAATTTATGTTTTTGACACTGGGATGCTCACTCCTGGAGTTGGATGCCCCCCCAAGCCCGAACACTTCCATTGCTGACATTGGGTTGCCCAAACCCCATGTCGGCATGTATCCCCCCACTAATGTGGCACAATGGGAGCCCACCCCAGTGTGCCCAAATGTGTGTTTTGAAAAAAAAAACTGTTAAATAAAGAAAACTGTCCTCAATGTCTTTTTTTACCTGAAAAAAAGAAAATGGTCTCTCAATGTCCCTGCTACTACCGTCCCCCATCCTAGCCTTCCCTCTGGGCATCCACCTCCCCGCAACCCCCCTTTCCCAATACTTACTTCCAGAGTTTGAGCACTGTTATCTTCTGAAGACTGGGGCATGTCTGTACTCTTTAAAGCCAAACCACAACCTGAAGAATTAAAGTAAGCACCAGCCAACCCCACACCCACCCTCCACAGAACAACAAGCATTGGGTGTGCCTTGGGGTCGTCGGGCCTAACACTCAGCCCATTCTCTACTGTACCACATCAAATTTCATACGGATGGAATGGGGTGCGAGTTAAGTCCAACAACCCCAAGGCACACCCTGATACCCTGGTCTGTGAAATGTGGAGTGTGGGGTGGTAGTAGACTGAATGGGGAGTTGGGGGCTTAACTAACATCTAATTTCCTATTCACTTTAGCCCTAACTTATGCATTAACAATATATATATACATATATATATATATATATATATATATATATATATATATATATATAATATAATATCATATAATGGCATGATTGTGCCAGTATGGTTAGGTTGAAATGGCATGTCTATGATTTAGAGCACTTCAATGGATTTGCACAAAATTTGGCAAGTGTAATCTCTATGGATAGTTCTCCTGACTTGCCAAATTACATGGGAATACGTCACGTGGTTTTTGAGATATAGAGTGTTGAAAAACAGAAACATCAGGTTTTTTTTAACATTTCTTTTCTCACCTGTATCTCAGGAGTGCCTTTATGTTGTGGACTGACATTTTCAGCATAGAAAGGGTTTGGACCATAGATGTGTCTTTTGAAGGTTTGATGATCATGCCTCCCATAGTGTCAGAAATTATGGAAGAAATGGATGCTGCACTTTTGCTAAAGTGTCACACTTTCACAAAAGTGTTGCACCTACTTCTTTCACAATTTCCACCAGGATCCTGAAAATGGCATTTCTGGGGCTCAGATTGAAAATCTGATGCCCCCAGTGTGTTCCTCAGCCCCCCCCAATTAGGTAAACACAACTGATAGTGTTTACCTAGGGGCAGTAAATAAAGAAAGCCATCTCCCAAAGTGTTTCAGCTTCGATGCAGAATTCTAGATTTCCCAGTCCCTGTGTCAGTATGCCTCCCCCATCCCACACACTTATGGGGCACACTGGTAGCCCGTCCAAGTGTGCCCAGATTGTTTTCAGTATTTTTATCTTTTTGATACTAGGATGCCCCCCCAGGCCCACTTTCTTTTCCAATGGGGGTGCCAAATCCCCCTGTGAGCAGCATGTATCCCCCGCTAAAATGTCTTGTGGCACACTGGGAGCCCACCCCAGCATGCCAAAAAACATACATTTTTTGTGTACCTGTGAAATGAAGAAAACCGTCACATGATGTCTTTTTTCCCTATAAAGAAGAAAACAGTCCCTTGTCCCCTCTTCCCAGTCCCCCCATCTCCACCCTCTCACTAAGAACCCACCTCCCTGCAGCCCCCTTACCTCATACTTACCTCTGGAGGTTGGAAGCAGCGATCTTCTCTGGACTGGGGACACCTCTGCACTCTTCAAAGTCAAACTGCAATCTGAGGAAGCAAGGTAAGCCATATAATAGGAGTCAATGCTGGGGGGGCAACTTATGCTGATATCTCAGCCAATTTTTGGAAATTTGGCCCCACATTTTCAACATGGGGTTCTTGGAACTCCACCTAGTAAACACAGTCTCTGTCAGTTCGTTACTCTGTCCCAAAAGGTGATTTTGTGGTCACTGCGTGGAATCACCTTTTGGGACTGACTTATGAAATGACAGTGCCATTGTTAATGAAGTGGGGTCCCAAAAAGCCCATGTTTAAAATTTGGTGCAAAAATTCAAAAAAATTACTGAATTTTGAGCATGTGTTGCGTAGTTTCTACTCACACTCGTAACTTCACCAAATTTTAGTATTTCATTTAGCCATTTTTTAGTATAGCCATTTTTTTCATACCTCCTTATGAACCTTACAGCTGTCATTTTTCACATCATGCCCAAAATTTGTTTTCACACCTGTGGCACAGAATGGTGCAATCGCTTTGTGAAATCAACTTTCGAGATGGATTAACAAAATCACAGTGCTACTGTTCATGAGGAGAGGTCCCGAAAAGCCCATGTCAAACATCTGGTGAAAAAATTCCACAAACTGACAGCATTACGCGCATGCATTGTGCTGTTTCTACACACTCTCATAACTTCACCAATTTTTAGTATTTTTATTCCAGATTTTCAACATTGCCATTTTTTCACACCTCCTTATGAACAGTACAAGCTGTCATTTTTTACATCCTGCCCAAAACATGTTTTCGCACCTGTGCTGCAGAACGGCATTGTCACTGTGTGAAATCAACTTTTGGGACAGATTAATGAACTCACAGTGCCACTGTTCATGAGTAGATTTGCCAAAAAGCCCATGTAAGAAATTCTGTTTAAAAATTAAAAAAATGTCACTGTGTTATGAGCATCCTTTGTGCAATTTTCTTGCAAAATTACCCATAGGATAACATTGCGATGCCCATGGTGCCTTTTGATGCCCATATCTCAAAAACTGTTCGAGATATGGATTTTTCGCTGCTTGCAGCTTAAGTGGATTAAGCATGGGTGGAGGTCTCAAAGTCATGAATACCACCAAAGTGGACATTTTTTCATAGTTTCTATGGTAACTGAGAAATTGGCAAATTAGTGTTCCTAGGGTTCTTTTTTATGTCTGTAGGCCTAAGTTATGTCCCCGTACTTATGTGTAAGTTGTAACACAGAGCCCAGACGGCCTGCACTCCCACATTTGCATACCATTACACAAAAATTTTCAGCATTAGGAGCGCTCAGGGCCTGGAGGGCCCATGCTCCCACAACCACATACCAGTTACATTACACTACATTTACAATGAAACTGGTGTAAATATTTCCAATAAAGCAGCAAAAGACATCTATGGAAAACATTACTGAGATATCGACGTCCGCACCACCTTTCGGCACCTGTATCTTGAAAGTGGGTATGGAAAGTGCCAGTAGTGTTGTGACAGTACCTTCAGTTTCACAAAAGTATCAGAGCTGCAACACTACCTTTAGTTTTGCAAAAGTACCAGTAGTATTGTGACACTGCCTTTAGTTTCACAAAAGTACCAGTAGTGTTGCAACATTACCTCTTGTTTCTGAAAGTACCAGTAGTATTCTGACCTTAACTTTGGTTTTGTGAAAGTACCAGTAGTGTGGTGACACTGCCTTTAGTTTCCCAAAAGTACCATTAGTGTTGCAACACTACTTTTTATTTTCGAAAAAGTACCCTATGTTGACCTATTGGAGTTTTGCAAAAGTTGTGTAATTTCATCAAATTAAAGCCCCAAATGAACCAGTTTCTTTGCCATTTTATAGCAAAATAATGGTTAGGGCTTTTTTGGCTGAAATTTGCATTGTAGCAAGCCCTGGACTCACAGATATGCCTTTTGGTGGTTTGGTCATAAAACTGATGATATTTTCACAGTTACATTGCTCTGACATTACCAAACTTCCCTTAGGATAACACTGTGGTACCTGCTGCACCTTTTGGTGCCCATATCTCGAAAACTGTTTGAAATATGGATTTTTCACTGTGGTGACCTTAATACACCTTTAGGTGGACTAAGCCACTGTGGAGGTTTTGAAACCATTATTACAACTGCAGTGGGAGTTTTTCCTTGGTTGCTACAGTTACTGGTATATTGTCAAATTAGTGTTGCAAGGATTCTTTTTTGTGACTATAGGGATGCGATATATCTCCGTACTTATGTATAAGTGGAAGCGCAGGGCCTGGAGTGTCCATGCTCCCACATATGCAGATTATGCAAGAAATGAGCAGTGTAAAGGGAACTGCAGGGCCCAGAGGGCCTGCGCTCCCATAACCCCATACCAGTAACATTACAGTTTCTCAAAAAGAAGGGAAAGTCATTGCAAAAAATGTTGTTAATGCATCAGTTAGGGTTGATAGTATACCAACAAAAGTTTGGAAATTCTGTGTTAGAGTTACCAACCCCTACCACACCATCTACCACCCCCCAGCCTCCACACACCAACAGGTGCTGGGGTGTGCGTTGGGGTCATTAGGCCTAACTCTCACGCCATTCTCCTATACTGCACCACCTCAGCTTCTTTACACATAGAATGGGGTGAGTGTTAGGCTAAAGACAGCAATGCATACCCTGACACCTGTTGGTATGTAGAGGGTGGAGGGTTGGGGATTGGGTGGTAGAGGTTGGTAATCCTAACACCGAATTTCCAAACTTTTGTCAGTGTACTATCAACCCTAACTGATGCATTATCTAAGTTTTTTTACAATGAATATATATATATATATATATATATATATATATATATATATAATCTATGTGGTGTTACAATCATTCCATTAAGAATTCAATCTAGTACAAAACAATTTCTCCCTAGCTCTACCTTAGACACACCTCCTGGATAACATCATCAGATCTGTAGTAAAAGAATGGCCTCCCTCTTTGTCCTTCGAGGTGGGTAGTGCAGGAAGCATAGTTTCACTTGGGGGTTGGTAGACCCAACAGATTATGTTAACCTTTCCTCTTTCTTTTTCAGTTAAGTAATGAACTGTGGTTTATATATTTACTTATACACTAGGGCCAAGATATTCAAAAGGGTTGTGCATGGTGCATCAGTGTTGCACCATGCACAGCCCACTGATGCGCCCTGGTGTGATATTCAAAAGGGAAAAGTGTATGGCATAAATCCCGATGCACCAGAGCGCATCAGTAATGTATGCAGGCACAGGTAGGTGGGGCATGCTCATGCATACCCTGCACAGCCTGATATTCAGCCCAGGATGTGCAGAGCCATGCATGCGCAACCCCGACCTGCATCAGCACAAAGTTGTTCCCCCCCAAAAAAAGGAACAATGGATGGCCACCCACAGGTGAGCTGCCACATTGCAGGGCACAACACGGCAGCTGCCACCTGTGGGTGGCCACCCGAGCTCCGGCTGCACCTGGCAGCACCCCCCCGTGCCTGATCGTGGGCATTTATAACATAAAAGAATCCCTATCATCCCTGGTGGCCCAGTGGACCGCTGTCTGCCTGATCGTTGGTATTTGTAAAAAATAGAAAGACTTCTGTCCAATATCCCTGGTGGTCCAGTAGACCTCTGTCTGCCTGATCGTGGGCTGAAGTAATAAAAACAGAAGTCTATTAACCCTGGTGGTCCAGTGGACCTCCCTCCCCATCCTGCCACTGATCCCCACTGCTCCGCAAGCCTGCCTCCCCGGGGTCTGCCCCACACAGCATTGAAGTCGACTAAAAGGATCCTGAACCACGTTTTGAAGTAAGGATGCCGACTGATCAGAAAAATTCACACTACCTTTACATGAAGGCTAAATGATTCCTACACAAGTTTGGGATCTAATCAGGTTTAATAGGACACATTCTATGCTGCCAGTGTTGTCAGAGAAAATCAGTTCAACATGTCCAAAGTCACTCTTTACATAGAGTAGCACCCCAACCCCTTGTAGGTCTTGAGGGGAGGCAGGTTTGCAGGGCAGTGGGGATCAGTGGGTGGGTGGAGAGGGGTGTCCACCAGACCACCAGGGTTAATAGGCTTCTGTTTTTATTACTTCATCCCATGATCGGGCAGACAGGTCCACTGGACCACCAGGGATAGAGGTTACTTTTTATTTACTTCAGCCCGTGATCGGGCAGACAGCGGTCAACTGGACCACCAGGGATATTGGACAGAATTCTTTCTATTGTTTACAAATGCCTGCGATCGGGCAGCCAGCGGTCCACTGGACCACCATGGATATTGGACAGAAGTCTTTCTATTTTTTGCAAATTCCCACAATCGGGCAGACAGCGGTCCACTGGACCTCAAGGGATTTATGATTTTCCATTTTTTACTGCAGCCCGCGATCAGGCTGTGGAGCAAACCTCAATGAATCCAAGTTCGAGACGCAATGTTAGTTTGCAAAAAAAAAAAAGCAGAGTGTTGCTTGATTTGATACAAAGCCATGGAGCCAAGGGCAGTTACTCGAGTTTGTTCAAGCAGCTGCCCTTGACTCCATGGTTTTGTATCAAATAAAGCAACACTCAGCTCCTTTTTTTTTTGCAACCAAATTCTGTGTCTCGAACTTGGATTTATTGTGGCTTGTGCTACTTTCATTCTTTGCATGAGATTATTTTAACCTACCTTGCCACATGGCAGATTACACAGAACTAGAAAGAAGACTAGAATGGCAATGCCCCTTAATGTTTCCGGGTGCAAGTACATTGAGCGTGGTGCCATGTTGTGGATGGCAAAAAGAATCAAAAGCATTGCTTATCTGTAGTATGACTGCTGTGAGCCCTTACATGGACTGGTTGAATTACAATTCCTTTTTTTTTTCAAATGTTCTTTCTAGGTGTGTGGCCCTGCAGATGACAAGCTGATGTGTGTGTTGTGAATTCTGGATAAAGTCCATGAGACACCTGCTTGCTTGTCTCCCTCCCCAGGGCCACAGAGCAGGCTCCCTGCTTGAAAAGCTACAGCATGTGCATATAGACACAAGGATAATATTAAATGTGGTTATACTAAGTGTGTGCATTCCTTGCCCAACGGTTGTGATACAGCCACTTGCACTTCCTGCTGTATTTTCCTTACAGTCAGGGATACAGCAGCAGCCTACATCTCTTACTGACAATACCTCCACTCTCTTGCTGCACCTACCCCTCAGCCTCTCCCAATGCACCTGGTATACTTTTGGTTGAGACTGTTCTCCCTGATACTACATAATCAGTCCCTGCATGTCAGTAACAGCTCTACTCCTCCCAATCCTGCCCCCTCCAAAGAGACCAACTTTTTTCCTGATGGACAAATTCTGTGTTGTTGCCTAGAACCAGGTGCCAGCCCAGGCTTGGCCCATAGCATGCACACCCTCTCAGAGGTAGCATTCCAGCATAAAAAGGGGTCACTATCAGCATGTTACCCTACTCAATCCCGTCAGTGCACCTGGAGAAGCAACACCCAGCACAGTGTCTCAACCACCTGGCATCATGCCTTTCTGTTCTTCAAACAGGTCACAGACAAAGCTTGCCTACTATCACGCCAATTGGGCGAACAGTATCCAGTGCAAGAGAGGTATCATTAGAGGTACCCCAGGGATCAATACTGGGGCCTCTACTCTTCAGCCTCTTCTTAAATGACCTTCCCACAGCCAGTGAATCCAAACTCATACTATATGCAGATGATTCTGTGTTCCTGAGCAGCAGCACGTCTCAGGCTGCCATGCAATCTGAGCTGCAGAACTCCTTCTCCAAACTTGAGGACTGGTTCTGTAGTCATAAGTTGCTACTAAACTACATGAAAACAAAGGCCATGCTTTTATCCAGCCACGACAACAAAAATAAGCACCAACCCTCATCATCTTCAACTCATGCAGTGAGCCACTGGGACAAGTCCACTTGTTCAAGTATCTGTAGGTCATTTTAGATAATACCCTCACAGCTGCAGACTATGTTGCCTCTCTGGTCAAGACGGTCAGTACCAAGACTGGTGTCATGTACAGGCACAGGCAATACCTCTCTCCAGGGGGCATCTGCATCTCAGTCCAAAACTCCATCATATCTTCTATTGACTATGGACTAGTGGTCTATGAAGCGGCAATGATACAGTGCTCAAGAGGGTTCAGACTGCGATCAGCAAAGCCTGCAGACTCACCCTGGATGCCGAGCATGGCACGCACACCTGTACTCTGTACAAAACACACAAATTGGCTGTCATGAAGAAACAGAGTCAAATTCAAGACTTGCATCCTAAGGAATAAGGCTCTATTGGGTAAAACATCGCCTTGTGTAGGCAATTTGATCAAGGCGGCCAATTGGTAACAGATCACCAGGGGGAGGACTAGAGGATCCTTGGCTATCCCCTTCTGTCGCACCTCACATGGGCAATGTGCATTTGCCTAATGGGTCACCCTGTGGATGAATGAACTCCCCAGGCACCTCTTGGTCACCATTTGTCTGGCCCAATTCAAAACTGACCTCAAGCAGCACCTAATAACACTAAGTGCTCCTGCCCCTAAGTCCAGCCACACCCACTCTCTCTGCCCCCCCCAGTAAGGACCTCCCTTTCTCCCTTCTCATGACTTGCCTCAGCAATCTGTTTGCATCATGCTCCTTCGGCACCAGCTATCCAACCTTCCCCTTCCCCCAACTCCCAGTCCTGTGAATTTCCCTAACAGTGACTACTAATGCAAGCTGCCCGACCATGCCCCCTCGCACCCCACCATTTACTCTAGCACATCTTCTCTGATCAGCCTCCCCTCACCCCCCTATTTCTGCCCATGGTGTAAAATCAGCTTCTGCTGGCCTTCATCAACCTTCTACCCCTACCCTTCACCTCCACCACAGTACATTCCTCTCTCTCGTACCTCCTTTCTCCACCCCACTGCCAGCTATCCCCGTTCCTCTGAATTACTGACAAGGCACTTTGTGGCTGCTTATTCCCCCCACTCTCATAAAGTGTTTTTCTTGTTATTTAACGTGTACCTATGTTTTGAGTTATTTTTCAAGTTCTGAATCCAAGCTGTAGCATTCATTGTGATATACCTTCATTTTCTCCAGTTGTACTTTGTTTTGCAATCTATGACGTGGAACCTTTGTAAAAGAGCGTGTACTCAAAGGTCTTTTCTGAATCACTAAATAAATAAAATAAAATAAAAATGTTTTACTCAAGGGGCTACTTCTGCCCATGGTGGAAAATCAGCTTCTGCTAGCCTTCATCAATGAGAAATGCCAGACCTTCTAAACCTTGGAAGATTACCTAAACCTGGGAGGAAGGCAAAGACTTACCTGCATCCTAGAAAATCTACTCAAAGCTGTCCCCACACATTTATGTTGGCACTGTGATGGAAAACCCCTTAAACTGACAGATCTGTTTTAGCTCAAAACATTTCTTCCCACAGGATTAGGAAATGCTGTGTGGTAACCTGAATGCACCCATATTCATTTTGTTGCATTCCTGCTGAATCCGGCATTCTGATTCCTGATGTTCCACTGCAAATGCATTAACCTGATATGTGGGTCATGGGTATAGGTAATGCAAAGGGTGCAGGAGACAGGTAAAGCACAGTTATGGCTACATCATTATAGCTTGCCTACCTAGCAGAGAAGAGATCTCTTACCTTGGTACTCAGGAGCCTGGGATGGGTGTCTCGGAGTGATGTCCAATCATACCTGTCAAAACAAAAAGCCATGGGGTCACAAAGGATCCGTAGTTCTTCAAGAACAAAATAGGACCCATGGGGAAAGGTAAACATAAGCAATAATTATTTGATATGTAGGAAGTGTGTCTTGTCAGGCCAGGGTCAATATCTTCTCAGACCTGTAGAAATAAAAGGAAAAAAAAGATTAGTATAAGGAAAAAAATAAAAGTAAGAGTAGAGACAAAGTTCTAGAGAGGTACAAGAGCTACAGGGAGAACATAAATATTACATACATGAGCCTGGTGATCCCCGGTTCAAATCCCACCAAGGTCACTGGCTCAGGATATGACCTTGGGAATGTCACATGACCTCTCAGGTTTAAAACTGGGTTAAAAGGTCTGGCCTGCTGGCACAGCAGAAGTGCTACTGCTTGCAATGCCAGCAATTCTGGTTCGGTAGCGAGCCTGGGCTGCTAACAGGTGGCTGGGAGGAGAAGGATCACGTGCCTGCAGGGCCACTCTCCTTCTCTGGGGAGGGTGGGCTGCAGGCCTCACTGCTGCTCAGCCACCTGGGTGACCATGAGTGGTGGTGCAGTTGAGGAAGCAGTAAAGATGGGAGAGGCAGATGTCAGCTGAGGGCCTGAGCAAATGCACGTCTCAGCATGTCCTAGTCTCTTTGGCCCTCCTCGAGCATGGACGTTGGCAGGGAGCAGGGACAAGAAACACAAGAAAATAATACCCTATGGTCATGCCAGCAGACTGACCTCAGCACTGGTGACTGGGGGAGCCTGAGAAGCAGCAACAAGTATCTGCTCCCTGGAGATCCAGAGGGACTGGGTGAGTTCCCTCTGCCTCACCTGGGGGGTTATCCAGTGCTAAGCATGGTTACTGGAGAGGAACACTTAATGGGGGCAGGAACTCTCGGGTCCTCCAAACACAGCCTGTGTGGTGCATGGAGGACCCTGATGAAAGAGGGCATAAAGAATAAGAAAAAAAAATGGGTTAAAAGGGATGTCATTGTGAACAGGTCAGCAGAGTAGCCAGGACATAGCCTTAAAGTGTAGGCCTTCTTTTTGATGTAATAATTTTAACATAATAGGCCTTAATTCTGCTTCACATGGATACCACCTGACCCACACAGCATGTTTCAACATTTGGGCCTTCAAGGGTGGTTGGATGAAAATAACTGATGCCACACATGCCCCAGCCTCCAGCCCAGGGCAAACGAGCAAAGGTACAGCAATGAACCAACAGCAGCTACAGTTCCAGTGAAGTTGGCAGTACACATGTCACCCAACATTGATAGCAGTAAAAGTGGCTCAGTGTGGAATCGGTGGTGCATGCGGCACAGCAAAAGGCATTGTGCATATAACAGCAAGTTGGAAACTGTGCAAGCAGCACTGTGTGGTAATGACAGTGTACATGGCACAGAGTTGGCAGTGCATGCAGAAATGCAGTGATGACGATGCATGAGTCACTGCATATTGTTAGCAGAGCAGGTGGTGTAGCATGGCGTCAGCATATGGCACTGTACGGAGATGGTGATGCATGTGACAGTGCAGTGACAGTAGTGTCTATTGAACAGTGAGGTGGTGGCAGTGAACATGACACAGGATGGAGGCTTTCCAGAGGAGGGCAACTAAAATGGTGCAGGGTCTGCAACAGAAGCCATATGAAGAGAGACTAAGAGAGCTTAAAGAGTCACCGATGCCTCGAGAAGAACTTTCTAAAACATATTAGTTGGACACAAAGCTGCTTATATATTTCTCATCGGCTGTATATTTCTTATCCCCATTACTTATTGCTGAGGTAATTTGCCTCATAAACAAGATACTTGTTTCATGAGGGTTAATTTGATCCTATTGCTTCTTACCAACCCAATGTCATAGTACCTCTGCTTGTAACATCACAGTTATTCCCATGGCAACAGACTGTGATGTAACAGGGCATAATGATTTCAAGTTGGTAACAATCTATAGAGGCAGATGAACTCTGAGGCATAAATATTTTGTTTTTTTGTGGTAATTTCTTCAATAATAAATAAGGAAGAGGAGAAATCTATGCAAGGTATATGAATATAAGCTGACTTGTGCCTAAATATGATGTTTTCCCAAAGGCGTCAGCTGCTCTTTAATATGTATATCCTTGAGGAAAGGGGGGGGCATGATAGAAACTTTCAAGTACTTCAAGAGAATCAACAAAGTCCAAGAAGGTAGCATCTTTCAGAAAAAGAAATGTGCAAGAACAAGGGGACAACATTTAAAGATAGTGGAATCATAAGGAAAAAAAAATTTAAACAGAGAGTGGTGGATGCATGGAACTGCCTTTCTGAGGAGGTTGTGAGGTAAAAAACAGTAAGGGAATTCAAGAATGCATGGGACAGTCATAAGACAATTATAGTGGGGGGTAGAAGGAAATAGGCTGTTGGCAAACTAGAATCTGCAGCTTATCCAATAGGTAGGGAGATGGGCAGACTGGGTGAGCCAAGCAGTCCTTCTATGTTTCTATGTACAATATATATATATATATATATATATATATATATATATATCTGTCTATATAAATAATTGTGAGAGGAGTGCACATGGCACAGCAGAAGCCAACAGTGCTAGCCTTATCAGTTGAGGGCTACAGAGAGGAAATATTTACACTAGTGGATGAACTGACAGACCGTTGTTTTGACTGCTGGAAGTTGATAGTTCATCCTGAGAAGTCAAGTTTTCCCATTACACTGTATATCCTAAGAATTCCAGTCCAACCCCACCATCCAGTGCCCAGATCAGCCTCCTCCCACCCACAGCCAACCACCCTCCTGTCTGCTAGATCACCCTTCTAAGCACCAGACCACCCTCCATGCAGCTGGACAACCATTTTAGCTCCAGCCTCTCCATGATGAAGAAGAATAATCAGCATTTGTATAGTGCTTTTCATACACAATGTATCCCAAAGCATTTTACAAGCAATGCTAGACTGGTAGTGAAGTGACAATGTGTGGTGGCAGCCATGTCGCACATTAACACCACACACAGTCTGGACAATTGCATGAACCGGTGAAAGGGAATGAAACATAGAAACATAGAAACATAGAAGTTGACGGCAGATAAGGACCGCAAGGCCCATCCAGTCTGCCCATTTCTTTTTCTACCTTATAAATGTGCCATTGGCCTTTGCTCTGTCAGTGACCTATCTATTCATAGTCATTTGTATTGCTCCCTTATGCCTATCACATGCCTGTTTGAAGCCCTGCACTGTATTCATAGCCACCACTTCTTGTGGTAAGCCATTCCATGCATCTACTACCCTTTCTGTGAAAAAGAATTTCCTCACATTCCCCCTTAATCGGCCTCCCTCTAATCTCATGCTGTGTCCTCTTGTCCTGCTATTTTCTTATATTTAAACATGTTAGACTCTTTCACCTTATTTATGCCCTTAAGGTGTTTTGAATGCCTCGATCATATCACCTCTCTCCCTCCTTTGCTCAAGGGTATACATGTTGGCTCCGTTAATCTGTCCTCATATGTCTTCTGATGGAGTCCCTGCCATTTTGGTTGCCCTTCTCTGGACTGCCTCAATTTGATTAATAGTCCTTGTGAAGGTGTGGCCTCCAAACTGCACGCAGTACTCCAGATGAGGCCTAACCAATATCTTGTACAGAGGATTATTACCTCCCTCTTACGACTTGTGATACCCCTACTAATACACTAACACCCCTAGCCTTACCTACTGCTTTAGGGTTTGCTTGGATGATTTTAGGTCATCAGTGATGATGATGCCCAAGTCTCTTTCTTCCTTTGTGACTGCTAGCAACTCCTCCCAGCCTATAAGTGGCTTCAGGGTTTCTCTTCCCTATGTGCATGATTTTGCACTTCTTTGCATCAAATCCCAGTTGCCACTCTTCTGAGCCATTCTGCTAGTTTATCAGATCTCTTCTCATTCTGCCCACCCCATCTGGATCATCTACTCTGTTGCAGATCTTGGTGTCATCTGCAAACAGACCAAGCCACCTCTGAGTCCATCTGCAGGTCACTAATGAAGATGTTGAATAGGACTTTAGCTTCAGGACTGATCCTAAGGTACCCACTTGTGACACATCTCTTCTGACTGTATACCATTTACCCACCACTCTCTGTTTTCTGCCAGTCAATAGTTTGCCACCCAGTTGACCAACTTCTGACCCACCAGAGCCTACCTAAGCTTATTTATCAATCTTCTATGTGGAACAGTGTCAGCTTTGCTGAAGTCAAGGTGGCGACATCAACTACTCCCCTTGGTCCCACTCTGGTTACCCAGTCAAAGAAATCTATGAGATTAGTTTGACAGGACCTTCCTTTGTAACCCATGCTGTCTTGGATCCTGTGCCCCTATGATTCCAGGTGTTGCACTATCCTTTCCTCAAGGTGCCTCCATAATCTTGCCTACTACTGAGGTAAAGACTGACCGTCCTGTAGTTCCCGCCTCTTCCCTGCTACCACTCGTGTGGGCGGGGATCACATGAGCCCTTCTCCAGTCTTCTGGGACCTCTCCTGTGCTCAGAGACTCACTAAACAATTCTGCTAATGGCTCTGCTAGTTCCTCCTTTAGCTCCTTAAGTACCCTGGGATGTATGCCATCAGGTCCCATTGCCTTATCCACCCTGAGCTTGTAGGCTCTTGTAGGACCCTTTCTTTTGTGAAGGAGTAGTGCTCACCTCCCTCCCCTGTGTCCATGATGCTGAGCTGTGGGCCTGCCTACCTTCTCTTCAGTAAATACTGAGCAAAAGTATCTATTTAGGATAGATGCCTTTACAGGGTCCTCCTCCTCCATGCTCCCTTTTTCCATTAAACGCAGCAATACTCCTCTGGACTTTCCTCCCTTTCACTAATGTATCTATAGAAAGTCTTGTCACCTTCTTTTACTGTTTGTGCTAGTGTTTCCTCAGTTTGGGACTTTGCCTGCCTTACTGCCTTACCTGCTTCCCTTAGGGCAGTTTGGTATGCCTCTATCTTCATCCCACTGTGTTCCCTTATATTTCCTGAAGGCCAGCCTTTTGGCTCTGACCTTTTCTGCTACTGTATTTGAGAACCAAAGTGGTTTCCTTCTTCTTTGCACTTCCTTTTCTGTCTAACACAATGGGATGTTGCTTCAAATGTGCATCATAATGCTTGCCCACTTTGCCTGTACCCCTCAACTGTGTTTCTTTTTGCCAGGGCTAGCTTAACTCTGTTGGCCATCTTATCAAAGTCAGCTCCTCTGAAGTCCCATATTTTTGCCTTGGAATGGGATGATTTAGATGTAGTAGCCAAATTGAACCATGCCTTGGAATGGGATGATTTAGATGTAGTAGCCAAATTGAACCATACCATGTGATGGTCACTGGCCCCCAGGTGACCTTCTACCTGGAGATCTGTGATCCCTTCTTTGTTAGTCAGTACTAGATCTAGGATAGCCCTGTCTCTTGTGGGTTCCTGTACCAGTTGTTTGAGGCCCTCCTGCAGGGAATCCACTATGAGTCTAGTTCTGGCAGATGTTCCTGCTGGTATTGACCAATCTGTATCTGGCATGTTGAAGTCTCCATTATCAGAACCTCCTTTAGCTGTCATGTTTTGTATATCTTCTAACAGTAATGTCTATGTCCTCCCTCTAGTCTGGGGCCTGTAGACAACCCCAGTTCTTATAGCTGTCCCATTTCAGGTGACCCACAGTTCTTCTGGCTCCTTATGTGTATTCTGAATTTCTGTAGCTTTGATATTTTCATTAACATACAGGGCCCTCCTCCCCCTTTGCACCTCGGTCTCTTCTGAACAATACATAGCCAGTGCAGAAGTCTCCCAAGTGTGGTTACTAGTAAACCCGTCTCACTAATTACTATGTCCAGTTTAGCCTCTGACATTATTGCCTGCAGGTCTGGGATCTTATTTCCCAAGCTGTGAGCATTGTGTACATGATTTTCCATTGGCCAGATTTTGGTGTGTTAGTTGTTGGGTGAAGTTTGGCATTACCCTGTGCATCGTATGGGAGACAAACCTTTTTCTTACCTGGTGATGCAAATGAGCGGCAAACACGCTGAATTCCTGTTTGACCACTAGCTGAGGGGAGGTGTTCTTCCCATTAAGCGGTATGGGGTGCTGCACCCCTCTCCCCATTGCTAGGTTAAATATTCTCAAAGGCGTCAAACTTCTGCCCCAATGCTGACTCCCTCTTTAGTCAGATGCAGTCCATCAAATTTAAAGAACTTTCGCTCCCAGAACTGTTGCGTTCCTACAAATCTGTGTCCTTTTCCTGGCACCAGTCCTTGAGCCACGTGTTTAGCTCCCTATCTCCCCTTCTCTGACCTTCTGTCCATCTGCTCCCTTCTCCCAGACTGGCGGGATCTCAGAGAAGGAGATGCAGGCCGAAATAGATGATAGTTGTCACCCAGCCTAGTCAGGTGTTCCTTGGTCTCCACAACTGACCGGCTGGTGAGATCGATAGTCCCTATGTGTACTAGGACATCATGTTTTCTCCTGCTTTGTGAACAATTTAGTAATGCGGTCAGTGTCTCTCCATGCTGATGTATCTGGAGACATCTGACCATCACCTAACTGGAGATGGGTATCAACTCCCAAATCATGGAGTCTCCTATGATCAGAAGTTTTTGGATTTCCTTTGTGCTTGTTTAGTTTTGGTTCCTGATTTGGGTGAGTATTGTTGTGCTAGCTCCTGTGCGCATGTGTCCTGCTCTGCAGTGTCTTCTGCCTCTTTATTTGATTTCAGAGATAGAGGCAGATACCTGTTTTAGTGTTTATATGGTTTTGGAGGTAATGTGTTGGAGAGCAGAGAGTGATGAGGCACCTGATTTGCTCCTCTAACCACCTGCCAACCTCCTGGACCAACTACCCTCTGCGGTCGAGGTTTTCTGTTGGATGCTGGGGAAATGGCGGGTGGTTCTTATAATGTATTTCCTCTTCAATATGAAATTTAGGCGTGCAATCTCTGCCCATGCTGCCGGAGCTGAGACCTAAGATCTCAAAGGCCCAGCATGTGGGACAGTGTCCTAAATCCTGTAAGACTGTCCTTCTGAAAATTGTTCACAGTACCTGCAGTTAATGAAATCCATTCCAAATAAGTTGCTGGGTTTGTAACCTAGTCAGAGTAATTAGAAGGAAAAAAAAAAAAAAAATGCAAGTAATGGTTTAATTGTGCTTTGTTTAACTTGTTATAACAAGTTAAATTACTAATGCCTATAAATGAGATCACCTTATGGAGCCCCACTGATCCGCCCTTCCTGCTGTGCCACAGGAAATGTCACAACTGTGGTACTCTATAAAAGGAGTGTGGCGTGGGGTGGTTGGGGATGGGGTGGGTGGCTGGGCCCTTCCCTGCCTAAAAGAAGAACCACGAGACGAAAGAACAAGGAGGTAAGAGCAGAAACAATCAGTCAACAACAAATGCAGTAACCTGAAAGCTTATCCTAATGTTAAATAAAACTGTAAAACCTGTAAAGCACCACCTGTAATAATTTCAGAGAAGATATACCCTGTAAGAAACACTTTGCTCCAGAGAAAAATAAAGCAGTAACAGAAGATATGCCTTGCAAAGACAATTTGAATCAGAAGATTACAGCAGTAATCTGTTAGCTTACACCTGTAGGCACACCTTGTAATAATGCAGAAGAAGGTATACCAGCAACAACAATTTGAATCAGAGAAAAAATAAAGCAATGAAATGTTAGCAACAAACAGTAGCAATCTCTGAGTAAAAAATAAAAACACCACCACACAGTAAATCTGCTTAGCCAAACTAAGTCTTAATCCTTCTCCTTGCTCTGGTAAGTTCTCTACTCTGCCTTTCAAGCAGTCTTAGAAGGAAAGAGCTCAGGTGAAGCTAGGTGCCTTGGCCAGCAAACCAAGTCTTCTACCTCCAAGATATCAACTAACCTGACTTTTTAACCCTTCTTTCTGTTGGAAATTACTGACAGTTTGCCAGCTCCACCCCACACACACTAATCCTTTGGAAGAGCTGTAGGAGGAAAAGCAATTAGCTCCTTCAATGTGAGAAGGAGACTGAAACACCTCTGAGACAACAAACCTTTTCAACAAACAAGAATAAAATAAAACACAGTGTCAAACAGTAATTTTACTTAGCCCAATGATAAAAAAGTCACAAAATATATAGCTCCACCTGTAATTCAGTAATTTCAGAGAAGATATACCCTGTAAGAAACACTTTGCTCCAGAGAAAAATAAAGCAGTAACAGAAGATATGCCTTGCAAAGACAATTTGAATCAGAAGATTACAGCAGTAATCTGTTAGCACACTATGAGCACACCTTGTAATAATACAGAAGAAGGTATACCAGCAACAACAATTTGAATCAGAGAAGAAATAAAGCAATGAAATGTTAGCAACAAACAATAGCAATCTCTGTGAGTAAAAAATAAAAACACCACCACACAGTAAATCTGCTTAGCCAAACTAAGTCTTAATCCTTCTCCCTTGCTCTGGTAAGTTTCTCTACTCTGCCTTTCAAGCAGTCTTAGAAGGAAAGAGCTCAGGTGAAGCTAGGTGCCTTGGCCAGCAAACCAAGTCGGCCAAGACACCAGGAATGTCCCCTGCTCTTTGCAAAGAGTGCACTGGGTTCTTTCATTTCCATCTAGAAATCCACTAGGATGGGTAGAAGGGACCTTGGTTTACTGCCTCATCTGAAGGACAGCACACCCCAGCAGTACAACACCCCCCAATACTACATTCAGATGCCAGTGTTTTAGGTGCAAGTACAATCCCAGTGTGGGGCAAGAACCCACAACCTTCTGGTCCAGAGATGGATGTGCTACCAACTGAGCCACGCTGACAGCCTGACGATGAGCAACCTCACTGGAGTTAGAGAACCACAAAGTCTCCAGATCAGGCTCTTCCCAAGCCGATCACCCTCCCTATATCCAGACCAACCTCCAACCACATGGCAAACAACCACTATGTAACTGGAGTACCCCAAGCCTCCCCTCCAACAGACAAGTCTATGCAGTTGCCCCACCCCCAAGCCCTTGGACCAGCAGTTCCCCAGCCAACCACTCTACCTAGAGCTAGACCTACCACAAGCCCCATACCAGCCCACCCAGCTGACCACCAGCTCTGCAGGAGAACCTGTCTTCCATCCCTGTACTAGCCCCCTCACCCCACCTCCAACAACCACCCTCCCTGCAGCTGGCTCACCCTTTTATGCCCTGGACCAGCCTCAGCAAGCAGCAACCTTCCCTGCAGCTCACCCCCTGGGACCATCATTCCTACCAGTGGAACAGCCTCCACTAGCTGAGTCCCTCCATGGAGCTGGACACCCAGATGACCATCCTTTCCAGGAGCTGGAACCATCTTCCCTCCACAACAGAACCTCCCTCGGACCACCCCCTCTGCAACTAGAGCCCCCATCCTCAGATCACCCTTCAACAACCAGGGACCCCATACCTCTCAACCTAGTGCAAATACAATGTGAGACACTAACACAAAAACATACAGTACTCCAAAATTCAGACTGAGCACAGCACTTTCAGCAGTCTTCAGAAAAAAAAAACAAAAAAAAAACACATCCACATACACTGATTCCAGCATTACTATTTAAGGTAATGGATTTACATATGCTAAAATTCTAATTAAATATCAAATGTAAAAGCACAGCTTTCTCACATCAATTTACAAACAGGATATCCAATCAAATATACATTCCTCCACAAGTACTGTATATACGGAGATATTTTTACAAACAACAGTCTGCAGCTTTAAAAACAGAACCAAAAACAAGCATTACGAATATAATAAACGCAAGCAAATATTTGTAACAAAATACAGTATCAAATGCAAGCAAAACGTCCCTGGCCTTCCCTCTCCTGTTCCACAAACACAAGCACTGAAATATCTGCAGTAAATAAATCTTTCTTAATCTGCAGTTTACTCCAGATTTGCTCAGATGAAAAACTGTCAGTTTTTTTCTCCAAATATAGTACTTTGCCTGCAAACTGTTTAAAATCCATCCAGCTATCCATGTAGAAATTGTTCCAGCTCTGAGATGTCCAACTGTTAACTTATTCAAATATGGAAACAGGACAGGAAGTCACACCAGGAATTAAGTCATGTGCATCTCTTGATGCCCCAATGGATTTTGTAGGTTGTAGTTTTTCTTACTGTATGACTAGATATTTAAAGTGAAAGAAACATATTAAAAATCTGATGCCTAACTTGTATAATTATGTGGTTCTTCCTGATAGATAAGTACCTGTGTAATGTATGTGATGTTCTTTTCCACAATAAAAATTAGTTTAACAATAAACCCAGTTTTACAAGATGCATTAATTATTACAGAAAATTAAATGGGGGGGATTGATATAGAAAGGCTGTACTGGGGAACCCACATTTTAACCCTTTATTTACCAAGGATAGCCAAACTGGAGCATTTCATTTATGGTGAGCTCTTAGAGGAGCAGTAGGAAGCTTTTTTTCAGCTCCCCTCCATATTTGTCCATGCTTTTGATTGACTGTGATAGGCTAGCAGCTGTGCGTTTATCCCTGCATAATGTACATTGAAGAAACAGTATGAGTGCCAGAGGGTTCTATAACAGAACAATATAACTGTACTAGTTTAGGTCATTGACCTCATATACAAAAGGTTGCACCAGCACTAAAATGGTTTGTACCAGCACTACTCGTGTTTGCACTTGTACTTGGGGTGGGGTCATATTCAAAGGCCCTGTAGGACCCCCTAAACCCAGCTGTGCCCAAGCACTGGAATAACCTCTGATGCAAAAGAAAGTGTCACCTAATGCATATTAAGGCAATGGCATTTTCAAAGGTCTGCAGAAGTGCTAAGCAGTCCCCAAAGTGGTGCTATATTGCCATCAGAAATCAGCTCTAAACGGGGCACAAATGTTGTGCCTTCATGCCAGTGGCATACAGCTGTACTGCAGCTGACCACCTCTAGTCATCTGTTCTCTTCACTGTCAATGCTCTTTTGTGGTCTAGTGTGTCCCCCCGATCACCCATTCCCATCAGTCTTAGTACTCTCTGGTGGTCTACTACATCTTCAGTCACCCATTCCCATCACCATAAATGCTACCTGGTGGCTAGTGGTACCCCATCATCTGTTCTGACACATGCAAGGAATCAGTGGTGGCCCAGTAACCTCCCATCTGATTTGCTTGCTTACAAACCACTTCCCAACACCCCCCCACCAGGTTGGCTAGAGATCATCGCAGCTCGATATGGTGACCAGCAAAGCCCTCCATTCACCTCTGCAGCCGGACACAATATGAGCTGTCAGTAAGTGTGATACTGTATGTACACCCACTGACAGCTTATATGGCAGCTGGCTAAGTAGGTGAGAGGAGAGTTAGCATTGATGGTGACAAGGATGGATGAGCAGAGAGGTGGGTACCACTAGCCAGCTTCCAGTACAGTGTCAGTGATCCTAAGGGGTTGCTGCACCCCATGAAAATGAAGCCATAAAGGGCATTCAAATGTCCCCTTAGCACCTTGCATGCCCAATGGGCTGATTTACATGTTGGGGCTGAGCATTGCCCACAGGGGTCTTGGCACCATCCTATTTGGGGCGGCACTATTCCTCATGTGCTATACAACACAGATCCAAGCTGGCAGGATTACTGCACTTACCCCTGCAACAATACAACCCAATATTCAGACAGACTGCACCATGCACTAACCGACTGAATATTGCAGCTGCCAGGTTGGGCAAAAGTGCAGCCGAAGCATCTGCAAGGTGCTTGAGGGTCTATTTGAATATGAGAGCCATTGTGTTTTAAAAGGACACCTTTTTTAAGTAAAAACATAATCATCCCTAAAGCTCCACTTCTTATCTTGTCATTTTCTCTCTTCATTCTTCACTCTGATAGAGCACATTTGGCATTGTTTTCACTTTTTACATCAGGGATTTTTGGCATATTTTAAATCATACTTCATCCCCCATCACCTGTCTGTCACCCACCCAGCTGCTACGCTGAGAACACTGCTGAAATGATGCATACTAACTCCTAATCTTCAGAGCAGGCAGGGAGGAACAGGAAATACTTTTTTTTTAATCACATAGTCATTGTCTTCAGGGCAGGCAGCAAAGACTGGGAAAACTGATAGAGAAAGGCTGAGAGTTGCAACAAGGGACAAACTCATTAAAACTAATAATAAAATAAAAAGTCAAACCATGCATACAGTCACTCCTGGTCTTCATAGCAGGCAGAGAGGACCATAAATTGTGAACAGAAAACATCCAAAGGTTGCAATGAGGGGAAAAGATGTTTAAAAAAGAAGGAAAAATAAATAAAACTATACAGATAGTGTGTCAGTCTCTCCCTGTCCTGAGAGAATGCAGTGCGGACTGGGTAACAGCAAGACACAAAATTACAGCTCTTCCTAGTGACAGCTAGTGCAGGAACTATTTCATTTTTAAAATCAAATATTTTTTGTATTTGCTTTTTAAACATTTTTTTATTCTTTTCATTTTATAAAAACAAAACAGCATATTACCCATATTCTAAGTATAAGATACTCCTGGGTGGGCATTATGCTGAGACAGACACTCTTCCAGGGGCAGTAAGACCCTTTATCTGCAGCATTGGGCCTCACTACATCCTGGGCAGTTGGTTGTCTCAGCATAATCTCCACCCTGTTATGTCTTACCCTTTTGTGGTGGGCCCTTTGGGGTTCCACTCCCTCTGAATAACTCTTTGAAGCAAACCGTTGTGGATAATAGCGTGGGCCTGAGAGTGTCAGGGGCATCATTCTGCTGAATGACGTGTCTTGTTCAGTCTCCCCATAGCACTCCGTTCCTCCCTTCTACCTATCACCCTGCAACACACATGACAGGAATCCACACCCCCACACCATCTGCACATCAGCTGTACAAAATGCACAGTAGCCTTCATTCCTGCAGCCCACTAAATAGACCATCTGTATTCACCAATGTAATGGATTGTCCATGAAGTCTATTGGCACATAGTTGTTGTTTAATTAAGCAATATAACCCGAGAGGGTGTGGGTATACTGGTGGATTTACCATGGCTGGTGTGGTTTGGTCACGAGGCCGCAGGTCGAGTGACTTAACCGCATCAGCTGTGGTAAATCCACCAGTATACCCACACCCTGGAGGGGTATATTGCTATTATACAATGGTAGAAATAATTTGTTAATATGTTTTGTATTTTTTTGATATGTTTTTCTGAATTATTTTGTGATAATGATGTATATGTTCTTCCGCTGAGAAAAAATAGTTCCTTTTTAGTATTAAATATAGAGACAAGTAAAGTGTTGTATCTTGAAAAGGTTTTATTTGTGTAAATAATTGTTTTGAATGAACATTTCATAAGTGCAAGGTTTAATTAGTTAATTTTTTTAAAAGAGCATTCAATGTTTTATTTCTGAAACAATATTTAGGAAATGAATAGTGATGAAGTAACATGTTATAGCTTGTATGAATTTTTTACATTTATAAATTGCCCTTTGTGTTTTCTGAGTGTTGTGTCTTTAACAAGTTAGGTTGCGAGTCATTTTTGAGCATATGCTCGCTGTGCACAGCATGTGACTTGGTCGTTGCGTTAGTTGTGCTGGTAACAGATGGGGAGCTGATCATGGAGGGTGCGTAGAGAATGCCGGTATTGCATTTGACTGAGATGGACGGCTGGTGCTCCATAGGCAGGTAAGTTAGTGGTGTTGTGTTGTTACTTTTGGAGGCCAAGCCGGGAGATTTTAGAAGAGGTTTCTCTGAAGTTTTAATGCTCGGTTCGTGTAAAATACTTGAGTTTTCTGGGTCGGATGGCTCGTTTTCATGACTGAATATATTTTCTAGGTCTTAGAAATGTAGCAAGTGGAATGAGATGTTGATTTTGTTTTAATTACGTTTTTAGTTGCGGTGGTAAGCGGCGATTACAAATGGCGGCGGTTACTTTGAAGTTTAACGGCGGCAGTGATACTTGTTGGCTGGCACCTTTTCCAGTGGGTATATTGGAGGATTTATAACTGCTTTAAGGTGCCAGCCAACCAATCACAATGCAGAGATTTCTGTTGGTTTTTAAGTCCATGGTATAATGGCCATTAATGTATGTGCCACCAATGTGGCATTTCTTAATGGTAGGAAATGCTCATTATGCTGGCCCGGTGGTGCTGAGGTTTAAGGCACTGGACACCACACCACACCACATGCAGTTCTGGGGACCCTGGTTCGGAAGTGGACTCAGGTCACTCAGGGGCTGCAGGGGGGGAAGGACTGAGCTTCCATAGACAGCTCTCCTTCATTGGTGAGGGGGGAAAGTGTGGCATGCTGTGGACTGACACCCGGCAGTGGCTGGGTGTTGGCACAGGTGTGTCACTGAGATGTGGGAAGGGCACCTGTTCAGTGTTTGTGTCTGGCTGCTTCTACAGAGGTGGGGGCAGCTGCCTTACCCATTGTACAGCTCAGGTGCCGGGGAGAAAACAGGCGGAAAATATCCACGAGCCAATGGGGTCCATGCTGACCCAACACGTTCTGAGTCGGAGTACGAGTCCCTCCCAGGGAGGACCACAGCAACCCGTTGGCTACATGGAGGAGCCATAAAGCATAAATAAAATATTAAATGTTTAAAAATTAATGTTCATTATAATAATTTAATGGGTATAAATGCTGCCGTTAAAAATGGATATTGATGAGACTTACTAGAAATAATAAAACAAATATTTATCTAGCTCTTGTTATCGTTCATTTGTGTTAATAAAGGAAAAGGTGGTTAACTACCTTGCAGACAGTGGGACGAAAAGCAGCATGGATTCACCCCCTAGCTTACCCCCCCCAGGGTAGAGTCACGGCACTGACTCCTAAGGTGCCGCAACATCTGAATATGTCAATGGGCCAACCTGGGAGTGATGAAAGCTGAGGGCAGGCTTCATTCTGTGCAGCCAGAAGCATTTTTTCCCCTGTGTAGGGGGCGGGGACTTGCAATGAGGACCAGCATCCACCTTGCCCCACTGAACACTTTGGCATCAGCATGCATGTTACACCCAGCCTCCTTATGCTGAACACACTACCCCCCACCCCAGAGAAGGACAGAAGTCCTCAGATGCACGATCCTTCTCCCCCAGCTGGCCCTCTGACTTAATAGAATTTTTTTTGATTAGGTGAAGAAGGTGATTGACCAGCAAGGTGCTGTGGATGTGGCCTATCTGAACTTCAGAAAGACCGTCAACATTGTCCATCATAGAAGGCTGGTAAATAAACTAGAAAGCTTAGGGGTGGGACAGAAAATAACTGGGTGGGTGGAAAACTGGTTGATGCCATAAGTTGGTGGTAAATTACATGGAGAAGGGACAATAAGCGGGGTGCCCTGGGCCATTCCTTTTCAATATGTGTGTATATATTAGGGGGATATGTGATGGTAAGGGGTTCAATATGTGTAATATCTCAATGAGTGGCAAGTGAGCTCAGGATTATCACAAGTGGCTGCACATAGCAGAGCCACAAGTGATTTTTCCAAGCTCACTTACTTGTTGTGATGTTACACATATCAAGCCCCTTACCATCATGTATTTGTTTTATACAATAGGGGCTATTTAGTTTTTTTCAGTTAACTTGTAGAGTTTTTGTGACACCTGTGTTTTTTCCCCGTTTCCGTTTTTCTTCTGTAGCATTTGGCTGCTAGAGTAGCTGATGTAGGGAGAGTAGCGATATTGTTTGCCGACGTATACACAGTGGCCCAGATATTCAAAAGGCACTGACGCTCCCTGTCACAATATTCAAAAAGGAAAAGTGCGCAGCACAAATTCCGATGCACGGAGTGCATCAGTAATGTATGCAGGTGCAGGTGGGGGGGGCGTGCCCATGCATACCCTGCACAGCTCGATATTCAGTCCGGGATGTGCAGAGCCATGCACGCGCAACTTGTACCTGTGCCAGCACAAAGTTGATCCAAAAAAAAAAGGAACAACGGATGGCCACCCACAGGTGAACTGCCGCATTGCAGGGCACAACACAGTAGCTGCCACCTGTGGGTGGCCACCCAAGCTATGGCTGCACCTGGCAGCACCCCCCATGCCCGATCGTGGGCATTTGTGAAAAAAATGCAGAATTCTGTCAAATATCCCTGGTGGTCCAGTGGACCGCTATCTGCCCGACCATGGGCATTAGTAGTAAATAAATATGTCCAATATCCCTTGTGGTCCAGTGGACCACTGTGTGCCCGACCGCAGGCATTAATAATAAAATGTTCAATATCCCCGGTGGTCCAGTGGACCACTGTGTGCTCAATCATGGGCATTTGTAATAAATAAATATGTCCAATATCCCTGGTGGTCCAGTGGACTGCTGTCTGCCCGATCACGGGCATTTGTAATACTGACATACTAAGATGCCAACAGAATAGGCCTAACGGTCTGTCATGTCTGCTCATTTGGTCTACCCCCACCCTGGGTGCTGACCTTGCTGCCCCCCTCGCCTTCTCTGGCTTCTCCCTTCCCAGTTCCGGATATTCTTGCTGCATTGGATTTTGCTTCCAGAACCTTTCCCCTGCACCTGACCCACCCCCTCTTGAACCCCTCCACTGTCTCTGCCTCCATCAGCCCCCTAGGCAGCGCATTCCATGGCTCCACCACCCTCTCAGTGAAGTAGCACCTCCTCCTTTCTCCCCTGAATCTTCCCCCCTCCAGCTTCCACCCATGCCCTCTAGTGGCCCCCTCCTCCTTCCTTTGAAGCACCCTGTCTGTTCCTCCCTATTTACCCTCTTCATGTACCTGAGACCTCTATCATGTCCCCCCGTTCCCTTCTCTCTTCCAATGTGTACATATTTAGCTCTTGAGCCTCTCCTCATAGGTCCTGTCCCCAAGCCCCAAATCATTTGGTTGCCCTCCTCTGGACCCTCTCCAGGAGTTTAATGTCCCTCTTTAAGTGTGGCCTCCAAAACTGCATGCAGTACTCAAGGTGCTGGCCTCACCAAGCAGTTATACAGAGGGAGTATCACTTCCCTCCTTCTGGAGGTGATCCCCTAGCGATGCATCCCAGCATCCTGTTGGCCTTGGCTGCTGCCCTCCTACAAGTCTCCGAGTTGTTCATCTTGACATCCACCACCACCCCCAGGTCCCTCTCAGCCATCGAGACTTGTAGCATCCCCCAGGGTGTACACTTGGCCCAGGTTTCTGGCCCCCAGGTGGAGTACCTTGCATTTCCCTGCAATGAACCTCAGCTTCCACTTTCTAGACCATCTTTCCAGATCCTCTAGGTCCCCCTGTAGGGCCACCCTCCCCTCCTTCCCATCCACCACCGCCCCCAGTTTTGAGTCATCCGCAAAGAGACTCATCTCACTCCTGATTCCTGTCCTTATGTCAGAGATGTAGGCATCGAACAGGAGGAGCCCAAGGACTGATCCCTGTGGGACCCCACTAATGACCCTCCTTGGGGATGAGACTATCCCGCCAACTACGACCCTCTGGATCCAGTCCTGGAGCCAATTGCCTATCCATCTGATCATCTGGTTCCCCACCCCATTTCTCCCAGCTTATCCAACAGGCCCACATGAGGAACAGAGTCAAATGCCTTGCTGAAGTCTAGAAAGAGGACGTCCACTGGTCTACCCAGGTCCAAGGCACTCATCACCCAGTCATAGAACTCCACAAGGTTTGTCTGACACGATTTCCCCGGATGAATCCATGCTGTCTATCGTCCAGGCACCCTGACTTTTCCAGGTCCCCCCCAGCCTCTCCTTGACAATGCCCTCCATCACCTTGCCCACCACCGATGTCAGGCTGACAGGCCTGTGGTTCCCCTACCATCTCCCTTGATCCCTTCTTGTGAATAGTAATAAAAAATAAAAATATGTCCAATATCCCTGGTGGTCAAGCGTGCCCCCTCCCCACCACCCATTGAGCCCCCCTCTCCCCGGTCCAGCCTGCAGGTGGCAGAACCCCACCGCCTGCAGCCACCGACTGACACCGTTAGTAGGTCTGTATGCCCATTGGTCCACAGCGTGAGCCAATGGGCGTGCACACCATACTATTACTACATGCCAGATATGAAGATGGGATCCATTCACATATCTGGAATAATAGTATGGTATGGGCTGCAGCCATTAGCTCACGCTGTGGACCAATGGGCGTGCAGCCTGCCATGGCGTCGGTCGGGTGGGTGTCGAGGCGGCTCAGGCAGTGGGGTGCTGCTGTCTGCTGGCTGATCAGGGGATGAAGGCAGTGTGGCTCAGTGGGCGGGTGGGAGGGTACAGCTAGACCACCAGGAATATTGGACATATTTTATTTTTATTACAAATGCCCATGATCAGGCGAACAGTGGTCCACTGGACCACCAGGGATATTGGACATATTTATTTATTACTAATGCCCGCGATCAGGCACACAGTGGTCCACTGGACCACCAGGGATATTGGACATATTTATTTATTACTATGCCAGTGATCGGGCAGATGTGGTCCACTGGACCGCCAGGGATAGTTGAGTGTACTATATTTTACTTCAGCCATAATCGGATGTAGACCGTGTCAGCTGCAGGGCGCATCAGTCCCAGGGTGCCAGGCACAAGTCATTGGGGATCGGTGCACCTGCATGCAAATGGGGCCATAATGACATGCAAATGGCCCCATTTGTGCCTTGCATACATTATGTCCCAATTTGCATGTCAAGTTTTGAATATCATGGTTGCTGTGCATAGCGCAATGGAACTTGTGCTAGCGCATCCCCATGCTCCACTCTGGCCACTTGCACTGGTGCAGTGTCACTGCGCCATGCACACTGCAGGTGGCCAGGGTGCGATATTCAACAATGCTGTGCCATGGCGCAGGTCCATTGAATATTACTCAGTCCACACCCCTGCACAGCCAAGTTGCGCTGTGCTCAAGCTTGTGCCACAGCCTGGCGCAATTTTAATATCTGGGCCAATATATTTATCTGGTGCGTTTTCTCACTGTGTACACGTCAGCTTCCTGATATCAGAATGCGGTGAAAATACGACTATTTAATTAATAGCATATCACTAACCCCCTATGTTATAAGCCAGCAATAAGACATGATGAGGTGTGGGTTATGGCTTGATAAGAGCACACCCCAGGTGCATTATAAGGCATGAGGCACTTGCGCCGAATGCCTTTTGCACCTGGGAAGTGCTCTTATCAGGCCATAACCCCCACCTCAGAGTGTCTTATTGCACTTATAAAATGTGACCCCCTCTCCATGAACCACCCTAGTTAAAAAAAAATGAATACAAATTTTAAATTTAAAGTCTGCTAAACTCCATTATATACACAGAACATAGAAAATAGTTCCTCAATAGTGGAAGTTGTAGAGCATATATTTGGAACCACTAGAGGGTATTAGTGTATGTCTCTGTCTTCACAACTGTGTGTCTCCCTCACCAAATATACACTTTGTTTTTGTTTGCAATTTATTTTTATTTTATTTAAGCTTTAAGTTGCAGCCAGCTGTGTGCTTCACTGTCGGCCCGCTTGCTATTTCGTGGGCATCGTGGTGCTGGTATGTCTCTCGGTCTTCCCAACTTTGTGTGTTTCACCAACACACAAACACCTTTTTTTTAATTTTTTTTACTTCTAGTTACCCTTTGTGTTTATGTTACAGGCAGGAGTGTACTTACCAGTGGGCGAGCGTGTCCCTTGGCAGGCACCGTAGAGAGCATTTTCCAATTTCCAGTTTTGAAACCGTCTGCTTTGGGGAATGTTGTTTTTTTGTGGGGCAAATGTTTAAAGACACCAGAGGTGGAGTAGCAGGCTATTATTCCTTCCCCCCCCGCCAAAGCTGGTGGCGTACCTAGAGGCTTGGTAATGGAACATTTGAAACTCGTGCCACAAAGTAGGTGGAATTAATTGTGGTCCACAATGAGGAATCCGGAGATTGAATAAATGGTTTGTGTTTGCTGTCTGGAGCAGAGGAAGGGAGAACATAAGCCTGGAGCTGCTATGAAAAGAATGGGCAGTGAGTAAAGAGATAAGATGGTTGTGCAGGATTTGGAACACTGGAAGTCATTACTCTGTCATTGCCAGCACTTTCCCGCTACAGCGGTTTCATCGATAGCAACTGAGGAGTTGTCTCAGGATAGGGGAGCAGGGTGGTGGACATTACCTGGCATGGTAGGGTTTGGAGTCCACTAGACCATCAGGGAATTAGGTTTTTAATATTCTTCTATAAGGGCACATCAGAGATAGGGAGAGAGTCTGCTAGTCCACCCTCGAATGATTTTGTTAATATTTTTATTTACGGGTACATCGCAGATGGGGTGATGCTAGACTACCAGGGCTGTGATTAATATTACTAAAAGGGGATTGGGTAGGATGGCAGCACACATTGAGGGAGGGCTCTGAGGGTGGTGCAAGTGGCCAAACTCTCCCAGAGGATGATGTTGTAAGTATCCTTAGACCAGTCTGATTGATCGAAGGCCACTTAGAAGTTCGTCATCTGGGAAGGTTTAGAGAATACCTAATTAGGGGATATAGCAGCTTTCAGCTTTCACATGTCCCCTAGCATCTTGCCACAGCCCATTTTGTGCCACAAGGATGGTGTAAGCCCCCTTTGATGCTCACAGCCTGCAGCTCATGCAGGCTGCATTTGAGAATTGCTCCCAATGTATTTTTTGGTGCAAGGGACACTTTGTGCCATTCCCTCTGGTGCAAGCCCCTTGCACCATTCCATGAGCTTTGAGAATCAGGTTCATCATTTACTGAAGTTGTAAACCAGGCATCAATGCAATTTTTTTTTATGGTACTTACATTCTCAGAAAATTTTACAAATTAGATTCTGTCTTCAGTTATTACTACTTCATTCAAAGGAAAATTTACCTCATGATGTATTGAGTTTTCAAGCACATTACCTTACAGAAGTGTAAGCCCTATGATCCATGAAAGATAATGTTCTATTTCTCCTGAGGGAATTGGGTCACAAATTGGGTCAAGCTTAATGCCTGCTGATCCCTTATACTTCCCCATCTGTCAGCAATGCCCGCATGCTAACACATTTTATGGAGTATAACCAGGGAGAGCATGGTGATGTGACCCATTGAAATCTATGTGGCTTAGTTTAAAAAAAAAGAAGTTTTTTCTTTTTAAGTGATAAAACTATATCTGGTAGATATGAAAGCAAATACTTAACCAATAACGGGGTCAATTTGTTGCACTGCCTTTCAGATGTACCAGAGGTTACCTTGTCATTTAAAAAAAAAAGATTTGAAACTGAGACAGGACTCTGCCCTCCTCCTGGTTGGACGTCAGAAAATGTCTGTCTGTTGGGGCGAACCAGGAACTAGACGGGATCAGCTATCCACTGAGCTACCTGATATATGATCCCTTCCAAGCTCACCTGATTTACAACCCCTTCCCAACAGGCATAATAGAAAATTATTTTTCATATATTAGGACTTGCGCTGTTGTAATGGGTTATAATGGCCAAAATCCCATACCTACAGCTTGGAAATTCACATTAAGGGAGCCATTATCGAGGGAGTTTGGCAGTTTCTAAGCAGTAGCAATGTTTAATGATACACACAAGTTAGAGTAAAGGCCATCTCCCAATCAGCACAACAAATTTGTCAGCTTGCAATGCTAGGTTACTTTCCTAATACTACTGTTCAGAGCTCTGAACAATAGTCCTATGAGCTCTGAATGACAATATTACAGGACTTGAATGATACTGTTATGGGATTTCTAGTGTTATATTACAGGATTTGTTCGACATACTGTAGCTTTTTCAGTTATATTATTTTACTTATCCACATTTGACAAATTATACTGCGTTATGTTATATGGAACTATCTGTATGGATAACTTCAACAGGCATTTATGTTCACTGACTTCAAGTATAAAAAAATAAGGAACATTTTCTTTTCAGTAATAGTAATAAGTAGAATAGCAATAACACACACAACCTTTGGTTTCAAATTTAGGTCAGACTACTTTCCAACTGGTTGAGGACATACTTATCCAGTCCTCACAAGTTGTGACATTTTGCAGGAATTACTGCAGGGCTAGTGTTAAACATGTAAATCAGGTAGAGAGGCCTAAAAATGCATTTGAACTGAAAAAGGAAATCTATTTTCAAGCCATGTTCAATCTCACTTTTTTGAAACAAGTTTAGAAGCATTTTTAAATCCTAAATATATATTCAGTGGTTCAGGGAAAAAATCATTTTCAGAAAAGAAGACAAGATTAATCTGCAAGAAAACAGAAAAACAACATTAAGACAGAAGTAAACTGAAAGCAGTCCAAAAATGGATTTTTTTTGTAAGGGTGTCATGTGTCGTGGTGTACATGAACAAAATATGCTCCTATTCTTTACATATGTATTAGCTTGTAACCTTACTTCCAGAATTTCAGCATTCTAATGTTCTGTAGGATTACATATATGAACTGCAATATTATTTAGAAAATCAATGCCTTTCAACTCATTTGTGTTACTTTCACTGACTAAATCAAAAGAGTCACTCATAATGACCATTATACTGCTGTCTTGTTGATTATCTTCTGTCAAAAATCCCATGATTGGAGGACTAGATGTATGTGGGGGAAGGGGGAAAGAGACAGGAAGAAGAGGGGCAGGACACAAGGTGGACTGTAGTATCCTTGAATGCAAGGAGCTTAGCAAACAAGGTGGCAGAGTTCCAGGCAATGATGCTGGTGGGGGAGGTCGATCTTGCTGCCATCTCACAGACCTGGTCCACCCAATACCATGACTGAGATCTCACTATCCTGGGATACAATTTATTCTGCTGGGAATAGGAAAGGGGAAGGGGGGAGGGGTGGCTATTTATGTCAGGGAAGGGACACTGTGTGCCAGGGAGGAAGGGGATGAGGGGAGGCCAGAAGCCATATGGATATTGCTCCAAAACCCAAAAGGTAAGAAGCTCAGGATGGGGGTGGTGTGCAGGCCACCCTCACAGAGTGATGAGGTAGTAGGGAGCTGGGGGAGCAAATCAAGAAGGTCAGTTGCAAAGGGAATACAGTTATGGTGGGATACATCAACCTACCTGGGTTTGAATGGCAGACAGTAACTATAGTACAAGTCACATTAAACATAAGGAAAGGGATTAAAGCTGCAGAATTAAAACTAAAGGAGGAGGACAACAAGCACTCTGATTAACCTTGGAGACAGGGAATAGCATCACAATCCTCACAGGGGTTGTATACAGACCCCCATCTCAAGGGAAGGAAATGGACAAGAAAATGATAGAGGACATTCTCACAATGGCTGAAAAAGGGGAGATACTGTTGATGGGGGATCTGAATATGCCAGATGTTAACTGGATGACATGTACTGCAGCCACATCCAAGAGCAGGGTCATTCTTGATGCCCTGCAGGGGGCAGGCCTTAGACAGCTAGTGTTGGAACCCACTCGGGAGGGAGCAATACTAGACCTGGTACTCTAGAATGGAGAGAGGATCATAAATTTAGAAGTCAGTAGACATCTGGGAACAAGCGGCCACTGCACAATGTGCTTCACAATGAGTACAACCATGGTGATAAGCCATACAAAAACAAGGATACTGGACTTTAGAAGGGCTGACTTTGGCAAAATGGGTGAATACCTGAAGAATGCACTAGCAAATGGCCAAAAAGGAGGGGTGGAAGAACAATGGAGAAAAATCAAAACTGCCATCATGAAGGCAACAAGCCTTTGTGTGAAACAAATAAAGAAAACAAAGCAGAGTAAAAAAAAAATACTATGGTTCTCAAAAGAGGTGGCAGGGAAGGTTAAGAAGAAAAAGGCTGCATTCAAAAAGTATAAGGAATTACAGAAAGAGCTTGGCAGGGAACTGTATCAATTAAAGCAGAAAGAAGTGGGGAAGGCAGTCAGAATAGCAAAGGCCCAAACTGAGGAAAAAATAGCCAACTCAGTTAAGAAGGGGGATACAACCTTTTATAGGTATATTAGGGAGCATAGAAAGGTTAAGGGAGGGATAGTGAAGATTAATAAAGGAAAGGGAAGGTGGGCAGAGGGAGACAGTGAAAAGGCCGAGATATTGAATGAATACTTTTACTCAGTATTCACAAAAGAAGATGAGAAGGAGTTACCTAAACCAGACAATAGAAGCACTCTGGGTAGGGGGATTGACACCAGACCATTCACAGAAGAAAGAGTCCTGAAAGAACTCCTAAAACTCAAGGTGAACAAAGCAATGGGGCCTCATGGGATTCACCCCAGAGTCCTAAAAGAACTAAGGGAGGACCTAGTGACACCACTGACCACGCTTTTTAACAAATCATGGCAGGATGGGGTGGTACCTGAGGACTGGAGGAGGGCAGATGTTATTCCCCTTCAGAAAAGTGGGAGCAAGGCAGAAGCAGGAAACTACAGACCTGTAAGTTTGACCTCAGTGGTAGAGAAAAGGATGGAATCACTTGTGAAAGAAAGAATTGTTGAGTACCTAGAGGCCAGTGGGACACAGGACCCAAAGCAGCAAGGATTTTCAACAGGAAGGTCATGTCAGATGAATCTAATTGATTTCTTTGACTGGGTGACCAAAGTAATAGACCAGGGAGGTGCTGTGGATATGGCCTACATAGACTTTAGCAAGGCATTTGACACGGTCCTGCACAAAAGATTAATAATCAAGTTAGCCAGCCTGGGAGTGGGTCCCAGGGTGGTAGCCTGGGTAGCAAACTGGCTTCACAACAGGACACAGAAGGTAATAGTGAATGGAACACATTCTATAGAAAGGGGGGTTACTAGTGGAGTACCTCAGGGCTCAGTACTGGGTCCAGTCCTCTTTAACAACTTTATAGGTGACATTGCAGATGGTCTGGAGGGAAAGAAATGCCTCTTTGCAGATGACACAAGGAACTGTAACAGAGTTGATATACAAGAGGGGGTAGAAAAGATGAGAAGGGACTTGGCAAGGTTGGAGGAATGGTCAGGCATATGGCAACTTAGATTCAATGCAAAGAAGTGCAAAGTAATGCACCTGGGAAACAAAAACCCAGGAGAAGAGTACATAATAGCAGGGGAGGTACTAACAACAACAAAAATGGAAAGGGACCTGAGGGTAGTCATATCAGATGACCTAAAGGTGGGTAAGCAATGTGAAAAGTCGGTAAGGAGAGCCAGGGGGATACTGTGATCCGTAGGAAGGGGCATGACAAGTAGAACAAGCATTTGTCAATGCCGAACGTTCACTTGCAGGTATTTGCAGTGGTGTTTGGCATGTAAGGTGCTTTACCCTAATGCCCTGTGCAATTGCTGGTATTTGCACAATAAATTTTCAGCATGATCTTTTGTTACCCCCATTATGCTACATAGGCGGAAACATGTTTTGGGCAGGATGTGAAAATGACAGCTGTACTGCTCATAAGGAAGTGTGATAAAATGGCAATGTTGGAAAATCTGGAGTGGAAATGTTGAAAATCTGCAAACCCACGAGCTCTGTGGGGAACTGTGCAATGAACACTCATAAAACAGTCATTTTTAGGAATTTTGTCACCAAATTTTCAACACAGCCATTTTAAGACCTCTGCTCATGAACAGTGTTACTGTGATTTTCTTAATGTGTCCCATACACTGAGTTCACACAGCGACTGTGCCATTGTGCACTACATGGGTGGAAACACGTTTTGGGCAAGATGTGAAAATGACAGCTGCACTGCTCATAAGGAGGTGTGTAAATGGTAATGTTGAAAATGGAGTGAAAATATTGAAAATCAGAGAACTTACGAGCATATTAGGAACTGCGCAATGCACACTCGTAAAACAGTCATTTTTAGGAATTTTGTCACCAAATTTTCAACACAGCCATTTTAAGACCTCTGCCCATGAACAGTGTCACTGTGATTTTCTTAATGTGTCCCATACATTGAGTTCGCACACCGACTGCGCCATTGTGTGCTACATGGATGGAAACACATTTTGGGTGAGATGTGAAAAATGACAGCTGTACTACTCATAAGAAGGTGTGATAAAATGGCAATGTTGAAAATCTGGAGTGGAAATATTGAAAATTCACAAACCTACGAGCGTGCGTAGGAACTGCACAACGCACACTCGTAAAACAGTCATTTTTAGGAATTTTTTCACCAGATTTTCAACATAGCCATTTTAAGACCTCTGCTAATGAACAGTGTCACCATGATTTTATTAATGCATCCCATACATTGATTTCACACACCGACTGCGCCATTGTGCGCTACATGGGCGGAAACACATTTTGGGCAGGATGTGAAAAATGACAGCTGTACTGCTCATAAGGAGGTGTGGTAAAATGGCAATGTTGAAAATCTGGAGTGAAAATATTGAAAATTCGTGAACTTATGAGCCTGCATAGGAACTGTGCAACGCAAGCTCGTAAAACAGTCATTTTTTGGAATTTTTGCACCAAATTTTCAACATGGGGTTTTGGGACCCCTTCTCATGAATGATGTCACTGTCATGGCATTATTTGGGCCTGAAGGGTGATTTCATGAGTGACTGTGCAGTGACTGCTAAATCACCCTTCGGGCCCGAATAACGCCATGACAGTGACATCATTCATGAGAAGCGGTCCCAAAAACCCCATGTTGAAAATTTGGTGCAAAAATTCCAAAAAAATGCCTGAGATATGCAATAGTTGAAACCCCCTATCTAGCCCATTATACAGCTTACCGGCATTTCCTCAGTTCGCGGTTGGCTTTGAAGAGTGCAGACGTGTTCCCGGTCCACCAAAGATCATCGCGCTGAGCTCCGGAGGTGGGGAGGGGGTGGGAGGCTGGGATAGTGGTGGGTGCGGTTGTGGGAGGGGGACTGGGAGACTACGTGGGACCGTTTTTCTTTACAGGTTTAAAAAAAGGACTACGTGGGACGTTTGCCATGCTGGGGTGGGCTCCAGCATGGCAGAAGATGGCTGGGAGGGCCAAGCAGCCGACGGGGGACTGGGCACCCCGTCAGCAAAAAACACGGGATGTTTGCCATGCTGGGGTGGGCTCCCAGCATGGCAGAAGGATGGCTTGGGGGGGCCATGGAGCTGATGGGGATTGGGCACCCTGTCAGCAAACAATGTTTGCCACGCTGGGGTGGGCTCCCAGCATGGCACCCAAAGCTTGGGGCGGCCAAGGATGTGGGGAGCACATGTTGTGAGGGTGGCGTGACGCTGGTAGCCGGGGTATGACAGCGGTGGTTTTGAAGCAGAAGACCACCGCTGTCATATAGAGCCCTGCACCCATTGGTGCAGGACCGCCATGCCTGCTCAATGGAGCACTGGATTGCAAGGGAGAGGCACACCTCCAAAGTGTACTACTCTCCCAAAACGTTCCTTGCGCATGCGCGCATGCGAACGTAAAAAGGGAAGTGGTTATCCCTCTATACAGACAGTTGGTGAGACCTCATCTGGAGTGCTGTGTGCAGTTTTGGAGACCTCATCTACACAAGGACATAGATAGGATAGAAGCAGTCCAGAGGAGGGCAACTAAAATGGTGCAGGGTCTGCAGCAGAATCCATATGAAGAGAGACTGAGAGAGCTTAATATATATACTCTTTATGAAAGGTGGTAACATGATAGAAACTTTCAAGTACCTTAAGGGAATCAACAAAGTCCAGGAGGGTAGCATCTTTCAGAAAAAGAGATGTGTAAGACCAAGGGGGCACAATTTAAAGATAATAGGGGGGACGGATCAAGGGTAATGTGAGGACATTTTTTTTTCATGGAGAGAGTGGTGGATACATGGAACCACCTTTCTGAGGAGATAGTTGGGTCTAAAACAGTGGGGGAATTCAAACATGCATGGGACAGACATAAGGCAATTATAGTGGGGGGTTGCGGAAGTAGGCTGTTGGTTAACTAGAATCTGCAGCTTATCCAGTAGGTAGGGAAATGTGCAGACTGTTTGGGCCTAGTGGTCTTCATCTGCCATCAAAGTCTATGTTTCTAAACTGTTCCTCCAATGAGTTCCTCTAGCATTTCTGACTGAGTTGCATAGGTGTTGCTGGACCAAGTATGAAGCCCTGCACAAACTGTTTCTTAAGTGTTAAAAGTCAGTTTTGCATTGCATTGTGACTGGACTGCTCATAGAATCCATATGAGTTGCAAAAACATTTTACAAACATTGCTCTTGAGCTGGGTAAGCACTGAAAAACACTGCAATATGAGTTGTCAATGCATTGCCAACTGTAAAAAACAATGCTAAACCAACTCATTAGATGAACAGTTGAATGTGACTTGTACTGTACAGTACACACCAGGGAACAGGTGCTGCTGGAGGCTATTCAAGACTGCTATTTAGTGCAAGAGGTGATGGATCCTACTAGGGAGGGGAACATACTGGACTTGGTGCTAACAAATGGGGGACCAAGTCCAGGATACTCTAGCAAGAAGCAACCACCACTCAGTGTGGTTCCTCCTCAACAAAGGAAGGGAGTCTGCTAAAACCAGGAAAAGAGTGCTGGATTTCAGGATGACAGATTTTGCCAGAATGGGTAGCATCCTAGAGGGGCATTTAGCTGAAATTAACTGAAGTGGGCAATCATTTGGAAGGGGCTAAATGAGACCATGAACACATGTGCCAAATCTCAAAGAAAGCAGTCCAGGTCAAAAAACCTAGCTGGCTCAGCAAGGAGGTGGAGGGGAAGGTGAGGGAAAAAAGATTGTCCTTCATTAAGTCTGAAAAATCTGGGCATAAGGAGGATTGAGAAGTGTTCACATAGGCATCTAGGGAGGTGACCAGGTCAGTCAGGGCAGCCAAGGCAGCAAAGGAGCTGAAGTTGGCTCCGGGGATCAGAGAGGGGGAAAAGGGGTTCTATAAATACATAAGGGAGAAGAGGAGTTGAAGGGATGATGTTAGAATCTAGAAAGAGGGAGGATGGGTGAAACAAGTGGAAGATCAGGCAGAGGCACTCAATGAGTATTTCTGCTCGGTGTTCATGAAAGAAAGAGTGCTCCAATACCACAGGGAAAGGGGGCAAGGGTGGAGGGGGCATAGATAACAGATGGGGTTATCTAGGAGGATATAGTTCTGAAGGGCCTTAAAGCCTTGCCGGTGGACAAGGCACCAGGACAGGAGAGTGTACACCTGAGGGTCCTGAAGGAACTGGAAGAGGTGTTGGCAGGCACTTTGATGGACCAGTGCAATACCTCCTTGGAGACTGGGAATGTGCTCAGGGACTGGAGGATGGCTCACATGGTGGTCCTTCACAAGAGTGGGCCCAAGGCCAACCAGGTAACTACAGATCAGTGAGCTTAACTTGCATAGTGGGGAAGTTGAGGGAGACCATTCTGAAGAAGAGTTTGATTACCTTTCTCGATAGCAATGGATTGCAGGATGAGAGACAGCATTGGTTTGTCATGGGAAGATCTTGCCAAACTAAGCTGATCGACTTCTTTGACTAGGTCATTAGGGTCGTTGATAAAGGCCATGCTGTGGATGTTTTGCATATGGACTTTAGCAAGGCTTTCGACTTGGTACCGCAGGAAGGTCAATGAGCAAGCTGAGGGACATGGGAGAAAGAGAAAAACTAGTTCAGTAGGTTGAGATCTGGCTGCAGGGCAGACAACAGAGGCTAGTTGTAAGGGAGGAGACATCCAAGCCAAGGCCAGTAACAAGTGGGGTACCACATGGTTCAGTGCTGGTCCCTGTTTTGTTCAATGTCTTCACTGGAGACATTGCAGAGTGTGTCAAGAGTAAGATCAGCTTGTTCGCAGACAACACTAAGATTTGTGCAAAAGTGGACAATAAGGAAGAAAGGCAGGCCCTCAGAGAGGATCTAGCTAAGCTTGAACACTGGTGTAGGGAGTGGCAATTTGGGGGTTAATGCTAAGAAGTGTAAGGTCATACACCTTGGAGCCAGAAATCCCAAGAACAGCTACTGGCTGGGGGGAGTACAGTTAACAGTTTCAGAGGAGGAAAGGGACTTGGGGTAATAGTCACAGGGGACATGAATGTATCAGCACAGTGTAGGAGGGTGACAGCAAGGGCAAATTGAATGCTGAGGTGCATTGCCAGAGGGATCACCTCACAAAGGGAGGAGGTCATTCTACCATTCTATAGATCATTAGTGAGGCTACACTTGGAGTGCTGTGTACAGTACTGGTGCCCATACCTCAAAAGGAATGTGAGATTACTGGAGGGAGTGCAGCATAGGACTACAAAAAATTATCATGGGACTAGGGGAGTTGCCATACTAGAAAAGGTCGAAGGGGCATAACATGTACTCGCTGGAATACCGAAGGGTAAAAGGGGACATGATAGAGACCTTTAAGTACTTGAAAGGCATAAACAAAGTCTGGGAGGGAGGACTGTTCCACTTAAAGAGGGGAAAGGTCACTAGAGGGCACAGTCTGAAGTTGGAAGGAAGAAGGTTTAGGAGGGAGCTGATGAGGCACTAATTCACAGAGTGAGTGATGGCAGGTTGGAACGCACTGCCAGAGGAGTTAATCGCTCAAAGGACAGTGGATAGCTTTAAGCAGGGTTGGGATAGAGTCAAGGAAAGAGTTAGTACAGACAAGAACTCAAAGGGGAGAAGGACTGGAAAAGAGGAGGAGGAAGGGAGGGAGGGGTTTGAGTGGGGGTGGGGCAGCTGTAGTGATATGAAACTAAGAACTGCACAATTGGGCAGACTTAATTGACCTGTGGACCTTTTTCTGCTGGCAATTTCATATGTCCGTATGTTCATATGTTCTGAAAAATAATTTCTATCTAGTCCAACTTCCTTTGAAATTTAAACAGGTCGACGTGTAGGTTAAAATAATCAGGTGGTGCAGAAGGGACAAATGACAGCCCTTTGGCTAATACATATCTTTGTGCATTGGATAAATCTGTAGAATAGTCATTTAATACCTGCACAGTATTTGCTTGTTCTGGCCACTCTCCTCATGATCACCATCTCATAGCTGTGTTTTTTGCTCCTCCTCATCCTCCTCTTCCTCTTCCCTTTGTATTTACACTGCTGCTTGTCTCTGCTTGTTCCTGGGAATTTCAGTCTAAAAAGTAAACTTGTTTATTGTTACCATTTGCTTCTTCCCCCATATGTTGTGCCTGTTGCTATTATATAGAAACACAGAAACTGATGGCAGATAAGGACCACTTGGCCATCTCAGTCTGCCCATTTACCCTACCTTCATTCTCACTGCAGACCCTATTTTATCCACAGCTTTCCTTCTTCCACCTTCTTTTGCACTACAATTTCCTTGTGCCTATCCCATATATTCACGAACCCCACCACTCTTTATATCTCCACCACTTGAGTTGGAAGGCTGTTCCAGGAATCCACCATTCTTTCTGTGAAGAGGTACATCCTAACATCTCCCTTCCAGATTCATATCATGTCCCCTTGTTCTTGAAGTGTTAAAGTTGATCTGTTGATGTTTATGATATGGATTCCTGCTCCTGCTCCTCCTTCTGCTTCTGAATCTGTGTTTTCAGTCCCAATTAAAGATCACTCCTCTGTGTAATTTCTATGATCCCCTTCAAATTTATTCTTTTTACTGGCTTCAATTTCAGTCTCAAATGCATCTGCTTTTTTCTGTAGAAAACTGTCAAATTCCTTAAATTCATTAGTGTCTTTGAGTGTCTGTGGTTTGTTTTGAACCTCAGTTGTTACATGCAGAGCTCTGCAAGCCATCTTGCTTTCACACTGGAAAATAGGGCATGTCAGACTCCAAATGAAGCACACAAAATTTGAAGTTGAAGCACTAACCCTCCACTAGTTGAAGCTCTCCACTGTCTTACTTGGTTTACTTGTTTTTTTTGGGAAAAAAGAAGGCCGAGGCCCATCTAGATTTTCCCCCACACAGTGTGGGCAAACTTTACATGTATTGATTCTGGACTAACCAGATATCAAGTCCCTTTTTAAATGCTTCAGTATTACCAGAGTCCATTAATTCCTGTGGTAGTGTATTCCATAGTCTGGGTGCCCTCACTGAGAAGAAGCTAAGTCTGTGATTTGTTCTTGCCTTTGGCACAATAAGTTGCCTGGTGTGACATCTAGGAACAATTCGCCTAGTGACAGGAACAAGTCCACATTTTTTTCTTAAGATCTGTAATTTTTTGTAACTTATATTTTAAGAGTAAATCCCCTCTGATTCTTCTTCCCTGCAAAGGATGTAAGCCCATTGTAGTAAGTCTTGATTGATAGGGCCTATTAGTTAATATTGGGACCATCCTGGTTGCACGTCTCTGAATTCTCTCCAGTCAATCGATATCAGACTTTAAGTGAGGGCTTCAAAAAGGGGACTCATAATCAATAAAGGGTCTGACACAAGTTTGATAAAGAGTAATCATGCATCGTTCAGTTTTAGTAACAATGGAGTGCTGAATTTGTCTTAGTAACCCATTGCTTGAGTTTGCCACTTTTATACAGTGGTTAACTGATGTAAGTTTTGAATTAACTAGTATACACAGGTCCCTTTCCAAATCAGTGGATTTCAACAACATGTTAATAGTATAATATTTGCTTTTGGGGTTAAGGGTGCCAAAATGCAAAACTACACATTTTTTAATATTGAATTCCATCATGTTGTCAATTTCCAATTTGTTTATTTATTTTTTATTTATTACACTTTTTTTTACATCTGCCAGTCACCTGGAACCTCAGCCTGGTTACGGACCCTCCCTCCCACATCCATATTAGATGCGGTCCTTCAATATCTCCATCTTACCCCCAATGGCGGGGCTGCAGCACCCACCCAGTATGGTACAGCAAATGATGGGATAGGTCAAAGCGGCCATCCTGGAGGCCGATTGAAGTCGATGGCTGGCTTCATCTAGGGCAGCCAGCAACTTGTTTTTTTCCCCATGTAGGTGGGGCAGGGATGTGCAATGACGTCAGCGTCCACCCCACCCCTTAAGCATCATTCTGGTGCCAGTCACCGTGGTACACCCTGGCCTCCACTGGGGTCCATCAAGCACAGGTCACACATCCCTCCCTCCCTCCCCAGAAAGGAGAGCAGTCCTTGGGACACTCGATTCTTCTCCCCCCCCCGGATGGCCCTCCAGAATCCCGGGTCCATTCCTGAACCTGGGTCACTGGCGTCACAAGTGGAAATCCAACTGCTGCACCAATGGGCCTGTCCTCTACACTTTCTTATTTTTTATAGACTTAGATAATAACAATATCTGCACATACATTTATTGCTGATCATGCTTGCCACCCACATGGAGTAGCTCTTCACCCGATCCTCACACAAGTTAATCCATCTTGAAAAAAAAAATGCTTGTTTCATGATTTTGCAGTTTCATTTGCAAGACCAACTACATAATTCAAGTGTTACAATTGTGATTTCAAGTTGCGTAGCTTGTCATCCAGGCCACTTACAAGTAATTCACATTTTAAAAAAATCAAACAGAGTTTTAGGTAAATACTTGATACAATAGCTACAGCATAACTTTGAGACAGTACAGCAAGTTAATAGCAATGTAGGGTGGTGTGTAACCCCTTTGTACAATCACTAGGTCCTGGGCATCTCATTGTCAGACTCGATAGATCCTAGGTCTCCTTCTGCTGTTACTTTCTGTGTTTCTGTTTCTGTATTTGTGTTGCCAAAGTTTACTCACTTAAAAATGTCTCTCTCTGACAAGAGCTGTCTTTCACTGTACCTCACATTTGCAAAGCAATCTGTCCTTCTCTTTTTTCACTTGTAGCATACCACGCACGACTATCATGTTTAAAGCATTTTTTAGTACTGTACTTGCTCTGTCTCATTGATCATGCTTACCAACCACATACAGTAGTTCTTCACCCAATCCTCACAAGTACTGTAAATCCACCTTAATATTTACTTGTTTCATGATTTTGCAGTTTCATTTGCTAGACCAACTACACAATTCAACTGTTGCAGTTGAGTTTTCCAGTTGCATAGCTCTTCACCAAGTTCACTTACAGTAAAAGTAAGTCACATTTTAACACAACCAAACAGAGTTTTAGGCAAATGCTTATTTTACATTCGGACTGGTGAGGAGTAAAGAGGCAAACTCTCTGACGGCTTCTATGGACTCCATCGCTGATTGTGCTGCTTTTTCCTGAACTTGCTGTTTTTTTTTTGTTTGTTCACATAATAATAAGGGGACAGGGATCTGAGGTCTCTTTTATGAGTACAGGTGATGTAGAGTTGTGCAAGTACCTGAATTAAGCTCTCCCTTGACAATAATGAACTGTTGTTCATTTGCATTCAATTGCAATACTGTTTTGTAGTGATCAGTGAATCTAACACTTATCTTTGGGGTACTGTCAAATCCTGTATGCACTTTTGTATCTTTTAGAGCTCTAAACATAAGAGTAAGCCATCCAGGACTGCTTGGGTATAATGAACATCAGTACATTTGCATGCTTTTATGATCCTGTGCCATGGCAATCCATTGATTTCATACATTAAATGACTATATTATGGTGCTGATATGTTTAATATCCATTCCTAGAGCTCTGAACCGGAAACTGTGATTGTTGAGATTTTTTTCATGTTTAATTATCTCTGCATTATTTGGCTGACACTGTATGGCTGTATACATTTCTACCTTCAAACTAGTGCATCAACTTATGTGTTAACAAACAGCCAGTTTTGAGAATGTGTCTACTAAGCCTGTTCAATTTTTAACTATTGTTTTTCTAGTTAAACTTCTTTACTTTCATTGTCTTTTTAATTGACTACTGTATAAATTACAGTTAACAGTAAATTGCAGTAATCCTTGATAAAGCACACGCATGTGTGCAAATCATTGGCTTTCTGACCCTTGGTCCTATATGTCCGTTGCTCTATGTTTGGAAAAGCACTAGGAGAAGCACTAACAAAAAACAAAGAAAAACCTGCTCTGCGCAAAGTTCTTGTCACCCTACAACTTTCATGAAGTCTCTCCGTTCGGGCCCATTCCTTTTGGAAGTGTCAAATTTTTGCCCAATATTGTTCACTATAGCTGTGAATGGAATGTTTCTGGATCCACAAACTTAGAACAGCACACTTTCCTGGCCTAAATGAATGAAATGAGCTTGCATCTTTTCTCGTCAAATGAACTGGTTCTAGGAACTTAGTGTAAGCTTTTTATTCCCAGGTCTGAGCAAAGCTGACTTGGTAGTCTATCCAGGATATATGTGGATTTTCACTCTGCTGTATTTTCAAACTTTTGTTTATCTCATTTATGAGTACAAGTGATATGGAGTTGTGCAATTACCTGAATTAAGCTCTCCCTTGATAATAATGAACTGTTGTACATTTGCATTCAAGTTGTGATCCCATTTTGCAGTGATCAATGGATCTAACACTTATCTTTATTGTACTGTCAAATCCTATATGCTCCTATCAATGTGATCAGGAACTTTATAAATGGTTCCACCACAGGGATTGCATACTTTGCTGAATGTGTGAGGAGATTTTTACATTAGAAAAAACTTCAGAAAGTTCAAAGTCTGACTGTGGAAATGTGGAGGACATAGAGAGAGGTAACCCTGAGAATGCACTATCTGAACACATGAAACAAAGTGGCAGTAATCACTCCCATTGCATCACTATAATTTTTTTTGTGAACCATCAGCTAGAAAGTATGACTATAGATATAAAAAGAAAAAGAGCCACTTTTATATGACTTTACATGAATAGACATTTGCAGAAATATAATGGAACCCTTCACAGTCATATCTGTCATGAAGTGCATTTTTCCCCATCCACTTGACACTGAAAATACGTGTGCTCACTAATCTGTTTCCATTTGATTGGAAACTAAACTTTTTACATTTTCTTAAAAGCAGATACACTTCTGCTCACACAGGATTTTTCTCAGCCTGTTCCCTAAAGATTTAACGTATGTGAATTTGGATACATATCAGGAGGGAGGGAGGCAGCAACACAGTTAGTGTTTTATTTTCTGCCTTGGAAAAGTCACTTACAAGTAGGTCACATTTTAAAACAGCCTAACAGAGTATTAAGCAAATGCTTGTTACTATATAGTTTTGTTGCTGTAGCTTACTCAATCTAAAATGCTTCTCTTTGACAAGAGTCGTCTTTCACTGTAGCTTACATTCACAAAGCAGTCTCTCCTTCCCTCCCACTTTCACTCGTAGCATACCACACTCGACTATCATATCTAAGACTTTTTTTGTACTATACTTACTCCCTCTCATTGATCATGCTTTCCACCCACATACAGTAGCTCTTCACCTGATCCTCATACAAGTAAATAGATCTTAAAAAATTACTTGTTTCACAATTTTAGCAGTTTCATTTGCCAGACAAACTTTATAATTCAGCTGCTGCAATTGTGGTTTTTTAGTTGCATAGCTCTTCACCCAGTCCACTTACAAGTGAGTCAAGCTTTAAAACAGCCAAACAGAGATTTAGGGAAATGCTTGTTTAATAATTGCACTGGTGAGGGGCAGAGAGGCAAACGCTCTGATGGCTTCTGTGGAATGCATCGCTGATAGCGCTGCTCTTTCCTGAACTTGCTGGATTGTTTTGGTTTTTGTATGTGCACGTTATATACTGGGGACAAGGATTAGATGCCTATTTTATGTGTACAAGAGATGCAGAGTTGTGGAATTACCTTAATTGAGCTCTCCCTTGATAATAATGAAATGTGCATTTGCATGCAACTGCAATCCCATTTTGTGGTGACCAGTGGCTCTAACACTTATCTTTATGATACTGTCAAATTCTTTATGCAGTTTTGTACCTCATAGAGCTCTAAATGTAAGAGTGAGTGATCCAGGGCTGTTTGGATACAATGAGCTACTGTACATTTGCATGCATTTGTGATCCCACGCCACAGCAATTCATGGGTTTTGTAATTGACTATATTATGGTGTTGCTATATTTAATATCCATTCCTACTGCTCCAAACTGGAGACTGGGTTCATTGAGATTTGTTCATGTTTTATTATCCCTGCATTATTCAGCTTACACTGTATGGCTGCATAAGTCTGTTCCTTTGAACTAATGCATCAGCTTACTGTATGTGTTAACAGTCGGTTTTGAGAATGTGTCTACTAAGCCTGTTTCTAACTATTGTTTTTCTACTTAAACTTTTTTGTTTGCATTGTATTTTTAATTGACTACTGTATAAATAACAGTTAACAGGAAACTGTAGTAATCCTTGATAAAAGCGCACACACATGCAGATCTTTGGTTTTCTGACCATTGGTCCTGTATACCTGTTGCTTTTTGTTTGGAAAAGCATCATGAGAAGCACTATTAAAAAAAAGCAGCTAGGGGTGTGCATATCATTCTTCATATTGCAGTAACAGCCATTGTGGCTCTGACCAGTGTTTGTTTTAAATTTACGTGGGAGGATTATCTCCCTGGGCATGGAGAAACAGAAAGAAAGGTAAAGTAAGTAAGCAGAGGAAAACAGAGAAATGAAGATGTGGACAAGAGACTGTGGTTGATTATTGAGTCTCTGCCCATAAATGAAATGGAAATGCTACTGCAGTAGGCTTACATCAGAAAAGGTTAGATAAAGGAGAAAGGGAAGAGGATACAGAAAATTAACTGTTCTGTGTAATTGTTCTGCCTTAAGTGCTTTGAGCCTGACTTATGAACATACAAAAATGCCATCAGATACAGGCCATATGATCTATCGAGTCTGCTCAAGTGTGTAGCTCCCAGTCTAATCTACTCCAGGTGACGCACCACCCCTTGTCCGCCCATCTGATTTAGTACCCCTTCTGCCGACCCCCCTTTCCCCTCCCCAGCTTCCCCCAGTTTTGACCTTACCTTTGGCCCTATTACACCCCCTCTTAAAACTGGCCCCAGATTTCAATGCTATCTTTTCCTCTGGCAGTGTGTTCCACCTTGCTACCACCCTTTCTGTGAAGTAGTGCCTCTTCATTTCCCTCCTGAATCTTCCACTCTCCAGTTTCAGACTGTGTCCCCTTGTCTCCCTCCCTCCCCTGTTTAATCTAAGAATGCCCTCAGTACTAACCCTATTCATGCCCTTTAAGTATTTGAAGGTCTCAGTCATATCCCATCACTCCCGTCTATCCCCCAGTGAATATGTGTTGAGCTTCCCTAGTTTTTCCTCATATGGTGTGTCCCCCAGCCCAAGGATCATCTTTTTATTTTATTTTAGTCTTTGGTAACCGAGCAAGGCCCACTAGGCAAAAGTACCTGTTTTCAGGGGTGACCTGGGAGCACTGGGCTGTTAAGTGACTTCCTCAGAGTCACACAGTATACAAGTGGAGGTTGTGAGAATCAAACCCAGGTCTTGTCTGCTGAATCTACGAAGCTCGTTTACAGCTCGTTATTCTAACATCTAGGCTATACTGCCAGCCTGCACTTGTCACCCTGCGCTGGACCCCCTCCTGTAATTTGACATCCTTCTTTTAATAGGGGCACAATAACTGCACACAATACTCCAAGTGAGGTCTCACCAGTGACCTGTACAGAGGCAGAATGGCTTCTTATCTCATAAAGGTGATTCCCCTGGCAATGCACTCCAGTATCTTATTAGCCTTGGCCGCTGCCTTCCAAGACTGCACTAAGTGATTTATGTCCCCTGTGACTAGAACCCTCAGATTGTTCTCGTCCTCTGATGTGTATAATTTCACTCCCCCCAGCCAGTAGCAATTCCCAGGGTTCCTGGCTCCCAAGTGCATGACTTTGCACATCTTAGCTTTGAACCCCAGCTGCCATGTATCTGACCAGTGCTCAAGTCTTGCCAAATCCTCTTGGAGTACCTGCCCCACTTCCACACTATCCACCTTCACACCGATCTTTGTGTCATCTGCAAAAAGGCTGATCTTACTCCTAATCCTATCTGATATGTTGACAATGAAGATGTTAAATAGCACCAGTCCTAGTACAGAGCCTTTTGAGGCCCAACTGGTTACAGCTCTGGGAGTCAAGACTTCTCCCCCTACAACTACCCTCTGCTGTCTTTCCTGAAGTCAGCTCCTAAACAATTCAACCTGTTTCTCCCCTGCTCCCAAGTTTCTCAACTTACTAGTCAACCTTCCATGTGGCACCAAGGTGAAGGCCTTGCTGAAATCCAGATACAGGACATCCACCACATGGCCCCTATCGTGTGCCCTTGTCACCCAGTCAAAAAAGTCAACCAGCTTTGTCTGGCAGGATCTGCTCAAGATAAACCCATGTTGTTTATCATCCTGGAGACCATTCTCCTCCACAAAAATCACCAACCTTTCTTTAAGGATAGTCTGCTTTAGGTTTCCTATGATGGAGGTAAGGCTGGCCTGCATGTAGTTACTTGATTCATCCTTGGGCCCACCCTTATAGAGAGGCACCACATGTGCCATCCTCCAGTACTGGGGCATGCTCCCAGTCCCCAGGGAGGTGTTGAACAAGTCTGCTAGAGGTCCTGCCAGAACCTCTGCCAACTCCTTCAGGACCCTTGGACGCAAGCCATCTGGCCCTGGTGCATTATCCACCTGCAGGATCCTCAGGCCCTCCGACCCCCTGCTCACTGGGATCTCCCCATCGGTTACTCCCACTTCCCTCATGCCCAACCCGCTTTTCCCCTGGACATTGGCCCATGCCACTCCCTGGTAAACACTGAACAGAAGTAATCATTAAGTGTTTCTCCCTGCTCCACCACATTTTCTGCCCAACCTCCATCTTTCTTGATACTGACAATCTGATCTTTACAGCTTCTCTTCTCCCTGATGTACCTGAGGAAACCATTCTCCCCTGCTCTGATCCCTTGCTCCAGCCTTCGCTCCCTTGAAGCCCTGACTACCCTGACTACTCTTCTCACCTCTCTAGATTTCCTTACATACGCCTTCCTGTCTTCCTTTCTTTTGGATCTCTTTTAATTTCTGAAGGCAGCTCTTTTCTCCCTGACCATCTCTACTACCTGCCCTGCTCAGCCAGCTCATTTTTCTAGACCTGGCCTTCTTACTTTGGATCTTGTAAACATGAGTTAGTGGCCTCTGCCGGATCCAGCTTGATGATGGCCCATTTCTGGTCAGCATCCATGTCTGGGCAGATGTTGGAGAGGTGCCCTTCCAGTATGCCTCCCATCCTGCCAAAATCTGCTCATTCGAAGTCTGCTACCTTTTGCCTTGGGTCTTGAACCTCTGGAACTGCTTATTGTACTTGCAGTGTTCTTTGTGACTATGTATTTGATGTGGAACCTTTGTAAATGAGCACTTGTTCTCAAAGGTAACTCTCCAAAGTTTGCAATAAATAAACAAACCTTTTTCCTTTTCTTGCTTTGTTTCATGCTACCTTTAGAGATACACCTAAGTGTTTCAATTAATCAGAGTCAACATGTATGGGGGCTGGGAGTTTAAGATATGTACAACAGCACAGAAGCTAGCTTTTCATCAAGTAAGTCAGGCATGCTGGCTTTTGTTTTCTGCTAGTTTGGCTACTACTGTTGTGGCCTCACTTAAAGTAAGTAAAAGAAAACAAACCAGACTAAAACAATATACCAGTAGTAATGCAAACCTCTTTTCTTTCAGTCCCCTGACAGCTTTTAGTTTCCTCAACCTTCTGCCTGCAGCAAGCAGCCATGCTTTCAAAGCAATTGTTAAGAGTTCCATATCCAAGAGAGAACCAGCCATATCCCTCAGATTGGTTTCCAATAGTCTATCCTTTGTCAGGCTTCTATAAGTCTTGTTCTATTAGAAAAAGAAGTAGAAGAGTCCCCACCCAACCCCCTCTTTGAGGTTCCATTCCAGAGACTCACTTCACTGTACACATTAATCAGTAGGATATGTCTGGACAGATCATCCTTTAAACATTAACTAAATTCCCCGTAACAAATAGTATACTGTATGGACAATCATACACAACAAGGCTGTTTCCATGGAGGGATTGAGATGACATCACAGGGACCTTGAGAGCGAAGCTCGAGAGGTCCCGATGTCATCTCAACCCCAAGATGGAAACACAGCCTTGTCTGTGTATGATTGTCCATATACTATTTTATATAGTATATGGCTCCAAAGTGCAGGACACAAGAGGTTTTCTGTTTTCTCTCCTTACCAACTTACTCATCTACTCGCCGGCTCCATTGTCGCATTGCTTTAGCTATTGCTGCTCGTGCTAATGTCTGCTTCTCCCTGATCCCACTTCTCAGTGCTCCCGCTCGCTGAGTCGCTCTGTTTTTCATTTCTTTTTTTGGGTTTTGGTGGTGAGGTTTTAAAAACTAAATAAAAAAATTAACTTTTGGGGCATGGAGTGGTATGAGACTCTTTCTGTCAACTGTCTCGGTGTCGGAGGTTCTTGCTAAGTGTTGCTGCTATGATTTTGCCAGTTTTCTTGATGAAGCGTCGATGTGGTACCTGAGGCACCTCCTTATAGGTGAAAAACAAATATGGCCAATTCAGTAACACGTCATATCAGCTCAAGCACATCAGCGCAGCATTATCAGCATTTCTGCAAGTGCGTAAGAAATGTATGCGCATAATCATTAACAGCATAAACAATGTAAGCGTAATTCAGTAAAACAGCAGGATCATCAGATCATCAGAAAATCCAGACTCTTAAACTCTAAAATGCTTCGGTTCAGCAAATCCTGTTAAGTGAGAGGGATACATCCTACTTCATCTTATGGAAGGTTTAAATACTATTAAATAGGGAGCACTAGAAAGCCACACTTGCAAGAGGTCACACTTCACCTTGGCTTTCCAACTATGCTGGCATAAAATCAATATTTTAACAAACTTTAACTGTTAAGTTATTGTCAGACTCAATGCCTCTGAATTGAAAAAGAAGTGCTGATCATCTGGAAATCTTTTTTGTGAAAATTGGACTGGGATTTGACCAATGACCACTTGACAGGAACTAGAGGAGGTACTTAGAAGCAACAGCAGGTGCTACTGGAGGGCTTGGAGAGCACTGGAGCCAGGAAACCTAAGGCAGGAGGCATGCTACTATACCTTCAGACAGTACCTTAAATGCAGTCCACAATATGGATCATAAAATTGAACTGATAATGATGCTCTGTATATGACTGATTTGAGCCATTAGACTGGTGAAACTGGCTTTCATTTCTGCCTACATGTCGCCTGGGTGAGGAATGAACAAAGTGTTTTGCACTATTAGACACCACGCAGTAAATTTAATACACACAGAATGAATACGTGGAATTAACCGCAATATTATTTACCGCACCGATTTTACATGCGCAGGAAAGACGTGGAACCAGCAAATTCATATTCCCGTTGCAGCCTTCTGCATTAACATATTTTATCAACATTTGTTTGAGGGTCATATTAAATCTCTCCACATGGTCATCTGCTTCAGGATGATAAGGTGATCTTGTCACAGCAGAAATTCCTAATAATCTATACAATTAATGTATCAGAGAGATACAGAAACGGATACCTTGATCTGATAAGCTCTCTTTTGCCATGCCTAATCTACTGCATATGTTACTCAGCTCAGTGGCAACTTTTGGTACAGCAACAGAGTAGAGCTGGGTGAAAGTTATGAATTCTGCTTTAGTAGAACTTCTGCAAAATTTCACAACTTTAAGTGGATTTTCTGAATTTCTGCCTTTGGCGAAATTGGAAATCTTCCAAATGTGTTTGGTGAATTTTTGCCCTGTTTCAAGACATTTTCTCACTGAACTGTGAAACTAATACATTAATCCACAATTCTTGTAATTATTCCTCAGTTCAGTGAGTGATCTGTTCTGCACGGCCCATGGTAAATTAGAAAAAAACTCTCCCTGGTGTCTAGTGGCACCCCCACCCTCCAATCACCATCCTGCTATGAAATAAATGTTGTCCTGGTGTCTAGTAGCAACCTCACCCTATGATCACTGTCTCCCTATGAAATAAATGTTTCTCTGGTGTCTAGTGGCACCACCCCTCTGATTGCCATCTCTCTATCATTGAATGTTTTCCCTTCACCTAAGTGAGCTGTCAGTATTGAGAGGTCACCTTCTCACAGCTTTGTTTGGTTAATGTGTCACACCAACCTTTAAAGTAATTATTTTGGTAGTGTATGCATATTTGGAAAGTAAAGCTATGTATATATACTACTGACTCCATAATAAAATACTGTATTATATTGTGCGTGGAGATTGCTTGGTCAAAGAGCAACTGTGTCTAGCAGACCCCCACACTGTCCACACTAGGCTAATTATACTGCAGTCTGCAACCCCAAATTTCTATAGTCTTCCTTTGGACCACAGCTGCACTGCTGCAGGGAGCCCATAGGGTGACTGGCACAGCCCTCCTCTCATCACCTTAACCAACTGCCATACATAATGACAGGGAGTGTGTTACACTGAGTGTACTACTATTCCATCAGGTGGTCATTTATTTCATAGGGGGATGGCATTTGAATGGTGGGGGATGCCACTAAACAGTGCGAAAACATTTATCTGGAAGGGATCAGCTATCAGAGGGTAGGGGTACCAGTAAACACCAGGGAAACATTTATTTGGTAGGGGGCCAGTGATCAGAGGGTGAGGGGTGCCACTAGACACCAGGTAGGGAAACACTTATGGGGCCTGTAAAGGTAATACACAATTCATACATTCATTCTGCAGTTCAGCTGAACTGCTGAATGAATGTATGAATTGCGGATCCATGTTTTAAACTGCTGAAAGAATTTCTGCAGAACTGACCTGTGATAAGTTCTGTGGAATTTTCTTTGGTCACTTAATACATCAATCCACAATTAATATATTTATACCACCATTCTTATCAGGAATTTCAACACAAGTTACCAATTTGATTTCCAAACTTTCAGGGAAGCAAAAGTCTGATTTTCATGCAAATTCTGCTGGCAGAAGGTGTTCTTTTTTTGCACAGCACTATAACAGATTTCATAGATACTGCCTCTGGAATATGTGTGGCATAGTCACATGACACCAGTATGTACCTGTTACCTTTTGTACTGTTCTTAAGAGGGCCTACAATGTCAATGGCCAGTTGATCAAATTGAGTATCTACTACAGGAGATGCTGTCATGGGCACCTTATCTTTTTTTTGTTTACAAGGGCTACTTTTTGGCAGCTACAGCATTCCATATAATAATCTGCCACCTGGTTATCCATTTCCAGAAAGGGGAAACTTAAAAGTAGCCAGGAAAGGGTGCAGTCTCACTCTGCATGTCCCTCTGGAGGCAAATAATGCACCATTCTTATTAATTCCTGCTGAAATTTTTGGGGCACTATCTTTTGCCATACCTTCTCTTGGGTCTGGGTTTTTGTACATTCTCTGTATAAAATGATATTTTGTAACACGTAATTTGCAACCCCTCTTGTTTTTCCCCAATGTACCAGTATAGATGCTGAGTACTGGTATCATACTTTTGTTCATTTCCTCTGTCATATTTCATCACAATCAACAATTGCAAATCAGAATCTACCTCAAAACATGATTAATTCTGAATCCTAAATCTCTTTGATTTTTTTTCCTTCTTGGTGTGTCTTCATTGTCTCTCCTTTAGGACTATAGATCTCTGTATCACTGAAGAGAAATGCTTTAACTAGACTTGGTTCCTTTTTAGGGCTATGGGTGGAGCCTACAGCCCTTCTGTCATATGTAGCTCTAAAACTGCTTTTCTTAGAACTTCCTCTTTAGACCATTGTATGTATTCCTCCACAGCTGCAAAGTAATGTAGTGCACCCCCACAATATTTGCTATTTGTTGCTCTATGTTAAAGGCATCTGAAGGGGGGGTGGGGATGCTACTGTATTGTACCTCAGAACTTCTCAGGATATAACCAAAAAAATATTTTAAACTGCTGTTTCTATTATCTGTCCAGCTGAGTCTAACACCTAGGGGACTCATTTCTTCTTGGTTTTTGTGAAAACGATAGTCAGCTGTAGACTCAGTGTCAGATTACATACTGTGGAATGCGGATGGCTAGCTGCCTGACATTCCTTTCCACAGCACAGATTACAGGCAAGGAGTGGAAACAGAAGACTTGTTTTTCTCATGTTAGAATATGATATGCTGAATGTGTGTTTAGTTGCAGGGTCAGGGCCTTGAAGAAAACAATAACATTTATCTAACTAATTCAAGATTCCATCAGGTGGTCAGAAAAAAGTCTGAGAGAATTTGTGTAAAAACTAATAAATGAAAGATGCAAAAAATAGCATGCACACTGGCCTCTGGGACTGGAAGATCAGAAGGCTGTGGGTTCTATCCCCATACTAGGCATGTGGGTTAAAGAGCTTGTGTATTGCTTAAAACTAATATTAGATTTTAAAAGCAGTCAACCATTACCTTTTATATTTGATGTTCTTCATATTTTCCCTTTGTTTGATTAGAAGATTTTTTACTTGATGTTAATATGTGTAATGTATAGAACAGCACTCTGTGTGGCAGTTGACATAGCTAGCTATACTGCCTCCACTACATCACCAGCATTGTTGACCCCACTGACTGTGACATCACTGCTTCTTAGGAACAGCAATTCAGTGACTACCAGGTCATTCACTTGTGATTTCACTGTCAGTGAAATCATAGGGACTGATGATATAGTGGGGGCAGTAGAGCTTGATATGTCAGCTGCTATGCTAAGAGCTGTTCCACACATCCACCACAACATTATGACATAGAAGACTTTCTGGTGGGCAAAAGGTAAAGGAAAGGTACTTCAGAAATAACATTTTATAACTGACTACTTCTTAAATGTTTTATTATTTTCATGTCTGCCTGGTTTGGCTTCACAAGCTCTCAAAAAGAGTAGAGAAATTTCTATGGTGTCCTGGACAAATTTCCCCTATTCACTAAAAATGCCACCAACAGCTTAATCTGGTTCAAGTAAGGATTTATGCCATGTTACAATTTCAGTTGGTTACCATATGTACCCCCCATCCCTGAAAAAGGGACTTCTAGTCTAAATGGGCCTACCCAGTCAACAAAATTCAAAGAATAAATGCATTCCCCCATTATGCCTTATGTATTCCATATAAATCAAAATCATTCAAGGGCTATCTTGACATATAATTTTAATATCGAACAGTAAATCAGAGTCCTTTCTCTGATAAAAGGCTGCCAACACATTACATTTAAATAAACAACAAAGTCACAAATGAGGAGCTAGTGGCTTATGGGAAAATCTACAGGGATTTATGTAGGGATTTGATGCTGCCTCTACAGAGAAATACAGGAAGAATTAGGGCTTGTTACAGGAAATTTTTTTTTTTTTTTGGGATCTGGGAACACTGTGGTGATTGTGACTAAACAGCACTATATGGCACCAACAAGAAAATGACTTTGGTCATTTGGTAGCTTTTCACAGCCCTATCGGCTCTGGCTAGAACTTGTTTAAGATTGAGTTACCACTGCTGCAGTCACCTTTTCACACCCAACCAGCAAGTTCTGAAACCTGAGTAGTTATGTCCAACAATAATGGGGACTGGCAAAGTTGCTGCCATCCCAACAGGTATGTGGTTATTTTTACCTTTTTACAAAGTGTCACTGTTGTTGTGGGGTAGTACTTCTTATCGTCATGAACATAAAATACTTCAGTTTCTTGTCCTTCTTTGAAGTTCCTGCTAGTTTTTTATGGACTAGAGTCTAGTGGCTATCAATGTCATATCAGTCTTTTTACTGTTCTGCCCCCAATACATATTTCAGTAGCATACTGGCCCAAATTTCCTATGACTAATTTGTAGGTTTAGATCCTAGTCTTTTATGACAGTTTCTTGCCATGTGACCTGGTTTTTGGCAGTTATGGAAAATTACTTCAGTACCTTTGGGCCACACAGTCATGTTGCTCTCAGGATTTAAATGTGGATTAGGGACAGAATAAAAGGTAGAAGATATTATCTGGTCCTTCATATGGCCTCAAGTAGACTGCTGCATTGACTGAAAATCCTTGGGCAAAAAAGTCACATTTTCTACATTCTCAGGTTGATGTTCTCTCTCCCTAGTTGTGTATCAGTGAGCAAAATTTGTAGAAACTGCTTTGCTATCACCCCATCCAGTTGTTGTTTAGTCTTTTTTCTGACTGTAGCCATTTGGAACACAGTTCTTTAAGATGTACAAATGTATCACTGGTTTGGTATTTCAGACCTCTGAACTTTTGATGATGTGTCTCAGAGCTAATTTCATACATTTGGAGTATGTCTTTCTTTAGAGCACTATAGTCATCAATCAGATCAATGCCCATGTAGCAGTAGGCAAGGTGAGCCTTTCCAGTCAGGTATGGAGTAAGTCGAAGTACCCACTGATCCTGAGGCCACTGGCCTGTCTTAGCGTCCCTCTCAAACATCATAAAATAGGCCCCAGTGTCATCTTCAGGGCCTAATTTGGTTAACTTAATGTCCTTTCCCGCAGCAACCACCATTCTTACCGGTCTTAAACCACCATGTTTCTCAGGAGATTGTTGGAGCCTCCATCCATCTCTTTTAGTCCTCTTTCCACTGTAACACACTTCTTTATTGGTCTTCCAATATCTGCATCTCAGCTTTCTGGTGCTGTCTCTCACTTTCCAGCTATTCAATGGCCATCCATTGGAGGAGTTCAGAGATATTCCTTGGGGGTTCATTGGACATCTTATCCCCAGTCTTATCTGCACAGTTTGCCTGTAGCAAGAGCTACTTCTTGTCCTTGAGCTTAGATTATATGACAAGATCATCTAAGCCTGTTAGTACAGCTTCCATGTCATAACAGTAAATAATAATAAAAACAGCCACTACAAAAAAACAAAACAAAAAATACATAGCACTATAGCATGCTACAAAACAGTGCTGCTACCTTAGCTTTTTTCTGCTGAGGACTCTGCCTCTCGTAACCCCCTGACATATAAACAACTAACTCCTGGAGGGGCATGAAACTGAGAAATGGGGAAAACTCTAGATGGGGGTCTACTCCTGAGTGGGACTGAAGTTGGTAAGAGGAGAACATTGTGGGGGACTCCCTACAGGTGGGGGGAACACAATCAGGAGGGCAGGCAGAAAGCGAAGCAAACATGAAAAGAAACACAAAAAAATAGGTACCACACATGTAATAAAAAAGTATTCCACATCCAGTTCTGAGCCCAGATCCATCAGCCACACAAGTGGTGACTCTATCCACTACACCAGATGGTTGGCTAGAAACTGGCAGCACAAATAAATCCCCAGACACTGTATACCATGACTACTCCTTACCATACTGAACTCACTCAAAAAGTACTTAATAAATGCTCACCTAATGATGTGTTATAAAAAATACATAGCCCATTAAACACCCACTGTTTTGACATCACCCTTTTTGACTTGCTGTAAATTACTCACTATATTAATGGGATACCCTTAGTAGGGGTGCACCAAACCTTTCAGCCATCGTTCTGGTCATCACATGGAGCGTAGAGGTAAGAATGCATTCTACAGTAGCCTTTTCACCTTTAAGCATGGCCAGTAGCCCTGTACTATCACTCTGCAATGTATCAGAGCCTCTGCTATCTCTTAGAAAACAAGTATGAGTGCAGCATTGCCACTGAAATCCCACTTCTATTGTTGTTGTTGTTCTGTTGTTGAGCATGGTCTCAATATATCAACAAACCTCAAAGTATAACTGTCATATTGACTGCACTTCTATATTGCTGAGAGACATGGACACTCTATAGACATCATGTAAAGTCGTTCAAGTCTTTCCACATGCAGCACTTAGAAAAATTCTCCTCATTAAATAGCATGAAAAAAATCACCAACACCAAAGTCCTGCAGCGAGCTCAAACAATCAGACTTGAAGTGCAACTCAGCTTAGACGGACAGGTCATGTGCTTTGTATGGATTACTCAAGACTGCCAAAACATATCCTTTATGGAGAGGTGAAGCTGGGTAAATGTTCTGTGGGCAGGCAGAAGAGGCACTACAAGGACAGACTGAAGCACTCACTGACCAAATATAACTGACTGGAAAGTAATGGCTCAAGACAGATAACTATGGAGATCCACTGTTCATGACAGAGTCACAACATTTGAAAGCCTACGTAAGATGACAGCTGCTTCTCAACATCAAGCAGCAGATGAATTGGGCCTCACATGTCCTGTATGTAGATGTATATTCACAGCACACATCAGACTCATCAGCCACATGTGAACACACAACTTAACCAGCTAACTCAACCTCCTCCAGGGCAGTCATCATTGACTCCAATAAGCCAACCAACACTACACACCGACTAAGGTAGGTTCAGTGGATCAATGAGAACAGACAGACCACAATATATTGTTAAGCACCTTTTTTCATTGTGCATGTTTGTTGTAAAATAACAAACAAAAATAACAAAAATTGTAACTGGATGTTACATCAGAGAGAATGGCTGCATGTACTATGAAGAAGCATATGGCTCAGTTTCATTGGCATCTGACTCTAAAAAGGCTACTCTTGATCAATGTCTCTGGAATGACTAAGCGAAGAGTATATTCTGTGACAAGGCTATCCTAGTCTTCAGGAGCTTGAACCAGTCTCTGTCATGGTCAGTTAAAAACTGAGCTGCAGCTCCAGACCTCTGGAGTTTATTCCTTATATAACACTCCCATAACCATGTGACCAGTAAATTACCTGACTTAACACATAATATTTGTTTATTATTTGTTTATTGAAATCTAGGATTACAACCTTCAAGCTTCAAGCTCATTTACAAAGGTTCCACATCAGGCAGAAAGGAAAAAAAAATCACAGTACACTACTAGAATGGGAAAACACAGAGAAAGCTATAGGGAAACAAATCACAGTGAGTAGAACAATTGTTACAGCTACTGTACTTGTACTTGGAGTTTACAAAGAGTTTGTATAGGTGGAGAAGGTTATTAAGCAGCACAGTAGACCTTAATTAGAGGAAAGGGTGGACTAGATAGAGGAAGTTGGGGGGTGTAAAAGTATGGCAGTAACCTCAGGCTCGGGGTCACTTTGTTATGGGGGTTGGTGGCAGGTGGATGTTGTGGGGTAAAGGTGAGAAATTGGTAAGTGGGGCGGGATGAAAACTCAGTGAGGTGGTATGAGGAGGTAGGGGGAAACAGGGAAGAAGATGGGACAGGAACGGGTGAAGTTGCAGATGGGACAGCAAAGTAAGTGCAGGTGTTTGGGTAGACAGTTACAGATCACGGGGGGAGGAGGTCAGGAGAAGCAGGGGCATTTCTGTTGGGTACTCAGGTAGGATTTGAGTACTGGTTGAAATGGACCAAGTTTGCTGATAGCTGTAAGCTCGGGTGGGAGCCTGCTGAGCCAGAGTGTGGCTCTGTATTCAAAGGATCTCTGTCCTTGTGAGGTGGGGCAGAAGGGGACCTTGAGAGAGATAGATTATTAAATGCCCTGGTAGTCCTGGTAGGTTCAATATGGTGCAGGAGGGAACTGCATCCTGGTGGTAACAGGCCAAGGATCACATATTTGGCTAGGAGACAGACTTGGTAGCTGGTTCTCTCGACCAGGTTTAGCCATCCCATTTGCAGGTAGAGATTACAAGTATGGGTTAGGCATGGAGCCCCTAGAGCTAGCCTGCAGGCTTTGTTCAGAGTAGTGGAAAGTCATTTTAAGGTGCAGTCAGGTGCCGCACTGTACATGGCAAGACCATAGTCAATGATCGAGAAGATGGAGCTGGTGATGGCAAGCTGAAAGACTTTTTCAGAGAAGCAGCTAAAGCAGCTACGGTGTTTGTATAGTAGACCGAGCTTCTGGTTAGCTGATGTGGAGACATTGTCCACATGGCTAGAGAATGAGAAGGAGCTATCAATAGTGAGTCCCAGGTATTTGAAATTTTGGACATTTTCTAAGGCCACATTTTGTTTACTAAGAATGTTAATGGTGTGTGACTTATGACGGTTATGGGTGGGGGTGAATAGCATGTTTTTTTTTTTGTGGTTGACAAGCAGCAAAGCTTGTCCATACCAATCCTCCACATTGTTAAAGTACTGTTGAAGACGCTGTTCTAGAGTGACAGGGTCAGCGTGGCTGGAGTAGATTACCGCAGTGTCTGGGTACTGGAGGATATTGTGCTGACAGACTTGACGGAAGTTATTAAGGAAAAGGCTATGTAGTAGGGGGCCCAATATGGATCCCTGGGGAACACCGGTGGATACAAGCTGCGAGTTCAAGAGGGTATTAGATATTTTTACACGTTGCACATGCCCTGTGAGGTAGCTCCAGAACCAAGACAGTGAGTCAGGGGACAGCCCCATTGCCTCGAGTTGGGCCATGAGGAGGTCATGATTGACACTGTCAAAGGCCTTGGTGAGGTCAGTGAAGGTTGCCCCCACCAAGTGTCCATGATTAAAGGCATCGTGTATGTACCCCATGAACTCTAGTAGTGCTGTGGTGGTGGTACTGTGGAGTTTTCAGAAGAAAAACAGCACTCAAGCCTGATGAAAAGTTCAAAATCAAGGTCTGAATAAATAAATGATTTCTCATACATTTTGTTGCAGTGCACAATACGACGACAGGGTAATCCAACACCGAATTTGCAAATTCAGTGTGATTGCCTGCTGGTCATTGTGTATTGTGCACTGCAATAAAATGGTATGAGAAAGCCATTTATTTTTGTTCAGACCTTGATTTTGAACTTTTCATCAGGCTTGAGTGCTGTTTTCCTTCAGACTTTGTTCGCTTGTGGGTTAGCTACCCTAAACACAGCACCTTTCAGATTTCGGTCAGCCGGTCGCAGCACGCTTGTGTGACTTCTGAGTTTTCAGAAGCCATGTTTCTGCTGGCATTGTAGCTGATATTTGTCAAGGTACTCTTCCAGCTGATCATAGACTATCTGTTCAAGGGCTTCAGAGAGAGGTGGGAGGATTGAAATTGGGCAGTAGTTGGTATGACATGTCTTACTACCTGCTTTGAAGATAGGGGTTACAACTGTGGCTTTCCAAAGCTTTGGGAATGTGCCTGAGGAGAGGGACAGGTTGATGATTCTGGTTAGTGGTGTTAGCAATTCATCCAGTGCCAGGGAGATTAGTTTTAGGTCAAGGCCCTAGGCACTATGGCGGGACTTCCCCAGTACTTTGGAGAAGTATTTTTTAGCCTCAGCTTTGGATATTACCCTGAGGTACAGTAGAGTGGGGGGGTGTGGTTTGAAGGATGTGATTGTGGTGCTTTTTGTTGAGACACACTAGTGGGACTATGGAAGTTGGGGGGGATCACTGCACTGAGGTCTGTGAAAACTCTGACAAAGGTGTCGCCGATAATTTTAGGGTCTTGTGTGGTGGAATCTTTGAAGTTCAGCATTGAGGGTTCAGAGGTATCATGTTTCCCGGTGATCTCATGGATGTTATTCCAGAACCTATGTCCATCACCCCAGGAAGAGTTAAGCTCGGACTTGAAACTGTTGGCTTTGGCCTGGTGGATTGCAAGGGTACAGTTATTTCATGCCATCTTATAACCCTGCATGTCATGGGGTGTATGAGAGGTTCGATACTTATACCAAAGCTGATCTCTGGTGCCTCATCAGGTCAAGGAGGTGATAGGTAACCAAAGATTTATGAGAACCCCTGACTTTTCTTTTTGTGATGGGTGCAAAGATATCACAGGCACCATTGAAAATTTTTCTGAATTTGCCCAGTGCCGTGTCAATGTCATTAGTAGTTAGGATGGGGGCCCAGTTCAGTTGTTGGAGGTATTGCTTCAAGGATCTATGCTGGCCCTGTTTAAGCACACGGGATAGTATAACCTTCACTGGTGGCTTCGGGACCTTATTAGACCAGTGGAAGATAATGAGTGAGCGGTCACTGAGGGAGTCAGGGAGGAAGTTTAGACCAGATATCCACTCTGGGTGATTTGTTAGTACCCAGTCTAAAAGGGTACTGGTTCCCATTCTATAGTTTATTTGGGTGGGTAGGTTGACTAGCTGGTGGAAGTTGATAGAGGAGGTTGCATCTTTGAAGGTAACAGAGTATGGAGCTAACCAATTGATAATAGCCAGAGAAAACTATGATTTCCCTTCTTTCACAGGTTTTTACATTCCCACAACATGGTCTCCTAAGAGAGGAGTAGGAATATAGTCTAGGATGTGTTACAATCATACCATTAAAAATGTTGTTTCGCTAATACAAAACAATACCTCCTAGCTCCAACTTAGACACACTTCCTGGATGACATCATCAGTTTTATCATATACTAACAGCCTCCTAGGCCTGACTTCCTCATTGTCCTTTCCAGTAAGTAGTACAGGAAGCATGGTTTATTCAGGGGCTGCTAGGCCCAGCACATTGTTTTAACCTTTCCTCCTTTTTTTTTCAGGTAAGGTAAAAACTTCAGAATTTATACTTATATATATATATATATATATATATATATATATATATATATATATATATATATGTGCTGTACCTGTTTCCAATGCTTTGCTTTAAATGTAAACTTTTTTCTTTTTATGCTTTGTTTCTTGCTGCCTTTAAAGATACAACTACTTGTTTTAATTAAACAGAGGCAGCATGTAAGGAGGGATTAGAATATATACAGCAGTACAGAAGCTAGCTTTTCATAAAGTAAGCTAGGTTTGTTGGCTTTTATTTTTGATTGATTTGGCTACTACTGTTATGGCCACACTAGAAACAAGTGAAAGAAAACAAATCAAAACAACAACAATAGTGATGCAATCCTATTTCTTTTCAGACTGCTGACAACTTTTAGCTTTCACTAACCTCCTGTCTGCAGAGTCAGGCATTCAAATGCATTTGTTGGAGTTTTTATTTCAGGGTGTTACCTCCCAAGGCATGGAGAAATAGAAAGAAAGATAAAGTAAGTAAACAGGAACACAGAGAAAGGAAGAACTGGGGGAATATGAGCCTGGAATTGATTACTGAGTCCTGGCCCATAAATGAAATGGAAATGCTACCACAGTAGGCTTACATCAGAAGAGATTAGGGGAAAGAAAAAGGGAAGACATGACAGAATATTTGCTGGGCAGGGGACCTCACAGTGCTACTGTATGTATTGAAATTGACTTAGCATTACAAAGTAGTGCTGAGCAAAGTAATTTGACTGAATTATCTGATTCTGAACTGCAGACAGAGGAAATTAAATTACAAAATGCTATAAAAGAAAGAAAGGAGTACTTGATGGCCCTCATGGTAAAGGAAGCTGCTTTGCTTGAACAGAAATGGAAGAAAATGGTAGCTAAAGCAGCAACACAGAAAAATGGGGACTGCAACTGAGGTAAACACATTTTAAACAGATCTGTCATCATCAGATGATCTAGTAAAGCTGGAGCAACAAATTATACAACCGACAGCTCAGGTGAGCTGTCCAAAAATCCTAAACTACATAAGAAAGAAACTGCTTCTAGTTCTATACCCCCCATTTAAGCATCCAACTTTATTTGAAGGTGACAAAGTCTTTGCTTCTGAATCCTGAGCTACAACCAGACAGACAACAATAACAGGAAGGCATCTACAATGAGAATGAGCAATGTCTGAGAAACACCTGACAGGTGGGTCAGAGGCATGGCTAGAGGTTGGGATCCCAGTTGCTCACAAATCCAGAGGACTCGGTATAGTCGGCCAATAGAGTGCTTACTGGAGGGGATTGGAGCAAAGGACTGTATGATGTGTGGCTTCCTTGCCCAGTAACAGATCTCACTCTGAAAATTCCAACTACACACATGGAAAGAGTGGAAGAGCTGAAAATATGGCACTGCAAATGGAGATTATGAGAAAGCGATAGTCAGTGGACTTCTCCCAGATACAGAACCATACTGAGAGGTGGAAGGCTAGGTTTGCTGGCCAGGGCACCTAGCTTCACCTGAGCTCTTTCCTTCTAGCTTGCTTTAAAGGACAGAACTAAGAACCTTACCAGAGTAAGGGAAATGATTAAGACTTTTAGCCAGGCAGATTTACTGTGCGGTGTTGTTTTTATTTTGCAATCACAGGGATGGTTACTGTTTGTTGCTAACATTTTATTGCTTTATTTTTCTCTGATTCAAATTACTGCTGCTGGGTATACCTTCTGCTGCATTATTACAAGGTGTGCCTACAGGTGTGTGCTAACAGATTGCTGCTGTAATCTTCTGATTCAAATAGTCTTTTGCAAGGTATATCTTCTGTTACTGCTTTATTTTTCTCTGTAGCAAAGTGTTTCTTACAGGGTGTATCTTCTGTGAAATTATTACAGGTGGTGTTTAAATTTTTGTGACTTTTTATCATTAGGCTAAGCAAAATTACTGTTTATCCCTATTTTATTTATTTCTTTTTTGCTGAATAGGTTTTTTTTTGTCTCAGATGTGTTGCAGTCTCCTTCTCACATTGAAGATAGGGAGAGTGAGAAAGCAGCCACAGCTTCCTTGAATCAAGGAGGTTATTTTCTAGACTACACTGAACGTGAATTATTACTTTTTGGACCTGTGTAACTAATTAGTATTGATTCTGTTTTTGGGGTGGACTTTTCTTAGTTTTAACTTTAATTTGCTTGGGAGGGACTGTAGCTGGGAGATATTTGCAAACAGTTGTGATTAGACTTGTTACTTAGCCTTTGTGAAATAGGTGTCTGAAAGGAAGGAAGGCACTCCCTGGGGTGGAAGGTAAGAGTTGTAGGTGATTGTTTCTGGACAGCATAGGTTTACTCCCACCCACCCTTCCCTCACCTCACCCACCCCAGGCACATAACTTCCTTTATAGCAGGGTCTCTGACATCACTTCCTCAAACTGCTAACAACATACACCTGTTCATATCCTTAAAGGCACAACACACTGAATAGGGAGTAGAGACACTCACAAGCTTGCACACATTAAAACAAGAACAAAAAAACAAAAAAGCATCTGTAACAGGAAGGTACACAGACATGTGGGGAGTGGTGCAATGCACTGGCTGTAGAGCAGCAGTCTTCTGGGAGACATTCTGGAAACTGCATTGCTGCCCTATTTGCAGGCATCTCTCTGGTCAGAGGGAGGAGGTTGTTCATCTCCATGCTGACATGGCAAGGATTTGGGAAACCTGCTCCCCCACCCATGGACCACCCAGGCCACCGCCACTACCTCCAAGGTTGCCAAGAAAGAGGAGTGGTAGGACCATGGTGGATGCAGGGAGGGTGAGGGTGGTGGAAAAGAAGTGCATCCCTCCAGTTGTGGCTCTCCACAATTCATTCACCACTCTGGTGAAGCATGGTTCCGCTATGGAGGCACCTGCAGTGGATACCAAGGAGGATGTTGGGAACCTCCAAAATGGAGATCCACAGGAGGATGGCCCAGGACCCCACAGGGGAAAGAAACAACTCCTGGTGGAGGACTCAATTGTTAGGGGGTAGAACTGGAGGTGGAAGGGGAAAGGGAGGTAAGGTGCCTGCCTGGCACCAAGGCTTGGAGGGACAGGAAATGAATCCTCAGGATCATGGGAGCAGCAGCAAGGGGGAGGGAGCTGGATGTCATTATCCACATAGGGACTAATGACCTGGCTGAGAATGGGATCAGAGCAGTGCAACATGAGTTTGTAGAGTTGGGGAGGGGCCTTAGACAAGTAGCACACACAGCAACTTTCTCAGAAGTGCTACCTGTCTATGGCATGGATGAAGCTAGGGAACTCTGCACCATGGGATTCAATGACTGGTTGAAAAGCTGGTGCAGAGTTCAGGGATTTGGCTTCATTGGGGACTATGGCTCCTCCTGGAGGGATGCAAGCCTATACAGCCATGATGGTCTGCATCTATCCAGGAGGGGAACCAGAATGCTAGGTGATAGGTTTAAATGCTTCAGTGGCAAACATTTAAACTAGCCAAGGGGGAGGCACTGAAGAGGAGAAAAGAAATCCTAGCCCCCCCCAAAAAATCAGGGTAATTAGTGAGGTAAATACCAAAATAGAGCAGTCGATAGGGAAAAGGACAGAGGTAAGTGGAGAAAAATACAAAGGCAGTAGGGACAGGGATGGGGCAAAAAGAAATAAAGCCATAAACAAATGGAGGGTAGTGAGTACCAATGCCCATAGTCTAGGTAAAAAGCTCCCTGAAATGGTGGCCTTGATGAAAGAGGGATGCCTGGATATTGTGGCAGTCACAGAAACATAGTACACAGAGAACCATGACTGGGATGTCAACATACCAGGGTACACAATATATAGGAGGGACAGGGAGGGAAGAAGAGGAGGAGGAGGAGTAGCTCTCTATGTAAGGGAAGGAATAAAAGCAACAGAACTAAAGGGTAAACAGGGAGGAGAGGAGGCACTGTGGGTCACCCTGGAGACTGGAAATGGTTCCACAATCTGCAGAGGGGCTGTATACAGACCCCCGTCTCAGGGGGAGGAAATGGACAAGGAAATGATAGAAGGCATCCTTGGGATGGCAGAGAAACTCAGGAAAGAGCAGTCTTAGACCTGGTACTCTCAAATAGGGACAGAGAAAGGATCTCTGTTCTTGAAGTGGGTAGCCATTTGGGAACAAGCGACCACCAAACAGTGTGGTTCACCATAAACTTAGCTGTAGAATCAAGCCACACAAAAGTGAAGGTACTGGACTTCAGGAGGGCTGATTTTGTCAAAATGGGAGTGTGCCTCAGAAAAGCACTAGCAAACAAGCAAGAAGGCAGAGTGGAACAACAATGGGGAAACATCAAAACTGCCATAACAGAGGCAACAAGTCTTTGTGTGAAGCAAATAAACAAATCAAAATGAAAGAAAAAAACACTATGGTTCTCAAAATAAGTAGCGGGGAAGGTAAGAGAAAAATGTAGCATTCAAGAAGTATAAGGAAACACAGAAGGAGCAGGACAGAGAACTGTACCAGTTAAAGCAGAAGGAAGTGGGTAAGGCAGTCAGAATAGCAAAGGCCCAAACTGAGGAAAAGATAGCCAACTTGGTTAAGAAGGGGGATAAAACCTTTTATAGGTACATTAGGGAGCCAAGAAAGACTAAGGCAGGGATACTGAGGCTGAACAAAGAGGAAGGTGGTTGGGCAGAGAGCAACAGTGAAAAAACAGGGATACTGAATGAATACTTCTGCTCAGTATTCACAATGGAAAAGCAGGGGGAAATACCTAATCTGGTCAATAGAAGCACTCTGGATGGGGGGGTTGATATTGGTCCTTTCACAGAAGAAAGGGTTCTGAAAGAACTCTTAAAACTGAAGGTGGATAAAGCAATGGGGCATGATGGGATTCACCCTAGAATTTTAAAAGAACTAAAGGAAGAACAAGTAACACCACTGACTACCCTTTTTAATAAATCATGGGAGGATGGGGTGGTACCTGAGGACTGGAGGAGGTCAGATGTGATTCCCATTCACAAAAGTGGGAGCAAGACAGAGGCAGAAAACTACAGACCTGTCAGTTTGACCTCAGTGGTAGGGAAAAATGATGGAATCACTTCTGAAGGAAAGAACTGTTGAGTACCTAGAGGCCAGTAGGGCACAGGACCCAAGGCAGCATGAATTCACAGCGGGAAGGTCATGTCAGACAAATCTAATTGATTTCTTTGACTCAATGACCAAAGCAGTAGACTTGGGAGGGGCTATGGACATGGCCTACCTAGACTTTAGCAAGACATTTGACACAGTTCTGCAAAAAAGATTAATAAACAAATTAGCCAGCCTGGGAGTGGGTCCTAGGGTGGTAGCCTGGGTAAAACACTGGTTGGACAACAGGACACAGTGGGTAATAGTAAATGGAGTCCACAGTGAAGAAAGGAGGGTTACTAGTGGGGTACTGCAGGGTTCGGTACTGGGGCCGGTCCTTTTTAATGTCTTTATAAGTGACATTGCTGAGGAACTGGAAGGGGAAAGTATGTCTCTTTGCAGATGACACAAAGATCTGCAACAGGGTTGATACACAAGGTGGAGGTGGAAAGGATGAAAAGGGTTTTGGCAAGGTTGGAGGAATGGTCACAAGTATGGAAGCTTAGATTCAACATAAAGAAGTGCAAGGTAATGCACCTGGGAAACAAAAACCCAGGGGAAGAGTACACAATGGGGGGTGAGATACAGACAACAACAAAAATGGACAGGGACCTGGGGGTAGTCACATCAGATGACCTAAAGGTGGGCCAGCAATGTGAGAAGGCAGTAAGGAGGGCTGGTGGGATACTGGGATGCATAGGGAGAGGCATCACCAGTAGAAAACAGGAAGTTGTTAGCCCTCTGTACAGATAGTTGGTAAGACCACATCTGGAGTACTGTGTACAGTTCTGGAGACCCCATCTCCACAAAGACATAGACAGGATGGAGGCTGTCCAGAGGAGGGCAACTGAAATGATGCAGAGTCTGCATCAGAAGACATATGAAGAAAGACTAAAGGAACTAAAGATATATAGCCTCGAGGAAAGGAGGGAGAGGGGGGACATGATAGAAACTTTCAAATACCTCAAGGGAATCAACAAAGTCCAAGAAGGTAGCATCTTTCAGAAAAAGAGATGTGCAAAAACAAGGAGGTACAATTTGAAGATAGAGGGGGGACAGCTCAGAGGTAATGTGAGGAAGTATTTCTTCACAGGGAGGGTTGTGGATACATGGAACAACCTTCCTGAGGAGGTCGTAGAGTCAAAAACAGTGGGGGAATTCAAGAATGCATGGGACAGACATAAGGCAATTCTAGTGGGGGGTAGGAGGAAGTAGGCTGTTGGTTATCTAGGATCTGCAGCTTATCCATTAGGTAGGGAAATGGGCAGACTAGATGGACCAAGCGGTCCTTATCTGCCATCAAATTCTATGTTTCTATGTTTCTATGAGACTAAAACCACAATTTTGTGTATAAAACTAAGTAATTTAAACAGGCAGACGTTTGACACAGAGAAGGGGGATGTTGGGGAACTTCCTACATATAAAGTGCACAACAAGGGTAAAACAAGCACTTCTTGCACAGAATCTGAAAGTAAAGATTCTGCAGATACTAATATACAGACTCAGAAAAAAATCATCTTATCTTGGTTGTAGACCCCGAGAAGAATAATCAAGAAACTGTACTGCTTGAGCTACAGTACCTCCTGAGCTTATCAAGAGCACTACTAGAATGCCAGAAAGAGAATCCTTCTCTGAGTGTCCATCCTTCCCTGATACACAGAAACCATGAGTTTTGTTTTCCATCATAATGTTTTTATTGATAAAGTTTCAGTATATAGTCATGAATACAATAAACATTGCGATTCTATCTCTAATATTAAAATATCTGAACGAAAGAAATAAAATTGTACACACAAAATCATCACCAAACAACATTCCATTTTAAGAATTTCATTTTCTGTAAACCTGCTGTCTGTATAAGGTAGCAAATATCATGAAGCAGTTTACAAACTACATTCTCACATTAACTCTTCACTAAAGCTCTTCTAGGTCATCAGCTAACATCTTTTAATGTACTACAAGCCTATAATATTATGTCTGTATCCTTTACCATGAGAATACATCTAACCTCTCATTTTTATAAAGGGGATTCATATACTAAGATAAGTATCAGTTTTATCATGTAGGAGATAATATATTCTCTCATTGTTGGAAGCAAATTCCATTTGATTATACCATTCCCCTATTGTAGGAGTTTTATCTCCTTTCCACAACCCGAATATAGCACGTTTTGCTCTCAGAGATGCATTCCCAATTAGTATTTTCTGATGCAATGTTAAAATAGTAATTTCTGGGAAGATCCCTATAATAAAGACTTCTAGAGAGAGGGGTTGTTTCACCTAACACTTTTATACAAAGTTTGCCTACTTCCACCCATAATCCAGGTAATTTCGAGCAGAACCACAACATATGGGCTAAGTTGGCATTATCAACCTCACATTTCCAATATCTTGCAATCTGTACATAAGCCATTGCTTCTAATTTGCTAGGACTTAAATAATACCTGTGTAAAATTCTAAATTTAATGAGCCTACCTTGTAATTCTTTAAAGATTTTGTTAGCCATCCTACAAGGTGATTCCCAGGCCAACATGGGCACATCCAGTGACAGTTCCTCTTTCCAGTCTTCCTTGGCCTTGTTTGTTAGACAAGGAGATCCAATAGAGTCAGCTAGTATCTTATGAAAAACATTGGCACCTTGTTTTAGCGAGCCTAGCCATACCAAATGATTCCACTCTTTATTAATGGGCGTGATAAGTCCCTCTGAGAAGAACTTTTCCTGGAGTAATTTTCTTAAACATACAGTAGACAGTAATGAAAGTAAAACCTAGGAATATTAAATCTTCCCTTTATTTCCTGAATGGAGAGCATGCCACTTGTTTCCTTATCTACCAGCTGTTCAACTCTGGATATGCCTGCCCTAAACCAATTTGGGTTTGAGTGCTTCTTCCCTCCATTAGTAATAATAAGGTTATTCCATAGCGGCATAAATGGTAGGGGTGTATTTTCCTTGTTTGTAATGCTATCAATTTTCTTAAGAGTAAGCACCAAACCTCTGATACATAGTTTATCTCTAATTGATAAGGAGAAAGGCAGAAACATAAAATCTGTGATAGAGTGAGGACCAAGGAGATGTTCTTCTAGTTGTACCCACAAAGATTTATTTGATGCCTATGCTGTAGTGTCTGTTTGAAGATAAATGCTAGTTGGTATCTTTCCCACCATGGTAATTTGAAACCACCCATTTCTTTGGCCACTCTTAGTTTATTAATACTTAGTCTGAGGGGTTTGGATCCCCATATAAACTTTCTAATAAGACTTTCTATCTGTTTAAACAATTTTGAACTATGTATAATCAGGAGATTCTGAAATAAATAAAATAACCTTGGAGCTACATTCATTTTAATGGAGTCAATTCTACCCCATTAGGATAAATTTAGCTTTCCCCACCTTTCTAAGTCCATCTCAATGTCTGTCAGCAGTGGATTATAATTAAGCTCTAGAAGTGTATTTATATCCGTTGCAATCTGAAGACCAAGATAAGTGATAGAGGGCATAGCCCAGTCTAGGGACAGTAGATTATTCATTTGTCTTATGGTGGAATTGGTCAGATTACTATGTAATATTTGGGTTTTGTTCCAACTAACTTTTAGTCCTGATATTTCCTCAAATTAATTTAAAACTTCCTTGATATTTAAACAAGAGTGTACTGGGCAGCTAACAGTTAACAATAAATCATCAGCAAATGCAAAGGTTTTATGTGTCTCTATCCCAGCTTTTAATCCTTTAATGCCTGGGTGAATATTTAATGACATTATTAAAGGCTCAAAAGCTAAAACAAATAAGTAAGATTAGATTGGACATCCTTGTCTGGTCCAACAAGCCAGTTTGATTTTTGGAGATTTGTGATGATAACACCCCATAGTTTATTATCTGGATAGTGGGTTCATTGTAAAGCATGGATACCCAAGATGAGAATTCCTCACCAAAACCAAATTCCTTTAGAGTTTTAAACATCTAGTGACAGCACTGACATAAGCTCTTTGCTTCACTTTAGAAAATGGCAAGAAAGAATTCTGAGTCCTGATTGGCTGACACTGCCTCCATGCTGGCATTTATTTCTCAATAGATGCCCAGCTAAAAATAAGAGCAGTCCAAGTGCCACTTCACAGAGTAGCATTCTCCTGTGGTGCCTAGCCTGTTTTGTCGCTGGCTGAAAGCACCCAGTGAAATTTGAAATCCCCGCCATGTTTTTTCTCCCGCTTAGCAAGAGTTAATTCCCCAACCCCCAATACTGCTTACCTCAGTGCCACTGCCAACATAACAAAAAAAGTCCACACTCTGGATAGTTCATGCTCAGGAAGAGTAATCAAATAGCGGTTTCACATAGTTGTGTTATTTTACAATGGTGCCACTCTCTTGACTGCACTCTTGCACTACCGTAGGGAACAGAAATGAGAAACAAAGCCATCAGTTAATTTTGCTTCATATTGTGAAGCACATTTATAAAAATGCCACAAAGCTACTCCTTCACACCACAGTGTCCCCACATTTTGTCAGGCTCTAGCTTCAAATGTAAAATAAATAACTATTTTACCTCGGCTTGTTCGTCATCATTTATTAGCGTAACAGCAAGGTTGGTCGTGCGCTTAACAGACCCATCTTCCAACGGCTAAAAAAACCCAACAAACATTCATGCAGAAAGGAGACAGACAATCTCCAGAGACTGCTGCAGTGAATCTTTTCTACACATTTCCTGCTGAAGAGGTAGTGTGTGTGGGTGGGGGGGCTCAATAGATTACAATAGCTCTGCTGGAAGAAGCAACAGCAGGTGGAACAGCCTTTAAACATATGGACTATTTTTTTAATGAACACACTTTTTTCTACTACAATTAATTTTGACACTTATTTCCTCTCTTATTTTACCACTTAACTTAAATTGATTAAGATATCCATTTTCTAAGTGCAATAATACCCTCCAGGGTGGGCATTATTGGTAAATACCAGACCTTCCAGGGGCTATAAGGCCCTCCACCTGTGTCGTCAGGCCTCATTATGCCCTTGGTTGGTCCGGTATTTCCCAATAATGTCCACCCTGTTGGGTATTATTGCTTACACAACCTCCAGTCTTCCAATTAAGCACTTAATATTGATTGTATTAAGATTACATCCTTGCCACCTGCATAATAGAACCTCTAAACAATGACATAGAGGGGTGGCAGGGTCTTCAGAAAGATCCAAAAAAATTGGAGACTTGGTTGGACACTTGGCAACTAGGGTTCAGTGCCAAAAAATGTAAGGTACTGCATTTTGGAGCAAAAAATCCAAGGAGAAACTACCAATTGGGGAAGTGCAGCTGGTGGAGACTGAGGAGGAGGAGAAGGATCTGGGGTGGTCATCATAGGATCAGTGAACAACTCTACACAGTGTAGGAAGGCAGCAGAAATGGACAACAAAATGGGGTTGCAAAGCAAGGGGAATAATGTCGAGGAGGGGGGAGGTGATTTTGCCACTGTATAGATCACTGGTTAGACATCATCTCCAATACTGCGTGCAGCACTGGCACCCATACCCGAAAAGAGACTTTAAATTACTATAAGGGGTGTAGTGCAGAGCAACTAAGATGATCCAGGGGCTGGGCAACTTAAAGAATGACAGTAGGCTAAAGAAGTTAAACATGTACTCACTGGAGGACAGAAGGGACAGAGGGGTTATGATCGAGACATTCAAGTTCATGAGAGGGATAAACAAGACTGGTATGGAGGGGCTATTCAGGGCAAGGGTGGGGCGATACAGTAGAGGCCATGACATGAGACTGGAGGAGGGGAGGTTCAGGAGGGAAATGAGGAGACACTTTTTTATGGAGAGGGTGATGGCTGGGTGGAACACATTATCAGCAGAGGTAGTAGCCTGTAAAACAGTGGGATGCTTCAAAAGGGGCTGGAACAGGGCAAGTGGGAGGATAAAGGGAGGAGGTGAAGAGGGAGGGGCAGCTGCAGAATAGGGCTGCTGGCCGCATAATTGAGCAGACTCAATAGACCAAATGGCTCTTTTCTTCTGGCAAATTTTGTATGATCATATGTTCGTATCTACAGCATCATGAGAATTGTAATTAAATACAGCACATTCAAAGCAAACTAGATCACTACCATTTTTAGTGAAATAACTGACAGTAATAAAAATTCTAGGTGCTGCTTAGCATTTTGACCTCATTCCAATAGTGAATATTCTACCAACCTGATGAATCTCTTTCAGCTTCTTTACTGTTTTTCCCCCACTTTGTTAAACAAAAGCAGTGTCTGACAGGTCCTTGTTCATACAGGATGTGAATCGTAGTATTCAGCTTGTGACCCCTAGTCAAGGATGCCATTCCTACCAGTGGAGGCGTATGTGCTATTCCTTTAAAATTTGGAGCATTCTGGGAAACACTGACTGCACCTGGATCTGAGGTATCCATTTCCTGTCTTAGTTCAAAATCTGGTGAAGCCCGGTTCGATGAAGTGCAGCTGCTTTCCCTGCTATAACCTCTTTTTTTTGAGTTACCATGATTTTGAGTAAGCCTTGGGATGTTTGAAGGATGCATCATTTGTTTAGATTTGCGTTGGATTTCTTTGCCCCTAGATCCATTCCTATTTTCCTGTGCAGCCTCAGAGTACAGGTGAGGAGCTGAAAACGTTTGTTGTGACAAGGGAGGGGTTAAGACTCAGCTGCCCTCTCAAGCTGATCCTTGGCTGAATGGAATTTTAGGCTCTGTGCATAGGTCAGTGCTTGAACATTCTGACTGACCTCGCATACCAATTAAAAAAATGACAATTGTTTTTGTTTATGTAGGCCTCTTTGAGGAGAGTATCTTTATAATTCTGAATAAAGCACCAAGCTTCATTTACTGAGCCACATTTAACTGTTTTCGCCCCAATATCCTGTATAACCAAGGTGGCTGGAAACTGAAAGAAATACTGCAGTCTAAGATCTTTTAATTGCTGTTTTACATCATAAAAATCCTTTCTTATGGCCACCACTGTTGGTGAAAAATCCTGAAATATTATAATGCGATTACCTCTCCAGTTCAAAACCCTCTGTGGTCTGGACAATCTTCTGATATCTACTTTCACTTGAAACTCAAAAGATAGGCTATAATTGATCTGGGTTTTTGATTGGGGAACTTAGGACCCAGAGATCTGTGGGCTCTTTCAACTTCCAGAGTCCAAGGCCACTGATAACCTAACACATCTGGTATGAAAATCATCACTTTCAGGGACCCCCAGAATTCTCATGTTATTTCTCCTGCCACTATTTTCCAGATTTTAAACTTTTTGCAATAAATAGGAGATCTGATCTGACTACTTGTTTGTTAGCTGTTCAAGGTAGCCTACTACATTCTTTAGCTCCATAATTTTGCTCCCATTTAATCCTATATGTGCCCACATCTCTTCATTTTGCTTAGACAGTGTAGAAGTTGTGAATTTTACCTATGCCAGGTTGTTCCGTATTCCAGAATGCACTTGTTTTATTTGGGAAATATCATCCTTGGATGCGAAGTTGTCATGAACATTGTTCATGTCCCTGTCAAACTGATGCTGCAAACCTAGTGATTGTGGGGAGCGGGGCCACCTGACGGGCATATCTGTAAGGTTCTGGATAAGTGGTAGATTATTTCTGAAAACAATTTAACTTCCCAGAGTTGGATTTTCCTTGTTTTTTGTCTCAAAAATTTGCTAATACTTGCTGTCACCCAATCGTTTGATGCAATCGTAAAAATATTCCGTTTTAGAGCTTCAATCATTAAAATAAGGGAAGGGGCATCTTGGAGCTCACTCAAGCATGATCATCACACATAAGTTCCAGATCATGCTCCCCACAGACACAATGAGTGAAAATACACAGGGTGAGCATAATACAGAACAGCCTGCTCTAAAAGAATATGCAGACATTTTCCCCATTGACATCTGTACCTCTGTCTAGAAACTCTTCCAACTAGGTAGACATAAGGTGGTACAAAGCAAGTTACAAAAGATGTCAGATGTAGCACCCCTCTACAGAGCACTGCAGATAGGAATGCCTGCGAGATGGAAAACAGGCAGAAAAGTGCAACTGCCATTTCTGTGGTGGAGAGAAAGGGAAACTCAGGTCACCACACAGATATTTGCAGGATGAAAGAATTATACTCCTCAGACTCCACAGCTAATGAAGAGACTAGCACCTCCAGCACATGTGCTATCAAGGGAAATAGGGTAGAACAGTCTCTTACAAGAGACCCAGGTATAAGGGAGGAATCTTGGGACAGTAATTCACTGCAAGAATCAGCACAGTGGAAATGGCGAGATTTCCATATGGAAGATTGATTCTCCCTTTTCTCAAGCACCAGTGCAAAGGAAAAATGCAGTCAGATTGCACTGTAGAGGCAACCTTGACCCCCCCCAAGAGACTGTATTTTGTAGAAATAAATGAAACAATTTAATAAGATTTTTTTTATACAGAAATATATGCACTAGTACACACCTCCAGCGATGTGGTGTTTAAATCAAATTATAAAGCTGCTGTAATTCTGGAAAGATTCTGGACTAAATACAATTCTTTAAACTATGCAGAACAATGGATGTCATTTCAACCGATACTCCTGACAAAGCCAGTAAACAAGACAGTAACCATTCTCATCAAAAATTAAGGTATCAAAGTTTTCAGCATAAAGAACTGGCTGGCACAAATGTGACCTTCTGTGGGTACCGATCCTATTCTGAGTGAAGAATAATTGTGGATGAGAGGGCTGGAAGTTTAGCGGGAAACCACCAAACTGATGTAGGTACACAGCATCTTTCTAGCTGCTTTTACCTGGGATGGGACAGAAGTGCAGTGCTTTTATCAGGGACAGTCCAAAACACGTTTCAGCTGTATAGCGTCAGACACCTAAGCAATGCCTTACAGCAGCACCAGCCAGGATACAATAGTGTAATGCTGCAGAATATCACAAGACACTGCAGTGTACTGCAGAGAACAGTGTAATTCAATGGTAATCAAGCCCTTCTGTCATGCAATAATTTGTGACATGTCACTTATTGCAAGTTACTGGGTTGCATCATGCCTGGCTCTACTGTATGTTTGGACTATGTGCACGTATGGAATTACTGTCTGAATGAACTATGTTACCACCTCTGGAATGAAAGCAGACTTTCTTATCATATGTACAGATGGGCTACCTGCAACAGAGGTGATAGACCAAATCAAGAAGATTTACTGAGCACAGCCCAGTAGGTACTCATCAGCAAATGGCAAAAGGAATCAGCACAAAAGTCTATGCATCATTTAAGCTTAGGATCTTCTCGGTCTGTGGAACAGCATACATAGTTACCTTTACAGCCAACAAGCAACCCCCCCCCACACAAGAACACAGTATGGAATATGTTTGAGAAGTTATGACTGAAACCCTGCACACAGTTGTGCAACATGAGGTAGAGAAAAAGAGATGGTGCATACTAGAATTTCCAAGCAAACTGAGTAACACCAAGCAGAAGTGGCTGGTCGGTCATACCCTGTGGTGGAAGAAGACAACATGCCACCTCTCTCAAATGACAATGGTGACAAAACAATTTGCACTCAGAAGACAGCAACCTAAATCTAAGATCTTGCGAAAGGATCCTTTAGAAGCAGGTATAACCCTGGAAAACAAATATGACACTTTAACATCAGACAAGGGAAATTCTGATGCAGGAGGAGACTCTGAAGCATCTTTGACAAGATCTTAACAGTGTTTAGCATCATCTGGCACAGAAGATGATTCCCAGAGTTCTGTTGTACTACTGCAAGAAAAAGTAAACAATAGTTTGGAAATAGGGACTAGATGCAGAAAACATCTTGAAAAGCTTACATGACCCTTAGAATAAGCTTTATTTACATCCTCCTACTCTCTCCAAATTTCATCTACAACTAAGGTTGATAGCTACTATTAATGTGAACAGTATTAAAAATCCAAAAAGATGACTTCTTACCTTTTTGATTCTTAAAGATGTAACTTTTGACATATACCTGTTACAGGAAACTAGTTTAAATATGTATTCTGTCAAGACAGAAGCCCAATGTCTGAGGTGATGTGATCATTTGGAGAGGATAAATGTGATTGTGTGGGAATTTTGCTCAAAGGCACTCATTTTGTACTTTCTAGAGCATTGGACATACTTAAACATAGAAACATAGAATTTGATGGCAGATAAGGACCGCTTGGCTCACCCAGTCTGCCCATTTCCCTACCTAATGGATAAGCTACAGATCCTAGTTAACCAGCAGCCTACTTCTTCCTACCCCCACCCCCTAGAATTGTCTTATGACCAAGGCCACTGATTTATGGTGATTAAAACAATTAAATTCCATTTTCAAGACTTAAGATTCCGGAATTTCACCGGTGATTGTTACTCTAATTTCCGTATTTTACCGGGATTCTGTTATCATTCTTTTAGTATGTGCATAAATAATCAGAATTAAAGAAGGCTTAATATACAGAGCATTAAATAAAGCAAATTAAAAATAGTACAGGAAGGAATGAAAAGAAAAACACACTTTTTTATAGATTTACTGATCTGATAGAAATTGCCAGATTCCATGAAATCTTCATTTTTACCGGTTTTCAGGCAGCCCTAATTCCAGAATTTTACCGGATTTTCTGGTAAAAACCAAAAAACAGTGGCCTTGCTTATGACTGTCCCATGCATGCTTGAATTCCACCACTGTTTTTGACTCCACAACCTCCCCGGGAAGGCCGCTCCATGCATCCACAACCCTCTCTGTGAAAAAATACTACATGGAATATATATTCTCCTAGATCTCACAGTAAATAAAGAACAATTGTGAATTATTAATGCATTATAGTGGCCCAGTCGCACCACCATAGTTAAGGTTGAGTAGGCTGTTTAATGTTAAGCACCAATTTTTGCGCTTTGGCACTGTTCAAGGGATTTGCACAAAACTGTGTATGCTCTGTCAAAAACCCATGGACTCTTGATGTGCCAAGTTTTGTTCCAATCAGATGTACAGAATATGTGATCCAGACAGGGCAAAATGTGCAAAAAATCGGGGGGGGGGTTGCTGTTTTTTTTGTTGGTCCATAGTGCCCAGATAGTTTGGAATTTTGGTCTGACATTTTTCTGGATAGAAAGGGCTTGGCACAAATTAGTTCCTTTAGCTGGTTTGGTGAAAAAAATAATAATCCTTTCCAGAGTTATGAGGATTTTATATTTTGGTTCTGAACATGCTCAGTAGGCACATTAGGATAGTTGTTTGAAGTGAAAAAAGAATTTGGCCATATGAATGGGGCCAATCCTTTTTCATGAGGAAAAAATATTTTTTTGTATGGCTGCCATTTTCTTTTTATTGTTTAAATTTACAACTGTTTATAATACATAAAAATAATGTTGTTAAAAAAAAAGCTGAACCTGCCTAAATGGGACCTGTTTAGCTAGATTCTGGTGTTTGCTTTTTTTTAAAGTTGGTAGAAATACATTTTCTGGGCACGCAAAATCCAGGGTGCCCAGCTTAATGAGAGGAGCTGTTCATCCACATTCTCTTTTTGAGAACAGTAGGACTTTCTTGACTACTGCAGTCAATACTGAAATGCATGCTGTGGACCACAGTGAGAGCAGTGAGCCACCATTTCCCTGGTGTTTAGTGGTGCCCCCCATTGCTGTCCCTTTATGTGTGTTATGTTGCCCTGGTCTCAAGTGGCATCCCCCACCATCTGATTGCCATTCACACATTTGTTTACTGTTTTCTCTGCTGTCCAGTACACCCCTGCCTTCTTACTTCTGTCCCTGAAATGTATTTGTCTTTCCCTGAGGTCTAGTGGCACCACCCACCCTCTGATTACCATCCCCATAATGTATTTGCCTTTCCCTGATAACTAGTGGCACCTCTCACCCTCCAATTGCCATCGCCGTCATATGTTTTTCTTTCCCTGGTGTCAAGCTGCACCCCCACCCTCTGATAACCATCTAGGTAATATGTTTTTCTTTCCCTGTTGTCTAGTGGCACCCCACCATCCTCTGATCAATATCCCTGTAATATGTTTTTCTTTCCCTGGTGTCTAGTGACACCCCCCATCTTCTGATCACCATAACTGTAATGTTTTTCTCTTTCCCTGGTGTCCAGTGGCCCCCTGACCCTTCGATCTCTGACCCAGTCTGAAATAAAGAAAACCATCCCTCAATGTTTTTTATCAAACCTGCAAAAAAGAAAATGGTCCCTTGCTGCTCTGACCCCCCCACCCCACCTCCCACTCAGCAGCCACCACCCCACACCCCCACACACCCTCACTCACCTGAACAGGTCACATGGTGAAGATCCACTTTCTGATCACAGACACATCTTGCTACAGGAACCACTGACTGCAATATGAGAAACTAAGGTAAGTGTGATTAAATGTATTTCAATGGGGTTTTGAACTTCGATGCACACCGTTCTCATTTTTTTGCATATTTTAACACCAAACTTTCAACATGGCCTTTGAGGGGCCCTACCTCATGACCAGTGATGGCGGACTTATGCAAATGAAGAGATGATTTCACAGTCACTTGACAAAATTACCTTTTGAGTGTGATTTGAAATTTTTCACCACCCTTGTACATGAGATGAGGTCATACAAAGGTAATGTTGAAAATCTGGGGTCAAAATATGTAAAAATGACAAAGTTATGCATACATGTTGAAATTTTACTACACTTGCTTGTAACTTTGGTAATTTTAAATATTTTGACCACAAATTTTCAGCATAGTAATTTTTTCACCACTTTATTAACATGACAGCTGTCATTTTTCAAATCCTGCCCCAAATGTAATTTTGCACCCATGGTGCAGAATGATATTTCAATGCCATGGAATGACGTTTTGGTAGGGATTTGAAAATGTTCACTACCAGGTTCATTAGGTGGAGTAATAAGAAGGCTATGCTGACAGTTTGGTGTATAAATGTAAAATTCCCAGATTATGAGTGAACACTGCAGTATTTCAATGTTCTCTCATAACTTCACTAATTTCCTCTATTTTGACTCCAAACTTTCAACATAGCCATTTTTCCACGCCATGTCATAAAGGTGATGTGTCATTTTTTATATCCTGAATGTGATGTGTTTTCACTCTTCTGGTGTGAAATCACATTTTGGCCAGTATACAATAAATGGTACATGTCGTGTTTATAAGGTGAATCATAAAATGAGTTTCATACAAATTTGGGGTCAGAATTGAAAAACACAATGTATAATTGCTAACAAACTTTGCATGTAGTGCCACTCCTGATTTCTATGGGTATGCTTTGTGATCCCATGTTGGTGAGCTGAGTTCAGGGGTGAACTCTGTGAACCAGTTGTATGGTGTGAGGGTGGGGGATGGTGCTTTTATGCAACACCCCTCACAGCCAGAGAATGAAAGGTGCAGGGTTGTCTGCACAGGGCTGGGTACCATATCATGAAGACAACTGTCCTCTTGGCATACAGCCCTGCACCTCTCCCCCCTTGGGTGGCAGAGAGCCCTCTGCATTGGCTAACGGATGCACTCTTTGCCCTGTGCATCTGTACCTGTTGCCACATAGAAGTGCAGGAACCACAGGGCCATGCACTTCCATAGCCCATTAGACAGTCCCATGAATTCTTCACATCTGTAGTTGCACTGAACTGCAGAACCCACAACCTTCGGGCCTTGCACTTGTGTAGGTGGATGGATTCTTCTTTTCATGCACAGCATCTGCATCTGTCACCTTCGTGACCTGCGTGAATGAGGACACAATTCCACTATCTCAAAAAGAAAGGTCATTATTTGTGAAAAGCTTTGTTAATGCACCAGTTAGGGTAACTTAATGTCACATAAGTTGGTAAATGTGATGTTAGGATTTTCATCCTTTACACCCCACCCCCACCTCCCAAGCAACAAAAGGAAAAAAACAATTGGGTTTCGAATCTCTGGAGTTTTGGTGAATCAGTGGTGGGGCCTTCCTTGGGGATTGTCAACCCTAATGCTCACCCCTCCCCCAGCCCATAGTCTCCTATCCAAAGCACAAGGTACAGCTCCAAGCCAATGCCTCACAATGATGCACTCTTCAAAGGTAGAGAAGTGTGTCTCACCACAGATCACCAACACAATGTGTTATTCCTTTCTTCATGCAGGGCCCTTTGGGCCATGTGTGAAGAAAGGAGATCATGTATGTCATTGTTTGCTCACAGAATGGTGGGGACATTAGGGTTGACAATCCCCAAGAAAGACCCCAACACTTATTTGCCAAGACTCCAGAGACCCCAAACCCTAATGTTTTTTTCCTTTTGCTTCTTGGGGGTGGGGGTAGGATATTTGGGTTGGAAACTCATTATCAACACATTTTCCTACTTTTGTAGCATTAAGTTACCCTAACTGGTGCATTAACAAAGATTTTTGGAAAGAATATTTCATTAATTTACTTTATTTATTGATTGATTTGTTAACTGGGTAGGTACACTGATCCCATGGACCATTTTCAAGCATGACCTAGGCCATAAAGATGGCACAAACAAGTCAAGGAAAAAAAAACAAGTACATGAAATATGGGGTACAGTAAGTTGTTGGTGATTCAAAACAAAAGGTACAAAATTGGGTAAAAGCCAGATAATTAATTAAAGTACGCAGAGGTCTTTATGGCAGTGCAGTGCCTACCATATATCATAACAGCAAAAACAAATTATTGTGTCATTGTAGTACCCCAGGTGTTGCATCAAGACAAGAGAGAGACAGTGAGTGCTTCATCCATGAATGGAGTCATCATATCATGGGGAGCATTTACAAGTAATGGTACCAGTAAGCAAGATCTTGTGCTGGGATTTTAATTGAGGGTGTGATCCTAACATTCGTAGTGCAGTAGGTAGGTTGTTCCAAATATTTGAGGCAGTTGCAGATAAGGACCTCTGGCCCAGGCATGTGGGCACTCTAATACTAGGCTGGAAGAGGATCAGAGTCCTCAATGACAGGACTTTGGCCTGAGTTGCAAAGAGAGAGGTGACAGCTCTTTTTCCCTGATGGATTTGTGAATGAGGCAGTCTTGGAGGCAATCGCAGTGGGACTGAGGGGGAGCCAGTTAAGTGCCTGGTAGAGGGAACAGTTATGCTTGGAGTAAGGGGCCAGTAGGGCAAACCTACAGATGCTGTTGTAGATTTTGAAGAATCTAGAAAGGCAGGAGGGTGAGGTTTGCATGCAAATGGGTGAACAGTAGTCAAGCAGAGGGAGTAATCTGCTCTGGGCCATGATGATCCTTACTTCAGGGGCATAAAATCGTTGTGCTTGAAGCCAACTCCTAGTCTCAGGTTCATGCTCCGGACCATGGGCTAGATTTTTTTTTAATTTATTTATTTTTTTTTTTTATTTACTGAATTCTCGGATTACAACCTTTGAGCTACAACTCATTTACAAAGGTTCCATGTCAGGAATATGTGATGAACCATAGGAACACACAGACTTGCTGGTACATCAAAAAAAGAGACAATAGTAGTGAAAGAGAAACTACATGGTATTGGTATGAGATACAGCATCTGGGCTAAGTTAGTGCATACATAGCATTTAGGAGAAGAGAAAGAGCAGGAGGTGGTACAGCAGTTCTAGGCAGTAGGAGAGGGGGTGGGGAATGGTAGAGATGGGAGCTAGCAGCAACCTCCGGCTTGGGGTCACCTTGTCAGGAGGGGTGGGGGAGGTGGGGGAGAGGGATAGGACAGAGGGTTTGGAATTTGGCAGGGGGGTGGGCTATGAACATAGGTGGAATAGAGAGGGGAGAAACTGGGGTGTAGGAGGGGGTGGGGTGGATGGAGTGGGTAGGAGGGGGCTAAGTAGCTGGTTGAGCAGTGTATAAGTGCTAGGTTGCCAGTATATTGATTACAGGAGGAGTTAATCAGGTGTATCAGGAGCATATCACTGGACTAGACAGGTGGGATCTAAGTGCAGATTTGAATGGGCTGATTTTGCTGATAGTGGCTAATTCAGGAGGAAGTGAGGGGAGCCATAGTGAGGCATGGTATTCAAAGGACTGCTGACCTTGGGAGGTGCACTGGAAGGGGGCCTTGATAGAGAGATTATTGGATGTCCTTGTAGTCCTTGTTGGTGTGGCCTGGTGTATGAGGGAGTTTGGTACAGGAGGCAGTAGGCCCAGGACTGCTTTTTTGGCAAGAAGACATTTTTGATAGCGAGCCCTGTCATTCAGATTTAGCCATCCCATTTGCTGGTAGAGGTGGTAGGTATGGGTTAGATGCGGAGCTCCTAGTGCAGGTCTGCAGGCTTTATTAAGTATAGTGGTGAACTGTGTGAGGGTGCTGTCAGGGGCTGCACTGTAGATGGCAAGGCCCTAATCAATAGTTGAGAAGACTGTGCTGGTGATGACGAGCTGGAGGGCTTTATCAGTGAGGCAGCTTCGGTGTTTATATAACAGGCAGAGCTTCCTGTTAGCTGTTGTGATGACATGATTGACCTGAGAGGCAAAGGAGAGGGAGATGTCTAGGGTGATCCCCAGGAACTTGAACTTGGAGACCATTTCTATGGTGACATTTTGTTCATTCTGAATATTCAAAGTAGAAGTCCTATAGCGGCTTTGAGCTGGGGCAAAGAGCATGGTCTTTGTCTTTTTATGGTTGACTAGCAGCTTAGCTTTACTAAACCAGTCATCCACATAATTAAAGTCCTCTTGAAGTTGCTGTTCAAGGGTGGTTGGGTCAGAGTGACTGGAGTAGATTACCACATCATCTGCATAGAGGATATTTTGTTGACAGGTAGGCAGTGGTAAGTTGTTTAGAAATAGGCTAAATAGAAGGTGGCCTAGAATGAATCCTTGGGGGACACCTGTGGACACTTACTTGGTGTCCGAGAGCATGTAACATATTTTTACCCATTGTACATGTCCTAAGAGGTAGCTCTGGAGCCAGCACAGTGAGTCAGAGGATAGCCCAGTTGCCTCTAATTGGGCCAGGAGGAGGTCATGGTTGACTGTATCAAAGGCATTGGAGAGGTCAATAAAGGTTGCCCCCTCCAAATGCCCATGGTCAAAGGCATTGTTTATGTAACCCATGAACTCAAGAAGTGCTGTAGCAGTGGTACTGTGGAGTTTTCGGAAGCCATGTTGCTGCTGGCATTGTAGCTGGTATTTGTCGAGGTGTTCAACCAGCTGATAGTACACTATCTGCTCAAAGGCTTTTGAGATCAGGGGGAGAATTGAAATTGGGCTGTAGTTGGTGTGGGCAGTCTTACTACCTGCTTTGTGGACAGAGGTTACGACTGTGGCTTTCCAGAGTTTCACAAAAGTACCTGTGGTGAGGGACAGATTGATGATTCTGGTCAGTGGTGTTAGCAGTTCATCAAGAGTAAGGGAGATTAGTTTTAGGTCCAGCCCCTCAGAACTGTGCCTGGACTTCCCAAGGACTTTGGAGAGGTATTTTTCTTACCTCTCCTTCAGACAATACTCTGAGGTAGAACAGCGGTGGCTTGATTTGTTGATTGGGATCTTGGAAGTTTGGGTGGGTTAATACTGGCTGGGTTGTGAAAACTGAGGGGGGGGCATGGTACTGAGGTCAGTAAAAGCTTTGTTAAAGATGTCTGCCATAGATTTGAGGTCTTGCGTAATGGATCCTTCATGGCTCAGCATTGTGGGTGATGAGGTATCCCATTTCCCAGTGATTGCATTGCTGTTCTCCGAGAATCTATGGCTGTCTCCCCAGGAGGATTTTAGCTCGAATCTGTGGTAATTAGCTTTTGCCTGGCGGATTCCATGCTGCCTTATAGTTTTGCATATCCTGGTCTGCGAGTGTATTTTTGTACTTATATCATAATAGGTCCCTGGAGCTCATCAGGGCAAGGAGGTATGGGGTTATCTATGTTTTGTGAGAGCCACTGACTTTTCTTTTTGATATGGGAGCAAAGATATCACAGGCAGCATTGTAATTTTTTATAAATTTACCTAGTACCGTGTCAACGTCTTTGGCACCTAGGATTGGTGTCCAGTTCAGTTGCTGCAGGTGTTGCTTAAAGAGCCCTATCATGCCATTTTTTAGAATGCAGGATATCATCACCTTAGCAGGTGGTTTAGGGGCCTTATTGGACCAGGCAAAGATGATGGGCGAATGGTCACTTAGGGAGTTTAGGAGCTCTTTTAGACCTGAGATCCACTCTGGATGGTTTGTTAGCACCCAGTCTTATAAAGTGCTGGTGCCCAATCTGTAATTTGCATGGGTGGGTTGGTTCACCAGTTGAAGGAAGTTGATTGAGGAGACAGCATCTTTAAAGGTGGCAGCATCCTGAGACAGCCAATTAATGTTGAAATCACCCAGTACAATGATTTCGCTGATGGAGCAGAGGTTAGCTAGGGACGCATGCAGTACTCTAAAGCCCTCAGCTACTTCCCTAGGGGCTAAGTAGGCTGAGATGAGAGTAAGGCCCTTACTCTGGGAGCCCAGGGTTATCTGCACAGAGAGTATCTGTACGTTTTTTCCTGTACTTAATTGTGGAAGAGCTATTCCCTGCTGGTAATTTTTTATATAGATAGTACAACTGCCACCCCTCTTCCCAAGCCTATTGAGATGGAAGGGGATGTACCTGTGGAGTAGGACTTGACTATCCATAGTCCTAGATGTAAGCCATGTTTCAATTATGGACAGGATGTCTGGGTTGTGCTGCGCTACCCAGACTTGCAACATGTCCACTTTTGGCAGAAGACTGCAGATGTTGAGGGATGCAATGGTGATCAGTCAGCTTTTCCCAGTTTGCCCTGCAGCATTGTTTCTGGGGCCAGGGTCAGGATGAATATGCTTGAGAGCAGTAGGAGGAGTAACCAGGCGACTCTGACTGCAAGCAGTTTGAGTTGCTTGTCAGAGTGAGGTGTATGATGGTGGGACAAGGATTGAGTATTGGACCTGCAGGTGACAGAGATTGTGGTTATGGCAGGAGTGGGATTGGGTATTGGTGGTCTTACGGTGACAGACATGGTAATCCTGTCATCGGGGGGCTTCAGTCATTGACCAGGCCATGATGTGGAGTTTGGGAGCCTGTCCCTAAATATTGGAAGTAGTTCCAGAGCTATGTTACAGCAAGTGCACAGCATTGCAGCGGGGAGTAGTAGCAAGGCAGTCAGAGATGTTGTTTGCCAATTTGCAGGTGTTGGCATGGTCAGTTTTCCAGTGGTGGGCATTTGCCAGTAGGATTGGGTGCACTATATGGGTCAGTATGAGATCAAACCTGAGGGAGGCATAGCTGGTGCGGCACATCCTTCAGATATATTTCCTGCTCATCGAGGGCCATTTGATGTGGGGCCAGCCTATATACATTTCAATTTTAAGAGGTGAAACCTGAGATATAAGGTGCAGTTCAGCTATAAGAGACAGTTCCTGCTTTCTGGAGATCGTTCAAGGCATGCAGGGACACAGTGTGAGGCGTGATAGAGCTCAGAGAGGTGGGAGATATAGTGCATTTAAAGGAGGCTTGGGCAGGGGAGGTGGGAGAAAATACTGCAGTGCTTCACCGGAGTAAAAAAAGCAAAGTCTTGGTGAAATTTCAATGTTAAGTCAATACAAAAAGGCACACGAATTGATAATGGCTAAGAAAGCAGGCAGACCAATCAGGATGTTCCTGCAAGGTCACTGCACCAATCAGAAGCCTCGGCTCAGAAAGTCCAGCTGGCAGTAGTACCTGGGGTAGGGATCCAGGGAAGGGTACAGCAATGGTGGCCAAAGAAGCTGTGATGTGGTTGGGCAGCTAGCATGGAGCTGGCCCAGCAGTCTGCCTCTCAGAGCAGAAGTGCCACTTCAGGTGCAAGTCCCTGGGGAGGAAGATGGAGAAAGCATAAGCAATTATAAGAGCAGAGCCATGAGGGGGCAGGCAGCTGGTGGCAGTCCGTCAGTGGGGAGGGGGGGTGGAAGTGATTGCAGGTTAACAAAGGCTGAACAAATTCAGATGCAGACAGGGGAGGGGTTGGAATGAGAAACAATGGACAGAGGAAGGGAAGGAGCCAAGGGGAGCCAAGGTTTCAGAGAGGGGTAGTGTTACAGAGACCAAAGATGGAAGTCAGAAAGTGGGATTGGAGAGAGCAGGGGAAGGGGGCAGAGGCAGGAAAACACAGCAGCTAAGAATTAGGCTGAGAGATGGAACATGAGAGAGAAGATAGGCAGAAATAGTGAGAAAACAACTTCAATGAGTAATTTGTATAGCAGAAACTAGAATAAATCTTCAACAAAAACTCTAATTTTAGCTAGCAGCAGGCAGGTAACATAATGCAGTATTCAAATGGTGCAGCACAGGTTAAATGATTAGGCAGAGTTTTAGCAAGGCAATAAGGTACAAATGCAGAGTTGAGGAAATTAAGGCAGATATACAATTAAAAATACTGCAGTGCTTCACTGGAGTAAAAAAAATCAAAGCCTTGGTAAAATTTCAAAGTTAAGTCAATGCAAAAAGGCACACCAATCGTTAGCAGCTAAGAAAGCAGGCAGACCAATCAGGCTCTGTCTGCAAGGACGCCGCATCAATCAGAAGCATTTGCTCCAAAGGTCCAGCTGGCAGCAGTACCTGGGGTAGGGATTTGGGGAGGAGTACTGCGAGGGTGGCCGAAGAAATTGTGGTGTGGTCATGCGGAGGGCATGGTGTCAACCCAGCAATCCACCTCTCAGAGCAGAAGCGCCACTTCAGGTGCAGGTCCCTGGGGTAGGGATTTGGAGAGGAGTACCGCGAGGGTGGCCAAAGAAGCTGAGGTGTGGTCGAGTGGTGGGCATGGAGTCAGCTCCACAATCCACCTCTCAGAGCATCAGGCGCAGGTTCCTGGGTTAGGGATCCAGTAAGGAGTACTGCAAGAGTGGCTGATGAAGCTGTGATATTGTCGGGCGGTGGGTGTGGAGTCGGCCCAGTAATCCACCTCTCAGAGCAGAAGCACCACTTCAGGCACAGGTCCCTGGGGTAGGAATTCCATGGAGGAGTACCGTGAGGGAGGTTGAAGAAGCTGTGGTGTTAGTGTGGTCTGGTGGCAGGCATGGAATCAGCCCAGCAATCTGCCTCTCAGAGCAGAAGCACTGCTTCAGGCGCAGGTCCCTGGGGTAGGGATCTGGGGAGGAGTACCACATGGGTGGCTGAAGAAGCTGTGGTGTGGTTGGGCAGCGGGCATGGAGTCAGCCCAGCAATCCACCTCTCAGAGCAGAAGAGCTGCTTCAGGCACAGGTCCCTGAGGTCAGAGAATATCTGGGAGGAGTTAAGGGTGACTCCCAGATATTTGAATGTGGTCACTAATTCAAGGGGTTAACTATCAGGGGGACAAGATGTAAAGAGGGGTAGTAACACCTGCTCACCTAGCTAGTCTGGATTTCTACTCAAACAGCATGGTGTTGGTCTTCTGGGCATTTAACAATAGTAGCAATTTTCCATAAGCATGGATGATAGTTTGACTAGGGTCTTTCCACTATGACAGAGATTAAGGTCATTGGCATACAGTAGTGAGTTGCACTTGATGCTATCCTTGGGGAAGGAGTTGATAAACAGGGAGAACAAGATGGGTGCAAGAGGTGATCCTTGCAGGACCATGGATTGGACCACCTGGGTGCTAAAAATTGTCCACCATGTAGACTACCTGAGTGCAGCCCAAAATAAAGTCTCAAAACTATGCTGTAGTTTTACAGGAGCAATGGGTGCTGCTCACCTTACCTAGCAAGACATTATGGTCTACCAGGTCAAAGGCCTTGATGAGATCAACAAAGATTGTGCCAGTTAGTTTGTCATCATCCATGCCTCTTAAAATGCAATCAGTGAAGCATGCCACTGCAGTGGTGTGCTGTGGCCTTTTCTGAGCTGTGTTATTGGGGGAGATGAGGATGTGTTTGGACATATGATCTGAGATTTACTGAAAAAGTACATTTTTGAGGATTTTGCTCAAGTGGGAAAGGATGAAGATGGGGTGATAGTTGTCAGTGATGGTAGGGTCGCCTGATCCTTAAAATGGGGACAGCGCTGTCCTGCTTTCAGATGGGGCATGGAGGAAGAGGTGATGTATAGGTTATATATGGTAGCAAGCAGTTTGGCTATAACCTATGCCTCAAGTTTTAGAAATCTTAAGCAAAGGCCATCACTGGGACCTCTACTTTGGTTGGGGAGGGTCCTGAGGAGCTTATGTATATCCTATAGAGAGATGGCTTAAAGTGAAAGTGCAAAACACTAAGGGTGCCAGTGACCTGGCCAATAAAGCCACAGGTGCAGTTCTGGGGGTGAAATTTATCATGGCAGTCAGACAGGTCTATGAAATTGGTGTTAAGGGCTTCAGCCACTTTAGATAGGTCACTTAAGTTTCTTGCCCATGTTTTATTTTATGGTGTTCTGTTTGGTCCCAGGTGATATTAGAGAGTTCACTACCAGCCAGATATTTTGGGAGTTGCCAATGTTCTGGTCTTGGAGGTGTATGAGGTACTTGGCCTTGTGTGATTTGATCTTGAAAAAAAAAGATAAAATTACACAAGGTCAAGTACCTCAAAGACCTCCAAACCCAGAACCTTGGCAACCCAAAATATTTCTGGTTGGCAATGAGCTCCATAACATCACCTGGGACCAAACATTTTGAGAAATCTCTGAAGTTCAAATATTTGGGGGAAGGTGGGGGTGCATGGAGGACCAAATGCAGAAACAAAGAGAATGGTCTCTGATGGAGTCAGATAGGACTCCTGTATGAAGGACTCTGTCTTCTTGATTGGTCAGTATCTAGTCCAGGAGGGAGTGTTTTGAGGACCAAATATTTTGGTGGGTGGGGGTGGTAATGAGTTGGGTGAGACTGAGCTGTTTTAACATATTGCTGGATTCTGTTTGGATGCTGTAGAGCCATTTTAGGTTTAGATCTCCCAGAATAATAATCTCTGGGGGGGAGCAATATCCGATGCCATTAAGTAAATGGGTCAGGTCAATTAGGCCACCTTTGGGGGAACTGTAACAGTAGCTGATGTAAATTTTTTTAGTAGGCCCAAGAGACATTTTAGAAATAATCCATTCACAAACTGAGCTTCCAGGTATGCTACCGGAGGCCAGGCTGGCTATCAGAATTTTTTTTTTCGATATAATACAACCCCACAACCTTTTTTGGACCCAAGTTTGTCCTACCTTATCAGGGTTAAACAATTCAAGTTGCAGTTGGAGTCAAGGGTGGCAGACTTGAGTAATAATTTTGTGATGCCTATGACATCAGAGTTATATAGGGAAACCCAACCCTCCAAGGCAGCAAATTTAGACAGAAGGCTGCATACATTGGTGTGAACAATTGTTAGGACATGCCTGCTTGTCCATATGGGATTGCAATGAATGTGGGGCGAGTCACCCAGGCCTGTGTTGCTTTTGACATCCCCAGAAAGAAGAAGTAACAGTAGGGGGATGAGATGCCTGGGGCTGGATGTGGTGGATAGGGGGAACCCAAAATAGGTTAGTGAGATTATAAAAGCACCCAGGAGAGGACTTCCTCTTTTCCCCATGAGGGCCAGGAGTACTAAGCAATTAGTGCAAGTCTCTCAGAAATGTAATGAGGACTAGGGCAAGGTTGGACTGTTGGTAAATTGAGAGAGTAGCTTGGTAAACATACAGTATGTGAGCATATGACTCGGACATCATGAAGAGCCCCATTAAGAGGAAGCTCATTAGTAGGATAGCTGCTGGAATGTTCATAGTGCCAGGGGTCTGTGTCTGAAAAAATGTTGGAATACTCTACACAGGTAGGGGGTATCAACATTGCCTCCAGTTTAGGTAATTGCTAGACATTTAGTAAATAGTACAGCTATACCAAGAACTAATACCACCTTCGGTTTGGGGGATTCAGTGAGCTGTGGCTACCTGTAATGGGATAGTCTGAGTATTGGGCTAGCATCGACAGCCCACAGTAGAAAGTTGGAACACTGTCTCATGGTAAATCTCTGTTTTTCATGCGAATAACAGATTTTGTAGTAAATGACCCAGTATTGGCTTGCCACAAGGTGGTACCATAGCTTATCATATGACAGGCTTAAATAAAATCAGGTTATCACAGCACACAGAAAGTGTGTTTATAGGATATCAGCAGTTTAAGATGTTGCCTGATTAAGATTATACTTGTTAGGACCTGTAACACAACAGCTAAAGAGAGGTATTCCTATGCTGCATGGCAAATAGAAATGAACACAGTTTACAGGCTTGCTTTATCCTTACATAATACACTGCATTTAACCAGTACAGAAAATAGTAAAAGCACCCCATACAGACAGGATGTTGCTAGGACATCTAAGGTTCAATAGTTTATTGCTAGGATGTCTAAGCATCAACAGTTTATAGTACCTGCTGTGTTGGCTGTTTACAATTAATTTTGGGCAGCATGTAAGGCCACTGGCCACATCCCTTGGCTGACACCAAGGCAGACTCCCTTGATGTCCTTTGCACTATAGTCCTTCACATGGAGGACCACAGCTTGGAGGACTGCTAGAGATAGACTTCTTTAAGAGTGGAATGATGCCTCCTGATTGGCTGGTACAGAAGGAGGAAGCATGGCTTGAACAGGACAGTTCCAACTGCAAAACACTGGCTGAAAAAGGTGACTGGGAGGAGGGATGGGATGAAAGGACTCTGGCTCCTGTCCTCTCGACCCCCACTGTGGTGCAGGCTTCCCAGCTTGGTGTGCCTGAGCCAAAAACTGAGCTGGAAGATTTCAATTGTCCATAGCTATAGAAGGTCATGGTACTCCTACTAATAAAATGTTTTGCAATTCAATTTTCCTGCACAAAATGTTGGAAGATGCCAGGCTGCAAGATGCATATTGACAAAAGCATACATATAAAGGGGTCACATACAGTATAATAAAAACAATCTGGCCACCAGGACTGACTTCCTTTTAATTTCCCTGAATCTACTGGTTCAGTACATCAGGTCCAATTAATTTCTATAGAGAATTCAGAACATCTTTTATTAGGAAGTTCTATAGGAGTGATGAGAAAATTTGAGAAAGGGAAGGGAACATGGAAACTAAAGAAAATGGGTTGCTGGCATAAATGGCAGCCTCTGTTGTCAGGGGTCCCATTTCCCAAAGGATAAGATGGTGCAGGTCTGAGGCAGCAGGAATGGAAGAAAAGGGGGAGGGACAGGGAGAGTGAATGATGCTGGGAGTAAGGACAGAATAGAGTGTGAAGGACCATGTGAGGAAGAGTGTAATGAAAAAGGGTTGGAGCCAAAGGGAAGAGAGGGGTTGGTGGAAGGGATAGAAGCGAAAACCCACCAGAGTGGGGGTATAAAAGGGGAAGGGAGAACTGCAACTCCCTTCTTTCTCGTGCTAAGCAAGTTCATACACTGCTAACACATACCTGGTCACAACTACAAAGTTGGTGTCAAGAAGGATTAAGTTAAGGTGGTAAGCGATATGCAGTATCTTATATGGTAGGGTAAAGTGTTAAAGTGGTTCAGTTCCCTGGAAAAAAGTAAAGGCTGGAAGGAAAATCATAAAGTGACAGGTTTGTAAAGGGTATGTTTTAATATTTTGGAGGCTTTTTTAAGGAAATGGTGAGGCATGGACAGCAGGCAGCTAAGATCAGTTAGATAGGGTGCCATGTGATGCACTAGGGCACAAGAAAAACAGGAAAGTGATTATATGTTAGAGTCAGTGAGATAGCTCAAAGGGTTGGTGCAGTATGTTTTTGTTTTATAGTTGGGACAGGAGTGCAGATGGTTGTGGGTTCAGTTCCTGTGCTTGGAACAAAAACAAAAAATTTTAGCAAGAAAACCCATAAGGGAACCAAGAATTTATAGAAGTGAACAGGGACAATTTTCTACATTGTGTTGGCATGGGTCTTGGATCTTTGGGCATACTGAGATAAATTTTATCTAGGGAGGCTGCCATTTATGATGCCAACCCAATTTCTCCTGAACTGTTCCAGGAATATGCCATTTAGAAAACTCAGGCGACGGATACTTTCAGCCGGTGGAGGGCAAAATATTATGCATAGCATTATTAGAAGGGCCATAGGTTTGACTGAATATAGAGATATATAGGGTTTAGACATTTTGGGGTTAGAAGTATCCAAAATTTCATAATGCAATTATTTGTGAAACTTGATATCATCTTTCAAAAAATGTGGGCACTGGTAGCTTTTGGTAGTTTTACTCGTGAATAGATGTAACATCAAAAATTTCTCAAACTTTTAGTGCGGTATAATAAGTAATACCTCCATAATTCAACTTGGAGAGTTTAATGCTCACAAAGTACATAACATCCCTTCATCTGATAAGCAGATCTGAGTGGGGCAGGTGGGTTTGGCCAAGAAGCGGCACACACTTGGGGATGGCATGGGGACTGAGTGAGACAGCGTGGGTGCCATGGTTGTCCATCATGGTGCTGGATAAGGATGTTGTCTTCTTCCCCAGTTTAAGGGTGGGTACATCATGGCCATGCTTGTGTGCTACAGGGTGGCTGCCATCTTGGTCACAGTAGTACACCAGCATTATCAAAGGCTTAAGAATGTTGGAGTATGTGTTTGCTTAATCCAGAGGCCTGGCCTAGTTAATTTGGTTCAGCAATGCACTTGCAAATAATGTAAGAAGTATGGGTTTCAGGCCTGTGCAAGGTAGGGTAGCACCTATTTCAGGTTTTATTTTAATGGTAGAGGCTTTCATATACACACCGTTGGGGACCCTGGGTGGTAGAATGTTCCATATAGATTACTCTGGTGGCCAAGCAGGTTATGCAGTTTTATCTAAAATGACAAGTATGTACTGTATGCTGTGTTTTGATAATTTAATGTAAGAAATGACAAATGATCAGACAAGACAACTGAAGAGAAGCAGATTATAGTATACAAAGTAGGTCTAATCTGAAAGTCAGATTCGTAAGTGTAAGGGGGTAGTTGGTATGAGCGGCAATACAATACTAGGGCAAGGTGCTGGCAATAGGAGGGGGTTTGGGTGCAAGACCTGGAAATAAATTTTTGGTAGTTTGTTTTGGTACAGGCCATAACAAAAAAAAAGAGAGAGGAGGGCTAGATGCTTAGCACTGAGGATGTTTTAAAAAATGGGTGAGGCAGAATAGCCTCGAGGATCAAAAAAACATGCTGTGAATATAAATGACTGATATGGGATTGAAACCCACAGGTGCCAAGTGCAACACCATGTGACCCTGAGTGGGTTATTTAACCTCTCTGTACTCCATGGGGCACACACAGAGACCTGGGGCAAAGCGGGGTTCAGTTTAGGCATCATAAAATAGGTAATATTGATCTATTCATGAAGAAAGGGTTCTGCAAGAACTCCTAAAACTGAAGGTGGACAAAGCAATGGGCCCTGATGGAATTCACCCCAGAATTCTAAAAGAATTAAGGGAGGAACTAGTGAAACCACTGGCTACTCTTTTTAATAAATCATGGGAGGATGGTGTGGTACCCGAGGACTGGAGGAAGGCAGATGTGATTCCCCTTCACAAAAGTGGGACCAAGACAGAGGCAGAAACTACATACCTGTCAGTCTGACCTCTGTGGTAGGGAAAGTAATGGAGTCACTTCTGAAGGAAAGAATAGTTGGTACCTAGAGGCCAGTGGGGCACAGGACCCAAGGCAGCATGGGTTCACAGCAGGAAGGTCATGTCAGACGAATCTAATGGATTTCTTTGACTGGGGGACCAAAGTAGTAGACCAGGGAGGGCTGTGGACATGGCCTACCTAGACTTTAGCAAGGCATTTGACACAGTCCCACACAAAGATTAATAGTCAAATTAACCAGCCTGGGAGTGGGTCCCAGGGTGGTAGCCTGGGTAAAACATTGGCTGCACAACAGGACACAGAAGGTAATTGTAAATGAAGTGCACTCTGAAGAAAGAGGGGTTACTAGTGGGGTACCACAGGGTTCAGTATTGGGTCCAGTCCTTTTTAATGTCTTCATCAGTGACATTGCAGAGGGACTAGAAGGAAAAGTATGCCTTTTTGCAGATGACACAAAGATCTGCAACAGGGTGGATACACAAGGAGGCATGGAAAGGATGAAAAGGGACTTGGCAAGGTTGGAGGAATGGTCTGAAGTATGGCAGCTAGGATTCAATGCAAATAAGTGCAAAATAATGCACCTGGGAAACAAGAACCCAGGGGAAGAATACACAATGGGTGGGGAGGTAGTAACAACAATAAAAAAGGAAAGGGACCTGGGGGTAATCATATCAAATGACCTTAAGGTTAGCAAGCAATGTGAGAAGGCAATAGGGAGGGCTGGGGGTATACTAGGATGTATAGGGCGAGGCATCAGCAGCAGAAAACAGGAAGTTGTTATCCCTCTGTTCAGACAGTTGGTGAGACCCCATCTGGATTATTGTGTCCAGTTCTGGAGACCCCATCTCTGCAAGGACATAGACAGGATAGAGGCAGTCCAGAGGAGGGCAACTAAAATGGTGCAGGGTCTGCAAGAGAAGCCGTATGAGGAGAGACCAAAGGAGCTTAATATGTATACCCTTGAGGAAAGAAGGGAGAGGGGGGACATGATAGAACTTTTAAGTACCTCAGTGGAATCAACAAAGTCCAAGAGGGTAGCATCTTTCAGAAAAAGAGATGTGCAAGAACAAGGGGACACAATATAAAGATAGAAGGAGGGCGGTTCAGGGGCAATGTGAGGAAGTATTATTTCACAGAGAGGGTAGTGGATGCGTGGAACAGCCTTCTTGAGGAGGTTGTGGGGTCTAAAACTGTGGGAGAATTCAAGAATGCATGGGACAGACATAAGGCAATTCTTGTGGGGGGTAGGAAGAAATAGGCTGTTGGTTAACTAGGATCGGCAGCCTATCCTGTAGGTAGGGAAATGGGCAGACTAGATGGGCCAAGCAGTCCTTATCTGCCATCAAAGTCTATGTTTCTATGTAACAAATTCCGATTTGGATAGTCTTGTTAGCAATGGTACAAGGTAGTACAGATCTCGTAATTATTAGCTGCGGATCTTGACAGGGTTTAGATAGCAGGTGATATGTAATAGGGGATGTGTAGGTTGCTAATGTTGTTTCTTTATCTAGTTGAGTTGGCAGGCATAGCTGCAAGATGACAGCAAGGTCAATAAGAAGTTGGGCACACTTAAAGCAAGCTCAAGGAGGATCCAGTACAACAGGCGACAACCATGAGGAAGGAGAGCAGGTGAGTTTGGAGGTGGCTCAAAGGGGAGGAGCTATGAAAGGAAATGACATGGAAGAGGAAGGTTCCAAGAGGGGACAATGCCAGTGAGTTGAAACTGATGCCTGGACAAAGGGCCATGAAAACAGTGGTGGCTCAGAGTAAGAAGGACAGGCTGGCTCTTATGGGTACAAGGATCTTGAAGGAGTATGTAGAGGAGATTATTTGGGCAACAGGGAAGGAGAGTTTGGGGCGAAAGGCAGAGGGTATGGCAGGCGTTTCAAAGAAAAGGAGGGGAGAGAGGCAAGAAACAATTCAGGAGGGGGGCAGGAGAGGAGGGGGCAAAAGAAAGGGGTGGGATGATGACATAATTTAACAAAAATTGGTGGGAAAGAAAAGGGAAGGGGAACCTGAGGAAGGTCTATTCAGGTGGACAGTAGGAAAGGTTTGGAGCTCTGAGAATCAAATAGATAAGAAATGGGAAGAGAAGGACCCCCTTTTTCAGTGGTGCAGCAGCTATTAGGGGCATTGGAATCCCACTGGTACGGTAGTGGCTCCAGTCAGGGCTGGCACACACAGATCAGCTAGGGCAATGAAAGGGGCATGGAGACAACATAGATGGGTGGATATAACAAAGAAAGAGAGGGGGTACCTAACATTATGGGAGTAATTTTTGGGATGGTATTATGGGGCAGTAGCTGGCAGAAGGGGATATTTAACAATGAGTAGGAGCTTTATACCAAGGTGGCAGGTGCCCTCAGGTTGGTGGCATTACACTCCTGGAGATCTTCCCAATAGGGTTTGTGGTGGTCGCTACGGGGGCCACCTCAGGTATCTGCAAGTAATTGTCTGGGTAGTAAAAAGGTGATGGTGGAGGTTTTGAATGGCAAACAGCCACACAAATATGATAATGAGGGTACTTAGGTAGCTGAGGTTTCAGGCATTGAAGCTGAACATGGCATTTTGAGCTAAGCGCATTGAGGGGGCTAGAAGAGGGGGGCTGACTGCCTTTACTCATTTTCAGTTGGACAGTTTCCAGTGCATAATTCGAGGAACAGTAAGCCAGGAGAACAGGGCTCAGGATTAATGGTAGAGTGTGGTTGGGAGTCAGCTGCTGGTCAGGAGCCCTTGGCCTGCAAGGAAACTGAGGGCATATGAAGGAGCTTGGAGAATATTTTGAGGGTCCAGAGGGCAGGCCAGAGTGTGGATAGTGGGCCAGAAACTGATGGGTGGGTGAAATGTTCAATAGTGCAATTTCAGGATCAATGGTCAGTGCACCCCCCCATGGAAATCTGAGTAGTGGAACTGAGCTGATTGGCAGTCTGGGGGGAGCCTTGCCTGGCACAGATGGCCTACTCCTTCATGAACTTGCTGGTCCTCTTACCATGGTGTTTAATGCCTCTCTAAAATCAGGAGTATTTCCAAATGCATGGAAGTCAGCTAACATAATACCTGTCTTTAAAGCAGGGGTAAAACCCAAACATCCAACTACAGACCTTTATCCATCATTCCTACCCTTTTGAAAGTACTCGAAAGAATGGTCTTGGAGTAGCTTACTGACTACCTTGATAACCATATCCTACTCTGCCCGCAACAGCACGGCTTCCATAAAAGGCACTTCACACTCACTGCTCTACTTAATTATTCATCCCAACTATATAACACCTTGGATAGTGGTCAGGCAGTTGCATCAGTCTTCATCGACCTCACAAAGGCTTTTGACTCTATTAATCACAACCTCCTCATAAGTTGTCTTCTGTCTGCAGATCTATCCCCAGATATGGTACTATGGTTTGACAGTTACCTCTGTAACAGATCACAAAGAGTCAAAATTGGTGATACCCTATCAGCTGCTAAGGAGGTGCACCTCAGGGTTCCGCAGGAGTCAATCTTCTGTCCTCTACTCTTTAGCCTCTTCATCTACTCCACCCCAATGGCTTGCTCAGCAAGCACAGTTCTCTATGCTGATGATGCAGTGGTCTCAGTCACTGGCAAAGGCCAACAATCCATCACAACTGAACTTCAAAGCAGCTTCCATAAACTTGAATTTTGGTTTACAGAAAACAAGCTACTACTAAACATCAAAAAAACAATGAGTATGCTCTTCACCACCTCCCAAAGCAAAAAGAAATACCTGCCCCCGTGTATTCATAACCAAAAGGGTGAAATCCTAGACCAAGTATCTAACTTCAAATATCTCGGCATTACCTTTGATGACATGCTCACCTTTTCAAACCACATTGACTCCGTTATCAAGACTGTGTGACAAGGCACAACCTCGCCACTGGATTCGGTTCAGCTTTGCGGTGGTTAAGGAGTCTCAGGAAGACCAGTTTGTTAACATATATTTTTATTTCTTTAACATGGCTGGTAACACAGAAGTTTGGGCTTCTGCCCTTTCCTTTTTAAGCCCCACTGGGGAAAATGAAACAAAAACAGAAATAAAGAGGCCTAGATCTGGGTGGGAGTGCTGTCTAAACAATCCCTGGCCCTAACTAGAAATCCCCTTTTTCAGAAGGCTAGACCTTCTGGAAGAACACAAACAGTGAAACAGAAAACTCACAATGAAAATTATTTTTTCCTTTTTGGCTTAATTCAGGAGACCAATCTCCTGAGGGTTGCTTAAGGGACTCCTGATCTGGAACACATCCAGGCAACTTGTCAGCCCTCTACCCCTGCAGCAACTGCCTGTTGGCTTTTCCTTCCTGTTTTTAAAGCTGTCCTGTCTGTGTAGCTGCAGCCAATCAGCTGATTCAGCTGCAGCTGTACCCTGACTGTCTTACTCAGGAAAATCTCTCCTCCAGTACCTGAGTTTACCACAACTGCAAATATAAAACTTGGTATACTTTATTATCCCAGACATTCAATGACACCGGATGCACTCAAACTAGCCACCAGTAGCGCAATACTGTCTATCATTGACTATGGGTTGCTTATATATGGGCCGAGCACAAAAACTGCTCTTAGCAGGGTAAACACACTCCTCAATAAGCCCTGTCATTTTACTTTGGGAGCTACTCTTGACACCCACACCAGCTTGCTATACACTGAAACTGGGTGACTCCCACTCCATCTTAGAGGGCAATACCAAACCTGCCTACTTCTAAAAAAGGTATTACTTGGACTGACATCCCCCACACTGGGAGGGCACTTTAAGATGGCTGTCCCAATGAAATCTACCCATAGTGCAGTCACTAACAAGATGGTGATTCCTTTCAAAAGGACGAAACTTGCCCAGAACTCCATCCTGTTTCAAGGTCCAAAATGGTACAATGAACTACCTGCTGTCCTCACTGATACTACCAAGATTAGTACCTTCAAAGCTGAGTTCAAATCTCTCCTTGGCTCTAAAATGAATTGTACCTGCCTGCGCTAATGTGATAGTACCTCACCCCCAGTTTTCCATTACCTATCCTCCTGTACATCTTTCAGCTATATATCACTTTTTTTCTTAACCCACTCCTCTACCCCCAATTATCTGATGATGGCCTCACTTGGTTGAAAGCTCCACCTCTCTCCCACCACAGACGATGCCAAATGCCTAAGCTAATGTGATAGTACCTCACCCCAAGTTTTCCATTCACCTATCCCCTCTACATCTTTCTGCTATATACTACTTTTTTGTTAACCTGCTCCCTTATTACAATTACTTGACGATGGCCTCACTTAGTTGAAAGCTCCGCCTCTCTCCCACCTCAGCCAATGCCACCTTCAGCTGATCCCCAACCCCTTCTTATCTAATCAGTCTATCTATTAATATTTATAAATTTGATGCATGTAAGTTCAAATTTTCCTATTACTGCCTGTGCATATGCTTCAATCTTTTTTCTTTTTTTTTTCTCTCTAAACCTTGTATTTTTGTAATGTTTGTTCAACACTGATGTGGAACCTTTGAAAATCAATTCTTGACTCAAAGGTATTGATCCCAAACTGAAATAAATAAATGCGAAAAATAAATAAGATGGTCAAGAGAATGAGCAAAGGTTGAAGAGGACACAGGGGATGAGCCAGGAAGGAAGACGCCCGACATCAGAGAGATTACTTGGAGCATTAATGGGGCATTGAGATACACATGCCACTCACATAAAGAGGAACACATTTTTTTTTATTTATATTTTATGGCTCCTCCATGGAGCCAATGGGTTGCTCCGGCCATCCCTTGGAAGAAATCGTACTCCGACCCTAACATGTTTTGTTATCATGGACCCCATTGGCTCCCAGGCATTTTCCGCTTCTCCCCAGGCACCAGAACCATGCAATGGGCAAGGCAGCTGCTCCTGCCTCTGTGGAAGCAACCATACACACAGGACAGGTGCCCATCCCTTGTTTGGGCGATGCTCCTGTGCCAATACCCAACCACCACTTGATGTCAGTCTACAGTGCACCACACTGTCCTCCCTCCCTGAGGAAGGAGAGTTGTCTATGGACTAGTGTTGTGTGAAATTAGAAATTTCATTATGTGAACTATTTTGCAGGTACAAAATGAGAAACTGTGCCCAAAAAATGCAAACATTTTTGGGAGAAATTTTTGCATTTCACACCCACAAAATATTTTACGGAATGTGCAAATTTCACAAAATATTTCATGAGGTGAAATTACCGATTTTACAGCAATTTCACTGGTGAAATTTTATTTGGTAACATCTCTACTATGGACGCTCAATCCTTCCTCCCCCTGCTGACTCCTGAGTGACCCGAGTCCATTCCAAAACACAGGTCACCAGTGTGGCTCAAGGTGTGGCATCCAGCGCCTCAACCCTCAGTGCCACTGGGCTGATACAAGGAACAGTTTGGAGGTGGCACAGATGAAACAGAGTAATGTAAGAAGACTGCATGGGGAAGAGATGCATTTGATCCAATGATAGATCATAGATAGTATGAACCTTAGTATGGGTGTGCACCTAGACATTTTGGCACCTTGGGGTTTGCACCCAGAGGGCTGATGGTGGACTTGATGTGTGCATCCAAGTCCAGATGGCAGGAAAATGTGATATGAGCATTTAAATATGTGAAGTACAGTATGTAAATGATGTATATGTATACACAAAAGTATTAGTGGTGTAAATAATGGATGTAATGGATTTTTTTATAAAAATGTGCTGACTGAGCACGCAAGCAAGGTTGTGAGTGTATTATTTGGGTAGGAGATGCCAGGACAATGGTTTATTAGACTCCCCCAAGATAGAGGAAAAGCTACAGGATTTATTTTGGGATAGGAAAATAGCATCATGCATCTATGACAATGTTGGTACATGGTGGACAAACACAATGCATTTATTACAGAGAGAATCTGAAAAAAGAACACATATAGATATTTGACACTTACAGCACAGCTGGCAATACTGCTTTTGTTAGTACATAAAGGAGTAGGTTTGCATTAGAAAAAGATTCAGAACATCAAACAGGAAACAGAACAGTTGCAATGTAACAGAGCTGCTTTGTTGATGGAGCATAGACATGGCACACAGGGAAAGATGGAATCTTGAAACATCTTTGAAAGCTGCAAAGAAAGGGTATAGAAAAGACACATAAGGAGCTTAAGAGATGGCACTGGCAGTGTTCAGCACACTAAGAAAGAAATCTTACAAATTATTCAGAACTGTCTGAACTAACTGGTAAACATGCTTGGCATGGAAGAGGCAACGCTACACACAGCTTGGGATTTTCTGCAACTGACTGAGGTGTCACATAATCCACAAGATGAGTTAAATAAACTATGTAGCCTTATTATGTTGGAAGACTTTAACATAAAAGTTAAAAATTTAACTGAAAAACAGAGCTCTGGTTGTAGATGGGTTAATCAGTGAATTTTATAACAAATAACAGTATTTAGGACATTGACACAAATTCTGCAAGTCATGTTACTTTGATTCTATCAGAAGGACGCCCCCAGAAATTATGTGTGGTAACTAAAGGTATGCACATTTTCATTCATATAGTATAAAAAAAGGTGACACTCAAGATTTAAAGTATCAGGGACCGTTGTGCCTATTGAACTCAGATCTGAAAATTATAATTAAGATTTTATGTGTCAGACTACCATCAGAAGCCCAGCATCCAAAAATGCCTTTTTAGACCAGCTCCACAGTTGGAAGAGGTGTTTATAATAATATAATACTGTTCAGAGAACTGATAGAGCAAGGACAGGAGAAAACAGAGTGGCATATAATATCATTGGGTCAAGAAAAGGCATTTCACAGGGTGTCCCATTCTTATTTCTTTGATGTCTTAAGAGCATATGGTATTCTGCAAAAAAAAAATAGTTATCAGGTGAGGAAATTATATGAAGCAGCCACAATTCTTCCCATGTTTAATTGATACATAGGTAGAAGATAACTATTAAAAAAGGTGTTAGGCGAGATTGTCTTCTCACTTCTCTACTTTATGTGTTTAGCCTGGATCACTTAGTTTGGATGCTGCATGAGCACCCTCACATTATAGGTCTGCAGAACTACAGTGATACAGCATATATTACTGTAATGGCTTATGCAGGTGACAGTTGGCTGTACTGTATGTTAAAGACACCATAAATCATCAAGGGAAATTACTATAGAACCAATACAGGTATTTCTCACAGTCTCAGGGCCAAAAATTAATACTGTAAAGAGTACAGGTTATATTTTAAGTACAAATACAGAACAGATTTGCAACATTAAAGAGACAACCAATGTTAAATGATCCTATATACATATTGGGAATCACATACAGACATGGGATGCTACAAAACAAAACTGGGAGGAAATATTAAAGATCTGTGAAGAAAAAGTGAATGCCTGGAGAAAATGGCAACAGACTAAACAGAAGAAAGTAGCCAGGATAATAACATTTTTGTTACACATATTGACCTACTTAAAGGGACACTGTCAACCCCCTTAGGCCTCAAAGTGTGCCTATTTTAAAAGTCACATTTTATGATTGCTCACATTTTACATTGATTGCTGATGTAGATTGCAGCTTGATTCATAAACCTTTTTTCTTTTAAAAAGTGAAAAACTGAGTGCCCACCATACTGGTGTTACCACACCAAAATATGTTTGTTTACATTTCTTGAACAACTCTCATTGCATCTTTCCTGGACTCAGAAACACCCCAACACAGTCTAGCCACTCATATGCAGTGGGAGTAGAGGAAATTATTGTATCATGAGTGGCTACACTGTTTGTGGGTGTTTCTAATGTTCAGGAAGTACACAATGAGAGCAGTTCAATGATCTGAAGCAAAACAAGGCTGGGTATAATTATTCATTGTGACTGGTTGGCATCTCATGGCACTCCAGACATTACCTCATGGGTTACAGCCCACCTGATAGGCTAATGATGCACATGACCCAGATCAGATTTCCAGTATATCCAGGTCCCAGGAACCCCTGCTCTCCAGTTGTAATTTGTGCATCTGAAAAGGCAAGAAGCATCCAGTGAACCCCTGTCTGCCCTTCATTTTAAGGTAGGAAATGTTGTTTTCTTAGCACACCTTGTGCTTTTGTTACTTAAGCAAGGAGCCCATGGCTCCCAGTGATTCTCTCGACGAAATTCAGTTTCTGTAAGGGTAATTTTGTTACTGTAAATCTGCCTCATGTGCTGTGAACGGTTTGTGCATTAAGGCATTGTTTAGCTCTGTTAATTGCCTGGTAATCGGTCCTATGCCTCGTTCATGCACTGTTTCCCTCGTTCCTGTGGGCCTCTCTGGCGTCTACCTTGGTGGTAACCAGCGTGCTGCCTGCTGGCTCGACCACGCGGTGGCCTGCATTTCCCTAACAGGCCCTTGCTGCCAGGAACGCCCCGCGAGTCACCTCTGCCCCCCGCGACTCCGCGGTCTCACTCGGCCTGCGTCCAGAGGCCTCCTTCCCCCTTACTCCACCGCTGTTAGTTGCCTATCTTGTGACCTCGGCACCCTGGCTACATGAAGTCGCCTCTGCCTCCATGACCATGGTTCCCCTGACCCTCCACCTTAATCTCGCTTGGGGGAAAGGGCCCACTGGCCCACCAGCGAGTCGCCTCTGCTCCTCTCGACTCTGCAGCCTTTCCAGTCCGCCGACAGGCCACGTGGCCTATAGGTAGGCCCGCGAGTCGCCTCTGCACCCCGCGACTCCGCGGGTCATCTACTCCCTCCCGCCACCCCTATGCAGCGTCCTCCCCCCAGGACCGGCCTACCCACGTGGCACCGGCCGTCTGACGGCCTAACTCCTCCTGTGGCTTCAGCCTACCGCCCCAGTCGCCTCTGCTTGGCGCGACTCGGAAGCTCTACCCTCCATACCTAGTCCTAGAGACCTCCAACATCGCGAGTCGCCTCTGCCCCCGCAACCCGCTGACTCACCCTATGCCCCACTGCAAGACTTCCTGAGGTGAGGAGGCCCCGCCTGCAATGGCTCTCGAAAAGACTCAGTGTGGGGGTTGAGGCTGGCGCGACCAGGGCCACCACAAGCCTGCCTGCCTGCCTATCGAGCCTCAGGCCTCCAGCACACCGAGGCCCAGTAGCGACAGAAAATTGAGTCTTGAAGGGGGTCACGCTACAGACCGGGGGGGGGGAAGGGACGCTGAACAAGCCAAAATTGATGGTGCAGTGGTAGGGTGGCTGACTTCAGCATGGAGTGTCAAGTGATCAATCTCAGGACAGGAAAATGGGACAGGGAGTATCGAGAGGCAGATGAGATTAGTAGAAGTGACCACCCTTCGGGGGGGCCATCCTCACCTCAGCAACCAGCGGCTATCTGGCCAGTGATTTGGGCCCTGGAATGTCCCCCCGGCCCTATCCCAAGCTAGGGGCCTCGGACTCTGAATTAAAAAAAAAAAATGTAGACTGCACGATTCCCTCGGGTCCCTCCCACAGCGACCCCAGGAGAACACGCAGAGCCACTGCCCGGGTACCTCACACAGTGACCCAGGCAGATACTGCGATCCCCATCCCCAGCTCTGGGGGGCTCGTGGCCCCCTCCCACAGCGGGCACGCTCCCCTGAGCAAGATGACCATTCTGGGGATGGACGGAAGAAGCTTTTGGAAGAAGTCTCCACCTTGAGGCTGGGGCTAAGGGCCCTCACATAGCGCCCTTACCATAGCAGCCCTCCTACTGGGTCGGGGGGGGAAACGCCGAAGTCCTTTCCTCCGCTCAGATGTCTCTCTCTTGTGTTGCAGATGGTTAAAGCAAAGAAATGCACCGCAGCAGCCACCCTCCTCCCTCAAACTCCAGGCCCCTATGCAGCCTGCCTCGTGACTCCAAGAGCTGGCTTCAATGGAGAGAACGCCACCTCTAGCCCCTTCACTTCCCGCCCCAGCAACTCGACATGGTGGACCTGGCTCCCTACTGCTTCAAAACCAGCAAGCGGTGGTGGCCATGATGGAGAGCCAGCAAAACTTCATGCTGAAGGTCATGGAGAAGCTGGAAGCGCTCACACAGAACAGACCTAGACCGGCCAACATGGAACCTTCCCGTCAAGGAGACCCTCAGGAAGAGACACCGGCACCAGAGGACTCGCGTGTTCCCCAAGACGGCAACCCTGAGGACAGAGAGAAAGAGGACGAGTTTGAAGAGGAGGAAGAGGAGGAGAAGCATGGCCCGGACTCCGACATAGAGGACCTCGATCAACAACCCCCCTCTCTGACCTCTAAACTATGCTCATTCGAGGCAATCCCCCGGTCTCATGAGGGTCATCAAGACCACAATGGGCCTGGCCACAGAGGAACAAGAAGGGGAGAGGACGGAATCCAAGCTAGACCCTATGATCCAGCTAAGGACCACCACTCCAGAGACCTTTCCAGTCTGCCCGGCTATCGAGGAGCTGATTCATACCGAGTGGCAATCCCCTGATCCAGGTAGAATGCCTAACAGAAGAAACCTACTCAAAATGTATCCAGTTCAGGCGACAAGTTCAACACATGGTGCAAGGTCCCTCCATCGATCCCCAAGTGGCAGCCTTGAGTAAGAAAACCGTACTGCCGTGCGGCACCATAGCACTCAAGGACCCTACCGACAAGAAAATTGAGGATATGTTGAAAAAGACATTCGAGATCGAGGGTACCATGGCCAAGGCAATGACAGCGGCAATCTATTCCTCGAGGGCCCAGATCCGCTGGTTGTAGGAACTGCAGGAGCAGGCAATACCGAAGTCGAGGGAGGCTGAATTATTACTCTACACCCTCGACGCAGCCAAGTACCTCGCCGACATGGCAGTGGACTCTCTACGCCTCCAGGCCAGGGCGGCCACCATCACAAACCGAGCCCAGAGAGCACTATGGCTAAAACTCTGGGACGCCGACACAGAATCTAAGACTTTGCTTCAAAATTTACTGCTCAAGGGGGATCATGTATTTGGGGAAGGCCTACAGGCTTATCTGAAACAGAAAGAAGAGAGTAGGGACCTCTTAAGGAATAGGTCAAGATCCTCACATCTACCAGCCGCCAGACGCAGATTTCAGCCCGGAGCCAAGAGCCAAGGGTGCAGGGAACCCTACTCACAAATCCATTCCTTTCGGAGTAGGGTCCCCACATCCTTCCCACGCACTTCCACCTTCAACAACTACAAATCCTCCTCCTCCTTCAGACCTCGAGGTCAGAGGTCCGGAGGCCGCGGAAGAGGATTCAGGGGGAAACAGTGACTCCACTCACCTGACACCCCCTCGGTACCCCTCGGTTGGCCAACGGTTGGCTCTCTTCGCCCACCGCTGGGAGGCCACCACGTCGGACAGGTAGGTCCGAGACGTGGTCTCCAGGGGATACACCATAGAGCTGACTCACCAGTCCATACCCCAATGGTTCATCTCGTCCCCCATCGCCAGAAGAAGGGCCTCCCCACACCAGGTACAGGGCATCCTGGCAGATCTGATCCAGAACAGGGCCATTCAACCAGTCCCAGTTCAGGAGCAGGGGGAAGGCGTGTACTCCATCTTCTTCCTAGTGCCAAAGAAGTCGGGGGAACTCAGGCCCATCCTGGACCTAAAACAGCTGAACAAGTACGTGATCCCACATCGGTTCAAGATGGAGACGGTCCGATCCATCCTAAGGGGGATCAGGATAGGCGACTTCCTAACCTCAATTGACCTAAAGGACGCCTACCTACATATTCCCATAATCAAGAACCACAGATTTCTTCGCTTCCACATCTTGGGCCATCATTATCAGTACCGGGCACTCCCATTTGGCCTGTCTTCAGCCCCCAGGGTCTTCACCAAGGTCTCCATCACCTTGGTAGCCAGGCTCAGGGAACAAGGGCTGGACATAGTGCCGTATCTGGACGACTGGCTCATACGGGCACGGTCCAGGGACCAGTCGCAAGCCCACACAGACTTCGCCGTACGGGCATTCAGGGACCACGGATGGGTGGTGAATGAGGAAAAGAGCCACCTCTGTCCAACCCAGCAGATCGAGCATCTTGGGGCCACCATCGACTCAGCAGATGGCTGGGCAAAACCGGCCCCAGCATGGATCCGCAGCCTCCGGCACATGGCCGGACTTCTAAGGTCACAACCGCGCACGACAGTAGCAGAAGTCACGAAACTCCTGGGGTTCATGGCTTCCTGCATCGACCTCGTCCCGTGGGCCAGGTGGCACATGCGCCCTCTGCAAAACTTCATTCTGGCAAGCGGAGTGCCAAACGAGTTCAACTTGCACCGCCCTGTACAGCTGCCTGCAGGAGTGCGGTCATCCCTGACGTGGTGGACCACTCCAGGAAATCTGACAAGAGGGGTCCCGCTGGAAGCCTCCCCTCTGATTCCCATCGAGATGGACGCGAGTCTCACTGGCTGGGGAGCCTGCCTGGGGGACGAGTCGGCGCAGGGCACCTGGTCTCCGGCAGAGTCCCTACTATCCATAAAAGTTCTGGAGATGAGAGCGGTGTTCCACGCGGTCCAGTCCTTCCGCCACCTCATACAGAAGCAATCGGTTCTGATCAAATCGGACAACCGCGTGATGGTGGCATACATAGCGAAACAGGGGGGCACCAGAAGCAGGGCCATGTCACGGGAAACCGTGAAGGTAATGAAATGGGCCCAAATTCACCTAACACACCTAGGGGCGGTCCATTTAGCGGGGAAGCTGAACATAAGGGCGGATTGGCTCAGCCGCCAACAGATTCACCCCAGAGAATGGTGTCTGCACCCAGACCTGTTTCACCTAATCCAAACTAAGTGGGGCCCCATGTCCATAGACCTAATGGCCTCAAGGTACAACACCCAAGTGGACAAGTACCTGTGCAGGTTCAGGGACACACACTCCCAGGGCACCGACTCACTGTCGCAGGAGTGGCCTTGAAATGGCGTGTATGTGTTCCCCCCTCTACCTCTCATTCCTCAAGTCATGGAGAAGATCCGGAGATCCCAAATCACTGTCATCCTAGTGGCCCCGTACTGGCCCTGAAGATCATGGTTCGCAGCACTCACAGAGATTGCCCTAGCCAGCTTCCGAATCCCGAACCGATCAGACATGCTATCGCAGGGCCCGGTGCTACACCCGGCCCCTCGAACTCTGAAGCTCACGGCCTGGCTCCTGAGAGGCAGCGGCTGTCGGATCAGGGGTATCACGAGTCAGTCATAGGCAGGCTGCTCCGGTCTCGTCGCGCATCCACCACCTCCACATACGAGAGGCAATGGGCAGTCTTCGCACAGTGGTGCCACCGCCGAGGATCGGCACCGGAACAGGTGGATCTCCCCACTATCCTGCTGTTCCTGCAGCAAGGGGTGGATAAGGGGTTGGCACCCTCCTCTCTGAGAGTGCAGCTGGCAGGCATAGGTGCAGCCAGAGGCCTGGTCGAGGGGCACCCTCCAGGAGCCCACCCGGACGCGATCCGGTTCCTAAGGGCCGTGGACCTCATGCAACCCAGAACCAGACCTGGGGTCACTCCATGGGACTTACCTGGTTTTGGACTCCTTAGGGCACCACCGTCTGAACCTCGCGAAACAGACCTCTTCTGGGTAGGCCTGAAGACCGCCTTTCTCGTGGCCATCGGCTCGGCCAGAAGAATCGGGAGCTGGGTGCACTGTCCTGCACTCCACCCTATACTACCTTCACTCTCAGGAGTACAACTGACCGCTCGCATTCCAACCAAGATCGCCGACGAAGTTCCATAGGGAACAACCAATAGACCTACCCACCCTGAACTGCCCCATCTCTCATGATGGACACAGCTCCTGACCTCTAGACGCCGGATCGGCCCTCTCGGTCTACTTAGCCAAGTCACAACCCATCCGCAAGACGGAGAGACTTTCATCGTCTCCAAGGGCCAACGTCAGGGCTAGCTACATCCAAGACCACCATCGCAGGGTGGATCAAACGGGTCGTTCTCCACGCCTATAGGGAATGACGTCTGACCCCACCACAGGGGCTCAGAGCACACTCCACTAGGGCGATTTCCACCTCTTGGGTGGAACGAGCACTGGTATCCTCTGAAGACATCTGTAGGGCAGCCACCTGGAGCTCCCTACACACCTTCGTGAGGCACTACAGGCTGGAGCAACTGCAGGACTTCAGACCGGCCTTCGCCTCCCACGTCCTTGCAGCGGCCACACACCTCGAACACCAACACATCCGAATCCCACCGGGACTGGAACTGCTTCTTAGCTCCCATGAGACTGTCTGAGTGCTGAGATGCCAACCAATCACAATGGGTGTTTACTCACCTGGTAAAGGTGATTGTGTTGGTTGGCATCCATGGCACTCCAAGGCCCTCCCTCAGGTATGTTCGGAGCGTTCCACAACAGAAGAAAAGGACAGACGCTGGAGGTCCCTACTCCTTCAACCTAATTCCTCTACAAGTAAACCTAAGTCAAACCTGGGTTCGAGGTAGTGTGTACACAATAGGCAATAAATTCAGGCCTCCGGCCCCATTACTATAACTTGTCGTTGCATGTCTCATCCTTAGTAGTCTCTATTGTGGGTCTTGCTTGCTTGTGTTCTGCTTTCTTCCTTTCAGCTATGGAAAATTCAAACTGGAGAGCAGGGGTTCCTTGGACCTGGATATACTGGAAATCTGATCTGGGTCATGTGCATCATTAGCCTATCAGGTGGGCTGTAACCCATGAGGTAATGTCTGGAGTGCCATGGATGCCAACCAACACAATCACCTTTACCAGGTGAGTAAACACCCATTACCATACATTTCAGCTGTAATAAGCAAGCAGGCAGATAAAACACCCAGCAACATCAGTGAATTTAAGAAAAAGTAAGCAATCATAAAATGTGTTTTTTAACCTAAAAATAATATGATGCAAAAAAGGTTGACAGTGTCCCTTGAAGTGTAATATGCTTACAACCACAAGATATGGATGTCAAAACCTTCCAATTATCTGGGGAAGTAGGTTAGATCCTAATAAATGGAATGTAGTGTAACTACTGGTAAAACAGGGTGGTATGAATGTATTGAATCCCATTGTGTTCTTTTTTTTTTTTTACTTTCTCTTTATGCCCCCTTCTCGCTGTGCTGGATTCCTTTCTTCAGGGATCCCTAGGCTGTGTGTTCCCGTGGTTCCGCCCCAGGTACCTCCCTCCGGGTACTGGTTAGCCTTACCCCATTCTGCCTCAGTTTACCCCCTGGGCAGGGAGGAGAGGGACCCCTCCCTTTGGTCCCCCTCTCAGACCTCAAGTATGTGTCGGAAGGCCTCACCAGCCCCATCTATGGAGCCTGGTTAAGGGTTATCTCGGGACAACCGAGTCCCTTCTACAGGATCCCAGTACAGGGTATTTTCCACTTTTCTGGTCCCAGCCCACAGGACGTCTGCACGCAAGGGGGGCCAAGGAGTGACGCATGTCACAACATGCTAACGCTCCGGCTCCTGGCAGACGTCCTCCCTCCCTTATATGCTGTCTCACTGCACCTCCACCCGTGGTCACCCAGGTGGCGGTATCGCAGCGGGACCTGCATCCCACCCCACCCGGAGGAGGAGAGCAGCCTCTGGGCACTCAATCCTCCTCCCCCAGCTGGCCCTCCAGCCACCCGAGTCCGTTCCCGAACCCGGGTCACTGGCACCGCAAGCAGTAGCCCTACTGCTGCACCGGCGGCCGGCCCCATTGTGTTCTTTTATAGCCTTTTTATGTTTTTGAATATGCCACCCTTCCTGAAGGGGGACTTCACATTCTGTCATACCTGGTTGAGTAGGTGGTTGTCGCTAAGACTGGGTATATGACAGACTTGGTTAACAAAACTTAAGAAAACTGAGACGTGCCTAGCATTATACTCCCTCTATTAGCAAAACTTTGGGAGTAGACTATGATTGTTGTACAACTGGAAACCACATCAAGATCCACAATTTATAAATTAACGCCTCTTGCGAAGTTCTCAGTTAATCTGCTGAATATGAAACATATTAGTTAACATGAAACCAAGAGAGTGGAACCATATTATCCATCATGTTACAAGATCAAAATGTCATTGTGTTGCACAGCTACTGGTTAAGATTGCATAGCTTACTGAAAACAAATAGTCCCAAAAGAGTTTACCTAATTAATTACTTTATTAGTTTTGTTAAAACTGCTTATTTACACATTGAGTGAGGTTACATCACAGTGTCATCTGGCAGCCCTAATCCAGTAAGATGATCTTTAAGGTAGTCTAGCTGAAGGTATGTTTATCATCTTGTTTGCAGCTTTGTTTTTCTAAACAGTGGCATTACGATACCATATAGCTGAACAAATGTACAGCTGAAATACACCTGAATTAAAAATTAGGGGCAACTACAGTAAATCACAGACACAGTATTAGTAACTTCATCCTAAACTATTTTGATAAAGGTTATTGTAACAAACATATTTCAGTGCCAAATGTTTGTTTGCAGCGTAACAGTATTTTAAAGAGACCCTGATGTTGGGACAACTCAGAAAAACATAATATCTTGACATAGTTCAGCTTATATTTCACCCTGTGTTGTGTAACTGTCACCCTTAATTGTTTAATATGAAAGATATTTTAATGGAAATAGGATCTATTTCCTATTTTCTCTGCTTGTCTACTTCTGCAGTAGCAATTCTGTTTATGACATCCCTATCTGTTGCTGTGGTGATAATTAAGATGGCATATGTAGACAAGCAGCTAAAGCTAATAATGTCCAAGGAACAGTAATCTTGTTTTTTTATTTTGTTTTTTTTTTAATGCTGCTTCCCTCGGCAAAAAGGAAAAAAAGGAAAGAATTTCACAAAATGTATTTCTGGCTGAAAGGTAAGGAGGGGAAGATCACAGAACTGTAAAACAGTGGTTTGCAGGTTCACTATCCCCCACCCCCATGGCCAGAAACAACATTGTCTAAGGAAATATGTGCTACAGAAACTTGTAGCCAAGCTAGTAATGTGGAGGGCTGAGGAGCTGGATGCCTCAACTCCCATCACACTGGCTACCAGGGTTCGGGATGGATGAAGGTCACTCAGGGCAGGTGGGGAGAACAATGATTTAGTTTACATCAATGGATCTCCTCCTTCTATGTGGGGGGGGGCAGTGCATACTTCTGCTCGACTGCCACCTATTGGGGGGTAGATGACACAGCAGCTGTCACCAGAATTGAAAGTCAGAGTGAGACTTTGAAAGCATGCACTGTCGTCATAGTCTACGTGAGCATCATTGCACACCACTGGCTCTGAATCAAAGGGAGTAATGAGCAAAATAGGACCTCTGTCCGCAGAATGATGCTGCAAGTCTAAAGGCACTGCACCTCCACCATCCTTGACACCCACTCACACAATGAGGTACAAAGTAGATGGGGTAGTTCCTGGAGGTGGGGTGAAGGGGTTTGGGTTCGAGAGCAGAAGGGAGCCCATGATGAGGGGTAGGGAGATAACATCCATATTAGAAAAAGGGTTGCAAAGATATTGGAATCATAAACTGAATTGCTTAACTCTCACATTTTATTTTTCAGAGTTATCCAACTGGTATCAGGGGCTCTTTCAAGGGAACATAAATGATATGCAATTTAACTCACTTATTACTGTTTTTTATTTATTCATTTCTAGCCTGCTGTTAACATATTTGATATTATTATATTTGCATTTTCCATGCTGTTGTTCTCTTCTCCCAACTGTGTTTAGTGTTTTTAAATAGGCACTTCCTGTCTGTTGCTAGAGGGAAACACACACACACACGTATACACACACACACACACACACACACACACAAAACAAAAACAAAACTTATACAAAAAAATCAGTAACCAAAAAAACACTAACACAATACAAACACTAAATAAAATAGCTTTTAAAAAAGCTGTTTGAATTGGATTGGCAGTAATGACTCCAAGAGCAAAGCAAACTCCTCTCACAAAACAATTTTGATTTCTCCCTGTACAAATGCAAAGGAGAAAGTGAAACTGCTTCTCTGACTCACTTCCTTCCTGTCTGGCTAAAGCACGTGACTTACAGTACTGCAGGCCATGTGATGTGCCTATTTTCTTCTCACTTCGCCTTACTTCGCGTTAAGGCATAATGAGAACTCGAAGTGGTAATGATAACGTGAAGAGAGCACTTTACTGGGTCCAGTTCACGTGGTGCTCCATGGATGCGAAGTGGTCACTTCCGCATCCACTTCGCGGGCAGATTTATAATTCACTGCATCTCTGTTCGGCATTGACAAATGCTTGTTTTTGAATTAACACTGTTGAAGTGTTTAGCTACGTTTTGGTCAGTTGCCTATACAGTGATCTCAGTGTTATTTTGTGCTTCTTCAGGAAGTGTGTTCACAATTATCCATAACATATTTACTCCACCCAATACAGGTGTCATGCATTACGCTTACTGAACTGCAGTATAATTCGTTTGAATGTGTCTAACACAAGCTTTTAACTCTCAGTCCAAATGCAGCTCCTCTTGCACCTATAGTCATTATAACAACTTGCAGCTGTTACTTGTTTTCTCTATTAGGACAAAAAAATATCTTGCACTGAAACAATGCCACCAACCACATTATTCAAAACTTGAGAATATTTTATTTAAGTGTGCCTCTTACCTGGTAGCATCCTCACTGCATGGTATCTACTGCTGAAAGAATGTCTGCTAGGAATCACCTCCCTCTTGAGCCTGAACTGGATCCTGACTTCGGACATCATGCAGTGACATCACGCTGATGTTCATAAGCATACTCATGCTCAGATAATAGGCAACCAGCAACTCAGAGCTCACTAGGTGTACAAGCACTCCAAGAGTGTGGAGTGCAGGCTCTGGTAGGCACTTGAAAAGGCAAAGGCATGCTTGCTTTTCGTATTGTAACTGTTACTTTTTGCAGATTCATACACAGATTTGATAGTATGCTGATGCTATCACCGATGCCAAAATGACTGTTACTAAAACAATTACATTTTTTTATCCAGCAAGGCTGCTAGTTTTCACAATTGGCTACCATGATTAGTATTATTAAACAGATTTCATAAAACAGTCTGAACAATAGGAAGGGCTGAGGAGTATAGATTCCCTCATGGAGAAAACAATGTATAATATGGGCATGGTAGCACCTCTGTAGTTAGGCTTTAGTAGACTGTTCAATGTTAAACCCCAGTTTTTGCACCTGAATAACTTTGCTGTCATTTGACAAAATAGCACACAATTTGGTGTGCATGATCAGGCTGTCAGAAACTCCATATGTGAAATATTTCTTGATGGCATCTTGTATAGTTTTTGAGATATTAAGTATTAAAAATGAAAGACCAAAAACTATACTTAACATTGTGTATTTTTTGCTCTCACCTACAGCTTAGGCAGTGTGGAATGTTATCATGAAATATTCAGCCTTGAAGGGGATGTGCTGAGGGTGTGCCATTCAAAGGTTTGGTAAAAAAATATTGTACAGTTTTAGAATTCTGATTTTTGAGTTAACATTCAAATTCAACCAGTAAACAAAAACAAACAAAAGGAAACTTTCTCAAGTGCTTATTTTCATGATTTACTTGTTGTGTGGAGAGAAATACTGATCGTGTCTGCCACCATCTTTTTTTCTACAATGTACAAAATGGTGTAAGAGGGAAATATTAAAGTAGAATCAAAACCCAATACATGCATTTTGCTAAACAGCAGTTATTTAGCTCAGTTCTGGTACTGAAGTTAAAAAATACCTCCCCACACCTATCTTTCTGCTTCAAGATTGCCATTGGCTGTTTGACACACTTCTACCATTTATGATTTATAATTTTTACCTGTCATGAAGTAATTTGGGACACGTTATTTGTGGCATGTTATTGGTGACATGTCATTTCCTATATGTGTTTTTATGTAAAATAAGGTAAAAGTGGTTCAGTGTATTTCAATGGGGAGTTGAACTTTGATTCATAACTTTGTCACTTTTGTATATTTTGATCCCAAATTTTCAACATGGACTTTTTGGGACCCCACCTCATGGCCAATGGTGGTGGAATTATGCAGATTAGGTCTGAAAGGCAATATCACATTCGCTTGGTGAAATCACCTTTCAGGTGGGATTTAAAAATTTTCACTGCTCTTGTACACAAGGTGGGATCAAATGAAGGCTATGTTGAAAATTTTGAGTGAGAATATGTAACAAGCATTTTTCAGTGCCGAATGTTTGCTTGCTGGTAGTGGTACTGCATGAATTAGAGAGATGCATAATAGGAATGGTAGTGAAGTACTGAACTAATATCAACCCCCACCCTGCAGAGCCTGACAGGCATTGGGGTGTGCCTTTGGGTCGCTGGCCATAACGCTCATGCCCTTCCAGCTCACCCCACCCTGCAGACACTGGCAGGTGTCATGCTGTGCCTGAGGTCTTCAGCCCTTATGCTCACCCCATTCCATAAGGAAATAATCTGCGATGGGTGCAGTATAGGAGAATGGGGTGAGTGTTAGGGCCAAAGACCCCAAGGCACACCTTGATGCTTGTCAGTGGCTGCAAGGTGGGGGTGGAATGGCTTGAGCATTATGGCCGACAACCCCCGACACCTGTCAGTCTGTAAAGGGTGGAGAGTTATGGTTGGAAACCCCAATGCCCCAGGTGTTTGTTGGTATTTTCACTCCAACTTTTCCACATGGCTTTTTGGGACTCCACCTCATGAACAGTGGCACTATCATTTTGAAAGGTGATTTCACACAGCGAATCCGCCATTCGGCACAACAGGTGTGAACAGATATTTTGGGCAGGATGTGAAAAATGACATCTATACTGTTCATGAGGAGGTGTGGAAAAATGGCAATGTTGAAAATCTGGAGTGAAAATATTACAAATTCATGAAGTTATGAGAGTGCATGGAAATTGCAGAATGCATGCTTGTAACACAGTCACTGTATCAACTTTTGTCACCGAATTTTCAACACAGGCATTTTAGGACCTCTGCTCATGAACAGTGTCACTGATCATCTTAATCTGTCCTGAACACTAATTTCCTACAGCAACCACACACGTTTGTAACTCAGTCATTCTGTGGAATTTTTTCACCAGATTTGTGACAGGCTTTTTGAGAGCCCACCACATGAACAGTGACATTGTCATTTGATTAATCAGTCCCAAATGGTGTTTCTGCACAGTGACATTGAAATCATCTTTCAAGAGTGAATAATGCCATGACAGTGACTGAAATCATGAGGAGGGGCCAAGAAACCCATGTTGAAAGTTAGTGCCAAAATTTGAAAAAATGGCTGAGATATCCACAAAAGTTGAAAAAAAAATCACATTTATGCCATTATACAGGTTACCGGAATTTCTTCAGTTTGCGGTTGGCTTTGAAGACTGCAGACGTGTTCCCTGTCCACTGAAGATCATTACGCCAGGCTCTGGAGATAAGTATGGAGTGTGGGGAGGTGGGGTGCAAAGAGGGTGGGTCTGGGTTGGGGGAGAGTGTAAGAGACTCAATGAGAGCCCTTTTTCTTTCTTTTTTTTTTACAGGAATAAAAAAAAAAGACACTTAAGGATTTTTGGCACACTGGGGTGGGTTCCCAGCATACCACATGCATGTTTATTGTGGGGGATTGGGCACCCCTTCAGCCATACAGTGTACTGGGAGAGAGCACATGATCATGCTGGGGTGGGCTCCCAGCATGCTACCTGGGTGTTTGTTAGGGGGCTGGAGCCAATGGGGATTGGGTTCCCCCATCGGCCATACAGTGTGCTTGGGGGAGAGTGAGCATGAGCCAAGGGGGATGGGTATCCCCTTGGAACCCAACAAAGGTGGGGCGCATCATGTCGATGGGGATTGGGCTACTCCATTGGCAAATGAACTGGGAAGGGGGCATGCTGACAGGGGGATTGGACACTCCCGTCAGCTTTAACTGGGACTAGAAGAGGTGGGCAGTTGCTGTCCGTTGGTTCCATGGGGATTGTGGGAGGCCAACAGAGAAGCCATCTCCAAGTTTATTGAAAGGGGATACCAGACAATGCAGATGTATTTGACTGTTGCAGTCAGGAACCAATCCGGAAACATAGCCGATTGTTCAGTGATGAGATGTTCCCTGATTGCAGCGGTTAATTTCTTTGAGCATAGTGGCACGCTCATTAACTGCTGTCATTGACAGCATGCTCCTCTATTGGCGTGGCAGAGACAAGCCCCAAAACAGACTGCTGCCATTTGCCACAACACTGCCGCACCTCCACAACCCACTACTGAAGCAAGCTAATGCAACATATTTTTTGCACATGCGCTCAAGCAAACACAAAAAAAATACTCTTCACTGGATGGAATTTGCATTGTACATGGTAGGCTTCCCTCACCTCACTCTGAAAAGGGAGTAGTCCAATACTCACTCCGAAAACTCTTATCTGGAGCACTGTCCTAAGCTCTTGATGCTAAGCAATATCCATTCAGAATGTCTGCTGACATAAAAGGGTGCAATATTGATTTTTTTCCCTCCCAGAATTGAGTAGTTGAAGAGGTCAGCTGTAAGAACATGACAGAATCCCACTGCCATGGTGAAAAGGCTGGCAGAATATACATGGTAAATTTCTCAGTGCAGCTACCTAAGGCACCCACCATACAATACAATCTAATGGCAGTCAGTACTGAACTGTCACTTCTGGCATGGCAGTTATCCAATGTAAGTGGCCAAACTGGTTCCTTTAAGAATAAAGTAACAACTTGAACCCTGAATAGCCTCTGTGAGACTGGGGTGCTTTGTTTTCTTTTACAACAGGGGTTAGTGGCAAATGAAATCTGTACTGTATTATTTCATTGTAGGTTGCCCCTCTTTCTCCAGCCTTGTAGATATTCTTTTCCCTGTTCTGGCATGTTTTTTAGATATGAAATCATCACACACACACACATACACATACACACACGAATACACACACACACACACACACACACACACACACACACACAATCATTTAACAGCACTGATCTTGTACCTTCAATGAATTAAGCAAGCAGCAGAAAAGGCTCCATGACCATATGGAATACTGCGGACATCATTGCTAACTACAGGCCAGATAATGAAAGCTCTAACATGGTGAGCATAAAATGAAATATAGCACCATATAAATGGCTTAAGAAACATAAGTGAGCAGCAGAAATCATAGTGGGGCTTGAATATGTAAGTTCATAATGAGGTAAATAAAATGTTTCAGGCTCTTTTTATGCCTCCTTCTCTGGCTGGTTCCTTTTACCTGCTCTCCACCCCACATCCAAAACTGTCCTTCTCTCCGAGACCTACCCTGTCATTGCATGACCCCCTGTGGCGGTGTTGTTTCACCAGGGCTGGCAGAGTAAGTCCCTTCTGTCATCTTCAGTCTGTATTGGCAGATGACTCTGCAGCTGAAATTGTGAGGCCTGCATGGGAAGCTGTATTACACTGCATACGCTGGTGTTGACATTCCGTGTTCCCTACCTGTCACTTTGGAAATCGGCAAACTCAGGCTTCATGGAGATGGAAGCACACATGGCAGGATGCCATCCTGAGCCTAGAGGATGTCCAGCCCCCTGTCTGCTTCTGTGCCCACTTATGTGGCAGCACAGTGGTGACTGCAGCAACCCACCCTCCCTGAAGGGGATGAGGGCCCCAATCTAGTTGCCAGAGGACAAGTGACCACATCATAAAATCACCTTAACATCTGGTACTACAGTAGTTAGCAGACTTGCATTAGTGTCTAAACTACCCACTCACCTGCTACTGGTTTTCTCTCCCAAGCCAGGCTAGGGCACATTCACCAGTCACTGAAGAGAGAATCATACAGCATCTGTCTATATTGACTGAACTGTATTTATTATGTAGGGATAGTAGAAGGATCTCTTACAGATATGAGTGTCATCTTACATGTTCTTTGGGAAAGAGAACTATGATCCGAAGGTGAGCAGTTCTGGTGCCCTATGGATGCAAGAGGCAATAATCTTATATCTATGAGAGGCCCTCCTAGTACCCCTGTAAATTTATTATAGATTGTGCCATGATTTTTTTAATACATTTTTTGCCGTCCCTTTCTGTGGCATGAGTGGTACTAACCAGAAACCCGTTAAAGAGGAATACCATGTGAGATAGTCTTATGGAAATAAGAGTAACTCATGCACAACCAAAGAAAGTGCTGTGATTGGTTTGCAGCGTTACATGACACTCCCACAGTCCATAATGTGGACAATAAATAAGGTACTCTGAACCTCCAGTGCTGTCAATCCAGCACCTTTCAAAAGCATTAAAGAGCAAACTACAGATGTGTATGTAAAAGAATTAGTTAGGGGCCTTTAGATGTCTCCGTAATTATTTGGTTTGCTTTTATTTATTTTTTACTTACATTTTCATCATTTTATTTTTATTGTTCCGACTAGCAATTAAAAGGAATCCAAAGGAATTCTTGTATTATGAAGTCAGAAAGTCTCTACTGGCAAGGCTGGCAGTATTTCAATGAAAAACTGCAAATCTTCAGATTTTCATATAGGAATAAAACTTTGTACCACAAAAACATTATAGATTTAATAGAAACATTTGATTTTTCATAACATGTGATCTTTTGTTATGATTTAACAGGTGGTAAGTTCTTCTTAACCAGATTTTAGTTGGGGAGAAGGGAAGCCAATTACTGCTTTAAAAAACTGTAAAATCATTGAGATGGACCACAATAGTGCAAACTGATAAAAAATTAAATTTCTTGCAAAAATAAGAATTCATGTCTTTTAAAAAACTTAGAAAACTGTCTTTAGTTTCTCATTTAAATACATTGAGCTCCTAAGCAGTTGTCAGTTTTTAACATCACAATACCAAAATTCTATTTTTTTTATGGGTAGTGTGAAAAGCAAAGGAAAATCCCACTGGTTTTACAGCATCAGGAAATATTTTGTTATATAAAAGGAGAACGTAACTATAGTATCAACACATCAAACAATCAATCAAATAGATCTCTGTTTATTACAAGTGAGCACATGGGGCTCAATTTTAAAACAATGAACTATGATGCAAGGAGCCTGCACCAGTACCTGATTTTCAAATGCTGCCTGGCTGTGGTGAAATCAGGATGCCATGCAGCAAAGCCTCAGTGTACCACCCTTGCAACAAAAGCACCCATGTGCCCGGTCTCAAGGGTGCATGTACCATAGCAGGGCTGCCACATCCCCTTATTTGGGATTCTATAAGCCCCACTATGGCCACAACAGAGGGCTCACATAAGACCAGCCAGGAGGTGGTCTAAGGGCCTGCACCACTGCTTAGTAGGGTAGCAAGTGACCTGTGGGATCTGGAAGGTGAGGAATGGGGGCTATGGGCTAGTGAGGGTGCAATAGGATATGAAGAGGGCATTGCAGCAGCTACAGGGAGCATAGGAGGCACCTGTCAGAGGTACCCTATAGCATATCTCACAGCCGAGGGGACCAGGTGTGAGGTTGGCATAGTGATACTATTATGGCATGGACCCAGGTGGAAGCAGGCCTGGCACTTGCCCACAGAACCCACAGTCCTGTGGGGCAGGTGCCAGAACTGCCAAGCCAACTCCCACCCCCACCCGGTCCCCTTCAGCTATGAAATGCACCATACAGCATCTATGCCAGGTACCCCCTCTGCTCCCTGTACCTGCTGACAGGCCCCCCTCATATCTTATGGAATCCTCCCTGCCCCAGCAGCCACCTGTTCCCCACCTTCCAGGCTAAGTCTCCCCCCACCTCCGTTGCTCGTGTAGGCTTGTGCTGGGGGGATGGGGTTTGACAGATCCCTCTTTCAACCCCTGCAAGTACACCCAATATTTGGCTTAGCCCCTGTGACTGTGGCAACTCCCTGGTCTTTGGTACAGGGACCCCTACCTTTACAAAACTGGGCACAGTGTCCCAGGTATACCCGGATTTCGCTGCAAATTGCATCAATCTAAGGCCTCTTTGAAAATCGACCTCATGCTCTTTAATAATCAATGCATTATAAATGTTTTTTTTTACATATCTGCAACCTGACCAGTGAAATCCTATTTTCCAACTTGGTATACACAAGGTTTACAATTACATGTTTCTAGGTTGTGTTTTTCATCAAGATTACCTCCCACAACTTTCTAAAAATTTCAGTTTATTAAAACAGTTAAACCTACGAGAACATGTGCCCAATTTCACAAGCACCCTTGGTCAGAGTAGAACAAGGTATATAATATTAATCAGTAGAAAATATACACTGTCAATCACCATAAACAATAAACATTTGCTTGTAAGACAGTACAGTATTGATTAAAACATAGCCAAGGACTGGTGTACTGTTGGTCTTTTTTAAAAGCTTTCTTAAATTTATCAAAGACTGGAATGTTTGTAAAAGGCAATCTTTTAACCTTCTGTTTTTTCAGACAATGTATGTTGGGACAGTACGTTTGGTGGGATATGTGCCAGTGGCACAAGCAATTTCAACAGCCATTTTTTTTTTTCAATGACTGTACTTTCTCCCCTTTCAAACACCTGCCTCCATCAGCCATGCCTCATGCAACGCCCTATCACCTGCCTTCTCCAGGACATACCTCTCTCATGTTCTTCCCTGGCTTACACCCCAATGTAGGGTCACTGAAAGGAACTCACATTCCCACAGAGTTAGAGTGTGGTGTCAGCACCCAGCCTTCAGTTGGCACTGCAGGGCCTGTGAGGCAAGGTGGACATTATCCTGCAGCTATCAGGGGAGATTCCATTTTTCTTCCTTGAACTCCCTGATGTCAGCGGAGGGTGCATCATGCATGATCATGCATGTGTATTGCACGCTGATGTCCTCCTCCCTATGCCTTGGCTCCCTAGTGGCTCTGCCATCTGTGGTTACTAAAGTAGCGGTACTATGGCAGAGATCCAACCCTCCCCCAGGTACAGCACTAAACCAACCTCCCCCCACCAGCCTAGGCATGTTAATAAACTTGGGTTGTCAGCATTGCAAGCCATAATACTACTACCACTACACCAGCAGGAAAGCTCCACAGCTGATCTGCTATCCTTCAAACCACTTAGCACCAAACAATGGCTGCCAGACTAAATGCAGTGTACATACCACCAACTGATTCAGCAACAAACATGCATATAAAAGATTTTGTTTCATGCAACTGCACTTAGAAATAAATAAAATGGGGAAGCAAAATACTGTGACATATAAGTTGAATTGTTGGGGAAAAAACATAGGATAATAATCAAAGCAATTACAAAACAGTAAAAATTAAAGTTTACTCACCAAAAATTGAGTTCAATATTACATTTATTCTATAGGTGATTCAGTGGCAAACAACTGACATGCTTTCTACTGGTGATACCTCTCCCTATGCATCCCAGAATCCCCAAAGCCCTCCTTACTGCCTTCTCACATTGCTTGTCTACCTTACGGTCATCTGATATGAATACCCCCAGGTCCCTTTCCATTTCTGTTGTTGTTAGTACCCCCCCACACACATCTTCACTGGGTTTTTGTCTCCCAAGTGCATTACTTTGAACTTCTTTGCATTGAATTTATCCTGCCATATGTTTGACCATTGCTGCAACCTTGCCAAGTCCTTTTTCATCCTTTCCACCCCCAGTTGTGTATCAACCCTGTTGCAGATCTTTGCATCATCTGCAAAGAGGCATATCAGACCCTCTGCAATGTCACCTATAAAGACATCAAAGAGTACTGGTCCCAGTACTGAACCCTGTGGTACCCCCACTAGTAATTCCCTTTTCTCCAGAGTTCTCAGGTGACTGAAAGCCCCCCCAGCAGCACCTCAACTGCACAATTAACCCAGCTTGAATGTGGAGTCCACTTTTATGTCTGCCTTGCCACAGACCCCAGTTTCAGGAATCCTGCAGGAAAGAGGCAATATAGGAACCCACAATACTGACAACATCCCTTTAACATTTCTCAAGATCAGCCACTGGCTGTAGGCTAAAAAAAAAAAAACTTGGTGCATAAAGTCCTGCCTTCCTGTCCATCACATTGCTTACTACCACCCCCTCCCCCAGCTTGCAAAATCCTCCTATACTTAAAATTATCACTATGACATCCTAGCCCTGTTCATAGTCGTCACTCTGGAACTCTTGCAAACATTCAATAGGGGGTGTAAGATTTAGGCAGCTGCAGAATAAGGGCTGCTAGCTGCACAATTGAGCAGACTTGACAGACCAGAAAGCCTTTTTTTATGCTGCAATTTTCCTGCTTGTATTATGGGCAGCTACACGAATAACACGGGCTACACGCAACCCCATGATTTATTTTTAATATAAAAATACATGTAACTGTGTAGGTGTACTCCCATTCAAAGCTGATTAAAGGGAACAAAATAAAGCTTGTGAGTCTCCACCGTAAAAAAATAAATAAAAACAGATAAAGTGTATTTAAATTATAAACACTAGAGTATTCATTCTGCCTTCAATTCTAAGAGTTCAAAATGCCACTCTCATAATCCTTTTTCTTTAAAAAGGAAACATTCATACCGAGGTTTACTTTTCTGGCACAGAATAAAATAAGGTTGTCATACATTAATGTTAATTTTAAGATAAGTGGTCCACAAAACAAAGCAAGCCTTATTAAAACCTCAAAGCCCTTACATAGGAAAGAAAAATGCTTTTTGAAAATGTTAATGTTCCCCTGCCGAAAAGTCGAGTGTTGGAGAAGTTTTTGATGATCCAACAGACAGGCATACCTGCACTACTGTAATGGCCACATGTATGCAAACACCTCTCGTCATTGTATACTTGCCTCATCTGAGAACCCATCCAGGAGGAGAGATTCACAGAACTGTCAAAAAAGCCACCAAAAACTGAGCAGAGGGGCATCACAAAATGCGAGCCTACACTTACTTTATGCAAACTCATAGAAGTGTTACAAGTTCGAATTCTTGAAATCTGTTTCTAAAACACATGAAAGCAGTGCCATAGCTGTTATAGTCTGGCTTGCCTGCATGATCTCTTACTGACTCTCATTATTATTAAAGGAAAGCTGTCATTTGTAGGGGCTGCCACCCCTGCAAACGACACCCTCCGGTTAAGCTTGTTGCAAAAATGCACATTTCTTTAAACCCGGCTAAGAAGTTTAATTTAGAAAAGCAAAGTCTGCTACCCGGAAGTATGGAGGATTATTGGGCAGCACTATTAACTGTAATGGTGCAGTGCCACTCTCTGTACTTCAATACAATTGCATTGAAGTGCAGGGTGCAGTGCCACACCATTACAGTTAATGATGTCGCCCTATAGTCCGCCATACTTCCGGGTAGTGGACTTTGCTTTTCTAAATTAAACTACTTAGCCGGGCTTAAAAAAAATTAGCTTTTCTGCAAAAAGCTTAACCAGACGGTGTCGTTTGCAGGCCCAGGAGCCCCTGAAAATGACAGCTTTCCTTTAAAAGTCAGGGGGCGGACAACAAACATTTATCAGTCAGAATACATATACACACGAACCCGCACTTTCTGCTCCCAGCACAATGGCAAGGATTGCTCTCTTTACAGTTTGTCTTATCAACTGTTCCTTGCCTTTAACCATAGATAAATACCGTAGCTCTTAGTCTTAACTGGGCAACATCATGGAACACGCACTTGTCCAAACCCCCTTTCTCTCTCTCTCTCATTCTCTGAAATAATGCACTAGTGTTGAAATTACAGGTTATGTGCAATGGGGTTCTCAAAAGTTTAAATTAAACTTGTCACTTTATATAGGTATATATAGCAAGTTACAGCTAAAGCTGGGCAAGCCTTGATTTTTTTGAGGAAGAGCCAAGCCAGAGCAGGGCCAAGGGCCTGACTTGGCTCTTAGAGCTAAATCACGAGTGGAGCCTAGGGTAAGGTGGGCAAGTGGATGTACCATGCAGGCTTTGCCCTGTCAATCAGATTTATGTGCTTGGTGTTTCATGAAAAAAGCATGACCCTAGTCAGAACAAAAAGTAACCTTGGAAGCATGTGAGAATAGTTTAAACAAATGTGATTTCCATGCATATCACCAGAATATGAGCAAGGCCCAATTCAGTTCTGTGCCAACTTAAAAAAAGATAATACTTTGTTTAATAAATTCCAATAGCTAATGGATAAATGAACATTTGGGGGTTCTAATTCATTACCATTTGAAGACACTGCCTTCTGCAATTATGCATCTCTGTTTCACAGAAGTATCTTCTTATTTGCAAAGGAGTGTTCATAACGTAGGGCTTCCTATAAGGTATTGGACCCAAAATGGCATTTCTCATGCTGCCTATATACTTGGTGAATTGATTCAGCACCCCTAGGGAACACTTTTGTTTGTCAACAAAAAATAAAATGACTCGGTTGAACTGTGTATTGTTTTTGATCAGCCGTAACACTTTTTGTTGAATACAATGATCCAGATAGCCATAAAATGAATGTGGATAGCATAGTAGTTCATTTGAATCTGTTTGTCTTGCACATTGGTAAGTTCACCAGAAAAAGAAATGTTCCTCACTTATAAATGTGAGCTGCTAAACATAACAGAAGTCCAATAAATATATAAGCTGAGACCAGATGGGGCAGGATCATGAAAGCCAAGCAAAATTAACCCTTATGATAACCAAAAAAAAGACGATTGTCACAAACTACAACAAACTGCTGCACTCTCAATCAGCAAAGTGCAAAGGCAGACCTTTGTGAAACAAAGAATTTTCAAACATGCATAGGAAATCCAAAATAATCATGTTTGAGATACACCTGCTAGCCCAACCCCCCCAAATGGTTGCATGCTGAAAAAAGTAGCTCTAACCACAACAGAAATGTTGCATGTACTGAGACTGTCAGTCGAATAATTACAGTGATGTGATGAACAATGTTTTAAAAAAAAATTAAAATATTGCAAACACCAGGGTCAGTCAGGGTCATTATAAAAGGCCGGGGGTGGAACCTATATGGTTTTTAATGCTTTGTTGTACATTTTGGGGGGTATTGTGATACATTTTGGGAATGAGTAGGCTACCATCATAACTACTCTGGTGCAGAGGATGCCAGGGTACAACTGGGGCTCTTTAATGCCTGAGCAGGTGCTAAGTTTAATAGGAGAGTAAAACATAGTCTGGCAATCTGTGAACCTGCTGCTGAAAGGGTGCACTCACAAATGGGAAGATATCCCAACCTCTACCAACACCCCAAACAGGTGAGTGCATTCCACAGTGTGGCTAGTTTGTTGAACTAGTGTGCTACTGTTGCCTGTTGGAGCTTATTATTCAAATATGGTGCAGCACAAAATCCTTACATTCATAGAAACATAGAAACATAGAAGTTGGCAGCAGGTAAGGAGAGCAAGGCCCATTCAGTCTGCCCACTTCTTTTTCTACCTTATTAATGTGCCATCGGCCTTTGCTCTGTCAAGTGTTCCAAAATGTAGACAGAAGATGTAGAACTGCAGTATTGTGGTGATTCAAATGCTCATATTTATTCAGGACATCATGCAGCAAACAGACAAAAACATGTGGAGCCAACCTCTGCTTTTCTTTTTACTGCAGCATATTTGAATACTAGTGCAACAAACTGGCGACACTTTGGAGTGCACTCAAGTGTTTGGGGTGTCAATAGAAGAGTACCCCAGAAGGATCTTTCATGCTCTCAGTCTTGCAAGCATACTAGCAGCATGACACAATGACATTGTGTGCCTAGTCCTGTGTCAGAGTGTACCAGTTGGTGTGTGGTGCCTGGACTTGGTCTCAGCCCACTTCTGGTTAATAAGCACATCTTTTACTTGAGTTATACCCAGTCACCAAGAGGTGGGACTTTGGGAAGAAAATAAGCCCCAGGTGAAAACACAGACATACAGTACATTATTGTGAGTGATACTACTGTGCTTATCCCTCAATTTCCAGGTCGCTGACCTCCCCTCTATGAACCAAACGTGTTCCAGACAGCTTTGACTCCCTACCCACAACCCACCACTGCAGCACCAACAGTAACCAGTCAGTCCTAACAGGACTCCCACATGAAACCGGCACCTTGAGGGAGGTAAAGTTGCAGCTCTTCGGCAGCGGTGACCAGACACAACATGGCCATGGCAGTAGCATTCAAAAAAGCAGAAAATGAAGGAAGTAAAGCATCAAACACAACACCCATACCATTTCAATGCTAGCAGTCAGTCTCCTGCCTGCTGGTCCTGACTCATTGCTATTGGTGGTGGCATGTGCCACTTCCGGATGCGGCAACTACTGTTCATCCTTTTCTCCACCCCTGCTACAACTCACTCCTGCTCCTCCTGGTTCTGGCCAGGCCAGCTTGTGCAGTGAGGGCCCCCCGTCACTCTGTCTGTTGCTATCGTAGCTCTCCCTCTTCTCTCCTGACACAGGACACACCAGTGAATCTGCTTCCCCTCCCCACCGGTGTGGTAGGCTCCTGAGTCCCTCAGCTGAGCCTGCTTTTGTTTTATTAGCATTCACAGTTTCACCAAGTTAGCATTTCAAGGACTTGGAGTGCCGGAGTGCATCCCCTGACCTCTGCTCTGTTGTTTTGGCAGTGGAGGAGCTTGTGTTTGCAAGTGAGGTCCAGAAGCAGGACTAGGGTTGCCAACATTTGAGTTAGCAAATAAGGGACTGACCCATCCTCTGCCCCCCACCACTACTACTCTTCTATAGTCGGTTCTTCCTTCCTTCCTTCCTAGACCGGAAGCAGAACTTTTTAAAACACTATAGTCTACTCATCTAAGTCAACGCTGATTGGTCTGAGCTGTCATTACCCTTGGATAGGCTGAATCAGAGCCAGCAGCAGTTAGAATTGGACTGATTGCTAATGTGTGATGTATTATGAACCTTTATTGACTGTGCACTGTACACTGTATCTGTATGTTTTTCCTGTTTGTTCACTGTACAGTGTATACTGTATTGTACATGTATTATCCTCTCCTCCCAGGATGCATCTGGAATCAAGCAGTAGTCTGCTCAGCATGCCTTCCTAGTAAAACTTTTAAATAAATACAGAATTCTCTCTGCAAGTGCATTTAAGTGAAATTTCTTTGACACCTTTGGCTTTAATGCCAGTACTCTTTATTGAGTAACCCTTGCCTGCAGCCTTAGTTCTCTTGAGGCAGTGTTGAACAGTGCGGATCCCAGTCAGACATGGCCCAGTGCAGGCCCCCCCATACCTCTTTTCCCAGCTGTAGCCGGTGCCGCCTGCTGTCTTCCAATACTGAGTGTCACTATTGAAGCAGTACCTGTGGAAACTGTGTTGGAACTTCGAGCCTTGGAGAGTAGCAAATGGACAGAGAAAGCCCCCCACCAGAAGGCACCCAGTCAAGCAAGCCATGATCAAGAGACTCACTGACACTGCACTTACTTTTTGTCCAGTCCTCCTTGACTCCTCACTCACTTGAGTAGTAGTTGTTCCTCCACCAGGCTCCTCTGAAGACTGTTAGGCAGTGCAGCAGAGCAGTCTTTCATCTCCTTAACTGACTTGACCTCTCAGCAACGGCCATCAGGCCAAAATGGCCCCTGTCCACTCCCAGTCACCTGTCTCCACCACTGTACCACACCCCACATCAACAAAACAACAACCTGTGGCACAGCATGGCACTGGCATTGCAGCAGCGAGTTGACTTTTGACTGCTGGACCAGCGGCAGTGGTACTTGTCTTGCCACATGATCGATCACAGACATGGAGTGCAAATCTGGCTGTGTGCAGTACAGTACAGAGATCAGAATTTTAGTTGCTTGTTGCAGCAGCTCCCTAAGTTGCAGGCTGGACCAGTGGATGGAGTAGGGTGTACAGAGGCAGCTCAGAGTGAGTAGCACTCACAGCACCGTACAAGGAGAATAGACAAATCTACTGCTTTGCACAGCAGGATTCTCCTGCTCTGAGGATGATGACATGCACCCCCGACCGTTCCTCTCGCATCTGCGTAAGCTCCGCTCGGCTGCTGGGAAGTCTGGGACAGAGAGTTTTTTTAAACACTATATGGGAATCAAAAAATATGGGATAATAGGAATCCCATATGGATTTTATACAGGACAGGCAAAGCAATTTTACCCATAAATACTGGACATCCCATAAAATATGGGTCTGCAGGCAGAAATGGGACACTGCAGAATTTTGTGTGGCTGAAACTTTTTTTTCCATACTGTGGCTCGACTCATGGTTGGCTCGAGATTTTGCACTGCTGCCAAGCTGAGCCAAGCCACGTCTCTGGTTTGAGTTTGGCTTGAGCCTGCACTGGCTCGCCCAGCTTTACTTATGGCTTAAAAAAAAACTAAGCAGTGCATTTTAGAGACATTACTTTATATCCCGGCGTTGTGTGAAACAAATTAAGTTCAGGTTTAACTGAATAACAGTGTGTTTTTAGAAGAAAAAAGTTTGTAATCAAGGAGCGGCATATCAAATGAGCTTGTATTACTCAAACTCTATGCTTGTACCATGCAAATAGGAATCCAACATGGCACTCCGATGTCAATTTGGGTGGAACAGAAGCCTGGAAGTGACAAGGACCACCAAAAGGCATAAAAACATACTGCCAGAAGACGAACACTGTGCTGCAACAATCAGGGGCTGCTCCACCATCGCAACTTCAGCTTCTCTCGGCAAACTGCATATGCCAACATGTCCACATCTATCTCCATGCACACTGTTCAGGCTGAAAGGAGAGGCTGATGCTGCAATGACGAGGCACTCCCAGACTGGTGCGTCGATTTCCTTTCAAGTTGGTGGCATGCTTTAAAACTAGTCTCACAGCCAGTGTGCTCCTTCATTGGTGTAAAACACACAAGCTCCAAAATGCTGTGGTGGCATTGCCCACAACGGTGCCACACCTCCACAATCTGCTTCCCCAGCAAGCTGCCGCAACATGTTTTTTTTGCATGAACGCAAGCAAACATAAAAATGACAAAGCTGTGAGCATACATTAACATTTTTCTATGCTCACTCACAATTTTGGTAATTTTAATTTGCATTCCCTGGTTGGGGGTAGGGATGTGCCAGGCCCTGCACTTCTGTAGGTGGTCAGAGTCTTCCCATGGCACAGGGCACAAGGTTCCCTCTACATCTGCACCTGTTTAAACAGGTCCCATTGGGACCTGTGTGAATGAGGATACAATTCCTCTGTCTCAAAAGGAATGGAAATTCTTTGCAAAAATGTCCTTAATGTACCAGTTAGGGTAATTTAACACCTTAAAGGTAGGGATATGTCACATTAGGGTTTTCAACCCTAACTCTTCACCCCATGCTTAAACAGCAAAAGGAAAAAAAAAAAACATTAGGTTGTGGGGTCTCTGAAGTCTTGGTGAATCAGTGGTGGTATCTTCCTTGGGGCTGTCAACCCTAATGCCCACCCTCTGTGAGTAAGCAACATCAGACATGATCTCCTTTCCTCACACAGGGCCCTGTGTGAAGAAAGCTACAACACATAGTTTTGGCAACATATAGTGAAACATACTTCTGTACCTTTGAACAGTGTATCACGATGAGGCACTGGCTTGGAGCTGTACCTTATGCTTTGGACAGGATGCTGTGGGCTGGGGTGAGCATTAGGGTTGACATCCCCAAGGAAGACCCCTCCATTGCTTTGCCATGCCTCCAGACACCAAAAACCACAATGTTTTTTTCATTTTGCTTCTTGAGGTGTTAGTGGTGGGGAGTTAGGGTTGGAAACCTTAACCCCACATTTCCCTGCCTTTTTTTTTTTTTTCTTCACAAAGAATGTATACAATACATAGTGAAAAAATACAGTCGGGGGTATAAAAGGGAGCTGGTGCCAAAAGATAAACCACATTCTTTGTTGCACAAGTATTACAATATTTCCAGCATATTCTTGTATCTATTATTTATTTATCAGTAATGTAGCAGTGATTCTGTTAACTCAGAAAAAAGCAAATACTTCTACCAGTTCCTCACATGCAGCTTAGCAGCAAGTCATTCCATTACTATATACATTTATGCCAGTTTGCAAGTCTAAAACTCTAAAGTTAAATATCCATTTAATTTCAGTTCTGGCCAACATTTTTGTGTGATTAAAACATGGGGTTTAGAATAGGAGTGGGCGAAAGTTGAGAATTCCACTTTTGCGGAACATCCATGAAATTTCAGAAATTTTGTGGAAATTTCAGAATTTTCACCAATGGTGAAACTGGGATTTTCCATGGATTTCCACTGGGTTCCATGGACATTTGTGAACTGTGGAAAAATGCATATAAGCTGCGGAATGTATTCTATCTACAGTTTAATGAACTGTCAGTAAATGAGTGTGTGCTTGTACAACCACACAGTCATTCACTGATAGTTCAGTGAGCCATTGGTAATGGAGGAGAGCAGAAGGCTGTGCCAGTGGCTGGTCAGGGTAGGGTGGGGGCAGTGGGGTGGTGACAGCTGAACTGTCAGGGTGGGGGATGGGGATCCACTAGACACCAAGGAATTGGGATTACTTTTTTTTATAAGGGATTGGGGATGGGGGGGGATCCACTAGACATAAGGGAATACTCAGAATAGATGAGGATGAGTCAGTGGACTTCCATATGTTTTTTTGTGGATTAAGGGAATTCAGTATAGGGAGGGGGGTCCGATAGATACCAGGGAAATAAAAATATTTTGGGGAGCCATGAGTGGTGAGTGGTGGGCCACTACACACCAGGAATGGATCTGAATTTTTGTTTCTTCTTTACCAGGGCCCACAGGCTATGAGCCCTGGTCAGGGGAGTTGGAACAACTAGACACCAGGGATCATGGATTTTTTAATTTGGACCCACGATCAGTGGGTGGGGGTGGCCACTAAATACCAGGAAGGTCTGAGGGAGGGATTGGAGTTTTTTTCATTTATTTATTTACTGGGACCCTTGATCAGAGGGGGGGTGGATTAATGAATTAAACTGCTTTTAAAAAAAGCCTCAGAACTGACCCCTGGCAGTGATCCATTTTACGGATTTTCTTTCCCGCAGTTAAATAGATTAACACACAGTCTGCATATTTATTCTGCAGTTTTAAGGCAGAATTTCTGGGAAAGTTGAGAAAATGATTTCTGAACTTTCACGGGAGCGATATTCACACTTTTGTGGAAATTTCACAAGCAGAATTCTTTTCGCACACCCCTAGTTCAGGGACAATCTCCTGCTCCCAGAAATGTGAAGATACCCCGTAGTGCCATGCCTCTTTAAAATACTGAGCAACAGGGGATCTAACTACCTTTTGTCATGTTTCCCCATTGTATTCCTGGATAAAGATTTTCAAGGCTTGACTGGTTTTTCCTACATAAAGTATGTTACACAGATATGGTAAAACATACATAACACCTTGTGTTTGTGATCTATATGGCTTCTTATTGTGTATTCTTGCCCTGAATGCAAATGCTTAATTTTCTTTTTTTTTTTTGTTATAACTTGTGTGACCACAAATGGAACACTTGCCACAGGGTGACAAGCCTTATTTAATGGGCCCGCGAATAATTGATTTCCTGGTTTCTCTGTTATTTTGAATAGAGATTGGAGCACCTTGACCATTAGATTTTTCACCCTCTTGGCAACAGTGATGGTCCTTTGTAGAAAGGCCTGCATTTTCTACTGGCATCTATTTAATAGGTGCCAGTGTTTGTTATTATTTCATGTTTAGAAATGTCTATTATATTTTGTTCCAAATACAAGCTTAATTGTTCATCTTTGCTAGCCTCTTCTCAGCTAGAAGCTCCTCCCTCATTTTATTTTGTTATTCTTTCTTCTGTCCATTGTAGTATGCCCTTCTGGTAACCCCAGCACCTGCACATTTTTGTGCATATCTGCTTTCTTCCTTTCATGGTCTGTAGGATTGTTACCTTTTCTGTTGAACAAAACAAAGTGAAAAACAGAAAAATGGCACAAATACAACAAGTTAATTGCTGCTCTGCAGTTTATTGTATTCCCAGTGAACAAATGCTCCGGCTCTTCAGGGTGCACTACCTTTCTATAAGGAACCACTGAAACTGCCAGAAAACAGATAAAATAAACACTTCAAAAAAGTTACATGTCAATGCGATCACTCCTACTTTGTGCAAATGATTTTTTAAATACATATATTGCTTTTAAATACATAACTTTAAACCTGTTAGTGAAAAGTTAATAATAGAAGAACAACCTAACTAGAAGGTAACTCGATATGTGCAAAATTGCAATCATTTTCTTTTTTATTACTAAATTTAAATTCACTATTGAGGTCAGCCAAAAGGCAAACTATCTTTAGTAGACTATCACGTACTAGAATCCCTATTAGTGACAAGTTAAGATCACATGTAAACATTCTGCTAATGTACTCAAATGTACAAAGTTCAAATTGTGCAACCAGTTTGAAAGTCTCGGTGGGTCTACCCAGTCAACAAAATTCAGTAAATAAAAAATTAATACCAAAAGCTGTTGAAAAACACAGTCAAGTGTTAGAGAGAGAGAGAGAAATGTTAAGGCAGAAAACCATAGTCTATTTATGTAGCCATGCAGTCATGAAATACCAAGGGTTGATGCCAGATGGTAAATGGTAAAGCAGCACATGCTGTGGGCCAGGACTGTAACAGAGCACAGTACACAAATAAAATACAAACCTAGATCGTTTTCATTTTTTTCATTTTCCTCATATTCATAAGATCTTTGAGCTGAGACCTCTTTTTCAGAGGTCTCCACACAGTACAATATAATATATAGCAAGCAGTGATTCAACAGGAGTTACCATATAGGTAATGATAAGTAATATGTAAGACTATTAAATAATAAGATAATGAGACTAACTCAGGTTCATTGCACCTACACAACATTATGTCATAAAAGTGAGACCCTGTATGGTTTCTAAAGGAAGATAAGGAAGAAATTTCTCAAATGTCATAAGGTACTGAGTTCCATACTTTAGTGCCTCTACAGGGAAAGACAGCTGCCCAAGGGCAGTCCTCCTAAGTGGTGTTCGGAGCCTGCCACCACACATTGCATGCATAGTGTACCCACTGATTACAAAGGTAAAGCATTTCTGAATGCTAATTGGCGAGAGTTCTAGTACATTCTTTTTTCACACATAAGTGCCAACTGTAAAAGCACTCAGTGGTAGAAGGGAAACCAATTTAAGATAATGTACAGATCACATTTGTGAGCATCACACTTGAGATCAAGCACACATTTATAAGTCTGATTAAAAGTAAGGGAGGTTTTCTTAATGTTGACTTTGCTAGCAGCAGAATACACCACTGCACAATACTCACTAATTGGTACTATTACACTCCGGATTAGCATCAGTTTAACTTCCTTTTTTAAAGTTTTTTTTTTCCCTAATGAAGTAAACTAAGCATTTGGTGAATTTTCCCAACCACATCATCAATATGCACAGAAAAGCATCAAGAATAACATCCAAATATTTAAACACCTTTGCCTGTTCAGTGGGGTCCCCAGTATGTATGATGATGCACAGATTGGTACTGTCCTTGGTATTTTGAAATCATAGGATCAATGATGGAACAGAGTAATGTGGGAACCAAAATGCATAAAAGTGTCTAAGTTTAGCTGAAGAAACATAGAATTTGTTGGCTGAAAAGGGCCCCTTGGCCCACCCAGTCTGCCCAGATGATCCCTGCCTAGTCTGTTTTCACAGACCCTAACTAGTGTCCAGCAACCCTCCCTCCTTCCTGCCTATTTACTAATAATCCCCTATATCTAGCATATTCATGCTTGAGCCCCCCTACTGATTTCACTTCAACCACTTTCTCTGGCAGTCTATTTCAGGCATGGATCACTCTTTCAGTGACAGTTTTTTTTCATATCTACCTTAAACTTCCTCCCTCAAGCATCACTGCATTCTCTCTAGTCCTGTTGCTATTACTCATTCAAAAGAGACTCCCCTCTTGCACTTTGTTCACCCACACAAGGTACATGTACATCTCTATCATGTCCTCTTCCCTCCCCTCTCCTCTTCTCTCTTCTCCTTTCCTCTCCTCTCTTCTCCTCTCCTCTCCTCTCCTCTCTTATCCTATCCTTGCGTCTCCTCCAGGGTGTACATGTTGAGATCTCTCACACTCTTTTCATAGGGCTTTTGGTACAACCCCTGCATCATTTTAGTTGCTCTCCTCTGGACTGCCTCCACCCTGTCTGTGTCCTTTCTGTGGTGTGGCCTCAAGAGCTGGACACAGTACTCCAGGAAGTGTCTCACCAGTAAGTGATACAGTGGCAAAATCTCTTTCCTCCACCTGCTGGAGATGCCTGTCTCTATGTATTCTAGCATCACATTAGCCATACTCACTGCTTTGTGACACTGTCTTGCCACTTTGAAGTCTTCAGATATGATAAACCCCAGGTGGCACTTTCCCATGTTGAAGAGAGTGAGTCTTAGGATTAATACACAGACAGTAAATAAAAAAGCATTAGGGAACATCACATGGGAAAACGTGGGTTTCCAACCCGCCATATGCAAATGGCCTATACAATATCTATGCGGCTATTATGCAAATGACTGGAGGTGTCACATGATGACCTCTCTAGTTTTTATTAGATACAGTCTCTTTGGGCTAACATATATGATGTCACAGCTATAAAGGTAACACAAAATTAAAGGTTGGGGAACCAGAAAGCCTGATATTTTTAACTGTCTGAAATAGACTTCCCTGTTGTGCCATGTTCACCCCCTCCCCCGTGGAACTTATGGAATTTTATCATGTCCCCTCCCTCCTATCTTGTGAAGTGTACATGTTGAGATCCCTCAGTCTCTCCTCATAGGGCATTTGATGTAACCCTTACACCATTTCAATCATCCTCCTCTGGACTGCCTCCATCCTGTCTATGTCCATTCTGAGATGCAACCCCCTGAACTAGACACAGTATTCCAGGTGATGTATCAACAGTGATCAAGAGTAATTATACAACCTTCCTCTTCCTGCCAGTGATACGTCTCCCTATGAACCCTAGAATACCACTGGCCCTGCCCACTGCCTTGTCACAATGCCCCACCAGTCATCAGATATGATAATCCAAAGGTCTCCTTCCTGCTTAGTGGCAGTCAGTACCTCCCCCTCCCCATTTTATATTCAGTTCTTGGATATCTATGCCCTAGGTGCTTGATTTTGCACTTTTTGCCATTGAACACCAGCTGTCATGCCACTGACCATTCCTCAAGTTTCTCTCATCACTACTCATTCTCTCCAACTCCTCCTGCGTATTCACAGTAATACACAGTTTGATGTCATCTGCAAAAGGCATACCTTCCCTTCCAGTTCTTTTGCAATGTCACTTATAAAGACATTGAAGAAGACTGGTCCCAGTACTGAGCCCTCAGGCACTTGACTGGTTGTTGTCCCCTCATTAGAGTGTGTGCCATTTACCACCACCTTCAGTCATCTATAAATGAACAAGTTTTTTTACCCAGATTACCACTTTGGATCCCAACCCTAGACGGTCAAATTGTTTTATCAGTCACCTATGGGATATAGTGTAGAAGGCCTTTCTGGGATCAAAGTAGGCAGCATCCACTGCCCTTCCTTGATCTATTACCAAGGTCACACAGTTGAAGAAGTAAATCAGATACATCTGGAATGACTCCCTCAGGACTTAAAGGTAGGAAAGCAATGTGAGAGGGCAGTAAGGAGGCTGGAGGGATACTAGGATGCATAGGGAGAGGCATCACCAGTAGAAAACAGGAAGTTGTTATCCCTCTGTACAGACAGCTGGTGAGACCCCATCTGGAGTACTGTGTGCAGTTCTGGAGACCCAATCTCCGCAAGGACATAGGCAAGATGAAAGCTGTCCAGAGGAGGGCAACTAAAATGGTGCAGGGTCTGCACTGGAAGACATATGAAGAGAGACTAAAGGATCTTAATATGTATAGCCGTGAGGAAAGGAGGAAGAGGGGGGGACATGATAGAAACTTTCAAGTACCTCAAGGGAATCAACAACGTCCAAGAGGGTAGCATCTTTCAAAAAAAGTGGTGTACAAAAATAAGGGTGCACAATTTGAAGATGGGGGGGTGGCTCAGAGGTAATGTAAGGAAGTATTTTTTTACAGAAAGGGTTGTGGATGCATGTAACAGCCTTCTGGAGAAGGTTGTGGAGTCAAAAACAGTAACTGAATTCAAGCATGCATGCATGGGACAGCCATAAGGCAATTCTAGGTGGTGGGGGTAGAAAGAAGTAGGCTGCTGGTTAACTAGTATCTGCAGCTTATCCATTAGGTAGGGAAATGGGCAGACTGGGTGGGTCAAGTGGTCCTTACATGCCATCAAATTCTATGTTTCTATGTTTCATGAATCCATATTGCCTTTGATCTTGTAACCCATTGGATTCAAAATACTCTACCAGCCTTTACTTTAGCAGGATTTCCATTAATTTCCCCACCATTGATGTAATACTCACCAGCCAGTAGTTGCTAGCTTCCTCCCTGCTACTGCTCTTACAGAGCAGGACAGCATTCTGATTTCTTCCAGATCTCTGGAACTAATTTTCCAGTGAGTTTTTGAATACAAACATCAGTGGTGCAGTAAGAACCTCCCAGAGTTGCCTCAACACCCAAAGGTCTATTCCATCTGGTCCTGTGGCCTTGTGTACTTTCAGATTTGCATTTAGGATTCTTTCCTGTGAGAATGGACGTGTGTCCACCCCCCCAAAGTGTTCCTCTTGCTCCTTTGTGGTTTGTACCCCTCTCCATCCACTGTGAAGACTGAGCAGAAGTACTTGCTCAGGATGTCTGTTTTTTTCCTGAGCCTCAACTGTGCAGTCTCCCTCTTTCATCCTCCTTATCCTCACTGTACCTCCCCTTACCTTCCTCTTCTCCCTTATATACCTGAAGAAAGGCTTGTCTCCTTTTGCTACCCATTTGTCATTATTTTCCTTTTTAAGCCCATTAGTTCCCCTCACTGCCCTACCTGCTTCCCTATGTTTTACTTGGTACACTTCCCTATCCTCTTCTCTCTGCATTTCTTTGTACCTCCTGAGTGACACCCTTTTTTCCTTCATTTTTGCAGTTACTTCCATGGAGTATCATAAGTGTTTTTTTTCCTTCTGCTTTTGCTTACTTCCTTTACGCAGAGGCCGGTTGTTTTCACTATGCCTTTCCTTAATTTTCTCCACTGTCCCCTATCCCTCCCTAGCAACTCTCTCCTACTAGGCTGCTTCTGAGGCAGTCTCACATTTCTTTAAAACCCGCCCTTCTAAAGTCCAGAACCCTCATCTTTGTGTGGCTTGCCTCTGTTTCTACCTTAAAGTTGAACCACACTCTACGGTGATCATTGGTCCACAGGCAACAGCCCACTGTAACATCTGCAAATGGTCTGTTAATAGCACAAGGCTCATTATTGCCCCAGCTCTAGTAGGTTAGTCAACTAACTGCCTGAGAAATACCCACTGCAGGGAGTCAAGGAGAGCCCTGTTTCCTGCTGAATCAACATTTTGAAGGCTTTGATCCACATCTGGCAGATAAAAGTCCCCAACTAGCAGCACTGCCTTCTTTTTTTTGCAAACCTATTGATGGTTCTGACTAGTGCTTTATCCAACTCTTATCCTTGTACTGGGGTGTGTATATCATCTCAGTATGTATGGTGACCCCATCTCCTGCCTCCAGGGTAAGACCACAGTGAGCATATTGTGCCAACAAAAAGATCTGATGGTTGATATTTCAAAGGATATGATGCCACAGTGCAGTTCAAAAGATTATTCAAATCATCACAAGAGTCTGGAGTATCACAGAGGCAAAGGACATGTGCAAAAGTGCCAACCAGCTAGTAGATTACTGAACCCATTGTTAGAAATGACATAAGACATGTGTCCATTAAACTGAAGTTTGCTGTCTCTGCCAGGTCTATTATGTCCCTTTTCATTCACTATTTAATTATTATTCATTATGCTTTTTTATGCTTTGGTAAATGGATAAGTCCTACTAAGCAAAAATGCCTGTTTTCAGGAGTGACTCAGGAGCACTGGGGAGGTTAAGTGATTGCTCAGAGTCGCATAGTGTACAACTGGAGGTTGTGGGACTCAAATCCAGGTCGCCGGGATGTACCAAACTCACTCACAACTCTTTACTCTAACCTCCATGCTATACTGCCAGTCCCTTTGTTGTCCTCTGTAGTCTAAATGATGCAAAAAAATTTTCTTACTCTGGTGTATTTGTTTGCAAAGTAAGATGTGCAGTACATATTTGGATACATTTTCAATAAGCCCTGACCTACATTTTGCTTTGAACCTAGCTTGCATTAACAAGCTAAGGAGATTAGTTACCTATTTTGGTAGCTCATCTTTAAGAGTAGAGCATATACACCTAGGAAATGTGCACGCAATCAGTTTGTTCAAAAAAACTTCAGGAATGTCACTGTGTAGATTGCAAGAACTTCTTTCGAGAAACGTAGGGAATTACATGACCCTATTTTTGCACAAATAAGAGCTTTTAAGTGCCAGAAATATTGCCTTATTAATTTCTTAAACAAGTGTCCTTGGTGAGTAGCAGTGCAACAGTACTCAGTACTACAAGAAATATGAGCCTGAGGATCTTCACACAAAAATAATGAAAATGCCAGATTACCTCCTGAGAGTGCCTTAAAGTCAAATGAGACAGTAGTTCTAACATTCAAACCCAGTCTCTTATCTTTTGGAGGGGGCTTAGAAAAATATTTCCACAACAGGATCCATTTTCTAGACTAAAAATGAACAAAAAGAAATGAAATGCACTGTTTACGTTAGAAGGAGGTTTCTTTATCAAATGGAAAAAGGCTGAAATGTAATATTCCTTATGTAGTAAAAGTCAACTCTGAGGAGGGGGTACTTTATGTTCAGAAGTGACTGCTGCAAATAGACAGAAAACAGATGTTTGGCTGGTGGATATTTACTTTAATTTCATCATTTAATTTGAAATCATACTACCCCAAATAAAACCTCAAAGGCCCATCATCATCAGTTCACTTGATCTGCAGGCACAGCAGTGATGATGGAGTCATGCCAAAGCAGATCTTGTGTTGCATAAAACTGCTTTATCTCAAGGGTATTTGTCCGCCATTAAACTAATTTCATATCTCATCCGTTAAGCAGAGCAGAGGCAAGACTGCTACAGAGTTTAATAGCTTGACAGCACTCAAATTACCTAGCAAAAATTAAATATGAAGCACAAAAGCACAGTTACTGTAGTTGCTTTATCATTTAATTCTGAGATTTGTATATAATTTCCTTATGTATGTTAATGTTGCTGAAATCAGAAATGTGCTGCAAATTATGAATGAGATACTATTGATCTTCAAAACTGATATGTATATTTTTTTTAGTCTTTGGTAACCGGGTAAAGCCCACTAGGCACAAGTGCCTGTGTTCAGGGGCAACCTGGGAGCACTGGGCGGTTAAGTGACTTGCTCAGAGTCACACAGTATGCAAGTAGAGGTTGTGAGAATCAAACTCAGGTCTAGTCTGCTGGATGTACCAAGCTCATTCACATCTCTTTCCTCTAACCTCTATGCTATACTGACAGCCATATGTGGGATGTATGACCAAGCCAAAAAGAAGGCAAATGGACATAAGAAGCATTGATTCAGTTTTAAGGTTCTGATCATTATAGGGTCCCCAAAGTGCTCATGCTCATTAAAACATGAAATGTAACATTCATGGTGTGTGCTAATAAATTTAACACCTACCCTCTAATGCAGAGAATTTTAAGTTTAAGTTGTTCAGACTTGACACTCAAACCCCAGACATCTGAACCAAAACACTTACAGTAAATCCTAAACTAATATGCCTAAATGCTTTTGGTTGCTCTTTACTTGAAGGTGTTTGTGGATATATGATTATCTGATCCAATCAGCAATGTCAGTGGCTCAGCAGGAAGCATACTCACCTCTGAGGCCATAAGATCGGAAGGTGGTGGGTTCTAGTCCCACACTGGGAACATGGGAATAAATCCCAATGCTGACCCTGTAGCCCATCTAGAGGGTGGTGTTGCACTTCTGAGGTGCCATCTTTCAGATGAGACTTTAAACTGAGGTCTCATCTGTCTGTTCTGGCAGTTGTTCAGGTGAACATTGAAGATCCAGTGGCACTTCTCAATACGTACGGGGAAACTTTATTGAAAGAAAAATATATACAACTACAAGCTTAATCACATAATGCATCTCATACAGGTATCATATAGAACAAAGAGAAAAACAAATTATTCACTCTGCCTTACAAATTTATGTAATTGGGAAATCAGAATCAGTTATCCAAGGAAGGCCTAGCCATTGTTCCAACATTACTTCTCCATACCCTGCCTTTATTTCTCGTAAATAAATCTGTCTTAAGTCATTCTCAATTTTCCCCAGTAGTTCTTGATGAGATGTCTGTTTCTATTGCAATGTAAATTGACATCTAGCAGTCCAAATATGCCACTTATAAACAGTAAATATTACATTTAATGTGTCCTTCTGCCATGTATTCCATATTCTGGAAAAATTACAATGCATTATATTTGCATATGTCACCTTAGAAAATAATGGATCCTTCCAGGTATGAACAATGAGTTTCCCAAATCCTTGTATAAACATACAAACATAGAAGTTGATGGCAGATAAGGACTGCAAGGCCCATCCAGTCTGCCCATTTCTTTTTCTGCCTTATGAATGTGCCATCAACCTTCACTCTGTCAATGGCCTATCTATTCATACTCATCTGTATTGCTCCCTTGAAGTCATTCATAGATTTGTGACTGTCTAGTACAGTATTCCCTGCAAGCCCATTGGTCCACACTGGGGACCAATGGGCTTACAGCACATACTGTACCTGTCATTCGGTGTGTGGACAGGTAGTAACCTGCAGGGGTGCAGCCATACGCTGATGACGGAGGACTGGTTGGGCAAGGGGTTCGGTATGGGTGGGAGGGGTGGGGGGTACCATTGGATCACCAGGGATATAATATGCAGCGTTGTACTGCGATCGGACAATGGGAAGGGGGTCCACTACACCACCAGGAAAACATAGAAACATAGAATTTGATGGCAGATAAGGACCGCTTGGCCCACCAAATCTGCCCATTTCCCTACCTAACGCATAAGCTGCAGATCCTAGTTAACCAACAGCCTACTTCCTCCTACCCCTCACTAGAATTGCCTTATGCCTGTCTCATACATTATTGAATTCCCCCTCTATTTTTAACTCTATGACCTCCTCAGGAAGGCTGTTCCATGCATCTACAACCCTCTCTGTGAAGAAATACTTCCTCACATTACCTCTGAGCCGTCCCCCCTCTATCTTCAAATTGTGCCCCCTTGTTCTTGCACATCTCTTTTTCTGAAAGATGCTACCCTCTTGGACTTTGTTGTTTCCCTTGATGTATTTGAAAGTTTCTGTCTTGTCCCCCCTCTCCCTTCTTTCCTACATAGATACATAGACAGTGTCAGCAGATAAGGGCATATGGCCCACCCAGTCTGCCTATTTGAGCTTGTAAGTTCAGTTTATGTTTTCCTAGAAGTCAGTTGCCCCTTACCCCTGACCTATAGAATTCCTTTATTTCTATCCCATGCATTTTTAAATCCCACAATTGTTTCAGCCCCCACCACTTCCTCTGGCAGGTGTTCCACTTGTCCACCACCCGTTCTGCAAAGAAATTCTTCCTCACGTTTCCTCTGAATCATCCTCCCTCCAACTTCATCCCATGCTTTCTAGTCCTGGAACATCTTTTTCGCTTAAAGAGGCTATACATCTTAAGCTCCTTTAGTCTTTGTTCATATGTCTTCTGGTGCAGAGCCTGCACCATTTTGGTTGCCGTCCTCTGGACAGCCTCCACCCTGTCTATGTCTTTGAGGAGATGGGGTCTCCAGAACTGTACACAGTATTCCAGATGTGGTCTTACCAACTGTCTGTACAGAGGGCCAACATCTTCCCGTTTTCTACTGGCGATGCCTCTCCCTATGCATCCCAGTATCCCCCCAGCCCTCCTTACTGCCTTCTCACATTGCTGGCCCACCTTTAGGTCATCTGATATGACTACCCCCAGGTCCCTTTCCATTTTTCTTCTTGTCAGTATCTCACCCCAAATTGTGTACTCTTGCTCTGGGTTTTTGTTTCCCATGTGCATTACTTTGCACTTCTTTATGTTGAATCTAAGCTGCCAAACATTTGACCATTCCTCCAACCTTGCCAAGTCCCTTTTCATCCTTTCCACCCCACCTTGCATATCAACCCTGTTGCAGATCTTTGTGTCATCTGCAAAGAGACATATTTTCCCATCCAGTCCCTCTGCAATGTCAATTATAAAGACCTTGAAAAGGACTGGCCTCAGTACTGAACCCTGCGATACTCCACTAGTAACCCTCCTTTCTTCACTGTGGACTCCATGTATTACTACCCACTGTGTCCTGTTGTCCAGCCAGTGTTTTACCCAGGCTACCACCCTGGGACCCATTCCCAGGCTGACTAATTTGTTTGTTAATCTTTTGTGTGGGACTGTGTCAAATGCCTTGCTAAAGTCTAGGTAGGCCATGTCCACAGCCCCTCTCTGGTCTACTACTTTGGTCACCCAGTCAAAGAAATCAATTAGATTTGTTTGACATGACCTTCCTGCCGTGAATCCATGCTGCCTTGGGTCCTGTGCCCCACTGGCCTCTCGATATTCAACAATTCTTTCCTTAAGAAGTGATTCCATCATTTTTCCTACCACTGAGGTCAAACTGACTGGTCTATAGTTTCTTGCCTCTGTCTTGCTCCCACTTTTGAGAAGGGGATCACATCGCCCTTCTCCAGGTACCACACCATCCTCCCATGATTTATTAAAAAGGGTAGTCAGTGGTGTTACTAGTTCTTCCCTTAGTTCTTTTAGAATTCTGGGGTGAATTCCATCAGGCCCCATTGTCTTATCCAACTTCAGTTTTAAGAGTCCTTTCAGAACCCTTTCTTCTGTGAAAGGACTAATATCAACCCTCTTATCCAGAGTGCTTCTATTGACTGGATTAGGTATCAACCCTGCTTTTCTATTGTGAATACTGAGCAGAAATATTTGTTCAGTAGCCCTGCTTTTTCACTATTGATTTCTGCCCAACCACCTTCCTCTTTTTTCAGCCTCAGTATCCCTGCCTTCATCTTTCTTTGCTCCCTAATGTACCTATAAAAGGTTTTAGTCCCCTTCTTAACTGAGTTGGCTATCTTTTCCTCGGTTTGGGCCTTTGCTATTCTGACTGCCTTCCCCGCTTCCTTCTGCTTTAACTGGTACAGTTCTCTGTCCTGCTCCTTCTGTGTTTCCTTATATTTCCTGAATGCTATATTTTTCTCCCTTACCTTCCCCTCCACTTCTTTTGAGAACCATAGTGTTTTTTTCTTCTATTTTGATTTGTTTATTTGCTTCACACAAAGGCTTGTTACCTCTGTGATGGCAGTTTAGATGTTTCCCCATTGTTGCTCCACCCCACCTTCTTGCCTGTTTGCTAGTGTTTTTCTGAGGCACTCTCCCATTTTGACAAAATCATCCCTCCTGAAGTCCAGTACCCTCACTTTTGTGTGACTTGACTGTACAGCTAAGTTTATTGTGGACACACTGTTTGGTGGTTGCTTGTTCCCAGATGTCTACCCACTTCAAGATCAGAGATCCTCTGTCCATCCCCATTTGAGAGTACCAGGTCTAAGGTTGCTCCCACCTGAGTGGGTTCCAAAAGTAGCCGTCGGAGGCATGCCCCCTGCAGGGCATCGAGAATGGCCCTGCTCTTGGATGTGGCTGCAGCAAATGTGCTCCAGTTAATATCTGGCATATTCAGGTCCCCCAACAGTAATATCTGCCCTTTCTCTGCCATCCCAAGGATGCCTTCTATCATTTCCTTGTCCATTTCCTCCCTCTGAGACTAGGGTCTGTATACAACCCCTGTGCAAACTGTGGAGCCATTTCCAGTCTCCAGGGTGACTCACAGTGCCTCCTCTCCTCCCTGTTTATCCTTTAGTTCTGTTTCTTTGATCCCTTCCCTTACATAGAGAGCTACTCCTCCTCCTCTTCTTCCTTCACTGTCCTCCTGTAGATTGTGTACCCTGGTATGTTGACATCCCAGTCATGGTTCTCTGTGTACCATGTTTCTGTGACTGCCACAATATCCAGGCATCCCTCTTCCATCAAGGCCACCATTTCAGGGATCTTTTTACCTAGACTACAGGCATTGGTACTCATTACCCTCCATTTTTTCAAGGCTTTATTTCTTTTTGCCCCATCCTTATCCTTACTGCCTTTGTCTTTTTCTCCATTTACCCCTGCCCTTATCCATATTGACTGCTCTGTCTTGGTGTTTACCTCACTAACTGACATTTCTCGGGAACTCGGGGACTCAGGAGGGAGGAGGGACCACTAGACTACCATGGACTGTTCTTTTTGACATTTACCACTGTCACAGCTCTGGGGTGGGGGATGACCCAGGATCACCACTGCATACATCATACTGTGCAGGGTGCCAGGCGCAAGTCACCAGGCAGCCCTTCGCAGGGCATGTACTTGGGGCCATAATGACATGCAAGTGGCCCCGTTTGCACCTTGCATATATTATGGCCTCATTTGCATGCCCCCTGCAGAATATTGTGGGTGATGCGCTAGCGCAAGTGCACTTGCACTGGCGCATCTCCGTGTTCCCTATCTGTGACTTGCACAGTGCAGTGCCACTGCACCATGTACAGTATGTGCTCTGACCTTGCCATATTCAACGGTCCTGCACCATGGTGCAACACTGTTGAATATCACCCAGCCCTTGCCCCAGCACATCCCAGTTGTGCTGCACCCAGGCTTACACCTCTGCCTGGTGCAGTCTGAGGATCTGGGCCTAAAGGTGCATATATATATATATATATATATATATATAGAGAGAGAGAGAGAGAGAGAGAGAGAGAGAGTTTTCCTGTGTAAGGTTATAATCATATTACTTGTAATGTTCCACTGCCTTACTGCCTTAGCCTGCTAAAAGTATCCTTCATGTATCTAGAGGTAAGAGGGTTATTTTTAATCATTCTTAAGTTGTCTCCTATTGTAAAAACCACAGCTTGAAACTGTCAGGGAACCAAGGTTCCCACCATTTATCTATATTCACAAGTAAGGGCTGTAGGTTTGTTGAAAAGAACATGCTAGTAAAGAAAAACAGGGGGTTATCATATTTAAGTCTCCTTTTTTGATAGGGAGGTAAGTAATATCTCATTTTATGGGGTTCAGGTGACTCGCCCCATAATGCCTGGAAAAAATACTCAGAATTATGGTTTCCAAGTTTTTAGGGGGATGAAAAATGTAACTGATATATAGAAATATTGGCATATGTTTTTATCAGAGGGATTCTTTTTTTCTTCTCTAGTTTTCATTTACTCCATTGACTCACTTTATCTTGTCCTTGCAAGATTTTTGGCTCCCAGTTCAGCATGTCTAGTTGCCCTCTCCAATCTTTAGTCCTAAAACCTGTAGAGGTTCTATGTTTATGTTTATTCCACTGATTATAGTGAGCTGTTATGGGGGGGGGTGCTCTAGTTGCCTTCCAACACACTTGGACAAGTTTAAAGAAGCTCCAGATATATTTCCAAACTCATTACATATCTTTACTGCTGCTTTAAATGAGGCTTCATCTGCTAATAAAAGACTCATACCATCTGCATATGCCACGGTCTTGTAAGGAGCTCCTCCTTTGTCCTCCTTAAGCTACCACAGACAAGGACTTGTCTTGGCTTAGCTGCCATTAGTTCATTCTTACCAGCACTTTGGAACACCATGCAAAAATCACTCAAAATCTCCCTGCTGCCCAGACTTTTTATATTTAGGGGGGGATGCTCTACAGAGGCCTGAAAATGGTGTGCGATTGTTTCAGGTAAAGCCATACCCCACTAAACTGAGTCCCTTAACCGCTGTATCCTGGGCCACCTATTTCCCGTATCAGCCAGCATCCCTTTAGGGTAATCACCCCCCCACCTCCCCCAACTCCTCAACTAGTTACTCTGTGGCTGATACCCTTTCTTTCCACTACCCTTCCCTATGTCCTTCCTTCCTCCCCTCACTTGTACCCTATAATCTACAACCTGTGTATGCTGCACTTTAAAGTGCCTATATTTGCACTTGCTTCTCATGTTCTGATTCATCCAAGTACTGACTTGGTGATATTGACTGACTGATATTGTAACTGCCTGTACCGATGTCTATTATTATATGAAATGTTGTCAATTGTAAGCAGAAGTGTCCTCTGTGTTCAGGACCATCTTGAAAATGAGCTTGCTCAATGATGTAATTGCCTGGTTAAATAAAGTTTGATTTTATTTGATTCAATTTGAATGGTACCAACTGTATTTGCTAAGGGACGTATTGTATTTGCAGTATTTATTAACCTAAATAGAGGGTCTAGAAAGAATACATAAAGTAGGGGTCTTAATGGGCACCATTGTCTTACTCCTCTGTTAATGTTAATCATGGAGCTCTTCCAGCCATTTATGATAGGTACCGCTGTTGCCACGCGATATAGCCCTTTTACCCATTTTATCATTGTTTCTGGAACTCTGTATCTAGCTAGAGTTTTTTTTGTTTCGAACTTTATTTTCAAAGTTCAGCACAGACATCACTTACAGCATTTCATATGGGCAGCACCTGTTATAGAAACAGACACACTAACATAGTAGATAGCATACATAAAATATAGTGCTTAAATATAGTATTTAGACAGGAGTTGTTACAACATGTCACAAGGTGCAGTATAGGTTATTAATGCTGTAGTTCCTCACAAATGGAATGGCACTTCCCAGAGAATCTGGTTTGTATTGGGATTTGCATGGAAAGTTACACATTCAGTTTTAATACTGTGGGAACCAGGCCTTATTCAGGGCCTCTTCCAAGGGGCTTCATATTTGAGCAAATCTTTTTTCCTTACCCTGGGCCAAGTATTGAATATGTTCTAATTTCATACTCTGGAGTAGTTTTTGTTTTCCCATTCTGTGATAGTAGGTGTCGAGTCTCTCCACAATTAAAATCTTCCCCCAGAACAAGAAAATAAGGTGTATACAAATACGACTGTATTTGTCAGAATAACTCTATATGGTCTGCTTTAGACTGTGGTGCATACACATTTATAAATCTGTATAATCTGTTGTGAAGTCTGACATCCAGGATTAACACTCTGCCAGGTACAAGGTCTATTAACTTCATAAGATGAAAATCAATACCCTGAAATAAGATACCTAGTCCTTCACACATGTGATGTCCTATTGTCCAATATGAAGGGCCTACATACCAAGATTTCATTGCTTTTGAAAGTTCTGGCAGAGATTGTAATCTAGTATCCTGTAAAAAAATGATATGGGCTTGAAAGGAAATAAGATGGGAAAAGACAGTATGTCTTTTCGTGTCATTTTTAATAGTATTAACTTTAATTGTATGTATTAGTAGCTTCTGCACCATAGAGGACAATCAGGAGGCCAGGATACTCTAAACCCTCAGATTACATGCACCTTTTGTATTTTTTTCTTCCAAGTATCTTTTCTCCCTATTAATTTTCTATGGTCTCCTGAGAGTTCTTTTTGGGGTTCGTCAGTCTCTGAAAGTGCATCACGTCAGGCAGAACTGAGGGAGAAAGCATTTGAGTCATCGCCTATTACTGAAGTACTGTACATAAGACCATCAAACTTAAACTTATTTTCCAGGGAAATTGTTATTATTTTGTACATCTCGGGTTACAGTCACTCTTCCTCCTAGTAATCATCCATCTCTTGTTGTTGTCAGGGGATGGGGGGAGGGGGTTTGGATTAGTCAGTAGCAAGGATAGAAATATTTTCTACTGTAGGAGTGCCCCCAACAATTGGCATATCCTGTGGTACAAAAGGTGAAGCCACCATCTGTTCAAACTGCTCCTTATCTGAGGGTATCTGTTCGTGATGTGGGGGTAGCAAAGTCACGTCACCAGGTTTTGGTGTGGGGGCCCATTTGACTCAGAACACTGTGCTAAAGCTATCACCAGCCTCTGTTCTTCACCATCTGTCTGACCAGTCTGGGAATGTGCAGCTTTAAGGCAGGTATGATAAGTATGAACAAAGGAAGAGCCAAGGTCACATTGTGGTGCATTAGTACAAAAACTATTAGTATGCCCCAATTCATTGCACTGCGAGCAGTGCAGTTTGTCACATGAAAGACTAAGATATGGGATAGAACCACAGTGGTAACAAGCTTTTGGCTAGCCAGCATAAAACAACACATCCCTGTCTCTACCTATAAAGAAACTATTCGGGAGATGAGAAAGACCATTATCTGTAGAATTCAAGAGGATGTGTATACACCATCCATCAGTCCAAATGTGCTCAGTAACCAGGATGGCCTTGGGAGCTCTCTGGACCACGCATCTCTGTCTCAACCAATATAGTAGATCAGTCACACTGACACACTTGTTATGAAAAAGTACAGTATTCATCTTCAATGCTGGTCTTGTAAGGGGCATCGCTTCAAAAGTTGCCCATAAGGGTGTGCTTTTCAATTGCTGATATTTAAAACAACATTTTTCCAGCCCACTTTGTAGTTTATAGCTAACATCAAATGTCCATTCTTCAGACACATGGACAAGCGTATAAATTTCTGTCTCATGAAACCCCATTGACCCCTTCAGCAGGGTTTTAGCAAGAAGAAGTCTATCGGAAAAAAGGTCCATCACTCCTTTATAATGGAGTCAGACCGCATTGTGCCATTTAGCCTGATAAACCATCTGTCTGAAAAAGGTTACATATGGCCCCAAGGCTGAGCCTCTCGGTGGAGGCCTAGTTCCACTCGAATGTCCTTGGTTTTGCCCTGTAGGTGACCTAGGGACAAAGTAGAAGAATCCTGTGGGGCATGTTGTTGCTCCCCAGGGTCTGTTGGCAGGGGGTCTGTTAAAGCCATACAGGCACTCCAAGACTGTTCCCTTAAAGGGATGTTTGTATGGAGAGCCAGTACTGGGTTTTGTGTAAGCTGAAAACCCTCAGGTGCTGGGGGTGGTGTGTGGGCACCCTGGTATACTTCCTCCATTTCCAAATGCAACAGAAATAATGCTTGTTTCCTCCATAGCTGCACCTTTTGTAAGTGTCTCAGCTATTTGTATAGTTCCCGTTTCAGAGCTGTTAGGAGCCCCCATGACAGTGTCAGATACCAATATGGCCGTGAATTCCACCCTTGCATCTATTCTGATAGGAGTAAACCCAGAAATTCACTTTCCCATGCTTTTCTCTTCCACCCAGCCTGCCCCTTTCAGGGCAGAATCTACTGAACAAGCCTGTGTTTCGGGTTGAGCTATACCCATATTTGGAGTACCAAGAGTTCCTCTTAGGGCAAGCTTATTGGAGCCCATATCCACCATTCCTGATGAAATTGTCTTTTTTTTGCCGTGCAGACACAAATAGGTCTTTGTCTTTTTGTCTATTGAAAAAAGTAAAGACTTGTGGTAGCGTACCTGGCAGTTGATCAGAAGCAGGTAGCAAATGAGCTCCGAAGTGGAGCAGTTCCGTGTGTGGCTCATTTACTTTTGCTTTCCATAGAGCATTGGGAGTCTGGGTCGGCAAAGCTCATGACTCAGTCCTGGTACCCTTGTGCAGTGGTATGTTGGCAAGCACTGCTTGTAACTCCAACCTCCTGGCCTGAAATCTCTCCTCCTCAGCCTGCAAGAGGTCTCTTAATTTCTGCTATATGAGTTGATCTGAGCGAGGAAGAATCTTGCTAGGTAAGAAAGCGGTGCCTTTACCATGGTGCACTCATATTCTGGAATCAATATCACCAGTCCCAACAGGTTGTATCTTGAAGGATTCTGTGTGCTCATTCTAGTTATTCAAAACTTTACTTCCATCTCCTACAGCATCTTTACTGAAACAGGAAGTGTCATAAAACATCTTTGTGTCCACAGTTCCAAGTGCAGAACAGCCTTATTCCTCCATTAAACAGATCTCCATTCCTTCCGACATCTGAGCTACACTGGCCATTCTGAGAAAAATGGCCAGGGATTCTATCTACTGGCAGAGTATGGGAATTTTTATTAGAGAAGGACTTCAGACAATACAGAAACAAAAAAAGGTTCAAACAATGTACAGTAAAATCTTCAACAGGTAAGAAAAAGAAAAGAAAAAAATAGCAAATCTTATATTTTGGAGGATTAGCCCAGTGCTTACAATTTATCCACAACATTTTAACTTTCTGTGCATTATTTCTTTTATAATCAGAGGACCATACTTTCTGAACATATAAAGTAATGTTTCTCAAAATAGCACCATAGGTCATGACTTTCTGCTGTGTTGTCCATACACGGCATGATTGCCATATATAATACCTAGTAATGGCTAATACAATATATAAAGTTTCGGTACAAAATTTTCCCCATCCACCACCGACTACTCCAAACAATAACATGGGATAAGTTAGGTGGGAGAACATAGGCACATTCCAATTACTGGATATTTAGGACCAGAAATCTTGAATATAATGGCATTCTAGAAACAAATGCTGCTGGATCTCAAGCTTTTGTACACTAGATGGTCTAGTGCAATATCTTTCATGTAGCTGTGTATGTTTGTAATTGTCTCCCACATTCAGTGTGCTATGTGAGCACAGACAGACAGTATCCCAGAAAAATTCTGGGAGCCTTTTTTTTACCAGCAAAAACACACTAAGCTGAAAGCTTGTTTACAGCTGCAACCTGGGAGCACAAGGAAGTTAAGTGACTTGCTCAGGGTCACACAGCATGTAAGCGGGGGCTGTGGGATTCACACCCAGGTCTCCAGGTTTGCAGCTCAGAGCCTTAAACCACTGTGCTGTACTGCCTATATGTCAACATGCCAACATGTTTAGGCTGAACTGAAACCTGTTTTGTGGGCACCCTGGAAAAACAATGCTTTCTCTACTTTCTTTCTGAATGATTTGGCTATATATGCTTTTCCTGTTCTTTGTTAGTAAGGTCTCGCTCGTGATCTCCCATTTAATCATATTTTTTATTTGCTCCTGACCATATTTGGGTAGTCCCGGGATTCTATGTAAAAGTCCAGTCTTACCCTCTTTCCATGCTGCCCAATAAAGGGTACTCCATTCTAACACCTGAAACGTTCAAGTTTTGTTTCCTGGCTTCAATGCCCCTCCAAAGTTATAATTCAAAAATACACTGCTAAAAAAGGCTACCGGATTTATCATCCCTAGACCACCTTCCTCAATCTTTTTATAGGTGAACTCCCTTTTAATTGGGTTTAAATGATTACTCCAAAGGGTCTGAAAAAACACTTTGTAAAGGGTAGCACCAGGGCTTGGGGGGGGGACATAGCTTAGATGTAAAAAAAATGGGTAAGAGCAGTGATTTTATTAGTAGAATCCTCTTGTTCTTTGAAATCTGCTGTCCTCTCCAAGAGCTAACCAATCTGTTTGCCTTTTGTAGTCTGTCTTCCCAATTCTACTTAGCCGCATCCTCTCCTCCAAAAGTAATGCCTAATATGTTTATTGAACCTTTAACAATTTTTACATCTTCTATAGTTGCGGTCTCTGGGATGGGGTGTCCCGTAATGCTATTCCTAAACTTTTAGTGAAATTGATTTGGGATCCTGAACATTGTGCAAAGTTCTGGAAAACTTCCATCACAGAATCAAAATTGGTACCTGAACGAAGGCATACAGTACAAGTCACATTAAACTGTTCCATCAACTCACTGGTGTAGCATTTTTTTTGTGATTCTACTGCAGTGGCAGCTTGAATTGTTGAAGCTTTTAATTCTTTTCCAACCATTCTTCACTGCTTATTCAACTCACTTGTACCTGTTTAGTGATATGGCAGTAGCTGTTTTGCAGGGTTTATGCAATGCATTTTCATGGTGTTGTTTATAAATATTACAGCGTTCCTCAAGAGCATTGTTTATAAATATCACAGCATTCCTTAAGAGCATTGTTTATAAATATCACAGCATTCCTTAAGAGTTGTTTAGTCTGCCTTCTGAAATGAAACTCATAAGCACTCAGTTGAAAATAAAGCTTATAGTCCTAACAGCTAGTTGCAAACCAATACTAAACTTTTAATAATTCATTGAATTAAACACTGCACAGATTAGGAAACTCATTGAATAATGCAAGTTGAGGGAACAGTTTAATGTGACTTGTACTGTAGAACTAAATCATCAGTGTATGCTAACATTTTGATTAGCGTGGAAGCCTGACTGGGTGTAAGACTATATATCTGGCTGTTTTTCTCTTATCTTCCTAAGTAAGATATCTATGCTGAACACATACAATAGCAGGCTGAAGGGGCAGGCTTGCCTCACTCCCTTTTTAACTTCTGTTTCTTTACCGAGCCAGCCATTAATGTTAGGTATGAGAATAGCATGTTTATACATACACTGAACCCATTTAATGTAACTCTCAGGGATTCCATAGGCTCCTAGGACCTTGAATAAGAATTCATGCAAGATCTTATCGAAAGCCTTCTGATGGTCAATTCCTAGTATATACCCTTGAAAATTCCTATTTAATGCTTTCAGAAATAATTCACTAATCATTATTAGATTGTCATATTGATACCTACCAGGTACAGTGGATGTCTGATGGGGACTAATTACTGTATTCGCTACTACTAAAAGCCTATTCAGTAAGATTTTGATTAAAATCTTTAAATCTGTATTTAATAGCCTAAGAGGCCTCCAGTTTCTTAAATCCTCACAGGGGCCTTTCTAATATAATAAGATGAAAGAAGCTTGATTCATAGTTCTTGCCAGGGACCCTTCATCTAACATACAGTTGAAGACAATTTCTAAAGCAGGGGCTATTTTTTCAATAAATATTTTATAAAATTCTGCATCTATCCCATTTGTACCTGGAGCAGACTTCTTCTTAAGACTTTTAATAGCATTCTTAATTTCTATGACTGTAATTGGGGCAGCTAGAAGAATGCTGTCTGCAGCAGAAATCTGAGGCAGGTCTAAATCTTTCAGGTAGCATCATGAATCAGTGGTGCCTCCCCAAATAAATCTTAAAGATACCTGTCCACATGCTCTAAAATATTTTCAGGAGATGTTATAACTTGACCCATGTCTGTCAGTAATTTCATAATAATTCTATTGTCAATTCTGTTTCTGCATTCTCTGAAGGGATCCTTTTTATGTTGATTGCACACATGCACAAGAAACATGTTACGTCAGCTTTCTCCACAAGCAGGTTGTGGAGGCGTGGCACAGTTGTGCACAATGACCCCACAGCCTGCAAAGGCTTGTCCCCTGTCCCCCAATGCCATGGCATGCTGCTGCTGACACTAGTTTAGCCAGTGTGCCACAACTTTCTAAAAAATCAGCCACTGCACTCAGGGGCCACCTTGTCATTGCAGCGTTAGCCATCCGCTGCGATGAGGGAGCGACCAGTCATTGAGGGTGGGATGTAGGATCTGTGATATTGTTTGTGAACATGGTGGTGGCTTGCCACCATATTCAAAAACAATATGTATCCCCCCATGTTTATTTGCCGACGGGGGAGCCCACTCCCCGTCGGCATAATGTAACCCCCCAGTTTTATTGCTTGCCCGAAGGATGCCCAATCCTGTCGGCAGAAATGAATTCCCCATCCCCTTTATTGTTTGTCGATGGTGTCTAATCCCCGCCGGCCAGCTGCCCTCCAAAATACTTGGTGGCATGCTGGGAGCCCACCCCAGCATGCCACATGCCCTTTATTGTTTGCTGATGGGGTTGCCCAATCCCCCGTTGGCTACAGCTTCCCCCCAAAACAAGAATCTGGTGGCATGCTGGGAGTCCACCCCAACATGCCACATGCCCCAGTAAATGAAAAATGGTCCCGTAAAGTATTTTTGGTTTCTGTACCTGAAAAAAAGGAAATGATCCCTCATAGTCTCCCTGCCCCCTCTCCAACAACCCGCACCCACCCACTCCTTATGAACACTACAGCTGTCATTTTTCACATCCTGGCTACAATATGTTTTTGCACTCCTGCGGACGATAGCACGGTCACTCTGGGAAATCAGTATTTCGGACAGATTATGAGTGAGAAGGGGGAGTGACCAAGCTTAACTGAGCTCTGTCGGGACTGCTGTGGATTTATTTGTGGCAGACAAAGGCCCCAACACAAGAGCCCAGTACAAAAGGGCAGCCTGCAGCACTGGGAGAAACAGAACGAGAGAGCAAGTGAGGGAGGGGGAGTGAGCAAACTCACTGAAGCACAGTCAGGACTGCTGTGGATTTCTCTTTGGGCAGAAAAAGGCATCAGTACAGGCAGGGGCCCAGTACAAAAGGCCAGCCTGCAGTGGTGGAAGAAACAGTACGAGCGAATGAGACAAGGGGACTTAGTGAGCTCAACAGAGCTCTGTCAGGACTGCTGGGATTTCTTTGTGGGCAGAAACAGGCACCAATGCAGGCAGGAGCCCCATACAAAAGGGCAGCTTGCAGTGCCAGGACAAACAGAATGCGCGATGAGAGAGGGAGACTGAGTGACCTCAATGGAGCTCTGTTGGGACAGCTGAATAGCAGTCGCTGTGTGAAATCAGTGTTCAGGACAGACTAAGAAAATGACAGTGACACTGTTCATGAGTAGATGTCCTAAAATGCCTACGTTGAAAATTTGGTAACGATACTCCATAAAATGACTGTGTTATGAGCGTGCATTGCGCAGTTGGCATGCATGCTCGTAAGTTCGCAAATTTCTAATATTTTCACTCCAGATTTTCAAAATTTCCATTTTCCTAGACCTACTTAAGAACAGTGTAGCTGTCATTTTTCTCATCCTTGCCGAAATGTGTTTTCGCACTTCCGGCGCAGAATAGAGCGGTCGCTGTGGGAAATCACTGTTTGAGACAGATTAAGAAAATGACAATGATACTGTTCATGAGCAGAGGTCCTAAAATGCCTATGTTGAAAATTTGGTGATGATAGCCCATCAGTTGACTGTGTCGCAAGTGTGCATTGCGCACTTTCCACTCACCCTTGTAACTTCACAGATTTGTAATATTGTCACACCAGATTTTCAACAGTGCCATTTTTTCACACCTCCTTATAAGCAGTACAGCTGTCATTTTTCACATCCTGACTGAAATGTGTTTTCATAGTTCCGGCACAGAATAACGTGGTCACTGTGGGAAATCAGTGTTTGGGACAGATTAAGTAAATGACAGTGGCACTTTTCAGAAGCAGAGGTCCTAAAATCCCTATGTTGAAAATTTGGTGACAAAACTCCATACCATGACTGTGTTACAAGCATGCGTTGAACTGTTTCCATGCACCCTTGTAACTTCGCAAATCTGTAATACTGTCACGCCACATTTTCAACAGTGGCATTTTTTTACAACTCCTTGAAAACACTACAGCTGTCATTTTTCACATCCTGGCTAAAATATGTTTTTGCTCTCCTGTGGGCAATAGCACAGTCACTCTGGGAAATCAGTATTTGGGACAGATTAAGATCGACCGAGTGAGAGGGGGGAGTGACCGAGCTCAACTGAGCTCTGTTGGGACAGCTGCGGATTTGTTTGTGGCAGACAAAGGCCCCAACACAAGAGCCCAGTACAAAAGGGCAGCCTGCAGCACTGGGAAAAACAGAATGAGAGAGCGAGTGAAGGAGGGGGAGTGACCAAACTCACCGAAGCTCTGTCAGGACTGCTGCGGATTTCTTTGTGGGCAGAAAAAGGTGTCAATACAGCCAGGGGCCCAGTACAAAAGGCCAGCCTGCAGCGGTGGGACAAACAGTACAAGTGAGTGAGACAAGGGGACTTGGTGAGCTCAACGGAGCTCTGTCAGGACTGCTGGGATTACTTTGTGGGCAGAAAAAGGTGCCAATGCAGGCAGGAACCCCGTACAAAAGGGCAGTTTGCAGTGCCACGCCAAACAGAATGAGCGATGAGAGAGGGAGACTGAGCGACCTCAATGGAGCTCTGTCAGGACAGCTGCGGATTTCTTTATGGACAGACAAAAGCACCAATGCAGCCAGGAGCCCCATACAAAAGTGCAGTCTGTGGTTCCAAGACAAACAGAATGAGCGAGTGACAGAGCGATAATAAGCAAGCTCAATGGAGCTCTAGTGTGACTGTTGCAGATTTCTTTGTGGGCAGAAAATGCAGCAATGCAGGCAGGAGCCCAGTACAAAAGGCCAGCTTGCAGCGCCGGCAGAAACGGAATGCGAGAGTGACAGACGGGCAGTGAGCGAGCTCAGTGGAGCTGTGTCAGGACTACTTCAGATTTCTTTCTGGCCAGAAAGCCACCAATGCAGGCAGGAGCCCAGCACAAAAGGGCAGCCTGCAGCACCAGGAGACACATAATGAGTGAGTGAGGGGAGGGGGAGTCAGTGAGCTCAACAGGGCTTTGTTGGGACTGCTGCAGATTTGTTTGTGGGCAGAAAAAGGTAGCAATGCATGCAGGGGCCCAGTAGAAAAGGGCAGCCTGCAGCGCCGACAGAACAGAATGAGTGAGTGAGCGAGCTCAGCGGGGCTTTGTCGGGACTGCTGCAGATTTCTTTGTGGGCAGAAGAAGGCACCAACAGAGGCAGGAGCCCAGTACAAAAGGGCAGTCTGCAGCGTCAGTAGAACCAGAATGAGTGAGTGAGACAGGCGGAGTGAGCATCCTCAACAGAGCTCTGTCGGGACAGCTGTTGATTTCTTTGTGGGTAGAAAAAGCCACCAACACAGGCAGGAGCCCAGTACAAAAGGGCAGCCTGCAGCGCCAGGAGAAACAGAATGAGCGAGTGAGAGAATGGGAGTGAGCCACCTCAATGGAGCTCTGTCAGGACAGCTGTGTATTTCTTCCTCAGCAGAACAAGGTGCCAATGCACGCAGCAGCCCAGTGCAAAAGAGCAGCCTGCAGCACCGGGACAAACAGACTGAGCCAGTGACAGAGGGCCACTGCGCGAGCTCAACAGACTGATGCAGTCAACATTCAGTGTTGACAAATGCTTGTTTCATACTTGTCCCAAATCATAACTCCTGTTCTAGGGATTTTGCTCTGTCATATTGCATACTACACATTTGTTTTTTGATTACTGCTATCTGAGATCCGTAGTCAATTCTATTGGTTTTAGTGAGAGATATTAATTTCTGCAGCTGTGCCCTTAACTGCAGGTAAGTCAAATATTTTTCTATTAGCAATTATTTTTTGCTCTATGTTGGAGGAAGGCTTTCCATGTCTGTTTGGTATCATCCCACCAGGTGGCGGCAGTCTTGTAAAGTTCTATCACTGACAACCTGGCTTGCCATTCCCTTAGACAAGCTTGTTTGATTTTGTCTTCTGCTAACAGGGAGTTATTCAGTCTCCACAAATTATTTTTACATCTAGGTGATTGCATCTGGCTGACACTTATAGTGAGTGATCTGTGATCTATAAATTTCCAAACATCAAGTTTAGCATCAATAATTTTCAGAATAGAAGAAATAAATATAAAATCAATCCATGTGGAGAGCCAGGCTCTGAAATATGTATTTCCCCAAAGGGAATTTCTGCCTATATGAAATCTAGATTTAGTTTTTGCCATATTGATCCTTGCAAGAGCAGATTCAGAAGCAAATGATTTGATACCTTTTAATGGACCAACATAGCAGTAACAACAAGAACAAAGTGCTCTAGCTTTCAGACCAACCAGTGCCTCTTCAGAAGCCTAATGGCCATTGTTTAGAAAAAACAATACTTTTAACAGCTAGATCATGCATAAAAAACAGAAAAAATCCCCATTGGTTTAAACTACTCATTCAAAAAATACAGATGATGATGTCAGAGAAGTATAACAGTACCATATTACCTTCAGGCAGGAGGGTCCCAGGGTCATAGGTGCTTGGTGCAAAACACATACAAAGAATCTTATTGCATATAAATTCAATTGACATAAGATAACACTGCTAGAGCAGATGACTCTTAAATCAAGCAAGAAGCATCACAGTGTGTATAAGGACGTGATTACTGAAAAGCAACCCCCACCTAGATTAAAGACATACTAAGATTGTCTTAGGACTCTTAAGAAGTTTCAATGCATGCATTATAGACAAGAAATTACCAATGAAGTTGTCTTAAAAACATCAGTGCACAATGTATGATGTGTAAAACTTAGCTGGACCTATCACCCAGCTGTACTCTCCAGCTAGATATCATACCCGATAACTTCAAAAACCTCTAATATAGTGACAGGACTTTATAAATGAAAATTTAAATATAAATTGACAGTATTAGTGTCAAACAAAAAACTCTAGTCGAGGACCACCAAGGAATTAAGACCCTGTAGCCTGATATGTACTGATGTCAATCATAGGTGTAGATTGTGGGGGGGAAGAGAGGCAAGCTGCCCCCGCTGAGAAATTAGACCAGGACTTTTTTAGGAGCCCAGCCACCATTCTCCAGTTATCATTTTTTTTTTTTTTTAATGTTGAATGGGCTCAGGGCTATGCCCGGACTGCCTGCACCTCTCTGGGAGAGGGAAGGAGGGGGCGGCGGCATGGAGCCATGTCTCTTAAACAGAAACTATCCCCTTTTCCGATTGGCTACAAGCCTGCAACCATAGTAGCCTGCATGTTACAGCCAATCAGAGAGTGCTGCAAGCTGGCGCCATCGCGTGAGCAGTACTCCGTTAGTGGCGCCATTTAGTTGTCTGTGTGCCTTCCATGAAGGAGTAACAGCAGCAGCATCCATATAGCATAGGGCTGAGGAGAGATAGCTATTCGAGGATGTCGAGCAGCAGTCATTGGTTGTCTGTCAGGTGTCACCAGTGTCTCAGTCAGTCTACTGTTCCCACCATCCTCCTGTCCTGAACAGCCCAGTTTAAATATACCTCACCCGAGTCCTCTGACTACCTACTCTCTGTTTCTCAGTGCAGCCAGCTGTGCTCTGGGCTCTCCCGCTGCCACCTGAGCCTTCCATCCCTGAGAGCCTAGAAGGTCTGCAGCCACAAGGCCTCTACCACCAGACAGACCAGGCGGAGGAGCGAGTAGTACAATTACAGTGAGTCTGAGGCACGGCCAGGCTTGCCTGCATACCCAGCTCCTGTGTCCAGCAGGCCAGAAAAAGATTTACCGTGTTGTCGGTGAGTCCCACACCACGCCGTTGCCCAACAGTTCCACGGTCCACCAAGAGGGATTATTCAGGTCAGTGAACAGCCAGGCCTAGAACAGTGAAGAAGCCGGCGGTCATGCAGGCAATAGCAGACCCATAATGTGACACGTTCATCTGGTGTCAGAAAAAATTAGTTACTGTCTCATCGGGGGATTAATTGGGAGAGGAACGGGACTGTTGGGAGAGACTCGGCTACCTGACCTGCCTTTTGGCCTTACTGTGCCCTGCTGCATGCTGCCCTGTCTGTGCCATTACTGATTTGGTGAGTAACTGTGCTGCAAGCTGGTTGTTGGAAATTAATACCATTCACATCCCAGAAATGTGTCTTTTGGGGGTTGTCTTGGCCATGGCCATGTGTCTGGGGGTGGGTGGAAGGTTTGCTGTCAGCTTGTGTTTCTTTGGGTGGGAGGATTTGCTGGCTGTTGAGGCTGTCCATGTTGGTGGGGTGGGTGGGGGCCTATTTGTTTGGTGTGGTGTGGACACTGGTCATGTTGGTGGGGGACACTCAGTTACTGTGCTACTGGTGCGGTGGGGTTTGTTGGGGAAACTCACTGGATGGTCTGTGTTTGGTGGGGCTGGGGGATGGTCTGTTTTGTGGGGTTGGGGTCAGGGGAGACAGCCTGTGTGTTTTGGGGCTGACTCACTGAGAGGATGGTCAGTGTTTGGTGCTGTGGGAGGGCCTGCATTTGGTGGGGCTGGGGGGGACGATCAGTGTTTGGGGCTGGGGTGGTTAGTGTTTGGGACTGGGAGGGCGGTCAGTGTTTGGTGAGGCTGGGGGGACAGTCTGTTTTCTATTCTGGGGTCTGGTGGGGTGGAGACACAGGCCATGGTGATGTGAGGACACTGGCTGTGATGGTGGGGTGGTGACACTAGCCATTGTTTGGTGGACTTGGCTGGCCATTTGTCTGGGGAGACTGTCCAAGATGGTGGAAAAGGGGAACTGTCCATGTTTGCCTGTCGGGTGTCTTGTGGGGGGGGAGACTATTTGCTGGTCGGGTGTCTCGGGGATCTTTCCATGTTGGCTTATGGGGGTGAATGTCGGTGATTGCTGATCAGGTGTCTCAGGACCGGACTACCAGTGTTGTTGGGAGGGAAACCTCCGTGTTTGCTAGCCAGGTGTTTGGGGATTGTTCATGTTGGTGGGGCAGCAGGAAATTCTGTGTTGCTAGCTGTGTGTCTGGGGGGGGACTGTCCTTGGTGGGATATGGGGGACCGTCCATGTTTGCTGGCTGCCTGGGTGTCTGGTGGGACTGTCCTTGTCGGTTGGGAGGGGGCATTCTATGCTCACTGGCCCGTGTCTGGTGGGAGGGGGGACTGTTCAGGTGTCTGGGGATTGTCCTTGTAGGTGGGGTGAAGGGGGCTGACCATGTTTGCTGACTGGGTTTCTGGTGAACTGTCCATGTTGGTTAGGAGGGGGGACAGTCTGTGCTTGCTGACTGGGTGTTAGAATATAAACATAAGTAAATGTTAAAACATAATTTCCACCTCATCCTTTACCTGTCAAGGGATGTATCTCACTGACCTGTGCCCGCAGCTAGCATATGGATATTAGTAAATGTTGAAACATTATTTCCCCCTCATCCTTTACCTGGCTGTAAAAGTAATCTTTCACTTTTATTGATTTCTCTGATCGTCCACTGTGGAGGGGTGAAACAGACAGATTCCTTGGCCTTGCTGTCTCTGTCTTCATTGCCTGGCAAACACAACCAAAGGGGTAGCTTTTTGTGTTCTCCCCCGTACAGTGTTACAACACTAACAAAAAAAATCTTGCACTAAAACATGCACCCTAAAGAAATGATTATACTACTACCTGGCTATTGTTATAGCGACTACTGACTGGCCATGATTTTTTTGGGGGTTGGAACACTGGTCGTGTGTGTGGGTGGGGTTGTGGACACTGCTGGTTGTGTGTGTGTGTGTGGTTGGGGACACTGCTGATTGTGTGTGTGTGTGGGGTTGGGGACACTGCTGGTCGTGTGTGTGTGTTGGGGGTTGGGGACACTGCTGGTCATGTGTGTGTGTGTGTGTGTGGTGTTGCGGACACTGGTCATTTGTGTGGGTGGGGTTGGGGATACAGGCATTGTGTGGGTGTGGTGGGGGCACTGTTGTGTGGGTGGGTGGAGGCACTGGCATTGTGCTGGTGGGGCAGGGTTGTAATTGTATACCAGGCAAACTGTGCTGACCGGTAGCTCAACATCTCTCTCTTTCCAGACAAAGAAAGAAACATAAACAAAATGCAGTATAAAATGTGGTTTTATTTATTTTTATGTGCCTGTGATGGGGAGGCACAGACCTGGATGCCTGGAGAGGATACCAGATAAATGGAGCTGGAAATGGTGTTGGTTGGGTGGGGTGGAGAGAGTGGCTATGCTGGTGCGGTGGGGAGAGTGGCTGTGCTGGTGGGGTGGACGCAGAGTGTGGAGAGTGGCTGTCCAAGTCCATCAGGGTGCAGAGAGTAGCTGAGTTGGCCAGTCTGGGTGGAGATAGTGGTCTTGCAGGTCTGGGGTGGGGAGAGTGGGCTGTAGCTTTTTGCATGGACATTTAATTCACTGTTGCTTGCTGTGCCTTCTGCTGCCCTGCCAGCTTTGTGCTGCTGTGCTGACCAGGGTGGACTGGTACACATGCTGAAAAAAAAATGGTTCTGGCCACTGGTGATGGAGGAGGGAGGGGTGGACAGGCATACTGGCACAGAAATATTTTTTTCAACATGTATGCCAGTCTGCTGGGTCCATGCCATGCTTACCTCCCTCGTACAAGGGGCTTCTGAGCACTAAAGATAAGTTTCTGTGTCAAAATTAGGAACTGTTGGAAAGTATGAAATCCTACAGTATAAAAAGTGTGCATGTTTACCTGTATGTAGTTTCACCTTACTGTGTGGTTCGACAAGGTGTTCTGTGGTCTCTCCTCCTCATTTAGCACCCTGACCTGTGACCTAGCCATCCCCCCCCAGGGCAGGGGGAAGTTCCATTGTTTTGTGGTCTTTTTGGTGGTTTGTTGGGCATTGTAAAATGCATTATTTCATTTACTTTGTTGTACTGCCTGGACCTGCTTTACCCTGTCTCTATCCTGAATGTAAACATGGTATAAAAAAAGTTCATTTTTTGGTGGTGTGTGTGTCTGTCTGTGTCTGTGTGTAGAAGAATAGAGACACACGCTCGGACAAAAAAAACTGTATTAAACCGCATCAAACTGAAGCAACTATGCTTCATTTGTGCCCTTCAAAACTGTCAGTTGAGACGATTTTGAAGTAGTCTGTGGGGGGGAAGCATCCATGGCAACCTGGGCTGGCACAACCGGCCCACCACACACTGTCACAGGTGATGCTAATAAAAACCACCAACCAAGTATTTACCTTTCAGGGTGGGTCCTGCGAGGCTGTGCACAGGTATCTGGAGTCGTTGTTCTAGCAAATTTCCTGGGGCATTTGTTCTCTTAGGTTATGTGATGCGACCACTTTTGTGCCAGGGCAGTCCGTGTTTGCTTGGATGGGGTTGTGTAACCCTGGGCATGGACAGAGATGCATATTCCTTAGGAGCCCATGGAGAGGAGAGTGGTAGGGATTGTGGTGTGACCACACCATGCCCATGATCATCTTGAACAATTAGGGGCTTTACATTGTTCTGTTGCACTGTCCCAGGTACATCAGCATGCTTGTTAAGAGCACCACCTGAGGGATAGCAGCAAGCCCCATGCTTATGTATGCAATGCTTGCTTGCTTGAGGAGAGCATTATCCTCTTCGCTTACCTTACCTAACCAGATTCAGGTATGTGACATTGAATAATATGGGATGGGATGGGATGGGATGAGAGACTAATGAATTAACTTGGTTATAACAAAGAAAAGTTTTAACACTGGGTGCAAAGTAAGCAATATCGCGCCGATAGGCGTCAGGTTTGCAGATAACGCATGCCTCAGGTGGTTGGGCCGAGTGCATCCAATACATAAGGCATGACGTTATACTACCATGACACACACCCTGGAGGGCATTATTGCTATTATACAATGGCGTGTTGTTATACAGAATTAAAAAAAATAATTTTAAAGATGTTTTATTTGGCATGGAAAAATATTTTTAAGAGAAGATACAAAAAACCACACTAATGCTAACAATCAAGAGGTTCACGGAGAGGCTGAGACTAGACCTGTGATGAATCAGACGTACTGGGATAACATTATGGTTCTAACCCAAGACTGACCAATCAGAGGCCAGCATTCATTCTTGTCATTGTATAATCACATTTTTTTATGTAATCTTTGTAAATAAGGGCTCATGCTGTGAGGATGCACATGCTGGGATGGTTCCCATACAATCCATGTTTATAGGTATACTAAGGTGGCACAGCCATTTGCTGCACTTCCTTGAAACATGCTTTTTGCACTCCTCAAGGGTGGGAGGGCTAGCTCAAGCAGACATTTCAAGAAGTTCAGGATCCACTATAAGGGCTGGACTTGGAAGGGTTATTTAAGCAGCAAAGGGGGGTGAGAGACTAGTGAGCTATCCACCTGGAGGTTCAGATGGGGGCAAAATTAGGTCAAGACTGATTTGAATTGAAGCTGACGGGAGGTCCTGTCCTCTTGAGAAGGAAGTTAAGTTCCTTACATATTTTCAACTTTACAAGTAAGTCCTCACTCCCTAGGCAGAAGAACGAAGAACTGAATACAAAACAGATTTTGGTCAGTTTTTCGACTCTGGTCTCAGGAGGAGTTGGGCCGAGAGCAGGCTGCAGTAAAACTGGTGGGGTGGGGAAGTACTCTGACTTGGCCTGGGCTGGTCCCTCCCAGGAGTTATTCAGCTGTAGTCTTACATGTTTTTTGGGCATTATTTGATGCTGGTTGATTTGTTTGCATTACGCAAGCCACCCGCCCTCTTCACTGTCGTGATACGCGAAAATCAGGACTTTTTTGTTACTTTGCCCCCCCCGCCGTAAAAATAACAAACTACGCCCCTGATGTCAATATACACTGAGAATTTAACAACTTGGTGTGCTGAAAGTGTCTAAGGAATATGAAAAAATGATAATTTTAATTTATCTCCTCCTCTTCACACAAATAATACACCCTACCCCACCCCACATCCCCATAATATGGGGGTAGGGGTGGGGAGGATGACTAGCTTTAAGGATATACTCTCTCTCTCTCTCTCACACACACACACACACACACACACACCTAATGAACCTTTATTCACATCAGCCACTGCAATTGTTCCCCAAAGGAATTCAATTTGTCATGAAATCCTAAGTAAAATGGCTCACGTATCCTAATACCTACAGAGCAGGAATGTGACACTACTTAAGTGTACTTCTATCAGTGTAGTAACATTTCCAAGGATTCTGGATAGAACTACAATGAAATAAAACTACCACCTTCCCCAGGATAATGTAACTAGAAGTAAATATAAAGTATGTGTGTAAGACCAGAGGTCTAACATACCTACATTTCCACAAATCTCTACAATATTACCCTAATATAAAAAGATATGTCCAGTACCCCCATGCAAATGAGATCTCACACCCCAATACGTACAGAGTTAAAAAAAATATATGTGACAGTCTATGATAACACTCTTGTATGTACAGTAACAGGCTAGGTAATCTGAATATAGTGCAATGGAATCAACCCCACTCCCAGGCAAAGATAAAAAGTAAGGAGGAATTAATATTCATTATGTGTGTGAAGTAAGAGTAGTAACACACTGTAACTTCATGTATCTAAATAGAGGCCTACCTTAATGTGACAGCAAGCCCCACACAGGTTATATTACGTACTTCACAACACATACCCACGCACATACTCACATGTACCCACATCCCACACATGCTGAAGTCCTATAATATGCCAGTCTGAAGATGAAGTCTGTGGATGTCAGTTTTTGTAATGTCCCATGAAACCCAGATCAACGTTCATCCCATCTGCCACCATATAAGATGTAAAATAAGTTTAATCTCAAAAGCTCATCTCTGTTGTGTGTTTTTGAGATTTCCTTTTAAGACCATTACTGACATATCCTAAATTGAGTGGTCAGGCTGGGAGAAGTGGTGCCCCACTGGTTTTTCAGTCTTCTTTCTTCTAATAGTATGTCTGAGTGAGTTCATCCTTGTGTGAAGCTGTTGACTTGTCTCTCCAACATAACCTGTTTGTGGACATCTTTTGCACTGAATGAAATAGACAACATGTCATGATGTGCATGTATAACTCCCATGCACCGTGAATTGTCTGTTTTGTGATGTAACTACACAGTCCGAGGTGGAAATGAGCTCACAAGTTTTACAGGTGCGTTGATTGCAGGGTCATGTGCCATTGTGTGACATGGTATTCTGTTCTGGTGAAAGCTTGCTCCTAATAATTAGGCTGGCTAAATTTAGTGGTTGTTTAAAAGATAGTAGTGGGAGTTCCTTAAAAATACAATTAAGGTTTTCATCCTCACTAAATATTGGGTGGAGGTCTTTAATAATATTACGCAGAAGTTCAAGGTCTGGATGATATGTGACTATTAAGGGTATTCTGTCTGTAACTGTCTTTTCTTTATATTGAAGTAGTTGTTGTCTTGGTACTTGCATTGCATGTTCTGTTATCCTGTCAATTTCTCTGGAAGAGTGTCCCTGCTCCATAAAGGTGTTTTTTAACATAGCCAAATGTGTATCTCTGTCATCCTCATTTGAACAAATATGGTGACATTGGAGTGCTTGACTGTACATGACAAATTTTTTTGTATGGTTTGGGTGATGACTTTTTTTATGCAGGTATCTCTGTCTGTCTGTTGACTTCCTGTAAATACACGTATGTAAGGTTCCATCCTTAATGGTGACTGCGGTGTCCAGAAAATTAACATTGGTGGTAAAATACTCCAGGGTAAGCTTTATGGTAGGGTGGAAGTTATTCAGTTCATGATGAAAATCCTAAAGTGCATCTGTGCCCTCCATCTAGATAATAAACAAATCATCAACATATCGGAAATAAGCTAGTGGTTTATGGGGACAGTGCCTTAAAAAAATCCTCCTCTAAGTCAGCAATAAAGAGGTTAGCATACTGTGGAGCCATTTTGGTGCCCATTGCTGTTCCCATAATTTGAACACAATGGTTACCATTGAAGTTGAAGTTATGTGTCAAAATGAATTCCATAAGTTCCCCCACCACTTCAGGGTTGATGTTTTGTTCCGGTCCTTTCTCCTGTATGTATTTAAGGCATGCTGTAATGCCATCTGTGTGTGGAATATTAGTATAGAGGGATGTTACAGCCATTGTCACTAAAATGGTATCAGGTGGAAAATCCTTATAACCAGAAAGTACACGCAGAAAGTGCATAGTGTCTTGGATATAACTGTCTCTTTCCATAACTAGCGGTTTCAAAATGGTCTCTACAAACCCTGAGATCCCCTCAGTAATGGTACCATTAGAAAAGACTATGGGTCTTCTCGGATTGCCAGGTTTATGTATTTTAGGTAGCATGTAGCATGTAGAATGTCCTTGGCCTGGGTTCAGCATCCTGGCCTGCCTATATGAGTCTTGTAGGTTGGCATTTGAAGTAATGTTCCTAAGTGCTATTGAATCACAAAATAGTTTATCTGTGCTAATACCCCTATCGACCCTCTCCAGCCCAAATTAAAGTCACCAGTCCACACCAGTATTCTGGAAGTGTGTAAATAGGGTTGTACCTGCTTAAATAAAGAAGCTCTAAGGGCTTTTATCTGTGGAGCATAAATGGTAAGAAGTCTAAACCATTCCAAGTATAATGAAAAATCTATTAATAGTGCTCTTCCTAACTCTATGTCCACTAACCTTGATACCTGAATTCCTGTGTTTTTAAATACAAATCCTACCCCGTCACATGTGTCCCTACCAATTGACCAAAAAGAGGGGCATTTATTCCAGCATTTTGTTGCTTGCTGTAATTCAGGTTGTGTTTTAAGCCTAGTATCCTGGATGCAAGTAATATCACTGTTGTCGATTTGTAATAAGCTTGAAACCGTAATCATTTTTTTGTGGCTTTTAATGCTATTGACATTCACAATAGTAACTGTGAGTAGGCTCATAGTATTATGGACGGGGCAAGGACAGTGTCATTGTCAGGGGATAGAGGTGGCTAATATCAGGAAGTTTTACCACATCCCCTTCTTCTAGTTCACTGCGAGATGCATACATCTTCCTTGCTCCCTTGTGTGTCTGAAGTGGCTTCAGTAGTAGCTGATGTGGCTGAAGAGGAGTCAGACTCTTTGTCTCCCAAATCTATATCCTGTCTCTCAGTGGACAGGGCTGCAAATTTATTTTTGGTCTTAAGGACTTCGACATTCTTACTAGGTGTATTCTTGGCTTAATTGGATACTGCTTTCCATGTTCTATTGTGTTTCTTTGCAACAACTTTCTGAAATTCTTGGCTAGGAAGGGGGGGGGGACATTGCCTTTTTCTGTGCTATTGGGAATTTCACTATTTTGAGTAACAAGAACAGGGGTCTGTCTTGATCTGTTTCTGTCTCAGGCCTGGATTGTTTTGGAACAGTTACCTCCAAAGTTTCTTGACCTTCAGGCACTGATTCCTCAGTAGGGAGGGGAGCAGTACTAGTGGAATTTGTCACTAGGGCTTCAGTAGCTACTTTTTTTGCCTGCGTCTGTTGGACTATGTTTATTAATCCCTCCTGCGATGGGCAATCTTCACAACTGTAGGAAGCCCATGGGCACTTACCATACCCATGCCCTATGTTTTCCCATAGCTTACATTTGAAAAGATTTACACAATTAAGTGAGGTATGGCCATACTCTAAGCAATGGTTACAGAGCTGAGGTGAAAACATGACCTGCACTTAAAACAGGATGTTTGTTGCCCATTATAAAATAGCATCTCTCTATCCTTTCCTAAAAAAAAAAAAAAAAAGGTGCTTGCACGGTGTACTGGGCCATTATTTGTAGAATACAACTTCACTTTTATTTTCCAACCCCCATTCCATATTTGTTTGCTGTCCAGAATGGGGGCAGGTTTATCCAGGACCTCACATCTCTGATATAACCAAAAAAGAATATCCTCTACATAGACCCCCTCATTGTGAAACAAAACTGTGATAAATTTAACAGCAGGTTTCGTGAGAGGGATGGCCATTTAGGGAATCCATACTGGGTTATTTTTAATTGTATTATACTGGGCCCAGAATCTGTCAAGACTTGACACAGCCTTCAAAACTAACATAAAAGTTGCCATTGCCTAGATGTATTAAGGCAAACATTTCTGAAGAAAAAAATTGCATTGAGCTCTTAAAAAGTTGCTTGGCCAAGTACAATCTGTCAGGAGGATTTTCTAAACCTCCTTTAAAAGTTAACCTGATGGCATTCCTCCTGGGAGCTAGCTCACACTTATTTTTGGAAGAGATCTGATAAACGAAACATTAGGTTGAGCCAGGCTCAGCTAGAGGAATCTTGTAAGACATTTTCTCGGGGGCCTCAATCTAGTATTAGAAGAATTAGGCATTTCATCAGAAGCATTTGAAATAAACAAAGTTTGTTTCACTAGTTCTTGTATGCACATTTATGTTGGGGCCTGGTGCTGAAGTAGCGTTTGTTGCTTCAGATACAGTACTTGTTGAAACTGAAGACATGTCCTTTGTTGTAGCACTAGTGTTAGGAGTAATTTTTACTTGGTGTGACTGTTCTTGATATTGCTGTACATCTGCGCTATTCGGATCAGGTAACCAGCATCCTGTGTTCACTTGGATCGACTCAGCCCCTTCCAAATCTTGAGCAGGGGACCAAGAAAGTGAAGGTAGATTATTTTTACTGGAGTTCTCTTGCTGATTTATCAAAGAACTATGCTCATTCCATTCTGCAATGTTGTCCGCTAATGCTTGTGTGCTGTTTCATGGAAGTGGATTATTTTCTTGCAGGGAAGCAGAGACTTTTAGTTTATCACAGCAACTTTGTTTCTTAGGCCCTATGGAGTTGGAAACTTTGAGCCATCGCCCTTTCCCTTTCGAACTAGACGTTTGCTTGTTTGCCTCCCTCGGCTCTGGGTACACATCAGGAGGTTGTACAGAGCTGCCAGCCGAAGGAAGCATTTTAACATTGGAGTTGCTTTGTGCTTCAGTGGTTCTATCTGCTGGCACCATGCCACTGCACAGCTGTTCAAGGGGAGATGAGTCAGAGGGTTTAGCAAGCTTCCTGAGAGTACGAAGAGCTGTCAATTCAGCCTGAACAGCTTGCTCTTTATTTCTACACCAAGTCTCTTTTTCAATAAGTTTTTTCAATAACTCTTCCTTATCAGAAGCATTAACTGCATTTCTATTTTGTACTTGCACATCAGTGTTACTTTCCTGTTGGGTTCATTCCATATCAATGTCAAAGATGGCCTCAGGCATTTCATCTGGATCAAGGTTTTTTCAGATTTTCTGGTGCAGCATCTAGTAGCAAACGGGCAGGGGAGGAGGCCATCTCCCCTGCCACATCAGCACTTCCTCCCTCTCCTGTGTCTGGCTCCAAAATGGGTCCCTTCATCCTGTCCACAGGAAGTGACAGCGCCACTGCAGGCAGAGTAGGAGAATTTCCCCGGTGTCCTGGCCAAAACTCCCCCATTCACTAAAATACCACCAACAGCTTAATCTTGTTCTATAAGTCAGATTACTGTACATCTGTACAAATATTCCCCTTCCCTTGCCCCCAGGTTGCATTTGGAAAAGAGCTGTGGCTCAGTGTGCCTCTCCCAGTCACAAACTCACAAATAAATAAATAAAAATTCACTATCCATCAAAACCCATCATTGTCAGAATATGTCCCAGATCAGCATGCATATAAAGAACAAAGAACGAGTTACATGTGATATGTGAGGGTTATATGATATCCAGGTGTACTCTAGTAAGCTTAGATTGTGTTATGTTACAAAAACGTTTTGCTTTTGGAAATGAATGGTTATGTGTTCAGCAAGGGTAACATTTTGAAATGTTGATCACACAGTAATATGACAGATCAAGATAACAGGACTGTAATAAGTTAAGGTAAGGACATACTGAATGCCAGGTAGACAGAAGTAGAGTTGTTCCACATCTACTATTAGTATGACAGTGTTACATCTTGAAGTTTAGCCTTGAAAACTAAGCTCTGCAAAAGTCAACAGGATTGTTTTGTAACAAAACTTCAATGTGGTCTCCTCCCTCCAACCCATGTTTCACCAGGGAAGGGAAGGGGGAGAAACTGAGACTCATTAAGAGAGGTATTCAGGGAAGAGAGGTAGATTCCAGCCCATTCATGGTGGAAAAAGTCCTAAACTCATGAAAATAAAAGCATATAAGGCAATTGGACCAGATGGGATCCACCACAGAGTACTAAAGGAACTCAGGGAAGTGATGGCAGAACCACTAGCTGCCCTTTTCAATGCATCATTAAAGATGAGGGAGGTACCTGAGGACTGGAGGAGGGTAGATGTGGTCCCTCTCCACAAGAGTGGAAGCACAAAAGAGGCAGGCAATTACAGGCCTGTAAGCTTGACCTCAGTAGTGGGGAAACTAATGGAGTCCTTACTTAAGGAGAGGATAGTGAAGTTTCTGGAGGATAGCAGGGCACAGGATCCAAGGCAGCATTGATTTTTAGTGGGAAGGTCCTGTCAGACAAATCTTGTAGATTTCTTTGATTGGGTAACTACAGTGGTAGATCAGGGAAGGGCGGTAGATGTGGCCTACCTGGATTTCAGCAAGGCTTTCAACACCGTCCCACACAGGAGAGTGCTGAATAAATTGGGGAGCCTGGGAGCTGGTCCTACAGTGGTAAAGTGGGTTGGGAAGTGACTAAGGGACAGGACTCAGAGGGTGATGGAAAATGACATGAAATCTGAGGAGAGGGTGGTGACCAGCAGGGTGCCACAGGGGTAGGTGCTGGGGCAAGTCCTATTCAATGTCTTCATTAGTGACATTGCAGAACATCTGGAGGGAAAGATGTGCCTCCTTGCAGATGACAGTAAGACCGGCAACAGAGTGGACAACCTGGAGGGGATGGAAAAAATGAGAAAGGACCTAAGTCTATTAGAGGAGTGATCAGATCTGGCACTTGCGTTTCAATGCTAAAAAGTGCAAGATAATGCATATGGTTGGGGGTGGGGATGGATGATAGGGGTTTCTGGAACACAAGGGGGGGGAGAGCCTCAGCACCCAACTAGGGATCTGAGGTTCGAGCAGACTCGATAGACCATAAGACCTAATCTGCTAGCAAATAGTATGTTAGTATGCACCTGGGTCACAAGAATCCATGGGAGGCATACAGGATGGGCTGGGAAATTCTGGCCACCACAAGTCAGCAGACAGACCTGGGGGTTATCAAATCTGATGACCTGAAGGTGACCAAACAGTGTGAAAAGGTGGTAGGGGGAACAAACAGAATGTTGGGGTGCACAGGGTGGGGATAACAAGCAGAAGAAAAGGTGTGGTGATGCTACTGTACAGATCAGTGGTGAGGCCTCAGCTGATGTACTGTGTCCAGTTCTGGAGACCACATCTCCAGAAGGACATTGATGAAACAGAGGTACTCCAGAGAAGGGCAATGAAGATGGTACATGAACTACAGAAGAAGCCCTACGAGCAATGACTTAAGGATCTTCATATCTATGCACTGGAGGAAAGATGGGAGAGGGGAGATATGATAGAAAGTTTCATGTACCTAGGGAAATAAAAAGGGTGCAGGTGGAAAGCATATTTCAGAGAATGCTGCACAAGAACAAGGGGGAATGATATGAGGCTGAAGGGTGGAAGGCTCGGGGGTAATGTTAGAAAGTACTTTTTCACTGAAAGGGTGGTGGAGCCATGGAACAGCCTTTCAGCACAAGTAGTGGGTGCAAAAACAATAAGAGGGTTCAAGAATGCATGGGATAGACATAAGGGTACCCTGGAGACGTGCAGAGCAGGGGAGGCACAGATCAAATAGGATCTGGGGCTATAGCAGTGAGTAGGGAAATGGGCAGGCTTGGTAGGCTGCATGGTCTTTATCTGCCGACAGATTCTATGATTCTGTGTTACTCAACAATGGCGGCTGTCAGCCACCGAGAGATTCCATCCATTTGCTTTCTTCAGATAAACTTCTTTTTGCATTTATTTCAATTCTGTGTTGCTCGTTTGGGTTGCCTCAGTTAGTCCCCTTCTGATCCCCCCAACCCCAACACCTACCTTCTCTTGGACTTACACCACCCCTTGTCCTTGACCAGATGGTGGGAGGGTGCTATGGTTACAAGACCAGGGACTTTGGAGAGTCCAGCATCATATTGCCTGTCAGGGAGATTTTCTTCTTGATTTTTTCCCACTGCTTCCTAGAGGTGCCACCATGAGACATCCAGGGTATGTTCATGTGCAGTTGTGTGTTCATGATAACATCAGGTGGCATTACCCTCAAAGTAAGTGGCTGAAGGTGCACTACCACCTGCCTTCAGCAAGGTTTCAGGCTCAGGTCCGACCATGCTACTTTACCACCTAAAGAAAGAGAACTGTTACTGGGACATTCAATCCTCCTCTGAAGGCTAACCCCCAACAACATGAACTTGTTCTCAAACCTAGATAGCAGGCCTAGTGAGCAGAGGGGCTATAGCTGCTCTACTGGATGGGCCTATTTTTGTATTTTCAATTTATTAATAAACTTTAGGATAAAAAAACTGAACTGAACATAATAAGAACAATTGACAGTGATGTGTTTGACTGTCACACTTGCACGCTAAAAATATGTTTTTTGCTATGCTGTAAGTCATCATTTCTCTACTCTCACTGTGCTGAGTTCACTGTGACATTAATATGTGCACAGTCAGGTAAGTGACTGTCTCCTTTTTTGGAACATTGATGTACTTGCAATCTCTTACTGGATAATTTCATACATTGGACAATCACTACTCCAGGGCCCATGAGACCTCATCTAGAACATCACTATCTAGGAATCTGTCTATGGCATCAACATAATCCAGGACTGGCTATCAGCCTAATGATATTGGACATGACACTGAGTGCTAGTCATTAAAAATTAATTTGATGGTTTAAAAGTAGTAAATCTGACTTGTGGTGATGTCACTGTAGCAGATGGCTGGGTAAACCAAGTTCTCCATCCTCAAGATAATTTTAACCTATCAAAACTGCATTTCACAACCTCAAAAATGTTAGCTGCAAGAGGTTAACTTCATTTGGCATCAATGGTTAAAATAGGGCAGCCAAAATAGGACGGTGTGATGGAGGATGGTGCTGGATATGGATCATTGGGGTCAGACTGTGAGGCCTTTGTAGTACTGAGTCCAGCACAGTCTAAACATAGCCTTCCTCCAAAACCTCCAAAGATCACAGATACATTAAAGGGAAAAAGCTGAATTACATGTAATGGCAGTGCAAGGCATTTTGTTCCAAAATGACTACAAAATTTGACTCACTAGCAGAAAATATTTCAGTACTGGTGCAAAGGGTCAACGAAGCAGATAAACAGATCTCCACTAATGACTCCCGGTTTGCCACACTGGAGGATACACTGGTGAAGCTCATTGACTTGAACCAGCAATTAAAGATAAAACTTGAAGACTTTGAGAGTAGGTCTTGATGAAGTTACTTAAGATTGTATGAGGTACCTTAAGGAGCAATGAGGCAGCAACTTATTCCCTTTCTACAGTCCTTTCTCATTCAGGTTCTCTCTCTCTCTCTCTGTATTCTGTCTCTCTCTCTCTCTCTCTTCTGTCTCTCTCTCTTCTCTCTCTCTCTCTCTCTCTCTTCTGCTTTTGAAATGGATATTCAGACAGCCCATAGAGTATTGGGCACTAAATTGCTTGATCTGACTGCGAGACTAAAATCAATTGTCATGTACTTTCAAACATATAGCATGAAGCAAGAGGTTTTACACAAAGCATGGCAACAAACATTTCTTAACTACAAGATGCATAATGTCTGTGTAGACAATGACTCCCCACCAGGCATAATGAATTGTCACAAGAAGTACAGTCTTTGGTTTAAAATCCTTTGAATGCACCAACTTAAGTTCAGGACACAATAACCAGCACAACTTGTGGTTCAGTTGCCAGATGGGCAGAGAGTATCTGATACAGCGGAGGAAGCAGTAAAAGAATTATAGAGGTGGGGCTTCCAACCACCGATCGAGCCATCAAAACCTACAGCCTCTCTTCTGTGATGTCAGCCCTGGGATCCGCACTGGAAGATGGTACTGTAACAGCCTTGTACTGATTGTTCCACCAAGAATAATCGGGAAATATAGTTAGTGTAATATAGAAACATAGAAACATAGAAGTTGACGGCAGATAAGGACCGCAAGGCCCATCCAGTCTGCCCATTTCTTTTTCTACCTTATAAATGTGCCATCGGCCTTTGCTCTGTCAGTGGCCTATCTATTCATACTCATCTGTATTGCTCCCTTATGCCTATCCCATGCCTGTTTGAAGCCCTGCACTGTATTCATAGCCACCACTTCCTGAGGTAGACCATTTCATGCATCCACCACCCTTTCTGTGAAAAATAATATTCCTCACATTCCCCCTTAACCGGCCTCCCTCTAATCTCATGCTGTGTCCTCTTGTCCTGCTATTTTTCTTATATTTAAACATGTTAGACTCTTTCACCTTGTTAATGCCCTTAAGGTGTTTGAATGTTTCGATCATATCACCTCTCTCCATCCTTTTCTCAAGGGTATACATATTGAGCTCCGTTAATCTGTCCTCATATGTCTTCTGATGCAGTCCCTGCACCATTTTGGTTGCCCTTGTCTGGACTGCCTCAATTTGGTTAATGTCCTTGTGAAGGTGTGGCCTCCAGTACTGCATGCAGTACTCCAAATGGGGCCTAACCAGTGTCCTGTAAAGAGGGATTATTATCTCCCTCTTACGACTTGTGATACCCCTACTAATACACCCTAACATCCCACTAGCCTTACCTACTGCTTTAGAGGTCTGCTTGATGATTTCAGGTCATCAGTGATGATGATGCCCAAGTCTCTGTCTTCCTTTGTGACTGCCAGCAACTCCCCTCCCAGCCTATAGGTGGCTTCAGGGTTTCTCTTCTCTATGTGCATGATCTTGCACTTCTTTGAATTAAATCCCAGTTGCCACTCTTCTGACCATTTTGCTAGTTTATCCAGATCTCTTCTCATTCTGCCCACCCCATCTGGATCATCTACTCTGTTGCAGATCTTGGTGTCATCTGCAAACAGAAAAGCCTTACCCTCTAGTCCATCTGCAATGTCACTAATGAAGATATTGATGAGGACTGGCCCCAGGACTGATCCCTGAGGTACCCCACGTGTTACTTGCATCTCTTCTGGCTGTATACCATTTACCACCACTCTCTGTTTTCTGCCCATCAACCAGTTTGCCACCCAGTTGACCAACTTCTGACCCAGTCCAAGCCTACCCAGCTTATTTATCAATCTTCTATGTGGAACAGTGTCAAAAGCTTTGCTGAAGTCAAGGTAGGTGACATCAACTACTCCCCCTTGGTCCACCACTCTGGTTACCCAGTCAAAGAAATCTGTGAGATTAGTTTGACAGGACCTTCCTTCTGTAAACGCATGCTATCTTGGATCCTGTGCCCCTATGGATTCCAGGTGATGCACTATCCTTTCCTTAAGGAGTTCCTCCATAATCTTGCCCACTACTGAGGTAAGACTGATTGGTCTGTAGTTCCCTGCCTCCTCCGTGCTATAACTCTTGTGGAGCGGGATCACATGAGCCCTTCTCCAGTCTTCTAGGACCTCTCCTGTGCTCAGAGACTCCCTAAACAGTTCTGCTAATGGCTCTGCTAGTTCCACCTTTAGCTCCTTAAGTACCCTGGGATGTATGCCATCAGGTCCCATTGCTTTGTCCCCCCTGAGCTTAGCGAGCTCTTGTAGGACCCTTTCTTTTGTGAAGGGAGTAGTGCTCACCTCCCTCCCCCCTGTGTCCATGGTGCTGAGCTATGGGCCCTGCCCTACCTTCTCTTCAGTAAATACTGAGCAAAAGTATCTATTTAGGATAGATGCTTTTACAGGGTCCTCCTCCTCCTCCTCCACCTCACATGCCCCCTTTTATCCTTTGAGCTTAGCAATACCCCCTCTGGACTTTCTCCTTTCACTAATGTATCTATAGAAAGTCTTGTCACCTTCTTTTACTGTTCATGCTAGTGTTTCTTCAGTTTGGGACTTTGCCTGTCTTACTACCTTCCCTGCTTCCCTTAGGGCAGTTTGGTATGCCTCCCTATCTTCATCCCGCTGTGTTCCCTTATATTTCCTGAAGGCCAGCCTTTTGGCTTTGACCTTTTCTGCTACTGTATTTGAGAACCAAAGTGGTTTCCTTCTTCTTTTGCACTTCCATTTCTGTCTAACACAGTGGGATGTTGCTTCAAGTATTGCATCCTTAATGCTTGCCCACTTTGCCTGTACCCCCCTCACCTGTGTTTCTTTTTGATATTTATTTAAAAAATAAGTTACTGAGGACCTGGGTTCTGGGATAGTTAGGAGCTGCTATATAGAGTAAGGGTGCCCCTCTGCACTAAAAAAAAGGCAGTATCAGTAACTAAATTAAATATAAAAAAATAAATAGTAAGCATTTTAATTAACAGATAGCTGTGTTTAGCATGAGCGTATTATTAATTGTTTCAGGAGGCTGCAGCTTGGGGTGGCACATGGAAAGGACTACCTGGCCCTGTCTTCTTTACCCACGTGCAGTTTTGTGCTCATTTTAAGTGATTGGCAATTTTTTATATAAATGTAATTGTAATTTTAGTAAAAAAAAGAGAGAGTTGATTAATTGGTGCACAGTGGGCTAGTAAATCTCATGCCCCATCTACCTTTACATTGCCATGGTGGTCCAGTGGTTATTTGGTCTGCCTTGGTTTCTCTGCTGTAATTAAATGTAGTTTTTTATAAAAAAAAAAATAAGTCTTGTAGAGGAAAGAGTATGTGCTGCTCTGTTTTAATTTTAAATGTATGCAGAGTGGCAGATGTAGGCACCGGCTATACCTAGGAGAGGATGAGGGCATGTGAGCAGCCAAGAGTCAGCTTCACAGCAGAGTGCTGGTGCACTCATAGAGGGAATCCCCAGTGCTTCTTCAGGGTGGCTTCTTTTCTACCATGACCTCAGTCAAGAGTTAGGCTTCAGCGTACAAAGCTACACGATGGTACGAGGGGGAGCAACCGTGCTAGGCACTCCTCTTGAAGGAAGGATCAACCAGATAAAGTTTTCTTTTAGTTGTACAGATAATAAGCCCCAGGGAAATGGGTTTTAAGGACTGTCTCACAAGAGAATGAATAAATAAATAAAATAAGCTGGCGCAGTCTGAATTTGGGGCTCTGTGGAGGTACCATGCAATATAAAGGAGCTATTTTGTGACAGGAATCAGATCATTTTGCCAGGAAGACCCAAGACATGTGCAAACATTCAAAACACACTGAAAATACATGCTTTATATTAAATAAAGCCATAATGGAGCTAAAGAGAATCCTGGGTATGTTATAAAAATAAAATGAATTCTCACAAGTGTCTGTGTGCAAAAATGGAGCAGTTTTAAGAAGAGCTCTGTATCAAAAAGTTACATAGAATCAGAAATGCATTCAGAAGGCAGGTGCATTTTTTTAAAATCATGCTGCCAGGCCATTTTTTGCCTGTTTACCCAAACTTGGCAGTCTGGTAAATAAAAATGTGTTTAATCAGAGAAAAACAGTTTTTATGGTAAAAAAATATGTGAAATAGAGGAGTTGCTAACTTTAATAGGGAGAGTGGGCCCTGGATAGGCATAATCCATGCAAACAGTTACACAGGAGGTGACATTAAGCATGGGAAAAATGAACATTCTGTTTTAACTGAAAAAAAAAAACTGTTGTGGTCAGTGTACTTAAAGGAGAAACTGCTATTTCTGAGGGAAAGTGAAGTAAAAAATGTTCAGAAATGGGTTATTTAAAAGTTTAATGTCAGACAAGTTCAAGACTTAGTGATTTAGGTTTCCTGTAGGTCAGTTTATAGAGATAATTCAGGAGAAAGATAGAGATGTGAGCTTTCAATCTAAAGCAGTGAGAACGTGCGTAAACATAGAGACATGGTTTATTGTTATGTCAAATGTGAAAGTATACACAAATGGGACTCAAAGTGAGGACAAAGTGAAGCCTTAGAATGTTGGGAAGGGCAGTTAGATTTAAAAAACTATATATTCCGTTGTGGCTTATGCTGATGCAGAAAGAATTGTGATTAATAGTGAGTCCCTGGGCAGGTCAGTGTCAAGTAAGTGACCAAAAATTTTAGTTTGGGGCATAAAAGTTGTGGTAAGCCAGTGTGCAGGGAGTTTAAGCTGGGAGAGTGACCAAGAAGGAGGGACCCAAGCCAAGTGGGTGTCCAGTCAAAAGAGGCCTGCTGTAGTGATAGCGCCTGAAGGGGAAATACCTGATTTATTTAAAGTGTAATAGGATTAGGGCATCACCTGTATCCCAGTACAAAGTCAGATAGGGTAGTGAATGAGAGCAAGAAAAGAATAAAGAGCCTGCTGCTTCAAGTGCTTGATGAATCAGATGTACCAAGTTTTCCCTAACATAAAAAATCTGCAGCCTGAAGAATTTCCTCAAAAGATTTCTTCAAGTAATCCAAGGAATGTGGTATTGTACAAAACTTATTGCTACAATTTCGGGGACTGTTTTAAAAGTCAAGTGACACTGAAGTAAAAGTAATTTACCTTAGTCCTTCTGCATTTTAAAAGACTTTTGTCATCTGAAGGACTGAACAGTTCAAGGACTGAGGGGAAGAAATTGTCCTGGCTTTTAATGTAACACTTTGCGATATGTTTCATGCCACTGTTTTCCTAACTGCTAAATGTGTTTATCTGCTATAGAGAAATGTTAAATGATTTGTGTTAAAGCTATAGAGTTAAGTAAAGTACAGTTTTGTATGTGGATACCACGGTGGGTATCTGGTGTAAGGGGTCAGTGGGCTAAGGTGGGATAAGGCCTATCAGTAATTGCTCACAGTTAAGGCTATAGCGTAAACAACCTCAGGGAATTAGGCCAGGGAAGGCACTAATCCTGGGTCAAGTTTGTGTTCTGGAGGGCTGGTGAATGGTGTGTGCCTGCAGTCTCCAGAAAAAGTTATATTCTCGAGGGCCAGTGAGTGGTGTGTGCCTGCAGTCTCAAGGGAAAGTGTGACGAGATCAGGTGCCCCACTGGGAACAGAAAAAGAAAAAGTGTTTATTCAAACTGCAAATCATGTTTTTCTGTTCACAGAATTCATGCAAAAGGTATGTTTTGCCATTTGTGGCTGTACAAGCTATTTTTGTATTGCTGTTTCAGTAAAATATACCTTCTTTTTTCATCAATCCAAGTGTCAATATCCTTGCTTGAAGTGTCAGTGTCTCACATTCCTGCAGGTCTCCAGGTCAGTCCCAGTGCAGTATCTCTCTCCCTTGGCAGCTCTCAGCTACACCAGTTGGGGAGGTAAGGTACAGTTTTCAGGTAGTACTCAACTGGAGGGGTATTGTCAGCAGAAGAGACAAAGAACTCTGATACCCACTACTGTGTGTAATGGTTCCAGATATGGCCAGAGGGTAATGCAGTAGAGGGGTGGTCATAGTACGAAGCTAGCAACTACATAAACAGCACACCCGGGTCACCATATTTGATAGCCCTACTGAAAGCTGATGCACTACCTCACCACTACATAATAGAGGGTAACTCCCCAGATCGTAGCTCAAGCCATATCATTGCTGCACCAAAACAATGGGGAGGTTAGAACTCAGTATGTGTGGTGCATCTCACTCACCTCTGTACCCGAGGAAGCCTCCCTGTTCAAACTATGATCTAGAGTGTGCAGTAAGCACTAATTGCCTAATTACCATGGCAACTCAAACAGGGCAGATGAATTATTGTCTATCCTAGACAGGATGCGTGCAAGTGAGTGGTCAACCAGCTCTTGTGAGGGGACAAGCTGTGAATTTAATTACAGTTAACCTAAGAAAACTGTCTTTCTAGAGTGCACTGACAAGGGGTGGGGGTTGCCACCCTCACCCACAGGCAGGGGGGACATAATGACCCTTGCAGCCATGGACACTCGATTGAGGGGCATAATACTTTGATAGACTATGTCCGGATTACCTCTTAGACTTGAAAACTCATTACCATCCCTCTCAATCCCACTTCTTTTTTTTATTGAAGGGCATAACAGCACTATGCACCTGGAATTACAATGCAGAAACTGTCAGAGCTACATGTTCTTTGCAAGACTGCTATGGACATTCAGTAGCTCGGCCTATAAATTTTCTTTCAGCAGTTCAAATTGGGGAGCTGCATTTACTTTAAACACCAGAGAAAACCTGAGAACTGGAACTTTGTGAGAGACACATCAATGTTCACTGTCAGATTTAGCTCACTATCCTTAGTATATTTTATAGATAGTTACTAAGCTACCACTGAAAGTCAAGAGGACATTCTACCCTTGTTGTAAACTGAGTGAAATGAATAGAATTTTTGAACTGTATACAGCTACTTATGATAATGCCCCATCTCCTAATGTATATCCCATACTTCTCAGATTCAATGTACTGTATAACTACCTTCCCAAACCACCCAACAGCCACTATTGTCTTTACTTCTTTCTCGAGGACAATCCTATAGCTAATGAGCCATTTCTACAGGTTTTCAATTCTCATCGTATCCTTTGTTGGGGCTCTGGGCCCATTCTGCAATTCACTGCAGTACAACAGTGTGTGGGGTGGGGGGGGAGATGTCCATGGGAGTATTGCTCCTAATCAGGCAGCTTGCAAGAGATCTTTGTGGTGACTAATCTCCCTAGGGAATGTACTGTAAACCATCATGTTTTTCCCCAATTGGACAGGTACTGTCCCAAAACCGACCCAACCTCTGGAAGTCAGGCAGACTTGTAATATAGTTATATGGATTAAACAATTGTTTAGGTTGCCAACATACTGTTGTAATGGTTTGAAAGTTATCTATTTTCTTACAGACTGCTTATGTTTCCAAAGACGATAGTATATGTAGGTGACATGCGAAAATGAAGTTTTGGAAAGGGACAAAAGCAAGTAAGACATTCAGGTGTAGGCAGCAGATGGTGAAGCTTTGGATGGTCTCTATTAAATCCATGTTGTTATTCCAGTAATGATTGACATAACACAACTCAAAATAATATATCAAAAAATTAATGGATTGCACACCCTGTCAGAAGACTGAAGGTTCTTGCTACCCTCAAAAAAATGAAACCAGGTCTAATTCTCATACAAGAAACCCTTACAGAAATAATTATATGAAATGTTTTCATGCTGCACACATAAAACTACCCATGTGATATGCATGCTGAAAGTATGATTTAAATGTTAAATTGGAACCGATTGTATGCACGTGGCATGCATGCAGCAAGCAAGTGTGGAAAGCATACTTTTTATGTTAAATTGTAACAGACTGCATGCATGTGGCATGTGTGCAAAAAGAAAGTGGTCACTGATACTGCACAAATAATAGTTAAGTGACTTCCTCAGGATCACACCATATACAAGTGGGGGTTGATGAGATTCAAACCCAGGTCTTCAGGTCTCTTAGTCTGCAGTGCAGTGCCTTTAACCACTAAGCTATACTGCCTGCACACATATGGCTCACTTGTACTTCAATACAAATTTGCATACACCTGCATGCATGCAGCATGCTTATAGCCACTGTTATACTTTTGTTTCCTTGTCCCCATTCATCTCATCTGCAGAACTGAACTGTAGCACACGTACCAATGGAAACACATGTGGGTCTTCCTACCCCCAATACACATACTTACCCCAAAAACTACATAATTACTTCTGTCTTGCCTGTATGCCTACTATTTTCTCTCCATGGTTTTGAATGCTTCAAGGGGCAAACACAAAAGTAGCAAAAACTCAACACCTACCCACATAGCCATCTTCCCCTATGCACACACTGTAGCAAGTGCAGCCATGCTGCTACAGACAACCCACCAAGTATAGAAATACACTGAGAGTCTCTTACTTGAGTATTAGGGAGCAAGAGGCAGGACTCTTTAGGGGTTGATGTCCATGGGTCAGAGTGCTGGGTCGTACCCCTTGAAATGAATCAAGTTATTTTTTATCACAATTTTATACATTATGATGGTGATTTGGGGAATAATAAAGGCCAATCTTCTACTAATAAAGCCCTTGTTAGTCACCTTCACTAATCTCCAACTTGTGACAGGGTGAGCCCTATCTGGGGTGGATGCCCGTGTGTGGGGTGTCCACCCCCCCAGTCCTTTTGCTCTTGTTTCTGTGGGACAGCTGATCATGCTGGGAATGAAAATCAAATATGTTTGCTTTATGCTTGTCTATTTTAGGGTGTCACATATAATGATTTAATGGAAATAAAAAGAAAAAGATATGATGCATTCCATGGGTTGGCAGGAGAAAGGAGAAGAGGCGTGCACCCTTGTTCTTCCATTCCCCTTGCAAACCTAGTGGAACCCTCATGCGATTACTGTCTTATAAAAACTATCTTTTGAGATGAAACAAAATAGAAACATAAACCCTCTTAACATACAATCCCCTTCACCAAGAAAAGAGGAGTTGAATCTAGGCTACAACAATTTACATTTATGAACATGTGTGTCTTAACTGTTTGATGGGGAACTCCTGAGGATAAGAGGTTTATACTGGTTTTAGTAAAAAGGGGTGGATCGCCTGACAGTGATGTAATCCACGAAATTTATAAAAAAAAAAAAACACCACTTTGAGTAACAAATATAGATAGTGAATTAGTTGAATACAGACTACCAAGTGAGGAGGACCTCAGTAAGTACTGTATGTGCTTGTTTCCACACTATTCTATTTGCAATGGATGGAGCTAAGCCTCAGGAATTGAAAAAATTGGAAAGTTTGCTGGATATTGGGCATTGCATAACCTTTTGCTTTCTTTATGTTTATTTTTTTTTTTTGTTTTCTGATTTGAATAAAATAATGAACGTTAGCATTTTTATGCACCTGACTTCTGGTTTGTTGTATCAGTTTTATCCCACACCTTCACAGTGTTGTGAGAAGTGGGATTTCTGGTATGTCTAGACTACCTGGGAGATGTTATCAGTGGTTATTGAACCAATACCCAGACAGATGCAAAAAGATCAGGCTGCTGAGGCAAAAATATATCCATTGACTTTTGCCATGGTAGAGAAGATGGGTGAAACTCCTCTTCCAGGACTGGACCTAGGGGCCTCTGTGGAGCAGTTGCAGGCTATGTTGACAAGTCTGCAGCAATCTGCCAGTACCAGTGATAAGTGTCCAGTGAAACAGACAGATGGTCTGACTGTTGTGTTCCAGGTGATAGAGGCCTTGATGATGTGGTTGATCTGAAGGTGGCTAGAGGCAGAGCTGCTTTGCCTGAAGGCAGAAAACAAAGTGTTGGTGGTCAAGAAGAGTTTGAGTACAGGTACTGTGCACTTTGAGGAGGAGGAACCGGAAGAGACTGGCTCCTGTACCCAACCGCTGGAGCCAGCGGAAAGGTTTGAATTTTGTAATGACTGTCCAGAGCTTCTCATATTCCCAGGGTGTTATCTATGTGATATGGACTCTGAAAATGAGTAGATTCTGTGTCAGGAAAGCATGGACAGCTGCCTGAATACCACTGAAACCACAGGTGAGACAGGTCCTTTAAATATTGTGCTGGACAATGAAACTACAGTCAAACAAGAAGAGGCCTGTAAATTGGCTGAAGAGACTTCATTTGTAGATGTACTTTGGCAAAAATTGAGAATCAGTGGATTGGGGTAAATTGCAGTTGGGGGACCATACTACAGAAAAACTAGAACAGTTTATTAAAATGAAAGATGGTGTACCTGTAAACAGTGAGGTGGGTAATTGATTGTATTTATGGTATGAAAGTATTAATGAGATTTTGTACCATATGAGACCCAAACCCAGATCTAACAAGATAGATATACAAGTGGTGATGCCAAAGAGATATCAACAGAAAGTACTAGATGCTGCTCATTCCAGTACTTGTGGGCACCTCAGTCATGAAAGCACACCAAATAATCAGGCACCACATTTCTACTGGCAAGGAATGTACATACAGGTGTCATCTTACTTAAAATCCTGTTTGGTATGCCAATCACAGATGATTCCTGCCTATAGGGAAGAGCTCATGCACAACAGTTGTTCTGGTAAGCAAGGTGTGGAAGCTCCAACTCTTCCAGGGTTCTGATGGGATGATTGCCAACAGTAAGGACTGTCTGAGGTGGATGCCCATGTGTGGGGTATCTGGTGTCCCCCTATTCATTTCACTCTTTATTTCTGTGGGATGGCCACTCACACTGGGAATGAACATTAAATATGTTTGCAGTATGCTTGTCTATTTTAGGGTGTCACTTTTTATGATTTAATGGAAATAAGCATACACTCATTCTCCCATTCCTCTTGCAAACCCAGTGGAACCCTCATGGACTTAATGTCTTATTAAAACTATCTTCTGAGATGAAACAAGATGGAAACATAAAACCCCCTTAACATACACCCCCCTTAACATAATACTCTCTTAACCTAGAAAGGAGGAGTTGGGTCTTGGCTAGAAAAATTAACATGTATGAAAATGTATGTCTTTACTGTTTGATGGGGAATGCCTGAGAATAATAATACTAGTTTTAGCAAAAAGGGGTGATTCTTCTGAAAGTGATGTCATAAGTGAGGCATAAAAACATACCACTTAGAGTAACAAACATAGATAGGGGAATCAGTTGAATACTGACTACCAAGTGAGGAGGACCTCAGACATGTGTGCTTCTTTCCACACCTTTCTATTTGCAAAGGCTGAAGCTACTGTAAGCCTCAGTAATTTTCAAAATTAGAAAGTTTGCTGGATACTGGATGATGCATAACATTTTGCTTTCTATATGTTTATTTATTTGTTATTTTATTTTCTGATTTGAATAACATGACAACACATGTTTCCATTTTTATGCACCTGACTTCTGGTTTGTTGTGTCAGTTTTATCCCACACCTTCACACAACTGTCCATCAATAACATATAAAATAGCAACAAAAATATACCCCCATTCATTTCAATGGTACAAGCTCCTACGGTCTCCCTTGCCCTATGTCATAATGTGTCTGAGCATGGGGATATGGAGGTCAGCTTCATGGGGGGTGATTAGCCTTACTATAGTGGGGATCTAATAGTCGATGCATACCATACCACTCAATTGTCCCTGAATGCAAGGGTCAGTCCTCATTTTAGCCCTGAAAACTGCTATGCTCCTCATCCATCCTTCAAGGAAAACTTGCTGCTCACACAGAGGATGTCCTGTAAATTTAGACTTTATGGCAGGGGCACCAGATTTCAGCAGAGGGGAGCCAACAACCAGTGGAGGCCAGGTGCTAGTTAGCCTCTAGGCGGCCAGCTCTAGAATGTCTGGAATGTCTCTTAAAGATAAAACTTATTTGTTGTGACTGAAAAGTGATATGCAAATCAGGAGAAATTCAAATGTGTAAGATTCATCTATCGATACCTCGGAGCAGTGCATCACATCTGGGCTTAAACTGACTTAGTTACTGACCATTTTTTTTCTTGGCTGAAGTTCTGGCCCCACCACTAAAAAAAAACCTTTGTCCCAGTTTCTCTCCCTGACTCCATTCCATTCAATACTCATCCCATAAGGGTCATAAAGATGCCCAAAAGCACAGACATATGAAAAACATATTAATATTTCAGTCCTTCCTCCTTCCCCAATCCCCTGTAAAAAAAATATATATTTACTTTTACTTACCTGGCCATCGGGCCACAACCTATGGCCTGGCCCAGTGTGCTACCAAAACCCAGTTTTTAGTCCACTCCTTCTCTGTTCTTCTGCCAGAAGCTGGATGCTAGAACCGATCATCCTGGGTCCCCAACATGTTCTGCAGTGAAGTCACCTCACCAACTGAAACCACCCAACCTGTGTTGTTTGCTTTTTGCTTGGCTGCTGCCATGCCTGCTGCCACACTGCACTGATCAAGGCCCATAAAGGCCAGCCACACTGCTGTCACTGCTGCTGCTAGGCCTAGCTTGCTGCCGTGGGCCCACGGGGCGCCTGTGTTGTTTTTTTGTATGGCAAGCCTAGTAGAGTAGGTAGGTAGGTAGTCTAGTCTCCAGTTAGCTTCTAGCTCACCCTCTGTCCCTTCAGCCACCAGGGGAGATGGAGACTGACTAAGAGGAGACCAATAGAAATATGCCACCACAACACTGTTATTGGTAGCTCAGTTCTCACTGACTCTTCCAAGCTGTAGTGTCCAGCCTGTCTAATCTGTGGCAAGAAAAACAATGTCGCACTCACATGACCCATGTGTTCTTGCTTGGCTGGAGCTACTCCATATCACATGTGATGGTACCACCACTAATAGAGAGAGACAGTGGACAATGCAATACAGACACACTTGAGTCAGGAGTGTACCTCGGTGTGTGCGCACACAGACCAGGGGGGCACTTATTGGGCAAAAGATTAAATCCAAATTTAATGCCATTATTGCCTACCAATAAGAACAACCTAGGCACACTCCCCTCTGCCCTACCTAAATGGCATCCCTTATTTATGGTAGAAATTAATTCTTAGGTGCTAATATTGGTACAAGTAAATACAATGGTTTCCACTGCATTCTGAAGTACTATATCTCCATGTTTCAGGATGTGTCCTAATCATTGTGAGTGTTAGTGTCCCTCATTGTCCTTCATTTTGAGTGTCCATGTCTTTCATTTCAGTGACAAAATGTGAGGTACAGTGCATGCTTCCAAGACCCTACTCAGCACAGAAAGTGCTGATCATGGCCTTAGGGTATATGCTCCATACAGAATGACAAAGGGAAAGTAAGTGAGCCAAAACAGTCATGGAGAAACACATCTGTAGCACTAAATATGCATAAAGGGGATTTGCATGGGCCAAAACAAAAAGATCAGGCTTCACAACACAGAGGCCCCTCTTCGCACATCTGGAATGGGGGATGTTGGCTGAATACATCCTATACATTTAATGCAATAAGTAAACAATATTTTACAAATCAATGGCAATTTAATGACAAAAGTCAAAAGCTATTAAACAACTTGCAAAAGGATCAGAATTATATAAGTTTACCTAATTTTAATGGGGAAATCAATTAAAATGGTATTTTAACGAGTGTAATTGCTAGCAATAGTATGAGAAATAGAAATGGATGTGTTTTTTCAGATGAGATTCACACCAGCTTAGCTGCTGCACACATGGCAAGCATGCAGCATGTGAACCTGATGTGATTTTTAAATGATGTTCACACCAGCTTAACTGCTGCACTCATGTCAAGCATGCAACACTCAAACCTGATATGATTTTTAGAAGATGTTCTCACCAGCTTACCTGCTGCACACATGTCAAGCTTGCAGCATGCAAACCTGATTTGCTTTTTAGACCTGGTTAGCTTACGTTCACTCTGTGTATAAGAACCACATGCAAACTTTGCACAATTAAGCATGTAGCATGCATTCTACATATACACAGCACACTTATATTTATGAAATGGAATGCACTTATTAACCACTGAGCATGATAAACTCAGAATGTTTAGCTTCAGGGAGGTTATTTACTCCGTGTACCAACATGGAATAATGGGGGGGAGAGCACACTGGTCCCTAGATTCTCCCCTTTTGAAGTGGAAGACACTTATACAGATGCAGCAGGAAGAATGGTCCTTATCAAGGGCAGGTTGCAAAGTGAGGATTATTATGTATTTATTTATTTATTTTATTTATTGAAATGTTTCACAAGTAGGGCACACTGAACAACAAGTTGCTTGTCTCACAGTGTGACCGGGGGGTTGCATAGGGTTAAGAAGACAGAGATTAAACAATTTAAAGGCTGAACAGTTACAAATGATATGTGAGCAGTAAAGAGAACTACAACTTGTAAGATTACACAACAGTAGGGGAACACTGGGTATAGTAGAATAAATGTACAAAACAATAATGTGACACAACCATTTATAGTGTGAAAGTGTACCAGGAGCAGGCTCAAGGTAGTACACAAGTGCTGTAGGAGTAGAAGGATGGGGCAGTTCATAAACACAGGTGGCCCAAAAGGGCAGGTGGAGAAGAAAGGAGGTGAGGCAAGAATGAATATGGGGAGGAGTGGTAGCCAGGCCCTGATTCCCCCTTCAGGATGCTAAGAACCCTGCTGGGGGGTCAGGGTTGTAAGGCTGGAGTCAGGGATAGGTAGTTAAGGAGGGTTAAAGCAGGAACAGATGAGGGAGAGGTAGTTGTGGAGGGTGGTGTTAAGGGACTAGGTGGAGGAGGAGGAGTGTCATATTTTGAGGGGTAGGGAATTTCAGATTTTAGGGAAATGATGGGCGAATCTAGTCTGGATGATAAGGAAGGAGTGGCGAGGGACCACCAAGGTACAGGCATCATTAGATTTGAGAGAGTGGGCAGGGGGAAGTGGAGTGGGGAGAGAGAGAAAGAGAGAGAGGATGAGAGGTAGAGGAGGAGTGAGCCAAGCCAGAATTTGGAGGTTAGTTTGGCTCAGTAAGAGATGTGTCCATGAGACAGTAGAAGGAAAGTTAGGGAGTGATAGATGTCACAGAGATGGGAGCGGAAGGGGGAGTCTAGGGCAAAGTGGCAGAAAGAGTTAAAGAGAGTGTCCAATTTGATCAGGGAAGATTTGGCAGCAGTACTATAGACTATGTCACAGTAGACAAAGATGAGCGGTATCATCTTTTGGACAAGTTCACACCTCGCAGTCAGCGGGATGCAACTACAATTCCTGTACAGAGCACCAAGCTTGGGCGGCAGTTTCTTTAGGATGGCATCAAAATGCGCAGTTAATTTGAGGTGTTGGTCCAGCCAAACCCCAAAGTATCTAAATGAGGAGGTGTCCTCAAGGAGGGTCCCGTCAAGGGTGGGGAAGATGGGTATGGTCTGGAGCCTAGAGAGTCTCTGCCTGGTGCCAAAGGTCATAGAGACTATTTTCTTGGCATTAAGGAAGAGCTGGTGGGAGGCAAACCACAGCTGGACTTGGTTGAAGTCATGATATAAGCTGCTTTCCACAGAAGCAGTGTTTTTGCCAGAGCTGTATAAAACAGTATCATTGGCATACATGTGGATAGACAAGGAAGAGCAGGCTATGGGAAGATCTTTAAGTAAGATGGAGAAGAGTAGGGAACCAAGCACTGAGCCCTGGAGGACACCAGTGTTTATGGGGAGTGGAAGGGAGATTAAATCAGAGATTCTTACCGATTGGGTCCTGCCAATGAAGTAGGATTTAAACCAGTTAGTAGCTGACAGAGCAAGTCCAGCTGAGGAGATGGAGTCAAGAAACAGGTGATGGGAAACAGTATGGAAAGTTTTGGCAAAATCAACAAAGATGGCTGATGTGATCAGGTCATCATCCATCCCTGTAAGAATGGAATCAGTGAGCCTGAGAAGGGAGGTAGTTGTCAAGTGGTTCTTCTGAAAACCAGATTGGAAAGGGGTGAAAAAGAAGGAAACAGAGAGGAAGTATGACAGTTGTAAGAGAACTAGATGTTCTTGAAGTTTGGCAAGGGTAGAAAGGAGAGAAATGGGGCGATAGTTACCAGGAGTTGACGTGTCACCACCCTTGGGGAGAGGAAGGATTATGGCATGCTTCCAGAAGGAGGGGACTTGGGCAGAAATAAAGGAGAGGTTAAGGATTAGAGAGATAGGATAAGCAATGGCAGGAGCAGAAAGGTAGAGAAAATTAGGATCACGATCGTCTGGGGAGAAGCCTTTTGAGGGGTTGAGGGAGAGAAGGGCACTTAGAGCTTCATCAGGAGAGATAGTGGAAAAGGAAAAAGGGAAGGGGTAGGTGCTGCCTGAGGTGAAGGGCTGAAGGTAGTAGGTGGTAAGGGAGGGAGGGAATTTAGAAGAGACATGGCACATGTGGTATAGCAGTCATTAAATTCATTGGCCATGGAGACAGGGTCAGAAACCAGGATGTTATTTATTTTGAGAACTGGAGAGGGGTGAGAGGGAGGAGAGAATAGGGTGTGAACTACCCTCCAGAAATTAGATAGGGAGTTAATGTTAGTCAGGAATGAGAAGTTGAAGTAGTCAGACCTTGCCAGTGTAGTAGCTTCAGTACAAGAATTACGTAGCATTCTGTACTTGGCATAGTCATTTGGATACTTTGTAGATTTGTGTTTTCTCTAGGCCAAGTCATGCTCCCTGAAGCATGCCAGTAGTTCGGGGGTGATCCGGGGAGATGAATCCCATGGACTCTGGTCCTCTTGCAAGTAGCAATGACGTTCCAGGTGGAGATGAATTTATCATTGAAATAGTCAAGGGCTTGGTCAAAGGAAGTGGCAGAGGAGAGAGGGGCCCAGTCAGTAGATGCAAGTGCAGAGCTGAGTGGGGTAAGGTCTAAGGATTTAAAGGACTGGAGCTGTAAGATTTTAGGGGCTGGTTTGAGGTGATGGACCTTGCAAACAATGAAGATGGGGTTGTGGTCACTAAGGGCATCTAGGAGGAGACCAGATTTAATGATGCAGTGTGGATGGGTTGTGAGTGCCCAGTCAATCAGGGTGTGGTTTCGTATTTTGAGATTAGAGTGTGTGGGCTCAAGTATAAACTGAGTGAGGTTTAGAGCAGTGACATCATGCTGTAGCTTGTTTGACTTGGGAGACAACCAATTTAGATTCACGTCACCCAATATGAACAGTTCACAAGATCGTGAGAGAGAGAGGTAATGTTGGCAAAGAGTTCAGTCATGACTGAGGATTGGATGCTTGGGCAGCAATAGATGCCAGCTACAAAGATGGGGACTGAGAAAGGAAGGGTAATGCGAGTGACAAGGGCTTTGTATGTAGCTGGGAAGGAGGTAGATAGGGTTGTAGCAAACTGCAGTCAGGACAGGATATACATAGCCACTCCCCCTCCATGACCTGTCCTATCTTGTCTGGAGAGGGAATACCCAGGGACAGTAATGGCATTATCTGGGATGTTTTTTTGAGCCAGATCTTGGTAATAATTAGGATTGCAGGAGTGCGTGAAATCACAAGAGTTTGTAAGAGATCGATTTTAGGTAGCAGGCTGCAGATGTTCAGGTGAAGGAGCTTTGACCCATTAGGAAAGATTGTAGAGGATGTGGAATTATGAGTAGTGTAGTTGGTGGAAGGAGCACGGAGAGGAGATTAAATAGGGCTATGGTTAGGGTGAATGTTCCCTGACAAGAGAAGGAGAAGGGCAAGGACGAAATAGTGAAGTTTTGGACTTTTGTAATGAGAGTAGGAAATACAGGAGGGAAGGGAAGCAGGAGGGGTAGGAGAAAAGGAGATAAGGAAATGAAGATAGTCAAAGTGACTAGGAAGAGAAAACAGAGAAGCTGGAAGGTAGTGGGGAAAATAGGACCTATTTTTGAAGGGGGCCATGGAGGTGATTGACCGGATGAAGGAGGTATCAGGGAAGGAAGAGGAGAAGAAAGTAGCAGTGGGTGTGGAGGGGAAGGTGGGGATAGGGGTCAGAACCAGAAGGGGATAAGTAGGAGGTAGACGGAACACATTCTGAGTAGTGTGGTATGGGGTTTTGTACAGTGTAAGAATAAAGAGATTAGAAGGGGAGCGGATGAGTGTGGAGAGAAGAGAGAGAGAGAGAGAGAGAGAGAGAGAGAGAGAGTATCCCTGTAAGGGGAGGGCAGCACCCTGAGAGCAAGAAAAGAGTGATGCTAGAAGATGGAGCTAAAGTATATTTAATAGAGGTTGGGACTGGGGGGGACTGGCAAATGATATGCTGTAGAGTGAAGTTTGGCAATCAGGAAAAAGTAAAAGGCAGTTCAAAAATAGAGTGCTGAGAGCTGGGGAGAGGGTGAGCCAATCAGGAGAGAGCAACAAAAGGCACTAGCCACTCAGAATCCTGGACCAAGCTAGAACTGTCATCTGGGTTCCTGGTGAGAAGGAGCAGGCTTCAGAGGTGTCTAAGTCTGTTACTTGTGTCGCTGCAGCGGGCGGAGGGAGCTTTGCGGCCAGCTCAGATCAGGTCTAGTACACTGGTGGCAAAGCACCCACTCATTGGCACAGCACCTTGAAGAAAAGAAGAAGAGCTAGGGGGTTACTGTAATTCAAGTTGCAAGGCAGAGACCAAAGGGCAGTCCTAGAAGAGGAGACAAAAGAGAGGGGCATGTGGTACAAAAAGGAGGGGGGGAAGGAGAGGAAATTAGGAGCAGAGGAAGGATGAAGAAAGAAGGGGTGGGGGTGCTAGGACAATGGCACCAGAAGAGATTGCAAGCAGAACAATTTAGGAGGGTAGGGCTGGGAAGGGTAGCAAGGGCTCTGAGTAGTGAGAGACAGAGGGGGGGAACCAGACAGACAGAGATGTATAGTGGGGGGTGCCATGAATCACTCACCAGCAGGAGCTACGGCATCTGGCAGGTAGGGAAGAGCAAGCAGGAGAGGTTCAGCAAGAGGAAATAAACACTCAAAAAAGAGCTAACAAGTGTAAGGTTAAGCAACAACTTCGCTAAGACAGGATACTAAATCAGTACATTTTAAACATTACTAAATCAGTTTGCAATAGTTAACCTATACCTCCCACCATGTTCAGATCCCTCCACTATTAGACAGCTGTTTAATCAAATTATTGCTAGAATGAAAAGCATTCTATTAATTAGAGGTAACATTAATCTAACCTTTGACCCACAAAGGGATACTACTGCTACTACGGGTACAAGGGTGACTTCACAGTATAGTAGTATAGCAGTATAGCGCAGTTGTTTAAAGCTCTGAGCTGCAAACCTGGAGACCTGGGTTTGAATCACATAGCCCCCACTTGTATACTGTGTGACCCTGAATAAGTCACTTAACTTCCTTGTGCTTGCAGATTGCACCTGCAAACAAGCTTTCAGCTTAGTGAACTCTCCTGGTAACAAAAAATTGTATATATATATATATATATATATATATATATATATATATATATGTATGTATATAATAGATAAACCACGTCTGAGGTGTGCGGTCATGCTCGTGATCACGCACCTTGGTGCGCGTAAACCACCCAAGGTGTGTGTATATCAGAGTGTGACTGCACACCTCAGAGTGGTTTATCTATCTTATAGAATGTCAAAATTGTTTTGGAGGGGTGTAAAAATGCAGGTGTGCGGTATCGCTTTGATATACGCATGGTCATGTGATGCTTTTTATCCTATAAGATATCAACATTTTCCCTACCCATGTTATAAATATATTTATAAAATGGCAAGAAAAGTCTAGAAATCTCATTGACCAAGAGACATCAGCTTACTGTACATTAAATCTCTATATACACGTAGTCATTCTGATCCTAAACCACATCACACAATGAGCAAATCAGTCCTCCTACAACCAGAACTATCTTCCACCAGTCCCTCTGCAACCAGAATTGATCTTCCATTACAAACATGTCTGCTACCTTTACACTGTAAAAACCTTCAACTGGGCCCTAAAGATAAAACTACCTTAAATAAAAAAATAAAACAAATTAATTAAACATTGTTTCCCTGATCATCACAATCTCCTTACACACATAAACAAATTAGAAACATTAAGTATTTTTTATAGTTTTCATTACAACCATTTCTTTACTAACAGTGAAAAACCCCCCTTCTGTCTTTATCTGCTCATCAGGGAAATCTCTTCTGCTTGATCTGACAGTGAGATAATTGAGTCACTGGCTCTAGAACAGGCCTTTGTTGTCTGTGTGTACAGTATGTTAGGAGAGTAGCATTCTACCAGTGGAACTGAGCAGAATTTTGAATCCCTGTATTCCATCGTAAACATTCCATGATATACATTCTACATCTTAAATAAGGGAAAAACAGAAAAAAAACAGGATGGAGAAAGTAAGCAATACAGTAATACTTTATAAACAAAGAGAAAATGCCTATGGGATAGGCATAAGGGAGTAATACAGATGAGTATGAATAGATAGGCCATTGACAGAGTAACGGCCTATGGCACATTCATTAGGTAGAAAAAATGAGCAGACTGGATGGGCCTTGTGGTACTTATCTGCCATCAACTTCTATGTTTCTAAAACACAGTTACACAGGCAGAGGCAGACCCAAACTGCTCAAATAATAGATTGCTGTCCCTCCAATTCACTAGTTTAGCATTTTTCAGTGAGTTGCTATTCTATCGATTTTACCACTCCTCTACCCAAGTCTGGGGACTAATTTTTCACCATATTTAAATAAAATAACCTACTATTATTATATTTTTAGTAATGTGTCCAGAGGTTTGTTTGATTGTTATAGAAATAGTTGTTACCCATTTTGTAAGAGCAATAAGACACTTCAGGGTGTGGGTTGTTGATTGATAAGAAAACTACCCAGCTGCTGTAGTCACTTGGAGCAAGTGCCTCATGCCTAACAACTCATCTAGAGGCATGCTGTTATAAATCAACAACCCACACCTTGGTGTGTCTTACTGCTTTCGTATACAGATACTTTAAAAAGCTACTGCTACCATATAGGTTAAAGATATATGGAGGGTATAGAAAGCACACCTCTAGCAATACACTTTTTTTTAAACTTTATTACGAAATTTTCATCCATCTGTTACAGGTATGAATAGTGAAAACCAAGAGCAGTGTTGATCAGGACATCCTTCTACATAAAAGCTACAATATCCTGGAAATCTATTTCAGTAGTACAGTAGTATTTTTTTATTCTCTTGCACATCAGAGCTACTCCAAGCTGGATTACTTTTTTCATGGCAATGAAATATGCTGCAAAAATTCAGCATTGTATGATTGGGCAAATTCTTATATCTGATCATGACACAATGACCTTGGACCTAAAAGTAAATCAGAAATTAAAGCAAACTAGCTGGAGATTTCATTTTGGACTTCTTAGTGATCCCAGGTTTAAAGAACTTTTTCCGGAAAAAAATTCCTATTGTCTTGCAACAAAACCAATCCCCACATATTTCCCCTATGATCACATGGGAACCCCTCAAAATGGTGCTGCAAGAGGAAATTATAACATTTGCCTTAAGGACTAAAAAGACAAGAGAAGCTAAACTGCAACAACTACGCAAAAAAATTACATTTCCTCAGCTAGCAGACCAGCAGGGGGATTCGTCTCTACTCCAGCTCATAAAACAAACCCAATATAAAAAAACAAGATATCTTAAATGATAAACCTAAATTGGCTCTGTAATATTGAAAGCAGAAATACTCTGATGGTGGCCCCAGAGCAACAGGATTGTTGGCATTTTGTCTCCTGAAACACAGGTTGAATGCCACCATAAATTAACGGATCCAGTAACAAACCAAGATGTCTTCAAGACTTCATAAATCATCAAAATCTTAATTAAATATTATGCCACTTTATACTAGCAGCAACCAACCAGAGCTCCCAATCTATAGAAACTGTTTCAACCCCCTTCAGCTTCCCAAAGTCTCAGAGGAACAAAATCAGAGATTTATCACCCCAATTTCTCTCTTGGAATGTGAGGCAGCCTTGGCATGTGCAAAGACAGAGAAATGTTCCGGTCCCAGTGGTAATCCAGCAGAATTCCAGAAGCATATAAAGACATTCTTCTTGCCATTCTTCAGAAGGCCTACTCAGTAATTCAGTGGGATGCCAATCCTCTTCTGTCTTGGCAATTTGCTACTATTTCTGCCATCCTGAAACCAAACAAGAGCCCAACCAAGCCAAAATTGTACAGACCAATATTCATATTAAACCTAGACTATTAGTTACATACATCCATATTGGCCAAACAATTAGAAGGAATCATCCCCAACTTAGACCAGTTAGGGAGGTTGTGAAATTTTATTTCGCCAGCAAAATTGGCAATTTCACCCAACTAAATATTTCATGAAATTGCGATGAAATCGCAAAATTTTCCCCTCCGTTTCACCCGCATATGCCCCACCATTTATATTATTATTTCTCCCTCTCTTGTGTCTAGTGGTCTCCCCTGGCTGATCACCGGCCAAATTCAAGAACCTCCCCAGTCACTCTGAGCTATCCTTGTCACCCAATCTTTAAAAAAAATACCATTCCCATCTCTGGTGTCTAGTGGTCCTCTCAGGCCAATTATGCGCTGAATTCAAGAGCACCCCCCCAGTCACCCCCAGTCCCCCAGCACCTAATCTTTGAAAAAAAACAATCCCCCTCTGTCCCTGTTGATCTACAGGACCCCCACACTGTCTTAAACAAGAGCCCACCCTGCTCTCCCCTCAAATACCCCCAATTGAGCCACCAGCACTGCCCTCCACTCACCTGCATGGCTGGCAGCCCATCTGAGTGCTCAATGAATAAGTGCATGCTTAAGCACCTGCTGATTCATTGAGCCCTCAGATGGGCTGCCAGCCATGGAGTTGAGTGGAGGGCTGTGTCAGTGGCCCGACTGGGTACTGGAGGAGGGTGGCCTCTGACTAAAGACAGGGTGGAGGGGGGTCCACTAGACACCAGGGACAGGGAGAGGATTACTTTCTTTTATTTTGAAGATTGGGACCAGGGTCATGGTTGGGGAGGAGGGAAAATAATTGGGATTGACTGGGGGTGGGAGGGTTCTCTTTAATTCAGCTCCATGATTGGTTGGGGGGGTCCACTAGACACCAGGGACAGGGAAGGGGATTGCTTTTTTTCAAAGATTGGGGGCCAGGGGCCTGGGGGTGACTGGGGGGTTCTTGAATTCAGCCAGCAGTCAGCCAGGGGAGGAACACTAGACACCAGGGATGTGGAGGGAATTTTTTTTTATAAAGATTGGTGGTCATTGGGGAAATTGAGAAATTTCACCCCTGGGTGTTGAAATTTCAGCCACGAGCAGAAAATGTTGCTGGTTTGAGGGCAAAATTTCACCTGTCGCAGGGCAAAATTTCACATTTCACCCGATGAAATATTTTGTGAAATGCACAAATTCCACAAAATATTTTTCTGGGTGAAATTTTTCAATTTTGCACAACAATAAGTACAGTACATCCAAATCAGACTGGACTCATAATGCAGCAGCAACCAAGGATAATATCAAAAGAATGTTGAATTTGTTTCACTATCCATCCAGGACTTGACAACCAGTATTGTTGTTGAGCCTGGATTCAGAAAAAGCTTTTGACAGGATGTCATGGTTGGAAGTTTCTATATTGCACCCTCCACCATCCTGGCTTTCACACACAATCCATAGCTCTAGTCAGGGCATTGTATCACAGTCTGCAAGCTATGGTCCAGGCTAAAGGATCACTTTCCCCTAGATTTGGTTTGTTCAAGGCCACATGTCATGGCTGCCCAATGTCCCCATTATTATTCACCTTGACAGTGGAGACCTTGGTCCAAACCATAGGACAACACCAAAGTAGCAAGGGTATCTCACACTACGGTGAAGAACACAAGTCAGCATTCTATGTTTAATAATTTGACCAACCCAAGTAATTCAGTATCCCGTGTATTTGGCAACTGTGATTGAGCATTTTCAAAAAGGGTGACTAAATCACAGCACTTTTACACATGGCTACTAGCAAAAGGGGTGACAGGATAGGGAGTTTGTGGCTATAGTGACAGGATGTCACTATGTATACACACACGTGGGGGGAGGTGGAAAGGGACCACACCATGTGACGGGTGGAAGGGGAGGGAAGGGAGGGTGTGTGGGGGGTGTAGTGCGGCGGTGGGCTGCCAAGCTGCCCGTGTGGCATGGTGGGTTGGTGGCAGGCTGGGGTTGGAAGTGTGCCAGGTTCAGTTCTGGGTGCACTAGTTTTTGGCATTGGGTCACTGTTTTTTTTTTGTTTGTTTGTTTTTCTTGTTTTGCACCCCCCCCGACATGCACCCCCTGGAGTTGAGAATCCTTTAGTAGGAATATACCTGTCACCCTTCCAGGACCAAAATGAGGGACACTTCCCATTAAAATCAGGGACACCATTTTTACTTGACGTACGGTGCAGTGTCACAATTTTTACATCTATTCAAATGCACACCACACCCTGTCAGAAGGGTAGCATTGTGCCACTCCCATTAATATATATAGTAATACCTTGTAAAAGGTATGCATAAATAAATCAAAAATTAACTGGATGAACAGAATTGCAGCCATGTTGCAAGTGATTTCCCAAAGATGAATAAAGTAGTAAAAAAAACAGCATACAACATACAGCATGAATTGTGTGTGTCACACAATTTACAGTATTGGCATTACACATATTAATAATTTTACACTGAATCTATTTGAATCACATAACCTGTCATACATAGAAACATAGAAACTGATAGCAGATAATGACTGCTGGGCCAATCTAGTCTGCCCATTCTATGACCACTTTTGCTTCAGACCCAACTTGAGCTACAGCACTGTCGCTTCCACCCTCTTCTTCTTCTTCCAAAGCAAAAGTTAATTGGTTGAACAGAATTGCAGTCATGATACTAGTGAGTTCCCAAAAATGAATAAAGTGGTAAAAAAAAGATTGCAAATTGTAAAGAGCATCCTTGGCTATGTGTCATTATTGTGTAGACAATGTCTGGCTTATTAAAAATAAAACAAACATAAATAAAATCACATATTGTAGCTAGCTCAACATGGATATACAGCTGGGTATCATCATAATACAGTTAACTTCATAGAGTATGCACCTATGATGGTGTCACATGCTTCACATGTGTTCCCCTTGCTTTTTTTCTCCCTTCCTTAATGCATATATTATTACCCATTTGATTATTGTGTCTTTGTAGCACAGTACAGCATGAATTATGTGAGCCACACATTTTACAGTATCAACGTTGGGCATATTAATAATTTTACACTGTATCCATTTGAATCACATTACCTGTCATACATAGAAACTGATGGCAGATGAGTCATGTGATGTCTTTGGACTGATAGGACATATGTACTGTATATTGGCTCTTGTCCTCACTGGAGCTTTATAGTGATTATTTTACATTTAACAGCCAGTTTCATTATTATTTTTCTTTCTACTTTTAAAGGTGAAAATGACTGAAGTGGTAGAGCAAAAGTCTGAACCAATGGACTTATCGACTGGTGACATCTCCACTGCACAACCTGCTAGGCCTCTGTCTCCATTGAAATGCCTGACACCAGACTCACTGACTGAGGATGAAGAGTCAGACAAATTGGATATTTTAATCGCCAACATAGCCAGCAAAAAATGTAACACTATCGCAGGTGATGGAGGAACAGCAGTTGCTGAAACTAACTCTGAAGACATGTCACCATCCTATTGGGAATGCAGGACTGAGGATCAGTTCTCTGGAAGACATGCAAGCAAGAGAGCTGAAAGAGATGCACGACCTAAAAAAGGAGGGTGGTAAAATTATAACTAAAAGTTAATGATCTTGAGCCGCAGAAATAATCGTGTGCAGTCGGAATCCCAGAAGCTGCAGAGGGATCCAACATGCTCACCATCATCCAATCTGTTCTGCAAGAAGTGGCTGCCCCCCTCCACTGGGAAACAAGTGAATGATCGAGAGTGCACATAGGTCTCTGCATCTCTGACCCGCGCCAGGCAGTAAATCTAGGCCTCTAATCCTTTGGTGTCTGGACTATCAGGAAAAACTTTGGATTCAACAAAAAGCCTGAGCCAAAAGACCAGTGACCTGGCAAGGTAAGCCGTTTTTAATTTTGAGTGATTCCACTCCCATGGTTAAGGAGCGTCAACTTGCTTGTAAAGAAATAAAACAAAATCTTTACTGAGTGGGGATTAAGTTCTATATGCATTACCCCGCTTGTCTCATCAAATTTTCATCAGCAGAACAGGTGAAGCTGGAGCTTATAAAATTATATCCTCAGTTGTTTTCTCCTACTAATCCTCATACTGTCACTTGAATGTACCCTTCGGACTGTTTTGGAATCAGCATACTTCTTCAGTAACCTTGATCTGTTAAATCCTTTGTCCAATGGTGATTCAATTCGGAAATACTCCTCTTTCTTTCTATTTTATTGCAACCATTTGATTTGGCTGGACTTTCTCTATTCCTTGGTGCAGATATAGTTGTTGCAATCTCGGCCGGAAAGGAGACTACCTTGAGATGATTGTAACTTTTTTAGACTGGCAGCTGGAATATATGGCTTACTAAGGCTTGCAACCTGCATGACCTTCCTGAGTTATTTGACGTTCTACTTTATGGCAAGCCTGTACTCACTCTCTGTCTTTTGCACTGTACATTAGTCTCCACATCCACTTACCAATACCTGCATCTTACTTAAAACCCATTAACGGACTCCATGTGACATACCATGGGGTGGTAACTCACGTGTTATTTTGTAATTTTACATTTGTTCTTCATGGGGGCACAGAATCAACCCAGTACTGGATGCAGGGTGAGGACATTTACATTTTGCTTCATTGATTTTCAAGAGACATTTTGGACTAGCATAGTGATGGGACAATTATGGGTTGCTCATTTCCTTTATTTTGGAAAGAGCTCCCCTCGGCTGACATGGTTCTTGTTTTATAGCTTGCTTTTCAGCAATGCCTAAGAACATTGGTGGACCACAGAAAAGACCCATAACTTGAGTGCAGGATGCTTGAATGCTCCCTTTTTTCTTTCTTTTTTGATGGCTGCTAAACACTATAGACTGGTATTTCACTCCAAACAGGACATGGAAGCTGATGTTTTAGCCACAGTTCTGAACCATCATGGCCTTATATTGGATGGATGATCTTGGGTCATCCTTTGGAGGGGGATCTCCGGCCCCTCCCTTCTTAGTGAAGTGAGGGAAAAACAGGAGAGATTAGTTCTACTGTTTCATCTTGTTTGGGAGTTACTTTTAATGGTTATATTTTTGTATTTACTTTATACCTGGAGCATCTCTGCTGACTATGTAGGGTAGAAATCTTATAGGTGAGGCTTTGTGATTAACATGGAGGGGCTGACTTTCATTTTTGTTTGCCAGAGCAATGTCTTTTTTACTTTGGAAGATCAGCTGCACACTATGCCTTTTATTGTACATTTATTCCGATGGCATCCTCTCATTTAACCTGTGTATTGTGGAACATTAAAGGGGTAACTCTCCTTTAAAGCATACACAGGTTCTTAAACATCTTGCCTCCTTGAAACCTAATGTTTCAACGTTGCATGAGATGCATAGTTCAGTCAAGGATGCTCTGTGTTTTTTTTTTGACAACTTTTGGTAGGGCAAGCTTTTTGGGTGGGTTTGAGTACCCATAGGGCAGGTGTGCTCATTTTAGTAATGCAGCATCTCCTGTTTCAGCTAGTGAAAGAGTATGCTGACCCAGAGGGGAGCTTCAGTAACTTTTTCTGTGGGTCCAGATTGGGGTTCATGAGTTAGTCTTGGGTTGTGTATATGACCCTTATTCTGACTCACTCTCTTTTTTTCACTCAGTTAAGGAGTCCAATTACAGAATTCCACCCCTTCCAGTAATTATTATGGGAGATTGGAACTTGACTATCGATGATTTCTTAGCCCAGTCATGTAATATTTGGAAGGGCTTATCTCCAGCATGGAGAGCAATGAGAGACATGTTAGACCCGGGGGGCGTAGTGGATATTTGGAGACTATTACATCCTACTAATCAAGAGTATACTTTTTACTCAGCTGCTCATGACACTTTACTCTGTGATAGATTATGTTCTATTAAGTTCGAGTTATATTCCAGGAGTCAGGAGCTGTGAGATGCAGAGTACAGTTCTCTCAGATCGTGCCCCAATTTCTGTTTCTCACTGCTTGTCTCAATTGTTGAGGGGGATACTTGTTGGAAACTAAACAACAATTTGTTAAAGGAAGAATGGTGTCTTAATAAAATTAAACAATCTTTATTGGACTATTTTTAAATACATTCTTCCACTTCTCTAACTATTGATTTAATTTGGAGTGCTTTTAAATGCGTTCTTGGGGGGAACTTTTACACTTGGCCACTGTGAGGAAAAAGCACAAAAGGGGCAATTAACAGCTCTTCTAAACTTACCCATGCTCTAAAAAAACAGGTATACCCTTGGTCTCCTGAATATGGTTGGCTCCAAATGAATCAGAAACAGGCTAAGTATGCTGAGCTGAACCTGGAGAAGGCAGAGTATATGCTCCTTTGAGCCAAAACTTCATATGACGTGTATGGGGAGAAAGCCATCAAACTTTTAGCCATGCATTTAAAATAACAAGAAATGTCATACCTGATTACTGGTGTTTGATCTGACTCTGGAAACACAATTTTAACCCTTCCTAGGGATAATGCGAGGGAGTTTAAGGGCTAATTTGAACAGCTGTATAAAGTGGATCCCACTGACCAACCCCCAGATCATATAGTTCAGGAATTACTTCAGCAGGCTGATTTGCTCCAACTAAATCCTAATCAGGCTTCTTGTCTTAAGACTCTTATTATGGTTTCTGAAGTGGGGAGGGAGAGTTCCTCTCTTACTCCAGATAAACCACCTGGACCCAATGGTTTACTCATAATTGTTTTTAGCTTTTAAAATGGAATTAGTGCCCCCCCATCCCCATGGCTGAATGTTTTACCTCTTTTTTGCAGTTCCTGCTCCCCCCCACTTTTTAGATGCTTATGTCACACTCGTTCCTAAACCTGGTAAAGATCATGCCAATGTTAATAACTGTTGGCCAGTTTCTCTATTAATTGTTGACACCAACAGAGTCTCACATATTCTGGCATCTAAGATTGCTGTACTGTGGCAGGGTTTGATTGGCAGAGAACAGACTGACTTTATGCTGGGACGTCTGGTCTCTGACCATTTCTGGAAATTGTTTCATTTGTTCTTGGTGTTCAGGGACTCCACCATCCCTACAGTGCTGGTTTCCCTGGATGCTGAGAAGGTGTTTGATAGAGTTTCTTGGGCCTACCTATTCCATACTCTGGCTGCCTTTGGTTTTCCTCATGATTTTATTAAATGGGTAAGGTTTTTTTATTAATTTGAATTTTGGTAGCTGGGTAAGCCCACTAAGACCATGCAGTCCCTTTTTCAGGGGTGACCCAGGTACATAGGATAAGTAATTTACAATCATGAACAGAGTCACAGTACTATACAAGCTCAAATATTAACATAAGAGCTAATGTCTCAAAGTTTGTACAATAAACAGGGCTGTAATACATATAAATTATATATAGCAATATTCCCAAAACAATACAATCACAATACAATGTATGTTTAGGGTTACAGAATTAGATTTTAGAGTTATGGGAAAACAAAGATAATAGCACTTTATTCTACTCCCACAGCACGTGTCCGCTGTAATGGGGTTTTGTCGGATGACTTTTATTTGCATTGAGGTACTCACCAGAGTTGTCCCCTTTCCCCATGCCTTTTTAATTTGTACCTGAAGCCCCTCATTTGACATATTGTCTAGAAAGATCAGATAGCAGGTATTCCTATTGGGCCCTGTTGGGCTCTATTCTTTGAAAATATCAACCAATGCGGAAGATATTCTGTTACATCTTAATCACCCATCGACATCACTTCTGGAAGTGTTGCAAATTCTCAAGTTCTTTGGGTCTATTTCTGGCTATAAAGTGCACATATCCAAGACTGTTATTCTACCCCGGAATCCATGGACCCATAAATCCGACTTTCCCCTCGAACTACAACACTGTTGGTATATCTCAGATCTTACTTATTTAGGTATTAAAATAGTTTGGGGGACTCAATCACTAATTAATCAGAATCGTATCTCTTTGATGAGCACAATATCATCTGATTTGGTGTGGTGGAAGGCTTTGCCACTGTCATTATGGGGCATAATTTTGATTATTCAAATGAATATCCTTGAACGGCTTCTTTACCTGCTCACTGTGTTTGCGGTGCCACTGCCTAAAATGTGATTTCCTCATCTCAGTAGTTTCATTTCTGCATTTATATGGAACAATAAGAAACCTTGTATCACTTTTTCTAAATTAACTCTGGCTAAGTGTTATGGGGGCTTGGAGTTTCCTAATTTTTTGGGGTATTATTTAGTGGCTCAAGCCAATAAGTTGTTGGCATGGCATTTAGCAGATTTGGGGAGAAACCCTGGTGTGCCTTCTGCTTTCTGGAAATAAATTGAGGTTTATTTATGTCTAACTCATGGCATAACACCAGCAGCTATTCCCCATATAACATGGAAGAGCCGACCCCTTGCTTTGTGTATCAGTCCTATAGGTTGGTCAGTTAGGATTAATCTGCAATTATGCAAGCTTTTGAACTATGTGCCTCAAAAAAGACCCCTCTCAACTGATTCACTATAATCCTAATTTTAAGGTCACTAAGAAAACCATTCCCTTTTCCTTTCTCTCTATGGTGCACTTAGATCATCTTTCTTGCCTACTGTAAGGTGACCAACTAATTACAATTGAGCAGTTCCACTCATTGAACCCCGTACCCTCCTCAGCTGTTTTTGCCTTTTTCCAGTTGATTCACTCAATTATATCTGGATTAGGACCTCAACTGTGGCAGCTTTTGGAGAACACTTCATATAATGAGTTGTCCTCTTCAGTCAATAAAGTCCATACAGTTTCAATAGTTTATAAGGACCTTATAAACATAATGGGGATTTGTATACAAATCAAAGTTTTTTAGTGGGAGAGAGAATTCCCAGAGCACTCTGAATTTTTTGAATCTTCTGCTCCTTGAGACCTCATCTCCCATTATATTAGGACTGATAAATTGTGGCTCATTTAGTATAAAATCTTACACAATGCTTATTTTACCCTCAAAGATGGTGCAAAATAAATGGGGCACAGAGTCCCACATGCCAGAGATGTAACAGTGCTGTCGGCACCCTCAAAGATTTACTTTGGGACTGCCCTCAGGTCCAGACTTGTTGGATGCAAATTCAAAAGCAGATCAATCCTCTCTTAGGTTTGCAGGAGGCCTTCACTTCAGAGGTTTGCCTTTTGGGATTAGGTATAGATCAGTTAGCAGGACCGCAGCCATTCCATATATCACTGATACCTGCAGTGGCAAAGTTGGTTATATTATGTCATTGGGTGGATAATGATATCCCCTCTTATCTGGAATAGCATAATGAAATTTGGGTAATGCTGCATATGGAAAGACTGTTGGCCAGTATGCAGCATAGTCGCCCCTCCATTCACAATAGATGGGAAAAGCTATATATACCCTCCTTTTGCTTGCATGAATTATATTTCTTATAACATCACTTGCTTCATTATATACAGTTGTTTCATGGCTGAGTGTCCCTCAGACCACATCATTTATGGATAGGCCTCTTTGTGTTCTCGTAAATGTTCCTTTCCTTGACTGGATGAAGATTTCGATAGTTTTGGTTTCTCAAGAATTTTTAGTGATCAGTTCTAAGTTCTTGTTACTGTATTTGTTATCAAGACACTTACATTTTTTGTTTTATATGATTGTACAGTATTGTCCTTTTTAGCTGTGCTCCGGTTTTATCTTTTTATGTTGATTGTGTGCATCCACAAGAAACATATTGTGGCAGCTTATTCCAGAAGCAGGTTGTGGTGGTGCAGCATTGTTATGGCCAATGCCCCCGCAGCCTTTGGAGGCTTGGCCTGCTTTTCCCAATGAGGTGGCACACTGCTGCTGACACCAGTTCAGCCAGCGTACCACAATCTTGTAAGGTTTCAGCTGCTGCAATCAGGGGTCACCTCATCATTGCAGTGTAAGCCATTCCACTGCAATGAAGAAGCGACTCATCATTGCTGGATGGAACCTTGTTAGTGTAATACTGTTTGTGAACATGGCGGTGGCTTGCCACCATGTTCACAAATAATAACAACACCACTGTTGAGGGGTGCTCAATCTATGAGTAGCATGTACTTCCCAATGTGTTTGTTTGCTGATGGGGCCCCAATCTCCTATCGGCTTCCAGTGCCCTAATGATGATGTTGCCGATGGGAAGCCCTCCCTTTTAGGTATTGTCCCTCCCCAGTGTCATTTGCAGATGGGTGACACTTCTCCCCATCGGCATAATCCCCCAAACACGCACTACAGTTGTGCCAAGGGGGTGCCTAATCCTCCTCGGCTCTTCTGCCCCCCTTTTGTGCTGATGGGGGTGTCCAATCCCCCATCAGCTACAGCTGTCCCCCCAAATAAACACTCTGTTGGCATACTGGGACCCCACCCCAGCATGCCAAATAGCCCTGTAAAAAAAAAATATGTCCTGCAATGTTTTTTTTTTTTTGTAGCTGTCAAAAAATAAAACAGTCCCTGACAGTCTCCCTGCCTCCCTCCTACAACCCACACCCACCATCTGTGCACCCTACCTCCCCACACCCCCACCCCATACTTATCTGTGGAGTCTGGTGCGATGATCTTCAGTGGACTGGGAACATGTCTGCACTCTTCAAAGCCAACTGCGAACTGAGGAGATGCTGATAAGCTATATAATGGCATAAATAGGTTTGTTTCAACTTTGGTGCATATCTCAGGCATTTTTTTGAATTTTGGCACCAAATTTTCAACATGATGTTTTTGGGACCCCTCCTCATGAATTCTGCCACTGTCATGGTGTTATTCAGCCCCGAAAGGTGATTTTGCAGTCACTGTGTGGAATCACCTTTTGGGACTGATTAACACAATGACAGTGCCAGTGTACATGAGGTGGACTCTCAAAAAGCCTATGTTGCAAATTTGGTGGAAAAAATCCAAAAAGTGATTGTTTTACGAGTGTGTGTTGTACAGTTGCTATGCACGCTTGTAACTTCAAGAATCTGCAATATTGTCATGACAGATTTTCAACATTGCCATATTTTCACACCTCCTTGTGAGCAGTACAGCTGGCATTTTTCACATCCTGGTGAAATGTGTTTTTGCACTTCTGGTGCAGAATAGCATGGTCGCTGTGGAAAATCAGTTTTCAGGACAGATAAAGAAAATGACAGTGACAGTGTTCATGAGCAGAGGTTCTAAAATTCCTTTGTTGAAAATTTGGTGACAATACTCCATAAAATGACTGTGTTATGAACGTGCATTGCGCAATTTGCGCACGCACGCTCATAACTTCACAAATTTATAATATTTTTACTCCAGATTTTCAACATTGCCATTTTCCCACACATACTCATGAACAGTACAGCTGTCATTTTTCCCACCCTGGCCAAAATGTCTTTTTGCACTTCTGGCGCAGAATAGCGTGGCCGCTGTGGGAAATCAGTGTTCGGTACAGATTAGGAAAATGACTGTGATACTGTTCATGAGCAGAGGTCCTAAAATTCCTATGTTGAAAGTCTGGTGATGATAGCCCATCTAATGACTGTGTTACAAGTGTGCTTTGCACAGTTTCCACGCACCTTTGTAACTTCACAGATTTGTAATATTGTCACTCCAGATTTTCAACTCTGGCCTTTTTTCACACCTCCTTATGAACAGCACAGCTGTCATTTTGCACATCCTGACCAAAATGTGTTTTTGCACTTCCAGCACAGAATAGCACGGTCACTGTGGGAAATCAGTGTTCAGAACAGATTAAGAAAATGACAGTGACACTGCTCATGAGCGGAGGTCCAAAAATCCCTATGTTGAACATATGGTGATGAAACTCCATAAAATGACTGTGTTTCAAGAGTACGTTGAACTGCTTCCATGCCCCTTGTAACTTAAATTAGCAATATTTTCATGCCACATTTTCAACACTGGCATTTTTTCATGCCTCCTTGTAAACAGCACAGCTGTCATTTCTCACATCCTAGTCAGAAAGTTTTTGTTCTCCTGCCACAGAATAGCACAGTCACTGTGGGAAATCAATGTTTGGGACAGATTAAGATCGAGCGAGTGAGAGGGGGGAATGACCAAGCTCAAGTGAGCTCTATTGGAACTGCTGCAGATTTCTTTGGGGTCAGAAAAAGGCCCCAATGCAGGTGCCCAGTACAAAAGGGCAGCCTGCAGCAGTGGAAAAAAACAAGAGAGAGCGAGTGAGGGAGGGGGGAGTGAGAGGACTCAATGGAGCTTTGTCAGAACTTCTGCGGATTTCTTTGTGGTCAGAAAAAGGCTTCAATGCAGTTAGGGGCCCAGTAGAAAAAGGCAGCCTGCAGCAGTGGGAGAAACAGTATGAGCGAGTGAGAGAGGGAGACTGAGTGAGCTCAATGGAGCTCTATCAGGACTGCTGCAGATTTCTTTGTGGGCAGAAAAAGGCACCAATGCAGGCAGGAGCCCCCATACAAAAGGGCAGCATGCGGCGCCGAAAGAAACAGAATGAGCGACTGAGAGAGGGGGAGTGAGCTAGCTCAATGGAGCTCTGTTGGGACTGCTACGGATTTCTTTGTGGGAAGAAACAGCCACCAACGGAGGCAGGAGCCCAGTACAAAAGGGCAGCCTGCAGCGCCAGGAGAAACAGAATGAGCGGGTGAGAGAGGGGGGAGTGAGCGACCTCAATGGAGCTCTGTTGGGACAGCTATGAACTTCTCTGTGGGCAGAAAAAGGCGCCAACACAGGCAGGAGCCTAGTACAAAAGGGCAGCTTGCAGTGCGGGGAGACACAGAACGAGTGAGTGAGATGGGGGAGTGAGTGAACTCAACAGAGCTGTGTCAGGACTGCTGCAGATTTCTTTGTGGGCAGAAAAAGGCACCAATGCAAGCAGGAGCCCAGTACAAAAGTGCAGCCTGCAGCGGCGGGAGAAACTGAATGAGCGACTGAGAGAGGGGAAGTAAGCAAGCTCAACTGAGCTCTATCATGACTGCTGTGATTTTTTTTGTGGGCAGAAAAAGGCAGCAACGTAGGCAGGAGCCAAGTACAAAAGGGCAGCCAGCAGAAACGGAATGAGTGAGTGAGAGAAGGGGAGTGAGCAAAGTCAATGGAGCTCTGTCGGGACTGCTGCAGATTTCTTTGTGGGCAGACAAAGATGCCAGCAGAGGCAGGAGCCCAGTACAAAAGGACAGCCTGCAGCACCAGGAGAAACAGAATGAGCACGTGAGAGAGGGAGACTGAGCGACCTCAACGGAGCTCTGTCGGGACAGCTGCGGATTTCTTTCTGGGCAGACAAAGTTGCTAATACAGACAGAATTCCAGTACAAAAGTGCAGCTTGCAGCACCAACAGAAACAGAACGAGCAACTGAGAGAGGGGGAGTGAGCGAACTCAATGGAGCAAAGCAATCAACATTCGGCATTGACAAATGCTTGTTTCTTGTTTTGTTGCTACAAATTCTTGTCAACTTGTTTTGATTGTCTTGAATGTTTAAATTCTTTAATTAAGAAGACTAAGTTAAAAAAAAAACTGACAGCAGATAATGACCGCTGGACCCATCTAGTCTGCCCATTTTTAATTATGATTGCTTTTGCTGCACACCCAGCTTGATCTACAGCATTATCTCTTCCATCCCATTCATTCCTTCCTTCCTTCCTCCAAAACAAAAGTTAATTTCCTGAACAGAATTGCAGTCACATCACAAGTGATTTCCTAAAAATGAATAAAGTGGTAAAAAACAAGACGACCCCACCCCCCAAAAAAATAAGGTCACAAATTGTAAGGAACATCCTTGGTTATGTGCCATTATGTGTAGACAATGTCTGGATTATTAAAATTAAAAATAAATAACAACCCATATTGTAGCTAACTCAACAATGGTATACAGCTGGGTACGATCATAATGAAGTAACTTCATATAGTATGTACCTCTAATGACGTCACTACTCTCTAAATAGTATATTGCCTCGCACGTGTTCCCCTTGATTTTTTCCTCCCTTGCTCAATGCATATATTATTACCCATTTGCTTATTATGTCTGTATAGCATAGTACATCATGATTTACAGTATGTATGCCACACAATTTACTGTATAAATATTGTGCATATTAATAATTTTACTCTGTAATCATTTAAATCACATAACCTGTCATACATAGAAACATATAAAAAAAAATGGCGGATAACGACCGCTAGGCCCATCTACTCTGCCCATTTTAAATTATGATCACTTTTGCTGCAGACCCAATTTTATCTACTGCACTCTCTCTCTCTTCCACCCCCTTTCTTCCTTCCTTCCTCCTAGGATTCCTTTGTGCTTAACAAAGGCATTTTTGAAACTGACCACTGGTTTCACTCCAACTGCCTCCCATGGAAGGCTGTTCCAGGAATCCACCACCCTTGTTGTGAAGAAGTACTTCCTCTCATCTCTCTGGAATCTACCCCCTTCCAGCTTCACATCATGACCCCCTTTTCTACAGCACCATTTTTTATGAAACATATCTCCCTCCTTTACCTTATCAACCCCCAGAGAGTTATTTAAAGGGTTCCATCATATCCCAACTCTCGGTCCTCTCCTCCAGGGTGTACATATTAAACTCTTTCATTCTCCTCTCATAGGGTTTCTGATGCAGACCTTTTACTATTTTGACATCCTTCAGCTCTCTTCTTGCCGCTAACTCCATTTTCCAATTGTTCCTCTTTCGTCGCCTTTCTCTTTTGACTGCTCCTCCCCCCACCTTTGCTAAGTCCCTGCTTTCTTGAATAACTTGCATCCCGGTAGAACTCTCTCCCCTCAGGATCTCCCTACTCTATGTCTAAGCCTGTGGTGGCCCACTTTCTGCCTCCTCTATTTCTTCCATAACCACACCCCAGCTACTTTAAATATCCATCGAACTAACATTTAAACCTTCCACTGACTATTGTTCCCTCCTTGAGGGAAGCAGGCCATCAACTTGGTATAGGCTCTTATCCTTCCAAGTTGGCCCACAGTCCCCACTGTAGCTATACCTCTCCTCTCTGCACCATTCCTTCTACAATTACTTGAAGGCCTTGGTGCAGAGCTCCTTCTCCTTCCCCACATAGTAAAGATGCACTTGAAGCTCACATTTTAACACGAAGAAAACACATGATCAACCAGATAACTGATCTAATGTTACCAAAAATGAAATTTACAGATGGTGCCGACCATGGCAATTCTTCTTTATGTTTAAGCCCATGAAATACCCTTATCAAGTTAATGCATTAGCAGCCATAGCAGCTCTGACCAGATTTTATTGCAGTTGCAACAGTGTTATGCACTTGTGGTGTCAGAACACTACAGATTCTTACAGATTCTGCACTTTTGGTCCACTGAACTGGGTAATCTTACATATAATGTGACCTTGACCCACTGATCACATTATTAATAACTACTCAGAATCAGGGGACGCCCTTTCACTGTATTTCCAAGGCATACAATGAGTTGACTAGCCCCCTGGGGTGACTAATGAAAAAACTGAATAGAAGTGGGAAACTGAACTGGAGCTTCAAATTCCACCTAAAAAATGGTCTTCAATCTACTAAGGGCAACAAAAGGTGTCATTCTCCTACTACTGGAAAGAGACAGCACACTACTTTAAAACACCTTGAATTATGCCTAAATTCAGTACCAACCATAGGGCAAATTGCTTTAGGCAATATGGGTATTTGAGTGTACACTATCCCCATATCTTCTGGCTTTGCTCCCACCTTTGTCAATTGTGATGGCAGTGAATGTGGAATTATGAGTTAATTCCCCACTTTCCAGCTTTGACATTGAAATAACATTATTTTTAGATTATGCAACTAAACTTTTCAGCAAGCATCCAAAATGTTTAATAAGTATAGCAATAACAACAGCCAAAAAGCTACAACAAAAGTAAGCTTTCAACCTGACCCCCTGAAATAGACCAATGGAGAAATTTAATAATTATGGTTTAGCAAATGAAAAATAACCCACAAGGTTTGTAATCAAATATATTTATTTAATAGCAGTGGAATAGTTGGGTATTATTTATGATGGACAAAAGTGCTGAATTTGGACCATAATTTATTTATTTATTTTTGTTAACCTGTTAATATAACTAGATATGATATATGCCTATTTTCAGGTATGACATGGGAGAGTACAAAATAAAAAAATCAAATAAAAATACTATTAGAGCAATAATAGATAAGTAGTAAAAAAATATATACAGTGCAAAGTGTTGTGTACGTGGTATGTGTTACAGAATAGTTCAAAGATAGTTGTCTGCATCAGCATGTGTTGAAGCAACAACCAGTTTTTTCTCTAATAGTGTCATCTAGGAAACACAAATCCATATGATTAATTCCTAGGATAATAGTTTAAATGTGTATTCTGTACATTAAAAGCACTTTACAAACATATGAAATTGCCAGCTGATAAAGACCTTATGGTCTATCAAGTCTGCTTGATTGTGCAGCTAGCAGCTCTTATACTGCAGCTGCCTCTCCCTCCCTTCCAGTGACTTTCCCCCCTTAACCTGTCCCATCCCCTTTTGAAGTAGCCCACTGTTCTACAGGATACCACTTCCTCTGGCAATGCATTCCACTCAAACACCATCCTCTCTGTAAAAAAGTGTCTTCTCATTTCCCTCCTGAACCTTCCCCCTTCCAATCTCAGATTATGTCCTCGAGTGTCCCTTCCCCTCCTTAGTTTGAAAAGCCCCCTCAAAGCCTGTCTTATTTATTCCCTTCATGTACTTCAAAGTTTCAATCATGTCCCCCCATCCCTCCTCTCCTCTCCTCTCCTCCTGGGAGTACATGTTCAGCTCCCTCAGCCTGCTCTCATAGGGTAAATCCCCTAGCCCTTGGATCATTTTTGTTGACCTGCACTGCACCCCCTCTGGAAACTTAATGTATTTGTTCAGGTACGGTCACCAGAACTGCATGCTGTACTCCAGATGTGGTGTAACCAGTGACCTGTATAGTGGCATGATCACCACCCCGTCCTGGAGGATATGCCCCTGGCAATACATCCCAGCATTCTGTTGGTCTTTGCAGCTGCCTTTCTATACTGTGCTGAGTTGTTCATTGCTCCTGTTATGATCATCCCCAGATCATTCTCCTCTTCCATCTTGGCTAGTTGAATCTTCCCTAGCTGGTAGCTCCTCCTTGGGGTTTTTGGACTGAAATGTAACACCTTAAATTTCTTGGCATTGAACCTCAGCTGCCAAGTGTATGACCAGGCCTCCAATTTACCAGATCATCTTGCAACCACTGCCACTCATCTAAGTCATCCACTACTGCTCTCATCTTGGTATCATCTGCAAACAGACTGATCTGGCTCTTGATCCCTGTTGAGATGTCTGCTATGAAGATTCCAAACAACACCAACCCCAGTACAGAGCCCTGTGGCACCCTGCTTGTCACCACCCTGGGAGATGAGAGCTCACCTCCCACCACCACCACCCTCTGCTGTCTCCCTTGCAGCCAGTTCACTACCCATCCCACCCTCTTTGCCCCCACCCCTGTGGCTTCCAGCTTACTTCCTAGCCTTCCACACAGCACCGAATCAAATGTCTTACTGAAGTCCAGGTACAATACATCCACTGCATGGCCCCTGTTTAACTGACTGGTTACCCAGTCATAGTACTCCACCAGGTTGGTCTGACAGGATCTGCTTGAAACAAACCCATGCTGTCTGCTATCCTGCAGCCCATTAGCCTCTAGGCGGTAAACCAGCCTCTCCTTCAGGATTGTCTCCATCAGCTTTCCCATGATGGATGTGAAGCTTACCAGTCTGTAGTTCCCTTGCTCATCCTTGGGACTGTTCTTGTGGAGGGGTACCAAGTGCAACATCCTCCAGTCCTGAGGTACACTCCCTGAGTCCAGAAAGGCATTGAACAGGTCTTCCAAGGGTTCTGCCAGGACTTTTGCCAGTTCCTTCAGCACCCTGGAGTGAATGCCATCTGGCCCTGGTGCCTTGTCCACCCTCAGTGCCCTCAAGCCCTCCAGAACTCTGCTTACATGGATTTCCCAATTTGTCACTTCCCCTTCTGTGTCCACCCTCTCTGGGGTACAGCTTCCCCTTTCTCTTTAATAAATACTGCACAGAAGTACTTTTTTAATGCTTCTGCCTGTCCTGCCCTTTTTCCACCCACCCGCATCCTGCTTTATCCTTACTATTTTGTCCTTACAACTCCTTTTCATCCTGATGTACCTGAAGAAGTCCTTCTCCCCTTCTTTGATGCCCTGTGCTAGCCTGAGTTCCCTGGAAACCTTGGCTGACCTGACTGCCCTTGATACCTCCCTTGACTCCTTCAGGTATTCCTCACTGTCCTCCCTTCTCCTTGTTTTTTGTACCTTCTAAAGGTGGTTCTTTTCTTCCTTACTTTTTCCATGACCCCCCGCTAACCCAGCTAGGCTTCTTGGCCCTAGCCCTCTTACTCTGGACCCTTGTACATGTTAAAGTTGCCTCCTCAATTCCCAGTTTAATGAACTCCCACTTCTGGTTACTGTCCATGTTTGGATGAAACCTGGCCAGATACTGTAGGCCTGTACTATTTCCCTCCGGTACACCCAGCTGGACAATGCTTAGTACAATGGGATTGTAGACTAGACCACTAACAGTACTGTTGAATGGTACTGATCAGTATGGTACTGGTGTCTATAATGTCTTAAAATTACTAACCTGTACAGTAACCTACTTATGCACTTGTCAAATAAAAGCTGAATTAAAAAAAAAGTCATAGGCTTGTAGGGAATGTTGTTCTAGAGCTGATATGACAAATGGGCCCAGATATTCAAGAGAGTTGAGCCATGCACAATAGGGTTGCGCCTGCACAAGTCCGAGATTGTGCCATTCTGCGATATTCAGCAGGAGGCAGTTGCACCTGCAAAATCACGCTGAGCAACAGCACAATGATAATGAAGGCATGCGCAACTGAAGGGGAAGGAACCATGCATAAATGGCGCAGTGCAATATTCAACAAATTGCACCATGTACAATAGCGGAGCAAGCAGAAGTTGCGCCATAGCGGAAATGAGCCAAAATAAAAAGGAGCAAGGGAGAGGCGCAAGAACGCTACAGGGAAGGCACATGAGGCTGAACTCTAGCCACACAGACAGGGCAGGAGGGACACACAGGGCAGGCCAGGGAAAGGGCACCCTGAACACAGAGGCACAGGGAAGGTGTGGGGAGCCACAGCCAATGCAGAGGGGGAAGTGACACAGCACAGTGGCCACCACAGGCAGGTGTTCCCGGTGCAGGGGAAGTAGCAGTGAGGACAGCAGGGGGAATACAGTAGCAGCTGCCAGGGGGGTGAACACAAGCCAGGGACATGGCTAGTGTCAGCTTCCAGATGGAGGCCATTATGAGGGGAGTGAGAAGGTGGGCAGCAGGGGGGTGTGGCTGTGGAAGGGCCCGTTGGTGTTATGCCCCCAACAGGCAGTACTGAGCCCACACCAGCTTCAAGCTGCACAGTGATACTGAGATTGTGAGCCAGCACCACCTGAATAGGGCAATTCTGAGGTGGCTCTGTGAGCTGTGCAGTGATGTGATGCAGGCACCCACACGACGGAGCCATGCTGTGTCAGTGGAGACTAAAGTGACAGCTTGCATGTGCTTGCTCACCACGGGTGCCTTCCAGAGACCAACTGGGGACACCACAGGCATAACCCAGTCAGCCACGTCATGTCACCTCACCCAGTTCCTCAGCACACTGCTGCCACATGCTGCGGAGTACATCCATTTTCCCAGCACACCGGCAGAGTGCACAGCAAACATACAGGAGTTCCACAGGGTAGCACATATGCCTGGCATGCTAGAGGCAATAGACTGCACCCATGTGGCCATATGCACACCACCTGGCCCCGAGGGGGCTGCATATATCAATCGCAAGGGCTATGCCAGCATCAACTGCCAGGTGGTGTGCAATGCCAGGGATGCATAATCAATGTCTGTGCCACGCACCCTGGGGGAGCACACGATGCCTTCATCTGGCACCAGTCAGCACTGTGCCACAGATTCGAGAGTGGGGACATCCCCACTGGATACCTAGTGGGTGAGTATGCAAACCACATGGACAATCATAGGGCCTGGGGGGGCATGTCCAGAGCTGACATGGGTAGTGGCATACATGGCCTGGGGCAGGGCGACGCTGACATCAAACTAACCTCCACCCTCTACACACAGGTGACAGTGGATACCCACTCTGTCCCTGGCTGCTCACACCCTACCGGTAGCCCGCAACCCCATCACAGCAACACTACAATGAGGCACACGCCACCACATGTAATGTAATCGAGCGGGTGTTTGGGATGCTGAAGGCACATTTCCATTGCCTGGACACCTCCGGCAGTGCCCTACAGTACAGCCCTCAAAGGCCTGCAGGCTATTCCTGGCCTGTTGGCGTCCTGCACAACATGGCCAACGAATGTGGGATAGCCATACAGGTCGAAGAGGGGGACAGTGATGGGGACGATGAGGACGCTAGTGACAATGGTGATGAGCAGCCCCCCCTTGGCTGATGGGACCCCCGACTGATCTGGCTGGCACAGCTGCACCGGGACACCATCATGGAGGAGCACTTCAGCCAGCCCAGGTAAGTCATGGGGCCATGTGCAGTCAACAGTTGCTAAGGCACAACCCACAAACATGCATGGACACACACAAGGGGTGCATGCCATCAAGGGAAGTGGCAGGGCAGGGAACCACACACACAACCAGGGATGGGTGAGGACCAACATGCTATGTGGATGGACACACACAGATGCACACACACACAATGCACCAAACTTGCACAATGGGCAGGAGGCACACTGACCCAGAACGTCAACCCTAGCCACACACATGTCCACAGACCACCACACCCACTGTCTGTCCATGTGCATGTGTCAGATGCTGAGCACCATTGCACATTGGTGTACAGCGCAATGCAGGCATCATCATGCACACGCAACTGCGGACAGCAGCCGGGAGGGTGTGCAGATGGACTGTGTGTCCTCATGCAGGGCCGGGTACCCACCTGTGCACTGCTCACTGAAAGACACAATGCACACAGGGCAGCACCAGACAGTAGCTGTGTTGGGAGACAGGTCAGTCATGCGACACAGTGCCCCGGCCACCATGGATGCATGGGCTGCCCTGCCGAGACCCACCAGCACTGACAGGTTGACCACTGGCCTCATGGGGTGGCACTGATGGTCCCCCAGGGGTTCCACTGTGTGAACATGACCATGCTCATGCAGGAGTCTGCAGCACACTGAACATGCCTGCACCAGGCGTGCTTGGGATGCCCACAGCTGAACCCGGTGTCAACAGGGAGGGAGTCGCACGATGCTGGGAATAGGGGGTGGACAGTGCACTGCATGGTGTCCGTGACGCATGGGCACATGACTGTGTGCCCATTGTGGCCATGAAGGTATTGAATGACTGTGCATGCCTGTCAATGGCAGCGGTCACATCCTCCAGCAACCGCTTCATCCCTGCCAGGATCAGAGCAGTATCCCTGCTGCGACGCTCCTCTGCCTGCTCCAGAGCCACAGGCAGTGCATCCACTGACGTCACAAGCCATATCAGCTGCTGGACTGATGCTTGCAGTAGGCGGGTGTGCTCATCCAAGAGGTCATCTGCCTCCTCGGCATCCTGTCCCTCAGGGTGTGTGCAGCCCTGATGCTCAGCACCCCTTGAAGGTGGGTGCTGTGCACCAGGACCAGGTCTGTGCATGTCCACAGGTGGTGCACAGATGCCACCACTGATCCCTGTACCCCCAAGCCCATTGGACGACTGCTGATGCTGCTCCTCTGGCTGCCACTCCCCAGGGCTCAGTGGTGCTGCTGCAGTGGCTGCAACAGTCCCACTGTCCTGAACAAACACCAGTGCTGCCCCACTGGTGCTGACAGGCACAGGCTGGGACTGTGCTGACAAGCAGGCCTCCACGGCAGCACAACCCACAGCCATGGCCGCGATGATTCCTGCTGTGTGGCCATCCCGTGGCATGCACGTGTCACTGCTCATGACGTTAGCGACATCATCATCAGTGACGGACTCGGCACCAGCCTCAGGCACAGCATGCTGGCATCTGTGGATGCCAGCATGCTGGGACACAGGCAGGGCTTCCTCTGCACCTGTTACAACAACATCAGTGTGGACAGCCAGATGGCCCCACTGTCGCACTGAGCCACATATACCTGTGGAGGTGGATGGTCCCTCCTCCATCTCCAGCTGACTGTCCTTAGTGGACAGGCCCATCACCACTGACCCATGCAGATGCTCAGGATCTGTAAGGGAAAGCAAAGTTGCGTTACTGCATGTGACCTACCCTGCCCCCCCATAGACAGACCATGACTTACCATGCAGTGATGGGCCACCACCCATCAGGAAGCCATCACCCGGAACACCCTCAATGGCACTACGCTACATGCTTCCAGCAATCCTTTCCTCCTGTGGGGTCAGGTGTACCACCTCAGGCTGTCCCCCACCTGTGGCAGCTCGTGCTGCCCTGATGGCAGCCACCTTCTCCATTATCCTCCTCCTGTCCGTGCCCATCTTTTTCTTGCACTCCTTTCTTGCACTGGTGGCTGCCATGCAGGTTCACAGCACATGCCACCTCCTCCCATGCCGCAGCACGGGCTTGAGTTGTTCCCTGCCATCATCTGATCCAGGTAGGCATCAAACAGGGCTTCAGTCTCTGCCTTGGTAAAATTAGGCCTCCTCCTCCTCCTCCTCCCACCACTGTGTTCCTCCTCTCCCACAACTTGCTTGGTCATTATTTAGCCTGTAAGAATGGCAGTTGTTACCTGTGACTGTGCAGTCCCATGCATGTCCCTAAATCCACAGTCCACACTCCCAAACAGCATGCAACTCACCAATAGACTGCAGTAACTGACTATGGCCACTGCAGCCCAATGTCGCACTTTTATAGCGCAACCCATGCAAATGAGGTGAGGCGCAATTTTAAGTGGATGCAAATTGCAGTGCTGCACCATTGAATGGCTGATTAGATGATTTGCATATGACAGCTGAATATTGCGCTTTTGCGCTTTGCGCAATTGTGTTGAATGTGCTGAGCCAATGGCGCAGTTCTGTGACATGTGTGGTCAGGGCCCCGAGTTTTCCACGATTCTCGCGGATGCGGCAAACTGCGGAAATATCCGCGGAATTTGCCATCACCCGCGGAATTCGGCCACCTGCAGAACAAACGTCCACTTCATTTGCCGTAGGGGTGCCCAATCCCCGTCGGCTTCACTGTCCCCTCCAATGCTTATATGCTACGCTGGAGCCCACCCCAGCGTGGCAAACGTGCTCATATTTTTTTTTTTTTTTGCCGACGGAGGTGCCCAATCCCCGTCGGCTGAACGCCCAAGTCCAGCAGCCACGCTGGGAGCCCACCCCAGCGTGGCAAACGCGCAATTGTTTGTTTTTTTTCCCGACAGGTGCCTAACTCGTCAGCTGAACGCCTCCAAAGTCATTGTGCCATGCTGGAGCCCACCCCAGCGTGGCAAGCGGTCCAGACATCTTTTTTTTTTTCCCTGTAAACAAAACTGTCCCACGGCCAGCGTCTCCGAACCCCCTCCCACATCCCGCACCCACCACTGTGCACCCAGCCTCCCAACCCTCCCACCCCATACTTACCTCCGGACTCTGGCGTGACGATCTTGGTGGACTGGGAACACGCCTGCACTCTTCAAAGCGACCTTGAACTGAGGAAATGCTGGTAAGCTGTATAATGGGCTAGATAGGAGGGTTCAACTTTATTGCATATCTCAGGCATTTTTGGAATTTTTGAAAATTTTCAACATGGGTTTTGGGACCTTCTCATGAATCGATGTCACTGTCATGGCATTATTCTAGCTTGAAGGGTGATTTCCTTGACAGTGACTGCAAAATCACCTTTTGGGACTGAATACCACCATGACAGTGACATCGATTCATGAAAGAACAAACTCATGTTGAAAATTTGTGAAAATAATAAAAAATGACTGTTTAATGAGTTGCGCTTGCGCAGTTCCTCACGCAGGCTCAAAGTTCGCCAAATTTCAATATTTTCACTCCAGAGTTTCAACATTGCCATTTCACCACACTGTCTTATGAGTAGTACAGCTGTCATTTTCACATCTCACCCAAAATGTGTTTCCACCCTTGTAGCAGAATGGCGCGAGTCGATTATCTCGAAATCAATGTTCGGACATATTAATAAAATCACAGTGATACTGTTCATGAGCAGAGGTCTTGAAATGGCTATGTTGAAAATTTGGTGAAAAAATTCCAAAAATGACTGTTTAACGAGCTGCGTTACGCAGTTCCTACGCAGGCTCATAAGCTCGTGAAATTTCAATATTTTCACTCCAGAGTTTCAACATTGTCATTTCACCACACTGTCTTATGAGTAGTACAGCTGTCATTTTTCACATCTCACCCAAAATGTGTTTCCACCCTTGTAGCTCAGAATGGCGCAGTCGGTGTGGGAAATCAATGTTCCAGACAGATTAATAAAATCACAGTGATACTGTTCATGAGCAGAGGTCTTAAACTGGCTATGTTGAAAATTTGGTGACAAACACCCATAAAATGACTGTGTTACGAGCGTGCATTGTGTCAGATATGGCAAAAAACAAAAAAAAGGAAAATAATTAAGGGTAAAAAATGTGCGCATGAAATTGGATGTTGAGTGCTAGCAGTTCTGGCGGCAAATGAGACACCCTGCCACAGAACTTTCCTGATGTGCAGCAGAAAAATAAGCCCTATGCAAACACACCTTACTCGCATGCCTGGGTGCTGACACAGGCATCTGCCACGATGCTAAATGTGCTGTCGCGGGAAACAACCCAGGGGCATAGCCACCACCCAGCCAGTGGCTATAGTGATAGTCCTTACGCCACTCAAACACTGAGCCTCATAAAGACCTGATGGGCAGACTACACGTTAAGCTACTGGCGGTAGCACAGGCAGCCAATCGCTCTACATGCATTGGGTTCCAATGGCACTGTGCGTGTCCATGCACCAGAGACCCTTGAACCTGTGCCCGACCTTTGCCTCCTAGGCACCATGCATCAGGCATGGGTGCACCTCTATCGGGCGGTTCAGTGACAGCGTGATAGGGAATGGCAGCACTGTACCATGCAGCATCTGCACGTGGTGAGCCGTGCTGCAGAGTGCCATATTTCAAAATCGAGTAGAGAGCATGGGGCGCATGAGGGCTGCTCAGTGGTCACAAATAGAGCTGGCCAATCTAGTGGCCATTGTGGAGCCACACCATGGGCCATGGTTCGGGGAGGCACCCCTGGACAGGTCCAGGAGCCAGGTGTGGGAGGAGGTGGCCACTGCACTCGAGGAGGCCACAGGACGGGGGAGAAGTGCAGAGCAGTGCCGTCACAGGTATGGGGACCTGCGGCGGAGGGATCCGGAGCTGCTAGCCCACCTGTGGGCATGTGCCAGGAGGGGCATGGTGCCATGTCCAGATAGTTGTTATGTCAACACACTTTTATCTTTCATATTGGTATCACAGTTTTATGTGTCCAGCACATGAGGGAGGGACTGTCTGGGGTTGGCTGTGGTGGTGTTAGGGGGTGGGTGGGTGGGTCTGATTGGGTGGGAGGGCACACACCTGGGGTCAGGGAGGCTTTGCAACGGGATTGTACTGATGTTCTTCTCTCCATGTTTGCACCACAGGCCTGGAGGAACGTCACCTTGCCCGTGATCTTCGGCGGCAGGAGGAACAGAGGGAAGCCAGGCAGGGCAAGGGCCCACACCACCCAATGGACCAGCCCAATGATAGTGAGTGCCATAACTCCATGATTACTATTGCATGCTGTGTAACAGGGTGGGCAGTGGGGCATGACCACTATCCATCGATACCACTGCCATGCACGCAACTTGTTACAGTCAACACTGTCCAGTGGCAATGCATGTCTGGAAGTGCCTCGATGGTGGTCCATGTGTGCACTGGTTACATGGCTGTGCCACTGCCTTTGCACGACATAGCCATGTCACTAAACGGCCATGGTGGTGCTATGCGTGAGTTGGCTGGTGGGTGTGTGCAGCGTTCTGCATGGCTGTATGCACCTAGGTGGGCAGGTCATGTGGACGTGATCATTGTGCGTGGTCACACACCATCACAGAGGTATGTCCCATGGCCGCATGCCATGCACAGTGGGCGGGCTGTATGGGGCTGTGCATTCACACCTATTGACAGTGCTCCCTTGTCCTAGGTACATGCCATCTCAAAGAGATCAAGGAGGCACTTTGGGAGATCCTGCAGGTGGCAAGGGAATCACTGGGCATCCTCTGCAGGATTGATGATACCGGGGTCCTGCGGAGGCACCGACAGAGACGGAGCCAGAGTGGGAAGCTGCACTCCCGCTAGGAATTCCTCAGCCCCTGAAATCCCCTACCCCCCTGGACCCACCCTCACACCCCTCCTTTCCTGTCCCATTTGTCTATTCCTGCCTCTTACCCACCCCCACCATGTTTGTGGCCCTCACCCCCACCTTGAATATATTTTGTAAATAGTTTTGTAAATAGTTAACTTTTATATATTTTTTCAATACAGTTATTTTGATATGAATACTGTGGTGGTCTCTGATTTGCAGTGGGCTATAGGTGCTCAGCTGCAGTGGTGTGCATGGTGTCAGGGGTGGCGCTGTCATGGGTATGTGTGTGTGTCCATGTGGAGGTGACTTTGGTGTGGGGGTAGCTATCAGTCAGTGTCTGTGGTGTGTGTGTTGTTCCCTGTGCACTGGATGACTGTGTGCAGTGGTCCATGGTGCATGCTCTGTGTCCATGGCACTCCTATCAGCCCGTCCCATGGCCTGTGCAGCTGACACACATGCATGTCTGTGACCTGCACGGTCTGCTGGCATGTCAGTGGTGGCAGTCCTTGCAGGGCAGCCACTGTACCCGTCACACTGCTGGGTTGCCTCCTGTCACTGGTGTGGTGCATGTCTGCCTCGGGTGACACTGTGGCCTCCACAGTTGTTGTCCCACCTCCATGCTGTGCCTTGTGTGTGTTGCAGGGGATGTGCACCACTGTCTGTGACTTGTGCTCCGGGAAATGCTGGTGGCATATGGGTCCACAGTGCATGTGCAGGGTGGCTGGCACTCCAGTGCCATGGAGGACTGCAGGTTGTGTGTACACAGTTTACATAGGCCCACACTGGGGGCTTGATTGCCCCGCCACTGCGTCCCTGTGTTGCTGTGCCCTTGGGTATGGGTGGGTGTCTGTCCATGCACTGTGTGGCATCCGGTGTGGTGCATGCTTACACGCACCACTGTGGGTGTCTGTGCTGGCTGTTGTGGCCAGTGCTGGGTCGGGGTGTGTCATTGGGATACTGTGCAGGGTGCTGTACCACTGGTGGTGGTGTCTGGGGCAAGCCCTGTCCCATGTGGGGTACCTCATGTGCCTATGCATAGTTGGTCTCTCAGCAGTACCTCGGGGGTACTGTGCATGGTGGCACTGTGTATGCCATCATTGCATCACTGTGTGCTGCCACTCACTGATGGGTGCTCATGGGGGGACTGCCTCACATGGTTCTGTGGTGCACAGGGTTGCAGTGTCACAGTAGGGGTGGTGGCATGCATGGGGTTTCCTGCAGTGTTGGTTGCTGCTCCTGGGCAAAGTGTCTAGGGGTCATGGTGCAGGGTGTGCTCTGCATTGGGGGGATGGTGTGGCACAGGGTGGTCAACCCTCCTTGTGTGCCAGTCACAGCTTGCCGGGGGGTGTGATGGGGCACCATGGGCCAGCTGTGGGTTGTTTGCTTGTCTCCATGGGCCGGTGGTTATTCCAGCCCTCCCCCAGTTGTGCAGTGCATGGGGTGTGGGGGGACGATGTCTGTTCTGCTGTGTGTTCCTGTGCCCATCTGTGGCATGGGTGGTGGGCCCCTACCTCCCTGGTTGTGCAGTTACATTGCTGTGCTACTGGGGGGCATTCCTGCATTCCTGGTTGCGCTATGGCACCTCTGGACTGCTCAGCTGCACATCCCTTGTTGCACCATGGCGCATCAGATCTGCTCAGCTTCCCTTCCCTAGTTGCGTTATGGTGCAGGTGGTGCAATATTCAGTCGTTGGCTGTAGGTGCAGTTTGGCCGGCTCACTTTTTGAATATCACGACTCTTGCACATCGACGCAATGGGCTTGTGCTTGCTCCTGCTATTGCGCACTTTTTGGGCGCAGTTTGAATATCTGGGCCATGGTATATTACTTGGTTAGTTATGTTTGCTTAAACTGATAACTCCCAGAGTCCCAATATTTATTGCAGAAAGTGTTTAGCAATCTTACAAAGGACTCTTTGCACTTTTGACATACATGTCATCTGAGAAAGTAAACTTAGTTTCAGATGAACATGAATGGTGCACACTTTGCTTTATCCAGCCCCATCCAAGGAAGAACAACTCTAGACTGTGATTTAAGATTAGCACTTGATTTAAAAAGCTCATGGATGCCAATTCCTAAAGAAAGTAGCTCTACAATAACGATAATGAAGCACAGAAAAAGAGACCAGTTGGACCTTTTAGACTTTCTCCCGTTCTGAAGGAATATTTAATGGGTTTCTCCCATTGTGGGGAGTGCTGTTGCTGCTGAGGAATTGGTGTATTTCCAAAATGCTACCCACAGGAACTCCAAATGCTGTTCCTGTGTGGTGAAACTTTTTAGAGACTGGTATGCTGCCACTTTCTTCCCCACCCTAAAATAATGCATCTGCTTCTCCAAGATCTGGACAAAGTCCTTATCTACCTCTAAAACATACTTATGCCACTAAAAAGTATAGTATGGCCCACAGATGGAGAGAAGAAGCTGTCTGTAGTTTTGCCTCCTTCAAGCCTGGAAGAGTTCTGCTGTTTGTTTTTGACATCTCTAGGCTTGACCCCAGTGCATCATAGATGTTTCTTGTCATTGTAGAGGAGGTGCTGCTGATTCGGGGATTTCTACTACTGTTTATTTCTTTTTTATATAGGTAGTAGTGGACTGGAGGGTTACAAACGGATGGGGTTAATAATGTCTCGTCAGTATTTTTGAGTTAGCAGGAAGAATCATGATATTCCTCAGTTTAAGTAACTAATTAGTCAATACACTGCAAAATATACTGTCATGATGTGGTGAAATACCTTATATCAAAAAAAGAAATAATGTACAATGATCAAAATGATTTTCCCAAGCCATTCTTTCTTACTAGATGAAAAAATAGTGTCATTATTTTGTTTTAACTAGGCAAAATACAGTGTTTAATTTGAGTTATACAATTCAATTTTAATACTTTTAATATAACTAAGTAAAAACCAAAAGGTTATACTTTTTTAGCACTATACTGTTTCCAAACTCAAATATAACATGTTAGAAAGTTAACTTTTTCTCTAACCAGTTTTAGGAGCTGATGAGTAGCAGCATTTTATTTCATACTTTTTCCAAGTAGTATGGCCATTTCCAAAGTTTTGGTGTTGTTTCTTCAACCAAGTCTTTCAATACAATTATTCACGTTCTGTGTTTCCAAGCTTATGCTTCAAAACACATTATGTATCTTTTTGGTTAATTGTCATCATATTCCTCCTGACTTCCCCCACCAATCCAGTGCACAGCATCAGGAGACATGGGACAGGATTTTCAAACCAGATCTTTCCTACTGTATATGCAAGGCAGACTACCATCTGCACCATTAGACCATTTATTAGTTGTTCTAGCAGCTTAGTTTCAAGACACAGTACTAGCATCAAAAATAGATGCATGCACACCTGGTTTGTTACATATACCATTTTTGATGCATGCACATTTTTTTAATGCACATGACATTTTATTTTTTTGCAGGCTACTGCATTTTGTTGAAACTGTTGCAAAAACATGTGGCCCTTTGCAGATGGTGCTACATAGATTTGGTGTAATGGGGAAGACACAGGTTCAAGAGGAAAATACATTTGCATCTGCCTCTTTTGAAAATCTCGCAAGGAGTACAGGGCAACTTGATTCTGGCAATTTCTGTTTGTGTGCTTGCAATACATGCAATTATTTTCTTTTAAAGTATCATTAGTGCCTATGGATATTCATGTTACGAATATTGCATTACTGCATGCCATAGCCTATTAAGCAAGCACTCCACTGCTCCTTGTACTAAAAATAATTTATCTGATCCAAAGAAAGTTTGGGGTTCATAAAAAATCCATTACACCCATCTAAGCCAAAAACAAGTTTGAAAATCAAAATGGGTGCTCAAGAACATTCTGATGATTAAAATAGTTCTGATATCTTTAATAATTATTTTGTAGCATTGTCAAATATAGATCAAAAACAGAAGCAAATTATTCCTTTAATTCTTAACTTCAACTGGCCATTCTAAATAGCCCTTAGTTTTATATTAGGAGAGTAACCACTTCTCAAGTCTTTAAATTATTCTCTGGACTGAAAACTGGCAAATCACCAGATGCAGATAATCTTGTCCCTACATTTTTTAAATCGGGAGCACTAGCCATAGCTTTTCTAGGTTCAAAAATATTGAATTTGTCATTTGAGTCACAACAAATTTCCCTGATTTATGGAAGTGGGCTCTTGTGATTCATTTGCATAAAATGGGAGTCATATCCACTGTTCACAGTTATCAGCAAATTGCTGTCTTGTCTACAATCTCTGATACAACAGCAGTAAAATATTTATTGATCAGCCTTAGCTATTTCATATAAAAATTTAATCACAACACAAAATATTGTATAACAACTTTTTTTTTAACTTTCTTTTTTTTTTTTCTTTTATCCCTCCTTACTACCTCCGGAGCCCCCTCTTTCCATCCGCTCATGTCTCCCCTTGTCTACCTTGGGGATCTGCCCCTAGAGTGCCCATCCTCCTCTCCTTGCACAGTGGGATCTGTCCTGCAGGTGGTCCAGGTGGACTTAGAGCGGCCTTCATCTAGGGCTGCCGGAGGGGATTTTCCATTTTTCTCCCCTTACGTCCCCTACCCCCTAAGACGTCGAACGCTTGGGACGTACGTCCCAAGTGATGGCTTGCTAACGCACGCCAGAGCCCTCATGCATCAGCGACGTCCCCCCTCCCCAATTCCGTTTGATGGAGCCGCGCTCCATCCTCTATTGCCGGTGCTTCCACCGCTACGAGGGTGATGTAGAATGGGAGCGCTCATGGTTCCCACCCCTGAGGGAGGAGAGCATCCGTTGGGACACTCGATCCTCCCTCCTGCCAACCTCAGCCACCCGCCATCTGCTCTCGGACCCGGTCGCTGCTGGCTACAGGGCGAGGTGTGGCGCCCAGCGCCAACCCCTCAGCACCACTGGGCCAGCTCGTATAACAACTTTTATAATAAAATTACATTTAAAGTAAAGTAGACACCTGAGGCACATGAGCAACAGGCCCTTCTTGCATAGACATTGCATAATAAAAATATTTGTTTAAGAAGAGGAGGATACAATGATTAAAAACAAAAATCAGAAAAAGATTGGCCACTATGTACTGTTATTTTTATTAATAGCCGGTAGAGCAGTATCCATGCTGTATGTTGTTTCTGATAAAGTTTTCCAGTCTTGAATCTTGCCAGTCATAGATAAGTAAAGTGCAAGGTCAGTAAGGAACTTTTCATTTCTTGAATTAAATAAAAGATCCAACAAGTATCTGTCTGAAATTTTGCAGGAGTTTAAATATTTTCTCAGGAATTTCCTTCTTGGGCTATCATACCATAGGCAACGTAGCACCACGTGTCTCAAATCTTCTGTTTCTTGCAGCGCACAATTACATTTCACAGAATTTTTTTGTTCTTTATTATATCTAGCAAGTAAAACATTGCTAGCAAAGTTCTCAAACCTGTATCTAGTTAATATTATCCTATGCTCTTTATTTTTAACCAGAATAAGATACTGTTTTGTATTGAGTTCTTTTGTATTGTTTACCAGCCATGAAGCTTTTTTTGAGAGATTTAGGGTCAGATATTCAAAACTTTGCCCCAGGGCTAAATTAGCACTGCTCAGTGGGCAAACTTAGCCCAGAGCACAAAGCAAGTTATATTCAAAAGGAAATAGCCAGGTGCAAATCCTGCTGAATATAGCAGTCTAAGAAAGCCAGCAAAATGGGTCTGGGAATGCAGGGCAAAAACAGCCCGGGAATAAGACAGCACTGAATATAGCAACAGGGAAGGGCAAACTACAACTGCAGCTCATTAGACTCTGTAGCAAGCCAGTGTTGCAGGTGGAGAACATTGTGTGCGATTGCACAGAGATGTCTCACATCTACTGCAAACACACCTCTCAACCTCCTGCCTCATAAATCAGGGACAAGGCTTAAAAAAATCAGGGACAAAGGTTTAAAATCAGGGACACACCTTAAATATTGGTGATATCCACTCAGGAAGCTGGTAGAATAAGTGGTGTAGTGTAAAATGCATTTTCTGAGGAAGAACACGCATGTAACATTAATGTCTGAGATTATGCTATGCTTACAATCCCCACTGTTTGGTCATGGAAACACAATTTGTAGGAGGGACAGAGTAAAAGTATGAGGTAAAATCAAGGATGTCTCTGAAAATTAGGGACAGTTGAGAAGTATGACTGCAAACAACAATGTAAGCCAAACACTGCAGAACTGTGTTTAGTGTGCTATGCTGAAGTGAAGTTTACCTGGGGCTAACCTGATTCCACAGTGCTACCACATTAGCCCAATGCAAACTGGTTAGCCCAGGGCAAACATAAGCTATATTCAAAGCTACCCTGCAAATGAGCTTACTTAGGTAATCCATGGGCAAACAAGTACATTTGCATCTCATTAAGTGCTGTTTAGCATACATTACCATGTAGTTTGCCTGGTGCTACTGCATGGAGCACAAAGCTCCCACTTTTGGTCAGAAAAGAAGTACAGGCTGGATCCTGCAGGCCAAAGCATGCCCACAGCATCCCCTGTTGGTCAGAATGCAAGTACAAGTTGAAGCAGCAGGAACTGTGCGCTGGCAGGCACAGTCAGTGCACACAACACACTCATGCACATGTGTAAGCAGGACCTGTATATATATATATATATATATATACATATACAGATCGATAACTAAACAGACACACTGCCCATGGCCATACATGCCCTGGGGAATGCCTCCCCCAACAACATAGTTACCCCACTGCAGTAGTGGGTGAAACACAGTGGGAGGACGCAATGCATAGGACAGGCATAAGGCAAACCTGAGGGGCGGGAGGCCACAGGCTGTAGGGTCAGTAGGATATGCAGCATATCCAGTTGATAGAGAACAGGGCAGACTGGCTGGGCCAGGCAGTCTTTTTCTGCCATCATGGTCCCTGTTCCAGTGTGTGCCTGTTACACCCTGGTAGGCTAGTGTCTCCCTCCAGCATGATCCCCGACTCCTGTTAGCCCCAAAACACACTGAAACCCCTCATGTCCCAGTGGTCCCCCCACCCCCAAGCACAGCTACCAACCCCCATTGAAAATAAAATAAATAACTTTTCCCTGGTAGTCTAGTGTTCACCTTCACCCCCAAGGATGTCTCCCAACCCCAGTTGAAAATAAAATAAATAACTTTTCCCTGGTAGTCTAGTGGTTCTCTATCTCACATAGCTCCCCAACCCAAGGAAAAGTTATTTATTTTATTTACAATGGGGGTCAGGAGCCATGCTTGGGGTGGGGGCCACTAGACTCCAGGGAAATGTTATTTATTTTATTTTAATGGGGGTGGGAGATGCTTGGGGGTGGGGGACCAGTAGACTACCAGGGAAATGTGATTTCTTTTATTTTCAACTGGGGTTGGGATACATGATTGGGAGTGGGGGACCACCAGATTACCAGGGTAACATCTTTTAATTTATGGTCAACAGGGGTTGGGATTTGTGTGTGTGTGGGGGGGGGGCACTGCTGCATTACCATCAGCTTTTTCTTGGCAGTATTTAGTGCTGCGCTACAGGTCACACTAATGCCTGTAGTGTGGTGCTATACTTTTGAATATACAGGTGCACCAGCATTCAGGGCCCCTCCCTTCAGTCCCTCCCCTGCATACATTATTGTTTAGCATCGGTGCTAGCACCTAGCACCGGTGCTAAATGTCCTTTTGAATATTGCAGTCGGGCACAAGTTCCGTGCTATTCCTGCACCATGGATTTGTACCCGGCACTCCGCTTTAAATATCTGGCCCTTGCTGTCTTATAAATCTTTCTGTCTGGAGAATTCTAAATCTTTTTTATTACAAAAGCTGTATATTTGGAATTTTTTACAATATTTTGACCAGCCCAATTTTTTAAGTATAGAAGCCCATGAATTTCCAACAAGTATACAATTTTATTCAGCCGTACTTTTTTGCTATGTTGTAATAGTCTTTTCTTCTGTTTCATGCATCACATAATCAAGTTATCCTTCAAATTTGTTTTAGTTTTAATCCAGAAATTGATCAGCCTAGCCTGGATGTGTATTCCAAACTAGGTTGTCCAATCTGGAACCTAACCAGGGCATTCAATATGCCTTTTGGTAATTATAGATACTTTTTACTGACTACAGCATTTGAGCAGCAGCAACATTCACATTCAAAGTTTTTAAAAAAGGGACAATTGAATGTCCACCATATAGATGGTCAAACCTGTTCAGGGCTAGTAATGTATTTTTTATTTCCTTATGAATATAGCATATATGCTTACTCCATTTTAAATTACTGGAAAACCAGATCCCCAAGTATTGTATTCTTGTACATATTTTAGTTTTTTATTGTTTAAAAAAATACTTCTATAACATATGTTACTACCAAAAACCATCACTTGTGTTATCTGTAGGTTTGGTTATACATTTTCTGCATTACATAGTTGCTCCATATCCTTAATTGCATGTTGAAGACCTAATCTGCTAGTAGAAATTATTGCAAGATCAGCTGCATGGGGTAGGATTGGAATTTTTGTCATACTAATCTTTGGGGTATGATGGTTATCCTTAACCAAAGTTGTAACAATATCATTAATATAGATGTTAAACATAGTTGGTGCTAATAAGCAGCCCCGTTGGACACCCAAGTTTGTGTTAATTTTATCTGTTAGATAAGCTTGTTTTGAATATTTAATTTGAACCCATGTGTCCGAGCAAAGTCTTTTGATGATATTAAGTTGTCTGTACCTATATTTTGCATACTGTCCCATAGCATTTGTCTGTTAAGTGAATCAAATGCAGAAGAAACATCTATATATGCAACAGATAATGGCTGCCTTCTTATCTTACAGTATTTTTCCAAATGATGATTTAAAAGAAAAATGTGACTTACTGTACTTTTGTTTTTAGTGAAACCCACCTGCAACTGGGATAGTACCTGTGAGTGTTCTAGCCATAGAATCAGTTGATCCAACAGTACCTTATCAAATAATTTGGCTAAATTATCTATTAGACTGATTGGCCTATAGTTGCTGGGGTCAAGTACTGTCCCTTTCTTATATATAGGCAGGATGTAATGTCCATGCCAGGTCAGTGGTAAATATGCATGCATAACAATTTTATTTAAAAAAAATCTGTTAATATGTTGGCCCACCATTCAGTATTAAATTTACTAAAGTCTATGGATAATTTATCTAGTCCAAGTTACTTGCCTGTTTTGAAGCTATCTATTGCCTTGCTGATCTCATTTGTTGTAAACCACTTGAAGTCTTCATTAATCTCAAGGGTGTCTCCGTGGATTTGCATACTCACATCCTACAAAATTTTCAAAAAGTAATCAGCTCATTTATCTGGTGTTATATAGGAATGTAGACTGGTTCTATATGCACTGGTACCACAGGCTACAAGGGACTAGCATTTCTTGTCATCCTTATTTATAACAGCATCATACATGGATTCACATAGAAGCTGATGATGATCATAGTTTTTGTTTTTGTTTTACATGCCCTCTGTAGTTTTGCCTTGCTTATTTAAGAGCATATGTATTTGCTCTTGTTGGATTTTTTTCATAATTCTAAATTAACATTGTTTTGTTTCTCCTTTCTGCAATATTCATAGAACCAGTTTTCATATCTATATACTCTGTTCTGTTTATTATCATTATTCTTCTCTCTGTTCAGTGCTGCTATATGTTTATAATATGTTTGCACAATTATGTTATATATTTTCCCAGGTTCAAACTCAATTTCTAAGCGATAATCTACTTCTACAGTAAATGATGCAATAATGTTATTAACCATACACTCTGATATTTTATCCCATCTCAATCTTTGGTTTCTAATTTCATTATTTTCATCTTCCTTTCTTATTATTGGACAGTCTGATTTCTTAAAAAGGACAATTGGTAGCTGGTCATTTTCCATTTTTTGTATTTACCTTAAAGTCTAAATAATTTTCAAAATCGTACAATGTACAAAGTGCATAGTCAATAATCGAAACAATCCTGGAATTTAGGTATGTTGTTTTCCCTGCTAGGTCAGATGGAAAACGTCCATTTAATATTACCAATTGTAAATCATCTATTAAATTTGTCATTTGATGATGTTTATCAGTATATTTTTTTTATCTAGAGTTGGTCTATGTGGTATTCCTAAGTTAAACAGTATCTCTTGTAAAGCAGAGGAACCATTATCATTAGCATACCTAATATTGTAGTCACCCATGATTAGTATTTCTGTATTCTGCCTATTGATTGTTATTTTTTTATATCCTTTATTATTTTTGAACTCAGTTCTGTATCAAAAAGAGATGTATTCTTAGGGGGTATGTACACATTACACAAGAGTAGTAATTGACGCCTAACCTTAATAATAGTAAGCAAATAATCTGACTCTATAACCGCTTCCACAATTTTTATGTAATCAACTATTCCAATAAAAGTTATTAGTCCACCCATATAATGTCCATTTTTCTTAACCTTTAGTCCAGTATATTGTATTTGAGTGTAATCACTTAATCAAGTTTTTTTCTATTGTTTCTAAACTATGCCATGTTTCCTGTAACATTAATATATCATTTTGTGTAAGAAACTCTGTAAATTCAGGATCTACATGTTTTGACTTGATCCCAGCAATATTCCATGAAATTATAGATATGTGTTCACTGAAATTTTTAAATATTTCAGTAGTAGAGGTATTTAACTGAAAATCTTTACCTTGATCTAAAGCTAGGACACTGCTCATACTGTTAATATTTTCATAACTATGTCAATCACTATTATCTGTCAGTATTTTGAACCTGTTATCAACCTCAACATTGTAGAACACATCATTTTCACTTGCTAGACTATCCTTAGACAAAGCATGACAATTAACAAGGAGTATCCCCAGGATTTCCAGTAGTAGGCATTTCTCGAATATTTCCCCTACCACTGTAATATTGTTAAAAACTAAACTATCTTTCTGATCCACTTCTTCCCAATTTTAATCTACTCTGTTTATATCAGTTGTATCATCACCATAAAACTCTATGCCCAAGATATTAGCAAACAACTGGGAGATAATTTGCTTTAACCAGGGTTGCAATTCATAACCCTGCCTTTTTATCCCAAATGTGGATAGTGATAGTGGATAGTCTGGTGAAACATTATGAAAACAATCAAACATCAAAATATCTTGCAAAGAGTGAACAGTGGACATTTTGTTCTGCAATTTCTGTATATTTAGAATTCCACTGTCCATCAGTTTAGACACTGACAATGGTTAATCCAGGGTTAGGTTATATTTATTTAATTGTTCAGACTTTCACCATACATAATTGGTCATTCTTTCATCTCCAAAGAACAACAATAGCAAATAATTTCCTGCACAATCACAGGCTCTAGTAATTCTACAAATATCTTCCTTTTGAATGTTAAGTTGAGGCCATTCTTTACAAATGGGATGGATCAAAATATTTAAAATTTGTTCATTCTCATCCTCCTCTTTATTAAACCCTCTTAGCAGCATAATGGTCTGATTATCATCCAGCAGTTCTGTTTTCTTTTCCAGGTTTCCCAATTTCTGAGCCTTACAGTATTTGTTATACCCCTTTCTTTTATATTTATTAGTAATTTCTTTATCCCTCTTAAAACAGGGTTACTTTGTCCTGCATGTAAATCTGTTCCATTTTCTTTACTTGTTTTGACTGCTTTCTACTGTCATCTGTTAGTTGGTTGTCCAGTGAGTGTAAATCGGCCTTGATCTTAGCCATTTCTGCAGTGTTTTTACTTGCTTCTTTTGTAGCCTGGACATTGCTTCTTTTTTTCCCTTTAACCTTTTTACATGGATCAATTTTACAATTAAATTCTTGTGTTAAATTCTGCACTTTACTATTTCTTTCTGTCTGGGATACCTTCTCCTTCCCGGTATAATTACTTATTTCTTTTAGCCCATTGATCAATGCTGTTTGAGATTCCAAGGTAAATTTATTGGATGCAATTTCTCCCCTAAGTTGTAGGAGTTTGTTTTTCATTAGAATGATTTGTTCCATATTTGCAATGTTATCAATATGGGGGTCCTTTAAAACTTGTATAAGATCATTTTCAAGAAATGGATAAGTATGCTGTTGAGGACACTCAGAATGAAATTATTTGATTATTTTATTTTTTTGTAAACATTTTCCCTTTTCTGGGTTTAAGATTTCTTTCATCTCCAAAACTGTTCCTTGCAAATCCTATCTAATCTGCTTGATTTCTTGTTCTCTCCCTGTGTTCTCTCTAATTGGATTAGTGCTAGCAATTATTTTCAAACTAGGATAAGGAAGTTGCTGGTAACTATCATCATGCTTTATTATTTCTACAGAGTAATTTTCTATTACTGATAGTCCCTGTGCTGAAACCACATGGTCCTAGTAAGAGCATTCCATCTAGCTGGGGTCAGAGAAATCCAACCTGTGAGTTGTCTCCAGAGATCCTTTCTTACTAATATCACAGCTATCTATCACTACTTCTCCCTTCTACTTATAGTCTCTATTACTATTACTTTTGCTGTTATATTCAGATAAATAAATGGGAGTAGCGGTATCTTTGGCAAACCTTTCCCTCACATCTTTTACTAAGTGTAATGTAATCAGTGTTTGACTGTTTAACTTTATCTGTTCCCTGGCTCCTTATATTTTTCTTAGTTTGTGCCTGGGGCAATTCCCCTCTGGTTTGATTCTCCTCTTCTTTTGCCTTTTTCCCTTGTCTTTGTCTGTTTTTTGATTTGATGTCTGTTTATTATTATTAAGATTTTTCAAACAGCCCCCCCTGTAAATTTTCCTTTGCATTAACTCCCTGAGAGCTTTTACTACTTTGTTTCCATCTTTAAATGAAGTATAGTTTGTAATCTGCACAAACAGATATAAAAGAAAAATGCAATCCAAGCTTACAGACTTAGCAAGTCCAATTTCAAAGTACAAGGAGAAAAACAAGCAACCAACAAAAAAGTCCCAGAATAAGAACCTAAGGGGAAAAAGAGAGGTGTTTGGTTGAAGCAGTCATTAGAATAAATCACATAAAATGCTGCTGCTGGTGGGTGCTGCTGAGCAGGTTTTAGGAAGCAGAATGTATGGGGAGCTCTGGCAATAAAGAAATAAATTCATCTAAATTGGTGCTAAAAATTACCTTTTTCTATACAGATTTAGCCCCAACAGGATGATTAGAGCATCAGGAGTGCAGTTATGGGAAAAATTGTAGCTGTGCAGCTGCTGCATCAGATTTTTTTGCAATTAAAAGAACAGTGCAAGCATGTACTGAGAGGTCCGAGGACCATGTGGAAGCAGGGAAGTTGCATTCAGAAGAAGCCTCGCTGGATACCATCCAGGCCACGCTGAACCAATTGATACATTCGGTGCATGATATGGACAGAAAATTAGATGCCCATACTCCCTGGGTCTCCACGCTGGAAACAAGAATGGACAAATGCGAGAACAATATAGGGAAAACAAAGAGGGTCTATTGTGCATGCCTATGAGGTGACTATGAAGCTAATTAAAGAAAATAGCTTGCTTCACCAACAGCTTGAGATGCTTGAAAACCAAGCCTGAGAGAAGAATTTATGTCTGCTGGGTCAATCAGAATGAGCAGAGGGGGGGGGACTGCCTGGGATTTATGAAAACTGTGTTTCCTGCTATGTTGGGATTAAGTGAATTGGAGCCCCAAATAGTGATTGAGAGGGCATTTTGGATTTCCACCTCAAAGATCTCCGGCTACCACTCAAACTCCAAGAAGTGCTGGTTGTGTGCCAGAATGTGGGAGACAGGGACAGAGTGCTGGCAATTGCTCACAGATGGTGAGCACTGAAATATGGTACTGACAACATACACATTTTCCCCAATCTTTCATATTGCACCAGACAGAGAAGGAGAACATTTGATGGCAGCTGAGGATGCTTAAGGCAGTTATAAATTCCACATCAACTTTTGTTTCCTGCTCATTTAAGGATTACATGAATGGAGAAGAGCTGTCAGTTCAGTGACATGAATGAAGTTGAAAAATTCCTCCAGATGCTAGAAAAGGACTCGTACTCTACCTGACAAATCATTCACATATCTGGAATGTGTAGTACGATATGGGCTGCATGCCCATTGGCTCACACTGTGAACCAATGGGCATGCAGCCCTACTGAGGTGTGAGTCAGTGAGTGGCAGAGCTGCAGGTGGTTGGGGTGCTGCCACCCACTGGCTGAAGGGGGAGCAGGGCAGTGGGCTCATTGGGTGGGGGGGGGTCCCTAGACCACCAGGGTAATAGGATGTTTTCTGTTGTACTGATGCCCATGATCAGGCAGAGTGCGGTCCACTGGACCAACAGGGATGTTGGCCGGGGGTTCTCTTTCTTAAAACAGATGCCCGCAATCAGGTGGAAATCGGTCCACTGGACCACCAGGGATATTGGATGGGGGGGTTCTCTTTCTTAAAACAGATGCCTGCGATCATGCAGAAATTGGTCCACTGGACCACCAGGGATATTGGATGGGGGGGTTATTTAAACAGATGCCCATGATGGGGCATGGGGGGATGCTCCAGGTGTGGCAGGAACTCGGGTGGCCACCCACAGGTGGCAGCTGCAGTGTTGCACCCTGCAATGTGGCAGCTCACCTGTGGGTGGCCATCAGTTGTTCATTTTTTTTTTGGCTTAACTTTGTGCTGGTGCAGGTAGGGGTTGCGCAAGATGATGGCTCTGCACATCCCGGCTGAATATCGGGCTGTGCAGGTTATGCATGGGCACACACACCCACCTGTGCCTGCATACATTACTGATGCACTCAAGCGCATCGGGATTTGTGCAGCGCACTTTTCCCGTTTGAATATCACACCGGGACACATCAGTAGGTTGTGCATGGTGCAACACTGTTGCGCCATGCGCAACCCTTTTGAATATCTGGGCAAAGGTGTGTACAAGACATTCTCCATTGGATAATGACTTAGGAGACAGAATTACTAATGAATATAATGTGCGACAAAGGATTTGTCTCTGTCAGCATGAGCTTAGACAAAGAGAAGTGCTGAATGCCCAAAATACATGTGACATACTAGCCTAAGTGCAAGACATACACTACATATGATATGAGATTATAAGTGTATACAGTAATCACTGATAATCTATTAGAGTCATTTTATCAGTAATTAGGTAGATTATATAAAGAATATATGTAAAAGGCAAACGTAATGCATCATAGTGAGGTATAATGATCATGCATAATATAATCCTATTAAAGATGCAAAATTAGCATATATTAGCAGCAAAGCACATATCTGCACTCATGTTTGTACGATGGGTGCCTAAATCTACATGTTAGTGCAAAATAGCAGTATCACAATATAATAGACCAAGAATACAGTGTAAGGTGTATGTGGGACGGTAGGAGGCATAACCCATATGCAACAGTAGCAAAGTGGCAGAATGTGCTGCAGAGGATGTCCAGTCTGGCAAGGGAAGTGTGGGGGGGCAGTGCCACAGACTACATCCTCATAGTTGATGTCAGGGAGCACCATTTTGGTAACAAGCTCCTTGTGAACCTGTAGAGACAAGGATGGAGTTTAGTATGGATGTCATCAATGTGGGCAGAGAAGTCAAGCTTACTGTTGATCCACACACCAAGGTACTTCTGAAGGACTGCACCACTTGGGGTGCCATCCAGTATGGGGAAAACTGTGTAAGTTGTAAGTCTGACCAGTTTCTGACTGGTTCCAAAGGTCATGGACCATGTTTTTGTTTTAATTTGGTGACCCGGAGTTGATGCAGTTGGAACCAGTGCAGAATGTTGTTTAAGACCTGCCGGAGCAGGTCTTCAATATCTGTGATAGAGGGATTGGAGGTGAAGATGATTATGTCATTAGCATACATGTGAATATATGAGTTGCCACAGGCAGATAAGAGGCCATTCAGGAAGATGGAGAAGATGATGGGCCCATGATGGAGCTCTGCAGGTCCCTGGTCTGGATGGGTAGTGGAGGTGACAAGACACCTCTTACTTGTACAGTTTGTTGATAGTCTACAAAGTAGGAACAAAACCAAATAACAGCAGATGCTGAGAGGCCAGCAGAGCTCAGCTTGTCCAGGTGGAGTGGATGGGATACTGAATTGAAGGCTTTGGCTAAATCAAAGACGATGGTGGATGTAATGTCCCCCTGATCCATCCTGGAGAAGACAAAATCGGTGACATCCAGTGGGAAGGAAACAGTGGAGTGCTGCTTCTGAAAGCAGGATTGGAAGGGGGAGAGGAAGTTTAAGGATGCAAGGCAGTTAAGGAGTCTGGAATGGAGCCATTTTTCCTTGCAGTTTTGAGAAGGATGGGAGGATGAAGAAGGGGTAGAAGTTGCCAGTGGAGAAGGGGTGCCCACCCTTGTGAAGTGGAATCACTTTGGCCAACTTTCTGGATGAGGAACAACACAGAGGAAGAAGGAATGGTTGTGCAAGTGAGTAAGGGGAGCAGTAATAGATGGAGCTAAGAGGTAGAGAAGCTTGGGGTCCAGCCCATTAGGGCTGTACTTAGAGGGTTTGAGGGAGGAGAGAGAAAGCAGTGTTTCCTGGATGGTGACAGGAGGAAGTGGAAACCTGGGGAGGGGTAGGCAGGGGAGGAAGGGAGAGTAGGAGGGGAAGGGGGGAGAGGAGCCAGGAAGGGAAGAAGAAGGGAGAGCACAGGTAGTGAAGTACTCATTGAAGTGATCAGCAACAGAGGGAGGGTCAGACACAGATGGACCATTAACCAAGAGGACTGGTGAAGCGGACTGGGCAGGGGTTTAAAAACAGATTGGATAACCTTCCAGAAATTTAGCTGGGGTGTTGAGTTTTTTCTGGATGTTGGCCTTGAAGTAGTGTGAAAAAGCAATGATTAAGGTGACAGTAAGGTCAACTGGTAAGATGCCAAAAGTAAAAAAGGGCAAGGCATCTAGCATGATTCACAGCCAAAGTAAAGATGGCAGAAAAGTGAAAAGGAAAGCATTCTTGAAGTAGAAAGGAAGTCGGGGGAGGGTAGGAGAGAGAGAGAAGTACCTGTAGGTAGCCAACAAGAAGGTAAAGGAGGCCAAGGCTGAGATGAATTCATGCTTGTGGCGGGATGAACCAAGGGGAAAAGGCATTCTTCAGATATATCTGGGAGAGGTGCAGCATTAAATGGGTATCATGAGGCTGAAGAGTGAGGAAGAATGGGATAAGAGAGAGGTGAAGCAAAGGTAGAGATATTAAACAAATATTTTTATTTAGTCCTTACTAAGGTGAAGGATGGGCCAAAACCAGAGTGTGTGTGGTTAAGAATGGAAGTCAGGAGAGCATGTGCTGAAGTAGCATAGCCAAACTAACAGGGAATAGGGTGTTAGAAAAGCTTAAAAGGGCTAAAAGTAAATAAATCGATTGAACCTGACAGCTTACACCTGAGAATGCTTAAGGAGGAAGCAGAGATGATAGCAGCACCACTTTCATATGAACATATGAATGTGCCAGCAGATAAAGGACTTGCAGTCAGTCTAGTCTGCTAAAGTGTGCAGTACTCCATGCACTTACAGATGGAACTACCCCACCTCCTTGACCCAATAAATGCAATCTCCTCTCTCCTCCCTCCCTCCCTCCCCAACCTTCAACTCCCCTTACCTTGCCCCAACCTCTTTTGAGCTGTCCACCATTTGTAGGGATACCACCTCCTCTGGCAACTCAGTCCTCTTAGCCACCACCAGCTTGGAGAAAAAGTGCCTCCTCATCTCACTCCTGAACCTTCCCCCCAACAACTTTTCAGACATATTCAACTGTTCACTGGGCACAGAGGTGATCCTTAGGGTCTAGAAGACAGTGGATGTGGCACCATTACACAAGAGTGGAAGAAAGGATAAGCCAGGAAATTATAGACCACTCAGCTTGATGTCTTGAGTGGGAAAGATTATGGTGTCTATACTAAGAAAGGAACTAGTGGACTTCCTGGATGGAAATGTGATGTAAGACTCCCAGACAACATGTATTCATAAGTGAAAGGTCTTTTCTTTCTTTTTTTTTCTTTTTGGGTTCAGCATTCTGTTTCATCTTATTATAGCCTGGGATTAGTCCCATATCTATTCAGAAGAGAAATTTTCATCCTAACCCAGGCTGAGGCATGACCAGAAAAAGAAAGGAAGGAAGGAAGAAAGAGAGAGAGAGGGGGGGGAAAGAAAGGGAGAAGAGAGAGAAAGAGAGCGAGAAAGAGAGAGAGAGAGAGAGAAAGAGAGAGAGAGAGAGAGAGAGAGAGAGAGAGAGAGAGAGAGAGAGAGAGAGAGAGAGAAAGAGAGAAAGAGAGAAAGAGAGAAAGAGAGAAATAAACAAGCAAGAAAAATATGTCTGACATTTATACAGAATTATTTTCCAATACCTCTGTGAATGGAGCCCAGAACAACTCAAATGTACTTGTTTCATCAGATGTAGCATAATACAGTCTTTACAGTATAGCACTTCTATCATGAGGTTTAATAATTCATTATATGACGGGGGGTTGTCATCCTTCCAATGTTGAAGTATGACCTCTTTAGCATTTATTAAGATTAACTTAGTCAAGCTTACCTGTTGGTTATACAGTTCTATTCCCTCAAAAATATGGAGAAGGATAATACCTGGATTAAATGGAATATCCACTCTTTAAGATGTGCTGCAACAGCCAAAAATATTTCTGCCAGCAGTTTTTAGGTTCTGGCCAAGCAACAAACATGTGTACTAATGTACCTTCATTTTTTTATACCTTTGGCATCTATCAGATATCTCACCATGGGATTTATTCAATTTCCTAGGAGTATAATATGCTGTAAGGAATATATTAAACTGAATTTGTCTCAGTTTAATATTCTGGAAAACTGTACTACGGGAAGATTTAACATCAGCCCATTGAGTTAAGGTAATAGACTTTGTCAAATCCCACTCCCATTTATTTTTTTAGAATTTCCAAACCTTCTTTGAATTCTATTAATATAAGAGGAAGGTCTAGGCAGACAAATCTGGTAGACTTCTGTGAGTGGGTGACCAGGGCAGTCAATAGGGGACAGGCAGGGAATGTAGTGTGCTAGGATTTCAGCAAGGGCTTTGACTCAGTCTCCACAATAGATTAATCAAAAGGTTAAGGAATCTAGCAGTGGAGGAAAAATTGACAACTTGGGCAGAAAACTGGCTGAGGGAGTGAACACAGAGGTGTGACACATGTGGGGGGGGGAGTACAACCAAGAAAATAAATCAGTCCACACCACTGAGTAATTCTGTGACAGCACAGATTGTAGGGCACACCAACAGGTAACAGCTACTGAGGAAAGTACAGCAGGCAACAATTTACAATTGTGAAGTGCAACAGGCAAAAATATACAACTGGTCATGACCAATTTGAGATAAATACAATATAGTCATACAAGTACAGAGTAAAGTGCATAGTGTCTGAGGAGGCAGTTGTAGTGCCATAGTCTGACAGAAGTTTGCCTCTGTCACAACCAAGTACAGGGAGGAGATTGCTAGGGGTGTATAGGAGACAGAAGTTAGAATCAGGAGGAGGGTTGACAGTGACAGATGGTACCAGGAAGGCACCTTAGGTGGAATCTAAGGGCTGTGACAGATGAGGGAAAGATGATAAAAGAGGGGAGCATGTTCCAGAAGGAGGGGAGGCAATAGGAGAAGGCAGCTTGCCCAGCAGAGCTGTGAGGTGAAGAATGGAGAAGGTGCACATATCCCTACAGCTGAAGAGGAGGGTAGGGACCCAAACCAGAATTTAGATATGAATGAGAGGCCAAGGAATTGGTAATGTGAGGGGAGAGGGAGGATGGAAAGGGAAATGTAGATTGACCAGTAATGTGTATGAGGGGGTGAACAGGTAGCAAAGCAGCAGAAAGCATTGCAGAATGTGTCTAGTCTGGCAAGGGAGGAGGAAAGGGCAGTGCCATAGACCATGTCCGTATAGACAACGATGAACAGAAATATTTTGGTAATGAGCTCCCAGTGGACCTAGGCAGAAAGGCAGTACTTGTTGCATAACAGGACATCAAGTTTAGGGCAGAGGTTGGTGTGGATGGCATCAATGTGGACAGAGTAGTCAAGCTTATTATCTAACCCCACACCAAGGTTTTGAAAGGCAAGGACTTCATCAAGTGGGGTACCATACAGTGTGGAGAAGATAGGGAAATGTGATAGTGTGGCCAACTTCTGGCTGGTGCTGAAGGTCATGGACACTGTTTTCTTGGTGTTGACCTGGAGTTGGTTACCTTGAAACTAGAATAGAACACTATGAAAATCCTGCTACAGTGTACCTTCAGCAGCTGTGGAGGAGGAGCCAGAGGTGTAAAGACCATGTCATCAGCATACATGTAGATATGTATGGAGACACAAGTGGACAGCAGGTCATTAAGGAAGACAAAGAATAGGATAGGACCCAGTATGGAACCCTGTGGGACCCTGGGAGGGATGGAAAGGAGGGGACAGAACACCTCCTACCTATACTGACTGTTGGTGGCTCATTAGGTAAGAATGAATCTGGTCCACAATGGAAGCTGAGAGGCCAAAAGCACTCAGTTTGTCCAGGAGGATTGTGTGGGATACAGAGTCAAAAGCTTTGGTGATATTGAAAAACATGGCACTGGTAATATGTCCCTGATCCATCCCAGGGAGGATGGCATCAGTTACTCACAACAGGGGAGAGACAGTGGAGTGGTGCTACCTAAATCCAGACTGGAAGGGAGATATGAGGTTGGAGGAAGAGAGGAAATCAGTAAACCTGAAGAAGATATCTTAATGCAGTTTTGCAATAGACTGGAGAAGTAAGATACGCCAAAGGTTTCCAGGGTAGGAGTTGTCACTCCCTTTGTGCAGAGGAAGAACCTTAGCAATCTTTAAGGCCTGAAGGACAGCACTGTGGGAAAAGGAGAGGATCAGAAGGTAAGAAAGTGGAGAGGCAATAGCAGGTGCCAAGATATGGAGAAGGTTAGGGTCCAAACCATCAGGGCTGGACTTGGCTGAGTTAAGTGATGTGAGTGCTAGGAGAATTTCATGAGGAAAGACAAGAGTAAAGTGGAAACCCTCAGCTGAGTGAGACTGAGGAAAGACAGCAGATGATAAGAGTTTGAGAAGGTCCAGAGGATGAGGCAGAGGGGAGTGCACATACGGTCAAGAATGATTTAAAAAGAACTGATGGAAAGAGAGTTTAATGATGCAAATATCTTCTCATGGGTGTTCACAGAAAAAGGGATAAGAGAACTCTTGGAAGATCTGGGTAGCCTGGAGAAGTGGCTCAATATATGGCAGGTGAGTTTCAATGCTTAAAAATGTAAAGTAAAGCAATCTGGGAAAAGGAACCCAGAAGTGCAATATGAAATTGATTGTGGCACTGGAAAGCACCATAGAGGAAAAGCACCTAGGGTTCATATCAGAGAGTCTGAAAACAACAGTATGCTGTTATAGAGCTTAAGGTAAGGCAAACATGACACTGGAATGCATATGAAGTCTTATAAGTAGCAGAAGTCAGAAAATGATCCTTTCATTGTACAGGTCACACTTGCAACCATGTATGGAATACATGTATGGAATACCATGCAAGGTATTGCAATCCACAGCTGAGGAAGACTGCAAAACGGTGGAAGAGGTACAGTGCAGGGAACCAAGATGGTCAGTGGACTAGGAGGCAAGACATATAGTATGAAGAGATGCTGCAGGACTGAACATTTACATCCTTGAAAAATAGAGGGAAAGGGGTGAGATGATTGAAACACACAAGTAGCTGCATGAAATAAATAGGGTGGATGTTAGGATACTTTTTTCTTTAACTCAAATACAGGGACAAGGAGAAAGTCACTGAAACTTGCAGGGAGAGATTCAAAAGGGACATTTGTAAGTACCTTTTCACTGAAAGAGTAGTGGATAAGTGGAAAAAGCTGCTAGGGGAAGTGATACAGGCCAAATCATAAGCAGCTAAAAATGGGAATGGGACTGGAATTAGTTAGAAAATGTATGGCAGAAACAAAGGTGTGATAGTCACTAAAGACAGTGCAGATTAGTTAGGCTTGGTAGACTGGATATGTGCAGCGTTCTGTCATCATTAACTGTGTATATAGATATATATATATATATATATGTATATACTGTATATGTGTGTATATATGTGTGTGTATATACTGTGTGTGTGTGTATACATGTATATGTATATGTATATGTGTGTGTATATGTGTGTGTATATGTATATGTTTGTGTATGTATGTATGTGTATGTACATGTATACTGTATGTATATGTGTGTTGCTATGATACTCTCTCTCTCTCTGTCCATCCCATTTCAAACACACTCTGGTGTCCAGTGGTTGTATAGAGCCCCCCCTCCCCCATTCCATGCAGTCCTGGTTTTTAAAAGCTCTTCACACCCTTAGGACCTCGCTGGAAATGAACTTGTCTCAGTCGAGTTGTACCTTTTCACTGATGTATCTCAGATTAATATAATTTTTACTTATTTACTTACTTACTTACACTCCTCCAATTTGAAACACAGCCTGCTTTCCAGTGGCACTCCATCTTTCTCTCTTTTTCTGTTGTCAGGGGTAGAGATGGGTGAAGTCGGCAAATGTTGCTCCGTGAATTAATTCACAAATTTTACTCAATTCGCAGATCGACTATGAAATGCAAAGTTTCACAGTGAAGTGTGGAATTTTGCAAGTGAAATTCCACACTTCGCAGCAAAATTCTGCACTTCGTGGCAAAAACTTTACAATTTAGTCAAAGTTTCTCAGTTCTGGGAAATCTTCACGAATTTCTGTGAAGTGCAAATTTAAGCCACTTTGCTCAAACTTCACTGGTAAATTTAGACTTTGCTACATCTCTAGTTAGGTGTCCCCTTTCTCCCAAGTTCTCTTCTAACACACTACATCACCCTCCCACCCATCTCCCCCCAAGATGACAAAACATAGAAAGCTCCAATCCCCTCTATGGTTGGTCACCAACTATTGAGAAAGATAGGGTACCATGTGTACAGCAGTCCCCCCACCAAAAAAAAATTTGTACTTGTCTGTATATGGGCTTCTGGGTCCCAGTGCTGTTTTCCCCAGGAATAAGCATGTCTCTCTACCCTCCTGCCCCAGTGTGCAGGTGGATGGGCACCAGCATTCATCAGCAGAATTCTTGAGTGAATTGCACAAAGACACTGCAACTTCCAGGCCCAAGCCACCGAACCGTTACAACATCAGAAAAAGTCCCCCAGCCATTTTCACATAAAGGAAAAGCTGGTATATATTCTCAAGTCATGTTTGCAAACATTACAGATACCATTTAAAGTGCACCATTGGGGCCAACACCCTGCTGGTAGCAACTGCTCCTCAGTTTGGAACCCACTGCATCTTGACAGAGCTCTCACCCATGGCCTTTTGAGTAGATTGTGTTAAGTACACCTGCTTTGAGACAAATAACTGCTTGTGGCGGGAACATTTTGTGATGGGAATTACATTAAAATTGCATAAAGAGTTAAGTATATAGTATAATAAGTAAATTACTACTATCCCATTGCTACACCCATTGCTTTCAAATAATAAAGGTACTCTTCCCACATTTCCCATTCCAAACATTCCCTGCTCTCCAGTGGTACTCCATCTTTCTCTCTCTCTTCCTGTTGTCAAGATCCCCCTTCTCCTGAGTTCCCTTCCAATATACTATTGCACTCTCCCACCCACCTCCCACTAGATGAAAAAATGCAAAAAGCTCCGATCCCCTCTATGGCTGGTCACTAGCTAGTGAGAAAGACTGGGTACCACATTTAATATTAGTAAAATGCCCAGTGTACAGAAGCCCTCCCCCAAACTGGGACTTGTTTTTTTTTGGGCTGCCAAGCCGCAGTGTTGTTTTCCCCAGCAGGAATCAGCATGTCTCTTCACCTTCCTGCCCCAGTGTGCAAGACTGTGTGTGTGTGTGTGTGTGTGTGTGTGTGTGTGTGTGTGTGTGTTGGAGGGGGGCACCAGCATTCATCATCAGCAGCAATTGCTAAAAATTCTAAGTGAGTTGTACTAGGACACTACATCGTCCAGGCTGGAGACACCAAAAAGCCACAACATGAGAGAGTCTCCCAGACCTTTTTAAGCAAAAATAAAGTTGCTGTATATTCTCAAGTTATGTTTGCAGACATCACAGATACCATTTAAAGTGCACCACTGAGGCCTCCATCCTGCTGGTAGCAACTGTGTCCTGAGTGGTACCCACTGCAACTTAACAGAGCTTTCATCCTTGGCTTGTTGAGCAGATCATGTCAGGTACACCTGCTCTGAAACAAAGAATTGTTGATGGCAGGAACACTGTTTGTTGGAAATTTGTATAGAAATTGCATAGAGTTAGGTATACAGAATGGCATGTATATTACTGCTACCCCATTGCTTCAAAATAATAAAGGTACCATTAAAACTGCATTTAATTAGTATGGGACTATTACTGCATACAGAGTCTGAGTTATGGAGGAACTGTGTGGGAATTTAACTTAAAGTTTACTGTTCTGGGGGGGGGGGGGCTACAGTAAAGTGTGCAAATGGCCAGGTACACCTATTGCTACTCAAGGTGGAGGCAACACATCACTACAAGTTATTGTGCTCAGGGTAGGGAGTGCTACAGCAACCTAGGCCAGTCTCCTCAAAGAGTTCAGTGGTGTGGACCCCAAGGGCCCAAGACAGCAGCTACAACAGTACTGGTAACCAACCCTTTCATTAATAATAAATTTGATAGAGTAGTTTTGGATTCTGATAAGGCCTACCCTGGGAAGTGATGAAGGGATTGTACTGGTCACCATTTTGGTGAGTCAATGGAGATGGGGTTGCCAGTGTACACCAGTGATATTTTGAGGGTTTGGTAGGTAGTTGGAGAGAGAATATGAATGGGATACAGTTGCATGATGACGAACTAAAACACTCCTTGCATTGGCAAGAATTCTACCTGGCAAAAAACACATAATCAGCATTTGACATATTCAGCAAAATTATCCTAGAAGCCCTAAATAAATATGCCCCTATAGTTAAGGTGTGAGTAGCAAAGAAAGCATGTCAGTGGTTCACACCAGAATTAAAATCTGCATTGACTGAGAGAGACAACAGATGGAAAAAAGCATGCAAAACCCAGACTTCTACGGACTGGTGCCAGTTCAAGAGGGCAAGAACTCATGAACTAGAATTGTTAGAAACACAAAAGCCACTTACTATCATTCTGAATTTCTCTCTTCCTCCAAAAATCCAACAAAATTTTGGAAAACCATTAAGGATTTGTCTGGTCACATGCCCGGTGGCTCATTATCTGATAAGATGTCTTTAAATAATAACACCATCAGTGATAGATTGGAAATTTTGAATGCTTTCAATAATCATTTTGCGACTGCAGGCTTAGCTTTTGACAATTCCCCAGCAAATCTGATGTGCTCCCAGGTGGATAATCATGATGCTCATCCCAGTGTCACTGACTCAGTCTTCTCCTTGCATCCTACTACTCCGAAAGAAGTTGAAGACCAGTTGCTAAAACTGGACGTAAAAAAAAGTGCTGATGCAGACACCCTGGACCCATATTTTTTGAAGGTGGCCATTCATGTGCTAGCCGTGCCCATAAACCACTTTTTCAAACTATCACTGACCCAAGGATTTATTCCTTCAATCTAGAAAACAGCGCACATCATACCCCTGTTCAAGTCTGGAAATCCCTGTGATCTAAATAATTACAGACCAATCTCAGTTCTCCCATTTCTGTCGAAATTATTGGAAAAAGTCATAAGTGACCAACTGAGGCAGTACCTAGAAGCTAAGAACTTGCTAAATCCTGTCTAATCAGGATTCAGAGCTAAACATAGCACCAACACAGCACTTGCCAAAGTGACTAACGATTGGCAAAGAGAGCTTGACAACAGGAATAACGCTTGTGCTGTGTTCTTGTACCTGAGTAAGGCCTTCAACACTGTCAACCATTCTCTGCTACTCTCTTCCCTGGCCTCATTAGGTGTAGGCCCATTATCTTTGCAGTGGTGTAACAACTACCTCTCTGATCGCTTCCAGCGGGAGAAAGTGGAAGATCTCTCAACTCTCAAACCTCTCCTCAGAGGTGTTCCCCAGGGTTCTATCTTAGGACCCCTTTTATTCGCAATCTACATCAACAACATTGATGAAAGCATAACTAAGGCCAATATCTATCTGTTTGCAGATGATACAGTTCTTTACGTAAGCTGCCCGTCATTACAATTTGCATGTAACAACCTTCAATCTGAGTTCAACCTGTTGCAATGCCAACTTCTAAATAAAAAACTATTACTTAATGCCAAGAAGACAAAAGCAATGCTCTTTTCTCCCTCTGTTCAAGTGGCAAAGTCAGCCCTATCAGAATCTATGCCAGATTACTACAATTCTTGGAGAAAAGTTGGAATTTGTTTCTAAATTCAAATACCTGGGAGTATGGCAGGACCACAGGCTGTCATTTACAGAGCACATTGAAGAACTACTCAAAAAACTATGACAGAGACTTGGCCTGTTCTTTAGGATAGCCCGCTTCTTAACTAGAAATGCTAAACTGCAGCTGGTCCAAACAACCTCTCTATCATTGATAGACTATGCTGACATCCTGTATAGTCATTGTCCTACCTCCTACCTCACCAAATATGACACACTCTATCATAAAACTTTGAGGGTCATCACAGGTTTTCCCTACTCCATGCATCACTGCTCCTTATATCAAGCAGTGGGGTGGAGTCCTCTTTAGTACAGGCACAATAGAAATGCAGCCTTATGGACCCTGAAAGCCATCTCCAAAAAACTTCCCCAATACATTACAGACTGTCTTCCTCTAAACCCTATAGGCAATTATGCCCTGAGAAGTTGCACACCCATCTTACTGAAGGTTCCCAAAGTTAACTCTCACTTTGTCAGGGCTGCTATAAGCTTTACACTGTCCACCTTGTGGAACAAACTGTAAAAAATGCTAAAATTAAGGTCACCCATCAGCATCTCTTCTTTCAAGTTCTTATACTCCCGCCTCAGAAATTAACAGTGCAATTGTTTTCCATGACCCTAATTTGTCATCATGTTAACCTGCTCCATTTGTGTTGTCTCTGTTTCCCTTCTTGATATTGGCCTACTTCCTGCTTTCTCCAGCCTTCTCTTCTCAACCCCTCACAGGGTATATCCACCATATTCACGTGTTTAAACATTATTAGTCCCCCTCCTACCCCCATGAGCCCTACTCTTCTTCTATTTTCCTATCTATGGGACCTACACATCTCATCTTGATATCCCCTCTTTTATACATTACACACCCCTCCTGGTACCCCCATCTGCCATTAGTTGGCTGTTCCCTTATGCCCTCTTCATGGCTGGTTCTTGTGATTGCCCTGGTAAGTGGAGTCTCTGGTATTTCTCTACAGTGGATATGGATTACATGAAACTGTATTTATGTAATTAAGATTATGAATGGTGGATCTCACCCTTTTGTATTTGGATCCTCCACTGCTATGGTTTCTTTTCTTCTCCCTTTATTTGTTATTTGAACCTCCTAATACTTGCACCAATGTGATTATGTCTATATATTATATATATATATATATGTATATATATATATATATATATATATATATATATATATATATATATATATGTGTGTGTGTGTATATATATATATATATATATATATATGTGGGTGTGTGTGTGTGTATATATATGTGTGTGTGTGTGTGTGTGTGTGTGTGTATATATATATATATATTAGAGGCAAAACTCCATTTAATGCATTAGTTAGGGTTGTTCCACAGCAACAAAAGTGAGGAAATTCACTGTTAGGGTGAAAACCCTAACTCCGAATTCACCCCCCCAGCACCACACATACACAGACACACACACACATGCAAGTATGGGGGAGGACCAAGTCAACACAACCAATGACAGACATCCAGGAGCAGGTGACAGAAATAACAAACAATTGTCTAAATGTACTACAAGACATCCCCACCCACCTGACCACGTACTGCATGCTCAGTGGAGATCAACAGCAAAACTGAGGCCATGTACACCAAATGTACACATCCCTGATTGCAGCTGCACACAATGTACCACACTTTGTAGTTGCATGGCCTTACCTACCGATGCCCCACATCACACCACAACTGGTACTGTGCCCTTAGTCAATATAAATGCTGAAGGTGCATGATGACAGTTACAGAAAGGTTTTAACACTAGTGAGTATACATTAATTAAGAGAAGTACATAAATTAATTACAAGACACTAGCATGCTCAAGGTAAAAGTAGTGTTAAATTTAGTATGTGATTTACATAGAGAATAATGCATATGTAGGGAGTTGATATGGAGTTTTTTCACACACCCAAGTTGTGTGATAATATGTAAACCTTGAGAGCGAAGCTCGAGATGTTTAAATATTATCACACAATGAGGGTGTGTGAAAAAACTTCATTTCTACCCCCTACATATGTTTTATTTTTTATAATAACTGGCACCAAAACAAATTAAATATAAGTATTACCACCATGACGAGACGCGCGATTAACGCTCTACTTCCTTACAGGCACGCCCTAACGCCATTCAAAGACTGATATCACATACCAGGTTAGCGTGAAGTGCTCACTAGTAAGGAAGTAGGAGTGTTTTGGCAGCTTAGTCTCCATGTTGCTTTTGCTGTCTTTGAAACTGTTTACTTTGGAATGCGAAAGTGCTGCAGGCTTTTGGCACGAGATCAAAAGTCGACAACACACGGGTTGATATGATTTTTTCGATCAACCAGCGGGTTGATATGACTTTTTACAGTTCTCAAAAATGGGTTGATAACAGGGATCACCAATTATTATATAGTAGTACATTTAATGCAACAGTTTACTCAAGATAGAGAGGCTGATGTAAACGTATGGAAAAGCATTGCCTGTTCAACGCTATGAAATTCGTACTGCCAGTATCAGATGCATTCTTACTGATGAAGGTGTACTGCTTATGTACATACATAGACCTTCAGTGTGTTTCAATACTAAAGATGCAGTAAGTATTCTTTGTAAGAAACAGTGTAATTGCATGGATCAGGCCAAGCAACTTCTAAATATCATAGCACTACTGAGCCAACAATGACTTACCTGTATCGGAGATGTATATAGATAGATTTCCTGTAGGCACTTACTGAGTATGTTGTACCTGAGAAAGACAATCTCATTGCATCTGTGATGACTAACTTATTCAAATAGTGATACAGTTACTATTGTTGCAATGAGTAATCTATGCCACTTATGGACACAGTGTAATTTTTTTAACAGTTGTTTCATACTCAGGCTGTATGCCTAGTGTTTGGGTTTGCCACACTTCTGTCACTGATGCTATCAAAATGATAACTATGTTAATTGTGGTACAACAGGAATCAAGTAGGTATAGTGTAGATATAAACAGAATGTATTTTAGTATTGATTTAACTCACAATTGGGTAAGTGTACTAGGACAGCAGGGGTTATTCTCTATCACTGACTCTGTCAGTTATAATCACAATAAGGTTTTGATGACTGTAATGACCAAGTTACACTGTTCATCTTCATGAGTTCATAATCACAGCCATTCTCCAGTAACTAGACAGTGTATGGTGTAGCTGGGTGGGACACTGTGTTGCAAAGCTGCTGCAGTGCCTAGCAGAGGGAGAGTATCTACTTAGAAAGACAATTAAGCAATAAGGCATGACCAACAGTTATGTTAAATGGTCTGTTAATCACCCTGTAGGGTTTAATGTTGAATGAGGCGTAGCCGAAGTGCCATGTCGCTAGACAGTGATAAACTGACCATTAACATAATACCTGGGAGTGGCTTATTGCTATCATAATAAAACTGTTTTTTAAACAACATTAAACCATGTTCATCATATGGTTAGGCTCTACATGTATGTTAATAAAAACTAAACATAAGGCTGTTGCAATGTTTGCAGTCAATTAGAAAGCTGCATTTCTTAAACCCTTGTTATAATCAGAGATATTATACCTGTACAACTCCTTGGTTTTGCTCAACTCTATTGCTCAGGTGGCCCACCAGATGTGGTGTGGTGTGGTGTGGGGCATCGGTAGGTAAGGCCATGCAACTACTAAGTGTGGTACTTTGTGTGCAGCTGCAATCAGGGATGTGTACGTTTGGTGTACATGGCCTCAGTTTTGCTGTTGATCTCCACTGAGCATGCAGTACCTGGTCAGGTGGGTGGGGATGTCTCATAGTACATTTAGACAATTGTTTGTTATTTCTGTCACCTGCTGCTGGATGTCTGTCATTGGTTGTGTTGACTTGGTCCTCCCCCATACTTGCATATGTGTGTGTGTGTGTGTGTGTGTGGTGCTGGGGGGGATTCGGAGTTAGGGTTTTCAACCCTAACAGTGAATTTCCTCACTTTTGTCGCTGTGGAACAACCCTAACTAATGCATTAAATGGAGTTTTTTGCCTCTAATTTCCTTCTTTTTGAGAATGATAACGAAATAGTGAATGTAATGTAGTGGAGGCGGCTCGCTTCCCACCGATAATGCGGTGGTGGAAGCGTAGTCGCCACATGCTGTCTTGTGGCATACTAACAGGGATAGCAACACAAACAGAAATGTTAACAGTGGTACATGGTAAACACAAGCGCAAATGAGAACAGAAAGGGTAATGCACATGGTGGCCTAGACGGAAACGGTCTGCCACGTGATGTGTTGTCACATAGTAACATGGTGCCTGCAAACAGAAATGTCAATGGGCATGGTGATGTAAAGTGAAACAGAAAGATAAACAGTACTGTAGACAGAAATGGCAAAAAATAACAGAAACGCAAGCGCAAATGAAAACGAAAAGGATAACGCACATGGTGGCACAGACGTCAACGGTAAGTGAAACGGGTATGGAACTGCAAGCGGAAAGGGCAACAGTAACAGTAATGTAAGTGCACAGGCTGGTTTTCCCCAAAGTCTGCATAGAGAAAGACAGTGAGTACAAATAATGTATCCATAATAATGAGTATCGACGCAGAAAATGAGAACTTGGAATACTAAATACGTTATATCTCAGGAACCGTACGACGTAGAAAAAAAAATTAAAAGTCATATTATTTACAACTGTCCTGGCTAATTTGATACTTAGCCCCCATAAGAATTTTTCTGACGAAATGTCCGTATCTCGCACCGTTTCCGAGATACGGGCCCTGAAAGGCGCGGCCAATGCTGTAATGTTATCCTATGGGAAAAAGGAAAAGTTCAGAGCACCATAACTTTGCCTCCCTGTAATGTTTTTTCACCAAACCACTGAAGGGCACATCTGTGGGCTGTTGGCTATCTTCCCTCCAAATTTCAGGAAAAAAGACCAAACCGTTATTTTGCAGCAGGGTGCCAAAGGATTTCTGTAATGCATCGGGCTCCTTAATGTTATCCTATGGGAAAAACTGTCAACTTTGGAGTGCCGTAACTTTGCCGCCATGTAATATTTTTTCAATACAACACTGAAAGGCACATCTGTGAGATGTCGGCTCAGTTCCCTCCAAATTTCAGCCCAAACTCCCAACGGTTGTTTTGCAGCGCAGTGCCAAAGAATCGCTGTCACTTTCCCACAGATGGAAAACTACTGTCACAATTTGCAAAAGCTTTCACAAAAAAGTTCGACACTTTCATGAGCATGAAAGTAATTTGCGAAAGTACTTTTTCCAGGAATTTGAAAAACATATTTCTGGGGTGTTTTACCACAAAATAAAGACATGGCAAGCATCCTCAGGGTCCGATCTAGGTGAATACTAAAAGAATTAGGTTGCTAGAGGGTCCCAAATTTAAATGCCAACCATTTCTCTAATCACCAACTGAAAACAAAATGGCCAATTTGTGAAAGTAACAGGCCCATTTGTGAAAGTAAAAATGCATTTGCGACACTGTCAAACTTTTTGTTAACTTTTCCCATTGACTTATAATGGGAAACTTTTTTTGAATAACTTTTGAACTGTTTAATATTTTTCACGAAATCTTCAAAAGGCACATTGGGGACCCTGTTGCATTTTCCTGAAAGATTTCAGGCTGATCCAGCAAAACCGCTGACCTGTAGGTGCGGACCGTAGAATTCCAGAAAAAGCGAATGCGCCAAGACAGATCATGCTTAATAACCCGCAGCCGTATATCCGACCAGTACGAAACTTGGCAGATCCCAAGGCCTATGATTCTTGATCATGTATTCCAAATTTAAGCCAAATTTGTCAAACGATTGCAAAGTTATTAAGGTGGAAAGTTTTGGTGTTTAACCTAGAAATGGCTCCTCAACTCTAACTATGGTAGCACTACTGTGCTACCATAATATATATATATATATATATATATATATATATATATATATATATATGTACATGTATGTATATATGTATGTATGTTTTATGTTGGATGATACCCTGACCTTGTTCTAACCAGGTTCATCTTGTAAAGAGCTCTGCTCAAGGATGTTCGCCTGGATAAAAACATATTTTGATTGATTGATGATGAAGAGTACTTTTTGATAGGTTCAGTACCAGCAGTGGTAGGGGGGTAACATTTGGTCAGACAGAAGTGGTATGGTGAGAAATGGTACATTTTTCATTGGGACAAACATTTAACTCCCTTACCCTCATGTTACATACAGTATGTAAGTTTGGTAAATGCATTCCCAGATGTGGTGTTGGCAGCATTACAGGCACATTCACAAGGAGTCACTGCAGTGTGGCAAACTGCTCTTTTATCTTCCTCACTGCTGCTGGGAGCTTATGCTCACAAATGAACAGACAAAATTATGTTACATCATCTCTCAGTATGTTTACATGCAGTTAGATTTCTGAATCAAATAGGAGTTTTGAGCTATCAGATAACTGAGTCAGAAATTTGTCAGTCATGTAAACGCATAAATATCTGATTTTGAACATTACCCGACATGTTGTTTTCCGATTGTGCTTGGTTGAAATATTCATTTTAAATCAGATATTTCTACCATGTAAACAGGCATTTCTCTCAGTTTCTTCTGAAATGGACATACTCATGCCCAGTATAGCCACAGAATGTGTTGAGTGAGTTCTGTGATGTTTTCTGCTGGGATTACATGCAGTACTGATGGTGTCATGCTGAACTATGCCCCTGCATGCAGCTCTGACATTTCCAGGCTAAATAAAAAGCAGTGCAGTAATCACTATATGATTTATTTGCAAGTAGTACATGGATTATTGTTTATGGGTTTCTGCTTTTGGATAGTAAAAGTTTCCTGCTGTCCTCAGGTAATAGCAAGAATAAAACAATTAGCCAATCCAAATGCAACATCAGTTGTGGTGTATTTTCAGACTGTAGATTTCTGCTTTCCATCCATCTTGTCACTGCCCATGATGTTTGCGTTTTGGGAGTGGGGGGGTCCCGGGGTTAGTCTATTTTGTTTAACAGGAGTAGACGAGGAGTTGGTAAATAATACAGTTGGTATGCAACTTCAGATGCCTCAGCCTTGCAAATGCCAGATCCAATTTTAAAGCAGCAGCATTTAAAATTAGCACTGTGGCGGTTGGGCAGTTGCTTGTCAATGACAGCAGCCCTGGTTATTGTGCCATCAGTGTGATTGAGCCGTAGAAGGCATGAATATCCCCCAGAGGGTCTCCTACTTCTCTGGGGTGTGCTGTGTCTCTTTCTGCTTTATCACCACATGGGTGACTCCAGGTGGCGGCAGCCAGGAAGGGGAGTTCAAACTTTTGAAACTTTTCTGCTTCCCTGACAAGCCCAGCATTATGGCTATAATAATAATAATAAAAATGTCAAGGTTTTGCTGTGCTGTAGGTAAGTAAGGGATAACACACAACAGGGTGTGCAGTCATAAGGGGATATATATTTACACTTCAAGTGACTAGGCACTAGGTACGGCCAAGTGTAGCTGACCACCTGAGAAGTGTGTATATTCTCCAAGACTGCATGCCAAGAAGTGTGTTAGTCCACAAATAACATGGATGCTAGCATAGTTTTAAAATGAATATAAATTGTGAAGTTTGGGTTAGATGAGTGTTCATAAGCAAATAATATACGGCCATGTGACTTAGTACTTAATGTATGTTGTATCATGCACCTCCATGTGTTCATCCCTCTCCTGAGACACACCTGAAAATGAGCCTTGGCTCAGTGTGCCTTTCCAAGTTACCATTTTTCAAATAAATAAATGGACATCCCTTGACCAATGATGTTAAAGCGTTTTAATGGCTCATTGTATAGTCGGTAACAATCTAGAAGGATGCCCATTCTGGAACAGTAGGAAAAGGGCACGCATAGCTGAAGCATGACCTCAGGTCAGGACATTAAAAAAAAACTTGTGGGGCTATCATCTTTTATGTAGATCCAGATCTATTATAGACACGTGGTTACACAGAATTGTGTCAGCAGAAAAGGACTGCCAGGCCCTCCTAGTCTGCCCACTTGTCTAGCTCTCTGCTAGGATCTGCCCTTCACCCTCATTCACCCAGCCTCAACAATCCCTCATGTCTGTCCCCTGCCTTTTGGAAGCCTTTCACTGTTGTTTCTCCATTTAAATCCTCAAGGAGCCTATTCCACTCATCCACCACTCTCTTTATGAAATAGTACTCCCCCCTCAATCTGTAACCCATGCCCCTAGTCCTCAGATTCCCTTTCAGCTGGAAGATGCTTCCCACTGGCACCTGGTTTACACCTTTTAGGTACTTGAAGGTCTCAATCATGCCCACCTTTCCCTCCGTTGTTTCATGGAGTACATGTTCAATTCCCCTAACCTTTTCTTGTAGGACAGGTGGCTGAGCTCCTTAACCATCTTCGTTGCCTCTCCTCTGAACTCATTCCAGCTTCCAACATCTTTTCTGAGATATTGCCTCCAGAACTGGACCCATACTCTAAAAATGTTATATTAAATACTGAAAAATGCTTGAATGAATCTCTGGAAACTTTAAAAAACATTTGAATACACAATTCAGCTTATATTTAATATTTATATTGGGTGGTTAGTGTTTACTTTTTCATTGCAGCTTTGCACACTGACATGAAAATAAGATTACTGTCCCTTAAAGAGGACCTTTCATGATGGTCCAAAAAGTTACAGCTTGTAGTCATTATATGCAGTGCTAGACCTGAAAGGGTTTGTGCATTTATTATTTTTGGCAAATGTTTACTCTGCCTTCCATAATTTGGATTAGTTTTGGAGCCCTGCTGCACTTGCTTTTGCTGTTCAGCTGCTAGGTTGCTGGCTCCTGATTGTATCACTATAGGGCAGAGGAGTGGCTCACACTGTGCAATACCATGCAGTTGCAAACTGTGTGCCTTCTCTATCTTCCCCATGGTGGATATGAGAGAGAGAGAGAGAGAGAGAGAGAGAGAAAGAGCGAGAGAGAGAGAGAGAGAGAGATTGATTGTGCGTGTGTCTGTGTGTGTGTGTGTGGGGGGGTATATAGAGTAGGTGTAGCATGACCATTAATGGCACTCAATAGTTGCATTTTTTTTACTTTCAAAATGTGCTTCAACTCCTCCTGTCTGCTGTGCACCCACCAGCTTCTGATCCAGTTATTAAGAGATTTGTGGTTAGTTCATTTCCATGCCAGTACATGCCTCCCAACTACATGTTCATGAAATAACTGGATCCTGTGATAAGCTGTCACCACTGTGTAATTATATTTGTTTGATGTTTAAACAGAGAAGTGTGATGGAAGAAGCAAGCTAATCTGAATTATATATGTACAACATTTGACTAATAAATAGAAATGTGAAAAAAGCAGTGGTCATCATGTTTGTACTAACTTTAACTGTCAAAATTGTCCTTTGTTGTTTGTTTAAAAGTTTTGCAGATCTTCTTAAATTAAAGCCCACAATGAGAAGTAGTCCATGTAAATTTTGAAACACATCAAAGTGTGGACTGTGTAGACTGAATGATGTTATTACACTGATATTGACATACTAACATACTAAAATGCCAGCAGATTAGGTCCTATGGTCCATGAAGTCAATGCCTTCACCATCACCAGCTGGTACTGTCTCTGCTTCTTCACTCTTGCTTTCAAATACCCCCCATACATTGCCCTGCTCAGTTACCCCATGTCTTTCCTTATCTGTATAAGCTGTTTATACACCATATATTAAAAAAACAAAACTTGATTTTTATACAGGAAATTCTAATCATTAGGATTATACAATCCTGTTCTCAAGACAGTCCTGTTTGCATTTCACTAAGTTACATCTAAACATATAACATAACACTTCTTAAATAATTAGAATATTTGCACAAAACACAATATACAATATCCAACAATACATTAAGACACAAAAACAAATTAAAATTTCTCAGTAGAAACTCCCTAATCAAACAGAGTCATGCATCCTCCCATTCTCCAAGCCCTATTTAAAACCATTGCTGTCTCACACCTGTTACATTTTACTACCACTGTCTGCAAACTGATAGGTCTCTAGTTTGCTACCTCTGAATTGCTCCCACTTTTGTGAAGGGGATTTACATCCACCCTCCCACAGTTCTCAGGTATTACACAATCCTCTCATGATTTGTTAAAAAAGGGTAGTCAGTGGTGTCCCTAGTACTCCCCTTATTTCTTTTAGAATTATGTGATGAATTCCATCAGGGCCCACTACATTGTCCACCTAGTGTGGCTTTTTCATGAAATTATCAGGTGAAGTTATACTGTTTAGAAGTTGTGTGTTTCCTTAAAAGCAGATCCAGTTTGGGAATGGCACATCAATAAGGGCCACATATTTTGAGTTGGACAATAATTTTTACATCTTTCTGTCCAAAAGATTCCTAAAATGTGTGGCAGCAATGGTAAGACATACTTTTGGACTGAAGAGGAGACTGCTGTTTTGATCAACTATTTAAAAGAGCTAGACATAGTAAGACAACTTGATGGCCATAAAGCTAGGAATAGCGATATTTATTGCAAAATCATTAAGAAAATGAAATTGGTAGGATTTGTATGCACTGTAGAGCAGGTGAAGCACAAGTGGAAATTCCTGAAGATCTTATATTTTAAAGCAAAGAAAAACAATGGCAAAAGTGGATCATGGAGAGCTACATTTCCCTTTTATGATGAGAGGGACGAATTGGTTGGTCACAGGCCATCTTCACCGATGATCACAAATACGATTGATGTTGGGTTTGATGAATACATTCAATCAAACACTGATAAGAATAATGATGTACAGTTGTTACCAGAACCTTCAGCTGGTGAGTGGAATCAAGAAACTAACTGAAACATGACCAGTAGTTGTATGTTTCACATTTAGTGACTGATGATCGCTTCTGCTATATTCTGTCCAAGACTATATAGGTTTATTTGTCTCTTAATAACATTTGAGATGGTAGTGGATGGTGGCCTTTAGACTAACAAGTATTTAATGATGGACTGATTTGATTTGTAGTTGTGGCTGAAAGAGGAAATCAAAATATTAGCAGGGGCATCTGCTCTCTTGTTCTTGTTCTTTCTTGATGGATAGCTCATCATGACATACAAAAATTCTTGGTATACAGGGGATATGGCATGGGTTAGTGCACCATACACTTTTAATATTCACTCAAGGTCTGTGCCCTCTTGTTGCCTCACTCGTGGCAAAGTCACTCATGAGGGATCAAGAAGTCACAGACCTCTCATGAAAGTAAAATGTTAATGACATGCTAACCCATGCCGTATCCCAATAATTTGTGTGCAATGGCAGGATGTATCCATACCTGATATTGTGGTTTGCTAATCACAATAGGGCCAATTGTCCTTGTACTTCCCCATCCCATACCATGCAACCACCCATCCTCAAAAGCAAGGCTAGTGTGGTGGGGAAAGTGTGGAGCTAGACATGCAGTTACATCATCCCATTACACGATTGAATGATTTGCACATTGAACATCATGTTATACAACAAATCATGTCCCAATGTTTCCATATACACTGTATGATAAACTCTTTATATATGTATACAGTTGAATTGCATTCAGAATGTTTCCCATAGATTCATCGTTAAGTGAAAATATTGTAGACACAGTGATGGAAGATACAAGTCTGGCTCATGATGAAGCAATAAATATGCAGTCTTCTGATGAAAATGATGATTGTGCAGCCTTAGTGTTGCATACTGCATCTGATGATGATGATGATAATGGTGGAGAAGGCTGCAGCTACCATACAATGTTACATATGTTTGTGCTTCAGTTATATATTAATAAATTTGAGACAGTTTGTAATATGCAATGTTTCAAACATCAAAGTATAACCGGATCCATATTTTAAATGAAAGCACTCAAGAAAAAAAGCGATTTTTTCCTCTTTCTCAGAACAGCAATCATGCAAACCAAACACAGCAACCAGGCACAGAGAAAAAACATGGAAATGAAGTCAAGAAAAAAATAAAATACAGTCTATTCTGGATGTGTGCACATGCATTGGAACTGCTCATTTTGTGCACACATCCAAAAATGCACATAGCCGAAAATGCGGTAAAAACTAATCTCTGGACTATGTGTGTGTGATCTGGAGATCGTGGTTATTCAAGGGTACAGAAAACTTACTGATTAAGGTGGTACAGTACATAGCAGAGCTTTAAAAAATAATGATCTAACTATAGCATGTTTCATTTAAAAACTACACACACAGAGTACTAAAATATAGCACTGTACAGCATTAAAAGCAGTAAAATGGCAAAACGTTCAAAACATTCAAAAAGTACAAGTGCTAGTGTTAGTTTGCATAACTGGAGTCACTTTGATAAAAGTCAGTAATGCTTGCCTGCTTCGTGTTGCGTTTGCTTAGTGTCTCCAGTTTTTTTTCTCGAATGAGTACAGTAAAACCACACAAAGTCCGTCTGCTCTCTACGGTCAATGTAGTGCCGAGTCTTTGTTACCATATGCCAGATTTCAGCAGTGGTAGGCACCTCCACCTCAGGGTCATCTTCCTTGGTTTTGATATCGCTGTCCCCTAGTACTGAAGCACTAATGTCTGTGTTGGTCAGGTCATCGCTGGCTGGTTCATCGATGTCCACAGCAACAAAAGCATTGAATTGTGAGGCTAGCATTCCAGGGGCTGGGGGGACATTCTCTAAGGTGAAGTCATATTATTGATTCAGTTTTTAAAAAATCACTAAACTTGTTTACTTAGTTAACATATAATTAAAGGTTACAATGGGAGTAATGTCTAAGACCACACTTAGCTGTATGAAAAAATTTAATTATTCAAATTAATATCCATCCCAACTATGAAATATCAAGCAGTTTTAACCATTTTTTTTTATTTTTTTTATTTTATTTAGTTTTTGTTGACCGGGTATGTGCACTAGATAAATCCTGCCTATTTTCAGGCATGACCCAGGGAAGGGGGATACAGATAAATGGCAACTAACCTTGAACCAGATTAAGCTGTTGGTGGCATTTTTAGTGAATGAGGAAAACTTGGCCAGGTCACCGGGGAAATTCCCCTACTCTTGCAAATAGGGGGATAGGCCATCTGCAGGATGGCTACTCTGTGTGGGATGCTGGAGGAGGAGGAGGAGGAGGAGGACGTCTGCATGGTGGGAGAGCAAGTCTCAGCTCCCACTGTTTTTGCTACTGAGGCTGATCTTCAGCGATGCACGGATGCTGACTCGGATAATGAAGTTCATGATGCTCCTATTTCCATGGAGAAAATGGAGGAAATAGTTCCAACCTCTACTAATGAGGTTGCTGCTTCAAATGAGGAAGTTTTACTTGAGTCTGATGGTTTGCACGGAACAAGCTCGACTAAAAAGGGTCTTTTACTGCAAACAGAAGCCGCTGAATTTATTCAGAAGTTGCAACCTTTGGAGGTGCTCTCTGTCATTAGTGTTGCTAATTCTGTCATCACAGCAGCAGATACTCAATCTTTTGAAGGCCCTGCGGGGTGCTGTGAGTCAGATTCCAGCTTTCCTGTCAATGAAAACTTTTTGAACTTTGATGCTGTCAAACTACAGGCTGGCAGAGATTTCGTTAATTTTAATGAGTGCCTAACGCCTCTGGACAAAACTGTTTTTTCAACATTTGTTGCAGTGAATCAATGAGAGGTCCCCATAGCTTTACCATCAGTTAAATTTACTCAAGATGTTCGTTCCCCACTCAGAAAATCAGCGGGTTTTGTTTTGAAAAAAAATGGCTATCAAGGAGTCTATTGCCTATCCTGCAGTTGTTTATCAGTCCACCGCAGAGTCATAGGTTGGGGTCACTGAGTTTCTATTTTCAAAAACACTCCTCAGCAGCAGAACATTGACAATATTGGAGTCAAACCCAATACTTTACCTGTCAGTACAGGTGCTGCATTTGTTTCCTCAGATACAACCAGGGAGTCTTGGACACTGGGTAAAACTCTAGCAGGAGCTGGATGGAAGCAGGCCCCATTGGGTATCTGGACACCCGATCCTGCATGGGATGCTGACTTTTCTCTTTCACAACATTCCCCAGCCTGGAAACCTGATACAAAAGTGAACATTTGTACAGAGGGTATTACTAACAAGGAGAATTCTGCTGTACTCAGGCCTCATTCCATTACCAGTCCTTTAGACTTACAGGCCCTACAGCCCACCGATCCCAAGGATGATTCTGGCCTTCTTCCTCAAGATATTTCTCCCCATTAAATGACTTTTCTTCATCTAACCTTCCTAAACAGAAGCCCCTAATGTCTGAGCTGTTCTCTAATGCCAAATGGGAAGCAGCTCCAAGAAGAAATGCAGTTTGTATACGCTACAAAGGGGGCTTGGAGAACAGGCCAGACAGATACTTTGTTGGGAAAACTTTATTAAAAGATTCCCTTCATTTTTCACCAAAGGATGTGCTTGTTTTCATAAATATTTCTGGAGAGAACAACTTTGATAGTTTTAGGACATCACATGCCCTAGACCTATTTTGTGAAAAATATGGGCAGGTCAAGTTTTCTCCCACATGGACCCCCGTTCTGGTCATCCCCTCACTAAACCCTTGATCAAATTTGTGACAATGATGTTTCAAAATGAGGGGGTTCATGTGGAAGACATTACCTTTTGGTTATCACAAAAGTGTGAAGTTTTGAGTGCCCCAGAACCTATTCTAGATTCTGAGCAGTTTTGGATGGGGGATTGGAAACACAAAATTAAATTAAAGCAATCAGATTCAGGGTTCGAACATATACCTAATTCTTTTCTGTTGGGAAGAGATATAGGGGTTTGCTTTTATGGGGCAGCATAGAGCCTGCTATAAGTGTGACTCTAGAACTCATCTCTCCAGTGTCTGTGATCAACCCTGTTGTGATAAGAGTATGGCCATGTTTTTCGGGAGTGTCCTTGGGCAGCTAAGTACAAAGCATCTTGTATTAGTCCAGACCTTTTAATTCAGAAAGCTCAGGATGCTGCAGGCTCCTCTCCCCCCTCCCCTTCCCCCTTCCCCCTCCTAAAATAAGGAAGGATTTGCTTCAAATAGCACCTGCCACTCAGCCTTTCTCCCCAGGACCTGAAATGGATGCACAGTCTTTTTTTTCAAATTCCTCTGGGGACAAAAACTTTGTATGGGACCTCATGAGCTCTTGGAATTTACACCTGTTTGTTATGCTGATGCAGATCTAGTTGTTCCTGAGAAGGACTCAAAGACTGCTACTCCTTTGTCTCCTCTGCCTCACAGGAGATCTTCCAGGAATTTACACTTCAAACCCCACCTCCTGCTCTCCCTGTAGAATCTAGTAATTCTTATGCGGCCTTATTCACTCCATGGGGGGACACAGAAATGGATTTAGGAGACTCAGACTGTCAGAAATCCTCTCTGTCCTCCATTTCCCAGCCTGTTGATAATTATATGGAGAAAAAAAAGAAAAAAAGGAAAGAGCAGAGGTTGCTGTACTTCTAAAGTATTTCAATGTGGTTGTCATGGGGCTCTTTGAACACCCATAGTTTATTAAATGCAATCAAAAGGCAAGCTCTTTTCCACTATATTCATGACCAAAATGTTTCAGTCTGTTTTTTACAGCAAACTTGGATGCACTCAATTGAACAGTTATCTGCCTTTAAGAGGGAATGGCCCTGGGGGCCTTCTTATTGGTCATTTGGGACAGATAGTGCAGATGGCATAGGCATTTTGTTTAATTCCTTCACTTTTACACTTCATAACTTAATAGACCTTATTCCTGGCAGAGTCATGATTTTGGATGGGAAATGGCAAAATGCATGTTACCGGTTTATTAACATTAATAACCCCCCGTCTAAGGCAGATAGAGTGGCATGTTTGAAGGCAGTGCAACCTTTCTTGGTTACCTTGATTAAGGTATTATGGGGTGGTGATTTTAATTGTAGTGTCATCAACACACCCCAGAAGAATAAAAAAATCTACTGTGATTCACATGCACTTAACTACATAATTAAGATGGCTGGTTTGCTTAACTGTATTTCTTACCGTTCTCATAGTCCCAAGTTTTCATTTGTGAAAGGGAAAATTCACACTTTAATTGATTATATGTTTGTTTCCTCTTCTGTAAAGGTTAACTCCTTTCAAATGACACCTAGTGAATTCACTGATCACCTTTTTTTTATTATGTACTTTTAATTCTACAGGCCTGACTGAACATAGACAGGTTTGGTGGAAACTAAACACTTCCATCCTAGACTCACACCACATACAGGCTGATGTTAAATTTTTTTTAAGACCTAGATTATCAGTGGCTTTTTTATACACTGACATGAGGGAATGGTGGATGGAGACAAAAACAGATCTTTGCAAATGGTTTAAGAAACAAGGGGTAATAGCAAAAGATCATAATGTTTTGAAGTACCTGTCTCTTAGACAACAGCTACAGAGGCTCATTACAATTGCATACACTTCTAGGCAAGACTACTCAGAGCAAATTAAAAAAACTCAAATCTAATATGAAGGAATACCAGTATGACAGAGCTAGAAATTTACAAGCTATTCTTACCAATGGTGTAAAAAAATCCCCCATAGGTGACCCCTTCGAGGTTTGTAAAACCTTGAGAGAATCTTCCACCATTAATTTTTTTATAAATTCTGATGGTACTAGAGCTGCAACAACTGAGCAGTTGATGGATTTGTTTAAAAGTCATTATCAGTCCTTAGAACCTAACTTCCCTATTCATGAAGACTTGATAATTTCTTATTTAAAATCCACCAGATCTCCTTTTAGGGCCTATTAGCCAAAGGGAAATACTTGAGGTGATTCAGAAGTTGAAGCTGAATATTTCACCAGGGAAAGATGGACTTTCTAATAAATTGTACAAATGTTTTCAGGTAGAGTTAAGTAAATGCCTTCTCATTCTGTTTAAATATTTTTTTGATAATATTTCTATTTTCCCTTCATTTTCTGAAGGATTATTAATCCATTTGTTTAAATCAGGAGAGAGGAATGATATAAAGAATTGGAGACCTATTACCCTGTTGAATTCTGAGTACAAAATTTTCGCTAGCATTTTGAATAACAGGTTAAAAAGTTATGCTAGGTGGGTTATATCTCCTTACCAATTTTGTGGAATTTCAGATAGAAGAATCCAATCCGCTTTAATGATATTAAGAGATGTCATTGAACACTTATCTCTAGCTGGTATTTCTGGATGTGTAGTCATTGCAGATTTTGAAAAAGCATTCAACAGAGTTCATCTACCTTTTCTTTTTTTAGCATTAGAAAACTATGGGGTTCCTTATCGAATGGTTAACCTTATTAAAATGCTATATAAGTACAATTTTGTTTTCCCTTTTTTGAAAGGTTGTACAGCTCAAAGCTTCCATTTAAAGACTGGGGTTCATCAGGGTTTCCCCCTGAGTCCTCTTCTTTATGTCTTCTCATTGGAACCCCTTTTACAGTTTTTAGTTAATTCACCACAGTGGACAGGAATTATTGGGGATACATTTTTAGATAGTCAGCTATTTTTGCAGGCCTATGCAGATGATCTAATATTGTACTTTTATGACCAAGTTCAAATTCATAATTTTTTGGAAGCTTTTAAACTTTATTCTGCAGTTTCAAATGCCAAACTGAATTTGCAAAAGACTAAAGGCATGTTTATTGGGGTAACATGGTCTGCTGTTGTGGTACAGGATGGTATTTGTATTTCCCAGAGCCCACTTAAGATTTTAGGCATTCTTTTTGGTCCTCAAAATCTGCCAGTTGAAAATTGGGACTTAGTGCTTGAGAAGTTTGACAAAAAGGTAAATCGATGGAAACAGTGGAAATTTTCAAAGCTGAAGCGCATACACATTTTAAAATAATTTATTATACCTTGTTCGCAGTATGTGGCCATGATTTTCTCTCTTCCATCCCAGTTGGAGACAAAAACCTATAGTGTTTTTTTTTTTCAAATGCTATGAGGCAATTGTTTAAATCCAGTAAAGAGGCATTATACTTATTTGAGTAAAAAATCTGGGGGTCTTGGGATGATAGACCCAATTGTATTTCTGCACACCTTGTTTTTTATGAATTCTATTAAATGTGGTTTGGCTCCAGCAGTAAGTGCTGCACAGGGGTGGGTTAATAGGGCCCTTGGTAAATATTTTACAATTTGGCATAATCTAGCCCCAAAAATGAACCTATGTGTTCATATTCCTTCGTATTTGAGGCCTGTTGTACAAAAGTTATATAGACGGCAAATCACTAAAGAAATGATTATGAATAATAATATGCAGACTATGTATCAGTTGGTTATGAAGGCAATACATCCACAAGACACCTGTTTAAGAATTGCTCCTCAGCTTTGAATTCTAAGGTGTTAGCTCAACTTAATAGGACTAGATTGCCTCTTAACCAATGGGAAACACAGTGGCTGATCTTGTATGGATGACTGAATGTTCGGGGAAATGCAAAGTATAAAGTCAAAGAAGAGAGGAATTGTCCTTATATGGATTGCATAAATATTGAAGAAACGATGGAGCATTTTTTCTTACAGTGCTCTTTTTCAAAAGGCTTGTGGGTTTATTTGGCAAAATTATGGAACGTTAAATGGCTTACTTCTGTTACGTATGCAATATTGGTGTTGGGAATTTATCCTACTAGCTTTTCTCATTTTCATGTTAGCATGTTGTCTTTATTTTTTGTTGTGTAAGATATTTCTTATGGCAGGCTAGATGTCAATGGGTCATTTATCAAAGAAAAATGTCTTACGAATGTTATAGCATTTTAGTTTCAAATGAACTTTCAAGGATATACTTACAAGCCTCTTGGATGCTCGCTTCCTATGAACTTATGAAATGGTGGAAAAGATTTACTCACTTTATAAAATTTAAGTAATTTTGTTCATCTATAAATAATAGTTTTTTTTTCTGAGACTAAGGAGATTTTTTATGTTAGGGTGATTTATTTTTAATGACTACCTTGTTATACTGTGTTGTTACCTATGTTTATTATTACAATAAAAACTCCCCTACTCTTTTCGAGAAGTGCCATGGGATCTTTAACATCCACCTTAACTACCACCAATCCAGGCAGATGGGGCCTTGGTTTAATGTCTCATCTGAAAGATGGCACCTCAGAAGTGCAGCAGCCCTCTCACGCTGCACTACAGTGTCAGTACTGGGATATGAACCCAAGTGCCAGATGTGGGAACTGAACCCACAGCCTTCTGATCTCCCAGCCTCAAAGGTGAGTGTGCTATCTACTGAGCCACTGACACTGACAACCTAAATTTATCACTAAATAAATTATGGCTATGTATGAATATTCCAGTTCCATTACATATCATTTGTGATCCTACACACTGGGTTATACTTTATGGAGAATATAGTCAACCTCATCAATTGGCTCTGACACCTCATCTCCTCTCATGCTGTATCGAGTATTATAACTTTGTGGATAAGCTTGAATAAATGGGATGTTGACCCATTGATATTCTCCACTGTAAGATTGCCGGTCATGATACAGGCTACTTTTAGAATGATATTGAAGCATAGGCATGTCAGTTTCAGTTCTGTCTGCTCTGTAAAATAAATTATGTGTGAGTAAAAACCATACTACATAACACTTATTTTACATTCACAAACTAGACAAATGTAAAGTGAGAAATTATGTAAGTAATAATACCCAACAGGGTGGGTGGTAATGGACAATACTGGACCTCCCAGTGGCATAATGAGGCCCAGTGCCTTATAGCCTCTGGAAGGTTCAGTATTGCCCATACTGCCCACCCTGGAGGGTATTACTGTGCTTAGAATATGTTTTTTTATTTTACATTTCACATAAAATTCCTACAGCAATGTAGAAAATAAATACAAATGACGAAGAAAAAGTTCTGTAAAGTAGTCCCTCCACTGCTGCATTTGCCAGTGGCTGATGATATTGAAAGGCAGAAAGAATGGAGTGGACACTGCTCAGGTTCAGTTAAAACTTTGGGAGTGCAATTCAGTGAGAACCATATGTGTATTTGTCAAACTGCATTTTACAAGAGACCGCCAATAGCATCTGGGACTGAATTACAGTACTGAGCGTTTGGTGGCCAGTGCCTTAGTTTTTGGGGAACAACTAGATAGCTGGGTGGAGGGATTGGGTGGCTAGGTAGAAGACCAAGGATCAAGAGAGTGTGATCTGCTGTTGGAAAGTCCTGTTATCATGAAAGATCCAAGTGTGGGTTATTAGAGTACTGTAAAAAAAAATGTGGTGAGGAATTAGCCCATTGGAGGGTGATGTGTATTTCCTTGTCATTTGGCACTTTACTACTGACTGCTCTTGGGTGATCAGAATCTATCACTAAGTGATGGGGAAAAAGAGGCGGTGATTTCAAATTCTCTGCGATGATTTGAGCCAATGAGTCAGCAGGGTTAGCACAAAGATAACTGAATGGGTCAAGTGGCACTTTGGTCTGGCACTTGTTATTTGCTGGGTATCTATTAAAAGTTAATGTACCCCCCTAGCAGTGGTACTTGCCAATCACAGCCCATCAAATAAAAAGCCCGTAGTCTAAAATATTGTAAAAGGGAATAACACTCCACTATACTCTATAAACAAATTGTAGTCAATGCCAAATGACAATGTAAAAATTACTTTTAAACTTTTCATATTTAAAATGATGTACAATAACCTTTTTTGATTCGCAGTGTTAGGTTGGTTTTGAAACATTATGTTTTGCATCCCCTGAAAAAATGAGGCCATCAATTCTTTTGCTGCACTGGAAGAAGCCTCTTTGAAATCTTTCATCATTTTTTCATCCATTTTTTCCTCCCACTCCTGGTGTCACTGTTATTGTCTGTCTGCAGACTTAATAAAATAACATTGCTCACAGGACCAGTGATCAAGAATTTCAACCATCTTCCCTTTTTTGTGTTGAGGCTTTACATTACCTAATGGTATGAACAGCAAATGGAAAGTATTAACGGTCAGATGATTTCTAGTTAAATAACAAATATTTTTTTTAATACACAATGGGGTCCTAGATTTCTGTAATCTGTTGGAAAACTGGCACCTTTAACCCATGATAAATCCTGGCATAACCCACAAGAAAAGGTGCCAGTCAGCTGTATCTCCCAATAGATAAATACGACCCACAAAAATAAAACAGTTCAGTCACCATATTGATGCCCTGCTAAAATGCAACACAAAAGCAGGAGATTCAAACAACTGTAGTTTAGATCAGATCAATCACAACAGTCATCAACCACAATACACCTAACAACCCCCCCGTTTTGTTTTAAAAAAAATACCAATATCTCCATGAAAAGTCAGAGAGTTACAGATGAAACAAAAACCCTGGTTCCATCTGAGGCCTTGTGGTGTGTGCTAGTGAGAGTAACCATTCTGTCAGTACTGCGGCAGAACAAGCAAATTCCAGGCATGGAATTCCATGCATTACAGCATTCCACCATACACTTTATAGAGAATAGTGGATGGGCAACTATGCACAACCAGTGTGTTCTGCCACAGAGCGGTTTTGATTCCCTCTGACCTCAACAGCAAAGCTCCAGAGGTCCATGGGAATCAGAACCCCAATGTGGCAGAACACACAGGTTGTGCATAAAGTTGCTCATCCTGTATTTTTTTGTAGTGTATAGTGGTATTATGCAAAATGTGTGCATTGTTCCAGATCCCCTTCCCCAAAAAGGAGACATCACACTCAATATTGTAGATTTGGCTGTTTAGTCGGCAGAATCTTTTATTGTCCACACAAACATAAATAGTACACATTTTTACAATATTGAGTTCCTCTTATTTTTCTCTGTCACATTTTATTCCACTCCTCTTTATTTTACTTTGCTTTCCTTTGTTTTCTCCCTTGGGCATCGAAACCCGAGGGGGTCTCGTTCCATTACTTGCCCAGATGTAAACCCGAGCTGGTCTTATACTTTCTCTCCGAGCAGGTCCAATTCCTGCCCCCCCTTTTTCTTGTCCACTTATCAGGGTGTCCATACCCTTTTCCTTCTTCCAGATCTTAATTCCTCCATATTGGCTTTCCCTACCCCCCACCTTCCCCCCCTTTTTCCTTCTCAGATGCTTACTTCTAGCTTCCATTAGCTTGCCTCCAGCTTGCCATTGGATGGTAAGCTTTCCCCTTTTAGCAAGGCCTCCTCAACCACTGATCTATGCCCCTACTTAGCTCCATGATGAATATGTGGTTCCCCATCTGAGATAGGTGTGCCTCATCCATCCTGTACAACCCATGAATGCTCTCTTCTACCTTCTCATGTCTAATGGCAGCTCCTCCATTCTCCCTCATAAACCTCCCCACTCTACTATTCTTTCTCCTCCTTACTTTTTCTATGGTCTTGTGCTACCTGGCTTGTCTCCACACTCTACGTGGTATCATTTTGGACCACATGATTGTTATCTCTGGCCACCATGTCCTCATGACCTTGACATCCCTTTGTATGCTGTAAAACATTTCTAGCCAGAGGCCATGTCCCAGGTCATTCCCGCAAAGGTGTATTATCAGGAGGTCTGGGTCCTTGTTGATCATTCTCATCTGTACCAGCAAGGGGAGGAGCTGCCCCCATCTCATCCCCCGAATTCCTTTCCACAGGATCCATATTCCTTTGTGGCCATATCCCAGCTGCTTTCTGCCTTTTTTCAGTGCAGCCTCCCTTTCCACCCAATAAATGTAAGAGTGTCCCACCATCCATATAGCCTTTCTTTTCCATATATCTATAACACATAAAAGAAAATCATGAGGCAGGCAACCATTTGCAACCAAAAAACCAAAAAAACTTTTTTTTTGTACCCTATCATTTTCTTCTTTCCTGTAGGAAGACAAAAGCCAATAAAGTTAGTGTGTTATACCTCAGACATATTTCTTGTAGCAGTCTGATGCCCATCGTCCCATGGCCTTTATGGCCTCCCCCTTTATTCCGTGGGAGGCGTCTTCAGAGGCTGCCCCGATCCAGAAGGAATGAGATGAGAACCTGTCTGTTTTTTTTTCCAGCGCCTTCTCACTCCGCTTTAAAACCCCAGATACTTGACTCTCTTTTACCTTCTTCCCATTTTCATGTACAAAATAGAGGCCCCCTTGCCTTGGCCTAACTCTGTGGAAGTCCAGCATCAGCCAGAATGGGTACATACCCGGGTTCTCTCTTGGCTCAACATTCACCCTGTATCCCTTGCCTGTCTGATCCATCTTTGGCCTTGCAATTTTGAGGGTGAGCCCTATCCCCCTGCATTCTATATCTTCCCACTGCAGGCCTTCTCCCACGGTGGGTATAGCAGGTCTGATTATTTCGGACACTCTGAATGCTCCCCTGTATAAAACCATGAGCAGTGCCCTAAATAGGGTTACTTTGTACGGTTGTACAAACCTCTTATAATTTTTCAAGTATCTGCATCAGTAAGTATTCTGTGATTGGTTCCCTCTTATCCCTCTCCTTCCCTTTCATCCTTTGCCACCCCATCATTGCCTGGCTCCTCCCACCTCTTCATCCAGCAGACCCATCCTATGGCCGCTAGATGTACCCTTACAGTGGTGCAGGCTGTTTCCTCCTCCCAATTCTCCACCACGAATCTCCCCACTTGGTCTTCTGTGACCTCCTCACTTACCTCCATGTTGTGGTGAGATCTGAAAGCTTGGAAAACCCTCCCTGAGCTTTCGTAGGCATTCAGGGTGTTGTCAGCCCATACACTTTGAAAAAGATACGCTGCTCCCTCCAGCCAATCTCCCATAGCTCCTCTGGGATCCTCTCTCCCATCAGATCTGCATTGGGAAACAGTGCCCGAAATCTTTCCTTCTGCAAGTGGGAAAGGCTATCAGCAATGGAGTTGTCTGTTCCCTCAATGTGCCTAGCCCTGAAACTCATGTTGAGCCTCAAACCTTGTAGCACTAACTGCTGGAGGATGTGGAGCACCAATACCAACCTTGACCCTCTGTTATTTAGCACATCCACTACTGCCCTGTTGTCATACCAAAATGTGGCCCGCTGGTTCTGCAGCCATGGTCCCCATATTTTTGTCACTGCCCATATAGGAAAAATCTCCAGGAAGGTGATGTCCTTTGTCAGTCCCTCTTCGACCCACCTCCTCAGCCAGGGCTCCACTATACACTTTCCTTGGAAGTAGGCACCTACCCCCTGCCCGCCTGAAGCATCAGTGTACAGCTCCAAATTAGTGTTGTATAACCACTCCTCCTGCCAAATGGCTATCCCGTCGTGGTTTTTTATGAATTCCTCCCATACTTTTAAGTCTTCCCTGGTCTCCCTCCCTATACTGACCCGGTGATATGGTTTTGAAACCCCCGCCAAGGCCCTTGCCAGACATCATGTAAACACGCATCCTGGCCCGATCGCTCTACATGCAAAGTTCAATTGCCCCATTAATTGCTGGCTGTTAATCAGGGGTACCCTTTCTCTCTTTCCTACCTCTCCCAGCAATGTCCTTAGTTTGTTTATCTTCTGCATTGGCAAACAGAATAAATCATGTCCTGCATCCACTTCTATGCCCAGGAATTCCAAGCACCTGCTAAGGCCTCCTGTTTTTTCCTAGGCAATGGTACTCCCAATTCCCTGCACATCTCTTGAAAATCCTCCATAATCTTCTGCACCCCTTTCTGACCTTCCTCTATGAACAAAAAATCATCTAGGTAATGCACTACCATGTCATGCCCGAACCTAGCTTCAAATACCCATTGCAGCCATGTGCTGAATTTTTCAAATGTGGAGCATGCCACCGAACAACCCACAGGCATGGCCTTGTCAAAATAATGCTCCCCCTCGATCTGAAAACCCAGCAATTCCCAATCTTCCCTCTGCACCAGCAGTAGCCGGAACATGGACTTGATGTCTGTCTTCCCCAGCCATGGGGAGCATCTTGCCCTGATGATCTCCACTGCATCCTCCAATGTCCCATATGACACCCTACTATCCTCCTCTGAAATGTGATCATTGACTGATTCTTTCTCTAGATAGGATAGGTGGTGAATTACCCTATATTCCCCTGCCTGTTTCTTTGGGACCAGGCCCAGCAGTGAGACTTGTAGGTGCTGGAAAGGTGGGACTTTAAACGGCCTCTATTTTCCCTGCCTCTTTTTTGGTCTTGATCTTTGCCTTTAAAAGTGCCTCCTTGCCTTTTATTGAGTTTAAATTTGTTGCCTGAGTCCCAAACCTCTTTCCCTGGTAATGTAAGCTGAAACCTTTCTGGAAACCCTCTATTAACTCTCACCCCACCCCCTTATTTGGGTGTTCATTCATCCATTGCTCCATTAATTCGGCCCTGATCGGGGTTCTTGCTAGCTGAAAATGGCCTTTTCTACCTTCCCCCTGGGTGGAACCCTCTCCCACCTGTGTGCCCCCTCCCTCTCCATGTGCTATCTCTCTGTGCCCTCCTGTACCCCCTAGAAAGGAGCCATTTCCTTGCCCTCCCCGGGGTTACCTTCAACATAAGATCTGCATCTCACGGCTGGGTGGGCTCCCCCGCATTTCGAACAGGCGTGCTGGAATTTGCAACCTGGAAAGGAGCAGTATGCTATGTTGTATCCCCAACAGCACTTTTGCTACCATGGCCCTCCCTTCTGCCACTCGCTCTCCCCTCCAGCTGTTACTGTCATGGTTTCCCATCATAGGTCATTATGTCTGGAGTCCCATCTGCAGTCATCCTCATAGTTAGCCATTTGGGTCCTGAACTTCTCATCATACTGTAACCAGTTAGTACCTCCCATCATCTTGTATGCATTTCTTATGATCAGAGAGTACGCTAGTAAAGGAATGCCCAGTTCTGGCTTTTTCTCCTGAGCTATTGCTCTATAATAAGTGAAACCCAGGATCCAAGCCCCCCATGATTTCCCTTTAAATGTGGGCCCCTTCTGTTTTTCCCCTTTTTTGACCAGAACTACCGCGGCTGCTAACTCTTTCTTACTGAAGCTCTCCTTTTCTTCATAGAGCTCTGCTGTTTTCTTATCTACCAATGCAAAAATATAGATGAATTCTCCCTTCCAGATTTTTTCCTTTGTCGCTAGTGGCACATGGTCCCCTATTTTTACCCCTCCCCTCTTTTCTGCTCTATCGTTTCCTTTTCCCCCTCGTCTCCTTGCTTTTTTCCCTTTTCCTTCTCTTCTAACTTTCCCAGTACCTTCTGCAACTTCTTAATACTGCCTCCCCATACCCAATAATATTTGCCCAACTATTCCTTCATGGTACTTTCCAGCGTCAACACTGTATCTGCATCTCCCTGGGGTTCTTTCGCCAGCGCACTCATTGCCTTAGGCCCCGGTTCTGCTCCTCCTTGTGGTCCGTTATTCGTGACCAGCTGGTCCCTGTCTGCCTCTGGCCTGCTAGCTTCGGGTGTAGGAATGTTGGGTACCAGTTCTGGGTGAAGTCTACTCTCCTCTCTTGGGCTGGGTTCCAGATCCAGCATTGGTCTCCCTTTACTGGGTGCAGGTATAGGGTCGGGTATTGCATGGGCTGTTGGTTCCTGCCCAGGCAAAGCTGTTCTTGGGTGTTTTTTGCACCGGTGCCCCTGCTCCCTTCCCTTTTCCTCCTGTCCCACTCTGTACCTTCTTCCTGACCCTGTCCTTCTGAGCTGGCACGTCCCTCTTTTCCATATTCTCCACAGCATCCAGGACCATGTGGATCCTGTCCATGAGGTCCATGATCATTTTTATAGCATCCCCTTTCATCAAACTGTTTCCATGGGTATTCATTCTGTCTTTTCCCTGCTTGCAACACAGAATATCTTTTGTTAGTTCACTCTCTGTACCTTCCCTTTGGTTTCTTTTTTTTTTTTTGCACTAAAAGGTTACTGCCCCAACCTATCCATTCTTTCTCTTTTTTTTTTTTATATATAGCGATGCGCAGGGTGACACCCCTTGCTGAAAGAAACCATAGTGGAAATGCACGTGGTAACAGTGTCAACTTGTTAAAGTGGTAAGGCCTTCGCCTGCCATCTTTTTTTCCCCCATTCCTCAATAGCCATGCACTTGCTAGCGTCATTAAACTTTTCAAAAAGGTCTTTTAATGCCCCCGACCCTGACAGCTGACCAAAAAGGAGCTCCTAATATTTCCATGCCTTGGCGCGGACCACTGACCCCCTTTTGTTACCCTCTCCAATTTCTTTGAGCCTCCTGCAGCCCTACCTGTTTTCCTCCCTCCGTCCGCCCGCGGGCACGCCTGTCTGCACTGCCCTCATTGCGTAGCACTAAAGTCATCAACACATGCGGGCGTAGCCCATTTTTGTCCTGGCCTCCCTCTTCCTAGTGTCCCCTAGGGCCCTGACAAGGGATGTAGTTCTTAAATGCCCTGCTGTTTGATGTAGCAGCTAGTCCATAGTCCAGTAACTCTTAAGGAATTTACCCGTGAAAATGTAAACCTATCGTTGTTCTTGTTCTAGAAATGAGTACTTCTTCCACAAAAGCTGGAAAATATTGAAAAAAGAACACCAGGATATGTTATGCAGAAACCTGGCCATTAACAACTGCCATGCTCCAGTTCAGGATACTGCTGGCTCAAGCCGCATTACTCCCACCAGAATAATTCCATTTTGTCATAATAAGACACATGAAAAAACAGGGGCTCTTCTCCTCCACACTGCCCTACCATGGCGTTCTCCACATGGCCAGCTCCTCCTTGTCATTTTCTTTGTCCATGCTTGGGCACCCCCACAGGCCTCCTCGCCCATTCCCGGCTCCTCTCTGGACAAAAAGAAAAAACAAAATGCTCCATGACCATGCTCCAAACCGCCCACCATACCCACTGCCACTCTTGTCCATGATGTTGTCCAACCCCCATTACCCCCCTAGCCCCCTTTTCCATTCGCTGCTCTTTCCAAAAGAGGCTCCAACAACCACGCGGCTCCTGGAGCCCCTATGTTCTTCTCGTCTGCAATCTGCTCCATCCATTCCCCAAGTGGCCTTTCCCTGAAGGCCCTGGGACTCCCTTTCTCCTCAACCCGCTTACCGCTTCCTGGCCCGCTGCATGCACTGTTTCTCTTTTTTTTTTGTCCTGACACCCTACCTCCTTCTTCCGTCCATCGTAACTGCCTGCCCCTGCAAATCCCTTGATTTTTGCACCATCGGCCCTCCTATCGGCCGAATTCGCCTTTCTGCAGCTACTCTCCTTTTCCCAATACCCCCTCTCTTCTCTTGGCTTTCTCCACCTGACATTCAACAAATCCTCTGCCACTACCAGAATAATTATCCCTTTTATGATGAATCTATGTCTTACTGTGGCATCTTCAGGTATTTTTCTTTCCATAGAAAAGCCTTGCACCTCTTCCGACATCACTCTGTCTTCTTGCTAGCCTGCAACCTCTAGCTGCTGCCTATTAGGCCTACAAAATGTGTTCCACTACTGCTCCATTAACTTTTTTTTTGTACTCAATGATTAAAATTATCTACTTCTACAAATCAAATCATTCAAAACTGCATAGCTCTACAAATTAACACTGCCATCCTCCACAATTTACTCTACATCCCAGAGGAAGAAAACCATAAAACAACTTTACTAACCCAAATTTTACATCAAGTTTAAAACTTCCTATCACATGCATCCTGACCAAACCAAAAACTGATCCATCAATTAATCAATTAAAGCAGTAATTAGTTAAATAACAACTTAAAGCATTTCTTTTTTTTTCTTACCTTTTGAGGAAACTCACTGACTGATGTGCTAGGTTCTTGTCTTGAAATTTACTTACCCAAAGAAACCTAGCAGAAAGTGGCCAAGCCTCTCTGTGTTGCCCATCTTAACCCCTTTTGCTCTGCCCTTCCTTGCCTGCCTTTATTTTCCATTGGTCCTTATCTCCTGCCCCCAACACATTCTGGTGATGTCATGAGAGAGACCTCCCCTTTTATGACCTCATTCTCCCTTCCCCAACCCCCTGCCACTGTTGTATCCTAGTCTCTTCCCAGGGTCAGCTGGCCTGGAACAATGGGGGTTGCCCTTAATGGAAACCCATTTTGTGTTTTTTTTTTTCTCTTTGTCATAATAAAACTGACTTGTGAAGTCTCTAGAGGTTATAGAATACTGTCTTACCACAAAATTAAATAGAGGAACGCAACAGTGTGCCAACATTCCATATGGTTCTGCTCAGTAGTGACATCACTACTGCAGCAGAACAACATAATGATGTCACTAGTACAGCAGAACAAGCATATTCTAAACATGAAATTCCATGTATAACAGCATTCCACTATACACTATAAAACTAATATTCCATCGGTCCCCCATACATTCATAAAGGATTTTCCATCATATTCCTGCAGCTTAATAAGACACCCAGGGGCTGTGCATTACGATGTGAAAAGTAGCACAAACACTTTGTCATATAATCTTCAATCACATTATCATCATACCCTTTATCATAAGCTTATCTGTTTCTTTGACAGTAGTCTGTTCCTTTTTTAAAAAATATCACTGGGCATATATATATGGGATATCCGAGGGGTGCATGTGGGATAACCAGGTTATTTGTAGAGTAGCCTGTGACCTCGAGTCACCTCACGACTGTCGAAGCCATGACTGAGGTTTATGAAGGTCACATGCTACTGTACAAATAACTTGATTATCCCACAGGTACCCAACACATATTTTATTTATGCAACAGGATTTCTTTAGGTTCAGTTTTGTTATAGAGTCAATTCCTCTTGTGTGCCATTCGGTTGTGTGCACATTCCTCTTGTGTGCATAAAAATGCCGAGTCCCGATTCATTGCCTATACCTCTCCCTGTTAAACTGTTTGATTTTGTACACATAGGTTTTTGGATGTGTGCACACATTTCATGTTGAAATCTTGCAGTCAGAACCTACTTTAGCTTCACTTGAGAACTAATTGTCAGAGTAATTTATCACGTACTCACTCAGACTTGCATGCCCTTTAGTAAATCAGTGTAAGCAGGTGTTAAACATCAGCTTAATCACCTGCTTAATCCTGTTCTGTCCAAACTTCAATTAGATTTAGTCAGCAATCCATTCAGGAGCAGAAGTCACTATGGAGAAACTCACACAAACAGTGCTCACTCTGGAGCAGAAAGTGCAGCTTCTTGATAAGGAGCTCATCCCCGGGGTAACTAGAAAGGAGCTTGCGTCCGAGTTTTCAGTCAATGTCTCTTGTGTCGGTAGTATTGTAAAAAAGAGAAAAGCAATATTGGTGGAGTGGCGTTCTGGGGGTAACAAAAACAGAAAAAGAAAGAGAGAAGGAAAAGATGACCATGTCGAAGACACCCTATTGAGTTGGTTTACTGCCGCCCATGATCACAGAGTGCCACTGTCTGGTCAGATACTGCAGGAAAAAGCTAAAAGCCATGCCACAAACATGGGTATTGAATTTGAGCCCTCTGCCAGATGGCTATCTTGCTGGAAGGAGTGCAATAACATCGGTTATAAATGAGTTCATGGTGAAAAGGTGGAGAATGATGCTGAAACATCGGAGAGGTGGCTAAGGGAGGTGCTACCAACAATCACTTCTGATTTTGCCCCACAGAACATTTTTAATGCTGATGAAACAGCACTGTTCTTTAGAGCAACACCATATGGAACACTCTCATTTAAAAAGGAGATGATTTATGGTCACAAAAAAGCAAAGGAGAGATTATCAGTCATGGTTTGTGCTAACAGTATGGGAACCAAAAAACTTCCATTACTGGTTATTGGCAAGCCCAAAAAGCCCCGGTGTTTTAAAGGTGTTAATGTAGAGGCATTACCAGTCCTCTACACTGTGAACTCTAATGCCTACATGACAACAGTGATTTTTCATGACTGGCTTAAGGATATTGATAAAAAGATGAGGAGTCAGTGAAGAAAAATTGTTGTCATTGTAGACAATTGTCCTGCTCACAAGCCCATCACACTCCATAACACACAGCTTGTCTTTCTGCACCTTAATTGCACTGCCCTTATTCAGCCTATGGACCAAGAGGTCATAAATTGTCTGAAACAGTATTACAGAAAAAAAAAAATGTCAATAAAATTCTGCTGGAGCTGGATTCACAAGATGCATTCGAGTTTAATGCTGTGGCCAAAACAATCAATATTCTTGATGCCATACACCTTTTACATGCAGCATGGGGTGATGTCACAGTGGAGACAATTCAGAACTGTTTTAGAAAAGCAGAGATTAGTGCACAGCCAGGCCGTCTTGACGATTGCATAACAGTAAAGTATGACATAAAAATGTGATTAAAAATTTGCAAACCTTAAATATACTATATGTTACATAGCTGCAGTTCAATTATTAATACCTGTGATCATTAGGTATGTCTTGTAAGATATTTCTGATGTTACTTATCATTGCATTTCATATAGTTCTATCTTAATAAATATCTGTTGCTTTGGAGATAACTTATGTCTTACGAGTTTGCACAATAAGAATAAATACATTTAAATCTATGTGTTATGCTGTTTTTGTAATGGATACTTTGCTGCCATGTATTCAGTCAGTATATGTTTCTAATCTAATTTGCAGATGATAGTTTGACATTACATGATCTACTAACAGGCTGTGGTCGACTAAAATATCAATCCCATGTACATCCTCCATCCATCCAGTATGAACCTGTTCTTTCTGCTTCTCACAAAAATTGTGAAGTCCACGGCATGTTGCAATCACATAGGTGGTGAAAGTATAGTCAACGTCACTTTTTTTCTGCAGAATCCTCCAACAAGCCTTTAATCACCCAAAAGCGATCTCCACTGCTATGCGAGTGGAACACATGTAAACATTGAATGACTCTTCCGCTGGAGTCACACTACGTGAATTAATGTATCCCTTATTAACCACTCCATCACTGGATATGCTGAGTTACCAATAATGTACATGTTAACTAGCATGTTGTTTATCAACCTTGGTTCCTCCACACAAACAGACAAAAAAAATATATAAATGCATGATACTTTTTTACTTATATGACTGGATTAACTTATATATTTTTTTTAAATGTTCTTTTCTTATGAATAACGGTGGCTCACTGTTGTCATCGTAACCATTACCAGTGTTAATGTCTTTGCGGAACTGCCATGCAATGTGCACATCCCATCTGAATCAAAGAACAGGACTTGCAGCCTCATCGTGTGGTGATCCATTTTTTAAAACTCCCCCACCCACAGAAATCTAACTAACTTAGCCATGGGTTTAGTTCCAGAACATCCCCATATACCATTATAGTCATTTAGCAACAATCTTCTTGGAGGAGAAAAATGTCACTCAGTCTCAAGTGTGTGCCAGTCAGACACTGAGAGGAAATCTTAAACCCTGCTGATGATGACAACTGTCTGCCGGCAGCATACTCATTGTCATCTCCTTCCACCCACTATCCCACCCACTCGTTGACCACCAATGGCAGTTTTAAAATGTAGCATGCTATATACTGTATGGCAATTGAAACTCATAATATGAATGAGTAATATTTGATAGCATGTAGTACTTTGGGTAAGTCAACAGCCTGTAAAAATATTTTTGAGTTTATCAATACTTTTACATCATGTGAGCTTCCTGGTGATCACAGTTTATGTTCCAAAAGCCAGAAATACAAAATTAACATAATATTATCACACTTATTTTAATTTGTTTGAGTCACCTCTGTTGTACTTCATATCATCATGGATAATAACACTCATCAGAAAGTTGAGAATGAGACTGTAGGCAGCAGAACTGAACAGAGTTTTGAATCCTTACATTCTAACTGTGGTAAACATTCTATCTCTTAAATGTTGGCAAGCCAGAATAAAAACTAGAATATTATACAGAAGAAATAATGTTTTGTGTATGGGTGATGGGGATGGGTAAAGGGAACTGGAGGGTTTAATATCTAAATAAAAATACATGAATTTTGCTGTACGTAATAATTAAATCTGAGATGGTCTGTCAGTGTAGGAATGTGCTGGGACTGTTTTAAAAAAGCCCCAAAAAACAAAACTATATAAATTATTAAATAACGATATGAAAAGGCTGGGGAGGTGGTCTAGGATCTGGCGGCTTGGCTTCTATGCCAAGAAATGCAAAGTTATGCATATTGGAGCTGAGAAATGGTTTAGAATGTGCTTAACAAGGATTTTGAGCAGGCTAATTTTTATAAATAACAAAGGGGAACCATATACTATATATATTATAAACCACTCCCCACCATCCACAAACATGATTAGCACATAATCCTTAGTAAACTAATAATAAAAAACATTATGTAGATACCAGTCCTTGTGATCAATGATGCCTGCAGCACATAGGATGGCCAACCTTTACGGTTAATAAAGCCTCTATATCCATCAATTGGAGCTTGGATTGGTATGTGAGTCCCATCTATGCAGCCAATCACTTGTGGTAAACCACTTTGTTTCTCAAATGCAGTGGCAATTTATATTGCTTCAGATGTTGAGAGATACTTTATCAAATCACGTAACACTTCCTTGAAGAAAGACATACAGAACATATGCACAAACTTGTGGACTGTTGCTTTGTGGACGCCAAACTGGTTTGCCACTACTCTGTACTCACAGCAGCTTCCTAGTTTGCACAGAACTATAGCAACACACATAGGCAATTGTACAGGCCTGCATACATGTGTCATGGCTGGTTGCATATAAGGTGCCATTATCTGGACCAGTGTCATGAACGATGCACATGACATGCGAAAATTCTCTCGCCAGTCTGCATCACTGAATTCACTGATCACTATCCTCTGCACCAATCCTGACTATGTATTTTCATCTACACAGAACTTTCAGGCAGGCTACATGCCAATGCAGCACATATCATGCTGCTACTCAGCATATGGCAATTATATTGTGTCTCTTGAATTTCAGCATCATCTCTGTGATGCAATCTCATCAGTAGCATGAATTGACGTTCCATACAACTTCTGAATGACATCATAAGAAATAGCATATTTGCCATCAGGCTTGTTAAGAACTGCAAATCAAAGGGCATGGTAATGGAGTATGCTTTTACAATGGCAGCAGTGGCTTTAGGAAGGCAGATAAAGAAATCAATGTGTATGTTCCTGATATTATGGTGAAGAAAAATTATTGATCAATACCTGAAAAATATAAAAAAAAATATTACACTATTGCTAAGTTAAATTCAATCCATATGATTTTGATTGATTAATACTAACAGTGTTACTTATTAAGCAAAAAGGCCATACAGGGTGTGTGTCATCTGTGAATAATGTCACACATAGGTTAGATTGAAGCACGAGGCCACAGGCTGGCTGCTTCCGCCACCCCAGGTGTGACATTTTTCAGGGACGATGCACACCCTGGAGTGCCTTATTGTGATTATAATATAGCTATAAAAAATCCGACAAGACTTTAATGATTAAGCAATAATCATAAGAACCAAATCAGAAGTTATAACTTTATTATAACTAATTTAAACATAAAATAGAGATAAAATAGTCCCTTCAAGACCTTTACTGCATCCCTCCATATTGCTTACACTGACTTTTTTTTATGTATCCAATGCTGTTCCTTTGTGATTAGCAATATTTTTTTAATACTTCTGCTTTTATCTCATTTTTCACTTTGCAGAACTGAAACCATTAATATTGACAGTCTCATTTAGTGTCCCTATAGAGATCACTCATGCTGCGGCAGGAGTGAAGACTGTCCTAAAAAACAGAAAAATACATTTAATCAATAAGGCATGACAGGTTATGCATTGTGATTGGATAGTGGCACACCTCAGGTGTGTCATGAGGCATAAGGCATTGCCAAGTGCCTTCACTGCATCCATCCAAGAAGTGCTGTTACCCCACCACAATCAACAGCCTGGAGTGTCTTACTGTGATTATAAAATGGGTCCAAGTTTTCAATGTTACAAAAAAAATTCTAAAATGTTGCTAAATAATGTAAAATAGTCCTTCCACATGTGGTTTTCAACTGAGAATCATCTGTCTTTCTTCACGCTCAATAAATTGACTAATTGTTTACCATGGAATAGAAGAATTCAATGCTCTGCATTACTCCAACAGAAGAATGCTCCCCAACCCCTGATCTGCGCTGATAATCAAGTTGTGAGGTACAACTTCAGAAGGGACAGATGTCCATGTTGGTGGACTCTGGAGGTTCAGAAGGCAGTGAAGGGAAAGAAGGCTGCCTATAAATGCTACAAATGGTGATGGAGTGAGAGGGATCAGGGAGAGTATGAAATGATGCCCAGGACAGTTACCAGGGTGTTGAGATTGGCAAAGGTGAGGACAGAGCTGAACTTGGTTAGAAAGATCAAGTGATGGAACAAAAGGTTCTTTAAATATGTTGAAGAAAGAGGAAAGTGAGGGGGCAGATTAGCAGGATTAGAACAGGGGAGGGATGGGCTGAGGATGCGGGAGAGCAGATCAAGATAATAAACAAGTACTTTGTCTCAGTTTTTACCAGGGAGGAGGGGGGCACACCACATGTGGGGAAGAGGTGGTGGACCTGTGGAAGTGGCAGGACCCTTGGAGACTGGAATTTCTGTTGAGAAAGGGGGGAGGTTAGGGGGTGGGCTGGCACAATCAGGAGGGTGATGGTCAGAACAGTAGGGGAAGGAGGTGGACAGGGAGGTTGAAGCCCCAATTGACAGACTGAGAGATACCCTCAGATCCATAAGAATGGAAAAGGAAAGCCATGGGGAATTATTGGAGGAAATGGGTTGTCTAGATGATAAGTCGCATGACTTTGTCCCGAGCAGATTGTGCCAGACAAATGGTGTGCAGTTATATGATTGAGTGACGAGTATCCTGGACCATGGCAGACTGGTGAATGTCCTCTTTATAGACTTCAGCAAGGCATTTGATTTCGAATATCACTGTAGCCTGCTGGCAAAGCTGGAAGCAATGGAGTTGGGGAAGCAGATAATCAGATATACTGTAGAAAATTGTCTGTCGGAGCATACTTAGAGGGTGGTGTTGTTGGGTTTATCACATCTCTTAGGTGGGTCAGCAGTTGGGGATTCATCTTGGGGCCACTCCTGATTAACGCTGATGTCTCGGACATAAGAGAAGGTATCAGGAGCGAAATGAGCCTCTTTGCGGATGACTCAAGGCTGGGAGTGGTGGTGGATGGGCAGGAGGGAAGAGCAGTCCTACAGGAGGATCTTGAGGCCTTGGAGATGTGGTCATGTAAGTGGAAACTGAAATTAAATGCAGGGAAATGCAGGGTTCTTTGTCTGGGGTCCAGAAACCAAGGCCAAACATTACTCCCCGCTCCTCTTTTTCCTCCTTAAGGTACTGGTCCGTCCTTCTCCCTGGTGAAGACAGAACAGAATTATTCATTTAATATATATATTTTTCTCTTAAATGGGAAAACAGTATACCAGCTAGCACCTTTTAAATTTGCTGCCATAATTTGCAAGCAGTTCCAACCGACAAAGATGCTTATTAACTCATTACTTGTGTAAATGATTTATTACATTGCTGCTCAGTTCCTTGTCTCCCCCTACCTTCTGTTATTCTGTTCCATAAAATGGGCAAAGAAATCCCTGTGTCTTGATTGGCTGACATTTTGTTATAGCTATTGCAGGAAGAGAGTGCCACCAGTGGCTAAAGAAAGTCCCTGCCAACCAGGGCAACTCACAGAATTCATAAGCCACCTATTTCCTAGATTCCATTACAAACATGGCTGCAGCCTTGCCCTTTATTCATATATAAAAAAACTTTGACTAGGCCCTGAAAAGAAAAGTCATTTGAATTAAATAAAGTGAATAATTTAATGTTGTTTACACTCATGAGCTCCCTTACACACATGCACAAATTTAAAAAATCAAGTAATATTCAGAGTTTCCATTGCTAGTGTTTCTTTGATGACCATGACAAATCCTCCTCCTATCCCTACCACTTTATCAGAAAATTCCCTGCTCCTTACCTGGTAACATAAAACTGAAGTTCTGGCTCCACTTCAGGCCTGTATGTATATGTCTTTGTATGTATGCCAGTTGAGCTCTGAAGAATGTTGAAGTCATGTATTCTATGTTACCATTCTGTATGTGTACAGTATATGTGTGTGTGTGTGTGTGTGTGTGTGTGTGTGTGTGTGGAGGGGGCAAATGTTACTGCTGGAATAATGCAGAACTTTGAATTCTTCTATTCCATGGTAAACAATCACACAATGTATTGAGTGTGAAGAAGAAAGACAGATGACTGACAGGTGAAAAACATCTGTGGAAGGACTTTTTTACATTACTTAGCAACATTTTAGTATATTTTATTGTGACTTTGAAAACTTTTAAAATGTTCTTTTTTTCAAAGTTGCTTATGGGCACATTTTTTATATAAGCAAATAGACATGGTTGGGTATTGGTAGTACTGAGATACCCCCACACGCAGAGGCTGAAGGCACTCAACCTGCAGTCTCATGCCTTACTATGCCTCTGAGTGTGAGGGTATCTCAATACTACCAACACCCAGCCATGTCTTATTGCTTACTCACTGGATGCTTGTGAAAACATACAGTATTGCTCACATTCCTTTCCAGTACATAAATAAATAAAAATAAACAATGTAATTATCACTTCATGCTCTCAGTGGCAAGGCAGGAGCAATTATGCCATCACCACCCCCCCAACCACCCCCCAAGAGACAGTTAAGTGCAGCCTTGGGACCGGCTCTGTAGAGTGGACTGTCTGGATATAGGCAGGACATCAGAAAGTCCAGCCCTCCATGTTTCTCCTCTTGTTCTCCCCAGGGCACATTCACTCAGCATGACGTGTATGACCCACATCTACAGAGATGCCACTGGTGCTCTGTGTGTGGGATCCATTCCTGCTGTGTACCTTGCATTCACCACCACCAAGACACCTCCAGACAGCAGACAGCAGACAGCAATGAGGCATGGCAAACCCACTAACTGAGTGAGGAAAGCAGTCCAACAGATGCTCAGTCATCACTCACACAAGCAGCCCCTGAGTGAGCTGCTCCAGTTTCTGTACCTGTGTCACCTGCTGATTATAGAGGAATGTGCTTTACAGCACATCGGCCCTCAGCACCACTGGATGAACTTTAAAAACTGGTTCAGTTCTGGTTTTGCCAAAGCAGTAAGAAAAAAGACATTGGCCTATAAGAAATTCAGGAAGACCAAGGGAGAGGTGGATAGGGAAAATTATCTAAGGTTGGCTATTGAGGCCAGTAAGGAAGTCTGGCAAGCAAAAGGCACAGAAGGAGCTGCAGATAGCTGAATGAATTAAGAAGGCTTTCCTTCACTATGTGAATGAGAAAAGGGACATGAAAGAATAGATAGTTCATCTTGAAAAAGGTGTGGATTGGGTGGAGAACAATGGGGGAAATGCAGATGTACTAAATGAATACTTCTGTTCTGTCTTCGCCAGGGAGAAGGATGGACCGCTGCCTTCAAGAGGGAAAAGAGGAGAGGGGGAGCACATATGTAGTGATAGAGGAGGATCGAGTGAGGGAGGGATGGTTTGCTGACATTGAAAGTGAACGAATCACCAGGCCCAGACAGAATAAATCCAAGGGTGCTACGGTAAGTGACTGAGGAGATGGCAGGGCCACTGATAGCCCTATTTAATATTTTGCTAGAGTCAGTCACTGTACTGTAGGACTGGATAACAGCACATTTATTGCGCCTCCACAAAAGCAGTCCCAATCACAATCCAGGGAATTACAGACCAGTCAGTCTGACCTCCATTGTGGGCAAGCTCATGGAGACTATACTTAAAAGATACGACAGGAGTTAGTCTGTTAATCATTACCCAGGGGTGTAATGTGATGTGAGGTGCAGCTGAGTGGCATATTGCCCCTAGATGATCATTAACTGACTATTAATGTAACTCTTGGGATTGCCTTAATTCTATTTTTTATTTATTTATTTATTAAACTCTAGGATTACAAATACCTTTGAACAAGAACTGCTCATTTACAAAGGTTCCACTTCAAAAGATGGAAGGTTAACATACAAATGAAGGCAAACATTAATACAGAGTCTCAAAAAACAAAATACCATTTTTCAAGTAGAGAGACAGTAAAAGGATAGTAAGGCCAGATGAGCAACCAGTAGGGGTTGGGAGGGTGGGTGGGGGTCAGGAAGGAGTGGGCAGGCTGAAGGGCCATTGTCTGGGGATGGTTGGTATGAGAAGTGCAAGGTACAGGGGACAGAAGTCTGAAGTGCTAAAAGATGGGAGGGTGTGGGTGAGGTAGGGGAGAAATGGGTGGAGGGGTAAGGTGACAGGCAGAAAAGTGGAGGATAAAGATAATTAGCCAGAGGGAGTTTAGGACCACACAATGCCAGATGTGAGTGTAGAAGTTGACCAATTAGGAGAAGCAGTCATATTGGCTGGTAGTAGAGAGGTAAAGTCATAGGTGCCTTTCAAATGGGCCAAGCGTAGTAGCTGAAAGGGATTCCTTGTTGAGTGAATTAAACCACTGGGAGGCCCTGTGGGTGAATGACCTCTTGCCAATAGTGGTCCAGCATCTGGGGACCTGGAAGGTTTGACTTAACGTACTTCGGGTGTGTTGGGTGCTGCAGTGGGCAGTCAGAAGCTTTTCAACCCCAGGTGGCATGAGCCAATGGAGAACCTTTTTGGTTAAGAGGCAGGCCTGGTATTTGATCCTACTGATGAGAGGGAGCCACCCAGATTGGGTGTTCAAGTCACAAGTATGTGTTAGGTGGGCAGCGCCCTAAAGAAGTCTGCATGCTTTGTTGAATACCTCATATCCTGTGGAGGGCTGTAGGAGAAGTGGAGCCGTAGATAATGAGCCCATAGTCTATGATGGAGGTGGCTGAACTATAGATAGCCAGTCTAAGGGCCTCTGAGGTCATACAGTGTTTGTGCCTGTGGAGCAGGCCAATCTATATGTTAGCGGCCTTTTCAACATTGTCAATGTGCTGAGTGTAGGAGAGGGAGCAGTCCAGAGTAACACTGAGGTATCTGAACTGAGGAACCTGCTCCAGTGTAACCCCAGAATGGTTAGTGATGATGAAGGGTAGAGAGTTATGTTTGCTCCTTGCATTGCAGAAAGATATAACTTTTGTCTTGCTGTAGTTCATGTCAAGTTTGTGTGAGCTGAACCATTCCCCAACGCGTTTAAAGTCACGCTGTAGCTGTCCTTCTAGATGCTTGGTGTCACGATGGCTAGAAAACAAGATTGTGTCATCCACATAGAAAAGTATTTTCTGATGGCATATGCTAGGGAGGCCATTCAAGAAGAGACTAAAGAGTAGGGGCAAAGAATTGACTCCTGAGATACTCCTGAGAGGACCAGTTACTTATCAGAGATGACATCAGCAATCTTAACTTGCTGGATGCTTCTCTCGAGGCAGCTTGTTATCCAGAGCAGGGCATCCTTGAAGAGCACAATAGTTGACAGTTGCCTGAAGAGGAGTGGATGATTCATGGTAACAAATGCCTTCGTAAGGTCAATGAATATTGCACCCAAACAGTTTCCTTGGTCAAGGGTGGTGTGGATGAATCCCATAAACTCCAGTAGTGCAGTGGTAGTGCTGTGCCCTTTTCTAAATCCATGTTGTTCAGGATACTGGATATCATATTTTACCAGATACTCGGTTAGCTGGTCCGATATGATTCATTCCAGGACTTTAGATAAAGGGGGGTGGGGGATGGAGATGGGTCTGTAGTTGGTATGCAGTGACTTATCACCGCTTTTGTGTACAGGTGTAATGGTTGCCTGTTTCCAGAGAGATGGGAATTGGGCCAACCTTAGAGAGAGAGTTTGAAGATCTTTGTCAGAGGTTCGAGGATTTCATTTAGCACAAGTGCAATAAGCTTCAGGTCGAGGGAGTCACCGCTGTACCCTGAATTGTGGATTGCTTTGCAAATAGATGTATGGGCTAAGTGCATTGGGATCACTTTGAAGCAGAATTTCAGGAGTGAGCAATTGTTGCCAGCAGTGTCATGGTGAGTGCTGGTGGAAGGGGCATCAAAAAAGTCCAGTGGTAGTACACTGCCCAAGATTGAAAACGCATTGTTAAAGGTGTTGGTGATAGTACCGAGGTCAAGCGTAGGAGTTCTGTTGATGTTCAACATGGTGGGTGGAGATTTAGGGTCTTTCCCTGTGAGGTCTTTCATGTTACTCCAGAATTTTTTCCCCATCCTCCCATGTGTTGGAAACTGCCTCCCTGAAATATTTGCTTTTCACATTCTGTATGGCATGTGTACATTCATTTTGAGCTGTTTTATATTTAATTATATCCCCAGGCATAGATGTGGATACAAGCACAGAGCCTAAGGTGGTCCTTATGTTTGAGATGTGTTATGAGCTCGTGGGTTATCCATGGGTTGGACCTTTCTTTGACCTTAAACTTCTTCACAGATGCATATATGTCGCAGGCCACAGTAAAATGGTTGAGCATATCCAGGGCTTATGAGGCTGTTGAATTCCTAACAGCCACTCAGATTGCAGCATTTCCGATACTCTTGTTATATATAGAAAAGCTTGGTGGAATCTCTAGTGGAGCATGGTCTCTAAGATGAGAGGCAGCATGGTTTCACTGGGGGGAGGGGGTGATTCTGCCAAACAAATCAGATTGACTACTTTGAAACTAATGTGCTAGACAGGGGCCAAGCGGTAGATATCGTCTATCTTGATTTCAGCAAGGCATTTGACTCTGTGTCCCACAAAAAGGTTGATAAGTAAGTTGGTGGATCTCAAGGTTGGGGATAACATGGCCAGATGGGTGAACAACTGGATCAGGGACAGAACCCAGAGTGTGTTTTTGGTTGGAGAGTTATCTGGCAACAGAGAGGTAACTAGTGGTGTCCACAAGGACTCCAAGTGGGGATCACTGTTTTTCAATGTCTTCATCAATGACATTGGGGTGACATTAAAGGCAAAATATGTCTATTCATATATGACACTAAGCTCTATGGGAGAGTAGACAAAGCTGAAGGGATACAGGACATAAAGTAAGATCTGTAAAAGCTAAGGAGATGTTCCAGGATCTAACAGCTTGGCTTCTATGGACTTAGGAGAGAGATGATGGAGTGACCAAAGGACATCTGTACTCTGCCAGGGTAGGGGATTGTATGGCCCCCTGCTTGACCGCCACCTGGTGGAATCCAGAGGTATATGTGAGTGGGTCACATTTAGGGCGAAAACCCCACCTCTAGAGCACTGGGTGCATCTCCATGGAGACTGAGCATGTAAAACATGCTCATTACACACTCGTGTTTGGCCAGGACAGAACAAGAGGAAAGTGGAGGATGCACTCCATGAAGTCCTGTCTGTCCCTTCACAGGCACGCTCTGACACTCTGGTTCTATAGCACTTTAGGATGAGTTACCAGGGTGGGGAGGCTGGTGTTTGAAACAGCCCCCAACATCTAAGGTGGTCAGAGATGAATGTGGTAGTTATGAACAGGGCTGATGCACCTGTCCTACTAAAGAGGGTAAACAGTGATACAAAATATTAATGCCAGGCTGGTTGTAAAATAAAATACATTCTTGGCTTAACTGGGTGTTTTGTCTTTGGGATTTCCAGTAACTACGACACATTTTTTGAAAACAAAAGGTACAGATTTACCACTACCATGTGCAAACAAGTATGAGCTGTAAGAGACAAAAGTAATGTAAAACACAAGGCACAAATGAGCAAGCTGTGTGCAGTCAATATCAATTACTTTACTAAATAAAGTGCAGCTCAAAATATGAAAGGACTTACAAGTTGCATTGTGGGTCTTGAGGGCAAACATGGCTGGCCAATCCACCCCAGTGTTTTGCTCCCTACCCTGAAACTTCCAATCACAATTTTGTCTTCCAGGAACTTTGCCTTTGTATGGCTTAACTCTACTGCTGTGTTTATCGTGAACCATACTGTCCGATGGTCACTAGTTCCCAGATGGCTACCCACTTCTACATCTGTGATCCTCTCTCCATCTCCATTTGAGAGTACTAGGTCTAAGATTGCTCCCTCCCGAGTGGGTTCCAGTACTAGTTGTCTAAGGCATGCCCCCTGCATGGCATCTAGAATGACCCACTGTTTGATGTGGCTGCAGCAGATGCACTCCAGTTAACATCTAGCATATTCAGATCTCCCATCAGCAATATTTCCCCTTTTTCTGCCATTCTAAGGATACCTTCTATAATTTCCTTGTCCATTTCCTCCACCTTAGATGGGGGTCTATATACAACCCCTGTGCAGATTGTGGTGCCATTGCCTGTCTCCAAGTTGACCCACAGTAACATAGAAACATAGACTTTGATGGCAGATAAGGACCACTTGGCCCACCTAGTCTGCTCATTTCCCTATCTACTGGATAAGCTGCAGATTTTAGTTAACCAACAGCCTACTTCCTGCCACCCCCACTATAATTGCCTTATGTCTGTCCCATGCATGTTTGAATTCCTCCACTGTTTTATACCCCACAGCCTCTCCAGGAAGGTGGTTCCTGCGTCCACCACTCTCTCCATGGAAAAAAATTTCCTCACATTACCCCTGAACCATCCCCTCTATCTTTAAATTGTGCCCCCTTGTTCTTACACATCTCTTTTTCTGAAAGATGCTACCCTCCTGGACTTTGTTGATTCCCTTGAGGTACTTGAACATTTCTATCATGTCCCCCTGTCCCTCCTTTCATCAAGGGTATACATATTAAGCTCTCTCAGTCTCTCTTCATATGGTTTCTGATGCAGACCCTGCACCATTTTAGTTGCCCTCCTCTGGACTGCTTCCATTCTGTCTATGTCCTTGTGTAGATGAGGTCTCCAAAACTGCACACAGTACTCCAGATGGGGTCTCACCAACTGGCTGTACAGAGGGATAACCACTTCCCTTTTTCTACTTGTGATGCCCTTCCCTATGCATCCCAATACCCCCTGGCTCTCCTTACTGACTTCTCACATTGCTTACCCAACTTTAGATCATCTGATATGAGTACCCCCAGGTCCCTTTCCATTTTTGTTGTTGTTAGTACATCTCCTGCTATTGTGTACTCTTCTTCTGGGTTTTTGTTTTCCAGGTGCATTACTTTGCACTTCTTTGCGTTGAATCTAAGTTGCCATATGTCTGACCTTTCCTCCAACCTTGCCAAGTCCCTTCTCATCCTTTCTACCCCCTTGTGTATCAACTCTGTTGCAGATCTTTGTGTCATCTGCAAAGAGCATATCTTTCCCTCCAGACCCTCTGTAATGTCACCTATAAAGGTGTTAAAGAGGACTGGACCTAGTACTAAGCCCTAAGGTACTCCACTAGTGACCCCCCTTTCTTCAGAATGTGTTCCATTCACTATTACCTTCTGTGTCCTGTTGTATAGCCAGTTTGCTACCCAGGCTACCACCCTGGGACCCACTCCCAGGCTGGCTAACGAGAGGTCTGTGGGATCCATCTTCATAGATCTCAGTAAAGCATTCGGCACTGTGAACCACAGCATTTTACTACACAACCTTCTGGCCCTAGGACTGTCTCTTGACACTGTCACCTGATTCGGTAGCTACTTGTCTCACAGGACGTAGTGCATGAGAATAAGGGGGTAGCATCTGAACCTAGGGATGTGACTTTGGGGGTTATCCAGGAGTCTGCTTCCTCTCCTCCCTGTTTACCTTTTGTTTCTTTGATTTCTTCCCTTATGTAGAGAGCTATTCTGCCTCTCTTTACCCTCCCTGTCCCTCCTGTAGTTAGTGTACCCTGGTTTGTTTACATCTCAGTCATAGTTCTGTGTGTACCATGTTTCTGTGACTGCCATAATATCCAGATATTCCTCTTCCATCAAGACCACTAATTCAGGAAGCTTGTTACCCAGACTATGGGCATTGGTACTCATTACTCTCCATTTTTTGATGACTTTTCCTCTTGTAGACCCATCCCTGCCATTATTGACTTTGCTTTCTCCATTTACCCCAGTCCTGCTCCCTACTGACCTTTCTACCATGGTCTTTACCTCATTTAGTACCCTGTTTTGGAGGAGGATGCTGGGAATTCACTGCTGCTTATCAGTGCCGCACCCCTTGGCTAGTTTAAAAGCTTGCCAATGAAGCATTTAAACTGATCATTGAGGAGATTGGTTCCTTTCCCGGACAGATGACAGGAGAAGTATATTGTGTAAAAACCAGGACACGAGCTTATTGAAGCTATCCTGTAAAGCAGCTGTTATTTAGTAGGATGATTATCTGGTGCAGAGATTACCACACCATCCACATACAGCAGCATTTGTGCTGGGCAAGTGAGGTAGTGTGTTGATAAGTAAGCTGGAAAAGCAGGGGGTTCCATGATTGACTCCTGAGGAACCCCCAAAGTCACATCCCTAGGTTCAGATGCTACCCCCCCTTATTCTCATGCACTGCATCCTGTGAGACAAGTAGCTGCCAAATCAGGTGACAGTGTCAAGAGACAGTCCCAGGGCCAGAAGGTTGTCTAGTAAAATGCTGTGGTTCACTGTACATTAATGCTTTAATGAGATCTATGAAGATGGATCCCACAGACCTCTTGGAGTCCAAAGCATTGTAAAGGTGAGAGGTAAAGTCAATTAGTGCAGTAATGGTGCTGTGGGTTTGCCTGAATCCATGCTGCTATGGGCAGAGAAGATTATATTTGGTTAGGTACTTGGTAAGTTGGTTTGCTACAATTCATTCTAGGGCCTTTGATAGTGGGGGCAGTATAGACATTGGTCAGTAATTTCCTAGATTAGTTTTGTCCCCATTTTTAAAAGCAGGAGTAACCAGGGCATTCTTCCACTTATCTGGGAACATTCCATTTCTTAGTGAAATATTAAATGTTTTTGTGAGGGGGCAAGCTATTTCATTCAGGGAGAGGGCAACTAGCTTCATATTGATCTTATCGCTGCCCATCCTGGTTTTGCCTTGGACCCTACGGACCTATTTTACTGTTTGTGACCTAGTGATTTGCCTAAAGTAAAAAGGTGGATGTCCAGAATTATAGGGAGGGGTGATTGGTGTTATTAGATCTGCTAGTAGGCATGGTTTTAGGTACTTTGATGGCAGTACCAAACTTGGGTCCATGAATGCATTATTAAATGCATTTGCCAGGTCCTTAGGTTGTTGTAAGGGGTCTGATGAAGTCACAATGAGGTCAAGTGGTGCCCTGCAATCCGACCTGTTAGTGACTTAACATTATTCCAAAATTCCCTCCTGTTTCCACAGATTTTTTCCATCATCTCTTTATAGTAGGATGCCTTTCTTTCCCTCACCAGTCTGATACATTTATTCCTGGCTGCTTTGTATGCAGTATAGTCAGACCGCTTTCCCCTCTCCCTGGCCTTGTCCCAGAGGTTGTCTCGCAGTTTAATTTGTTCAATAAGGGAGCCAGTAAGCCAAGGGTTAAATGAGCCGTTAACTTTAGAGGATTTTATCTGGGCAAATACGTTGCAGGCTTGATTGTAGGTATCACAGAAGTAGTCCAGCACCTGGTTAGACATCAGTCATGTCATCAAGTGGAGTCCAGTCACAATTATTTTTCTTGAGAGCATCAGTGACTCTTTTGGACCCTTATTTGTCCAGAGGCATACTACTGGGGAGTGGTCACATAGGGTATCAGGAAGGACAGAGATGTTTGTAATATGTTTAGGGCAACTGGAGAGGAGCCAGTCAATGAGTGTGGCGGTACCTGTACAGTAGTTCTTTCTGGTCACTTGTATGACCATTTGTGAGAGGTACAGACTGCTAATTCTATCTCTAGTGGTCACGATATCCTGGGCTAGTCAGTTGGTGTTGAAATCACCAAATATTAACTGTTCCTAGTTTGACTTTTCCTGGCTAACGTGGTCAAAGAATTGTTCTAACCCTATTCCTTGTTTTTACGGGGATAAATAGACTGTTGATAGCATCAGAGTTTTGCAATTGCGTCCTATGGTGAGTTTAAGGTATAACATTTCTGCTTCCTTGGTGTTGAGATTGTGTGGCATCACCTCACCTTTGATGTTATTGCTCAGGTACAACAGGCACCCACCACCACGTTTTAACAATCTATCCTGTTTGGATCTCCCTTTGGACCCACCTGAAGCTCTCCTCTGCATGTGGCTGTCCTAAACCACCTATAATTAATCTAGGCCCTATGCTGGACTATTATGTACCCGCAATTATGGTGGCCTACTTAGGCCCCAGGGTGATCTCACTCGCTTAGGATTCTGCCTTGTAGTATAATATAGCTACACTCTGCCTCAGTAAAGTTCTGTCTGATGCACTCTTTTGTGGTTCTGTTGCTGTATAGAATTGTATTCATCCTACACCACCGGCTGTGAAATTTTTGTCTGATGCACTGTTCTTATCTTTATCTTATTCTAAGTATGTTTTTACTACTAAACTGTGTTAATTCTTGACTGCTTGTTCAATGTCACCCGACTACTCTGCTTGATCCTGTGGATGTATGATTGTACCTTGTTGTTCACTGTATGGATTTGCCCTTCATTGTACTCTCCCAGGTCGTACCTGAAAATAGCAATTGTTTTGTCTAGCATGCTTACCTGGTCAACAAAAGCTAATAAATAAATGGTATAGCCATCTAGGAAAACAGCGCATCTGGTATTTTGTGAGAAAACCAGGTTTCAGTAAACAAGATTATAGCTGGCCTAATAACTATCCAGGCCTGGAACTGTGAGTTTAGGTAGTAGACTGCATGTGTTAACTGATGCTTTTTGAGGTTGCCTCGGTCTTTTGGGCTCACAGAACCTAATGGACCTGGGTTAAAAGCATTCACTGACAGGAGTAAGAGCATGAGGATTATTCTTTTAGGTAGTGTTTCCAGTAGCCTCTTAATCTGTAGAGATGCCTATGATTACATAGGCTAAATATTTTGCATTTTTTGTTGAGGGTGAGTACAGATCAGAGCAGTTATTGCAGGTGGGGGGTACCTTCGAAAGTGGTGGTTGGCTTGATTGGGGAGGTCAAGCAAGGGTATCTTCACCCATCATACCAGATGCTTGTAAGGGTGAGTAAAGGGATGGTGGCAGGATAGCTATAGAGAATTCAGAAATGCCTCCTTTCTGGTACATCATCAAGAGTAGTTATGGAAATGTATACATATGTATGCATATGTACTGTTCCACATTAAAGTTGTATAGCTGTTTGCAAAATAGATTAAGAAATGACATGAACTTTATTAACTATGTCTCATTTTTGGTTATGCTGCAGTCTTTTTTATGATTATAACATTTTTAAGTATACACATCAACATTGATTACTTCTAAACATTTCACATTTTACTCTCATTACCCATAACCTGCTGCAAAAGCATGAAAAGATTAAAAAAAGAGAGTTAGAAATGCTAATAAAGTTTCTATTTTAAAATGTCTCATTCTACAGGGCATTGATTAATTGCTATGTGTATGTCCTTTTGCTTTACTCTGGTTACTTTTTGTTTTGTGAAGGGGGTTGTATTTATTAAAGATGATAGCAGGTTATCCTTTCAATCAGATTTGTTTATCTGTGCAATTTAGCCTTTCTTACAGTCTTGCTGACATCATTCAGCTTTGTTTTACTTATCATTAAACACACACCCTTGTGTTCACAAGTACGGTTGTCATTAATAATTATTCTGAAATTATATTTTTCTTATAGTTTTTCTTACATGTCCACAGCTTGCTTCCAAGGGCTACCTTGCATGATCCCCACTCTGAAACTGTTCTCCAGTTACAGTCATGCATTAGATCAAGGGCTCTTAGGCCCATCTCAAAATCCTACTAAACGAAAATAAGACACCTCCCAGTTTTCCCATGGAATAGCCAGATAGTGTTAGACTATATAAAGGGACACTGTCAACCTTTTTCATCATATTATTTCTATTTGAAAATTTACATTTTATGATTTATATTCTGTAAAATTCAGTGATGTTGTTGTTGTTGTATCTGCTTTCATTCTTAGTAGAATTGAAAGGCATGATAATGGTGTAATTATGCTTAACCTTGTTGTGCTTCAAATTCTTGATCTACTCTTATTGCATCCCTTTTGGACATTAGGAACACTCCAAAACAGCGTAGCCCCTTATGATACAATAATCTCCTCTCCTCCAACGCATTTTATTTATTTAGTTTTTGTTGACCGGGTAAGTGCACTAGACAAATCCTGCCTATTTTCAGGCACGACCCAGGGAAGGGGGATACAGATGAATGCCAACTGACCTTGAATCAGATTAAGCTGTTGGTGGTAGATTTTTTAGTGAATGAGGGAAATTTGGCCAGGACACCGTGGGAATTCCCCTACTCTTTTCCAGTAGGGGGAGCTGCTGCTATGGAGGAGGATGTGTTGAAGGATCATTTAGATGGTGTACCTGGAGGTAAGCAGGTCTCCCCACCTTCAGGTCCAGCTTAGGAGACCAAAAACGCGCCAAATGTTTTTTTTGGAAATGGAAATTATGGAGGATAATAGTGCTTTGGCTTTAGAAAGTACGCCCCATGGATTGTTTGCATCGAATGATACCTGGCTTGAGAATATCTTTAAACAAAATAAGGCCTCACGGTGTTTGGATAAAGGAGTTGTGGTCAGTGTTACCGGGAACACTGGACAGTAATGTATCTGATTCACAGAATGCTATGTTGGATTCTGGTGAGTGCTGCAGAACAGCTAATTCAAGACTAACCAATGACAGCGGAGCTCAACAAAAGAACAGCTGAGAGGTGGGTGAGTCAGAACGCTGACATACCTGCATCAAAGGAATCAAGCAATAATGAGTCACACCCTTCAACAGAGAAACTGACAATGGGAGTAAGGCCTATCAAGACACAGACAACTAAAGTTTTACAGCCTGAGAGCAGTGAGGTACTGAAATATTTCTTCTGTATTGACTAAACAGACTACGGGGATGTGCAGATTCAGTCTTTGGGGTTACGGAAAGGCAGAGAGATGGATAGGTTTGAAAATTCAACACGTGAACCTACACTAACTTCCCTAGAGTGTTCTTTGATGAACGAGGTGGAAATGAGGAGAAGCAGGCATCTGTCCCTGACCCAGAGCACAGTCCAATTCCTGGCAAATCTACAATTTCAGTGACTACAAAACTGGTAATGCAATCCATTCTCCAGTACAGACAGAATCAGGAGGGAAGGGGAACAATATGTCTGAAATGAAAAGCCAGGACGTAACATACATTACCTCAGGGTATGGTGTCTTCTGTATCGGAGTCAGAAGATTCAACAGCTAATCCTGCAGAATGGGGACATTGTTGAAGCTGAACAACAAATATTCTAAACAAGGTACAGACTTATAGGGACAAGCAAAAAAGCCTGGGAGAACTTTGTGGTTAAAAGACCCATTTTCGGTCCCCCTTTGCAACAGTGCAATGCAGTGCATTTAGAATATGTAGGAGGATTGGAACTTGCACCAGACAGACTGTATGTGGGGAGGATGTTATTAAAAAGCTCAATAGTTGTGTTTTTTTTTCAAGTGAAATACATGCATTAATTCCTGTGTCAGGGTCAGCTTTATATGATGTAAGTTTTGTTACCCACAGGGCCTAGATCGGTTTTGGGCCAAGCTGGATGCTCTCAAACATATAGAACTATGGCTACCCTTTAAAGTTACACCTTGACTAAACCTTTGATCAAAATGTAACAGTCTTGTTTCAAATGAATCAGTGTCTGTACATGATATTACTTACTGGTTGCAAAGGAAATGTGAAGTATTAGGAAACTTTTCCCCAATTTTTGATGAGGAATGCATTTGGAATGGGCAGTGAATTTTTAAGGTACGTTTACGAAACAATAGTATGGGTCTGGTACATTTGCTAAACAGTGTATTTTTAGGGAATGAGAGGGGACATTTATTTTATCCAGGGTAACCTACAGCGTGTTTTAAGTGTGGGGCTTATACTCATTTGGGATCAGCCTGTGACAGACTGAGAAGTAATTTTTGTTTAGAATTTGGCCATCATTGTTCAGAATGTCAAACTGAAATGAAATGCAATCTTTGTTTTGATTCAGGACACACGTATCAAAATTGCTCATGGGCAGCCCATAATTGCACTGACCAAAGAAATCAGGATATTATCATTCAGGAGGCTCAAAAGCGAGAGATGAGTAAACGGAAAACTTTATCTCAAGGCCCCCCTTCAGACACTCATGTGGACCCTCATGCCCCTCCTTTGAAAACTGGAACAGAGAATAAGGTAGCTGAAAATGTAGCAGAAGATATATCAGTAGTAGCAGATACAGTTTCAGACTTACCTTTACAAGTCCAAATAGAAAAAGTGCTAAATACAATATATAGACATAGAGATGCTCCCCCCCACGAGTGATTAAAAGTGTGGCAAAAAAAAGAAGTTTAAAGCAGACTAAGCCATGATCAAAGGTAGCAAAAGTTATTTTTTCAGGAGATGAGGAGTTAACTTTAACAAACAAATTTGAACCTTTATCAAAACAGCACCCTGGAACAGATCAGGGGGGTGAGTCAGAGACTTCTTCTCTGGTGCCTCATTCTTCTGATTCAGAGGAGAAATATAGGACCAGAGAGGAGGAGCAGTAAATAGGAAAACCAGGATCAAGAGTTTGAAGAAGCACAAGGTTGAGGAAATCACCCTGAGAAAAGGACCTCCCTTATATTTTTTTAAGATGCTGGGTATCCCACAGATTAGTATACGTACTATAAATGTTAATAGTATCAAAATGCAAAGAGAAGATTGATTGCCTTAACTGTATTGAAAGATTAAAATTATGATATCTGTCTTACACAGGACACAAGATTAAATGCTCCTTAGTAAGGTCAGCCCAGCAACTATGGTGTTGGGGCCCTTCTTATTTTTCTTTTGGGACTGAGGTACGTGAGGGTGTTGGGATTTTGTTTAAAGGGGATGGGTTCAAAGTAACAAGGCTTGTAGAAATTTCTTTGGGGAGGGCCTTAATGATAGATTTTATTTTTAAATCAGTGGGGTGGAGATTGATAAATGTGTGTGCTCCCTCACGAAAAAAGACAGAATAACATTATTTACTACAATCAAACCTTTTTTGATTACAACAAAAAAATATGATGGGGGGAGACTTCAATTGTGTCATAGATAGTAAAGATCGAGGTGCACAGTCAAATAAAATGTATCTTGACTCAAATTGCCTTCTCAATATACTAACACAATGTGAGCTACAGGACACATTTCGAATAAAACAAAAAGAAGGAGGACATACATACTTTAGGGGCAAACTAGTGACCAGGATAGATTTTATTTTTACAAGATCAAATATTAGTGTTATAAAAGCTTTAACAATTCCTTTAGAAATTCCAGATCATTCAATTATTTTTGTTTCCCTGGGGAGTATTAATGGTCCTGCTTATGGGAAAGGCTATTGGAAATTAAACAATTTAGTATTGCAAGAGCATCGTTTGTAGATGGAAGTTGATGAATTTCTTAGGGCCAGGATGTCAGTTGCAGTCTTAAATGATAATTTACGCACTTGGTGAGAGAACACAAAACAAGGTTTAAGAAAAGTTTTTCAAAAGTAGTCTGTTAACTCACGACAGACTCAATATAAGCGTTACCTTGCTTTGCATTCTCAGTTGGGGAAAATGTATATAGTTATAAATGAAAAGCAGTTTAATTTAACAGAGCAGGCAAATCATATTAAAAATACTATGTCTGAGATTCAGTATTCTAGGGCCACAGCTTTATTACATGAGCATAAGATCTGCTCTCCAGGTAAAACAGGATTTGGAGATGCTTTTAAAGTTGTTCCAAAACAGTATCAGATAGGTTTATGGCCTCACTTCTAACAGAAGCTGGAGAAGTAGTGACTGAAGGATCAAATATTATGAACGAGGTGTTCATTTACCTGACAAATATGTATAAGGAAGCACAACTTGATAAAGATGTATTAAAAGACCTTCTTCTTAAGTTGGACTTGCCTGAGGTGCCCTCGGAGTATTTTAAAGAGCTAATTGAACCTATTTCCATACCTGAAATTGAAAAGACAATTGGAAATCTTAAAAAAAATACTGCACCAGGAATTGATGGGCCCCCAGCTGAATTTTATAGTACCTTTAAGGATATGGTGACTCCAATTTTGTTGGTTGTCTTTAACTGGATGTTATAGAATATGGAGGTGGATTTTCACATTTGTATTGCCATACAAATATTAATATATAAACATGGAGATAAAAGGAGCCTTGATAATTGGAGATCTTTAAGCCTCTTAAACTAAGATTACAAGATTCTTATGAAAATCATACACACCTCGTTATTAAAATTAACAACATATTTAATATCTACAGCTCAAACGTGTACGGTACCTGGACATTCAATACACCATCATTTATTAATAATTAGAGAATTGGTTGAGCAAGGGAATGAAGGACAGCTTCGAGGGTATATTCTGTTATTAGACCAAGAAAAGGCCTTTGATAAGGTCCCACACCTATTCATCAAAAAAGTCATTACTCATTATGGAATTCCATTTATTTTTGTAAACTGGATCTTTTATTGTACAGTAATGTTAAAGCAATGCCACTGGTTAATGGGCACTTAGGAAATTACATAGACATCCTTGGGAGACACGACAAGGATGTCCTTTAGAATCCCTACTTTATGTATTTTGTTTAGATCCATAATAAGGGTAATACAATTAGATTTAGGAATTAGAGGTATTCAACCATGGGGAGGGTGTAGAGATTAAAATTACTGCTTATGCAGATGATATGTATATTATTGGCTGATGAACAATCAGGAGATAGAGCACTACAAGTTCTTGAACGATATTCAATACCAACAGGGCTCGATTAAACAAACAAAAGAGTGTAATCTATCCTTTAAATGATTTGGGGCCTTCACAAGAGTCCTGGCATAATATTAAGGCTTCACAAGACTCATTTCAATATTTAGGGGTGTGGTTTGGTAGAGGGGACAATAGTATATCAAACTGGACTTCTAAATTAGATCATGCTAATACAAAAGTTGCAATTTGGAAATCCTGGAATCAAACAAAAAGGAAAAAAGTAGCAGTAGTTAAAACACTTTTAATGCCAATACTTTTATTTTTAAGTGCAGTTTATCCTTTGCCTCACACTTTAGAGTCATACCTTTTAAATTTAGTGTTTCAGGTAATATGGGGATGTAGATTAAATCCTATTAAGAGGGAAATTTTATATCAACTCTTAGAAAAGGTAGGACTAAATCTTATACATCCTGTTGTATTTCTTTTTACGGTATTCTTTTGTAATAATTTATTTGATTTAACAAAACCAAGTTGAGCTGTATGGCTACTCTTTGGTGAACACTGGATCAGTCCTCTTTATCAAATATGGCAGATACAAGGCACTTTTGCAGGTCAGATTAAAACTAAATGTGTATTTTTTAGACCTGCACTTGGGAAATTGAAGCAATGGCACCTAACTCAAGATATATTGACAGCTACATCAAATAAAGTTTTGTATAATAAAATAATGACTCAAATAGGAGAGCCTTTGTTTGAATTTAAAGGTGTTAACCCAAAAGCCTATCCAACAGTTTTGAAAATGTTAAAAGATCCGGGTATTACTCCCAGGATATGGGACATTACTTGGCTAAGTGTACATGGATGCCTAAATGTTAAAGGGAATGCAAAACATAAGAAAAAGGAGGAGAGAATGTGTTCAAGATTGAGCTGTGTAGTTCAGGAAGAATCAATGACCCATTTTTTATAGAATGTCCTTTTGTAAAAGAGATGTGGAAACTACTTGCACAAAGGTGGGGAAATCACATATGGGGCAAACTTACTTATGCTGTAGTGGTTGGAGGATTTAGTTTAAGTAATCTTAACTTGCCACACAGTACAATAGTTATGCTTCTTTCTTATATTAAGTTTGTGTTGTGCTAGCAAGGTGTAAATTTGTTCTACAACAGATATACCAGAGTCCAGAGAAAGTTATTAATATTATTGAAGCAGAAGTAAGCAGGCACTGTTATTTCGAACAACAATTTCTGAACTCTAGTGTATGGAAGATTAGATGGGCAGAGGTACCTTTTATGAAAGACAAAATTGGGTGAACTGTTACAAAATTATATAATATTGGTGTATGATGAATGTTTATATTCTTTGTTTTTGAGTGTCTATTTGTTTTTATGCATGTATTGTGGGAATCTCTGTATTAATGCTATAATTTTCCTAGTTTATGCACTGTTCAGTTTTCTTCAATAAAATTTTCCCTACTCTTTTCGATAAGTGCCATGGGATCTTTAACATCCCCTGAACCACACCAATCAAGGCAGATGGGACCTTGGTTTAACATCTCATCCAAAGACAGCACCTCAGAAGTGCAGCACCCCTCTCATGCTGCACTACAGTGTCAGTACTGGGGTATTAACCCAAGTGCCAGATGTGGGAACTGAACCCACAGCCCTCTGATCTCCCAGCCTCAGAGGCGAGTATGCTACCTCCTGAGCCACTGACACTGCTAATGACTAACTAGGCTGTGTTTGGGGTATTCCTAAGTCCATGAAAGATGTAGTGGGATTTGCTCAAAGTCTGTAAACAAACATGTTTTCATGTGGTAACACCAATATGATGGGCAGTCTGTTTTTCACTTTTGAATAAAGAAACATAGAGGTTGATGGCAGATAAGGACCACAAGGCCCATCCAGTCTGCCCATTTCTTTTTCTACCTTATAAACGTGCCATTGGCCTTTGCTCTCTCAGTGGCCTATCTATTCATACTCATCTGTATTGCTCCCTTATGCCTATCCCATGCCTGTTTGAAGCCCTACACTGTATTCATAGCCACCACTTCCTGTTGTAGGCCGTTCCATGCATCCACCACTCTTTCTGCAAAAAATAATTTCCTCACATTCCCCCTTAATCAGCCTCCCTCTAATCTCATGCTGTGTCCTCTTGTCCTGCTATTTTTCTTATATTTAAACATGTTAGACTCTTTCACCTTGTTAATGCCCTTAAGGTGTTTGAATGTTTCGATCATATCATCTCTCTCACTCCTTTGCTCAAGGGTATACATATTGAGCTCCGTTAATCTGTCCTCATATGTCTTCTTATGCAGTCCCTGCACCATTTTGGTTGCCCTTCTCTGGGCTGCCTCAATTTGGTTAATGTCCTTGTGAAGGTGTGGCCTCCAGTACTGCATGCAGTATTCCAGATGGGGCCTAACCAGTGTCTTGTAAAGAGGGATTATTACCTCCCTCGTATGACTTGTGATACCCCTACTAATACACCCTAATATCCCCCTAGCCTTACCTACTGCTTTAGAGGTCTGCTTGGATGATTTCAGATCATCGGTGATGATGATGCCAAAGTCTCTTTCTTCCTTTGTGACTGCCAGCAACTCCCCTCCCAGCCTATAGGTGGCTTCAGGATTTCTCTTCCCTATGTGCATGATCTTGCACTTCTTTGCATTAAATCCCAGTTGCCACTCTTCTGACCATTTTGCTAGTTTTTCCAGATCTCTTCTCATTCTGCCCACCCCATCTGGATCATTTACTCTGTTGCAGATCTTGGTGTCATCTGCAAACAGACAAGCCTTACCCTCTAGTCCATCTGCAATGTCACTAATAAAGATGTTGAAGATGACTGGCCCCAGGACTGATCCTGAGGTACCCTACTTGTGACTTGCATCTCTTCTGGCTGTATACCATTTACCACCACTCTTGCTTTCTGCCTGTCAACCAGTTTGCCACCCAGTTGACCAACTTCTGACCCAGCCCAAGCCTACCCAGCTTATTTATCAATATTCTATGTGGAACAGTGTCAAAAGCTTTGCTGAAGTCAAGGTAGGTGACATCAACTGCTCCCCCTTGGTCCACCACTCTGGTTACCCAGTCAAAGAAATCTATGAGATTAGTTTGACAGGACCTTCCTTTTGTAAACCCATGCTGTCTTGGATCCTGTGCCCCTATGGATTCCAGGTGTTGCACTATCCTTTCCTTAAGGAGTTCCTCCATAATCTTGCCTACTACTGAGGTAAGACTGACTGATCTGTAGTTCCCTGCCTTCTCCCTGCTATAACTCTTGTGGAGCGGGATCACATGAGCCCTTCTCCAGTCTTCTGGGACCTCTCCTGTGTTCAGAGACTCACTAAACAGTTCTGCTAATGTCTCTGCTAGTTCCACCCTTAGCTCCTTAAGTACCCTGGGATGTATGCCATCAGGTCCCATTGCCCTGTGCACCATGAGCTTAGTGAGCTCTTGTAGGATCCTTTCTTTTGTGAAGGGAGTAGTGCTCACTCCCCCCTTCCCGTGTCCATGGTGCTTAACTGTGGGCCCTGCTCTACCTTCTCATCAGTAAATACTGAGCAAAAGTATCTATTTAGGATAGATGTTTTACGGGGCCCTCCTCATCCTCACATGCCCCCTTTTCTCCTTTGAGCTTAGCAATACCCCCTCTGGACTTTTTCCTTTCACTAATGTATCTATAGAAAGTCTTGTCACCTTCTTTTACTGTTCATACTAGTGTTTCCTCAGTTTGGGACTTTGCCTACCTTACTGCCTTCCCTGCTTCCCTTAGGGCAGTTTGGTATGCCTCCCCATCTTCATCCCGCTGTGTTCCCTTATATTTCCTGAAGGCCAGCCTTTTGGCTCTGACCTTTTCTGCTATTGTATTTTAGAACCAAAGTGGTTTCCTTCTTCTTTTGCACTTCCTTTTCTGTCTAACACAATGGGATGTTGCTTCAAGTATTGCAGCCTGAATGCTTGCCCAATTTGCCTGTACCCCCTCACCTGTGTTTCTTTTTGCCAGGGCTAGCTTAACTCTGTTGGCCATCTTATCAAAGTCAACTCCTCTGAAGTCCCATATTTTTGCCTTGGAATGGGATGATTTAGATGTAGTGGCCAAATTGAACCATACCATGTGATGGTCACTGGCCCCAAGGTGACCTTCTACCTGGAGATCTGTGATCCCTTCCCTGTTAGTCAGTACTAGATCTAGGATAGCCCTGTCTCTTGTGGGTTGCTATACCAGTTGTTTGAGGCCCTCCCTCTGCAGGGAATCCACCATGTGTCTAGTTCTAGCAGATGTTCCTGCTGGTATTGATCAATCTGTATCCTGCAAGAAATGAGAATCAAACTTCCAGCTACATCAGCAGTCTCTACATAATGTTGATAATCATAACACACAGTACATTGTTTTAACTAGATACACTGAGGCCTAAGGCAGTTGACAGTGTCCTTTTACAGCATGGACAGAATGAAGCTGTCATGGCCCCCATCTTACATAAGGGTGACCACTCGGGAAGTCACCTATTTGTTGACTTTCATCTTTTCTCTCTGCTTTTCCATTTCTGTTTCTCTTTCTCTGTCTCTGTATATGTTCTCTCTCTCTCTCTCTCTCTCGCATCCTTCATCTCTTTCTCCTATCCAAGTGATAAAACTACAGGCTAATTTCAGGCATGGCATGCAAATGTTTCTCTCTAATTTGGTACAGTGATGTCTATTGCCCACTACTACTTCATGAGCACCACCAATGCCTAGGCTTCATCTTCTAAACAAATCTGAGGAAAGACTGTTAATCAGCAATTTCTGGCCAACTGTAAGCATAGATGGGGTATCTAAATCAGCTCCACTTGTGACAAAAAGTGACTATCTACTGTATGGTTGGTGTCTTTTTATTCATACCACTATACAGTAGCTATCTGACCATCAGCTGAAGAGTTTCATACAACACAGTATAACTCTGTTAAATCAAAATGTAAGAGTAGACTGCATAATGAGGAAGAGCTAAAACATTACTAAAATGTACAATTCTAACACATTGCTGAGCAGACTGGCAGTGTTAACTTTATGGCTCATTGTGCATGCTGAAACTGTTCTCACTGGATTCATTAAACAGCTATCCATTGAAACCCAATTCTTAAATTGCAAAGACCTTCTCTTACTGTGAGAAGGGGAAGTGCAGTCTCAGGTATACAGAAGCAGAGTATTACTGTGTTAGCCCTTTAATCTGTTTCCGTATTTTATTTCTAATTGAGTTGCGACATTTCTTTTAATCTGTCAAGGTGAAATGTGATCTCCATTTTACCCTATTAAAGATGCCAGCAAATATAAATTTAATCTAGGGTATATAAAGTACTTCTGCTAGACCTTCTTCTTGCAAATCATATTTTAAGCTATTTTGAAGTATTCTGAAATGTGAGAATGGGTATATATTTTACCATTAGTCCAGCGGCCTTTTGACTAAGTAAAGTCATTCATCTTTCCAGTATGAGGACAATAACTGAAGCAAATGCATTCAAAATCATAGTCTTAAGAAATCATATCAGATATAAATTGGAAAGCCCAGTTATAAAGGAATTCAGAAATTATAACTGGAGAACAAGATTGTTGTAGTGTTAGTGCTTTAACTATATAATAAAAACTGGATTTTCATGGTTAAAAAATGTTTGTTATTTGATCAGAAATTAAACCTTATGACCAAAAGAGTGACTGCCTATTCGGGCAATATAAGGAAAAGCAAAACATAAAATTACTTCAAACTACAGCAGGAAATTTTGTTCCTCCTTAGAGTAAAATTATGGATGGGTGCTTTAGGAAAATTAAACTTTTCACAAGGATGGATACACTCTGTGTCATCAAATGCATGAAAATCCAGTTATACCATACTGCTATTATGATTCAGTTTAGAACTGTATAAAATGCCATTTCAAAATCTCTGTTTACTTTTCAGGTTTTATTTGTATTGCTGGTGCTGGACCATGTCCTCTCCTGCTATCCAGTCATTCACTGCAAGCTTTTGTGTGTTTTACCTTGTTTTCCTTTTCAGTGTTTGGCCAGGCATGTACTCATGCTGTCTCTTTTTGATATGCAACTTGCCTGGGCACTCAGTGTGTGTGTACTGTATGTGTAATAAATACTTAAGAGAGGGTAGAGTGAGTCAAGCTGAGTCAACAGCAGATGAGACTGAATTAGTATAAACATTTTTAAAATGTGAACAGCTCTTAACATTTTTTATGGCTCACAAGGCATATAACTTTCAACTCAAAAATATATTTTCACTTCCTCTTTCATCACCAACAGGTCAAGTTAAACATAAGTGTGTCAATATCCCACAGCAGAGTAAGACAGCAGACAATGAATAGACTTTCATGTACTGGTACAGTAGGGCAGTAAGAAGTAAATGACTTTTAAAAAGGATGCAGGGCTCTCAGACCTCACAGTTGACTGCTTCTGCTCCTACCAGATGGACAGAACTCAGTCAGCATAAGGAATTATTTGTCTCCTCTACTCAAATTTCTTCTGGTGGCCCCTCAGTCTTCAGTTGTGGATCCTAGTCTACTTTCTACATCTCTGTACCACCATCTTTTTGTCTGTTCTTCTGTGTTCATGCATATGTATGTAACTAATTTTGTGATTTGTCTCAGTGATCCCTCAGCCCCCGAGCTAGAAGTTGATCTCCATTGTGAATTTAAGAAAGTTTAATATTTCTTCCTATCCAGCCAGCTTTCCCTGAATTCTGAAAGCCGTCTCTATGACCTTTAACAGTAGTTATTGACTTGCTAGGGTCTTTAATGCTTCATTCTTTAAAGCTCTGGATAGCTTGCCTTTTGAGGATGCTCCCTCCATTAAATACCTTGGCATCTGGTTAGATCACTACCTAATCATCATTTGACATATTCCAAACTACTCCTAAAACTGGGTGTGCTGTTTCAAAACAATTCCTGTGTACCCCTCTGTGCTTTTTGGAAGATTTTTCTCAAAAGGTTCCTCCTAGCATTTGACTATGGAGCTATAGTTTATGGTGCTGCCCCTAAATCCACCCTTTTCAAACTGTGACCTCTCTTTCACTACACATTCATTTTGCATTCAACTGCCCCCTTCCCACCTACTAACCACCACTGCTTTCATTACACTGAGATCACTCTTCCTTTCCTTGAAGGCAGATCTATATCACTCTGCCTCTCTTGCCTCTATGTTTTGTTCTCTTTCCTTTCCTGCTACCTTTCTTTCCTCCTATCTCCTTTACTCCATCAGTCCTACTCCTTTAGAAGTTCAGATTCTTATTCTTCCTTTATTCTATTCTTTAAATCCTCTTCTGATACAACCTCATTTTCTTTCAGACTTTCCTTTCTCTGGTACAGCCCGACATCCTCAGTTTACTCTGCTACACCTCTTTGTTTCACTAAAGCCTTTAATTCATGACTTCACAGCTCATTTCTGTTCCTTTGCCTAGCTCCCCCTCCTTGTGCATAGCTTTCTGTTCTAAAGCTGTACAATGTTCACTGAGCAAATACTTGCCTTATCATCTTGCTGTAAGTGTTACATGGTTAACTGGCTTGACATCTGTTTTACTTTTATTTTTATAATCCAGACCACAGAAAAAATATTTGCTGACATTTATAAGCCTCTTTCTTAGCTTTCATCACCCCTAAGATTAAAGGAGAACTTCTATCTTATCAAAGTAGCAACTGTTGCATTGATCAGGCCTTCAGTACTGTACCTCGATCACCAGTGCAGGTGGCACTTTCTTGTAACACTTTTTAAATAAGAGCTCTGATAAAAAAATTACATGCCATAAATTCTTGACAGGCATTTTATACTATGCCAGTGCCTGTCCCAGAGATCACAGTCAATGAGACCACTTACACAATGCAATGATGATGTGTGATTGCCCTTTCAGATGCAGTTCCTTATATATGGAGATTAAAGAATCGCCATACCTTTTAAGCCCTAAAATATTTGCCAGCATTAAACCTAAAAGTAATTTTCATTATACACATAAACATGTCATTTTGGTTAAATACAGGTTAGTAGTTACTGTTGTAGGAACCCCTAGTGTAACTCAGGCAGCTATTGCTGTAGGTACTCCATTACCAGGATTAATACCCCAGCAAAGATTGTGTTTGCATACCAATCCTTGACTCCATCACCCAATCCAGGGAAGTGTTCTGTGGCCTAGCATGACCATGTATTTAAATTTTCACCTTAAGAAAAGACTTGTCCATTTGGCCAGCAAGAGGAACCCTCTCACGGTGTGGAGTAATCCATGCAAATGTTTCAAGAAGTGGAAACCTGATGGAAAGCTGTTACTGATCCAGAATAAATTACTAGTGGATGGAGTACAGCACAGAATGTGCTTCCCTGCAATGTTCAGGATCATCTAAAATGGAAAAGCACACAGTTTAGCTGTAGTTGCATCTCTATAGCTTCCTATGGTGACTCTTACTCTCTACTAGTGCTGAGGCTTTGCTCCACAATGGCAGGACTCCTCAGGTCCCACAGAAAAATGGACAGTGGGATGCAACTCATAGCATTGTAGACTACTCCAACAATCAAACGCCTTCAAGTTGGGCAGTTATTGCTGTAGTTTTCCTAGAACCAGCTGACCATTCCTCCAGGAGTGATGAACCTTCAATGGAAGCAGTGTCCTTGGCTGCAAGTCACTTGGAATATTTAGCAGTTGGAAACCCAGACTCTACACAGTATTGTATTACTATGAGCAAACTTTTCCTTTCTCTGCCTAGCTCTTCTTAAACAACAGGATTGAGCTGTATCATTGGTGGACTCCTTTCAGACATACTTGCTCAGAGTTATGGTAGAGAACTGGACAGTTCATTGGCTGTACCATGAACATACTTTTTTCTTTCCTGGGTTTTATTAAATTATGCTTGTTGAGCTAAGCCCAGGGACTGTTTTGACTTACTCTGTGGTTGTTTATGAGACAACACCTCTTACAGAACTTGGGTTAATCATCATGTCAGCTGTACATCACAGCCACTTTTCTCAGCCTTCCCCCGTGTTCTTCATGTCAAATGCCAAGGGAGGAATTATTCTAGAAGGTTCTGCTACCCTTTACTTTTATGGTGCTCCCATAGCTTGACCTGATCAAACAACTTCAAACCAGCAACTCAGCCTTACCTTGAGTTCATTTCTCAGAGAGCAGTGGGTAGGATGGAAAGGGGTGGAATTGTAGAGGAATGTGTATAAGGTTGGGAAGGATTTATACCATTTGGAAAAGGTAAGAATGTTGCTTACACTGATGGTGGTTTGGGATTTAAGTAATAAACAGGTTAACAGAAAATAAGGAGACAAGTAGTCTGGAACTCTTCCAATTGGTTATCATGTGGTTCAAATGTTTCAATCTTTTCTGTAGGGTTAGACCTGGATCATATGTACTAAACTACTGTATGTCACAGGGAAAAATTGGCTTGGTTCAACATATACATTATTAATGGCCATGACAGGTTCCCACATCTAATCCTCCTGACTTGGTTATTCAAAGACACAAGCCTGTGGGAGGTTATTGTAGATGGTTGCTGTGTCCTCCCTAAAGGAGGATATGTTGTGGGCTTCAAACAATTTTGAAAACTATTTAAAGGTTGGGGCATTAGCTGTTGGGGGTACTGGTGGATAGAGTAGAATAATCCTCTTAGGTTGTATCACAGTATAATCTATGATGCAGACCAATCCTCCTCCTCCTCTCTCCATTTTATGTGCCCCTCTTAGGAATACAGTCAGATGACTATATTACAGTGAGAGCAGGCATGCTGTGGGAGAAGGCAACCAAGTTGGCCTGGATCTTGTACACTATTGGTCCCCCTAAGTTATGAATTGGAGATCATATGGGGAGTCACTAAAAATCAATGCAATTTTTGGGACTTGCACCAAACAATAAGAAGATGACTTGCTCCTGCTGACAGAGTGATAGGAGCTGCCTTTTAATGTTTTAAACAAGTGTGTGGGAGAATAGTTATGAGGTGTGAAGACTGGGGAATGTTTGAGGTTAAGAAGAATGTTCAGAGTTTTGCTTTTTTTTATGTGCATGAGTATAAATGACAGACACCTAAACTAGTATTATGGCATGCTATGTATGAATGCTAGGCAAGGTAAGAAATATCTGACCACGTTGATTGCTGCAAATGCATATGGAGAAATCTAATTAGAATGGTACTTGCACAACCCTATAGCTGTGTTAATGATCTTCTCATGATTTACAGTTTGAACTTGTATTTATTTCTTAAGTTATATTTTATTTAGAATCAATTGTACTCCACCAATGAGTTGGTTTAGCATTGTTTTTCACAATTGGCAATGCATTGGCAACTCATATTGTATTGTTTTTCTGTGCTTAACCAGCTCAAGAGCAATGTTTGTAAAATATGTTTGCAGCTCATTTGGAATGCATCAGAAGTCCAGTCACAATGCAATACAAAACTAAGTTTTATCTCTTAAGAAACAGTTTGTGCAGGGCTTTGTACTGTATCCAGCAACACTTACACAACTCAGTCAGAAATGCTAAAACAGCTCATTGGAAGAACAGTTTAATGTGACTGGTACTGTATCTGCATTTACCTCCCTATCCTGATCACCTATGGCATGACTCTCCAGTCCTGCCTATATTTCTAGGTTTCCCCTTCTAATTTGCAATTTTCCCTTATAATCCTCCCCTCTTGCTAGCTTTCCTTTCTCTCCTCTACTCCTATCTTTTCCCCTATTGCTATTGGCTACATGTACGTGCCTCCTGATTCTCCCGATTCTCCCGTCACCCTCCATAACTGTATCCCATTCTCTATGCTGCTGCTGTTCTATTCTATTAATATTCCCTCTTCTCTTCCTTCCTGTCCTAAGGGCGGAGGTAAGCTCAACCCCCATTAAAGCTCTTGCAGCCTTGTATTTACTTAATTTGTGTCTCTCGCTACAATCTCATAAAGAGTTAGAGCAATATTATCTCCAAGAACAGGTTGATTTGTACATAACAAAATGCAATATGCACTGGCTAGTCTTTATGAAGACAACCTTGCAGGAAATGAGGAAGAGATGACTATGACTTTGCTTTTCATGGCTCTGGTTTATTAATGGTATTGTCATTTCCAATAATTATAGTAAGCCACTGATGTACAGATTGACTTTGACAGTGTGCATTTGTGAAGCTTTCTTTAAATAAGTTCACCCAATATTAACATGCATGAAAGAGGATATTGCTTTAGTGTCATGCCTGAAATTAATTATAGACTCTGATATGAGGGCAATCATATCTAAGTTCTATTTCAGAATGTTCCCTAATACGGTACCGGAAAAAGGGTACCATCCCTCAAATGGCACTTTAACAGATTTGTGTCTTTATAACATGTGCCAAAGGGGCGATTTGTTCCACACTGTTCTTTTAATAAAAAAGCAAGAGACAAATGGTTATGAAGCATTCTTAGAAATCAATATTGTTATTCTTGTTCAAATCATCTGAGTACAAGATTTTAATAAGACCGGGTTCTTGAAATCACTTGTAAAACAAAAAAGACTGGCACTGATCAGGTCAAATGTTAATGTTTAGGCAATTTTTAACATCTTTCACATGGTTATTTATTTATGTATTTATTTATTTAATTTTATTTACTTCTTTGTTAACTGGGTGGGTGCATTGATCCCAATGACCATTTTCAGGCATGACCCGGGACATTAAGAGGGCACATCAAACATGAAACAAGAAACATAATCTGGTAGGTACAAGTAGATGAGCACACTAGCAGAAACAGCATGATTAGTGCAAAAACAGTGCATGAAGTGATAACAGTATATACAATTGAAAGTGTACAGTACAGGCTTACAATAAGACTTCCAGTGCAGCATTAATATATTATGCAATTACATATAGAGAGAACAATAAATCTAAGTAGTAGGATGGGGGCCATCCAGCAGCCCCTGTGTGGAGGGATGCTGTCAGCCCGAGCAGTAGCAACACATGGCTGACCCAGCAAGGAGGGACTTAAAGTGGGATTTGAACAGTGGATGTGATCCCAATGCCCATACAGGGGCAGACAGGCTGTTGCAAAGGACTGGTGCAGCTGAGAAGAAGAAGAAGGCCTTTTGTCCCATCTGTTTGGTGACCTGAGGGCACTTGAGCATAAGGCTAGATGAGTTCCATAGGCCCCAGTAGCAAGGTTTAGGCTCAAGTGGGGAAGGTAAGGGGGAATCCATCTTTTTCCCTAATAGATTTGTCTGTGAGGCAACCTAGAAGGTAGTTGCAGTGGGCCAGAGTGGAGAGCGACCCAATCACACGGTAGAGGGTGCCTTGGTAAGTTGAGTAAGGTGCCATCAGGACAAACCTGCAACTGTTGTTGTAGGCTGTGTTGAGCCAAATGAGCCCATAGGATGTGATCTGAGTGTATATGGGGGAGCAGTAGTTCATTAGGGGGACTGTGCCAAAGCCTCCTGGGCATTCCTCCACCTGTGGCCATAGCCATAGGAGCTGCTCCCTGCCTTCTCAGTGGCTGAAAACAGGTATGACTGCTCAACTGATAGAGTATCCCCCTCCAGCTGTAAATTTTAAATTTGGCACCAATTCACAGATCTTTGTGTGAGCCTGGCCATTGACTCCATCCTTGAACTTAGGAGCTGTGGGGTCACCTGCAATCAATAGCTTAGCAACTCAATATTTAAGAATTAGTTTTTATTCTCCTTCCTTAAGCAGCCTTCTAAATCAAGCTAGTTGCTTACTGAGGGACCTTTGTGCCAGAGCCTGCTCTCACTTGATTTTTCAGCTCACCCTCCCTCCCTTTCTCTGACAGTTTATTATATAGAGTCTGTCCAGGAACTCCTCTCAATGGAATCCCACAGTCAGCTGGTTTTCTATCCCCTGAAACCACACCAGCCCTTCCTAAAGGGATCAAACCTAAATTGCCCACTCCAGTTAACTCCTCTCAATTAGTGCTGTAACCTGCCCTATTGTAAGGGTCCTTACTCTAATTCTGCTTATACCCTTTTAATTCTTACACTTTCCCATTAGCAGCCTATAAGAAAATGTCCATAGAGGGTGCCAGATTTTTTCTTCTTTCAAACACTTTTCATTTTTAAATTGCTGGTTTTGAAAATCAAATCAAACAGCAACTCAAGTTCCCATTATGCATTTTTTCTGCACCCATTTCTTTCAAGCCTAATAGCAGTTTACCTCCCAAAGTATGTTTTCTACTACATAACAGGGCTTTGTTTATGACACACCCTTACTGGCTCAACTCCTACCAAATGGCTCCCCGATCACTCACTTTTTGCTGGCAGGCATTATGTTAGGATTTATCCCATGGTTCTCTCTGGCAGGTTGCCCCCCCACTAAGGTTCTCAAAACTGATTCAAATGACTTTACTTTTTCAAATATGCTTATACTCCCCATGAAACCCCATGATATCACATCATTACTTATCCCTCAAAGTTATCACTATCATGTAGCTTACACTTTTAAGAAGTGTCTTCTCTGCTACTCGTTCCTGCCCTCCCCAATCATCCCTCACAAACTATGGTATCTCCTCCTTCTTGCTCTAATACTTGCCGAGGATATTGAATTTAACACAGGTCCACCTGCTCACCTCTCCTGCTCAGATGCAGTGTGGAAGGACACAAAGGGACTTTGCATTGTTCACCTGAACATTAGAAGCCTTCTCTGTAATCTAGCTGAACTTGAGGCATGGGTCATACTATATCACCTGGATATCATCTGCCTGTCTGAAACTTGGCTTAAACCCTCTACCCCAACTCTGTCTGCTCGTTACCCAACTACAGCCTCATCAGACGTGACAGGCCCACCTACAAACAAGGTGGTGGTGTAGCCATGTTTTATAAATCACACCTAAACCTCTCAAACTCTACCATGCCTGTCTTCTCCCACTTTGAATCTATTCATGCTACCTTTCAACTTGGCTCTGAGAAATTACATATGGTATGTGCTTATAATCCCCCTCTAGGTGGCACTACTGGCCCTGAGGAGCTCCTCTCACATGTTGACTTAGCTGTGGAAGAAATGAAGTCATAATTCTAGGAGACCTAAACCTAAATTGAATTGACAAGGCAAACAAATCACTCCACACTGTGGCACAAGGCCACAACCTCCACCAGCTAATCACCAATCCAACCAGGGTCACACCTTCCCCCAGGTCCAGTACCTTAATTGACTGGGCACTGACAAATCATGTTGATTGTATAGTCTCCTCAGGTACCCTTGCTGATGCAATTAGTGACCACTCACCGATATATTGTATCTGGTGCTCAATTGGTCAACCATCCCTTCCCACAAAACTCATCACTTTCCATAATCTAGCCAAACTTGACCAAGCCCAGTTCCTGAATGATCTATCCATGATTGACTGGACTTATGTCTAGTCTGCCACTGATGCTCAGGCAGCCCTTGACCACTTCCTAACCCTGTTGGGATCTCTGCAAGATATCCATGCACCCCACATCACACATCGTGTATGTGGAATGCAAACCAAATGGCTAAATAAAGACCTACTTGCTCAGAACCGGGTTAGGGACAAAAGCTGCTGGTGTTTCCAGGTCTCTGGTCTTCTGCCTGACTACAATTACTACAGAATGCAGAGAAACTCTTGCAAATGGAACATTCATTTTGCTAAGAGCTCATTCTGCAAGGGTCTATTAATAAATGCTGCAGGTGATTCCAGGAGATTCTGGTCTCATATAAAAACACTCCTTGGAGCCAAACACACTAGAAATACAAACAATATGATCCTAAATGGTGTGCACTGCAGTAATCCAGCTACTATTGCAAACTCCTTTAATCTACACTTCTCGGACTTATCCAAATACTAGTCTCTTTAACCCCCAGTGCAGCTATCCTTCCCCATGGACAATGAGCCGCCCAACTTTTAGATTTCAAACCCCCAGACTGGAAGTCCAAAAGATGCAACAAGCCATCCCTGAAAGCACTGGTACTGGCTCTAATGGTCTTGATCCCAGGCTCCTGAAACTCGCTGCTCACATTTTTGCCTCACCCTTAGCTCAAAGCTTTAACTAGACACTATGCCACAGCTCTGTCCCTAGTATCTGGAAGATAGCGAGAGTTACTCTAATGTTTAAAAAAGGGGACCCTAAGGAAATTGTCAACTACCGGCCTATAGCCATTCTCTCTATTCTTAGCAAAGTACTCGAAAAACTAGTTGCAAAGCATACCATCTCTTTTCTACAGGACCACAAGCTCCTCTCTGTCTCCTAGCATGGTTTTCACAAAGGCTGCAGCATTACTATGGCCCTCCTGAAATTCACAAATGATATCTATTCTGCAATGGATAAAGGTCTCCTAACTGGTGAAATTTTCATTGACGTAACCAAAGCATTTGACCTTGTAAACCACTCCCTTCTCCTCAACAAACTCTGTTCTCTGGGCATCTCTACAGATGCTGTAGCCTGGTTTAATAGCTACTTGTCAAACAGGAAGCAGGCCATGTATTACAATTCTGTCTTGTCTGATTCCTCTAACATACATATTGGTGTTCCACAAGGATCCACCCTGAGCCCCCTACTTTTTCCCATCTTCGTTAATGACCTCCCTTCTCTCTCTCCAGATTGTTCATCACTGCTGTACTCAGATGAACCTAGTTCTTTATTCTAGTGCTAGGAACATCTCAGACATAAATCACTGTCTGCCCTCAGACTTCCTCCACATTTAGTCCTGGATGATTGAAAACAACCCTGTTCTTAGTGCAGGCAAAACACAATCCATGCTTTTTGGCTCCCGTGCCAGACTCAAAACAAACCAGAACCCTCTCAATATGTTATGCACTGATAGCTCACCATTGGCCAACACTAACTCTTTCAAGTACCTCAGCATTTTGCTTGATGAATCTCGGGACTTTGATCAACATGTTACTGCTACCTATAAGTCTGTTAATGCCAAGCTTGGAAGTGCATAATGGACCAATTATGCCCTCACCCCATCAGCTAGACTTGCTTGCTCAAGTCATTCTGCTCCCAGCACTAGCCTATGGCACATTCACCTACCTAGGAACATCAAAAACTACTCTTCACAAGTGGGATACCATCTATAATAATATCTACCCCATGCCTCCGCATCCCCTCATTACAAGCATCACTGCCAACTTTATGCTTATCTAAAATGGCTGTCTCCTGCTGACTATCGGCTCAAGTCCCTTGGATCTCTCATAGATGGTATTGCCAGATCAGGTCTACCTCAATCCCTTGCCTGCCTGCTGGGCAATCAAACTGTCTCCTATGGGCTTAAATTCACTGACCTAGCTTCCCTCCACATTCCAAGATGTAAAACTGCCATGGGTGTGCAGGCTTTCTCGTGTGTGGCACCTAAATATTGGAACTTCCTTCACCAAGACATTTGTTTTGCTCTAACCCATGCCTGTTTTAAGAGGCTGCACCACAGTCATCTACTTGTCTCAACCCTCTGCACATGCTTTCTCCCACCTTAGACCCTCCAGCCTCTAACTCCTGGCCACCATGTCTCTACCTACTGCTGCCCTTCTCTCCTCAATCTCTCCTCTAAACTTGGCTTCCTGCCTTCTTCATTTCTAGCCTTGCCCTTGCTTTTCCTAGGCTCACACCCCCTCCCACCTCCACTCCTTTTTCTTAATTTCCTACTTCTCCCTCCTCTATATCCATGCCTTTCTGGTTGACAGTATAGCACATATACCCTGGTCTCGATCATGCATCTTTTCTCTAAACTAGCACTATTGTACTTCTTAGGACCTTTAGTTCTGTGGTTGCTCACAATTTAGCTCTATTCTGTTCCTACTTAAGGCAATGTTTAAATGCACTTTTACTGTATTTTGCAAAATGTTTGTAATGATGTCTCTCATATATTGTATCCTGAATATTGTTGAACTCGCACTTGCATCTCTCTTGCTTTTGTCCCAACTGAATTTCTATCTCACTGGTAATTGTATTCGTATCTGTACTCTCTGTATTACCAATTGTTTTACTGCTTCAAACTATTTGTTATTTGTACCCTCCTGGGTCATGCCTGAAAATGGACATTGCTGTGCCTAGTGCACTTACCCGGTTACCAAAAGCAAATAAATAATAGTGCCCTGGTGATGGTGAGCCTTGACTCAGGGGTCATGTAATCTTTAAATCTGTATCTGACTCCTAATTTCTGGATTATGTGCTGCACGATAAGTTCAATGTGGTCACTGAAGGTGAAAGCAGGATCGAGAGTGACTCTGAGGTATTTGAAGGTGCTCACAATGGGGGGAGCTATCACGGGATAGGATTGTAAGATGGGTACAGTTTTCATCTTGCCTGATTATCCTGGGTTTGGACCCAAAAAGCATGGCTTTCATCTTTTTGGCATTGACCAGGAACCTATTTTTGAGGAACCACTGATGGGTGGCATCATAGTTGTTTGTTAGAGTAGTAGAGTGGTTGGCCAAAGTATTGTCACTGTAGAATAGGAATAAGTCATTGGCTTACAGGACAGATTTTCAGGTGATGCTATCTTTTGGAAGTGAGTTTACGAATAGGCAGAACAGGATGGGTCCACGGATGGAGCCTTGGGGTAACCCAGTGAGAACCTCCCTGGTAGGGGAGGTAGCACCTCCAGTGCAGACAGTCTGTGTACAACTGGGAGAGGTAGTTTTGAAACCATGCAGTGGCCAGAGCATAGCAGTCAAGGCAGCTCAGTTTGTTTAGGGGTATATTGTGATTCACCATGTGGGAAGCTTTGATGAGGTCAACAAAAATGGTGCTCATGAGCTTTCCTTCATCCATGTTGCAAAGGACATGGTTATTGAAGCAAGTCATGACTGTGGTGGTGCTGTGGCCTTTCCTAAATCCATGTTGTTGTGGACAGAGGAGGTTATACTTCACCATGTAGTTGGTGATCTGCTGGTGCACAGCTTTTTCAAGCAGTTTGCTTAGGTGGCAGAAAACAGATATAGGTTGGTAGTTTTCCATTGATAGGGGATCACCAGACTTGTAGATATGGACAACTTTGGCTTGTTTCCAAGTTGGAGATATGGTAGGTGAGGTAAGATAAGGGGTAGGTTAAATATAGATTACACAACTAGTATATTTAAAGAAATTACAACTTTCTCAGAATCCCAAGATACTGTAATACTTGGGGAGTTTAACTTCCCTCGTATTGATTGGGACTCACTCTCAGGACATTCCTGTGCTGAGAAAGAATTAATAGATGTAGTAACCAGCACTAGATTGCAACAACTTGTTAATGAACCCACTCGAGGTCCTAACATTCTGGACTTATTAAGTATAAATATAAAGCGACAAATTAGAAATCTCCAAATTTGGGACCTACTTGGAGCCAGTGATCATTCTTCTATTCTTTTTGAAATTTAACAGACTAAAACCATACAAAGAAAGCTAAATTATATAAAAAATTACAATAAAGCAAATTTCTCTGATATAAATAAATATTTAGAAAGTATTAATTAGGAATCTATTCTCCTCAACTGCATAACACAACAAGCATGGAACATTTTTAAAAATATTGTACACTATTTGGAGAACATTTACATTCCATTAAAAAAGAAATTTAACAATAAAGAAAAAATCCCCTCTTGGTTTAACAGGTCAATTAAAAATCAGATTAAAACAAAAATGTAACTATTTAGGAAACTTAAAAAAAAGTTTTCTCCCTTATAAAACTACTTTACTGCATAAATATAGACTAACTGTTATAAACCTAAAAAATTCTATTAAATTGGCTAAAAACAAGTTAGAGTTTAAATTAGCTCATACAAAAGACTGCCATAAATCTCTTTTTTCCTATATAAACAATAAAAAGGGTGTATCAAGGACCATCGGTCCCATTATAAACAATCGTTCTCCTTTATCTGATATGGAAACTTCAAATGTATTTAATAAATATTTTTGCTCATTTTACTCTCAACAATCACTTCCTAATACACTTAAAGTTCACCATACAGACATTCATAGGTTTAATCCAGCTGACATTTTACAGGCTATAAAAAAACTAAAAAAGACCACTAGCCCAGGTCCGGATGGTATTCACCCATGGTTTGTGATTGAAACCTCAACAAATATCTCTATACCATTGTCAATTATCTTTAATAAATCCTTACAAGAAAGTATTGTACCAAATGATTGGTGCTCAGCAATAGTTACTCCCATATTCAGAAAAGGCAATAAAAGTTCTGTGCAAAACTATCACCCCATTAGTTTGACCTCAGTGGACAGCAAACTAATGGAAAGGGTAATAAAGTCCTTGATCGATCAGGAATGTAAAAAACTAGGTATCAATGATCCAATCCAGCATGGGTTTACTCCCAAATATTCTTGTACCACTAACTTGATATCATTTTACAACAATATAAGTGCTTTACTGGATGTAGATATCCCTACTGATGTTAATCTTCTGGACTTCAGCAGAGCCTTTGATAAAGTATCACATGAAAAACTGATTACTGAAATGCACAGTCTAAGCTTGTCAACTAATATTGTCAACTGGTCTTCTGATTAGTTAACAAATCACTTACAGAAAGTTAGAATTAATGACACCTTGTCTGAACTGGGTAGAGTGACAAGTGATGTGCCTCAGGGGTCAGTACTGGGACCAACATTGTTTAGTCTTTTCATTGGCGATTTAAAAACTGGGCCTAATAATTTCATGGTTAAATTCACAGATGATACTAAACTGGGGGGCATGGTTAATAATCAAGAAAATATTTCCTCATTAAAAGAGGACTTGGGAAAATTATTATTTTGGGCAAATCAAAATCATATGCAGTTTAATCAAGATAAATGCTTGGTAGTACATTTTGGTACAAAAAACCCCTAAAACAGTATATCACATAAATGGAATTCCACTTCACTCATCTAACTGTGAGAAAGATTTAGGTATTTATATCAATAATAAACTTACATCAAGGGATCACTGTATAAGAACTGCCTGTATGACCAATAGATTATTGAAGCAAATTAAATGCACCTTTATTAACCGCACTGAACAATGCCTCATCCCACTGTAGAGGGCATATATTAGACCATACCTAGATTACAGCTCCCCTTTTTGGAATCCAATCTTAAAAAAGATATTGCAATACTCGAACAAATCCAGAGGACAGCAACTAAAATGATTCCCAGACTAACAAACTTAGACTATCAGGCTAGGTTCTTCTCTCTTCAAAATAGAAGATTAAGAGGTGACATGCTCATGGTCTATAATTTAATAAATTCACCAGATCTCATGGAAAAATGTGGTCTAACTTTCTCAAAAAGGAGACATGTTCCAAGACTGCATAACAAACAGCTTGAGGTCAAAAGTTATAGAACTAGTAAGAGGTGAAACTTTTTCTCAATAAGGGTATCTAGTGTATGGAATACCCTGCCACAGGATATAGTTGATGCTGCTAGTACCACAACTTTTAGAAACAAACTAGATATTTGGATATGGGAACTGTCATGATGGGCCGCGGCCTTCTTCTGTTCGATTGTACCAAGTAATACCAAGTAATAGTGATCAGAGGTTTGGCAATGGCATGGACTATGAGTTTTAAGAAATTGAGGAGAGTGGCCACCACTTCCAACACTTCTGCAGCTGGGGAGAGTCATGATTGATCTGCAGGTATTTTGAGAGGTGCTGGCTTTGAAATAAAAGGGCAGTGTATTTGGGTGGTACTCAGCCAGATCATGCTGGTGCTGGTTGTGGTCGCAGTTGCAGAGTTTGGAGAGATGGGCAGATAGATCAGTGAATTTGTTATTGAGGGCAGTTGCAAACTTTGACAGATTAGTTGTAGGTTCTAGCCCCAAGACTAACTCAATGGCAGGCTGTCTGTCCCCTGGGGCAATCAGGAATTTAACCACCGACCAGAAGTTTTGGGGGTTACCAGGGTTGCAGGATTAGAGGTTTGGGAGCAATTTAGCCATATATGATTTAATTTGTTGCTTGAAGAGGTTACACAGATGATGGTAATCATTCCAGAGTGAGGGGAGAGAAAGGCTCTGTGTGCAGCCTACTTCTCATCTCTTGCTTTCATTAGCTGAAGGAGGTCCTTTGTGAGCCATCTCGTGTTGCTCTCCATGTTGTTAGCGGGAAATACCTCTCGTATCACAGTCAGGGCTGCAGTAAGGAAGCTAAGGGCCAAGTTTACATCCATTATTTTGTGTAGGACTGGCCAGTTGACAGCCCTAATGTCAGTGAATTGACAGGTGGCATCATATTTAGACAAGTCACTGAAAGTGAGGTATTTGGGGAGGGTTGAAGGGTTTGGAGGAACAGAAGCAAAATGTGGGTGAGTGGTCACTGATGGAGTCTGATAAGATTCTGGCATGAAGGACCCTGTCCTCACGATTGGTCAGATTCCAGTCTCACAGGGAATGGTTTGGAGTACTGTTGTTGGGGCTAGCGGGAGTGGAAATGAGCTGGGAAAGGTTTAACTGTTTTAATAGGCTGCAACACTCAGTCTGGGAGGTGTTTAGCCAGTTTAGATTAAAGTCACCCAATACAATCATCATCAGCCCAGTAGTCTGTAAATTGTGGGTAACTTATCCCTTTTTTCCCAGCTCTTTTCTTCCTTCCTTCCTTCCTCCTTTGTCTTTCTCTGCTCTGTGTTCTTCTTTGAGACCCTATTTAAGGGGAACAATGCTACATAGCTTAGTGGAGTTACAGTATATCCCTTAATACAATTAGAGTTTCATAATTGTATCATTCTCTACGTTATATGGTATTTATGAATGATTTTCTTTGATTGTTTACATAGTCTCAAATGATTGTTTCACTGCTGTGTTTAAAGTTTGTTAATTATATTTGTAATGTTCTTTATCTTATCTTAATAAAATAATAATTTTTATTGAAAAAAAAAATGATCTCCCTGAGGGGGAGAGGAGATCAGTGTCATTAAGTAGATGGTTAAGGCCTGTCATTCCACCTTTGGGTGGATTATAGCAGCAGTTGATGTATATCTTTTAGGAAGATCCAATACGTAGTTTTGGAAGGAGCCATTCACTATTGGATGTGTCAGGTGAGCTGAGGGAGGCTAGTGTGGCACTAAGAGGATCCTTAAAATATAAAAGTACTACACTCCCATTTATGGTGCCAGGCCAGTCGTTTCATATGAGGTTGTAGCCACTTAAGCAGCAGCTAGCATCTGCTGTAGTAGACTTCAGCCAGGTTTCAGAGATGCCCTATATGTCGGGGTTGTACAGTGAGATGATCTCCCTGGCGGCGATGCCCTATATGTCAGGGTTGTACAATGAGACCCAGGCCTCAAGTTCAGTGAGCTTGAACAACAGGCTGCAGACATTTAGATGCAGAATTTTAAGCCTATGTTTGTTCAACCATAGGGGATCATTGTGGGTTGGGGTGATGTTTGGCCCAGGGTTGCTATCAACATCACCTGTGAGGAGTAGCAGTAGGGTAGGAAGGAGATGCATAGGACTGCAGGAGGAGATGAGTGGGGGCCCTGATAGGATCAGGGGCCCAGATATTCAAACTGCACCCAAAATGAGCGCAACAGCAGGAGCAAGCACAAACCAATTGCGCATATGCTCAACAGGTGCAATATTCAAACATGGAGCAGAACAAATTGCGCAAGCAACCAACATCTGAATAACGCACATACTGCGCCATAGTGCAACCAGGAAGGAGAAGCTGAGCCGAAATGTTGTAGCGCAACCAGGGCAGCCCAGCTGAGCAGTCCAGAGGTGCCATAGCGCAAGCAGAGCCCCCCAGAGCAATGGAACTTCATACAGGAGGCAGGCTAGGCCCACCACCAGCCATGCCACACATGGGCACAGGAACACACTGCAGAACCAACACCACACCTGCACACCCCAAGCACAGCATCACTGGGGTGTGACGGATGATCTACTGGCCCATGGGGACAAGCCAACAAAGCACAGCAGAGCCATGACACCCCAGCACAACCACTGGCAGGCTGAGTGCCACACAGGGGTTGACAACCACAGTGCACATCAGCCCCTGTACGCACAGCACACCCTGCACTGTGACCCCAAGACACCACCTATGTGCAGTGACTGGCACTGCAGGAAACCATGCATCCCCCCCAGCACACGTCAACCCCATGCAGCACAGAAGCCTACAAGCCAGACACACCCTGTGCACCCAGCAGTGGGTGGCAGCAGATGGCAAGACCAACAGAAAGTCACTGCCATGCTGGAGATACCTCCCCATGCACGCACACGCACACACACACACACATACCCAGGACCATACCACCCCAGATGGCATGTACACCCCTGCAACTGAGCACCCATAGCCAGCTGCAAATCAGAGACCAACACATTATTCTTATCAAAATAGAAATGTATATTGAGATAAACAACATAACCATAACAATAAAAACTATTTACAAGGGGGGGGACGGGTACAAGGTAGGGGTGTTCAAGGGGTAGGGATGACAAACTTGGAGAGGGAAGGCAGGGTGGTAGGGATGGGAGAAGTGGGAAGGGTAACAGAAGTTATGGGCAGCTGCCGCCGCCTTCTGGCTGGTGTCGGCCCGGCCCCGCCGCCTGCAAAGGCCATGTCAGTGTATTGATTGCAGGATGGCCTGGTTGTCTGCCAGCAGTTGTCTGAGGCCCTGGACATCCCTCCCAATGCGCTGGAGAACCTCGAGGCCTAGGAAAATGGGAACACAGTCAATGGCTGTGACTGACCACAACCCTGAACACCACCCAACCTGCAAGCCATATAGCCCAATGTCCCGCACCTGTGATGGCATGCACCCACCCACAGTGAACATGCACATGACCATCACAAACAGGCGGCACCAGCTATGCGCACCACTGCACACACACACTGCCCATGTCCATCACAGCACAAACAAGGCTGTCAAGTGACGTGGCAACGTGGTGCGATGCCAGTTACACAGCTATGTGTCCAGTGCATGCATGGACCACCAGTGACGCAACACAGACGCAAGGTGATACTGGACAGTGATGCATGTCACCTGTGTCGTGCATAACAGACATTGAGACAGACAGTGTCGGCAGATAAGGGCCTATGGCCAACCCAGTCTGTGCATTTGAGCTTGTAAGTTCACTTTGTTGTCCTAGAAGTCTGTTGCCCCTTACCCTTGACCTCCAGAATACCGTTATGTCTATCCCATGCATTCTGAAATCCCGTGATTTTTTCAGCCCCCACCACTTCATCTGGCAGGGTGTTCCACTTGTCCACCACCCGTTCTGTGAAGACATTCTTTCTCATGTTTCCTCTGAATCGTCCTCCCTCCAACTTCATCCCATGCCCTCTAGTCCTGGAACATCTTTTTCATTTCAAAATAGTGTTTCCCTGCACCCTGTTCCTCCCTGTAAGATACTTGTATGTCTCTATCATATCCCCTCTCTCCCTCCTCCCCTCCAGGGAGTACATGTTCAGTTTCATCAACCTGTCTCCATAGGACTTGTGATGCAAGCCATGCACCATCTTTGTTGCTCTCCTCCGAACCTTCTCTGCCCACTCTACGTCCTTACGTAGGTATGGTCTCCAGAAATGTACACTGTACTCCAGGTGGGGCCTCACTAGTGTCTTGTATAGTGGAATTATGAACTCCCCTTTCCTGCATGGCTGTATTGTGCAGGGATACTGGTCCCCCCCCCAGCATGCAATAGCATCCATGAAGTCATGATACTCACACTGCTCAAGCAGCTGTGTCTGCCGCTGTTGCTGTTGCTGCTTTTGCTGTTGCTGTCACTGCTGCTGCTGTTGGAGTGCAACCCCTGTTGGCACCGGGGCCCTGGCACGGCCCTCGTCAACCTGGGCCTGCATCCTCACATCCCGGCCTGTGGGAGACATATGTTGAGACAAACATCAGTGTGACTCAAAAGCAGACTGCCCCCTGCACCAGTGAGATTGCCTGCCCACACAGCCATACCCATTCATCTTACAGCTGCACACACTGACACAGCCAACCGTGGCTGAGCCATCACCTATGCACAGCCACCAAAACACACACACACCCCTACAGAGAATACAGGTGCATAGATGGTACACCCACCTGGCCTAGGCACCATGCCCCACCTGGCACGTGACCGCAGCCTCGCCAACACATCCGGATCCCTCCGGCGGAGGTCACTGTACTGATGCTGGCACTACTCAGCAGACCGGCACCGTCCAGTGACCCCCACCAGGTCAGTGGCCACTTGCTGCCACACTTGTGTTCTTGCAATGGTGAGGGGTGCCTCACCATAAAGTGCACCATAGTGGTGTTCCATTAGGGCCACCAGGTTGGCCACTTCAAGTTGGCTCCAGGACACAGCCCTCCTCCTAGCCATGGTACCAACTTTACAGCAGGCAATATGGCACCCCGCTGCGCCGTAACCCCACGTGGAGATGTTGCACAATAGACCACCATAGGCTCCAATCGCGCTGTTCGAACAGCACCATCACTTCACATAGCGCTGTCACCAGACAGCGCAATAGGGACGTACACATGGCAGGCGAACAGCGCCAGGGGGCAAAGGTCATACACAAGGTCATGGGTGAACGACTTGGCTACGTGACAGCGCCATCTGATGTATAGGCATCCTGCGCGACCGACCAGCTGCGTACCAGTGCCACAGTGGACTATTGCGCAGTAGTGCCACAGTGCCATGTAGTGCCCATTGCAGTAGCACCACTGGCACAATGGTGGCCATGGCCTGAATTGCCGATCGCGCTCAGCACGTCAGCAGCGCGACAGATGCCTGCATAAGCTATCTGGGCATGTGCAATGCAGTGTACCACACAGTCACAGATCTGCGCCATTGGCTCAGCCGACTCATCCGTATTGCGCAAAGCGCAGATTCGCGATATAATTTGCATGTATTGCGCTATAAATGTGCGACATTGGGCTGCGCTGGCCAGATTCGGTTACTGCAGGTGAGAGGTGAGTTGCATGCTGTGTGATGTTCTGGACAATGGTCATGGGAAAATGCTGTAGACTACACAGTGACAGGTGTCCACTTCCCCCCATACAGATCGCCATGACCGAGCAGAGCAAAGGTGAGGGTGAGGACAGTGGGCGTAGGAGGAGGCCCAACTTTACAGCAGCAGAGACAGAGGCCCTCTTCCAGGCCTACCTGGATGAGGAGCCAGTACTAAGTGGATGGAGGGGCACCCCTCAGTCCCGTGCGGCTGCATGGGAGGGGGTAGCTCGGGCCATTAACCTGCACGGAAGCCACCAGCGCTCCGTGCAGGAATGCAAGAAGAAGATGGGGACAGACCGCAGGAGGTTGAAGGAGAAGGTGGCAGCCTTCAGGGCGGCACATGCTGGCACTGGCGGGGGCCCACCAGTGGTGTTGGAGTTGACCCCGACTGAGGAGACACTGGTCGCATCCTTGCAGTGGAGTGCTGTTGAGGGCGTACCAGGAGGTGTATTCCAGACAGGTGGAAGCCCTTCACTGCACGGTATGACATGGTGGTGGTGTTTGGGGGGGTGGGGGGAAGGTTGTTCACATGCACTCACATGTACTCTCTTTCTGTTACAGATCCTGTTCATCTTCAGGAGATGGTGGTGGTGGGTCCAGGCAGTGATGATGACCTGCTGGACATGGAGGAGGGTCCATCCACCTCTATCACCAGCCAGCTGGCACTGCAGCAGCATGCACGCTGGGCTGCCAACTCTGGTGTCGGTGATACGGGTGTGGGGGCTGCACAGCCTGTGTCTCAGCAGTCTGGCATGCAAGCATGCCAGCACGCTGTGACCATGGCTGTTGCACGTACCTGCACCATTGATGATACAAGGACTGCAATGGGCAGTGATAGGTGTGTGTCCCATGACAGACACACAGCAGGCCAGCACGTGCCCCTGGGCCTTTCTGGTTCCAACTTGTGTACCAGCATGCTGGCACAGTCCCAGGCTGTGCCTGTCAGCACCGGTAGGGCAGCACCGGTGGCTGTGCAGGTGTCTGGCACTGTTGCCAGCACAGCAGTGGAATGAGTGGACCCTGGGGCACAGTGGTTGGAGGGGCAGCAGCAGCAGCAGTCACCCACCAGGTCTGGGGGTACAGTGTCAAGCAGTGGCACATGTCTGCCGCCCTTTGATCCGCCCATTCCTGGTCCTGGCGAACAGCGCCTACCCTCAAGGGGTGTTGTGCATCAGGACCTTCCACACCCTGGGGGACAGGATGCCGTTGGGGCACAGTACCCATTGGAGGAGCACACCTGCCTGCTGCAGGAATCAGTACAGCTGCAGAGGTGGGTTGCAATGTCCGTGGAGGCACTGTCTGTGTCCATGGATTGGCACAGCAGGGAGTGTGCTCTGGACCGTGCTGAGCAGGTCCGTATGCGGACGGATGTGACCGCCGACATTGACAGGCTGACCAGGCAGTGGTCTCTGTCGTAGCGCATTGGGCACACAGTCAGGTGCCCTGTACCGCACCACAGGTATCCCTCCACTCCCGCTCCCAGCGTCGTGCGACACCAGGCCTGTCGACGCCGGGTTCTGCTAGGTGGCATCCCGAGCACCCTGGTGCAGGTTTGTTCAGCATGCTGCAGACCCCTGCGGGCAAGGTCGCATTCGCGCAGTGGGGACCCTGGTGGTGCAACAGTGCCACCCCATGTGGCCCCTGCTCAGCCTGCCAGTGCTGTTGGGTCACGGCGGAGCTGCCCACGCATCCACGGTGGCCGTGGGACAGTGCTATGACTGAGCTGTCTCACTGTGGGCCCTGTCTGCGCTGCCATGTGTGTGCAATGTGTGCCGCGGTGGGCAGTGCACTGCTGGGTGCTCTGCTCATCACGCCCGACACACGGACTATTCCGCACACCCACCCAACTGCTGTCCACAGGTGTGTGTGCATGATGATGCCTGCATTGTACTGTACACAAGGTGCAATGGTGCCCAGCATCTGACACACGTACTTGGACAGTACAGGTGGTGGGGTGGTCAGTGGTGCTGTGTGTTAGCAATGTCGGTTCTGCAGTGCTGTGCATCTGCCCATGTACGCTCTGTGCCTGGTGTGTGTGTGTCCATATGAGTGCTCACCCCTCCCTGATGGTGTGTTTGTATGCCTGGACCCTTCCACCCCTGACTGTCATGCACCCTGGTGTGTTCCCTGTGTGCCTGTGGTTTGCGCATGGACAGTGTTGGTTGCACATGTCCCTTGACTTACCTGTGTTGTGCATAGTGCTCCTCTGTGATGGTGTCCGGTGCAGCTGGCCTGCCAGATCAGTCGGGGTCCCACCGTCCTGGGGGCTGCTCATCACATCAACACCGGCACCACTGGCGTCCCCATCGCTGTCCCCCTCTTTGACCTGTACGGCTATCCCTTGGTCTTTGGCCATGTTGTGCAGGATGCAACAAGCCAGGAATATCCCACAGGCCTTTTGGGGGCTGTACTGTAGGGCACCGCCGGAGGTGTCTAGGCATCAGAAGCGTGCCTTGAGCATCCCAAACACCTGCTCTATGATGTTGCGTGTTGCGGCATGTGTCTCATTATAGCGTTGCTGCACTGGGGTCATGGGGCGCCGGTACGGTGTGAGCAGCCAGGGACGGAGTGGGTGTCTGCTGTCACCTGTGTGGAGATAGTGGAGATCAGTCTCATGTTCAGGTCCATATTGGCCATCTCCTGTGTGCCACTACCATGGCACCTGTGGCATTCCCACCCTTGCCCCGAGTTTGCATTCCATACATGTGTACTCACCCACTAGATGTCCTGTGGGGATGTCCCCACTCTCGAATCGATGGCACAGTGCAGACTGATACCATATGAAGGCATCATGTGCTCCACCAGGGTGTGTGGCACAGACATTGATTATGCGCCCAGTGGCATCACACACCACCTGGTAGTTGACACTAGGGAATCCCTTTCTGTTCCGATATGTGAGGCCATCGGGGCCAGGTGGCATGCGAATGGCCACATGGGTGCAGTCTATGGCCCCTAGCATGCCAGGCATATGTGCTACCCTGTGGAACTCCTGCATGTTTGCTGTACGCTCTGCCGCGGTGCTGGGGAAATGGATGTACTCCGCAGCATGTGGCAGCAGTGCGCTGAGGAATTGGGTGAGGATGCGTGATGTGGCCGACTGTGTGATGCCTGTGGTGTCCCCTGTCGGCCTCTGGAAGGTGCCCTGGTGAGCAGGCACATGCAGGCTGTCACCTTGGTTCCCACCGACAGAGCGTGACTCCGCCGTGAGGGTGCCTGCATCACATCACTGCACAGCTCACAGAGCCATCTCAGTATTGCCTGTTCAGGCGGTACCGCCCACGATCTCTACATCTGTGTACAGCTCAAAGCTGATGCGGCACGGTACCGCTGTCGGGTATACCGCCGACGGGCCCTTCCACGGCCACGCTGCCCTGCAGCATGCATTCTCACCCTCATTACAGCTTCCATGTGGAAACTGGCACTGTCCATCTCCCTGGCTTCTGACCCCCCCGGCTGGTGTTGCTGTGTTACCCCCGCTGTCCTCACTGCTACTTCCACTGCACTGGGCACCCCCCGCTGGCCTCTACAGACTATGGCCCACACTTTCCTTGCCTGCCCTTTGCTGGCTGGCTGGCTGGCTGGCTGTGTCTCTCTCTCTCTCTCTCTCTCCCTCTCTGTCTCTCTCTCTCTCCCACTTGTCAGCCTGGTAGCGTTCTTGCGCTGCTTCCTTGAGCCTTTTTATTTTGGCTCATTTTGGATAGTGAGCAATTTCCAGCTGTGCCGCTCTTGCACATCGCGCAAGTCTTTGAATATCGCATTGCGGTCTTTATGCATGGATCCACCCCCTTCGGTTGCGCATGCCTTCATTTTCATTGCGCTGTTGCTCAGCATGTTTTCGGGGGCGCAACTGCCTCCTTCTGAATATCGCTAAATGGCGCATTTTCGGACTTGCACATGCACAACCCTGTTGCGCATGGCGCAACCCTTTTGAATATCCGGGCCAGAGAGTATATGACGTCACCTAAGAGGTGGAGGAAACTCTAACTTAGAAGTCCTAGAAGGAGTGTAGGGCAAGAGGTGGGCACCCAGTGGTCAAAAGGGGCAGAATGAATATTGTGGGGTTAGTGGGTGAGATGTGGGAGACAGCTACTTGGTTAGAAGGCAGGATGTGGTAACTAAGCTCTGGCATTGTTTGTATGTATTTTAAAGCTAACTCTGCAGTCTGCATTATTACGGTGTCTTCTTTGGGTTGAATATTTACATTGCAATTTTTAATTAATTTTTATCTTTGTTTACAAATTGTGATGTCTTCGAATGATTAATAAATATTCATTCATTCATTCATTCATTCATTCATTCATTCATTCATACATTCATTCATTCCTCTCTTCATCTTTCCTGCTTTGCTTACTTATCTGGCCACTCCCCCATCCTCGCCTGTATGCCCTCCTGTTCCTCCACCCTGTCTTTTACTGCTCTACCCCTTCTGTTTATACTTTTTCCTCCTTAGTTTTCTTTCATTACTTCCTCTCTCCACTATCATATTCCCCAAGCCTTCTTCTTATTCTTTCCTTATTTGTAGCAGCCTTCCCTTTTCATCTTTTCCTTCTGCCCTGAATTCCTGTGGAGATATATCTCCCACTCTTAATTGGCTTAATTACACCATTACTATGGGTGGTGCCACATTCTGCACTGGTCCACTCTATTATGTAGCTTACGCTTTTCTTTTTAAGTTATTCTTAAGATATTTAAGACATACTTTTTGCTATATTTTCTGAGATACATTTGTAGCACTTTAACCATTTGTGGGCTTGAATTTAACTCCTACTGAGCTTAACTGCTACTTTTTGTCTTTTACCATTGCCAGCCTAGTTTTGCATGGTATATGTGTAAGCTGACATACCATGCCTTGAGTTATTTGACCATTTACATATAGTGGCCTGGACATCTGGGTAGGATGTAGAGCAAGAAGTAGGGACCACATGACATAAAGAGGGCTGAGCCTGACTACCCTGGTGAAAAACAGTGGTGGAGGCTCTGGATAGCACTATACAGTGTGTGCTTAAATGCTTGGTTATTAATGTAAATGTATGGAAACATTGTTAGGGGCCAGATGGACTTTGTGTTAATGCTAATAGGGAGAGAAATATTACAGTCAGTGGAGTGACTCTTTTTGTTTATTTCCCCAGACTTAAACTGTCTGCATAGAGACCTAAAGGAGAGAAAAGTATATTTTGGAATTCAAGCAGGAGCTCCAAAGAAGATGGGTTGCCTAATATTTAGAAACTATTAATAATCCTGATAGTGATGATGGAGTGAATTTGGGAGTACTATTAGGAAATGTTATAACTTTACTTACCTTCATGGCTCTTTTATGGTGACTGGAGGAGATGGGTTTAGGGAGATGTTATGTGGAGGTTGTATTTTTTTTCTTCTAAATATGGTGCCAAAGGCCCTGGGGCTTTTTAGAGCATAAGAGACAGTAATTAACCATGCATGGCCTTCAATACCAAAGGTGATTCTGCCTTAAGGCCTATGGATTAGTGCTCTGTGGAATGAAGAAATCTGCCATCACAATTAGTGCACAATGACCATTCTACCGGTGGAATTTCCACCAGAATTTTGCTGGTTCTTCTGTGGAATTCCATCTACTGCGATCTGCAGAATAATTTTCTGTGGAACAGCATTTTTTTCCACAGAAAATCATTCTGCAACTATTTTCTGCTGTGTAATTTCACCATTCTGTTTTTGGCCAAATTCAATGGAATTTCAGCAGAATTTTGAAAATTCCACGGAATTCATTTCACTGGAATTTGAAAATTCTGCACAGCACTACTATGGATTTGGCTGGACTTCAGAGCTGCTCTGCTTTGACTAAGAGCTAAGAGCTTGAAGTGCTTAGAAGATAAAACTTTATACGCATTTAAAGGCCAGCTGGTGAGAAATGCATTTAATGTTTTGTTTTAGGCACCTTTTCTAATAATGGCACTGTTTTAGATATGTCTGTTATGTATTTAATGTGTCTTCACAAGTTTTCCTTTCATCTGAAATGTATAGAATCTTATTACAGAAATTTAAAAGCAGACCTCATTTTACAATGACAAGGGTAGGGTTGTATAACTAAATACTATATATGTAGCTGCATATTAGTTGGACATGATTAGAATGCCAGTCTTTTATTGGAATCTATGATTCAGCTTTGATTATTCATCTGAACCACGTCACCTCCCAGTGCAGTAAGTGACATGGCGTAAAGTAGACTACAAACAGTGGGGAGAAGCCTTGAAGTGAATAATGAATATTAATTAGTAGTGTAAAGTATTGGGTTAGGTGTTGTTGGCATATATCTGCTGTGGATTACTGTCTGTGATGATATAACAGATCCTGCAAAATTAATTAAGTCTGCCAGGCCTAATGCAAGCAATAATAAAAGTTGTTATTTTTTGCTTACCTCAAGGTGTACACCACCTGTAGTCTCTGCTTTACCTCCATACCAATTAATATATTCTCCCTGGCTGCATTGATTTTTAATTACACTTTTGACAGCCAGGATGCAATGCAATACTGTAGCATACTGTAGTAGTGATACTGCAGTCAACAATGGAATTTCAATGAAGTTAATCCCTTTCACCATGCAGTAACTTGGAAACTTTGTTGCATCCTGGAAAACACCACCGTATATAATAATGACCCCCCTCCAAACAAAAAAAATGAATAACAAGTTATGCATCAAAAAAAAAAATGTAAAGACTACATGTAGGGCATTAGACTGCCCTTTACAATATTTTCAATCCTCAGATGAATAATGTATGTATGCTTGTTTGATTATTGTTTCTGTTTCCTTTTATATACCATTTTCATATTTATTGGACTTAGTTTGAACACAGACACTGCCCACTGGCAGCAAAACCTGTCATTATTAACTGCTAACTAGATATCAGACTGGAGAGCTGTGCCTTTCTGTGCATGGCTAGGTAGGTCACTCATTCTGTTGTTATACCATTAAGGCATGTAGGTTGAAAGATCTTTTTTAACTGATACAATCTCTATTGGCTCAGTAGTACACCTGATCATACTGAGCATGTTGGTGATGACAACGCATACTGTAAGTTATTATAGTATCATCAGGAGGAGAAGTTGTGCCTCCAATCTGGGATTAGTTGGCCAAACAGTAGTACCACTGTAGTGAAAAGAGTTCAGGGTGACGTGTCACCACTATGAGGTTTAGACGTGAGAATAGTATTAGATGTCAGTTATTGGACAATTAATTAATCAAATGCATAGTTAAAGTTAACCCTTGGTAAGCAGAGTTTGAGAAAGGTTAAAACGTCAGTTTAGAGGATCTAACCTTCAGTGATATGATTAAGCAATTTCCCCAGTTACACTGAAACTGAAACACCTTTTCAAAGAGACCAATGTTGGAGGGCATCAAAGAAAATACAAAGCAACTTTAGCCAGTGCAGGCCAAATGAGTTATCTGTCTTGCCAGAAAGTAATTGAATCAATATTTTTGTTAGTCAGTGGGTCTGCAAGAAAAGTTTGCATTATGTCTGTACTCTGGTAACTGGCCCAAGCCTTCCTACAAAATACCCAAGTGGTGTTGGCATTCAGTACTGCCTAGTTCCCAAATGCACTAGCTTGTCTCAGTATCATCACTATCTAACTGTTTTTTCATATCATGCTGACACCTTGCAATGTTAAGAAGTGAAGTCAAGAGAGGACCGATGGCGCTGAGGGTTGAGGCATTGGACACCACACCTCGTGTTATGCCGGTGACCCAAGTTTTGGAGCAGGCTCGGTTGCCGGGGGTCGACAGGGATGGGTCAAGGAATGAGCACCTGCTGGGGTGGTCTCCTCCCAAGGGGGAGGGTCGGGGATTGCCTGGTATGCCAGCGGCTCCTAGTGAAGACCGGGGGGAGCACTGCACCATGTAGGGCAGCACTACAAACCAGCATGGCTGATGCAAGGCAGGGTTGCTGTGTACCATTGCATCAGGGCAGGAACCATGCCCAGGGGGGGTGAGCACCTGAACAGGTAAAAGCCTGGTCCATGGAGTAGGCGATGGCACCTGCCCCCATGCCCATGGCCGGGTTCATCCTGCCTGGCCTTCCAGGTTCCTCCACCCAATCTCTCACCCACAGTCAGAGTCTATGTATGTAAATGCATCCAAGAAGGAGGGGCGGCCCCGCCCAGGAGGGGTTAAGCTGGCAGTGCCAACTGTGGGAAGAGGGGTAGGAGAGAGAAGGTTAAGGTAGGAGGACTTCAGGCAGGGCAGGAACAGGCAGGATGCCTGACAGAAGCTCCATGGACCTTGACCAGGAGGGAAAAATAGTTAAAAAAAAAAAAGTGAAGTCAGCAGAAGAGGAGGAGCAGTATGACAGTGTAGTTGTGTATGCAGTCTTGCCAGTTTTTTCAAGCTGTCTTTGCTGTTCCTCTAGTTGCATTGCAATGCCACAAAGAATTTGTGCTCTAATACTGTTAAATTTGTCTGCAAGTTGTATGAGAAATGACTCATATCCCACTGTTGCTGTTGCTGCTATGATAACTCAGATGAGCTAGTGGTGTCGCCATTCACTACATCATCATCATCATCATCACCACCACTGGCATTCTTGTCCCTGTCAAGAGTGCCACCACAGCTATCACCAGCACCACTTGCTTGCTTTGTTAGATTGCTGTAGAAGATCATATATAACAGCATGTATGGCATTCAAGTAGACTCACTATGGGAATGACTGTGCTATGGGTTGCTGACTCGGCACTGAAATATTTAATAGTCAGTTTATTTGGTTGCAGAAGCACAGTAAGTTTTTGTGGTACATGCCACTGCACCTATTACAGATCTCCAAACAGGCCACATCATAGAGTAACATGGCCCAGAATATAGACTTCGGTTTCATGATTCCTTCTACCATATAAAAGACAGAGTTCCACCTTGAGGAAACATCTTTAAGCAATGCTAAGGAACACTGGGCTAAATTGAGGATTGACTAATCTACTACTGTCCGTACTGCAGAACTGGGTGCTGCACACTTACCATGGTATGTGGGCTTCTGGACTCCAATGATAGTAGACAGCAGTAGACAGGCTGTGAATTAGGCAGGCTGCTTATGAATATTTATTTATTTTATTTAGTTTTTGTTGACCGGGTAAGTGCACTAGACAAATCCTGCCTATTTTCGGGCACGACCCGGGGGAGGGAGATACAGATGAATGCCAACTGATCTTGAACCAGATTAAGCTGTTGATTATGAATGATCATATTATTGCCTTGCAAGAATCCTCATTCCAGCTTGCTGGTGTGTGATAGTCTATGCTTTGAGACAGGGTATGCTGTGCAGACCAACATTATCCAATACTGTTCAGGTCAGCAGGTAAAAACAACCCTAGAACAACTATGCCTGCAGTTACCAGACCAGTGAAACTGGCATGGGTGTATCTGCATACCCTAACATCATTCTGCAGGTGTTTGTGGGTGGAATCCATGTAGTCTTTGGGCCAACAGACATCAATGTTGGAAAAAGCTTCCTCTTAAGCTCTGCATGAAACTCCACCAGCAAACTCTTTCTTACAATGATGTGCTGCTATGCGGAGCACATGCAAGTAGGTCCACAGGTCCGTGGATATGCCCTTGCTGCTACTGAGGCTATCAGTGAGATAGGGAGTGCTCAGCCAGAGGCCACTACCTGATGGCTCTGTTCTACTTAGGATGTGGTTTGACCACCAAAAGTGGGATGAGTACTGCTGGAAATACCAGCAGTACTTATTCCTAAATACATCCCAGAGTGCTTCTGTTGGTAATGATGGAGGAACTCAGTGCATTTTGGGTAGTAATGTTACATTCAGTGTCAAGTGTTTCTTTCAACTTTGCGTATTTATCAAGGATGTGACTGATCACCAGATTACATGCCTGTACAAAACAAGGTGAATGGGTAAAATACCATCATTCATCAGCTTCAGCATGTTAGTGCCACTGTCATGAAGATTCCCAGGCTCAGACCAGGGGCATATATCTAGATGTCTAGCAGTGACTGGACAAACTGCAGAATGTTTTCCCCACTGTGCTTGCCCTCCATGCCCAACACATTTAGTAATGTGCTTCCTCTATGGGTCTGCCTCTTTGAGGCTGTCCACTTCAGTGTAACTCCTAAAGGGGCTGTGGTGACAGTAGTGGAGTAGAAAATGTGGTGGAACATGATTTGTACACAGTACAATGGACAGTAACACTTTGAATGCATTGTTTTCCACAGCTGCCCCAATATCATGAGTGAAGTGCACGTACCCCCTCCTACTTCACCCAGAATTGTAATTTTTATTTGAAAGTTCAAAGTTACAGGATAAGTTCTATGAGATATCATTCTCATTTACAGAACATCCCATGTCAAGTAGTATAGAACAATACTAAACAAAACACAAGTTGACAAGAAGCAGACTCATAATTTCCAGTTGCAAAGCATGTACAGAACAGTCTGGTATCTACTATATAGTTTTACTGAACTTTTAAAAGAAGTAAAACTAGAACAGTTTTGAAAATGTGCCACTATGCTGTTCCAGGCATGGGGAGGCACCAAAAAAGAAAATTTATCTTCCTTAAATTGACAAATAATTGGGCAACTGATAATAGTGACATAGTACTTCTCGTAAAGAGTACATACAGAGCAGATTGATTTTTTTATTAATATTTTATTAAAGTTTATAACAGTATGTGAAACAGCACTATTCACCAACTGGAAAACCTAGCTAGAGATGAACTCCTTGAAAATACAATCTAAGGTATTCAGAGCAAACAAAGAGGTGTATATAACTAGCTACGAGAGGTGTACAGGCGGGTAATGGTGAATGATATAATAAAAGGACTAAATACAACACCCATAAAAAAAGAATGACACAAACATTTGAAGTAACAAAACAACGCCTGGAGAGTGTACGATATTCGAAAAGGGGAAGTCCATATAAATTGTGGCTGTAGGATTCCCCCAGTGAAACAATCCATGAGATAAACAAAAAGAAGGAAAACACCTCCTTCGGGGAGATCTACATATCATAAGAAGATGGGCAAGGATCTCATGGGAATCCAAGCCCGGGGCTGATAGTCTAAAAAAGAGACATCCAAGCCCCCCTCCTTCCAGGAACCAAATATCAATAACAAACAGAAAGTAACCACCAACTAGCCCTGGGAGGCGAACAAGGGTAATAGTGGTAAATTCAAAATGGAAAGAGGGTAAGGAGGTGAAGGACCAAGGGCCAAATACCAGTAAGTCTAGGAGAAATCTCTCCCAGAGCCTTGGAACCTTTGAACTACAGCCTCTGATGGCTATGCCACAGGAGGCCCGGGCAATGAGATAAACCATCCCACAAATGTGAGGAGGAGAATCCCCACACGACCCATAGAAAGATCAATCCCCAGGTGTTTAAAAAAGGGAGCCCAAGCCCACAGAAAATGATGGAAGTGTCTTGCAGTGATATAGAGCAAGCGCTCATAACCCACCTCCCTCAACATAGAATACACCCACAGGTCTGTTGTGGGGATATCAGAGGAATGCCAGCAGTGCAGCAATAAACACTTAGCCTCCAATATTGTCATCATAAACCATGACTGCTGAGGAACCAAGAGAGAGAGGATGAAGAAGGCCGGTATTACCCAAAATCAATAAAGATGCTACAGGCATTACCCTAACTGACAGAGTTACCTTGATCAATGGAATAATGGAAGCTCACCAGGGAAGAAGTTTGGGACAGTCCCATAGAATATGCACTAAAGTTCCCACCCCTGAGTTGCACCTCCAGTTTCTATTGTGATCCATTAGGTTCATATGGTGCAATAGTGCCAGAGTCCTATACCATAACCATAGGGTCTTAAGTTGAATAAGATGACTCGTAATATTCTTACTCCCTAGTGTAACCATTTCTCCATATTGCCTTCAATTCTGTCACTAAGGCCTTGTCCACACTACACCTGATCCACCCCTCTGTAATGTTACAGGAGGTCCAAACTGTTACCACAACAGTTTGTGTTTACACCTATAATGTTACAGGAGGCGTTTCCATAACCGTTGTCGAAACCACTCGTGAGGTGGTTTCAACAATGGTTACAGAACCTGATCTGCCGCTGTACTGTTTACTGGTAGCACTGTGGATGCATGAGCACGTTCCCCAGCCATGCCCGTAGTGCAGTGTGAACTGCATTGTGGGATCGGGTGCCGACCATAACGGTCACCCGGCACCCGCAGTGTAGACCAGCAGTAACGAACCCGTACTGAACACTGCCACAGTATGGACACACTGTACCGCTTACCGGCCATAACGGTTTTAACCATTACCGGGTCATAGCAGTGTATTGTGGACAGGGCCTTAGAGAAGAACCCAAATGCTTTTCCCATCTCTGTCATAAACTGATGAGGTCTGGAGTGCAAGCCTGTAGGGGGGTTTTATAAACTGCACCCAGTTTTGGAGGTGCCAAGCTGCAAGGGGAGAACATACTATCCCAAAGCTCTGAAGATGGGGTAGCAGACTATCCCACGATTTCAAATTCAGGAGATGATGAATTTGCAGGCACCTCCAATGGTGGGAAGTCAGGTGGCCAAATTGCTGCTGCAGCTCTTGAAATGATTTGAAGTACCCCCCTGAAGAAGAATAAAGGTCCCCCACTCTCCTGATACCGGCCTTATCCCATGAGTGCCATTTACTGGAGACCCTCCCTCTAATAAGTCAGGGTGATGCCATAAGGGCCAAAGATGAAAATGAACCTGACAAGTAGGGCTTGGAATGTCCCTAGTCAGCCACCAGTCCTGTACAGCATATTCCTGAGTGATCAACCAATCAGGTTGGTTGTGCATCTCCCAAAGTACTCTTTCTGGGAAGTAGGGAAAGACCATTCAGATTCCAATTCTAACCAATAGATTGATTCAACAAAATGAGTAGAATTGAGCCAAAGCCAGATATAACGGAGCCCTGCAGCAACATAGTAACCCTGCAACCACGGGGAGGACAGACCACCCCGGTTATAATGTGCCATCATATGGAGAGAGCAGAAAGACGAGGTTTACAACCTTCCCAATAGAAGGTTGCCAACATCTGTTAAAAATACTGCCACCAAGCTGGATGGATGGGTAAAGGCAGATACCTAATAAGATACAAAATATGAGGTAGAAACAGCATTCGGACTATTTGAAATTCGCCACATAATGTTAGTCTTAAGAGTTTCAAACAAAGCATATCCTCCCTAACTTTATTAAGTAGGGGGTAGAGGTTCAATTCAACCCAATCAATAGGATTAAAAGAATGTAAATCCCCAAATATTTGACAGATCCTGCAGACCACAACAGACCCAGCACTGGAAGGGGGTGGGGTAAGAGGCCCAAGGATCTAGCCTCAAAAGTTCAGTTTTGGCTCAGTTGTTGCCAGAGCCAGAAACAGATGAAAAGACATCCAAAAGATGCAATAAAGAAGGTAAGGAAGAATCAACATCCCGAAGGGTAAGGAGAATATCATCGGCAAAAAGCATAGCCTTGAACTCTTTGGAGCCTATCGGGATACCTCTTATGTCTGGGGAGTCCCGCATCTGATGGACCAAAGGCTCAATAGCCAAGAGAAAGAGAACAGGGGAGAGTGGGCAGCATTGCCGAGTGCCCCTGCCCAACTGAAAAAAGGGAGAGAGGTGCCCATTGGTAAGGACTGAAGCTTGAGGAGAAGCACAGAGAACCTCAACCCAATGGATGAGATTTGGTCCAAAACTAAATTTCTCCACTGCCTCCAAAAGATAAGTCCGCTCAACAGAGTCAAATGCCTTCTCTGTGTCTAGGGCAACAACCGCACCGACCGCACTGGGTCCCTTAATGACACAGAGAAGGCCCACAAGACGGCGAAGGTGGTCGGCACTGTCCCTGCCCACTACAAATCCCACCTGATCCAGATGGACTAAAGATGCAAGATCCCATACTAATGGTTGGCCAAAGCCTTGGCTATGATCTTATAATCGACATTAAGTAGGGAGACTGGGCAATAACTCCCACACTGGAAAGGATCTTTGCCTTTCCTGGGCAAGACTGAGATAACCGCATCATACATTGATGGGAGCAGCCTCCCCTCTGACCATGCCTCCTCCACTACTTGAGCCAAAACTGGGAAGACTGAGTCTCCTACAATCCTGTAGAACTCGATGGGGAAGCTATCAGGGTCAGGAATCTTGCCTTCCTGTAGTTGATCCTTGGCCTTCTGCAACTCTCTCACCAACAGAGGAACCTCAAGGGAAGCATACTGAGAATTGGATAACTGTGGTAGCCGAAGTGGGTCTAAAACATTTTTAATATCCACCCAATCACCATCCCTCAGCTGCCTAGAAGTATAAAGATCACAATAAAAGTCACAGAAGGCTTTATTAAGTCCCACTGTGTCCCTAACATGTTGTTCTTGACTATGGACACCCAGGATAACTCTAGAGGCCACCATCTTTTTCAACCAATAAGCCAAGATACCCCCAGCCTTCTCCCCCCACCCAAAAGGCCCAAAGGGTCCTAAATAATCATTTCCCCCCCCTCGCAGTGACATTTCACCAGCGAGGTCCCCCACAGTGACTACAGCGCCTAGCCGTGGTGGGAGACCCTCTGGAACCTGGAGTTGCCTGTCGGGGGTCCTGCACCCCCCCAATCAACTCCAACTGGAGTTGAGAATCTTTAAGTGGGGAGGTGTGGGGGGGTGCAGCCCCCTGCATGGGAGGTTTTGGGGTCAAAGCCCCTGAAGAAAACAAAGAAAACAATAGTGAACCAGCAGCCGACTGCAGAATGCGGTCGGCCTGCAGGTGTCGCTGGTAGGGCATTCGACAGAAATACTGTCGGACTCTTGTCGTAGATCGCTGAATAATCCCAACTCAGCTTGCTGCGAGGTCAACAGATTAAGCTGAAAGTGTACTTCTCTAATACGGTACAGCAGGGAGGAGTCCCACTGACCCTTTTTTGTGTTGAGCCTCCAGGTCACATAGCTGATTCTCCAATTCCTCCATTTTTGAATGCTTTTCCCATTTATTGGCAGAGGAGTAGGCTATCAGTTTTCCCCACACATAAGCCTTCAAGCCTTCCCAGACCCATTGAGAAGCCACTTCCCCAATCATGTTAAATTGAAGATAGTCCACAACTTCTTTTTTAGGCCAGGTTTGCACCGACGGCTCAGATAAAAGGCTAATGTTACAATGCCACTGAGGAGAATAAGTGCCCACACCATCCAACAAAAAGGACCATGTAACCGGTGTATGGTCAGAAATCAAAATCTGTTCTATAGATGCCTGGACCAAAGACCTAAGCAAAGAACTAGAAGCCAAAATCAGACCTACGGCTGTAGGTCTAATGGACCCAAAGAGTAGTACATATAATCACAATCCATTGGATGACCCAGCCTCCAAACATCACCAAAGCCATGCTCCTTGCTGAGGGCCTGCAATGCCCAGGAACCTGAATATGATAACCACTTAGGGGAACCACTGTGGTCTCAAATGGGGTCCCAAACTTCATTCATATCCCCTCCCATCTTGGTAGAACACACCAGGAGAAAGGATTGCTGTGTGACTGGACTTCTCTGCTGGGACTAAAGTAGAAGAACTTTTGTACTTGGACCTTTAATTTAGGGTAAAAAAAAAACTAACATACAAAACAAAAAAAAAAAGTGTGTGTGAGTCTGTCTGGGTTAACTGAACTGAATGGGTATCTGAACAGTTATGGGTGTAAATATCAGGTGATTGGAAGGACTTAACTGCAGTGAGGTTTAAATTACTGGTAGAAAGATCTAGTAAGTAGGGGGAATGGCTTAGCTAGAAGGAAACTACATTTAAAGACTGCCTTAGAAAGATTCTGCTAATATCTTGGCAGAAGACACCAGGAGAAAGGACTGCTATGTGACTGGACTTCTCTGCTGGGACTATATCCCTCCTTCCTCCCCTCCACCCCCCACCCAAAGCTAGTTTTATTTTTATAGGCACAGGATTTGACTGACAACGAGAACTTCCTGTTTGGGAGCAGGAAGTGAGTGATCACAGAACCACCAAAGACCCACCATCCTAGAGGGTAAGAGTAGCTCTCTGGCCCCTCTAGCTGCTGGAGGTCTGCCTCTGAGCAAGTAAGTGGTCTACTGAGAAATATAGGATATTCTTGTCTCAGAACAGGACAATCAGGAGCTTAAAGGGCACACAGGCAGAAAGTAAGGGGAGAGAGAAAAAAACAGAGGAAAGAGTAAGGACTGAAAACAGTTAAGGGGCCAGAAATAAGACATGATTGGAGTGGTGCAGTGCGGTGGCTGTGGAGCAGCAGTCTTCCGGGAGACATTCTGGAAGATGCAGTGTTGTCCCATCTGCAGGCACCTCTCTGGGCTGAGGGAGGAGGTTGCTCATCTCCAGGCTGAGTTGACCAGGATTTTTGGGACCTCCTCTTCCATCCAGGGACCACCAGTGCCACTGCCGTTGCCTCAGAGGTTGCCAAGAAAGAGGAGCGGTTGGACCACAGTTGGCTCAGGGAGGGTGAGGGTGGTGGAACAGAGGCACATCCCTCCAGTTGTACCTCTGCACAATTCCTATGCCATTCTGGCAAAGTGTGGTTCCTCTATGGAGGCACCCACAGTGGAGACCAAGGAGGATGCTGGGAACCTCATAAGGAGACCCACAGGAGGGTGGCAGGGGACCCTGCAGGAAGAAACAACTCCTGGTGGGGACTCCATTGTTGAGAAGGTAGAACTTGGGAGGAAGAGGAGAGGGAGGTAAGGTGCCTGCCTGGTGCCATGGCTTGAGGGACAGGGAGCGAATCCTCAGGATTGCCAGAGCAGCTGCACAGGGGAGGGAGCTGGATGTCATTGTCCACCTAGGGACAAATGACCTGGCTAAGAAAGGGATTGGAGAAGTGCAGGAAGAGTTTGTGGAATTGGGGAGGGGCCTTAGTCAAGTAGCACGCACGGTAACCTTCTTGGAGGTGCTGCCCATCTATGGCATAGGAGAGGCTAGGGTGTTCTGCACCATGGGATTCAATCAGTGGTTGAAAAACTGGTGTGGAGCTCAGGGATTTGGCTTCATTGGGGACTGAGGGTCCACCTGGAGTGATGCAAGCCTATACTGGCATGATGGGCTGCATCTGTCGGAGGGGAACCAGGATCCTAGGTGATAGGTTTAAATGCTTCATTGGCGCTTTAAACTAGCCAAGGGGAGGCACTGGAAGTGAGCAGGAAACTTAGCCCCCAAATAATCATGGTAGTAAGTGTGGCAAACACCAACATAGAGGTGTCGATAGGAGAAGGGCAGGGTAAATGGAGAAAGTGACAAAGGCAAGAAGGACAGGGATGGGGCAAAGGGAGTAAGGCCATCAGGAAATGGAGGGTAATGAGTACCCAATGCCCATAGTCTGAGCAACAACTCCCTGAGCTGGTGGCCTTGATGGAAGAGGATGCCTGGATATCGTAGCAGTCACAGAAACATGGTACACAGAGAACCATGACTGGGATGTTAACATACCAGGGTACATAACCTACAGGAGAGACAGACAGGGAGAGAAGAGAAGACTAGCTCTCTATGTAAAGGAAGGGATAAAAGCAACTGAACAAAAGAGTAAACAGGGAGGAGAGGAGGCACTGTGGGTCACCTGGAGACTGGAAAGGGCACCACAATCTGCACAGGGTTGTGTACAGACCCCATGTGGGGGAGGGAATGGACAAGGATATGATAGAAGGCATTCTTAGAATGGCAGAGAAAGGAGATACTATTGATGGGAGACTGAATATGCCAGATGTTAACTGGAGCACATTGCAGCAGCCACATCCAAGAGCAGGGCCATTCTTGATGCCCTACAGGTGGCAGGCATTAGACAGCTAGTTTCAGAACCCCTCGTGAGGGAGCAATCTTGACCTTGTACCTCAAACGGGGGTGAGAGGATCTCAGATCTAGAAGTGGGTTGCCATCTGGGACAAGTGACCATCAAACAGTGTGGTTCATGTTAAACTCAGCTACAGAGTCAAGCCATACAAAGTGAAGGTACTGGACTTTAGGAGAGCTGACTTTGGCAAGATGGGAGTGCCTCAGAAAAGCACTAGCAAACAGGCTAGAAGGAGGTGGAGCAACAATGGGGAATCATCAAAACTGCCATCACAGAGGCAACAAGCCTTTTGAAGCAAATAAACAAATCAAAATGAAAGAAAAAGCCACTATGGTTCTCAAAAGAGGTGGCTGTGAAAGTCAGGAAGAAAAAGATAGCATTCCAGAAGTATAAGGAAACACAGAAGGAGCAGGACAGAGAGCTGTAGCAGTTAAGGCAGAAGGAAGCAGGGAGGGAAGTCAGAATAGCAAAGGCCCAAACTGAGGAAAAGATAGTCAACTCAGTTAAGAAGGGGGATAAAACCTTTTATAGGTACATCAGCGAGCGTAGAAAGACAAAGGGAGGGATAGTGAGGCTGAATAGAATGAACAGTGGGTGGGCAGAGAGGGACAGTGAAAAAAGCAGGGATACTCAATGAATATTTCTGCTCAGTATTCACAAAAGAGGAGGGGGAAGTGCCTAATCCAATTAACAGAAGCACTCTTGATAGGGGGGTCGATCCCAGTCCTTTCACAGAAGAAAGGGTTCTGCAAGAACTCCTAAAACTGAAGGAGGACAAAGAAATGGGTCCTGATGGAATTCACCCCAGAATTCTAAAAGAATTAAGGGTGGAACTATTGAAACCACTGGCTACTCTTTTTAATAAATCATAGGAGGATGGTGTGGTACCCGAGGACTGGAGGAAGGTGGATGTGATTCCCCTTCACAAAAAGTGGGACGGAGACAGAGGCAGGAAACTACAGACCTGTCAGTCTGACCTCTGTGGTAGGGAAAGTGATGGAGTCACTTCTGAAGGAAAGAGTAGTTGAGTATCTAGAGGCCAGTGGAGCACAGGTCCCAAGGCAGCATGGATTCACAGCGGGAAGGTCATGTCAGACGAATCTAATAGATTTCTTTGACTGGGTGACCAAAGTAGTAGACCAGGGAGGGGCTGTGAACATGGCCTACCTAGACTTTAGCAAGGCATTTGACACAGTCCCACACAAAAGATTAATAGCCAAATTAACCAGCCTGGGAGTGGGTCCCAGGGTGGCAGCCTGGGTAAAACATTGGCTGGACAACAGGACACAGAAGGTAATTGTAAATGGAGTCCACTCTGAAGAAAGGAGGTTACTAGTGGGGTACCCAGAGTTCCAGATTGGGTCCAGTCCTTTTAATGTCTTCATCAGTGACATTGCAGAGGGACTGGAAGGAAAGTATGCCTTTTGCAGATGACACAAGATCTGCAACAGGGTTGATACACAAGGAGGTGTGGAAAGGATGAAAAGGGACTTGGCAAGGTTGGAGGAATGGTCAGAAGTATGGCAGCTAGGATTCAATGCAAAGAAGTGCAAAATAATGCACCTGGGAAACAAGAACCCAGGGAAGAATACACAATGGGTGGGAGGTAGTAACAACAACAAAAAGGAAAGGGACCTGGGGGTAATCATATCAGATGACCTTAAGGTTAGCAAGCAATGTGAAAAGGCAGTAGGGAGGGCTGGGGGTATACTGGGATGTATAGGGAGAGGCATCAGCAGCAGAAAACATGAAGTTGTTATCCCTCTTCCGACAGTTGGTGAGACCCCATCTGGAGTACTGTGTCCAGTTCTGGAGACCCCATCTCTGCAAGGACATAGACAGGATAGAGGTAGTCCAGAGGAGGGCAACTAAAATGGTGCAGGGTCTGCAAGATAAGCCGTATGAGGAGAGACTAAAGGAGCTTAATATGTATACCCTTGAGGAAAGAAGGGAGAGAGGGGGGACATGATAGAAACTTTTAAGTACCTCAGTGGAATCAACAAAGTCCAAGAGGGTAGCATCTTTCAGAAAAAGAGACTTGCAAGAACAAGGGGACACAATTTAAAGATAGAAGGAGGGCAGTTCAGGGGCAATGTGAGGAAGTATTATATCACAGAGAGGGTAGTGGATGCATGGAACAGCCTTTCTGAGGAGGCTGTGGGGTCTAAAACTGTGGGAGAATTCAAGAATGCATGGGACAGACATAAGGCAATTCTTGTGGGGGGTAGGAAGAAATAGGCTGTTGGTTAACTAGGATCTACGGCCTATCCTGTAGGTGGGCAGACTAGATGGGCCAAGTGTCCTTATCTGCCATCAAAGTCTATGTTTCTATGTTTCTATGTTTCCCATAACTATACTACCCTCAACCTTATCTTGAAGAACTTGAGCCATCTCTCAAAAAAAGGAAGCACCATCCTCATTGGGACCATACATGGAAACCAATGTAAAAGGTTCACCATCGAGGGTGCTGGTGGCAATAATCCACCATCTCCTAGGGTCCCTTCAGACCTGCTTCTGTACCCAGTTAACCCCTTTGGCCAGTATAATCAGAGCTCCCTGTCTCTTTGATGTAGTAGAGGCAGCATAAAACTGTCCCCCTCAGAGCCTTGGAAGATACTCCACCTCTTTAGAGAGAAGATGGGATTCATGGAGGAAGCTGATTTGACCTTCCAACTGCTTAACATGAGACAGCATCCACTTTCATTTGACAAGGCCATTTATATCCCTCACATTCCATGACAAAACCTTATAAGGTCCTCCCATGGCATCCTAAGTCATAAGCCTTGTCCCTCCCCAGCCCAGCTAACACCACAGCCAGTCCCATCATACCCCCATTGGACACTCTGTTGGCACAATCAACACTAACTCATCTGACACCCCAAAACTATGTACAGAAAACCATCTGATAAGAAATAAGCAGATCAATACACTCACACCCATGTATACTATCCTGGGTCACGCACTCCTTTCCCGGGACTTGTATTCCATGAGCACTCTAACCCCCCTAGACTCATCCTCTCCTATAATAGCAACCATGTAAACAGAAAATCAGTCACCACTGCCCAAAGCTTCAAGAAAATATGGGTGAAGTTACCAGAAACAGTCTCTGTCCCCCCAAAAAAATATAATCGCAAAACCACTCATGTAGCCCCCCCAGAATGACCCAAAACTCAAGAAGGATCCATATAAAAACCTTGGTGAACCACCCACCATGTCCAGAAGTAACCCTTGGTCTCCCCCCTTGACTCCCTTAGGAATCAAAGCACAGGCCACAGAAGCAGAAAGATTATAAAAAATATTCCATGATTCATACTGGTCCCTAGGGTCCAAGCATTACCCAGGCCCCAGTTAACAGGGCTGCCACATGGTTACACCCAAGATGGAGCAGGGGTTAAAAAAAGAAGAGGCTCTCCTGATCCACCTCAATACTAAAAAAAAAAAAAATCCTTCCAGGGCCAAAGAAAGGTAATGGGCAGACTGGATGGGCCTTGTGGTCCTTATCTGCCATCAAATTCTGTGTTTCTATGTACACCAATAGGGATAGAAGTGCATCTTCATAACCCTCATCATCTAACCTGTGAGAAAGGATACCCCTGTCCCAAACCAAATACCCCAACACAAAGCACATCTTCTTGACCTGGAAGGACACTACTTCTTTATTCAGCTGTGAGCTGTGTGGGAAATTCTATATTGCACTTGATATCTGCAACAATGTGCACTTTTGCTCAATTCTGTGGGAGGTGAAACTAGCTACCTTTGGTAATTGCTTTTTATTTACATATTTATTTAATGTTTAACCAAGAAGGGGATTGCAAAATCTGTTTATCTTGTGAGTAACTTCAGAAGGATTTAAATACTGCAATTGGGTAGACCCTTGGAGGTAGCTAGAATGTCTACTAGGATTTTCTGATAGTTAAACTATTTTTAAATAAATTACCGGTGCCTGAGGAGTTGAAAAAGGAGCTTGCAAACTCTGCTTATCTTGGAAGTAACTTCACAAGGGTTTGAATACTGCATTTTGGTTGTCCCTTGGGGGTAGCTGGATTGACTACTAAGATTTTGGGACAGAAACTATTTTTAAATAATTTACTAGTGCATAGGATTTTGTGATAGTTAAACTATTTTTAAATAAGTTACTGGAGGTTAGTTAAATTACTATAAAGGGCAGTACTCACCAGGGTGGTGGAGTAGCGGTGAATTTGATTGTTTCTAACAGTCACCTGTGGTTGTGGACTACCCCCCCTTCCCCACCCCACACCCCCAGGCATGGCATTTCCTTTATAGTCAAGGTTCTGACTTCACTTCCTCAACAGGTCTTGGGGCAGAACTGTCATATTCTTAATAACCCATCACAGTGCATAAAGGGTATGTACACAACTCAAAAAAAATTATAAATATTACATATTGTATATTATATGGGAGAGGAACATGTGGGGAGTAGTAGTACAATACACTGGCTGTGGGACAGCAGTTTTCTGGGAGACATTCTGAAAATTGCATTGCTGTCCTATTTGCAGGCAACTGTCAGCTCTGAGGGAGGAGATTGCAAACCTCCAGACTGAACTGGCAAGGACTAAGGAGGCCTTCCCCACCTAAAGAGCACCACTGTCACAACCACTGCCTCAGAGGTTGCTATGTATGAAGAGCAGTTGGACCACAGTGGGTTCTGGGAGGGTGTGGGTGGTGGAACAGAGGCAAAGCCCCCTAGTTGTATCTCTACACAAATAATATGCCAGTCTGGCAGAGCAAGGTTCCTCTATGATGGCACCCTCAGTGGAGACCAAGAAGAAGGCTGAGGACATCTACAAGGGAGACCCACAAAAAGGTGGCAAGGGACACCACAGGAGAAGGAAACAGCTTCTGATAGGGGACTCAATTGTTAGGGGGTAGAACTGGGGAAGGGAGAGGAGAGGGAAGTAAGGTGCCTGCCTGCCTGGTGCCATGGCTTGGATGGACAAGAAGCGAATCATCAGGATTGCTGAAGCAGCATCACAGGTGAGGGAACTAGATATCATTGTCCACCTTGGGACAAATGGCCTAGCAAGGCATGGAATCAGTGTAGTGCAGGATGAATTTGTGGAGTTGGGGAGGGGTCTCAGACAGGTAGCAAGCATGATTACCTTCTCAGATGTGCTGCCAGTCCATGCAGGGGTGAGGCTACGGTACTGCACACCATGCAGTTTAATGAATGGTTGCAAAACTGGTGCAGAGCACAGGGCTTTGGCTTCACTGGGGACTGGGGTTACACCTAGAGAGATAAAGGTCTATACTGGCATGATGATCTGCATCTGTCCACGAGGGAACCAAGCTCCTAAGTGACAGGGTTTAAATGCTTCCTTGGCAAGCTTTTAAACTAGCCAAGGGGAGGCGCTGATAAGAGGCAGGAAATTTCTGCCTCCCGACAAAAACATGGCAGGTAGTAAAAACACTGAGGTACAGAGCTCAACAGAGGGCAGGACGGGGTAAATGGAAAAATAGACAAGGGCAATAAGAGCAGGGATGGGGGAAAAAAGGATAAAGCCAACATTAAATGGAGGGCAATGAGTACCAATACCCATAGTCTGGGAAACAAGCTTCTTGAACTAGTAGCCCTGATGGAAGATGAACAATTGGATATTGTGGCATTCAAAGAAGCATGGTACATGGAGAACCATGACTGTGATGTCAACATACTGGGGTACATAGTCTACAGAAGGGACAGGGAGGGTAAAAGAGGAGGTACAGTAGCTCTATACATAAGGGAAGGGATCAAAGCTACAGAACAAAAAAGTAAAGGGGGAGGACAAGAGGCACTCTGGGTCACCTTGGAGACAGGGAATGGCATCACAGTCTGCACATGGGTTGTATACAGACCCCGTGTCTCAAGGGGAGAAAATGGACAGGAAAATGATAGAGGACATTCTCAAAATGGCTGAAAAAGGGGAGATACCGTTGATTGGGGACCTGAATATGCCAGATGTTAACTGGATGACATGTACTGCAGCCACATCCAAGAGCAGGGTCATTCTCGATGCCCTGCAGGGGGCAGGCCTTAGACAGCAAGTGTTGGAACCCACCCGGGAGGGAGCAATAATAGACATGGTACTCTCAAATGGAGAGAGGATCACAAATTTAGAAGTCAGTAGACATCTGGGAACAAGTGACCACTGCACAGTGTGCTTCACAATAAGCACAACCATGGAGACAAGCCATACAAGAACAAGGATACTGGACTTTAGAAGGGCTGACTTTGGCAAAATGGGTGAATACCTGAGGAATGCACTAGCAAATGGCCAGAACGGAGGGGTGGAAGAACAATGGAGGAAAATCAAAACTGCTATCATAGAGGCAACAAGCCTTTGTGTGAAACAAATAAAGAAAACAAAGTGAAGTAAAAAACCACTAAGGTTTTTAAAAGAGGTGGCAGGGAAGGTTAAGGAGAAAAAGGCTGCATTCAAAAAGTATAAGGAATCACAGAAGGAGCATGACAGGGAGCTGTATCAATTAAAGCAGAAAGAAGTGAGGAAGGCAGTCAGAATAGCAAAAGCCCATACCGAGGAAAAAACAGCCAACTCAGTTAAGAAGGGGGATAAAACCTTTTATAGGTACATTAGGGAGCATAGAAAGGTTAAGGGAGGGATAGTGAAGATTAATAAAGGAGAGGGGAGGTGGGCAGAGGGAGACAGTAAAAATGCAGAGATACTGAATGAATACTTTTGCTCAGTATTCACAAAAGAAGATGAGGAGGAGTTATCTGAACCAGACAATAGAACCACTCTGGGTAGGGGGGTTGACACCAGTCCATTTACAGAAGAAAGAGTCCTGAAAGAACTCCTAAAACTGAAGGTGGACAAAGCAATGGGGCCTGACAGGATTCACCCCAGAATCCTAAAAGAACAAAGGGAGGACCTAGTGACATCACTGACCATACTTTTTAACAAATCATGGGAGAATGGGGTGGTACCTGAGGACTGGAGGAGGGCAGATGTGATTCCCCTTCACAAAAGTGGGAGCAAAGCAGAAGCAGGACACTACAGACTTGTAAGTTTGACCTCAGTGGTAGGGAAAATGATGGAATCACTTCTGAAAGAAATAATTGTTGAGTACCTAGAGGCCAGTGGGGCACAGGACCCAAAGCAGCATGGATTTACAGCAGGAAGGTCATGTCAGATGAATCTAATTGATTTCTTTGACTGGGTGATCAAAGTAATAGACCAGGGAGGGGCTGTGGATATGGCCTACCTAGACTTTAGCAAGGCATTTGACACAGTCCTGCACAAAATACTAATAATTAAGTTAGCCAGCCTGGGAGTGGGTTCCAGGGTGGTAGCCTGGGTAGAAAACTGGCTACACAACAGGACACAGAAGGTAATAGTGAATGGAACACATTCCGAAGAATGGGGGGTTACTAGTTGGGTACCTCAGGGCTCAGTACTGGGTCCAGTCCACTTTAACAACTTTATAGGTGACATTGTAGAGGGTCTGGAGGGAAAGATATGCCTCTTTGCAGATGACACAAAGATCTGTAACAGAGTTGATACACAAGGAGGGTAGAAAGGATGAGAAGGGACTTGGTAAGGTTGGAGGAATGGTCAGACATATGGCAACTTAGATTCAATGCAAAGAAGTGCAAAGTAATGCACCTGGGAAACAAAAACCTAGGAGAAGAGTACACAATAGCAGGGGAGGTACTATAAACAAGAAAAATGGAAAGGGACTTGGAGGTAGTCATATCAGATGACCTAAAGGTGGGTAAGCAATGTGAAAAGTCAGTAAGGAGAGCCAGGGGGATATTGGAATGCATAGGAAGGGGCATCACAAGTAGAAAAAGGGAAGTGGTTATCTCTGTGTACAGACAGTTGGTGAGACCCCATCTGGAATACTGTGTGCAGTTTTGGAGACCCCATCTACGAAAGGACATAGACAGGATGGAAGCAGTCCAGAGGAGGACAACTAAAATGGTGCAGGGTCTGCATCAGAAACCATATGAAGAGAGACTGAGAGAGCTTAGTATGTATACCCTTGATGAAAGGAGGGACAGGGGAGACATGATAGAAACTTTCAAGTACCTCAAGGGAATCAACAAAGTCCAGGAGGGTAGCATCTTTCAGAAAAAGAGATGTGTAAGAACCAGGGGGCACAATTTAAAGATAGAGTGGGGTGGCTCAGGGGTAATGTGAGGAAATTTTTTTTCAAGGAGATAGTGGTGGATGCATGGAACCACCTTCCTGGGGAGGTTGTTGGGTCTAAAACAGTGGGGGAATTCAAACATGCATGGGACACACATAAGGCAATTGTAGAGGGGGGGTTGCAGGAAGTAGGCTGTTGGTTAACTAGAATCTGCAGCTTATCCAATAGGAATGGAAATGGGCAGACTGGGCGGGCCAAGTGGTCCTTTTCTGCCATCAAAGTCTATGTTTCTATGTCTATGTTTCTATGTGAAGGGAGCTCACTCCTCAAAAAAAAAGATGCAACCCCGAATACCACAGTAGGGCACAAGGATAAGGGCTTCCATACCAAGCCGACCTAGAGCCAAAAAGAAAAGATATGGAAAGAAAAAGCCCCTTTCTCTAGCAAAACCCTCTACAAAGACCCAACCCTCCCCATTCAGCATAAGATTCTACAGGTCCAGACCTGACCTAGAGTTGCGGAAGTCCAAAAGAAAAAAGACTGTAGCCCAAAGTCCACCCTCATCTCAAACCCCAGCTCCACCCGAGATCCACTAGGCTATATCGGCTCAAAAAGAAAAGAAATAAAGCCCCCATTTGTACTCCCTATCCTATTGCCATGGTAACGACTTCCAAAACCATTGCAAAAGATAGCACAGCTCCAGACATGAACAAGTTAGGAGGCAGTATAGTGCAGTGGTCTAAGGCTCTGAGCTGCAAATTTGGTGACATCCAGCAGACCAGACCTGGGTTTGAATCCCACAGCTTCCACTTGCATACTGTGTGACCCTGAGCAAGTGACTTAACCTCCTTGTGCTCCCAGGTTGCTCCTGTAAAAAAGCTTTCAGCTTAGTGTGCTATACCTGGTTAAACAACTAAATAAAAATAAAAAATGTCTGGTATAAGAGGAGTCTGGTGGAACCTCCTGACATAACACCAGTCATAATAGTCCATACCTAAAGAGGATGCAGGAAATAATAACCATGGAACAGAAAACGTACCCATAGGTTCAAGAGAGGCATATCCCCCATCCACTGTCCATGTCTCCGCATGACCGAACCATCCACAGAGACCAAAAAAACCTTAGAAAAAGAAGTAGCTACACAAAAAAAGAGCTGCTTCAAGCTGCACCATAACTCAGAAGCAGAAATGCCCACTTCATTGCTCAGATCAGTCCATAGTGTCCTCCAAAGCAGTCTTCTCAGAGTCCACTGAAGGCAAAAGTTGGACCACTGGTGGAGGCCTCGTAGCAGGCGGATCTTCTGTCCTCCAAGGTGGCAGTGGTGGGGAGCCCCGACCTCTTACAGCTCCTGAACGGGTGACAGACGAGTTCTACGGTTGATAGTCCTGCAGAAAACACAGCACTTCTGCTGCTGTGGTAAAAGATTTAATCTGTGAGCCCAGTTTCATTCGAAGAATTGCAGGAGGGGCCAGAAAGCAAACAAGGCCCATCTTCCGAGCTCGGTCTCACACTCCATCGAAAGTTTTGTGACATTCAAGGACTTTTTTAGAGAAGTCCTGATGGAAAAACAAACAAGTTCCCCAATATTGGACCTCCTTAACTGTTCAGGCTACTTTCCAAATTGTCTCTCGGTCTTGGTACTGGAGAAGTTTTAAACATGATGTGGTGGGGACATGTAAGGGAGTCATTCAGAGGGGGGCCCAATGGCACATGGTGGACTCTCTCGATCTCCAAGATGGAATCAGATCCCAGTAAAGCTACACTGGTAGATTCTTCTGGAGGAAAGAAATCATATCAGGTCCCTGTGCCACCACCGGTAACCCAAAAAGCTGGACATTACTGCGGCGATGTTGAGTCTCCAAATCATCCAACTTGTCCCAGGTCAAGAAGACATCTTTCTCAGTGCTGCACAGTCTTTGCTGTGCCAGGCCCACCCAGTCCTCCAGCCGGCTAATGTATCCCTTTGCCTGTTCCACATGGTGACCCATTGCCTCCACTGAGATCCAGACAGCTGCTAACTGAACCATAATATGGTTCAAATCTGTCTGGATGCCTCCCATAAAAGATTTGATTTCATCAAGCTCTCTAGCTAACAGGCCAAACTCTGTTTCTTGTTCCAACTGCGTATTTGGGCCCAGAGCCGAGGTTTCGTCGGGCAGAGGTAGAGACGCCAAAACGTTATAATTTTTTTTTTGCTCTGCTACCAGATTTTCCCAATTTCAGCTTTGTAGCCATCTCTCCAAGTGAACACAAAAAACTTTGGTGACTAAAGTCAGCAAAAAGTAGGGAAAAAAATACTAAAATAGGATACAAGGGGATGGAGCTCGACAAACTTGCTCCTCTCAGCAGGCAGGCATCACGTGACCCCCCCCCCCCGAGAAGACTGATTTTTAACAACTTTATAAATCAAAAAAGGTCAATTAATTCACTCCTAGGGGCAAGGGAAAGGCAATTTAACTTTTGAAGTAACAAGCAATGATAAGTATCCACTTTACCTTTTAAATAATGTGCAGTAGTTGATAATATACAGTACTGTATCTAAAAGTGTTAATACAGCTTCAGAAACATGATGGTAAACGATGTCCCCATAATCTAAAACTGAAAAAATTGCTTGTGCCACTAAATGTTTTCCATCTTCTACTGTTAAATGTTTCCTAGCATGGCTTAGAAAGCCTAAACATGCACACATTTTTGAAAAAGTTTTTTCAGTGTGGGTTTTAAAAGGTAAGAGAGGGATCAAGGTAGAACCCCAAATACTGAAAATTCAGAGACTCTTTCCATCTGCTGATCTTTCAAAGAAATAGTAAAAGAGCTTTCTAGATTGGCCAAACTGTGTTGTGAACCAAATAACATTGTTTGAGGGTTTTTTTGTTTACTGTTTAAAATCTTAAAACAATTCTGAAAAAATCAATTCAACAAATTGCCACAAACCTGCTGTAACATCTTACACAAAGACACAGCTGATTTATTAGCCAAAAGAATAATGGTGTCATACACATTAAGATGGATTAAACAGTTCTGAATGATAGAGGGCAAAGAATTTACAAATAAACTAAAAGTAATTAGATCAAGAATAGACCCATGCAGTACCCCAATAGTAACAGTGAGAGAAGGAGCAAGACCCCCCTGTGAAAGGACTGAAACCTATTCTGTAAATATGAAGAGAACCAGTTGAAGATGTTAAGTGAAAAACCATTGAAAGATAAGAAAGATCATTCAAATGAAAGGCTTTAGAAAGATCAGCAAATACAGAACCTACTAAACAACCAGAATCAAGAGCACCAGAAACAAGATCACAAAAATCCACAAGAGCAGTTTGTGTAGAAAATATACAATAAAAGCGTAATTCAGAAACATATTGGGCAGGATTCACAAAAGGGATGCACCCGGCACATCTGAGATGTGCCAGCGCATCTCGGAGATGCACACTGGCACTATTCACATAGGGTAGAGATGCTCCAGTGCATCCTGGATGTGCCGCACTGCACAGGATGCGCCGGATCGCAAAAATAATGATATATGGCATATCTGGAGGGGCCGTGTAGCTGCATACACGGCACATCTCCATTCACAAAGCAAAATGAATGCAAAAACACACCACATACACCCATATGCACACTAAGGAGATAACTATGAAAGAAGTAGACTTAAATGCAAGCACCCAGCAGGCAGACTGCAGGATAGCAGCAGCAGAAGCGCCAGTTGGAACACCAGCAGCAGCACAATAAAGGACACCAATATGGATGATGCACCATTCCTGATGGTGGGCATGATAATGGGAATGAGGAGACAGGCAAACCACCAATGCGGTGGAAGAAGGCACTGTAGGCAGCCTGCCCTGTGGTGGTATCATACCAGACTAACATTTAAACACCTGACAGACATAGAAACAGTTGGTCGATACCGCCTGAACAGGGCAATTCTGAGGCAGCTCTGTGAGCAGTGCCATGATGAAATGCAGGCGCCCACTGGAAGGGGTCATGCCATTTCTGTGGAGACCAAGGTGACAACAACAATGTGCTTACTCACCACGGGAACCTTCCAGAGGTCAGCTGGAGACACCACTGGCATATCCCAGCCGTGCACATCCCGTCTCCTCACACAATTCTTCACCGCACTGCAGAGCAGACAGAAGCTATGCAGTAGTTCCACAGGGTGGCATGCATGCCAGTCATCATAGGGGCCACTGACTGCACCCATGTGGCAATCCGTGCACCACCTGGTGATGAGGCCATGCCATATATGAACCGCAAGGGGGTGCTACTCCATAAACTGCCAGGTAGTGTGCAATGCCACAGGGTGCATCATCAATGTCTGTGCCACACACCCTGGGAGTGCACACACTGCCTTCATATGGCACCAATCTGCTCTGAGCTGCCGGTTTGAGATTGGGGATATTCTCAGCAACCACTTAGTGGGTGAGGGGGCATGCATACATGCCCACAAACAGCACACCATGATGCAACAAATGTTGGGAGGTAGTGCAGGTGTGTGGGGGCCGTGGCATGGACTGCACAAGGGGTCTCGCCCAGGTGGGACAGTAAAGGTGGGGCAAGTTGACAGGATGGCATATTCAACAAGGGGACAGTGCAGCAGCAAAGCGCAGCATGGGAGGTGAGGTGATGCAGAACAGCAGGCAAGTGTGGCAGGGCAGAATGCTCCACATGCACCCAGGCATGGGGGCCGCTGGGCAATGGAGAGTAATCAATGCAGAACTGGAAAGGAGAGGTCAGCTGGCATGATCAGGTGCAGGGCAGATGAGGGCAGCCAGGGCACAGCAGTCACTGGTGAGTATGTGAATGCACCATCCCACCATGGGGGAGGGAATTGCACTGGGAGGTGGGCCACAGGGTCAGAGGTGGACAGACAGCAGCTGCACCAGTGCACTATGATGGAGGGGAGCTCTAGTACACAATGCATGTGCATGTGGGGTACCTAACAGACTGCTTTGTCCCCCCACAGGTGATACAGCATATCCCCTCTGACCCAGGCTCCTCACCCCTAACGCCGTCCTGGCACAGAAGTGGAGGAGTGGTACAATGGGGCACACATCGCTACAGGCACCATCATTGAGTGTGTCTTTAGCATGCTGAAGATGTGCTTCAGGTGACTAGATAGGTCAGGTGGTGCCCTACAATATAGCCCAGAGAAGGCCTGTGGTATATTCCTGGCCTGTTGTATGCTGCACAACATGGCCATTGACCATGGAATAGCTGTCCAGGCTGAGAAGGGCAACAGTCCCAGGGAGAAGGAGGATGCTGCGGGTCAGAAGGGAACCATGGAGGAGGAGATCAACTGCTCTTGGCTCGCAGAGATCCATGCCTGGCCGCCAGGTCCTGGTGGCACAGGGACACCACAGTGATAGAGCATTTCAGGACTGAAGGTGAGTAACACAGGTGGGCAACACTGGCAGCCTCCACCACCCACCCACCCACACACATACACACACTACAGATCAGATGGCAACCACACAGCCATGTGGGGTGACAGCAATGCACAGACTCACACACAGCAGGCCACACATGGACAGGGGGGACACAGTGTTTGTGCTGGGGATGGCATGGATCAGTGTACATCTGCCAGCACATATGCACAGCAGACACAGGCCCACACCCATCACGCCATGCCACACAGCACAACATTGGTGGCCACAGCCGTTCACAGTGCATCACACAGGTGTCCCACACAGGCATTGTACCGGGGTAGGTGCGTGCCACATCATGCCATCCCAGGCACTGTCAGCCTGGTGTGTGGGCTGCAATAGGTACAGGTAACAGGGGCCATGGGGGCTGTCAAACCAGGTATCAGTGAGAGCAACCACGGACACATAGGTGACCACGTCTTTGCCTGGTGATCACTGAGTCAGTGCCACTGGCTGCAGCGGGGGGGGGGGTGGTACTGATGTGAGACCATGAATGGGTGCTCACTGGTTGGTCATCCAGAATATCAAGGTTGGATCCAGGGGTGTCAGGGATGGCCATGCATTGTGATGGCATCAGCAGTAATGGGTTCACCTGACACTGTTACCTGGGAGCACATGAAGCACTCCTGGGGATGTGGTTGGTAGCCCAGAGGCCATGTGGTGAACTGTTTGCACTCACTGCCTCAGCAGCAATGGCAGTCCACTCCAGTGCAGCAGTCATGCCCATCTACAGTAGGTGAGCCTCTGCCAGCATCTGGGTTCCATGACCAGCTGCATACGAATGCACCTCAGCTTCACCCTGAGGGACGCTTGCCCCTCCACAATGTCCTGCAGGAGGTGTGCATAGCACACAACCTTGTATGCAGGGGATGCTACATGGGGACATTGCTGATGGTCATGTGGGGTCCCGGCCTGCTGTGCTGCATCCACCATAGGTGGATGCCTCACAGCAAACCTCCGTATGGGTGGGACTGAGCACGGGCAACCTCTGCTTCCTCCAGGGATGCCTGCATCATGGTCCCCTGCCACCTGCAGTTGTTCCGCAGTATCCTGCTGAACAGTGTCGGCAGTCCTTGGCCCCACAGCAGCACCAGACTCAGGGCTCCCATCAACAGCCACCATGGGAAGTTGTGCAGGCCCTGTTGGTGTACACGGGGCCACAGGACCACCGACACCACATGGTGCCACCTTTGCATGCATATGTTCCTCAGCCAGGCCACTGTTGGCCATGTCCCCCCAGATCTGTGTGGCATCAACATCATCATCATACACCCACTCCATTCCAGATGCCAGCATCAGCAGGTCATCCGCAAATGTTGAACCTGTCCACTGGGTCATCGTCAATGAAACCCAGTAGGTTAATCAGCCATGAGTTACCATGGCCACCAGCTGTGGCACTGGCACAGAGGGATTTGAAGGCCCTGAACCATCCACCACCATGTCTGGGGCTGCGGTGGCATTGGATGGGCCTGGCACGGCATCCATGACAGCCCCAGTTGTGGCACAGTGTGATGGTCCAGCTTTCTCCACCGCCAGGTCGCCATGGAGTCCACCAGACCCTGCAGTACCTGTGAGGTGTGACAGAGCTGAAAGAGAGAAGAAAAACATGGTTATTGATGTGTGGAACTGGTACGTGCAGACAGGCATGAACAGGGAGCCATGCACATGTGCCATAGGTGCAGCTGACATGTCATATTGGGGAGTGCCACCTTTGGGGACACTGCTGTGGCCATGCACTAACATAGGCAGACATGCACTGAGGCCTGTACAGGCACTCAAGGACATGTGTGGGACCACCCCCCCGGCCACAACCCGTGGGTACAACATCCCAGGTGACCACCTCCACCCACCCCCATGCTGGGCCCCCCTAAAGTGCTGCATGGGGTGGCATGTCGTGTTTAAGCAGCACACTGTTGATGGACGGGGTTGAACGGTGACATGCTCAGTACACACCGACACATGGGCACATAATAGCCCACAGTGGGGCATGTCAGGGCAACCATGGCATGCACACACTCACCAGCACAGTTCTTGGGACATGTATACTTACAGTGCTGCAATGGACTGCCACTTGTCTGGAAGTCACCACCAGGAATGCCCATCACTGTTGTCCAGCCAATGCTGGCTACCAGCCTCTCCTCATTTAGGGTGAGGCACACCGCAGTCAATGGCCCACCCTCTGTCGCACCCAGAGAAGCCCTGATGGTGGCCATCTTCTCCTTGGCCCTCCACTTCTCATCATGGAAGTGCTTTTTGCACTTCTGTGGTGTAAGGATGTAAATTCCATGGGCATTCACATGCCTGGCAACCTGCTCATAACCCTTGTCCCTTTGCAGGTGGCTGCCACCCCTGCCAGACAGGATGCTCTGCCTAGGGAAGTAGGCCTCCAGCAGTGCCCTGTCCTCATCAGATGTAAAGTTTGGAGGTCTCCATCCAACAGCATCATCCTGTGCAGACATTGTGGTTCCTGTGGGGGAAAATATGCAGGCATCAGCACAGTACAGGCAAACATGGATGTGCGCAAGCAACTTGGCTGGATGCTGCACAGACACTGCTCCCTGGATGCCCTCAAAACCCCACTTGTCAGATGGTGCTGGCAAGCTGTACATGGTAAAATGTAAACAGATCTACCTTCAAGGATGTGCTACCTGTCAATAACCTGTGGAGTGGAGAGACACTTTCAGGAGCATTTATGGATCTGGGCATGCAAATGAGATTAGGAGCAACTGTAATGAGATGCAAAGCAGGTGAGATGCCCCTGAATTTGGCAATGAGCTGATTTGGGAGCATTGTCTATGAATTGCCTAATTGCCCTCAGCTCTTCTCAATCAGTAATGCCCAACTGGGGCATTGAGTGCATCCCCCTATATTGCATCCCTGCACATGTGCTGTCACACTGGGGGCATCTCATGAATGTGGTGCAAGTTGCACAGGACGTCCCTGTGCATGCGTGATACATCGCTGGTGGTACGCCATGCATAGCGCATCCTGTTCGGTGTTGGCAGTAGCACGATCACTGACAGCAGCATATATAAGTCAACATGAGCTATTGAATCTATGCTGCATGACTCATGTTGTGTGAATATGGTACATCGGTGTGATGTTGCATCAATGTGCCCCTGCAGATCACGGCACACGTCTGGCAGTATGTGCCATCTTCAGTGCACTGTGGGTGGCATTGTTTCTCTTTCACAATATGACGTTTTCACGCTATATGTGCATGCGCGACCCAGGCATGACCCCTGACCCTGGTCTCCCACCCATACTGCATACACTGTGCATGGGTGGTGACACGCAATTGGCAGCAATCACACATTGCCATGCCGCAACCCTGTGATGGGTGGTCCAGTGCTCGATGGCCTATCGTGCATGTGGTGCGAATTTGCAATTGCACACCAGCAGCCAGTACTGTGCATACCTGCTGCCACAGCACTGCATCCAATAATGCCATGTGCCCAGGCAGCTGGGCCCAGAGCCATGAACTGGGGAGAGGTGGATCTTGTCACCCTGGTGGCACTTGTCATGCCACTGGAGGGGCAGCTGTTTGGATCACAGGACCTCAATGAGCCATGCTCTGCAGTGTGGGTGAGGGTGGTGGAGCATCTTGTGTGCAGGACAGGTGTGGAGCGTACAGGGAGCAGTGCAGGTTCCGCTATAGCTACCTGCAGCATCAGGACCCAGACAGACTCCTTAGCTATTGCAAACAGGCACGCAGGGGTGTAGTGCCATGCCCAGGTAAGTCACAACACCTTACATCCACTCTAGCAGGCAGGGGTTTGGTTCTGGGAGGGGCAGTGTGCTCTGGTACACAGTCCCCCACCACACACACACACACACACACACACACACACACACGTGTGGCATGCCATGCTGATGTTGCATGTGGGGTGCAGGCATGGCAACCGTGCATCAATGTGTGAGATATTGTGCATGACAGGGGGGTTGCCTTGGCACTGTGGTGGGTGCATTATGGTTTTGACAGTGGCGCAGTACACATCAATCCACAAAATAACATGGGGGGCACCATCTGGAGTGGTGTGTGTTACTACATGTTGCTCATGGTGCAGTTACATTGGGTCACCGAGGGGGTGAGTCCATCACTGCATGCTGGAAAAAGTGGTGTTGCTGAAGGTCATAAGTTTTGGGGGGGATTGTACACACCTACTATCACCTCATGGTGCTCTTTGCTTGTATTTCCCTCACAGGGCCAGCAGACAGGTAGAGGACTGCGGTGGCAGTGGAAGTCAGGCACGCTAGGGACAGTGGAGGGGGCCGGGTTTTAAGTCATGCTGGTGCAGGTGAGTGTTCTGCTTGTGCATCCTCTGTGTGTACATTGGGGGGGCTGGGCAATGCCCATTGCAGGCCATTGCCTGCCACATGTGCATGTCCATGTGTTGCATGTTACACAAACACATGGGGTGTTGCCCTGGCAGCGTGTGTTAGGGCCACAGTGCACATGGCTTCTGTGTGTCCGTCCACCATGAATGCATCTGCTGTGGACCATGAGCACATTGTGATGCTCCATTGGTGTTCAGAGAGGACCTGCACAGTTGTGCAGCCTGCTGGCATCTGCACATGCTGTGTGGGACATGGTTGTGTGCCTCTCTGTGTGTCACTCTGCATGCACACATGAGCCTTGTGCTGTCTCAGTACCACTGCACTGTCACTGTGTGGCTCTGTGTGCCAGCCTGTTGCTGGTGTGCAGTGTGCATGGCAGGCTGTCAGCCATTGCTGTGGGGACTGCCACCAGCACACTCGCATGGTGGGCAAGGGGGGGGAGGTGTGGACCATGGTACAGAGTTACTGTAGGTCCACAGCAAGTCCAGACAGATGTCTTGGGTAGGAGGAGAGGAGGAATATTTCTACAGCGGGTAGGGATCCAGCTGCAGAGGGTGCTCTGGCAAAAGATGGCACCACTGTACAGGAGGCAGGGGCAGCTCCTGCATTCAATAACCCTACTCATGAGGGTACTATGTACCGGGGTCAGGAGTGGTGGATGCCGGGCTGTGGCCCATCTGTGCAATTAGACCACTGGGCCAGTTGTATATAGCCTCTTTATTGATTGACCCCCACCCTCCATGTCCATCCCCATTACCAGCAGTCTTCTCCTGCCCCCCCATAGTGCCCCTTACTATGTTCACTGTTTGTTGTTACTGTATTCATTCCCACACCACCCTATCCCTGTTCTTAGTTTTTTCTACCTTTGTAAATATTGCTTCTGGTGTTCATATTCCTGTTTGAATAAATCTTTTGATATTGATGACGGTGTCTGTGGTCATTCATTCTGCCTTGTTTTGGTGCCCTGTTGTGCTTGCTGGTTTCCGCTGTACCTTTGTTCCCCTTTCACACTCATGCCCCTGTGGTATTGTGCATCCATGCACCTTGTCCACCTTTTATGCACGCTACAGCATGTGCCCTCCATGTTGCGTATGGCCTGTTGGATGGCCTTCCACTGTGCTTGCTTGCACACTGCCCGTATTCTGTGTGGTGCATGCTGGTTGGTTCTGTTGTATTGGTCCCCTGTTGTTGTGCTGCTCTTCTTGCAGTCCACAGTGCCTGTGGGCATGTTCCACCTGTGCAGGTCATGGCCTTCGGCCTTTGTGCCATTGTGCCTGCCTGTCCCCCTGTGTGCACATGTGTTTCAGCTCCCATGTATGCCCTGCTATGTTCCTGTGCACTGGGATGTGCATGGCTCCATCTGTTATGCTGATCTGTGCATCTCTGCTGCTGTGCCATATCTTATCAGTCACCCCTGTGCATAAAGTCTGTGCCTGTTGGTCCCTTGTGTGGGCGTGTGTCTGGTGCTTCCAGGTGTCACCATATGTGCTCTATCTGTACACCTCATCTGCTTTGGCAGTCCACTCTCTGGCCCATTGGCCCTGTGCCCAGTTCCTGCTAGGCTGTTCACCAGTGTCATTTGTGCCACTGCAGTCTCTCCCTGTTACTACTGTGTCCCTTGCTGACTTGTTCCTTATTCAGTGTTGAATGGTCCTGGGTGCTTCTGTGCATCCTGGTTGTGCTGGGGCAACTCAGGTTGTGCCATAGCGCTTCAGTGGTATTCACAGTGGTGATGTGCATAGTGCAACTTACGGCACATCCTTCTGTGAATACCACTGTTTGGGGTCAGTGCATCTCATTTGCCCATGCACATCTCATTTGTGCCGAGCGCATCCACTTTGTCTATCCTGCCCAAAGTATTTGATGCTATTCTGATTATTCATTTTTGTAAGAACAAGTTTTCTGAAAATACAGATATAATAGGTAAAAAGGAAATTGGGTGGTAATTGTCTGCCACTAATTTAGACCCCTGTTTTTCCAATATAATAACTTAGGATTGTTTCCAAGCAGCAGGAAAAGACTGGGTTGTCAATGATAAATTGAAAAGATGTCAAACGATGGACCATAGCATTAATGCCAATATTAACAAATATTGTCCAAACCATCTAAATTCTTAGCTGAATGTACTTTAAAAGTGCTTAGGAGTTTGGCAACTTTATTAAATTTAGTTTTCTTAAAATAAAAACTAGGTCTGTCAAAGGGGCATGCATCAAAAAAACATTGCTAAGAAAGATGAAGGGGTCCAAGCCAGCCTTGATAACAAAATTATGGGCACTTCTCTAAAGAAGGAATTTTGCAGATTACTATTACTCTCTTCTATGTGTGAAATTGAACCCTCTAGAGAAGCAGCAAAGTTTAAATTCCTTAGTGAAGTGCAGGCAAAGTGTCCACTTCACATTTGTTTATGGCCACACGAAGTTCTCATAATGAGTGACTTTGCATTGCTAACTTCATGCTGACTTCGCCTTTTTTTTAAACAAAGGTGAAGTGAGTGATAATGAAACAGCCCACAGATCATGAGTTACAGACTCACAGTTTACAGATCACATGCTGCAGGCAGGAGGTTAATCAGCCAGACAGTAAAATAGTTTCACATTTGCCTTGACTGGACTTGTTGAAGGAGCGTTTGTCTGTAGCAGAGAGAGAGAGAGAGTTATAGCTTGACTTTTTCCTCAGATTTAGAGCTTTTTTGGTAGTTTAGTTGTCTATTTGTTGCTTTTAGTTGTGACCCTTTTGATTTTGATTCCTTATTCCATGTCCTGATTCCTTAATTTACGTCTTTTTATTTTTGTATCAGTAGCTAATCTTAAGAGTGATTTTTTTTTTGTTTTATGTGTGTGTGTAAAATGGAGAGAGGTGGTTTTGTTTCTTCTGTGGCATGCAGAGGACAGCTTGTGGGGCCACATATGCACGGTGGCATCCTGCGTATCAATCGCAGCACTGTGTTTAGTGCTGCTAGTAGTGCTCCCCTCCCTGAAAGAGGAGGCACTGGTGTGATGAAAGCACCTACCACTGCCGCACCACCACCTGCCATTGCCCTGTGGATCAGCAGCAGCAGCAGCAGCAAGAGCTGGAAGTCATACAGGAACTGCAGCAGCAGCAGGTGGTCCCCCCCATCATGCACCAGCAGCAGACCATAACTGTAATACCTGGGCCCCCCTCACCTGTGCCCAATTCTCCCCGCAGCTCTGTTGTGTGGGGGTTCTTCACTTTACTGCCCAGTGACCCCAGTGTTGTGAAGTGTAAGATATGCAATGTGCTTGTGCATTATGGGTCCAGGGGTAGTCATCTGGGGACAGGTGGTCAACGCACGCACCTCGCTAACCACCACCTTGTGGAGTGGGAGGCCAAAGTGGCACAAAGTGCAGGGAATGTGCCTGCTGGGCAACAGGTGGCAGCACAGTCTCCACCTGCACAGGGTGCAAAGCGCAGAAGGACAAGGGAGCAAGTGGCTGCTCCACAACCTGCTCCTGCACTTGATGACTGGAGGAAACCCTACAACAATGACTGCCACCCAGGCTAATTTGGGCGTTGCATGGACTGTGGTAGACCACCTTACCAAAAGGATGGAGCACCTTGCAGAGCTGTTGGAGCATATGGAGGGTCACCAATTGCAGATTATGTCCATGCTCCAACTGCTGCTGTCTCACCACAACCTAGAGCCTTAGAGTTTTTGTTTGCTGTATAATTTTCATTTTATGTTCTGTCTTTCTTTCTCAGTCCTAACCTTGTTTCCCCCCAAAAAATGTTAAAAACACCCCCTGAAACCAGTTTAAAGAGAGTAACATATAAAATGCTGTCCTTCCCTTCCTTATATTCCAAATCCTAGTTAATAATCTCTATTAACAAACAGGATTTTTTTTTTAGCAGTAGTGTTTTCTTCCTGTCGTGTTGTTTGAGTTAAAGCAGCAGTGCAATAATCTGTCAAAGAGCAGATGCGCTCTGTCAAGTACCCAGCCCCCTGCAAACATATATGATAGATGACTTTGTCCAGTGTTGATGATATTAATAATATACCATGCTGTCCCATCTATTGAAGTATGAACAGTCAGTACAGCTCTCAGTCCCCTATCCACAGCTTAATAATCCACAGCAATTGCAGTGGAATACATTTCCCAAGTGTTTATTTTACCAGCACACAGATGGAGGTGGCCCTCCCCACATAGCAATCCAAACCTTGCTGTGCGGTACCCATGCTGTGTCAAGGCTGAGGTGGTAAATAATGTTATGTGGAAATTATTCTACTGCAATGATTGTGGATCATTAAGCTGTGGACAATGACTGAGAGCTGTACTGACTGATCTTCCTCTTCCAGCCAAACAGTTCTACCACCCCTAATGTGCACCCACCGAAAAACGGAGGTATTTCCAGAACCTGCTGAAATGCCACCATGCAGGCAGGCAACCCCATGTTCATTTTGTGACATTAGAAAATGAATGTTGAGTGTGCACTTACTTGACCTGTACGGGCGCGATCTTTCTTTAGTTGTTAGTGCTATTTTTAGCTGTAGTTTAGAAAACTGAAAGTGACTGCTGTAGTAAGAGTGTTTGTTACTCCACTCCTGCAATTGCTTTTATTTCTGTAAATTGCAACACTAAGTAATACAAGACGCTCTAGAAAAATCATACCTATACATGTCAGTGGAGTGCAAACTCTCAAAGTCTCAATTTCATTAACTGACGTCCCCAGATTAATATGGTGTGCCTGCCTGGGGATTGTGTCAGCCGGTTTTGAACACTGCTGTGTTTTTCTGTGGGCACACATTTAGGGTACTCTAACTTTGTTACTGGACAGGACCACATGATATTATTAATATCCCTCAACACTGGAGCACATCAGCTATCATATATGTTTGAGAGGTGATGGATAATAACCACCTGACAATGAGTACCTGCTCTTGAACAATTTTGTCCTATACAGTTTTATTATATTTTGAATTGTCCCTTATTTACTGACTTGTTTGTATGATGCCATTACCTTTTTTCAGATATGAAAGAACAGTAGTGCTCCTTTTAATCTTGTTTTAAACAGTTGCTTTAATCAGTTTACCCAGCTGTTTTTGTACACCTACTGCTCCATAATGTAATGATGGTGTACTATATCCTATTGGATAGCATGATACTTTGTTGTAGTCCCAACAGAAAGGATTTGAAATGATGGATGTACAAAAACCAGTGCGAATACTGATGAAAACCTGCCACAAGCAAGATTAAAAGGAGCGAGGTTTATTATATCATATGGGAAAAAAAGTAGTCCAGCAGATACAAATTGTGAAAATAAGGGTATCATAAAGACAAGTTAGTAGGTAAGTACTAACAATCAAAAATCGCATAGAAAAGTACAGGTACAAATTTTCAACCTATTATTGCACTGCTGCGGTAGTTGTCATGCAAATATAAGATTTTGGTTTCTGTTGACTGTGTTCTGTTTTCTTAGAATACACACAACAACCACAGTCAAAATATCCTATCACCACACAGCACAATTACTGTCCCTCCCCACCAGAAAAAAAATGACTATGATATGTGAATGCAGCATGCTTGTACTGTCATCTTGCCACATCATTTGGCATCAGTATTTTTGTCCCAACCCCAGATGAAGAATAATCACATGAGAAAATGTGCTGAAAAGTCACACTTATTTCAGGATGCACTGATTAGAGCATGCACTAACAGCCATAACTTTGCATAACTGTACCAATTAAAATGGCTGCTGTTAAACTGTCATGAAAAGGCCCGACCCCAGGTGGAGAATAATCATATGAGAAAATGTACCGAAAAGTCACAAATTTCAGGATGCACTGATTAGTGTGAGCACTAACAGCCACAACTCTGGTGCCTGCTGCTGCTGTCGTACTTCTCTCTCCTGCTGCTGCCATTGACTGAGCTGATGCACAGTGTGCTGTTGAATAATGATAGCCAAAGATGACCATTGGATGAACCATACTGAAATGTTCTGGAGAACCATTAATCTACTGTACTGACTGAAACATACTACCCTATGTCATGGATTCATACCACCATTGTTAAGTTACTGTCTGTTTCATGTTCATATTTTTCAGAGACCCAAACACATTAACTATGTATATATATATATATATCTATATATATATATATATATATATATATATATATATACATAATCTATTTTTTTCTCTCACAGGTTATCGAGTCCTACTTTTGTTGCTCACATTTTGGCTTGCTGCTGACTTTGCTCTACGAAAACTAGTGTCAAGCCATAAAAGGTAAGTATTTTTTTGGGAAGGGGGCAAGGCATCATTTGAAAACAAGTTTCAATAATGGTTTTGTCTTCATTGCAGGTTTTATGTGTATCCTCCAGATTCATACAAGTTGCATGTGTTCTGATTTGAAGAAAGCAATGATGGCAGCACTCAGCACTTAAATGTCACCTGTAAAAAGACAAAGAAGAAATTACTCAGACTTCATTGCACTAAAACATTCTGTTACAAGTGTGGCAGTTCCTGTCTGTTAAATCTGACTTAAAATACCAAGCCATTAGTACGCCACTACAAGACCAACTAACAAGTTTAGTGCATGTGACATGCACTGACATACTCTATTAAATTAAGTTACATTTCATGACGTGTTGTCATGATGACCAGGATAAAACTTAGCACAACCATGTCATGTGGAAGTAAGCCAGTGACAGGTGTGCATGAAACATATATTATCTGGCCTGTATCTCACCTCCATTGTATACTTTACAATGGCTTTGAAAAATGAAAGACAAAAAAGAACAGATGAAATACGATTGATACTTACCTGAAAATGATATCCTTTAGGCGGTTGTTGTGTGGTACTGCAGTACTCCGAGTCCCATCCTGTTACACTGTTTGTATGTCGAACCTGTGAAAAAGATGTTCCTGTCTGTTAAATCTGGCTTAAAAAACCAAGCCATTAGTAAGCCACTACAAGACCAACTAACAAGTTTAGTGCATGTGACATGCACTAACACACTCTATTAAATTAAGTTACATTACATGATGTGTTGTCATGATGACCAGGATAAAACTTAGTACAACCATGTCATGCTGAAGTAAGCCAGTGACAGGTGTGCATGAAAAATATATTATCTGGCCTGTATCTCACCTCCATTGTATACTTTACACCGGCTTTGAAAAATGAAAGACAAAAAATAACAGATGAAATACGATTGATACTTACCTGAAAATGATATCCTTTAGGCGGTTGTTGTGTGGTACTGCAGTACTCTGAATCCCATTCTGTTACACTGTTTGTATGTCGAACCTGTGAAAAAAAAAATTCACTTGCTGGTATTTGGTGACAAAGTCATCTATAAAATGGTTAAGGAAGCATTCATACATTTCTTGGAAAAACCATAGTATAACAAATTATTACATACTCACTGTAAAATAAAGATATTACGAAGAATGGTGGCTGTGGCTGGCTGAGCCTGTGGGTTCCTTTGGGGCATGGGCACAGGTACACATTCCCTGTCTCTCACTCTCATCAAGACAGATGGCTGTGGCTGACTGCAGAATCATTCATTGGGCATAGGCACATGTACACATTCTCTGTCTCTCACTCTCATCAAGACAGGTAGCTGTGGCTGGCTGCGGGATCATTCATTCAACATGGGCACAGGTACACATTTTCTGTCTTTCACTCTCATCAAGATGGGTGGCTGTGGCGGGTACTGGATATGGTGTGTGTCAGTTTTTGAGTACTCAGGAGGAGGATATCTGTCATTTAATCAACATGATTTAAGTGGCTACAAAAACTGGACAGTTGTGTTTGTGATGCTGCTGACTGTGTTTGCTAATGACAGCAGTGAACATTCTGTTAACTGTACTTTGAAAATCTACCAATGGGAAGGTAAAATAGAATTATGAGTCATTATTTGTGCATATCTGTCACATGGAATGAGAGTCAAGGACACTGTTTTTCTTCTATAAAAGAAAACAAAGGTAACATTGCAGAAATCTGACAGCCTTTAAACTCATTGCACAGTACCAGCACCATCATCCTCATCCTCCAGATAAAGAAGAAGCTGCTCTCACAGTCGTCAATGTCAGAATTGTGCCCAATCAGGAATTATTTTTCCATGACTGAATCATCAACCTCAATAGTAGACCGTATGATGCTGCCACCAAGATGGTCTGCTTCACCCACATCTTCAGCACAACCATCATCATGATGGGGTACAAACATAGATGTGGTAGTTCGACTTGGTATGTGACCTTGATTCATTTTGATAAATGTCAGCATGATGACATTTGTGGGTGAGAGGTTAGTACGACAGTCATGCACTATTGCCCCCGCAGAACTGAATACCCTCTCCACACTCACACTGGAGGATGGGCTGGTCAGGTACTTCAGTGCTACTGAAGCCAGTTCTGGCCATTCATTGATTGAAGTTCAACCACTCCAGTACAGCAGAGGATCAGCATCTACTGACAGATGTATGTTTTTTGTCAAATAAGTGTCAACCATTCTCTGTGCTGCAAGCAGTCCTGATGATGAGTCATCTGCCTGTTCACCTGTTCACAGGCTTCGAGAGCACAAATTCCTACTTGAGACAAGGCATCCTGAAGTGGGTAAATGGGAATCTGTTTTGCTGACCCCCCCTTGTCCCACAGCCACCTTACTGGATGAGCTTAATCCACACTGACCTTCAGACTTGTTTTGATGCGGTTTGCCAAACTTTGCATGTGACTTCTGTGTCCCATGAACCAATCGCACCAGCTGTCCAGTAAGGTTCAGGCCCTCACTCCAGTAAGGATGCAATGCCACATTTGTATAATGGGTCCAGCACTGTTGCTATTCCAAATTCTACACTTTGCTGAATAGTGGCAATGTGGCAATTGCAATCAAATATAGTTAGCATGTGTTTAAGTAATGCACTGCTTGACCTATCTCGGGACACCTCAAGGCTAGGCTGCAGATTCGACACAGTCTGTCTCAGCACCCGCAGCAGTGGAATAGCTTCACTAATGGATGTAGTGTCACCACTCACTACCTGTGTTGCATGTTCAAACAGCCTCAAATCTGACATCACTGAGTCCATAAAATGCCACTGTTCAGTTGTCATAGACATTGATGCCCCTGAACTGTCATGGCTAGTGTGCATTACTAGATATGCTGAGATGGCTTTGTACTGTTCATACAACTGCTATGTCATGTAAAGTGTTGAGTTCCAGTGAGTGACAACTTCCAGCTTGAGGTGATGCTAAGGGAGGCTGTTTTGAATCTGCAGCTGCCTAAGTTGGTCACAGGCCTTTCCAGAGCATGCAAAGTGTGCACAGATGCAACGTGCAACTATCAGCATTTGTTTGTTGTCATGGTGCTGCAGAAACTCCTGTACCACAAGATTTAAACAGTGAGCCATGCAGGGAACCCTCACAGAGGCACCATTGCTGATATATTTAATGATGTTTGATCCATTGTCAGTGGCTATAAAGCCAGCTTTGAGGGACAAGGGGTTCAGCCACTCATCAGTTTCTGTCAGTAGCAAGTCTAGTGTGATTTCACCTATGTGGGACCCTGCAAAACTGCACATTGCAAGCATTGCATGCTGCCTAATTTCCTGAAGGTTGCTATCATGACAGTCTGCCTTATTACCCTGCTTTCCAATACTGCCAGCACAGACAACCCCCAGCACCTGCACACAATATTCAGTAATACAAAAATAGAAACTACACTCAGTTTTGCCACTTATCCACATATCTATACTTAAGTGAATATATGGTGAGGAGGAATGTTGAAGGACTTGTCTTACAGACTCTGTCACAGTCTGGTATAACTCAGGGACAGCAAGGGGGGGAAAGTAGGTCCTGGACAGGACTTTCCATCTGGGACAGGTGCATGCTGCAAAACACTGGAACCCTGAATTCTCTGAAAAAGAGAAGGGTAAATAGTCAACTGCCAGAATTTCCATGACAGCAGCATCCAGTTCACATGACACTGCATTATTTGGTGGGTATTTCATGTTCTGGGATAAAGACTGCAACGTGTGCTGCATTGTTACCCGTTTTGCATGTTGCGTGCAAAATGGCTCTGCTCTGTGAACTGCCATGGGTGTTCTGCTTTTGCTGTGTGATGCTGACGAGTGCACAGGGGACAAGTCAACAAATGATGTCATTTTCCCCGTTTTAAGCACAGAGGTTGATGCTGGACTACAAATACTGCATAGACCACAGCAACTGCTACTCTGACCACTACTTGACAATGAAATCATTCTCCTCTTTCTCATGCCTATAGTAATCCTCAGGTGTAATTTCAACAATACTACAAGCAAGGTTACTTTGGCTACTTCCACTTAAGGAAGAGGAGACCATGCTCAATAAGGTGGATGAGGAAGAACATCCCACTACGGCATAAGTTCCCCTCTGGTGCCGAGTCCACACTGCCATGTGCCTGCTCTTCAGATGTGTATGTTGGTCCCCGGTGCCAAGATGGCTACCCCTTTAACCATGCCTCACACATGCTTGGCAAAGCTGGCAGATTGCCTCTGCTTCATCACTTGCATCTTGTACAAAACAATCCCAAATGAGGGATTTTGAAGCCCTACTTTTCACATGTACCTGATGCTGCATCTTTGACTCCAGTTTTTTAGACACTGAAGGAGGGGGTTGTACTGCATGAATTCTGTTGTTGGGCAGACTTGGACTCTACCTGACCATCACAATCTATGACTATTATGGGGTCATCATCATCAACAGGCACAGCTACATCACAGCTTTAAGGAGGGGTTGATTTACTAACAGACTGTTTGCACACAGCCACCTTTACTTTCTTTTTCTCTGGTTCCCAATTGGAGTTACTGAAATCATCCTAATCATCATCCGCACCCACAATTTCACTTTGGATGCTGTACTGTGAAGAACATGTTCCAACCACAGTCTCATTATGATCATCCACTATTTTTTCTTCAACATTTGAATCATTGGATGGCCCAGGAATAACCACAACAGCAATGGAAACATTACAGTGTGACTGTGAGTCATTGTCAGGATTAGAATTATGTTCAACGACTGTGGGTATGGGGGTGTAACATCAACTACAGTCTGACTCACGTCTTTAGAGTCCATAATATTTTGGCAACTTGTTAACTTGTCACAGGTTGAACTTGGGCCAATAACCATGCCATCAGCAGCTTCACTACCACCACCAGCAGAGACGGAGACCACAGCATCTCTAACCATCATTGAAGCACCTGATTGTGCTGTGAAAAACATACTCTAAGAAATCCCTTTACTGGCATCAACTATGCCCTTATGCTGTGTACTACCATACCCATGACCAGTCTTGCCACTGGCAGCAGTGCCATGGCCAGAAACATCTTTGCATGCATGTCTTTTTGCAGGCATTTTTTTTTGGATTACACACAAAATTAACAACAAATTTAGATTTCTAAACTATGGGCTGGATGGGAAACCAAAAAAATCAACTGTGGCTTACAGATGGAGATTGGGCCCTAAACAGATGCAGACACATAGACAGATGGATATTGCACACTCAAGAGATGCAGCCACATAGGCACAACGACACTTTAACCAGTGATCACACAAATCAAAAAAGGGAAAAATAATACCTTTTGTGGGGGGGGGAGGGTAGCAGTACCAGTCCACTAAGTGGATAGAATGAAGCAGTAAAAAATACTGCAGACAGGTAAGAGACTCAGAGTGCTGCGATTATACAGTGGCACAATAAATTGTGTCTGACTTGATGGAATGCACACATGTAAACACACGCTACAGGTAATGTGCAGAAAATGTAACAATTCAGTACACTATCACCAAATCTTTTAAACCAACTGAAAAAATGCACTGCACCACAGTAAACAGCAAAAAATTATCAAACATTTCTACAAATATTACTGTGTGTACATGAACATACATATACTAACACGTTAGCTACTCAACAACAGTTAAAAAACTGCCTGTCTCACTGTGAATCTCCTTTCACCACTGACACGATCCTCCCCTGAAGCACACTTCTACTGTGTCTGTCAGTACAGAGACTGAATGGACTAAATTAACATTCAATCTGCACACAAAATTAATAAACACTCAATGATATCAACACATGAGGGTTTCCTGCAATCGATGTACTAAATTTTGGCACAGAATTTTGTGGCAAAAAGGTTTTTTTAAAGGTTTTTACAGTGTCTGAATTTCAGAGCTCTGTCAGCAAACTGTCTCCAGCTTTCTACCACACACACTACAATGAACTGAGGCTATGAAAGACAATACAGAGCTCAGGTGACCTGCCATTCCATGAATCACTGCAAAATTCACCTTAGAGAGAATTAACAAGGCAAAGTTAATGCGAAGTCCATTCAAATCAATGGCACTTCACTTTAAAAACAAGCATTTGTCAATGCCGAATGTTGCTTGCTTCTATGTGCTGTTTAGATATTTGGAAGTCATTGGACTGCAAATATTGAAAATTTGCGAACTTACTAGCGTGCGTAGGAACTGCGCAACGCATGCTCGTAAAACAGTCATTTTTAGGAATTTTTTCACCAAATTTTCAACATAGCCATTTTAAGACCTCTGCTCATGAACAGTGTCACTGTGATTTTCTTAATGTGTCCCATACATTGAGTTTGCACACCGACTGCGCCATTATGCGCTACATGGGCAGAAATACATTTTGGGCAGGATGTGAAAAATGACAGCTATACTGCTCATGAGGAGGTGTGGTAAAATGGCAATGTTGAAAATCTGGAGTGAAAATATTGAAAATTTGTGAACATACGAGCCTGCGTAGGAACTGCGCAATGCACGCTCGTAAAACAGTCATTTTTAGGAATTTTTTCACCAAATTTTCAACATAGCCATTTTAAGACCTCTGCTCATGAACAGTGTCACTGTGATTTTCTTAATTTGTCCCGTACATTGATTTCGCACACCGACTGCGCCATTCTGTGCTACATGGATGAAAACACATTTTGGGTAAGATATGAAAAATGACAGCTATACTACTCATAAGAAGGTGTGGTAAAATGGCAATGTTGAAAATCTGGAGTGAAAATATTGAAATTTCGCGAACTTACGAGCCTGCGTAGGAACTGTGCAATGCACGCTCGTAAAACAGTCATTTTTTGGAATTTTTGCACCAGATTTTCAACATGGAGTTTTTCGGACCCCTTCTCATGAATGATGTCACTGTCATGGTGGTATTTGGGCCTAAAGGGTGATTTCACAGTCACTGTGCAGTCACTGCGCAAAATCACCCTTCAGGCCCGAAGAATGCCATGACAGTGACATCATTCATGAGAAGGGGTCCCAAAAACCCCATGTTGAAAATTTGGTGCAAAAATTCCCAAAAATGCCTGAGATATGCAACAATGTTGAAACCCCTCTATCTAGGCCATTATACAGCTTACCGGCATTTCCTCAGTTCGCGGTCGGCTTTGAAGAGTGCAGACATGTTCCCAGTCCACGAAGATCATCGTGCAGAGTCCGGGTAAGTATGGGGTGAGGCGTGGGGAGGCTGGAGTGCGCCAGTGGGTGGGTGCCCAGGTTGTGGGAGGGTTGGGAGGCGCTCTGTGGGACCCGTTTTCATTTTCAGGTTAAAAATTAAAAAAGACATCGATGGGACCGTTTTCCATGCTGGGGTGGGCTCCCAGCATGGCACAAGGATGCTGGGCGTTCAGCTGACAGGGGATGGGAACCCCGTTGGCCTATGGATGATTGCCACGCTGGGTGGGCTCAGCGTGGCACCTACAACTGGGAGACACAGCTCAGCTGATGGGGATTGGGCACCCATCGGCTACACATTATGTGCGGGGCGCACACCTGCTTGTTGGGGAGCTACGCTTTTATCTCTGCTCACTGAAGTGTAGCTCCCCCTTTCAACTGCATGCCACTGCATTTTGGAGCGTGTCATAGACAGTTCCAAAATGCATTGGCTTACAGGGGCCGCACCTGCCAGCTCACTGACTGAATTGGAGGAGGAGGTGACACACCTCCGAAATCTCCGATGATGGCACTATGTTTCTTGCACATGCGTGCAAGCAACATAATAAGGGAGAAGTTATACACAAAGTGAAGTTATCATGAAGTCCATTGAAACCAATGGAACTTTGTGTCTAAAAGTAAGATGAAGTAATATGCTTCACAATGCAGAGTACTACACAAATTTCATGTTTATACATGAAGTACTCTGCGTAGCAAAGTTTGGGGACTTCACTCACCACTAGTACCCTTATATGACAAATTACAAACAGAAGATTTGGAAGCTACCCTCCAAATGAAGTCTACTAAATGCCAGTATTTGTGGGGATTGTTACTTGGATCAGCCAAATTTGTATTAAAGAAGATGCCCTAGATTTACAAATAAGTATGACACAGAAGTTCTGACATTTATGGAAAGCATCACAAGATTGGGTGTGTTTATGTATTTATTTTTTTGTATTGTTTGTCTCAACAGTTTAATTGAGACACAGTAGATGGAGTGAATGAAGGAAAATACCTTGCTCTTACCTTTTCTTCATTGAAGAGAGTGAGCAAATCATATACTTCGAAAACCGTTTTTCGAAAAAGTTCCAAGAAGCATTAACATTTTTACAGAATAGTATGTCATCCCAGTGCACTTGCTTTAGATCTCTTAAAAACATTACAGAATTAAAATTATGAAAACAACATAATGTTGGTCTTCAGGGGAAGTTTAGGGAGTTTAATATTTAAAGTTCAAAAAGTAACCACATGGTCACTAAAGATGTTGCCTAAACAACTACAATATAATAACAGGAACATCAGGGAAAACATAAATAAAGTATGGAAGATACCTCACAAACTGTATCAATTTGAGTAGTCATTTATGAGTTGAATCAAGCCTAGTGAGGACAATGCTTGCTTCAGATTTGCACCTCTACTGCCACACCAATGGGTGATAAAATTACCCAAAAGAATATAAGTTTCATAAATCCCCCATAGAGTTAATCAAGGAAGTGAGACTTGAAAATTTACTTGTTTTAAACTTATGTATGCAATATAAACTACCCACTAAGAATCTCTTCCTTGGAAATTTTAAAGAAAGAAAAAACATACTTAATTTGATCCCCTATCATTTCAATCTTGATTAGTAAACACAGAGATAGATGACTGAATCAATAAAATGCCCCACCACCTTGAATTTTCCTGACTGATCTGAAGGTGGAATAATTGGGAAGATTAAATGCTATATCTGGAACAGAAAGACCTAACCATGATTTGGTTAGGGCAATAACTGAGGGCCGAATGGAGAAAAAACTAGATGTCAGATGATCTCTTTTAGATAGAAAGCTTTGCACCTTTGAGTGACAAATACATAAACCATCTATGACAGGCCATGGATTTGCTTCAAGAGCACTAGCAATTAAAAGAAATAACAATTTGAACCAACAAATAACTTAGAAAATTGATTTATTTAATCATTTACACAGCTAGTATAGCTCTCTAGATTATATCATATATACTTTAATAAGGTTACTTTCTTCCCTAAAAGATGTGAAGTATCTTATGAGTGGCTATTACTTGAACATGAATGGTGGGGAGGAGAGGTTATAAACTATATGGTTGTGCAATCTATAATCCAACTTAGATGGGTATAGAGGCACTAAAAGATCAGCTATAGTTTTGGGAAACCAGTGCCATAATGGTGATCTTTTGGTAATAGGTAACCAAATTCTGAACTGGAATTCTGATCAGCTGCTGAATTATGAACAAATACTAATTAGTATTGTATCATCCCAACTTTATTCTACTTTTATTCACATGAACCAGAGGATTAATAATCACTCCACCTTGGACTGGATCATAACTAACAATACTAGTAAAGTTAGAAGCCCTGGTGCTGTTGCTAACTCTGTTAGTGATCATTTACCCATATTTTGCACTTGGAGTACCAAAGGTGTCAGAGCACAGCCTGTCTTTATTTTCTATAGGCATTTCATGGATTTTAATACAGTTTAATTGATGAATCAGTTTAGCGCTATTGATTGATCTTTTATAGAGGGGATAATCTTGGTAGACACAGTAGTCGATTTTTTGTTGCCACTCTGAGATTCAAAATACATTTTTTGCATGAAAACTAAGTGAGTAAGAACAAAGAAGAATGATAAGATTTCTAAGGAATTACTTCTCTTGATGAAAAACACATGACAGCTCTTGGAAATGCTACAAAAAATGCTTGATTGGAATAAACATATAAATTTAAGCAATATTTGTAAAACAAAAATCAGACAGAACATCAATTCCCATCCTCCCCACCTAAGCAAGCTCCTTGAGAAAGTAGTCCACTGTCAACTGTCCAATTATATCGAGGAGTACAACCTTATGTGCAGCCACTAACATGGGTTCCATAAACACTGCAGCATCACAACTGCCTTGGAACACTTTACTGATCACATCCTAAGGAATATGGATCTGGGGAGACCTACTGGTGCTGTATTTGTGGATTTGAGCAAGATCTTTGAGCTGGTCAGCCACTCCTTCTTACACACCAAACTACTCCAGCTAGACCTCTAATTAGTTTAAGAGCTACCTCTCAGGCATCTCCCAATCCATGTGCATAAGTTTTGCCATTTCCCCTGTCCTGCCTATCTCTATAGGCATCCCCCAGGGTTTCATTCTGGGCTCCCCACTATTCTCCATTTTTATTAACTACTTCCCCACAAATACTGTAGCTTCAACTGTGATACACTCCTGTATGCATATGATATTGCCCTCTTTCACAGTAATATTTCACTATTTAGCATATCATCCCTCCTCACCCAGAAGTATGACTCAGCCCACCGCTGGTTTCTGTCTAACCTGCTCCTAGTCAATGGAAAGAAAACCAAAGCCATGTGTTTGGGTCCAAACTATACTTTGTCAACATCCTGAAATCAAATTCCTCCCTCTCAGTGGTCTCTCCAGATGGTACCGCCCTGAAAAATGTTGCTACCAGTAAGTACCTAGGGGTTACGCTTGACCCTTTCCTCTCCTACACCGAACACATCAACCACATTGTCCGCAGGGTAAATAAAAAAACTTGGGACAACCTATCATCAAAAATACTATCTGACCCTGGAGGCTCACCTAGATGTTGTCCAAGGCAACATGCTCCACATCATTGAATACTGTTCCTCCATCTTCTCTCGAGTGTCCTTTGCCCTGCATGCAAGATTAACATCAGTTTATAACAGTGTATACCATTTTGCTCTGCTGGCTCCATTCTCTGCTCATCACTGTGATCTATACGGATTGCTTGGTTGACTTCCTCTCCAAGGCCGTTTCGACTTTGCCCTCGGCTGTGTCATGGACAACACACTTAGGGGAGGGAGTGCATCCCTGTACTCATCCTTCCTCAAGGCCAGAACCATGCCAAGGAGGCTTCTCGAATCCTTGGTCCCCCCTTTGAGGTCCCAAGGGTCTCCACTAACATGGGCATCAGTGCCCTATCTGTAGCAGCCCCCTCCCTGTGGAATAGTATCCCTGCCCCAACGTACTAGCAGGAATAGTAAAAACTTCTATTCATTTCATTATGAATTGGATAGCTTATGTGAGTAAAAACTCATTTTCACTGAGGTCCATTGTACAAAATCTTCAGATATAGTTACAATAATCATACTTGCAGTACACCAAAAAACATTGCATTATATAACAACAACAAGGTAGGGCATATAGTATATAAACATACAAAGAATAGACCTAATAATTTAATAAGTAATGTCTCCTATAACATAACCCCTTGTTTCCATTTTATTTTGTCCCTTACTTTTTTTATTACGTCAATCATATTAAATCTGTTATTGTTCTTAATTTAGCTTCCTCAATAAACTAATTCTTAATGGCACTCATACAAACGTTTTTATTTTCAGGTCTGAATACTTGGGGTAAGGTGTTCCAAATCTTAGGACCAATATAAAAAAAAATGTTTTTGTCCCATAGTTGTTCTGTAATTTGGAGGCTTATACTCTAGTCCCTGTGTGGACCATAATCCTTGTTCAATGTGTCAAGGTGAAAGGTTATCTAATATATAATCTGTAACTAATCTCTTGATACTCTTAATCATGAACTGTATTGTGTGCAATGTTCGTCTTTCTGTCAGACAGATCAATTGGAGCTTTTTATAAAGGTCTAGCCTATAAGATCTCCTAGGTACATCTAAAATTAACCTATCCAGTTTATGGTAAATTGTATCAAGTCCACCAAGACTCCTCTGGGAAGCACCCTAATGCACGAGATCTCTGAAGTCAATTATAGGCATAATCAGGGTCTGTATGACATGTTTCCTAGTTTTTTGCTGTCAGGCATTACTTATTTCTGTATAAAAATCCTAGGCATTTATTCACTTTCTTTTCAATGGATTCAATATGTAATTTCCACTTTAAAACTGGCTCCAACAACATTCCTAGGTACTTGTAACTTTTTACTGGCTCAAGATTAATGTTACTTGATGTTTTGATCTGAAGTGGAATTTGGGACTTCTGATTTCTTTTTCTAGTAAAGAGAACAACCTGGGATTTTTTACATTTAACACTGATTTTGATTTAAAAAAGAAATGTTGGATTTCATCAAACGCCATCTGGAGTGGATTTTGAATTTTATCTACAGAGGAACCTTCTGTGTCTATGATGGTATCATCAGTGTATAGATGATACTTTACCCTAGAATCTTTTATTTGAATTTTATTAACATAAATATTGTACAAAATTGGCCCTAATATTGAACCCTGAGGGACTCAAGATATTATGGTCTCCATATCTGATGTCCATATTAGTTGAACCTCATGATTAGTGAATCAGACATCCCAATATCCTTGAGGTTGGACAATAGGATGTCGTGGGCCAGGGTGTCAAAAGCTTTGGATAAATCAACAAAGATAACACCCACAGACACCCCACGTCCAAAGCTTCATTGATATCCCCTGTTACTTTTAACAATGCAGTTGATGTACTATATAGTGGCCTAAAATCTGAATGGTATTTATTTATGATATTTTTTGTTCCAGCTAGCACTATAACTGAGTGGCAAGAAATCTGTCAAATAATTTAGCAATAATAGGTAATAAGGATATAGGTCTATAATTTTCAATAGTGGTTTTTAACCCTGATTTATAAATTGGGATGACTCTGGCTGTTTTCCATTGTATAGGGAATGCTAAATGTAGAATTGACCTATTAAACAATTTAGTTAATGTATAGACAATTATTGGAGCCACATATTTTGGTAACACTGCTGGGGTTCCATCAGGGCCTTAAGCTTTTTTAACATTTAATTTCAATAGTGCTTCTTGGACTTCATTAACCTTTATTTCTTTAAAGAATAATTTCTCATTTTGATGTGGCAATATTAAATTAACTATCATTTTATCTGGCAGTTTTGGTACTCTTAACTCCTGTTTACTCATACACTGATTATAATCTAATTGAGTGTCAGCCGAAGTAGAAACTGAATTTGATGCTATGTTTAGATTTTGAGTAGAAATACCCATGGAGACAAAATATCTATTTATTTCATTTACAACTATATGACCTAGTGGTACTGTCTGATTTTTTAAGGTAAACTTGTCTGTAATAGTTGTCTTTTTTGTATTTTGAAGTCCCCTCATATGGTTCCAAAAGTCTCTTTTATTGCCAGTAACAGAAGAAGATAGTTTTTTTGCTTGCCTTGCTTCTCTAATATCACTGGTGTACTGATTTCTATATATTTTATATCATTCCCAGTTGCATACTAATTTTTTGGTTTTTGCCAGCTTCCATGCCTTATCCCACTGTTTCTTAACTTTATGGAGGGCAGAATTAAACCGGGAGCATTATGTGATTTAGTTCTTTTAAATTTCACAGGAGCATGCTTATTGCATATTTCCTTGAAATTTTCATGAAACAACCTCCAGGCATCCTCCACTGTAAGTATTACCTCTAGCCTCTCCAACTCAGTTGTGCTGCCTGCCATGGAGATGAGTGGATGGCTGTGCCGGTGGCCCTCTCTGGATCGTGGGTGTGGGGGGTAGAAGGGTGGGAGGCACTTCCTGACAGGGTTGGAGGTCCACTAGACACCAGGGAAATTAGGGAATTGTTTTTATTTTTATACATTTGGGGACGGGGCTGAGGATAATGCTGGGAGTCTGGGAAGGGGTGGAGGGATTCTTTATTTTGGACCGGCGATCAGCCGGAGAGTGGGGTGGAACCACTAGACACCAGGGATAAAAACATTTATTTAATGCTGGCCAGGAAGGGGGGTGATCTTTTATTTTTAAATACCCCCCTCCCAGGCATCCGAATAATGAATACCGAATATTTCGGCACTGAAGAACGATTATTCGGCTGAATATTTGAAAAAAGGTATTCGCACAGCCCTAATTTCCATATGTTCCAGGACATATATAATAACACCCCACCTCATTTAAATCTATCCTGCCTCCACTGGTTATAGCCCTCCAAGGCTATATCTTGATCTGATGTTTTGTGGCTGAGCCATGACTCAGTAATGACAAGAATATCTAGTTTATATTTAATAATCCATTCTTGAAGATGTGAGTATTTTTTCATTATGCTACAGATATTGAGATGCACCATACACAGTCCTTGCTTCCCCAATAGGTCTGATGTGTAATCGCTTGTTGTATTTGGGCCTGGGTTTGGGTGAGTGTTTCCACAGACAGCCAAGTTGAGGACTATAAACATTTTAAGCATTTTCAGAATATACCTCAACCAGTAAACATTGTTTTATAAACAGAGTTTACTTGAAATTGGTCAACCGTAGCTCTAATAAACTTTTCAAAATTTGTCAGTTTAATCAATTGTGTTTCCAACTTGGACATTATTAACTGTGGAGACACTCTCTCTTCCAAGGCAGGCAAAAGATTCTGCCCATAACTCAAAGTACTCTTCCTATAGTTGTTAAAATAAATGTCACTGAGGCCTGGCTGAAGATTTTCATATTGCAAATGTATCTGTACTCCCAGGAGGGCCTCTAGGCATATCACTACTAATAGGACATACAGCATTATGCACAAGTAATATCCTGTTACTCAAATCTGTGGGCTATCCCTTACAAAATGAATTCCAATAAGATCTTAAAAAACTAGCTGGTTAGCTTTTCATTAATTTAAACATTTATGTTAAAACTTTGCTAGTGGAAATGTATCAAATTACTAAGAGGATGGGGAAGGACCATTTTCAGCAAACAGATAGATCAAACAACAAATGAGACCACTGCTTACATTCTTTATTCTGATCACTGTCACGGCCCTCTCCTAACCATACTATTAAAACTTAGGCTGCAATCTAGTACACTTTCATTCCCAAGTGGCACAGCCACTCAGTGTTGTACCCTTCAGGCCGACATGGGAATTTAAGCTGCCTGGCACTGCCTGCTCTGTGCGTTGATTGACTGTCATGGCTCACCTCTGAGCCCTCTCTTTCCACTGCAAAATGAAAGAACATGATCAAATGTCCCATGAGATTGTGACTGGAACTGCTGTTGGAATAGTCTCTGCTGTACAATGGAGCAAAGATCTTCTTCCTTGGAATGGCAGGAGAGGGTCTGGCACTGTGGATGCTGACTAGACCTTTCAAGCTGACACGGGAATTTAAGCTGCCTGACCCTGCCTCCTTTGTGCATTGATTGGTTGTTGTGGCTCACATCTGAGCCCTCTCTTCCCACTGCAAAATGAAAGAACACAAGCAAATGTCTCACACGATTGTGACTGGAACTATCTTTGGAATAGTCTCTGCTGTGCAGCGGGGCAAAGATCATCTTCCTCGGAACATTGCACTCGTCTGACTCGTACCTCAGCTTCAAATCCAAATTCAAAGCCTGGCTTATGGTGGTAACCAGTTGCTCCTATTCAACAGGGTAGCCCCTTGCCATCCACTCCGTTTCTCTGTTCCCCTGTCCCTGCCCTCCCCAAGCATCTAGCCCTCTTTGGGGGTGGCATTTCCCTTTCTGCCTACCTCTGCTCATTCTGGTTGCAGTAGTACTGAGCCTGTCTACATATGTCCCCCTAGCTCTATGCATGTGCACCCAACACTACCAACCAGGCTGGCTACTCACCCCTCCTATTACATTATTTTGACTCCTTCACCCAGCTGTATCCATCACCCTGTTCTTTACTCCTGAACCCCTAGAGCATGGTCAGCTGAGCCTTACCCACTAATTTCAGAAGTTACACACCTAATGAAAGCATTGTTCCACTTTGTTGCTTGCTCCATTCTGTGGCTTACTCTGTGATTTAGTATGTTTATCCTGCTCTTATTTTGATTTCTGTACCATCCAACTGCTTACATTTCTTTGGAACTGTGTTTTGCATCTGGAATGTATCTTGTTTCTGTATTTCAGGAAAGTATTAGTTCCATTGTTTTGCTTGCATAATTTCAGTGGCTACTGTTTAATTTAGATGCTTGACTTGCACTTATTTGATTTCGGTACCATTCATCTGCTTGTATCTCATTTGTAACTGTTTTTTTGCATTTCAAATGTTTTTTATTCCTGTATGGTGTTTAATGCCTCTCTCTTAATGCCTCTCTAAAATCAGGGGTATTTCCAAATGCGTGGAAGTTAGCTAATGTAATGCCTGTCTTTAAAGTGGGGGATAAAACCTAAACATCCAACTACAGACCTATATCCTTCCTCCCCTTTCGAAAGTACTTGAAAGAATGGTCTCAGAACAGCTTACTGAATACCTTGATAACAATAATCTACTCTGCCTGCAGCAGCACGGCTTCTGTAAAAAGCACTCCACACTCACCACTCTAGCTGATTATTTGTCCTAACTATACAACACCTTGGATAGTGGGTCAGGCAGTAGGATCAGTCTTCATCAACCTTATGAAGGCTTTTGACTCTGTTAATCACAACCTCCTCCTAAGTTGCCTTCTGTCTACAGGTCTAACCACAGATACGGTACTATGGTTTGGCAGGTAACTCTCTAACAGATCACAATGAGTCAAAATTGGTGATACCCTATCCACAGCTAAGGAGGTGCACCTCTTGGTTCCACAGGGGTCAATCCTTGGTCCTCAACTCTTTAGCCTTTTCATCAACTCTGCCCCAATGGCTTGCTCAGCAAGCACAGTTCTCTGTGCTGATGATGCAGTGATCTCAGTCACTGGCAAAGACCAACAATCCATCACAACTGAACTCTAATGCAGCTTCCACAAACTTGAATCTTGGTTTACAGAAAACAAGCTACTATTAAACATCAAAAAACAAAGAGTATGCTCTTCACCACCTCCCAAAGAAAAAAGAAATACCTGCCCCTGCGTATTCATAACCAAAAGGATGAGATCCTAGACCAAGTATCCAACTTCAAATATCTTGGCATTACCTTTGATGACATGCTCACCTTCTCAAACCACATTGACTCTGTTATCAAGACTGCAAATATAAAACTTGGTGTATTTAATAGTCACAGACATTCAATGACACTGGATGCACTCAAACTAGCCACCAGTATCTCAATACTGTTTACCATTGACTATGGGCTGCGTATATATGGGGCGGGCACAAAAACTGCTCTTAACAGGATCAACACCCTCCTCAGTAAGGCCTGTCATCTTACTTTGGGGCTACTCTCAACACCCACACCTGCTCGCTGTACACTGAAACTGAATGGCTCCCACTCTATCTTAGAGGGCAATATCAAACCTGCCTACTTCTAAAAAAAGTACTTCTTGGACTGAGTTCCCCCTCACTGGGCAAACACTTTAAGCTGGCTATCCAAACGAAATCTACCTGTAGTGCGGTCACTGACAAGATGATGATTCCCTTCAAAAAGACGAAGCTTGCCCAGAACTTCCTCCTGTATCAAGGACCGATATGGTACAATGAACTACTTGTTAACTTCACTGATACTACCAAGATTATAACCTTCAAAGCTTGGTTCAAATCTCTTCTTGGCTTTAAAATCAATTGTACCTGCCTGCACTAATGTGATAGTACCTCACCTCCAATTTTCCATTTACCTACCCCCTTTACATCTTTTTGCTATATCCCACTTTTTTCTTAACATACTCCTCTACCCCCAATTACCTGATGATGGCCTCACTTGGTTGAAAGCTCCACCACTCTCCCACCTCAGACGATGCCGCCTCTGGCTGGCCCCCTAACCCCATCTTATCTAATCAGTCTATCTGTTAATATGTACTAATTTGATGTGTATAAGATCAAATTTTGCTATTACTGCCTGTGTACATGCTTCAATGTTTTTCTTTTTTCTCTGTAAACCTTGTATTTTTGTAATGTTTGTTGAACACTGACATGAAATCTTCCAAAATGAGTCCTTGACTCACAGTTACTAATCCCAAACTGAAATAAACAAAAATTAAAAAAAATTCAGTTTCATATGTATCGTAGTTCTGTATAACTGTTTCTTTAACACTTGTAATGTAAGCTTTCTGTGCCATGATAGTGATAGTACCTCACTACAGCACTTTTCTTCCCTGGGTGACCTCACAACATGATTTTCTGTGGGAAATGGCAGACTTCATTATCGACCTGACATTGGGATCCCCAGATGGTTGGTTCTGGGGGATTTCAATGCCTGAGTCGATGATGAACTTTCACAGTTTGGTCAGTCAGGACTTCCTCCAGCTAATGATTTTGCTGGGCTTCACACAGGTTATTTCCTCCCTGACCCATATTGGTGGTCACTCATTGGACTTGGTGTTTCTCCTGGGGATGGAGATATCCTATTTAGTGGTGGAACCAGTCGGATGGTCTGACCATCACTCCATTGGGTTCAGCTTCGAGGCCACACCAGTAGGCCAGCCTCTACGGAGATGGTCCAGTACCACCCTTTGAGGGGTATTTCACCAGATGGCCTAATGGCAGTGTTGGACCTATCAGGTTTACCGAGTGAATGCATGGATCAAGGGGACCTGGTACTTGCCTATAATAAGGCGGTGGTAGGGGCCCCTGGATTCCATTGCTCCTGTGCATGTTTGTCCCCTTACTCTTCACCCTAAGTCTCCTTGGTTTGATGAGGCTTTGAGGGAGTTCAGGAGAGTCAGATGAAGGTTGGAGAGGCACTGGCGGAAATCTGGCCTGGAGTGTGACAGACTTTTGGACCATTACGTGGTCTACCAATCAGCAATTACTTATAAGAAGGCAGTATTCCTGTCCAGAGGGATTGCTGCTGTAAGGAATCAACTGGCTCAGCTCTTCCGGACTGTGGACAGATTGTGCAATCCAACCTGTCTTCAGTCTGGGAGTGCTTTTTCTCAAGAATGGTGTGAGGAGTTTGCTCTATTCTTTTCAGATAAGGTTGCTGCAATCAGGTCAGGTATCCACTTGTCCCTCCCCAATTGGGCTTGTGATGGTTGGCAGATGTCAGACGCCCAGTTTTTGTGGTGTGACTTCAGTCTTCCCATAATCAGCGACACTGTGATGATCATTCAGTCTTTGCGTCCGACCAGCTGTAGTTTGGATCCTGGCCCCACACATCTCTTAGTGGGTTGTGTGTATAAGATTGGCCTGGTCCTTGCCAAGATAGTCTGGATGTCCTTGGAAAAGGGGATCTTTCCTGATCCTCTAAAGGAGCCCATGGTTCGGACCATACTTAAAAAATCCTCCTTGGACCCAGACTGTCTGGCTAACTACAGACCAGTCTCTAACCTGCCCTTTGTGGGTAAGGTTATTGAGAAGGTGGTAGCTGCGCAACTGTATGGTCATTTGTCCAGCCACAATGTTTAGGATTCTCTCCAGTCTGGATTTAGGAAGAGACATGGTACTGAGACAGCTCATGTTTGGGTACTTAATGACCTCCTAATAGTGAGAGATAGAAGGACCTGTTCTATCTTGGTCCTTCTTGATCTATCTGCAGCATTTGACACTGTAGACCATAAGATGCTATTAGGGCAGCTGCGGTCCATCTGTGGACTGTCTGGTACAGTCCTCAGATGGTTTTGATATTTTCTCAAGGGTAGGACCCAGAGGGTGGTGTCCAGGATATTTTCCACGGCATCTAAATGTAATAACTGATGCTGTAATAGACTAAACTGATGTGTACTGAATAGAATTTATAGGAAATACAGGCTCTGTGTGGGCTGTTTGTTTGGCACTGTAATATACCTTTAAATACTGGAGCCCTGGGACCATATAGGGAACAGCAAGAGAGTTTGTAGTTCTTTGTGCTTAATTTGAACTTCAAACTACCCTATTTTTAGTTTTATTTTAAATCTTTTACTTTTCCTGGGTGTTCTAGCGATCCACATAGCAGAATACTAGGCAACTATTTTGGCAACTTTTAATCGCTAAGCATCTCGGGGACACGGAGCTTACTTCCGGTGGTTTCTAAATTTCACTCCACCAGTGAGCGGAGCGAAGCTGAGTGGAGCACATCTACGTGCGCGGAGATGTGCGCAGAGACACTCGCGTTGCGTGTCTGCTGTGTCTGCTGGGGACACTGGGAGCACTGGGGGACTAACTATTTAGATAAAAACTTAACAGTATATATTATCTATTTTAGTGGCAGTTTAAAAATCTGTTGGTGAGTAACTTAATCACAAGCATGGCTTATACTAGACAAAGAAAGATGAAAGGCAGAAAAACATGTCGGAAATGCCTGATGTTTACTGAAGAAGTTTCCAACTCTGAATTTACATGTCATAAGTGTATTAAAATCTCTGCTTTATTTAAGGAGGTTCAAGAGTTGGAAACGAGGTTACAAACGTACAAAGATATTTCCAGGCTGGAGGATTATATTAACGAGGCTGTTTGTGACATTAGTAATAGACAATCCCTGGTTGCAAATAACATTGAGCATTATGAATATTCAAATGGGGCAAAGGAAGATACTGATGTAAACTTTTATGATAAGGATGAAGGATTTCAGCCCAAACCTCTTATAGATTTAAATAATAGATTTGAGTGTCTTAATACTATTCCATCTGAGGCTCTGGAGGTATTATCTAATTGTGAATTATTTGAAGATCCTTGCCAATTATTAAAAGCACCTGTGGCCCACAGCAAATGGGAACACAAACACGCCCCTTCTAAAACACTTGATTCCAATGAAGTAGTAAGCAGTAAATGCAGTACTTCCAATAAAGAACTAGGGGATTCTTGTAATGTAAACTTAATTGAGCCCATAAGTACTATTGGTACTGCTACAATAAGAGAACTAAGAGAGTCTAATCCCATGGAATGAGATATTTCGATCATCAGGGATTCAGTTATTAGGGGTATTGATACTTTAGTGTGTTCTAATAGAAAATAACATACTACAGTTAGTTCACTGTCTGGAGCTAAACTACAAGATGTTGTGGGCTTAATGGAGGGACTATATGAAAATACAGTTACCCCCTTGGTCATCCTTCATGTGGGGGCTAATGATGTAGGGAAAACAAATTGGTACTGTATGCAAAGGGATTACAAGTATATTGTCGATTCAGTTATAAAACATGGAGGGGAAATTATCATATCTGGTATTCTTCCTATGCATGGCCCTAATGACTATAGAAATAGACAGGTTGTTGACATTAATTGCAAAATTAGACAATTTTGTGTCGAATCAGGGGTTGGTTTTATGGATAATGCACGAACATTTAGCAGAACTTCTTTATTTAAAAAGGATGGAATTCACTTAAATTATGCAGGAGTAAGGGTTATGAGTAAAAAAGTTTTGGAGGTCATGAGGTTTCATTTAAACTGGTACGGGGGGGACACAGTTGAAAGTAACTTAATAGGTTCTTTATCAGCTCCTCAAAACACCCCTGGATGGAATGTAATTCTTTTAAATGCCCATGAGCTTGCAGAACAAATATGATGAGTTCAACATTTTGCTACATAAAAATAAAATACATATTGCCCTCATTACAGAGACATGGTGGAATGAAATGATAGTTGGGAAAAGAAATTGAGGGCTATAAGCTGTATTCCCATTGTAGAAAATATCGAAAGGGGGGGTGGCAATTTATATTCAAGAAGATATACCTTCGGAAGATATTAAATGGGATGCAGGTAAACTTGAACTCCTATGGGTTAAATTGTTGCCCACTAATAGTCCTAAAATTATTTTGGGACTTCTTTATAGGCCCCCATCCATGTCACAGGAAGATGATAAGGCCTTGTTGGATGTTTTTGGAAATCTTGATCCTACCGATAGGTTATTGATTACTGGGGACTTTAACTTACCCAATATAGATTGGGGTAAAGGTCTAGGTTCATCTCCTCTTGAGAGGCAGTTTATTGATGTTATGGATCATGGGGGATTTAAACAGATGGTACTTAACAATACAAGGGGCAACAATATTCTGGACTTGTTGTTTACTAACATGGGTGAGACAATCAACTCAGTTGAAATAAGTGTACCCCTGGGGAAACAGCAACCATAGTTCGGTCTTATTTAATATAAGTGAATCCCAGATGTCCAAACCCACTGGAACAACCACAATGTATAACTTTGGTAAGGCAGAATTTCATAAAATGAAAATTAAATTAAGTTGCTGGGATTGGGAAACTGATTTTGTTAATAAACCTATACATAATATGTAGGAATCCCTTAAAACTAAAATTGATAACTTAACCACTGAGTTTATCCCCTTTATTAAAAAATACAATAATATTAGGGCTTTGAAACCTATTTGGCTTTCACCTACAATAAAAAAATTAATTAATAAGAAGAATAGATTATATAAAAAAACAAAAATATCTAAATCACCAAAAATACATGCTGAATACAAAGAATGCCTCATGAAAATAAAGATAAACATCAGGAATGCCAAAGCCCAATGTGAGGTCAACCTTGCAGATAGGGTAAAGGATAATAAAAAATCCTTTTTCTCATTTATCAATAAACAGAGGAGGGCCCCCAGTAATATAAGACCATTTACTACCGAGTCAGGACTTATTTCTTCTAACCAACAAATGGCTACCATCCAGAATCATTATTTTTGTTCAGTATATAATACCACTGATGCAGATTTACATGAAACTACTAGATCTCCAGTACCTGGTTCAATTATTTTTAACCCCAATACCATATATAAGCAATTGGCTAGCCTTGATGTCAACAAATTCCCAGGACCAGATGGAATGCACCCAAGGATTTTGAAGGAGTTGGCAGAGGAATTGGCTCAACCAATAACTTATCTTTTCCAAGCATCTATGGATATGGGATTGGTTCCTAGGGACTGAGATTGGCTAATGTTGTCCTATCCTAAAAAAGGGTCTAGAACTTTGCTCTGAAAACTTTAGACCAATTAGCCTAACTTCAATATTGGGTAAAATAATGGAGGGATTAATCAAGGAAATCATAATAGAACATCAGGAGAGACAGGATATAATTGACCTTAAACAACATGGATTCACCAAAAATAGATCATGTCAGACAAATTTATTGTCTTTCTATGAAAATGTGAATCGAGAAATGGATGTAGGAAACTCTGTGGATGTAGTTTTCCTTGATTTCGCCAAGGCTTTTGATAAACTACCCCACAATGAATTACTGACAGTCTTGGAAGCCATTAATTTGCCTAGTAATATTTGTAAATGGGTTTCAAATTGGATTCAGGAAAGAAGGCAGACAGTGGTCATTAATGGAGAATATTCTGATTGGGTTCCTGTAACTAGAGGGGTCCCTCAGGGTTCTGTCTTGGGCCCTTGTTTATTTAATATATACATCGCTTCATTAGCAATGAGAAACAATAACATTTGGATGTACAAATTTGCAGATGACTGTAGATTGGGCTTAGTGGTTAATGATGTTCAACAAAAAGCTACCCTACAGCATGCCTTGGATTTAATATATAATTGGACAATCTTAAATAAGTTAGAATTAAACAAAAATAAATGTAAGGTAATGCACTTTGGTAAGAATAATAAGTGAGAATTATATCTTTTGGATAATAACACATTGGGGGTAGTAACAGAGGAAAGGGATTTGGGTATTACAGTTACTAACGATATGAAATTTAGATTACACTGTAGGAACCAAATTAGGAAGGCAATCCATAGCCTTAATTGCATTCTCAAACATATTGTAAGTAGGGATAGAAAGGTATTGATCCCACTCTACAGTGCATTAGTGAGACCTCACCTTGAATATTGTGTTCAGGTTTGGTCTCCTCAAAATAAGGCAGATATTTTATCAATAGAATGGGTTCAGAGAAAACTAACTAGGCATATAAAGGGAATAAAGAACAAAAGTTGCTATGAAAAATTACTCAGTCTAAATCTTTATTCATTATCCTATCGTAGATTAAGGGATGATCTGTGTTTTTTATATAAAAACATGAACGATGTAGATTTAATGGGAGAAATGGGGCTCATAAGAAACCTTGGAAGAACTAGTACTAGGAAACATGCTAAACAACTATATCAACATGCATGGGAGCACAATTTTCGGAAACAATGGTATAGTTGTAGAGTTGTGGGGGGTTGGAATACCTTGCCAATAGAACTGGTAGATAGTATTACTATGACCGAATTTAAGAATGGGATCGACCGTCATTTTGGTAATAGAAAATTTTTAATTTAATTATGCTTGGCAAGCCTTATAAGGTAGTATACTATCTTCTGGCTTGTTATTACCTATGATACCTATGATCTCTACCCCTATCCTGTTGGGTTCCGCAGGGTTCCATTTTGGCACCCATGTTGTTTGCAGTGTATATGCTGTGGTTGGGAGTGATTATTAGGTGGTATGACTTGAGTTTTCACTGCTATGCAGATGATACTCAGCTATACATGTCCTGTGTGCCCAGCCAGGAAGCTGCCCTTTTGGTCTTTAACAACTGTCTCACCGAGGTCCAGGAATGGATGAATGGGAATGGCTGTGGTTAAACCCAGAATAGATTGAGGTGTTGGTTGTGGATCCAGGTTGTTGGGAGGTGGGTTTGTTGGCTGGATTACCTTCAGGCTTATGGCTTGGGGGTGTTTGGTTAACTACCTCAGACATGGTGTGGAACCTGGGCGTTATGTTTGATGACTGTTTGACACTCAAATTGCAGGTGTCAGCAGTTGTCAAAACCTTGTTTACCATCTGAGGAATATTGCCTGCGTGAAACACCTGGTTCCTTCTGATGATCTTCCAACTTTGGTCCATGCCTTCGTTACCTCCCGCCTTGACTATTGCAACTCCCTCTACCTTGGGTTATCAGGGGTTGATATCCGCCGCCTGCAGCTTGTGCAGAATGCGGCAGCCAGGCTACTGACTGATTCCTCTAGGTTCAGTCATATACTGCCTGTGCTTCATGGACTGCACTGGCTGCCAGTATGGTGGTGGATCACCTTCAAGGTCAGTTTGCTGACCTATAAGACCCTACACGATCAGGGACTTAGTTACCTGCAAGATCTCCTTCATCCCTACTGTCCCTCCCGCTCTCTCCATTCCACTGAAGAGGGATTGCTAGAGATTCCCAGAGTTCATTCGAAGATATCTGGAGCCAGGTCTTTCAGTTTTGCGGTGCCAACTCTGTGGAATTCTCTACCTCATCAGGTTCGAGATAGCCCGACCATCCAAAGTTTTAAAACAGCATTAAAGACTTTCCTTTTTAATATGGCATATGCCAATTATTAGTATTGCAACCATATGATTTTATATGTTAATTTTAGTTTTATTAATTGTTTTGTTAATTTTGTACAGGTGCCTTTGTTTTGAAAGGTGCTTTTTATAAATAAAAATGACATTGACATTGACATTTCAATGGCCAAGGTCATGGCTGAAAATGGGCTTTTGGATCAGTGTACTTACCTGATAACCAAAGACATAAATAAAAAAAAATCATTACTTTTTAAACAAGTAAAATGAAAATGTCAGCAATGCTAAATGATTCTAGGCTTCTGTTAGGGAGCTGACCAATCCAGTTGAAAAGAAACATATTGATACCTTGATCACATTTAAAAATTTGTTTCGGTTACAACTAGAATGTATGAGATTTTTGTGGAGACATTCTTGAATATGGCTAAGTGCAAGGTTGTATTTGATGAATCTAAAGTAACTTCCCTGGGTGTTTCAGAGAACTCTTTCATTAAAGTAATTCCTCCTTTTTATATTCACTTAATTAAGCCTAAGCAGGTTTTAAAAATGATTATAAAATGGGTCAATAAAATGCCTTAAACTGATTGGCTGAAAGGACCTTTCACCCATGTCCTTATCAGCCAATATCTATGCCAACCAGCACTTTTCTTCCCTGGGCGACCTCACAACATGGAAATATCAATAACCTGTGATAGCTTCAAACTGCTTTCACAAGCAAGCAAACACTACACAGGACCTGCACTGACCTGGCCGACTTGCACCCCCCCCGAACCATGTACAAGTGAATCCAACTAAAACATTAAAAAGAAAGTCTGACTTGTAGTACTTGAAGTTAAAAAAAGAAGCCTCTCACAATCCCCACTTCAAGATAAGCCATCAGCGTTCCACTGAGCATCCTCACGTGCTCGAAACAAATTCCTTTTAAATTAAAATTGACACTCATGCCTCCACAAGTCTTGTTGCCAAAAGTATTAGAAATACTCATTTAACTGCAGATAGCAAAAACACTCGGGAACAACACTAACCACCATCTCTTTCAGAAAATCTCAACAGGAACAAAACTGATCTCTATGGAAGCCGCTAAGGGACATGCTCGCTCCTGATCCAACTGGCGACAAGTAAATAGTGTAAACACACAAAACGTAGTGTGTAATTTCACAGCATGCCAAAAACAAAACTCAAAAGAAACTCTAGGCAGACAAAATGCAATTAAATTTATATGTGTCTGTGAGTGGTGGGGAAGCATGGTACTAAAATGTAAAATCATGATAGGTACACACACACACTCGATCTCACTACCAGCTGTGCTGGCCACTCCATGGCTACTAGCAGCTACTAGACAAAATGAGAACATGAAAAACAAATAAAACAAAGTTAAAAAAAAAAGAAGTGTGGAAGGGGCCAAAAAATACAAAGTGTGTGTGTGTGTGTGTGTGTGTGTGTGTGTGTCTGTCTGTCTGTGATTTTACATATGTTCTGCAGTTCAAATGTTGGGACTTTTTTTCCCCCACCTACTTAACCTAATCTTTTAACACTTATCAGGCTTCTTTCATTTATTAACTTAATTTTCAGGGTAAAGTATTAGTGGGGACCCATTTTATAAGTGCAATAAGATACGCTAAGGTGAGTGTTATCTCCTGATAAGAGCACGCCCAGGTGCATAAGGCACTCGGTGCAAGCGCCTCATGCCTAACAACGCACCTGGGCGTGCTCTATCAGGAGATAACCCACACCTCGTCGTGTCTTATTGCTCACTTGGACTACTTTTGTCTGATAAAAGATCAGGTGCTGATGGATTGGAACCCCATGAAACTGATAGCAAACTATATTTCTTGTTCTTCATCAGCAATCTTTAATTTATCATTAGTTACATGACAGTTCCCTCAACTGTGGAAACATGCTATTCCCATTAGTATGTTTAAATCTAGTTCATCAAAGTATTTTGATAATTATCACCCCATTTATATGTTATCCTCCTTAGTAAGATACTAGAAAAATTGGTTAATAATCATATTGTTACCTATCTTCAAACATACAGTATTCAATATGCAGAACAGCATGATTACAAACAAACCATAATACAGGAATGGCCTTGATCAAATTCACTGACATAGAAACATAAATTTTGACAGCAGATAAGGACTTTTTGGCCCACCTAGTCTGCCCATTTCCCTACCTACAGGATAAGCTGCAGATCCTATTTAACCAACAGCCTATTTCTTCCTACCACCACAAAAATTGCCTTATGTCTGCCCCCATGCATTCTTGTATTCTCCCACAGTTTTAGACCCCACAACCTCCTCAGGAAGTCTGTTCCATGCGTCCACAACCTTCTCTGTGAAAAAATACTTCCTCACATCATCCCTGAGCTGTCCCCCCTCTGTCTTCAAATTGTGTCCCCTTGTTCTTGCACGTCTCTTTTTTGGAAAGATGCTACCCTCTTGGACTTTGTTGACTCCATTGAGGTACTTAAAAGTTTCTATCATGTCCCCCCTCTCCCTCCTTTCCTCAAGGGTATACATATTAAGCTCCTTTAGTCTCTCCTCATATGGCTTCTCTTGCAGACCCTGCACCATTTTAGTTGCCCTCCTCTTGACTGCCTCCATCCTGTCTATGTCCTTGTGGAGATGGGGTCTCCAGAACTGGACGCAGTACTTCAGATGGGGTCTCACCAACTGTCTGTACAGAGGGATAACAACTTCCTGTTTTCTACTATTGATGCTTCTCTCTATACATTCCAGTATCCCCCCCAGGCCTCCCTACTGCCTTCTCACATTGCTTGCCAACTTTAAGTTCATATGATATAATTACCCCCAGGTCCCTTTCCATTTTTGTTGTTGTTACTACCTCCCCACCCTCATTGTGTAAGCTTCCTCTGGGTTTTTGTTTCCCAGGTGCATTATTTTGAACTTCCTTGCATTGAATCTAAGTTGCTATATTTCTGACCATTCCTCCAATCTTGCCAAGTCCCTTCTCATACTTCCCATGCCTCCTTGTGTATCAACCCTGTTGCATATCTTTGTGTCATCTGCAAAGAGGCATACTTTTCCTTCCAGTCCCTCTGCAATGTCACTTATAAAGACATTTAAAAGGACTGGACCCAGTACTGAACCCTGCGGTACCCCACTAGTAATCCTTCTTTCTTCAGTGTGGACTCCATTTACCATTACCTTGTGTGCCCTGTTGTCCAGCCAATGTTTTACTCAGGCTACCACCCTGGCACCCACTCCCAGGCTGGTTAATTTGACTAGTAATCTTTTGTGTGGAACTGTGTCAAATGCCTTGCTAAAGTCTAGGTAGGCCATGTTCACAGCCCCTCCCTGGTCTACTACTTTGGTCACCCAGTCAAAGAAATCAATTAGATTCCTCTGACATGACCTTCCCTCTGTGAACCCATGCTGTCTTGGGTACTGTGCCCCACTGGCCTCTAGGTACTCAATAATTCTTTCCTTCATGACCATGTCAGTCTAGCAATGGATGGGGTAAGCTCACTGGTGTGGTCTTTATCTTTGCAACCAAGGCATTTAATCTTTTGATCATACCCTGTCATTAAGCTTTGGAACAAAGATAGACCTTTTTAATTCTCCTTGTAGTTGGTTCAGGAGCTATTTAAGTACTTGCCCCCTTGTAGTAAGACAGCATGATTCCTCATATAGTGAGTGTATATTATCTGATAGAGTGCCATAGGGGTCCATTTTAGGACCCCTGCTGTTCTCCCTTTTTGTTAGTTTTTTCCCATCCACCTTGAAACTTCCTAGTTCAATTCTATATGCAGACAACATTAATATTTATAAAAGTTCTCCATCTTCTTCTGATATTAACTCAACTTTCAACTTGAATTTTGCAGACCTTTACTCTTGGCTTTTTCAATGTTATTTATTACTGAACTATAACAAAAAAGTGTATGCTCTGTGGCTCAAAACCTAAATTAGCTAAAATATATATCTTGTTTTAAGATTTTTAACCCAAATGGTGTAAATTGAGATCAAGTACAATTTTTCAAATACTTGGGTGTTTTACTTAACTCAAGTTTGACTTTTTCAAATAATGAAAACAGCATTTGTAAACAGTTTAATCAAAAATTGGGTGCCTCACACACAATAAACACTGTTTATCATTTGGAACTATGAAACAAATTGGTACTTTTTTGCTGCCTACTTTGATGTATGGGGCCCCATATTCAACAGTGGCAGGCTGCATCGCGCAAGTGCTTGTGCCGCACAACTCAGCTGTGCCAGTACAAAATAATGGTACATTCAGAAGTTGCGCCATAATATGCAATCGCACATGTACTGCTGAATACCCTGAACATGCACGACTGAGCAATTGGAGATGTGCAGTGCAGCAGATGCCCAGAGCCCAGTGCAGAGCATACTGAAGTGCTTGATGCAAAGCCACTTACTCGGCACACAGATCTGCAGTATTCAATCAGGATATGCAAATGGCCTCTTTGCACAGTCAGTGCCCAAACAGCACATTTGCATCTCATTACTGGAATGTATTCAGGCCATTTGCATACAATTGTCATGCACAGTTCCAGCATTACCGGGCAGCACCACGACTCCACAAAGGTGATCGGGAGGTACTGCAGCCTAGCAGGCAGGTAGACTGTATGGTTATTTGTGGGTGGACTGCATTGGACTGAGTATAGTGCTCCATATCCCCCAACCCCTTAGCACACAAATGTGTGTCAGAGTGTGTGATAACTAGGGCTGTGTGAATAGCCTTTCCTGAATATTCGGCCGAATATTCGGTATTCGGGTCCCAGGTATTCGGTATTTGGCCGGAAAAGGTGTTCTTTAAGGAAACTTTAAAAAAGCACTTTAACAACACCATTAATCACCCATTAAACCTGGTGTAGCATATACACCTCAATGAGACTTCAACCACCAAAGCAGAGCTCTCATTAATGCAATACAAGCTACATGTGGCACACTTGATCCACCACACCACACATATAGCTCTCCGAAAACGATATCAAGCATTTCATTGGGTCAGCACTGGAGGGTGTTCATGGTCACCTACATGGTAGCCCATGACATGGTCATCGGCGATTGAGTGCTTGCAATAATGGCAACTCAATCCTGGTGCATGTCAAAAGGGCTACTGCTAAGGAAGGGTGACTGGATGTGGGAGGTGGGTGCATATAGCGACAGGACATCACTATATGTGTATATGTGTGTGGTGGGGCGGGGTCCAGCATGATGGAAGGGAGGGAGAGTTGGCCTGGTGTGGTTGGTGTGGAGCTGCCAAGCTGGCCCCATAGCATGGTTGGTGGTTAGCCTAAAGGTACAAGGGTTCCAGGTTCAGGTCCGGGCACACCTACATTTTTGTGTGCCCAGCCCCCAATTTTTTTTCTCTCCAGATTTTGCACCCCACCCCAATATGCACCCCCCTAGAATTAAGAATTCTTTAGTAGGGGGGTGTGGGGCAATGTAAGAGGCACAGCCCACTGCATGAACAATCAAAATTTAAGTCCCTAGCACTGTTTTCCTGTGCATTGGGGGTGTACATCACTGAAATAGATTTTCGGTGATATATACTTGCCCTGCCACCAATCACGATTGTGCTTTCATGGTTATCACATAAATCCACAGACACTGGGTAGACGGTACCTTGGCCATGGGCATAAGAATAGTGGTAACAGTGGCTACCATAGTGGTGACAGCTGAAAGGGTGGCTGCTGCATGAATGGCACTGGTGGTGGTGGGAAGCACACTGACTGTAGATGTAGCAGCCATAGTGATAGCAGTGGGAACACTGGTGGTGGTGTCTGTTGCTTCCTGCATAAAGCATGTATGCACTAATGCCCTCCTACTACTGCACAAAAGGATGTGACAGTGAATGTATAGATGGAACAGGTGGTGACACCAGTAGTAGTAATAGTTCTGCTGGTGGTATTAGTAGTAGTAGTACTATTCCCAATGCTACAAGAACTAAAAGGCTTGCTTGGGGGGAGGAAAAATATTTGAGACCATCTAATAAAGAGACACATGTCTGTCATCGTCCATGTAGTCTATCTCATCACCTTCTCTGAAATTGTATTATGTATCAATAGTATACAGTGAAGCAAGACAAGATGCCATTCAATACTTTGCAGTAAATGCTATCACAAAATATTGGATTACTAGAGATTTTTTTTTTTACCAATTATTTTACCAGGTGAGACACACTAAGCTGAAAGCTTGTTTACAGGTGCAACCTGGGAGCATGAGGAAGTTAAGTGACTTGCTCAGGGTCACACAGTATGCAAGTGGGGGCTGTGGGATTCAAACCCAGGTCTCCAGATTTGCAGCTCAGAGCCTTAAACCACTGTGCCATACTACCTCCTATTAACTGCCTTTGAATTACACTGCTCCTTGCAGCATACTGCAGCACTTTGCAATAATTTTGCAGGCATGGAAAATAATTGAGACTGGTGATGCCACACTGGTGCCGGAATATTTCAGGCATGTGAAATACTTGGGACTGGTGATGCCACACTGGTAACCAGAATATTTCAGGCATGGGAAATACTTGAGATGGGTAATGCCATACTGGTAACTGGAATATTTCAGTCATGTGAAATACTGGAGACTGGAGATGCCATACTGGTAACTGGAATATTTCAGGCATGTGAAATACTTGAGAATGGTGATGCCATACAGGTAATCAGAACATTCAATCATGTGAAATACTTGAGACATGTGATGCCATACTGGTAACTGGAATATTTCAGTCATGTGAAATACTTGAGACAAGTGATACCATACTCATAACCATAATATTTCAGTCATGTGAAATACTTGAGACTGGAGATGCCACACTGTTAACTGCCATATTTCAGGCATGGGAAATACTGAGACTGGAGATGCCACACTAACTGCCATATTTTATGCACTCGAAATACTTAAGACTGGTGATGCCACACTTGTAACTGCCATATTTCAGGCATGGGAAACACTGAGACTGGAGATGCCACATTTGTAACTGCCATATTTCAGGCATGAGAAACACTGAGAGTGGTGATGCCACGCTTGTAACAGCCAAATTTCAGGCATGGGAAACACTGAGACTGGAGATGACACACTATTAGCTGCCGTATTTTATGCACAGGAAATACTTGAGACTGGTGATGCCACACTGGTTACTGCCACCTGGAAAGCTGTTAAAGGGATCAATGGAATATGGGTACGAGCAACACAGGGGATGAGAGATGTAGCAACACCAGTTGAGGATTTTGTATTGGGAGCAGCAATCAATAGGTAGGTGGCAGTTTTAGGCACTGGGAACTGCAGAGCATGTTTGTTCAAAAGAATACTCCACGACAGTGGAAGTAATAAAGGAAAAAGGGTGCTGGTCACAGATTTGTGTTAGTATGACTTTGAATATGAATGTTAACATGTTCTTATTTGCTAACAGAACAATGATGGTTAACACAGAATGGCTTGTGTATGGGTCAATGCTACAACACACAAATGTATCCAGTGCAAGACAATTATTTAATGCAATTGTTACTGGCCATATGTGTACCCAAGGTGAGGTAGATTTATTTTTATAAACACAAGTTGTTCCACATCTGTTGGGTCAAGTGAGGATCGGTGAGGTTCCACCACATTCCCAGTAGTACTGAACATTCATTCAGATGGTACAATGGTAGGGAGGCACCAGATATATATATATAAGGGCCGACTGTGCCAAGTGCGGAGATGCTTTAATCCTTTTGATCCAGTACTCCACTGGATTTATGGAGAATGACTCCAGAGGCTCATTGAAATAACTGTTCAGCAGATTGGGTGCTGACTGTGGCTGTTGTTCTGTTCTCTTCCACTGCTCAGCCTGTAGTGATGAGCTGAGTTCAGCCCAACAGTCATCCTCCTTCTCAAGGTTTTCCATACTGCTTTCAGTTTGTGATTCTGAGACTGGCTCATCAGTTGGGTTACCTGCTGGTTTCATTGGCCCATGGATGCAGAAACCTAGTTCTGAGCACATCTGCTTCTGAATGTCTGTAACCCTGTGAGTGGGCATTATAAGGTGTAGTATCTCACACTTGAAACGTGGATCCAACATAGTGGCAAATATGTGCTTGTTATTGGAACAGAGATCTGAAAATCTAACTTCTAGTTCTGTGGTGAGGATTTCCACAAGGGATATCACTGTTCCTGGTGTCTGGTTTGGATCTTTCTCAGCATTTTCACTGAATCTCCTCATGGCTTTTTTCAGGATCTGTACAGCAGGAATTACCTGACTTAGCATTGCAGAATAAGAGCTAAGGTCACAAGTGCTCCTTTCAAATGGGGCTAAAACCTTTACCAAGCCCTCAATCACAGCCTAGTCCTGATGTCCGAGGACTCCCACTATATCAGTTTCCATGCTCATCTCATGAAGGGCCTGCTTTTGCTCCAAAAGCCTTTGCAGCATGTAGTAGGTGGAATTCCACTGGGTCTGTACATCCTGGATGAGATGATGCTGCAGCATTTGAAGATGCTCTTGTAGCTGATGCAGATGGTTTATGGCTTTCACACAGTGATGGAAGTGACTGCATATGCTTCTGGCTACTTTGACTGTGTGATCTGCCTCCACTGTGTTTGCCAAAGCCTTTGTCACCACCAAATTTAGTGTATGAGCAAAGCAGCGTATCCCATCAAAATTGCCATCTCTAAGTGCTTTTATCATATTTGTGGCATTGTCTGTGATCACAAACCCTACCTGCAAATTGTTGCCATCAATCCATGAGCTCAACATCTCTTGCAGAAATGACAATATGTTTATAGCCCAGTAATCTTTTTCCATAACACTGACATTTAGTAAAGCAGACCTGCAGGGAGAGGGGGGAAGAGACAGAACCAGCACCAGTACCACCATCACCACCAGTGACTACCACACCTGCAACACACCAGTGTGCTGTCAGTGACATATATGCATGATTTGAATTCATGCTGGTCCATATGTCAGTTGTGCAGTGGAAAACTCCACGGACAGCCTGTGCTAGTAGTCTTGTAACTTCTTTTCTCAAATCATGCTAAATGTTGGGTACTACAGTATGTGAAAATGTGGTCCGTGGGTATACCTAGGGTGCAAATGCTGTAGCAGCCCTACTTAAACCTGTGTTTTCCACAATGGAAAATGGCTGCAGATCCAAGGCCATCATCTCACCAATAAAATTGGTGATCTGCTGTGCTGTAGGGTGTGATGCCTGGTATTTGGTGCGGGCATGGAAGACTTACATGATGGGTGTAGTCAAAGTGGTACCACATCGCATTGATTTTGACTTTGAACCCATGGTGGAGGGTGTTACAATAATAGATGATTGAGTAGAAGAAGGCAGAATGAGTGATGCTCCTGCATGGGGATGTGCTATAAGTGGTGTAGGGGGAGTTGAGGGCACACTGTCTGCCTCAGTAATAGGATCACTAATAATACTTTGTGCATCTACTGGACCAGTACCAGAAGAGGGGCTGGCAGGCACATGTTGTGGAGGGGGAGGAACTGCTGTGGATCATTGAAGTGCACTGGGATGTTTCATTCCGAGATGGTTCATCACTGATGTTGTTGTGAGATTTAAAAGGTTTTTACCACGATTTGTAGTACAGTCACACACACAGCATACTGCCTTTGTTGGATCATCTTTTACAACACTAAAGTACAGCCACACCACACTTTTCGTTGCACTGACAGTGGAAGTACAGGCCTCAATAGGGCAACCATGGGCATGTTTTGCTCCTTTCCCCTTATCAGACCTGGGAGCAGTGGATGCAGTTGTTCTACCCCTTTCTTTCTCCACAACAGATGTAATTGTAAAACTACTTTGTGTATCAGATGGAGATGAACTTGACACAACTCTTTGAAAGGACAGGGTGGACTGTTTGTTTATTTTAGGAGGATGAGGAGGGTGACCCTGACCGGCCTGCTTGCCATGACAAGAAGTACTGCATTTTTTGGTAGCTGCACATTCATGCTTCTCACACAGATATGCCGCATATTCAGCCTCATCGCCAAATTTGCTTAGGTGGGTATCACTGTCAGATGATGTACTTAGCAAGTCTTGAGGCTCTGGTAAATATTCAGAACCAGATGAATGCTCTTCTTAGAAATCCTCCACATCAGCAAAAGCAAATGTGGTGAGAAGAAACTTGTGAGGCTGAGTAACAGTACATTTTGGCAACACAATTGGTGCAGTCATATTAACAGTCTCATGGTCAGTACTAGTCATAGTACCTATGGTCATGGGCACAGTTGGCAAGGTAGTAGCACTGTCGACAGTAGTCCTGGTGCCAGAATTACAATCAGGAGTTAAAGTCGAAGAAATTGGCATCATAGTACAGCTAGTTGTAATACTGGCAGCAGTAGTCATGGTGACAGCAGAACACTCAGGACTACTAATGGAAGCAAAGGTTGTGGTGACAGTGGCTGTGCAAGGAGCACAAATAACAGTGCACACTGTTATGGCAGTGATGGTGTCAACAGTACAAAAAGGATTTGATCTGGTTGCTGAAATCATGTCACTGGTGGTGGTGGGAAGGAGCACACTGATAGGCGATGTTACTTCTATGGGGGCAGTTGTGTGAATAGTACTACCACTGGTAGTGGGGTGGGTTCTTGTTCTTATATGACTGGAGATGTCAGGTGTAAAGCCCTCCTATTTTTATAAAATGATGGTGCTGCAAATGCAGTACTAGTAATAGTAGTGGCAGCAGTTGAAGTTATAGTAGTACTAGTACTACCCCCAATCTCAATGACACCAGAACCTGAAGGCTTATCAGGGGAGAAACTATTTTAGAGCGGCGAATACAAACTGACCTTCTCTCACCCTGTTCCTCACCACTTACGACTGGTAGTGAAGATGACTTGCTTGGGCTAGACCATGCACGTTTACGGGATTGATGAGACATGGTCTGTAACTTACTGTGTATATTATTCGTGATTATTGTCTTTGTTTATGTTGGTGCTTCTTGCAGAAAACAACAATCGCAACACCACGTATGTAGCAACTAATAAAGTCCAAGCTAATACTAGAAAGAGATGAGTCAGCAAACAACTTCTTACTTGTACAGTGTGAGTTGTGCAGTCACACAGTACAGCAATTCAAGCTTTGAAGGTGCACTAAACAACTTACAACACACAGAACCCAGTGAGTCATGCCTGACACACACAGAAATACTAAAGCAGTTCACAGAAAATTTACGTGTATACACTCACAGTAGTGCACACACAGGGGGCGAAGACACACAAAAATGAAAAAACTCACATGCACAGGAGGCACTCTGGTACAGTGAGCTGTGGAGGGAGGAGTCACCTGCAACACCCTCCTTCCTCAGTTATACAGGGAACTGAGCCAAGAACCAGACTACAGTCAGCAACAATTCAATGGGCCAAGCCTGACCCAGTGAGAAAAAAATAGGCTGCTTTATATATCACAAAAAAAAATGCATGCAGACAACTGTGCATGCACTTGCAGAACACAGATTACAAGAACAACAATACAGTGCACAAACGGATGATGTATGTGCCGCGGTATGCTGCAACGCAGATAAGATGGAGTCAGATGACAATCACACCTCACTTATGCAGGGAACCAAGCGTGGAACCTGATTACAGCAAAATACCAATTTGCTTCACAAAATAAATAGAAAATACACAGGGGCTATGTGTGTATTTGGAACAAAAAGCTAAGCAAGCACAGCAGTGGGGATGGGGCAGTCAGAAAAAGCTTGAGCCACTCACTGTTACTGCGCCCAGTAGCAGTTACCCACTACATGCAAAAGCCAAACTGGACTTTGTTAACAAAAAATCTGATAAGAACTAATTGGTTCTTAAGAAAAAATCCAAACCACACTGCTCAGCTGAGCTGTGAAACTGTAGGCTATGAGGAAGGGAGTCAGCATGCAGCAGCACACACACAGATTCACTCACACACAGACTTCCTTTTCCTTGAAACTGCTCCCAGTTTCAAGGATGAAAACAAAACTGCAGTCAGACGCAGTCACAAGGTGATCAGATGTAAAAACTGGATCACACACAAAACATTTTTTAAACAGTTATAAAAGTTACAAGTGGTAAACTAAACAGAGCTAGCTCTCTGAGAAACAACTGTCTCCTCTCATCTACACACTCAGAGTGAGGAGATCACATGGTGTTCCTGTCTCTGAGCTCCAAAAACAGTCTCTGATTGGCCAGCGAAGCTCTGTGAAATCTCACTCACTAAAGAGTACGTCCTGGATAGTAGCAGAATAGTGAACTATTCGGAATATCCATCCACAAATTCGGCAAGCCTACAATTCGTGGTATTCGAGAAATACTATTCGGACCATGCACAGTCCTAGTGATAACTGGTCAGAAAGTATGACATAACAGCAAACATGACATTGCAAGCTTGGAAGACTGTGAAAATTACTGCACCAATTTTGCTACAGTGTGATGATACCTAGCATCCCATATTATCATAAATTCTGCATAACAATCCCAGTGGTCAGTGTGTAATGTCACCCACTCTATGTGGGCCAGAGGGTGTCTGAGTGATAACATGAGTGCCATACCTCGTACTGTGTGGTAGTTGAGAGGTTTGCAGAGCTACAAAAATAGCAAAAAGAAAATCCAAAAAACTTCTAATCATGGGAGACTCCATGATTCGAGGAGTTGATACGTATCTCCAGCCAGGGGTAATGGTTAGATGTCTCCCAGGTACATCAGCATGGAGAGACAATGACCACATTGCTAAAATTGTTCAGGAAGCAGGAGGAAACATTGACGTTCTGGTACACATAGGGACTAAAAATCTCACGAGCTGGTCAGTTGTGGTGACCAAGGAACACCTTACCAGGCTGGGTGACAAACTATCATCCATTTTATCGGCATCTCCTTCTCTGAGATCCTGCCAGTCTGACAGAGGGGGGCAGATGGACAGAAGGTCAGAGAAGGGGAGATAGGGGAGCAAAACATGTGGCTCAAGGGCTGGTGCCAGGAAAACGGACACAAATTTGTAGGGAACTGACAAGAGTTTTGGGAGTGAAAGTTCTTTAAATTTGATGGACTACATCTGATTAAGGAGGGAGTCAGTGCATTAGGGCAGAAATTTGGCATCTTTGCAGAATATTTAAACTAGCAATTGGGGAGAGGGGTGCAGCACCCCATATGTCGAATGGGAAGAACACCTCCCACCCCTCAGCTAGTGGTCAAACAGGAGTTCAGCATGTTTGTAGTTCATTTGCATCACCAGGTAAGAAAAAGGTTGGGATCCCCATATGATGCACAGGGGAAATGCCAGACCTCACCCAACAACTAACACACTGAAATCTGGCCAATGGAAATACATGTACACAAATGCTCACAATTTGGGAAACAAGATCCCAGACCTGCAGGCAATAATGACAGAGGCTAAACTGGACATAGTAGCCATTAGCGAGACATGGTTTACCAGTAACCACACTTGGGAGACTTCAGTACCTGGCTATGTATTGTTCATAAGAGACCGAGGTGCAAAAGGGGGGGGGTGGAGTGGCCCTTTTTGTCAATGAAAATATCAAATCTACAGAAATTCAGAATACACATAAGGAGCCAGAAGAACTCTGGGTCACCCTGGAAACAGGAAATGGGACAGCCATACAAACTGGGGTTGTGTACAGGCCTCCAGACCAGGGGGAGGACATAGATGCATTACTGTTAGAAGATATACAAAACATGACAGCTAAAGGGGAGGTTCTGATAATGGGAGACTTTAACGTGCCAGACACAGATTGATCAATACCAGCAGGAATATCTGCCAGAACTAGACACATTGTGGATTCCATGCAGGGGGAGGGACTCAAACTACAGATACAACAACCCACAGGAGACAGGACTATCCTAGATCTAGTACTGACTAACAGGGAAGTGATCACAGATCTCCAGATAGAAGGTCACTTGGGGGACAGTGACCATAACATGAAATGGTTCAATTTGGCTACTAGAACTAAATCATCCCATTCCAAGGCAAAAATATGGGACTTCAGAGGAGCTGACTGATAAGATGGCCAACAGAGTTAAGCTAGCCCTGGCAAAAAGAAATACAGGTGAGGGGGTATAGGCAAAGTGGGCAAGCATTAAAGGTGCAATACTTGAAGCAACATCCCATTGTGTTAGGGAGAAAAGGAAGTGCAAAAGAAGAAGGAAACCACATTGGTTCTCAAAAACAGTAGCAGAAAAGGTCAGAGCCAAAAGGCTGGCCTTCAGGAAATATAAGGGAATGCAGCAGGATGAAGATAGGGAGGCATACCAAACTTCCCTAAGGGAAGCAGGGAAGGCAGTAAGGCAGGCAAAGGCCCAAACCAAGAAAACACTTGCACAGACATTAAAAGAAGGTGACATGACCTTCTATAGATACATTAGTGACAGGAGAAAGTCCAGAGGGGGTATGTATTGCCAAGATCAAAGAGGATAAGGGGGCATATGAGGAGGAGGAGGACCATGTAAAAGCATCTATCCTAAATAGATACTTCTGATCAGTATTTATTGAAGAGAAGGTAGGGCAGGGCCCACAGCTCAGCACCATGGACACAGGGAGGAGGGAGGTGTACACAAGTCCCTTCACAAAAGAAAGGATCCTACAAGAGCTCGATAAGCTCAGGGTGGACAAGGCAACGGGACCTGATGGCATACATCCCAGGGTACTAAAGGAGCTAAGGGTGGAACTAGCACAGCCATTATCAGAACTGTTTAGTGAGACTCTGAGTGCAAGAGAGGGCCCAGAAGACTGGAGAAGGGCTCATGTGATCCCGTTCCACAAGAGCGGTAGCAGAGAGGAGGCAGGAAACTACAGACCAGTCAGTCTTACCTCAGTAGTGGGCAAGATTATGGAGGCACTCCTTAAGGAAAGGATAGTGCAGGACCTGGAATCCATAGAAGCACAGGATCCAAGACAGCATGGGTTTACAAAAGGAAGGTCCTGTCAAACTAATCTCATACATTTCTTTGACTGGGTAACCAGAGTGTTGGACCATGGGGCAGCAGTTGATGTCGCCTACCATGACTTCATCAAAGCTTTTGATACTGTTTTACATAGAAGATTGATTAATAAGCTGGGTAGGCTCGGGGTGGGTCAGAAGTTGGTCAACTGGGTGGCAAACTGGTAGATGGGCAGGAAACAGAGAGTGGTGGTAAATGGTATACAGTCAAAAGAGATGCAAGTCACAAGTGGAGTACCTCAGGGATCAGTCCTGGGGCCAGTCCTCTTCTATATCTTCATCAGTGACATTGCAGATGGACTGGAGGGTAAGATTTGTCTGTTTGTAGATGACACCAAGATCTGCAACAGAGTAGATGATCCAGATGGGGTGGGCCGAATGAGAAGAGATCTGGATAAACTAGCAAAATGGTCAGAAAAGTGGCAACTGGAGTTTAATGCAACGAAGTGCAAGATCATGCACATAGGGAAAAGAAACCCTGAAGCCATCTATAGGCTGGGATGGGAGTTGCTGGCAGTCACAAGGGAAGAAAGAGAATTGGGCGTCATCATCACCGATGACCCGAAATCATCCAAGCAGACCACCAAAGCAGTAGGTAAGGCTAGAGGGACGTTGGGGTGCATTAGTAGGGATATCACAAGTCAGAAGAAGGAGGTAATAATCCTTCTTTACAAGACACTGGTTAGGACCCATCTGGAGTACTGTGTGCAGTACTGGAGGCCACACCTTCACAAGAACATTAGCCAAATTGAGGCAGTCCAGAAGGGCAACCAAAATGGTGAAGGGACTGCATCAGAAAACATATGAGTACAGATTAATGGAGCTCAATATGTATACCCTAGAGCAAAGGAGTGAGAGAGGTGATATGGTCGAAACATTCAAACACCTTAAGGACATTAACAAGGTGAGAGTCTAACATGTTTCAATATAAGAAAATAGCAGGACAAAAGGACACATGAGATTAGAGGGAGTCTGATTAAGGGGTAATGTGGGAAGTCCTTTTTCACAGAAAGGATGGTGGATGCATGGAATGGCCTACCTCAGGAAGTGGTGGCTATGAATACAGTGCAGGGCTTCAAACAGGCATGGGATAGGCACAAGGGAGCAATACAGATGAGTATGACTAGATAGGCCATTGACAGAGCAAAGGCTGATGGCACGTTCATAGTGCAGAAAAAGAAATGGGCAGATTGGATTAGCCTTGCGGTCCTTATCTGCCATCAGCTTCTATGTTTCTATGTTTCAATGTTACTACCCATGGCCATGTCAGTGTCCTAGGTGGCCACATTCACATTACTGGAAGGGTCTGGTGTCCTTTGGGCATGCCCCTCCTGCCTCCAGACCAATGGTGGTACCACTCCTGGCCTGTGCTGCTCACAGTTGCGCACTGTCCACCAACAGTACAACACAGTGACCTGAACCCAGGGCCCCTGTGGCAATGTCACACTGCAGGGATCGCATTGGTGACATGAATGTGGTTCCAGGTGGTGTGGGTCTGGAGTGGGCATGCTGTGTGCACCTATGGTGTTCCACTGTGGGTGTGTGCCACTGTGCTGTCCCTGTCAAATGCCATATTGCCACCATTACTGCCATGCTTCCTGCTCACCATTGTCCCATACACCAACCTAGGTACATTACTCCACTGGGTGGCACTCTGCCACATGGGTGCAAGCCATGGCTCCTGGTACCTGTCATATTGTAGCTGTCAGCTCCTCTGGTATGCTAAAGGGGTGCATAACTAACATGTGGTAGCTGTGCATCCCTGACCTAGGTGTGGTGAGGGGTGTGGCTGACTGGGTGGTGCCTGAGGTGTCACCCAGTAGGTGCTCAGTAAGCTGGCATAGCATGGCTGTGGCTTTGGGTGATACCATCCTGGCATGACTGCTGTGTGTGGGTGCCTTGAGCACATCCTAGTGTACTTCCAAGGGCTGTGTCAGGGTTGCCTGTCTGCAGTTCTGCAGCCTGCCTCTGGGTGGCTGGTTGATTTAGGCCATCCCCTTGCATACCTAACTTTGCATAGCACAGTTTTGTGATTTACAACACATGTGCAGCATATTTTGGCTGAATATACACTTGTGCGGCCTATTCAGGTGCCCACTCCCTTTTTTGCATCACATACATTATTTCTGCATGACCATGCATTCGGAAATGCATGACGCATCTCTCCCTTTTGAATATCATACTTCCGCGCATTTTCTGCAATGTGCCCTGCATCTCCATTTTGGATCACGCATCTCCTTTGAACGTCTGGGCTATAATTAATTTCTTTTTTCAAGCATTTCACATTCTAATTCATAATGTTTAAATTGTACATTCAACAATAGTTGTTGATTTGTATTACGTGCCTCCCATAGAACTGATCATTAAACACTATGTAAATTACTTGGCTGGCTGAGTTCTGAATAACACAGACAATATCAATATTGCTGACTTACTGGTAAGACTCTGAGATTGCACTCTAATTCACCTTTTTCTAATCTATTTTACTGAACTCAAACCAAATATCAGAAATTTGAGACCGAATGATAACTCATTACTCACTTTGCCTAAGGTGAGCACTTTAATGGGTCAGTATGCATTTTCATTAATAACTCCCAAACTCTGGAATTATCTTTCAATAACTATCCATGCAGGTAATAATACTCATGATTTATAGAACAAGACGAAAGCAATATTTAATTTCTTAATCTGCATGTACTTGTTAAGCGCATTTATATGAACTGGACAAAAGTTTATAAATTTTAAGGTTGTTTTGTAATATTTCAATTTTATACCTGTATATTGCATGTGAAAATTATTATATTTTTAATGTATGTCATCATGTAGTTGCTTTTTCTTAGCTCTGGGCCACACCTGAAAAAGGGCAGTTGGCTCAGTGTGTTAAACTGGTTAACAAATAAAAATAATAATGGAAGTAGTTTTTTTAGACAATATAGCCGAAGAAATATCTGACTAATATAATTGATATACATTAATCATATAGTCTAAATTTGTGGAAAAGGAACACTTTGTAGGAACACTAAGGAGGCAGTATAGAGCAGTGGGTTAAGGCTCTGAGCTGCAGATCTGGAGACCTGGGTTTGAATCCCACAGCAGCCTAGGTGCACACTGTGTGATCCTGAGCAGGTCACTTAACTTCCTTGTGCTCCCAGGTCACATCTGGAAACAAGCTTCTGCTTAGTGTGCTACTCCTGGTTAAACAATGTTCCATTTGTACAAAAAAAAAAATGAAGAAGTTTATACATTGTCCCTATAAACAGCCCAGGGGACAGGGAATAATACATCCCTTAATGGATCTACAGCTGCAATCTCTAATGCAGCATCAACAACTGGAACATGTATAAACCCCCCACCTCAAAAATGATAAAAGCCAAACCAAACTTCCACAAACCATCCAAAAAAGGCAAACCAAGCTTCCACCAACCATCCAAAAAAGCAACAATAAAAATCACAATGTTAGTTACAACCGTGCAAACAAGGTCTTACTGACAGACCATGCAATGGTTAATAGAGCACACAGTGATTAAGATGTTAGCACTCTGGGGGTAACTTTGCACTGCTCGGCATGCTAAATTAGCCTGGAACCAATAGCCCATTATAGTCATAGCAACTGAGAGCATTGCAAACTGCAACATCAAGCTGGCCCGTGGCACTGAGGGTTGAGGCGCTGGACGCCACGCCGGTGACCTGAGTTTAGGAGTGAGCTCGGGTGCCAGGGGTTGGCAGGGACAGGTAGAGGATTGAGCACCCACTGCAGCTCCCTTCCCTTGGGGGGAGGGCTGGGGTTCATCCACCGTGCCAGCATCTCCCGTTGGAGACCGGGGGCACTGCAGCACATAGGGCAGCATGTATTCAGCATGGTTGACGCTTGGCAGGGTTGCCATGAGCCATTGCATCAGGGTGTGCACCACACATGGGATGGGGGAACGAGCACCAGAACATGGAAAAGCCCGGTCTGTGGGATAGGCGATGCCAAGTGCCTCCATGCCCACGACCGGGTCCATCCTGCCTGGCCTTCCAGGTTCCTCTGCACGGGCCCTCGCCCACAGCCAGAGACTGACTGTAAACAGTGCCCAAAAAGGAGGGGAGGCCCCACCCCGGAGGGGTTAAGCTGGGGGTGCCAACTGTGGGATGAGGAGGAGGAGAGATGAGGCACAGGTTGGAGGACTTCAGTCAAGGCAGAAACAGGCAAGATGCCTGAGAAAGGCCCCACAGACCATGACTGGAGGGAAAATAACTGGAAAAAAAATGCAACAGTGGCCCAGTGCACACAGAGGTGGAGTTATTCAATGCTGAACGACATGAGCAACATGTTTGCTTGCAAAGATGTGGTGCCCAACAACAGTTCAGGCTAAAAACTGCAGAACCATGTAATGGAATGTATTGTCTTGCGTGGTGCTAATGCATTTTGAGTGGCACTGTATGTTTGCCCGGCGCAATCCCAATTGCCCGGTGTTAAAGTTTGCCATATTCACAACTTCTATGCAAATGAACCTACCCTGGCAATCTGAGGGCATACAGTCTCATTAGCATCTCATTACCGCCTGCCTAGCTTGTGAATTGCCCTATGCTATAACATGGTGCACACAGCTTCACCTGTATGTCCGGCTGGAATTACAGGATGGTAGGCACTTTTCTGGCTATACACACAGCTCCACCTGTAGGTCCGACTGGGATTATGGGCCAGTAGCCACATTCCATGCGTGCTCACAGCTCACAGAAAAATAGCTGCAGACTTGATTTGGACACAGATGTAAAGACTAATGTGGCCCAGGGGAGTAGCACTACAGGAATGGATGGTCATGCTGCATGCTGCATGCCAGAGGCACATCGTTGCTCCTGCCACTGTGTTTATCAGACAGTACAATACCATAGTAGGTGATATTGTGAGGTACACAGCAATGCCTACAGTGAGTCAGGGGACAGTGACTGGTGCTATTCACACAGTGACATGTACAGCTGGATGATGTTGTCCAACAGTCGACACCATGGTCATACTGTCCTGAGACCCTCATGTGCTGCACTAGTGGCATGGGATTCCCACACCACCATACACATGGATGTCCATGTGTGTGGGGAGCCTGGACAAGTGTAGGGCATGTGCCTGGGGAGGACACACATACCAACAAACTGGCACACTGCTGTCAGGGCCATTACCTTCAGTGAGTGTTTGCACTGTGTGGATGGCCTCTGCTGTGTATCAGTACCCACTATATGGTGTGGCCGGTCCACCTGTGCACTTCTCCATTACCCCATTGCAGCATGTGTCTGCTGAATTGTGATGGTGTACACAAATGGGAGACATGGAGGTGTGTGCTGCATGGACATACTGCTATGGTGTCCACTGGGTGCTGGGGCAGCCACTAACACCTGGCAGGGTTGGGCCAGTGCCAGATGATGGCGCCATGGGCAGTGCTGTCTGTGTGCAGCATATCACAGCCATGTATGTTCTCTGTACATTGTTCTGCCTCACCATGTTCACCGGGTGGACACACTGGGCCACTGCCCAGTGTCTGGAATGACCCAGAGATATCAACTGTGTGGCTGTGATGCAGCAGTGTATGATACAGACATACAATGCACAATAGCATGCAATACACAACTGGCACATTACGTACACATTACAGTACATTACATTACATTACATAATGAATAATGCATGGGGACATGTGGTTCACTCAGATGTTATGCAGATCCAGTGTGTATGATGCTACGTTCTCTCTGGGCAACAAACACCACAGGTGTGCACAGCATCCGAGGTCCCAGGCCTCCCCATATTTAATATGCCATATGTACTGGGTAGTGCTATGCAATAGTGATATTGCATGACCTTGCATGACAGTGTTGTTCTGTCCATGCCCCCCATCCTGGGTTTGCCCAGACATAAGACTACCTTTCCATGGGTGGTAACTAGCACTGCACTCAGTATTGTGCTATTGTGACTTGCGCTGCACTACACATTTGAATATCGTGCTACACCTGTATGCATGGTCCTGCCCCTTACTTTGCCTCATGCATACATTATCTTTTTGTGACAGTGCTAATGCATTGCACAGGTACTATTACCAGTTTTGAATATTATGGTCCGGCGCTAACCCAGTGCTAGCCCGGTGCAAACTGTTTGCACAGACCGCAAAGCTTTGAATATCCTGGTCTGAGTCTCTCTGGGGTTCCAAGCTTCTATAATTATTCTCACTGCAGTAAGCAGGCTTGTGGTAGAAGGCAGGATGAAAGCTTAATACTTCAAACATCAAAATCCAGTGAATGCATGCTGTCCACAGAAGACAATAGCTAGAAACAGCAATCCCTGTAAATACTATCATAGGGAGAGTGATTGGAGCTGCAAAATCTTTCACCTTCAGGCAAGCTCCAGCTTTCCACCATGTTACCCTACTGAACAGCCATTGCTGAGATACCACTGCATCTAACAAGCATTTGTCAATGCCAAAAGTTCACCATTGGTATTGTTATTTTACTGGGTGGGGCAGGTCTACAATTCCCAACAGCCTCGGCTGAGGGATTATTTACAGTACATACACTTTTTAGCGCTTTTAAAAAAGCAACTTTTGCCTCCCCTCAGGTCCCTCGCTCATATCTCCAGACACTGATTAGGCAATCCAGAGGTCCAGGAGCATGGGGGAATACCTCCGTTTTACCACAGGAGCAGCTTTAAAACAAACATGTGCATCCCTGCACTCCCATCCCTCCGTAGGTGCATCTATGTACAGTATGTTGCTATGGGAGCACAGGATCCTTTGGGGACTGCACTTCAATATATAGGACAACAGTGACCAAATTGTCAGCATAGCCACCGTATAACCCTACCTCACATACCCAGTACAGAACATTTTTGAATCATCACCAAAACAATTCTGCAGAACTGCAATGCCTTTCCATGCCATAGGTGCAGAAACACATTCTGGCCAGGATTTGAAAAATGACAGCTGTGACATACATAAGGTGGGGTAAAAAGAAGGCTATGTTGAAATTCTGGGTTCAAAATATTTAACATTTCAGAAGTTGAAGTGGGCGTATCAAAATTGCAACGAATGGCCACAGCTGTGGCATTTTTTTCATATTTTGACTCCAAATTTTCAACATAGTCTTCTTATGACCCCACCTCATATACCCCATAGGTGGACATTTTCAAAGCCATGCCAAAATGCCATTCCACACCACAGGTGTGAAAACACATTTAGGACAGGATGTTTAAATTGACAGCTGCACTGTTCAATGAGGTGGTGTAAAGAAATGGCTATGTTGAAAATTTGGAGTCAAAATATTGGAAATTACCAAAGTTATGCCTGTGTGTAGAAAAATTTCAGCAAATGCACATGACTTAGCCATTTTTGTGAATTTTTGCACCCAAATTTTCAACATGGTCTATTTGGGACCCCACCTCATTAACACTGGCAGTGAAATTTCATTTTCTGTTGGAAATGTGATTTTGCTCAACAACCTCGAAATTACCTTCTGGGCCCGATTAACAAAACAACAGTAACAGTGTTCATAAGGTGGGGTCCTAAAAAGGCCATGTTGGAAATATGTGAAAAAATTCAAAAACAAAATGCCAAATATATCAGCATAAGTTAAAAATGCCATTGAAATACATTATACAGGACTTACCTTTATTCTTCAGTTCTTGGTTCGGCTTTGAAGAGTGCAGACATGTCCCGGTCCAAAGGATATGACATCCTATGACCTCTGGTGGTATGTATAGGGTAAGAAGTGTGTGTGTGACGGGTGGTGGGTACACAGTGGGAGGGTCAAGATGGGTGAGGGGGTTGGCGGGGATGATGAGGGACTTTCTTTTTTTCAGGTAAACAAAAAAAAAGACATTGGGGGACTGTTTTCTTGTTTCACAGGATTATAGTTCAAATAAATATTTTGGGAAACGGGTGGGCTCCCTGGTGTCTCACACTACTGGGGGGTTTATAAAGCCAACATGGGGATTGGGCACCCTGATGTCGGCAGTATCAAATTAACAACAGGCTGCTAGGTGGTGAGGGGGTTGTGGAGGATGAGGTATGGTGATCGGAGGGTAGGGGGGATGCCACAAACACCTTGGACAGTGATCTATTTTGGGACACTAGTGGGCTCTCCAGTTTCCCACACCACTGGGGGGACTTGTAAAGCTGACAGGGGGATTGGCCACCCCGATGTCGGCAGTGTAAAATTAACAGCATGCTGCTGGATAGTAGTTTGCATGTAACCACCCTAACAGAAGCTCTCGCTACTGGCAGCTCACCATTGATATGCAGTGTGTGGGGTGACAATTCCTCCTTTAGTTCTTGGATTAGAGGAAGCTCCAGGAAGTGACTTGTCCACCTCACTCCTCTACCCTCCTGCCACTCCTACACTCTGGTGGGACTTGCAGTCCTTCCTCTGGGCCCGTGTCCACATATTTCTGGCCACTGAGGCTTTTTCATTTGAGCAACAGACGATTACCAGCGTCCCTTGGTCAGTGATTGGCATAGTTAGGAATGAAACCAAAAAGATATTCAGGAAGAATTAAATATGAGTGTAGAGTAAAATGTAGCCCATCTCAGAAATCAAATGCCCAGTTCTCATAATGTGCCCCCGTCCCCAATAATATTGTTGCCTGTAGTGGTACGACCTTGAAACATTGTTTCTTCTTTTCTTCTTTTGCAATGTGATGTTCTTTTGCTTTGGATTGGTAAGGCTTGAAGTATTGTGTAGGGACTTGATGTAAAGTGCTGCAATCTGTTTGGAGAGGTTTCTTCATTTTTTTGTAAAGACTGAACTGCACTACTTTCGATACTGGCAGTGTTGTACTGTTGAACTATAGAATGCAGGCAGGTACAGGCAATGTATTATGTTTGTTATCAATCAGCCAGGATGATTATGACCCCGATCAGCTGCTTACTGGGCGGTGTCCTGCAGATGAAAGGAAAAAGCTGCCATATGATTGGTTCAGCTTTTTCTTTTCAACTAGGCAAAGTTTCTGCCCATCAAGGCAAAACAGCATCACTATCAGCCTGGCTGACATTGGTGTGGCACTGTCTCACCCTTTGCCGACTACTCTGCATTGGACAGACAGTGTCACACCCTTCAAAATTCACTCTACAGTGAGAGGTTCACTGCATGTTTGCACACAGTGAACTTAAAATATAGAATAAACTATGGGTCGGGGTGTGAAATGAGATTTTACACACACCCGAGTTGTGGGATGCTACATAAACCCCAAGGGCGAAGCCCGAGGGGTTTGTGAAAAGCATCCCACAACGAGGTTCTGTGTAAAATTGAGTTTGACACTCTGACCCATTTTTTATTTTATACAATGGTTGGTTTCCTTTTTTGCCTCAGCAATTATATAAAATAAACAGCTCTGTGTATCTCAGTGTATGCTAAGGTCGGTCCTTTTACTCAGTGCGAGATTTTGTATTTTAAACTGTTTTCTCTGTTTCTTCAGATCTTTCTGTGCAGGGTATAAGGGAGAAGAAAAGAAAAAGACTTACGCCGAGTTGTTCTGTCGGTTCTGTTTCGCTAACATCGAACCGGGTGAGTGTTTGCTGGTCGCGACTGTTCGCGGAGAGCAAGAGGAAGTGGAAATCAGGTACGTGTTTGCTGTTAGAAATGCTCCTTTATAACAGCAAATTATGCCACAGTTTCTAAGGGAGAAAGGCAGAGCCAGTTATTATAAGGAGTTTCTGACTCACAATCTGACTCTGCCCCAACCATGCTGCCACAAGGGTCGGGCAAGCCAGAAAACAGGGGAAGGTTAACACTACAAACAGCAGAGCCCAGTGTATATTATGCACAAAAGGCAACATTTAAAAACAGCAGAGCCTGGTAGGTTTTATCACAGAGAAAGTAAATGGATCTACCCAAAGCTGCCACCATCAAGCTGACTCCACCATTGCATTTACCACCATTATGAGCCACCACCACTGAAATGCAGCTGCATCTAAAACATACAAACATATGAAAGAGCCAGCAGAAGGCCATTTAGTCTCTGAAGTTTGCATATTACTGCAGGGTCCATAGCTTACACCATTGACCCTGCCCCAGCAGTCTTCCCTTCCTCCCTGTGCGCTCCTCCACACAGTTCCATGGGTTCTCATTATGCCTATCCCACACCTCCTTAAAGCTGCCCACTGTCTTCTCTAAGATGACTTCCTCTGGCAGCGCAGTCTATGTGGCCACCACTCTCTCTATAAAGAAATGCTTTCTAACACACCTCATGATCCCACCACCCCACCAGTCTTAAACTGTGCCCCCTCATGGTTTGGTTGTCTCTTAACTTGAAGAGATCTTCCCTATCTAGTTTACTTATTCCCTTCAAGTATTTGAAGGTCTCTATCATATCTCCTCTCTCTCTCTCTTCCTCTCCTCCATGGAGTACATTCTCAGGGCTCCCAGCTTCTCTTAGGACTTCCCCTGCTGACACACAGTCATCTTGGTTATCCTCCTTTGGACTTTCTCTAGCAAGCTGATGTCCTTCTTAAGGTTGGAAACCAGTTTCTTACCCCATATTCTAGTTCTGATCTACCCACAAAAAGCAGTACAACCTTGCTCCACCTGCCGCTGATTCCCCTGGCTATGTACCCCAACATCCTGTTTGCATTTGCTGCTGTTCTTTTGTACTCCAAAGAGTGCTTCAGGTCACTAGTAATCACCACCACCAGATCCTTTTTTTCTTCTGTTGCTACTACCCAGACCCCCTGGTTGTACTCGGTCCTAGTTTTTTTGTCTCCAATGTGCATAACTTTGCATTTCTTGGCATTAAAGACAAGTTGCCAGATCCTCAAAAATCTCTCAAGTTTTCTGAGGTCTTCCTGCAGGTCCTGTATCCCATCCACTGTGTCCACCCCATCACAGAGTTTGGTGTTGTCCACAAACATGCACATGTTGCCCTGTCCTCCCCAATGTCGTTTATGAAGACACTGAGCAACACTGACCCCAAAATTGATCCCTCCAGGACCCTGCTGGCGACCTCCCTGGTGCTGGATATCTGTACCCCCACCACCACCACTCTCTTGGTTCTGTTCCTCTACCAATTTTCTAACCATCAGGTCCTTTTATCCCCAACTTCTTGATCTGTCAGTTTCCTGATAGGCCTCTTAAGGGGCACTGAATCAAAGACCTTGCTGAAGTCCAGGTAAATGATGTCCACTGCCTGGCCCTTGTCCACCACACTTGTGGCCCAGTCAAAGAAGTAAATCAGGTTAGTTTGACATGATCTTCCTCCCACAAAATTCATGCTGCTTCTCATTCTAGAGACCAGTCCCTTCCATGTACCCTACCAGCCTCTCATTAATGTATAGTTTGCACATGATTGAGGTCAGACATACTGGCTTGTAGTTCCCGAGTCATCCCTGGGTCCACTGTTTTGGAGAAGCACCACATGTGCCATTTTCCAGTCCTGTGGCACCACACCCTGACTCTGGGGAACTATTGAAGATGCCCAACAGTGGCCCCGCAAGCTCCTCCACCAGCTCCTTTTGCACCCTTGGGTGTATGCTGTCTGGTCCTGGGGATGTATCTACCTACAGTGTCAGCAGCTCCACCTTACTCTGTTCACTTCTATCACTACATCAATGCTTCCTCGCCCCTCTCATTTCTCCCACCTCAGGTGGCAACAGACCATCTTTTTCCTTAGTAAGGACAGAGCATTCAGTAATTCTGCCTTGCTCCCTTCTTCCTCCTCCACCTATATATTCACCTTCTTAAGCCTAGCTATCCCGTCGTTCTTGTCCCTCTTCTCACTTATGTAGTAAAAGAAGACCTTCTTCCCCCTCACAGTCCCTTCAGCTATTGGCAGTTTCCTAAGTGCTTTAGATTGCTGCACCACCTTGCCTGCCACTTTAACCAACTTCAGGTAGTATTTCCTATCCACCTCACTCTCCTGTTGGCTGCCCTCTTGTTCCTTACTGCCTAGGCAGCTTCAGAGTTGAACCAGATGGTTGATTTGCCCCCGATTTCTTCCCCCTAAGCCTAAAACACTACCCTGTGGCAGCCAGTATTGCATCCTTGATGATGTATCATTTTTGGTCCACCCCATGTCCACTCTGATTCCCTCTAGGTGCAACCTTAGCACTTCACACATCTTCTTAAAATCTACCCTCTTGAAATCTAGGATTTCAGTCTTCATGGAGATGCTTTTCCTGCCCATTTCCAACCTGACCCACAGTGTGCTCTGGTCACTACCCCTCAGGAGTTCCTTGACCATTATCTTTTCTATGTGGTCCCCATTTCTGAGCACTACAAGGATTTCCCCCATCCTGGTGGGTTCAGTAATGCCCTGAGTCAGAAACCCGACTTGTATTGCATCCAGGATCACTTGACTCCTGGCACAGGATGGGACCGCTAAACCCCAATCCACCTTGGGCAGATTAATGTCCTCCATCACTACCACCTCCCCATTTCCTGCAACTTTCAGCAATTGTGAACATAGCTCCCTGTCTCTTTCCTCCTCCTGATTGTGCAGTCTGTCGGCCACCCCCAACCTGACCTTGGTCTGAAGCTGAATCCACAGCATTTCCACATTCCCCTTTTGATTCTCCTCCCTTGTGCATGTTATCCCCTCTGTGATGTAAGCCACCACCTCTCTTTGCCTAACACCCTATTTATCCCTTCCCTGATGTAAGCCAATACCCTGTCTTTGCCTAACACCCTGCCATTTCTGTATAACTTGTAACCAGGGATAGAGAGGTCCCAATCATAGTGTGGTGTAGACCAGGTCACAGAAATTGCTGCTAAGTCTACCTTCCCCTCCGCTAAGAGGGCCTGCATGTCAGCAATCTTGTTACCGAGACTGCAAGCATTGAGTAACAAAGAAGAGTTTGATAACACATAACCTGATGCCACTCTGACTGTGCTGCCACCGGGCTGGGTGAGGTCAGGAAACACTGGAGCTGGTTAAAGTGAATCAGCAAATGGGGAATAGCTGAAAACTGAGATCAATTAATCAAGGATCAGTAATAAGCAAGTAAACTGCATTTTCAATGTTCAAAGCCATAATGAGAGTAACCGAGTTGTGCGGGAAACAAATTCGTAATAAAAGGTCCTGGCAATTATTAGTAGGGCACACAGCAATTAAAATGTTAACAGTCTTAGACTTTCAAAAGTTATGTGCATCCTTTGTTATTTTTCACAACAGTAGACTTAAATTAGGATGTAGCATGAAAGAGCCAAACACTGAAAAGTTGGTGCCATTTGCTAAAACATCAAGTTTTGCACATGATTCAGCAGTTATTAATGAGGTGGATGAAAATATTAGGTGCAGTAAGCAGCAGTTTTTAAAGTTCTGTAGACCAAGTTTACCTTGAAATTACAGCAGTCTTAGGAAAATCACTTACGCAAGAACAAATGAACAGCTTGCAGTCATCTAGTTTGACCATATTCCCCTGAACAACTGTACTTTTTTCACTGATGACAAGATAACCACAGTGTCTATGCCAAACCCAGACTCACTGTCATCTTTCCTACATAATAACTGAGCAACAGCACTTTCTTAGGTGGTGATACATGATATGGGGATGGGAGTCATCAAATAATGCTTCAAGGCAGACCGGCAATTTTCCATGCTGATGCACAAGCACAGGAGGCTGTGAAGGCAGCTGTTATCATATTGTGTATACAAGGTTTATGGAGGAGGGGGGGCTTGCCTTTACAGATATAGATGGAGTTTTTCCATCATGGTAGGGGAAACTGGAAGAAGGAAGAGGTAGATAGAACTATGCTTTTGGGTTGTTTAGCCTAGTTTCATCACCAGATGCACAGACAACTAACTGGGAAAGCTGCTTGCAGAAGAAGTGGAATCAGTGAACTAATGAGACATGGTTTCTTTGGCCAGACTAGCACATGCCCAACCCTAATCCTTCTCTCAGATGTAACCCCTGCCACACCACTATGATGACCAGACCCTGTCCCAATTCATTCTCTATGACCATTGCTTGAAGAATTGGTACTTAGTGGAAATTGCATGCTGGAACCATTCCCTGCTACTTTTCATCCCCCTGCATTCCCTTCTTCCCCAGTTCCTTCCCTCATGGTTTCTACATGATGCAACAGTTGACGCCCACATGTACATGACCCTTACAACTCTGACATACCTTCTTCCATGCTCTCCCTAAGAGGAGTATGGCTCTCTGTAGCAGCTTAGTTCACTTGCACAGTTTTTACTCATAGGCAAAAAACAAATTAAAAAATAAAGATGGATTTATATGCCCTGGACTGCATCACCAACAGTCAAGTTATTTGTCAAAAAATCCTTCACACTTCCATCTGCACATTTCCCCAGCCTGCTAAATTAATGTTGCTTTATTCCTGCTGCAGGGTGTGAAAATTAAAATAAATAAATAATATAACAAAATATGGACTTCTGTGCCCTTTCCACCACCAGAAATCAGTAAAAATATGTCAAATAACTCTTTCAAAAATACCCTTGCACCTTTCTCAATCTGCTAAATTTATTCTGCCCTGCTCCAGCAGCAATCCTGCAGCTGCTAGTGTAAGCTCAGACTCTGTGCACTCTCTTGTCATTTCTACAGTAGGATTTCAGTAGCCTGCTTGTCTAAAACTACAGACAGGTCCCTCACCAGCGGGATAGAGTTAGAAACAGCACTGAAATGTATGCAGAATGAAGAGTACTCCATCTCCAGCATGTCTGATTGGCTACTGCTGGTCATGTGGCCTGCCAACAGCTTTGGTATGCTTAGTGTGTGCTCCATGCACTAAGTGATGCATCATTTCATTGATGTGCCAAAATGCTGAAGGGTAACCGAATTCCTTCGGACCTGCTTCACCAGAGTCTAAAACATCAGATTTCAGCACATTCACCAAATGGAAATTTAGAATTTGCTCATCATTAGTCTGAACGCATATCCTTTAATTCTTACTCCAGCATTGACTATCTCATGAACTGGATCTTTTCATCTTATACTGTACATGCTCTCACCATGTTCAGAAAACTGGCATTCTCTAGTAAACACTGGGTTGTCTAACATATTCTATAGATCTGTTGTCCAAGCCCCTTTCTCCCCCATTGGGTATAAGTCATTCAAGTTGCTCAACATGATTTTCCTGCTTGATAACTTGTGAAGTGTCAACAGCTTTACCATCATTGTGTCCAATTACATAAATTGATGGCTGAGGGCTGGCCAGAGTTTAAAGGGTGGAGCAACAAATCACTCCCCCAACTAGGCCTTTATAGGCCCTCCTACAAGCCAGTGGTCATTTGTTTTCTTTGTTGTGGCCAGAGACACTGCTCCTCCTAGCTCTTTCCTGTCTGGTTCCATTGTGTTGTTTACCACACCTCCGACCACTGGCTATCTCTGTTTCTCACTTGTTGCTCTTTGCAGCTCACTGCCTCCTATGGTGCTTGGCTCTGTGCCTCTTTCCACCCCTCCTACCTTGTTTGCTTTTTCCTTGTGCCGTTCATCTCGATGCCTTTCGTTACACCCCCCTGCCATCACTGCTGCTGTCTTGCGGCTGTTTGTTTCCCTGATCTTCTGTTATTTCTGCTGCCCTTGCATGGCTTTCCCACTATCCAACCCTCCCTCATTCCTTCTTCCCCTTGATTTCCCTCCCGTCTGCCGCTTTCTTTGCAGACCTGTTTCCTCCAACCTGTGCTGGTTTGTTGGCTGTTTTTATGACCCCTGGTTGCACCTCTCCTGGTTTCTACCCAGTGTTTCTAGCTCCCTTCCACTACTTACCCACAGTATCTTCTTTGCTCTCTTGCCTCTGGCGAGGTCTCTCCGCTCTGTTTCTCCTTGGCTGCTTGGAGCTCTCTCATAGGCTCCTGGACCTGCATATCTTGCTGGCTGTTCAGACAGTCAGGCAGCTGTTCTGTGTTACTGTATCTGGTGCTCCTTACCTCTCCTTGCCGACTCTTCAGGTCCCTTGCTCCTCGCCTACTTCTGCACCTCCCTGTAGTGCTGCTACGTCCCACTTTCATCTCCTGTTCTCTCTCTCTCCCTCCAGTCAACAGGTCTGGTTTGCTAATGCCTCCTCTGCTGTGTGCTATTTGGGGTTTCCTAGGCTTTGGATCTCCTTATCCATTCAATACTCTTATTTCTTACTTCTTCGTACATTCCTGCCCATGAATGTTTACTTCATGGTTTGTCAGCCCAGCTGCACCTGCTAGCATTCATTCACTTAATCAACTTCCTGTTTTTCAACAACTGCCTGGTTCATCATCTTGCACCATGGCCCAGCAATCTCTGCTTCTGCATGCCGGACAGACTTTGGTCTCCTTCTGTGTTTGCCCACATAGTCCTCCTCATCATATCCTCTGTCTTGTTCCTTGGTTTTCATTTTCAACTACCCCCTTGCCTTTGCATTGTTTCTTTCCTCTTGGAGACATGGTACTGGGAATCTGTATATTGCTTGTTCTGTCTGCATACTGTGCTCCAACTGCACATCCTGCTCAATCCCTCTTTTCTGCTCCCCTTCGCTCATCTTTAGCTTTAACGTTCACCGCTCCTTACTTTTGGTTCCATAATGATGTGGTTTCTTCTTTTTCATTCTTAGTGTACTTCCCCATGGTGGGTGCTCATCCTCCTCCTCCTCCCCTTTCCCCCCACCCTCCTTCCCTCTCCTTCTTTGACCTCTGCTTTCTTTTGGGGGCTTCCCTATTCTGCCATCCTGCTATTCCCTCCTGTTACCACCATACCCTACTCATTCACATCTCCTAATATTCCCTCCTGCATATCGCCCTGCCTAGTCATCTCTTCCTCTGACCCTATTCCCTCATTATAGTCAAACCTATGCAGATGTCCTCCTGGTACTGCCTACCTCACCGTCGGCTGCTTGCTTCACCCGGCTGCTCTTGCTCCTACCTTCATGCAGTTCTATCCATTCCTAATTTGGCTCTCAATAGACCCAGTTGGCATGCACTCCCCATGGTTACCAGTCATGGGTAGATTCCTCATGATATGAGTCTGGTTCTCTTTCACTCTGACCTCAGGGTCTACTAATTCACATCGATTAATCAATCATACCTCTCATTGGGTCTTATGCTACCTCATTGAACTGCTGCACTCCTGTGGTTATTATCACCATCAGTCTCCTCATGACCGCATCTGGGTCTCCCTTGCTCATCCAACTTCTCTGTGGGTCTACTCATTCACATCGACTACTCGATCATAACCATCTCAGGTCCATGCTACCTTGACTCAACCTGCTTTTCACTCAGAGACATGCCTTCCATGTCTATTGCTCCTTGGCTCCAGGCTGGCTGCATTGGCCTCTCATCAACAGGGCCCCTTTAGCTGCCCAAGTGGGTTTGGAGGCACCCTCTACGCTATTCTCTATCTGACTGCCTATGGTTCACCTAGTCTGTTTTGTAGGATTGCATAGGCCAGCTGAGTGCCTCAGCAGTCATCTCTCTCTATCTCTCTCCTCTCTTGCTTTTGAGCATCTAGTTGCAGATACATCGCTTGCAATCCTCAACAGCTGTCCCTTTAAAAGGACAGAGTGAGAACTTCCTCTAAATTGGAATATTTTCCTCCTCCCTCAATCTCATCTCTAAATTTCAGTAGCTGAGCCATCACTAATCAAAATGTCCTTCAGCTTGGTGGGAAGGTGACCTAGGCCTTGGATCCCCAGAGGTTTCCTCCTCAAAGGTTTTTTTCCTCACCTCCATGCCAATTGTCATAATATTAGATAGAATTGGAGTTTCCTTAGGTTCTGTAGTTTAGTTCTGCTGCTTGATGGGGTCAGATGGTGGCCCGGCTGTTCCCTCTCTCCTTAGGAAGTCCTGTCCTTCTTCATCATGTCAGATTCCATTCTGCTACATACTTCTCATTGCCTCCTGTCTCTCTCTCATCCTACCCGTCAGTATATCTCGATAATCATCTGTTCTCGAGATTATTTTGACTTCTCTCCTCTTGCTCGACACCCTTTTGGATATTCTTTTGGGGCTCCTTCCTAAGCTACCTTTAGCCAAGGGAATTATTCCTGTGGCAGCTATGGGTGGAACCCTTCTCTAGGGTTCCTTGCATCATATCCCTACAGGATGGTATATCCCATGGATACAAAGGTGAACAGCCACAATGTACTGAAGTCACAGAAGCATACATCTCATCTACTTGTGCAAGCCCATTGACATTGATGGATGAGGGCTGGCCAGAGTTCAATGGGTGGAGCAACAAATCATTCCCCCAACCAGGCCTTAAAAGGCCCTCCACCTGGCCAGTCCTCATTTGTTTTCTTCGATGCCCCACTATCCACCTCTCCTCCTTCAGTGGCTTGTCTGTCTTTCACATGGGCTCCTTCCTAAGCTACCTTTAGCCAAGGGAATTATTGCCACGGCACCTATAGGGGGAACTCTCCTCTAGGGTCCCTTGCATCATACACCTACAGGGTGGTATATCCCACAGATAGAGAGGTGAACAGTCACAATGTATCAAAGTCACACAAGCATACATCTCATCCAGTTGTGCAAGTCCATTGAAACATAGTTTTCTATGTTTTCTGCCATAAATTAAATTCTAACTGGGACAAAGATGCACCCTTACAGAGGTCACACGTTTGAAGCTTCCATATTCTCTAGATTTTAGTAAACGTACAGTACAGTAACTTCTTTATTAAAAATGTGTGGCATGCCTGTTCCATGATGTTTAGTGATTGGGCATTTTTTGTCATGCTGGTGACCTGGGTTTGCACCCTGAATCCAGGACATCAGGAGTAGAGGCCAGAGGGGATGGATTCTGATCATCCTTTGGATGCTTCCCTCCTGGAGGGTGGGTGGCACAACTCTGCTTTTGTAGCAGCTTCTGGTGGTAGCATTGTGGTGGTGCTCTTGGCAGCAGGGGTGACCATGCAAAACTGAGCATCCCCACCCCAGGATTTCACAGCAGTAGCATGCATGTGGGAGGTGAGTGGGCAACTGAAAACCAGGAAACAGAATGATGCAAAGCACACTAGATAATGACATCTCTGGCAGCCCCTCCCATGTCACCAATCACCTGTAGCAAGCTGGCCTGCTACCCCCACATTCAGCAGCTGATGAAAAGTGCTACTCAACTGATGGCAGTAGGAAGACTTCCCAGCAAGGATTAGTCAGAATCTCAAGCTGACAGAGGACTTCGGGGATTGGCAGCAGGACTAGCACTGCAGCATGAGTCTACTGGGCACCAAGGGGTGTCCCTTTTTGATGCCCAAAGAAGTGGATGCCCAGCATAGGTTGCAAAATAAAGCTTGTGACTCTGACTGGTACCAGTATAAGTCCTCCAGTTACCCAGAGGACTTGTTCTATGATAAACAGATCTGCAATGAAAGTATTACCAAGGCTCTTAGGAAAGCCAAATCAAGCTACCTTGTCACCAAAATAGAGAATATCCTAAAGACTTCTTCTAAATTCTGGAGGTTATGCACTCTGTTTTTATGCCCCTTCTCCAGTCTACTACTCTGATCCTCAAACCAGATGGCTCATTGATCTCCGACACTATTGACTACTTGGTATTACTTGGTATGAAAGAACAGAAGAAGGCCAGAGCCCATTGAGACTGTTTCCCACACTATGTGGGACATTATTTATCTATTATCTCTCAACCAAACATCTAATTTGTTTTTAAAGGCAGTGGCATTAGTTGCCTCTACCAATTCTTGTGGCAAGGTGTTCCATACAATGGATGCTCTAATTGTAAAAAAGTTTCCCCTTTTGCTGGTTTTATAAGTTTTTGCTTCAAGCTGTTTATTATGCAGTCTCAGAACATGTCTCCTTTTGGAGAGTGTTAGGCCACATTTTTCCATTAGATCTGGTGAATTTATTAAATTAAAAACCATAAGCATATCACCTCTTAATCTTCTAGTTTGAAGAGAGAAGAGACCAGTAGCTTTTAATCTGTTCTGATAGTCCAAGTTTGTTAATCTTGGAATCATTCTAGTTACTCTCCTTTTAACCTATTCAAGAATTGTCATGTCTTTTTTTGGTTTGGATTCTAGAAAGGGGAGCCATAGTCTAGATATGGTCTAATGTATGCCCTATACAATGGAGTAAGGCATTGTTCAGTGCGATTAACAAAAGTGCATTTTATTTGCTTCAAAATCTGTTGGTCATGCAAGCAGTTCTAACACAGTGATCATTTGATGTAAGTTTATTATTAACATATATCCCTAAACTTTTTCACAATTTGATGAGTGAAGTGGTAGTCCGTTTATATAGTATATCGTTTTTGGATTATTTACACCGAAATGCACTACTAAACATTTGTCTTGATTAAACTGCATATGATTTTCATTTGCCCAAAGTGTTAATTGAGGTTGCCTCTACCTTCAACTAGTCCTTTACCTCCTGTGCTCACTTTCTCTTTATTTGCTCTCTTCTTGCTATACTTTTTGTTCCCTGTCCCTTTTATCCTTGTTACCACTCCGTGCTGTACTCTTTCCATTCACACTGCTCTACTCCTTCTCTACCCTCCCTGTTCCACTCCTCATTTTCTCCTTGGCCCCAATCTCTCCAATTGCCACACCATCTGCTCTGTTTCCTCTAACTTACTAAAAAAGTAGTAGCCCATGCTGATTAAAACCTAACCTCTATTCACCTCTCTGCTCTGCCATTGCTTACCCTATGTCCTCCCTTCAAAACCATCTGTCTTCCCTCAGAAGGTGCTTGTGGTATGGAAGTGTGCCAAAATCCTCCACCTTACTGAAAAGGGTGATGCTTCCTCCACAAGAACCACCACCCCTATTTCTTTTCTCCCTGTTCTTGTCAAAGTGCAGGAAAATACTCACTCTATTATCCTTTCGTGACTCCTCCTTCCACTGCTCTTCCAGTCTGGTGCAGAAAAAGCATTCAACTGCCATTGTCACTCTTAAAGGTCACTAACTCAGTTCTGAAGGAAAAAGACAAGGGATTGTTAACCTCTGCAACCTATAAAGGCATTCATCATAATATGCAAGGCAAGCAAGGTCCTAATTGACCAAATAATCATATTGTTTTTTTCAAAGGTTTTACTAAATTACCAATTATTCATGTTGGCCACTACATCAGTGCCAATGTTTTTATGTGTTTAAAAGCATGTATAAAATGTACAATATGTACATTTAATGCAATGGTTCTGCATATTTTTTTTTTAAGTTTGCATTGAGCAGCAATATAACAAAAAATGCATAGTAATTTGTTTTATGTTTCATGTGGGGGAGTGAAGTACATAGGTGCATGATATATTTGTTCAAAGAAATACAAAATCACACATGCCCCCACAATGCAATGCATCATGGGCTGCATATGCAAATCACCACAGAATATTATGCTGGTTCAACTTCAAGCAGAAATGCATGGTGCTAAAAGGCCTCTCACACAGTTTGCAAAGGTGCCAACAGATGACATAGACACGTGTTTTCTACTATCAGAACTCATCGGTATGCCTCATCTGTTTGACACCATAGTGGAATGAACCAGCTACCCTAAGATGGTCTATCTAGGTTATGTTGTGGTGAACCCAGTCAAAACAAAAAACAATTTAAAAGACAAAGAACCTCTGTGCACAAGCACTGAGGCAATAGTTACCCCAAAGGGCATTTGGCTGGAAAGCCAAGTTTCAAAGAAATACAAAATCACACATGCCCTCACAATGCAAAGCATCATGGGTTGCATATTAAAATCACCACAGAATATTATACTGGTTCAACTTTAAGCAGACATGCATGGTGCCAAAAGGCCTCTCACACAGTTTGCAAAGGGTGCCAACAGAAAACATAGATGCATGTTTCATCAAACCAGGACTCATCAGCATGACTTATCTGTTTGACACCCCAGTGGAATGAACCAGCTACCCTAAGATGGTCTATCTGGGTTATGTTGTGGTGAACCCAATTAAAAAAAAACAATTTAAAAGACAAAGATCCTCTGTGCACAAGCACTGATGCAATGGTTACCCCAAAGGGCATTTGGCCAGGAAGCCAAATTTCAAAGAAATACAAAAATCACACATGCCCCCACAATGCAAAGTATCATGGGCTGCATATGCAAATCACCACAGAATATTATGATGGTTCAACTTGGCTTCCCGGCCAAATGCCCTTTATGATAACCATTGCCTCAGTGCTTGTGCACAGAGATTCTTTGTCTTTTAAATTGTTTTTTATTTTAATTGGGTTCATCACAACATAACCCAGATAGATTATTTTAGGGTAGCTGGTTCATCCCACTGGGGTGTCAAACAGATGAGGCATACTGATGAGTCCTAGTAGGACGAAACATGTGTCTATGTCTTCTGTTGGCACCTTTTGCAAACTGTGTGAGAGGCTTTTGGCACCATGCAATTCTGCTTAAAGTTGAACAAGCATAATATTCTGTGGTGATTTGCATATGTAGCCCATGATGCTTTACATTGTGGCGGCATGTGTGATTTTGTATTTCTTTGAAACTTGGCTTCCCAGCCAAATGCCCATTGGGGTAACCATTGCCTCAGTGCTTGTGCACAGAGGTTCTTTGTCTCATATATCTGTTGCCATAAATGCAGACCATGCAGTTCACTGTTCTCTCATCCTAACAGCAATAACTTGAAATGCCTTCCATTCAGTTTCCTTTTAAGCCTAATCTTAAAGCTCTGAACACAATCTAGATTTATCACCTCCTTTGGCAATCTGTTCTACCACCCTATCGCTGTCTATGAGAAAATATTCTTCCATAAATCCCTCCTGACTCCTCCTGACTGTCTCCCCCCTTACCTTGAACTTGTGCTTCCTGGTTCCGCAATTCTAAAATCTGCTAAGCAGTCTGCTGTGATCTATTTTTCATGCACTTATATGGTGATGATTTCCAGAATCATACAGTCTACTCCCCAGCCTCCTTTTTCTAAATCCAGGTGATCCAGCTTTTCTCATATGGCATGTTAGCAAACCCTCTAATCATCTTCATTGCTCTATGTTGTACCTGTTTATGCTCCATTATGTTCTGTCTGTAATGCAGTGCCCAGAACTGCATACAATTCTCTGACAGGGCAGGGTCTAGTCGGTGCCCTGTATAGTGACGTTATCACATCCTTTTTTCTGCTATGCATATGTCTTATAAGGGAACCATACATTATGTTGGCTTGCTGACTGCTGCTAAGCACTGATTGAACATTTTCTGAGTTGTGTCTGTTAATACCTTCAAGTCCCTCTCCTGCTCTACCACTTCCAATACCATACCAATTACTTTATGTACTAACATACAAAAATGCCAGCAGAATAGGCCTAACGGTCTTTCGTGTCTGCTCATTTGGTCAGCCTCCACCCTGGGTGCTGACCTTGCTGCCCCCCTCGCCTCCTCTGGCTTCTCCCTTCCCAGTTCCAGATATTCTTGCTGCATTGGGTTTTGCTTCCAGAACCCTTCCCCTGTACCTGTCCCACCCCTTCTTGAACCCACCCACTGTCTCTGCCTCCACCAGCCCCCTAGGCAGCAAATTCCATGGCTCCACCACTCTCTCAGTGAAGTAGCACCTCCTCCTATCTCCCCTGAATCTTCCCCCCTCCAGCTTCCACCCATTCCTTCTAGTGGATCCCTCCTCCTTCCTTCAAAGCACCCCGACTGTTCCACCCATATTTACCCTGTTCATGTACCTGAAGACCTCTATCATGTCCCCCCAGTCCCTTCTTTCTTCCAATGTGTACATATTTAGCTCTTCAAGCCTCTCCTCATAGGTCCTGTCCCCCAAGCCCCAAATCATTTTGGTTGCCCTCCTCTGGACCCTCTCCAGGAGAGTAATGTCCCTCTTTAGTGTGGCTCCAAAACTGCATGCAGTACTTAGTGTGCGCTCACCAAGCAGTTATACATAGAGGAGTATCACTCTCTCCTTCTGGAGGCGATCCCCAGCGGTGCATCCCAGCATCCTGTTGGCCTTGGCTGCTGCCTCCTACAAGTCTCAAGTTATTCATCTTGACATCCACCACCACCCCCAGGTCCCTCTCAACCATCGAGACATGTAGCATTCCCCCATCAGGGTGTACGTTTGGCCCGGGTTTCTGGCCCCCAGGTGGAGTACCTTGCATTTCCCTGCATTGGACCTCAGCTTCCACTTTCTAGACCATCTTTCCAGAGCTTCCAGGTCCCCCTGTAGGGCCACACTCCCCTCCTCCCCATCCACCACCGCCCCCAGTTTTGAGTCATCCGCAAAGAGACTCATCTCACTCCTGATTCCTGTCCTTATGTCAGAGATGTAGGCATTGAAGAGGAGGGGCCCAAGGACTGATCCCTGTGGGACCCCACTAATGACCCTCCTTGGGGATGAGACTATCCCGACAACTATGACCCCCTGGGTCCGGTCCTGGAGCCAATTGACTATCCATCTGATCATCTGTTTCCCCACCCCCATTTCTCCCAGCTTATCCAACAGGCCCACGTGAGGAACAGAGTCAAATGCCTTGCTGAAGTCTAGAAAGAGGACGTCCACTGGTCTACCCAGGTCCAAGGCACTCGTCACCCAGTCATAGAACTCCACAAGGTTTGTCTGACAAGATTTCCCTGGAATGAATCCATGCTGTCTATCGTCCAGGTCCCCCTCTTGCCTCTCCTTGACAATGCCCTCCATCACCTGGCCCACCACCGATGTCAGGCTGACAGACCTGTAGTTCTCTGCCACCTCCCTTGATCCCCCTTGTGGATAGGCACTATATTGGCCACCTTCCAGTCCTGGGGCACCCGCCCTGTCCTCAGAGAGATGGTGAAAAGCTCCGCCAGGGGATTCGCCAGGACATCCGCAAGTTCCTTCAGCACTCTGGGATGTAATTTATCTGGCCCCGGTGCTTTCTCTGTCTTAAGGGAGTTGAGGGCTTTCCTCACTCTCTCTGCTGTGATTTCCACTTCTGGTACCTCTTCTACCTGCTTAGCCCTCCCCCTCCTGCCAGTGATGCCTCCCCCTCTCCTCAGACCCGCCAATGAGTAAGGGTCCCCTCCTCAGTATCTCTGTCTCCTCCCATGTATGATGCAGCACCCCCATTTTCCTTGGTGAAAACTGAGGTGAAGTACTTATTTAGTACCTCAGCCTGCTCCCCCGGGTCCTGTGCCCATCTCTCCCCTGATTAAATCCTTCTAATCTGCTCCTTCACCCTTCGTTTTTCCCCAGTGTATCTAAAGAACCCCTTGTTCCTTCTCCTAATTTCCCTGGCCAGGTTCTGCTCCTTCCTTGCCTTAGCCGCCCTCACCTCCCTAGTGGCCCTTCTAGCCATCAGCTCATACTCCCCTTGATCCCTTTCACTCCTTGAGCACTTGAATTGCCTATAGGCTGCCTTCTTTCCCTGCACCACCTCCTGGACCTCCCTGGTACACCAGCAGGGTTTTCAGGCCCTACCGCATTTTCATCTTACTCTTACACAGGTGCTGGTAGCATCCTGTACCCCTCTCCTGATGATTTCCCACCTACTATCAGCGTCCATGTCTGACCCAATCACATCCAAATGCTCCTTAAGGATCCTCTCATTTCCTTAAAATCTGTCCCCCTGAAGTCAGTTACCTCCGTCTTTCTGCAGCCTTCTAGCCCTCCTAGGTCCAGGCAGAACCAGACTGTGGCATGGTCACTCCCCACCAACGGGTCCCTTATCTCTAGGCCCCCAATCTGGTCACTGTCTGCCAGGACCACATCCAGTACCCGCACCTCCCTGGTTGGTTCCCCCACCTGCTGAGTTAGGACCTGCTGAGTTAGGAATGCGTCCTGAAAGACATCCAACAACCTCTGTTCCCTGGTCACAGAGGATGTCATAGTCTCCCAGTCTGTTCCTGGCATGTTTAAGTCCCCCAACACCACCACCGTTCCTCTGCCCAGTCTGCAGTGTCTCCCAACATCTGCCACCAAACTCTCCTCCAGCTCCTCCACCAGGGCAGGGGGTCTATACACTACTCCTATTTTTACTATCTTGCCACCCCTTGTTATCAAGGTGACCCAAATCACCTCCACGGTTCCCTCCACCTCCTCTACTCCCCCTATGCCAATGCAGTTTTTGACTATCATTGCTACCCCTCCTCCCCTTCCCATCACCCTGTCCTTCCTGAACTTAGTGTAACCCTCCAGGTTCAGGTCCCAGTCATGTCCTGCAGTGGCCCAGGTCTCAGTGACCGCTGCCACATCCACTGCACCCTCAGTTAGCATCGCCTGGAGCTCAGGCATTTTATTGCCCAAGCTCCTGGCATTTAGCAGGACTACCTTCCACCCTTTCCCTATACTTCCATTTCCCCTGCTCGTGTTCCCATGGGGATTCTGCTTTCCCTGGTCTGCACTTTATCAGTTGGCCTTTTCCCACAATCCATGCAGCTCCCCAGGGGGTGGAGACAGAGTCCTTTATCGGCACCCCTGACAGCCTTGTTCTCCATCCTCCCTCTTCACAAGTTTAAACCCCACCTTCACCAATTAACCCTCTATTTTCAACTTAAAGATTCCCTTCCCCTCCAAATTGAGATGTAGTCTATCTCTAGCATACAACTTCTTATCTTCCCAGGTCTCCCCCCAATCCCCCATCAACCCATACCCTCTGGCCTCACACCACTCCCTGAGCCACTGGTTTATCTCCCTGATCTTCCTTTTGTGTTTCCCACTAGCCCTTGGCACCGGCAGGATTTCTGAGAAGGAAACTGTGCAGACACATTTTCTTTTTCTAACATGTGAATGCATTATTTTATAAGTCCAAGTTATTTTACTCTGCCCTGGTGTAATTTGATGGTTTCTCTCTGACTGCTGTAAAGGCTTGACTTTTGTTTTTACATTTTGCATTCACTTCCCTATTTCTCTAAGATAACCTCTTCGTGGTTCTCATGGTCTTGTTTCCCCTAGGGACACATTTTCTCACAACCTTTTCTATGACTGATTTTATCCTAGTATACAACTTTTCACCCCTCCTTTTCTCTTGGCTGAATTATTTCCTACCCAACTATATCCTTCACATTGTGAAAGTTGACCCTGCTGAAGTTCAAAGTCTGTAGCAGTTTCTTCTCTCCCTCTATGCAAAGTGATTTGAAATCAAATCATATAGTGGTAATATGTTTTCTAGGTCTTCCTTAACCTCAGAAACCAATGGTCCAATTTTCAAAGGGCTTAGAGAGATACAAGGGACTTGTGTAGAAAGTGTTTGATGCAAGTTATGATTTGTATCACAACTTGTATCAAACGAGATTTTATAACGTGGGCTGCATCTGTTCCAGACAAAGCTATGTCAAAGCCCACTTGCACCAGGGTTGCATCAAACAACCCAGTGCGGCAAGACTCAAGTGGGCTTGCACCATGGTGGGGCTGCCACATCCCTTTTTTGGGGATTTTGGAAGCTCCACCATGGACGCAGGAGGAGCCACCAGTTAGACCAGCCAGGAGGGAGGTGGTCTAACTGACTTGCACCAGTGGAGTGAGGTGGGACAGGGATCTGTAGAGGTGCACTGGGGGCAGGACATGTCATGATGGGGGTGTGGATAGGAGGTGGCAACCTGCCCCCAGCGTGTGGCACAGAGCATGATGGCACCAGCTTGCACTGGCATACTACTGAATGGGCACCTATGTGCCCAGACAGTATGATGCTGTAGCCATCATTTCCCCCATCCCCTTTGGGTTCCCAAGTCATTGGTGGTATAGTGGTCACCCCAACTGACAAGTACTCGAGCCACATTTCTGATTGCAAAAAGAAGGCCCAGTCCCACTCCATGTTCCCAGCCATGCTACCACTGTGCCCCCACAGAACTGCCAACTCATTACCTAGTGGTATAGTGGCCCCGACCCTCCCCACTTGGACAGACAGTGGTCAATCACTCCACTCCCCCGTCATCGACTTGATTCTGTGACTGGCACTGCCCTCCTTACACCACTACGGCCAGCTACAGAATGTTCTTGCACAGACCACATAAGTGAGCAGTATGCGTACATGGTCTGTGTGATCACATTCTGTGGTTGGCTGTTGTGGTGTGAGGAGGACAGTGCCAGTCACAAAAGCAGATAGTGACGGGGTGGCAGCAGGGTGGTTGACCACTGTCTGCCGGGGTGGGGAGGGTGAGGTACACTTGGCCACCAGATAAGGAGTTGGGAGTTCTGTGTGGGAAGAACGGGAGTGGGGGGGAGGACATGGAGTGGGGCAGTACTTTTTTTAAAATTATGAATGAGGATCAAGGTAATTGTCAGTTGGGGAGGCACAATTGCACCACCACATTAATTGGGGATTGTGGGGGTTGGCACTAGTGTGCCACAGCAGGCATTCCACACTAGTGGAAAATAAGTGCCCCGAGAGTAGTGGGACAATGCCCTGGGGAATGAAATGCTCTGTGCCACAGCCTTGCATTATCTACCACTTCTATGCCTGGGTTTCAGCATTGCTGCTCCTTGGGGCACCTAAGCCTGGCCCTGTGCACATGTTCACAGATGCATCCATAGACCTGTGCCATGACTCCGAACTATGCCCATCTTTTGGCTACGGGTTAAATTTCATGGCTATTCCAGAAGGTTTGATGTAAGTGGCAACCTTCTGGAATAGCAACTTTAGCAATTGCTGCAACTGCGTCTGATGCAGCCCCCTTTTCTGCTGCAAGTTGCATCTGATGGAGGGAGCTTCTTGAATCAGCCTCCAACTCTTTATTGCTACCACCAGATCTAGAATAGCCTCCTTCTTTGCCACTCTGTTTACTATTTGCATTATAACAGAGTCATTTCAAGTGATTTTTGCAGTTTCATGCAAAACGAAGACAGTTGTCATTAGCAGGGCTCAAATCTCATAATATTCCCCAAAATTTTAATTTTGGAATATTCAATGCTTTATTACTAAATTTTTATTACTAAAGAGATCTGCATGAAAATAGGCTCTTTGCTAGTTGGACATCATCTGTTCCTGCTGCTTTTCCTGCTTTGAGTTTCTTTCTTTTTTGTTTGCTTTTTATGCTTCCTTCCTATCTACAGGACCCACCTCCCTCTGGAGCACACTAACTACACCTGACCCCTATTCTCCCACCTGTGAATGCCATCCTCCATAGATCCTTGGCTATGCCTCGTGATGGGATAGAGGGCTTTACCTTCGAATCTATTGTGTTGTCATTAGGGAGCCTAGGCAGCTGTGTGGGACTAAACTCCAAATCAGAATTATACAATGGCAGGAGAATTTCTCGTTTCCTTATTGGTCAATGTGTGCCTGTGACAGTGATGTTATTGAACAACAACATCACTGGATTAAGTACAGGCACACAGGTGACCGTAGAACAGGAAACAAATCCCTCCCTCCCTCTCCCCATGAATCACGAACCCTACACTGCTCTATCGACTGCCCAACAGATAATTTCCTCCCTCACTCCCTCCCTATTTTCTTCACCACCCCTGAAACGCCAACAGCTAGGGAAAAGCAGTCACACCACAACCGATACTGTGACAAATTGAATTTCTGCAGTTTTCCCCCAAGCAAGTGACTTCGCTAAACCACTGAAACTGTAAGTGTCGTTCATGGCACCTACGTGATATGGCCTATTTTGGTGGAAAAAAGTGTGCATGAAGAGAAACACATGGTTTAATCCAAGCTAGTCTTGTACTCACTGGCAGAATAACTGTGGAGCCATCTGAGGCAAGTCTTTTCCAATTCCTCATGTCCCAAATAAAATGTCCTGCACAGTCTCCGATCGGATCACAATCCACAACCTCTCCCAACAAATAATGATAATCAAAAGAAGGGAACAGGACTAAAACTTAAAAGGACACTTAGAAACATAGAATTTGATGGTAGATAAGGACCGCTTGGCCCACCTAGTCTGCCCATTTTCCTACCTAACAGATAAGCTGCAGGTCCTAGTTAACCAACAGCATATTTCCTCCTACCCTCCCACTAGGACTGCCTTATGTCTGCTCCATGCATTGTTGAATTCCCCCACTGTTCTTGACTCCACAACCTCCTCAGGGGGGCTGTTCCATGCATTCACAACCCTCTCTGTGAAAAAATACTTCCTCACATTACCTCTGAGCCATCCCCCCTCTGTCTTCAAATTGTGCCCCCTTGTTCTTGCACATCTCTTTTTCTGAAAGATGCTACCCTCTTGGACTTTGTTGATTCCCTTGAGGTACTTGAAAGTTTCTATCATGTCCCCTCTCTCCCTTCTTTCCTCAAGGGTATACATATAAAGCTCCTTTAGACTTCTTCGTATTTCTTCTGGGGCAGACCCTGCACCATTTTGGTTGCCCTCCTCTGGACAGCCTCCACTCTGTCTATGTCTTTGTGGAGATGGGGGTCGCCAGAACACTTCAGCAGCCAGTGAAAACGTCGCCAGGAAGGGGGGTGCTGAGAATGCTGTAAACCATCACTGCAGCAAGCTCACAGGCATCAAGATTGCAGGCTTGGGAAACCAGCATCATTTACTGAGCAGCTTCACCTACTGGTGGAAGTATATAGTGAACTTTTCTTAAAAAACATGTACCTCCAAGCACAAATAATGTGGGAAAAAAATGTTTTGTGTTTTCTTCCTTTTAAAAAAAATGAAAATAACGAGCCATTGTATAATAGCAATACGACGCTCCAGGGATGTATGTTATTGTGTAATAATAATACCACTCCTAGGGTGGTGGAACCACTCTGCTTCACCTTGTGCTTCAACCCACCCCAGGAGTGACGTTATTACACACTAACACACACCCTGACATGCCTTATTGCTTAATTATACTCTGCTGCTGGTATGGGGTACAGCTCACACATAGGGTGGCCAACCCTGGTTACTACAGTTTAGCATGTATTATGGAGCAAACTACCTCTTGAACAATAATCCAGGCTGCACAGAGATGTTTAAATTTCCAGCTTGTGAACTGTAGCAGGCTCTTTTATTGCACACAGACCCATTTAAGATGCAAATCAAATCACAGCATCAGTGCCTGTACAAAAAGAGTGCAAACCACAGAAAATCCATAAGCAAAGAGCATTATACAGATTTGAGCTTAGTACCTAATGAGACCTCTCCCCAGTGCTGTTTTATTGCTTTTACACAGCACTCATTGCTGTTTCATTCATGCTTGTTTTGACTGTATTCTGCTTAATGTGGCTCTGTGTGTAGGACACATATTGTGTCTGTATGTTGTTTTATTGATGGCTGAGTGCTGGCCGGAGTTCAATGGGCAGAGCAACAAACCACTCCTCCAACCAGGCCTTAAAAAGCCCTCCTCCGAGCCAGTCCTCATTCATTTTCTTCATTGCAGCGGTAGGCACAGCTCTTCCTTGCTCCCCTCCCTTTCCCCTCATTTGGGCCTCCCTGTGTTTCCTGTGCTGCCTCTGGCTGATAGCTCATTCTGCTACGTACCTCATCTTTTTTTGACTTCTCCAACCTCGGTCCCCATGGTGCTCTCTGCATTGGCAGTCTTCTGCCTCACAATCTGTGTCTCCTCACTGGGGCTCCATCCTGATCTATGGCTTGGCCTCCCCCATGTGGCCTGCAGGTGGGCTGCTGCTCCTCTTCCTCCTCCCCTTTCCCACATTGACTTTCCTGACTTCTGTCATCTGACATTCTGTTTTTGTTTTTTGCCCCCTTCCGCCTCCATTTTCTATTCCCCTTTCCCCATACCTTGCTTTGTGGTGCTGTTACCTTACTTTCCCCATGCAGGCCTCCCAGCTGTCCACTTTTCCTCCCATTGCCCCGCCGGCCCATCAGGTGTACCATCCCCTCTGTCCCTGGCTTCCTCCTCACTGCACTGTCTCCTACTTGGCTTCATCGCTCACTTTGTTTTCAGTGCTCCGCCGTTCTTCTTTTTTGTTCCCCTGTTTGTGCTATTCCCACTTCTCTCTGTTTCTCGCTCCTCTTTTAGGCCATTTTCTCTCTCTCTCTCTCACTTCCTCGTGGGCCTGTATGTGTCCCTGTCCACCATGCTCGACCCCCCTCGCCTGTTTCTCTGGTGCAGCTCGATCTCATCCTGCCTTTGGCCTTACTGCACCTCTGACCCATTGTCTTACTGTGGCCTTCTTGGCATTCCCTGTCCCTGATTTGGGGGATCGCCATCCCACTCTTCTTTGGGTATCTCCGTCCTCGATCAGGTTCTACCCTTACCTCAACCTTGGTAGTACTCTCACACTGACTGGACATCACAGCTGGCTGGCCTGCTCTGTCTGCCCAGCTTGCATTTCTTTTTGGGGTTCTCCTACCCTGCCACTTCCTTTCCTATTCACATATTATTGTCATCATAGTCCCACGTTTGGGACCCCTTAATGCCTTGCCAACCTAGCTACACCTCTAGGGTTACCTCACTTTATTAATACTGTTCCTCCTGGTTTGTGCTCTGTTTGCCTCTTTGGGGTTTTTCTACTCCCCTATTGCTCTCTCTACCTTCATTTGTCTTCTTCCTAGTCACCTCACTATCAGCTGCTGGCTTCATCCAGCCACTCTCACCCCTACCTTCATGCATAATTCCTAATTTGGCTTTCAATGGACCTGGTTGGCATAAGGGTCTCCTTCAGTCAGTCTGACTTCTGTAGGTCTACTCGTCCACATCGACTACTGGAGTGTACCCCTCAAATGGGTCTCATGATACCTCGACTCAACCTGCTCTCCACTAAGAGACTTGCCTTCCATGTCCATTGCTCCATGGCTCGGGGCTAGCCATAGCTGATGGTCTCACTCTGCACCCACAAAGTCCACATCTAGAGCATGCAAACCTCAGAGCTCAGTCCTTCTCCCTGCCCCATAGTGGGAATAACTTCACTCCAGGTGGACCATCAGTCATCCCTCATCTCAGCGACACCTCTGGATGTAGAATTTATGACTTCCAGCTGTGAGGGGTGGGAGTCTCATCATCAGAGCCCCTTTGGCTGCCTGAGTGGGTTCAGAGGCACCCTCTACACTATGCTCCATCAAGACTACCTCTGGTTCACCTGGTCTGTGTCATAGGCTGGCATAGGCCAGCTGAGTGCCTCAGCAATTACCTATCTCCTCTCTTGCTTTTGAGCATCTAGTTGCAGAGACATCACTCAGAACCCTCAACAGCCATCCATTTAGAAGGACAGAGTGAGATCTTCTTCAGAATTGGAATATTTTCCTCCTCCCACCTCGATTTCGACTATAAATTGCAGTGGCTGAGCTGTCACTAATCAAAATGTCCTTCAGCCTGGAGGGAAGGTGACCTAGGCCTTGGATCCCCAGAGAGTCCCTCCTCAGAGGGGGCTTTTCCTCTCCTCTGTACCAATGGTCATAATATTAGATAGCGTTGGTGTTTTCTTAGGTTCTGTAGTTTAGTTCCACTGTTGGATGGAGTCAGATGGCAGCCAGAGCTGTTCACTTTCTCCTTAGGAAGTCCACTCTTCTGCATTTTGTCTGCTTCCAGTTCAGGCTTCGTCCTCATCATATCTCATTCTTCTCATGTCCTTCTCATCTATGTCTATCACCTTAATTTCTGGTCTCGATATATTTTTATTTCTTGCCTCTTAGATGCTCGACACCCTTTTGGGTATTCTTTTGGGTTTTTTTCCTAAGCTACCTTTAGCCAAGGGAATTATTCCCATTGCACCTATGAGGGAACCCTCCTCTAAGGTTCCTTGCATCATACCTCTACAGGGTGGTATATCCATGGACAGAGAGGTGAACAGGCACAATGTAACAAGGTCACACAAGCATACATCTCTTTCAGTTGTGTAAGCCCATTGATATTGATGGCTGAGGGTTGGCTGGAGTACAATGGGCAGAGCAACAAACCACTCCCTAACCAGGACCTAAAAGGCCCTACTCCAAGCCAGTCCTCATTCATTTTCTTCTTTACCCCACCATCCACCTCACTCCTCCAGTGGCTCGTCTGTCTTTCACGTGGGCTTCTTCCTAAGCTACCTTTAACCAAAGGAATTATTCCCACAGCACCTATGGGAGGAACCCTCCTCTAGGATTACGTGCATTGTACCCCTACAGGGTGGTATATCCCATGGAAAGAGAGGTGAATAGCCACAATGTATTGAAGTCACACAAGCATACATCTCATCCAGTTGCACAAGCCCATTTAAGTAATTATATTATACTGTTGCATTGCTGCCTTTGTAATTTCAGTTGTCTTTGTAATCACCCACGTCATGCCTGAAAAGAGACATTCTCTTGTGTAGCACATCTACCTGGCTAACTAAAACTAAATAAATAAATGCCCTAGTACTTTGACTTCCATGAGCCTTTGTCAGGGATATCATTCTTCCAGCAGTAGTGTGCTTCACAATTAATGCTGAGTTGTGTAGAGCCAACTGACATCCTCTCTTACACTCTGCCTAATGTTATACTACCACCTGTGGTCACACAGGTGGCAGAACTGCAGCAAAAGCAATGACCCACCCTCCCCAGAGGAAACTGTCATCTGGGATGCTCAGTCCTTCTCTCCATGCTACTCCTCCAACAATGCAAGTTTTTTCCTAAACCCAGGTTGCTGGCATCTCAAGCAGTAGCCTTACTGCTGTGCCAGTGGGCCAGTTTATAATCCTGTTCTTGTGACACCAGAATCACTTCTATGGCAACAAGCTGTGCTATCATAAGCAAAGGGTTTTGACATATTTTTTCCAAGAAGCAACATGAAAAAATAAAACCTAAGGGATGAAAAGATGAAGCCTAACAAGAGGGAGATTACAAGACTAAGAAAGGGATGGAAGTAGAAAATGGAGGTTCTTGCCTAGTTAGCACTCTCTCTCAATAAGAGGTCGGAGATACAGGGAGGAAAAAGTTACAGTATGGGGGAAATTGGTGGAGGGGTATGCTAGCAACCACCAGGAATATGGGGGGAAAAATGACAGATTTGGAGGCCATGATAGTAGATGAGTGTCTAGACTGGGTTGTCATAACAGAGACCTGGTGGACAAAGAACCATAAATGGGAAGTGGGTATTCCTGGGTATAACCTTTATGGAAAGGACAGGATGGAAAAAAAGGGTGGAGGGGTAGCACTATATGTTAAGGATGGGATAAAGGTGATAGCAGGGTAGGTAAGTCTAAGATTGGCTGAGGTCCTCTGGGTCACACTTCACAAGAGGACTGGAGAGGCAATATACCTGGGCATGGTACACAGGCCACCAAATCAGGGGGGAGGAAGTGGACAACAAGTTATTGTAGGAAGTACAAAGGATGACAGGTAAGGAGGAGCTCCTGCCAGTAGAGGATTTTAATCTCCCTGACGTGAGTTGGCATATTCCAACTGCTAAATTGGCTAGGATTAGGGAGATACTGGAATCCCTGTAAGAAGCACTACTTCAACAACTGGTAAGAGAGCCAACTAGGGGTGATGCAACACTAGACTTAATACTGACAAATGGGGACAGTGTGGCTGATGTCTCAGTGGTGGACAATCTGGGGGCAAGTGATCACAGAACCACTAGATTTAAGATTGGGACAGGGAAGAAAGTGAATCAAACCACCAAGAGAGTAATGGACTTCAGGAGGGCAGATTTCAACAGAATGAGAGAGATTTTTAGGGTTGATATGTAAGGTAGGAAAAAGCTGGAGGACATAGAAAAACTGTAGTGAGCAATTATGGAGGACTTTGTGAATGCCAGTGAACAATGCATTAGCAAGGTAGACAAGAGGAAGAGGGGAAGGAGACCACTTTGGCATTCTAGAGAGGAGGCAAGGGCAATAGGGGAGAAAAAAAGACCATCAGGACATATAAAAGAACACAGGAAAAAGAGGACAAGGAGGTATATAGGGAAAAGTTAAGTGTGGCAGGTCAGATAATCAGGAGGGCAAAGACAGATATGGAGGAGGAAATAGCAAAAGAGACCAGAAGGGGTGACAAACAGTTGTTCAGATACATTAGTGAGAGAAGAATAAACAAGCAAGGTATGATGAAACTTAAAGGAGAGGGGGGAGATCTCGTAGAGAGGGACTCAGAAAAAGCAAACTTGCTAAACAAATATTTCTACTTAGTGTTTATAGTTGAAAGGAAGGGACATGGACCAGTACTGAAGGTGAGAGGAAATGAGTGTAGGGAGATGGGAACTAGCCCATTCAAGGAAAGCAGGGTACTGAAAGGAATTGGGGAAGTTGAGGGTGGATAAGGCAATGGGTCTAGATGCCTTACATCCCAGAGTGCTTCGAAACCTTAGGGAAGAGCTGGCAAAACCAATAACGAGGCTGTTCAACCTATCATTGGCCACAGAGATAGTACCAGGGGACTGGAGAATGGTGTATGTGGTGTCTCTACACAGGAATGGGGGAAAGGAGGCGCTTAGTAACTATTGTCTGGTCAGTCTTACATCAGTGGTGAGAAAGATTATGAAGGTACTCCTAAAGGAAAGGATAGTGGATTACCTTGTAGTAAATGGGCTACAACATGTCAGGCAGCATGGGTTCATGGTGGGAAGGTAATGCTAGATGACCTTCATTGAATTCTTCAACTGGGTGACAAAGTAGTGCGATAAAGGAAGGGCGGTGGATGTGGCCTATCTGGACTTCGGTAAGGCCTTTGACACTGTTCCTCACAGGAGGCTGGTGAGCAAGATGTGAAATCTAGAGGTAGGGAAGAAAATAGCAAATTGGGTGGAAAACTGGCTTGGTGACAGGAGTCAAAAGGTGGATGTAAATAGGGTTCATTCTAGGGAGGAAAGAGTGACAAGTGGGGTACCCCAGGTGTTGGTACTAGGGCCGATACTCTTTAACATTTACATTGGGGATATTGTGGTGTGACTAAATGGGAAGGTGTGTCTGTTTACAGATGATACAAAGATCTGTAATAAAGTGAATGCACCGGGGGTGGTGGGGTAGAAAGAATGAGAGAGGATCTGATAAAGCTGAAGGGTTATTCAGAGAGGTTTTAGCTGAAATTTAATGTCAAAAACTGTACAATAATACACATAGTGCACAAGAACCCAAGGGCCACATACACACTAGGAGGTGAGGATGTTGTGGTAACGGAGCAGGAGAGGGATCTGGGGATTACTATTTCAGACAACCGAATTGCTTAGAATTGAATGCATAGCACCATTAGAAAGGTAATTTTGCTCTGAACAATTTTGATGCAGATACTTTGTGTCTATCATGTATACTTTAGGAGTTATTCATATTTGTTTAAGGTATGGTGTGCATGGCTAACATTTGTCTCTCAAGCCTCACCTAAACACCTTGAATAAATCTGAAAAAAAAAACAGTTGTTTGGTATTTCAGCTACTATAAAATAAAAACTGAATGGATTACAATTGATTGCATAGCACCATTAGAAAGGTTATTTTGTGCTGAACAATTGTGCCACTGATACTTTATATCTACCACATATACTTTAGGAATTATTTGCATTTGTTTAAGGTATGGTGTGCATGGCTGACATTTGTCTCTCATGCATCACCTAAGCACCTGGAAAAAAATCAGTTATTTGGTATTTCAGTTAGTATAAAATAAAAATTAAATAGATTACAACTGATTGCATAGCACCATTGGAAAGGTAACGTTGTGCTGAACAACTTTGCCACTCATACTTTGTGTGTAGCACTTACGGTTCAAGAGGTAGTCACATTTGTTTGTGGCATGCTAATTATGGCTTGATTTTTCTTAGAAAGGCCCAGGATACAGTGCTAAGAGTATACAGGGCACAAGTGGTGGATGTCTCAAAGAGCTCTTGCGGTGTGAATGAGTTAAGGTGGCAAACCAGTAAAACAAAGCAGTTGGAAAGGCAAACGGTATGCTGGCATGCATAGGGAGACAAGCAGAAGAGGGGAGGTGATAATGCCCCTATACAAGTCAATGGTACATCCCCACCTAGAGTATGGGATACAGTTCTGGAGACCTCACCTACAGAGGGATATTGATAGAGTGTAGAGAGTGTAGAGGAGGGCGGCCAAAATGGTGCATGGTATGCATCGGAGGACCTATGAGGACAGGATGGATGAGCTTGACCTATATCTACTGGAAATGAGGAGAGAGAGAGAGAGAGAGAGGGGTATGATTTAAACTTTTAAATACCTGAAAGGAATTAACAAGGTGAGGAAAGGGACTATCTTCAAGATGATAGACAATCCATAAGCTAGGGGGCACAGCTTGAAGCTGGCGGTTGGTCAATTCAGAAGTAATATGAGAGGGCACTATTTCACTGAGATGGTGGTGGGCCCATGGAATGGGCTACCAGAGATGGTGATAAAGGCATCAACAGTGGGGAGGGGGGAAATTCAAGAGTGTATGAAATAACTACATGGGTTTAAACAAGGAAGGGAGGGATAGATACCTGGATGGGAAAATGGGGCCAGGAATCTACGAAGGGGGGGGGTAGCCATGGAAGTAGTGGGGTGTAGGGTAGTAGAGTCAAGGCTACCTATGGGGAGGGTATCAAGGGCAGACTAGATGGGCCAGTTGTTTCATTTTCTACTGACAAATTTCTATGATTCTATGAAGGGGGAATTATCCTATTTTAATGAAAAGGTATACATAATAAAATCTAGATGACCCTGAAATTCAAGTTTGGAGAAATTTTTGAAATTGAGTTCTGCTGATGATGATTGTAATTTTTTGCTGGAAACCAGAACATCTCTTTTGCATAGAAGTATTAGGCCCTATCCTCATATTAGCCTAGCCTGTATTCTTTTCAGTGGCGAGAATATTAAAGAACACCTTTCATGATGGTCCAAAAAGTTACAGCTTATGATAATAATAATAATAATAATAAGCTTTGTTTTTTAGGTGTCTTTCAAATGCCAAGGCACCCTGACAAATTAAAATCACAAATCAATCATCAACAACACATCATATAAAATCAGTAGTATCATCATTCCGTCAGTCACCAAATGCCTGTTGCCATACAAAAGTTTTCAAAGCTTGCTTAAATCCCTTCATGGTTGTGCACTCTGGTAACTGATGGGGTAGAGAATTTCAAAGGGTTGGAGCTGCATACATAAATGCCCGCACCCCAGAAGATTTCAAACATACCCTTGGAATCTCTAGCAACCGCTCATTGGCTGAGCGGAGTGATTGCCCAGGGCAGTAAGGAACCAGAAGCTCTTTCAGATAGTTTGGGCCCAGTCCATGTAGGGCTTTAAAAGTCAGCAGACTGATTTTAAAGGTGAGCCACCACTGTACAGGCAGCCAGTGCAGTCTGCACAGCACTGGTGAAATGTGACAGGTCGAGACTATCCCGTCAAAAGCCGGGCTGCCACCTTCTGCACCAGCTGCAAGCAGCGGATTTTCAGCCCAGGAAGCCCTAGGTAAAGGTAGTTGCAGTAGTCTAAGCATGAGAACACAAAGGCATGAACCAGAGTATGAAGGTCACCGGATGGACCAAGGTGCTTAATCCTGGAGATATTCCTTAGATGGTAAAAAGGAGGATGTGATGACAGCCAACACCTGTGAATGCAGGGTCAGCCCTTCATCAAAAATTATTCCCAGGTTTTGCACCTGCTCAGAGGTTGGGAGTGATAAGCCCCTGAGAACTAGTCCAGAGGGTGAACCAACCCCCCCCCCCATCCAGCGACCTGGGTCTGCAACCAGCACCTGTTTTTTCCGAGTTCAGCTTCAACCTACTGGAATCAATCCACTCCTGGACTTCTGCTAGATAGTTATTAATGACACAGAAAGCACCATCCTGGTCAGGTGCAAAAGGAAGGTAGAGCTGGGTATCATCAGCATAGCAGCATATACACTGTGGGGGACAACACTCAACCCTGAGAGACCCCACATGACAGAGAAACTGGGTCCGGGGAATAAACCCTGGACACCATTCTCTGAGTTCTTCCCATCAGGAATGATGTAAACCATCCGGGGACTGTGCACAACAGTCCACAGATGGATCTCATACAGTCCAGCAGTACCCCATGGTTCACGGTGTCAAAAGCTGATGAGAGATCCAGAAGAACCAAGATGGAATGGCTCTTCCAGTCTCTAGCCATCAGGAGATCATTGAGCACCCAAACAAGCACTGTCTCTGTGCTACGTCTCTTTCAAAATCCAGGCTGGAGGGGGTCATAGATGTCATGGATGGTCAAATGGTCCTCCAGCTGTGTGGCCACTACTTTCTCAATCACCTTCCCTAAAAAGAAAAGGTTAGAGATTTATCTGTAGTTTGCATGGCAGTCTGGGTCCAAAGAAGCTTTCTTCAAGAGTGGTGTCACCACCGCCTCTTTCAGGGAGCTAGGAAACTCACCTGTTTCCAAGGAGCACCAGACTATCCATGCTAGGACCAGACCAATAGAGTCCATACAACCCAAAATCAGGGAAGTTGGTTCTGGATCCAAACTATAGCATGTAGGGTGCACACTCTGGACAATCCGCATGACATCCATGAACTCCGGATGGTCGAAGGTACTCCAGGAAAACCGAGGAGCTGTCGCCTCATGCTGATCCAAAGTAACACCCATAGAGTGTGTTGGTTGGAGTACTGCCCTGATGTCAGCCATCTTAGATGCAAAGACTCGAGCAAGTTCATTGCACTCTACTTGCTAAAAGGCTTTCTGAACTTGTAGACAGGCTGGGTTGCACAAACTGTCCACAGTTTGAAACAGCTGAGCTGGTCAATTCTGTGCTGCTGCAATCTCCCTGAACAGGAACTCTGTCTTCTTACCGGTGATTGCAGATTGATAGACTTGATAATGGTCCATCAATCTAAGGTGTTTGGCATCTAGGGCAGATTTCAGCCAGCAGTGCTCTAACCTTCATCCTAATCTCCGCATCTCCTTCAAAGTCCCATCAAACCACGGGGATTGGGGGCAAAGGGAGAGAGGACAAATGTGGACTGGAGCAATGACATCCAGGGCCACCGAAATGGCCAGGTTATAGGCCATCACGAGGGTCTCTGGGTCACTGTTTGCCACTGGGTGGCTTTGAGAACTTACATCTTGTAAAGGGCAGTACCTGACCATCTTCACAGGGGTAGGCCTACGAAGGGGGAAGCTAAAACTAAACCACATGGTGTAGTGATCGGACCACCCAACTGGTTCCACCCTCAAGTCAGAGGCTTTGATCCCCAGGAGGAAGACCAAGTCAAGGGACTGACCGTGTTTATGAGCAGCAGTGGTAACAATCTGTGTTAGACCCAGAGGTGTTATTAATTGGAGGAAGTGCTGTCCAAATTGTGAGAGTTCATCATCGATCCAGGCATTGAAGTCACCCAGGACCATCAGCCTGGGCGACTCGAATGCCATGTCGATGATGAAGTCTGCAACTTCCTGAAAGAATTGCTTCTCATCTCCGGGTGGATGGTAGATGAGGGCAATCAGACAACCTACACCTGCTACTACAGTACACTTGAATGACTCAGTCTCCTCAACTGGTACACTCGTGAGGTTAAGTTTAGCCTTAAAACAGACTGCAAGGCCCTCACCCCCCCATCCAATCTTAGGTGGTATATCACCAAGTATCCAGATGGCATTACAGCCTCCAAGATGGGGCCAGAGTTCTTGTCCATCCAGGTCTTGGTGATGCAGGCCAGGTCAACCGTTTCAAGAAGATCTGCAATAATTGCAGTCTTGTTTTTAATGGACCTGGCATTGCGTAACACCACCTGAGTTGGATGAATCTCTTGGGCAACCCGATCTACCTGCCTACCACAATTGGTAGTGCCCTTGGGTATGGAAATCAGACATGGAGGTCCACATTCTGGGTTCCATTTTTCCCCAGGGCGTCTTCTGGATTTCACCACCCTGATGCGGTGGCTCCCCTCATTCAACCTCTGCCGTTTACACCCCCTCACCCCCCCACGCACAATACCTAGCACCCTACAGTGTTGTTAAGTTGTAAACTGAAGGGGCAGAGGGAAAAAGGGGTGGAAGGCATGAAGAGCAGAGAGTGAATAGAGCACAACCGTGGGGGTAGGCCTCCTACACATTTGCATAAACCAATTATATACTACTTAACACACAAAATATTAAATAATGAAACAAAATATATACAAAATCTGGTTAAAATCAAACAAATACCCTCCCAACCCAAACAAGTAAATAAACCCAAAAAGTAAACACGACTAAATAAACCAACCAACAAAAATGTCACCTCCCCAGGGCCCTCTCACAGCCACAGGGGGGTGAATAAAACAACATCACGCTAAAATACAGTAACTAACAGTATTAAAAGGGAGAACAGTTATCCAAATCCCATTGGTCCTCTCACCACCAACAGGGCTCAAAAAACCCTCTCAGGAGCTCACACCCCTGAGCAGATAGATATAAAGTACACTTAATGATTTTTCCCAAAATAAATCCAATATTCCCCAGTCCTCAGGTACTCTCACTGCCAGAGTCTGGAGAAAATTACTCGACACTCTCACTGCCAAAGAAAGAGAGTAAAATTGAAATTCTGACCATGGCCAACAATAAGAGAGAAATCTCAATGATTCTCTTCACTCTGAAACCAGGGGGTAAGCCCCCAAATTCTGAACAGGTGCCAGCCCAAAACCGTAACAGGTACCATGGGTCCCCATTGGAACCCATCAATTGATAGGTCCCATGGAGATCCCTAGCAGTAGTGCTCCAACCACCAACTCCCCAGCACCTCAGAGCCCAATCCCCTGCCCTGCCACAGGTGCACGGCCTACCAACAGATCGGGCCCACCTCACCTGGCCCCAAATCGAGCTACTCCACTCCAACGACGAGTTCCAGAAATCCTTAATTCCCAAGTCTCAAGGTTTCGGCAATAAGCCTCTTGCAGCATCACCTTCCAAATCCACATAAAGCATACATCCACAAATAATTCGGCAACAGCGTTTCAAGGTGCAATCAAATTACTCCAACACAGGCCAGGCTTCACAAAGTTCCAGGCAAAGAGGCAGAATCCAGTTAATATGACTCAAAAATAGTCACTTCATGACTGCTTCCCTCAATATCCTCAGGTCAGGGGAGGGTAAACCACACAGTCCCCAGAGCGCCCTGCACACACAGACTGTCCCACCATCCACCGACCTCAAGGCACTCTATGCCCCTCACCACCCAACCCCTAGCCTTTGACAGGGGACTGGAAGCAGGGTCCAGGAGAACTCCAGGGCAGTGAGGTAATCCCCCACTCCAACCCCCAACAGGAATTAAACAGTCTCTTTCAGCACAGTACTCACAAATTATAGACATTAATCATCAGCAGTCCCAGACCAGGAGAAACAACAATCTTCTTCTTCGGGCCTTTATTTCCAGATTCACCCACTTGGGAAATCCCCGGCTAAAATCCAAACGAAGTGAAGGTTACAGGAAAAAGTCCAGATACTATAAATTAAATCCATAGCACAGATAAACGGTATCTGCTGCATCAAAAAATGGAATCAAAAATACTGAAAAACCTAAAACAAACTCTGAGCACCAAAGGCATGTCAATGGCTTAAGCTACAGTACACAGCACAACAAAAGGTGTAATCTGTCACTTATATGCAGTACTAGACCTGAAAGGATGTGTGCATTTGTTATTATTGGCCAAGGTTTACTCTGTCTTCCATAATTTTTATGTGTTTTTGAGCCCTGCTTTAGACCCTGCTGCACTTGCCTTTGCTGTTCAACTGCTGGGCTGCTGGCTTCCGGTGACATCATTGTAAGGCAGAGGAGTGACTCATACTGTGCAGTACAGTGCAGGCACAGCAGTTTTGCAAGGGAAAACTACCAGTACTCAATGTACGTACAGTGTTCCTCCTTCCCAAAACACCCTGTTAGCAATGCATTATGCCAAAATCCAAATAACTTGTCAGTATGTTTTTTGTAAAACTGATTTACTTCTGCCTCTGTAACAAAGCATGGGGGATTGAGAGAGCGAGTTTCTGTCAGCACCTTCCCCAGTCCTTTCGACTTTCATGCATAAATTATTCCTTCTTGAATTGATTCTGGAATCGCATTTCATTACTGTCCTCTGCAGATAGTTTTTGCATCCTGAGCTGCTAAAAACTGCAGGGTGTATCAGAGCTTCTGTAGCAAGCCTGATGTTTATGTGGAAGAAGGGGTAATTTATGCATGGAAGTCAAAAGGACTGGGAAAGGTGCTCTTTGAAGTCCCCATGCTTCACTTGCTGCTTCTCTAATTTTCTCTCACAGTCACCTGTCTATATCATCCTATTCATGTGGAGGTCTGCAGCAGACCACTTATAGCAACTTCTCTTTGTTCCTTCGGTCTGAGTCCACGTTTTTTCTGATTTGCTCCCATCTTGTGTAAGTTCCTCTAGCATGCTTGCTTCTACAGTACATCATTCCTACATAAGATCTCCTTTCCTACCTTCCAAGTCCTACCTAAATATTCTAAGGTCCACCACAAAATTGCTAAAACAAACACAGCACAGGCAAAACGTTGACACCCAAAACTGCACATCAACCTTCCCCCTCCCTGCCTATGTACAAATGTTCCCCTATGTTTATCCCATGCATGCTTGAAGTCCCAGCTTTTTTTTCCTCCACCACTTCTGCTAGCATTCTGTTCCAGGCATCTACCACACTTTTAGTGAAGTAGAACTTCCTCACATCCCTCTTAAACTCCACCGCTCTTTCTCATTTGAAATAAACTCCTCTCATGCACTCTGTTCACCACTGTGAGGTATATGTAGGTCTCTATCATGTCTCCTCTCACTCGCCTCTCTTCCAGGGTGTACATGTTGGGGTCCCACAGTCTCTCCTATTAGGATTTCTCATGCAACCCCTGCCTCATTTTAGTTGCCTTCCCCTGGATTGCTTCCACCCTATGTCCTTTCTGAGGCGCAGCCTCCAAAACTGGACACAGTACTCCAGAAAAGGTCAAACCAGTAAACAATACAGTGGTAACACCATCTTACTCCTCCTGCTAAAGGTACACCTCCCTATGCACCCCAGCATCCCACAGTCCCTACACACTGCTTTGTCACGCTGCCCTTCCACTTTAAGGTCATTAGATATTATAACCAAAAGGTCACTTTCCTGTCTAGTGACTGTCAGTATCTATGCCACCAACCTGTACTCTGCTCCTGGGCTTCTACACCCTAGTTGCATGATTTAACAGGCACGTTTTGGCATTGAGCTCCAACTGCCATGCTCTTGACCATTCCTTGAGTTTCCCAAAGGTCCCTGGACATTCTCTTCAGCCCCTCCTATGTGTTCATCCTATTACAGACTTAGGCATCATCTGCAAAAAGACATACCTTCCCTTCCAGTTCTTTTGCAGTGTCATTTATGAAGACATTGAAGATGTCTGGTCCCAGTACTTAGCCATGGGGCTGCTGGCTGGTCACACCTCTATCAGAGTGAGTGTCATTAACCACCAACCTCTGTCACCTATCCATTAACAGTTTCTAATCCAATTTGCCACTTTGGATCCCATCCTTACGCTGCTCAATTTCTTTGTCAGTCTCCTGTGCGGCACTGTGTTGAAGGCCTTGCTAAAGTCTAGATAAGCCACATTCACTGCCCTCCCCTGATATTTCCTTAGTCTCTCAGTCAAAGAAATCAATCAGATTCAATTGGCATGATCTCCCCCATGAACCCATTCTGCCTGTGATCATGTAGCCCACTGGAATCAAGATACCCTACCAGCCATTCCTGAAGGAAGCTTTCTATTAATTTTTCCACCCCTGAAGTGAGACTGACCAGCCTATTGTTGCTATCCTCCTCCTAGTTGCTGCTCTTATGTAGAGGGAAAATATCTGCTCTTCTCCATTTCAGAGGACCCTCTCCTCTTTCCAATGAACTATTGAATAGGACCATCAATAGGGCAACTAGCACTTCCATGAATTCCATGAGTACCCTTGGATTTATCCCATCTGGTCCTATAGCCTTGTCTAGCTCCTCAGCTCCAAGACTTTTCAGGATTCTGTCCTCTGAAAGTGGATTTGTATCCACACCTTCCCCTTTGATCCTACTACTCCATGGTTGTTTGTCCCCCTGTCCTATCTCCCTCCACTGTGACGACTGAGTAGAAATACCTGTTCAGGATTTCCTTTTTCTGCAGCCCAGGTGGAGATCACCTGCAAAACTAACTCAGAACTGGAAACAATAAGGACAACAAATAGATTAGTTACAGCTTTTGCACTGCTCTGGAATAGGATTGTGAAGCATAAAATAATGCAAGACATTAGGTTTACAATCTAAATATTCTTCAGAAAATTATTTTTTACACTGACGCACACAATATTGCAGGCTTCTTGAGCTGATGTTACCATTTTTTAAAGTGTGTTCCTGCTGTTTGCCATTTCTCCTTGATTTTATTTCAAGCCTTGTCCCTAATTTTTATGGGAGGAGGTTGAAAGGTATGCTTCTCAAGCTACCACTCACTTCCCTGTTTCCTTGTCCTCTTACTCAGTTATTCCTTCCCATGCTAGGGTGGTTGCAATCTGAATTGAGAATCAATCCCACTGTTTCCTTTCAATGGTGCTTCAGTATGCCTGCATCCACCTGTACCTCCCCACACATGCTTTTCACCAAAAAACCCTCACCACTCTATTTTTTTCTGTGAGAACACCATCTGTCCTTTTTTAGATGGAGTCCATACCAATGCTTTTGGCTTCCCCTATCTGAAAAGGTTTACCAGCGTTCCAGAAACCTAAAATATTGCTTCCTGTAAAAAAAAACCAAAAAAAAAAACAACCATGCATTAAATTGTCTTACAGAATTTTGACTACTCTGTCCTACATGTCAGACTGGCAGTATTTCTGAGAAAACTAACGTAAAGGGTGTACTCCAGAGATTTTTTTTTTATATTTCATTTTATGCTTTGGTAAATGGGTGCAGCTCACTAGGCACAACACCTGTATTCAGGGAGCACATCTGGAGTTTAAATGACTTGCTCAGAGTCACACAGTATGCAAGTACAGGTTGTGGGAATCAAACTCATGTCTATTGGATGTACCAAGCTAATTTCCAGCTTGTGAGTCTAACTTTTAGGCAATACTGGCAGCCCAGATTGTTGCCTTGTTTCCTATATTTTTGATGCAAGACTTCAGACTGGCTTTTACGATGTTATGTGTACCAATGGACAATGACTACTTGAACTATGTAAAAAAAACCTTTTTCCAAATATTTGGCCAAATATTCTGTATTTGGTAGTCAAATATTCAGGTATTAAATATTCATTATTAGACATTTAAAACCAAAAAATATTGGATCACATCAAGGTTTTTGAATTCAGTGCTGATTTATTTTCATTGCCATTTAATTATAAAACAAAAACCAAGGCATTCAGACTAATTAAACAATCTGTTCCTCAGGGTGTGTGGTTATACAAAGCAGTAAAATATAACATATCTGTATTGCAATAATATAGATTAGTGTACATTTGCATTTAATTTCATATTGAAAATTGGATTGGACTAAAAAACTCCATTTGACCTAATTGTGCTCTATTAGATGGTGCTACTCTGTAGTGTCTCCACCTTTCCTCTTTATATCATAGTCTAATATATCAATAAATAGAATGGTCAGAATTAAATAATATCAATGGTTATTTTTAAAATGTCTGTTAAAAATATACTTGACTTTCTTCCCTAGTCTGAGTTGAAAACAATTGTTGTATTTCCCTTTATAAAGCATGTGTTCACCCTAGTTATAAAAAAAAAAGATTTCTTTGCTGAAAATAAAAAATAACTGACTCATTTAAATAGGTTAACTTGACTATAAAATACCTTAATTATTTCTGTTTTTCTTGAATTATTCCATTTTGGAAAGAAGAAATCTTAGCAGTAGCAAGTTTTATAGAAAAATAATCAAATCTGTGAGTCAATATGAACACTTCATTTTAGACATACAATATAGCTGAAAATAAGCTCACTTTTATTCTTATTATAACTTAAGTGCTTTCACATGGGGGTACTTCTCCAATTTTTGAATGAACACTCAGTTTTGGGTGCTTCTTCCTATGAAGACAAGCAAATCAATTATCTCCTGGTATATAATACACACCTATTTATTACCTTTTATCACTAGATAACTTGCTTTAACCTAGCTGTGTAATTATGCTTTTTTAAAACAACACTGACAATATGTTATATGTTACTGCTTTTTATAGCAACACACTCTGAGGAATAGACTGTTTAATTAGTCTTGAAACATTGGTTTTGTAATAAAATGGCAATGACAATTAATCAGCATTGAATTCAAAAGAGGCTTCCTATGATCAGTATTTTTGAATTTTGAATTTTTTAACTGCTATTATGTACACACCTAAACAAGGTTAAGATTAAGGATGTATTGAGGTAGCTATATTTTTTGGGGGGACATTTAAAAATAAACAAAATAATTCCCCACCCTCACAGCACCATCCTACCCATCCATGAGCATTCAAATTAATCTGCCATTCCCCCACCAATGTACCATCCAGCCCTATCCCCAGCACAACCCTGACACCTTAGAATTGAATAAAAACTCTTCCTAACTGTAGTATAAGTCTTGATTCCCATCCCTCTCTTCCATCCTGAAGCTGGTAAATATATTTTAGCCCTATCCCCTCACCTTCTAAGCTGCCCCAAGATCTCCCACCTTGTCCTCAGCACCTACATTTTAATAATTTTAGTCCTGCAGTGGGTGACTGGCACACCCTGCATGCCTCTGTGACTGGCCACCTTCTGTAATAAAAGTGCTCACTTGAACTACAATAAGTAATAAAACTAACCTCTAAGTATATTCTGCTTCTTTACCTCAAATATGTCAGTACCTCAATCCCACCATTCTCTCTCACAGCCCCTTCATTAGATCATTTGGTTGGCAACCAGCACAGCACTGCCCCCCCTAATGAATGAAAGTTTTCACATGCTTGCTTGAAGTATAGTAAAGCCAGCTGAGCAGCTGATTTTTTTCTGTGCTTTGAGTAAGCACACAAGAATTTCCATTCATTAGATGGTGGACAGCAATGGAGTAAGGCAGGTTATGTTGGCTCCAAGAGACCGAATGTGGTGCAGGGGAAAGAGAATGGAATCAGATGTGCCCTGGGTGGCGGGGCAGTGATTGACATTTAATTACAGGTTTATTTTAGTGTCTGGTGCAAGAAAGTGCTGTTTATTCAAGAAGGTGGTGGGGAGCCATGCAGGTGGGCGTATTGTGCCAGTCACCCTCTACAGGACCAAATTACTAAAATGTGGGCCCTTGAGGAGGAGAGTGAGACTAAGGTGCTACCTAGGGTGGGGTGATTGGGTGACATTTTTTTACCAGGTTCAGGGTGAAGGAAGAAGTGTGGGAATCAAGACACACAAAGATGAGGGTAATTTTTTTTATTCAAATGTCTCTGTGGTCTGGATATTGTGGAAAAGAGTGAGTTGGGTGTCACTAGGGTGAGGAAAATGGGGATTTCTTTAAATGTTCATTGAGAGTAAGCTGTGAGGGTGGGGTATGGTTGTTTTTTCTTCTTTTTTCAGCTGTTTGCCAAATAGTAGCTCCCAAATATGAGTAGACCTTTTTTCAGGAAGAGCTCCCTAAGATTTGGGAGCACTACTAGTGGTGATATTCTTTAATTACTATTCAGCCTTTGCACACCTGTACTGTTCACTAGAACTTCATTGAGGATATCCACTCCATTGTACCATACCTTTGGAACTGTAAGCCATCAGTGCAGGACCCCTCGAGATGTTTGCTACCTGGGGGCCATCACACAATGATGTGCAATGTTGGCACCTATAAAATGTAGGCAGTCCCATTGTTCTTCAGTTCTTTTTTTCCAAGATTGACAGCTTTTTGGACCTGCAGGGAAACAATGCCATTGTTTCTTCACTTTTATTATTTTTCTAATTTAACACTTTGTTGACATTATTCCTGTATGTCACTGGTTCCATTAGATAATAGCAATCATGGAAATGCGATCGCCATTTGGGCGAGTGTACATCGTCGAAAATAAATTTTGGTGAGGTACACTTGCAGTGAACATCAAAAGGGCACTGGAGACTTAGGTTTTCTTTGTTTTATGAGGGGAGCTGCACCCTCCACTCACCCCCACAGGGGGCTTCTCACCCCGCACCCCCCTACTAAAGGATTCTCAACTTCAGGTAGGCGTATGTCAGGGGTGCTGCAAAAGTAAAAAGAAAAAAGAAAATTCCTGACCCGGCACAAAAAACATGTGTGCCCACAACCAAACCTGGCACCCTCCCAACCCCAGCCTGCCACCAACCCACCATGCCACATGGCCAGCATGCTAACCCACTACTGCACTACACCCCACAAACCCTTCCTCCCCTTCTACCCATCACATGTCATGGTCACTCCCCCTCTGTGTGCATGTGTATACAAAGCAACATTCTGCCACTTTATTCACCCTATCCTCTATCCGGTCAACCTCCCTGCCCAGAAGCCCTGTGCACATTCACCGTGACTGAGTCACCCTTTTTTGAAAGTGTTCAGTCATGGTCACCATCATCACAGACTACCATACCACTGTAGAAATAACCTTTAATTCATTTTTATAAAGATGATATTCATACTGTTGTGTTTGCTGTTTTGTCCTGTCCCACAACCTATGAGGCTGCATCATCTGCCAGGGATTCAACCTGACCACAAGGAGGTGCTGAAAAAAGACTCAGGAAATCTTCATTGCTATAAAAGCCATGGAAGCTTAAGCCAAAGACCTGGGCTCTAAGCTGGCATCTCCTGCATGCCTGATCATGCCAATAAGGAAACTCACAGGCATTCCATGATGATGTCACCATCCTGATCATTGAGGACTTCAGAGAAAGGTAAGGAAAAATACAAGATGTCATTGAAGCACTACTCCTACAACAATCTCCACAAGCACAGAAATATCAATTCTGCTTTTCTGCTGAGTCTGAATTCTCCATTAAAGGAGGGCTAGTCCTCTTTGTCATCCACTCTGGGGGTGAAGACTACAGCCCCCAACTGTCATTGAGACACCAAGTTTGGGGCCTGGCTCTGCTACTACTGTACCTACTGTGGATGCTATGCAGCTTCCATCATCAGATTCTATCCTGTTGATGATAGAAATCCTTGACCCTTTATTGGGCACCGTTATCTTGTAGGTTGTGCTTGAAAAGTTCTCAGAACTAATCCAATACCTGTCACCCTTGGTTTCAAAGACAATAAGTAATGCCCCATTGACTGGGCCCCACCCCCATTAGTACCATCTTCATTGATGAGATCTAAAAGCACAACCCTTGTTCCTCCATCAGAGCTTCTATCTCCGTCACTGGCTCAGTTGCTTGCTCTCATCATCATTCCAGATGACATGGTGGACTGTAATCCTGCTCTATTTAGTATGGAGGAGGATTTTAATGATAAGGAGAGGGATGAACATCCCTGTGAAGGGGTTTACCTTCCAGTTCCACGCTCTCCACCTGTAGTGAAGACTGTGGTTTATTTATTTAAATGTTTGGTAACTGGGAAAGGCCCACTGAGCTGAGACTCATTTCCAGGTGTGACCCACGGAAGGGGAGTACAGACATGAAAAGTAATTAGAAACATCAAAAGTGCTTATACATAATACATTTTGTAGTAGAGGCAAGGTGAAAATAAGTGGGGATACACCACTTGACCTAACAACAGCATAATATCTAGTTTTGAAAAAAGAAGAGTACATGTGGTCCTGACATAGCTGCAATAAACAAAGCATACAACAGTACATAAGAATACGCATCTATTACATTAGAGAACAGAATTGGAGCCAAGAGCACAGGTGGCCCTGTTAAGCGAAAAATTGGGGGGGGGCAGTGGTCTCCTCCTGAAGGTCCCTCATTTCTGGTTTTGCTCAAACAAATCCAGGATGTCCTGGGCTATGAGGGTGAAGAAGATTCCAGTAAAAGAAGTTTAATAGAGTTCTTGTAGGTTATAGCTGCACCATCTATTGTAGTGCATCCAGTACAGCCTGAATTATAGGATGCTAGATTTGCTGCCTGGAATAGGCCTAATATATTGCCTACAGTGCCTATAAAGGCTGATAAACAGTACCCTACTTCATCTGCTAAGTCTTATTATATTGTAGCCTGAAACTGATTCAGTGGTTAACACAAATGCTTATGATCACTATAGGGCCCCTAGACACATGAGTACTTGCATCCTGACAAAGAATCTGGGAGGCTAGATGTTACAGGCAAAAGAACATATGTCTCTGAATCACTAGGACTAATAATTGCAAATTATCAGGCCTACATGTTTAAATATCAGAATGTCCTGTGGAAATCTGCTATGGCTGCTGTTCAAAGATTTGCCTGATAGTTCTGCCAAGGCTGAATTTCTTGAAGCTGCTGCAGCTGGTATAGATACTGAAAAGCATCTGTTATGCTCTGTATATGATGCCTCTGATGCTCTTTCCAGAGATGCCACTTCTGGCATATGACTTTTGAGGTATTCCTAGCTCAGAGTAGCTGGCTTTGTTAATGATGTACAGCAGGCTATTGCAAATTTCCCTTTCAGAATCTTAAAGCTATTTAGGACTGATACTGAGAATGCCCTCTGAGACCTTCTATCATCCAAAGTGCCTTTAAGATCCATTAAATCCCTGAACCTTCAGCCTTCCAAGGGGCATGGTTGAATCTCATTTCATAGGCCTGCAACCTGTGGTGGTCATGGTTACTGTCAACAATTCCATGATTGTTGAACCACTCCCTTTTCAAGTCCTCCCACCTCAGGTGCCCATACCAAAATATCCACGTGTATTGGTCAAGGTGGCCCTCCCGACCTTGGCACCTTCTAACTCTCCACATCTTCCCTCTCTACAATTACCTCCTAGGGTACAAATCAGAGGAAGAATCTCCATTCATCTGTCAAAATGGAGGGAGATAACAACAGACAAATGGGTCCTGGAAATGGTGGAAAAGGGTCATGCGCTGGAGTTGCTGTCCACCCCTTCTGGTTCATCATCCATCTCCTTCTCAATATGCTCTGGGTCACTTGTCCCTCCTGGGAGAAGTACAGTCACTTATTCACAAGACAGCAATCAAACCCACTCCTCCCCAAGAAAGAAACAAAAGGGTTCTATTCCAGATATTTTCTAGTTCCTACGTGGACAAGAGATCTGCACCCAGTGTTGGACAAGAGAGACCTAATCCAGTTAATTAAATACAAAAAGCTTCAGATGGTGTCTCTTCAAGCTCTCACCCCCCTGATGTAAATGGGGGATTGTCTCTGTGCCTTGGACATGAAGGATACTTTCCTTCATGTAAGGATTTTAAAATGCCTGAGTGTGGCCTGGCAGGGTAGGACAGTGGCTTCTGTTTAGCTAGGATCCCTCATGGTACCATCTTAAGCCAGCTACTTTTATAGAAAACTGTGTGAAAACTGAACTTCAACATTCAGAACTTTAAGATCATCTCTAAGGTCCCAGTGAATGCAAAAGAAGCAAGCAATATTCCAATTTGAGCCATTATACATGTCACCTGAATCCACCACCCCACCAGATGGATAAATGCAGGCTCAGAACATGGCAGCCCCCAGGAGAGGTGAACCAGCAGACACTTATTGAACGCTGGCTTCCATCCCTGCTGTAAAATTAAATGAGGCTGGTTTTTAAAATGTGATGGCTCAAGTTATGCATTTACAGAATATTGTCTCAGGCTAAATGAGGCTTCTGCTGCCCACACAGACCACCTGGATGAGGTTGAAAGAAGAATCAGTGGCTTGAAAGACTCTATGGTAGATATTGCTTGGGAGAGGGACTTCCACAAAAAAACTGTGCAGGACCTGAAGTAGAGACCGGATGACCAGGATAACTGGGACCCCAACTCTAACTTCCAGCTGATCAATCTACCAGAAGGCCTGAAAGGAAAATCCCCAGAGAAGAAGATCCAGATGTTGTTGGCAGAGCAACTGAGGATGGAGCCTCATGCAGCCACCTTCGAGATCAAGCATGCACATACAGTCTCACCAAAATCCAAGCCCGGGGATCAGCCCAACCACTTCCTTCTCAAATATCTCTTCTACCCCAAAAAAGAACTTATTCTGCCTGCTATGACATCTCATGGTCCTATTAAAGTTCCAAAGAGAAATGTCCTGGTTTTCCAGGACTATACTGGAGACCTTCAAAGTCACTGCCAGCAGTTCTCAGCAGTCAAAAATAAATTGCACCACATGGTGTAGGAATTTACTCACCTTTACTCATCATGGCTGAGGATATCCAGACTAGGTCACCCACCATCATATTTTTCCACTGTACAAGAGGCAGAGGGTTTTTCACTTAGGGAGATGCAGCCCAAGAAGGATACTCTAGCATGCATGTTACAGCACCAACAACCTCAAAGGTCATTTGTGAGTATTCCTTCTTTATAACAACCCCATAATTCTAAACCCCAGCCCTTAATCAGCATGACTTTACTGCCCAACTTCAGCTCTATCTTTATCATCCACTTCTAAACCTTATGCAGTTCAACTAGCCAGCAAGTCTTTTTCTCCTTTACTGCATCTGTGCTTCGTACCTTAACATTTACTGTTGAGCTCAGTTCTGGTACTTTTCGATAGAGCCATCATTGGCTGTCTTGTACCATGGTTGGATAATAAAGGAGGGGAAGGGATCCATGGTGCACTCAAAAGTGCAGCTGCTTGACCACTGTAGATCTATCATGTGGTGCTAAGGTTCTGGAGCTCACTCCCCTAAGGGCAACCTAGAGGATGTGGATCTGAGGGTGGAGAGGGATGTGACCATGGATTGGCATCTTAGTCTGACTTTCACTGAGTACCTACAAGAACTTGCAATTAGGACCCTTTGGCAGCATTAGTAACTGCTCAGCTATTGGGTATCATTGGCACCTCAGTACAAACATTTTTATTAAAAATATCATCACTGCTCAGTGGCCTACCATCAGAGGGCCATCTCAACAATATTGGATTACTCAGGGATGGAATGTGGGTCTCACTGAGGTAAACATCCTTCCAGCATTCTTATTAACTTTCTGAATTTACCTACATTGCCAATTGACTGCTTCTGCTAACCATGACCCGCATCTAACTTTACATCTGTTCATTATACCAAACTGACTGGTTGCCTTACTGTTTTTTCTTTAACCTCATTGTTTCCCTCTTACTATAAACTTAATAATTATGCCTGCCAAACCAGAATATAGAGAAATGCCTAGCAAGCATGGAAGTGCCAAGTTTGGTCAACAGTAAATCTGTCGACCACCTGCTCAGCGACAGCACAATACTGATGCAGGTATTGTACCGTCCAAGCCCCCAGTGTTTTCTGTGGGGGACTGCACCCCTCACACCCCCATGTGGGGGGGCTCTGCCTCCACACACCCCAGACTTTAATATTCTCAACTCCAGGTCGGAGTTGGTCCAGAGAGGGGGCAGGACACTGGGGGATAGTGAAACACGGAAATGGACCATTACAGTGACTGTCTCTGTAGTGGTCATTTTCTGTGTTTCACCGTCGGGGTGTCAGGCAAAAGGGGGCCACCCGGCAAGCATATGCATCCTATAAATGAAAAAGTATTTGGCACTTCTACATTATTGGAAATATTAACTGCATGGCATGTTATTGTTAGAATTTCTCACACCGTTCACCTACAGTAAGCTTGCATGCAGACCCTCATTAAGAGGAAGTTGGATTCCTTTTGAAAGTGTTTAAACACTAGTTTATAACACTGTGTTACCCTTACTCTCTATCTTGGTGACTTCTTAGTAGTGTTTAAACTCTCCGTTGTTTTAACAGGGAACAAAATTAAAAGAATCACAGGACATAGAGAATTTACTAAATTTTAATGTCCAAAAATAGAGTCCAACAGGCTCAGTGAAAAAGCACGTATGTAGTGCTCTATATATGGAGCTTCATCAGGGTGAGTGAGTCACAATAAAAACACTTATTTTGAAACATCATCAATTAATAAAACACACTAAAGAAGTGTAAGTGCATGTGCAAATATTGCTAAAATTAATTAATTGCAAAGTTGCTCTCCATGGCTACTCCTCACAAAACAAAATGTAGCATTTAAGTAGACTGAGCAAATAATGATCAATTCTTGTTGTTCCATTATTCCAATTTCCACTGCCAATGCTATAGGCTATAGTATTGTTGGAGAAAAGTCAGAGAGAGAAACTCTTAGCACAGTCACATTAGTTACTGAGTGAATTCACTTTTAAAGCTTATTATACTAAGTCATCAAAAACAATGGGTCTTGTAAAATAAGGAGCTCCTAAAAACAAAAGGGATTCCATACTAAGAAATACATTAAATTCCTATTCTATACATGACACTTCTAAATCTAGATAAAGGGTGACAGATATCCAAGAACCCATTCAAAAGACATGTTCCTCTAAATGGGCATTCCTAGCTAATAAATTCATAACTTCATAGTCTTCATTTAATCTAGATATGATAGGTTTTTACAAGGAGACTGGGCTGAATCAAGTACAGATCAGCAGGGAGAGGGTGGGAAGCAATCAAATGCGAGAGTTAAGTGGTATTTGTGGGTAGCAGTTGTGGGTGGAGAGGTGGGGAAGGGAGATGGCAAAATTTTGTGGGTGCTCCAGTTTAGATTAGTTGGTAATGTTTACTATCTGGGGATGAATAGGAGGATAGGAGGAAGGAAATTATATAACAAGGGGAAAAACTGTCATAACCTTCTGGCTTTGTACTCCAAAATCCACTTCATAGAAACATAGACTTTGATGGCAGATAAGGACCGCTAGGCCCATCTAGTCTGCCCATTTCCCTACCTACAGGATAGGCCGCAGATCCTAGTTAACCAACAGCCTATATCTTCCTGCCCCCCACAAGAATTGCCTTATGTCTGTCCCATGCATTCTTGAATTCTCCCACAGTTTTAGACCCCTCAGCTTCCTCAGGAAGGCAGTTCCATACATCCACTGCCCTCTCTGTGAAATAATACTTCCTCACATTGCCCCTGAACCGCCCTCCTTCTATCTTTAAATTGTGTCCCCTTGTTCTTGCAAGTCTCTTTTCTGAAAGATGCTACCCTCTTGGACTTTGTTGATTCCCTTGAGGTGCTTGAAAGTTTCTATCATGTCCCCCCTTCTTTCCTCAGGGTATACATATTAAGCTCCTTTAGTCTCTCCTCATACAGCTTCTCTTGCAGACCCTGCACCATTTTAGTTGCCCTCCTCTGGATTGCCTCTATCCTGTCTATGTCCTTGCGGAGATGGGGTCTCCAGAACTGGACACAGTATTCCAGATGGGGTCTCACCAACTATCTGTACAGAGGATAACAACTTCCTGTTTTCTGCTGCTGATGCCTCTCCCTATACATCCCAGTATACCTCGCCCTCCCTACTGCCTTCTCACATTGCTTGCTAACCTTAAGGTCATCTGATATGATTACCCCCAGGTCCCTTTCCTGTTTTGTTGTTGTTACTACCTCCCCACCCATTGTGTATTCTTCCCCTGGGTTCTTGTTTCCCAGGTGCATTATTTTGCACTTTTTTGCATTGAATCCTAGCTGTCATACGTCTGACCATTCCTCCAACCTTGCCAAGTCCCTTTTCATCCTTTCCACGCCTCCTTGTGTATCAACCCTGTTGCAGATCTTTGTGTCATCTGCAAAAAGGCATACTTTTCCTTCAGTACTTCTGCAATGCCACTGATGAAGACATTAAAGGACTGGACCCAATCGAACCCTGCGGTACCCCACTAGTAACCGCCCTTTCTTCAAGTGGACTCCATTTACAATTACCTTCTGTGTCCTGTTGTCCAGCCAATGTTTTGCAGGCTACCACCCTGGGACCCACTCCCAGGCTGGTTAATTTGACTAATAATCTTTTGTGTGAGACTGTGTCAAATGCCTTGCTAAAATCTAGGTAGGCCATGTCCACAGCTCCTCCCTGGTCTACTACTTTGGTCACCCAGTCAAAGAAATCTATTAGATTCATCTGACATGACCTTCCTGCTGTGAACCCATGCTGCCTTGGATCCTGTGCTCCACTGACCTCTAGGTACCCAACTATTCTTTCCTTCAGAAGTGACTCCATCACTTTCCCTACCACAGAGGTCAGACTGACAGGTCTGTAGTTTCCTGCCTCTGTCTTGGTCCAACTTTTGTGAAGGGGAATCACATCTGCCTTCCTCCAGTCCTCAGGTACCCACCATCCTCCATGATTTATTGAAAAGAGTAGCCAGTGGTTTCACTAGTTCCTTCCTTAATTCTTTTAGAATTCTGGGTGAATTTCATCAGGACCCATTGCTTTGTCCACCTTCAGTTTTAGGGTTCTTGCAGAACCCTTTCTTCTGTGAAAGGACTGGGATCAACCCCCTATCAAGAGTGCTTCTGTTAATTGGATTAGGCACTTCCCCTCCTCTTTTGTGAACACTGAGCAGAAATATTCGTTCAGTATTCCTGCTTTTCACTGTCCCCTTCTGCCCACCCACCATTCATTCTATTCAGCCTCACTATCCCTCCCTTTTCTCGCTCCTGATGTACCTATAAAAGGTTTTATCCCCTTCTTAACTGAGTTGGCTATCTTTTCCTCAGTTTGGGCCTTTGCTATTCTGACTTCCCTCCCTGCTTCTTTCTGCCTTAACTGGTACAGCTCTCTGTCCTACTCCTTCTGTGTTTCCTTATACTTCTGGAATGCTATCTTTTCTTCCTGACTTTCACAGCCACCTCTCTTGAGAACCATAGTGGCTTTTCTTTCATTTGATTTGTTTATTTGCTTCACAAAGGCTTGTTGCCTCTGTGATGGCAGTTTGATAATTCCCCATTGTTGCTCCACCTCCTTCTAGCCTGTTTGCTGAGTGCTTTTCTGAGGCACTCTCCCATCTTGCCAAAGCCAGCCCTCCTAAGTCCAGTACCCTCATTTTTGTATGGCTTGACTCTGTAGCTGAGTTTAATGTGAACCACACTGTTTGATGGTCACTTGTCCCCAGATGGCAACCCACTTCTAGATCTGAGATCCTCTCACTGCCCCCATTTGAGAGTATGAGGTCTAAGATTGCTCCCTCACAAGTGGGTTCCGAAACTAGCTGTCTAATGCCTGCCACCTGTAGGGCATCAAGAATGGCCCTTCTCTTGGATGTGGCTGCAGCAAATGTGCTCCAGAAAACATCTGGCATATTCAGGTCTCCCATCAACAGTATCTCCCCTTTCTCTGCCATTCTAAGAATGCCTTCCATCATATCCTTGTCCATTCCTTCCCCCTGACATGGGGGTCTGTATACAACCCCTGTGCGGATTGGTGCCCTTTCCAGTCTCAAGGTGACCCAAGTGCATCCTCTCCTCCCTGTTTACTCTTTTGTTCAGTTGCTTTATCCCTTCCTTTACATGAGAGCTACTCCTCCCCCTCTTCTCCTGCCTGTCTCTCCTGTAGGTTATGTACCCTGGTATGTTAACATCCCAGTCATGGTTCTCTGTGTACCATGTTTCTGTGACTGCTTCGATATCCAGGCATCCCTCTTCCATTAAGGCCACTGGCTCAGGGAGCTTGTTGCCCAGACTATGGGCATTGGTACTCATTACCCTCCATATCCTGATGGCCTTACTCCTTTTTGCCCCATCCCTGTCCTTCTTGCCTTTGTCACTTTCCCCATTTACCCCTGCCCTTCTCCCTATCGACACCTCCATGTTGGTGTTTGCCACACTTACTACCGTGATTGTTTGGGGAGGCTAGGATTTTCCTGCTCCTTTCCAGTGCCTCCCCCCTTGGCTAGTTTAAAAGCTTGCCAATGAAGCATTTAAACCTATCATCCTGGTTCCCTTCCCTGACAGATGCAGCTCATCATGCCAGTATAGGCTTACATCACTCCAGGTGGACCCCCAGTCCCCAATGAAGCCAAATCCCTGAGCTCCACACCAGTTTTTCAACCACTGATTAAATCCCATGGTATGGAACACCCTAGCCTCTCCTATGCCATAGATGGGTAGCACCTCCGAGAAGGTTACCGTGCATGCTACTTGACTAAGGCCCCTGCCCAATTCCAGAAACTCTTCCTGCACTTCTCTAATCCCTTTCTTAGCCAGGTAATTTGTCCCTAAATGGACAATGACATCCAGCTCCCTCCCCTGTGCAGCTGCTCCGGCAATCCTGAGGATTCGCTCCCTGTCCCTCCAAGCCATGGCGCCAGGCAGGCACCTTACCTCCCTCTCCCCTTCCTTGCCCAGTTCTACCTTCCTAACAATGGAGTCCCCCACCAGGAGTTGTTTCCTTCCCCTGCAGGGTCCCCTGCCACCCTCCTGTGGGTCTCCTTTGTGAAGGTTCCCAGCATCCTCCTTGGTCTCCACTGTAAGTGCCTCCACAGAGGAACCACACTTTGCCAGAATGGCATAGGAATTGTGGAGAGGTACAACTGGAGGGATGTGCCTCTGTTCCACCACCCTCACCCTCCCTGAGCCCACTGTGGTCCAACCGCTCCTCTTTCTTGGCAACCTCTGAGGCAACGGCAGTGGCACTGGTGGTCCTTGGATGGAAGAGGAGGTCCCTCAAATCCTGGCCGACACAGCCTGGAGATGAGCAACCTCCTCCCTCAGCCCAGAGAGGTGCCTGCAGATGGGACAACACCGCATCCTCCAGAACATCTTCGGAAGACTGCTGCTCACAGCCACTGCACTGCACCACTCCAATCATGTCTTATTTCTGGCCCCTTAACTGTTTGCAATCCTTACTCTTTCCTCTGTTTTTTTTTCCTCTCTCTCTCCTTACTTTCTGCCTGTGTGCCCTTTAAGCTCCTCATTGTCCTGTTCTGAGACAAGAATATCCTATATTTCTCAGTAGACCACTTACTTGTTCAGAGGCAGACCTCCAGCAGCTAGAGGGAGCCAGAGAGCTACTCTTGTCCTTCTATGATGGTGGGTCCTTGGTGGTTCTGTGATCCCTCACTTCCTGCCCCTAAACAGGAAGTTCCTGTTGTCAGTCAAATCCTGTGCCTATAAAAATAGAACTAGCTTTGGGTGGGGGGTGGAGGGAGGAAGGAGGGCAATATAGTCCCAGTAGAAGTTCAGTCACACAGCAGTCCTTTCTCCTGGTGTCTTCTGCCAAGCTATTAGCAGAAGCTTTCTAAGGCAGTCTTTAAATGTAGCTCCTTCTAGCTAAGCCACTCCCCCTACTTACCAGATCTTTCTACTAGTCATTTAAACCTCACAACAGTTAAGTCCTTTCAGTCACCTGAGATTTACACCTAGATGACTTTTCAGTTACCCATTCAGTTCAGTTAACCCAAACACACACTTTTTTTTGTTTTGTTTTGTATGTTAGTTTTTTTACCCTAAATGAAAGGTCCAAATACAAAAGTTCTTCTACTTTAGTCCCAGCAGAGAAGTTCAGTCACACAGCAGTCCTTTCTCCTGGTGTCTTCTGCCAAGCTATTGCAGAAAGTTGTGGTTTGGTAACGTGGCTTAAGAGCATATGAGAATATCCAGAACTTGCAACTTCCAGTATGACTTAGGTGTTACACGTAATGATACAGAATGTGAATGGGTTAAAAAATACAGTTAAAAGGAAAAGAGTTATGAGGACGGTCAAAAACTTGAAGACATATTATTTCTACAGGAAATACATATGCCAGTAGGAGAAGCTTACGGATGTCAGCATCACATGAAACCTTAAAATGATGAACAGTAGAAATCTTTACTTCAAAAATGATGTGATCTCCATTCCATTGTTAAGTTCTGGATTTACAGTTGCTTGTGTTTTTAAAATCCATTATGGTTCTCTTCTAGGGAATACACTACAACAATTGTATGGCCAGAGTATCCTCTACTTCATCAGTAACTGTATTAGTTGTTTTGAGTATGGATTTGGGCATCTGATTTTTATTTTAATGCCAGTTGAAGACATAGCAATTTTTATAGTCCTGTTTGTCTTGAACCCATTTCCTTTCCTTATGTGTTTTAATCCTTGCATCCAGTTGTTGTAGTGTATTTTCTAATTTTCATCTGTAGGTATAACATTCAGCAGAATCTTTGAACTGTTGACTACCTCTTCTTTACGTTTCACCTCCTGTGCTAGTACCTCCTGTTGTTTTACTACATTCTGGAGGATTAATTGAATGAGTCTTAGAAATGATACATGGATTTCTTCCATCCAGGGGTCAAAACATTTAAAGTGAAAATTTAAAGAAAGAATAAGGTAACACATCAGGAGCACTCAAAATTAGGAGCTAGATTCCACTTTATTGTACACAGTCTTAAGGCTATGGGGGATACTAAACACGAATGGTTATTTGTAGGAAAAGAAAAGTTGTTTTGGGCATTAGGGTTGGAGATATATAAGCACTTTTGGGTAGGAAGGAAACAATGGATTTTTACAGCACAAGCTACTATATATCAAAGGCTTAACAATAGACTGGAGATCACAGCATGTTTGTATTAATGATTTCTACTGTTTATCATCTTAGGATCTCATTTGATGCTGACATTCTTAAGTGTTATTTCAAGAGGGGTCACATATTTAAAACTTCAGGATGAACTTTGAAGGAGCTAAATATCACTGCTCAAAAGCAATATTTAATTAGTTAAAGTGTGTAGTTGTTTCCAATGGAGACTGGTTGGGTGTTAAAACATACACAGTACTATCTAGCTGAACATTCAAAAAATTGCTACCAAACCTTAGTCTCAGTGCCCTTTTGCATAATCAATTATTTTAGCATGTACAGTATGTTGTTTGCTAGTAATTCTAATGTATCTAAATTGTATGACGTTTGCAGAAATTGCAGAGTTGCACTTTGGTGCTTTTAACTGTCTGTCTCTTTAAATGTGTAATTTAAATAAAGTGGCTGAGTAGTATTGGGCAGTCTCTTGTCAAAGTGCATGAATGTGAAAAGTTTGGACCAGAGGGGTCCATGCCTGAGCATCAGGAGTTCTTAATGCTTTATGTGTGAAAAAAAAGAAATGGGTATTTGTACCAAACTTGGGAGTCCAGTGCTTCCATTTCTGTAACAGATGTTGATGAGTGGCGCCTTTACTTTTCATGTTTTGGTGCACCAACTAAAGACCTTTCCTGTACCATGTGCTAAAGTCCATCTCCATTTGAAACAGTACTAATGGACCATTAATGACTCAGATTCAGAGTTTCTCACTCCATCAGTTCTTTTAAACCTTTTGTTGTAAAAAGTCCATAAAATCCAAAAAAGCACATGTACAAAAAATACAGCATAATATCACAATTCAAGTGTTAAGGGCAAGAGACAGTCCTAGTGACCACAGCTAAGTCAGAAGTTCTGGCAAAATGACCTTACATTTCACCCCGACTGGGCAGGGCTTCATCAGAGATTAACATACAGGATTACATGTCACATATATATAGTGCCACCAATTAAAACAATAAACTGCCCATGCTGATACATTAAGGAAAACAAATATGTGATTAATTATTCATTCATACAAACAATTCAATACAAAGGCCCTTAATACCATATTAAACAGAAATCATTACGGCTATCTCTCCCCTAGCACTTGAATTGTGATGTTATGCTGTATTTTTTGTACATGTGCTTGTTTGGATTTTATGGACTTTTTACAACAAAAGAAGTAAAGGAACTGATGGACTGAGAATCTCTGAATCTGAGTGATTAATGGTCCATAAGTACTGTTTCAAATGGAGAGGGACTTTAGCACATGGTACAAGAAAGATCTTTAGCTGCTGCACCTTATTTGTGTTTTCTTTGAAGATTTGAGTGTTTGAGGTGCACAACTAAGCACATTATACTCAGAGTGGAGAACCAAAAATCTGTCTACTGTGTCTTTTCAAGTTTTGGACTGAGTTACTTGGGTTAGCACCACCTCTGCTCTTTGTGGCCCTTTCATTTTTTAACAAGCGAGATTGAGAAAGAAAGAAACAGTATGTTTTTAAAGTAAGTACCAATATCTTTTATCTTTCTCTTTCAATTGGAGATGGGGAGCAGCCAGGACCATCCAGCAGCCCTCACACACACACAAATAAATTGTGACACCAGATGATGACAGAGTTGAGGGAGTCAAAAGTGTTACAGATATTGAAACTTCATAGAAAGAAGAAGGTAAGCAGGGGACAAAAACGGAATGAGAAGGGGGAGAAAGGCAACATAGTGCCAGAAAAAAAAATGAACAAGAACAAAAGACAGCAAAATACAAAAAGGAGAAAGATGGTGTGCTCAGCCTTGCCCTCCAACACAGAGAACCAGCAGCCTGTGACAAGACAATAACAGGGGAGACATCGGGAGGGGGGATGGCAATATATGACTGGGGAAGCAATTGGTGGGCCCTCCCAGCCAGTCCCAGCAGAGGATCCCCTGCCTCCACAACTGGTTCTTCAATAGCCCCTTGAAACTGTTGTCACTGCATTGCAGCAGGAAGTAGTTGACCTGAAGCAAGAGATGAGTTGAATGGATGGTACATTGGAGGCCATTCTTGCCAAGTTGCCACTGGCCCAGGGACATTAAATGAAATATTGCACCATGAGGCATTTGAGGGTGGTGGTATGTTTCCAGCATGTGCCAGGCTGTGATGTTAACAGCTTACATCTCCAAAACATCCTTTTACACAAACCCTCAGTAAGGAATGCAACACAATTAAAAAAGTCCCAGGTGCTCAAGGGGTTTTGTTTGTTTTTGAATTTTCTTCTTTCTTTCTTTATATAAATATCAGAATTTTGTACTTTTAAAATATATGTTATTTGATTTCTTTAAAATATCTCTGCATGTTGTTTTCCAATATCATTCACATGTGGTGGAAGGGTTTGAAAAGTGGTAGGACCAAGGATGTCAGGGCTAAATTCCTCCACACCTCCAGCTGAGTGGGTTCAGCCAAACCATCATTTTTTCTTAGTCAAATTTGTAATATGTGCTGTAACCCCCACATGACAGACAGCATATCTCAGTGACTACTACCTTGAAAACCCCCCACGCCCACAAGAAGGCATGACCATTCATTTTCATTTTTAAAGTTTGAATACTGTATTTTAACTTAGTAGACCCAAGGCCAGCACCATCAACACTACTCAGGCCTTCACGTTACAAAATTATACTGACACCCTGCAAGCCACATGATTTGTGATTAGTAACTAAACCTGTGTGATGCCCATGCTGCATTCTAGGACTGATAAAGGTGGTGCAACCAATACACAAAACATTTCAGTGCTGCAGAATTATTATTACAGCTCTGCAAGCTTACGGCATTGCAACGCTATATGCAGAACACCCTGATCAGTACAGCACCTGTAGAAAGTCACAAAAAGGAAAACAATTCCTTCCTAATGTGTTTTGAAATATAAAAATTCATCCATCCTAAATAAACAGTATAAACTACAAAGACTACAACAATAACATATAAGAAATGTCACTCTTAAAAAGGAAATACATATATATATATATATATATATATATATATATATATATATATATATTAGGCTTTCTGTAACAGAGGATTGAAGAAGATTGCAGGTCTATAGGTCTGACTGCTCTGGCAGTTCTCTCTCGAAGGCATAGAGATGACCAAGTGACACTGGAGCATGCTCAGTATCAAATACAAAGGATTCATGGGAAACACCTCCTTCCAACCTCAAAAATGGTATTTTCTTTGAGATTGCACATGTTCTATATGGAAATATTGTGCATTTTTTTTGAACAGATATTTTGAATAGTGCAGTTCTGTTCAAATTGTGCCAAAACCAACATATTTAGCACAAAATGGCTCCAATATCATATGTTAACATCTAGGTGAGTAATGTGACCAATAACATCATTCACTTTGCACAAGCTGAACAAAAATGCACAATATTTCATAAAATAAATGACTTGCTATGTAGAAATTGAACTTTTAAAATACTATATATTAAAAAACTTAGCTAATGCATCAATTAGGGTTGCAACAACAAAAGTAGGGAAATGTGACACTAGGGTTTCCATCCTTAACATCCCACCCCCACAATACACACCAACAGGCATCAAGAGTGTGTCTTGGGGTTGTCAGCCCCAGGTTTGAAACCCTAACACCACATTTCCCTACTTTTGTCACTGCAACCCTAACTGATGCATTAACAAAGTTTTTTTGCAGTTTATGTACTATAGGGGTGTGGTCATGCCCCTATAGTTAGGGTTGAACTGGGGTTTCTATATTAAACTCAAAATTCTGCACTCTACTATCTTTGCAACTGTTCAACCAATTGACACACAATTTTGCATGCACAGTTTTGTGTGGATAATCTCTGAATGTACTAAGTTTTGTTTTGGTTGACTGTACAATTTCTGAGATCTGGACAGTGAAAAATTTAATTTTTCATAAGTTTTTCCCATTGGTGTGAATGGGATTTTCTTTGGATTTGGCTACAGCCCAAATGGTTTGGAATTTTGGTCTGAGATGTTCAGGGTGGAAAGGGTCTGACTCACAAATGCACTTTTTGCTGATTCGGTGAAAAAAATGTTAATTCATTCAAAAGTTATTCGAATTTAACTTTTTCATAAATTGCTTCTGAGCATGCGAGTGTGATGCAGCACTGATTTGACAAGTATATACAGTATTAATATAAGGAAGTGCCTTTATTTGTTGTGCTAATATTTATGTTAGCAAAAACAGTCTTACCCAATAAATGACTCTGGGTACAATAAGAGTTTTGAGTGGTATTATACAACCATTGTATTATTTTCTATTTGTGTTAGCATTCTCTGTTTTGATTGACACCAACAGTGAGAGACAATCTTGAAAATATGTCCCTGTCCCTTTGTAACTAGGCAGTCAGTGTCAGTGATCAGATGGCTGCTGTTATGCAATAAAGAGTTTAGCTATAACAAGAAATTGTTAATCAGGGAAGCATCACCTACAACATCTGAAAGAAAGGTGATCAAGTGCTTAAAGCACACACACAAGAACTGGGAAACTCAGGTTCAAATCTTACTAGAGCCCATTACTCTGTAACTCTTAACAAGTTCCCTAACCTCCCTGGGAACTGTGATGGCCCCTCAGGTCCATGATTTTGAAAGTGCCCCACATTCCCATTATAAATCATTAGCAATGATGTGAGAGCAACAGCACTTCACTTCAGAGGTACTGAGGACAAGCTGTGGCAGCTTCCCCAAACTTGTAATGCCAGGATTTGAAGTAGGGTGTCCCTCAACAATCAGATGCTACATGTCAGCTGTTGTAGGTAAAGAAACTAATATGTCTTGTTGTCTGTAGTGCTCTGTGTTTGCTTAGATCACTCCTCCCATGAAATATGCATTCTTTCTCTTGTTATTTCCAGCCAGCAACTCAGATTTAAGAAGCATTTGACATGTAAAACAATACACTTTCTAAAGTAAGTGATCCTGCTCTCCACTTTCAGGCTGCTGAAAGGGGAATGTGTATCATTTCTGCAAAAGAGGAATTCAGTCTTGTGTGATCCTTTGGGAACTTGCTCAGGCCCACCTTGTAAATGAATCTTCTCAAGGGCATTCACCTGGTTAAATAAAGATTGATTGATTGCTTGCTTGACTGATTGATTGATTGAGTGATTGGCTACTCCTTTCCACATCACGTTACAACTGTCTCACAGTGAGAAATGAGAAGTACAAAGCAACAGATTATGTGAATGAAATAATATTAGATGTATTATTTACTATACCCACATTAAAGCTACAAGTACTACTCTATGTGTGAGTTGCATGACAGGACTGTCTTACACCATTGCAAACTTAAAATAAAATCAGGCTAGACAGCATTGATAACCTTGTTTTCTTCTTCACTGTTGCTGCAGTGACATCAAGGAATGGGAGGGGTTTTATTTCAAGTGACTCATTTGCGTGTAAATGAAGGCTTGCTTGACACTTTACAGCCTTGTGACAGAGCCTCAGACTCTAGATATGTGTTGCAACAGAAGAAATGACTAATTTCTTATTGACATACAGTAACTGCTGTAATGTATAAAAAATACATCAGACAAATCCAAATCATAGCTATACAAGAGTCTTCTCCTTTAAATGGCTGCTTTTGTTCAGTGCTGAAGTTCCCTTAAGTTACTTAGCACCTCATCTCTCTCAGATTCTTAACAACCCTGTGAACAGTTCAGTGAATGCCAGCATGGATAAGCTAAAAAGAAGCATTTTAAAACTTGAACAAAAGGTCTAGCTGTTGGATAAAGCCCAGGTTCTCAGTATCATGCGCAAGGAGTTTCCTGATGATTAGGCATAGATGTGTCTTATGTTAGCAGAATTCTCAAAAGCAAAGAATTGATTCTCCCAAAGTGGAGCACTGCCACAAGGACCACAAATGCAAATGGGAAGGCAAGGATAGACACGTTGAAGATGCACTGCTGCAGTGGTTTACTGTGGCCAAAGATCATGGGGTACCACTGTCTGGGCACATTTCATTAGAAGAAGTGAGAAGTCTGGCAACAAGCATGGGCACATAATTTTAACCAACTGGTGGTTGGGCTTCACACTGGAAAGCCCAAATCATAATAGGGTACAAGCATGTTCATGGACAGAGGACAGAAAGTGATTCTGAAGCCTCTGAACACTGGATAAGAGAGGTGCTGCCAACAATAACAAACTTTTTTGCCCCAAGAGACATCTTTAAAACTCATGAAACAGTGCTTTGCTTCCAAGCTACACCTGATGGCACACTGTCTTTTAAAAGGCACTCTGTTTATGGGCACAAAAAGGCTAAAGAATGAGTTTCTGTGCTTGTTTGTGCTAACAGCACTGGGACTGAAAAGAAAAATGCCTTTACTGATTGTTGATAAATCATAAAAAAATACAAGATAATTTAAGTGAGTGACAATCGAGGCATTACCAGTTTAATATGCTGCCTAAGCAAACGTATGGATTGAGTAAGGTGACAACAGACACAATTAAGAACTGCTTTTGAAAGGCAGGTATTATTGATCTCCCAGAAGAGCCATAATACAATCACCCAATCAAAAATGTTCAACTTCCACCCTGAATGACAGCTGAAAATGTTGATGCATTTGTTTCAGTCTACAATGAGGAACCAGCTAGTGGTGAGCTCACGGAGGAAGACATTTGTGCCAATTGCTCGATTTAGGTGCTGGAGTGGACAAAGATGAGGACCACAAGCCATAGGTACTGCACGGAGGTTCAACAGGTGAAGTCTGGTCCATGATGAGAAGGATCCGCCATTACATGGACACTAGAAAACAGACCGATTTTAATTGGTTTTATACATTTTGAAAAAAGACTGGAATCACTTAGTAAATGGACTGCACAGCAAACCCACATAATCGATATCTATAACATACCGGGACTTTAAGTGATAATGTACACACAGCACTTTCTGTTGTTTTAGCAGCTCTGTTGCAGTTTATGATGTTTACAATGTGTATGCTGCTCACAACTGAATAGCACAGTTGTTTTATTGAATTTACAGCAAATTCCACATTTATTAACTCTGCTGCAATACTTTTAACATTTTTTTGCATAACTGAAGCTTTTCTAGACTATAGATCAGTGTACAGAAGTGTTTGATAAAGTGTTGGCATGTTTTTACTGCAACCGCAATTCTGTCCTGTCTGTAAAATGGCAAATTCAGTTTAGTGCATTTTCAGTTGTTTGCACAACTTCGGCAGGTCCCAACGTTGTGCACACAAGAGGAATTCACTTTGTACTTAGGATCCCAGTGTATTTTAGTGAGAAACGAAATATATTTTTACTAACATACTAAAATGCCAGCAGAATAGGCCTAACGGTCTTTCTGGTCTGCTCAATTGGTCAGCCCCCCACCCTGGGTGCTGACCTTGCTGCCCCCCTTGCCTTCTCTGGCTTCTCCCTTCCCAGTTCCAGATATTCTTGCTGCATTGGATATTGCTTGCAGAACCTTTCCCCTGTGCCTGTCCCAGCCCCTCTTGAACCCCTCCACCGTCTCTGCCTCCACCAGCCCCCTAGGCAGTGCATTCCATGACTCCACCCTCTCAGTGAAGTAGCACCTCCTCCTTTCTCCCCTGAATCTTCCCCCCTCCAGCTTCCACCCATGCCCTCTAGTGGCCTCCTCCTCCTCCTCCTCCTTCCTTTGAAGCACCCTGACTGTTCCTCCCCTATTTACCCTCTTCATGTACTTGAAGACCTCTATCATGTCCCCCGGTCCCTTCGTTCATCAATGTATACATATTTAGCTCTTGAGCCTCTCCTCATAGGTCCTGTCCCCAAGCTCCAAATCATTTTGGTTGCCCTCCTCTGGATCCTCTCCAGGAGTTTAATGTCCCTCTTTAAGTGTGGCCTCCAAAACTGCACGCAGTACTCAAGGTGTGGTCTCACCAAGCAGTTATACAGAGGGAGCATCACTTCCCTCCTTCTGGAGATGATCCCCCTAGCGATGCATCCCAGCATCCTGTTGACCTTGTCTACTGCCCTCCTACAAGTCTCCGAGTTGTTCATTTTGACATCCACCACCACCCCCAGGTCCTTCTCAGCCATCAAGACATGTAGCATTCCCCCCCTCAGGTTGTACACTTGGCCAGGGTTTCTGGCCCCTGGGTGGAGTACCTTGCATTTCCCTGCATTGAACCTCAGCTTCCACTTTCTAGACTATCTTTCCAGAGCCTCTAGGTCCCCCTGCAGGGCCACCCTCCCCTCCCCCATCCACCACCGCCCCCAGTTTTGAGTCATCCACAAAGAGACTCATCTCACTCCTGATTCCTGTCCTTATGTCAGAGATGTAGGCGTTGAACAGGAGGGGCCCAAGGACTGATACCTGTGGGACCCCACTAATGACCCTCTTTGGGGATGAGACTATCCCACCAACTATCCAGTCCTGGAGCCAATTGCCTATCCATCTGATCATCTGGTTCCCCACCCCCATTTCTCCCAGCTTATCCAACAGGCCCACGTGAGGAACAGAGTCAAATGCCTTGCTGAAGTCTAGAAAGAGGACGTCCACTGGTCTACCAAGATCCAAGGCACTCGTCACCCAGTCATAGAACTCCATAAGGTTTGTCTGACATGATTTCCCTGAGATGAATCCATGCTGTCTATCGTCCAGGCACCCTGACTTTTCCAGGTCCCCCTAGCCTCTCCTTGACAATGCCCTCCATCACCTTGCCCACCACTGATGTTAGGCTGACAGGCCTGTAGTTCTCTGCCACCTCCCTTGATCCCCCCTTGTGGATAGGCACTATATGCGCCACCTTCCAGTCCTGGGGCACCCACCCTGTCCTCAGAGAGATGGTGAAAAGCTCTGCCAGGGGTTTCACCAGGACATCCGCAAGTTCCTTCAGCACTCTGGGATGTAATTTATCCGGCCCCGGTGCTTTCTCCGTCTTAAGGGAGCTGAGGGCTTCCCTCACTCTCTCTGCTGTGATTTCCACTTCCAGTACCTCTTCTCCCTGCTTAGCCCTCCCCCCTCCTGCCAGTGATGCCTCCCCCTCTCCTCAGACCCGCCGATCAGTAAGGGCCCCCCCCCAGTATCTCTGTCTCCTCCCATGTAAGATGCAGCACCCCCATTGTCCTTGGTGAAAACTGAGGTGAAGTACTCATTTAGTACCTTAGCCTGCTCCCCCGGGTCTTGTGCCCATCTCTCCCCTGATTTAATCTTGCTAATCTGCCGCTTCACCCTTCGTCTTTCCCCAATGTATCTAAAGAACCCCTTGTTCCCTTTCCTGATTTCCCTGGCCAGGTTCTGCTCCTTCATTGCCTTAGCCTCCCTCACCACCCGAGTGGCCCTTCTAGCCATCAGCTCATACTCCCCTCGATCTCTTTCACTCCTTGAGCACTTGAATTGCTATAGGCTGCCTTCTTTCTCTGCACTACCTCCTGGACCTCCCTGGCCCACCAGCAGGGTTTTCGGGCCATACTGCATTTTTGTCTTACTCTTGCACAGGTTCTGGTAGCATCTTGCTCCCCTCTCCTGATGATTTCCCACCTACTATCAGTGCCCATGTCTGACCCAATCCCATCCAAATGCTCTTTAAGGATCCTTCCCATTTCCTTAAAATCCTTTCCCCTGAAGTCAGTTACCTCCATCTTTGTGCAGCTTTCTAGCCCTCCTAGGTCCATGCAGATCCAGACCGTGGCATGGTCACTCCCCGCCAATGGGTCCCTTACCTCCAGGCCCCTAATCTGGTCACTGTCTGCCTAGACCACATCCAGTACCCACCCCTCCCTGGTTGGTTCCCCCACCTGCTGAGTTAGGAACACGTCTTGAAAGACATCCAACAACCTCTGTTCCCTGGTCACAGAAGATGTCATAGTCTCCCAGTCTGTTCCTGGCATGTTTAAGTCCCCCAACACCACCACCGTTCCTCTGCCCAGTCTGCAGTGTCTCCCAACATCTGCCACCAGACTCTCCTCCAGCTCCTCCGCCAGAAAAGAAACTTTGTATTGTATATGTTTGCAATAGTGTGGTCCATCTGTATGATTTTACAATTTTTAAAACAATAATCAGCCTCTTTTTCTTCTTTTCAAGTAAGAGCTGGATATGAAGAAATGTCACCTTCTAAATTATAACAAAAGAGCACATAGTTCAATTAAATATATAGGACCTGATATTCAAAGGGGTTGCACCTGCGCAACTCCGACATGCACCCGGCATGATATTCAAAAGGGTGACTTGCACAACACAAGTCCCAATGCACCGAGGTGCAATGTTAATATATGCCACACATCTGAAAGGGGCGTGCCCATGCATATGTGGTACATTCCGATATCCAGCCCGGGATATGTGGCGCATCTGCTTCCACAACCCCCAGATGAACCACATACTGGGGCACAAAGTTGAGCCACAAAAACTTTGCTCAAATGCTGGCCACCCACTGGTGGGCTGCTGTATTGCAGGGTGCAACACAGTGGCCACCAGCTGTGGGTGGCCACCCGCCAAACAGGGACACCATTCACAAGCACCCATCCTGTCCCTGGTAGTCCAGTGGAACCACCCACTCATCCATAGCCACAATCATGGGTACAGTGTAGCAGATAGACCCCCTGTCAGTCTAGTGGTCCCCCAACCCTCCCATAGCACTGATTAAGAAAATGCCAATTCAACAGCTGCCCTGGTAGACTAGTGGTACTCCCTAGATATCCCAACCCTCTGATCACCATATTCCCTGCATCTGAACTATCCCTTGTTGATCAGTGGGACCCCCCTCCCTGAAACACTGAATGCTGGCAAGGCTGTACCCTACACCTCCATGGTGGTCCAGTGGTACCCCCAACCCCCCATCCACACAGGACCCGAACCCGAACCCACCCAACTCCCCCCATCATTGGTGGGCAGCTGCCACCCACCCACATACCGCCCAGCCACCCACCAAATGACAGCTTACAGTATGCCCTTCAAGCCCATTAGTCCACACTGTGGACCAATAGACCTACAGCACATACTGTAAGTTCTCATTTTGCATGTGGCTGGCCAGTATGCAGGTGGGTGGCAGCCACCCACTGGTGACAGGGGGGAACTGGGTGGGTTTGGGTCCTGTGTGGGTCAGGGGTTGGGGGTACCACTGGACCACCATGTATGGTTAGGGTACCGCCTCACTGGCGTGTGGTGTTTAAGGTGGAGAAGGGGGTTCCACTGGTCCACCAAGGATATTTCAGATGCAAGGAAGACAGTGATCAGAGGGTTGGGATAGGGAGGGGGTACCACTAGACTACCAGGGCTGCTGTTGCATTGGCATTTTCAGGATCAGTGCTACAGGAGGGATGGGGGTACCAATAGACTGCCACAGGGTCTATATGCTCCACTGTACCCGTGATCATGACTGTGGGTGGGTGGGGGGTCCACTGGACTACCATGGACATATGTACATCTTGCTGCCCCAATTGGGCTAGCAGGAGGGTGGGGGTACCACTGGATCACCAGGGCTTGTTTCCCCATACATTTACCATGATCATGGTTACAGGGCAGGAGGTGCCCCGGGACCCCCTCAGTCCACATGTCATTTTGAGCAGGGTGCCAGGTTCGTTTTGTCAGGCTACCCTGTGCAACACATGCAAATGGGGCCATAATGACATGCAAATGGCCCCATCTGCGCCATGCATACATTATGTCTCCACCTGTATGCTCAAGTCTGAATATTGCGGTTGGTGCGCCCAACACAACTACAGTTACGCTGAAACATTCCCAGTCCTCCCTGTCTGGGGAATGTGCCAGCGCATTGTCGATGCGCCATTCGTATTCTGTTCCATATCCAAAGGAGATGAGCTGTGGCAAATCATATTTGACTATCTCCCAGTCTTGGTCCTGATGCATCTCAGATGCACTGCACCCACTCTTGTGCCATTGCCTGGCAAAGTCTGAATATCCCCCCATAATATTTTGTCAGTAGAAAATGCTGTTCCTCTATAAAAATCTGGAAACAGGTTTGTAGTTTCTCATTGAACTACACTGTCAGCCTTGCCAGTAAGACTTTTCTGACATCATAATGCAAGAATTCCATTGGATTCTTTTTTTACTAGTAGCTGGCAAAATACAAATAAAATGATGAAATCTAATTACAGAAACAAATAAACGCAAACAAAATTATTATAGAGGCATCAAAAGGCCCCCAAACTTTCATTCTTTAAGATGTACAATACATTTTTACTAAGCACTTGGTCTTTAAGTGGATTCAACATTTATGCCCAGGCTCACTTCCTCCCATCCCACCCCGAAAATTCAAATTAAGTAATCCCCAAATTTCCCTGCTGTCTACTGGCACTCCACCCCATCCTCTGATCCTTATTCCCTTGTTTTATTTTATGAAATAGAAAAGGTAACTTGTCCTGTTGTGTAATGGCTCCCCCCACCCTCTGATCCTCATCTCTCTTCTTTTCCTGGTAGCTAGTGGCACCCCATCACCCTGTATTGTTTTTTAGCGTTATTATTATTATTTGCCTGTAAAAAGGAAAACAGACCCTCAATGTCTTTTTTTTTGGCACCCCCATCCTCTGATCCCTGTCCTGGCCTTTGATCCTGATCCCTGTTTCTTCCCTGGTGGCTAGTGGCATGCACCACCCTGTCTTGCTTGTTTTTTTGTTTTTGTTATCTTAATATTTATTTGCCTGTAATAAAGAAAATGATCCCTCAATTTCTTCTTTTTTATTTTATTTATTTTTTATTTAGCTTTTGTTGACCGGGTAAGTGCACTAGACAAATCCTGCCTATTTTCAGGCACGACCTGGGGAAGGGGGATACAGATGAATGCCAACTGACCTTGAACCAGATTAAGCTGTTGGTGGTATTTTTAGTGAATGAGGGAAATTTGGCCAGGACACCGGGGAAATTCCCCTACTCTTTTCGATAAGTGCCATGGGATCTTTAACATCCACCTAAACTACCACCAATCCAGGCAGATGGGACCTCGGTTTAACGTCTCATCCGAAAGACGGCACCTCAGAAGTGCAGTACCCCTCTCATACTGCACTACAGTGTCAATACTGGGATATTAACCCAAGTGCCAGATGTGGGAACTGAACCCACAGCCCTCTGATCTCCCGGCCTCAGAGGCGAGTGTGCTACCTACTGAGCCACTGACACTGACAACCCCCATCCTCTGATAACTGTCCCAGCCTCTGATCTTTATTCCTGTTCTTTCCCTTGTGGCCAGTGGCAACCCCCCCACCCTGGCTTGCTATTTTCTTTTATTTTATTATTTGTTTATTTTCCTGTAATAAAGAAAACATTCCCTCAAGGCCTGTAAAAAAAGGTCCCTCATCAATCTGACCCCCTACATCTCACTCAGCACCTGCCATCCCACACACCCCACATCCCCTACAGACCTTCACTCACCTTAGCAGGTGCCCCTGTGAAGATCAACTCACTGATCAGAGACACATTTTGCTGCTGGAACAAGTGACTGCAGTATGAGTTAAATGCAGTTTAGTGTATTTTAGAGGGGGTTTTCAAGTCTGACTTTTCAATATAACTGTCATTACGCAGCTCCTGCTGAAAGGTGATTCTTGGCCAGTTGGTGAAATCATCTTTCAGGTGGGATTTCAAAATTGTCACCATATTTGTTCATGAGGTGTGGTCATATGAAGGGTATGTTGAAAATTTGGGGCAAAATATGCAAACATGGCAACATTCTGCACATTTATTAACATTTCGCAATGCTCACTCATAACTTTGGCAATTTTTTTATATTTTAACCCCAAATTATTAACATGGCCATTTCTTTACACCAACTCATGAAGGTTATGGCTTTAATTTTTCTAATCTTGTCTAAAATAGGCTGGCTCAGTGCTGTGGAGGGCTGAAGCATCCATGTCTTACCTCCTGCCACACCAGTGACCAGGTGTTAGCAGTGCAAGTGGAATGCTGGGGGCCGGCCGGGGATGATGAGGATTGAGCATCCTCAGGACAGCTCTCCTCCTTAGAGGAGGGGGGTAACAGCAGTCGGTGTTAGCCTGGCTCCTAGGCTAGGGGCTGGCACACTGATGCAGCCAGAAGGAGGGGCAGAGGCAGGGTAGAAGCTTGTTATGCTGCATACAGGAGCATGCATGGCACCACCATTGTGGTCCTAGCATGCAACCCTCTGTGGGGAGAAAAAGAGAAACTGCCAGTGGTTGGATGATGGTTGGTAACTGCAGGCCCCACCTTGGCTAGTTGGACCAGCAGAACTGGATCCTAAGTGCGGTGGGTGTGAGTGCTCCCCCTGCCAAAACCACCAGGGTGTCAAGTCCTGGGGGTAGAAAGCCAATGCCAGTGGATGTTGGGGGATGGGGCTTGACTGCCTGCCTGAACATCAGCTGCTGGGGAGAGAAACAGCATCTTAAAAAAAAAAAATCTTGTCTAAAATGTATTTTTGTGCCCCTGGCATGGAATAATCCTACAGTGGTGCAGAATAATGTTTTAGTGGGGATTTTACAATTTTTACTATCAGGTTGATGAAGTGGAATAATAGGAAGGCTATTTTGACAATTTGGTTATTCTTCTCCTACAAATAGAAGCACAGTGCTTCCCCATCAAGATACATATACGTGTCTATGGAGAGATGGGAGAGGAGGGCCCAGAAGGACCTGTGCTCTATCACAGAAATAAGAATATGATTACAGCATCTCAAGAAGTACAGATCCAGTAGAGTGCAGGGCCTGGAGGGCCCTGCATGCCAACAGGAAAATAAGTATACCGTCATACTATCTCAAAAAGTAAGGAAACTCTTTGCAAAAAACTGCATTAGTACACTAGTTAAGGTTGAAGCAAGAAAAGTAGGGAAATGTGGCATTAGGGTATCCAACCATAACACCCAACCCTCCAAACCAGGCAGGAGAGCAGGTGTAGGGTGTGCCTTGGGCTTCTTAAGTCTAATGCTTACCCCATTCTCATAAAGTCTACACATCTGACCTTATTTACAGATCGAATGTGGTGAGTTGGCTTGAGAAGGCACATCTTGCTCCTGCTATCCTGCCTGGTTACATTTTCTTACTTTTGTTGTTCAGCTAACTGGAGCATTAACAGTTTTTGCAAAGAATATACTGTATGTATATTATATATATATATATATATATATATATATATATATATATATATATATATATATGTATATATATATATATACACACATATATAAAATACCTGCACAGGCCACTTCATGGGCTATTTTAATGTTAAAAGTTTTCACTTTAATAACTTTGCAACCATTTATCCAATTTGCCTGATATTTTGCACTTATGGTGCCCAAGCATTGCTCTCTGGATCAGGAAAGTTTTGTTCCAGTCAGATGTACGGATGCAGAACTGTAGAGTGTCAAAAAAGAGAAAATTCCTCAACTTTTGTGGATTTTTCAGTCAGGATTAAAGGACTGAAGAATGCATTTGAGTAGATTTAAATGTGCACGTCCATATGTGGCCTGGGTTAAACTGGTGTCTTTTGAAGATCTGGTGGAAAAATATTAATCCATTCAAAAGTTATGCAAGTTTTTCATGTCCCATTTTAGCCTATGGGAAAATTTATATGTGTACTGTGAAAACGTTTGCAACAACATTTTGGTTTTTGTGCTCTGGATTTTGGTTTTTGTGTTACTGTCATCTTGTTTTCATTTAGCGAGAGACAAAAAACATTTTAAATCAAAAAATACTGACCCTTGGTAAACATCAACACTTGTGTTTACCTAATCGGGCCCTGAGGAACATGACCTTGGCATTAGCTTTTGTGCAGATAGCCTGGAAATATGTTTTTTAAAATGTTTCCATCATCTTGCTCTTTTGTTGTCACAACATTTTTGGTTTTTGTGGCAATGACTGTGATAAAAAAAATGTACCTCAGCAACATTTTTTTGTGCACAAAAGCATTTCATTATAAGGTGTAGGGGAGTCACAAAAACATTTTTGTTTTTATGAAAACAATGCTTGAAAACATTGTCGAATGTGTTGTTTTATTTATCACTTCATTGTGCGAAGGTGGATTGTGCTTTTGAGCTGAAATTTGCAGGGTGGCAAACCCTGGCCTGACAGATGTGCCTTTTGGTGGTTTGGTCCCAAAACATACAATGGGCCCATAGTTAAAGCATTCCAAAGTTGAGAAATTTCCCACAGGATAACACTGCGGCACCCAGGATGCCTTTTGGCACCTGTATCTTGAAAACAATTCAAGATACTGATTTTTCACTACCCGCAACTTAGTCTATTTAGGTGGACTTAGCATGTGTTCAGGTTTCAAAGTCATGATTGCAAATGCAGTGGAATTTTTTCCATAGTTGCTACGGTTACTGAGATATTGCCAAATAAGTGCTACAAGGGTTCCTTTTTCAGTACTATGGGGCTACTGTATGGCTCCATATATATGTATAAGTGGGAGTGCAGGGCCCAGAGGGCCCATGCTCCCACATATGCATACCATTATGCAAAAAATGGGCAATGTGAAGGGACTGCAGGGCCCGGATGCCCCACGCTCCCACAAACACATACCACTAACCACTTACATTACACGTTCTCAAAAAAGAAGGGAAATTCATCGCAAACAGCTCCATTAATGCATCAGTTAGGGTTGATGTCACAGTGACAAAAGTTTGGAAATTCAATATTAGGGTTACCACCCCCCACTCTACAGGCACCAACAGGCACTGGGTCATGCAATGGGGTCATCAGACCTAACTCTCACCCCATTCTCCTATCCTGTAGCATCTCAGCTTGTTTACACATGGAATGGGGAGTGAGTTGGACCTGATGACTCCATGGCACACCCTAATGCCTGTTGCTACCTGTAGGGTGGGAGATGTGGGTGAGGTGGTAAGGGTGGTAACCCTAATATTGAATTTTCAAACTTTTGTCACTGTGATATCAACCCTAACTGATGCGTTATCAGAGTTTTTTTCCAATGAATCTATCTATCTATCTATCTATCTATCTATCTATCTATCTATCTATGTGTGTGTATATATATATATATATATATATATATATATATATATACAAGTGTATATATATATATATATATATACAGTGTATATATATATATATATATATATATATATATATATATATAAGACAAAGAACCTCTGTGCGCAATTACTGAGGCAAGGTTACCCTCAAAGGGCATTTGGCTGGTAAGTCAAGCTTCAAGAAAATACAAAATCACACATGCCCACACAATGCAAAGCATCATGGACTGCATATGCAAATCACCACAGAATGTTATGCTGGTTCAACTTTAAGCAGAGTTGCATGGTGCTGAAAGGCCTCTCACACAGTTTGCACAGAGGTTCTTTGTCTTTTAAATAGTTTTTTTATTTTATTAGGTTCACTACAATATAACCCAGACAGACCGTCTTAGGGCAGCTGGTTCATTCCACTGTGGTGTCAAACAGATGAGGCATACTGATGAGTCCTGGTAGGACGAAACATGTGTCTATGTCATCTGTTAGCACCCTTTGCAAACTATGTGAGAGGCCTTTCGGCACCATGCAACTCTGCTTAAAGTTGAACCAGCATAACATTCTGTGGTGATTTGCATATGCAGTCCATGATGCTTTGCACTGTGTGGGCATGTGTGATTTTGTATTTTCTATAAATATATATATATATATATATATATATATATATATTCATTGCAAAAAACTCAGTTAATGCATCAGTTAGGGTTGTTTCCACAATGACAAAAGTGTAGAAATGCGATGTTAGGGTTACCAGACACTGACACCCCAACCACCCAACCCCCCTCCACAGGCCAACAGATGTCGAGGTCTGCCACAGGGTCATGCATCCCAACTCTCACCCCATTCCATATGTAAACAAGTTGACATGGTACAGTAAAGGAGAATGGGGTCAGAGTTAGGCTGCATGACCCTATGACAGACCTCAGTATCTGTTGGTCTGTGTGGGGGGTTGGGGGTAAGGGTCTGGTAACCCTAACATCACATTTCTACACTTTTGTCACTGTGGAAACAACCCCAACTGATGCATTAATTGAGTTTTTTGCAATGAATTTTCCTTCTTTTTGAGAAAGAGTAATATGAATAGTAAATGGTATGTGTTGGTGGGAGAGGGGGCCCTCTGGGCCCCATGCTCCCATTGAGTTGCCCATTTCTGCGTAATGATATGTGTTGGTGGGAGCACAGGCCCTCTGGGCCCTGCACTCTCATTTACACATGAGCACAGATCCATACAGCAGCCCTATATGTCATGGAAGGCTTGTAAAATTAATTTGCACATATCTGGGGAACCGTAGCAGCTAATAAAACAAACTCTAGCCAGAGCTGATAGGGCTGTGAAAATCTACCAAATGACCATAGTCATTTTCTTGTTGGTGTCATACAGTACTATTTAGTAACAATCATCACAGTGGTCCCAGATCCGAATAACAATTTTTCTGCAACAAGCCCTCATTTTTCCTGTATTTTCCCTGTAGAGGCAGCATCAAATCCCTGTAGTAATCTCTGTAGAATTTTCATAAGCCACTAGTTCCTAATTTGTGACTTTTTTGTTTATTTAAATGTAATATGCTGGCAGCCTTTTATCAGGAAAAGAGTTCTGATTTGCTGTTAGGTATTAAAATTATACGTCAAGTTGACAGTGAAATCACAGGTGAATGACCTGACAGTCACTGAATTGCTGCTCTTAAGTAGCAGTGATGTCACAGTCAGTGAGGTCATAATGCTGGTGATATAGTGGGGGCAGTATAGATAGCTATGTTAGCTGCCACACAGAGTGCTGTTCCACACATCACACATATTAACATCAGGTAAACAATCTTTTAATTAAAAAAAGGGAAAAGATAATATATCTCAAATATAAAAGGTAATGGTTGACTGCTTTTAAAATCTAATATTAGTTTTAGACAGTACACAAGCTCTTTAACTCACATGCCTAGTGTGGGGATAGAACCTATAGCTTCTGATCTTCTAATCTCAGAGGCCAGTGTGCATGCTATTTTTTGCATCTTTTATTTGTTAGTTTTTACACAAATTCTCTCAGACTTTTTTTCTGACCACCTGATGGAATTTTGAATGAGTTACATAAATGTTATTATTTTCTTCAAGGCCCTGACCCTGCAGCTAAATACACGCTCAGTACATCATATTATAAAATGAGAAAAAAACAGTCTTCTGTTTCCAGTGCTTGCATCCAACTTGTCCTGTGGAAAGGAATGTCAGCTAATAAACTGCAGTTCCACTATCTGTAATCTGACACTGAGTCCAACTTTTATTTTCACAAAAAACCTTGAGGAAATGAGTTAACCCCTAGGTTGCTGAAAGAAATAGAACAAATTAGTTAGACAGAGCTGGACAGAAGATAGAAACAGCAGTTAAAAAGGTTTTTTTGTTAATATTCTGAAAAATTCTGAGGTACAATACAGTAGCATCCCCCTAGCCCCCTCTCCCTTCAGATGCCTTTAACATAGAGCAACAAATAAAAATCAGACAGGGAGTGTATTACTTTGCAGCTGTGGAGGAATACACACAAATGTTTTAAAAGGAAATTCTAGGAAAAGACATTTTTAGAGCTACAGATGACAGAAGGGCTGTGGTCTCCACCCACACCCTTAAAAACGGAAGTGTGGTTGTAATCATGAGAGTGAGTAGTTCCCACAATACAAAGTTGACTGAATCCACATTGTGCGTTGTGTCCAAGATAGGGGCAGCAGAAAGTGCTGTGAATACAAAGTCTGTGGCCATAATAGTGGTCCTCAGACATGAAAATGAGCAATTGGAACAGTAAATCACAAATATCTCAGGAACAGTACAAGGTAGAAAAAAATTCAAATGTCATGGGTTTCTGGACCTTCCAACCCAGTTCTGAGTGGGGGACTAAGAATTTTTGTGATAAAAAGTCCATTTCTCAAACTGTTTTCGAGATACGGGCTCTGAAAGGTGCCATGGATGCCTCAATGTTATCCTATAGGAAAGTTGCAGAAATTCAGAATGCTATAACTTTGGGTACCTGTAATGTTTTCTCACCAAACTACAAAAAGGCACACTGGTGGGACCAAGGCTTGCCACCATGCAAATTTCAGTCTAAAAGACCAAACTGTTTTGTTACAGGAGAGTGGCAAAGATTTGCAGTTATTTTGAGCATACTTTCACAAAATACTTTCGTAAATCATGAAAGTTTCGCAAGGAAAGTCACGAAACTTTTGCAAAAGTGTTTTGCAAAAGTATTTTTCAGAACATTTAAAAAATGCATTTCTGAGGGGTTTAAACCCACTATAAACATATGTTTAGCATCCTCATGAGTTGACTAGGTGAACACAACAAGCAGTGTGTTCCTAGAAGGTCCCAATTTTAAACACCAGTCATTTTTCTGTGCAGTAACTGAAAAAAAAATGACCCGCTCACAAAAGTAATAGGGAAATTTGTGACAGAAAAAATTACCAATTGCGAAAGTTTCATGATTTTTGTTAACTTTTCCCTTTGACTATTATGGGAAATTTGTTTTTTGAATAACTTTTAAACAGATAAATATTTTTTCACCAAATCTTTGAAAGGTGCATTGGTGACCAGGGCTGCATTTTTTCTGAATTTTTTGGACTAAAAGGACAAGCCATGTGGGCTGTGGGTGTGAGCAAATAAACAGGCAAAAAGTCAATTTTTTTGCATTGTTTGGCATCCTGTAGCTCCTCAATTGTACATGTGACCATAACACAACTTGGCAGATCCAGAGACCTATGGTACCAGACCACACATGCAAAATTTCAGACAAATCTGTTTTACAGTGGCAAAGTTATTAAGGTGCAAAATTTGAGGTTTTGCAATAAAGTGGCCACTCAATCCTAACAATAGTGGTACTATGATATATATATATATATATATATATATATATATATATATATATATATATATTCATTGCAAAAATCTTTGTTAATGCATCAGATAGGGTTGATAGCACAGTGACAGAAGTATGGAAATGTGATGTTAGGGTTACTCACACACCCTCCACACACCAACAGACATTGAGGTGTGCCATGTGGTCATCAGGACCATCTGTCACCCCATTCTATGTGTAAACAAGCTGACATGGTACAGTGCAGGAGAATGGGGTGAGAGTTAGGCCTGATAACCCCATGGCACACCCTGACGTCTGTTGATGTGTGGAGAGTGGGGTGATGGAGTAACCCTGACATCATATTTCCATATATATAATACAGTCATTTCATGAAATTATGCCAATATTGATAAAAATTGCATATTTTCACAAAAAGTGCACTGAACAGATTTGTGCAATTTCACCCACCACTAGTCTCTACTCCAACCAATCCATGGCAGCTGAACCTTCTTAGGGATCCATGCTATAGATTGATAATAACTAATAACACCACAGCCATGCTCCACCTTGTAAATGACACTCTAACTACTATGGACAATGGCCACCTCACAGGGGCAGTTTTATTGACCTGACAAGGGCGTTTGACCTTTTTGATAATTTTCTTCTTCTAGATAGTCTGCTAGCCCTTGGTTTCTCTCTAACCTCAGTGGCCTAGTTTTAAAGCTATCTGTCTAACAGAACTCAACTTGTTAGATTCAACTCTGCCATGTCCAGCCCTATGACTATTAACCAAGGTATTCCCCAGGGATCAATATTAGGACCCATTCTCTTCTCTATTTTTATTAATAATATCTCATCAAATATCCCCAATTGCTCGGCTATCCTCTATGTGGATGACGTGGTCTTATACTGTAGTGATAAGAATATACACCACATCAACCTGACCCTCACTACTGCTTTTAAGTCTATTCAATCATGGCTCTTCCACTATAAACTAATCCTTAATGCTGATAAAATGCACACTATACTGCTTGGTTCTACTGCTAAATTAAATAGCAACCGGGTCCTTTTAAAAGTATCAGGCCAGGGTGGGATGGTTCTTGAACCAGTTCACTCTTTTAAGTATCTTGGAGTACTCCTTGATGAAAATCTTAACTTTGATAAGCATATAATGTCTCCCTGTAAATCAGTTAATGCTAAAATTGGTGTAGCCTACAAAACCAGCTACATCCTTATGGAGTCAGTTAGATTAGCCATAGCCCATGGCATCTTGCTCCCATCATTATCTTATGAGGTACTCACTTATCTCAGTGCATCCTTAACTCTCCTCAGGAAGTGAGATACTATTTATAACAGCATCTGCAGGTATGCCTTGGTCTCTCCCTGGTCAAAACACCATTATCAGCTCTATGATGATCTAAATTGGCTATCCCCTACTCCTGCTCATACTCTTGCTCTTGACTCCTTGACTGATAATGTCATTAGAACAAGAATCCCAGTCTCGCTGGCCTCCCTACTAACTCCACTGCCCTCCTAGTGGTCAAACAGGAGTTCAGCATGTTTGCAGTTCATTTGCATTACCAGGTAATGAAAAAGGTCCAGCTCCCCATACGATGCACAGGGGAAACATCAGACCTCACCCAAAAACTAACTCACCAAAATCTGGCCAATGGAAAATTATGTATACAAATGCTTGCAGTCTGGGAAACAAGATTCCAGACCTGAAGGCAATAATGACAGAGGTTAAACTGGATATAGTAGCAGTTAGCGAGACGTGGTTTACCAGTGACCACACTTGGAAGACTTCAGTACCTGACTATGTACTGTTCAGAAGAGACTGAGGTGCAAAAAGGTGGGGTGGAGTGGCACTGTATGTCAATGAAAATATCAAAGCTACAAAAATTCAGAATACACATAAGGATTAGAAGAACTGTGGGTCACCCTCGAAACAGGAAATGGGACAGCCATAAGAACTGGGGTTGTCTACAGGCCCCCAGACCAGGGGGAGGACATAGACACATTACTGTTAGAAGATCTACAAAACATGATAGCTAAAGGGTAGGTTCTGCTATTGGGAGACATCAATGTGCCAGATACAGATTGGTCAATACCAACAGGAACATCTGCCAGAACTAGACACATTGTGGATTCCCTGAAGGGGAAGGGCCTCAAACAACTGGTACAACAACCCACAAGAGACAGGGCTATCCAAGATCTAATACTGACTAACAGGGAAAGAATCACAGATCTCCAGGTAGAAGGTCACTGGGGGGTCAGTGACCATCACATGGTATGGTTCAGCTTGGCCTCTACACTAAATCATCCCATTCCAAGGCAAACATATGGGACTTTAGAGGAGTTGACTTTGATAACATGGCCAACAGGGTTAATCTATCCCTGGCAAAAAGAAATACAGGTGAGGGTGTACAGGCAAAGTGGGCAAGCATTAAGGATGCAATACTTGAAGAAACATCCCATTGTGTTAGAGAGAAAAGGAAGTGCAAAAGAAGAAGGAAACTACTTTGGTTCTCAAAAACAGTAGCAGAAAAGGTCAGTGCCAAAAGGCTGGCCTTCAGGAAATATAAGGGAATGCAGTGGGATAAAGGTAGAGTGACATACCAAACTTCCCTAAGGGATGCAGGGAAGGCAGTAAGGCACGCAAAGGCCCAAACTGAGGAAACACTAGCACAGACAGTAAAAGAAGGTGACAAGACTTTCTATAGATACATTAGTGAAAGGAGAAAGTCCAGAGGGGGTATTGCTAAGATCAAAGTAGATAAGGGGGTGCGTGAGCAGGAGGACCTTGTAAAAGCAACTATCCTAAATAGATGCTTCTGCTCAGTATTAACTGAAGAAAAGGTAGGGCAGGGCCCACAGCTCAGCACCATGGACACAGGGGGAAGGGAGGTGAGCATTACTCCCTTCACAACAGAAAGGGTCCTACAAGAGTTCGCTAAGCTCAGGGAGGACAAGGCAGTGGGACCTGATGGCATACATCCCAGGGTACTTAAGGAGCTAAGGGTGGAACTAGCAGAGCCATTATCAGAACTGTTTAGTGAGTCTCTGAGCACAGGAGAGGTCTCAGAAGACTGGAGAAGGGCTCATGTGATCTCGCTCCACAAGAATGGTAGCAGAGAGGAGGCAGAGAACTACAGACCAGTCAGTCTTACCTCAGTAGTGGGCAAGATTATGGAGGCACTCCTTAAGGAAAGGATAGTGCAACACCTGGAATCCATAGGGGCTCAGGATCCAAGACAGCATGGGTTTACAAAAGGAAGGTCCTATCAAACTAATCTCATTGATTTCTTTGACTGGGTAACCAGATTGGTGGACCAAGGGGAAGCAGTTGATGTTGCCTACCTTGACTTCAGCAAAGCTTTCGATACTGTTCCACATAGAAGATTTATTAATAAGCTGGATAGGCTCGGGTGGGTCAGAAGTTGATCAGCCAGGTGGCAAACTGGTTGATGGGCAGAAAACAGAGAGTGGTGGTAAACGGCATACAGTCAGAGAGATGCAAGTCACAAGTGGGGTACCTCAGGGATCAGTACTGGGGCCAGTCCTCTTCAATATCTTCATCAGTGACATAGCAGATGGACTGGAGGGTAAGGTTTGTCTGTTTGCAGATGACACCAAGATCTGCAACAGAGTAGATGATCCAGATGGGGTGGGCAGAATGGGAAGAGATCTGGATAAACTAGCAAAATGGTTGGAAGAGTGGCAACTGAGGTTTAATGCAAAGAAGTGCACGATCATGCACATAGGGAAGAGAAACTCTGAAGCCACCTATAGGCTGGGAGGGGAGTTGCTGGCAGTCACAAGGAAAGAAAGGGACTTGGGCAACATCATCATCAATGACCTGAAGTCATCCAAGCAGACCACTAAAGCAGTAGTTAAGGCTAGGGGGATGTTAGGGTGTATTAGTAGAGGTTTCACAAGTAGGAAGAGGGAGGTAATAATCCCTCTTTTCAAGACACTGGTTCGGCCCCAACTGGAATACTGCATGCAGTACTGGAAGCCACACCTTCACAAGGACATTAACCAAATTGAGGCAGGCCAGAGAAAGGCAACCAAAATGGTGCCAGGACTGCATCAGAAAACATATGAGGACAGATTAACGGAGCTCAATATGTATACCCTAGAGCAAAGAAGGGAGAGAGGTGATATGATCAAAACATTCAAACACCTTAAGGGCATTAACAAAGTGAAAGAGTCTAACATGTTTCAATATAAGAAAAATAGCAGGACAAGAGAACACAGCATGAGATTAGAGGGAGACCGATTAAGGGGTAATGTGAGGAAGTTCTTTTTCACAGAAAGGGTAGTGGATGCTTGGAACGGCCTACCTCAGGAAGTGGTGGAAATTAACACAGTGCAGGTCTTCAAACAGGCATGGGATAGGCATAAGGGAGCAATACAGATGAGTATGAATAGATAGGCCATTGACAGAGCAAAGGCCAATGGCACAATTATAAGGTAGAAAAAGAAATGGGTAGACTGGATGGGCCTTGCGGTCCTTATCTGCCATCAATTTCTGCGTTTCTATGTTTCTGTTTTTCCTCCCATGGCCTCTGCTCATCTGATAAATCGCTTCTGCTAATACCGAGATGTAAATCTAACAAAGAAACCCTTGCCTTCTCTCACTCGGCGGCCAAACTCTGGAACTCCCTGCATCTCGATATTCACTTAGCCCACAGTCATGCCCAGTTTAAAAGTAATTGTTGCTTCTTCCTCTTTTGCCAGGTCTCCTGTGCCTGCTTCAAGCCCCCTCGAATAAGCTTTCAAACTCTCTCTCTCTCTCTCTCTCTCTCTCTCTCTCTCTCTCTCACTTCCCCAACTGCTACAAACTGCTCTCTGCTTAGCCCTTCTAGTCAAATTAGTAAGCACTTATGCTGTATTTTGGATTTGTTTCGGCTGCTCTTAACCCAGTTGTTTGTTAGCTATGAGTGAATACTAGTCACGGAATTTATGTTACTGTCTATGAACTCTGACCTATCTTGCTACTTACGCTTGCAATTTGTGAAATATTGATTTGTTTTGTATCATTGTTGCCTCCCTGAATTCAAAATGTATGTATTTCCCTGATTAAACCTACCTATTGAAATCTCCCGGGTCGTGCCTGAAAATAGTCATGTCTTGGCTATGGTACTTACACGGTAAACAAAAACTAAATAAATAAATAAAAAGCTATACAGGAGCACTTGGATTAAAACAAACAAGAGGAAATCTCTCTCTCAGCTAGGTGGGAAACCCTTAAGGTGTACTATATAATAGGGGCCAGTCTATCCCATATGCAAAATATGAAAGAAAAGTGGAAGCAGAAGAACTGGAGAAGCCGAAAGTCAAAATTAGAGAATGTGAAAAGGCACACATGAATAGACCAACACCCGCCTTGTACTTCAAACTTCAAAAGTTGAAGAGAAAGTTTACTACCCTTAGCAGTGCTGCACTGGAAAAAGTCATCCTACTTACTAAAGTAGGACAATATTTTAACGGGGGGGGGGACATTTCTCCTGGCAGCTTAAGAGAAGGAAAGGAAAGAAAACTATCCCACAAACCTGTCACCTTCTCAAAGGCCTTGTCTCACACCAACAGGCAGTGGGAGAAGCCTTCATAATGTTTTAAGAAACTGTACAAACTATAGAAACAGCGGTGACTACTGAGCAATTCAGTCCTCCTTTCAAAAAGCCCCCATTACCCCAGTCAACCCCATGAAGGTTGCCTCTTTAAATGCACCCCTGAATAGGCAAGAGATGGTGAATGCAATAAAAGCTCCACAGGGTGGTAAGGCCATAGGCCCTGATGACCAACCTATTGACTTTATGAAGACCTCCTTTGCGTTAGTGGCTAAACCTTTGTATGACATGCTGACTAAAAACTTTCATAGAAGACTACTGCCTCCCTCCACCAAGTCTTCCACTGTCACTGTACTTCTAAAACCAGGCATGGATCCTGCACACTGTCCATCATATCACTTGATTTCCCATCTGACCTCCTACTACAAAATTGCAGCTAAAATAACAGCAACCAGATTAAAAGGGATTCTCCAAGATTGCACCTATTGTTATCAAGGGGGAGTTGTTAAAAGGTCATTAGGAGAAGCACAATATTAGGTGCACTCTACAAGTAATATACAGTATAAATGGTTCAGAAACTCAGGCAGACATGGTGCAGCAGTCCTTGTCATGTATGTGGGAAAATAATTTGACCAGGTTGAGTGTTGATATATGTTTGAGACCCTAAGGAGGATTTGGGTGGGACAGCAGCTAATCCACTGTGTTACTACTTGATATCATGTTCCTGAAGCCCACATTTTAATCAGTGGGAGGCTGATGGCTTCTTTTAATCTCACAATGGGAACTCAACAGGGGTACCCCCCATTTATATGTGCTATCCCTTGAACCACTATCAGCAGCAATCCAAGCCCACTTGTATATTCAGGGGTGGGGGGGGTAGAATACATAACGTTGCTTTATTTGCCAGTAATTTATTGCTGTTCCTGCAAGACCCGACAGTGGGCTATCCATCTGTTCACTTCCTACTGGAGCAATATGTAACCCTGTCAGGTCATTAAATTAATTGGGCTAAGAGTGAGATCCTCATTGCTGGATTTTTATTGGTAAAAGAGAGCATAGTGTCTAACACTATGGGTCTTCAGGTCATTCAGTCCCTTAAATATTTAGGGGTGCATATCACGGCCAGGTTATCTCTGCTGTACAAAACAAATATTACCTCTCTACTGCCTAGTGTTCAAAAGGAGTGACAGATGGAGCTATGTGCCCTCTCTCACTGATGGGCAAGATTAATGTAATAAAAATGTATACACACCCAAAATGTATTTAACTATTCCAATCCATCTCATTAGACTTCCAGGATCCTTCTTTACTAAGCTAAATGGCATGATACACAAATTTGTTTGGAAGGGTAAACCAACTTGAGTAACGACAACCATACTGCAGCTGCCAACTGGTGGGGGAATGCTCCTTACCCAGTTTTAAAAAGTTACTATTGGGCCTCTCAATTGTGCTTCATCCTAGTGGGGCAGGGGCCTGGGAAGGTCCATAGCCATTGGTAGCCATGGAGGGGGAGGGGCTTGGGAAAGATGTCCACATTAGACTTCTGTCTTCTGTGTTAACTAATTTGAATTACCTCATATTACTAATCTGTTCACTAGTAACATAGTGTAAATGTGGATGTTGACCCATAAAAGTATCCAGTGGTCATCTGGACTGTCAGGGCAAACATCTTGTAGAGTGGCTTATAAAGGACAACTTCAATACAATGTGTTCTTGCACCAGGTACTCCTTAGGTGGGAGAAGTGAGGTCTCAAATATTCTTCCCAGCTATATGAAGGAGGGCTCCTTAAACCCTATTTAGAGTTATGAAATGCAGGATGCCTAAAAGTAGTTGACTTGTTTGTATATCTTCAGACAAGGCAATTAATGCTCAGTAAAGATATTTACCAAGTACAGGACTTACAGGCAGACTGGATGGGCCTAGCTGTCCTTATGTGCCAACAATTTCTATGTTTCTATGTTTCTAATCTGCTCTGTTTTGACCCATGAAGTATATTTTATGATATTGCTACCTTCATTTCAAAGTATTCCAACGTACAATAGGAGAGGTTTCTGATGGAACATTTACTTTCAAGTAGCCAGCTATGTGAGTCTGAACCATAGTCCAAAATTCCTTTTTGCTCAATAGGCAACATTCATATTCTACACACAATTTTAGGGAGGGGACCAGTGGACTGCTGCAGTTTTAACAGTGCATGGCCTGAAGCCTTTGATGGAGCCAATTAGCAAGTTGCTACTGTACCTGGTGAAACCACTCACAAGAAATCAAAAAATCATCTATGCAGGAAAAGGCATTATGTCTTTGTGAATAATATGAACAATGACAAACTGTAGGATACAGGAAGCACCATATCTCTGTGAGACCTATTTTGGAACTCCAATGGGGTAACAGTTTACCAGTCTGAGAATGCTTCAATCTATTACTTCCCAAGCTGTCCAGTAAGGGGTTAGGCACAGTGTTGAAATCCCACCACCATCACAGTCAGACTATGGGAGTATGTTACTGTATGACCCAGGACATTCTGAAGAAATGGTTGCCTTTCTTGCACTCCATTTTGAGCATACAGGTTCAAGATCACACCTTTTCCTTGGTACTCCCCCTTGACTTGAACAAAACTGCCCTCTGGGTCCTTGTCCAAGTATGAAAAACCAGAGATGTATTCTTTCAGATTAAAAGCATCATTCATCTTTCGTGAGGGTGTGTCTTAAATGTGAAGCATATACCCCCTAAGCCTGCTTCTATGGAGTTTTGTGTGTGTGGCATCTGTCAAGTGGGTTTTCTGCAAAAAAGTCACAACTGCCTTTTTCTGCTATATCTCCTACAAGATCCTGCCCTTTTTATGGGACTATTTAAGCCCCATACAGTACAGGTAATAATGGCAAATCCCCATCTCAGTCTGCCAAAAGTGGGTCTGTCTACCAAAAAGGAGGAGATAGCATGACATGCATAAAAGATAACCAGTAAACAGAGCCACCCAGAACTGCTGGTTAACAAGAAGGAAGCTAAGAACAGTAGCATTTTAACTAGAAATACGCTGAGGTCACGCAATAAGATCTTCAAGGTAATTGTACCCAATCCACGCCCACTAATGTTTGACTCTGTAGGGTGTAGCACTATGAAATAGGAATCTCTTAATTTTGAACCATAAAAATCCCTTAATTTTACCATTTATGGTCCCTATTGAATTTTAAGAGAATAATTAAGTTGTTTTCATCCTTCATTTCTGCTGAATTCAACCTTAATCAGAACACACAATTTAAACCTTTGTTTCTTAATGTTTTATGATTAATGATGTGTTTCTTCTTACCTGCATGCTTAATTTTTACCCTTATTTTTTAAGTAAGCATGATAATCTCATTGATTTTATACTTAATCTGTACCTCTTAATTATTAAAATTAAATATATTTACATTCTTAATTTTACACTTAATTTTAATCCCTTAATACCTACATTAAATACATTTTAATATTTAATTTAACTATTAATCTGTGGATTCTTTCAACTTTAAATTCTGCTTAATTCATCCTTAATCAGTGCACACAATTTAAACCTTTTTTCTGCTTCATTTTTTTAAGACTAATGATGATTTTCTTCTTACTGCTGTGTTTATTTTATACCCCTTAAGTCCTCAAAGTAAGCATGAATTTCTATTCGATTGTATATTTAATCTTCAACCCATAATTTTTTAAAACTAAATATATGTAAATTCTTTTTTTCACTTTAGCAGTAATCCCTTAATATGTAAATTAAATATATTTTACCACTTAGTTTAACAATTAATCTCAATTAACACCTAAGATAAAAAAGTAGTAATTAATCTTACACTTAATCGTACTTTAAATAAATGTATTTTAATACTTATTTTATACTGAATTTACCAAAAGTAAATCCTTGCATATGCAGTAATTGTGTCATTAATTGATTATTGCATTATGGGATTCCTTATGAAAAAGAACATATTATTAGTATATCTAGGTGTACTTCAATATTTAGTATAATAAATATAAAAGTATACAAGCATAGTTCAATTTTAATTAATAAATATACTTGAAATATATCATGTCTGAAAACACCAAGTATATTAAAAGCATAAATTACCATTGTACTTTCTATTATGGCCCAATTTAGTATTTTTAAGTATACTAAGCAGTATATGATTAATGTGCTGAAGTATAATAACAGAATAGAAATACTGTAAATAGAAAATACTGTATTACAAATGTACTATTATATGAGGACTGTACTGACAGTATATGATTGCTGTACTGAAAATATACCTTCATTCTAGGATTATTGTACTGATAGAATGCCATCAGCATATGATTACTGTAGTGACAGTATTCCATTGGTACATGATTATTGTGCTGAAAGCATACCATCAACATTGTACTAAAAATATATTGTATTTAATACCTTGTACTGAAAGTATACTATTAGTATCACACACACACAAACATATTGCTCTCATCAACATTTTCTGTTTGTATACTATGCAGGGACTACATTCAGTAATAATTACATGCCCAAAGCATTTCTGAACTTAAAACAACTTTATTTTTTTTTCATTATAAAAGTAAAAATAAAACAGTTTCATTAGTAATAAATTAGAATTTCCAGCATTTATGGACCCCCACCTCAGGTGTGTGGCTGCCAAATTTTGATTAGAACTGGGTACGTGAAGAGTTTTTTTTACTCACTTCTCAGCTGGAATTACTGTTCTATCTGGTTGGTCCGAAATGACCCACATCATCATAGCAACAATGCCACTCCAGCAGCATCCAAGAACCTCCTACAGCTACCACCACCACTGTTGGTCAGTTGTGAGAGAATAAATCAGCTACAATAAGTCCTAGCACTATTTAGTTCTACTAACACAGAGATGAAAACTGGCCTTGTAGAATTACTGAGGTTAAGTACAAGTCCCATAATAACCAAAGTAATATTTATTGTGAATCGGTCTGCAGTTTTGTTACAGAAGGTTTCAGAATGTCAGGTCTTGCATTTATCTGGGCTCACATTTCATTTGCGTACTTCAAATTAGGAAATCTGCAAAAGGATAAAAACAAAATATTAAGCTAAATTTCAAAGTCGGAGAAATATTAACTTGAAATTGTGACTTGGTTTATAGATTTCAGATGGACTATTCAAACTGAAATAATTTGGGAGACAATATAGCTGACATGTAGTTAGCACAACTGGTGGTCTTGTTAGCCTATTTAAATTCTTCAGTTGGTAACATCCACCTGGTAATGAGTCCTCCGATGTCAAGAACAATTCTACCACTCTCCAGTTACAATGGCCCACAATGCAGGCTCAAATCCATCCTCTCTTTACCTACATTTGGTTACTCTGTTCAAAAACTCAGGCCAATCACAGATGAAAAGATAGAAACAGAGTTTGATGGCTGATAAGGACCACTTGCCCCACCTAGTCTGCCCATTTTCCCTGCCCACTGTAACAAGGCAGACCCTACTTGATCTTCGGCTCCCCCCTCCTTTCCTTAACACTATGGTTCCACAGTATTTGCCCTCACAACTTCTGCTAGGAGGCTGTTCCAGGCATCCACCACTCCTTCTGTGAAGAAGTACTTCCTAATATCACCCCTGAGACTACATCCCCAGCTTGATAGAATGACTACTCATTCTTGAGTAGCTTTTTCTATGAAAAATGCTTCCCTCTTGAAACTTATGCATACCTGTGAGATATTTCAAAGTCTTTTATCATATACTCCATCTCCTTCATTTCATCCAGGGTCTACATATTGAGGTCCTTCAATTTCTCCACATAGGGCATTTGATGCAGACCCTGCACCATTATAGTTGCCCTCCTTTGGCCTTCCTGTACTCTGTCTATGTCCTTACAGGGATGTGGTCTCCAGAACTGGACACAGTACTCTAGGTGAGGTCTCATCAGTGATTTATACAGCAGTATCACCACCTTCCACTTTCTATTTGTGTTATCCCTTCCTATGTACCCTAGCATCCCACAAGCTATCCCACTGCCTTGTCAAGCTATTTGACCACCTTTAGGTCATCAGATTTGACTTCCCCAGGTCTCTTTCCTATTTGAAGATTGCCAGTACCACTCTCCCCATTCTGTACTCCACCCCTAGGTTTCTGCACCCTATGTGCATGATTTTTCACTTGTTCACATTAAAACTTAGTTGTCACATGCTTGACTACTCCTAAAGCTTTTTTAGATCCTCTTATTCCCCCCAGATTGTCTTCCCTATTGGAGATCTTAGCGCCATCTGCAACAAATGTATACTTTCCCTTCTAGACCCTCTGCAATGTTGCCAATAAAGACATTAAAGAGGATTGGTCCCGGTACTGATCCTTGTGGCATGCTACTGGTCACTCTTCCTTCCTCTGAGTCAACTCCATTTATCACCACCCTCTGTTGCCTATCCTCCAACCAAATTCTTACCCAGTTTACCATCTCTGGACTCACTTCTAGGTTGCCCAGCTTGTTTATGGGTTTCCTACGTGGAACAGTGTCAAATTTCTTACTGAAATCTAAGTAGCTAGGCCACATCCACCACTCCAGCCAGATTAGATTCCCTGGATACTCAATCTGAGAACTTTACCAGATTTGTTTGACATGACATCACCCCAAAGAATCTATGCTGCCTTCTATCTTGTAAGCCATAATGGATTCAAGATATTCCACAATCTTTTCCTTCAGTAGTGATTCCATTAATTTCTCCACCACCAAAGTCAGACTGACTGTCCTGTAATTGCCAGCCTCCTCCCTGCTTCCACTCTTGTGAAGTGGGACTATATTTGCTCTCCTCCAATCCTCAAGACCACTCCAGTCTCCAATGAGTGACTTGAACAGGACTGTCAGAGGTGCAGCCAGTTCCCCTCTGAGATCTCTCAAAGTCCTTGGATGTAACTCTTCTGTCCCCATTGCCTCATCCACTTTCAGATTTGTAAGTGCCTTCAGGACACCCTTCTCTGTAAATGGAGTAGTATCCACCTCCCTTCCTTCAATGCTCCTGGCATTTATCTGTTGTCCCTTTCCTTCCCTTTCCTTTGTGAACACTGAACAAAAGTAGTCATTTAGAATTGTCCTTGTCCCCTTCCACACACACACACACACACACACACACACACACACACACACACACACACACACACACACACACATATATCCTTCCAACCTTAGGCTCATAATCCCTCCCATGGTCTTTCTCCTTTTAATTACATACCTGAAAAATGTATTGTACCCTTTTACTGCCTGAGCTGTTTTTCCTCTGTTTGCACCTTTGCACTTCTGACTGCTTTCTTTGCCTTCCTCTGCTTCCTGATACATCTCCCTATCCTCCTCCCTCTCTGTCTCCCTATACTTCTGATGCTAAATGTTTTACCCTTATCTTCCCAGCAACTTTGTTTGAGAACTATAGCAGTCTTTTACACTTCATGCGTTTGCTAATTAGCTTGATGCAGAAGTTTGTTGCCTGCACTATCAGCGCTTTTAATTTTGCCCACTGTTCATCCACTCCACCCAAGTTCAATCCTCCTGCCAGTGCATTCTGGAGGCATTCCCCCATCTTTGTAAAATTGCCCCTCCTGGAATTCTGAATCCTCACCTTTGCATGGTTCACTTCTGCCTAGGTTCTGATATTGAACCCCACCATATGGTGATCACTGGTACCCAGATGGCCACCCACTGTGATGTCTGCAACACTGTCCTCAAGGTGAGTACAAGGTCCAATATTACTCCCTCACAAGTGGATTCCTTTACTAGTTGTCAGAGGAATGACCCCCGTAGGGAGTCTAGGAAGGGAAATACAGTGACTACCACAAAGTGAGGTTTAACATGGGGGCAGGGATGCAGACTAGTCTCACTAAGGCAAGAGTCTTGGATTTCAGTAAGGCAGATTTTGCTAATGTGGGGAGGGGCATGAAAGAAACCCTGGGAAGGAGGGAGTTATAAGGAGGAGTTGAGAAGCAATCTGAACACCTGAAGGGAGCCATACAGGAGATTATGAACCAGTGTATTATGGTGGTAAGCAAAGGCAAGAAAAGGGGGAAACTGCAAAGTTTCTCAAGGGAGGTGGCAGGCAAGGCAAGGTAAGGGCCAAAAAGGTGAGTTTCAGGAAATATAAGGAGACTCACACAGAGCAAGACAGGAAGGTGTACCTAAAGAATCTAAAAGGAAGAAGTAAAGGCTATAAGGAGATCAAAGGCACAGACCGAAGAAAGATAAGCCCAGATGGTGAATAAAGGAGACAATGCATTCTTCAGGTATATCAGCGAAAAGAAGAAAAGTAAGGGGGGGATTGTAAGGCTCAGAAGGGAAGCAGGAGAATGTCAAGAGGGAGACCTGGAAAAGGTAGAAATACTGAACAAATATTTCTGTTCAGTATTCACTGAAGAGGGGGATGGTCATGGACTACAGCTGAGTAGCAGACTTAGGCAACTACTGCCCATCAAAGCAATGAGTCCACAACAAACTTTACTATTACAAGTAGTCCTACCCATAATCTTGGACCAATACACAGCTCAAGATTCCCCTCTACATCAACAGCAAGTAATAAATCACCACTCTGACATCCACCCTCAGTCACTGTGCTATACATCTGTAGAAAGAGAATCTCAACCCTGCACTGGCACATCAAACTTAAACTCAACCTAGTAAAAAGACTCTTACTTAAGCTTATACTAATGCTATTGCTATTGACAGGGAACATGCATCCCAACTCTGGCCTGGCTAGGCCAGCCTCTTCTACTTGTCCCCGCAAGACTGGATCACTCATGCTTGCCTCCATCAATGTCTGCAGCTTACTGTGCAAATTAGATAGGCTCCAAGCATGGGTCTCGCAGCAGAACCCTGATATCCTAACTGTTGTGGAAACATGGCTCTGTCCGAAGATCCCAGATTCAGCAGTGGCCTTACTGAATTATGTCATATTCAGGCAGGATAGGCTTTCAAAACGCAGAGATGGGTGTGCCTGCAAGACCCGGCAGTGGGCTGTCCATCTGTTCACTTTCTACTGGTGCAATATGTAGCCCTGACAGGTCTTTAAATTAATTGGGCAAGAGTGCTGGATTTCTATTGTTGCAAGAGAGCATAGTGTCTAACACTATGGGACTTCAAATCATTCAATCCCACAGATATCTAGTGGTGTATATCATGGCCAGGTTGTCTCTGCTGTATAAAACAAATATCACCTCTCTACTGTCTAGTGTTCAAAAGGAGTGTGAAAGATGGAGCTATGTGCCTCTCTCAGTGATGGGCAATATTAATGTAATAAAATTGTATACATACCCAAAATGTATCGAACTATTCCAATCCATCTCATCACACTTCCAGGATCCTTCTTTACTAAGCGAAATGGCATGATACATAAATTTGTTTGGAAGGGTAAACCAGCTTGAGTAAAGAAGACCATACTGCAACTGCCAACTGGTTGGGGAATGCTCCTTACCCAGTTTTAAAAAGTTACTATTGGACCTCTCAATTGTGTTTCATTCCAGTGGGGCAGGGGCCAGGGAAGGTCTGCAGCCAAGGGTAGCCATGGAGGGGAAGGGGCTTGGGGAAGTTATCCACATTAGACTCCTGTCTTCTGTGTTAACTAATTTGAACTACCTCATATTGCTAACCCATTCAGTGGAAACATAGTGCAAATTTGGGTGTTGGCCCATAAAAGTATCCAGTGGTCATCTGGACTGTCAGACAAGCATCCTGTAGAGTAGCTTATAAAGGACAACTTCAATACAATGTGTTCTTGCACCAGGTACTCCTTAGGTGGGAGAGGTGAGGTCTCAAATATTCTTCCCAGCTATATGAAGCAGGGCTCCTTAAACCCTGTTTAGAGTCATAAAATATAGGAGGCTTAAAAGTAGTCAACTTGTTTGTATATCTTCAGGTAAGGCAACTAATGCTCAGTAAAGCTATTGGACTGGGGAGAGGCTCCTCCAGGACTGTCACCACTGGAGCAGGAATTAAAAACTCCCCAACCCACAACTAAACCCCTGTCTGTTTTTATAGGATAATACAGTGAGGTATGCTATCACCCATGGAGGGTATAAAAACATTGGGAATCCAACCTCGATATGCAGTTCACTGAATAAATATAGAAAAGGGCCTCTTTGCACCTGGCAGGCTGTTCAAGAGTATTAACTATGACAAGTACATCTCAACTTTTTGTATGATTCTTATTACACTGCTTTTAAATCAAATATCATCAGCCTGGAAGAATCATCTGTGTGCCCAAAATGTGGAAACCATGAGGTAACTTTTATTCTTGTGACGTTATTATGTCCCGTGATCAATTCCTTCAGGCATGAGATACATAACATTGTGGAAATGGTCCTGGATGTTGAATTACCTAAATCCACCCTGGAGTTCCTGCTGGATGTAGACCCTTAGAAATGCAGATTAAGGGTCAGTGGCCACCTCTGGTCTATTCTGTTTAGTAATGCACAACAACAATTGTTCAAATGTGGCTGGATGTCAATCCACCTTCAGTCAGTCATAGAAACATAGAAGTTGATGGCAGATAAGGACCGCAAGGCCCATCCAGGTTGCCAATTTCATTTTCTACCTTATAAATGTGCCATCGGCCTTTGCTCTGTCAGTGGCCTTTCTATTCATACTCATCTGTATTGTTCCCTTATACCTATCCCATGCCTGTCTGAAGCCCTGCACTGTATTCATAGCCACCACTTCCTGAGGTAGGCTGTTCCATGCATCCACCACCCTTTCAGTGAAAAATAATTTCCTCACAATCCCCCTTAATCGGTCTCCCTCTAATCTCATGCTGTGTCCTCTTGTCCTACTATTTGTCTTATATTTAAACATGTTAGACCCTTTCACCTTGTTAATGCCCTTAAGGTGTTTGAATTTTTCGATCATATCACCTCTCTCCCTCCTTTGCTCTAGGGTATACATATTGAGCTCCGTTAATCTGTCCTCATATGTCTTCTGATGCAGTCCCTGCACCATTTTGGTTGTCCTTCTCTGGCCTGCCTCAATTTGTTTAATGTCCTTGTGAAGGTGTGGCCTCCAGTACTGCACGCAGTACTCCAGATGGGGCCGAACCAGTCTCTTGTAAAGAGGGATTTTTACCTTCCTCTTATGACTTGTGATACCCCTACTAATATACCCTAACATCCCCCTAGCCTTACCTACAGCTTTAGAGGTCTGCTTGGATGATTTCAGGTCATCGGTGATGATGATGCCCAAGTCTCTTTCCTCCTTTGTGACTGCCAGCAACTCTCCTCCCAGTCTATAGGTGGCTTCAGGGTTTCTTTTCCCTATGTGCATGATCTTGCACTTCTTTGCATTAAATCCCAGTTGCCACTCTTCTGACCATCTTGCTAGTTTATCCAGATCTCTTCTCTTTCTGCCCACCCCATCTGGATCATCTACTCTGTTGCAGATCTTAGTGTCATCTGCAAACAGACGAGCCTTACCCACTAGTCCATCTGCTATGTCACTAATGAAGATATTGAACAGGACTGGCCCCAGGACTGATCCCTGAGGTACCCCACTTGTGACTTGCATCTCTTCTGACTGTATACCATTTACCACCACTCTCTGTTTTCTGCCCGTCAACCAGTTTGCCACCCAGTTGACCAACTTCTGACCCACCCCGAGCCTACCCAGCTTATTTATCAATCTTCTATGTGGAACAGTGTCAAAGCTTTGCTGAGGTCAAGGTAGGTGACATCAACTGCTCCCCATGGTCCACCACTCTGGTTACCCAGTCAAAGAAATCTATGAGGTTAGTTTGCCAGGACCTTCCTTTTGTAAACCCATGCTGTCTTGGATCCTGTGCCCCTATGGATTCCAGGTGTTGCACTATCCTTTCCTTAAGGAGTGCCTCCATAATCTTGCCCACTACTGAGGTAAGACTGACTGGTCTGTAGTTCCCTGCCTCCTCCCTGCTACCACTCTTGTGGAGCGGGATCACATGAGCCCTTCTCCAGTCTTCTGGGACCTCTACTGTGCTCAGAGAATCACTAAACAGTTCTGATAATGGCTCTGCTAGTTCCATCCTTAGCTCCTTAAGTACCCTGGGATGTATGCCATCAGGTCCCACTGCCTTGTCCTCCCTGAGCTTAGTGAGCTCTTGTAGGACCCTTTCTTTTTTGAAGGAAGTAGTGCTCACCTCATTCCCCCTTGTGTCCATGGTGCTGAGCTGTGGTCCCTGCCCTACATTCTCTTCAGTTAATACTGAGAAAAAGTATCTATTTAGGATAGATGCTTTTACAGGGTCCTCCTCCTCCTCACATGCCCCCTTTTCTCTTTTGAGCTTAACAATACACCATCTGGACTTTCTCATTTCTCTAATGTATCTATAGAAAGTCTTGTCACCTTCTTTTACTGTTTGTGCTAGTGTTTCCTCAGTTTGGGACTTTGCCTGTCTTACTGCCTTCCCTGCTTCCCTTAGAGCAGATTGGTATGCCTCCCTATCTTCATCCCCTCTGTGTTCCCTTATATTTTCTGAAGGCCAGCCTTTTGGCTCTGACCTTTTCTGCTACTGTATTTCAGAAACCAAAGTGGTTTCCTTCTTCTTTTGCACTTCCTTTTCTGTCTAACACAGTGGAATGTTGCTTCAAGTATTGCATCCTTAACGCTTGCCCACTTTGCCTGTACCACCTCACCTGTGTTTCTTTTTGCCAGGGCTAGCTTAACTCTGTTGGCCAGCTTATAAAATTCAGCTCCTCTGAAGTTCCATATTTTTGCCTTGGAATGGAATGATTTAGATGTAGTGGTCAAATTGAACCATACCATGTGATGGTCATTGGCCCCCAGGTGACCTTCTACCTGGAGATCTGTGATCCCTTCCCCTGCTAGTCAGTACTAGATCTAGGATAGCCCTGTCTCTTATGGGTTGTTGTACCACTTGTTTGATGCCCTTCCCCTGCAGGGAATCCACCATGTATTTAGTTCTGGCAGATGTTCATGCTGGTATTGACCAATCTGTATCCAGCTTGTTGAAGCTCCCATTATCAGAACCTCCCCTTTAGCTATCATGTTTTGTGTATCTTCTAACAGTAATGTGTTTATGTCCTCCCCCTGGTCTGGGGGCCTGTAGACAACCCCAGTTCTTATGGCTGTCCCATTTCCTGTTTCCAGGGTGACCCACAGTTCTTCTGGCTCCTTATGTGAATTCTGGATTTCTGTAGCTTTGATATTTTCATTGACATACAAGGCCACTCCACCCCCCCCTTTTTGCACCTCGGTCTCTTCTGAACAGTACATAGCCAGGTACTGAAGTCTCCCAAGTGTGGTTACTGGTAAACCACATCTCACTAATTGCTACTATGTCCAGTTTAGCCTCTGACATTATTGCCTGCAGGTCTGGGATCTTATTTCCCAGGATGTGAGCATTTGTGCACATGATTTTCCATTGGCCAGATTTCAGTGTGTTAGTTGTTGGGTGAGGTTTGGGATTTCTCCTGTGCGTCGTATGGGGAGATGGACCTTTTTTCTTACCTGGTGATGCAAATGAACTGCAAACATGCTAAATCCCTGTTTGACCACTAGCTGAGTGGGAAGGGGTGTTCTTCCATTTGATGTGTGTGGTGCTGCACCCCTCTCCCCATTTGCTAGTTTAAATATTCTGCAAAGACGTCAAACTTCTGCCCCAATGCACCGACTCCCTCTTTAGTCAGATGCAGTCCATCAATTTTAAAGAACTTTTGCTCCCAGAACTGTTGCCAGTTCCCTACAAATCTGTGTCCTTTTTCCTGGCACCAGCCCTTGAGCCACATGTTTAGCTCCCCATCTCCCCTTCTCTGACCTTCCATCCATCTGCTCCCCTCTCCCAGACTGGCAGGATCTCAGAGAAGGAAATGTCAGTTGAAATGGATGATATTTTGTCACCCAGCCTGGTCAGGTGTTCCTTGGTCTCCACAACTGACCGGCTGGTGAGATCATTAGTCCCTATGTGTACCAGGATGTCAATGTTTTCTTCTGATTTGTGATCAATTTTAGCAATGTGGTCAGTGTCTCTCCACACTGATGTACCTGGGAGACATATGACCATTACCCCAGCTGGAGATGGGTATCAACTCTCCAAATCATGGAGTCTCCTATGATCAGAAGTTTTTTGGATTTCCTTTTTGCTTTTTTTGTTTTGGTTCCAGAACCACTGAACCTGATGCTGTGCCTCAAACTTGAAAAAAATCCCTTCAAATGTAAACAGTAAAATACGTATTCAGTAAAATATGGAACCCCATATGCTCTGCTATTGAAATGGTTATATGGCCTTACTGACCATTTGACCACTTTCTTCGTCACCCTGAATTAACCCCCCCCGGGTAACCAGCCCTTCTCTCCCTTTCTTTAAAAGCCTTCCAGAATGCTCAGCTTAAATTAATTAATTAAGCCATATTTATGACTGTCACATTCATGCTATCATCTTCTAGAAAGCAAATAAACTATTTTCTTATCTGCATATTGTTAGTCACAGTGTATAACTGATGTATGTCTTAAAAGAGAAACAGTGTACGTTGTTGCTTCTGATTTTATTCTGCTCAATAAAATGTGTTTAAAAAAGATTTACAAATGCCACAGGTAGCACCTCTACTTTAAGCTGGAGGGCTATCAGTTCTGAGTTTTGCCCTTTGGTTTGTCCTAAGCACCATGGGTATTTACCAAATGCTTCACAGTTGTAGCAACACCCCTTTGGAGTTCAGGGCTTTATGTCTTTTCTTATCTGGATAACTGACTCCTGAAGGCCCCATCCAGGGAATGGTTCAGTACACATTGTCCAGGATGAAACATTTGTTCAAGGAACTGGGTGTTATGGTAAATGTACTGAAATTGGCCTATAGGAAACACATGATTCAAGATCCTTTCCAGGTTTTAAAAGTTTTGAAATCTGTGCTTGGCACCAAGTATTGGGTATAGATCTCCCCTTCCCCGGGACATGATTAAAAACTTCAGCTAACAAAGGAATCACCTGCAGAACAAAATACTTAACACATTCAGATGGATACCCATAATTTCCTTGTGATTTATCATTCTTAAAAATGTTAACCTTTGCCAAAAACTCTTGTTGGGTAATAGAGGCTTCCAAGTGGGCTGTCTCTTCAGGAGATACGGGTGGGTAAGTATATGCCCTATAGGTCCTGATCTATTTTCAGATCATGGCTTGATCTCTGATCTGCTGCATGCACAGAAGCTGCACAAATGCTTGGTGGATGGATGGCCAAGACCCTGGATCCAGGGTGTTTAATTTTAGCAACTGACCTATTTGTCACCTCTTTCTGAAGCTGACATGAGAGCAGTTTTCCTGCTATAGTACCATGTTGAAAATAGTTTTCCTGAGTGTGTCTAAACAGACCTTCTTTGTGATGATCTGGAAATAGGGAAATCTGTCTACACTTCTTCTTCAAAGAATATTTGACCTATCATTTAACATTATCTTATGTTGGAACTCTAGGTCCGTTATAGCTCAGTCCAGATCAAGCCTATGCTGAGTCTAGCATAGGCTTGATCTAGCAGCATTGCTGAAGCAGAAATAGCTTGACTCTGGTAGCTTTGTCTTTCTGTTGTTGGTAACCTCCTGGAAGTTTTTGAGCTATCCTCAGCTGGGATCACATTCCAGGTACTTGCATTACATTTTTGTGTGTTCTTTCTCCTGGCAGTAGTTTTTTAATTTGTTTAATACAGTTGTTTTTGTGATTTTTATTGTGAGTTGGGATTTATATTTCAACAGGCATTGCCAGCAACCTTCTGGAAGCTTCTGTGCTATCCCCTCAGCAAGGATCTGTTTTTGGCTAATTGTGTTTCAATACTTGTGTTTTCTCTCATATAGCAGTAGTACTGAAGCAGAAGTAACTTGGCTCAGGTAACTTTGTTTTTCTGTTGCTGGTAACTTTCTGGAGGTTTCTAAGCAACCCCTTTTGCTGTGATCACATTCCTGGTACCTGATTGTTTTTTACAGTGGATGGGCAGGAAAGGAGCCCACCACCTACCCTCATTCCCACACTCCCCCAGGTGCTCTGCCTTTATGGATATCAACAGAAACACACCTACCTAAAGGCACAGGATACATCTGGCAGCACCCTACAAGATAGGGCCTATCTGAGAATACAGGCAGCAATACAAAAAAAGAGCAGTCAACTAGGTTAGCAAAGGTGCTTGAAACAGAAAGCAGAAGAGTAATTTAGTTGGAAAGGGGAGTAAGGGAAGAGAAAACATTAACTGAGAAGGAGGGGGTGGTAGTAGTAAGCAGGCACATGATGATGCAGGGAGTGGTGCAGTGCTCTGGGTGTGGTGCAGCAGTCTTCAGACAAACATTTTGGGTACTGAGGTGCTGTCCCATATGCAAGCACCTCGCTGGGCTGAGGTTGGAAATTGCCAGTCTCTGGGCCGAGCTGGCAGGAATACTGGAGACCCTGGCTCCCACCTGAAGGCCACTATGTCCCCAGCCAATGCCACAACACCTGCCAGGTAAATGGCAGGGTAGACTACAGTGGGTTGAGGGAGATTCAGGGAAGGGGGATGAGACACATCCACTATCCAGTCCAGCTCAAAAACCCCTTCACTGTTTTGGAGGAGAGGGAGAGAGACCTGCAAAGGAACCCAAGGCTGAAACAAGAGAGGATGTGATGCTCCTCCAGTAGGGAGACCCAGTGATTGGAGAAAGGGAACTCCAAAGGAGGAAGAATTTTCTCCTGGGGGAGACTCAAATGTCCAGGGAGTGGATCTGGGCACAGATAGGAGGGAGGAAAAGGAGGTAAAGTGCCATCCATGAGGTACAGCTTGGTGGGAGGGAGGGAGGGAGTGGGAGAAGATCCTGAGGATTGCTGAAGCAGTGGCAAGGAGGGGGAGCTGGATGTTGTTGTCCATCTGGGATCAAATGACTATTCAAGGACAGGGCTAGCTTGAAGTAGGTGAAAGAGGACTTCATAGGTTTGGGGGTGAGCCTGGGGAAAGTAGCAAGCTCCATCATATTTTCAGAGGTGCTGCCAGTCCATGGCAGGGAGGGTGATAGGAATCACTGCATTAGTAACTTCAACTCATGGTTGAAGGCCTGGTGCAGAGAGAAGGGGTATGGCTCCATTGGGGACTGGGGTCCTACTTGGAAGAATGTGGCCCTGTACAGTAGGGATGGGCTGCATCTGTTCAGAAAGGGGAATGCAGCCCTCAATGAAAAGTTCAAAGGCTTCACTGACGAACATTTAAATTAGCCAGGGGGGAGGCCAACAAGAACAGGCACACTCTAGCAGCCCACCCCGCATGGTAGAGACACCAGAATGATGTTACCAAGGTCACCTGGACCAGGCAGAAGGAGAAGAAGCAAAGAAATCAGGGACACATGTTAAAGTTAACAGGGAGGGGAGGAAACTGCAGGGGACCAAAACCAGGAGTGGAAGGAGGACAGGCAGTAATACTTCAAAGACCATGGTGACAAATGCTAGCAGCCTGGGAAATAAAATCCCAAACAGGGAGGCTATGATAGTTGAGGCAGACCTGGTCATAGCAGCAATAACTGAAACCTGGTACACTGCCAATAATGGGTGTGAAGTAAATATACAAATATACCAGGTTACACTCTAGGTAAAATAGGGGAGGCAAAAAAGGGGGAGGAGTTGTCCTGTATGTCAAGAAGGGTATAAAGGCAACACAGAAGCAGGGTAGGCAGGGGGAGGCCAAGGCACTGTGGGTCACTCTTGAACCAGGAAATGGCACAGCATTATGCACAGGGGTGATATACAGGCCTCCAGGTCAGGGGGAAGAAGTGGGCAGGGACCTTGAGGATGAAATACATGAAATGGCAATGAAAGGTAAGAGTCTGTTGATGAGGGATTTCAATATGCCAGACATGGATTGGACCACCCAGGCAGCTGCTTCAAATAGAAGCAGATGCATTTTGGATTCCCTATAAGGGGCAGAATTCAGGCAGCTGGTGCTTGATCCCACCAGAGACAGGTGGATTCTTGATCTAGTAATGTGAACATATGAAAGTTGCCCTCAGAAAAGGCCATTTGCTCTATTGAGTCTGCTCAGTTTTGCAGCTAGCAGCCCTATTCTGCAGCTGCTGCTCCCTCCTAACCCCCCTGAATTTAACCTCTCTCTATATTTCAATGACCAATGACTAGTCCAATGACCAATGGGGAAAAAAATCACTGATGTCTGGGTGGAAGGCAACTAGGATCCAGTAATCATGACATAGTGTGGCTCAGCATACAGACAGATCAGTCAAGTCACACTAGGGCAAAGGATTTCAATTTCAAAAAGGCAGACTTTGCTGAAATGCGGAGAGTTATCAATAGTGATCTGGAGAATAGGGGGACAGGAGGAGGGTGGAATAGCAGTGGGAGAACCTAAAAGGAGCCATAATGAAAGTAACAAACAAATGCTTCAGATCGGTATCAAAAGGCAAGAGAAGGAAAAGGCCACTATGGTTCTCAAAAGAGGTAGCAGAAAAGGTAAGGGCTAAAAGGGCAGAGTTCAGGAAATATAAGGAGACCCAAAGGGATGAAGACAGAGAGGTGTACTGAGAGTATCTAAAGGAAGCAGGGAGGGTGATGAGGAGATCAAAGGCACAGACTGAGGAAAGTTGAGCACAGACAGTAAAGGGGACAAGACATTCTACAGGTACATCAACGAAAGGAGGAAAATTGGGGGAATTTTAAGACTTAAATGGGAGGATGGGAGTGTAAGGAGGGAGACATGGATAAGGCAGAAATACTGAATAAATACATCTGTTCAGTATTCATAGAAGAGGGGGAGGGACAGGGACCACAGCTGAGCACCAGATGCCAAGGGAGGAAAGAGGTTGACAACAATCCATTCATTGGGGAGAGAGTACTGCAGGAACTCACTAAATTAAAGGTGGACAACGCAATGGGACCAGACTGCATACACCCAAGTATATTACATAGGTTGCGAAGACAGCTAGCAGAACCTCTGGTAGTATTATTTACCAAGTCACTTAATATAAGAGTGGTGCCAGAGGATATGAGGAGGGCACATGTCATCCCTCTACACAAACCAGGCAGTAGGGAGGAGGCAGGCAACTATAGGCCACTCAGCTTCTCCTCAGTAGTGGGGAAGATCATGGGGGCACTACTTAAGGAAAGGACAGTGGGAAATCTAGAAGCCATCAATGCCCAGGATCCTAGGCAACATGGATTCACAGCAGGTAGGTTGTATCAGGAAAATCTCATAGACTTCTTCGACTGGGTGACAAAGGAAGTAAATCATTTCGGGCGTGGTGGACATAGCCTTCCTCGATTTCAGCAAAGCCTTCTACACTGTCCAACAAAGGAGGCTGGTTAGTAAGATGGGTAGTATAGCCATGGGAGACAAGGTGTAAACTCGGTTAGGAACTGGCTGATGGACAGAAGACAGAGGGTGGTGATAAATGGAGTACAATCTGGGGAGAGGAAGGTGACCAGCAGAGTACCTCAGGGATCAGTTCTTGGACCAGTTCTGTTCAAAGTCTTCACCCGTGACATTACAGAAAGGTTGGAAGGAAAGGTCTGCCTGTCTGCGGATGACACAAAGATCTGTAACAGGGTGGATACTCCTGAAGGGGTAGGAGAAATGAGGAGGGACTTGGGGAAGCTTGAGAAATTGTCTGCAGAGTGACAACTGAGGTTTAATTCAAAATAGTACAAACTTATGCACTTGGGACACAGTAAGCCAGGATAGAGCTACATGATTGGGGGGAGTTGCTGACAGTCACCAAAGAGGAAAGAGACCTAGCAGTTACTGTTTCAGATGAGCTGAAAATGTCGAAGCAGAGCACAAATGCAGCAGGGAGGGACAGTGTCATGCTGGGGTGCATAGCAAGGGGTATCACCAGCAGAAGGCATGAGGTAGTGATGCCATTACACAAAACTCTGATCGGACCTCACATGGAGTACTGTGTGTAGTTCTAGGGGCCACACCTTCGAAAGGACATTAACACACTGGAGGCAGTCCAGAGAAGGTGAATAAGTTGGTACAGGGCTTACAATGCAAGACTTAGGAGGAGGGATTAAGGGACCTCAACATATACTTTCTGGAGGAGAGAAGGGAGAGAGGGGATATGATAGAAACATCCAAGTATCTGAGGGGCATAATCAGGGTGGGGGGATCTTCCAATACAGGAGGAGTACAAGAACTAGGGGACATGACATGAAATTGGATGGTGTCAGGTTAATAGGGAATGTGAGGAATTTTTTCTTCATGGAGAGGGTGGTGGATGCATGGAATGGTCTGCCACACGACGTAGTGGGAGTGAGCACTGTGGTTGGATTTAAACATGCATGGACAGGCATAAGAGAACCATAGAGGTAGAGCAGGGGAGGGTCAAAAGCTGTAATCAAGCACAGGACTTATGGGCAGACTGGATGGGCCTAGCCGTCCTTACCTGCCAACAATTTCTATGTTTCTAAGTTTCTAGTCTGCTCTGTTTTGACCCATTTTATGATATTGCTACCTACATTTCAGAGAATTCCAACGTACAGTAGGAGAGGTATCTGATGGAATGTTTACTTTCAAGTAGCCAGCTATGTGAGTCTGAACCATGGTCCAAAATTCCTCTTTGCTCAGGAGGCTAACATTCATATGCTACAATGAATTTTAAGGGAGGGGACCAGTGGACTGCTGCAGTTTAACCAGTGCATGGCCAGAAGCCTTTGATGGAGCCAATTAACAAATTACTACTGTATTTGGTGTAACCAGTCAGAAGAAATCAAAAAAATCATCTTTGCAGGAAAAAGCATTATGTCTTTGTGAATTACATGAACAATCACAAACTGTAGGATACAGGAAGCGCCATGTCTCTGTGAGACCTATTTTGGAACTCAAATGGGGTAACAGTTTACCAATCTGAGAATGTTGCAATCTACTACTTCCCAAGCTGGGGTTAGGCACAGTACTGAAATCCCACCACCACCACAGTCAGACTATGGGAGTATGTTACAGTATAATCAAGGACATTCTGAAGAAATGGTTGCCTTTCCTGCAATCTATTTCGAGCATACAGGTTCAATAAAACACATCCGTTGCCTCAGTACTCCTCATTGACCCAAACAAAACTGCCCTCTGGGTCCTTATCCACAGTATGAACAACCAGAGGTGTATTATTTCTGATTAAAATCACCATTCATCTCTTGTGAGGGTGTGCCTTAAATGTTAGGCATATACCCCCTAAACCAGCTTCTATGGAGTTTTATGTGTGTGGCATCTGCCAAGTGGGTTTCCTGCAAAAAAAGTCACAACTGCCTTTTTCTGCTGTATCTCCTACAAGATCCTGCCCTTTTTATGGGACTATTTAAGCCCCATACAGTACAGGTAATAATGGTAAATCCCCCATCTCAGTCTGCCAAAAGTGGGTCTGTGTACCAAAAAGAGGGAGATTGCATGACATGCATACAAGATAACCAATAAACAGAGCCACCCAGAACTGCTGGGTAACAGGAATGAAGCTAAGAACATTAGCATCTTAACTAAAAATATGCTGAGGACACACAATAGTATCTTCAAGGTAATTGTACCCAATCCACGCCCACTAATGTTTGACTCGGTAGGGTGTAGCACTATGGAATGGGAATCCCTTAATTTTGAGCCTTTAAAATCCCTTAATTTTACCGTTTAGGCCCTATTGAATTTTAAGGGAATAATTAAGTTGTTTTCATCCTTAATTTCTGCTGAATTCAGTCTTAATCAGAGCGCACAATTTAAACCTTTTTTTCCTTATTTTTTTAAGATAAATGTTTTTCTTCTCACCTGCATGCTTAATTTTTACCCTTATTTTTTAAGTAAGCATGAATATCTCATTGATTTTATACTTAATCTGCACCCCATAATTCTTAAAATTAAATATATTTACATTCTTAATTTTACACTTAATTTTAATCCCTTAATACCTAAAATGAATATATTTTAATACTTAATTTAATAATTAATCTGTGGATGCTTTCATCCTTAAATTCTTCTTAATTCATCCTTAATCAATGCACACAATTTAAACCTTTTTTCTGCTTCATTTTTTTTAAGATTAATGCAGTTTTTCTTCTTACTGCTATATTTAATTTATACCCCTTAATTCCTCAAAGTAAGCATGAATTTCTAATTGACTGTATACTTAATCTGCACCCCTTAATATATTTAAACTAAATATTTGTAAATATTCTTTATTTCACTTTAACAGTAATCCCTTAATATGTAAATTAAATATATTTTACCACTTACAGTAATTTAACAATTAATCTTGATTAACACCTAAAATTAAAGAAAGAAACATAGTACTTAATTTTACACTTAATAAACATATTTTAATGCTTATTTTTATACTGAATTTACCAAAAGCAAATCCATAAATATACAGTAATTGTGTCATTAATTGATTATTGTATCATGGGATGCTTTACAAAAAAGAAGCATATTATTAGTATAGCTAAGTATACTTCAATATTTAGTATAATAAATATAAAAGTATACAAGTATAGCTCAATTTTTAGTTAATAAATATACTTGAAATACATAATGTCTGAAAACACTAAGGCCTGGATATTCAGCACATGGTGCAACTGGGTTGTGCCATGCGTAACCCACCAATGTGCCCAGGCGTGATATTCAAAGGGGCAAGTTGCACTTCGCAACTCCCAATACACCGGGGTGCATCGGTCATGTATACTGTGCAAGTGCGGGGGTGCGCCCATGCATATGCAGCACATCCCGACATTCAGCCCAGGATGTGCAGTGCATATGCTGGCATAACTCTGCCTTGCAGGAGGGTGCAAAGTTGTGCCTGGTAAAACCAGGATCAAATCTTGGCCACCCACAGGTGAGCTGCCATATTGCAGGGCACAACATGGCAGCCACCAGCCATGGGTGGCCACCCACCCACCCAGACCACTGTCCACCAGCTCCCTGCCCAGGGAGCATTTTGCCCCCCCATCACCTGATCACAGGCATAAGTATATGAAATCCTTGGTGGTCCAGTGGACGGCTCTTCATCGTCCGATCATGGGCATAAGTAAATTATACCCCTGGTGGTGGTGGAAACCCCCATGGTGCCCAATCCTTGGGCAGAAATAGCAAAAGACACTCGGGTGGACCAGTGGTACCCCCTCCCTCCCTGCCACTGGGGTCCCCACCATGCAGCACCCCCAGTCAGCGGCAGGTGGTGGCACCCCGCCTGCATGCCAACCAACCACCTGCTGACTGACAGCATGAGTACAGTCTGTACGTCTATTGGTCCACTGCATGGGCCAATGGGCGTGCAGACCATACTGTACTACACAGGCCCAAGCAGTGGACCAATAGGCATACAGACTGTACTGTATGCTGTCAGTCGATGGGTGGCCATGCAGCATGTGGGTGGAGTGCTGCTGCCCGCTACTGACTGGGAGGGTGCTGGGTGGTGGGGAACATCAGTGGCGGGTGGGGAGGGGGTACCACTGGTCCACTAGGGTGTCTTTCGCTATTTCTGCCCATGGTCGGGCAATGGGGGGGTTCCACTGGACCACCAGGGATATCATTTACTTATGCCCATGATTGGACAATGGAGAGTGGCCCACTGGACCACCAGGGATATAATTTACTTATGCCTGTGATCCAGTGATGGTAAGCAGTCCACTGGACCACCAGGGATATCATTTACTTATGCCCACGATTGGGCAATGGTGATCGGTCCACTGGACCACCAGGGATATAATTTACTTATGCCCATGATCAGGCAATGGAGAGCGGTCCACTGGACCACCAGGGATTTCTTTTATTTATGCCCGCGATCTGGTGAAAGGGAGTGGGGGACTGCCATAGAACTGCAGGACATCGGTCCCTGATGGCTGCAGCCTGGCAGGGTGCCAGATGCAGGTCGCCAGGGATCAGTGCACCGCATGCAAATGGTGCCATAATGACATGCAAATGGCCCCATTTGTGCCCTGCCTGCATAATGGCCTCATTTTCATTGCCAGTGCTGAATATCACAGTTGAGGCACCTAGCACAGCCGCACTTATGCTGGCACAGCCCCCTGCTCCCCTTCTGCCACTTGCGCTGGTGCAGTTCGAGCACACTCAGTGCCATATTCAATGGTGCTGAGCCATGGCGCAGCACCATTGAATATCATCTGGTCCATGCCCTGAGGCAGCCCAGTTGCACTGCGCCCAGGTGTGCTCCCCCTGCCTGGCGCAGTCTGAATATCCAGGCCCAAGTATATTTAAAGCATAAGTTACAATCGTACTTTCTATCATGGCCCAATTTAGTATTTTTAAGTATACTAAACAGTATATGATTAATGTACTGAAGTATAATATCAGCATAGAAAATACTGTATTACAAATGTACTGTACTAACAGTATACAATTGCTGTACTGCAAATATACCATTATTCTAGGATTACTGTACTGATAGAATGCCATCAGCATATGATTACTGTATTGACCATATTCCGTTGGTACATGATTATTATGCTGAAAGCATACTATCAACATTGTACTGAAACCATACTGTATTTAATATGTGGTTATACTGAAAGTATATAGTACTATTAGTATCTCACACACACACACACACACACACACTACACTCTCATCCTATGCAGGGACTGCATTCAGTAATAATTATGTGCCCAATGCATTTTTGAACTTAAAACAAGTTTATTATTTCATTATAAAAGTAAAAATGAAACGGTTTTATTAGTAATAAACTAGAATGTCCAGCATTTATGGTCCCCCCACCTCAGGTGTGTGGCTGTCAAATTTTGATTAGAACTGGGTGCATGAAGAGTTTTTTTTTTTACACACTTCCCAGCTGGAATTACACTTTTATCTGGTTGGTCCGAAATGACCCACATCATCATATCAACAAAGCCACTCCAGCAGCATCCAAGAACTTCCTGCAGCTACCACCAGCACCACCACTGTTGGTCAGTTGTGGGAGAATAAATCAGCTACAATAAGTCTTAGCACTATTTACTTCTCCAAACACACAGATGAAAGCTGGTCTTGTAGAACTACTGAGGTTAAGTACAAGTCCCATAATAACCAAAGTAATATTTATTGTGAATCGGTTGGAAGTTTTGTTACAGATGGTTTCAGAATGTCCGGTCTTGCATTTATCTAGACTCATGTTTCATTTGCGTACTTCAAAGTTAGGAAATCTGCAAAAGAATAAAAACAAAATATTAAGCTAAATTTCAGAGCCAGTTGGAGAAATATTAACTTGAAACTGTGACTTGGTTTATCGATTTCAGATGGACTATTCAAACTGAAATAATTTGAGAGACAATATAGCTGACATGTAGTTAGCACAACTGGCGGTCTTGTTAGCCTATTTAAATTCTTCAGTTGGTAGCATCCACCTGGTAATGAGTCCTCTGATGTCAAGAACAATCCTACCACTCTCCAATTACAATGGCCCACAATGCAGGTTCAAGTCCATCCTCTCTTCACCTACATCTGGTTACTCTGTGCAGCAACTCAGGCCAATCACAGATGAAAAGATAGAAACAGAGTTTGACGTGTGATAAGGGCCACTTGCCCTACCTAGTCTGCCCATTTTGCCTGCCCACTGTAACAAGGCAGACCCTGCTTGATCTTCGTCTCCCCCCTCCTTTCCTTACCACTATGGTTCCCTTATGCCTATCCCATTCCTTCTTGAATCATACTACAGTTTTTGCCTCCATAACTTCTGCTAGTAGGCTGTTCCAGGCATCCACCACTCTTTCTGTGAAGAAGTACTTCCTAATATCACCCCTGAGACTACACACCCCCAGCTTCATAAAATGAGTGCTCATTCTTGAGTTGCTTTTTCTCTGAAAAATGCTTCTCTCTTGAACCTTATGTATACCTGTGAGGTATTTCAAAGTCTCTATCATATAATCCCTCTCCTTCATTTCCTCCAGGGTGTACATATTGAGGTCCTTCAATTTCTCCTCATGGGCATTTGATGCAGACCCTGCACCATTATAGTTGCCCTCATTTGGTCCACCTGTACTCTGTCTATGTCCTTACAGGGGTGTGGTCTCCAAAACTGGACATGGTACTATAGGTGAGGTCTCATCAGTGATTTATACAACAGTATTACCACCTTGCACTTTCTACTGGTGTTATCCCTTCCTATGCACCCTAGCATCCCACTGGCTATCCCACTGCCTTGTTAAACTGTTTGGCCACCTTTAGGTCATCAGCATATTTTGCTAGTATGTGGAGGGGCATCAAAGAAGCCCTGGCAAGGAGGGAGTTAGAAGGGGGAGTTGAGAAGCAGTGGGAACACCTGAAGAAAGCCATACAGGAGGTTATGAACCAGTGTATTAAGGTGGTAAGCAAAGGCAAGAAAAGGAGGAAACCACTAAGGTTCTCAAGGGAGGTGGTAGGCAAGGTAAGGGCCAAAAAGGTGAGTTTCAGGAAATATAAGGAGACTCACACGGAGAAAGACAGGGAGGTGAACCTAAAGAATCTAAAAGGAAGAAGTAAAGGTTATAAGGAGAGCAAAGACACAGACTGAAGAAAGATAAGCCCAGACGGTGAAGAAAGGAGACAAGGCATTCTTAAGGTATATCAGTGAAAGGAGGAAAAGGAAGGGGGTGATTGTAAGGCTTACAGGGGAAGCAGGGAAATGTCAAGAGGGAGACCTGAAAAAGGCAGAAATACTGAACAAATTCTTCTGTTCAGCATTCACTGAAGAGGGGGAGGGTCACAGACCACAGCTGAGTAGCAGATTGAAGCAACTACTGCCCATCAAAGCAATGTGTCCACAACAAACTTTACTATCACTAGTATTCCTACCCATAATTTTAGACAACTACACAACTCAAGATCCCCTCCTACATCAAAACCAAGGAATAAATCACCACTCTGACATCCACTATGTCCATGACTTTATAACCAGTAACCTATATCATACACCCAAGGACACTCGGATCTTTCCTTGGCCTCTATGATATGCGCCAGACTATGCAAAACTCCTGCACTGCCTCCCTGTGGCTTTATCACCCTCGGTCACTGTGCTACACATAAGTAGAAAGAGAATCTCAACCCTGCACTGGCACATCAAACTTAAACTTAAAGTAGTAAAAAGACTCTTATTTAGGCTTATACTAATGATATTGCTATTGACAGGGAACGTGGATCCCAACCCTGGCCAGGCTAGGCCAGCCTCATCTACTGGTCCCCATAAGACTGGATCACTCAAGCTTGCCTGCATCAATGTCTGCAGTTTACTGTGTGAACTAGATAGGCTCCAAGCATGGGTCTTGTAGCAGACCCCTGATATCCTAACTGTCGTGGAAACATGGCTCTCTCTGAAGATCCCAGATTCAGCGGTGGCTTTACCGGGTTATGTCATATTCAGGCAGGATAGGCTTTCAAAATGCTGAGGTGGGTGTGCCATCTACATCAAGGAAACCCTTACAGGTTATACCTTACCCTTAGATTACCTAGGCAATGCCATCCAGGCACTAGCTGTTAATGTTCTGCTTGGGTCACACAACAAAAATTCTTACAACTGTGGCTGTTTACATACCATCCAGGGACCACAACACTAGCTTTCATTCTCTGGTGGAATTCATTAGGAACTTGCCCAAAACTCTGAGTCTATTATTATAGGCGACTTTAATATTAACTGGCAGGCACCTGATGTTGGCACTTTGAAGGATGCATTCTCTGCTCTAAACCTCACTCAGCTAGTCACTGTACTTACCTGGATAAACTACAAAACAGGTTCTCATTCCCTAATTGACTGGATCCTGTCTAACTGCCCAGATTGAACCTCCAATGTTAATGTGCTACTTGGTGCCATAAGTGACCATTCATCAATTGCCTTTCTTTAGACAAACTAATTTAATAACCCCCCCAAAAACTATTAACACCAGGATGCTAAAGCCTGGTCACCTCGAACATCTGAAGCAACACCTTTGTGGCATTAACTGGTCATTACTTGATTCAACAAATGACATAAACACAGCTCTTGACTACTTTATCAGCCACTTTAACGAAGCCTGTGATATCTATGCACCTTGGAAAAAAATTAAAGTAAGGGTCACAGCTAATCTCTGGCTATCCCAGGACCTGATCAGGCAGATGAACCATAGAGACCACCTTTGGCACTGTGCCAAGGCTACTAGCAAGCCAGCTGATGTTCAGGCTTACAAAGCTGCCAGGAACATTTGTACCTGGGCTATCCATCTGGCAAAAAGAAGATACAGCAGACAGCAGCTCACTACCACCTGGGGCGATGGCAAAAGTTTCTGGAACAACATAAAAGAGGTAACTGGCAAAGACCCCAAGGCTGCCCCTATAATACTTAATATTAATGGAACTCCCATGCTTGACCCTCTGACCACAGCCAACACCTTCAACAATATGTTTTCGGACCTGAGCAGTGTCCTGCCCCCTGATTTATTTGAGGACAGTGAAGACTCTGCCACAGACACTGAAAAACAGCCCATTGCCCATCCCAAGGTCCAGACCCCTGCACCTCCTCCTTTCTACTTCAAAGAGATCTCTCAGTACATGGTCAAGAAATATCTTGTAAAGGCCCTAGGTAAATCCAGGCACAGCGGTGACTCACTAGATCTCAAACTAATCACACTTACACTTGATGCTACCCTGGGGCCTATCACAAAAATAATGAATCTCTCACTGAGGCTGTCACAATTCGCCCTGCTGTGGAAGTCTGCCTTTTGATACCTCTATCCACAAAAGTGCACACTGTTCTCTATGCTCTAACTATAGGCCTATCTCCATCCTCCCACCCCTTTCCAAGGTGCTTGAATGTACTGTTGCTGACCAGCTGGTTGATTGCCTGGACAAATACTTATTACAGTGCCCCCAGCAACATGGTCTTAGAAAGGGCCACAGCACCACCACAGCATTGATTGAATTTACTAGTTTCATTCAGAAGTCCCTGGATCAAGGCAGCTTAGTGGGCACGTCATACATCGATCTCACTAAGGTCTTCGATACAGTTAACCACAACCTCCTCCCCAAGCTGCTATCCTCCTTAGGCCTCTCTATCAATACTGTGTCCTGGTTCAGAAGTTTAATAACTGAATGTACCCAACAGAAGAGAATAGCCAATATTACCTCTGACCTACAACCTGTCAGATCAGATGTCCTGGAAGGCTTTATTCTCGGGCCACTTCTTTTCAGCATCTTCATAAACGACCTCTCAAGTGTGTGTCAAGTGCACACCCTCCTCTATGCAGATGATGCAGTGATCTTCACTAGTGGCACAGAACCCGAGCCCATAGAATATCAACTTCAACTTGTTTCAAGGAGGTGGAGGACTGGTTCAGGCACCACAAACTGATACTGAATTACAAAAAAATGAAGATTATGTTGTTCAGTGGTGCTCGTATCAAACACCGAGCTACATCACTAACCATCAGGAACTCCTCTGGCGTACCACTCAACCAAATACAACACATTAAGTACCTAGGTGTAACCTTGGATAGCTCCCTGTCATTTGCCCAACACATCGATAATGTCGCCTCCACAGTAAATATAAAAATTGGGTTATTATACAGGCATAAACATAGTTTAACACCCAAAGCCCTGAGACTTACAATCCACAGCTCTATTTTTTCAATTGTAGATTATGGACTTGTCATTTATGGCTCAGCTATGAATACATGCCTTAAATAAAGTGGGACATCATCTGACTGGAGCAATTTGCCTTACCCACACTTGCAAACTATATAAGCAAACAGGGTGGTTTCAGCTTACTGGCAGGGTCCATTACCAAACTTGCCTGCTCACCAAGAAAGCTATCCTCGGGCTCCTTCCTGCTGGAACTAACAACATACTTAACCCATTTTTCATCACCCTGCATTCCCATAGCTCTGTCAACCAATTTCTCTCCATCTCTAGATGTCAGACCAGTTTTGCTATCATGCTTCGACAGCACTAGCACCGACATCCCCCAGAGCAACAGCCACAATGCCGACTGTCGGCATTGTACCATCGGGAATGTCGGTGCTCTGGCCCCCACACCATCCAGTCTCTAGGATTCTAACTCTGAGTTGAAGTTGTACTGGGGGAGGGTGAAACACTGGGAGATGCACTGCCGGTCTGTGCTGACTCCAGCACAGTGGCTCACTGCATCCTGGTGAAATCTGTCACTGTGCTGGACATCGCTGTAGTGGTGTCGACCTTGTGTTGATACACCATCAGACCACCCAGGGTCAATGCTCTTTTGTGTACAGAGTAGCCCTCTGGTTTAATGTCCTGCCAAGTGATATCTCTGCCCTTCTTAAATTGGGTCTGTTCAAATGATCCCTCCGTCAACACCTCTCCTCGGTCAGCATTTGTGACTGTGTCCGCTGACACTGATCTGCTATTTTTTGTCAACTTCTGGGATAGCCACCCCACCTTTCTTCTCCACCTCTGTACCTCTGCCACCTCTGGCCTCCTCCCTTCCCCTCCCCTTCCTCCTTATCTTGAACTAACTAACTTAATGTCACCCTAACTAACTGGCTTACTTGACAAGGCCTCTTGGTTGCCATCTTACTTTTCTTATTCTAGCCACTGTCATTTCTAGTTGCCTTGTCTAGGTCTTTTACCTATCAACTATTGTATCTCATTGTTATACCTACTAGTGTTTATTTTATTGTCAAACTGCCTTGATCACTGTCACTTGGTTTTGCTTGTCACTATGGTATGTTTCAAGAACCTTTGTCTGTCACCTTCTTTGATGTGGTTCTTTGTAAATGATCTATTTTAGCTCAGAGGTATTGAAATCCAAGAAGTAATAAATAAAAACAAATAAATAAATAAAACACAGCAATGGGGCCAGATGGCTTACTTCCAAGGATATTAAGGGAACTGCGAAGGGAGCTAGCAGTGTCCCTGGCAGCCATGTTCACCAAGTCACTCAACACAGGAGTGGTCCCAGAGGACTAGAAGAGAGCACATGTAGTCCCTGTACACAAAAGTGGTGGTAGGGAGGATGCAGGGAACTATAGGTTGGTCTGCCTCATCTCGGTAATGGGGAAGATCATGGAGGCTCTGCTGAAAGGAAGAATAGTGGCATACTTTAAATCCATCAGTGCCCAGGATCCAAGGCAGCATGGATTCACAGGTGGAAGGTCATTTCAGATGAATCAGATAGATTTTTTTGACTAGATGATGAAGGAAATAAATCGGGGAGGGGCAGTGGATGTAGCCCACCACAATTTCAGCAAGACCTTCGACACTGTACCACATAAAAGGCTGATAAACAAGATGGAAAGTCTTGACATGTGACATAAGGTGGTAAACTATGTTAGGAACTGGTTAACAGACAGAAAACAGAGGGTGGTGGTAAATGGGATCCAGTCTGGGGGGGGGAGGGGTGACCAGTGGGGTGCTACAGGTTTCAGTCCTTGTGCCAGTCCTGTTTTAAGTCTTCAACAGTGACATTGCACAAGGGCTGGAGGGAAAGGTCTGTCTGCTTACAGATGACACCAAGATCTGCAACAGGGTGGATACTCCAAATGAGAAGGAGAGAATGAAGAAGGACCTGGGAAAGCTTGAAAAATGGTCAAAGAAGTGGCAACTGAAGTTCAATTCCATAAAATACTAAATATTTCACCTCAGACAAGGGAACCCTGGGAAGAACTATAGGATGGAGCAGTTACTGATTATCACAAAGGAAGAAAAGGTCCAGGGGGTTATCATTTCAGATGACCTAAAGGTGTCTAAACAGAGTGCAGATGCTGCAGAGAAGGCCAATATCATGCTGGGGTTGCATAGGCAGAGGTATCACAAGCAGAAGGCAGGAGGTGTTGATGCCATTATATAACACACTATTGAGGCATCACCTGGAGTATTTGTACAATTCTGGAGGCTGCACCCTCATAAGAAAATCAACAGGGTGGAGGTGGTCCAGAGAAGGGAAACTAAGATGGTACAGGGCTTGCACCAAAACACTTATGATGAGTGATTAAAGGACCTCAATATGCACTCGCTGGAGGAGAGGAGGGAGCAGGGGGACATAATAGAAACATTCAAATTCCTTAATGACATAAACAAAGTGCAGGGGGATTAATCTTCCAGCATAGGAGGAGAACAATAATGAGGGGGCATGATATGAAATTGGAAGGTGGCAGGTTAAGGGGAAATACTAATATACTAAGATGCCAGTAGAGTAAGCCTAATGATCTGTCAAGTCTGCTCAAAAATCTGCACCTGGTCAGGACACCATTGCTGCCCTCTTCACCTCCCCCATAAATCCCCCGACCTCATCCCCCATCGGAGTTGCACCTCGAGGTCTGACATTTCTTAGTTTTATCTTCTCCTTATACCTGTCCCAGTCCATCTTGAATCCTTCCGCTGTATTAACAGCCACTAGTTCCACAGGCAGTGCATTCCAGGGGTCTAACACCATCTCAGTGAAGCTGCATCTTCTAGTCTCCCCAAGAGCCTCCCACCAACCAACCTCATGGAATGCCCCCTGGTGGTCCCCCTCCCTTAGCAGAAGCACCCTATTGAGGCTGACCCTATTTACTCAATTTAGATATTTAATGTGAGGAAGTTTTTCTTAATGGAAAGGGTGGTGGATAAATGAAATAAACTGTCACAGGAGGTGATGGGAGTGAGCACAGTGGAGGGATTTAAGCATGCCTGGGACAAGCATAGAGGAACCTTAAAGGTGAGAAGGAGGGGTGAAAATCCAATGACTAGGTAGGGTTGGAGGCTGCAGACTAGTGTAGAGCTTATGGGCAAACTGGATGGGCCTGGCGGTCCTTATCTGCTGACAATTTTTCTGTGTTTCTATGTCCCTGCTGTTAGCTGATGCTGCAGCTAGGATACTCCAATCTACATCAGGCAGATTGAAGTCCCCCACCAGCAGCACTCCCCCTTATTTACCATCTTTTGAATGACTTCCACCAGAACTTTATCCATCTTTCCCTGCACTGGAGTTTTGTAGATTACATCAGTGGCTTCATTCCCCCTCTCTACGATGACCCACAGTATCTCCGCCCCTCATCAGCTGTATTCCCTGTTTCTCTGTTTTGCATTTTGAGCTATCCCTCACATAAACAGCCACTGCTCCCCCTTTCTTACCCATCATATCCTTCCTATGTTTCTCCTTTGTGAAGGGGGTTTACATGACTTGCTGCTTATTTACCACCGGAGATGTCCAGGTAGCAATGCATGTGAGACAATACTTGGTTAAGATGCCCCACAAACAGGGTGCCAGGGGGCATCTCCAGAGGTGTGAGCCCAAGGTGAAAATGAGGGAAAAAATGTCACACCACGGGATGAAGACTGACCCCTCGCAGGTCCTGCTCGGGTGACCAGGCACCCCCACAAGTCCTCTGGAAGAGAATTACAGGGGAAGGTAAGTCCTAGAGAAGCCAGATGATGGGGCTGGGGGTGAGTCAGAGTGATGCAGATGAGGCAGAAAGGTGGATAAGAAAACTATATGGGAAAAAAAAAACACAATCATATGCTGGGCAGGACTGGAGGCAACCACCTTCAAACAAACCAAAAAATAAAATGTGGCACTTCAGAGACAACTAGCCCAAGATAGGTAGAATAAAAATGGTAAACAGAGGTGTAAGCATATCTTAATGGAAAGCATAAAGGATCCTTTGTTGACCTTTCCACTGGAATTAAAGATTGCTGCTGTTAATACTTCTTAACTTGCAAGTTTCCATTTTTAATTTTTACCTATCTTGGTTGGACATTTTAGTAGTACTCAGATCTGTTTGCCGTCACCATTTCAGACAACAACAATCTATTTTCTCACTTCTCTCTGCCAGCTCTGTGCCTAGTCATTCACCAGTAGGTCATGTGTGATAACTCTCCCAAGAGAGTGGGGAAGCATGTTGTCCAAGTGGTTACAGCTGAGAGCTGAAGATTCTCCTCTCTGTCAACTTGTCTCCTGGCTGTGAGGTCACACTCACCTGTTACCCCTTGCCACAAGAGCAGTAAAAAAAGAACTGTAATAATCTAGAGACGCATATTTTAAATCCCACAAGTTACCACACATTCACCAGGCTACCCTGGGAGAGCCACTTAACCACTTTCTACTTTCTCTGTAACCATATCTGTGTTCAAGTCTCACAGTGTGCCTCAGTTTTCACCTCCCTCTCCCAAATTGTAAAGTGCTTTGGAATAGTTTGTATAAAACACACTTTATAAGACCAGATTTATTTCCTTCCTTTCCAACTGCCACTCTCTGCCGATGCCTACCATGTAGGCAAAAGCAAGAAGATGAAGAATCAGCATTTATATAGTGCTTTTCATACACACTGTATCCCAAAGCACTTTACAAGCAATGAGAGACTGGTATTGAAGTGCTTGTAAATGTGCAGTGGCAGCCATTTCACACAACAAATACACATAGCCGTTTGACAACTGCATGAACTGGTTTACAGAAAGAGGCATGTTGGCTAGGGCACATGAGAGTCCAACATAAGTCTGGTGTGGTTAAGAAAAAGGACATAAGGGGAGTGCAAAAGACAGACCACAACATGAAGAAAGTATCAGAGAGCACAGCACAATGTGGGGGTATGTGTGAGGTAGCACAACACAGGTCAAGTCAGGTTTGTGTAAGAGCAAAAAGAGGAGTGCATAGTATTGTGTATGTATGGAAGACAGAGTGTAACATGGGGCAGAAATGTAAGGGGCAACACTTGACAGGTGTGGACAAGAGAAAGTACAGTACAAGATGAGGTGGAGGAAACAACACAACAAGGGGAAGGAGTTTGCAACAGTACAACATGAGGTGGGTGAGTAGGACTGAGTACACTAAGTGGGTGTATACAAGATAACACAACACATGACATGGGTGTCTGGTACAGTAAAACACACAACATCAAGTGGATGCATTCAAGACATTGTACAACATGAGGCATGTTTTTGTTGGAGAGAGTTACATGAGGTAGATGTGATCAATGCAGGTGCAGGGTGGACAGGGGGAGACCGAGGCATTGTGGGTCACCCTTGAGCCAGGAAATGGCACAGCAATTTGAACAAGGGTGATCTACAGACCTCCAGCACAAGGGGAGGAGATGGACAGGGATCTAGTGGATCAGACTCAGGAGATGGCAGCAAAGGATGAGGTATTGCTGCTGGGTGACTTCAATATCCAAGATGTTGATTGGACCATCCCAGCAGCTGCTTCAACCAGGAGCAAGGTCATCCCATATTCGCTGCAGGGGGCAGGACTCAGACAGCTGGTAGAACATCCCACAAGAGAAGGGGCAATTCTGGACCTGGTACTGACCAATAGGGACAGTATATCGGACATCCAGGTGGAAGGACAGCTGGGATCCAGTGACCACAGTGTTTAACATGCAGACAGAGACACTGTCTAGTTACACTAAGACAAGAGTTCTGGATTTTAAAAGAACAGATTTTGAGAAAATGGAGAGGTGTATTAAAGAGGCCCTGCCGGGACTGGAGATAGGAGAGGGAGTTGAGTAGCAGTGGAAACGTTTGAAGGGAGCCATACAGGAGGTGATGAACCATTGCATCAAGGTGGTAAGCAAAGGCAGAAAAAGGAGGAATCCACTATGACAATCAAGAGAGGTAGCAGGCAAAGTAGAGACCCAAAAGGGCAAGTTTCAGGAAATACAAGGAAACCCAAAGGGAGCCAGACGTGGAGGAGTACCTAAAGAATCTTAGATAAGCAGGAAAGGCTGTAAGGAGAGTAAAAGTGCAGACTGAAGAAAGATTGTCACAAACGGTAAAGAAAGGGCACAAGATTTTTTTTAGGTACATCAATGAAAGAAGGACAGGCTGTGGGGAATTGTAAGGCTCAGAGGGGAGACAGGAGAGTGCAAATAGGGTGACCTAGAAAAGGCAGAAATACTGAACAAATACTTCTGCTCAGTATTCACTGAGGAGGGTGAGGGTCACAGACCACAACTGAGTAGCAGGAACAAAGGGAAGGGAGAAACATAGAAACATAGAAATATAGAAACATAGAAACATAGAATTTGACGGCAGATAAGGACCGCTTGGCCCACCTAGTTGGTCCATTTCCCTACCTAACGGATAAGCTGCAGATCCTAGTTAATCAACAGCCTACTTCCTCCTGCCCCCCACTAGAATTTCCTTATGTCTGTCCCATGCATTCTTGAATTCTCCCACTGTTTTTGACTCTACGACCTCCTCAGGAAGGCTGTTCCATGTATCCACAACCCTCTCTGTGAAGAAATACTTACTTACAATACCTCTGAGCCATCCTCCCTCTATCTTCAAATTGTGCCCCCTTGTATTTGCACATCTCTTGTTCTGAAAGATGTTACCCTCTTGGACTTTGTTGATTCCCTTGAGGTATTTGAAAGTTTCTATCATGTCCTCCCTCTCCCTCCTTTCCTCGAGGCTATACATCTTTTGTTGCTTTAGTCTTTCTTCATATGTCTTCTGATGCAGACTCTGCATCATTTTGGTTGCCCTCCTCTGGACAGCCTCCACCCTGTCTATGTCTTTGTGGAGATGGGGTCTCCAGAACTGCATACAGTACTCCAGATGTGGTCTTACCAATTGTCTGTACAGAGGACCAACAGCTTCCTGTTTTCTACTGGTGATGCCTCTCCCTATGCATCCCAGTATCACCCCAGCCCTCCTTATTGCCTTCTCACATTGTTGGCCCACTTTTAGGTCATCTGATATGACTACCACCAGGTCCCTTTCCATTTTTGTTGTTGTCAGTATCACCCCCCATTGTGTATTCTTCCCCTGGGTTTTTGTTTCCAAGGTGCATTACTTTGCACTTCTTTGCATTGAATCTAAGCTGCCATAAATTTGACCATTCCTCCAACCTTGCCGAGTCCCTTTTCATCCTTTCCACCCCACCTTGTGTATCAACCCTGTTGCAGATCTTTGTGTCATCTGTAAAGAGACATACTTTCTCTTCCAGACCCTCTGCAATGTCACTTATAAAGACATTAAAAAGGACCGGCCCCAGTACTGAACCCTGTGGTACCCCTACTAGTAACCCTCCTTTCTTCACTGTGGACTCCATTTACTATTACCCACTGTGTCCTGTTGTCCAAACAGTGTTTTACCCAGGCTACAACCCTGGGACCCACTCACAGGCTGGCAAATTTGTTTATTAATCTTTTCTGCGGGACTGTGTCAAAAGCCTTGCTAAAGTCTAGGTAGGCCATGTCCACAGCCCCTCCCTGGTCAACTGCTTTGGTCACCCAGTCAAAGAAATCAATTAGATTTGTCTGACATGACCTTCCCGCTGTGAATCCATGCTGCCTTGAGTTCTGTACCCCATTGACCTCTAGGTACTCAACAATTCTTTCCTTCATACGTGATTCCATCATTTTCCCTACCACTGAGGTCAAACTGACAGGTCTGTAGTTTCCTGCCTCTGTCTTGCTCACACTTTTGTGAAGGAGAATCACATCCACCCTCCTCCAGTCCTCAGATACCACACCATCCTCCCATGATTTATAAAAAAGGTAGTCATTGGTGTTACTATTTCTTCCCTTAGTTCTTTTAGAATTCTGGGATGAATTCCATCAGGCCCCATTGCTTTATTCACCTTCAGTTTTAAGAGTTCTTTCAGAACCCTTTCTTCTGTGAAAGGACTAATATCACCTCCCCCCCCCCATCCAGAGCGCTTCTGTTGGACAGATTAGGTATTTCACACTGCTTTTCCATTGTGAATACTGAGCAGAAGTATTCATTCAGTATCCCTGCTTTTTCACTGTCGCTCTCTGCCCAACCACCTTCCTCTTTGTTCAGCCTCAGTATTCCTGCCTTAGTCTTTCTTGGCTCCCTAATGTACCTATAAAAGGTTTTATCCCCCTTCTTTTCCTCGGTTTGAGCCTTTGCTATTCTGACTGCCTTACCCGCTTTCTTCTGCTTTAACTGGTACAGTTCTCTGTCCTGCTCCTTCTGTGTTTCCTTATACTTTCTGAATGCTATCTTTTTCTCCCTTACCTTCCCTGCCACTTCTTTTGAGAACCATAATGTTTTTTTCTTTCATTTTGATTTGTTTATTTGCTTCACACAAAGGCTTGTTGCCTCAGTGAAGGCGGCTTTGATGTTTCCCCATTATTGCTCCACCCAACCATCTTGCCTATTTGCTAGTGCTTTTCTGAGGCACTCTCCCATTTTGACAAAATCAGCCCTCCTGAAGTCCAGTACCTTCACTTTTGTGTGGCTTGACTCTACAGCTAAGTTTATCGTGAACCACACTGTTTGGTGGTCGCTTGTTCCCAGATGGCTACCCACTTCAAGACCAGAGATCCTCTCTCCATCCCCATTTGAGAGTACCAGGTCTAAGATTGCTCTCCCGAGTGGGTTTCAAAACTAGCTGTCTGAGGCATGCCCCTGTAGGGCATTAAGAATGGCCCTGCTCTTGGATGTGGCTGCAGCAAAGGTGCTCCAGTCAACATCTGGCATATTCAGGTCCCCCATCAGCAATATCTCCCCTTTCTCTGCCATCCCAAAGATGCCTTCTATAATTTCCTTGTCCATTTCTTCCCTCTGAGATGGGGCTCTGTATACAACCCCTGTGCGGATTGTGAAGCCATTTCCAGTCTCCAGGGTGACCCACAGTGTCTCCTCTCCTCCCTGTTTACCCTTTAGTTCTGTTGCTTTGATCCTTCCCTTACATAGAGAGCTACTCCTCCTCCTCTTCTTCCCTCCCTGTCCCTCCTGTAGATTGTGTACCCTAGTATGTTGACATCCCAGTCATGGTTCTTTGTGTACCATATTTCTGTGGCTGCCACAATATCCAGGCATCCCTCTTCCATCAAGGCCACCATTTCAGGAAGCTTTTTACCTAGACTATGGGCATTGGTACTCATTACCCTCTATTTTTTATGGCTTTATTTCTTTTTGCCCCATCTCTGTCCCTACTGCCTTTGTGTTTTTCTCCATTTTACCCCTGCCCTTCTCCCTATCGACTGCTCTATCTTGGTGTTTACCTCACTAATTACCCTGATTTTTGGGGGGGGGCTAGGATTTCCCTTCTCCTCTTCAGTGCCTCCCCCCTTGGCTAGTTTAAATGCTTGCCATTGAAGCATTTAAACCTATCACCTAGGATCCTGGTTCCCTTGCAGGATAGATGCAGACCATCAAATCTGTATAGGCCTGCATCCCTCCAGGTGGAGCCCCAGTCCCCAATGAAGCCAAATCCCTAAGCTCTGCACCAGCTTTTCTACCAGTCATTGAACCCATGGTGCGGATTACCCTAGCCTCATCCATGCCATAAACAGGTAGCACTTCCGAGAAAGTTACCATGTGTGCTACTTGTCTAAGGTCCCTCCCCAACTCCACAAACTCCTGCTGCACAATACTAGTTGGTAAACACTAGCTCATTCATGTCGAAGAGAGTCCCAAAGAAACTCACATAACTAAGGGTGGACAAGGTAATGAGGTTAGATGACATATATCTCAGGATATTAAGGAAATTGAGAGGGGAGCTAGCGGTGCCACCAGCAGCTTTGTTCACTGAGTCACTGAACATAGATGTTGTTCTAGAGGACTGGAAGAGAGCACATGTAGTCCCTCTATACAAAAGTGGCAGTAGGGAGGATGTGGTGAAATATAGACCCATCAGCCTCACTTAAGTAGTGGGCAAAATCATGGAGACACTGCTTAAAGAATGGATAGTGGAGGACCTGGAGTCCATCGGGGCCCTGGATCTGAGGCAGCATGGATTCACAGCTAGAACGTCATGTCAGACAAATCTGATAAACTTTTTCGATTGGGTTACAAAGGACGTTAACCTGGGGGGGGTGGATGTCACCTATCTAGATTTCAGCAAAGCCTTTGACATGTTCCGACACAAAAGGCTTGTCAAAAAAATTAGTAGCCTGGGCATGGGGCACACGGTGGTAAACTGGGTTAGAAACTGGTTTACAGACTGGAAGCAGAGGGTGGTGGTAAATGGGATATAATCAGGGAGAGGGAGGTGATCAGCAGCGTACCTCAGGGATCAGTCCTTGGGCCAGTTCTGTTTAATGTTTTCATTAGTGACATTGTGATAGGGCTGGAGGGAAAGGTCTGCAACAGGATGGATACTCAGGATGGATAAGAGAGAATGACGAGGGATGTATAGAAGCTTGAACAATGGTCTGAAGTGTGGCAACTAAGATTTAAAGAGGACAGGAAGTTAAATAAATAAACTATTGCTTTGTGGTATGTATTTATTTATAATAAAGACTGGCTGTTTCTCTCATAAATGTACAGTTAATGAAAGTTAGTCTTTTAATTTTTTATTTTAGCATTTCACAGTAAATACGAACATGGTGGTTACTGGTGCTGCCCATTTCTCATTTCTTGCTTCAACACATGTATTGAGAGCAAGCCTACTTAATGGTGACATTGTCATTCATGTATTCCATGTCAACAGCATGACTCGGGCACTGTAGGACTATCGCATGCAGCTGTCAGAAACTGGCCACATCCAGGAAGTACAGAGCACCCTAATTATGTTTGTGCTGTCATGCTTATTAGTGTTTTAATTGTTGAGAGCACAATCCTTACAGCTGTACCAAAGTTTCATTTTAGCCAAAAAACATTGAGGATAGGTTGATTAATACACAGGCAATCAGAATCGTGTGGTGTTCTCATTTTCTTTTGAAAGTCCTTTGCTTTTAGAACAGTGTTGAATGAGATTCATTTAAAAAGGAGTGTGCGGTCTGGGAGGGTGAATACTATACTGTGAGAGATAGGGAATTGTCCTTGATGCTGCCTATGCACCAAATGGACCATTGCAAAAGTGTATTTAGAGCCCTCGCTGGCTTTTCAGTACCACACCAACTGCCAAAAGAATGAATGACTTTCCCAGCTTCACCCCACAACCAGTGCAGTAGAGAAATGCTTTGATTGTATCTGTCTATCAGCCTAACCACTGACTACCAGAAATGCACAATCTCATGATCAGCCCCTCCTGTAGGATCGAGCAAAGTACCTTCACTGAAACTTGAAATGTATTTTATGCCATATCATGCCATGGCAGTCAGTTTGAAACAATCACAACAACAATCTGTCCACTACAAAAGTTCCATGTCATTCAGAGGCTCATAGCAGAAGAAAGAGTACTCTCACCCCTGTGAAATTGTTTGAGCTGCTGCAGTCTTGCCAGACATAAATGCTGCAACAGATCGCAAAAGCACTCCTGCATTCCTATCATGATTTTCAAGGCCCCCAAAAAATGTTCGACTCCAACAGGCTATGCAAAAAGTATGACACTGAGTCATCATGATGTAGCTCTATCAGAGCAAAACGCTGTTTCTTCTGGCCATATTTTTTCATTTTTGTGATCTCTACTACATCTAGGCAATGGGAAATTTTCTGCTTTTGATGAGTAAATTTCACCATTTTTATGCATTGCCTTTTGTTGTCAACCATTCAGACAAGACAAAGTCAGGCATTACCTTAAGAATATTATCATATACAAAACTCACATAACTTTCTTATAATTTGCATTATGGTGAAGGTATTCATTACTTGCAATGCAGTCTAGCCATAAAATTCTGCATGGTGTAGCACAGCACACGTCAATCCCCTGCCACTCTCACTCTCAGGTTCACACAGACATACATTGGTACTATTCTGCTAGATGGCTACACAGAGTCATTGCAAGCTACAGATAATGGGGTGTGTGTCTAATGACTATTCATTATACAGTATGATTGATAGGGTGCCTTACACTAACATACTATGTATTGCTAAATGAGGTTTCATCTGTGAACACATAACATTAAATTTTATCTTGTGGTTATTTTTATGCAGGTGGAAGTGTGACACGATGATGCCAAATCCTGATCTATTATCTATATATTTTTTTTGCGTGGTTGCATGGAACTACATGGAATCAGGCCTAAATGTAAAGTGGGTCATTATTGGTCACAATTGAGCTAGTGGGATGGCAAACAAAACTTTTTGTTTCTTTATTAGTTTTTAATTATTTTGTATTTCATATACGTTGTTAGCTGTCGTACTAGAATTTATGCTCATTTAATAACATGAAGATCAAAATGCATGAGAGGTGATTGAAATGTGTGAACTGCCATCATTGCGACTATTTTTTTATGTGTTCACAATTACACAATACTCAATTGGAGGTGGAGGGATTCAAACCCATGACTGCCATATGTTCATGTTTAATTATCATCACGATGCTGTCCCAGTTATTGATTAGTAATGTTTTTGCTATTATCGTACAAGTGTGAAAGGCCATACAGCCTAACCAAGTCTCCTTGTTTGTATATTTGAGTCACAATGTGAAATGCGGACACGAGGCAAACAAATCCAATAACCTTCCCAGCTACTACTTATTTGAGTGATAATCTAAAATGCAATGTATGTGGCCTGGCTCCTGGCAACACATCAACGTTTAATATTTTTATTTGTAAATATACCCGCGATGACTTACGTTGGAGTTAAATTATAATTAAAGTAGCATCTGTGATTATATTTAGAAACTAGGTGGCAGAAAAACAATGAAATTTTGTGTGCAACAAAGTGATGATATCTACGATGCTCCCGTGCGTGCTGGATGGCCCAGTCTGGATGAGCTGATGCTCATAAAGAGATATTGATACTGCATGTTCAGATTTCTGGCAGTGTAGCAGCAGTACAATTGGCTGGGAATCCCACCTAGCAAGCTTTCTACTGTTAGATGAGGGTGGGAGGGGGATTGGGAATGGTGTATACACATTGTATCTTTACCTGCAGTTCTACTTGGTATCTGAATGCATATCATTCTCTTGTGCAGGGACTGATTAATGGGGACAGGGATACCACGTAGAATCCAACATCTCCCCACCCCCTTTATCTCATACTCTTCAATACATGGATTCTGTAGCACAACTCAGCTCAGTAAATGTGCTCTGTATTGATCTAACATGAGTTGCCTGTTTTACAATGGGGTTACAGGGACAGGGACTAAGGGGAAATGAGGGCATAGCTGTTACAGGACTGCCGGTGCTTACTGATCGTGTATAGCCAGGACTGAGCACTAAACAGAAATAACAGAAACAGGCAGAGAAGACTACGGCACCACTGTCGCTCTCTCTTCTCTCACTGTCAGATATACAGGTGGATGATGTGTGGCAGGTGGCTGCGGGGGGGGGGGTTGGCCATGGCAACTAACTGTCAGCAATCTGCTGCTCTCCTGTTCTCTCCCACCTCCTATATGTTTTTCTGAGGTGATGGCACTGTCGCCTAATGGCACTTTCTCTGACTCCTTATGCCCTCACACTTCACAAACAGAGCTGCCATGCTGTCCCTCACTCTACTTCTCTCTGTGCCAGATCACCAAGGGCAGGAAAACAACTGAGGTGAAATGGTCTGATCTGTCACAAACTAGGAATAGTGCCACAAAATAATCACTTTTAATGCAGTTTTGTGTGTGTGTGTGTGTGTGTGTGTGTGTGTGTGTGGCATGCCTGTGAATTGGCAAAAAGCACTGAGCAACACAAGCGCTTAGCACTATTTTTTTTTCCTTTGTTTTACAACACATAATGTACTAAGCAGACAAAAACAAGTGGAAAAAGAAGCGGATTCCTTTTTTTGTTGAAAAGATCAGTACACCAAAAAACAAATCTATCTTGCTCACTTCCACATCCCATCAATTTAAACTGTGGAAATGAGGACAAAGCAGCACAGTGTGCCTATAGAACAACACAAGTGGCACTATCAATACTTTTTCAGTGACACGTTGTCACCATCACAAGTGCACAATAAGGCTGTGTGCAAGAAGCTGAGTTTTTTTTTTGTGTGATTCAGGATTAGCCTGTAACCACAGAATGCACGAATGAAGGTGTAATGCTTTGGCTCCACACCAGTTCATATGCTCTCAAGCTTGCTTAGAATGTTAGGTATCATAACTGCTCTAGCAGTAGCAGGTGTGACTTAAACTTAAATATCTTGAATAAATGTCACAGATTACAAGGGAAAAGATGTTTGTCTGCTATTCATGACCTAAATCAACCCCCCAAAATGACAAAAATGAATTCTTGCCCCCTTTAATTCCAAGATGTGCAAACTAATGCACCTTGGAAGAGGGAACCCTGGGAAGTGCTACAGGCTGGGGTGGTGAATTGTTGCTTATTTCAAAGGAAGAAAGGGACCTCAGGGTTATTATTAATGATGACCGAAAAGTGTCTAAGCAGAGTACAAAGTACTACAGGGAGGGCCAGTGGCATGCTGGGATGCATAGGTAGACGTATCATAAGTAAAAGGTGGGAGGTGGTTATGCCATTGTACAAAATGCTAGTGAGGCCTCACCTAGAGTACTGTGTGCAGTTGTGAGGCCACACCTTCATAAGGACATTGACAGATTAGAGGCAGTCCAGAGAAGGGTGACTAAGATTGTACAAGGACTGCACCAGAAGACATATCAGGAGAGACTAAAGGACCTCAATATGTAATCACTGGAGGAGAGGAGTGATCGGGGGAACATGACAGAAACATTCAAGTACCTTAAGGACATAAACAAGGAGTAGGGATGAGACATCTTCCACTATAAGAGATGTGCAAGAACAAGGGGGCATGACATGAAATTGAAGGGTGGCAGGCTGAGGGGAAATATGAGAAAGGTTTTCTTCATGAAGCGGGTGGTGGATGCATGGAATAAACTGCCACAGGAAGTGAGGGGCAAACACAGTGGAGGGTTTAAACATATATAGGACAGACATAAGGGTACACTGCTGGTGGGAAGGAGGGGGGAAGCCATTGACCACGTAGGGTCAGTGGAGACAAACTAATGCAGGGCTTTGGGGCAGACTGGATGGGCCTGGCGGTTCTTATCTGCTGACAATTTTTAAGTTTATATGTGTGTGTGACAGAATGCACCACACAAGACAAATATATGAGCGAGGTCTTAACACAAAGCAGGTATGTAACAGAATGCAACATAAATGGTGTGTGGAAAAGAAAGCAGCATGAAGATGTGTACGAGTAACAGTAAAGTGAGTATACCTGTGTGATATTAATGTGGGAGGATGCTTGTGACAGAGTAGTACAATGTGGGTATGCCTGTGTAACAGTAGTGTAAGATAAGCTTGCTTGTGAGAGCTCAATGATTTGGTTGTGCATGAGGAACAGCCAGATAAAGCAGAATGTGTAACAAAAGGAGTAGTAGATTGAAAAATGGATATACACAGTATGCAGTAAAAAAACTTGCTTACCTGAACTACTTATGATTTGCTGTCTCCAAGTGTCATCACTATTCTTTAATGTGTGTATCTGCAAAGAAATTGGACATCTTAAGAAACTTGCATCTGAATCAAAACATCCAAAATCACCCAAGTTAAGCTTGTGTTGGGTCTAATATCTCAGTTGACAGAGCACTGGGCAGCATACTGGGGCCTGGGTTCTATTCCCAGTTAAGTTTCATTTGTTGACCTAAGTGGTGCTAGTCAATAGTGAGTCACACTACAATGTGGGAGACCCAGGACCAGCTTCCAATCCCGAGCCATGTCTACCAGGTTAGAGCAGCCACTACAGCATATGGAGGTAATGTGCTGTTGCTCTGGAAAAGGAGGGTGTAGGCAGCTCGCTCTTCTGGTGACACTATTGGCACAGCTGGAGTATGGCACTGTGTGTGAGGAGGGTGCAGGCAGCCTTCTATCCTGACAGCACCTATTGCACAACTGGTGTATGGCACTGGTATTATTAATGCACTTTGTTTTCCAACCAGTGGTTGAAACATGAGGGCTAAAATCCCACCCTACAGTGCCTGATGCCTGCATACTCTCCTCCCACTTTAGATCTGCTTACAGACTCTACCACTCTGTATATTTTGATATATTATGCTGATTGGTATAATGGTGAGAATCAGTCTCTGCCAGGCTGTGGGGCTTCAGATTTGTATGGATACCCCCATCCCCTCAACAATCTTTCACCATTGTCCTCACCCTGACATTCTTTCCCCATCCCACCTTAATCTAACCTAACTTCCCCTGAACCCTTTAAAGACAAAAATGTAGGGAACACTATGCCCCACCAATTCCCGCCCATAACTGGGAGTGAAAGACTATATGTAAATCCTGGCTGTTCGGTTGGCCCCCGTCCCCTCAACATCATCTTGACAGCAATATCCCCCTGCCAACTGGGCCATGCCCAAGCCCTTTACTGTACAAAAGATGGAAAGGTAATGGCCGGCATGATACTTTTAGATGCATCATTATATCCTAACATAGAAGATAAAGAGCACTTACCTGGGTCCTGGGAAATCTGGAACAAGGGTTGAGTGGTTTGAGGAAACATCCAGACGTACCTGAAAAATAAGAATAGCAAAAGGGTCAGAAAGGCTGTGCAGCTCTTCAGTAGCTAGCTGGACAAACAAAGTAACATAATTATAAAACAATACTTATCTGACACGCATGGTCAGTGTCCTCCCACAAAAGAGCTGGTGTCCTTTGACAGTGTGGTAATTTTTCCATGACATCTGTAGTCAAAGTAGAAAATGGGTTGTTATTAGTAATAAAGATTCTAATTAACTGGATCGGGTGGGTGGTTTCAAAATTTAAAAAGGCTTTTTTTAAGTGTTTTTTTTTTAAGTTGGTTGGAAGGGTGATACCAGTGCCAGGATAACAACCTGAGTTAGGGGACAGATGCTGATAACTAATGTAGACTTGCATGCGGGAGGTTGACAGGATTCAGTAGAGAATCATAGAAACAAACTTTGACAGCAGATAAGGACCAATTGCCCACCTAGTATGCACATTTCCCCTACCTACAGGATAAGCTGCAGATCCTATTTAACCAACAGCCTACTTCCTCCTACCCCCCCACTAGAACTGCCTTATGCCTGTCCCATGCATTCTTGAAATTTCCCACTGTTCCTGACTCCACAACCTCCTCAAGAAGGCTGTTCCATGCATCCACAACCCTCTCTGTGAAAAAATACTTTCTAACATTACCTCTGAGCCATCCCCCCTCTAGCTTCAAATTGTGCCCCCTTGTTCTTGCACATCTCTTCTTCTGAAATATACTACTCTCTTGTACTTTGTTAATTCCCTTGAGATACTTGAAAGTTTCTATCCTGTCCCCCCTCTCACTCCTTTCCTCAAGGGTATACATATTAAGCTGCTTTAGTCTCTCCTCGTATGTCTTCTGGTGCAGACTCTGCACCATTGTGGTTGCCCTCCTCTGAACAGCCTCCACTCTGTCTATGTCTTTGCGGAGATGGGGTCTCCAGAATTGCACGCAGTACTCCAGATGGGGTCTCACTAACTGTCTGTACAGAGGGATAACAACTTCCTGTTTTCTACTGTTTATGCCTCTCCTTATGCATCGCAGTATCCCCCCAGCCCTCTACTGCCTTCCCACATTGCTTGCCCAACTTTAGGTTATCTGATAAAATGACTATTAGGTCTCTTTCGATTTTTGTTGTTGTTATTAACTCACCCCCCATTGTGTACTCTTCCCCTGGGTTTTTGTTTCCCAGATGCATTTCCTTGCACTTCTTTGCATTGAATCTGAGCTACCACGTATTTGACCATTCCTCCAACCTTGCCAAGTTCCTTTTCATTCTTTCCACCCCACCCTGTGTATCAACCCTGTTGCAGATCTTTGTGTCATCTGCAAAGAGGCATACATTTCCTTCCAGGTGCTCTCCAATGTCACTTATAAAGATATTAAAGAGGACCGGTCCCAATACCGAACCCTGCGGTACCCTGCTAGTTACCCTACTTTCTTCACTGTGGACTCCGTTTACTATTACCCTTTGCGTCCTGTTGCCCAGCCAGTTTTTTTATCCAGGCTACCACCTTGGGACCCACTCCAAGGCTGGCTAACTTGTATATTAATCTTTTGTGTGAGACTGTGTCAAATGCCTTGCTAAAATCTAGATAGCCCATATCCACAGCCCCTCCCTGGTCTACTACTTTGGTCACCCAATCAAAGAAATCTATTAGGTTCATCTGACATGACCTTCCTGCTATGAAACCATGCTGCCTTGGGCCCTGTGCCCCACTGGCCTCTAGGTACTCAACAATTCTTTCCTTCAGAAGTGATGCCATCATTTTCCCTACCACCGAAGTTAAACTAACTGGTCTGTAGTTTCCTGCCTCTGCCCTGCTCCCACTTTTGTGAAGTGGAATCACATTTGCCCTCCTGCAGTCCTCAGGTACCACCGCATCCTCCCATGATTTGTTAAAAAAAGTAGTTAGTGGTGTTACTAGTTCTACTCTTAGTTCTTTTAGAATTCTTGGGTGAATTCCATCAGGCCCCATTGCTTTGTCCACCCTCAGTTTCAAGAGTTCTTTCAAACCATTTCTTCTGGGAATGGACTGGTATCAACCCCCCTATTCAGAGTTTCTCTCTTGTTTGGTTTACATACCTCCTCCTCCTCTTCCATTGTGAATACTGAGCAGAAATATTCATTCAATATCCCTGCTTTTTCACTGTCACCCTCTGCCCACATTCTCTCCCTTTTATTAAATCTCTGTATCCCTCCCTTGGTCTTTCTTTGCTCTCTAATGTACCTATAAAAGGTTTTATCCCCTTCTTAAAAGAGTTGGCTATCTTTTCCTCAGTTTGTGCCTTTGCTATTCTGACTGTTTTCCCTGTCTCCTTCTGCTTTAACTGATAAAGTTCTCTGTCCTGCTCCTTCTGTGTTTCCTTATATTTCCTGAGTGCTATCCTTTTCTCCTTAACCATCTCTGCCACCTCTTTTGAGAACCATAGTGTTTTTTTCCTACATTTTGTTTTGTTGATTTGCTTCACACAAAGGCTTGTTGCCTCTAGGATGGCTGTTTTAATTATTCCCCATTGTTCCTCCACCCCTTCTCCTTGCCAATTTGCTAGTGCTTTTCTGAGGTGCTCTCTCATTTTCTCAAAGTCAGCCTTCCTAAAGTCCATTACTCTTGTTTTTGTATGGCTTGACTCTATGGCTATGTTTATTGTGAACCACACTGTTTGGTGGTCACTTATTCCCAGATGGCTATCCACTTCTAAATCTGAGATCCTTTCTTCTTCCCCATTTGAGATTACCAGGTCTAAGATTGCTCCCTCCCGAGTGGGTTCCAACACTAGCTGTCTGAGGCATGCCCCCTGTAAGGCATCAAGAATGACCCTGCTCTTGGATGTGCCTGGAGCAGAGGAACTCCAGTTAACATCTGGCATATTTAGGTCCCCCATCAACAATACCTCCCCTTTTTCTGCCATTTTAAGGATGCCTTCTTTCATTTCCTTGTCCATTTCCTCCCTCTGAGATGGGAGTCTGTACACAACTTACATGCGGATTGCGATGCCATTTCCTGTCTCCAGGGTGACCCATAGTGACTCATCAACTTCCTGTTTACTCTTTAGTTCTGCTGTTTTAATCCCTTCCTTTATATAGAGAGCTACTCCTCCTCCTCGTATACCCACCCTGTCCCTCCTGTAGACTGTGTATCCTGGTATGTTTACATCCCAGTCATGGTTCTCTGTGTACCATGTTTCAGTGACTGCCACAATATTCAGGCATCCCTCTTCCATCAAGGCCACTAGTTCAGGGAGCTTGTGGCACAGAATGTGGGTATTGGTACTCATCACCTTCCATTTATTTTTTATGGCCTTACCCCTCTTAGCCCTATCCCTGTCCTTACTGCCTTTTTTCTGCATTTATCCCTGTCCTGTTCCCTACTGATTTTTCTACCTTGGTGTTCCTCTCTACTACTTTTGTTTTGTGGGAGAGGCGATTCCCCTGTCCTTTTAGTGTCTCCCCTTGGCTGGTTTAAATGCTTTTATTGAGCATTTAAACCTGTGACCTAGGATCCTGGTTCCCCAGACAGATGCAGACCATCATGCCAGTATAAGCCTGCATCCCTCCAGGTGGCTCTCCAGTCCCCAATGAAGCCAAAACCCTGAGCTCCACACCAGTTTTTCAACCATTCATTGAATCCCAATGGTGCGGAATACCCTAGCATCATCCTTGCCATAGACAGACAGCACCTCCAAGAACGTTACCGTACATGCTTCTTGTCTAAGGACCCTCCTCAACTCCACAAACTCCTCTTGCACCGCTCTGATCCCATTCACAGCCAGGTCATTTGTCCCTAGGTGGACAATGAGGTCCAGCTCCCTTCCTTGTGCAGCTGCTCCCATGATTCTGAGAACTCACTTCCTGTCCCTCTGAGCCATGGTGCTAGGCAGGCACCCTACCTCCCTAGCCCCTTCCTCCCCCACTTCTACTCCCCTAATGATTGAGTCCCCCACCAGGAGTTGTTTCATTCCCCTGTGAGGTCTCGTGCCACCCTCCTGTGGGTTCCCAGCATCTTCCTTGGTCTCCACTGCAGTTGCCTCCATACAGGAACCACTCTTTGCCAGAACAGCGTATGAATTGTGGAGTGGTACAACTGGAGGGATGCACCTCTGTTCCACCACCTTCTCCCTCCCTGAGCCCACTTGGTCCAACCACTCCTCCTTCTTGGCAACCTCTGAGGTAATGGTGGTGGCCCTGGTGGTTCCTAGGTGGGGAAGAGATTTAAAGAATCCTAGCCAGGTCAGCCTGGAGACGGGCAACCTCCTCCCTCAGACCAGAGAGGTGCCTGCAAATAGGGCAGCATTGCAGCCTCCAGAATGTCTCCCAGAACACTGCTGCCCCATAGCTGTTGCACTGCATCACTCCCATCTTGACTTATTTTGTGTCCCCTCTCCTGTTGCTTTGTATGCTTACTGTCTCCTCCCTCTATGTATTTTTACACTTACTTTCCTACTGCCTATGTGCCCTTACAACTCTTGCCCTTCCTGTGCTGGGACAGGAACGTTCTGTAGTCTTTGGTAGGCTCCTTCTTCCATGCTTGGATTCATACCTCCAGCAGCTAGAGGGGGAGAAAGAGTTATTTTTAGGTTCCTTCAAGGTTGTTAAAACTAATGTGTGTCAGTGATCCTTCCCTTCCTACTGCCAAACAGGAAGTTCCTGTTGTCAGTCAAATGCAGTAGCTATAAAACTAGATCTGGCTTTGGGTGGGAAGGAGGGCAATTAGTGATTTATCAGTAAAAAATCTATAGTTTGAGACTGCTGTTTCTTGCTCTGAAACCAACCATTTCTCCTCTGTCAAAAAAAGCAGAAAGCTGTAATTGGAGGCAACTGCTTTTGTACTCCTAAACTCCTATGCCACACCCCTAGTTAGATTCACCCTCTGCTCTGACTCAATAAATTAAGTTGATACAGCCCCCTTCCTCAGAGGAAACACACAGTGACTTTCTTCTTTTGTTTTTACTTAAATGAGACCCTCTTCTTCTAATAAAGTATCTGTTTGCTTAATCCAAACAGTTACTGACTCCTGCTGAGATAGAAGTGATTTATCAGTAAAAAAATCTGTAGATCTAGACTGCTGTTTCTTGCTCTGAAACCAAAGTTCTCCTCTGTCAAATCAGCACCTCATCATCCCTCAGACCAGTTTCCTATCAGGCAGGGGTGAAGGTTGAAAGAAGCTACACTTACTGACCGACACTAGGGAAGGTTGAAGGCACCAGTGCACAGACAGGGCAGTGGACTGCTAAACTATGTGAGTCAAGGAGAGGCAGCATCTCTGGGGAGCTTACCTAAGGTACAAGGCAAATCCCTGGGACAGAGGGTGAGGGTTTTGGTTGGCTAGCAGCAGTAGGGGGTCAGTCAGTGATGCATAGCCTGCAAGAATCAGCCCTTCATCTTGCCTGCTGCTCCTTTCCCCATTTTTCATTCCAACTCACTTCTCGTGATAGTGTGTGGCCCCCATCAGGCCTTGACATGCACATCAACCCTGCAATGACTGGTAATGACTGGCACAGCCTTCCTGTCTTCTCCTCAGCTGGCCACAGACTAACAAATGCAAACTGCAAAGATATTCTTTGCAGTTTGCATTTATTAGTCAGTGGTAGACAGAGGAGGAGAGAGGAGGCGAGAGGAGGGCTGTGCCAGTCCCTGAACTGTGTGACTCGATATTACTTTTTCAACAATGAAATATGCAACTGAAGGGTGCAGGGGAGCCACTGGATACAAGGAAATAGACAAAAAAAGAGTAATATGTTTTACAAAACAAAAAGACAGTGTGAAAAATGTGACAAGGCAACAGAATGAGGATAAAAGAGGAGTGCTGTGCCATCCACAAACTGCATGGCTCAATATTACTTTTGAAACAAGGAAATATACAACTAAAGGGTGTAAGGAGGATTATTGGACATCAGGGAATAGAGCAAAGTAAGTAATATATTGTTTTACATAACAAAAAAGAGCGGGTACATGATCTTTTTTTTGCATACTCAAAGGTACCAAAAAAGACTGCAAAAATAGGAATTCTTCAGGCAATAAATTGAAAAAAAAGGTGCAAAAGCAGAGTGGCAAAGGTTTCCACTGTGCTTGAGCCCATTCCAGAGGTTTCTATATTCAGTCAGATAGTACAACATCACTATCCGACTGAATATCAGCCCGTGTCAGCACAGTGCTAAGTCAAGTTGTGCTGCTCTGACATGATCTGGGCTACAGCCAGCCCACAGGGAATTGTACCCCCAGACCAGAGAATACCAGGATCTGCAGCATGATATTCAGCAGCACCATGCAAATTAGCCCATCGGGCACACATGGCACTAAGGGGCCAATAGCATGCCCAATATGGGCCCATATGCATTGAAAGCAGCATCATGTTTGTGCTCATCCTGACATCCTGTCATCTCTGGTGGCTAGTGGCACTCCCCACCTTCTGATTCCTACCCAAGGTAGTGTGTGGGATTCCCTGGTGTCTAGTCACACTCACCTCACCCGCTGAGCACCTGACCTGTAGACAATACCCATCACTGGTGGCTATCGGCATACTCCAAAACAACCATCTTGTTGCTGAGAAGATAGCCACTGTTGACAAGTGGCCACCCCCTGCACATCCTTACCAATGATGGTGGGATGTACACCAGTGATTACAGGCACTCCCCCAAACACCTGTTCCATAAATTGCTATATGGTTCCTGACATCTCATGGCATCCCCTGGCCCAGATCACCTGTCTGAGTAGCCCCACAGCCCTGGTGTCCAGTGGCACAACCCACCCATCTGAGCTCCCTGCCTATGTCCCCTATACAATCCTTGACATCCAGTGGTACCCCTGCCCCACTCTCACATGCCGAGCAACAGATGCCCTGATGCACAGTAGCCATCCTGGGTTCCTCAACTGCCTCGCCCACATCCAGTGCAGCACCCACCCCAACCCCTTCCCATTACCTGGCAGGATGGTAATGTGCAGTGAATCCCTCTGTTAACCTGCATATCCATCCTCCCACTTTCACCTCCAATTGCCATACAGCTTCAGTTAGCACTCATACCATGCATGTGTGGGGGGGGGCACTTGTCAACAGCAACTATCTTCTCAGCAATGAGACAGTTGTTTGGGGAGTGGGGGTGCTGCTAACCATCAATGATGGGTGTTGTCTATGGGGTGGGAAATCAGACAGTTTAGGGTCTCAATGGACACCATGGCAGACAGTTACAGTACTGGGATGGTAGATCAGAGGGTTGAGGTGCCACTAGACACCAGGGCAGACAGTCACAGTACCATGACTGGGGATTGGAGGGTGAGGGTTGCCAATAGATACCAGTGCAGACAGTCACAGTACCAGGACAGGGGATTGAAGGATTGGGAGTGCTACTTCACCCAGGGTTATGGTGATGCTCACCCTGACATGAGATCTGGAGAAGGGAGGAGTCACCAGACAACAAGGCTAGGGTGATGCTCATCTGTACAGGTGATTGGAGGAGTGGGTAGTACTAGAAACTAGGATCTACACTGCATTTCCTGGGACAAATATTCAGGAAAGGGGTGCCAATGGACACCAGTGCATCATATACATGACCAAGGATAGGGGCTTAGAGTGTAGGGGGTGCCACTAGACACCAGGGTATCTTTTATTTTGCCAGGATGGGGGTTCAGAGGTTGGGAGGCTGATGGCTGTAGAAACGCTAGCTTGCCACCAGGTCTTTGTGGCCAGTTAAGACTAGGTTTGCAAAATCAGACAAAAGAACCCCTTTAGGTGCCATTTACCACTGCTACACACCTCTAAATTGCTGCTGCCCCTGTATGCAGAGGGAGACCCACTCATTTGCATAGGCACTCTGCCATGTTAGCACTCGAGAGCTAAGGGGCTTAGCCCGTGCTACAAGGGTCTCTCAATATAGACCCCACCCACAAACCATGTGCAAAACACAGTTAGCATAGGCTAACACCACTTAACATTTAAATATCTGGCCCCTGATCTGTTATCCTTCAGCAACACTCAGGAACACACCCTGAAGCTTAGTGCAATCAGTACTGGTAGAATAAGCATTATTATGTGCTCCTTCACAGTAATGCAATCTAAGTGACTTCCCGGCACACAGAGGTTCTGTGTTCCTCAGTCTGCCAGTCACATCATGAAAGGGTTGGGCGCTGGGGATGCTGGGACACATAGGTAAATGTGTCAGATGGAGGGTTGCAAGATTAACCAGATAAAAAAATGAAATTACAAACCAGTAAGTACATTAACACAAAACAAAACAGCAATTCCCTTTCACTGCATTTTTCTCCACTGGAGCTTAAAGGTCCTGCAGCATAACTGCAGGTTAAGTGAGGATTCCCCTTTAAAGTTGGTTTGCTAACTTGTAATGCCCAACATGTTTTGGGTCCTGGTTACCTGTTAGGTGTCCTGAACCCTTATGTGCTTTCACCCCCTCTTTGCTCCATCGTAGTGGGCCTCCAAACTATACTGAAGGCTGTGCTGAAAACCTCAGGAGACTGGGCCTTTGAGGTGGCAGTCCTGGTCTTATGGAATTAACTCCAGAGGATCCTCAGACAGGCCCGAACAGTGACTGCTTTTGAAGTCGTATCTGAGGACCTTTTTGAAACAAACTTTTGGGTGTTGATTGATCTTCTTTACTGGGCCCTTTCCAGCACAGTTTTTATGAGTTTTATGTGTTTTAACTGCTGATTTATTATACTTATATGTTTGTTTATTTATGGATTGATTGTAATTTCTGCACTTCTGTGAACTGCCATAGGACTATGGGGAAGGGTGTTGTCAGAAATAAAACCTACCACTACTTCTCCTAGAGGGTGAAGAATCTAAGGAACAGTAGTCTAAAAGTATAGAAAATACTCATGAATATGTAGATGTACAGTATCTGAACTCATGAATTCCCACCATGCTATATTTTATGACTGTGTCTATATTCTCTGATAGAGCATAATGTTTACCCTGTTATGAATTTGGTTTCTTTCTAATCTTCAATAAAACTGTAAAAAAAAAACAAGTATAGAAAGTATCTATGAAGTAAATACAAGCTTCAATGTATTATAAGCCTGAAGAGATAGATAGATAGACAGACAGACAGACAGATATTTTTATTTATGAGGCACCCAATTCCTGGGACTCTGGGCCCTCTACAATGAAAAAATAATATACAAAATCCAATAGATAGTTAGATATTGTTATTTATGAAAAGCCCACTTGCTGAGACTCTGGTCACTGTACAATAAAACAATAATACAAAACCCAATTAATTAAAAACAAGCAAAAATCACACATATAATAAAATTATTATAAATGCAGACAGCCAACTGTCTATTCAAACAGTGCCAATCAATAAAAACTAGTTGGAACAGGTATGTTTTTAATCTCTTTTCAAAGGCTTCCACTGGGGGGATCCCTTCAAAAAGTCAGGTAAAGAGTTCTACAGGGTTAGCGCAGCCACCGTAAACACTCTATCTCCTGAATGCCGCAACCTAATCCTGGGAAACCCAAGGAGGTCTCCTTTGGCAGAACGGAGTGGCCAGGCCAGATGGTACGGGACAAGGAGATCTTGGAGATAGGCAGGGCCCCCATCATGTAAGATTCTTATAGGTAAGGATCCCTATCTTGAAGACAATCCTCCAGCTGACTGGCAGCCAGTGCAGTCCACAGAGGACTGGGGTAATATGCTCACATCTCCTTAACCCAGTCAAAAGTCTCGCTGCCGCATTCTGCATCAGTTGAAGCCTGCGGAGGTTGCCTCCAGATAACCCAAGGTACAGGGCATTACAGTAATCCAACCAGAAAGTGATGAAAGCATATACCAGTGTGGGCATGTCCTCAGGAGGGATCAGGGCTGAGATTCAGGCGATATTCCTAAAATGATAAAATCCACTTTTGACCATAGCTGACACCTGAACATCAAGTGTCAGATCATCATCTAGGATCACACCCAAATCATTCACCTGCCTAGAAGAGCCAAGGGAAACACCCCAAGACTAGGCTAGGGCCAAACCTCATCCCCCCCGTCCTCCATGATGACCCGGCTCCACCACCATTACCTCAGTCTTGTCTTGGGTTGAGCCCCAAGCCAGTTGTGAGTCATCCACAATTGGATTTCCTTGAGGCAGCTGTTAAATATGGAGTCTAACACCTGGGCATCGGGTACACAGGAAATGTACAGTTGGGTATCATATGCATAGCAGCATAAACCCAGCCTGTACCATCTGATAATGTCCCCCAATGGCAGCATGTACACCATGAACAATAAGGGCCACAAGACTGATTCCTGCGGAACCACACAGCTCAGACGCTTTGGCTAGATGAGACAAGTTCCATCTTTACCCTCTGCACCTTGTCTGTTAGGTATGACCTGAACCAGTTGATGACATTACAGGACAGGCCACACCAGAACCACAGGTTGTCCAGCAGCACCTCATGGTCCACGGTATCAAATGCTGTAGAGAGGCCCAGGAGAACCAAGATGGTACGGGCTCTCCTGTCCCTCACCATCAGGAGATCTTTAAGCACCCTTACCAGGGCAGTATCCATACTATGCCCTGTTCAGAACCCAGACTGGAAAGGCTCATAGGTAGAAGAAGACATGGGTGTAGCCAGGCATACTCCAAGTACTCCATGGTGTGCAATTTTATTTAAGGGGGGCAGCAAATAGGCTCTGAACTGCTTCCTTTTTCCATTAAAACTAACAAAAGTTGTATTTATTGTGTCAAATGTGGCAACAAACACAGTCCTCATGTATATTTGTATATTGTCTGGCTACACCCGGGGGGGGGGTAGCAGTAAGTCCATTTGGTGTGCAGATCTAAAATCCCTGGCTACACTCATGGAAGAAGATACGAGATGTCTCTCTCAAGCTGAATGGCCACCACTTTCTCTATAATCTTCCCTAAAAATGGGAGGTTTGAGACTGGCCTGTAGTTGCTGAGGTAGTCTGGGTCCAAAGAGAGCTTCTTTAAAAGGGATCTAACCAGAGCCTTTTTCAAGGACAACGGGAAGACCCCACTCCTCAATGAACTCCAGACAGCCTCAGCAACCACAGGTCCTATCAGGTCTGCACATCCATCCAAAAGGTGGGTCGGACCTGAGTTAAGATCACAATGTGTAGGCCACAGCTTTGAGATTGTCCTTATCACCTTCTCCAGCCCAACCAGCTCAAATTCATCCCAGACAGGAGGAGTGTTTTGACACAACTCAGGCTGGACACTGCATCCCTTTTGAGAGATACTCTAGGATACCTCAGCACTGATAGAGGACACCTTGTCAGTGAAGAACAGAACCTACTCCTCGCACCTAATGCTAGATCCTGCTTCTTCAGCATGGAGACAGACAGAGTGTAAAAGCCTGTCTATCATACTGAAGAGCTGAGCTGGTCTACTCCTCACAGCAGCCATCTCCCTAGACTGAAACACTGCTTTCTTTCGGGAGATTGCCCACTGATGGTCAGCATAATGTGACCTCAGGGACAATTATTCCTCCATCTGGCCAGATCTCCTCCAGCTCCTCTCTAACCTCCACCCCTTAGTGTTTAAACTCCGGAGATCCTCATCATACCACAAAGGTCTCTAGTGAGTATACAAGGGGCAGACATGAATGCATGCAATTGAGTCAAAGGCCATAATCAATGCCCCATTATAGGCTGATACTACTTTCTCTGGTCCAATTGTACAAGCTGCCCCAACACTTGATAGGTCCAGCACTGCTGATTATAGTCCCACAGAGGAAACTCATCTTAATGGGCAGTACCAGACCCTCTTCACAGGGGCAGGGCCATCTGGGGGGTCCTAAACATGACCTCCATGGTGCTGTAATCCACCCAAACCAGTGGATCAACACAGAGGTCAGTAATATTTAAGCCTGTGGAAAAAATGAAGCCCAATGTGAGGCCACCCGAGTGTGTTGCAGAGTTTCCATCAGCTGTGTCAGGCCCAGGGCCTCCATGCTCATAAGGAGATAGTTTCCAAATTTTGAGAGCCCGCTGTTGACCCAAGCATTGAAGTCCCCAGAATCAACCACCTGGGGGACTACAACACCAGGTTGGTGGTGAACTCCTTGATCTCCCTCATAACATCCCCATCTAATCCTGGGGGATGATAGAGCAGGAGAACCCTGAAGCCTGCATCCAATCCTGCCTGGGAAGCCACACATTCAAAGGACAGTGTAGGACCTACAGTTAGCACCGTGAGGTTCAGGCTAGATTTAAAACAACCCCCCCCCGCCATTGCGATCCTTTCTCAGGGTGTATATTATGGACTATCCAGCCAGTACTGCCGCTCCAAAATAGGAGCAGCAGTTTGATCCTGCCAGGTCTCCATGATGCAAGCCAGGTCGACTGAGGATATCAAGTTTGCCATTATAACAGTCTTACTCCTCATCAATCTGGCATTGCATAAAACAACCCCAGTAGGATGAGGTGAGGCAACTGGGCTGGTCATCTGCCCACTCTCTAAGGTGGAGCCCTTTGGTATGGGAACTAAGCATGGCAATCCCCACTCAAGTTCCCATTTTGGCCCCTGGTATCTCCTTTTATTTTTTTATTTTTTATTTTAAACATTTGTTTACTGGGTAAGTACAATGAGCCAAAGGCCCATTTTCATGTACGACCCAGGATCTCCTTGCCTTCACCACCTGAATCCCAGACATTCTGGCAGCCACTCGGATGTAACCCCCTCTGGACCACCTCCTGTGGGCTATCTCCAAGGTCCTACACCTCCTATAGGCCTCAGGCAGGAGTGCTGGAAGCTCAAAGGGACAGAGATTGCAGAGGAAGCCACCCAAGTAGCTGTGCCTTAAGGGTTTCTGTTCCAAACACATTTTAAACTAGTCCCACCTCAAACAACAAAGTCATCAAAAAATCCACTATCACCCAACCCCAAATGAATACTTGAAATTAAATGCAACCCTCACATTTCCAACCCTCACCATCCACAATAAAAAATTCCACAACCACACCTCACACACATGTGCACACACACCCACCTATAAACACACACACACACACACACACACACACACACACTCAAACTCTCACCAAACACACTCCAATTACAATTACTAATAAAACAAAAAACTAGCAACACAGTCTATTCATTGTGTATAGTCCTAATTTAAGGCAGTTAGTTGTCCAATGATTCCAATAAGGATACACAGTTTTATTTTAGAAGCACACCAGAAAGCTCCACCATACATGTAGGTCTCATGTATTGGAAAATATTGGAGGGTGAACTCTCACCACTACCCTCCCAGTTTGTCCAAGTATCATGGTACTCTCTCTGCCACAGCTGTTTAATTTTAAATGTAAATTCAAGAGAAGCTGAGGCTCTTTCACTGTCCCACCAATTTAATTTCAACTAGCACAATACAGTACCCAAAGGATCCACAAATATAATCCATTAGTCTAATCCATTGATTTATTGGAGATTTCTGAGGAAATCACAGGCTACTGTGGGTAGTAGGGTTGCTCAGATTTTGGATTACAAATACAGAATCACTGTATTCCAATCCATTTTTAGGACTTCAGTTTTATGGACAAAAAAAAAATTCTTGAATGCAAAATTAGAATCCAATTTTGCATGTGAATGTAGTTCTATGAAACACTGCCCCTTCCTCATCCATTATACAGCTGGTGCTGCTGGGTGCAAGTACATGGAGCCTCAAGGCTACTGGTGGAGGGGCTGTTGAACAGTGGACACTTTGGAGGCTGGGGACTCAGAGGAAGGGTCATCTTTTATGGACTGGCTGCTAGTTCACAGCAGCACTGATGGATTTGGACAACAAAGGGGACTTGAGTGGAACACCAGCTGAATGACTTCTATGACACCTCACCCCACAGGGACCCCAGTCAGTTGGTAAGGGAGATCAGCAAGAGTGGGAAGAGCATTATTCTGAGTTACTGGGTGGGGGAGGCTTTACTGCAAGGTTAAAGGAACACTGTCAGTGTTTGCATGCATTTTTATGACCCCCTACTATGTGTGCCTGCATGTAATCTGCACTCTAAACACAGTTGCTGAGCTGACTGTCCAATTGCATCTGGGAAATGTGAAGAGATTATTTTTTACAGAAAATGGATTCTGAGTGGATTGACCTCCATGCCCTGCTCCCATCCCGACTATTGAATTCTACCAAACTCGTGCATGAACTAGTTTGGCAATTTTGGCAGCTAGTAAACAAAATAGCTGACATCATGGATTAAAGTGAGGTGATTCTGCATATAGTAGTTCTGCCACAAACTGAGCTGTACTTCATAAAGAAATCCTTACTTGAAAAGCAGGAATGGAACTTGACACATGCGTACCACCGGCACTCGGTGCATGTGCACTAGTACCAGTGGTGAGCATGTGCTGAATACATAATGGGGGGGCATTTCTTCTTGTGCTCGTGGTACACATGCATAGCATCCCATCTTTAGTTTTCAAGTAAAGAATGTCTTTATGAGATACAGTGCAGTTTGTGGCAGAAATAGTATTTGCAGAATCAACACACTTTAGTCCATGATGCCAGCTATTTTACTAGCCACAAAAATTGCTGAACTAATTCATGCACAAGTTCAGCAGGATTCAACAGTGTGGACATGCAGAAGCAGAACATGGAGGACATAACATTGGTTTGATCAGAATGTGTTTTCCTTAAACAAAAATAAATCTTTTCATACTTCACAGATACAGTTGGACAGTCAGCCCACTCACTGTCTTTAGAGTGCATTTTGCAGGCACACATAATTGGGGGGGGGCATAAAAACACCTACAAAAACTGACAGTACCCCTTTAAATTGTGTCGGATGCAGAATCAGAACTTTCAATTCCACCTCAGATTTCATTGCTATGCCTTAACTGGAGGCAAAACAGAATTAGAGTCGGAATAAGAAATTATGAAACTCTGACTAGCTAGTTACAGAATGGATTCCATAGAATTCAAGCACCCCAACTGGGTAGTACAGTGGGTAGGGAGCCCTTTAAAGTACACATTTTTTTACATCATACTTATTCATTCCTGCTAAGGAAGCTGTGGGTTAGGAAACATGATGAACCTAGTTTTAGTGTTGTTGTGCAATTACACACACATAACCTGATACACCCAAATCAAACTCTACTTATCTAATAAGTAAGCGGTCTGTCCAGACCTGTAAAGGGTTACCCTCTGTAGGAACAGAATGGTTTTAGGATCAACAAAATGCATGGCCTGAGGAAAAAATCCCCACATTAGAGTTTACCTCAATCCTAGAAGTTTCCTTGCCTTGCTTAGAAAAGGCAGTAATTAAAGGTAGCGCTTACCTGCTTCTGGGTGAACTTAGGGATGGGATTTGGAACATACTGTAAATGGGGCACCTGTAAAATAAGAATAAAGAGAGTCATAAAAAAAAAGAGTCCATAGTTCTTGAGAAAGATAGGACAAGTGAAAAGGTAAATAATACTTACTGTATCTGATGGATTGTAGGCTGCTCAGTAGGCCTGTTAAAAAAATAAAGATAGAGAGAAATAGGTTAATATAAGTGAACGGTTTCAGAGACCATTGAAACTGGATATGGAGTGATATCCTAGCCACCATCCGGGGGGGGGGTAAAGAAGAAAATTATCACAGCCAATGGGATAACACCAGCTATATTTGAGCCCCACATGGTCATCTATAGCCCTTCACCTGGAAGTGCAGAGAGTTTGCAATTTATGAGTCAGGGATCATGGTGGACAGGAAACAGTATGGCTGGGGGAGGCAAAGGACAAATTAAAAGAAAATACCTTAATTCCCTCTTACTGAATATTATGCATTTTTATATGGTTTGTATTTTGTACTGTAATTCATTTACCCAGTATAGCTTTCATTTCAACTGTGATCCTGCTTCTAAGCCCTACTTTCTACAGCTGAGTGTCCATCTTCTTCCAAGTTGTGTACAGGAGTGCTTGGAAACAACTGAGAAGCTGCGTGGGATATACTATTTTGGACGAAATATCTGTAACTAATCTCTCTCTCTCTTGCTTACATCTGAGAGAAGTTTTCCTCACTTTTAAAGTGGTATTGCTTTGTGTTTGTTTTAGTTTTTAAGTCAGGAAGGGGTTTTTTAAAACTGCTTATCTGCTGCATATTTGATTTTCCTTTGTGGCTAACTGGACTGATTACTAGAATTCTGTGAGAATCTGCATCAATATATTTTGCAACTTTTGGTGGGTTTACATCTGAGAGAAGTTTTCCTCACTTTTAAAGTGGTATTGCTTTGTGTTTGTTTTAGTTTTTAATTCAGGAAGGGTTTTTTTAAAACTGCTTATCTTGTCAGCATCCTCAGAAGGGCTGAAATAACTGCATATTTGATTTTCCTTTGTAGCTAACAAACCACCAGGCTGTTTTGGGGCTGGAGAGGTTTACCTGTGTCTGACTTGGATGTCTGGATTTTTCTCTGTTTGATTAGCAGGGTACTTTCTCTGTCAAATTGTTGTGTAGGGTATCTTGCTGACAGGAAGGCACTCATCGCAGCAGTGGGTGAGAGCTTTTAGTTGATTGTTTTGTGAGGACACAGTTTAGGCCCAACCCCTTCCCAGCCCTGGAAATAGTTCCTTTATACCTGAGGTTCTGACATCATTTCCTCGAGTGTAAGGTGCATTTTACTGTCATATCCTCTCTAGCACACTGCACTGACAACATAAGCATACACATTGTATAATATATATATATTTCTATATAACAAATCACACATGCACGCGCGTGCGCGCGCACACACACACACACACACACACAAATACAATAAAAACTAGATAAACATGTGGGTAGTAGTGCAATGTAATGGCTGTGGGGCAGCAGTCTTCCAGGAGTCTTTCTGAGGCTGAGATGCTGCCTATTTGCAGACAACTATCTGCCCTGAGGAGGAAGTTGCCTGTCTTCTGGCTGCACTGGACAGTAGTAAGGAAACCTTCCCCAGGCCACACTGGACAGTAGGAAGGAACCTCCCCATCCAGGGAGCACTAGCCACCACCACTACCTCAGAGGTTGTGAAGAAAGCACAGCAGTTGGACCACAGTGGGCTCAGGGAGGGTGAGGAGGGTGGAACAGAGGCACACCCAGTCAATTGTTCCACTCCACAATCCATACACCATTCTGGGAGCATAAGCTCCCCTATGGATGCACCACTGGAAGACTGATGATAACTGTCACAAGGGAGGCCCACATGAAGGAGGCAGAGGACACTACAGGGAAAGGAAGCAGCTCCTGGTGGGGGACTCAATTATTAGGGGTATAGAACTGGGGGGAGCTGGGAAAAATGAAGTAAGGTGCCTGCCTGGTGCCATGGCTTGGAGGGACAGGAAGTGCATCCTCAGAATCATGAGAACAGCTGCAAGGGATTCCGAGCTGGATGTAATTGTCCACCTAGGGACAAATGACTTGGCTCATCATGAGATTAGAGCAGTGCAGGAGGACATTTCAGAGTTGGGGAGGGACCTAAGACAAGTAGCACACACAGTATCCTTCTCAGAGGTGCTGCCTGTCAAAAGCATGGGGGAGGTGAGGGTAATTGGCACCATGCTGTTTAATGAATGGTTGAAAAAATGGTGCGGAGCACAGGGGTTTGGCTTCATTGGGGACTGGGGTTCCACCTGGGGGGACACCAGCCTATACTGGCAGGATACTGGCAGGATGGTCTGCATCTGTCCAGGAAAGGAACAAGTCTTTTGAGCAATCGGTTTAAATGCTTCATTGGCAAGCTTTTAAACTAGTCAAAGGGGGAAGCACTGACAAGCAGCAGGAAAATCCCAGCCTCTTCCTACAAAACAGGGTACTAAATAAGAAAAAGACTGAGGTAGAATGGTCAGTGGGGGATGCTGCAACAGAAGGTAAAGCCATCAAAAAATGGAGAGCAATGAGTACTAATGCCCGTAGTCTGGGTAACAAGCTTCCTGAATTAGTGGCCTTGATGGAGGAGGAACATCTGGATATCGTGGCAGTCACAGAAACATGGTACACACAAAACCATGACTGGGACATAAACATATCAGAGTACACTGTCTACAGGAGGGACAGGGAGAGTAAAAGAGGAGGAGGAGTAGTTCTTTACATAAGGGAAGGAATAAAAGCAACAGAACAAAAGGGTAAACAGGGAGTAGAAGAAGCACTGCGGGTAAATTTGGAGACAGGCAATGGCACCACAATACGCACAGGGGTTGTATACAGACCCCCTTCTCAGGGGAAGGAAATGGACAGGGAAATGATAGAAAGTATACTAAAAGTGGCAGAAAAAGGGGAGATATTGCTGATGGGTGATCTGAATATGCCAGATGTTAACTGGAGTGCAGTTGCAGCTGCCACTTCGAAGAGTGCAGTTATTCTAGATGCCCTACAGGGGGCATGCCTTAGACAACTAGTACTGGAGCCCACTTGAGAGGGAGCAATATTAGACTTGATTCTCTCAAATGGAGATGGAGAGAGGATCACAGATGTAGAAGTGGGTAGCCATCTGGGAACTAGCGACCATAGAACAGTATGGTTCACAATAAACACAGCAATAGAGTCAAACAATACAAAGACAAAAGTACTGGACTTTGGGAGGGCTGACTTTGCCAAAATGGGTGAGTGCCTAAGGAATGCACTAGCAAATGGGCAGGAAGGAGGGGTGGAAGAACAATGGGGAATAATAAAAACTGCCATCACAGAGGTAACGAGCCTTTGTGTGAAGCAAATAAACAAAACAAGATGATGTAAGAAACCACTATGGTTCTCAAAGGAAGTGGCAGTGAAGGTTCAAGAGAAAAGAAAGCATTCAGGAAGTACAAGGAATCGTGAGAAGGAGCAGGACAGAGAACTGTATCATTTAAAGCAAAAGGAGGCTGGGAAGGCAGTCAGAACAGCAGAGGCCCAAACCGAGGAAAAGATAGCCAACTCAGTTAAGAAGGGGATAAAACCTTTATAGGTACATCAGGGAGCAAAAGGAAGACCAAGGGAGGGATAGTGAGGCTTAATAAAGGGAGGGAGGGTGGGCAGAGAGAGACTGTGAAAAGGCAGAGATACTAAACAAATATTTTGCTCAGTATTTACAAATGAAGAGGGAGGTACATAAAACAAACAGTAGTAACACTCTGGATACAGAAGTTGATACCAGCCCATTTACAGAAGAAAGGGTTCTGAAAGAACTCTTAAAACTGAAGGTGGACAAAGCAATGGGGGCCTGATGGGATTCATCCCAGAATTCTAAAAGAGCTAAGGGTAGAACTAGTGACACCACTGACTACCCTTTTAACAAATCATGGGAGGATGGGGTGGTACCCGAGGACTGGAGGAGGGCAGATGTGATTCCCCTTCACAAAAGTGGGAGCAAGGCAGAAGCAGGAAACTACAGACCTGTTAGTTTAACCTCAGTGATAGGGAAAATGATGGAATCACTTCTGAAGGAAAGAATTGTCAAGTATCTAGAGGCCAGAGGGACACAGGACCCAAGGCAGCATGGATTCACAGTGGGAAGGTCATGCCAGACAAATCTGATAGATTTCTTTGACTGGGTGACCAAAGTAGTAAATTGGGAAGGGGCTGTGGACATGGCCTACCTAGACTTTAGCAAGGCATTTGACAAAGTCCCACACAAAAGATTAATATACAAGTTAGCCAGCCTGGGAGTGGGTCCCAAGATGACAGCCTGGGTGAAGAATTGGCTGAAGAATAGGACACAGAGAGTAATAGTAAATGGAGTCCACTCAGAAGAAAGGAGGGTTACTAGTGGGGTACCACAGGGTTCAGTATTAGGACCGGTCCTCTTCAATGTCTTTATAAGCAACATTGCAGAAGGACTGGAAGGAAAAGTATGTCTCTTTGCAGATGACACTAAGATCTGCAACAGAGTTGATGCACAGGTTGGGGTGGAAAGGATGAGAAGGGACTTGGCAAGGTTAGAAGAATGGTCAAATGTACGGCAGCTTAGATTCAATGCTAAGAAGTGCAAGGTAATGCACCTGGGAAACAACAACCCAGGGGAAGAGTACACAATGGGGGGTGAGATACTAACAACAACAAAAATGGAAAGGGACCTGGGGGTAGTCATATCAGATGACCTAAAGGTGGGCAAGCAATGTGAGAGGGCAGCAAGGAGGGCTGGGGGTACTGGGATGCATAGGGAGAGGCATCACCAGTAGAAAACAGGAAGTTATTATCCTCTGTACAGACAGCTGGTGAGACCCCATCTGGAGTACTGCATGCAGTTCTGGAGACCCAATCTCCGCAAAGACACAGACAGGATGGAAGCTGTCCAGAGGAGGGCAACTAAAATGGTGCAGGGTCTGCACCAGAAGACATATGAAGAGAGACTTAAGGAGCTTAATATGTATAGCCTCGAGGAAAGGAGGGAGAGGGGGGACACGATAGAAACTTTCAAGTACCTCAAGGGAATCAACAAAGTCCAAGAGGGTAGTATCTTTCAAAAAAAGAGGTGTGCAAGAACAAGAGGGCACAATTTGAAGATGGGGGGGTGGCTCAGAGGTAATTTAAGGAAATATTTTTTCACAGAGAGGGCTGTGGATGCATGGAACGGCCTTTCGCAGGAGGTTGTGGAGTCAAAATCAGTGGTGGAATTCAAGCATGCATGGGACAGTCATAAGGCAATTCTGGGGGGTGGGGGTAAGAAGAAGTAGGCTGTTGGTTAACGAAGATCTGCAGCTTATCCAGTAGGTAGGGAAATGGGCAGACTGGGTGGGCCAAGCAGTCTTTATCTGCCATCAGATTCTATGTTTCTATGAGTGGACTACAGGTTAAGTGATTGGCTGGCAGTCACACAGTATAAAAAATAAATAATGTATGGGGAGCCCTTATTATGTATGGCATGCTGCTGTCTAACAATCTTGTAATCTCACCGATCTGATGTGAGTGGTATAAACCTTGCTTGCCTTCATCAGATTGGTGAGATTACAAGATCGAATCCAGTCAAGTGTGCTGAATTCTAGCACCCAAATGTTGGTCATGCCACTGCGATCAGTTTAAACTGTTCAACTGAAGTCCACAAGCAACAAGTAAGCGCCTTTCCCATTCAGTTCTGAAAGCATTACTGTTGCGACCCCGTACACTATAAAAGACAATGGCTGGGGTTATGAGGTTTACCGCGTTGAAAAACCCCTCTTGCAGTTGCCATGCCGATGGTAAACCTCTCAGGTGTCGCTCTCAAGGTTTACAAGGTTGGCCTGGCAACAGCTCGAGGGGTTTATAATGTGACAAACTTCATAACCCCAGCCATTATCCTCTACACAATTTAAAAAAACACTATAAAATAAACAACAGTGTATTTAAATATAAAATCGATGTCAGATATTAGTGGCATAGTCTAATTCTCCTTCACAAAATGCTATTTACACACAGTCACAACAATTTCTCCAGCTAATATTACTATTTTGTTGAGATCTCTGATTTTTGCCTTTGTCCCAGATTTCTTTTTAGCTACAGTGCGGCATGGGGGTGAGAAAACAAATCATCTAACAACATACACCCAGGCTTGCAACATACTGTATAAACCCTGCAGGATTACAAATATTTCATATGAATTCAAAACCTGGAGGAGAAGGCCTCAGCTGCCCCCCCCCCCCACACACACACACACAAATAAACATATGCTGTGGTATCTACTGTATGTGTTGGTATACATTCAACTAACTGCAGTCACAAACATTTCTCAGTCTGAAAGTCCAGTTTCTGTTAGACAAAACTTCAAAAAATGCAGTAAAAACAAAAGATGCACTAATTAAACATTGCAGCAAGTGATAAATATAATGCAATCTAACCAAGAACAACAGTCAGAAATCTAAAACACGTACATTCAATGTATTTCAACTAAGAGACTCTCTAGAACTATTCCTAGATTAATAAGCACCTTTCTGAATTAAACTCCTCCAAAACTGCACAAAAAATACTTGAATATCTGTACAGAATCATTTCTTTAGACAAGTCTAACAGAGCACAACTCCAACTGCCCAACTCTATGATTTCACACTGGGAGTGAATGAGGAAGTGTCTCCAACTAATAGTATCATATCCTGTCAAGAAGCCAAGGGATTATTTATTTTTATTTTTATTTATTTATTACTAGAACCAAGGGTTCTTTTACAAAGGTTCCGCATCAGCAATGGGTGCAAAAACAGTGGTAAGATACAATACAAGGTCAGGAGGTTCTGCTCCTAGCTGTCCTCCCCTCCATGTTTGCCCTGATGTCCTTTCAACAGCTTGTGAGCAACTGTATAGACTGCACTCCTCAAAAAGGCTCTGCTGACATCTGTTTGCCCCCTTGGCTGCCTTCATTGGCCACCATGCCCTATTTGCTGCACTTACTATGTATTTTCTATCCGCCTGCACCTGACTGCAGCCTGCTGCCTATTCCTGTCTATACCTTGCTGAATCTGTTACTACCATGTTCCACAATATGTTATTTGCTTGGACTCTCTGCCTGCACTGGACTGAACCATATTGACTAATTGTTACCTTGTCTCTGAAGTATTGTTTTGCCTTTGTAATTCTCCTGGGTCACTCCTGAAAATAGGCACTTGACTGTCTAGTGTGCTTACCTGGTAAACAAAAGCTAAATACAAATAAAATAAACATAGAAGTAAGCAGAGGTAAGATACAATACAGGTCAGGAGGTTAACTTAGTAGCAAAAGACAATACATGTGTATAGACTAGCACAATAGCAAACAGTCAGTGGCAAATAACAATGCACAATTAACAATACAGGTGTATATATAGCAAGACACAGATACATAAGTGGAACAAGGGGTGGTTGATAAGAGGGGTGGGGTGGGGAAAAGGCGGTGGGCAGTCAAGGATTTGTCATTGTCATAAGTGCAAGAACAGAAAGATAAGTGCTAGGTAGTCAGGGGGTGGAGCAACAAGAGATAGGGTGATAGGGAGGGGGAGACAGGAGGAGAGGAGCAGAAGAGGGGTGGAATGGTAGGTGGGAGGTGAGAGGGGTAGAATGATAGGTGGGGGTGGGAGAGATTGGTAGCAGCAGGGGATGGAGGGCCAAAGAGAAGTGGAGAGGGCAGCAAGGGAGAAGAGAAGAGAAGGCAGAGGTGAAACAAAGCCACAAGCCTAGGCAGAGCAGTCAGAACTGCTGAGGTCAGTGAGGTGCTGGCGGAGTTATGTTTGAATGGGCTAAACTTATTTTCAGCTGCAATTTCAGGGGAAAGGATGTTTAGCAGCAGGGGGGCCCTGGTGTGGAAAACGCGTTGAGCCTGGTTGGAATGACAGAATGGAATGATAAATGTTGGTTGGAGGGAACTGCGCATAAAATGTGCAGTGACTGACGGCAACATTACGGCATGAGTTGCACGGGATGTGAGGTTAAGACAGATTTTCTTAGCCAGTAGGCAGGTCTGATAGGCGAGTCTACTATTTAGATTGAGCCAGCTGGATTACTTGTAGAGATCACAGGTATGTGCATGCTTCCTTGTGCCAGTGAAGAGTCTACAGCATTTGTTAAGGCTGTCTTGACCTGTTTTGGGGTGGTATCAATGGCAGCCCCATAGAAGACAAACCTGTAATAAATGATGGGTAGGACTGAGGCAGTTATGGCTGCGTGCGTAGTTTCTTTGGTAAGACACCGACAGTGGTGGTAGAGGACCCCAGTTCTTGAGTTGACTAATTTTGAGATGTGTTGAACCTGCGAGCTGAAAGACATTGTGCAATCAAGGATAATAGCAAGGTATTTAAACTCCTGCACTTGCTCAAGTGGTTGTTCAACTTTATTATGTATGGTGACGTTTATGGATCTGTATTTACTATGAGAGCTATGGAACAGCATGGACTTTGTTCTTTTGTAATTCATCAACAGCTTATACTGGAGAAGCCAGGTTTCAACTAGCCTGAAGTTCTTCTGTAGCACCTTGGAGAGCAAGATGGGGTCAGTATGGGAGGAAAAGAGAACCGCATCATCGGCATAGAATATTAAGTTATTATTGCAAGCTGCAGGAAGAGTATTGATGAAAAGGCTGAAACATAGAGGGTCAAGGATGTAACCCTGGGGTACACCAGAGCGGACAGGAAGGGCACTTGAGAGAGAGTCAACAATTTTGACTTTTTGGCTCCTTGCCAAGAGGTAGCTTTCAAACCAGCTGTTTACATCATTATATAGTCCAAGTGAGGAGACTGAGTGAAGCAGGAGCTGCTGGTTCACAGTGTCAAATGTCTTGGTCAAATCAATGAACACCACACCCAGTAGGTGGCCAGTGTCAGTCGCCTTATGAATATGGCTAGTGAGTCAAGCAGAACGTTGGTAGTACTATGGGCATTTCTAAAGCCATGTTGTTGCGGGAAGAGTAAGTTATATTTGTTGAGGTGTTCAGACAACTGGTCAGTAACAATTCATTTCAAAGTCTTGGAGGGTGGTGGGAGGATAGAGATAGGGTGGTAGTTAGAGAAAAGAGACCTTTCACCAGTTTTATGAATGGGCGTGATCAATACTGGTTTCCAGAGCTGGGGGAATTGGGGGAGAGAGAGAGGAGTTTGAGGTCAAGGATATTGCTGCTGAACCTGGCTTTGCGTAGCACTTTGTTAAGATATATTTTAGCTTCAGACATGGATACTCTCTTAAAGTGGAATGGAGGGTATAACTGTGGAGATTGATTTTATTATTGAGGCAGTGCAGAACAGAGTTGTCAAAGAAGTTGGGGGGAAGGACACTGCTAAGATCAGTGAATGCGAGATTAAAGGAGTCCGCTATTTCTTTGGGGTCCTGTAAAGTGGAGCCGTTAACCTCAATCATAGCGGGGGAGGATTTGCTTGGCTTACCCTTGAGGCTCTTGATGTTCTCCCAGAAGGGTCTGCTATTTCTCCAGGAGTTAGTAAGTTTCTGGTTGTAGAAGACTTGCTTAGCTCTGCGTATAACTATTGTGCACTGATTATGGGAAATGACGTTTCTTTGAGTAGATTTTAAGTAATCTGGCAATATCATATCCTGCCAAGAATTATGGGAAATTAAGTTATTTTGAGTAGATTTTAAGTAATCTGGCAGTATCATATCCTGCCAAGAAGCCTGGGGATTATGGGGAATTAAGTTTTTTTTAGTAGATTTTAAGTAATCTGGCAGTATCATATCTTGCCGAAAAGTCAGGGGATTATGGGAAATGAAGTTTTTTTCTGAGTAGATTTTAAGGCAATAGACAAGTAAAATCAGTTAGTTTTTCAAGGTGTTCCAAATTATTTATACAAAAAAATGGGGTCATAAGGATGATTACATGAGGGTGTGTCTTAGGGGACTGACTTTATTTAACCATTTACTTACCCAAGGTTGTCAAAAAAGATGATGAAAGATCTAATTTTCGGTGAAGTCCTTTTTTTTGGCTCAGTTTTCAGAAGTTGAATGGAGCCTAGGGAGATCAAATATGGTCACATCTGAACAAGAAGCTACTGTGGCAGGCCTGATAAATGGTATTTAAGCAATAGCAAATCACCTGTAAATCACACCCTTGGAGTGTAAAGTGGCACAAGGCAAAGCTGAGTGCCGCATGCTCCTATGGTGTGATTAACATACAGGTAATGCAACCCCTGGGAGAACCTTACTGCTTTTTTAGTAATGTGAATAAAAAATATTCACAGTAGCTGTGTATTTATTTTTTATTAATTGTACCTGTTTTTTACTTAGATAGCCCTCCACCATCCGATCACCAGTCCTCAGTCAGTTTATGTTCCACTTTACCTTGCAGACTTTTAGAGACAAAAGCCTATATATGCAGCATGCTCCCAGCATCAGCTGGGTGGTTGGTGGCCAAGGAGGTGTGCAGAGGGATGTGCTGTTGGCTGTCTATGCCTGCAACACTATCTTTTAGGCATGGACTTGGGGGAAGGGGGGTTGTCTGTGCTGTGGGGGGTCCACTGACCACAAATGAGTCTGCTGGGCACCGGGTTCGGGGGTCAGGGTTGTGTGGACTGGGGCACCTCAGTGTGTGTGGGGGGAGGTGTCATGTTCTTCACTGGATATGGGGCAAACATGAGTTGCACGGGGTGCATTGCTGCATTGGGGATGGGGGAGACACGTGTTGTGGGAATGCATTGACACAGTGGGGATGAGATAGTCATGTGTTGGGGGTTCACTGAAACTACAGGGATGATGCAGTCATGTGTTGGGGATTCATGGAAACTACAGGGATGGGGCATTCATGTGTTGGTGGTATGCTTTGCTACAAGAGGGATGGGGCAGTCATGTGTTCTTGTATGTTTTGCTACAAGGGGGACAGTGCAGATCTGTTTTGGCGGGTGGTTCAGCAGTGCGGTGGGTGACCGAGGTGTTCAAGGGGCTCGGGCAGGGTTTCCTCCGGCCAACGGGGTGCCTGCCTTGACTATTCATACAGATGGACCAGCGCTTCACATGCATGTGATTCACTATGGGGACCAGGACAGGCATCTGACTGGACTCATGCCTGGGTCAGCTACTCTGCCCTGGCTGTCTTGCGCAGTCCTGCACACTGGGGGGGAGGGGGCAGAGCCCCATGGGTGCATGCGATAGTGAATACCATGCACCCTGCACCTGTACGGGGCTGCAGAGCTATGCAGATGAGGCACATGCCTTTGGCATGTACATTCCGCCCAATTCATGCATAGCCTCCATTTAGTGGGCCCTAACCAGGACCTAGGAATATACTGTGTGATGATTCTACTGACATAAGAAAATAACATATATTCAGTTCAAAATGAGTTCATTAATGCTGAAATAACTTTGGATATTTTACAGTTTGCGGGTTACTGTGTTAGTTTCTTTCTATTGTGTTTGTAAATGTATGACACATAGCACATAGTAATTGAAACCTCATGGTACACCCCTCCGACATTGACATTTCGAGAGCGACCGATACTACAGTGACTACAGCGCCAGGTCGCTGTAGTGTCGGAGCTGGACTCCGGCACTGTATTCTGGTGGTCTTGAACCCCATCCCCTATTCAGCTCCAACTCAGGGTGATTATATTTGGGGGGGGGTGAAGGGAAAACATGTCAGTAAGTTAGAAACCATGTGCCGACCACAAAGGCGGTCGATATGATGGCTTTGCTGTACAGTCGTTCGATAACATTTTTGTTGACGACCGAACATAGATCTGAAACCACACTCTGTAATTGTAAACATTGTAACAAACATGTCAATAAAGGATGACATGAAAATAGAGAAATGCAGTCTTTTCATCAATATAAGTACTAATAAAATGTTGGAGAACTACAGCAATGCAGAAGCAGATTCCAGGGTTTATTACTGTAGCTATAAATATGAAGCTACAATTTTGAGGGTCATGTGGGTGGGGTGGACTCTATGGTGGTAGTGCTGTGCCCCACATGTTCTTTTATATACACTTTTTTTTTCCTATACATCTCCAAGTCCCCTTCAGCCACTGCCCTAGTACCATTCCCAACTTCTCTGGGTCTTACCTCCATCTCTGACATCCTCCACAAGGGCTGTAAGTTTGTTGTGGGCCCTCCTTGAAGACCAAATTCAGTAGAGCAGGGTCTGAGGTCAGCAAGCATGATCCTGCACAGACCCGGCCTTTTATCCTCTGATTGTCCTTCTTACGCTGAGGCAGCAGCACAATGCTTCCACTGCACATGCAAAGAATACACGGAGATGTACTACAGCATGGGTACCTTTCACTTTTGCAATTCCTCAAAGTGTGAATGCTTACCTTCCATGTTGCAGAGCCAAAGTGATAATGCTTGCTAACCTTTTTCACTCTCTACATCCACTGAGAACTTCTTTTTTTTTTTATTTCTTTTTCTATCCGGTCACCAGTCCTGAGGCATCCCTCAGACATCGTCTGTTTGTCCCTCCTGGCCTGAGATCCCCCAAACCCTAGGTTCCCCTGGAACCCCATCCTGACACCTCATCCCACCAGAACCCCCCCAGCTTGTGCCCCCAGAGCAAGGCCACCCTCTTCTTACCTTGGGCACTTCTTGAATCCAACCTTTGTGGGCATGGTGCAGGTTAAAAGATATTGGGATCAGGGAGGGCCGGATCAGATAGTGGACCTGGGGCTGGTGCATTGTCTCCTCAGGAACAGGGTTTTTCGTTCTTGCATGAACATGAATGTGCCCCCCCAGAAGTGAGGACATGCAATGCTGTCCAGTGTGGAACAGGCGCACTCTAGTCCCAACCCATGGATATCCCCTGCAGCCTCCCCACAGACCCAACGTGACCGTGGCTGTTGCACTCCCAGTCTCCACTGGAATTGCTGGTGGCAGGGAGTCACAACTTACCCCAGCCTGGAGTGGATAGCTGTCATTAGAAAACGGGCTTTTTATTTGGATGCATCTGTTTGGCTGCTACCCCTTCGATAGGGGTACATTAACTTTCAATAGATGACCACCAAATAAAAAGTACCAGTCCAAACCTGCCAGATGACAAGTCATGTATCCTTGTGCCCAGCCTGCTATTTAATTGGCTGAAGCACTGGGCAAAAAATTTAAAACTGCTGCCATTTCTTTTCATCAATTAGCGAGACAGAGTGAGCCCTCCAGGAATACACTCAAACAAGTATTCAAAAACAACTCAGCTGCACAGCACCCACAAAATGTATTTAGTTTTATCTACTATGCCAACATTGCAGCTTCTGTGAGAAATGCTCTTCACTGCTCGTGCCTCTTCAAAGCCGCCTGTTCAATAGCGGCTCTCTTTCATCTCAGTTCCACCCCCGTCATTGCCCGGTACTTCAGTAATTCAATTGGATTCACTTGCGCACACAGTCAAAAAATCAAAACCGGCATATCAGTAAAGTTGACATTGCCGCCATCTGTCATTTCTTCCACTCCATTCTTAATCCTGGATGTCCCTAAAATAGAATGGCTGCCATGCAACTCTTACGAGCCTTATGATCTCTCTCGTCTCTCTCCTTCATGAAGCTGCTGCCAAGCCTGCAGTGTGAAAAATAAAAGACAGATAAAACGAAACTCTTGAGTGTCTCTTCTGCCGGGTGGGGGGGGGAGATGATCGCAAGCACTCTTTCATGCCTGTCTGAATGAAAACAATCTGCAATCAGGATCTGTGCTGGTGTGTGTGTGTGTGTGTGTGAGTGTGTGACCAATGAAAATACAGGCGGAGGAACTATTTCATAACAGAACTCATTTTGAACAAGTTTTTAAAGAGCATTTTTTGCTTAAAATTTTTTTTCATGATACCAATTTTCTAAGCACAATAATACCCTCCAGGGTGGGCTGTATGGGCAATACCGGACCTTCCAGGGGCTATAAGGCCCTCCGCCTATGGCGTTGGGCCTCATTACACCCCTGGGCGGTCTGGTATTGCCCAATACCGCCCACCCTGTCGGGTATTATTGCTTACTTGAATGCTCTATCCTCTCCTTCCCCAACCAACCTCCAGCAACCCAAGCTAGCTTCTGATCCCGGGTCACCGGCATGGTAAGAGGTAAGGCCCGAGGCGCCTCAGCCCTCTACACCACTGGGCCGGTGGACCTGAGAACTTTTTTGTGGTGAGAGAACTGAGAAATGCTGTTGTCAGATAGATGAACATACTACAACAAAATAAATTATAAAGGTGGTCTTGGAGCCAGCCCAGCGGTGCAGCAGTAGTGCTACCATTTATAAAGCCAGTGACCAGGGTTCATAATCAAGCCCTGAGCATCAGGGGTCAGCTGGGAAAGGAGGATTGAGCATCCCAGAGGATGCTGTCCTCCTCCGGGGAGGGTGGGTCACTGCCCCCAACTGCACTGCTGCCACCTAGGTGACCATGGTTAGCAGAGCAATTGTGATAAGTAGGTTAGCAACTGGATGATGGCTGGTTTGTCCACAACATGTGCTTGCCATCATGAGTGAGTACACCTGATCCCTTGCATGCTATCATCAAGTGAGGTGGAAACTAGTTAAAAGAACAGTCCTGGAAGCCACAGGTGACAGGCTCCTTGTAATCCAGGCCCTCGCAGCAATCATCACTCTGCCCATCTAATAAACCTGTGAGAATGCAGGGATACATTCCCTGCCATCAATGCTGCAGTGGGGGTAGGGGGCAAACCATTGCTTCGTAGATGGGCATGCAAAAGCTGGCTTTACAAGGTGAGTCAGTAAGTACCTCGGGATCCCTTGGAGAGACTCAATTGGATACCGGCAGGGGACATAAACTACAAGAAAAAATAAAGAAAAATGGTGTTGGAAATGCTACATTCTGATTGGCTGTTTGCATTTCAACAGCCTGCATTACTCTTTATTACACTGTCATGAGCCCAATCATGGTGCATAAAGTCTTCCTGTCAGTTTTTCATTCTCTAGTACTTCAATGACTAGAATGATCCATTCAATTTTTTAACAACCATATAAACAGAATTAACTATTGTATTATGTTTGATACACAAGATTTTATTTCAAATTTTTTGGTAATGTGTGTCTCAATGTATTACAATAAAATATTTGATAATGTATATATGTGATGCATATAATAAATATAGGAAATGTTTTGTGACAACTTGGGCACATTGAACATTCTTGATTTAACTGTTCACAACTGTGTACTTTCTATTAATTTTAATATTTGTATAAATAATTCCTATACAAGTTTCCTAAATTTTAAATAACCACTTTGGGCACTATGCATGAATGTGCATAGTGACTACGCGCTGCAGATTAGTGTCTTATAGGCTCCCCACACCCATTGCACCCCCTGCGTGAGATGCACGAAAGGGGCGTGCATCCCATATGCTGGGGGTGGGCCCCCACTACGTGCTATTCACTAAGGAGTGTACTGCTGTGTACTGGAGGTGTTGCAGGGTGCCGGTTATGCTAGGGGGAACCCTGCCATTACAAATCAATGCACCTAGCCTGTGGCACACCGGACACTGGCCCAGTCCTGGCCATACAGTACAGGCTCCACATGCCAATCTCCCTGCCCCGTTCCTGATTGGTTGCCCCCCCACACACACACACACACATATCGGAGCACCATCCCTATCTGTGTGCTGCAACTCCCTCCCACCACACATCACTGTCCCATTCCCTACCATATGTAGGCCCCTCTCTCCCCACCACACAGCTCTGCCCTGACCCCATCAGTGTGCAGGAATCGGCTTTGCCTCGTGCTTCAACCCACCCCAGGAGTGACGTTATTACACAATAACACACACCCTGTCATGCCTTATTGCTTAAATATCGGTAATCTTTGTATGCATACTTTCACTGTTTTCTCATAATTTGAATTCAGCATATTTTTTTATTAATGCAATTATTAATTAAAATTAAGGAGAAAGAGGATTTCCTAGGGCATTTTAATTCAGCAGATTTTTTTTGTTCCTATTCTTCAGATTATTTTAAATTAAACACAAAATACTTTGTTAATTTGTACCTTAATTTTGATTAAGTATATTCTGTTCAAGCAATTAAGGATAATTAAGGGGCTTGGGTTTTATAAACTTATTTTTAAGGCACCCTTAATTTTAAATAAAGGGCAGATTCAAAATTCAGGGGTCAATTAATGTAAAATTAAGGAGATTTTAAACACTTTTTGTCCCATAGTGTAGAGAAGAAACTCAATACTGTAGGTTCTTCAGCTCTGATTGCAATCCAGTAGATTGTACTCCAAGAAGATATGTAAACTCCAAGGTAGAAAAACAGATTTTGCTGTGGGCAGAGCTAAAAATAGAGAGATCAGAGAAGGAGAACTCTAAGGGTGGTCCACCTTCATCTCTCCAGTTGCACCCCAGATCACCAACAGAGTGTCTAAGCTCTCCATTACCTGTAGTGGTTACAAAACACCAACCCAGCAGGGGGAAGCAAGAACAATTTTGACCATGATCTCCCCAATCAGAAGATAGGCATGATATTATGTCACACAGCTAGCCCCAGCCTGAACCTGAATGCCAGTGTCCCTCCCCCAGACCCAGATGGCCACTTCAACCAGAACCACAACAATCCACTGACCAGCCCTGGGTAGCTGAGTGTCTGCCCCAAGAAAAAGCCAACCGGGACCACCATATCTCCTTCTAACACTGCATGGCCCCCATTCCTTCACAACCACTTGCTATTCCTTTAAATGTGTGCATGGCTGAGATGAGCACTAAATTCAGAAGGCAACATTAACAGGAGGAACTGTATCACACCTACCAAGAGAAGGGTCAGAGAAAAATAGCCACATTCTGTGGTTACCCACCACCGATTGCTGAGGGGTACTCTACCCAACATCGATCACTGAGGTTCTCCACAAGCTCATGCCTTTGTAGGGCCTGTGCTAGTCCTAGCATATCATCTGATGTGCTCTAAATAACACATGAATAAGGGTGTGCAAAAAAAAAAATGTCACCGGAGAAACTAAAGTGAAAGTTCAGAAATCCATTTCCAAACTTTTTCGGAAATTCTGCCTCCCCTACAAGTAAAAAGAAGCTTCATTTCCTGGTAATACATGGTAGCTAGTGGTCCCTTCCCCCAACTGTCCCACAAGAAAACTCCTATCCCCATTCCCTGGTGGCTAGCAGTCCCCCCCCAACATGTGGCATCCTCCTGACCCGTAAATAACTACCCTGGTTGCTGCATCCCTTCCCCAACCACATCATTTGCCCAAAAATCAAATGTCACAATTGCCCTGGTTGTTAGTGATCCCTCCCCTCCACCCAGACACTCACCCATACAGTGTCCAGTAAACACCACCCAATCCCTATTTCCATCCATAATCTGTTTTTAAAAAAAAATTCCTTGGTGGTCTAGTGGTTTCAACCCCCCCCTCTGCATCCCCAATCCACAGTCCCTGAATAAATATTTAATTACCTGGTGGCCTAGTGCCCCCCACCCCAGCATTTGTCCCACCACCCTGTTCCCACCCCTATAGTAAACACCAATGGGAAGACCTGCACATCCCTCCTCTCTCCTCCATGGCCAGCCTGCCCACTGAGCTGTTGATGAATGAACGCATTTCTGACAGGAAAATGCTCATTCATTGACAGCTCAGAGGGTGAGCCAGCCCTGTAGAAGAGAGGAGGGATGTGCTGGTCCGCCCATAGGGGTTTACTATCAGGGTGGGAGCGGGGTGGTGGGACACCTGCTGGAGTTGGGATGGGGGGCACTAGACCACCAGGTAACTAAATATTTATTCAGGTACTGTGGATCAGGAATGGATGGGGGGGTTGTAACCACTAGACCACCAGGGATTGTTTTTAACCACAGACTAAGGACAGAGATAGGGGATTGGAGGGGTTACCGGACACTATGGGTGGGTGACTGGGTGGAGGAGAGGGACCACTAGCCACCAGGACATTTGTGACATTTGATATGTTGGGCAGATGATGGGGTAGGGGGAGGGATGCAACAACCAGGGGTATTGTTTTATGGGTCGGGAGGCTGACTCGGTGGGGGGGAGGGACCACTAGCTGCCAAGGATATTTTGTTAAAATATGGGTCAGGTTGGTGGAGGGACCACTAGCCATCAGAGCTTATTTTATTTTGAGGGGGGACAGGGTGAAATTTCACTAAAGTTTTCTGCTCTGCCACAGGCGGAAGTTTGGAAACTTCAGCGAAAGTTTCCAGATTTTCATGGAAGTTCTGCGAAAGTGGAAAATCCCACTTTTAGCCACCCCTGCACACGAACACTGTCCCAGCTGGAACAAACATTATAGTTAGTTGGGGGAGACGTTGATTTATTTATTTAGTTTCTGTTGATTGGGAAAGGAGGACTAGTCAATTCTGCATATTTTCAGCCATGTCCCTGGGAGGGGGATACAGATGGATGTTAACTGACACTCAACCAGATTAAGCTGTTAGTGGTATTTTTGATGAATGGGGGAAATTTGACCAGGACACCGGGGGAAATACCCCCTGCTCTCTGGTAGGGGGAGCTACTGTACTGTTTACAGGATGGCAGTCAACGTCATGTTGGAGGATGAGGAGGATGTGTTAGTGCAGCATTCCAAGGTTCAGTCCTCGACCTCAGCTGTGGTAACTTCAGGGGGATGAAGATATGGAGTTTCAGTCGATTCCAGAGACAGATGAGGTCCTGAGTGATTTGCCTGAAAATTTTTGTGCAGCGGTGACAGCAGAACTGAGAGTTTTACTCCCGGTTACAGGAATGGCAGTGGCAGAATTTCTAAATGAGAGCATACCTGAAAGGCTTGAAAATTTCAGCAGTGCAGGAGGCACTGCATTGGAGAAAACCGAAGACCATTCTGGTGACAGGAAGTTGCCAGCACAGGATGAGTCAGCTGGGCATCAGCTGAGTGGAGATGTCAGGCCAACATCAAAGGGCTGTGCTGCTGATGTAGGCGGCAATGCCACAGAAAGGATGTGGAAAACTTGCCTCTCAGAAAGGGATTCTACCTTCATGGAGGAAGACTGGTTTGCGGAATCTTCATTATCGCAAGCAAGGTGGATTCAAGAAGTGGATAGGAGATGGATATTTGATCATACATGGATGAACTTTTCACAAGATTCTACAATGCTACAATGGGCCCCTCTGAAAAGCATGCTAAACAAACAAAACCTCAAAAGAACTCTATCACACAACAAGCAGGTGGTATACCTTCAAGTGCACCATAGGTGGGTCAAAATGTTTCTGAAACTAATAATAATACTGAGGATGGACAAAGTCAAGGCCAAGAGACTGAGGCCTCTACTGCTTCTCCTCTTGCTCACCCTCTCCCCTCCCCATGAACAAAGAAAGACTGGGCCCACATTCTCAGACCTTTTTAGAAATACTTAATTAGAGCAAGCTCCAAGATAGAATGGCGCATGTCTCAGGCACAGGGGAGTGTTACAGGAGCATCTGGATAGAATATATGTTGCAAGAAAACTTTTGAAGGAGTTCATGAACTTCCAGGCCTCAGAAATCTATGCTCTAATAAATATAAGGGGAGAAATACTTTTGATATAAGTTTCAAGACATTCTCTAGTTTGGACAAATTTTGGAGAAAATACAAAACTTGTAAGACTCTTTCTTTATGGACTTCTTTTTGGGCTATCCTTTTCACCAAACCTTTGTTTAAAACAGTTAATGTTATGTTCGGGAATGAAGGGGTGAATGTGGGAGATGTTCAATTTTGGTTAGCGAAAAAATTTAATGTGTCAGGCCCTCCAGAAGCAATTATTGACTCAGAGGGCATTTGGACAGGGGGCTGGAGATTTAAAGTAAAGTTACACATCATTGGGAATGAGGTGGTGCAAACCCCCAATAGTTTTTTTCTAGGCTGGGACAGGGGTGTGTGCTTCTACCCAGGCCAACCGAAGGCCTGTTACAAGTGTGGTAATCGCAGGCATTTGGCTAGCACATGCGGCAGAGTAAGATTTGCCTTATGTGGGGATTTTGACCATGACAGTGCTGTGTGAAGAAACATTTTTAGATGTAATCTATGTGATAAGCAAGGGCATGCCTATCATTAATGACCATGGACTGGTCAAAACAGGCAAACGGCTCAGTGCAGGATCATCTGATTAATCAGGCCCAGGAGAGGGGCAGGCCTCAGAGTTATGATACTACTAATATGGAGTAACCAAAATGCAAGTGCTGATAATACAGAACAGACTGTAAACACTGAATAAGGGAGGGAAGCTAGTGCCATAGAAACTTCATCCACCTCTGAACCAAGGTAGGACTCTCAGGGCCTAGCCCAGGAAGATATTCCTGTCACCTCTGGGGAAGGCCAAGGAGGAAACAAAATGCCCCCCCCCCACAGAGTTACAAATCACTCTTTCTAGGAGAATAACTAGATCAACTAGCAAGCAAATAGGTCCCCCTAACTCAGTCCCTTTACATAACTATTTTTAAGCATTGCAGGATACCGAGGGGGGGCTTGGAATCTGAGGTTTCATCTTCTTCAGAAGTCATTTCTTAGATGGAATTAGAGGAAGAAACAAATTTTTCTTTAACTTTCTATTTTATCTCCCCTCCACCACAGCTCCTACCTTCTGTCAGGGACTCCCAAGACATCATGCCCATCAGGTCTCCGGGGCATGAGCCCTTCACGCGTCCGCCTTGACATTGCTCTCGGATTCCCCCCCATGAGTGAAGTGGGAGGCATACCCCCAAGCCTTCCATGCATCATTCAGTTAAACTGAGGTCCCACCTGCCTGGATTGGTTGTAGTTCAGGTGGATGTTAAATATCCCATTGCACTTATCGAAAAGAGTAGGGGTGTTTTTATTTGCAAAACAAACATATACAACAACACTTGTTCGAGAAAGAAAACACAATCAATTTTTCAAAAAGAACTTACACTAGACAGATACATCGCAGCAAATGATTTACCTAATAAGATAATTAATAAAGTAAACAAGTAGTGTTCTATCTAAATTTAACAATTACCAAGATCACATGAATCATCATAGAGTGGTGTGAAAAAGTATTTGCCCCCTTCCTGATTTTCTCTATTATTGCATATTTGTCACACTGGATGTTTTCAGGTCTTTAGACAAAATATACTATTAGATAAAGGGAACCTGAGTGAACAAATAACACTTTTTTTTTTTACTTATTTCATTCATTTAATGAAAAAAGTTAACCAACACCAACTGGCACTGTGTGAAAAAGTAATTGCCCCCTAGTTAAATCAACCCAATTAAAGGGATAATTAGAGTCAGCTGATTGAACACAGCCAGGCTTGATTACAGCCAGCCCTGCTCAATATAAATCCTCACTTATTTTGACCCTTACCATCAGAGTCACGTTGCCAGCACAAAGATTCAACAAGCACATTATGCCATGATCAAAGGAAGTTCCTGAAAAGATCAGAAAAAATTTGTTGCCCTCTATCAGTCTGGAAAGGGTTACAAAGCTATTTCTAAGGCTCTGGGACTCCATCGAACCACAGTGAAAGCCATAATCTCCAAATGGAGAACACTTGGAACAGTAGTGAATCTTCCCAGGAGTGGGCGGCCTGCCAAAATTACTCCAAGGCGCAGCGTAAAATCATTCAGGAAGTCTCAAAGGATCCTAAAACAACATCCAAAGAACTGCAGGCTTCTCTTGCCTCAGCTAAGGTCAGTGTTCATGACTCCACAATCAGAAAGAGACTGGGCAAAATGGGCTTCATGTGAGAGTAGCAAGTAGAAACCACTGCTAGCCAAGAAGAACATAAATGCTCGTCTCCATTTGCCAAGAAGCACCTGGATGATCCACAAGCCTTTTGGGAAAATGTTCTATGGACAGATGAGTCTAAAGTGGAACTTTTTGGATGACATGGATCCCATAATGTCTCGCGTAAAGCAAACACAGCATTCCACAGTAAGAATACCATACCAACAGTCAAACATGGTGGTGGTAGTGTGATGGTGTGGGGATGCTTTGCTGCCTAAGGACCTGGATGACTTGCCATAATTAAAGGAACCATGAATTCTGCTCTGTACCAGAAAATTCTTAAGGAGAATGTCCGGTTATCCTTCCATCAGCTGAAGCTGAAGCGTAGTTGGGTCATGCAGCAAGACAATGATCCAAAACACAAAAGCAAGTCCACATCAGAATGGCTAAAAAGAAGTAAAATTAAAGTTTTGGAGTGGCCAAGTCAAAGTCCAGACTTAAACCCAATAGAGATGCTGTGGCAGGACCTGAAACGAGCAGTTCGTGCTCGAAAACCTACCAAATGTTACTGAATTAAAGCAGTTCTGCGAGGAAGAGTGGTTAAAATTCCTCCACAGCAATGTGAAAGACTGATATTGAATTATAGGAAGTGTTTGGTTGCAGTCATTGCAGCTAAATGTGGCGTAACCAGTTATTAAGTGTAAGGGGGCAATTACTTTTTCACACAGTGCCAGTTGATGTTGGTTAACTTTTTTTCATTAAATAAGTGAAATTAAAAAAAAAAACAAGTGTTATTTGTTCACTCAGGTTCCCTTTATCTAATATTACATTTTCTCTAAAGACCTGAAAACATCCAGTGTGACAAATATGCAATAATAGAGAAAATCAGGAAGGGGGCAAATACTTTTTCACGCCACTGTATTTACAATACTTTTGATATTAATTACACTATTCTTATTTAAACTTGATAAAATGTAAAAAGCCTTTCCACCATTTACATAAAGTTCCGGGCGTAACTCTTAAAGCGTCCAGAGTATAAATTTGCTCCAATTCCTTTATGATTAAGCTGCTTATACAAGAATAGGGCATTTTCTTTTGGTATAGAACCCACTGAACTCTCGCTGCCATAAGTAATACCTCAGGCATCCCAAAATAAAGTTAAAGTCTCTGTATGAAAGTCCAATGAGGTGGTTGGGCAACATCCTAAAATCAAAATTCATATGACATACTATGCATCCACTTTAAACCCATAATTTCACTAAATAGTCCCATAAACCTGTAGCATATGTACATTCCAGAAAAAATGCTCCATTGATTCTTCCACATTAATGCATTCTAAATAAGGACATAGTCTTTCCTGTAAGGCCTTATACTTTGCATTACCTCTGACATTTAGTCTTCCATAAAAAATTAACCACTGCGTTTCCCACTGTTTCTGTGGCATCCTAAGATTGTTTAATTGTGCCAGTACCATGGGATTTAGTGTTGAAAGACAATTTTTAAAACCAGGCTCTAAAGGATATAGCTTTAACATTAAATAGTGGTATAAACCCTTTGTATTATTAGTCAACACTATCTGTTTTTGTAATTTCCATTTGTATAGTTTCTGAGCCGCAGGCCTAAAATACTCGGGAATATACAAATGACAATTAAGTTTTGGGGCAAATAATTGCCAATTCTTAAAATATTTGCCCAATGATTTTAAACTCCAAGAAGCCTCTGCCCTTAATTCTGCTTTCAATCCCTCTTTAATCGAATTTGATATAAAAAAAAACATGTGCATAAACTACAGGATCTATCATACCTAACTTTCCCTGATTCTTCTTTAAATATATATAACCCCTTTTAATGGGATTTAAGCGGTTGCTCCAAAGCATCTGGAAAAATAAACTATAAATTTTGGTCTCCAATAATACTGGAAGTGGGAAAATCATGGCTATGTACTGTACCATGGGAAGAAGAAATTGTTTAATTACATGTACTCTTTTTAATTTGGATAACCTCCACTGCTTCCACCTATTGACTTTACTCTCAATATTTGTAATAACACCTTCCCAATTGTCCTTAGGCATATTCTGAGAACCAAATTTGATCCCTAAAAGTCTAAGCAGATTCCTAGAAATGTGAATACCCTCCTGCCACGTTTCTTCAACACCTCTTGCACCTATAAATAACCCCTTAGTTTTCTTTACGTTTAACTTCGCATTTGAAACTTTAGCAAAGGCCTCAAAAGCCACCATAAAGTGGGAGACAGAGGCACTATCCTCAAAATATAACACCAAATCATCTGCATATGCCTGTATCATTAACTGAGAGTTGCTACAGTCATTAAAACGAATGCCCTTCCAATTCTGAGCTGATAACACAGCTTGCAAGAAAGGGTCTATAGCAAATGTGTATAAAAGAGGGCTGATGGGGCATCCTTGATGAACACCAGTAGTTAGTTGTAATTCTTCAGCCTTGCAACCTTTCAAGAAAGGAAATACCATCACTTTATGATACAATTTCTCAATTAATTCCACCAATTGGAATGGGACCCCATAATGTCTAAGAGTAAGAAAAAGAAATGGTAAATGCACTCTATCAAAGGCTTTGTCTAAGTCTGCAGCAACCAAACATCTAGTTAATCCCATCTCTGTGAGATGATCAATCACATCTCGTATCAACATGATGGCATACTGTATTCTTCTATCCGGTAAACCACAGTATTGATGGGGTGAAATAACTCCTCCTGCATATTTTTTAAGCCGGTTGTTCAAAATACTAGCAAAAATTTTGTAATCGGAATTTAAGAGTGTGATTGGCTTCCAATTGGCAATATTTTGTTTATCACCAGATTTAAATATATAAATCAACAACCCTTCTGCAAATGAAGGGAAAATAAAAGCTTTATCTAAGATAAACTGAAACAACAGGCTCAGACACTGACTAAATTCTTCTGAGAAACATTTATACAAATTATTTGAAAGGCCGTCTATTCCGGGTGAAATATTCAGTTTCAATGACCTGATAGTATCTATGATCTCTGTTTGAGTAATAGGGTCCCATCCCTCTGACCTTCCGGCCTTATTAACTGGGGCAGATATCTGGTCTAAATAACCCACTATATCTGTTTTTGAAATTGTTTTGTGAGGATTTAACGAGCAAAAATGACCAATTATTACCTCCCGAAGTTCTGCCACTGAAGTCGCCCAACTTCCATCAGCTTTTTTTAGTTTCTCCAATCTCATAGAATCCCTTAATTGTTTGCACATCTCAAAAGGGTCCCCTATAGGTGATTTTTTGACTCCATTGATTAGAATAGCCTGCATGGTTTTGCCTCTATCATATTGAAATTCTCTCATTCTCTCTTTAACACAGAGATTTGATCAGAATAATCCCACCTAGATGAGTAAGCCATTGTCAAAGTCTCTGTAATTGCTGTCTTAAACCCAGATAACATAAAATTTATCATTTTAGATTTTCTTCCTGAGTTTTAAACCAGTTCCTTAGATCCGCTTTTGTCTCTAACCACCATTCCCCTAAGTCTGAATATAAAAAGGCCACTGATAGTCTAGCCTTCAACAGATTTTTAACCCTTGATTGAATAGAGGGAAGTTCTAATGAGGAATTATTCAACTTCCACCTTGTTTGTCTTTTCTCTTGCTTATCAGAAGGAAAAAAAGAGCTTAACAAGAAAGAATGGTCAGAAAATTCACAGGGGAATATTTTAAAGGATTCTATTTGCATATTGGGTGAGACTAGCATGTGATCAATCAGAGAGAGGGATTTCCCCTTTTTGAAAGAAAAACTAGTTTCAGCCTTTAAAGAGCCATTACAATTTATAAGACCAGCCTCTTTAATGATTTTACTTAAAGCATTAGAATCACAATAAATTTTCTTGTTGTTATTTTTTTTAAGAGAGAGAGCGGGAATTGAACAATTAAAGTCACCTCCCCATAAAACTCTAATTGTAGTTAATAAGAAAGGCTGAACCATTTTTAGACAGTTGACTCTACCAGATTTTGTCTGAGGGTTATAAATGTTAATAAAACGTAAACATAGGCCTAGTCACTTCCCGTCCACTATTAATACTTTTCCAGGTACCAGGTCAATTAAATTATGTAGCTGAAAAGCGTATGAATTAAATACTATACCTATACCATCTGCAGAGTCCTCCCCAAAGGACCAAAAAGATGGGCCCCAAACCCACTCTCTTTAAATGCTACAAGCTGCTCGATGGAGTACATCCAAGTCTCCTGCAAAAACAAACTGAAAGGGGATACTATGTATATAATGGAAAAGGGCTTGTCTCTTAACTGCATTCAGTAGACTGTGAGCATTCAGTGAACCCCAAATCAGCCTCATTTTAAGTTTACATGCTCATACCCTCATTTTTTTCTCTTTTTCTTTTTTTTATCCTTATAATTGTCTGCTACCTGTAATCTGGTTGAAAGGGAGGATTTTTGAGAATCTGAATCCTCTACCTCTAGCTCCATAGTACCCCATGAGGAAAACAGGGCCGCATATGAGTTACTAGTCTCAATGTGTGTTGCTGGAGGAGGGGGTAGAGGGGGTCTGGGATGCAAATTTCTAGCTGATCTTCTTTGAGGCAATGCTGGCAAAGGTTTATTTAATGCAGTAGTGTTATCTCCCTTTTCTGTAATCTCATCCGAAAAGCAGACTGGAGGAATACTTAAAGCATTAGGGGAACCCCTATTAGCTTTCGCTAAACTGGCCATATTTGAAGCCTGCCCTTGTTTTTCACGCTACTCACCAAAGATGTCTTATTTTTTCCAGAGACTGTATCTTTAAATTCTCCTTTAAGCTCAGCTGGTTTCTTAACAATAGCCTGGGAAATAACAGAAGGAGGGGGGCACATTGGTGAGGGGAGAACCTGAACCGTAGCTTCCTGTGCTTTCTGAATGAAACCTTCAGAGCTGGAGCAAGTTGACATATTGTGAGCAGCCCAAGGACAAACTTTAAACACATGCCCCTTTGATTCACATAAATCACAACATGATTGATTATTACAGAAGATAGTCAAATGCCCAACCTCCCCACAATTGTCACATCTAGGTTGATCACACACACACTGGAAAGGTGTGTTCTAGCCCCGCACTTGTAACATGCACGAGGTTGACCACTATAAAAACATACTCCTCTGTCTTTCCCCAATAAGAAAGAATTAGGTATATGCTCAATCCCTGCATCCGTTTGTTTTAACTTAATTTTATACTTCCACCCTCCAGTCCAGAAATGCTCTGTATCTAAGATAGGTTCTGGATCACTCAAAACATTGCACCTTTTCTTCAACTAAAAGGTTATATCCTCTACCCAAACCCCTTCATTATGAAACATAACGGTAACAAATTTAATCAAGGGTTTAGAAAGAGGGATTACAATGAAGGGGGCCCATATAGGAGAAAACTTAACCTGATTGTATCTAGTCCAAAAAAGGTCTAGAGTATGTTGTGAACGGAAACTTACATCATAATTATCTTCTCCTGAAATATTTATGAAAGCGTAAACATCCTGTGGGGAAAAATGTAATGAATCTTTCAGCAGCGTCTTCCCCATGTAATGCCTATCTGGCCTAACCTCCAAATGCCCTTTATACCTTAAACACACAGCGTTCCTCCTGGGAGCTGCTTCTCTATTTGAATTTGAAAAAAGTTCTGACATTAAAGGTTTTTGTACTGTAAGGGGGAGGGGGTCAAAGGAATCTCTTTGAGGATATCTGTAGTTATCCTGTAGCTGAGTTTCCTGAGGTAAAGATACAGAAGTGGGCTTAAACAAAACAGTGGAACCACTGGAAAGGCATAAAGCCTCTTTCTCTACTTGTTTACTTCCCCCAGTGTTTACCCCTTTCTGCTGCTGTATAACAGGAGCCCATTCAGGTGAATGTTCAGATAAAGATAACTCAGGAGCCCAAGTTGGATCAGGCTTCCACACACCTGTATCAGTCTGAATCCAACCAGCCCCGCTTAAAGCTTTATTTGGAGACCAAGAAACTTGCATATCATTCTCTATTAACAAAGGAGATTCTAACTTTCTATCCTGTACATTTAAATTTGGAATGATATTTTTTTTATTTTTGTCCGGGAAAAAGAACTCTGTCACCCCAGCTTGAGAGCCTTCTGAAGATTGATATATCACATTTGGAGCAGCTAAAGGCTCATCCTGATTTCGGCGTTTTAAAACAAATCCTGCTGCTTTGCTCAAAGGAACAACATCATTGTTATTAAAGGTTGAAGTCAAGGTAGAAGTCACAGTTTTAGAGTACGCTTTCGCTTCATTAGTTTGATCTACCAAAGTTGAAGCAGGCTGTGGGCACTCGCAACATGCTGCGATAAAGCTGCCAGCCTGATCCGAATTTAACAGGAGCGGTTTCTTTTTATCAGAAACTTTAGAGCCATTCATAACAGTGCTCCGGTCATCGAGATTACTCTCGTCTCTTAGATCAGCCTGTAAGTTGGTTTCTGTGCTGCACACATATGTTTTCATTTTGCTGTCAATTAGACCAGCGAAGAACTGCAGAGCTTCAGACAGCTTAAGGGGCGCTTCTGTATGTATGACTGCAGAAAACACACTTTCAGTTTGATTATTTTCCACCGAGTTTAAATTATAAGTGGACACAGTACCTGATGGCTTTTTAGGTTCATCGTCTGAAACAGTTTCTCCGCTGGTAAAATGAGCACATTCTGACTTCTTCGACCATCGGCTCTCTCCACTGTCTCACTCTACAAAATCACCTGCAGCAGTTAACTCCTTCAGAGCACTTAATGAAGCAGACCGCACTTCTCCGTAATTCAGACCGCGATTCTGCTGAAAATGAATTTCCTCTTCTGCTTTATGTATAGAGCCAGCTCCCAAGGACTCCTTTTCCATATTGGTAGATTGTATGCCACCAGAAATATCCTTGTTTGCCTTTTTCTTTCCATCTGAAAGCTCCCAATTTATAACTGAAGTTTGAAGTTCAATATCAGAATCAAATTCAGCCATTACCAAGGCTGAAGCCTCCAATCCACCTAGAGCAGGAGTCGAGGCTACCTCTCCCACTCTGCAGTCATCCTCCTCCTTCCATGGTCCACTTCAAGTGGCCATTTTGAAAATGGCCTGTCCCCCTACTGGCAGCCGAACAGCAGCCGAGTAGGGGAATTTCCCTGGTGTCCTGGCCAAATTTTCCTCATTCACTAAAAATACCACCAACAGCTTAATCTGGTTCAAACTCAGTTTGCATTCATCTGTATCCCCCTCCCCTGGGTCGTGCCTGAAAATAGGCAGGATTTGTCTAGTGCACTTACCCAGTCAACAAAAACTAAATGGCCGGACTCGTATGACCTCTCTCCAGTTCTGGCCTCATGATGCCAGGGTCCATCTCCAGGCATCACTGTGTGTGATTTTCCACTTTTCCTGGGGAGTGGTGTACGTCCAATGTCAAGGCATTACCGCCAATGTCCACCACTCCCAACCCAGTCTGTTTTTGCTCTGTACACTTGCTGTACCTCTGGCTTCTGCCAAAGGTCAGGCAAACACTCAGACTATACCCCCCTCCCTCCTGGGAGAGGAGAGCTGTCCTCCAGACACTCAGTCCTCTCCCTTCCCTGCCGACCCCCGATGGCCCAGGTTCATTCCTGAACCTGGCTCGCCAGCATGGCGTGAGGTGTGGCATCCAGTAACTCAACACTCAGCACCACCAGGTCAGCACGGAAGTAACTATTACTGAGGTAATGGAAACCAAGAAGAAAAAGGGAAGAAAAAGAAACAAAGATAATGAAAAACACTAAATACTGAGTAATGGCTTCATTATCACATTGTCAGCATATTTCAACAGAAATAATTTTTTTGACAGGAGACCAGATTCACTGCATTACAGGATATAGCACAGGCAAAAAGAGGTTTGCTGTGGGGACATTCTTACTGGACTTTTGGTCCTGATGCTGTGGGTGGGCAAGGGATTTTATTCAAACACCCCCAACTACAGGTTCAGAGACTTGTAGATATTTTACCAGGTAGGGCTTTATTACTTGACTGTATTATATATAAAGGGTTTTCTTTATGACTAGTTAACACATATGCACCACAAAGTAAAGCAACTAGAATTGAATTTTTTAGTAAAATACAACCCTATTTGTTCATGGCCAGGAAAGTTATATGGGGAGAGGACATGGATTGCAGTCTTGATGTTAAAATATAACATAATGTACAAAAAAAGGTGTACTGCAATTAACATGCCCTCAAAAATATAATTTCAATAGCAGGTTTAAAAGATGCCTATAGAGAACTACATAAAGACCCAGGCTCAACTAATAGAAGGAGTGCTTTTTCTACATGCATAGATTTTATATTTACATCAAAATTTCTGCTACATAATAGATTTAAGCTCCCCTATTGTGAATTTTCAGATCACTTGTTTTAAGCTGCGAGGTGAACCTTAAAGATATTCCTACAAGGTTCTCTGCCATTACCAAAAGATGGAAATTAAACTCATCACTTTTGGAACAAAATTAAATAAAACAAGGGTTACTTGATATTTTTCAAATTAGGAAATCAGTCGCAGATATATATGATGATTGGCTATCTTGGTGGGTGGATACAAAATTGGAAATAAAACATTTCTTTACAGAGTTTGGGAAAACTAAAAGTAATAAAGATTACTTACAATATTTAGAGTATAGAAATCAGTATTATAAACTTATGTGCCTTTCTAATGCCTCAGACACAAGGATTAAAACACAAATAGATAACATTAAGAACAAAATATTTCAATATCAATATAACAGAGTAACATCATTACATTTGGAAATAAGGTTTGGCACTGAGAAACAGCCATACTCAGATCCATTTTCTGCATGTAAGGATAAATAGGATCAAAAAGTAATGGAAGAATTATGCAGTGACTCTGGGTCCCTGAAAATTACAGATGCCAAAATGTTGGAAATAGTACATGAAACTCTAACAAAGTCCTTTGGTTCTGCATTTTCTCCACAGGAGATTTGGAAGGATATTATCTCCTTCACAACTCCAAAATTGCAAGAAAGCATAGCCAGGGAAATAGAAGCCCCCATTTCTTTAGAGGATGTTAATGAGGTTATTTCAGGCCTGAAACTTGGAGTTTCACCAGGAAAAAATGTGTTAAAAAATGACTTTTTTAAGTTCTTTAAGGAGGAATCAAGTGTGATTTTAAAGAACTTATATAGCCACAGCCACATCCAAGAGCAGGGTCATTCTTGATGTCCTACAGGGGGCATGCCTTAGACAGCTAGTGGTGGAATCCACTCTGGAGGGAGCAACATTAGACCTGGTACTCTCAAATGGAGAGGGGTTCACAAATTTAGAAGTCAGTAGACATCTGGGAACAAGCGACCACTGCACAGTGTGCTTCACAATAAACACAACCATGGAGACAAGCCATACAACGACAAGGATACTGGACTTTAGAAGGGCTGAATTTGGCATAATGGGTGAATACCTGAGGAATGCATTAGCAAATGGCCAGAAAGGAGGGGTGGAAGAACAATGGAGAAAAATCAAAACTGCCATCATGGAGGCAACAAGCCTTTGTGTAAAACAAATAAAGAAAACAAAGCGGAAAAAAAAAACACTATGGTTCTCAAAAGAGGTGTCAGGGAAGGTTAAGGAGAAAAAGGCTGCATTCAAAAAGTATAAGGAATCACAGAAGAAGCGTGACAGGGAACTGTATCAATTAAAGCAGAAAGAAGTGGGGAAGGCAGTCAGAAAAGCAAAGGCCCAAACCAAGGAAAAGATAGCCAACTCAGTTAAGAAGGGGGATAAAACCTTTTATAGGTACATTAGGAAGCATAGAAAGGTTAAGGGAGGGATAGTGAAGATTAATAAAAGAGAGAGGAGGCGGGCAGAGGGAGACAGTGAAAAGGCAGAGATACTGAATGAATACTTTTGCTCAGTATTCACAAAAGAAGAAGAGGAGGAGTTACTTAAACCAAACAATTGAAGCATTCTGGATAGTGGGGTTGATGCCAGTCCATTTACAGAAGAAAGAGTCCTGAAAGAACTCCTAAAACTCCAGGTGGAAAAAGTAATGAGGCCTGATGGGATTCACCCTAGAATCCTAAAAGAACTAAGGGACGACCTAGTGACACCACTGACCACACTTTTTGACAAATCATGGGAGGATGGGGTGCTACCTGAGGGCTGGAGGATGGCAGATATGATTCCCCTTTACAAAAGTGGGAGAAAGGCAGAAGCAGGAAACTACAGACCTGTTAGTTTGACCTCAGTGGTGGGGAAAATGATGGAATCACTTCTGAAAGAAAGAATTGTTGAGTACCTAGAGGCCAGCGGGGCACAGGACCCAAAGCAGCATGGATTCACAGCAGGAAGGTCATGTCAGATGAATCTAATTGATTTCTTTGACTGGGTGACCAAATTAATAGACCAGGGAGGGGCTGTGGATATCGTCTACCTAGACTTAACAAGGCATTTGACACAGTCCCGCACAAAAGATTAATAATCAAGTTAGCCAGCCTGGGAGTGGGTCCCAGGGTGGTAGCCTGGGTAGCAAACTGACTGCACAACAAGACACAGATGGTAATAGTGAATGGAACACATTCCAAAGAAAGGGGGGTTACTAGTGATTTACCTCAGGGCTCAGTACTGGGTCCAGTCCTCTTTAACGTCTTTATAGGTGACATTGCAGAGGGTATGGAAGGAAAGGTATGCCTCTTTGCAGATGACACAAAGATCTGTAACAGAGTTGATGCACAAGGGGGTGTAGAAAGGATGAGAAGGGACTTGACAAGGTTGGAGGAATGGTCAGACATATGGCAACTTAGATTCAATGCAAAGGAGTGCAAAGTAATGCACCTGGGAAATAAAATTCCAGGAGAAGAGTACACAATAACAGGGGAGGTACTAACAACAACAATAATGGAAAGGGACCTGGGAGTAGTCATATCAGATGACCTAAAGGTAGGTAAGCAATGTAAGAAGTCGGTAAGGAGAGCCAGGGGGGACACTGGGATGCATAGGGAGGGGCATCACAAGTAGAAAAAGGGAACTGGTTATCCCTCTGTACAGACAGTTGGTGAGACCCCATCTGGAGTACTGCGTGCAGTTTTGGAGACCTCACCTACGCAAGGACATAGACAGTATGGAAGCAGTCCAGAGGAGGACAACTAAAATGGTGCAGGGTCTACATCAGAAACCATATGAAGAGAGACTGCAAGAGCTTAATATGTATACCCTTGATGAAAGGAGGGATGGGGGACATGATAGAAACTTTTAAGTACCTCAAGGGACTCAACAAAGTCCAGGAGGGTAGCATCTTTCAGAAAAAGAGATGTGTAAGAACAAGGGGCACATTTCAAAGATAGAGGGGGGACGGCTCAGGGGTAATGTGAGGACATTTTTTTTTTCACGGAGAGAGTGGTGGATGCATAGAACCACCTTTCTGGAGAGGTTGTGGGGTCTAAAACAGTGGGGGAATTCAAACATGCATGGGACAGACATAAGGCAATTATAGTTGGGGTTGCAGGAAGTAGGCTGTTGGTTAACTAGAATCTGCAGTTTATCCAATAGGTAGGGAAATGGGCAGACTGGGTGGACCAAGTGGTCCTTATCTGCCATCAAAGTCTGTGTTTCTATGTTTCTATATAATGAGATGGTTCTTGAGGAAACTACCCTTAAAAACTTTGCTGCAGCTATAATTGTTTTCTTCCATAAAAAAGGGGATACATATAAATTGAATAATGTGAGACCCATTAGTCTTTTAAATGCAGAGCATAGAATATTTTATTCCATCTTGTGTAAGAGATCACAAAACGCAGCCATAGAACTTATACACCCAGCACGAACCTGTTCCATGCCACAGAGGAATATAAAACAAAATCTGCTTTTGTTAAGGGAAATCTGTGAATATGGTAAACAAAAAAAGCTAAAATGTTTCCTTTTAGCATTAGATCAAACAAAACCATTTGATAAAGTGTCACACACATTTTTATTTCAGGTATTAGGGAACTATGGAATTCCACAAAAGTTTATTTCATGGATGAAAATCGTGTAAGGCTATGCAATAGTTATTACATCAGTGAATGGGTTACTAGGTAACAATATTCCACTTAAAAGAGGAGTGAACCAGGGCTGTCCAATAAGCCCACTACTGTACATTTTTCTCTTGGATCCAGTTATTAGGGCTATATGTAATAGGAATTATTCCATCCATAGCCATAACACCCCAAAAAGTTTCTGCTTATGCAGATGATGTATGTTTATTTGTACAGAATCAAGCTTCAGGGGCAAAAGCCTTGCAAACTTTGGAAGTTTTTTCTAAACTGACAGGAGCAGAGTTAAATTGTGCTAAGAGTTTGGGATTGCACTTATAGGCAGGGGCTCCACTGCCAGATATAGGACAAATTCAAACTCCTAATACTCAGATTAAAATACTAAGTCTACAGTATGGGAAATGTGATCTTGTTAATTTAAACTGGGAAGAAAAACTATTGATAGGGGAAAGAAAGTACAGCAATGGAAATAATGTCTGTTTAAAAAAAAAATAGAGGGTTCAGGTTATTAGAAAATTCCTGCTTCCCATTTTTCTTATACATATGTCATATATTCCCCCTTCCTGCTAGTTAAGAAACAAAACTTTTGAGCTGTTTTTTTTTAGATGATATGGGGAAGTAGACTGAATCCATCAAAGGAGACTTCATGTATCTAGTCTTAAAACAAGGTGGATTAGAAATGATTAATCCGCTGGTATTCTATCATTCCTTTTTCATGTTTTTTTTTTCTTTAAAGAGAATACAGGGAGGTCTCAGCACCCCTGGGATCAGTGAATACAGGCTTTGTTTAAACCTTTTCTTGATAAATGGGTAGAAGAGGTTCCCAAAATTACTGTCACCCTGCAGATTCCAGAGTCTGCCATTCCAGTGGTAAAACAAATTAAAGACATGGAAGGTAAACAAGAATAAAGTACAGGTTTCAAATAGGAAACACATATATTCTAGTATAATGGGGCAACATTTTTCAGTTCAGGTGAATTTTCCAAAATGTCTTCCATCTAAATTAAATCTGGCTTTAAAATGTTAACAGATACCAGAATCCCTGTAAACATATGGGATATTCAGTGGCTCAGCTGCCATGGCAAACTAGGCATTAAAGGAGATTTAAAAAGCATATACCTGTGACAAAAGGGCACTGCCTGAGACCAGAATGTGTAGGAATTGAAGAAACTTTGGAGCATTTCTTCATACATTGTGTTTTTGCTGTTCAGTTTTGGGCTGATCTAGCCACTAGATGGCACTGGGCTCCTGTAAAACATGAAATATGAATGTCTGGTACTAGGGGATTCCTCAGGCTTCTTTAGTAGATATCATCCAAGTACACTAAATGTTATATTTGCCTATATTAAGTTTTATATGTGGCTGTCTAGATGTCAGTTATTACTCCCAATTTAGTCATTATAAAACAAATTGAAACTGCAATACTGCAAGTGAAACTGAAAGAATGTTTAAAGCTAGATTGAGGAAATTTCATCTGTTTTGGAATAACATACATTGGATGAACTAAGCAGATGATTTCATTTTTGACAGAATATAGAATATGGTAATGGTAAGCATATGTGTGGATAGAGAGGACTCCTGGTGTATTAGTGAGAAAATAATAATTTTCTTTTTTTATTTATTCATCTTATTTTCTGTTTTGGGTGATTTTTTTTGTAAGTATACTCTGATGTTATGTATTTCTCAATAAAATGTCCCCTACTCTTCCTGCAGGGGGTGTGATTCTCTGTTGGGAGGATGGAGAAATCCAGTGTCAGTCAAACAGTGGAAGGAGTAAGAGATGTCTCAGGGCAGACATGGCCAGACTGTGAATTATTGCCATATGGACCTATGGAAGAACCTTCAGACATGGATATTGCAGAAGAGATACCGGAGCAAGCTATGTCGGGAGAACAATCAGTGGGAAAGGAGGGGGTGAGGGATGCTGTTCCAGATGGAAAGAAGCCTGTAAAAGAAGGCAAGTTTGCTGGCTGAGGTGCAGACTCATGGGAGTGCAAAAGAGTGGGCTCTGATTGACCATGAGTTGTACAGTGAGGAGGTGGCAGTTTTGAGGAGAAAGGCAAGGTATTAGTGGACAGCCCCAAATCGGAACTTTGATATAAGGGTGGTGCAAAGTGAATACTGACAATATAAACAGAAACTGGATGTCGAGCATAGTAGAACATGCTCCATTGCTCGTCTGAGGACTTCTACAGGCAAAACAAGACTTTTGGGTGTAATTTACAACTTACCTGATAGCCCAGAGAGAAACACCACAACACCAGTCTAGGGAATTTCAAGCCAGGCATCAACATCGAGTGAGATTTTGGCCCTGGAAGAATGGACCCCTGGAACCACTTTACAACAGGTAGGATGGATCTATGTGGATGACAAATGGGTTCCTGACCCAAATATCCTGATTCCAGGCACACCAGAGAGAGTACAGGCTAGCAAGGCTTCTGCATCAGAGCTTCTTGAGCTGGCCGAATCCCACAGTGTACCTGTAGGACTTTGCCCGGTTCTGGATATGAGTCCCATTGTGACTTCAGAGATTTTACATGACCACCACGCTGAGGGTATGGCCATATCAGATGCTCCGTAACAGGGATGGTCTTTTGATTTGGAAGTAAGAATAAAAAGCCATCAAAGGAGCTGCAATTACTCAACACAAAGCACCAGATACTAGACAGCCCATTCCAGGCCAGGCTGCAGCTTCCCCGAAGAGTATAACTTCAGGTATCATTTCTGTTTCCTCTCCTTTACATGCTTTGGATGATGAATGTATGGGTATGACTATAACGACTGACAAAGCTGCACATATCACTTCAACCACCTCTAGACCAGCGAGTTATGCTAGTCTATTTCGACAGCCCACAGTGGTGGCCAAACAGCAGTTTGTGGCACACCTTCACTACAAGGGAGGGCTAGACCAGTTCCCCCAATTGAAATAATGTGGGTAAAAATTTAATTGTTGACTCCCTGCATTTCACTCCAGCAGAAGTTTATGCATTTATTCATGCTCCTGGAGATTTTAATTTTGACATCAGTTTTTCCACAGTAGCTTTACTGGATAAATGCTGGACCACATATTATTCAGTTAAGGAGACCCTTTTATGGGCAGCATTTAAAGCCACCCCCTATTACTAAACCAACATCAAAACTGTCACTATCCTCTTTCATAATGAAGGGGTGAGCGTCAATGACATTATTTTCTGGTTGGGGAAAAGGTGTGACTTGCAGGGGACTCCTGACCCCATCATTAATGAAATGGCTTTTGGACTGGGGGGTGGAATTTTCGGGTGCACTTGAAGCAAACTGACCAAGGTATTAGCCACTTGCCAAATATTTTTTTTTGGGTGGGGGGGGGACCGTGGCATCTTATTCTACTCAGGATGGCCAAAGTCTTGCTACTGGTGTAGCTCCAGGTCCCATTTAAACACTGACTGTGATCGTATGAAATGCTTCCATTGTGGAGCCCTTGGGCATTCTGCTAATATGTGCATGGTTCTACCTGTATGTAACTTGTGTGGCGATGATGAACACACCTTTGGGACATGCCCATGGGCAGTTCATAATTCAGCAGAATTGACTGAACAGGATTTTTATCTCCACAAAGCCAAGAAGCCCTTTAGGGCCCCCGTGCCTTCTTTTCAGTGACCGTTTCCATTTTCTGCAAGGAAGGAAATGGCTCGGCCCCAGGTTTTACAAGCATCTGTAATCTCTCCATCAGAGTCTCCTGATAGAGCCCACAGCCATACTGCCATGGAGCCAGTGGTACCACCGGTAGCAGTAGTGGAGATGCCTCCCCCTCCTCCTCCACCTCCTCCCCCTCCACCAAGGCCAGCAGACACTGATCCAGTCTTTGATCAAGCAGGTAGCCATACAGCCACAATGCCTGTGGTTGCACACGTTGCAGTGGTGGAGATGCCTCCACCTCCACCTACTCCCCCTCTATTGCCGATGGTGGGACATGATTCAGACATTTTTCACACAGTTCTTAAAGGTCCCAAATCTGAGGCTCCATTACAGTCACCAACCCTATCCTCTGAACCTGTGGTTCTTGGAAACAGGTATGAGATTTTGCAGAGTTAGAGTGACACTATGAATGATGCAGACTCTGATGCCTCAGTACAGTCTGTACAGAGCGAATCTTTACTATAGAGACAGCAACCAAAGTTACTAAGGTCCCAGTTTGAGAGAAAAGGATTACTCATTCTCAAGTTAAGAAGACTGTTTAATTTAGTATGCATTATTTGCTACCAACCTTATGGCTAGCTAGCCTAAATGTGAACAGTATGAAATCTAGCATTGAGATGTACTACCTTTTCTGTGTTTCAGCAACTGGATTATGATTGATGTATTTCTCTTACAAGATACTAGACTGTATCTCTGCAGGACGTTTCGACAGCTCAGAATGAGGGTGGGTGGTGGGGCCTCATTTTGGTCTATGATTGATGTGTCCCAGGTAGATCCATTATTTTGGATATTGAATTAAAATGTATGGCTTATAGGCTTATCAACTTTTATGCATCGCAGACTAAAATCCTTCATATTGAATTATTAAAACTAGTGCAGCCCTACCTCTACACCAGTAAACAGGTTTTATTGGGGGGGGGTAATATCAGTCACCTGACAACAGATAACAGTGTTAAAGCCACCAAAGCTTACTGTGACAGTAATTCTTTGCTTTCCATACTGAAGCAATCAGGCCTGAAAGATACCCATGTCATCAAGGTGACCATACCACCTCACACCTATTTTAAAGGGAAATTATCTAATCTTATTGATTTTTGGTTTGTATCAAACATGCTGCCCATTTCGCACATAGAAACAGTCCCAGTGGAAACATCAGATCATGCCCTGGTGGGCATACACGTCTAGACATCTGCCCTGAGTGCGTTGGGTCATAAGGTTTGGAGGATGAATGCCAGTCTAATGCAGGACCCTAATATTTTACAAGAATTTGCTGAAATTGTTAGAGACAGACAGTCTGTTGATTTGTTATGTAGCTCCCCAATACATTGGTGGGAGGACAGTAAAAACAGTTCTGCATTTTTTAAGGCCGTGGCAGCTAGGAAAAAATACCTTAAATATAATAAGTACTTACAGTTATGAAGCACAATTTTACCATTTAACTTCTTCACAAACCACACAAGGAGTAGATTTGTCTTCCCAGATTGAGGAGGTTAAAACTGAAATGCTTTCTCTTCGATATGATCAGCAACATACTTTAGAAATGGAACAACGGTTTGGCATACAGGGCACTAAAAGTAGGACAAACACTTTTGAGGACTGCCAGTCCAGACTTCTTAAAAGACACATAACAGAATTTAAGGATGCTTCAGGAATGTGATCGCGGATAATCATAGTATATTAAAAGAATTGGAACATCATTTTAATGCCTACCAAGGGACCACTGTCATAATGAATAAACAGCTTTCCCATATCTTACAAGCTGCAGCTTTACCCCAGTTAAGTTCAGATCAAGCTCAACTGTGGGTTGCTCCAGTTACTTCTTCTGAATTGTTGGCAGTGATTTCACAATTAAAACAAAGAGTGGTCCCTGGCTCTGATGGATTACCGGGAGAATTCTATAAAGCCCTGTGGGAACTGATGCCCATGGAATTTGTGGAGATTTTCCAAGCTTTTTTGATGGACTGTCGACTGAATACCCAAATGTACTGTATGAAGGCTTGCTGACCTTCATATTTAAAAAAGGTGATAAGACAAATTTAGAGAATGGAGACAGATCACTCTTCTAAATTCAGATTATAAAATCCTAACCAAATTACTGGGGAATAGACTCTCACATCTTTTAGATAGTATAGTTCACCCTGCTCAATTTTGCTCCTTTAATGGACATAGAATTATGGATGCCTTATTTCTCATCTGTGAGATTATGGATAAAGGGAAACAAGATTTGGTTGATGGTTATTCTATTTCCTTGGATCAAAGTCGGGCTTTTGACAGAGTGTCCCATGAATTTTTGTGGCACTGTTTACATGCCTACAGGTTCCTGCTTCCATTTATTCAATGTATCCAAATATGTTATGCTTATGCCTTTATTAGACCATATATTTTTATATATATACAGTAAATATTTGGTATTCATAAAATAACCTTTGAGCCAAGGCTCTTTTACCAAGGTTCCACATCATGTGAACAGAGCACAGACATTCAATCAAGAAGGTTATAGAGTTTTAGGACATTAGAAACACTAAACAGTACAACAATCAGGAAAAAGTTGCAAAATTTCTTAGACATTTAAAATACTATACAGCATATGGACATCAACTTTAGTTGATTACAAGTGTGGATACGGTGCAGAGGCACTAGAGGTTAGCTTAGATTAGGCAGAGGATCAGTAAGGACAGGATTTTGATAGGGAAGGAGAGGGGGCCTCTAATAAAAGTGGTCAAGGAGGCAGGGCTGAAGCCAGGGAGGCAGAGACCCATCCTAGCATGGAGACGGGGGGGTAAGGGGTGTACAAAAGCAGCCCCTTAGAGTGATTCAGAGACATTGTCAAGGAGCGTGTGGGAGGGTGGCTTCTGTCTTGTGCTGAGAATAGTTGATATTAGCAGAGCCAGGCCTGTCCATCCTGAGTCAATCAGCTGTTGGAGGTCAAGTAGTGATTAAGGTCAGATTTGAAGCCGTGCAGGCTAGTGGAGTTCCGAATGGGCTCGGGTATCTTGTAAAACCAAAGAGGGGCTCTGTAGGAGAAGGTGCACTGTCCAAGAGCTGTGCATCAGAATGGCACTGCAAGGGCCCCCTGCATTCTGTTTCTGGTTATATATTCTGAGCCTGGGAGAGAGAAGATTCCTGCTATGCATGGGGTGGGTGCTTTCCCCAGTAATGTTTTTTTGCCTAGGAAGCATGTGAGGAATTTAGTCCTGCACCCAAGAGACAGAAGCTGTGTCTGTTCATAGAGGGGACAGGTGTGGGTCATTTGATCACCATTCAGGATGAGTCTGCAAGCCTTGTTGAGAGCTACGTGCACCCTCTTGAGCACAGAGTCTGATGTTGCACTGTAGACAACAAGGCCATAGTCAGTGGTGGAGAAGATGGAGCTCATGACTGGCTCCAAGGTATTTGAAGGAGTGTACCTGTTACAAGGGGGCAAGTACATGCTTGGTGATGTTTATGGTGGGGAACCTTTTCTTGAGCTGGGGGCTGGATAGAAGCATGGTCTTGTTTTTTTTGTAATTGAGCAGAAGTTTGTACTCACTTAACCAGTCTTCTATTTACTGAAGGAGTGCTGAAGTGCTGCTTGGAGTGGCTCAATTCAAGAGCTGCTGTTGAGGATGACAGCATTGTCCACCTATAGGATTATCTTGGCATCACAGGCTTGAGGGAGACTATTTAGGAAAAGACTGAAGAGTAGGGGGTCCCAAAATGGATCCCTGGGGGAACCCCAGTGTGATTTCCCTGGGGTCAGATACTGTTTGTCCTATTTTTACCCATTGTGACCTGAGGGACAGGTAGTCTCAGAACCAGAGTGTTGCATTGGCAGTCCCCCCCAGGCTTTGTAGTTGGGCCAGTAAGAGGATGTGGTTGATGGTGTTGAAGGCTTTTGTTATGTCTATGAACACCACCCTTGCTAGTTTGCCTTTGTCCATAGCTTTGAGAGCATAGTCAGTGAACTCTACAAGAGCAGTCATGGTACTATGCTGCTACCTGAATCTGTGCTGGCTGGGGCATTGCAGTTGGTATTTGCTGATGTAGTCTGTTAGTTGGTCTGCCACAAACTTTCTCAAGGGCCTTGGACAGGAGGAGAGGATTGCCTGTAATTGTACACATTGGTTCTGTCCCTGTTTTTGTGGACAGGAGTGACCAGCACTTGCTTCCAGGTGGCTGGGAATTGTGCCAGGGTCAGGGATTTATTGAATAGTTTTGTAACAGGCTTGATGAGCACATTAAGAGTTTGAGACACCAACTTCATGTCTACTCCTCGCTACCCATTCTGGTCTTCCTGAGCACTTTTTTTTTATGTAGAATGTTGCCTCCTTTATAGTAACTCTCTTGAGGTAGAAGGTAGGGTGAGAGGTACTGGGTGCTTTGTCATCTGAGGAAGCCTTGGCTGGGTGTAAGTAGTCAGGAGGGAGCATTGTGCTTAGATCTGTGAAGGCAGAGTTGAAAGACTCAGCAATGAGGCATGGGTCAGTGGTAGTAGAGCTGTTAACATGGAGCAGCTGTGGGTTTCTCTTTTCTTCTTCCCCAAGAGATTCTTTATGTTTCCCTAGAACCTTTTGCTATCACCCCAGCTTTTATTGAGCAGTTTCTTGTGGTGGTCTGCTTTAGTCCTCTGTATTACATGTGTGCAGCTGTTTCTAGCTGCCCCGGTACAGCTGGTGGTCATGGTCTTTACCCGAGGCCCCTGCTTTTAACCAGAGGTTGTCCCTCTCCTTCATCATGGCTAGGAGCTCACCTGAGATACAATCATTAGTGGTCCTCCACACTTTCCTGCATTTCAACAGCGCATATCAGTCATAAATATTGTTGACTCCATCTGTGAAGTACTTCAGGGCCTGGTCCAGGTCTGGCAGTGTGTCAATGGGCGACCAGTCATGGCGGGATAGGGCATTTTTAAGCAATCCTAACTGACCTCTTATCAGGATCCTGATCTGTATAGTGATGGGGAGGGCTGTTTTTGAATTTATTTGATCATCTGAGGGTGACAGAGAAGTGATCGCTCAGTGTGTCTGGTAGCACCTTGATCTCAGATACCCATGATGGAGAGTTTGTGAGAATCCAGTCGATGAATGAGCTCTTGCCTGTCTTGTGGTTTCTTCAGGTTGGTTCCATGACTAGTTGTGTCAGGTATGCACTTGCCATAATATCCTTGAGTGGCATGGAGTTGTCACTTTCTCAGTTCATATTGAAATCCCCTGTGGTAGGTAAATCACTATACTTGGGTAGAGAGGCCACTGCATCCAGGACCTTGGGCACACTGTCCCATGATTTTTTGGGGGGCAGGTAGGCTGATACAATGGTCAGTGTCTTACCTAGCTGTCTGACTTGTATTTTCATGACACGGAGCTCGTGGTCTGCAGCCATCCTGGAGATAGAGAGGATGGAGCCATGGAGCGAGTCTTTTGTGTAGATAAGACAGCCCCACCCTTTTTGCCATGCCTGTGGCTACTGAATACTTGGTATCCAGGTAGCACTATTTCACTGTTTTTTATATTGCCTGTCAGCCAAGTCTCAGTTAGGCATGTTATGTCTGGTTTGTGCTGGGCCATCCAGGTCTGTAATTGTGTAAACTTTGCTATTAGGCTGCAAATATTCATTGCAGCTATTGTCAGGCCCTTTGTCTTGATATCCACAGATCTGGGTGGCAGCTGAGGGCCAGGATTTGGGTGCACATTCCCAGATAACAAGAGGGGCATTAGGATATGTTTCCTCACTGTGATGCAGAGGGTTATAGAGATTTGTGACTTGCGTTTCCTTATTTTACCTTGGAGATGCTTCTCCACTTTCTGAGAGGTGTGTGTGAGAGGTGGTAACCTGGCCAAGCTGTGGTGTGTGTTGGATGCATTCTTCCCTGTTGTGGTCACATTGTAACAGGACTGCTGGTATGCCCCTTCTTTGGAGGTTGCTTCTGGTACTGTTAGCCAGTGGCCCATTTCGAGGCAGTGTTCTCGGCAGACTGAAGAGGGACAGGTGACCTGAAGGGCGCCTAGGCCCACTGACCCAAATGTGATAGCAATGAGTAGGAGAGTAATGCAGCTCATGCTGTTTGTTGTCAAGGGTTAGGTTTGGAATTAGGCAGATTGGAAGACTAATACATATGGTGAAAATACCACCCAAATACTATGATGAGAACTAAGTTCAGGGGCAGGGGGTGTAACTGTTTTTTTTTCTCTTTTAGATATTTCCTGAAGAAGACCTAAGGTCAAAACGTAGATTTTTAACTCTATTTTCTATTTTCAGTGTGCATTTAATATAACCATTTTGTTTTGCTTTTAGACCACGTGCTGATGCAGCGCCTTGTTTTTGTTTTTTACAAAGTAAATGAGACTTAAAGAGTTAAGATTAACACAGACAAGTGTTGGGCCCTATAACTGCATTCTGTATCTTTAAAGGGAGTTGCAATATTAGGGAGAGGGGAGGATGAAGATTGACTAGGGGTGGTGCTGCTGGGGAAGGGAGAGTATTTAATAAAGGCTGGAGGAGGGGAAGGGGGCAGTGGGCGAAAAATGTAAGCAGGAAGGAGAGAAAGTGAAACAAAAATGGGGTTATTTGAAGGGCATAGCTAGAACTGTGACACAAATGGAACCTGGCCTACACAAAGAGGTGTTCACAAAACACTACATCCCTTTAAGCTTAGTTTCTGATCTAGGGTAAAATACCACTGGACCTTAAAACAAAGAGAGCTGTAATACTTTAAAACCTGAAAAACTGCACTCTGAAGGATTCTGCACTGCGAACGACCCTTGAGTGCAAAAATTGCTGTAAACAGGCTTAGATTCACATTTATTAGCATTCACAGGACAGTTTGGAGAAACTTAACCAGTACCAGAATCAGTAAATAAAATTAGCTTAAAGTCCTAAAGGAACAGGAGTAGCTAAGAATTCAAAAAGTGGAGCAGCCAATCAGCAAGGAGAGACAATGGTTTTGGCCAGTCAGCATGGATATGCCGGAAGTTTCATCCACGTACCTTCAGTCTGGTGGTCTGTGGGCAGTACAGCGAGGAGGCAGACGGCGGACAGAGGGGATCCGCTAGGCTGCTTGCAGCAGCACAGATACCCTTGTCAGGGGTGAAGCTTTGGTCTGGTGGTCTGCGGGCAGTACAGTGAGGAGGCAGCCAGCAGACAGAAGTGACCTGTCTGGCTGCTTGCAGCAGCAGAGGCACCCTTGTCAGAAGTGAAGCTAAGGGATAGCAAATGGTTGGGAAATAAGTGTATTATATGAAAGGAAGTCAAACAAGGTTGTCTCCTCAGCCCCCTCCTATATATTTTGACCCTTGAGCCATTAATTAGGATTCTGTATTTGCCCCAGCATTTTCTGTTATTTCTTTGGGTTTGCAGACCCCTTCCCCCCTCCTGTGAAAGCCTTAGCTTATGCGGATGATTTAATTTTAGTGGTTAAAGATGCAGATTCAGGTGCATGGGCTTGCCACTTGGTACTTTCCCTTGCACAGGTCATGGGGGAACAGTAATACAACAAAAAGCTGTTGTATAACAGTGAGGGAGACCATGACCCCGCATCAACACATAGCTAACATTTCAGTGGCAAATACACCCTGTAAGTTTTTAGGCATTTTTTGGGGCCCAGGGGATATTGCTGCTTATAACTGGGACCTGAAGCTCACAAAAGTGACCCAACAGGTTGTCAGATGGAATAAATGGCACATGGGAAAAATGAAACTGGCTTATTTAATTAAAACATTCTTGGTCCTAGTATTCTTGTTCCTGAGTTACACTCTCCCCCCGCTTAAGCACATGGAAACTGCTTTGTATTGCTGTTTTTTTCTTATTTATGGTGAGTCAGTTGAATCCAGTTCTTACTGGGTCATCTAAAAACATATGCAAATTCAAATTATTATCTGGTCTTTATTCTGTTGCATCCACAATTTGTAAAATATGCTGAATTAATTTCTAAATTTCTTGCATCTGTTATCAGACTTAAAAAGAAAAGATACAGGATAATGAATTATAAAAACTCAAAAGCTCAACGAGACATGACACCGAGAAGTGCTCTAAAAATAAAATCAAAGTTTAACTCTTTTAATGTATAGCTGAATATGTTATTGTACCTTGCATGGTTTAATAATGTCCTTTGTCTGCTATATGTTTTTTCACCCTTTTGTCCTCTTTCCTACTTTCTAATGGTCCAATTTGTCATGGTTTTTAAGAAATGTTTGTAACATTCTCATTGAAAAAAAAACATGATATTTGTGTTATCTGGTTGAGCAAATAAAAAAACTGAACTAAAACCGAATCCAATTAAGTGGATGGTGACTTGTTTACCACAAAAAAAATGTAATATGTCTAATCCAATCCTCTTTTCTGGAGTGCTCAATCAGCAGAACCTCTTCACCCACCACCCTCACCTGACTGCAGCTGAACAGGCCAAAGCTGTTTGGGTCAAATTTAGAAAACAAGACTATTTTACACAATAGCAACTCCTGGCCCAATGAAGGAATGCAGTCCGATTACACTATGTAAGGGGTCTGGAATTACCCTCAAATAGGCTGCATATTGGGAGAAAGATGATAAAAGAATCACTGGACTTTTTTTTCCAATAAAATATATGCACTTATTCATGCTTCTAGAGATGTGATGTTCAATGTGAGTTTTAAAACTCATCAGGGTTTGGACTGGTTCTGGGTTAAATATGACAAAGTTAAAAATTCTCAATTATGGCTACCATTTAGAGCTATCCCTTTGATGAAGTCAGTAATTAAAATGGTTACCATACCTATTAAAAATGAGGGGTTTGCAGTTCATGATATTCTACACTGGCTGGGGCAAAGATGTGATTTGTTGGGACCCCCACAACCTATTTTTTATTATGAACACATTTGGACTAGTGGCCAGAAATTTAAAGTTAAACTTTGAAGTACAGAAAAAGGACCATGTAATTTACCTAGCTGTTTTTTCCTGGGCAGTGGTAAAGGACACTGTTTTTACGCCAGCCAGCCCAAAACATGTTTTAAATGTGGTCCCCCTTTACACCTTAGTTAGGCTTGTGACCACATAAAATGCAACTTGTGTTAGGAATATGGTCATTCTGGTGAAGATTGTACTAAAGAAATTACTTGCAATTTATGTGAGAAAACTGGTCACTCTTATAAGGCCTGTCCCTGGGTTTCCCATAAAAGTTCTGATCAGCCTGACCAAGACACTCTGTTGAACAATGCCCAAAACTGAGATATTGAAGCACACAGGCAAGGTAAAGTGACACAGCCCCACATACAGACACAAGATACCACTTCTGTAATACAGTCTTTGCCCTCGTCCCTAGTGTCATCTCCTCTTTCGTATCCACCACCCTCTTCTGAACATAAATAGGTTCTGATTATGGATTTGGGTGACACAAATAGCTCCCCTCTAGAGCCCCATTCCATTGCAAAATCTCCACCCAAGTTTACGTGGTTCTACAATTGCCTCAGCTTTGTACAGGGCTGAATCATTTGCAGGACAATACTTCAGTTTTATGCCACCCCTGGAAGGGTTTGTTCTGTCTAAAAAGAGACCTTTAAAACAGACAAAGCCAAAATCTAAAATGGCAAAATCGACTCCCACTACAAATCCATTTCAATTACAGAATCGTTTTGCAGTCTTTGCTACAGAAACACATGACTCTGAACAGGGTGGTGAATCAGACACTTCCTTTACCTTCTCTTCCCAACAAATGATAGCCTCAGACTCTGATGTGGAAACTATGCCTCATCAATATATAAAAGGATCTCGTAAAACTTTGGGATCTGGAGCAAGATGTAGTGTCAGATTAAAGAAGCCCTCCACTATTTAAATATCCATATCTTCTCCTTCCACACTGACAGTGGCTACTCTTAACACTAACAACTTGAAAATGCAAGATTACTTACTTACTTTTTCAATACTAAAAGACTTACAGTTTGATTTATGTGTTTTGCAGGACACTCGTTTGAACACTAATCACCTTATTTCTGCCTTGAAAAAGTTGTGGTGTTGGGGTACTTCTTATTTTTCATTTGGGATGAATACATGTGATGGGGTGGGAATACTTTTCCATGGCAATACATTTCAGATTTCTAGAAAATTGGATATTTTACCTGGAGGGCAATTCTGCTGGACTTTCATGTTGCGCAAACTGCATGGAGGGTTATTAATATTTATGCTCCACAAAAGAAAAAGGATAGAATAGATTTATATAACTTGATAAAACCATATGTGCATACTACAAGACACCTGATATGGGCAGGTGGTTTTCGTCAGTAACATTGTGGAACAAAATAAAGTGGACAAAAATAAAGCAGCAAAAACAGTGTCACCATCAATATTGGCAGCATGAAATGTAGCATGCCAGAACAGTGCAGGCCACATGACACGCAGGTAGCAAACAAAGTCCACTACATGGAGGCACTGCACTGGAACACACAGCAGTAGGCACCCATGCACAGGAACAGCACAGAGGTGCAGGGAGATGGAACAGGGCAGATGGCAACCACCACTGGGGGCAGCAGGCCACTGGACACCTACCATGGTAATCTAATGGCACAGGCACCCACATGGTGGAGTACCCCAACCCAGAATGCTGAGTGATGGAGAACATGCACTGGAGGACAGGTGGACCATGGCCACCATGTGGATGGCCATGTATAATGCAAGGGGCCAGGAGCACAAGCCAGCATGTCCCCAGCAACACACACAACACACAGGACAGGGGAGATGGCATGCTGGCTTGTGCTGCTGGCCCCTGTGGTTCTAGTGCAGTGTCTCCATGCGGTGAACATTGTTTGCTACCTGCATCTCATGTGGCCTACATTGTTCTGGCATGCTTCATTTTGTGCTTCCAATATTGATGGTGACACTGTTTTTGCCACTTTATTTTAGTCCACTTTATTTTGTTCCACAATGTTACTGACTGGAACCATCCAGGTGACTTTAATTGTGTTCTTTCAAAAAAAGATAGTGGGGCTAAAACATCCAAGGAATGTTTTAATATGCATTTTCTTCAGTCCCTGATACACTCTGCAGGACTACAAGACACATCTAGATCATTACACCCAATTGGGGGACATACTTTTTATAAAGAGCAGCTTTAGACATCAATAGAGTTCATTTTTACTTCCCACTATGTTCATACCTACTCAGCAGTTTTGTATCCTATAGAAATTTCTGACCACACTATAATGAGGGCTAAGCTGGGGTTGTTAGAAAAAAGACCAATAGGAAAAGATACGGAAACTTAACTAAGTTGTTAGACTCCTCAGATTTGTAAGAACAAATTAATGATCTTAGAGCCAGGAAATCAATAGCATGTATGTAGCATGACTTAAGCATATGGTGGTTGGGCACTAAAATGGACTTGCAGTCCCTGATATGACACTATGCATCAGATACACATATGACTCAGTATAAGAGGTATCTCACATTAAGATCACAATTGTCTACACTTTTGTCATATGCTAATGAAGGTAGAGGTAATTTTTCCTCCTAGATTCAGGCTATTAAAAAGGAGAAGGAATCCCTTCAATATTCTAGGTCAACCTCTCTTTTGCAGGAACACCAGATATGCTCACCAGGGAAAACAGTCCTTGGTGACATTTTTGAAAGTTGTAGAACTTATAGCTAGGACTATGGAGTTTCTAGTGGATAAGTGTGGTAACCTAGTTACAAAGACTTCGGACATTCTGAAAGTAGTTTCTAACCACATGAGGGATCGTTATACGGCTCTTCAGGTAGCTCTCCCTCAAATTCAGGAATATTTAATATCTTTTTTAAGCCCTTCTCTCCCTAAGCAGGTGGCAGACTCCTCTATTTTGTTACACCTATAACTCCCAAGGAAATCAGAGAAACTATTAAAACACTGAAAAATGATACTGCTCCAGAGATTGATGGTTTTCCGGCTGAATTGTATAAGAAATTTCAGGACACTTTGATTGAGATAATGAAGGTAGTATTTAATTGGATTTTGTTGAATGAAACAGTAGATCAACACTTAGGTACTGCAATTCAAATTTTTAAAATAAAAAAAACAATCCTGTCGTGATCTCTATAACTGGAGACCATTAAGTTTGTTAAATACTGATTTAAAAATGCTTATGAAAATTTTAGCCATCAGACTTGCTAATACGGCCCAGTATTTGATTTCTACTTCTCAAACCTGTTCTGTAAAAGGAAGACAAATTCCTGATAATCTTTTATTATTAAAAGACCTGGTGGAGTTAGGTAATGAACATGCAATAAAAGGTTATATCATCTCTCTTGATCAAGAGAAGGCTTTTGACAAGGTATCTTATGATTATTATGGATAAAGTCTTACTTTCCTATGGTATGTCCAAACAGTTTCGGAAATGGCTCTTCACTATTTATGGTATTTCTACTTTAGTACCATTGATTAAAAGCTACTTTGGTCCACAGATACAGATACGTAGCGGGGTACAACAGGGCTTCCCTATGAGACCTTTACTTTATATTTTTTGTATTGATCCCCTGCTTAGAGCCATACAGCAGAATGATACAATAACAGGTATACATCCAACTCAGCAGTCTCTAGAAATTAAGACAATGGCATATGCTGATGATATTTATTTACTTACCAAATATAATACTTCTGGTCTGAATGCATTGTGACAGATTGAAAAATACTTAGTCATAGAGGGAGCATCAATGAATAGAAATAAGTATTGTGGGTATGTGCTCAGTGACTCAACAGATCAGGTCTTAAACTTGCAAGGCATTTCAGTCTCCCAGTGCCCTATTACAATCCTGGGTATTACATATGGAAGGGGTGACAAAAGTACATGGAATTGGGAAGTCAAGCGTCAATTAGGGAAAAGTAAAGTAGCTCAATGGAAACTATGGCAGCAAACCAAAAAGAAAAAGGTACTCCTAATAAAAACATTCTTGTTACCTTTGTTTACATATCTCAGCATGATCTACCCTATTCCCCTCAACTTGGATGCCTCTTTGTTAAATTTGGTTTTCCAAGTAACTTGGGAGAGCCATTTAAATCCGATTAAATGGGAAATAATATACCTCCCAATAAAAAAGGTGGGTAAGGCTTACTGAATCTTATCAGTTACTTCTATAGCATGTTCATACATGCTAATTTATCATCCTTGACCACATCTTCTCTAGCAGTATGGAAACTTTTTGCTAACACATGGCTACTTTCATCTTTTGAGAAATGGAATGTGCCTCAGCTATTGCCCCCTCTCCCCACATCTAGAATGGTTCCGGGTTTTTTAGACCAGTGGTCACTAAACTTAGATAGTGGAAATTACAACATTCACAAGTCATAGCTGTCCTCAGAATTCAGCTTTATAATACACTGCAGATTCAAGCCTTTTCAGTTGTCCTAGAGTTCAAAGGGATGTCATATATTCATTATCCTAATATTCTAAAAACTCTCACAGATAAAAAAAAACCTCCTCATATGTGGGACTCCCTATGGTTAAGTTGTCATGGTCATCTAGGGGTCAAGAGTAATGCTAAACATAAGAGTGTTTCTGAGCGAATGTGCACTAGGCTGACTTATCTGAATCAGGAAGCGACAATAACACATTTTTTGCATACATGTCCATTTGCACAGTCTTTCTGGCCTTACATGGCATATAGATGGAATGACCCATGGTGGGGTATTGTTTTCTATGAAAAAATGGTAGGGGGTTTCATCCACATTTTCATACTGTATATTGCAGAGGGAACATCAGACTAATTTTTGCCTGTATTAAGCAAGCAATAATACCCTCCAGGGTGGGTGGTATTGGGCTATACCCACCTGCCCAGGGGCATAACGAGGCCCAATGCCACAGGCGGAGGGCCTTATAGCCCATGGAAGGGCAGATATAGCCCATACCACCCACCCTGGAGGGTATTATTGCACTTACAAAATGAGCTTGGTGTAACATTTTAATATGGGATTTAATAAAATGTTAAAAACATTAAGAAAAACAGAAGAAAAGTGGGATTTAAATTTTTTTTTGTAAAGTAGTCCCTTTGTTATTGTGGTTTTCTAGCTGTTATTGTTCCCCTTCCCCCAGCTATTGTCTTCTTTAGTTCTTCCTCCACTGCACCACCTTCAGGACTGTTTTTGTTCAAAACAACCATTTCTTGTGGAATTTTTTTGTAGTGCAGTTTCAGGACACAAAAAATGTATTGCCTGACTTTAAGTTTGTTTTATTGTTGTGCTGGATGGCAAAATAGGTTTGCAAGCAGAGACGCACATGAGCATCTTACATCATACGAGGCAGTTGAAGATGTATGACTGCAAGGAGAGATGGTAGCACTTCATTATTTTCTTTTTTTTAAAACTGTTCAGCACAGATATTGTTTTTAATTTGGGGCAGTAAGTTGTGAGGAGTCATTGCCTTTGCTGATGCATCATTTCCTGGTTTGAGATGTTGGATGACAGGTGGCAGAGGGGAATGCGTGAGTTGTGGGAGAGAAACGCTGTCTGGCAAATATAAATACAGTTAACATGAAGAAAAAAGACAGAACAAAGGTAGATTGGTTTGTTTTTGGTATTTACTGAGTGGTGGTGTCTGGGCTAATTACTAAATACTGAGTGAGTGTACTATGAGTAATCGAGGATTTGGAGTCAGTCTCTCGCTAAGCGACATGAGAAAATGGCAGAGGTCTGAAATGAAAATAAGGAGGTTTTAACCAATTCGCAAGGAGCGTTGGCAACATGATTTTCGTGATGGGATTGGCTGGACTGGTACTTTTAATAGCTGGACATGTGTTGTCTGATAAATGCCCATCTAGAGAAGTCCCTTAGCCAGTCAGAAGGGTGAAATACTTTTATCCATTTTCTACATTTCTATTATGGCAGGCAAGATGTACATTTGTTTTCCAACAAGTGCAATTAACTGCTATGGATGTATTCTACTCTTTGAATCACGAATTACAGTGTGCATATGATAAAATTAATGTACCATATATTGTCTGGGAAAAAAGATGGAAAAACACTCCATATTTTTCAACTGTTGTTATTTGATTACATTTATTTCCTTTGGATATGGTATTTTTTGTTACATAGAAAGTACAACTTTGGTTTTATAAAATTAAGTGTATTTGTAGCGGCTATGTGACTTGTTGACATGATTGCTTATGTGTGTGATACTTGTATGGTTTTCTCTTTAATAAAAATTCCCCAGCTGTTGCAGTAGGGGGAACCCTTGTCAGCCAAATAAAGATGGCAGACATGGATGCTGTATGCAGTAGTGGGGAGGTCACTAGGGTACCTCATCTCAGTGTATTATCCCCTGAAACAACTTTAACCCAAAACTGAATGGAAGCATCTACTACAGAAATGTGACTTTATAGAATTTCTTTTGGACACTGAACAGGATGCTGTTCTGGACACTACTTCAGTGATAGCACCAGTGCATGATATTCAAATGGAGTATTCTTCACCTAATATTGCTGAACAAATTTCTGCCACTGGTATGAGCCTTTTCACTGCTGAGCAGGAGAAAATATTGTTAAAAATTTTATTCTAAATAATAAGACATTATTAATGAAGTTACTGTTTTATTTATTTATTTATTCAATCTTGGATTTACATACCTTTGAGCTAGAAGCTCTTTTCCAAAGGTTCCACATCTGATGAGAAAAAACAGAAATACAATACAAGACATAACCATACATACATTATCTAGGAAGTCTTAGTTACATTGTTTCAAGGAGGTTTAGCAAACATGTTAGAAAACAATTTGTGTCTAAGTGCAGTACATGCGGTTCAGGTGCAATTATGGTTGTTGGCTGAGCAGAGTGGACATTTACAGATGAAGGGATATATTAGTCCAGTGGCGCAAGGAAGATTACAAGGATAGGACAGAGGACATACGGATGGATAGAGATGAGAGGCCGGTTGCAGTTTCAATGGCTATGTACTGAAGTTGATGGAGAAATGGAACCATATGCCGGTATAGCCCTTGGGAGGTGAAGTCAAGTGAGGAAGGGAAGTCTGCAAGAGGTAGTGGGGGGGGGTAAGTGTTGAGTTGGAGGGTGAATTTCCATTTGGTAGGTGGGGGAGGAGTAAAGTGTGAAACAGTAAGTGCAAAGGTAGAACATGGTTTTCAGGCCAATCTGGTACAGTTAGGAGTTACAGTCACAACTACTGTGTGATGTGAGATGTGCATGAAGCTTTAATTTAAATGGACCTAAATTTGTTTCTGGCAGAAGGTTGTCACTGAGCATGCTACTAAAAGAAACAGTGAACACAAGTAGTAGACCTGCACCGAGTCTTAATCCTGCAACTGCACCTACTACCACAGAACCCACTAAGCAGCACAGATCACCACAGCCTACTATTAATTTTCAAACTTTGGATGATTTACCTCCATCCTTGGCCTCAACATCTGATACTCCTTCCAATCTGCCTATTGATGCACAGTCTCAAGTTGTGACTACTGTACTACATCAGAGGCAATCAACAGAGGAAAATACCACATCTGTTTTTGAATCATGGAACCCCGCTTTGGCCCTAAACACCACAGGCTGGATTCCGATGCAAAATGGAATGGGATGGAAATCTTCAGGTCCCATTCCTGCTTCAGAAATACTTTCTGCTACAAAAAAAAAAGGAATCTGGTTTCAGATGCCATTTTTTTTCTCTACTGTGAAACCCGGCCCAAGACAAGACATTTAATTTAGTCCACTGCCTGGTGTGGTAATCAAAAAGGAAACTGTGCAACTTGGGGCTAACCCACCTTTCATGAGTACTATTACAGCAAATACTAGGGATGCCAATGTTATCTACACTTCTAAAACAAATAACTTATCTGTTAAAATTACCTCAGAAATGCCCCCAAGTTCGGACCTACCTCGTTCTGACACCAGGACTCTCAGTGAAAGGTTGTGGTCCATGCCAACACTCAAGCCCATTCAGAGGACTGAGTCTTCTGGGCTAACTAACAACAGTACAAATTTGCAAAGTACTGATGCCCAGATAGCTGACTCCTTACGTATGGCAGATTTATTTAAACAGGTGAGAGAACCAGCACAGAGGTGAAATGCTGTCGGCTGAAATACACCGGTAGAGAGAAACTATTCCCAGATAGAAAATATGTTATGCACCAGCTATTGAAAGACAGTATGGGAATCAGTGCACATGAACTTTTTGCTTTTATACATGTAAAGGGGGAAAATACTTATGATGTTAGTTTTCAAAACACTCATACTTTAGAAAGATTTTGGCAGAAGTTTGGTGCTGTTAAATATACAGTACTACTGTTTGGCAAAACATTTTTTCCAGTACTATTAATGAAGCCTACAATAAAACAGTCACCCTTCTCTTTAGAAATGAAGGGGAAGATATTGAAGATGTACAATACTGGTTAAGACAGGAAAGTGAAGTTATGCAGAAACTAGTGCCCATACTGGATGACAATTTGATATGGACAGGAGGTTGGTGAATAAAAGTCAAACTTACATGTACTGATACAGGGATACAATATTTTCCTAGTAGCTTCTACACTGACAGGGATAGGGGCATTATTTTCTATCCAGGACAGCATAAGACATGTCAGAAATGTGGGTGTAGAACCCATCTAAGCTCCACCTGTGATTTGCCCAGATTTAATTTATGTTTGGAATATGGGAATATTAGTTGGGGATCCCCAAACCTGTTCAAGTGCAACCTGTGTGAAGGCCCTGGGCATTCATACTAAAAATGTCCTTGGATGGAACATAATAGATTGGATAGGGCAATGTGGGATTAAGAGGTTCTAATTACTGCACAAAAGGTAAAAGTCATGCACGCTAGGCAGGTGCCTGGGTCATCTTCTCAGGAAAATGTGCCCTCCTCTAGTACAGTTGAACTTATGTAGCAAAACTCTCAGACTGACAGTACTCCCACTGTAACACTTACTGCAACTGTCCCACCCAACCCTCCAGTTCTCAGGATAGGGTGGAACCAGCTAAATCAAGCACTCCTAGGGAACTGTTTCCTGCAGCCGTGCCACCTAAAACTTCACCTAAGAAGCTCCCCAGCAGGCAAAAAAGGCAACTGAGGAAAAAACGTGAATCCAAACAATTGGAGGCCCCTATTTTAATTAAGAATCACTACAACATTCTGTCCAAGAGAAAGCAGTGGGGAGATACTGAGAAAGAAGAGAGAGACTCTGACACATCTTCTGTTGCCTCAGGTGCGATGGCTTATAACACTAACCCACCTGCTGGATCATCCAAAGCAAAGAAAGCTAAGGAGAAATTAGAAGCAAGAAATAAATCTGATGGCTGACCTTTCACCTCCCCTCTTATTTTGAATGCACCACTACTTACGCCCTCTGACTATGAATGTTAGCAGCATCAAATCCTTTAAGAAACACGGTGCCATCTTGCACATTCTTAAAGAATGACCAAATAATGTTCTCTTTCTACAGGATATATAGATCAAATCTACCTATGAACTTTCACAAGCAAAGCATTTATGATCAGAAGGCCCCTACTACTGGTCTCAGAGGGAGGATATTCACTAAAAATACCACAAACAGCTTAATCTGGTTCATGGTCGGTTGGCATTCATCTGTATCCCCTTCCCCGGGTTGCGCCTGAAAATAGGCTGAATTTGCCTAGTGCACTTACCCGGTCAACAAAAACAAAATTAAAAAATAAAATAAATACATAATTTGTGATGGAGTTGTTATTATTTTAAAAGGTCCTAATTTTCAACTCCAAAAACTTACAAATATTACACCAGGCAGGGCGTGTTGATAGATATAACTCCTAACAATACTAAGTTAAGATTAATCAATCTTTATGCACCTCAAAACATTGCTGCATGAGTTGAACTTTTTAAACTGATTCAGCCTTACCTGCACACTCAAAAACTAATAATTTGGGGGGGTACTTTAATTGTGGTTTATTCCCTTCTGATAGAAGGTGTAAAACTCAGAAAATTTTTAGTGACAAGACATGTTTAAATAAATTCATACAAACTGCAAATTTGCAGGATGGTTTTCAGGTAACAAAGCAGCAGGGTGGTAAAACTTGTTTTAAAGGTACTCTGGCTTCCAGGATTATTTGTTTTTCTCTAAACAGATTTTAATCCAATGTTCTAGTACAATACCCATTGAAACGTCAGACCACCTGGCTGCATCATTTGAGTGTACATTAAATACACATAACACTAATCATCCTAAAACTTGTTGGAAGCTGAATAACATTTTACTACAGGATCCACTTATGGTGGACAAATGGAAACAATTATTGAAATATAGGGTATCTATTTTAGAAGCTGTTGATATGGTACTGGATTGGTGATCTGAATCTAAACAGGACTTCAAAACTCTTTTTATGAAACATGCAATCTGGAAAGGGTGGAAACAATACATCTAGTACTTGAAACTGAAGGACCAACTACAGAAATTGAATTCCTCAGCCCACGAATAAAAATAAATTTGGATATACAAATTAAATAAACAAAGGATGAAATGTTTCTTTACAAATACAATAGATACATGAGTTTAACATTAGAAGCACAATTTGACACACAGGGCCGACAACCCACTTTAGATATGTTTAAAAGTTGTGCTGTTGGAGTGACATTTACAAATACAGACTTTCTATTTATCCCTAATGAGGCTATACCCTTTACTAGCCCACCCCAAATTCAGGCTGTGGCTCAAAAATATTTTCATACATTGTTTGGATCCCCCCCTCCCAGGGTAATTTCAGATGAGTCCTATCTAAAAGATTTAAATATCCTGACAATTCCTGCTTCTGTGTCTCTTTCTATAATAGCAGAAGTTACTATAGCAGAAGTTAAGATGGTTATTAAAAAACTAAACCCTAATACAACATTAGGTAAGGACGGCCTCACTTCTGAATTTTATAAAACTTTTCAGGAAAAACGCTGCCCTGCATTGGCTCTTATGTTTAACTCTTTATTGCAGTCTTGTCATATTCCTTCCGAGTCAAGCATGTATTATTCTCATTTATAAAAAAGGAGATAGAGCAGAAATTAAGAACTGGAGACCTATTAGTATCCTTAATGTGGACTACAAAATTTTGTCCAATATCTCTGTCCACAGATTAACTCAAGCTGCTGGGAAATTAATCACTCTAGTACAATGTTTTGCAATTCAAAATAGGTCAATTTTTAACAATTTACATTTTTTAAGAGATTTGCTTGATTTAGGAAATTCACACCAATGTCGGGGTTTTCTGTTGTCTTTAGACCAAGAAGGCCTTTGACAGAGTCAGTCATACATACCTCTCTTTAAAATATTACAAGGGTATGGCCTTCCAGATATTTTTGTGTCATGGCTAACACTTTTATATAAGTCTACTTATGTACAACCTTTTATAAATGGACAAATGGGACACATATTTCCTATACAGAGAGGGGTAAAGCAGGGCTGTCCTCTCAGCCCTGTCTTATACTTATTTGTAATTGACCCCTTTACTAGGAAAATTCAGAATAATTTGGCTATACCAGACCTCTTGATACCTGATCAAAATAACACAATTAACATATGTGCTTACACAGATGATTTATGCTTATGTATTCAGGATACAGATGGAGCAAGTATCATACAAAATACACTTTTGGATTATGAATTAATTTCAGGTGCCAAACTTAACTATGATACAAGTCAAGCCTTACAAATTAATTCAAATCTATGAAAGACAGAGGATAGCTTTATTGTTAATATACCTTTATATACGGATCCCATTCAAATTCTAGGGATTACTATTGGTACTCCAAATGATACCAGATATAACTGGGAACAAGCTTTATTAAAATCCCAAAGATCGCTGCAGCAAAGGAAATATAAAAGTATCTAAAAAAAGAGGGTTTATTTGATAAAACATTTATTGTACCACAAGTCTTATCATGTGGCAAATGTATTTCCAATTCCTTATTCCATGGAAGCTCAGGTATACAATATGTTTTTTCCAAGGAATTTGTGGAAGCTGTCTGAATCCTATCAAGAGAAACTTTACTTATTACAATTATAGTTTTGGAGGAATCAGTATGTTAAATCCGATTTTTTTTTTTTCATGGTGTATTTTTATGGAGGAAACCTTTAGTTATTTTGAAGGTACACACAATTTATGGCAAGGCATTACATCTTGCTGGTTCTCTCCACTTCAACAAAAATGGGATCAGGGGACTAGCAGTTAAACATAGAAACATAGAAGTTGTTGGCAGATGGGAACCTTATGATCCATCAAGTCTGCCTTCGTTTTCCTACCCCCCGCCACTTAGCTGCCTGTTTGAGTATCCCGCAATGCCTGACCCATGCCTACTTGAATTCCCCCACCGTCTTTGCCCCCACTACCCCCTCCAGCAGGCTATTCCACAGTTCAACAACATGCTCTATGAAGAAGAATATCCTCATATTGCTCCTGAACCAACCTCCCTTGAGGCGAAGGTCATGCCCTCTTGTCATGCTATAGTTGTTTACGTGAAAGAGGTTCTGCACCTGTACCTTGCTGTTGTCCTTAAGGTTTTTAAATGTTTCTATCATGTCCCCCCAATTTCTGCACTGTTTTAGGGAGTATAGATTGAGTTCACTGAGACTGGCTTCATATTGTTTCTGGTGCAAGCCCTGCACCATCTTTGTTGCTCTTCTCTGCACTGCCTCCAGCCCATCTATGTCCCTTCTGAGGTGTGGTCTTCAGAAGCTGATGCAGAGTTCCAGGTGGGGTCTTACCAGGGATTGATACAGAGGCATGATCACTTCATGCCTCCTGCTTGTGATGCCCCTTTCTATGCATCCCAGGATGCCACTAGCTTTTAGTGCTGGCTTCTCGCATTGTTTGCTGACCTTGAGGTCATCTTATATGATCATCCCCAGGTCTCACTCTTGCCTTTAAATCCACCAGCTGCTCCCCTCCCATCGAGTTTAGTTTCCCTGGGTCATGTTTTCCCAGGTACATGACTTTACATTTTCTTGGCATTGACTTTGAATCCAAGATCCTTCAGCATTTCTCCAGCTTTCAGAGATCAGATTCCATGCTTTGTTGCCCCTCTGGTGTGTCAATCCTGTTTCCACTTTTAGTGTCATCAGCAAACAGATGCACCTTTCCCTTTGGCCCATCAGCAATGTCGCTAATGAATATGTTGAAGAGGATCGGCCCCAGAAGTGAGCCCTGCAGAACCCCACTAGTCATCCAACCTTCCTCTGACAGAGTGCCATTTACTAATACCCTCTGTGTTCTCCCATTTAACTAGTTCCTGACCCAGCCTGTTACCTTAAGCCCGACTCTCATGTTCTCCAGTTTATTGACTAGTCTGTGGTGCGGAACCGAGTCAAATGCTTTACTGAAGTCCAGGTAAACCACATCTACTGCCCCACTCTGATCCACTGTTCTGGTGACTCAGTCAAAGAAATCTACCAGGTGTGTCTGGCAGGACCTCTCTGCTGTGAAACCATGTTGCTTTGTGTCAAGCTGACCACTTTCCTCCAAAAAAGCAATGATTCTTTCCTTCAGTAGGGATTCCATCAGTTTTCCCATCACTGAAGTTAGACTTACTGGACAGTCATTTCCTGGCTCTTGCTCACTTCTGCTCTTGTGGAATGGCACTACTGTCGCCCTCTTCCAGTCCTACAGAACCTCCTCACTCCCTTCCAGTCCTCCAGAACCTCCCCACTCTCCAATGATTTGTTGAAGAGCACTGCTAAAGGGGCTGCTAGTTCTCTCCCAAGTTCCTTAAGTATTCTTGGGTGTATCCCATCTGGCCCCATAGCTTTATCCACCTTTAATTTGTTGATTTCCTCTAGTACCCTTTCTTCTGTGATGGACTCATGTCTGTGCCTCCAAGCAGAATATTCTTTTTGCCCATTGTTGGACCGCTACCGTCTGCATCCTGTATGAAGACTGAGCAGAAGTACTGATTGAGTGCCTCTTCCTTCTCTCCATCATGTTCCGTGGGCTGCCCATCCTTTTTCATGATTCTAACAATGCCTCACTTAGCCCATCTTTTTTCTTGTATATACCTGTAGAATGTTTTGTCACCTTTCTTCATTCCCTGAGCTATTGTCACCTCTGTCTGTGTCTTGGCATCTCTTATCACTTTCCTGTGAGGTGTGGGATTAAGGAGGAATACAACCAGTGGTAGCGTCAACTTAAAGTTAGATTTTATTTCTGGAAAACAAATTTCAAATTAAACAAATGCGGACTTGTACAACAAATAAAATTCAAACAGAACATGAAAAGAAGGGTTTAAACATTCAAACACTAGAAATAAGCTAGTGTTGTGGTATCTGAGGACAGAACACCTCTGCTCCTCATCGAGCTATCTGACTAAATGAGAGAAGTCCTCATATATACCTGTGCAATAGGTGACGTAATAGACTCCTCTCATTATTAAAATTCAAATACAAATTAAAAGATATGAACACTTGTTTTTTCGTACACAAGCCACAATCTTTCATTAGTGGCATTTCAAGTCATTATACCTTAATTATGTACAATAAAATGCAAAGAAACAGAAAAGAAAGAGTGGATTACAGATACAGCTCCACCCTTCCAGTGTCTGTCCTATAAATTGAAAGAAATCAGGCCGGTCAGCTTCATAGAGCAAGACACAGAGGAAGTGAGCTGTTCTGGAGTCTCTTGAGCACATCTGTATTGCAAGGTAATACTACTGAATTATATTTTGAACTAAACCTTGCCAAACACCAATATACATTTCTAACGATACATAGTCATTAAAGAATCTAAACATTTGAAAAAAATATCTGTCTGTAAGTAGCTACATTAATGCTTGCAAACCTGTGGGGTAAAAAGATGGATCCCATTGCAGCGTTGTAAAAAAAACGAATTCTACACTTGACATATGCCCTTGTCCTTGTACAAATGAGAATGCCCGACCAAAATATTACACTTCAAGCAATAAAAAGGATCGAGAGGTCGGAAACATAAGAAAGCAAAATTCAAGTTTTATGTGCAGTACACAAACCGCAAGTCGAGCTGGCATTTGCGAGCAGTCAGCGGGAAGACAGCTCATACTGCTAGTTGGAGGAATAACTCATACTGGAGTTAGTTTTCTTTTTAGAGATTCTTTTTTTTTTCACTATTTATTATCCCAAACAAATAACGCATCTTACTAGCACTCAGGAAAACATAAGGAGGTGTCAATTTTATTACATAGCATTACTTTACACGGTTCTCCGGGTACTTTTATTCCCGACTTTTCTTTTCAGGGTCCTACTTCACTATATGTATTCTTAGGACCGCAGGGAATGGAAAGTTAGCCTGTCACACCAGAGATTACCAGAAGACAGAAATGCAGGAATAGCGAGAGAAAGACAATATAGGTAGCCTGTCTATATGTGTGATAGAATGAAACAATAAAAAGACAAGAACTTGAGCCAAAGTTCATTTACAACAGACTTATGTATATAAGAAGGAAAGAAAGACAATCCCATGTGAAAGAAAGGCCACTATCACATTTCCCTGTCTCTTTTAGCTGTTTTTATATTGTTTTGTCAGCCTCCTTCCCTGACTCCTTGTACTTTCTGAAGGTTTTGCACTTTTCCCTCACCATGGTTGCCACCTCCTTGAAAAACCATAGTGGGTTTCTCATCTTTTTTTCTTGCTGACCTGGCAGGCACACTGTGATGTGGCCATGGTTATTGCATCTTTCAACCTTGTCCAACACTCCTCTACACTCCCTTCTGTTGTGTTACTAAGATTGTCCTTCAGGCAGGCCTTCATTTTTGTGAATTCTGCCCTCCTGAAATCAAGGACCTTAATCTTAGAGTTTGTGCAGTTCTCAGTCCTGTTTACCTTATCCCATACTGTGCCATGGTCACTGTTTGCCAGGTGGTTCCCCACTTCAACACCCAGAACCTTATTGCTGTTTGTGAATACCAGGTCTAAGATCATGTTTCCTCTTGTGGTTGTCTTCACTAGTTGACTTAGGCCTGCTTCCTGTAGGTCAGCTAGGAATCCCTGTTTTTTCTGATGCTGCTGTGTGGGAACTCCAATCAATGTCTGGTAGATTGAAGTCCTCTACCAGCACCATGTCCCCTTTGTCTCTATGATTACTCACACAAAACATGTTCCACAATACATAAAATCTTGTTTAATGAAGCTAAGACAATGGCATATTATCCAGCAATATGTTTTTTCTAAATCAAGAAAGATTTTTATACCAGTTTCATTGAAGACATTCAATTCATGGCACCTCAATTTCCAGAGTGTCCTGAAATACATATGACAGAGGCCTATCAACAATTAACAGATGTCAGAATACCACACTTTTGGATGCAGTTTAGCTTTCTTTTCTTGAGAGGTTGGATGTTAGGAATGTATTAAAACATAAATCCATAGAGGAGCGCATGTGTCCCAGAACCACTTGTAGCCAAACCCTTGAAACTATGGAACATTTTTTCCTCCATTTCCCCTTTGCTCAAGCTTTTTGTAACATCTTAACACATAAATGGAATTAACCACAGCTATTCCCTATCACATATGAGATGCTAATGTTAGGCATTTATCCTACTAGATTGAGGAAAAAATGACATTAGCACATTAAGGGTTATTTTACATCTTGCAGGTTTTATATGTGGCAAGCCAAATGTGCATTGTTGTTACAACAAAAAGAGATATCTCCAGATTATGTCATTATATAGATTATGATCTTTTTATTTAATGTCAGAATATGTTATGGAACAAAATACGTTATCATCTATTAAATTCAAAAAATGTTGGCAATACTGCAGATGGTTTTTGATTCCTTAAACTGATCTCTATTATGTTTTTCACAAACAGAATGCTTGTCTGGATTTGAGAATTTGTTCTTTCCTTTTATTCTTTATTATATAGTGTAATTAATTTGCTTTGCTTGTTTTTTTATTCTTTTTTGAGTTTGTATAAGAATGAAATTTAGTTTAAAGGCTGGCCAGCCATGTTCTAATGTGATTTGCCATAGTTACATGCTTATTTGTTTTGTTTTATCTTCTTTGTATTCTTTTCAGTTTGGTTATTGTAAACTGCTTTTCATACTTTTTTCAAATAAAAAATTCTCCTACTCTTTTCGAGAACTGCCATGGGATCTTTAGTATCCACTTGAACTACCACCAGAACAGGCAATAAGGTCTCATCTGAAAGAGGGCACCTCAGGAGTGCAGCACCCCCCCCCCACACTGCATTACTGTGCCAGTATTGGGATTTAACCCACAGTCTTCTGATCTTCTGGCCTCAGATGCAAGTGTGCAACCTGCTTAGCCACTGACACTGTGACTGAAGACACAGGAGGACACAGTTAGACACTGACACAGTTAGAAGGACAGCCACCACAGCACAGAGAAAAATGGCCTCAGTCCCACTAATGATGAAAAATGTAGGCTACCCAGGTCAACTTGTTCATTCTGGGATTAAACAAAAACTGTCCCCTTACCCCTAGGAGTAAACAGTGAGTCCAAGCCATGGGCCCTGGCTAACCATAACGGCCCACCACAGGCACTACAGCTAAACCTCAAAATGAGTCTCCCATCCCCCTACTGGCTCAGCTTACCTTGATTGAGCAAGTCAGGGTTGGCTGATCAGAAATGATGGCCCAGCACATAGACAATTCACTATCCAAAGAGTAACTAATCCTGAGTTTTCTGAAGTGGCATGCACCCTACAACAGGGAGAAATGTAAAGGAAAAAATTCTGTAATGAAGCCCCTCAGGTAACAAAGCTGATCTATAGTAGGAGAGAACTGGATGACTCTTCTCCTTGATTCTGCTATTTCCCTTCATCTTTTTGCCCTTAATCAAGCTAGAAACATAATTTGCTACTATCAATGCCAAAACCATTTTGTGGCTTTCTCTGTCTCTCTCTCTCTCTCTCTCTGATCCAGAGCCAGAGTCCCCCTGTTGACACCATGCTTTCTTTACTACTGCTTTACATTTGGCAGGTTGGAGGAGTTCATTAATATTACTGTTCAGACTGGCAAGATATGTTTTAGCCTCTGGAAGCTCTGTAAAACATTTAACCCCAGATTCAATCACCATTTAAAGGTAGGCTGAGTATTCTACATATGCTTTCCTGCCCTTTTTTGTTAACTCTTTTTGTGCAGCCAAAACCTCCTGTGCTGAAGCGCTGTCTGAAACTTAAAGTCATGTTCAAGAAGTATTCTGGAATTACCAAAAATCACTTCCTTTTTCATCCAGGCAGTGCAGATTAGTTGTTTATTCACCCTAAAATCTAAAAATGCTAGGATGATGGATTTAGGTTTTGCATTACAGTCTTTGGCTGTGGGGGATATCACTGCCTGGTGAACCCAAATAGTATTGAGATTCTTTTCTGCAGGCAAATGTAGGTGGTCTTTGATAAAGGAGTCTATAAAAGTCAACATATCCCTGGAAGACCATGCATATCAATACTATGTTGTATGTTGTGGTTCTCAAGCTCCTCAATTCATTGTTAAATCTCTTGCTCCAATTTATGGAGCTTCAGCAGGGCTATATTGTTTATATCTATTGTGTTAGTATACTCAGTTAAGCATGACTCAAGAGCCCACACCCATTACTATAAAATGTTTAAATCCCTGCAGTCTTCAGAAGATTTTTGTTTCAAGGCAATGCAGGGTGGCATTTATTTGACTGAGTGCTTTTCAGAGTTTCTTTGAATGGATCACTGTGTTCTTTTATTCAGAATCACTAGTCAGCAGTGAAGTTGTCAGCCTGGAGGTAGAGAATTGAGCTGTGGCCTGTAGTGTTGAATCCTGCTGAGCCTTAAGACCTTTCTGCAGCATCCCCAGAGGGTTCTCCTTCAACTGATTATGGGTGGTCATGATAAATTATGTGATGTGCAGTTTTGACTCAGGGTGGTTGCCAAAACTGTTGGAGTGTATGCTGATCCTGGAGACTAAGCCAGAAGATCAGGAGCTAAGCTGCCATGCAGTTGATGATGTCACTGGAAGTCCCTGCTACTGCATTTCAATTATATGTTTGTTTGTTTTTTGATATGGGTGTAAAAGAGAGTAGACATTTATCAGTTGTATATAATCATTGTTGCTGTTTTGTTGGCCCCATAGCCTACACATCACTGTTTGATATATTCTGAGTTAGGTTGGTTGTCCCCTGCCCTGATTACTTGGTTGTCTAACATTTAAAGCTGTTTTTTTCTCCAGGCTCCTTTGCTCTGTCAGGTTTGTTGTCTCTAAGGATAACACTGGCAAGTTTGCACTTGTGACCTGGTGGGCATTTTCAGAAGAAACTTTACAAACAAAAGTTGGGGCACATGGTTTACAATTGCTGCTCCCAGTTATTAAAATAATTTGCCATATTATCTTCACAAATCCTGTCCTCTTGCTGTTTGTAAAAAGCATTTTAAGAGATATCTTTACACTCAATGTCAATGTAACTGTTTTTTGTAATGTTTCATATCTCTTAACTATTTAATTGCAATTTTTACTTTAACTTGCTTTGGCACAGGTTGAGCCTGAAAAATAACCCTCAGTCCAGTGCTCCTATTTAACAAATTAAATGAATGAATAAATGAATAAGTAAGTAAATATATAAATAAATAAATACACGCATAAATACATGCATGAATAGGGTGTCCCCATAACTAAATAGTGCCTGTCTAAATGGCTAGCTCACTGTATTGAGTTTTGTTATCAGACATATGGAAAAGAACTTCCCGATGCTTTGCATGGCCACTCTATATGTGGGATGGCCACTTCTTTTGCCTGTTTTCAAACATTTTCTGCAGCTGACATATGTGCTGCTGCCACCTACAGCACTGTGCATACCTTCACTAAACACTACAGTCTAGACATCGTGTCTTGGAAACATGCTGGCTTTGGTCTTGCTGTTTTGCAAGGCTTTCTGTTTTGCAAGACCTTCTGTCCTGATTGCAAGTCAGGTTCTGCCATCCCCCTGTGTACCTTTTGCACTGCTTGGACATCAATCCAAAGATGTGTCCCAATGGAAAAGTGATCCTTAACTCATTTACTCTACAGGAGCTCTTTCAGAGTTCCACCACTTGTGTCCTGTATACACTTAACACTGCATCCCTGGGCCTTTCTAAGTAAAATAAAGCCTTAATCAGCATGCCACAAACAAATGTGAATACCTTATAAACCGTAAGTGCTACACACAAAGTATGAGCAGCAGAGTTGTTCAACACAAAATTACCTTTCCTATGGTGCTAATCAATTCTTTGTAATCAATTTCTTTTTTTCTATGCTAGTCGAAATAGCAAAAAAAATGTGTTTTTTTTTGCAATACAAAAGTCAACATCAACTATTTTTGGTAGGAAAATATGAAACATATGAACACCAAATTAAACATCCATATATTACATGTAGGTAGAAATGTAATTTTGTACTAAAAAGCAATTTTTCTAATATAAAATATGTATTCTTTTCCCATTTTATTCAAAATGCTTAGGTGAGGCTTAAGGGACAAATGTCAGCCACACACACACCATCCCATAAACAAATGTGAATAACTCCTAAAGTATACGTGATACACACAAAGTATCAGTTACAAAGTTGTTCAGCACAAAATTACCTTTCTAATGGTGCCATGCTGTCAATTCTAATTAATTTGGTTCTTATGTAACACAGATAAATAGTGCTAATGACCTGAGAATTGTCTAGAGCACACAGGAAGTCTTTGTCTACTGACTGAAGTGGTTGTGGAACACAAATGGGATGATTTGGCCTCCACCTACAGGCATGTTCAGGAGGTAATGAGTTAATGAAAATAAAAAAAGCTATGCACTATAACAGAAGATCTTTGAGAGAACTCCTCCACTGGGTCTGTGCATTCACCCTCTTTCACCCTTTTTGTCTCTGAGGTATTTGCTGGCACTATGTCCACTGCCTTGTCTGGGAGTGTCCATAAGTACCTTATGTTTATTTTCCAGTCCCATTCCTCTTCTTGTGTGCCTGGTACTGCTCTTGCCTCCTGGTTCCTCACTCTAAGAGACCCACTGAGCTTCTCTCCAGTGGAGAACTAAGGAGCAATGTGGCCAACCACATTTTATAGGTGCCACTGCTGCATGTTATCTTGGGCAGCCCCCAACTAGCAAATGCTTCCTAGTGGTCTTAATGAGGACAACTTACAGTATCAAAAGTGTGGCCAAAGGAGGAGATTTTCTTGAAGATCTACTCTTATAAGTTACAGTTCACTCCTCCCCATTCCTACAGGTAACCTCTCCGGCTGTGATATTAGCTACATCACCCAAGTACCTGGCAGGCAACATTCTAAACAGCTCTGTAGCTCGTAACTGCATAACAACCTGTCTGTAAATATAAAAATGTAGTCCCTTACCACCACAACTTTCTACTGGCCTACACTAGGCAAATCCCTGTTAGAGTGGCAGCCATGCCTCCCTTTACTTGACTCTGTGTTGCTATACCTTCTTCCCCCGGCCCTTCTCTGCCAGATTCTGCCAAAAGTACAAATCTGGTCGAGTAAGTGGATGATGGTGAATTCCCGGTGTAGGCTACCCATGCCTTATTATTTCATAGATTCTCTCTTAATCTTGCCTTTAATACTTCTCCCTGAGCCTTCCCCTTTCTTCTTTCCCCACATATATATCCCTTATTTTACCTCCACTCTTCACTAAGTTTGTTTTTTTCTCTTTTAGATATTTCCTGAAGAAGACCTAAGGTTGAAACGTAGATTTTTAACTCTATTTTCTATTTTCAGAGTGCATTTAATATGACCATTTTGTTTTTCTTTCAGATCACATGCTGACACAGCACCTTGTCTTTGTTTTTACATTTTGTGTACTACATTTGCTGCAACCCACTATGCCTACTCTCAAATCTCTTCTGAATTCTCTATGATGCTCCTTCATTTCATCAATGTCCGCACTCCCATCTCATATTTCTAAGTCTTCTCTTGAATTATTTTCTGCCATTTGCTCTAAGACTAAACTCTGTAGTCCCTTACAGTTCCTTTCCAAATTCCTCCACCTGGGTATTATTCCTAAAGGTTTCTGTTTGAATTTCCTTCCTTGATCATTTGGGTCTGAGACACATGTTTCCTCCACTAATAAGCTTTTGAAAACTTTGTCTAGGAAACTCATCACTAACACCATTCTGTCCATCAAGAAACAGCTGATCTCTGTGGATAATCCATCCAAAGGCAGAAGGATTTCCTGCAGCGAACAGCTCCACATAACCTTCCTTTTATTAAGCACTGCATCCAACACCTTAACTCCAGTCTCTTTCAGTTTCTAAAGGATACCGAATCTGCCAAACTCCAGTCTCTCACCCAGCAGATCAACAACCAACATGATCCATCAAGTCAGACACTACCTAACAATTTAGTCTTTTGTATTCCTCCAGACCTCCCCTTGACACAAGATGAGTGATCTCTCCTTTGCAAAGGTCTCTCTTTTGTGCCCACACCCAGATATCTTGATGCACCCCAGGTTCAAGTAGATCTGCAGTGTTTCTATTGTAGAGTACACCTTACAGCTCATTTTCCTAATGAGACTCTTCTTCCTGCAGATGATGGCAATATCACCAGAACCATCAATGATATCAATCGCCAGTGTAGTGCATGGACACCCCCTCTCAGATGTTTTGCTGCTGTTGATTATTTTGTTAACCAATGCATGGAAAACACCACTAACTTCAATTTCTGTTGCAGGCACAACCATTCCAATCTGACAACTGGTGAGCTTGCAGCCCTCAGATCTCTGCAATGGAGGGATGACATTGTTATTAAACCAGTTGATAAGGGAGGTGCTGTTGTGGTCTGGCAAAAAGAGCTATACATCACTGAAGCCACACAGCAGCTGTCTGACACCAGGTTTTACTCTTCCCTTCCACAGGACCCCACTGCTGACTGTCAGACTGAGGTCACCACCACCATCACCTCAGTTATTGAAAACAAAGAGCCCCCTGCTTTTTCCAAAAGACTCGTAGTTCAACATTCCTGGATATCCAAGTTTTATCTCCTTCTCCAAATCCACAAAACTGGTACCCCTGGCCATCCCATTGTGTCTGCCTGCTCCTGCCTCACATCCCACATCTCTGCATTTTTGGACAGCCTCATGAGACCACTCATTGAGTCCCTGCCCTCCTATGTTAAAGATACTAACCATGCTCTCCAGTTATTTGATAGGTTCCGATTCAGTGGCTCTCAGTCTGAACAGCTCAAATTCACCATGGGCATCAAATTTCTTTACACAGTGATCTCCCATGATGATGGCATGACAGCTTTTCAGCATTTCCTGAATAAGTGGGAAGTCCAGCAGCCACTCACACCCACACTAACTTGCCTGGCAGAACTTGTTCTGAAACTCAATGCTTTTTCTTTTAATAACAGTTTTTTTACAGCAGGTCAGTGGAGTGGCCATGGGCACCAAGATGGGTCCCAGCTTTGCTAATCTATTTGTTGGCTGGGTGGAGGAACAGTTTTTTTCTTTCATTCACAGGGACTGTGCTTGAACTCTACAAATGCTACATAGATGACTGTTGGGGCCAACTCCTGCACCAGGGAGACCCTCCAAGTCTTCCTCAACAAATTTACCACAGCCCATCCTTCCCTTCAGTACACTGTTGAAGTATCCTCCTCTACACTGCCTCTTATGGAACTCCAACTGTCAGTACAGAAAACTGGACTGAAGACATCAGTTTGTTACAAACACACTGACTCTCACAGTTTCCTCCTCCATAGTTCCTTCCATTCTAAACATGTCAAGAATGGTCTGCCTTATTCACAGTTTCTCAGACTTTGCAGATTATGCAGTGAAGAGGATGATTTTGCTGAGCAGGTCCAAATAATGCATAGTTTTTTTTTATCAACAGGGATACCCTAAAAACACAGTGGACAGAGCACTCTCCCGGGTCAGTAACATGCCCCGCAATCTCAACCCCCGCAGGAAGGATATTGTCATGCAAGAACAATAGCAAGTCCACTAAAGCTTCCTTTTCATCAGAGTACACCTTCTCTTCACAGGATCATCACCAGTAAAGTTTCTATTTTTCAAACTTACCCAATCATTAGTGCTTCCTTTACAGAACCACCTATTGCCTCTTACCACTGGCCACCCAACCTGTGAAATCTCTTGTAAAAATCAACCTACCTACTCTCAACAGTTTCTCTCTATCAGTTACCAAACATTGCAACAGAAATCCCTGCAACACCTGCAAATTTATTTCCAGTGTGACTGAAATGTGGAGTCCCACAGGTGTTTTTACAACACCAAGGAGTTCTCCTGTACATCCTCTAATATTGTATTTTGTATTCTTTGCAGGAAGTATGCAACTATTTACATTGGAGAGACTGGTAGACACCTTGCTGACCATTTCGGGGAACATTATGGGGCAGTCAGAAATGGAGACACTAATAAACCCATTGTATGCCACTTTATTTCCAGGGACCACAGTGTCAATTACTTTTCTGTTTGTGTCCTTTAGCAGGGCTTCTGGGATTCTAACTGTAGGAAAAAAATGGAAACCAAGATGACCATCCACCTTGGCTCTCAGCAGCACTCTGGTTTAAATGATAGACTTATTTTCCACTAACATCTTTCAGCCTTTGTTTTCCCTAAAGTCTGTTTGTATCTGAATACATTTAACTTCTTTTAATGTTTACCATTTGCCCCATCTCTGTCTCCTTCTCTCATATTTGACACCTTTCAATCTTCTTACTAGGCCCTGTTAATTAGTCCCACCTGGGAACTTCTCCAGCTCATTTTCTCCTATTACGCCTTGTCTTTCTCAACATCACCCTTTTGTTTCACAGATTCTTGCTTAATCTTGCCTTTTATCACTTCTCCCTGAGCCTTCCCTTTTCTTCTTTCCCCACATATATATCCCTTATTTTACCTCCCCTCTTCACTAACTTTGTTTTTTTCCTCTTTTAGATATTTCCTGAAGAAGACCTAAGGTTGAAACATAGATTTTGAACTCTATTTTCTATTTTCAGCGTGCATTTAATATAACCATTTTGGTTTGCTTTCTAACCATACCTTATGGTACATTGAACTTGTCAGTCAGCTGGTTCTTCTCCTACCCATTTTACATTTTCTGGTTGGTCCAAGTAGATGATTCCCTCCACCCCCCTTTCCTATCTCCACATGAGTCCCCCAGGATTCCATCCTGGGCTCGTCCTGTTGTCCATATTTTTACATGAATTCCCCTAAGCCTGTGTCTTCTCACATATCATCATATATATGGATGACTCTGTACTTTCTGCATGTAGATTCCTGGCCACTAGGACTCTCAGTAATACTACCCCCATGAACTCCTTGACTACTTGAAGTACTTAGGTGTGTGGCTGAACCATAACCTTGATTTTTCTATCCACATTGATGGCATTAAAAGAATCTCCACCTCAAATTCAGCACCCTTTACCAACAAGTACTGTCTCTTACTTCTGGTCTGCTGAGAGGTTGTTCTGAATCCTTTAGTGTTTGACTACACAGATTTTGTAAACGGTTACCCCTTGTTACATATCAATTTCTACCCTAACTGAAAAGATGTTGTACCCCAGGTCAAAGTCATAAATTGCTATTGTATCCTTCTGTTGTAGAACACCTTTATTTAATTAGAGTGAAAACATGTACCATCTACAGTCTTACATTCATTTTCAGAACTCAGACCCTCTCCTAATACAAACTACTCTATTGTTGCATCATATTAAAAAAAAAACAGAAAGTCATCCCGCACCTGTTGGGTTTGCTGCAGCTGACGAAGGTGTTTTTTTTTCTATGTTTTTGCATGGGACAATACAAAATTGATATATCAAGGTAGAGCATACCCAATAATGAAAAATGAAACTGAAGTTTTTACCAGGAATGTCTAGCACTCACCACCTCAAATGAACAAGGGCACCAGTCTCAAGTCATAAAAGATCCAATTGTATTAGTACAAGAAAACCACAATATATACAGGCTCTGCTTGCCTGATGCATTTTAGATGTGTTCCCATCCTTTATCAAAGGCTAAATGAATAGGAGCACAAGGGCAGTTAAATACCTGCTTCAAAAATTGTCACCATGACTTCACACCTTCACTATGCAATTTCATTGGTTAAGACATTTAATTTATAAAAACACATACTAAGACAACTGCAGTCTAGTTAAAAAAAAACAACAGAAACACTATAAATACATATAACCCTATGAGTAAATTCATTCAGCAAAGATTGAATGCATACATTTTGAAGCACCATCTGTGAAAGGAAAAGAGTGGGAGAGTTTAAGGTACAAAACACTTGGGGCAAGGAACAAGTACATCTTTAGAATCAAAATAGATGATAGTAAAGAGAGATCAGTAAACAGAAGACCGTGTATTTAATAATCAGTAGTTAAATTCCTAGACATCTAATTACTTTCCCACTCCATAAATATAAGGTGATAATACACTTCAATCCAATAATAACTGACTCCCCATCTTTTCTCAAAAAAAGTCACATTAATTGATGTAATTCTTATTGTTCCTTGATGTGTTTTACATTAATCTTGAACAGTGATCGGATGTAGCACAGATCATTTAAGACACAGAGCTGCAAATACTCTTTATGTTTAATAAAACATTGAGTTGTACTACAGGGATGAATTTTGCCATGCAGTCTCCTTTCTGTAGCATTATGTAGTAATATAAAGGCAAAATTCACCAAAAAATTAAGACTTCTGTCACATTCATGTATCTACAAAGTACTACCGATTGTCTCTGCATCAATACAAATGTGCTCATAACTATGAAAAATGTTTTAAATGTAAAAATCACTTCAATTAAAGGCTGGTAGTAGGAATAAATATGCACACCCCATTTGTAGCCTGCTACAGTACATCTAAAATGCCTTAATTGTAACCTTGAAACTCACTGGTATATTGCATGGTGTGGGCAAAATTCACCTGAAATTATACCCATAAACCCTTGCAAAATGTTTTCTTGCATAAATTATTGCCATACATTTTAAAACAAAGAGTGGAGTGGAGAATTGCATAAATGACCCAGTCAAACATAGCTGCATAGCCGGCCTGGTGGTGCTGAGGGTTGAGGTGTTGAATGCCACACCACACTTCACACTGATGACCCAGTTTGGGGAATGGACTTGGGTCCTTTGGCATCAGCAGTGGAGGGAGAGGATTGAGGATCTGGAGGACTGCACTCCTCTCCTGGAGTGGGTTGTGGGTAGCTCCTGGCGCAGTAGCAGTCTCTTGTGGAGACCAGTGGCAGTGCTAGATGTCAGGATATAGTCAGAGGGAGGGTCTATGGCAGAATCCAGCAGCATGAGGCATAGGTAATTGCTGCACAGGGGCCATTGCGTGCCAAGACTCTAGGGGGCACCAACAAAGGAAAAATCCCCTACCATGGCAGTAGGTGACAGTGGGATCAGTGGTTGGGCCTCATGCCCAGTGCCAGGCTCAGCTGGTGTACACTTCCAGTCTGCCTCCTCCTATCCAGTTACTACATTGCATTCTAGATAGAGTGCTGGAGGAGATGGTGGCCCCATCCTGGGGGGCTCAGAGCCAGGGGATCGAGTGGCTGGATTGGGATGGAAGGTGGGCACAGACTGAGGAAGCATGTTGGGCAGCTTCAGCCAGGCAGGAGAGCTCTAAAGCCAAGCATCCACACCTGAGAGAGTCAGTTGGGTAGGTGTACAAATAAAGTCAACAAAATAAAAAACACACAGCTGCATTCCATTTAATGTGCTTTGAAAGGGCTCCTTAAAAGACTGGGACATTTTGTGAATTGCATTCAGCATTAACCCAGATTCATACCTTTATATTAGTACTTATCAGTCATTATAGACTTCAAGTGGATTTGTAATTCCACTTAAATTGTTATGATACTGTGGGTATTACATTTTTACATGGGACAATACAAAATTGATATATCAAGCTAGATCATACACAATAATGAAAAATTTAACTAAATTTTCTTGGGAAGAAAAAAAACTGCAGCATTTGTTTTACTTCACGTTGTGTGTCAAACCATATAATATACAAAATTATACTTAAGCAACCGTATACAACTCAACTGTGTTTCCATCTCGGGGTTTAGGTGACAAGAGACACCTGTTGAGCCAGGGTCAGACTGTGGCACAGGGCTCTACCTGGAAAGTTGATATTCTGGACCCACCTGAAAAATGAATAAGAGAGGCACTGGGGTGGCATAATCTTATCAGTATTAGGTTTAAATATTTTAGACTGGTTCAGTGTTTGTATCTCATATACGTAAGGATTTATTATTTCATTTTTATTGACTGGGTAAGCACACTAAACAAATGCCAGTTTTCAAGTATGACTTGAGAAGTTGCAATAAGACTTTTACAAACAAATGAATACAATACATGTGATAAGAGCAAGCATGATTCACCACAGGTAAGTAACATAAAGATATATAATACAAATTATTACAATCAGAAAAAATTCAACTTTACATTAAAATTAGTACAGTCAGAAGAAGCAAACAAAAATAATGTGATACAGTATCAACACACAAACCTGAGGTAAGATAGTCAGTGCACATTGTACAAGGAGCTCAACTAGTTCTATAGGGAATAAATAGTCCATGTACAATAGTTAAACGAGGATCAGTTACCCACTTCAAGTACAAGCAGAAGTGTCTTTCAGATGGTTCCATAAAGACCTTTTAAAGAGGTAGTGAGAAGATGCATCCTGGACACGTAAAATGAGGGTGTGCCAGAGCCAAGGTGTACATGCACCAAAAGGCCTGATTTCCCATAGTAGTGCAAGATTTGGGGATAGCAAGCATGGACATATTACTAGACCTTAGAGGGTAGCCAATGTTAGCAACCCTTAGTTGTTAAACCTGGTTGGATGGGGTGGCAGTCCTGAGCAACTTATCAGGTCCCCTTGCTTGAAGACAGAGACAGCCCATGCAATCTTCAAAACATCAGGCATAATGACAGTGAGCAGAGACACATTAAAGATATGTGAGATGGGTAGGGCCAGAGAGATTTGGTGAGTCTGAAAGACAGGAATGAGTTCACTAGTGGGAGGCCCACTTGGACATTTCCAGATATCCAGGTGGGTCAGTCCAATACTTTCTCGAGCTTCACTGTCGAGGTCCCTACAATGTCATCATAACTGCCTGATGGAAACACAACTTTGTTGTGCACAGTTGCCCGTGTATTATTCTGTGGTATACAATGCCATCACCAGTGCCAACCTAGCCAGACTAGACACTTCTTTCTCTTTTGCTGCTTTTCCCTAAACTGTCCCCAACCTGCACACACAGCTATTACCTTTAAATTTTCCTTTCCCTCCCATCTCTGGAGGGCATTCACTTCTTTTAATTTGCCTTATTGCACTCCAAATACATGTTCAGTTCTTTCTCCTGATAGCTATCCTTCATCATATCCACTTCCCACACTTCCTCCTGCTGCCTTTGCTCTGCTGACCCCTACTACCTTACTACCTTGGTTAAATACCTCTGCTAAATTAACTGCCTTCTCCTATAGTTCATCTCACCTCTAGAATAACCTTTCCCCTGCCCTCTGCTACTTTTTCTCTTTCTCTTCCTCTCCCACTCCCTCTGCCTTTTCCTTCAGATTTCTCATACTGTACATGAACTGTTTTTGCATACCTGTTCCTGTAATGAACCTCCTCTTCAACCCCTACCACCCATCACTAACCTTGTTTCTTAACCCTACTACACATAATCTCTCCTCTGCATGAAGTCCTCACCTATTGTACTCAGGGGCTAAAGCTGTTCTTTTTTATTATAAAAACACTTGTATGTTGTTCTGTTTACCTCATACCTATATATTTATAAGTTTTGTGTTACTTAAGGTATACTGAATTATATTAAATATTTGCATTTACACTTCACATTTTAATTGATCTGATTCTACTCACCATTGGCTTTTGTTCCATTGTATTTTACCTGTTTACTGTATCTACCCTCCTACTGTAATTTAGCACTGGGTTTTCACATGGAAATAAGTCTCCCCTCAGTGTGCCTTTCCCAGTCAAAAAAAAAAATCAAATAAATAAATTTCACATGATAAAAATAAGGTTCTATCACATTTCCATACATGTACAATATGGTAATTTAGTACACTGGCAGGACAGCATATGTACCAAATACATCCATGACATAACAGTGCAAAAGAACTTAAATAACGTTGCCAATTTGTGAACCTTTCTTGACATAGACAGTGCTCATGTTGATGATGGCTTAAAAATGAATCACCATGACAGAAGAGCAGATGGCACATACATAGAAATCACATGGGGGGCTAAATAAGGGAAGAAAGCAATAAGACACAACAGTTTGTGGGTTGTTGACTGATAAGAGCACACCCCCAGGTGTGTTGTTAGGCACAAGGCGCTTGCACTGAGTGACTACAGCAGCTGCGTAGTGCTCTTATCAATCAACAGCCCACACCCTGAAGTATCTTATTGCTCTTGTAAAATGGGTAACAACTATTTCTATAACAATCAAACAAAACTCTGGACGCATTATTAAAGATTTAATAATAGTATGTTATTTTATTTAAATATTGTGATAAAATAGTCCCCATACTTGGGTGGAGGAGTGATAAAATTGATTGAACAGCAATTCACTGAAAAATGCTAAACCAGTGTGTTGGAGGGACATCAATGTATTATTTGAGCAGTTTGGGTCTGCCTCTGTAACTGTGTTTTCCCACCTTTTCTTTTTGTTTATAAAGTATTACTGCATTGCCTACTTTCTTCATCCTATTTTTTGTTTCTATTTTTTCCCTCATTCAAGACACAGAGGCCCAGATATTTAAAAGGGTTGCTCCATGCTCAACAGGGTTGCACATGCTCAAGTCCTACATTGCACCATTCTGCGATATTCAGCAGGAGGCAGTTGCGCCACTGAAAACAGACTGAGCAACAGCGCAATGCAAATGAATGCATGCTCAACAGGAGGGGGAGGAACCATGCATAAACTGCACAGCCCGATATTCAGCAGGGCTGTATGCCAGAGTTAATGCAGGCGCAACCCCAACCTGTGCCTGTACAACTTTGAGCCAAAAATAAAGGCTTAAGTTGAGGGCCACCCACAGGTGAGCTGCTGTATTGCAGGGCGCAGCACAGCAGCTGCCACCTGTGGCTGGTCTCCAACTCAATCCCTGTGCCCCCCACCAGCCTGATTGCGGGCATCAATGCGCCCCCGTTCACATCCTGGTGGTCCAGTGGACCTTAATGCCCGATCGGCGGGCAGAAAGTATACAAACCCCCACATCCCATGTGCCCGATCGTGAGGCAGAATGTAATAAGAACCCCCACATCTCATGTGCCCGATCGCGGGCAGAATGTAATAAGAACCCCCAACCTGAATATCTCCCTGGTGGTCCAGTGGACCGTAATACTTGATCGCGGGCAGAATGTATATTGACAACCCCCACCCAAACATCTTCCTGGTGTCCAGTGTTGCCCCACCCCACCCACCCACGGCCCCACCACCCGCTCCCCGGTAGCGGCAGCATCCACCGCCTGCCGCCCCACCTTGCCCACCGACTGACTGGCGGTGGGGCTTCACGCCGTGGTGCAGAGCTAGAGCCAATGGAAGTGCAGCCCATACCGTACATGACAGTCCAGATTTGTGAATTGAAGTCATTCACAATCTGGACTGTCATGTCACGGTATGGGCTGCATGCCCATTGGCTCTAGCTCTGCACCAATGGGCGGCAGCACTATCGCCAGTCATTCACGTGGCGGTGGGGCGGCAGGCAGGGATGCTGCCGCCCGCCGCCGCCGGGGAGCGGGTGGTGGGGCTCGTGGGTGGGTGGGTGGGGTCACACCAAACACCAGGGAGATGTTTGGGTGGGGTTGTCAATATACATTCTGCCCGCGATCGGGCATTACGGTCCACTGGACCACCAGGGAGATATTCAGGTTGGGGGTTCTTATTATATTCTGCCCATGATCGGGCACATGGGATGTGGGGAGGTTCTATTACATTCTGCCCACGATCGGGCACATGGGATGGGGGTTCTGATTACATTCTGCCCGCGATCGGGCAGGTGGGATGTGGGGTTCTTATTACATTCTGCCCGCGATCGGGCACATGGGATGTGGGGGTTCTATTACATTCTGCCCGCGATCGGCACGGGGGTTCTTTTCACATCTGCCCGTGATCGGGCTGCAGGGTGAGTCGGTCCCCAACGGCTGCTGCCTGTCAGGGCGGCCAGGAGCAAGTCCTCGGGTATCGGCACACCTACATGCTAATGGCATGCAAATGGGGCCATAATCAGATGCAAATGGCCCCCCCTGCACCTTGCATGAATTATGGCCCCATTTGCATGTCACCTTTTGAATATCGTGATTTTGCGCATGGCGCAATGGTACTTGCGCCACCGCAAGTTGAATGCTCCACTCTGACAACTTGCGGTGGCGCAAGTTGCACTGCGCCATGCACAGTGGCTGTGGCTGGGGGGTGATATTCAAAGGAGTTGCTCAATAGCGCAACTCCTTTGAATATCATCCCAGCCACACCCCTGCACAACTATTTTGTGCAGCGCAAGGGCTTGCACCTCAGAATGGTGCAGTTTGAATATCCGGGCCAGAATGTTTATCATGGAATGTTTACCATGGAATACAGGGATTCAAAAGTCTGCTCAGTTCCGCTGGTAGAATGTTAGTCTTCCCAACACACTGTACATACAGACAACAAAGGCTTGTTTTAGAGCCAGTGACTCAATTATCTCACTGTCAAGGCAAGCAGAAGAGATTTCTCTGATGAGCAGGGAAAAACAGAGGGGTGAATTTTCACTGTTAGTAAAGAAACAGTTGTAATGAAAACTATAAAAATACTTAATGTTTCTAATTTGTTTATGTGTGTAAGGAGAGTATGATGATCAGGGAAACAACGTTTAATTAATTTGTTTGATTTTTTATTTAAGGTAGTTTTATTTTTAGGGCCCAGTTGAAGGTTTTTACAGTGTAAAGGTGGCAGCTATGTTTGTGATGAAAGATCAGTTCTGGTTGCAGAGGAACTGATGGAAGATATCAGTTGCTCAATGACATTGCTGCCCTTTCACCTATGGAGGTTAAGGTATTAGGAAAATAGTGCCACATTTCAGTTTGTTGACAGGTAAGGACACACATTTTGACCAATCAGGGTGAAGGATTTCTTTTACCCATTTTATAATGAAAAACAAGTACTGTACTTAGTTTCATCTCACAGTTTGTGTTCATCTTCCAAAAGCACAATCATTGACTAGCAGTTTCTGGAATGAGTTTGAAGTATCTGCTGTGGAGTTCACTTGACTCATTTTATTTTGTGGCTGCTCTGATCAGACAGTGTGCTGTACCATTGCTGGTCATAATTCATTCTTCTACCCACAATCCCACTGTCATGGTTATAACATAGTGCAGTCTGTCTGTACCGAGTGCTGTAATGGGAATAGGAAACAATCTGGTAGCAGTGACTTTCTGTGAAATATCTGCAAACTACAGTCCATGACAGATTAGGAATGGGTACACACCTGCTGCCTTCTGCTTGCATACATTTATCTGATACCAAATTCCCAAAGGACAGAACTGCGAATCCACATCCAAAATCCATACAGTACCACCCATCACTGACCCTGTTTCTTTCCCTTACTATACTGAATCTCTCCTCTGCACTAGGTCCTCACCTAATGTACTCAGGGGCTAAAGCTATTCTTTTCTTATTACGAAAACACTTGTATGTTGTTCTTTTTACCTCATACCTATATACGCTTTGTGTTACTTAATGTATATTGCATTATATTAAATGTTTGCATTTACACTTTGCTTTTGAATTGATGTGATTCTACTCTCCATTGTCTTTTGTTCCACTATATTTTACATGTTTACTGTAGCTACCCTCCTATTGTAATTTAACACTGGGTTTGAATATGGGAAAAAGTCTCCCTTCAGTGTGCCTTTCCCAGCCCAAAAAAATCAAATAAACAAATTTCACATGCTAAAAGTAAGGTTCTGTCTTGTCTCCATACATGTTCAATATGGTGATTTAGTACACTGGCAGGAGAGCATATGTACTAAGTATGTCCATGACATAACAGTGCAAAAGAACATAAATGTTGCCAATTTGTGAATCTTTCTTGACATAGACAGTGCTCATATTAAAGATGGCTTAGACGCAAATCACCATTCTAGAGGAGCAGATGGCACAGACATAGAAATCACATGGAGGACTAAATCATGAAATGAAGAACAAATACTGTACTTAGTTTCATCTTCATTCTCTGGTATGGCTAGGCCACTAGTGTGACATTCCAGGTAGGCTGGCAATATAGCCTAGAAGTTAGAGGAATGAGGTGTGAACAAGCTTGATACATCCAACAGACCAGACCTGAGTTTGATTCTCACAACCTCCACTTGCATACTGTGTGAGTCTGAGCAAGTCACTTAACCGCCCAGTGCTCCCAGGTCACCCCTGAAAACAGGCACTTGTGCCTAGTGGGTTTTACCCAGTTACCAAAGATTAAAAAAAAAAACTGTAAGTAAACTACTCTTCTTACGTATGCTTTTGTAGTACTCAGCCTAAAAGCTGATTATGGAATAGTAGGAAAATAGTGCTATTTTCTGCTTTTCAGATATTTGATGCTGCACCCTACCTACCAGCTCAGTGTCTCACATGTGACATGTCCAACATCGGTCTGCACTAACTTTTAGAATTTGTTTTTCACAGATTCCACATTGCTCACGCTAAAAGTGATACCTAGCACATGCTGTACCTGTGTGTCATTTAACATTTAACATTTATCATGTTCAGTTTTTTTTATTTTTACCATCTGTCTGCCCACCATTATTACTGCCTTTTAGCCATGTAATGTTGGTGTCATATTCTATGGCAATAAAATAAAAAAATTAAAAGTACTCTATTTGTTGACTGTTCTGTTGTAATTTATTAGAGCACAATGGTTTTCAACAATTTAGCAAAGGCCATATTTTTTTTTTAAGTTTGAACACATGTGACAACAAAAGTCACGCATGTTACATGGACACTCATAATGGCCCAAAATGATATTTTCTAATAAAATTGTGTCCAGACTAAGCAAAACACATTTTTTTAAGCAGTAAAGAACAATACTCTCTGCAGAAGGAAACTTGGCATTTTATTGAAGCCATTGAATAAAAAAACAAAAAAAATAATAATCTGTGTCCTAAAGCCACAATGGCTTTAATAGACAAAACATCTGTGATTTGTACAAAACTGGATTGTAATAGACCTTCATGTAGTCTGAGGCACTAAAATTTCATTGTTATTGCCCCCCTCATCTTTTTATGGAGCTTGTCCCACTCTCTGAGTGCACCATGAAATGTCTTGGCCCAGATCGGGTGTTGTGTCACATGATTCCTAATCTGCATATTCATCATTCCACAAGGCTTGCACTCTGTCAGTGTCTGTTTTTTATCAAATGTGAATGTCCTGGAGCTATCGTATACTCCTATGTTGGATACTGACACTCAGAATGTAGGCCATTGGGCTATAATGTGGGACACATCAACAAACATCCCCACAAATCTGATAAATATGCACTTTACACCATCTGTTCACAGCCTGGAGTCTAATTGTAGATTAAAAATGGGATGGTAATGACTCAAATTGACTCTTTTGTGTGGCTGACAACATAGTGCTACTAGATGTGAGGTCTTAAGAAGCTGTTAATCACACCTGACCTTTTGGAACAATGAACAAAATTAAGAGCTAAAGTATGCCAGGTAAAACAACACTTATATGATATTCATTTCATCACTCATTAAAATGCATAGGGATTGGACTTCTGTGCACATGTATGAATTGCATGTATATGCCACCGAACCATCCCAATGCATGAACTGTAAACAACACTGCAACATCTGTTTGTATTGTATTACTACACCCCTGTACCATGCTCACCCCATTGGGTACTCAGTGTCCAGTCCATTCCCTCTGCCCCAAACAAAACAAAATCCTGTTATCACCACACTCAATGTGGCCCATGGAAGCCCTGGATTAGAGAACACAATGAGTAGACTTATTCTGCCAAAGAAATAGACCTTGCTGAGTGTTAGAAGACTTAGGGTGGTAGTAAATGGAGCTAAATCTGAGTACAGGAGAGTGACCAGTGGATACCACAGGGATACGTTCTCAGAGGCAGTATAGTGTAGTGGGTTGAGGCTCTGACCTGCAAATCTGGAGATCTGGGTTTGAATCCCACAGCCTCACTTGCATGCTGTGTGACCCTGAGCAAGTCACTTAACTTCCCTGTGCTCCCAGGTCACACCTGTAAATATGTTTTCAGCTTAGTGTGCCACTCCTGGTTAAACAATTGGAAACAAAATGTCTTTGTAAGTGTCATTGTGGAGCTGCTGCAGGGGATGGTGTGCCCGTTTGCAGATGACACTACGATTTGCAATAGGGTGGGCACTCCAGGAGGAGTAGAAAAAATGCAGAGGGACCTAAGTAAACTGCAAGAATCATCCAGAGTGTTGCAGCTGAGATTTAATGTGGAAAAAATGAAAAATCATGAATTTGGGGTCAAGAACCAAGGGGAGGATTACATGATGGCAGGGCAGATACTGACAGTTACCAAACAGGGAAGGGATTTGGGGATGATCACATCTGAAAAGTGTGCAAACAATGTGCCAAGGGTGTGGGGAGAACCAATGGGATGCTGTGGTGCATATGTAGAGGAATAGCCACTTGAAGAAAATAGGGGGTGATGACACTATACAGGTCACTGTAGAGGCCTCATTTGGAGTACTGTGCCCAATTCTGGAGGCCGCATCTCAGGAAGGACACAGGCTCAGTTAAGGCAGTTCAAAGAAGGACTCAAAGATGGTGCAGGGTCTGCAACAAAGTCATATGAGGAGAGACTCAGAGACCTCAATCTGTATACCATGGAGGACAGGACATAAATGCAAGATATGATGCAAACCTACAAATATCTAAATGGCAGACATTGGGTTCTGGATGTTAGCATCTTTCAGAAAAGGACATGTTCAGTAATGATGGGGCATGGCAGGAGGTCAGAAGGTGGTAGACTAAGGTGTACTGTGAGGAACTATTTCTTCCCTGAAAGCATTGTGGATGCATGGCATAGACATCAAACTGAGATGGTGGGGGCAAATACAGTGGGGGAATTCAAAAAGATGAGTAATCAGCATAGGGGAACCCTAGCAACAGGAGTGAGACGGTAAAGCTGTAGATCAAGTAGGGTCTATGGCAGTATAGCATAGTGGTTAAGGGCACTGAGATACAAACCTGGAGACCTGGTTTTGAATCCCATCCACTCCCACTTACATACTGTAGGACCCTGATTAAGTCACTTAACTTCATGATCTCACAGGTTGCAACTCGAAACCACCTCTGGCTTAGTGTGCCTTATCTGATCAAAACAATTTCCCTGTCTCCTTCCTCAATTTGCAGTATGTAGGAAAAACATAGCAGACTGGATGGGTACAGAGGTCCTGATCTGCTGACAATTTCTATGTTTCTATCTTTATAACTCAGAGATCCCATCTCTGAAATGACACAGACAGGATGGAGGCAACCCAGAGCAGGCTACTAAAATGGTGCAGGGTCTGCATCAGAAGCCATACAAAGAAAGACTAAATGAGTATGCATACCTTTGAGGAAAGCAGGGAGAGGGGACACATGATACAAACTTTCAAGTACCTCAAGGGAATCAACAAAGTCCACGGGGGGTAGCATCTGTCAGAAAAAGAGATGTGCAAGAACAAGGGGGCACAATTTGAACATAGAGGGGGGATGGCTCAGGGCAACATGAGGAAGCATTTTTTTCATGGAGAGGGTGGTGGATGTATGGAACAGCCTTCCTGAGGAGGTTATGAGGTAAAACACAGTGGTAGAATACAAGAATGCTTGGACAGATGATAAGGTAGTTCTAGTAGGGGCAGGAGAAAGTAGGCTGTGATTAACTATGATCAATATGACCATAGTTATAATATATGAATTATGGAGGGCAGGGTGCTGGAGGGATGGAAGGCACTAAGGTTGGATAAGGCACCAGGACTTGATGACATTGACCCAAGGGTGCCAAAAGAGCTTGTGGAGGTCTTGGCAAGGCCGCTGGTGGACCTGTTCATTACCTCCATGGACACAGGATGCATACCACAAGATTGGAGGATGGTTCATGTGGTATCCCTCCACAAAATTTACATAAAGGATGAACCAGGCAATTACAGATCAGTAAGCCTCACATCCATTGTGGAAAAACTTATGGAAACAATCCTGAAACAGAGGCTTGTGACCTCTTTGGAGGTCAATGGACTCCAGGAGGGTCAGCAGCATGGGTTTGTCTCAGAAAGATCCTGCCAGACCACCTAGTTGAGTATTATGACTCAATAACTAAGGAACTGGATAAGGGCCATGCAGTGGATGCACTGGATTTGGATGTCAACAAGGCCTTTGATTCAGTACCTCATGGACTGCTGGGTGGAAACTTGGAACAAAGATGGTAAACTGGATCATGAACTGTCTGAAGGGGAGGCAGCCATGGGTTGTGGTGGTGGGGGAATGCTCATCCCCAAGGGCAGTGATAAGTGGGGTGCCACAGGGCTCAGTACTGGGCCTGGTGCTGTTTGGGATAGTCATAGCAGATATCTCACATGGCATAAGTAGCAAGAGCAGTCTGTTAGCTGATGATACCCAGATTGGGGGAGTGGTGGATGACACAGAGGGGTGGCAGGGGCTACAGGAGGACCTGATTAAACTGGAGGAGTGGTTGGATAAGTGGCAGTTGGGCTTCAATGTGAAGATGTGCAAGGTTCTGCTCTTCAGAGCAAGGAACCCGGGGAGGAGCTACCAGTTGGGAGGGGCTCAGTTAGGTGTCACTGTGGAGGAGAAGGAGCTAGGGGTGGTTATAACGGGGAACATGAACAACTCAGTTCAGTGCAGGAAGGTGACAGCTAAAGCCAGCAAGATGTACTGTGAGAGTAATCACATCCAGAAATAGGGATGTGATCCTGCCACTGTACAGGTCACTAGTCAGGCCACACTTGGAGTACTACAAGCAGTACTAGCATCCTTTTCTGAAGAAGGATATCGTGTGAACATACGAAATGCCAGCAGAAACAGGCCTCACAGTCTATTGAGTCTGTTCGATTGTACAACTAGCCCCTTAACTTGCCACTGCCCAACCCTGTCAGATTACTGAACAGGGTGCAGCACAAGGCAACAAAGATGATCCAGAGACTGAAGGGCAAAACCTAAAATGACTGGCTGACTGAGTGGAATATGTACACTCTAGAGGAGAGGAGGGAGTGGGGGGATAGGATAGATGCCTTAAGTATTAGACTGGGATTAACAAAACAGGTACAGAAGGGGTATTTAAGCTGAGGAGGGGTGAGGGACATGACAGGGCATGGTCTCAGATTGGAGGATGGAGGATATTGGAGAGAGATGAAGAGGCATTTTGTCACAGAGATGGTGGTGTCAAAATGGAATACTACCTGAGGAGGTGATATTCTGTGAGATGGCTGACAGTTTTAAAAGGGGTTGGGACAGTGTGCGGGGGGATAAAGGTGTGGGGAGAGAGGAGGGTGGGGCAGCTGCAATCTAAGGCTGCTCATGCGGCAGACTTGATAGACCACGAGGCCAGTTTCTGCTGGCAGATTCATATGTTCATATCTGTATTGGATCCAATAGTTAGGGGAATGGACAGATTTGGTGCCAAGTGATCCTGTTCCCTAAACACACTTGGTGTGTAGGGTAAATAATAATACAGATTACTGTATCTCAGAGTCTGCCAAGAAACATTCCTAAACAAGCAAGGAGTACTAATAAAGTTGATTATACTACTTACGCGAAGCATGTGACAGAGAAAATCACAAGGGAGATGGGGTTCTCACAACTGTCCTGAAGAATGTACATAATCTCCAGAATTGTAGATCTTAGGTTCTCTATGAACTTGTTTTCTCTCCCCTCACTCCAGCTCTCTACGCTTCCAAAGTTCTTGTTTCTAAAACCTCTAGAGTAGGTTTGCAGACAGTTAAATACTACAGATAACAGTATAGCAACAGAGATTACCTCATAGTTACAGATATGAGAAAAATATGTGTTGGTCCTAAGTCATTCTCCATTGGATGATGACTTAGGAGACAGAATTACTAATGAGTATCATATGAGACAGAATATGCTTCCATTAGCATTATAGCTTAGACAAAAGAAATGCTGACTGGTTCAAACCACATGTGGCATTTCTTGCTTATGTACAATATAAAACAAAGACATAACAAAGGCCTTCTCTCTCTGTCAGCTTGCTTAGATACAAAGAGAAATGCTGACGGGGCTCTATTACAAGTGGCATATCTGCCTGAGTGTAAAACACACGCTACATATAATTATATGAGAATATAAGTAAACAATAATCACTGATGATCTCTCAGAGTCAGCTTATCAGTGATTAGATAGATTATATATGGAATATATATGAAAGGCAAACATAATCTAGATAAATGTATTATAGTGAGGTATAATGAACCATGTATAATAAACATTAGCATATACTATTAGCAAAGCACATTCCTAGCACCCATGCTTTTATGATCGGTGCCCAAATCTACAATGTTAGTGCAAAATAGCAGTATCACAGTATAACAGACTAGGAATAAATGTGAGGTGTATGTGAGGTGTATGTGGGATGAAAGGGAGCATAACCCAGGCGTAACAATCCTTATCTGCCATCATAGTCTATGTTTTTATGTTTCTCACAGGGGTTTAATAAGATACACGAGGGGGTATTTTTCAGACTAAAGATGTGCTTGAGGGGCTTGCTATGTAGTTGGAGGTGGGTAGATTCAGGAGGGATGTGAGCGAGTACTTCTTCACTGAAAGGTTGGTGGATTCATGGAACAGCCTTCCAGTGGGGTGAAAAACAAATGTATGGTACAGACACAGTGGAATCTTAGGCTAAGGTAGGGCATAGGTGGAAGAGATGGTGCTATAGGAAAAAACAGCATAGATTCTACCAGATGCAGGGTTGGGGGGTGGAACCTTGAAAGTTGATCAAGGGTAACACCTGGAAAATCAACAGGGAATGGCAAGGTTACACACTTAACTATAGTTAAATACACTAGTGCTGTGCTTGCATCTTCCATATACTTGCAGAAATAATGCACCATTTCATTAAAGAATGCTATAGATTGTAAATGTAAAGATATTCATAATTGATAAGCTGGAGAGGCACTGAATTGAGGGGTGCCCAATTGTTAATTGAAATTCTGAGTCTGGCTTACTCTGTAGGAAATAAAAATACCACAGCTTCCACCACAAATATAAAACACACCTCCTGACATTTACATTTTTTTAATTAAAGTGGTATAGAATATAGCACAATATTTTTTATTAGTGTAAATGGCTATTGAATGTCTACAATCATTATGTTATGTCTTGGTCACATCATAAGCAACATGCCATGCATTTCACTGCAGTCCAGGGGAAACTGTTCACAACAAATGGAGTACAAACATGCTAAATATTATTTGCATTACATTTTTTATGAGTTTGGACTTGGTTTGGCATCTTAACATATAATTACAGACTAAACAATAAGCATATAAAGTCCACGAAACAAACAATCTAATTTACCAAAACTGTCCTAATTTTAAAACTTCAAAACAGCTATAAAGGTTCCTACTGTCCATTAGAAAGTGTCATTATTTCCCATTATGTATTAAATAAAACTATACAGACTGATTTCAGGCTGAACTGAAGTGTGTTATGTGCATGTTTTATAGGACATCACAACAAAGTATAAAACATCAGTCCACAATAGCGCATGCAAATGCAGGGGTGAACATCTGATGCAGCAGGTGCAGGAAGTCAGATAACATCCACTGTTGTACCCCTGCATGGTTTATTTAATTCATTAAACATTTCTTACTGTGTTGTAATTACTTAAAAGTTCACTTTTATGCTTCACTGTCTCGTGCGGTAGCTGTGGTAGTTAAAACCAAGGTACAGCATTGTTATTGAAACCTGCAGTATATAAAATCCAAAGGTTAAAAAGGCAACACAAGCCCAAAATACGTAGAACAATTAAAAGAAGTCATACAGCTCAAATGAAAAGTGGGGCACTGCAAACTTTGGAGCAGAAGCAAAATTGCTAATGTTTGCCACGGTAGTCACTGGGACCCTGGGATTTCAGTAGTCCAGCAGTAACCTATGTGTGCCAAAAATATGGCAGGTTGTTCTGCCTTTATTTACATGGCTGCTGATGCTTTGCATGGCTATATATAACAAAAACGGAAAATAAACTACAACTTTTGGGTTCCTTTTTTTTGTGTCAGCAACATTGTTGCAATTATATTTGATACTGAACGGTATTTTTACCCCTATACATTGACAAACACACATTCGGTAGTACTATCATGGAAAATTGCTGAGAAATGCACACAGGGCAAATAAATTGTAAGAAATAAATATAATTAAAGTACAACAGTGCATTTTGATTATGTCTCATTTTGGGTAAGTGTAGCTTTTACTTTAACTAACTTGTGAACACACGCATGTTAATGTGGGACCACATGGCTTGCAGTCAGAAAGCAGTCCACTATACCATGCACAGCAATCTAGGCATCTGGCTCACAGTCAGGGGCATAACTCTGAAAAAACACCATTGTAATATATTGCCATTTGAGAGGGGTAATATATTTAACATTTTAAAGCAGGGAAATATGACAAAGAACAGCATTTAGAAATAACCATTATCAAGCGTTTGGATTAACCAGATGCCTAACATGCAAACCAATAAATCATCTTTTTCAATCTGAGACATTCACATTTCAAAGAAAACCAGCGGTTTAATTGAGGAGCCCATGTATGGCACAGTCTAAAGAATATAATCCCAGTTTGTTACAATCATTATAGTAGAATTATGTTTAAACATTTGAATGTTAGGTTAGGACCACATGGGCTACATTGTGATTTATGGTCCACAGGAATGAGCAACACAGAATGGAGCAATTCACATTTTATACTAACATACTAAAATGCCATCAGAATAGACCTAATGGTCTCTCAAGTCTGCTCGATTTTCAGCACCTGCACTGAGGGCCAATTTTGGTGTCCCCCGTCCCTCTTGGGTTATACTGTCCCCAGTTATAGATGTTCCACATGTATTGGGCTTGGTCAGATTTACCCTCCCCTTGTACCTGTCCCATCCCCTCTTAAACCCGTCCACAGCCTCCACCTCTACCAGCTTCCTGGGCAGTGCATTTCATGGCTCCTCCACCCTTTCAGTGAAATAACATCTCCTCCTCCCCCCCCGAGCCTGCCTCCTTCCAGCTTACACCCTTGACCTCTTTTTGCCCCACCCTCCTTCTTTTGGAGCATCCTGACTGGGCCTCCTTTATTGATCCCTTTCATGTACTTAAAGACCTCTATCATGTCCCCCCATCCCTCCTCTCCTCCAGGGTATACATGTCAAGATCCTTGAGTCTCTCCTCATAGAGCCTCTCCCCAGGCCCCAAATCATTTTGGCTGCCCTCCTTTGGACCCTCTCTAGGAGTGTAATGTCCCTCTTTAAATGTAGTCTCCAAAACTGTACACAATACTCGAGGTATGGCCTAACCAAGCAGTTGTACAGTGGAAGGATCACTTTTGCCTTTCTGGAGGTAATCCCCCTTGTGATGTATCGCAGCATCCTATTTGCCCTTGCTGCTGCTCTTCTACAGGTCTCTGAGTTGTTCATTTTGATATCTACCACTACACTACTCCCAGGTCCCTCTCACCCTCCATGACTTGAATCATGTCTCCTCCCAGGGTATACCCCTGGCCTGGATTTCTGACTCCCAGGTGCAGAACCTTGCACTTCCCCACATTGAATTTTAGTTTCCATTTTCCCGACCACCTTTCCAGAGCCTCCAGATCCTCCTGCAAGGCCACCCTCCCCTCCTCCCCTTCCACCACTGCACCCAGCTTTGAGTCATCTGCAAAGAGATTCATCTCACTTCTGATCCCCCTCCTCATGTCTGAGATATAGGCATTGAACAGGAGTGGCCCCAGCACTGACCCCTGGGGAACATCTGTACAATTAGCCCCAAAATCCAATAAATGAATATAAACATTGAAACAATGCTGAGAAACCTAATTTTTGTGCAGGGAAATTTGTTCAGAAAATAGGGGGTCTAGGAATTGCGCACAGATGTCAGTGAGGGACACTTGGCAAAGAACAAAGGGAGTGAGTCAAACAAAACACACACTCAATACAAACCTTGAATGGTTCTGTTCAGAAATTCAGTGGGCTAAGAAAATAGTTTGGCACAGCATAGTAAAGGGATATCACATATGGCATGCTAATTTCCTTATTGTAACATGATCAAAATGTAAAAACAGCTGCTTGGGGCACACCAGTTTGGGGTTGCCCTTTGGTCACACTGTCCAATCCAGAGTTCAAAATTTGGCAAGGTAAGGAGTTGACACAAGCCCAGCAGTTTGCTTACCAGTTTTGTGTTAAAAAATAAATATAGTTTGCATTCGCATCTGCGCACAGAAATAAAAAAAAAATAACCATTTTGGAAAACTCCATCAGTCGTCACTGAGACCATTTGCAAGCCTCAGTGTGTGACGAGCGTGGCTAAACAAAACAAAATCAATAACAAGTTTTAGAAAGTCCAAAATAAACCACTAAAAGAACTCTAAAGACATTAAAGACCACTTCACAGAAATTTAAGCTTGGACAGAGGCAAAACATGTCAAGGTCAACACATTACATACCGGCGGTGATGTTGGATTGTTCAGTGATGCCGTCTGCAAAACCTCCGATGAAGCCATTTCCTAGGATATTGTGCAAGTAACTGTTTTTTTCAGAGAGACTAAAATAAATCCATTTGCTAAAGTGGTAGATTTCACTAGATAACTATTATTATTAGGCAATGGCAATGCATTGATTTTACAGTGATTGCCTGAATGATTTTTTTTTTCAGCTGTTTAGCTCTATTGCTTTCACGTGTTAATCTGTGCTCTGGTGCTGGACTTCTCCTATAGGATAATACTCTCACTATCAAAGATCATCCCACTGGTGATTTATTTAATGGCTTTACCTCATCACTATTGGTATTTTATGTGCATGTGATGACGAGTTTCAGGACAGTTGGGAAGGGGCACAAATGGACAAGATGAGCGAAGGTTTTGTTTGGATTGAACCAGAGCAATGAGTTTTCTGAGATAAAAAAAGAAAAAGAAAACATTTTAAAGTGATTTTCTGAAATCTGACATGAATTTAAACAAAAACGTGGGAAAGAAAAACAAGATTCCCCTTTCTTACATGGAAATCATGAACTTTTTGTTGCAGGTTACACAGGGGACAGAGCATGTAACCTTCGATATATACTTTTTCAATTAAACATAACATTAATAAAACATGGAATTACTTGAATCAAAACAGAATTTATTTACACTTTGAGATGCTGTCTTTTAACTGGTGTGTGAGTGGTTCTGAATAGGGAAACAGTTTAGATGTTACTTAGCAAATTAAAATTATGTGTCTGGATGTCACAGTGAACTACAAAGAAATTACATTTTTTTCAAGTTTTTTATTGCTAAAACAGTTAATGAAACTTCAATTCTCCTTATACTGTATACATTATTTATTTCAATGGAAATTAAGATTTTTAATACAAAAAACGCACTTTAATGTGCTTTCTTGAAAATACACTTTCAACAACACTGGGACACTTCATGGCCCAGCCATACCAGAAAATGACAGTTTCTAGAATGGGTTTGCAATATCTTCTGTGGAGTTCAGTTAACTCATTTTATTTTGTGGATACTTTGATCAGACAGTGTGCTGTACCATTGTTGCTCATAATCCATTCTTCTACCCACAATCGCACTGTCATGCTTATAACACAATGCAGTCTGCCTGTATTGAGTGCTGCAATGGGAATAGGAAACAATCTGGTGGCAGTGACTTTCTGTGAAAGATCTGCAAACTACAGTACAAAACAGATTAGGAATGGGTACACACCTGCTGCCTTCTGCCTGTGTACATTTATCTGATACTAAATTCCCAAAGGACAGAACTGCAAATCCACATCCAAAATGGGTGCACAAACAAAAGGGGGAGGGCCACCCCAGACAAACCAGTACCTCCAAGTACTGCACTCCAGTGGGAAGTTAACGGCTTCTTTGGGTTGTACAGCATTCATTCAAGTTGAAAAAAACACTAGTCTCCAGCACAAAATAATGTGGACTCAATAACCTATTATTGAAAAAATTAAGAAGCACAAAGCCAAAAAACAGTATAGTCAGTGACCACTTATATTCCCCAGTGCTTTGGATTAAACTGACCCTTCCTCATGGGACATGGCCTTGAAGGGCACACTTCACCATAAATACCCAACCTCATTAATATTCATTAATGCCAAGTTCAAAAGTCCCACTCAAAAGTGAATACATATCAACATTGAAAAAGATGTACAATTCAAAAAATAACATATAGGCAAGATGCTAAATAACTTTAAATTACATCCCGAGCCACACAAAGGTGAGGGTCCTGGATTTCAGGAGGGTGGACTTTATTAAGATGGGGATATGCCTCAAACAAGCCCTGTCAGGGAGGGAGGGACAAAAGGGGGATGGGGTGGAGGAGCAGTGGACCCATCTGAAAGGAGCCATAGTGGAGGTAACAAACCTTTGCACTAGGCAAGAAAGCAAGGGCAAGAAATAGCTACTATGGTTCTCAAAGGCAGTGGCTGGGAAGCAACAGTAAGGGCAAAAAAGATGGCTGTCAGGAAATACAAGAAAACACAGGGAGAGGAGGACAGGGTAGTGTATTTGGATAAAAAGAGGGAGGCAGGGAAGGCAGTCAGGAGCGGAAAAGCACAAATGAAGGAAAAATAGCACAGGAGGTAAAGAAATGAATCAAGACTGTTTATAGATACATTAGTGAAAGGGGAAAAACAGTGGAAGGATAGTACGGCTTAAAGGGGAAGAAGGAGAGTGTGTGGAAGGTGACCTGGAAAAAGCATCACTACTGAACAAATATCTTTGTTCTGTATTTACAGAAGAAGAAGGTGAAGGACCACGGTTAGGCAACAAAAACAAATATGGGAGGGAGAAGAACACCAGTCCATTTACAGAAGACTGAATCCTAAAGGAACTCACAAAACTGAAAGTGGACAAGGCAATCGGACCGGATGGGATACATCCTAGAATATTAATGAAACTATGGGAGGTGCTGGTACCACCACTGGCAGCACTGTTCCATAAGTCACTCGATAAAGGAGTGGTTCTGGAGGACTGGAGGAGGGCAGATGTAGTCCCTCTTCACAAAAGTGGCAGTAGGGAGGAGGCTGGAAACTATAGACCAGCCAGCCTCACCTCAATAGTGAGGAAAATTATGGAATCACTACTTAAACAAAAGACTGTGGAACATCTTGAAGCCAGCAGAGCACAGGATCTGAGACACCATGGATTAACAGTGGGAAGGTCATATCAAATAAATCTAATTGATTTTTTTGACTGGGTGAATAAGGTCGTGGATCGGGGGGAGCAGTGGATGTTGCCTACAGAGATTTCAATAAGGCCTTTAATACTGTCCCAAATAGAAGACTTGTGAACAAGCTGGGCAGCCTGGAAGTGGGTCACAAGGTCATAAACTGGGTTAGGATCAGGTGAAGTGATAAAAGACAGAAGGTCGTGGCAAATGCTGCTCAGTCTGAGGAAAGGAGGATGACCAGTGAGATGCCACAGGGATCAGTCCTGGGCCCAGTTCTGTTAAATGTCTTCATAAGTGACATTGCTGAGGGGCTAGAGGGGAAGGTGTGCCTCTTTGTGAATGACACTAAGATCTGCAAAAGGGTAGACACTTCAGGAGGGGTGAAAAAATGAGCAGGGACCTAGATAAACTGGAGGAATGGTCCAGAGTGTGGCAGCTGAGATTTAATGTGAAAAAGTGCAAAATCATGCATTTAAGTTGCAAGAACCCAGGGAGGATTACATGATGTAGGGTGGGGGAACTGGTGGTTAACAAACAGGAAAGGAAAGAGAGAGGGAGGTCTAATTTATATCTGGGATGCCTTGCAAGGGGTTGTACTCCCCATCATGACCAGTGCCGATGACATTGAGATACTCACAGTTAGAATCTTATTCAAAGCATACAAAAAATCCCTAGTCATTGTGTGCATCTATCTCCCACCCACAAAGGCCAAAGAGGGTCTAGGCAAAATCCTTGGGGCTGTGGCAGGCATTAACAAAAACTGTGAGCTAATTGTGACTGGGGACTTTAACATAAATTGGCTCCGTAGTGAATCATCCCAACTGAAGGATAATTTTGCTAGCTCCATTCTTGCAATTAGTCAGTAAGCCCACTAGAATGACTCATAAATTAGGCAAGCACTCACTCCTAGACTCTCTCCTCACAAGTTAACGGGACAGAATATCTGAGGAAACAGTGCTCCCAGACTCTCTGAGTGACCACTCCACAAGTTCACCAGACAGAATACTGAGGTCACGGTGCTCCCAGACTCTCTGAGTGACCACTTCCCAATCACCTGAATGTGGTCTAATAAATTTGAAAAAAGCTCCCCCGGTCTTTGTACATAGTTGAATTCTGAGAAAAAGACAGACCTCAGCTTTCAGAGAAGCCCTATCCCAGACTGACTGGTCTCCCGTAGGGGTCCTGCAAGACCTAGATAAAGCACTCCAGTACTTTATCGGCAAGTTCAGTGAGGCAGCATGGTTTCACCAGGGGGAGGTCATGTCAGACCAACCTCGTTGAATTTTTTGACTGGGTGACTAGGGAGATGGATCAGGGGAGGGCAGTGGACATGGCCTATCTGGACTTCAGCAAGGCCTTTGACACTATGCCACATAGAAGACTATTACACAAACTGGGGAATATGGGTGTGGGCAGGACAGTAGTGTGGTGGGTAGGTAACTGGCTGGGTGGCAGGACACAGAGGGTGGTGGTAAATGGCTGTCACTCCACAGAGGGAAGAGTGACCAGTGGGTACCACAGGATCGTGCTGGGACGGTCCCATTCAACATCTTCATCAGTGACATTGCACAGGACCTAGAAGGCAGAATTTCACTGTTCGCTGATGACACAAAGCTCTGCAACAGAGTAGACACACCAGAGGGTGTAGACAGAATGAGAAGCAACCTGCAGAAACTTGAAGAATGGTCAGGGGTTTGGCAGTTAAAATTCAATGCAAAGAAGTGCAAGATAATGCATATGGGGCACAAAATCCCTGGCACAATATATCAGTTGGGGGTGAGGATATAGCATGCACCAAGCAGGAAAGGGATCTTGGGGTTATCATCTCTGATGACCTCAAGGTAGGGAAACAGTGTGACAAGGCAGCAGGTAAAGCAAATAGGATGCTGGGATGTATAGGCAGGGGCATCACCAGCAGGAAAAGGGAGGTCATAATTCCGCTATACAAGACACTAGTGAGGCCCCACCTGGAGTACAGTGTACAGTTCTGGAGACCATACCTACGTAAGGACATAGACAGGGTAGAAAAGGTTCAGAGGAGGGCAACAAAGATGGTGCATGGATTGCATCACAAGTCCTATGAAGACAGGTTGAAGGAACTGAACATGTACTCCATGGAGGAGAGGAGGGAGAGAGGGGATATGATAGAGACATACAAGTATCTCACAGGGAGGAACAAGGTGCAGGAATACACTATTTTTAAGCAAAAAGATGTTCCAGGACTAGAGGTCATGGGATGAAGTTGGAGGAGGACGTTTCAGAGGAAACATGAGGAAGAATTTCTTTACAGAATGGGTGGTGGACAAGTGAAACACCCTGCCAGAGGAAGTGGTGGGGGCTGAAACAATCATGGGATTTAAGAATGCATGGGATAGACATAAAGGAATTCTGGAGGTCAGGGGTAAGGGGCAACAGACTTCTAGGAAAACATAAACTGAACTTACAAGCTCAAATGGGCAGACTGGGTGGGCCATAGGCCCTTATCTGCCGACACTGTCTATGTATCTATGTAGGTTTGTGACTGATTTGTTCCATTTAAAAAAAATGAAATCCCTTGGTCACATTAATGGGTGGATTACCAGTGACCTCCTGGATCCTATGAGGGAACGGGATAACTGGTGTAAAGCTAGGGCCTCTGGTGAGTATAAAGGCCTATAGACATACAGGACTGCCAGAAACAAATGTACCCACCTCATCCATAGTACTAAGGTCAATTACTACAAGGATCACTTGGAAATGAACTGGAAGGATGGGAGGAAGTTCTGGGACAATATAAAGGAACTTACGGAGAATTATGATAAAACACAGCCTTTCTTGCTTAACATAAATGGCTCGAACTCAATGGATCCTTACACCATTGCTGAAGAATTCAGCTTTGCCATCACTGACCTAAGTTCTTTTCTCCCAGCTGATTACCCTAAGCCTATTGATAAGGATAAGACTAGCTTAGCTCAGACTAACCACCTCCCAGAATTCTACTTCAAGAGAATCACTGTCAAAGAAGCCTTGGGATATGTCAAAAAGGTCCTGGGAAAAATCAGACTAGGTAGTGACAACATTGACATGAAGTTGGTCACACTGGCAATTGATGTGCTTATAGTTCAGATCTCAAAAATATTTAATAAGTCATTCATGCTAGCGAAAGTGCCCTCATTATGGAAACAAGCACTTGTGCCCCCTGTTCTCAACGGTGGGGACAGGACTCTTGCTGCAAACTACAGGCCCATCTCAATTCTCTCTCCACTGCCTAAAGCCCTGGAAAGGATTGTGGCTGACAAAATTACAGATCACATCCTCAAGCACCAGCTGCAATGTCCCCAGCAACATGAGTTTAGGAAACATCATAGTACTGCCACCACTCTCGTGGACTTCACTGGTTATGTCCACAGGGTCTTGGATGAAGGTAAACTGGTTGGTTTGCTCTTTATCAATTTAACAAAGGCATTTGATACAGTCTGTCACCCACTCCTTCTTCAACAACTACATACCCTGGGAGTAGTCCTGAATGCCACCATGTTGTTCCAGGCTACCTATCATCTAGGTCACAAAGAGTCAAAATAGGTCAATCAGTATTTGCATCAAAAGGAGTCTCCTTAGGAGTGCCTCAGGGTTCCATACTTGGTCCCTTGTTGTTCAGCCTATTTTTGAATAATATACCTGTCACCTGCTCCAGTAAAGTTATTTCATACATGGATGATGCAGTCATACCCAGTAGTCACTCTCACATTGATCACCTACAGGCCGAGCTGCAATCATCCATCCAAACCTGGAAAAATGATTTAACTCTCAAAGATTACTCCTCAACTACAAAAAAAACAAAACTGTGCTGATCTCCAGCCCACAGCTAAAAAGGAGGTTTTTACACCTGACAGTCACAAAAAACAAGGTGGTCCCCTGGAACAGGTTCACACCTTCAAGTACTTGGACATCATGGTCAATGATACCCTCTCATATGTGCAGCACATTGACATGATGGTGAAAGCGATGAACTCCAAACTAGGCATACTATATAGACATAGAAAAAGTTTATCTACAAACGCCCTCCGTCTCTTGATCTCCAGCTCCATTCTATCCATCATTGACTAAGGTCTGGTGCTATATGATGCTGCCACTTATATGGCTCTCAAAAGGGTAGTTACAGCCCTGAACAAAGCATGTAGGCTTCTGCTCGATGTGGTTCGCCTCACACACTCTTGCACTATGTATGAGCAATCCAACCTTCTACCGCTCAGGAACAGAATAAGATACCAAACCTGCCTTCTAGGGAGGAAGGCCATGCTCTCCCAGACCCCTCCCTGCATATCTGAACTGGTAAAGGAAGCTAGCTCCAAATACAGCACTAGAAGCACAGCTGTGCCCCAGCTCAGTGTCCCATTTCATAGGACTGCACTAGGTCAGCGCTTTTTCTCATACCGAGCTCCACTCTGGCTTAATGAGCTACAGGCTGCAGCACTTAACACTACAAATGTTTGGGCTTTTAAACTAAACTGAAGCAATATCTGCTGAGCCTGAACACCTGCAATTGCCTGGGATGAGACTGTCCCTCCCTCCTATGAAACCTTGTCCACTTGTATGATTGACTTCATGATAACAACCCCAGGGCCCCTACCCATACCATTATTACTTCCTGCTTCCAGCCTTATCTACCACTCTAATAGAAGTGTATACCTTCACCAACTCACAACGCTTGCTCCCAATTCTGCCCCTGCAACTTGTTTCTACCTCCTGCACCTGTTGCCACCCCCCTCCTCTGTCTCAACAGTTCCTCCCTTTTGCACCCTCCCTTCTGCTACCTATCCCATTCTAGTTAAGCAATAATGCCCTAATCCCTTCGCTACCCTGGCAAGGCCCTGCTGAGGCTACTACCTGCATTTATTGTGGTAGTTGTCCCTCTTTTGTTGATTTAGAATCCATTATGTTCTTAGCCTTGTAATTGAACAATTTTTACTTGTATATATTATATACCTGTAACATAATGCATTGTAATGAAAATGTATTCCATGCCTGTACTGTCTGTTTCTGTATTATGAAGAGGAACCTTTGTAAAAGAGTTTAAACTCAAAGGTTGTTTCTGAATTCACAATTAAAAAAAAAATAAAAAAGATAGAATTTTGATGTAGTGGTCTCTGTCCAAAATCACTATATTTTCACCTTTGTCTGCTTGTTTTATTACAATAGTCTCTAATTTTTTTAATTCTGGTAAAGCTTCATTCTCATCTTTTATTAAGTTAAATGTTTCTCTGTGGGCATGATTTACCTAGCAAGTCCTTCACTTGTTTTGACACCACTTTCTCAAATGCAGTCAAGGTGGGGCTATAAGGTGACGAGGTACCTTTGTAAATGAGCCTCTGGCTCAAAGGTTTCTAAACTGATGTTTAACTAAATAAATAAATAAATAAATAAGGGACCGGACAGAAGACCGATTTATCTCTGAACAGCATTTGTCTCCATTTTTTATAGAGCTGCTTGCTTGTAACAATCTAATGCTACCCTCATTACCTGTGCTCCTTACATTTTTATCAGAGGTTACTTCTACCATTTCACTTTCTGACTGGAACACAGATGTTTCTAAATTAAATTCATGCTCCTCCCTTCCTGTAAAGTCTCTCCTATGTGTCCTGCATTTGCAGATAAAAATTCCTCATTCTCTAACATTAATGATTTTAACCCATTGAGGTAATGTTGTCCTTTTTCACCAATCACATCCACTTGACTGTTCCATTCAGTTGTGCATAACTCTTCCATTTCTTCCTTCATAAATCACAAAGCCCAAATTAGAGCATCCAAATCTTCAGTCTTCACTAAGTCTTTTTCTTCACTGTAACCCATATTTAAGGCTGTCTGATAATGTTTATTATTAAAGAAATAAAGATACAGTCTGATCTTTCTAAAAAAACTTTTGCAGATCAATATATACAGCAAACTCATTTACTTGTTGTGTGGGGATGGATGACAATCCTTTCTTAACTATCACTTGTTGATTTTTAGTTAGTTCATGTTGTGATAAGTTTATGATCTGTAACTGCTTGTTTTCTTTTTGTTCCTCAATACTCTGCTTGTGTTTGAATTTTCTTCCTCCCCTTCTGCCTCTTCTCATCTTCCTCTTCCACTTGCCTTGTCTCTGTCTAAGAACATGTTCTTTCTCGTTAGATTTAGATGCAGTCTGTGTTTCCTATGTTCCTGATGTTTTACTGCCAGATCTTTTTCTATTGTCACGGTCTTGAAAACTTTCATGGGAACATCCTCTGCTCTTGGATCTTGAATGCCTTTGTGCAGACAAGATTAGTATGTCTCCCTTTTGGCAATCATCATCAGCGTCCTCCCCGTCAATTTATTTTGCTTGCATTGAATAACCTCAGTCTCATACTGGTCTAATTTTCTTTGCAGCATTTCATCTAGTTCTTTAAATTTCTCATCTTGTTTGAAAGACAACACTTGCTTCTTTATTTCATTGAGCTCTAATTGTAATCTTTTATATTTTGCAGCATCAGCCTTTATAATTAATTAAGTAAAGACCTTAGAACATTCTTTTGCAGTTTTTATCCAATCCTCTTTGAATTCAAACTCAAGTCCTGTAGAGGGTATTTTCATAATGTTGAGTCCCCTTGGATCCTGCTTGTTAACAAGGTACTGCTCTAATGTGGCAATATTGTTGGATTGTACACCTTTTTCAGTGTTGATATGTATTCAGTTTTGATTGAGACTTTTGAATTTGGCATTAATAAATATTAATGAGGTTGGCTATTTATAATGAAGTGTGCTGTTCAGGGCAACATCCCCTGAGGAAGGGTCAGTTGGACCTGAAGCACTGGGGAATACGTGTGGTCATTGACTGTGCTTTTTTTGGCTTTTTTTAAATAAAAAGTTATTGATTCCACATTATTTTGGGCTGGAGACAAGTGGATTTTTCAACCTGAGTGAATGCTATACAACCCAAAGAAGCCGTTAATTTCCAACTGGAGTGCACTACTTGGAGGTATTCATTTATCTGACACCTACTGCAGAACAAAGTGCAGACAGTGTTGCAGCAGGATTGAATGTAGAACAGTGGGTCATGGGCAACTGAGGTGCAGCATGCTCTCTGAGCAGAGTGTCCATAAAATAAATAATATAAAGGAAACTGGGCACCAGCATTTTTTGAACCACACAAGAAACTGCTGGCCAGAGATTGGCTTATGTGGAGGACAAACACTGCAGGTGCTGTATGAACCCTTTTCACTAATATAAATTTTAATGGAAAAAAAATCAAAGACAATGAATATGACATGACACAGAACTTAAACTTTTGAATAAGGATGATCATGAAACTAGATGTTATGCTGTGCTGATAAATGCATCCAATTTTATTTGGTGACTAGATATTATGATGAAATACAAATAAATGCCTCTTGGAAAAGTAAGAAAACAGTATTAAAATATGAATTCCTAGGATCTAAGAACAACAAAGTGAAGCTGAGATATTTTGGATCTCTAAGAACACATGCAGCAATGCTTCTGTTTAAACAAGAGAACTCTGCAGTAAATAGAGTCACTACAGATTTATTAATGTTTTTCTATATTTGTATTTTGGTTCTGATCATTGCACAACAGCAGAAAAGTAAGCTACAGTATATCTGAGCTCCCAACGTCTTCTGAACAGCTGGTACCTTAAAGTAAGTGTGGGTCCCAAGAACATCTACATTTTTTGTTATTTAAGTATAGCTGCCTAGTGCTACAGCACTAGGTTACAGGAAAGGGAGGATACGTTTGTCTGATCCACAAAAAATAAAACAAATTCCCTTTCATAGAAAGAGGCAGCACTCCAAATTAATTCTTAAAATGAGATAAGATACAGCAATGTCCCAAAAAGTAAGTCTACGTCTGCAAACTGTCTCTGGGCAAAGGAAAACCTCACAAAGGGTTTTTATGCACAGCAGTTTTCCTGTACACTTTCATAAGAAAAATGAAATGATTTACAACACTTATTGTTATTTTTATTGGGGACATACGAAGCACCTCTACCTCTATGAATCCATTCAGTGTTATCATGGGTGTCAGCAATGTGCATTTCAGCTAGTTGGCATGAGGTTGCTCGGATACCCTTACCATCTTCTTTCTTTTCCTTTTTTAGTCAAAACTGTTCCTATTGTTCCCTTTAAGTAACATTGTCCTATTTTTCTTTACTGTTACTACCTTGTTGACTACCGAATGTTACTGTTCCTTTAAGTTACAAAAGAAATTTCTTCATGAAAACATGACACCTTTTATGATACAGTGCCTTAGTTTTCACTGAACAGCACACTGTAAATGTTATATCTTTATTAAAATATCCTTTTAATTATTTATTTTGATGTTGTAACAGCGTAATGCTTTAAACTATACAGAACCTCCCTGTACAGTAGTCAGACTTCAATCTAGTCTATTAACTTGTTTTATTTTGCTGTTACAAAACTTTTAATAATGAAGCCTACATTTCTGTGGCTACTTAAAGTAACTTAAATGAGACATCTCACAATGGTTCCACTGCCTACTCCCTTAAAAGTTTCTTTTATAAGTAGTACATTGTACAGTACTTTTGCTTTTATGAGGTCTCTAAATTGGATAAAGAAAATTACAATTTGATAGATACCTTCTATTGTGTTTTGGTGCCTGTAATCAAATCTAGTGCATTACTTCAATTTTCTTCATAAGAATGGGAACAATACATTCCTCAGAACAAAGGCTTACCTAGTACAATTGTTCTTAATAGACTATATTCAAATAAGACTAATTGTGCAGCTGCTGGCACTGCAGACATTTGCAGAAGGTTAAATATTGCATGGCAAGTTTTACAGAGTCAAATTGCAATCTTCCTTAAAGGGCATCGTTGATCATTATACTGAAATATGAATTAAAATCACCAACGTATCATACATCCAGTATAAGAGATATTTTGAATTTTCTGATGTAGAAAAAGAAGGCACAGTGGGAACAGGACATACCTTCCAATCTTTTCAAATGGTCTTATTAAAATAATATCTATTCTTATCCCATGTTATTTATGTTTTTGTTTATAACCATATTTCCCCCATTGCAGACATGCCAATCTTGTGCCTGGCTAGCTCCAATCTCCCTTACATTTAAACAGCAACCCCTATAGTTGGCTTAGTGTTTGGGAACACCACTGCTTGTTTGAGATTTGATCTTTTTATTGAGTATCTTGCAGGAACATTAGCATACACTGCAAGTTCTTACACATAAGAGTAGAAAAATGTGCATCATAACAAACACACATCCATTGTCACTCAGTAAAATATGGTAAGCTAAGCTTACAATGCAGTGCCAATTACACTTATAAACACCTTCTGTTTTACATCTGAATGTATCACTGGTTACCAAGGCCTCATATCCCTCTTCTGAATGCTTTTTTTGAAGTAATGTAGATTTTACCTTGGTTTGCACCAAAGGTGGATATGTGGCCTTGAGGGTTACCTATGTATAGGGAAGGGAAGGAGGGAGGGGAAGGGGAGGGAAGGGGAGGAGGGGCAAGGTCTGTAGTCTAAAGGTTGGGGAGTGGGATGAGGAGGGTCTAATTCCTGTGCCACCAGGGAGGGGGGTCCCTTATGAGCAGCATGATATTCAGGGGTCTTACTCTCCAACTTCTGGGGTTGGGGTTACATTCTTACCTTTCGGAGGCATCAGGAGATCCTTCATCCAATCTGGAGATTTAGCAGGGTTTTGATTCAGGATGTACTGAAGTTAGTAGCCCCACACCTGGTGGTATTTATGGGGGGTCTGCAAAGAGAAGTATAGCAGCCTAGATTTACTAGCTAGCCCCTCCATAGCAGTGTACCATTCATTTAAGGAAGGTGGAGTCATTGTTCTCTAGTTTACTAGAATTAATCTCTTTGCTTCAACAGAGGCCTGCATCAGCCACTGTATTTGTAGTACTTTCAGCTGAGACCCTGTTGATTTAACCCCCAAAAGGAACAGGGCCAGGGGAAGGGTTTCATCTAAATGCAGGATGTCTGAGCAGGCATCCTCCACCATCTTCCAGAAGGAGCTTAATACTGGGCAGTCCTACAATACACGAAACAGGTTAGCCCCAGGGCCTCCACACCTCCAGCACTTGTCATCAACCGTTAGCCCCATTTTGAAAAGTGCTGTAGCGGTGTGGTACCACAGGTGTAAAATCTTATTCTGCATCAGGAGGTTTCTTTGATCCCTGCATGCCCTTTGTGTCAGCTTCCAGCAACCTCTCCACTCCTCCTCATTAATCCTAATGTTGAGCATGGTCTGCCATCTATATTTTTCTGGGAGTCAGGGTTTCTGAGTCTGCCTGCCTACACTTCGTCAATAACCTCCCTGTGAGCCCTTTTGCTTTCCTGGACCAGATGCCTATGGGGTATTTGGTAAAAGTTTCTCTGGGAGCTTTTTTGCACATAACATAGGTGCACTTCTTAGCTAGCTGAGATTGGACCAGGCTTCTCAGCTAAAGGTATCGCCAGAACTCTGCTTTAGGAAAATTGTACTTCCCTTGTAACTCCTGAAAGGAGGCCATGGTTCGGCCCTCTGGAAGTAAAATATCCTGTGCCCATTTTATACCCCATTTCTTCCACTTCCCTCCTCCAATTTCCCTCCCTGCCTATTAATAAATGTGGGTTATTCCATAGAGGAGTGTGTTTCATTGTATGTAAGCATCTTCTGGAGTGTTTCACTAGCAACTGTCAAGCCGCTTGTGTTCCTATGACTGTCTGCCATGTCTTACCACCTTAGAACAGTTCATGTCCCAGGTAGGCTGCAGGGTGAGTATTTCCTAAAGCTGCCTTTTCCAAATGCACCCAAGCCAAGATTGTGTCATCCTGCATCCTAAATATCCTACAGGACATGGTCACTTTGCTTGCCATTGCAAATCACTGAAATTAGGAAGGTTCCAGCCCCCTCTCTCTGTAAGGGCCCACAGTTTGGCCCAGCTAAATCTTGGTCTAGCCCCCCCATATAAACTTACTGATTATCTTTTTCAGCTTTTGGAACCAGATGTCTGGGATTGTTATCAGTAGATGTGAGATTAGATAATATACCTTAGGGTCTGCCATCATTTTTACTGTCTCTATCTTGCCAACTAGTGACATATTCAGCAATGTCCATTTATCCAAGTCTCCTTGTAGAGACTGTAGAGTGTTGAGATTGATGGGTAAAATTCTCTGTAAGTCACTGGAAATATGGACCCCCAAGTATTTTATGTCTGTGATGCTCCATAGAAGCCCTGCCTCCATCACCTGCTGTGACAATGGGATGTTATTCAGAGGAAGTATTTTGGATTTAGTAATGTTAATCCATAGCCCTGATGGGCATGCAAAGATTTGGAGGATTTTTGGGATGTGAAGGAGGCCTTTACCAATATCTTTCATGAGGATGCAGCAACTATCTGCGTATAGTTTTGTGCAATAGGCTTCACCCCCACCTTGATCTCCTTGATATGTGCATGGGCCCTGATTGCCGCTGCCAGGGGTTCTATGGCTATGACAAATAACAGTGGGGAGAGAGGGCAGCATTGTCTTGTGCCCATATGTAGTCTAAAGGGCTCTGATATAATGTTGTTGTTTAGTAGCCTGGCCATGGAGGCATGATACAGGGTACTAATCCATGAACAGAAGATATTTAAAACATGACCGTGTTCCTGAACTGCATGCAGATCTTCCCACACCACCGAATCAAATCCTTTCTCAAAATCTACTGCTAATACTGCTGCTGGAGTGGGAAGACCCACCACCACCTGTACCAGGGTAAATAGTGCTCATTTGTGATTTGAGCTCACTCTACCCTTCATGAACCCCACCTGTGCGGGATGGATAATGCTGGGAAGAATCTGACCTAGGCTGGCTGCCAGTACATTCACCAGGATCTTGACATCCACACTGATCAATGAAATTAATCTAAAGCTAGCTGGTTTCGTTGGGTTCTTCCCACCCTTGGGGAGCACTGTAATTGTGTCTTCCTGGAGAGTGGGTGGTAGGGCCCTTATTGAACGGGCATTTTCCAACATATTTAACAGAGGGTTTTCAATGTGCTCTAGAATTAACTGATAGGCATCTACCGGAAAACCATCACTCCCAGGCGACTTGTGCGGAGTCATTGAGTTAACTGCATGAAGGATTTCTTCCACTGAGAGATGGGCATCCAGCTGTTCTTTCTGGGACACAGTCAGCTTAGGAATGGGGGACTTTCCCATTAAGTATTTAAAGGCTCTACTATCCCAGCCAATATGTGAGTCATATAGTTCTTTATAGAAGGTTACCATTATTCTATTTATATCCCCAGGTGATGTAAACAGTTTCCCCAATTTGTCTGTTAATTGGGCTATGTACCTCTCTGCCTGCTGTTTTTTGTAGCCTGAATACCAGAAGCTTGTTATTTTTTTTCTGCTCAGGTCTAGAATATAAATTTGGTTCTTTGCATATGCATCTTGGCTTTCCTGGTGGCTAGGGTGTTCAGTTTTATTCTCAGGCTAGTTATGTCAAAGAAGAGGTTTGGATTCCCAAGCTGGGAGGGGTCCGCCTTGTACTCTGCCTCTTTCTCCTGCAGCTGTTTCTCCAGGCTGGCTACTTCTTGTTCCCTACACTTCCTTCTATAAGTGGCATAACTAATAATTTTCCCCCTAATTGTGGCCTTGTACACCTCTCAAATCCCTGCAGGGAATGCAGACCCTGGGGGGTTGTCTTTAAAATACAGTTGTGACTCTTTCTTTAGTCAACTACTGCAGTCTTTGTCTTGCAGGAGGAGTGGATCTAAGCACCACTGTGAAGCCTTGGGTTGCAGGGCTGCTACCAGAAATAACAAACCTACAGGAGCATGGTTCAACAGGTATATTGGGGCTGTTTTAACTGTGTGCGACCCTGCTGTTATGCCCGGGGAGGTCAGCCAAAAGTCTAGCCTCCTTGCCATAGCCTTGGCTTCAGAAAAATAGGTAGTCTCTCCCTGCCGGGTTAGCTGATCTTCATATACAGTATCTGTCAACTGGTGGAGGGTCATGAGCTCTTTTCGGGCATGTAGTGCATGGATGTATGGTTCAGGCTTGGAGTTCGACCTGACTAACAAATGTTCCAATGTGAGATTAAAATCACCCCCTAAGATCATGTCAGAGTTGTCAAATGCCATATCCATTATCCCCTGGGAAACCTTGTCCATGTTTGGAGCATAGACATTGACCAAAATTAGGGGGCCACGCGGTATAGCCACCTTCACAATCATCCATCTCCCTATGTCATCTCTACTGGTATCAAGTAACTTCCACTTGAGGTTCTTGTGAACCAGTATTGAGATCCCTCTTTTCTCTGTATTCACTATGCTGTGAGCCTCCCAAACCACCCACCCTGTCCTCAATTTCTTGGCTTCCCCTCTGTCAGTTTTATTTCCTGGACAAAGGTGATATGGGTTTTAAGTTTCTTAAGGTGTGACATTACTTTTTTCTGCTTTCTGGGTGAGTTTAGCCCCCTTACATTCCAGGAGGTCATTATAACATCCATAATGTTAACCATAATCCTGACTAGTTATTCTGATACCCCTAATAAACAGCTTGCTAGCTTTAGAAATCTTCAAATTTTCGGTCCCTTTGCTTCCTTGTGCTTTTGTGTGGCACCCCCCCCAAATCCATTAGGTTAACCCTGTTATGGGATGCTACTTTTCTCTTAGCACCTACTTCTTTATCTTTGCTCTGTTCCACTGATCCCCCCTTTTCCCTTCTTTTTCTGTACCAAGTCTAGGACTCGCTGGCAGCCTGCACTCTGAATTGCACTATAAATGCATAAACTTGGCAATGTATTTGTTTGGTACATGCTGAGGCAGCGGTCTTGTACAATATATTTTCCAAACAACATTTGTAAACAATGCCTAACATATAAAAAACAAACCTTACAGTAGTCGACATTTAGGCCCTGTACACAACAGGCTAGTTAAAACGTTTTAAGGTGCTTAAAACATTTTAACTAGTGCAATCATGGCGCCCATCCGCATTTAAGCACGGTTTCAAAGCGTGTTAGGAAACCACTCTTAAACTCTGCTGCGAGCTAGTCTCAAGTCCATTTTTAAAAATGGTTTTATGAGAGAAAATGTGTTACCCTGTAGTGTGGACGGATGTCTGCATATTGCTCCTCCAGGAAGCATGTTAAGGGTCGTGGAGAACCTGTTTTAAAAAACGTTACTGGAGGCAGATGCAGACGGGAGTCGGCTGCGGCATAACCGAGTTAAAACTCGGTTGAAGACTGATCTGGACGGGCTGCTGTGGTGAGTTTAAAAATGTTTTTAAAATGTTTTTTAAACCGGTGCAAATCTGCAGCTCTAATGTGTACAGGGCCTTAAACTCTGAACCAGGGGCCTTCTAGTCTCTGCCCGGTCTTCCCTACTTAGAAGATCAAATGGCCCTGTTAGGCACCTTGGGGCAGTTTGTATTGTCACTTTGCCACTTTATGAAGATACCCAAGTCTCTCTCTCTCTGGTGGGCTTGACAGATATGCCTTGCATTGGCTGAAGAGATCCACCTGAGTTCCCCCCCTTTCATTGTGGTGTGCCTGACTTACATCTTGCACTTATCAATCTTTTGGATGAGACGTTAAACCGAGGTCCCATCTGCCTGGATTGGTAGTAGTTCAGGTGGATTTTAAAGATCCCATGGCACTTATCGAAAAAAGCAGGTGAATTTCCCCAGTGTCCTGGCCAAATTTCCCTCATTTACTAAAAAATACCACCAACAGCTTAATCTGGTTCAAGGTCAGTTGGCATTCATCTGTATCCCCCTTCCCCGGGTAGTGCCTGAAAATAGGCAGGATTTGTCTAGTGCACTTATCCGGTCAACAAAAACTAAATAAATAAATAAATAAAATACAGTAGTGCCACTAGTGGGACACCTCCTTTCTAGTTCCTACCTTACTCAACCAGTGAGAATGTGAATTGTAAGGCGTATGTCTCATTTTCCCACCCCTTTATTCCACCCTGTAGTCTAGGAAGTCAGATTGATGCTCCCAGAGTCCAGGGTTCCAGGGTGGAGTGTTAAATCCGGTCCCCACTAGCAATATGAGGAGAGAAAGTAAAAGAAGGGGGTGGGGATAAGGCACTTGCTATGGGCTGGGGGAGTGCACATGCCCATGCCCCCTGCCAGTTGTATTACATGTCTCGCAGCATTATCCACAGTCTCCCCACCAGCTCCCCTGAGCTCTGCTGTTTGTGATCAGGGCACCAACCTATGCAGTTTTTTCCCCTTTAATTTGCTGTCATACTTCAAACAAACACCAAGTTTTAACTCTGCCATGCATAGGGAGGACTGAAACCCAACTGAATTAGTAAGCTACCCCTATTACCAAACCTTTTACCATACTACCCCTCCCCGTGCATGAATCACCATCCTTCAGGTGCCAGGGGAAACCTACCGACCTGGTACCTTTGGTTCAATTACTTACTGCAGCATAACCTCACTTAGCTGCATCCTATAGGCACCGTCCATTCAGTCCATTGGCAGTCCTTTGTACAAGGCAGCAGCGACTTTGAGTGCACCTTCCAGTTAGAGATATGCAGCAGAATATCTTCTACAGTATGAGTGGCTTAGGAAATCCAGCTGCCATGTTCCCCAAGGTATTCTTGCTTTATCTAACCCCCTGTTCGAGTCCAGAAGCCAGTAAGTACCTTAGTGCTCATGGGGGTTAGAAGGGAACTGTGTAGCTGTAATCAGAGAAAAACCAGCACTGTAACCAAGGCTCCACAGAGAATATCTCTCGAAACACATTTATTTTTTTTATGGTTCCTTGTAAAGACTCACCAACTTCTGATAATGCTGTATTTGCAGAACTTGCAATATCTGTTATTTTCAGCAGATAAAATCCAAATAGAGTCAGTGTACAAATGTAGCAGCACACAACAACACACTTCCTGGTTTAGAGTCTCGTCACCTGACGCGTTTCGCCCAATCAGAGCTTTCTCAAAGACTTAGAGACAATACCATACCAGGACCCTAAATCTCAGAAAATTTAAAGACACACTACCACCAGTAACATTACTATACAAATGTAATGGTTAAATAGCAAGTATCAAGATGAAATAATATGCGCATACTTAATAAGAATAAACAAAAAGTCAAAAACCTATTTTTGCTTTAAATATTCTATATCTCATAAATCACTGTTATCTGTTTTTTAGTTATTATTAATAACTTTCTGGTATTCATAATCTCCAGTATTGCTTTATATCATAACAGACATATGTAAAGAAATGCACATTATCATGAATTATTTGCCATTCAACATCAGTATGCATTATTAAAATCAAACCTGTCAAAGTGAGAAAAGATTGCACACAGTTTATGTAAACTTAATCAGCATGAAATGCTGGTGCAAATCTGTGTAGAAAGAAAAAAGAAAGAATTAGAAACTATCAACATGTAACTATAATATATTGTGCAATTTACGTTTTTAGAAATGGCTTAACTTCAAATCTACCATTCAGTCCTTTACCATCCTTTGCATTAAAAGCAAAGATCCAGTACTGTTCTCTCTTCAGTAATAAGTTATTAAAGTCACCCCCTCTTCTAGACATAACTGGTTTTTCCACACCTATATAACTGAATGTATGTTGATTTCTATTTCTAGTTTTAAACACATGCATAGATAGCGCATTTGTCAAATCTTCATTTATAATAGCTCTTTCATGTTCCCCTGTTCTGATCTTGAATGCCCTTATAGTCTTTCCAATATAGAAGCAACCACATTTACATAGGGTAAGATATACTATACCCATCGTGCTACATGTAATGAAACCTCTAATTGGAATCTCTGTTCCAGTAATGGTTTTTTTTACCAATTTCGTAGTAACTACCTTTTGACAAAATTTACAGTTTCCACATTTATTACAGCTATTTTCCCTTTTTGGAATCCACATTCTTGGATTATTTTGTCCCAGCTGTAAAGAATGCACTATCTTGTCTTTAATGGTATTGTCCCCGTGATATACAAATTTTGGCCCTTCTTCTTTCAAACTGGTCAGACCTGGGTCCTGTTTGACTATATGCCAAGGTTTATTAATAATGTTGGCTATAGATCTGGACTGGGGATCAAAGATACTCACAAAGGTAAATTGTGGATCTCTTTTTCTATCACTTTGTTTTTGTTAGCGTGAAACAGATTTTTTTCTTGGAATATGGTCCACAACTTCCTTAGTACTACTTAATAAAGTCTGTGAGTAACCTCTCTCAGTCAATCTTGTGGTCAATTCATTTGCTCTCAACTGAAATGTAATGTCTGAACACAATTTATTTTTGTCCTAATGAATTGGCCCTTAGGTATAGCCTTGATGATATGTTGTGGGTGATTCCTACTGGCTAACAGGATAGTATTCCTATCCGTTGGTTTACAATATATATCAGTAGTAAGTCCCCCCCCCATTCTTTTTTATTATCCAAATCCAGAAATGGGATCTCATGTAAATCAAGATTTACACTAAATTTGAGATTCCTATTGCTGTTTCCCAGATATTTGACATACAATAAGAGTTCAGCCTGTGTACTCTTCCATATAACCAATATGTCATCAATAAAGCATTTCCACAAATCTATTTTGTGAAGAAATGGATTATTGGCATCCTGTATTGTGTCATGTTCCCATTTGGCCATATATAGGTTAGCATAATTTGGGGAAAAACTTGCCCCCATTGCTGTTCCCTCTTTTTGTAAGTAGAACTCATTTCTGAAAAAGAAGGTATTACAGGTGAAAATAAATTCTGCTAGCTGGATGACAATTTCAGTCGGAGGTTCAGGATCACTTCTGGAATTCAAATAGAATTCCATGGCCTCCAATCCTTCTCTATGGGGTATGTTGGTATACAGTGCTGTCACATCTAAGGTCACCAAATACCATTCATCCTGAATGGCTATATTGTCTAGTATTTCCAAAATAGTACCGATATCTTTAATATACAATGGTACCTCTTTAACCAAGTCTGTAATACAAAAATCTACATATTTTACCAATGGTTCTGTCAGTGAGTTGTTCCCTAAAACAATAGGCCTTCCCAGGGGATTAAACAAACTTTTATGGATCTTGGAAAGACAGTAAAAGGTAGGGCGTACTGGAAACTCTACCCTTAAAAAATCAGTCACAGACTCTGGTAACCATTGATTTTCTATAATAACATCTAGATAACCATCTATGATCTTTTTATATTCTAGAATTGGATCATGTCTCAATTTAGTATAAAAATCAACATCCCTAAGTTGTCTCATAACCTCAGCTTTATATTTGGTTGTACCCATAATTACTATCGCCCTTCCCTTGTCAGCCTCCTTGATAGTAATATTCAGGTTTTTGCCCTGGCCTTCCAGGGCTTTGTTTTCACTTACACTGATGTTATGAAAATATTTTTTTCTCCAAATTATTGGAGAGATGTTCAATATCTTTTTCACAACTTTTTAGAAAGACTTGTAGTGCTGCTGACATGGGGGAGGCAAAAATCAGACTTTGGTTTAAAACAACTACATGCTTTTTATTAGTTGTCTCACCTGAATTTTGGATAGCATCCTCACAATTCTGTACTTTTTTGGAAAAAAAGGACTTGAGACTTATATTACATCCTAATTTATATAGATCTCTTATGGTACCAAATGTGTAAAATCTTCTGTTAGGAGTAAAAGAGAGTCCTTTGTTTAAAGTGCTTATTTCAACATCATTAAGTTCATATCCTGAAATATTAATAATGTTCATTGGTAAGGTCTGCCCCGTGTAGCTCCGTACGTAGGCCCCCACCTCATGCTGGGGTGGAAAATGTCTCCATGCACTACAGTTCTATAACATGATGCGGATGGTGTCGTGAGCGATTTTGGATTAAGGTAGATTAACACTGTTAATGTACCTCCATCATTAAAGAGTTTTTATGAGCTTTTCTCCTTGGGTTGACCCTTTTCTGGTGACTGAAGTTCCTCTGGTTTGGCTGGAAAAGTTGGACCATTCTCCTCGAGATCGGAGCAGTCAGCCCATGATTGGCAGCTGGGGGCCCACTCTTGGTAAATTTCAGCCACTGTCAACTCATCTGGAGGGCCTTCATATCTAGACAAGTCAAAGGCAGTTGGTACCAATTCTCTGAGTGGCTCATACCTATTGGAAGTTTTAACAGGGGTTGCCTCCATAGATTCATTGCTGGGGTTTGAAAGATGTTGTCGAGCATGCCTGCTTCTGGATCTTGCTGGGACTCTTCTGGATTGTGGCTTATTTTCCTCCTGTTGCTTCTGATTATTCTGATTTTTGTTCTTCTTTATTTGGCGGCCTCTCTGAACCTGATGCCACTGCTGTTCAGAGGGTGGGTCTGAATTCTTGATTATGTTGCAAGTTTGTGTCTCCATTGGGGTGGGAGGCGGTAATGGATGACTTACCCCCTCAGGTACATGGCTGGAGATGGGAACCGAGAAGTGATTTGCTCTATGTGGCTCAGAAAATTCTCTACTTCGGCTGGGGAGTTAATCATGGTAAACTCTCCTAGTTTTTGGACTGCAAGTATTGTGGGATATCTGAGGAAGGCTGGTATATTATGTTTGCATAGTTCCTGTTTGACACCCGCATATGCTCTGAGCTTTCTGGAAAGGTCCTGTGAGTAATCCTGAAACATTTGGATTTGATACCCATTCCACATCAAAGCTCTCCAGTCACTAGCCATTCGCAGGTACAAGTCATCTCTGGATAGTTCAGAAACCTGCGTAGTATAAGACATGGACACTCACCCACCTTGGGTTTTGGGGCAAGAGTTCTGTGGGCTCTCTGCAATTTGGGAGGGGGATCGTTGTTCAGCTTGAGCACCATAGGTAGGACATTTCGTAAGAATGCTGTAGTGTCTCTTTCCTCAGCCCCCTCTTGTACCCCTAGTATTGTCACATTATTCCTCCTCGACCTGTTCTTCAGGTCATCTAGTTTGTTCAGCAAAACTTGAATTTTATCATGGTGGTCTCTGATATGCTCCTGATTTATATGGAGGATTTCCTTAGGAGCATCTACATTGCGCTCAGTCCTCGTAACCCTGCTGGAGAGGGCTTGCACCTCAACTATTGTTTTAGAGGTAACTTATTTTAGTTCTGCTTTGCCGTTCAGTATTCTGTTTAGTAAAATAGTAATTTTTACCATGCTCATTGTGCTCAAGCTCTATCCAGCTTCTGCCATCCTTTGTGCCGCCACTCTCCCTCTTGTGCTTTGGGACTCCTGCAGCTGCTTAACTTACACAACTGGTATCAAGGGGATGCAGGCCTGGCAGACTCTGATGCTACGAGGTGCTGCTTCAGTTGCTCAAAACTGCAATGTCTCCATGAAGCTAACAGGTATCGGCACCGGGAAAGTTTCCCCCGATTCCATAATTATTGCTGTTTCTATGGATTTATTTTTCAATATTAGCTGACAGCTGTTAAGTCTCCCAATGCAGTAAAAGGATTCCCTGGTGTTCCCTTTGATTAAATTGTGCTGCCACCATTATGAATGGCAAGCTCTGCCCCAGGGAATACCACTTCTTAAGAAAAAAAAAAGACTTCAGTCATTTTAAAGGCAGGAGGCATGGGCTGAGACTGCTAATCGTCATTCGAATCCACTTTTTCCATGAACTTTTTTCCACTCTGTTAATTCAAGAAACACATGCTCTCACTGGTCTGTATGCATGCATATGCAATAACATGCTAATGAAAGACCAACATTCTCCATACCCGGCATGTATACTACAGCTCATCTGTTTCTCTGGAGCACCAGGTGGCAAAAACATGAAATTCACCTACAGTACATTTCACAACAAAGCCTGAGAACATCCAGTCATATTCTGTTTCGGCCTCCTGGAGGGCAACAGCACTGATTGGGCTCTGCATTAACAGGTTGTCCTTGTTTGATATCAAACATGGCCTCACTATTGTGTTCACAAACAACAAGAGTCAATCAGCTCATCCAGGCTGAAGCCTTTTTGCATTTACTTATGTAAAAAATAAAGAATCAACTGTACTATAGAGTCAGCTACCTTGTTGACTCAAACTGGGAAGACACATGTGTCCTCATTTGGGCTCAGAAGAATGCCTTCAGAGACCAAGTTGAACATTCATCATTTATTCACCGTTGATGCATCCTCAAGACAGAGACATGTGTGGTGCACATTTTGTTTGTGCTACTTTGTCCAGCAGGCATTAGTTAAGAATTTTAGCATATGTATTCTCCAATAGCAGTGAGTCTCGTAAGTCACACAGCCACTCTGGGCCCTGCGGGAATTAAGAGAATGTACAGTGGGAGCATACAAGCCAAATGGGAGCATAAGTTAGTTGACCTGGATATCCTACCCAACAGGAGAAATGGGGGTGAAATCTATATTAATTGATACTAGATGTGAGAAGTATTCAATTACGTACTGTAACTACTAAACATGGTAATACATAGAGCATCTGGGCGCTTCTAACAGCTAACTCAAAACTTGAAAGCAATGTTTATTCAGTGCCACAAAAATAAACTTACAAGACAGGAATCAATGAGAATTTGAAAGTATGACACTCTTAACAGAATTTGGCAATGCCTACAGAGTACTGTTCACCCTAAATATTTACCTACATATAGCAGATTATTGATTTATGGTGGAAAAGCTTTTCAGTCATGGGGAATGATGCACTATTAATGCCAGTATATACCAGAAAAGGCGTGCACCTGGCTATGCAGCTATGCATTGTGCTCCTGGCAGACACGTGAGACTGGAATTCATAATCCTCAGATGTCTGATAGATGGGGGCAAAGCTATATCCTGGAGGAGGAGCCAGATGGAGTTATGGACAGTGGGCTTTCAGTGGGAAGCCTGGACAAGTGTTAGAGTGACTCCTTTGCTCTACAAGAGAAGGGGCCTTGGAATGCAGTGGTCCATGTATGAACTTCCAAAACCCAGAGACAGGGATGTTGCGATAGCAAGCAAACAAAAGACTACATCAGTTGACAAATCATTAATGTAGAACTCTGACTGGCATACCAGAAACCCCTGACACTGGGCTACACAGTGCAATTGCATTAATTAATGAATGAATTAATTTATTTATTTCAAACGTTTTACCAGGAAAGTCATGCTGAGCTGGTATCAACTCGTTTCCAGATGAGTCTGGTGGGAGAGGAGTAACAATGCAAATATGAAGTACAATGTTCAAAAATACAATAATATGGAAATTAATAAGAAAAAAAGTATAACAAAATAAGCAATTACAAGCAATGCTTCTGTGCAGGAAATTTTACAAATACAATAAATTTCAAAAGGAAGGGTAATAAGAACAGTAAGCATTAGTTAAATAGAGAGAAATGGATGGGCAAGTGTATGCTATAAATTTTCTTTTACATGCCCAAGGTGTGTAATGACCCATAAACCTCGAAATCAAAACTCAAGAGGTTTATGAGGTCATCACACACCATGGGTATGTAAAAAAAATCTTTTAACACGCACTTGCCTATCTTCTATTTTTTATAATTGCTGGTGCAGGGAGTGAATGCCAACAGCAGTTGTTATACAGAGACACAGACTCTCTCTCAGACATACACACACTCACACACACACACACACTCCCACGCTCCCACACACGCCATGTGCAGTAAGGACATTTGTTTCTTTTTAATTTTTTTCTTAAGAAAAATGCTACCACTGACACTGCTAACTGGTAGAAAATAGTCACCATTGAGATTGCGCAGGGTGAGACTGAAGCCCCGACCGAAGCACAACAGCAGGGTCAACCAGATAGCTTTATTTTTTTTTCTTTTCCCCAAAAGGCAGGATCAACCAGATAGTTTAAAAAATAAGAACTTTCTGGAGCTGGGCTATGGTTACTTCTGTTGAGTAGTACTGGTCGTCGCTAACAGGAAATAGTAGCTGCCATGTTTTTTGATGTGCTCAGACCACCCACACAGACAGTAAGAGCCAATAAAGTGGCGCAAAACAAATGACTGATGCTGCTAGTGAGAAAAAGTTTTAAGAAATGCCGTAATAACCCAATTTTGGGTTATTACAGTGTTTGAAAAATACCATAATCCATTTGATAAATGGGGTCACCAGTAATTATAATACAATAATATGAGGTGTAGGGGTAGTGACTGAAACTGGGAGAAAGGGCGTAGTACTGGTGTCAATGGAGGGTGGATGGCAGTGGACAGAAATCCAAATCAGTATCAGGAGCACCTGCAGAAGTGAATAAAGAAATCACAGAGGAGAGATTTTAGAGCATGAAGGGAAGGAGCCGAGCCATGCATGCCAAGTTCTACCAGCCAAGCCAATGACACACAGCTTCCCATCCCCAAACCCTGAGTGTCCCCACAGATAATTGAGTACATGCATGGTCAGGGACTGGGAGGGACACTTGGCAGGGGAGGGTTGTCACTGCAACTGCTGGTGCCATACATGCTGCATATCATGGCATATAGGGCCAACATTTAGTAGTGCAGAGGGCCATGGTAAATAGATACATTTGCTTACAGCACATTGACTATGGAAATCATGCAATCACTTTGTCACGTAGAAACAAAGAAGTTGGCAGATAAGGACCTCTTGGCCCACCTGGTCTGCCTTATTTTTCCGACCTATAGTGACACTGCAGACCCTACTCAGTCTCTGGTCTTCACCCCCCTTACTTCTAAGATCCCTTTGTGTCTATCCCATGCATTGTTGAATCCTGTAACTGTAACAGCCACCACCACCTCTGCTGGGAGGATGTTCATGAGTCCACCATCCTCTCTGTGAACAAGTGTTTCCTCGCATTTCCTCTGAGCCTTCCCCCTTCCATATTTACAGTGTGACCCCTTATTCTTGATAATTTTTTCTTTGGAAAATGCTACCTTCCTGTTCCTTGTTTTTACCTGTGATGTATTAGAATGTTTCTGTCATATCCACCTTTCCCTCCTTTCCTCCAGGGAGTACATATTTAATTCCTTAAGCCTTTCCTTCCAGGGCTTTTGATGCAAGCCCTGCACCATTTTGGTTGCCTTCCTTTGCCTACCAGGTCAATATGTCATGGACAGAACCATGTACGGAATACTGCACAGAACATATAGTGTGGTGTACTAGCACAACAGGGTACAAAACCCTGTAAGGCACATATGTTGCATGCAGTTTTGTACCCTGTGATGCATGGGTGGGGAGGAGAAGTGACACGGAGGTCAAGACCTCTGTTGGGAAAATGGTCCACTGAGCTGCCACTGTGGCTCAGTGGATGAGCCACGGCAGAGCAGGGTCACTATGCGTCTGTGGACTGGGGCTCGAATCCCAGTACCAGACTTTTGCGAATCCGCATCGTGCGGTTTCTTTTTTTTCTCCCCAGTGTTGTTCCTCCCTGTCCTCATGTTGGAAGCCCCCAAAGTTGATTATATTAATAGGGGGGAGGTTCAGGGGTGCAGAAAATAAAGAAGCCACTTGTCTCTTTAGCTGAATTGTGTTTTGGCAATTTGTCCTAGCAGCAGCAATGTAGCCACTTTATTTACAGCACGGTACATTGATGTGCTGTTATGTCTTAAAACATAATGACCCCATGCTCCTCCCTTTGTACCATCTCCATGCTATCTATGTCCTTGATGAGATGGGGCCTCTAGAACTGCACACAGTGCTCAATGTGTGGTCTAACCAGTGATCTAATACAGGGGTATTATTACCTTCCTCTTTCTGCTGGTGAGTCCCCTGCCTATACATCCCAGCATCCTGCTAGCCTTCCCCACTGCCTTATCACACTGTTTAGCTACCTTCAGGTCATGAGAAATTATTACTGCAGGGTCTCTTTCCTGCTTTGTGACTGGTAATACCTTTTCTCCCAGTTGGTATGTTGCCCCTGGGTTTCTGTACCCAATGTGCTTGATTTTGCACTTTTTAGTGTTAAAACCCAGCTGCCAAACCCATGACCATTCTTCCAGTTATTTTACATCATCCCTCATTCTTTCCACTGCCCCTGGTGTGTTCACGCTGTTACAGAAGTTTGTGTCATCCATGAACAGGTATACTTTCTCTTCCAGTCCTTCCATAATGTTACTAATAAAGGCATTGAAGAGGATGGGCCTAGTATTGTTCCATGAGACACCCCACTGGTCACTTTTCCTACTCCAGAGTGGATGCCATTTAGCACCACCCTCTGACTCCTGTTGCCCAACCAGCTCTCTACCCATTTTACTACTTTAGGACCTACTCCTAGGTGCCTCAGTGCTTATCAGTCTTTTGTGTGGAATGGTGTCGAAAGCCTTGCTGAAAACCAGGTAGGCCACATCATCTGCTCCTCCCTGATCCACTTTGTTGGTTACCCAGTTGAAGAACTAAATCAAGTTTGTCTGCCTAGGCCTCGCTCGTGTGAAACCATGTTGCCTCAGATCCTATAGACTATTCAGGACCCTCATTCTCATGTGATTTGATTCTGACACAGTAGTTATATCAAACCACACTGTATGGTGACAACTGGTCCCCAGGCGATCCCCCACTGTGACATCTGCAATGCTGTCCCTGTTTATACATACCAGGTCCAGTAATGCCCCCTCACAAGTGGGTTTCATAATGAGTTGCATGAGGAATGCCCATTGCAGGGAGTCCAGGATGTCCCTACTCCTGGCTGTTGCTGCAGCAGGGAGGTTCCAGTCCTCATCTGGTAGAATGAAGTCTCCTACTAACAATACCTCTCCCTTCCAAGCCATCCATTAGATTGACTCCATCATTTCCTTATCCACCTCTTCCCCTTGTGCTGGAGGTCTGTAGATCACTTCTGTGCAAGTAGCGGCCCCTTTCCTTCTCTCCAGAATGACCCACAGTACCTCCTCTCCTCCTTCCTCCTATAGTATTTTCATGGCTTTTATGTTGTCTCTTACATAAAGAGCCAATTTTCCCCCTTTTCTGCCTACCTTGTCCTTCCTGTACAGAGTATATCATGGTATGACCACTTCCCAGTCCTGGTTTTCATTGAACCATGTCTCTCAGATGGGGACTAAGTCTAGGTCTGCTTCCGCATGTTAGCCTCTAGGTCTGCAGTCTTGTTGCTCACACTTCGAGCATTTGCACACATGACTCTCCAGTTTATGTTGCCATATCCTCTCCTTTTTCCCTTTTGCCCTCCCTTATTTCAGCCACTATATTTTTTAGTTTTATTTTTTCCTTCTACCCCCGGATATCATTTTTGTTTTATTTTGGGGATTCTCATTTTTGACCTCTTGAGCTTGTGGGGGGACAGTTTTTGTCTCCCTGCCTCCTTTTGCCTTCCCCCTTGACTACTTTTAATGCTTGTCAATGTAGCATTTAAACCGTTCACTAAGGACTATGGTCCTCCCCGGATAGATGCAGGATGTCACCCTTGTACAGGCCTTTATCCCTCCAGATGGGGCCCAGTCCCCAAGGAAGCCTAAACCCTCCTCTCTGCACCATTCCTTCAACCATGAATTGAAGTCCATGGTGCGAAGTTTCCTAAGCTCCCCCTTGCCTTAGATGGGCAGTACCTTCGAGAAGTTTACAGAGCATGTAACCTGCCTAAGACCCATCCACAACTCTCAATACTCCTCCTGCACTATTCCTATCCCTGCCTATGCCTTATCCCTAGCCATGCTGTTTGTCCCCAGATAGGCAATGACATCCAGCTTTTCCTTCCTTGCTAGTGCTCTAGCGATCCTCAAAATCCACTCTCCATCTCTCCGAGCCATGCCTCTGGGTAGGCACTTAACCTTCCTCTCCATCTTGCTACCTGTCCCCAAATCTATTTTCTTGACAATGGAATCCCCCACTAGGATGTGCTTCCTCCTTCTATGGGGTCCTCTGCCACCCACCCTTAGGGCTCCATTATGAGGACCCACTCATCCTCCCTGGGCACTACTTCATGTGTCACTGTGGGACCTTCCTGCTCTGCCAAAACAGCATAGGAGTTCTGTAGTTGCACCAGATGGGGGATGTTCCTCTGTCCCACCGCCCTCACCCTCCCTGAGCCCATCAAATTCCATCTGCTGCTCCTGCTAGGCAACAATTGAGGTAGCAGCGGCAGACTTGATGGTCCCTGGGTGGTGGAGGAGGTTCCCTGAATCCTAGACAACTTAGCATAGAGACTAGCAGCCTCTTCCCTCAGCCCAGAGAGGTGCCTGCAGATGGGGCAGCACTGCAGTATCCAAAAGGTCCTCCTGAATGCTGCTGCTGCCCCACTGCATAACACCACTCCTAGCATCTTCCCCTTCTGTGCTGTCTGTCCTTGCTTTGCTCTTTAAAATGTCTTTTTTCACTTTACCCTATATAGGGTGTTAGACCTCCTCCCACTTTTTCATGTTTTAAACCTCTTGTGTTCTCCTACCCTATATAGGGCATTACGTATTCTCTCAAATTCTTGTGCCTTTTAAGGACTCCTGTGTTTTGTTTCTTCACTTTCAGCTGTGTGTTTTAACTGTAGTTAGAACAGTAGATTTACCACGATTGACAGTTCACCCTTCAGTTCCTGCTGTTTTCTTGCATCTGGCTTACTCATTCACTCACCTGAGGTCTGAGTCACAGGGTTCCTGGCTGTCAGCTGTCTATTGGGCTGACTCTGAGGCAGACTTCACCCAATGCTGCCCATGGTGTAGGTCTTTAAAAAGAGGACTACAAGCAAAGGGCCACTTGTTGGCCTCTTCCTTTCGAAGGAACAAGAAGGGCCCAGTGAACTGAGTGGGCTCTTTGATTGGTGGAGCTGGCAGCAGGGGGCTCAGCTAGCTTTCTGATTGGTCACCACACAATCCACTCCTAGAGCACCTAGCTCTGCGCTCAGTTACCGATGTGCTCCAGGTGGAAGGGCTCCCTTCACTCCTTCGAAGGGACCCTCGCTTCCCTGAAATGCTGCTCTTCCTGAAGGCTTTGGTTTGCTCAGCTCGGACTGTCATGGGGTTTTAAATCCCTGGCGGCTTCTTCCTGTTCCTGAGAGGGCTTTTTGATTGGTGGAGTCAGCAGCAGTGGGCGTGGCTAGCGTTCTGATTGGCCACCATCCAATATGCTCCTGGATCACCTAGCTCTGCTCTCATTTGCCATTGTGCTGCAGGGGGGAGGGTACCTGTCACTCCTTCCAAGGGACCCTTGCTTCTCTGAACTACTGCTCTGCCTCAAGGCTTTGGTTGTCAGCTCTTCTTATACAAAAACAGATTGCAGCTGCATTTTTTAGTAAAGCATATTCTAGTTGCATTGTGCTATATAAATATACCTTCACTAAGTACTTTAACTAAAGACATCTGTGCAAGTGCTCTTCCTTTCCACTGTGGCTCTAATACAGTTAGCAATAACATAACAGGGTCCCAGATGATAAGTACAATAAACAGGGCCACAAACATAGACCTGTACATTAACATGTTGCTGCAGTAGGCTGGTTGGTAATAGCCATTACCATGAATAACTTAACACTGTAAGTGAATGCCGTGCTCTACCAGCCTAGCCTCTGACACACACCCTTTCATCCCTGTGCCTTCATTGGCCAAGCAGAAGTGCAAGTACATGCCAGGTCAGGGCCTGGGGGAACATGTGTTAGGGAAGGGTAGTTAGTGCATCTGCAGGTGTCCAAAGGATGCTTGCAGTGCATGTAACTTGGCCCTATATGCTGCATACCAAAGCACTTAAGGCTGACATTAAGTAGTGCATGGCACCCATAGTAAACAGGTACATTTGCACACAGCAGATTAACGGTGGGAACTGTGCAAGCGCTTTGTCACTCCTCTTTTACAAAAACAGACTGCAGATGTATATTTCATTAAAATATACAAAGAAGGAACATGAAGGCCCAGAATGCCTATGTTATGTATGGGGATGAGGTTTGCCATGGCTACTTAAAGTAAAGTAAAGTAAGGTTTTATTTATATTGTGGCACCCAATCCTAGAGGCTCTGGGTACCATTACAATTCATAGCAGGACACAAACATCACAGCAATCATTTTTTTTAAATACTAACTACAAATTATCTAAAAAATCAGAATTAAAAACTATCATGAAATGCTTTATTAAACAGATAGGTCTTCAGGCCCCCTTTAAAAACCTCCATGTTTGGGCCTTCCTTAAAGATGTTGGCAGCGAATTCTACAGGGCCAGGCTGGCCACCTCGAAGGAACCATCCCCCAAGGTTTTCAGCCTTGGCCCTTGGAATTGCCAGGAGGCCCTCGGTAGAGGAGCAGAGGGAATGTTCTGGGATGGCCGGAGTTAGGAGGTCAGGCAGGTAACCAGGTCCCAGTCTCTATAGGGCCTTATAGGTGAGCAAGCCTACATTGAAGATGATCCTCCGCCTGACAGGCAGCCAGCGCAGACCACACAGGACCGAGGTCACATGACAAAACCTCTGAAGGCCCACCAGCAGCCTGGCCATCATGTTCTGCACAAGCTGCTATCAGCAGAGGATCACTGCATTGACCCCGAAGTACAGAGCATTACAGTAGTCCAACCTGAAAGTCACAAATACATGTACAAGTGATGGCAAGACTTCAGGTGGAATCAGGGGTTTAATTCGGAGTGACATTCCTTACATGATAAAATGCACGTTTGATGACAGACAACACCTGGGCTTCCAGAGTCAGTTTGTAATCAAGGATGATGCCCAAATTTTTCAACCTGGGGGAGACCATCAATGGGGTGGAACCCAGGACCAACCCTGTTACCACTCCAGAGGCCTGCCCATCACGTTGTCGACTAGGCTCAATCACTAGCACTTCCATCTTGTTGGGGTTCAGTCTCAGCCAATTAGAGAACATCTAGTCCTGAATCTCAGCCAGACATTAATTTAGCACTTCAACTGCATTTCCTGTTCCAGGGGCAAATGACATATACAGCTGGATATCATCTGCCTAGCAATGAAAACCTGGACTATATTGTCTAATGAGCTCTCCCAGAGGTAGCATGTACACGGCAAACAACATAAGCGAGAGGATCGAACCTTGAGGTATTCCACATGACAGGGTCATCGAGCAGGAGGAGAAATTCCCCATCACTTCTCTTTGCCTCCTGTTGGAGAGATAGGACTCAAACCATTTGAAGACTATTCCAATGAGTCCACAATACATTCAAAGGCAATCCAGTAGTACAATGTGGTCCAAGGTGTCAAATGCTGAAGAGAGATCAAGTAGATGAAAACTGACCATTCTCCTCTATCCCACACCCTGAGGAGGTCATTCTATACCCAAACTAATGCCATCTCTTTGCTATGCCTGACTCTGAAACCGGACTGGAATGGTTCATAGATGACAAAAGTCATGAGGAGCGCCTCAAGCTGCAGAACCTTTACTTTCTCAACAATCTTCCCTAAAAATGGGAGGTTGGAGACAGGTCTATAATTTGACAGGATGTCAGGGTTGGGCTATGGTTTCTTCAGAAGGGGCCTTACCAGCACCTCCTTTAAGGCAACAGGGAAGCACCCCTCTGAGAGTGAACACCGGACTATACTGGCGAACACTGGACCAATGGTTCTGACCCCTCCCACTAGGAGATGGGCCAGGACAGGATTCAGTTTGCAGCAACTTGGCTGCAGCTTCAAAATCATCTCAATGACCACAGCCACTTTAACCAACCAAAACTCCCCCAGACAATTGGAATGCCTCTGCTCAAACCAGGCTGACCACTGCAGGATACAATTTGTCCCACTGGGGAGATCTCAGTGTGAATGGATGACACCCTGACTGAGATAAACAGAGCAAACTCCTTGCATAACATGGTCGAAAATGCTTTTTTCGTCTGTAGACAGACTGGACATATCAGCCCGTCCACAGTCCGAAATAGCTGATCAGGTCTGTTCTTCCAAGCAGCAATCTCCCTGGACAGGAATTCTGCCTTCTTATGGTTGATTTCCCCCTGATAATCATTATAATGATTTATCAGGGCCAGTCTGTTCTCCCTGGACTGGGTCCTCCACCAACAACACTACAACCTCTGACCCCTGGTCTTCATCTCCTTGAGAGCCCATCCAACCATGGAGGTCACAAGTGAGAAGACCTGGGTCCTATATTGACTGGTGTGATGGCATTGAGTGCCTTGGTTACTGCCTCATTATACGCTTTCACCGCCTCACCCATGCCAGTCACGCATGCAGCACTCATGCTAGAAAAATCTACTACTGCCAGCAGTCTCTCTGGGGATAATCCCCTTAAAGGGCAATAGCGGATCATCTCAAGGGGAGGTTACTCTCAGGTGGACCCCAAACGAGAACTCTACCATGCAGTAATCAGACCAAATGACCTGATCAATCTTGATGTCAGTAATATCAAGCCCTAGTGACAATACAAATTCCAAGGTGTGGCCGTGTTGGTGGGTGACAGAGGTAACTTCCTGTGTCAGGCCAAGAGATGTCAGCATCTGGAGGAGTTTGTAACCAAATAATGAGGATTCATCATTGATCCAGGCATTCAAATCCCCCAGAATTAACCATCTAGGGGACTCCAACACCTTATTGGTGACAAAGTCTGCTAACTCCTGCAGGAAATCTCCACCCCATCCCGGAGGATGATAGATAAGGAGAATCCTGCAACCTGTACCTCGACATCCATGCACTGTCACACATTCAAATGACGAGGTAGACTCCTCTGGGTTCACGGGGAAGTTCAGGCTGGATCTAAAACAGATGGCCACTCCCCTGCCCCTGCGTTCCCGCTTCGGGCAGTACACCACTGAATACCCAGTGGGCACTGGTGCCTTCAGTACTGGCCCAGCATCATCCCCCAACCAGATCTTAGTGATGCAAGCCAGGTCAAAGAAGGAAATCAAGTCTGCCATAACAGCAATCTTGTTCCTCATTGACCTGACATTGCACAGTATGGCCCAAAGGGGACTAGCAGAGACTGCTGACCCTCTAGCTACCTGCCCACATGGTCCAGTGGGAGCCCTGTGGATAGGAACCAAACAAACTGGGCCCCTCTTGAGGCTCCATCCAACTCCAGGGCACCTCCTATTCTAAACCACCGGGATACTGTTCACCCCGCTGTACTAGCAGTACCCCACCACTTGCCCCTCCACTTCCTCACTATACCCACCTCCCGGCAACATCTCAGCCCAGCTGCTGGGAGGGGAACACCCACAATGGAGCAGAGGTCATGCAGCAGGGATGCAGCATATGCTATTCAAGGGGGCACAAGACCTAAGAACATTTCCTAATATAAAACCCTCTCAAGCTAATTAAATACAGCAAAAGAGCTAAAACAAACAAATAACTTTTCTGACATTAAAACTTCATATAGCCATCAAAAAGTGTCCATGGCTAGACAATATAATTGCAGCTCAAGCCCTCTAATTATAGTGCCCTGCCTACCCACCCCCCTGTTATACTAAGACCAATAAACCTTTCCCCAATAATAAACTCAAACAACCCTAAAATTAATCATACAACACCATTCACTCCCTAATGCAAATGATTTACCTAATCACACGCACACACACACACACACACACACACACACACACACACACACACACACACGCCATTCACCCACTAACTAACCCCAACCTACTCAAAACCTATTTATTTAAAATTCAACAGAAATTTTATTTGGAGAATCCTAAAATAGCTGCAGAGATAGATTTCAATAACACTTTATAGTCACTGAACTTAACAAGTCCATGGAATTCCAGCCAGAACAATACAGAACAGTACAGTGCTCATATCACTGCGATGGGTTTTAAACTGGTGGATGACAGTTTCAGAGCACATAGTGGAGGACTCACCACCTCAATCAGTCTCCAGTTCAGACCATGTTAAAGAACCTTAATGCATAAATCCAGTCAATCTTTATAGACGGGTGCTCTCACCAACACTCTTCAAACAGATCTCGTCAGATTGATGAAAACAGGAGATAAAACTCAAGTTCGGGGTTGCTAGAGAGCCACATTCGTAACCGGCAGCTCCTCCCTAGCTCTGCACCTCGAGTCCCCTAATATCACTTAAAACGTTGGAATAAACCTCTTTTGGACATAGAAAAGTCCTAAAACTCGATAGTTCATTACCTGCTGAACAAATAGATGCCAAAATTGCAATGGGTAGACCGAAAGGAACAGATACGGGTTTGTCTCAAAAATCGGCTCCCCTTCCAGCATCGAGTCAGTTGGGAGGGCCAGAACAGGCAGCGAGCCCGAGTGGAGGGAAAGATAACCACACCTGGGAGACAGTGCTAAATGTGGTCCGCGAGATGGATCAAAAGTTGGAACAGGTCCTTGATCGACTGGGTGTGCAAGATGCAAAAATTGAGTTAACTACCAAAATGGTGCAAGATGCTGACACCCGATCACAACAGACTCAGGCAGCTCTCAATAATATCAAATCAGAGATAAGCTATCTGTGTGCTCAAATGGAGAGGCTTGAAAACTCAGAGCGGGCCATGAACCTAAGGCTGGTGGGGGTCCAGGAAGACATTGAAGGAAGGGATATACTGGCATATTTAAAGAACTGGCTAATTACCTCAGGTCCTATGGATTTACAACTTGAGGCAGACTCCTTAAGACAGGCATTCCAGATTAACTTCAGAAGGGCCCAGCTAGATTGCAAGACCCCATGCACAATCCTCCTGATAACAGATGGGCCAGTAACCAGGGACAAAATTCTTCAGTGGGTGAGAACATCTTATCCAATAGAGATGGAGGGCCAGCAGGTTAAAATATTCCCCAACTGGTCATTCACAACTCGGACCAGGAGGAAAATAGTCGATCCAGTAAGAAAACAACTTCGGAGCCTAGGTGTGGCACCCTCGCTGTTGGCCCCGGCCTGGCTGCGGCTGACATATGGAGGGAAGGTGTTCCAATTCAACGATCCAGATGAAGCCAAGGAAAAGGTTGAAGCTATTGCCCAGGAATTTCGATTGAGACCTCAGGAGAATTCAGGACTGCCCACCGATTCTGAGGATGATGAGGGCTAATCAAGCCTAGTACTGTATATTGTATTTTCCCCGATTTGACTACGAGGTCAGTGGATGTTTAAGGACTTACTCCAGGATTCTATAACCTTAAATGTTTTGTTTAAAACGTCCACCCTGAGGGAATATGTTGCATGGAGTGTTAACTTAAGCACTGTATGGTTACGAAAAAGAATATTTGCTGGAATGGGAATCTGATGTAATTGCTTTTCTATGTTAATAATAAGATGACTAGTGATGGGGGGGGTACAAGGAGTGGAAGGGGGAAATAATACTCCTTAAGCTGGCAGATAATTAAGTGGGGATAGTGGCCTAGGGCTACAGTAACCATCCTTAAAATAGTACCTAATTTTGTCTGTACCGCACAAGTTTAATGTGGCTAGCCTTCTAAGCATGTTAGCTATATAATCTCCGATAGAGAAGATCTGGAACGTACCCCACATGATGTACTACACAGCAACTGATAAGCAATACTGATGCTAACATATGTCTAAGGTTATGTAAACTAATTCAGTTGTATGCATCATTTACTATGAAAATATTGTAAAATGAATAAAAAGAAAATTAAAAAAAAAAAAAACTCAAGTTCACAGCTCCATACAGAAAGTGCTCTGGTGAGCACAACAATCTGAAATTTTTGAACAACTGAAGGTAAATTTTACAGTGACTATAGAAATTGAGGCACAGTACCTTGAGCTCTAGGCTTCATTCTGGCCACGATGGTTGTGAACTCTCATTTCACCAACCTGTTTAAAACAGGAAGGAAAGCAGGACGCTATCTCATTCCCAAATGTTAAAATAATCTTTATTTTCATGAACTTCTGGTCACTTATATTCACCAATATGTTGTGACTCTCTATCACATTATCAAGGTTTTGTCCCTTTTGGTTAATGTTTTGTGATTACACTTTCACACTCAGTTCATCAGAACTTCAGTCAACATATCATTTGGAAACAGTATCAACATTCTTTCGTTTTTGATTTAGTTACCCTCACAGACAAATCTATCTTTATTCTGTCTATGCTGTTTATTCTTGTCAGTCAGCCAATGTACTCCTCTATGCTGATGATGCTGTCTATTCTAAAAACACTGACCTTGACAGCACTACCGCCACTTTCCAAAGTAATTTTAGGTCACTTTAAAGCTGGTTCTCCAACAAAAAAATGGTCCTCAATAACAAAAAACAGAAAAACAAAAACTGCTTTTCTTTAGCCTCCCACAGAAAAGTTCCACCTTTGTCATCCAAAATGGCCAAGGTCAAAACCTTGAACAAGTGGAACCCTTCAAATACCTTGGAGTAAATGTGGATGACACCTTGGGTATGATTCTTAAAAGCCAGATTTTGATACAAGGTACCTGCATCACACTGCAATGGTGCGAGGGGCAACTTGCATCAAATCATGCTGCCTTCATGATTCTGTAAGCCCCCCGTGCCACTCCCAGTCCCAGTGTGCTAGACCGACCCTGTGCCAGGTCTATGCCAGGATCCTGGTTGTGACAGGGTGTTAGTGGGCTTGTGGCAGATGCAAGCTGCCATATCCCTAAATTTGGGATTCTCTAAACCCTCCCAGAGGGCACCCTTCTATGTACAATTAGCCCAGCCATGGCTGGTCTAATGGTACTTAGAAGTGTATCCTCTGTGATGGTGTAGAGAACTTGTGCCACCCCTTGAACCGTACCTCCCAACCTTTTAGCATTGAAATGATGGACAAAGACACTCAACAGTAGGACAATGAGGTATACTGATCCCCATAATGAGAGACACGGCATCAAACTTGAACATTGTGGAAACTGTTAAGTTTACCTGTATACAGTTCATGTCTGAGTTAGCATCTTAAAATAATATGAATTTTTTGCAGTAATGTTTGAATAATTAGCACATTCCATGTGTGGACAGCATCTTTTCCACAAGAAACAGATGGGGGACACAGCAGTTTTGAGGGGTAAAATGAGGGACGTCCCTCATAATCTGCTACAGTTGTGAGGTGTGCCCAGAGACCTCCATGAGCAGGAAGGAACTTGTGCTGTGGACCCCCTTACCCAACCCCGATCTACTGTCAACTATAATGCAACAGTTCACTGGAGGCTAGTGGTCCCCCTTCCCTAATGTCCCCTGTGTAACCCCCTTGTTCCCAGGGATTACTAGAATCCAACTTAGAATCAGTGGCAGGCAGGGAAAGGCAGGATGTGAAATGCCAGTTAAATGTGTTTCACACTATCTCACTCTGTTTTCAGTTTCAGCTGAGCTGGATTGATGATGCTACCTTTGAATTCTTGCAGCAGCATAAGCCACAATGGAATGCTAACTGCAGGGGTTAGCAGTAGAAAGTTGGAAGATTTAGTTCAGTCTTCAGGGATTAGTCTGTGTGGAGACTCAGGAGAGTGAGGAGGGCTGCAGTGTGCAGCTTCTCAGAGCCTAGCTCTGATATAGAGCTACCTTAGAAAAAGGGGTTGTGTGTTCTCACCCTAGAGAGGAACACAGAAGACTTTTAGAAGGAATTGGTAGAGACCATTCCTAGAAGTTGTTCCAGTGCCCCATCCCTCCGGGATTCCAGGAATTCAGGGGCAATCCCCTGGTCTGGCCTGGAGAGGGAGAAGCTACCTAAGAGTGGTCTTGTTTGTGAGTACCTGAGACATTTTTCGGGAAGAAGCCCTGGGGCACCTGCATACCGTGGTGAGTTTTGCTCTGCAACAGAGACTATGTTCACCAAGACAGTGCATTAAGAAAAAGTATCTGCCTACTGTGAGGTCAAAGGAAGGCTTGTGAAAGTACATAACTTTTAGACTGTGTATGACTTAGAAGCATCTGCAACAGTGGGGGTTCAGGGTAAAGACATAGCCACTTACAGAACTTTTAAATTCAGGACACCACCAGTGAAAAGTAAAATGTTCAATGTGAAAAACTTTTTGAGAGAGCATCTACAAACAGAGTTCAGAGAAAGGTGTTGTAACCAAATGAATGGCCGAGCATAGATTTGGGAGCAAAAGGCGGGAGACCCCCCCATCTGGAGTAACCAGGTTTACCTCTCCGGGTTAAGTTTGGGCACCTATGTTTTCTCTCAGCACATTTGGCCAATGGCTGAGGAAAGCACCCAGACGTGGGATTTTTGGATTTTCTCTGAGAGCCAGAATGTGCTTGTGAGTGGTTTAGGTAGCCACCATCAACCTCCATGCAATATGAAAAAGTGTCCTAGTACTGGCCGGGGTGCCATGTCAAGGAAAAGAAGAGAAGTGCACCAGTTCGGGCCATGTGTGCCCAGATCCATTCAGAACCAGAGGCTTCGTAGTGAGGAAGTGTGCCCTGTACCTCAGTAATCTGCATTACCAGTGAGAGTAGCCCTGTGGGGGTTCGTCCTTGCTTTGTTATTCTCTGTGTTATGTGAATAAAAGCCACACTCTAGAATCCCAACCTGGTTTGGACATTACAGTTATTGCTTCCAGTGTCTGGATTTACTTGGGTGCCACTGACCAGAAGTACAAACCTAGTATAATGCTGAGCAAACATTTTTCCCCCAGGGCCCCAGGTTGATAGCCATGATAAATAGTCCTCCCAGGTGTGAGCCAGGAAATTGCCACACTTGGTTTGCCTGTCTAAGAATGGCAGGCTCTGGAGTAGAAGTAATGGGCCCACAGAGTCTTGTAAGATATTTGTAGTGACTACCCCCACCCCTCTCGGTGGCGCAGATATGTGAGAGGAGCAGCCCTGCTAGTAGAAACAGGGCTGGGGGGAGGTTGCAAAATGGAGGCACCACTGAGGATTTGTTTGGATTTTGGGAGAAAACAAGAAAGGTTTGCTCAGATTGTGGCTAGCATTTTGTCTGTCTGGCAGTTGGTAGTTCAAAAAGCTGGAAGCTTTGTGCATAAGGGATTGACCAGAGAAGTGCCATCCATATGTGCCACTGTGTGCTGCTGTTCATGTTCTGCTGTAATTGTGCCAAATTTACCAAGGAGCTGTGTGTGCCCCTTGTCCTGCATCAAAAATAAAGTTTGCCAGCTTTTAATTTTCAAGTTGTGACAAGAAAAAGTATGGAGAATTGTGGGAAACAAAAAGACATTTATGCCCTAGGAGTTTAAAGTGCTTGCTGTGTGGACTGGGGGAGTCGCTAAGGAAATTGCCATGAAAAATGAGGAGTTACAGTTGAAAAGAAAAACAGTTGTTTTGCAGTTTAAATTTTGCCTGCTCAACAATCGCTGTGGAGGAGAAGAGCACGAGAAGAGAGAGAGAAAGGCTAATTTGCATGGCGTTGAGTGATTGGTGAGACTGCAATCAGTCCCACCCTCAAGCCAGCTTCAGAGTGCTGCTCCGTGTTCAAGAGGGAGAGAGCGAGTGCTGTGTGAGCTGGCTTGCCAGGAGGAGCGTCGCGATGACTACAAACATTATAAAAATTAAAATATCAGACTTTTCTGTTTAAAATCGGGCTCAACTCATATTCCGATCGACTGGGGAGAAAGCATGCTGTTTGCAAGGAAAATCGGCAGAAGTGCCAACCCGCTTCAATCAAGAGGCCTCCAGGATTGGCTTTAGGCCAAAGTTTCCATCGTAAATGCTAGCTACTGATTCAGTGAGTACCATTCAGAGAAACAACTCAAACTGTGTGATTTTTTCTAAAGCCAGCTGAATCTATGTGTAAACAGTGAGATTGTTTTGCAAAGAAGGGCTGTGTAAAGTTAATCAAACCTAAACAAGAATTCTGAGCATTAGACTGTGAGCAGTATTAGGGATTCAGCAGCAGTGTGATTTTCTGAGCAAAGTGAGAGACTGTGGGTTGTATGAGAGATGCAACAAAACAGCCAATCCTGTACGTGAAATACTGTGGCTTTAACGACTTTAAGGAAGAAATAGTGATGAAAAGCTTATTTAAAGTTCCAGAAAAATCTTATAGAGGTACTGGGGAGCAAAACAGTGCAGTCTGTGCAGTTTGAGTGAACTTTATTAGTATGCAGTAGATCGGGTGTGCAGTGGCTTGAGTCAGAAACAGAATGTTGATGCACCAGGATTGCTGACGCCACCATTATAGGGTGGGGTAGTAATGTAAACACAGCAGCAGGGGAGCCATTTGTGAAACTTTTACCAAGCCAAGTGAACTTTGAGATAACAGTGAATGTCTGTGTTTTTTTCTGCAGTCATGGCTTCAGGATCATCCCGCTACCAGGATCATGCCTGGACTATGATAGTGGAAGAGGTTAACAAGCTGAAAGACATAGAGAGATGTTACTATGGGAGAAATTTGCCTCCTCATGTGGCAATTCCCAGATACCCAGTGAGAGTATGCATAATGTGCCTCAAGGCTGGAAGGAACATCTTCATGATTCCTCACTGTTCTGGATACCCAGAGAAGCAAGGCCTAACTAATGCACCAAAGATTTGTTTGGCTCCCACATGGACAAAGGTTCAAGTTCCTGCAAGTGGCAGCACCAGGTGGAACCTGTTGGGGGAAGTCCAGCAGAGTGTGGCACAAAGGAAAAGGGTGTGGATGTACAGGCAGAGCAGAGTAGTGGTGATGTCTCCACATCTGGGTCACAGAATGTCAGTACGAAGGGAGCATCAGCGGATCCGTGGAGAGAGGGGCCAAGCCCTAGTCTCATAGGAGAAGATGAGATGTGAGAAAATCTAGAATGGGAGGTGTCAACCTCCATGCCTGGTGAAGAGTGGACGGTCTCGGGATTGAGGACGATTGCTCACTCCTGGGCTCAGATCCTCAGCAAGGAAGGGGGGGGGAAACTATGTCTCCTTATGAAGAAGGTCCTAGTCCATAGCCTCGGGCTCTAACCTTGGAGGAGCCAGAAGAGATTAGTGACTCCACAACCCTGTCCCCACAAGGAGTCAGAGATCCATTTTACATAGCACTGAGCATGCATCACTGGCAGAACCAGGACTGGCCACCCCCAAGCCAGGCCAGTGGTCTTGAACTGACCATGAGTAGTAAGGAGGAAAGACTGGTTCGTAGGAAGGCAAATAAGATCAATGGAATGTCCTTTCCTACCTTTCCTCTCAGAGTCGGGGATGAGATTGAAAGAAACAGGAAAGCCTGGATAGTGAAAGAGGCAACTAAAGACCTGCATCCAGGTGCAACTCGATATGTCAGAGACAAAGCTGTCAGAGACAGATTCAGGTACTGGAAAGTGGGCAGGACACTGTTCATAGACACTAAGTATTGTGGACAGAAAGGGCAACAAGACTTTCTACAATGTAAATTATGAGAGCCCAGATGGGGTAATAATTCTTGCACCTAACCCACTGTGGTATTACCCTCAATGCAACCAACTTCCAGCAAATGTGTCGATGCCTACCAAGTGGAAAGCAGAGCAGTGGTAGCCAGTGCTGCCATCCAGTCATTGCCATACCCATTTTGTTCCGCAAGTCTGGTGTTCCAGGATCCATGTGTGTCCAGATTCATCAGTCTTGCAGTGTGTTTTTCAGTTCCATTGCCCGGCCTTCCAGATGACATCATCCAGAGAGGACATCAGCCCAGCTGTTTCCATATTCATCGCTTGGGATTTCAGATGACATTATACGAGCAGTTCCTTTCCTGTTCTAAGGTTCCATCTCCAGATGGTGTCAGCCAGAGATGACACCACCCAGCAGTTTCCAGATGTGCCATCCTGTCATTTCTGGAAGATTTTGGTCCAGTTGTATCTGAAAAATGCTGTCAGGGAGAGTCTTCGGCTGGATATCCAGATGCCGTACCATTTTCGTTCTTCAAGGGACTGGTAAGTCCAAACTTTCTTACCTTATTGACATTGAAATAAACATCCTACACCTGGCAGACTACAGACTGTTTTAACTGTCCGCAAAGCCTCTCCCCTTTGGGACTACAGTCCTACAAGAACTGTGCTTCACCAGGCTCCAGCCCAGAAGAAACTCTTTCATGGACCTTGCCTTCGGGCACTGTTTTCACTAGTTGGGACTTTTAGGGCATTCCATCCCCCAAAATATCTATTGTATATAATGTTGATGTTTTTCTACTGTTTTCTACTTTTTTACTACTTGTCTAAAAGATAATTTTTGGAATTCTTCAGTGTTTTGATGGTAAGGGTTATGATTGTGTACTGTGTTTGCAGATTAAGGGTGTGTTTTTGTCTTTTCTCTTTCAGGTGGTTCCTGATGAAGACAGACGAGAAGACAAGAAGAGGAGTGAAGGGACTCATCAGAGTTCCTCGTGCACTTTAAAGTGTTGTGTTTTAAGTACAGTGTAGTTGTTAACATGTGTTAACTTTTCCTTCCACAGGTGTAGTAGTGGGGGATTGTGGGAGTGTAATGCGTAGGTGTAGTGTTAGCTCCTTTGTTTGGTTTGCAGGTGTCCAGTTATGGGAGGAGGTTCCCCTTGTTTTGGGTAGGTTTGCTTTGGTCAGACAGGTTTTTCCTAGAGGGTTGGGGGATAGACAGGCTGTGGTCCTGACCGGCCATGGGGCCACAGTACTGGTCTATTAGGGTTATGTTCTGGACAGTTCTTCCAAGGCCACTGGTTATCCATAGTAAGATCATAGTGTAGGCGCTGATGCATCGGCCAATGGCCTCTGGGCCCTTAGTGTTGTCTGCCTGTGCCTGGCACATGGTAGGGAAGAAGGTAGGGCTACCTCCCCGTAGTCAACACATAGGGTAGGATGGCCTGGTGTTGGGTAGATAATGACTGGGGACAGTCATTTTACTGGCGAGGATGGGTGTAACCCCCTTGTTCCCAGGGGTTACTTAATCTCACTTAAAATCAGTGGCAGGCAGAGAAAGGCAGCTTGTGAGATGCCAGCTAAATGGGTTTCACACTGTTTCACTCTGTTTTCGGCTTCATCTGAGCTTGAGTGATGATGTCACTTTAGAATTCTCGCAGCAGCATAAGCCACAATGGAATGCTAACTGCAGGGGTTAGCAGTAGAAAGTTGGGAGATTCAGTTCAGTCTTCAGGGATTAGTCTGTGTGGAGACTCAGGAGAGTGAGGAGGGCTGCAGTGTGCAGCTCCTCAGAGCCTAGCTCTGATATAGAGCTACCTTAGAAAAAGGGGTTGTGTGTTCTCACCCTAGAAGGAACACAGAAGACTTTTAGAAGGAAATGGTAGAGACGGTTCCTAGAAGTTGTTCCAATACCACATCACTGGAAGGATGGGGGGGAATTCCTGGAATTCAGCTGCAATCCTTAGGTCCAGCCTGGAGAGGGAGAAGCTGCCTGAGAGTGGTCTTGCTTGTGAGTACCTGAGACATTTTGTGGGAAGAAGCCCTGGGGCACCTGCATACCATGGTGAGTTTTGCTCTGCAACAGAGACTATGTTCACCAAGACAGTGTTAAGTAAAAGTATAGTATCTGCCTATTGTGGGGTCAAAGGAAGACTTGCCAAGTACATAACTTTTAGACTGTGTATGACTTAGAAGCATCTGCAACAGTGGGGGTTCAGGGTAAAGACAGCCACTTACAGAACTTTTAAAGTCCGGATACCTCCAGTGAAAAGTAGAATGTTAAATGTGAAAAACATTTCGAGACAGCATCTACAAATGGAGTTCAGAGAAAGGTGTTGTAACCAAATGAATGGCCAAGTGTAGATTTGGGAGCAAAAGGTGGGAGTCCCCCATCCGAAGTAACCAGGTTTACCTCTCCGGAATCAGTTTGGGCACCTATGCTTTCTCTCAGTGCGTTTGGCCAATGCCTGAGGAAAGCACCTAGACGTGGGATTTTTGGATTTTCCCTAAGAGACAGAATGTGCTCATGGGTGGTTTAGGGAGCCACCGTCATCCTCCATGCAATATGGAAAAGTGTTCTAGTACTGGCCGTGGTGCCATGTCAAGCAATAGAAGTGGAGTGCACCACTTAGGGCCATTTGTGCCCAGATCCATTCAGAACCAGAGAGTTCATAGTGAGGAAGTATGCTCTGTACCTCAGAAATCTGCATTACCAGTGAGAGTAGCCCTGTGGGGGTCTGTCTTTGCTTTGTTATTCTCTGTGTTATGTGCATAAAAGCCACACTTTTGAATCCAAACCTGGTTTGGAAATTACAGTTATTGCTTCCAGTGTCCGGATTTACTTGGGTGCCACTGACCAGAAGTACAAACCTAGCATAATGCTGAGCAAATGTTTTCTCCCAGGGACCCAGATTGATGGCCATGCTAAATGGTCCTCCCAGGTGTGAACCAGGTAGTTGCCACACTTGGTTTGCCTGTCTAAGAATGGCAGGCTCTGGAGTAGAAGTAATGGGTCCACAGAGACTTGTAAGATATTTGTAGTGCCTACCCCACCACTCTCTGTGTCACCCATATATGTGAGAAGAGAAGCCCTGCTAGTAGAAACAAGGGAGGGGGGATGGTGGGGGGAGGTTACACCTGTATGCATACATAACAGAACTCCCAGGTGGCTAATGATCCTCCCTCTCCATCCCTGATCCCATATATACGAAGAAGTCAATACTGCCCTGGTATCCAGTGTTCCCCCCATCTCCAAGCACCCCATCCAACAATACCCAACAGTCCTTGGTGTCTAGGGGACTCCCCACCCCCACCCTTGCAGGTAGTGCCCACCACCCTGGTCCCCAATCACATCCTAGAGCCGGTGACGGACACAGCCTCTCCACTCTCCACCATAGCCAGCTGCTGACTGAGCTGTCAAGGAGTACATACTGTAACAGCCAGGGATACTGAAATTATTACAACGGGAGAGTGGGGCTGGGGGGCACTAAACTACCAGGGAACAAATATTACTTCTGTGTATGTAGGGATTGGGGCTGATCGGAGATCCGCTAGATCTCCAGGGAGTTTATTTTTAATATTGTACTTGGTATTGGGGTGGGGGTGGGGGAATCTTGATACTGGTTAACATATCTTTGTTGTTTGTGTGAGCAGATGTATTGTAGCTGTACCCTGATGTTGTGTCTTTAAGCTGTCTGTCAGCTTTGTATTTTTCAGTGCCATCCTGTAGTGTAAGTCTATCAAGCGTTCTATAACCTTGATCCCCAAAAGTCCAGCCCAGACGGCTTTCATCCTAGGCTACTGCGCTTTTTGTACTCCTCTATTGCCTCCACTCTTTCTTACATAATAAATCTCTCCTTTCTTTTACAACACAGTCCCAAGTTCATGGAAATTGGAAAATATTATCCCATTCCACAAAGGAGGTGACCCTTCATCCCCTGGTAATTACAGTCCTATTTCCCTACTCCCCTCCTTGGCAGAACTCCAGGAAACCTTAGTCTTCTCCAGACTGGCTGATTTCCCTAACTTCACTAAAAATTTCTCCAATCACCAGTCAGGTTTCAGGAAAAAACACTGCACAACTTCCTCACTTCTCCATGTCACAGACTCTATCCAAATGGTTATGGATAAAGGCCACCTTACATGTACAATTGTTATCGACCTTGCCAAGGCTTTTTAGTCCATTGCCCATCCATTACTGCTCCAGAAACTTCATTCGGCCAACCATGCCTCCTCCTCCTCCACTGTCCTCTGGTTCAAATCCTACCTCTGCAACTGATATCAGTCTGTCATCATAGGTAACTCGGCATCCCCCCCTCCCCATCATGTCTGGTGTCCCCCATGACTCTATCCTCGGCCCCATACTCTTGTCAATCTTTATAAACGATCTTCCCTCAATCTTCTCCCAATCAAATGTCCACCTCTATGTGGATGACACCATACTCTATGCATCAGTCCCCACCACTGAATCAATTCAGCTTTCTCTCCAGTCTGACTTCAACCACATGCTTACATGCTTCAAGGGCAACTCCCTAAAACTGAACACAAAAAAAACAGTCTCCATGGTGCTTGGCTCCCCCCATAAGCAGGCCAGGCTCCCCTCCTCCCCTACTTTCACCATCTTGGACACTTTCACCCTTGACACCATCACCTTATACAAATATATTGGTCTCTGGCTAGACCAGCAGCTTATTTTTACCACCCATATTGACCCTCTTTGCTCTAAACATAGCACAAAGCTAGGTGTACTCTATCACAACAAGTTTGCTATCCCCTTCATGTCCATTGTGACCTAGTTCAAAAGACTATCCTCACTATTTTCAACTACGGGAACATCATGTATGCCTCTGCCCCAACCAGCTCTCTTTCCAAACTCGATACCTTTCTCAGCTCCTTTTGCAGATTTGTCACTAACTCCCCTCCACATACCAATCACTGCATTCTCCTCTTCTCACTAAACCTGCCCCTCTCTCCCACAGATGGCACATTCATTCACTAACATTCACAGCAAAATACTGGCTAAACTCTCTCTCTCTCCCCCCTTAGCTCTTCTCTCTCCTGTCCTCTGCTCCTGTCCCTGCTGAGCCCCTAAGATCTTGGCATCCCCACTCTTACTCCATCCCTCACTGGCACCTTGAGCCTGAGTCTCCACTTTCTCTTACCAATTTCCACATCTATGGAATCAGCTGCCTGCTTCCCTCCAACACTTCCACTCCCTCCCAGTCTTCAAATGCCTGATTAGAACTGTTTCCCCACCAACATACACCTGTCCTCAACTCATCACCACCCCCACCCCCACTCAGTGTCCAGCCCACTCACTTCACAATCCCCCCATGATGCTGCCTTGCTATTAGTCCCTCCCTCTCTCTCTCTCTCTCTCTCTCTTTCTCTCCTCTACTAAATGTCTCCTCTCTGCTCCGTAGGTATCCATGGTTCACCAAAGTCATATTACTGTTGTAAATAATATGTCTGTACTTATGTAACTACCTTAATTTAATTTTTCCTAGTCTCCTGTATATAAGCTTGTTCATCCACCTGAATGAAACTTGTAGCCTGTTCATTGCCCCCGGGTTGCACCTGGAAACTAGCCTTAGCTCAATGTGCCTTTCCCGGTTAACAAATTTTAAATAAATAAAATAAATAAACTTTTTAGTACAGTTCATTTCAGCAGGTCCTCCTCTAAAGAATGAAGTACAAAGGAATGCCAATAATCACTGAAATGCAATTATTAAAATAAATAAAGCTGATTGAAGCAACTGCTGTTAAACTAGGTGGTCATACTTTCTTGCACTGCCCATGTGCTCCTGGTGGTGGTGGTGGTGGGGTGATAGCCACCAGGGACTGCTGTCTGTGGTGCTATTGTCACACGGCTGCTCCGTGGCTTGCGTCACACCTTCACTATGTGCCATCTGTTTGGTGATGGCCATGGTTACCGCAAGCAACAGGACTTAGCCAGTGGGACCCTACCCGATAGAGAATCAGGTGCAGGGTACCTGGCACATCTGCAATTGGCGCAAGCCATTGGCGTGGCCTGTGCTGACTTTTGAAAATCAAGCCCATAAAGTTTAATATTGTCAATCTATCCTGATACGTTTTGGTGGCACATCTCTGTATCTTTTCCATTTCCTGAGTATCTCTTGTTTTATACAAACACCAAAACTGTGTACCATAGTCAAGGTGAGGAAAAACACATGCAGGATATAAAGGGAGCATCACTTTGATGTCTCGAGAGTTGATGTTTCTTCTTACTGCCCATAATATAAATTTTGCTTTTGAGACTGTGATATGCAATGGTTTTTGTTTTCTAGGTCCTGTAATACAGTAACTCCTAAGTCTATTGCATTAGTTTAGGTTGTTGTTGTCATTTTGCCATGTTTATATAATTGCCATGTTTATTTTCTTTTAAGTGCATAGCTCTACAATTATCAGAATTGAATTGCATCTCCCACCTCTGTAGCCCAGAGATGTATGAAATCTAAGTCCTGTTATAAGTAACTGCACTGCTCCTTAGTTTCACATGGGCCACCAAGTTTTGTGTCATCCACATATTTTATTGACCAATTTTTACATTTGCACACATATGCAAGAAACATTCCGTCACAGCTCAGAAGAGAAGCAGGGTTTTGGCAGTGCGACACTGTGGGGGCCAATAGCCCCAGTGCCTTTTGAGGCTTGGTCCGCTTTCTCCAATGTTATTGGCACACTGCTACTGATACTAGTTCAGCCAGCGTGCCACCACCTTGAAACAAATCTGCTGCTGCAATGAGGAATGACCAGTCACTGCAGGGTGGTACCTTGCCATCCCTGACCCAGTTAATTTGCTGATGGGGGAGCCCACTCCCAGTCAGCATACAGTAACCCCCACCCCCATTTGTTGTGTGCTGAGGGGGTGCCCAGTCCCCCTCAGCAGCATACACCCCCCAACAGTCTTTCTTTGCTGATGGGGGGCCCAATCCCCATCGGCTTCAGTCCCCCCCTTCCCAGTTCAATTTGCAGATGGGTGAGCCCACTCTCCACCAGCATAATATTCTCCCCAATTAGTTGTGTGCTGAGGTGGGTGCCCAATCCCTCTTTCTCCCCCCAGTATGTGCTGACCGGGGTGCCCAATCCCTGTTGGCTACAGCCGCCCAAAAAAAACACTCAGGTGGCATGCTGGGAGCCCACCCCAGTGTGCCAAATGTCCCTGTAAAAATAAAACATCCCACAATGTTTGTATTTTTTTATTTTTTTTAAGTTGTAAAACAGAAAATGGTCCCTTGTTGAGTTCGATGGCCCCTCCCCCAACCTGTGCCCACCTTCTGCACACTCTGTCTCCCCACACCCCTTCACCCCATACTTACCTCCAGAGCCCAGCAGGATGATCTTGTGGACTGGGAACATGTCTGCACTCTTCAAAGCTGACCGCGAACTGAAGAAATGCCGTTAAGCTGTATAATGGCATAAAAAGGTATTTTTTTTAACTTTGGTGCATATCTCTGGCATTTTTTAGGAATTTGGGCACCAAATTTTCAACATGGGGTTATTTGGACCCCTTCTCATGAAATCAGCCACTGTCATGGTGTTATTCAGTCCCGAAAGGTGATTTTGTAGTCACTGTGTGGAATCACCTTTCAGGATCAAGAAATGAAATGACAGTGCCAGCGTTCATGAGGTGGACTCTCAAAATGCCTATGTTGCAAATTTGGTACAAAAAATCCAAAAAATGACTGTTTTACTAGCATGCATTGCACAGTTTCCACGCATGCTCATACCTTCACGAATTTGTAATTTTTTAACTCCAGATTTTCAACACTGCCATTTTTCCACACCTCCTTATGAACAGTACAGCTGTCATTTTTCACATCCTGACCGAAATGTGTTTTCGCACTTCTGGCGCAGAATAGTGCGGTCAGTGTGGGAAATCAGTCTTTGGGACACATTAAGAAAATCTTAGTGACACTGTTCATGATCAGAGGTCCTAAAATGTCTATGTTGAAAATTTGGTGATGAAAGTTCATAAAATGACTGTGTTACGAGCATGCGTTGCCCAGTTTCCACGCATGCTCATAACTCCCCGAATTTGTAATATTTTCACTCCAGATTTTCGACATTAACATTTTTCCACACCTCCCTATGAACAGTACAGCTTTCATTTTTCACATCCTGAATGTGTTTTTGCACTTTCAGTGCAGACTAGTGCTGTCGCTGTAGGAAATCAGTGTTTCGGACACATTAAGAAAATTATAGTGACACTTTTCATGAGCAGAGCCTAAAATGCCTATGTTGAAAATTTGGTGACAAAATTCCATAAAATGACTGTGTTACAAGTTTGTGTTGCGCAGGGTCCACGTATGCTCAGAAGTGTGCAAATTTGTAACATTTTCACTCCAGATTTTCAACATTGGCATTTTGCCACACCTCCTTATGAACAGTATAGCAGTCATTTTTCATATCCGGCTCAAAATATGCATTTGCACATCTGGCGCACAATGGTGCGGTCGCTGTGGCAAATTAATGTTTTGGACAGATTAAGAAAATCATAGTGACAGTGTTCATGTGCAGAGGTCACAAAATGCCTATGTTGAAAATTTGGTGAAATAATTCCACTAAATGACCACGGTACAAGCATGTGTTGTGCAGTTTCCATGTACGCTTGGAACTTTGAGCATTTTTAATATTTTCACTAGAGATTTTAAGCATTGCCATCTCTTTACACCTCCCTATGGATGGTACAGCTGTCATTCTTCACATCCTGCCTAATCTGTGTTTTCACACATCTGGCACAGAATGGCATGGTCACTGTGGAAACTTGAAGTTTGGGACACATTAACAAAATCACACTGCCACTGTTCATGGGAAGAGGTCCCAAATGCTTTCATGAGGTGGGGGTCACAAAAAGGCCATGTTGAAAATTTGTAGTGCAAATACCAACACACATCCAGGGTATTAGGTTTTCTAACCATAACGTCACACCCTGTACAGACTGACAGGCATCAGAGGTGTAACATCGGATCACCGGCTGTAATGCTCATGCCATCCCACCCCACCCTGAAGCCAGTGACAGGCATTGAGGTGTGCTTTGCACTCTTCAGTCCCAGACTTCACCCCATTCTCCTATATTGTACCCATTTCAGCACATGTACTTATGAAATGTGGTGACTGTGAAGCTGAACACCCCAAGGCACACCTCAACACTTGTCGGTGTCTACAGGATAGGGTAAGGTGAAATGCCATGAGCATTATGGACAGCAACCCACAGGCACACCCCAATGCCTGTCCATCTCTGCAGGGTGGAGGTGAGATTGGTGTGAGTTCAATACTTCACTGCCACTCCTATTCTGCATCTGTCTAACTTCTGCACGTCCAATGCTAATATCGGCAAGCAAACATTCGGCATTGATAAATGCTTATTTAGATAAGTAGTTTGATCAGAAATGAATATTTGAAATATTAGTGGGCCCATTGCTGATCACTGAGGGACTCTACTACTAACCAACCCTGGGTCAGAATGGAAACCATTTACCACCCTTTGAGTTCCGTTACCCAGCCACTAATTTTTACATTGTATTAGCCTTATGTCAACACCCACATCCTTTATTTTTTTTTACAATTCTTCAATGAGGCACAAAGTCAAAGGCCATTTTCAAATCCAAATATATAATATTGCATGCACTATTTTAATCTAGTAGTTTGCCAAACTTCTCATAAAAGCAATGAAGTTTAGTCGTGCACAATATTCCTTGAAGAAATCTGTATAATGTATGGTGGAACACGGCTGATGATGGAAATCCATCCCTAGAATATTCCTGTTGTGCTGTAGTAGCTACGTCATTTTGTTATTGTGCTGCTAAGATGTGTAGCTAATACAGAACAACTTTGAATGTTCAACTTGTGCTCACCTCAGAGAACCTGTGGCTCTGATCACCAATGCTTCTACAAACTGAAGAGCATCGGTGATCATCAAAGCTGCTTTTTTTTTAAATGGTCAATACCGTGAGTGCCTAGACTCCTGCTGTTAAATGTCTGTGTGTGTGTGGGGGACCATCACTATAAAAGACAATTTATGGTCCACTATGCACAACAACATGAGTAGCCGTCTTGAAGTTGCCATGGTGATAGAACCTCCCGAGCTTCACTCTCAAGTTTTAGATGGTCACAATGGCAACATCTCGATGGCTGTACATGCTTGTGTATAGTGGACCATACATTATCTTCCATGTTGTTCTGGATCCATGTTAATGACTTACATATTAATGTTGTTGTTTATAATACCTTCTAGTATATTGCTGCATATGGATGTAAGGTTTATCAATCTATGGTTGCTGGGGTCTGATTTGTCCCATTTTTGAAGATTTGGGATGACAATGGCTTCCTCCCAGTCAACTGGTATATTACCCTTATTATTAGAATCCTCATAAATGTATTTTAATGGGGTTACAAAGTGATCAATGGCCATCTTTAAGACTGATCCTAAGATCTTATTGGGGTCTGGTGAATAATTTGCTTTTAATTTATTCTATCTCAGATTTCTTGCTCCGAAACCTCTAGTTTCTGGACAAGAGTTTCTGTCATTTCAGGGGGATTTTGTTCTTTGGGGCATACACTGAGCAAAAATATGAATATAAGATAATCTGCCATGTTGTTCAGAGAACTTGATGTTATGCTGTTATATTCGATTGGGTCAGTTTTATTCTTGTTATCATTCTTTTATAAATTAATGCAACTTCATAGTTCTTTAGATTTGTTTTGTTCACATTTGTGGCTAAGGTAAGATTTGCCTCCCTTTTTTTTCTTTTCTTATAGCTGATTTACAGTGTTTGTGTTTTTTATATAGTTTAAGATAAAATTAATTTTTGTATCTTATATACTTCTTATAGATTTTATTTTTCCTGTTGATTAGTCTTTTAATTGACTTTGATAACCATTTAGTTCTTAGTCCTCTGCTACCATATTTATTTCTGATAAGGACGAACTTAGCGTAAGTAGATTGGGTAATGTTTTTAAAATTCCATCCATATTTCATTAGCATTTTTATTTATAAATAGCAGCTTCCAGTTTATATCCATGAGGGTTTATTTAATTGCCCTTCTGTTAGCCCCGTTGTAAAGAAGTATTATAGTTATCCCATTGTTTAGTGTAAACATGGAAGATATACTCAAAGCCAATGTGTTATGGTCACTATTTGAGGGAGAGGATGTAACTCTACAGTTCTTTATGTTAATATTTTCTGATGTCAATACAATGTCTAAAATGTAGTTTTCCCTTGTGGAGTGACAAACATGTTGTTTGAGGCAAAGTTGTGCAGTATTAATTAAATATTTTCCTGCTGTACTAATTGCAGTTTGTTTATCCCAGTGAATCAAAGAATCATAGAACTTGACAGCAGAAAAAGACCCCATGGTCTATCCAGTCTGCCCTTACCCCCCCCAGACTACCGCCTCCCTCCCTGAGAACCCACTCCTCCCCCCCCATAGCCCTTTATGCCTGTCCCAAACCCTCTAAAATCATGGCACTGCCTTCACCCCCACAACCTCCTCTGGAAGCCTGTTCCAGGCATCCACCACCCTCTCTGTAAAGAATCTCTCTCTCATGTTCCCCCTGTAGTGTCCTTTTGTAGTCTCAGGCTATTCCCTCTAGTAGCAGTGTCCTTCTGCATTTTAAATAAGCCCCCTGGTCCACTTTGTTTAACCCCTTGATGTATTTGAAGGTCTCTATCATGTCTTCTCTCTCCCTTCTAGTCTCCAGGTTGTATAGCCCCAGCTTGCAGCATCTCTGCTCATATGGTTTGCCCATCATCCATAGCATAGCACCATCTTGGTTGCTCTTCACTGAACCCTTTCAATCAGGTCTATGTCCTTTCACAAGTGAGGTCTCCAGAACTGGACTCCATACTTCAGGTGCAGTCTCACCACAGCCTGGTACAGGGGCACTAGGACTTCTCTCCTTCTGCTGATGATTCCTCTGCCAGTACTAGCTAACATCCCATAGGCCTTCCCCACCACCTTAGTACACTGTTTCCCCACCTTAAGTCACTAAAGACTACTTTATCCAGATCAGTCTCCTGCTCCATAGCCCTGAGTCCTTCCCCTCCCATTTTGTATTCTGTCCTTGGGTTACCATGTCCCAGGTGCATAACCGCACACTTTCTGATGTTAAATTTTAGTTGCCAGGTCTCTGCCCACTCCTCTAGTGCCTTTAGGTCCTGCCAAATGTCTTCCATCCCACCCTCAGTGCCCACCCTATTGCAGATTTTCATGTCATCTGCAAAGAATGCCACCCGTCCTTTCAGTCCATCCGTAATGGTGCATATATAGATACTGAAGAGAAGCAACCCCAACACTGACCCTTGGGTACCTTGCTCATCAATTACCCCTTGCTAGAGTGCTCCCCCTTCACTACCACCCTCTGAGTCCAGTCAGCTAGCCAGATTTACATCCACCTAGTTATTTTGTCCCCAACCCCCATACTTTCCAGTTTATTGACCAATCTTCTGTGGGGGATGGTGTCAAAGGCCATACTGAAGTCCTGGTTGGCCACATCCACCGCTCTCCCCTTGGTCTATTTCCTGCCTCATCCAGTTGAAGAATTCAATAAGATTGGACTTTCATGACCCCCCCCCCGTGAACCATCCATGCTGGTTGTTGTTCAGCAATCCATTCCCTTCTAGGTACTGTGCTACCCTCTCCCTGATAAGTGCTTCCATGACCCTCCCCACCACTGCAGTAAAGCTGACTAGATGATAGTTCTCCTTTACCTCTCTACTCCCCCTCTTATGTATTGTCCCCAAGATTTACATCACCCTCAAGCACTACTTCCTCTATTGCACTGGCATTTATCAGTTCGTGATAATCTCATTGTCAATATTTGATGAAGTATTAGGAAGTCTGTACCAAACACCTAGAATAATACATAATTCATTTCTTATCAATGGTGTTAACCCTGGCCCACACAGTTTCTGTTTAACTGTTAGGCTTTGTTATTTTCTTGCTTATATCAGCGGCAGTCAGCTTTTCCTTAATGTACATAGCTACACTACCTCCCGTTCTATGGTATGTATCCTGACAGTAGAGTGTGTAACCTGTCATCTCTTTCCCCCAGATAATCTGTTTACCCCACCACATTTATGTAATTGCTATAACAGAACACTCCTTCACTGCTCCCCCCCAAAGGCATCACATCACCAGCATCTAGCCTCTGCCAACAAAACTAAGGATTTAAGTCCTGCAGGTGTGAAGCACCTTTTTTGAATATAAAAGTTATGGTTGTCTTAACAAGATTCCTTGGCTAAGGTCCAGCAGAAGCTTCATTCTTGTTCTGCAATTTGACTATTCAGTTCAGCTTCCAACTGCTGGCAAGATTTTTGAGTCTTATCTGGTACAGCAGAAACAATACATTGATATATCTTACTTGCCCATCCCTGCTTATACTATAAGAGAAGAGGTGAAGATGAGGAGAGACTGAGTGTGTGTGTGTGTGTGTGTGTGTGTGTATATGTGTGTTGTCACCATCCCAGTCTTAGAGGCACTCCAAAGCTGAAGATACTTCCAAAACTCAGATTTTGGAAGTACGTATCTCTTTTGCAGGTTTTCAAAACATTTGAAGTGTCTTGAACCAGGAGCTAAAATGTCCTGAAGTGTGTAAATACTTGCTGTACTCCAGCTATGTCAAAATGAGCTTTATGTTTAAACAAATAGCTTAATTACCCCACAAGGAAGTGAAGGCAGTCAGAGTAAGGGGACTGTCTCCAGGCTCTTTCTGATGCACTAAGAGTAGGACAATGGAGCATGTTCTCTTGCTGGGGTATATACAAAACCCCTGGAATTCTGCGGTTCTGCGGTTGCAGAATTTGCCACAGAATTTGCATCATGCCACAGAATATATATAGTGCCGCAGAATTCATTGTTTTTGGTGAATTTTCATATAAATATACTGTTTTTACATAGTGCCAGGCTTTCTTTCCCAGCTCGTTTATCCTGAAGCCCCTCCTCTATGCTCAGCATATGATGTCATCAATGACATCACAACATATTTAGCCAATGACAGGACTGCATTCTGCCAGATAAATGAATAAATCATGCCACAGAAATCTGAAAATGCTGCCACAGAAGTCAAGGAGCCCTGCCGCAGAAATCAGAAAATTCTGCCACAGAACACCAGGGGCCCTGGGTATATATAAGAAGGTGCATATAAAGGCCTGTCTACATATCTCCCACTCTACAGTTAATTTCAAGGAGGCTAGGGGCAGTGGGCTCGTGAGCTATTTTGTGGTTTGTGCCCTTAGGAAGGTCATGTGGTAAGCATAAATCCAGGGTAATTTCCATCCCCCACATTTTCAGTGAGAGTGCATCTGTGCCCTGCTGAAGCAAGGGGGGATCCCTTCCCATAACAACTTATCAAATAAAGCGCCAATCTTGAAGCAAGAGGAAGGAATGTTGATTGGCAAGTGGGCTAATCTATGTAGCAGCTTCATGACGGATATCATTTTTAGGGAAGAAACCTTTCCTGCTAATGAAAAGTCAGTTCCTCCCACCTGTCACAGTCTGTTTGAAGGTCTGCAAGGAGAGATGCCAAATTCAGTTTGCAGATTTGAGACAAATCTGGAATAATATGTATTCCCAGATATCTAATGGATTTTGGGCATCAGCATAATCATAGTGGAGTAGAAGGAAGTTGAGGATATTGATTAGTTAGGAGAAGCACTTCCGTTTTTGCTAGTATAAGCTTCAGGTCTAATATGCTATAACATGATGAGAGAAGCACCATAAGATGTTGGATTCTAGCAGTTTTGTACAGTATGTACAGTCTGAAGTAGAGCCTACATTTATGCCCAAAATATAAATGCTTTCTCAGATAGGTATAGCCAGAGTTTCTATGGACAGCACAAATAATAATGGGGATGAAGGGCTCCCCGTTGCATATGTCTGTGTAGAGGAAAAGAGGAAGAAAGTGAATTACTGGTCAGAACTCTGCCTGTGGGGTAGGCATATAATTTGTGGATCAAATCTGTGAAGTGTTACCCAAATCCCATTAGTTCCAGCACCCTTATGTTGTACCCCCACTCCTCAGAATCAAAAGCTTTTTTCCAAAATCTATGGCTACTGCTGCTGAAGGAGTGAGGGTAGTGCCAAACTGCATTAAAGACATTCATGAAGGATCTCAAGTGGCCAATGCTTAAATAAACTTTTACAAATCCCACTTGTGCAGGATGAATTAGTGCTAGGAGAATCTGTTCCATCCAAATGGCAAATTCTTGGGCAGGAATCTTTGCTTCTGCATTTATAGGTGATACAGGGCGGCAACAGGTTGGGTTCAGGAAGCCCTTTCCCCTCCTTAAGGAGGATACTTATCACTGTCTCAATAAGGATAGCAGGACGCACACTCACAGAGTGCACATCAGAGTACACTTTACTGAAAGTGAAGGATATCTGCTGAGGATGATGTTGACACAGATTAACAAGAGAGCAATCTTGTTCATGGCAATAAGTGCCTGGAGTACTTTGTCCTTCATACGGAAGCCTCAATATCCTTTTGATGGGGGGGGGGGTTGATGCAAGGGATTAGTAGCCTAGAAATAAAGGACCCTTAAAGAGCTGCTCACACAACTCTTCAAGTCTTCTTTTTTGAAACTGGAGACCTAATGTTACCTAAAGCAGTGTGTTATGTTTTTTGGTGGAGATGTTATTTTATCTTTTTCAAATGAATTTTCTCACTGGCATTCACGTGCATGTTCACAGAATAGCAACGCCGCCACTCCCACTTACAAGTCATGTTGACATGTATGGGAGAGCTTTCAAGCTATCTTCTCCTGTATGCAGTAAACAAGTACTGTACCACTAATCAGCTGAGTGCAATATAGATTGAATATACATTTTTTTTTCTTAATCGGGTGATCTTGACAACTGAAATGACTGTATATTTCTTCTGCAGTCATTTCAGTTGTCAGGTTCACCTGATTAAAACAAATGTAACTTCAATCTATATTGTGCTGCTGGAGGAAGGAGCAAGATGGCAGCCACACTGGGCTGCTATCTGCAAGCTCTCTGTTGAGAGGGCAACATTTTTCTCCTCTGTCAGCTGCTTTCGATAACATTTTATTATAGGAGAGCTCTGATTTGTGTGTAGTGAATTTGTGGTTGCACCTGTGACCCAAGTCCTAAATTTTAGTTGTTTTTAGGTAGTGGTAAGGTTCAGAATTTCAGCATTGAGTGAGGGACAGGTCAGTGAGGTAGGGATAGGAGACAGACTTTTTTGTTTTTAATGAGGGTTTTATGTGCCACAATCTGTTGTTTTTGTCTACTGGAGAAATATTTTGAGGATGTCGTCAGAGGATCATTACAGGATTGAGAAGAAAAGTTTGTCAAGCTTCATTAGAACTACAAGGATTGACAAGGAATTGAAGGCAGGGTATGGGTCTGGCAACTCCATCGTGCTGCTGAACTGACCCAGAGGCTTGTTGCCCTTGGGTCAGGTGAGAAACATTTATCATTTCTGAATTTCTTCCTGGGTCACTCTTTAAGGAAGTTAACTTGGCAGTGTGAGCACCCTATGCTTTCAAGTGCTCACAGTCCAGCTTGGTTTTTGCTGTGGGACTGTTTTGGTGGCTTGTTATACATAATTTTGGAAACTGCTTAGCATAAACCTCTGTTGACTTGTGTTGGGCTCTGCTCACTGCTTGGAACTGGTCTGCCATTTCTTTGTAGGACTGCTGTCCCTCCAACTGTATACTCCATCTGGGGAATATTTCCAGCGCTGGTGAGAGAGGCTTTGGATTCTGTTGCCCCATTGTTGTTTGGGTGAGTGCCTACTGACTTTCCTGGGTCCTCTGTGATATTTCATGACTTTTGCTTGGACCTAGTGAGAGGAGCTACTGACAAGGTTCATTAAAGTTTGGGCTCCTCAAATGCTTTTTTCTCAAGTGTGGATATATGACTTCAGCCTGATTGCTTGGCCTTGAGCTGTGGGGCAGTGAGAGCATCTCCATAGTTCTAATCTTTCCAGGAGACTCTGTTTGAACTACCATAGCTGACTATTTAAAACACTATCACACTGATTGACTTATTGGACATTGCCCCTTGATGAGGTTACATAAACTATTTGTGGCACTTTAACTTGCTCTGCCTGAAGGATAACACCTTCTGTCAGCCAGTTGAGGGGTGGTATTGAGGATGTGGGAGTGTGTGAATGTGTATGTATGTTGTTTAGGTTATTTATGTATTAGGTGTGATATCTGAGTGTGATTGGGGTTGTTAGGTTTAAATTCTTGGAGGGTTAGGTTGAATCTGATTTGTTTATGAGGTTGGGTTTTGTACTGGTTAGCTTGGGATGTGCTGGGGCCTGAGACTCCCACGGATCACCTATGATGCTGTCCAGTTTCATGACCTTGGCCCCTTTCTTGAGCTTCCAATATCAGCTATGACAACGAGGTGCTGTCGGGAGACCGGTATTTTTAGGGGAAAGAGCAGATGTTGGCCACAGGGTGTTACGGGCCAGGCGAGGGTGAGTGGTATCAAGGTAGTGGGGTGCAGAGATGCCCTGGGTTTAGACGGAGCCTGGAGAGAGAGGCACAATGTGTTTGGCTTCCATTCCATGGATTCCCACTGGACTGAGCTGGCAGATAGCCACAGGGGTTGCAGTGTCTGCCAGCCCCCTCTGGGCAGTGTTATGCAATGCCAGGTCGATGAGTAACAAGTCTGCAATTATGGCGGACTTGATTTCCTCAGTCAGTCTGGTTTGCATTATGGAGTCCTGGCTGGGTGATGATGCCAGGTCAGTTCTGGAGGCAGCCATACACTCTGGGTACTCTGTTGTACACTGCCTGAGGTGGGAACACAGGGGTGGGGGTAGTGGCCATCTGTTTTTGATCTGGCCTGAACTTCACCATGCACCAGGTGGGGACAACTAGGGCCTTTGAATTTGGCAGTGTGTGGGGGTCCTGGTGCAGGTTGCAGGATTCTCCTCATTTACTGCCCCCCTGGGTCAGAGGAGAATTCCTGCAGGAGGTTGTGGACTTCATCGACGAGGTGTTGGAGTCTTCCAGATGTTTAGTCCTGGGTGACATCAATGCCTGGGTTGCAGATGAATCCTCACAATTTGGGTCTAACTTCCTCTGGCTGATGTCTTCATTGGGCCTGTCACAAGATGTTACTTCTGTGACCCATCACCACGGCCACACTTTGGACCTGGTGTTCTCACTGGGGCTTGAGATGAGTAACCTCAGGATTGATCAGGTCATCTGGTCTGATCATTTCACAATGGAGTTCTCGTTCGGGGCCCCCCATGAAAATCTCTCCCATATTGAGATGGTCAGATACTACCCTTTAAGGGGGTTGTCCCTGGTGGGGCTATTGGCAGTGCTGATTTATCTAGTGTAGCCACTGGATGTATGGTTGGCACGAGCGAGGTGGTAGCCACTTATAATAGGGTGTTCTCTGGAGCACTCAATGCCATTGCACTGGTCTGTGTGCGACCCAGATCCTCTCACTTGAGATCTCCCTGGTTTGATGGGGATCTCAAGGTGATGAAGATCAAGGGTTAGAAGGTGAAGCATTGCTGGCAGAGAACCTGATCAGAAAAGGGCAAACTAACTTTGTGTGCTCATTATTCTGTGTACCAAGAGGCAATCAACTGTAAGAAGGCAGAGTTCCTGTCCAGGGAGATTGCTACAAGGAAGAACTGACCTTCTCAGCTTTTTCAGACTGTAGACAGACTTTTGCATCCGGTCTGTCTACAACCAAAAAAGCTTTTTCAGTCACTTTATGTGAGAAGTTTGCTCAGTTCTTCTCTAATAGAGTGTCCCCTATTCACCAGGGGATCCCATCAGTTGACCTCATTGTGGTTCGCAGTAGTTGTCCTGGGCAGAACAAAGGATCTCTGTCTGCCTGGGATAAGTTTAAACTGGTGGAGGTGGCTAAGGACATTGAGGTCATCTCTAAGCTGAAGCACACATATTGTGAACTGGACCTAGCACTGACTAATTTCTTATTCAGATGTGTTGATACCATTGGCCAGGTGTTCGTTGAATAGTCAGTTGCTCTTTGTTGGAGTGGTATTTCCAGAAAGCCTGGAAAGAGGCTCTGGTTAGACCCCTTCTGAAGAAGCCATCTCTCAATCCTGATGCTCTAGAGAACTACCGTCCTGTCTCCAAGCTCCTCTTTCTGGGTAAGGTTGTTGAGAAAATTGTGGCACAGCAGCTGGAGTAGCACGTTGTGACCTTTGACATCTATGAGCCATTCCAGTCAGGTTTCAGAGCCAGGCATAGCACCAAAACAGCATTTGTAATGGTGCATAATAATCTCCTCAGGGTGAGAGATAGAGAGGAAAAGTCAGTTCTTGTTCTCGATCTCTCCTCAGCTTTTGACACTGTAGATCATATTACGCTGTTCAATCACCTTAGAGAGTATTATGGACTTGCAGGCATTTTCATTCACTGGTTTGAGTCCTTCCTTTCTGGCAGGAAGTGTCAGGTGGTGATGGGGAATTTCTTCTCCTCCCCGAGACTTTTGCCATGTGGAGTGCCTCAGGGGTCAATCTTTTCGCCAATGTTGTTCACAGTGTATATGCTGCCCCTGCAGCATTAAGGTGGTCATATAAGCCTCCCATGGTGTAGCCATGGGGATGTCTCCTGTGTTGTTGGTCTGAAAAAAGTCAGAGGTAGCTTCTGTGATTCACTCAAGAAATTCTTTATCTTGCATCAGTAATGGATCAAGTCTCCAAGGGAACAAGTAGAGTACCTCTGGACCCAAGACTATGAATGGTGAAACTGAAGCAGGGTCTTATAGTACCATCTGCTCAATGGTGACATTTATAGTGGCATGCATGATCTATGGGGAACTGAGCCAGAAGTAGTTTCAACTAGCTGAGGCATGCAGCATAGATAATTTGGAGTTATCCCTGTCTCCTGGATGGAGGGATCACCAAACAATATTAACTCAGCCATTGCATGTTTCACCTTTTGTGCCACCCTAGGGTGTACTTTCTCCACAGAGGAGGTGCAGTCCAGCAGGGGCTCTACAGTCACATTAAATCTGCCTTCTTAAACAAGGAGTTCCCAGTTCAGTAATATCTTTGATGTCCTGATATGAAGAGAGATAGAATTCTGGGTCATCAGAATTTGGGTCATACATGGAGCTCAGGACAAGTAGACCTTTAGAGGTGGACATTTAGACTATGATCCATCTACACTTCCAAACCAATTTCCATGCAGAATGCTCAATTTCAGGGATTTATGTATTAAGATGGATACCCAGGCTGACCCCGGTGGTGCTGAGGGTTGAGGCACTGGACGCCACACCTCACGCTATGCTGGTGACCCGGGTTCGAGAACGAGCTTGGACTGACGGGGGTCAGCAGGGGAGAGAGACAGAGAGAGAGAGAGAGAGAGAGAGAGGATTGAGCATCCAAAGAACTGCTCTCCTCTCTTGGGGTGGGATCTAGGGGAAGTGGCCCCCAGTGGAGACTGGCGGCACTGCTGTGCACAGGAACTTGCTAGCAAGCTAGGGGTAGACATCGGGCTGGCTGCATCCACCCACGTCGCGGGCTTGGCGGCATTGCACATCCCATGTCGGGGGGGGTGTAAACACTACAAAAATACCCCTTAAGCCCTAAATAGGTGACGGCCCCTGCCTGTGCCACTGCCACACTCCCAATGCTGGTTCCCCGCCACTGTCCCCCACAGTCTCTCCGCGTTGACCTGCCTGACCCGGGGAGCCTCAATGAACTTGAAGATGGTCAGGGAACACAGCGGGTGGTAAAGCAAGCTAGTGAGAGCAGGAGGCCTGAGAGAGTTCCAGGCTGAGGGCTAGAAACATAATTGGAAAAAAAAAAGATGGACACCCATCACTTAGAGGTGGCAATACAGGTGTGGACCCATCTACTCCCTGCATAATTTCCCCACCTTTGCCTCAACTAATTTAGTCTTTTGCAGAGGCTCCAATGGCATTTAAGATTTTTCTTTTAATGTGAAATGACTGCCTTTTTATGGGGTTGGGGGAGTTGAGGCTATGGACATTCCAGTATGACATTTGATATTAGTCATTAGGCAGGTTCCAGGGAATGGTAATGTGTCAGGGTTGAAACCAGAAAATGAGTGTCCCTGGGCATGGGTATGGGATCCATCACCACCCGGAGCATAGTCAGTGTGGACATCTATATCTACTCAACTAAGAATGAGAAATTCTAGATTAAGTGAAAACTGCAAAAACATAATATATACTGGTAAGACACAGCACATCAAACATGTGAGGACACAAGACCTACAAGGAGCAAAACAGAGATGAATGCACTGTCGTCCGGGTCATCCTGCAACTACAGTACCTGCTCATTTTGGCACTGAGAAAACAAATACCAGACTGTTTTACACCATATAATGGAGAATGTAGCGATTAACATGTAAAGGTGGAAATCTGTACCTTTATTGGGTCAAGGACAATGGCAGCTGCCAGGTAAGGGTGGCTGTATCTAGGCTTGGAGCACAGTAACCATACCAGAGTTCCCACCTGAAATCACAGAAAGAAATGAGCACTGTATAGAGGTTTACTGAAGCTGCTATTTAATGTCCAGAGAGAAAGGGTGATGAGCAAAGAACTAAACAAACATGTACCCACCCTCCCCATGCAGATTCTAACCCTACATCTTGCAGTACTTTTAATACTGTAAAGATACACTTATAGTAATAACATTAACAGTCAAGAGACCACTCAATTACCTGCTTTGTGCCCCTGGGAAGATATGAATTTTAATTAAGGGTTTGAACTTATACCAAATAATGGCTCCTTGACCTAAAGTGGCAAAGGAGGAAGGTAGAGTAGGGGTGCACTGATGGGCAGGAGCAGGGGGATTAAAAGGGGTGCAAGTGATATCCCAGCCCTCTGTTTTTAGTTGAGTGTAAACACCTACTTGATTGTTTGGTGCATATTATAATCCCTCATTATGATGGGGGGGGGGGTGAGGGTCAGCTCATGAGGCACTTCCAGCCCACTTTGTGTGGTCCTGCTCAGTTGTTACTCTAATAACCACTGGTAATGTGAGTGGTAGGACAGTAAAAATGGAAAAGGTGAACTGTTCTCATGAACTGGAAGCTAGGAAGGAGAAAACCACTGGAGGGCATTGCTAGGCTATATTCAGTCAAATATCTCGGTGCTATCTTTGACATGGCACTATTCTTCCATGAGCATGTACATCTCCTTTGCACCAACATAAATACCTGTATTGGGCTACTTTACTGCCACAGGGACTGCCTCCCTCCTGATGCTCTAAGACTTACCATCATCTCCTCTGTCCTCTCTTTTGTGGACTATGGACTCTTAGTCTATGAGGCAGCTGCCAACTCTACCCTCCTAAGAGTCAAAATCTCACTAACAAAGCCTGCCGCCTACTTGCAGGCTATGACAAACTCACCCACACCTGTACCCTATATGACTTAACCAACTTTCTCAACTTTGAGGAGCGTAAACATAATTTTGCTCAATCCCATTTTTTCAATCCTAACATAAAAATAGATGGAACATGTCTTTCTCTCAAATGGCTTCCTTAGCTACAGGGTGCCTTAGTAGAAACTTTTTTCTCCCAAGACTCCCTTCTTTCTTCTCCTGAAATAATAACCAAATTCAAAATCTCTCAGAAATATATTTTCAAGATTTTCCAGTTGAGACATCTACTTGGATCTTCGTTTGGAACCGTACCCTAAACGTCTTAATCCAGGCCTATACTGGTCCAGCTGCAGGAATACTCAGTCAAACCCCACTGTGTCTGAGCGATATACTCCTATCTTCTAACTTATAATTTCCCAGACCCTCTTCCAGGCTCTAAGGTCTGGAACTCCTTGTTACCTGACATAACCCATAACTGGGTCCAAATCTGGAAGGATCTTTATAAATACCACTCCCAACATAGACTCAGACTCATCCAATATCACATTTTAAATAATATGTACTATAAGCCTGTCACTCTTGCCAAATTGGGTAAACTCCCCGACTCCACTTGCACCAGATGTGGTAAGGGAGAAGGGAACCTGGTACATGTAGTCTGGCAATGTGAAAAGGTGGCCCCTGCATGACAAATAATACAATTGTCAACTGGACCCTCTGTTAGGGTTAGTGGATCTTTTTACTATTGAAATATGAATATTGGGTATGTTTTCCAATATTGGGGTTCAGGAACGTAAATTCCACATGGCAAGAATACCAATAGTGGCTAAAAGACTTGTGCTTAAGCATTGGATGGACCAACTGGTTATATCATATACTGAATGGCTGAATGATCTATCAGCATGTTTTAGAACTGAACATTTGATGGCTAGCTCTCGTAATAGTCTGAAGTCAATCAATAGAAAGTGGGGCAAGCTATTCACTTTATATCTACACTAGAGAAAGCTAATGGATATGTCTCTAACCTCCTAGGACAATCACTATTGTCATTGAATTTTTGTTTCTACAATCTTTTAATTGCCACACTCCAGGGGAGGGTGGAGGGGAGGAAGGTGGGGGGAGGGTAGTGTACTATGTATAGGTTTTCCGAATGTTGTTTACCTCTTGTGATACATCTGGTACTGAGTGTATGTTTATAAAATCAATAAAAATTTTGAATTTCAAAAAAAAAAAACCTTTGAGGAGCATCTCCAGTACCAGTCCTGCCTCTTCACTAAAAGAATTATGGTTAGAGTGGCCCCACCTAGCCTCTCACCTTACTCCAACTTGCACCCCCTCAGACCCTTCCCCACTTGCAGCGCTGCCCGGACCATCCTACATGAGTCCAGAGTTAGGACCTTACTGGGCCAAAGGTTCTTCTTCTACAAAGCCCCTGCATGGATAAATGTCCTCCCAGCATCCATTTCCATTGAAAACAGACTCGACCCATTCAAGTCCTCACTCCAACGCTATCTCTGCTATCTGCACACCTGCAACGGCGCACAGCCCAACTGGCATGCCCAGCTCCCCCCTTTTTTTCTTGCCTTTGACAATGGACCTATGTCCTGCCTTACCCCGACGTATTCCTGCTGCTGTCTAATGCCTTGCATCAATGTATATATTCTGCACTGTAAATAAAATGCACTGTTTGTATTTGTTGGACTGCACTAGCTAAACTACCTATTTGCACTGTATATATTATTGCACTTTATAGTGACCTACCTATTTGCACTGTATGTATAATTGCACTGTAATGTGACCTATCTAGTTGCACTGTATGTATTATTGCACCGTATAGTGACCACCTCTGTCTGCACACCCCTGTATTCCTTATATCACACTGTCTATTGTACCACACTGTCCTTTGTACCTTTTCTTAAGATGATGTGGAGCCTTTGTAAAGGAGTCTATGACTCAAAGGATTGTAATTCCGATACTTTTAATAAAATATAATACAAATAAAAAATAGAGCCTAACAAAAAACATCATACTCAGGAGGCTTATTTTTACATCCCTCCCTGCAGCTATGAACTCTGTATGTAACATTTGACATAACCAAAAGCAGGAAAATACTTCATTTTCTCTAAGGGAGAAAACATGAACAATGAATAAAGTGCACAAACAACAAAAGATAGTTAGCTGATGCAATGTACAGGAGGTGAAAAGCTATCCAGGGTTGCATGAAAGCAGCAGCTATTCCTGCTGTTTTGTGGATATACCATACACATACTCCTATGTATGAATCTCTCCAATGCCCCTGTCTGTGTCAGGCTACAAGAAATAAAAACATCAGAGATGGCCCAGCACTTTTTAGGTGATGAAGAAGTGAAATCACAAAGCTGGGATTCCAACAAGTATTTTACAAAAAGATAAAATCTTCTTTTGAAAAGTACCTCAACCAAGTGTGTTCAGAGGTCGTAGCACCACTACGGGTCCAACTGTTTCACCCTCTGGGTCGGATGAGAAACCTAATGGATGGGAGTGAAGGAGACCATCATCACCCAGTTGCAGAATAGAGATTTGGTTGGGTCATCTGGACTGGACACCCAGTGGAGGAGACAGGCACTGATTGGCAGTTTCTGCTCCTCGGCTGAATTTCCAACTCCTGGTGCTTCCTGATCTCGGGGATATCTCTTTCTGTGCTGTGTTCTGGACTGAATTTTTGTAAATGTAATTACTTATGTTATGCATCAATTGATCTTACTTTACCTGCCAGTTTAGCTAGTCTATTACAAGCCTCTAGTCAAGCCTCTTGGTGTTACTTGCTGCTATGAGACTAGTACTGGTCAAACTGTATTGTTTAGTAGCTGATGTTTGACTGCTTAGACCTAGCTACTGAGTAAGCTTGGTGCATTTTTCCATTTCTGCCTCTACTGCCAAACCGTGTCTCCTGTCCACACACTGGTTACTCTGCTAATTATTAATTTTCCTCCCCACTTGCAATGCTGTCTCTCTAAACAGCTTAATTTCTTCTCTGCCTTACCTATAAACCCCCTCTTACACCCCCTCCTGCTGCTGCTGTTGTCCTCCTCAGACGTCCTGGTGCCAAAGCACAGAACCCCACTCCCTGTTAACTCCTCTTCTATCTCTAAATAATTGCCCTACATTTGCCACCTCTTTACCTCATGCTTTGTCTTTCCCCATTGCCTCACCTCTTTACCTCATGATTTGTCTTTCCCCATTGCCTGTCCCCCACTGAGCTTACTATTGTACTCTAGCTGTATGTAATCCTCTGTCTTTCCCTTCTTGTTCCACAGACAGCCCACCTCCGAAACTTGTGGGTTTTGAATGCCACTGTTTTGACTGGATGCCCAGTGGAGGAGCCAGGCACTGATTGGCAGTTTCTGCTCCTCAGCTGATTTTCCAGCTCCTGGTGCTTCCTGATCTTAGGGATATCTCTTTCTGTGCTGTGTTTTGGACTGATTTTTTTTGCCTACCCCCCTGCCCCCCTGCTCACAGTATTAAAAAGACTCTTGCTCCACCCCTTTCCTCAGCCTAGTAGCTGTTTGGTCACTCCACTGCTGCACATTCTTATGGCTATTGGCCTCCCTGTCTTCAATACTTGACTTGACCCACTTTCTTACAGCCCCTTTTTAAAGCAATCTCACCCACAGGGTTGCACATTTGCTCTCAAGTTTTTCTCCAGCCACTCCAGTTAACTATTCTCAGTTACTGCTGTAACATGCCCTATTGTTAGGGACCTCACCCTAGTTTGACTATATACCCTTTCATTTCTTACACTTCCACTGCCTATGGTGACATACCCAGTCACAGTCAAACCATCCCAGTAGCTGGCACCTTTGCCTTAGCTGAATTTTCAACAATATAACTAAATTAGAATTAGTGTCATAGCCACCCCCACGCAGTAAATCATATTACAGTGACTCTTCCAGGTGTTTTACCAAAACTGCCCTGTGCTTTGGCTAATTTCACAGCTGCCACACCATTGCTGGCTCAGTTGTACTTCCAGCTACCTACTACATAACAATGGATACCATCGCTCTTCTACTAGGCCTGTTCACATTTATCCTTCTGGCTCAGACCACCTGCCTGTCCTGTGCCCCCACCCTCCACCCCAAGCATTTCTCCCCTAAGTCACCCCCAAACAGCTCGGCCCCCTCCCACCTTAGACACCCCCCAACCCCTCTGCATCCACCACCTACCAACACCCCTGCTCCCTTTGCCCTTCCAGGCCATCCTGGACCCACCTCTTCCTTGCCATACCGCCCTCCATGCCTTACCCATCCCCTGCACGCCTACTATCAGGACCTCACATCGACACCACACTAAGGGTCCTTGTCACCATCGTCTCCTAATTAGATTAATCATTCTGCTCTTACTGCTCTCTGGGAATATACACCCAAACCCTGGACCTATGCTAACTAGCCCTCCTATACCCCACTCTGGAGCTGGTCTACGCATTGCATCACTGAACATATGCAGTCTTCTAATGAAATCCCTCACACTGCTGTGCTGGGCTGTACAACACCAACCTGATATTATTGCGTTAGTAGAGACCTGGCTCTCCAAAACAACCCCTGACTCCATTATTTCCCTCCCTGGATACACCCTGTTCATGGAAGACCGAGTTGGTAAACGTGGTGGTGGGTGTGCAATCTACATACAGGACACCCTTATAAGTCATGTGCTCTCTGTCCCCAAGCTTGACTATGGTGCCCAAGCCCTCACTCTAAAAATTACCCCTAACACAGCCAGGGCCCACTCTTCCTCGTGGTCTCCTACATACCTCCAAGGAACCAGAACCCAGCAGTCCAGTCTCTCATCGACTACCTCACCTCCCTACCCCAGAAAGCTGAGCAACTCATCCTGAGTGACCTTAATGTCAATTGGCTTGGTACCACTGCCTCCCATACCAGGGACTCCTTTGCTGCCCTGGACATGTCCCAGTTAGTCACTCAGACCATTAGATTCAACCATACAAGTGGCTCCAGCACCCTCCTAGATGTAATACTATTGAACTGCCCTCATAAAATCCAGGATATCAATGTCCCTCCCGATTCACTAAGTGATCACTCACTTGTCCTCTGTCTCTAGTCATCCTCCATACTGAAACCTGTGTCCCAGACCACCTTGCATTGGTGCCTACTTCCCAGGGGTGTCAGAAAGCTAAAATTGCATTTAGCACAGCTGGACTGGTCCCCCATCTGTCAAGCCCCTGATATTGACTCTGCTCTAGACCTCTTCACCAATGTCTTCATCAAGGCCTGTCACGTTTTCGTCCGCCACAGCAGAATCCGTACTAAAAAAACAAAATGCTGCATGGATTTCCCCATCCCTTATCCAAAAATGTAAGCATAGGGATAATCTCTGGCACATCACTATCGAATCAGGTAAGTTGGCTGATAGACATGCCTACAACGTGGTGTGTAATCAGTGCACCTGGGCCATTAGACGGGCCAAGGCAGAGCACTATCAGACCACCCTCGCATTCACCTGGGGTTCCACCCAGACTTTCTGGGACAGCATGAAAGAGATTAATGAGAAGACCCACTCCCCCCACTACCATCCCAGCTCTCCACTGATGGCACCATCACTACAGACCCAACTCGCATAGCTGATTGCCTCAATACTACCTTCTCTGACCTAAGCTCTGTCCTCCCAAACAACTTTTTTGACCTAATCCCCACCTCTATCCCCCTACCTTGGATCACCCTCCTTTCTACCTGCACACTATATTCCCCCACGTAGCCAGGCTGCACCTGCTAAAAGCCCTTGGTAGCAACAACCCCATCTGTGATCCCCTAGACTCCAGGATCCTCTGCCTGGTCTTGGATGTCATCCTAGTCCCCCTTATAGACCTACTAAACCAGTCTCTATGCCTTGGTTAGTTTCCCAGTACTTGGAAATCAGCCAAAATCACCCCAATACATAAGAGTGGAGATCGGTCTGCACCTAACAACTACCAGCTGATCTCTATTCTCCCTCCTCTCTCTAAAGCCCTAGAAAAAATACTGTATATTTACCTCTCTGAGTACCTGGCCAAATATGACATAATGTGCCCAGAACAACATGGTTTCCATCCAAGACACAGTACCACTACTGCTCTCCTGGAGTTCTCTCAATATAGGAACTCTACTCTTGACTCTGGCAACCTTGCCAGCTCAGTGTTCATAGACCACTCCAAGGCTTTTGACACTGTTTGTCACCCCCTTCTGCTTGACTCCCTCCACCAACTCAGCTTTTCTGCTGGTCCCCAAGGCCTGGTTCTCCAGCTACCTCTCTGCTAGATCCCAGCATGTGAAGATATGCCGATGATCTGGCTCTCTTTGAATCCCACCCCAATCCCTCTTCTCTCCAGATATCCCTCCAGCACACCTACAACCAAGCTGAAAAGTGGTTTCTTGACCACTGACTTGTCATTAACCTAAAGAAGACTAAGGCAATGATCTTCTCCCATCACCAAAACAAAGCCAAGAATGCCTTCCTCTTCATTCTCCCCAGCACTCTGCACCCACTGGAGCAAGTGACCTCTTACAAATATCTAGGCATCACTTTTGACTCAGCTCTCACCTTCCACACCCACATCAATGCCCTATCCTCCACCATAAATTCTCAGATAGGCCTACTATACCGTCATAGAGATTGCCTCCCCCAAGTTTCCCACCGGCTGGCCATCACCTCTTCCGTCCTGTTGCTAGTGGACTATGGCTTGCCCATTTATGCTGTGATGGACAATGCTGCCTTGACTAAAATCCAACTCTCAGTGAATAAGACCTGGAAGCTCCTGAATGGAGCCCCTAGCCACATTCACACTTGCCTGGTCTACTCCACCACCAACCTGCTCACCTTTGAAGAGCATCTGCGCTACCAGACCTGCCTACTCACCAAAACTCACTAGCCCAGAGGTCCTTCCATTACCAAGCCCCTACTTGGTCCAATTCCCTTCCACCCTGCATCACAGACATTGCCAAAATTGGTCCCTTCAAAATCGGCCTCTGGAACCATCTCTTCGATGCTCATTGCTGTAGATGCACTTAATTAATCCCACTGTGGGATCCTCCTGCCAGGCCTCCCTCTCTTGACAACATCCTACAGACAGCCTATCCTCTCTCTCTCTCTCTCTCTCTCTCTCTCCTCCCACCCCACTCCCCATCTCTACCTCCACCCTCTGCAGGTATTATCTAGGTATGTCCAGGGATGTACCCACAATGTAACCCTTGGGTACCTTGAATTTGACTATAACCTATTATAAGTAACATTATTATGTAATCTATGTGTACTCTATGTTTAATGTTCTGCACCTGTACTGTTCTCACTGTTGTAACCACACTAGGTAACTCTGTCTGCCCCCCACTGAGATGAGGTGCCTTTGTAAATGAGTCCATGACTCAAAGGTTGTAAATCTGACTTTTCTAATTTATAAATAAATAAATCTGCAGGAGATGCTGGCTGCTGCAGAGGAAAGATGTCTCATGCTCTCTGGAGTGAGGGCGAAGATCCCCATATTTGCCTGGCATGGTTAGTATGCCACACAATGCCGCAGATGAGCCCAGAGATTGGGATCCCCTGCTCCTGAAGCAAGTTCTTGGGAGAGTGAATGTTTTCTTTTGTTGGGTCCTGTTTTGTCGGCAGACCCTGCTTCTCCTAGTAACAGACCAGTACATGATGTGTGGGGACCAGAGCTGTTTGTTATCTCTATAGGCTAGGTGGTGGTGAAGAATTGTTCATTGGAGAAGGAGATTTGTGACCATTTTTCTCAGAGGCCACCAAGCTGGAGCCCTGTGGCCCTCCTGATTGCAGATGAGCAATGAGGTCTCTTGTTGCCTCCAGAGTTTTGATAGTCATGAGGGACTCTATTCGTCATGTCTTGAAAGTAAACTGGATAGTAGAGGGAAAACTTAAATCTCATACAGACAAGCTGCTTGCAGTAAAAGTCCTCCATCACTGGGTAAGCTCTGAGAAGAGCTCCTGCTAGACAGATATGCAGTGCCCGTGTCATGTTAGGGGAGTCCACTTTCAAGCCAATTTAACAATATTTTCTTTCATGGGATATCTCACCTTTTTAGCAAGCATTAGTTGTAGCCTGGCCCCCTATGATGGCTTCAAAGCAAGCGACCTCTGGGCCCGCTCAATTTCTACCAGTGGGTAGTCAGGACATTAAGCAACACTGGTATGACTTTTTGAAGAAAGCAACTGATGTCTGGCCCCTCAACACCCTCCGGCAACCTAACAAATCTAATGTTGTTACATCTGACACAGCTCTTGAGGTCGTCCACTTCGAGAGCAGGTACCAAATGGTGGATGCCTGCTCTCAGAGGATGATCTTTATGTCATCTTCTGCCTGCTCTGCAGTTACAAAAATGGGATTCAGTTGTAGCAACTCTGCAGCTCAAATGCTTAGTGTTCTGAGCCATTTGTGTTTTGATTTTAAGGTTGGCAGCATCTTTTAGGATTCTTAACAGCATGCTGGCTATTTCTTGCAGACTTATAACTGTTTACTCAGTTTTCTTCTACTGCACCATAATGTTGTTGAATATTATTGTCTACATGTTAGTATTAATTCATATGATTCTTTGAAAAATACAGACTGTAACTGTCGTTCTTCAAACCCATGTATTTTGTTATGTTTTGATTTCATTATAGTATTTGCCTGTTGTAGCAAGGACCTCCTTGTAAATAAGCACTGCTCAATGAAGCTATTTCCTACTAAGGCACATAACTACAACTAAATACCTGTTGTTGGAGGCACCACTATAGCCATGATGGAGTCTGATTGTAGGTCTCACCAGGGAATCACAGGAGGATTTGCAGTCTGCAGACACAGGGGTCAGTGACTGTTGGAAATCTGCAACACAACTGGCTCCAGGTAGGTCAAAAATAACAACACAGTCTCAGTCCTATACTTCAGGGGCAAATCTAGGATTATTCTGAATCATGTAAATTCAGTAGAAATGGATGGATGAATAAGGAGACCATTGAGGGAGGCTGAGCGCTAAGAGATTAAGCTACCATCTTGATTGGTGCCAAGCCACACCTGTAGTGTTTTTTTCAGAATACTATGTCTATAAAACCTTTAGAGATTGTAATGTATTTAATAATATTGGCCACTCATGAGTAGTAATGGTTTTCAGTGATTTGTCAGAAGGTGTTTTCATGTGTCTATGATTGTTCACCAATGCATGACCATCTTCTTGATTATATCATGGGTGTGTTCATCCCCATTGCATGAACCTATTCTTGCTGACATTGGGAGCCAATTCCCAGTGTTGTCAGTCACCTGTTGTTTATTCACTTGCTGACACCAGGATTCCATCCCTAGTGTTGGCACACTTTATTTAAAAAACACACAGCCACTGGGAGTCCAACCCTGGTGGTTCACTAGTGCTCCATGCTCCCCAGGCCCAATGTCAGCATCTTGTGTTTAAAAAAAAGAAAATGAAACCTCCCAATCAACCTCTACCCCCCCCCCCACACACACATATAATGTCTGGAGTGTGACACTGTGAACATCCTCCTGTATGCTGGTTCAACCCAACCCTGAAGTCCCACCCCAGGAGTCTACCCTTATGTCAGAAATTAATTATTTTGCTGATTATTAAAACAATAGATAAATGGTGTATATATATATATATATATATATATATATATATATATACATATATATATATATATATATATAGAGAGAGAGAGAGAGAGAGAGAGAGAAAGAGAGTTCAGTTCAGTTTATTGTGAAGGGATGAAAATCCATTGAGCAATCTCATTTGCAAGGATGTGCCTTTTACACCGTACTCAACAAAATGCAAACAAAATACACAGTGGCAAAGACATATTACAGTATGGTAAAATTACAAGGAAGTTCATAGGACTAGGGGTACATCTTACAGACAGACAGAAGAGTTACCTTTGTAATGCACAGTGAGTTACACAAAGTAAAATAGTTCCAGTTAGGCCAATGAAAAAGCAAGTGTTAGAGTATGAGTGCAAGGAGTCAGAAAGGATCATCCCAGATGAGGGACAAAGTGTGAGGTATTAAAGTTCACTTGGAGAGGGAGATGGGAAGCATTGGCAGGATTTGGTGGTGCTTTTATAAATGATTCTTTTGAATGCATTTAATGATATTAAGTTCTGAAGCTTGAGTATGGATTAGATCTTATTCCAGATAGTGGGGAGAACATAGCTCATAGCCGCCCTGCCAAGATGTGTGTGAAGATTGGGAACTTCCAAGGAAATGTAGGCACAATTTTTAAGGTCATAAGCACCATGTAAGCAGTGGAGGACTGAAGTAATGTAGGGGGCAGTTTATTTAGTAGAGTTTTGTATGTCCAGATATAGATATGAGTAATTCTCCTGGTTGCCAAGGAGGTCCAGTTCACCTCCTTGTACAAAATACAAAGGTGAGTTCTGGCTGGAGCATTGATTATAAAGCAGATGGTGCGATGAAAGAGGGTGCCCAATTTGCAAAGGTTTGTACTAGAACAACTGTTGTAAATAATGTTGGCATAATCCAAGAGGGACATGAAGGTGGCCTATACTAGCTTAATTCTAGAGTCATGAGAGAATAGAGATTTGTTTCTGAAAAAGAAACCTAGTCTCATTTTTAACTTTTTTGTCAGTGCTTCTAAGTGGGAGGAGAAAGATAAATTGGAGTCAAGAATGAAGCCTCAATACTGTATTTAAACTTATCTACCACCTAGAGAGTGTCTCCCAGGAGTGTGATAAGAGGCATAGGTGGGCTGTTAATGGAACGGGCAGGTGGGTAAAAGAACATGTTCTTAGCTTTTTGGCATTCACTAGTAATTTAGATGAGAGCAGATTGCGCCGAACTTTGTTGAAATCAGTCTGAAGTGCATAGCAGACTTGTTTAAATGATGGCTTAGATATGTACAGGACAGTATCATCAGTGAGAAGATGGATTTTAGACTCAACTAAGTCTTTACTCAAATTATTTACATATATAAGGAGCAACAGGGGCCCAGCATAGAGCTCTGTGAAACTCCTTTCAAGAGGGGGAGTAGCGAGGAGAGGGTTCCTTTGATTTTGATTCATTGTTGCCTATTTTCCAGGTAGCTGGAAAATCATCTTACAGCAGAGATGTCCAATCCCAGTTCTATAATGCTATTGAGCAGAAGGGAGTGATCAACAGTATCAAAGACCTTACTTAGGTCCACAAATACTGCACCAGTGATCCGCTTGTTGTCCATAGCCTCAAATCAATCACAAGTGACTTTGGAGCATGCCGAGATAGTACCATGATACAGTTTAAAACCTGACTGCATCGGGTATATCAACTGTAGTTTTTCGAGGAATTCTCTGACTTGCAAGCTGACCAATCTTTTGAGGATCTTTGAGAGGGCTGGCACAATTGATATTGGCCTATAGTTATTTAGGTCACTACTAGGGTCACCTGACTTGAAGAGGGGTATTAGGTGAGCCACCTTCCAGTCCTGGGGTACTGTACCTTCTGCCAAGGATAGACTAAATAAATGGGTAATTGGGGCCGTAAAGAAATGATAACCTAGCTATATAAAGAAGGGACCAATGTTATCTGCACCTGAACTCTTTTTCATGTCTAACTTCAGTAGCTGGTCTTCCACCTGTTTATAGGTGATGGCCATGAAGATAAAGGGAGCATGAGAAGTGGTGGTGATTGGTGCAGATGGCTGTAGGTAGAAGGACGTAAGACAGCTGACTGTGAGGAATCGAATGCAAGGCCTGCTGTAGCAAAATGTTTGTTGAACTTGCCAACTATAAAATCTTTGTTGGATATAGGGATACCCTGATGGTTAATAGTGGTAGGGAAGGTTGGGGTGCTATGTTACCTTCCTCAAGCTTTAAAGTGTGCCACATTTTTGCAGGATTTCCATTAGCTCTTTCAAGGACATTTAAGTAGTAAGTTTCTTTGGATTTTCTAACCAATTTGGTACAGGCATTATGGCTAGCCCTAAAAGCTGGCCAGTCCGGGCATTTCATGCATCTTGCAATGGCCCATAGATTATCTCTTTTTAGCATCATTTTCTTAATTTTCCCATTGAACCAGGGGCAGGAGGCTTTTTCACTCTGCAACTAATTAAAGGTGCATGTTTGTTGATTATTCCACTAATGCTGGTGTTAAAGATGATCAACGCCTCATTTATCATAGGGCTAAGTAGAATTACTGTCAAGTGACATCTCTTAAATCCACTAGGAAATTGTTTGAGTTGAATTTTTTAAATGATCTTTTTTATTATTACCTTACTGATATTACTAGATTTGGGAAGATTTCTGATACAAACCATGGTGTTGTGATTGCTATGGTCATTGTGCCAGACTGCCTAGTCTGTGATTTTATGGGGTCTGATAGTCATTATTATGTCTAATAGTGAGCCTGTCTGTGGGTTTTTACAAGAGGGCCTAGTAATTTTGGTAATTATCTGTAACAGACCCTTTTCGTTGCATTGATTTTTGAGGGGGAACTGATTTAGTGATAGACCAATCTAGATTCAGATCTCCTCGGATAATAGTTTCATTGGTGTTAGCATCTAGGAGGTGATGCAAGTGGAGCAGAATATCTATGCCCACAGAGAGAGATCTATAACATCCGATTAAGCTTATTGATTCTGCAGTTGAGATGGGAATTTTTAATGCTAGGCATTCAAATTCTTTTCGGTTTTGAGATGATAGTGACAGTTGTGGAAAATTTCTCATGTATGCAGATGACCACTCCACCACCTCTAGTGGCCCTTTCGACCCAAAAGAGGGAGTAGGATGGTATTGCTAAGGCTTGATTTGTGACTGTGTTTTTCAGCCAGGTTTCTGTGAAAACTAGGATATCAGGTAGTGAATGAGATACCCATTCTTGCACTTCAGTAATTTTTTTCTGCAGGCTGCATACATTAATAAGCATCAATTTTAATCCTTTTGCAGGTGCATAATCTGCGGGTGTCAGTAAAGATAATGTGGGTCCAGGATTGAGCTTGACGTTACCAGAGTAGAGTAGAAGCAGAAAAATTACTTGTAGAATCCATTTTTTAGTCAAGATAGTATATAATTTGCTTTAGTGGATCTGCTTGTGTTGCAGGGTCTCAACTAATTTCTTGTCAGAGGAGAAATGAAGATATGATGTAGCACAGAGGAATATAGCAGCCCTGTACATGATGGTATGGATGGAGACTAGTGAGAGAGCAAAAATGCTAGAAGTCTTATCCCATCTTGGGTGAGGATCATTAAGGCTGAAGGAATTAGCAATTAAGATGGGTGAAAAGGTGCATGGAGTGGGTGGTTCAGCCAAAATAAGAAATGAAGGAGATAGGAGTACTAAAAATATACATATTTTCGGAGCAGCTTGGCAAAAGTAGTAGAAAGAGCAGGCAAGAAGCAATGTCTACCCCTTATAATGTACTGGGTAATTTTTAATTTTTTTCTTTAATATTTTTTCATATTTCCACTATGATGTGGTCTCAGTGATACTTTGTAAATGTAGGTGCTCAATGCTGCATCTGGAGTTTAGTCAAGGTGCTGAATTTTGTAAATGGAGGTGATCAATGCTGCCTCAAGAGTTCAGTCAAGGTGCTGAGCTAATGGAGAACTGGACACTTAATTTGTTTTTTGTTTTTTGCCACTCATGATCATGTGACCAGGAACAGTTACATATGTAAGTGTCTAGATAGGGTGGGTGGAAGGGGGGGTGGATGAGGAGATGGCTTGAAGTGCCAATGGAGTAGTTAGTGTTCAGTCCTCAGTGGGCAGACGGGCACTAGAGGAACAGTTCAGCACATAATTTTGAGCCACAGGGGGCTTAGTCAGGAATCCCAGCCCAATCAAGGGCTTTCAAGGAAGAGAGATTAGGGTGAGAGGTGAGAGGAATTTAGTAAGGATGCCAATTGATAAACAAAATCAGGGGGTGGGCTTTCAGAGAGGGGAGGGGTAGAAAAACAGGATTGGCAGAGCAAAGAGGAGAGCAGGAAGTACAGAGGCAGGCTTACAATTAATTTCACTCTAACTTAACAAAGCTACAATTGACTCTAAGAATACTTAAATTCAGCATAAATTTCATGTGGAATTCTGAATAAGAAGTAGGAAAAATACAGGAGAAAAGCAGTTATAGAGGCAAAAAAAAACAGATAAACTCTGAACTACTAGGCAGGGGACAGCAGTAAATGGCCAATTAGGAGCTATGAGAAAAGGGCACCAAGATTCAAAATTCCAGTGCACATTTACAATACAGTGAGTTCTCCATGGGGCACTGCTGTGTAGAGGGCACTCCGTACCTTGTTTAGTGTTCGGTCCTCAGCGGGCAGGTGAGCAGGCTCCACAGCTTGGGCCGAACCGTTAGAGGAGTAATTCAGCACACAATTCTGAGCTGCAAGGGGCTCAGTCAGGAATCCCAGCCCGATCAAGGGCTTTCAAGGAAGAGAGCCTTGTTTAGTGTTCAATCCTCAGCACACAAAGACAGAGAGAGAGAGAATAATGCATGGGGTGCTGTGCATAATGAAAATTGAATGCACACTTGAGGTGTGGGATGCTGCATAAACCCCAAGAGCAAAGCATCCCACAAAGAGGGTGTGCATTAAATTCAAGTTTGGACTCCAATCCATGCTTTATTTTTCATGGGATCCGGTTAAAATAGCACGACCGAAATCGTGTGTACAATTTTAGCATGGTCAAAATAGTGTGGCAGTAGATTGCTGTCTCACTAAATAGCGTTTACCTTTATAGCACCAGTACAAACAGCGTGCAGTCCAAAGAACTAAGTATTCATCCTCTTCCCCTCCTGAGTGCTAGCGATTCATCCAGGAAGTGCATAATGCAGACTAGTGATACCCTGGGCACTGAGAAAACTGCAACAAGCAACTTAGGTCACATTGTATAATGCTGTGAGTGTTAAAGCTCCTTAGTATATGTTAGCAGTAGCATCTGAGTTAGTGGAAAACTGCCTTGCAACTAACTCAGTAAACTAATATACAACAGGTTGTACCTAGGTAGGCATTGCTATTTTCCTAGGACACCTAAGGCTAGATTAATTTATTCATTTGCAAAATATTTATGTTCTATTGTCCATGTCCCGTGAAGAAATGTACCAGTCCTTACCAGGCTGGTCTGGTACCCATAGACTAAACTACTATTGGTGGTTGTATCCTTCCTTTAACAATTTCCCTAATCCCTTTAATGTTTAGCCATGAGTTGCAGGCTGCCTTGCAACAAACCTAGGAAACATATATATAACAGATCGGAATACAATGTAAGTGCACCTAGACTTGTCCAGTGAAGAAACGTGCTGCTCTTTCCCTGGCTAGACTGCTACCTACTGTATATTCAAAGCTATTACTGATATTTGTATACTACCTCTAATAATTTGCCAAATACCAGCATAAGCCACCTTCCTTAGAAACTCCTCTCTTGGTATCCCTTACATAGTTGCCACATATGTAGGGCTGAGTTTCACTCTTGAAGCAATTCTTTCAGTGTTAACAGTCCATTTCTAGCCTAACGCCCACCTCCGCTACACACCCTATACACTCCTACCATACCGTACGCTATCCTGTACATGGCAAATACTGCCGTGCTATAATGGGCTTGCGATATTTAGTACACATTATAAGTGCGTGCGCTATTGTTGATGTGCGATTTTGACATTAAACCATTTTTTATAATTACTGACCATCAATTTTTTCCTGCCTTCCCCCCTCCAGTAGTGCTGCTAATTCAGACTTACTATACTTGTCTCCTTTAAGAAACTGCTGAACAGTTTCTGATCACTCTGTTTCCAGAGTGCTATTTCAGTTCTCCTCCTTCTTGAGTGAATTAGTGCCAGAAATCTATATTTCCTTTTAAAAACTTTTGTTTGACATGTTTTCTCAATGTCAACATCTTTCTGATGCTACTTCACTGTGGTACTGACTACTTGAGAAGAAGTGATCAGACTGACTGTGGACTTAACTAAAGAACCGAGGTAAATATTTGATTTGTGGCAGTGGTTTTTTGGGGGGGTGGTTGCACAGGTTCTGTGAGGCTTGATTGTTTGCAGTAAATAGAAAATTCTGAAACCACCTACTAAGTGTGATGCTCTGTTTGAGTGTCTCAAATGTAACTGTTTACTCTATGTGCATGAATACCATAATAACCGGGTGGTTATTACAACAAATAGTAACTGTCCATCTCCATAGAAAAAATTAATGGGCAGCATGTACAAATACATATAGAGTTTGGACTGATGACCCCAATGCACACCCCAATGCCTGTTGGTGGGGGTGGGGTGGGTGTGGGGTGCAAGGGGATGGCAACCCTAACACTGAATTTCCTCACTTTTGTTGCTGTGGAACAATCCTATCTGATGCATTAAACTGAGTTTTATTGCCATGCATTTCTCTTCTCTTTGAGAATGTGCGCTAAAAATAGTGAATGAAATGTGGTGGTGGGAGCGTGGGCCCAAGGGCCCTCTCACTCCCACCATGTGAATTTTTGTCACTTCACTGCACAAAAACTGTATGACTGACCAAAATGAAAATTGGTAAATGAAGACATGTACCATGCCACAACATGGATAACAAAAATCTGAAACTGTTCTACAGCTGCACAGCATCACTCCGGGAAAACTGTGCAGAAGTGCCAAAAATAACATTTTTTCCACTTTGCTACACAAGAACCACATATCCAATGGAACCAAAAATTGTTAAAAGAAGACATGTACCATAGCACACCATGTGTCCAGAATTGTGTGTACATCTGTTCAACGGTGACACAGTGCCACAAGCAAATATTGTAACATGCACAATTCAGCAACTGTACATGCCAGCAACCCCAAAATGGTCACAGTTAAAGATGTATTATAAATCTTTGTACATTCCAAATGCCAGGCAAATCAGACACATGGTTCAGAAGTTATTGAAGCATAATGAACCACATTTTCATTTGTCGTGGTGGCATAATTCTGCACCTGTTAATGTTTTACACAGCAAACCACTGCAAGGCACCTCCATACCACTAGGGCTACCTACACTATAAATTTCAAGCCAGTAGCACCATACAGAACACAATGCACAAAACGTTAACTGCATCATGCAGTAGCTCCATAGCAGGGTCGTCCCTGAAAAAGGGATATTTGTGGGCCCAGTGGGCCAACATGGTCATCAAAATTCAATTAATAAATAAATAAATATTTTTTCCAATATGTAAACAGCATCATTCACATCCCCAGGACATTGACAGCAGTGTCAGTGGCTCAGTAGGTACTCACACTCACCTTTAAGGCCGGGAGATCAGTGGGCTGTGGGTTCAGTTCCCACATCTGGAACTTGGGTTAGTATCCCAGTACTGACACTGTAGTGCAGCATGAGAGGGGTGCTGTACTTCTGAGGTGCCGTCTTTCGGATGAGACATTAAACTGAGGTCCCATCTGCTTGGACTTGTGGTAGTTCAGGTGGATGTTAAAGATCCCATGGCACTTATCAAAAAGAGCAGGGGAATTTCCCCGGTGTACTGGCTAAACTTCCCTCATTCACTAAAAATACCACCAACAGCTTAATCTGGTTCAAGGTCAATTGGCAATCATCTGTATCCCCCTCCACCGGGTCGTGCCTGAAAATAGGCTGGATTTATCTAGTGCACTTACCCGGTCAACAAAAACTAAATAAATTCACTCAACACCCTCCAAATTTCATATGAAAAGACCAAACCATTCCAGAGATATTCAATTTTACATTTCTGCACCTTTAAGAAGTCTTCCGCCACAAAATGACGGAAATCATGGCTGAAAATGCACTAAAATGGCAGACCTGGAAGCTGAAAAATCAGTAACTGTGAAGTGGGGCAACTTCAAATGACAATAACCCTGGAACGGAACAAAGTGTTTTCACCAAACAAAAACTGGCATGTTCCTTCAATAAAGGTCTTTCAACGTGTCAAGTTTCAGACCAATCAACCACACACTGACAGCACTATGCATTGCAGAAGACAGTACAGAAAAATAGCGAAGACAATGTTTTGCACTGCACTACACAAATGCAAAAACACAAACGGTAATGTTAGTGCAAACTGTAATGGAAACAGTGAGGTAAAAGAAAATAGTAATGCTAACAGTAACGCAAATGCAAGCACAAACAGTAATGCACATGGTGACGCAAACGGAAATGATAATGCAAATGGTAAGAGAAACGCAAGTGCAAATGTAAATGAAAACAGAAATGGTAACACAAACGGTAATGCAAACACTAACAGAAACACAAACGGTAATGAAAATGGTAAAGAAAATGCAAACGCTAACACAAACACAAACAGAAACAAAATGGTAATGGCAACAGTGATGCAGAAGGAAACAGTAATGCACTCAACAATGGAAATGTTACCAAAAATGCAAACGCTAAGGATAACAGAAACACAAATGCAAATGGTAACGAACATACAAACAGTAACGGTAACGCAATTTGAATCGCAAATGGTTATGGTAACACCAACAATGACAAAACACAAGCACGTATGCAAACTCAAATGGTAATGCACATGGTCATGGTAATACAATTGGACATACAAATGCTTACACTAACACCAACGATGATGCCAAAGAAAACCACAAATGGAAATGCAAACACAACACGTATGCAAACACAAATGGTAATGCACACAGAAATGCTAAAGTAAATGCAAACAAAAAAAGTAACGGAAAGACAAAGGGTAACAGTAACACAAACGCCAAGTGCAAAGTCAAACACAAAGTGCAACACACATGGTGACACAAATGGAAATGCTAACACAAACGGTTACAGAAACGCAAGTGGAAATGCTAACGGTAACAGTAACGCAAACGCACACCCTACAAGGATCATTTGTGAAAGTAAAAAGTTAATTTGCAACACTTTCACATATTTTGTTAACTTTTCCCTTTGACCATAATGGGAAACTTGTTTTTTTGAATAACTTTTGAACCGTTTAATATTTTTTCATGAAATCTTCAAAAGGCACATCAGGAACCCCAGCTGCATGTTCCCTGAAGGTTTTGGACCAGCGCGCAAACCATGCAACCTGTAGGCATGAGCAAAGAATGTGCAAAAATGTGTAATTTGTGCATTTTCTGTGCTCTTTCGCTCCACAACCATACATCCGACTGTTATAAAACTTCGCAGTCCAGAGATCTATGATACCAGACCATGCATGACAAATTTCAGGCACATCCACCTTATGGTGGCAAAGTTATTAAGCTGCCAAATTTTAGATTCAACCTTAAATGGGGTACTCAACCCTAACTATAGTGGCACAACTGTTCCACTATAATATATGTATATAAAAATATATAGATATAGATATAGATACAGATATATTATTGATTGTAAAATCTTCAATGCAAAATTGAGACTTGTAATATTACAGTTGGGGAATGTTACCAGTCTTAACAATATTTACAAAATTATGAGGGTTCAGTAGGGGAATTTTACCATTCTCTGCATTATTTACAAGATTACAAGGGATAGCAATAATTTACTAAGCAAACTAGCCACTCAGATACTATCCCCATTGGCACACTCATGCCAATACTCTGGTAACCCAAGGATCATATATCTGGTACTACCAAAGTGCCACACCTCTGACTGCAGAGATCAGATGAGCGTTCAACCTGCTTTGTCTGGGGGTATCACTAGATGAAAGATGGCTTGGAATAGGAGCAGGGTGAGAGATAGTGGACCACTAGACATTTGGGATAACTAAGCACTGGGACAGGGTGAGGAAAGGTGGCACAACAGGATACCAGAGAATTATTGTATTAAAGCACGGTAGGGGCATATGGTGCCAGTCAATGTCAGGGATTCCTTTAAACTGGGGTAGGATGAAGGGGGGCACTGTATGACATGTAGTGCTCAGCTCTGTGGCAGGGTTGTAAAGAGTGCAGGGTGAGGAAAAGTGTGCCACTGGACACCAGGGATGGCTTGGTATAGGGGAAGGGTAAGAGAAGGAGATGCCGCAAGATACAACATAATGATTGGATTAAGACAGGGTTATGGAACAGGGTGCCACTGGATGCCAAGGCCTGCTTTTTCTGGGATTGGGTTAGGGAGCGTGTAACACTGAATGCTAGGAATTTTTTAACAGAAGGGTAGTGTGGGGGGCCACTGGATGCTAAGGACTACTTGCCCCTTTAACAAAGGGAGCAAGTAGATATCTCTGAACACTGTGGACAGCATGGCACAGTGTAAGGGTAATAGAGGGGTGCACCCCACCCCCACAGAAAGTCACAGTTACATTTTTACTGCCTAAATGGGTTATTTAACTTTTTTCTCCATGGTAAAAGGGCTCTATTAGTTTTCATATTGCAGCTGTAATGTGAACAAGTCAAACTACCAGCTGCCAAGGTGGAACCCCACTGTTTGGTTTTAACAATGAAATGGTCTGCAGTAGCTATTCTTATTTAGAGTGCATTGACTAAACTGGCTTCTTTTGAGTGCAATGCTTCCATTGAGGTATAACACAGGCAGTCAAAGGGAACATTCTGCAGGAGTGCCACACAACTCCCAAACTCTAAACAAATACCAAAACTAGCATGCTCTTCCTTTGTTCTATCCATGAAGTTCAAGTCACATTTCTGATGAGGGGTGCTACTGATTTTGTGGAATGTAACAACAACAACAACAGCAACAAAAAAGCAGTCTAGTGCCCACACATTTCCCCATGGCAATATGAGAAGTTCAATTTTTTTCTCCCTAAATTGGCTATTTTCTTGGAAAAGGTGTTCTCTTACTTTTCATATTTCAGATGTAACATGAAGAAGCCCAACTGCCAGACACCAAGGTGAAACCCCATGGTTGGTTCCTAACTAGGAAATGCCTGCAGTGGCTACTCTCACTGTATATATAGTGCATTGCCTTTACTGGCTTCTTTTAAGTAAAGTGCTTCCACTTACAGTAGGTAATTCACAGGTGATCAAAGGCAGCATGCTACAGGAGTACCACACACCTCCCAAACTCTAAACAAATTCCAAAACTAGCACGGTCTATCCTTGTTTCATTCACAAAGTTCAAATCACATTTCTGATGATGGGTGCTATTGGTTTTGTGGAAAGTAACAAGAGTTCAGTACCCACCCACCCACCTATTTCATTCCAGTAAATATGAGAATTTAGCATTTCTTTCTGCCTAAATTTATTATTTTCTTACTTTTACAGCTGTAGTGTGAAGACTAAGAAGACTCCTGGAGTCCCTTTTCCATGGAGATTAAATAAAATAGCCACTTTAGGCAGAAAGAAACATATGAACATATGAAGAAACCAGCAGAAGAAGGCCATTTGGTCTATCAAATCTGCTCTTATTGCAGGGTCCATAGCTTGAGCTAATGTCCCTGCCTTCCCTCCCCACTCCTCCCATCCTTCCTACTCATGACCCTTACTCTCCCCCTATGCCTTTCCCAGCCTCTCTTAAAGCTACTCACTGGCTTCAATGAGATTACCTCTTCTGGCAGCGCATTCCAAGTGTCCACCACCCTCTCTGTGAAGAAGTTCTTCTTGACCTTCCTCCTAAACCTCCCACTCTCCAGCTTAAAACTGTGCCCCCTCATGTTATGGTTTCCACTCAACTTAAAGAGACTCTTCTTATCAACCTTATTTATCCCTTTCATGTACTTGAAGGTCCCAATCATGTCTCCTCTCTCTCTCCTGTATTCCAGGGAGTACATGTTCAGTGCCCTTAACCTTTCCTCATATGTAGAGACACATGTTTTTCTTAAATAAGAAATAACAAGAAATGAAGGTATAAATAGAAATAACAAGAAATTTAGGGAATAACAAGAAATTCAAGGTATACAAGAAATAATAAGTAATTCAGCACATGAAAGGAATACAATGAAAAAAACATGAATAAAGTGAAAAAAAATGTTTTTTGGTGGGCTACATCTAAATAAATGCTTGCAGCAGTTGTTGTTGAGGCTCTGATGTTACGTCAGAGATAGTCCACAAGGAAGCAACAGCAGAATTGTTTCAGTCACAAAACCTTGCAAGACCATAGCATGATGTTGTTTAATACAATGTAGTACACTAGGAATGTGATTTCTAGTGTGTATAATGTCATTTTGAGGTACTGTAGTTTATGAATATAAATGTGATAACAAGAAATAAAACAACATTTTCAATTAATAAAAAGAAATAACAAGAAAATCCAGAAAAATAAAGATAAAAAGTATAAAAATTAAAAAGAATTTCATGGGTCTCTACTCATATGCCTTACCCTGCTGATCGGCTATCATCTTTGTAGCCCTCCTCTGAACCTTCTCCAGCAGGTTAATTTTTTTTTTTGAGGTGTAGGCACCAGTACTGAACTCCATACTCTAGATGCAGCCTTACCAGTGACCTATACAAGGGCAATATACTCTCCTCTCTCCTACTACTGATCCCCTGAGATATGCATTACAGCATGTTGTTTGCCTTTGCTGCTGCTGCTTTCTTGCACTGTGTGGAGTGCTTCAGGTCACTAGTGATCATCACTCCCAGGTCCTTCTCCTCCTATGATGCAGATACTTGGACTCCATCCAGGTAGTACTCTATCCTAGGATTCTTGGCTCCAATATGCATAGCTTTGCATTTCTTGGCATTGAAGTCAAGCTGCTATATCCTGGACCACCTCCATAGCTTTTCCAGATCTTCCTGTAGGTCTTGTATCCCCTTAGCTGTGTCCACTCTCCCACAGAGTTTGGTGTTATCTGCTAATAGGCACATTTTGCCCTTAATGGCATCTCCAATGTTATTGACAAAGACATTGAACAACACCGGCCCCAGCACCGAGCCCTGTGGTAGCTCACTGGTTACCTGTCTGGTGCCAGATAACTCTCCACCACAACCACCCCTTGGGTTCTGTCCTTCAGTCAGTTTTCCACCCATCTGGCTATCTTTTCCCCAAACCCAAGATCCACCAACTTCCTTATCAGCCTTTTTTGGGGCACAAAGTCAAAGACCTTGCTGAAATCAAGACAGAGGATGTCTATCACGTGGCCCCTGTCTACTGTCTTAGTGATACATTCAAAGAAGTCAATCAGATTTGTTTGACATGATCTCCCCACCATGAACCCATGCTGCCTTGTGTTCTGGAGACCATGTTTCTTTAGATATTCCACCAACCTTTCCTTTAGTATGGTCTCCATGAGCTTGCCCACAATGGAGGTCAGACTGACTGGTCTTTAATTCCCTGGGTCATCCCTGGGACCGCTTTTGTGGAGTAGCACTATATGTACTGTTCTCCAGTCCTGTGGTACTATACCTGTCTCTAGTGAACTATTAAATAGGTTTGCCAGTGGCCCTGCCAGCTCCTCAGCCAGTTCCTTTATTGCCCTTGGATGTACTCCATCTGGACCTGGCGATTTGTCCATCTTCAATGCCGACAACTCCTCCCTCATTCTATCCTCCTCTATCACTACATCTGTGTTCCCTTCCCCCCGCTCCTCTTTTCCCTCCTGGAGGCAGTGGTCAGTCCTTCTCCCTGGTGAAGACAGAACAGAAGTGTTCAATTAGTATCTCTGATTTTCCCCCATTATCTTCAACCCACTCCACCCTTTTCCTAAGCCTAACAATCCCTTCCTTCTTGTCCCTTTTCTCACTTACAGTACATAGCGAAATAATGCCTCCTCCCCTTCTTAATTCCTTCAGCTATCTGCAGCTCCTTCTGTGCCTTTGCTCACCTGACTTTCTTACTTGCCTCACTAGCCAACCTTAGGTAATTTTCCCTATCTATCTCTCTCTTGGTCTTCCTGGATTTTCTATAGGCCAACCTCTTTTCCCTCACTGCCTGGGCAACCCCAGAACTGCACCAGCTGGGTGCTTTGGCCCTTGTGTTCTTCCTCCTGAGCCTAGCGCACTCATCTGTGGCAACCAGTATTCCTTCCTTAATGATGGACCACCTTTGTTCCACCCCCATATCTGCTCTGATGCCTACCAGATGGTTCCTTAGCACTTTTCCCACTTTCCTGAAGTCTGCCCTCCTGAAATCCAAGATTTTGGTCTTAGTCGGGATGCTTTCCCTGCCCATATCTAACTGGAACCACACTGTGCAATGATCAGTTCCACCAAGTGGGTCCCTGACCATTATTTCGTGTACATACTCCCCATTTGTGAGCACCAGATCAAGAATTGCCCCAAGTCTTGTTGGTTCAGTGACGCCCTGAGTCAGGAACCCTCTCTGCAGTCCTTCCAGGATCTTCTGACTCCTAGCACATGTTGTGGATGGTATGCTCCAGTCCACCTTGGGCAGGTTGGAGTCCCCTGCAATTACCACCTCTCCTTTCCCTACAGCTTTTGATATTTGTGAGCTCAGTTCCCTGTCACTCTCCCTCTCCTCATCCTGATTGGGAGGTCTGTAAACCACCCCTGACTCATCTTTCTCCCTCTATTGGACCTTAACTGAACTCATAATGCCTCCCCCTCCCCCTCCTCCAACTCCTCCCTCGTGCAAGTGATTCCCTCCCTGATATAAACTGCCATCCCTCCCCCCTTCCCAACTACCCTGTCCCTCCAGTATAGTGTATATCCAGGGACTGCAAGGTCTCAGTCATGGTGTGACTTTGCCTAAGTCTTGGTTACTGCAGCTATGTCCACCCTCTGGTCCACTAAAAGTGCCTGCAGGTCTTCCATCTTGTTTCCAATACTGTGCATTCAGAGACATCACCCTCCATCTAGAATCTGACCTTCCTTTTTTTCCCTCTATTCTTCCATTCACATTTATTCCCTCTGTGTACACCCCTGCATGACCCCTTGTTACATGTTTCTCACCCCTCCACCCTTTCCTAACTGTGTTCTTGCCCCTACCATCTCTTCCCTCCAGACCTTTTCCATCACTGTGGGGAAGGAGAAGGTTCACTGACTTCCTCCTCTTGGAGTCTGTGGGCCTGTATGCCCACTGCCCCCTCTCAGTAGTTTAAGTGTAGTGGCTATGTATTCCCCCAGGCTGTCCCCAAGTACCCTCAAATCCTCCCTACTGAGATGTAACCTGTCTGGTGAAAAGAGTGCTTTGTTTGACCAGGTCTCCTCACAGCCCCCAATACAGATGAACACATCCTCCCTCCACCATTTCATCATCCAGTCATTGAAATCCTCTATTTTTCTTTTCCTGGCTGTGCTGACCCTTGGTATTCGTATCACCTCTGAGAAGGCCAGTGAACTTCCTTCCTTCCTCCCTGTAGATCTTCCCTAACTCCCTGAATCTACTTTGCACTACCTACACCTCCTCCCCAGCTAGGTCATTGGTTCCCAAATGCATAACTAAATTAGGTTTTCCTCCAACTTCCCTTACTATTTTCCTTATTCTTAGACCCACCTTTCAAGCTGTCATCTGGGCATACAACCACTCTCCTGCTTTCATTTGGGTCCCCTTTCCCTCCTCCTCCTCCTATTTATGGAGTCCTATATGATTGCCACCCATCCATCCCCTGCATTCATGCTTCCTGTCCTTCCTTCCTTTCTTATCTTTCATGCTAGCTGCTTCTCCACCTAACTGCTCCCTTTGCACCATGGTGAACTTATCTCCACATCCATAATTTGTCACCTTAACTGTTTTTCCACCTCCCAATCTTCCCCTCCTCTTTTGACTATCTGTATCTGCTTTCAGTTTTCCCTCCTCTCTTCTTTTCCTTTTCTCTCCCTCCCCTTCTGGCCTCCTCTTCCCTGCCCACCCTTATTAGTTCCCACATCCCCTGTAATCCTACTCTCAACCCTTGCTCAACCTGACCTCCTACCTCACCTCCTGCTGCCCCCTACCTCATTCAGACAATGGTGCAAATCTATTCAATAAAGGCATCCCTTTACAGTTTCCTACCCCTGATGCTACACTCACATTCCCACCCCTTCCCCTCACCACTTTTCATTCCTCTATCCTGGGTTCTCTATTCCCTCTGAGGAAGAGATACTCCTGTATACTGGGTACTCCTCCCCACTCCCATCCCCTGCCTGATGCCACACTCTGCTGGGAATCACCCCTCTGCCTTTCCCTCCACTGCTCTGTTCCTCTGACTTCCCACACCATCCTCCCTAGCTCCCATCTGAACAGCCTTATTTCAACCCTGAGCAAGTCCAGGGTCCTACACGTAGGACATCTCCCTTTACTCCACATCATCCCCAGAAAGACTGCTGTCCCACAGCTATTGCAGTTTACCACTCTTCCGCTTCCCATACATGTGCCTATTGCCCCATTAACTCCAAACCCAGCTTCTCCAAGCCTCCAGTTATACATAACTATAAAATAACTATAACATTCAAAAATATATAAATTTCTATCTCACTTTTCCATCAAGAGGTAACAACAGTCACACTATAATGTGTGGAGGAACGTAGTTTAGCATGGATTTCCATGCCATGTAAAAAGTTGTTCTATTGCACTAGTGACATCCATAGTGCAGCAGAATGACTTTTCATTCTGCTGCAGTAGAGACGTCAGCAGACAGTTCCCAATCCGTTTGTCACTCAAGAAAAGGAAGCAGCGAAGGATCGGGCAGAGAGACACAAGCTCTGCCCGATAGCAGAGAAAATGGCAGGATCAACCAGATAAGTAAAATTTACTATTTCAGGGCAGCAGGATCAACCAGATATTTAAAATAAAACACCCAGTTGTCACAATGTATGTCCTCTCGCTAAGCAAGAGGAACAGCCGCCATTTTTTTTTATTTCAAAACCCCTCCCAAAGCCCTAAAACAACCAATTGAAAGGGTTGAGATTAAAACATAGGGACCCAGGTCCCTAGCAACAATGCAGTGTGCCCTAGCAACCAGGTCTAACTATCGGCAGGTGACACTGAGTTTACTGCTTACGAAAAAAGAAGCAACGGTATGAAACTATATTTTCATGTGCTTTGGGAGACACCATACACTATATAGAACAGTGCATGGGTCGCTATACACAACAAGGCTGTTCTCCACCTTGTGGTTACTATGCTGACTGAGAGACCTCTTGAGTGTCACTCTCGAGGTCATCCGGTCTGCATAACAACCACTCGGTGCAGAACAGCCTTGTTGTGCATAGCGACCCATACACTATCCTATATATTCTACCTTCTACTAATACAGATTCTATCGCAGAACCAGAACACAATGCAAAAACATCTGCTACTTAGCAACAACAAAAGGGTGACAACATGCCAAGCTGACACAGTTTTTTTTTAAATAATGAAAAAAAAGTAATCTTATAAACCAGTAGAAAATAGTAGCCCCCAAAGCACCTTGAGCTACAAGAAAGAATACAGTACCACACCACTGATAGGCTGCCACAGTAATTAAACAGCTCATAAAGATTGGAGAAAGAAGAAACATCAGAGACAGCATAAAAAGACAAAATGTACTGTAAAGTATTAGGCAATAGATATACTCAGTTGTTTAAAGAGCTTACCCCATAACAGTGACAAAGGACAAATGACAAGTACTATTGGTGATGCTAGTAAAGGAAGGCAGGATGGGAGGGGGGAAGGGCGGAAGGTGGTTACCCTTAATGCTAGGAGCCTTGGGAGGAACACTGCAGGGTTACAGGTGCTCATGGCAGAGGGAGAGGTGGACATTGCAGCCATCACAGAAACATGGGCCACCCAGTACAATGACTGGGACCTGTCTGTACCAGAGAACAGGTTATTTCATAGGGACAGGGTGATTGGAAAAGGAGGGAGTGTGGCACTATATGTGAAGGAAGGACTGAAGTGTATAAGGGAGGAAGGAGAGGAGGGTAGTACGGAGTCACTTTGGATGCAAATCCAGGATTCCAAGAATAGGATTCTTAGAATGGGAGCGGTGTACAGGCCGCCATCTCAGATGGAGGAGTTAGACAGGGAACTAGCGGGACAGATCAGGAGGACCTGCGAGAAGGGTAGTGTGGTGATTGTGGGGGACTTCAGCATGCCAGGATTGGACTGGAGTACCTAAACAACCAGGAACAGAAGGGAGCAGGTACTGCTGGGTGACTTCCAGGACAGCTTTCTGCTGCAAATGGTCAGTGAACCAACCAGGTTAGGGAATACCCTTGACCTTGTGCTGGCAAATGGGGACTTTGTGAGAGAACTTTACAGTGGAGAAACCGCTGGCAGGGGATGACCACCACTCAGTATGGCTCACATTGGATATGGCCAAGAAAGGAGTGGAATCCGGCACAAGAGTGCTGAACTTCAGAAGGGATGACTTTGGGAGGATGGGGGAAGTGTTAAAAGGGTACATGGCCAGAATTCAATCTAGAATGGACACTAACCAGAGGTGGGAGCTCATAAAGCTGGGAATAGTGGAGGCAACCAAAATCTGCTGCAAGGCCCAGAACAAGAAGGCTAAGGCTAAGAAACTAAGCTGGTTGAGCAAGGAGGTCATGGAAAAGGTAAGGAGGAAAAGAGCTGCCTATAGGAAGTACAAGAAAACAGGGAGAGGGGAGGACAGGGAGGAGTACATGACAGAATCAAAGGAGGTGAAAAGGGCAGTAAGGGGAGCCAAGGCATCTACAGAACTTAGGCTGGCACAAGGCATTAAGAAAGGGGAGAAGGACTTCTTTAGGTACATTAGGGAGAAAAGGACCTGTAAGGATTAGGAAGGATGGGGGATGGGTGGAAGCAGGGTGCAATAAGGAAGAAGCACTAAATGAGTACCTATGCTCAGTATTTACTAAAGAGAAGAGGGGTTGACACCCAAAGGGGGAGAAATGGCAGAAACAGGGGGGAGGGGTAACAGCTGGGGAAATCATGGAGGGCAGAGTTCAGGAGGGTTTGAAGGCACTGAGGGTGGACAAGGCACCAGGCCCAGATGGCATCCACCCCAGGGTACTGAAGGAGCTGGCAGAGGTCCTTGCAGGACCTTTGGCAGACCAATTTAATGCCTCACTACTTTCGGGGTGTGTACCTCAGGACTGGAGGATGGCTCCTGTGGTGCTCCTCCACAAGAGTGGCCCCAAGGATGAACCAGGAAACTACAGACCAGTGAACCTCACATCCATTGTGGGTAAGCTAATGGAGACTATCCTGAAGGAGAAGCTGGTGGCCCTCCTAGAGGCCAAAGGACTACAGGACAGCAGACGGCATGGTTTCATATTGGGCAGATCCTGCCAAACCAACCTGGTGGAATTCTATGACTGGGTAACTAGACAACTGGACAAGGGCCATGCAGTGGATGTCCTGTATCTGTACTTCAGTAAGGCATTCGACTCAGTGCCACATGAAAGGCTGGGAAGTAAGTTAGAAGGCACAGGAGCGGGTGAAAAGCTGGTGAGATGGGTAGGGAACTGGCTTCAGGGAAGGCAACAGAGGGTGGTGGTGGATGGGGAGCTCTCACACCCAAGGGTAGTGACAATCGGTGTTCCACAGGGCTCGGTGTTGGGACCAGTGTTGTTAGGGATATTCATTGCAGACATATCATTGGATATCAAGAGCAAGATCAATCTGTTTACTGATGATACCAAAATAGGAGCGGTGATGGATCACCTAGGGGGATGACAGGGGTTGCAAGATGATCTGGCAAAGCTTGAAACCTGGTCAGACACCTGGCAACTGGGGTTTAATGCCAAAAAGTTCAAAGTGCTGCATTTTGGATGAAGAACCCAAGAAGAAGTTATCAGCTGGGGGGAGTGCAGCTAGCCCAGCCTGAGGAGGAGAAGGATCTGGGGGTGCTCATTACAGGGTCAATGAATAACTTGGCACAATGTAGGAAAGCAGCTGCAAAAGCAAACAAAATGCTAGGTTGTATTGCAAGGGGTATATCCTCAAGGAGGGAGAAGGTGATTCTGCCACTGTATAGGTCATTAGTTAAACCACACCTGGAGTACTGCATGCAGTACTGGCACCCGTATCTGAAAAGGGACATTAAGTTACTGGAGGGTGTGCAGCGCAGGATGACAAAGATGATCAAGGGGCTGGGGGACTTATCATATGAGAGGAGGCTGAGGGAGCTGAACATGTACTCACTGGAGGAGAGGAGGGACGGGGGGACATGATTGAAACCTTTAAGTACATGAAAGGAATAAACAAGACAGGTATAGAGGGGCTGTTCAAAGTAAGGGCGGGAGGGACACCAGGGATCATGATATGAGACTAGAGGGAGCAAGGTTCAGGAGGGAGATGAGGAGACACTTTTTTACAGAGAGGGTTGTGGCTGGGTGGAATGCATTACCTGCAGGAGTGGTATCCAGTAGAACAGTGGACTGCTTCAAAAGGGTCTGGGACAGGACAAGGGGGAGAGTCAATGAAGGGGAAGGGTGGAAGGGAGGGGCAGCTGCAGAATAAGGGGTGCTAGCTGCACATTTGAGCAGACTTGATAGACCTCTAGGCCTGTATCTGCTGGCAAATTTTGTATGTTTGCACCAAAACAAACAGAATACCCACAAATGGTACTTAGATTCTCAATATCAGACACCACCAAAGGCGCATATGGAAATGGTTTAAACTATACTGTTAAAATTAACCACATCAGAGTTGAAAGATCACACTAAACAAATGTGGTGATCCTTCTAACTTCCCAACCAGTATCTAGCATACAAATTTTATATCTTAACTTCTCCAGTTTGCTATGGTTTGGGTGGGGCGGGTGTGCACTGGACTCCATTTGTTTGTTGTCACTTTCCACAAAACCAGAATCACCCCTCATCAGAAATGTGATTTGAACATTGTGAATAAAACTAGGGTAGATTGTGCTAGTTTTTAAATTTGATAGAGGGGCGCACCTGGATGCCAATGATTGCTAGGCATCAGGGCAGGATCTGGTGAGCAACTGAATGCTGAGATTGGGTCTGGGTGAGACAGAATGGTACCACTGGTTACCAGGGACCACTTGTCATATGGTGGTAGCCTGGGTAAAAAATTGGCTGGACAACAGGACACAGAGGGTAATAGTAAATGGAGTCCATTCTGAAGACAGTAGGGTTACTAGTGGCATATTACAGGGTTCAGTACTGGAACTGGTCCCCTTTGATGTCTTTATAAGTGACATTGCAGAGGGACTGGAAGGAAAACTATGTCTCTTTGCAGACGACACAAAAATCAGCAACAGGGTTGATACATGGTGGGGTGGAAGGGATGAGAATGGATCTGGCAAGGTTGGAGGGATGGTCAAAAGTGTGGCAGCTTAGATTCAATGCAAAGAAGTGCAAAGTATTGCACCTGGGAAATGAAAATCAAGGGGAAGAGTAAACTATGGGAGGGGGGGAGGTACTAACAACAACAGAAATGGAAAGGGACCTGGGGGTAGTCATATTGGATAACCTAAAGGTATGCAAGCATTGTGAGAAGGCAGTAAGGAGGGCTGAGAGGATACTGGGATGCGTAGGGAGAGGCATCACCAGTAGAAAACAGAAGGCTGTTATCCCTCTGTACAGACGGTTGGTGAGACTCCATCTGGAGTATTGCGTGCAGTTCTGAAGACCAGATCTCCACAAGGACATAGACAGGATGGAGGCAGTCCAGAGGAGGGCAACTAAAATGGTGTAGGGTCTGCACCAGAAGCCATGCAAAGAGAGACTGAAGGAGCTTAATATGTATACCCTCGATGAAAAGAGGGAGAGGGGGGACATGACTGAAACTTTCAAGTACCTCACGGGAATCAACAAAGTCCAACAGGGTAACATATTTCAGAAAAAGAGATGTGCAAGAACAAGGGGGCACAATCTGAACATAGGAAGGAGACAGCTCAGGGGTGGTATCCTGTGACATAGGTGACAGCAACTGGGCGCCTACAAAAATGGCAACTCAATTGTGGTGGATGTCATTGGTGCTACCCACAAGGAAGGGTGACGGATTGGGAGGTGTTTGCACATGTAGCGACAGGATGTTGCTACATGTATTTGCGCGTGGGGGAGAGCGAGCATGCTCAGTGAGGGGCGGGAGGGAGGAGGGATTTTGATGGGTGGCTGCACGGTGAACTGCCGAGCTGGCCCTGTGTTGTGGTAGGTGGGTTCAGGGCTGGGGTTCTTAGGGTGCTGGGTTCAGGTCCACGTGCAGGTAATTTTTGTTGTACTTGGCCTGAATGTTTTTCATTCCCCAACATGAACCCCAGGTTGAAAATCCATTCATACAGGGGTGCGGGTCGGCAAAGTCTCACCTCCTGCGAGGGGCATAGCCCCCCACACAAAACAGTAAAACCTAAGTCCCCGGTGCTGTTTTGCTGTGCATCGGGGGGATGTACATTTCCAAAATTTATTTTCACCGTTATACAGTTGCCCTAATGGCGATTGCCTGTCAGCAGTCGTCACTATGACATAGAACCCTCTGTGGCAACAAGATGAGGTATTTTTTTTATGGACGCATGGAACAGCTTTACTGAAAAGGTTGTGGGGTCAAAAACAGTGGAGGAATTCAATAACGCATGGGACAGACATAAGGCAATTCTGATGGGGGGTAGGAGGAAGTAGGCTGTGGTTTAACTAGGATCTACAACTTATCCAATAGGTTGGGAAATGGGTAAGCTGGTTGGGCCAAGCGGTCCTTATCTGCTCTCAAAGTCTATGTTATGTTTTTATGTTTCTATGGATACTACAATGTAAGGAGTGCCACTGGACACAGATGACTATGTGGCAGAGGATGGATGAGGTCAGAGAGTTTCAATTGACAGCAGGCTCTGCCTGCTATTAAAAGTACTGATGCTGCTTGGTGATGAACAGAAATTCACTGCACTCACTGCAAAAAAATGCATTTAATCATAAAATAGGCCATTAACATAGAAACATAGAAAAATAGAAGTTGACGGCAGCTAAGGACCGCAAGGCCCATCTAGTCTGCCCATTTTTTCTACGTTATGAATGTGCCATAGCTTTTTATTCTATCAATGGCCTACCTATTCATACTCATCTGTATTGTTCCCTTACGCCTATCCCATGCCTGTTTGAAGCCCTGCACTGTATTCATATCCACCACTTCCTGAGGTAGGCCATTCCATGCATCCACCATGCTTTCTGTGAAAAAGAACTTCCTCACAATACCCCTTACTCAGCCTTCATCTAATCTCATGCTGTGTCCACTTGTCCTGCTATTTTTCTTATACTGAAACATGTTAGACTCGTTTACCTTGTTAATGCCCTTAAGGCCCTTATCAGCCGATACTGTCTATGCTGGGTGGGCCGTAGGCTCTTATCTGCCGACACTGTCTATGTATCTATTTCTAGGAAAACATAAAGTGAACTTATAAGCTCAAATGGGCAGACTGGGTGGGCTGTAGACCTTTACCTGCCGACACCGTCTTTGTATCTATGTATCTATGTACCTCTCTCCCTCCTTTGCTCTAGGGTATACATATTGAGCTCTGTTAATCTGTCCTCATAATTTTTCTGATGCAGTCCCTGCACCATTTTGGTCGTCCTTCTCTGGACTGCCTCCATTTTGTTAATGTGCTTGTGCAGGTGCAGCCTCCAGTGCTGCAAGCAGTACTCCAGATAGAGCCTAACCAGTGTCTGTGGAGGAATTATCACCTCCCTCTTACAACTTGCGATACCCCAACTAATACACTCCAACACACATCTAGCCTTACCTACTGCTTCAGTGGTCTGTTTGGATGATTTCAGGTCATCTGTGATGATGATGTCCAAGTATCTTCTTCCCTTGTGATTGACAGCAACTCCTCTCCCAAGCTATGGGAGGCTTCAGGGTTTCTCTTCTCTATGCGCATGATCTTGCACTTCTTTGCGTTAAATCCCAGTTTCTCCTCTTCTGACCATTTTGCCAGTTTATCCAACTCTCTTCTCATTCTGCCCACCCCATCTGGATCATCTACTCTGTTGCAGATCTTGGTGTCATCTGCAAACAGACAAACTTTACCTTCCAGTCCATCTGCAGTGTCACTAGTGAAGATTTTGAAGAGGACTGGCCACAGGACTGATCCTTGAGGTACCCCACTTGTGATTTGCATCTCTTCTGACTGTATACCATTTACTATCATTGTCTGTGTTCTGCCCACTAACCAGTTTGCCACTCAGTTGGTCAACTTCTGAAGCACCACGAGCCTACCAGCTTATTAATCAATCTTCTATGTGGAACAGTATCAAAAGCTTTTCTAAAGTCAAGGTAGGCAACATAAACTGCACCCCCCTGCTCCACCACTCTGGTTAACTAGTGAAAGAAATTTATGAGATTAGTTTGGCTGGACCTTCCTGTTGTAAACCCATGCTATCTTGGATCCTGTGCTCATATGGATTGCAGGTGTTGCAATATCCTTTCCTTAAGGAGTGCCTCCATAATCTTGCCCACTACTGAAGTAAGACTGACTGGTCTGTAGTTCCCTGCCTCCTCCCTGCTACCACTCTTGTGGAGCAGGATCACATGAGCCCTTCTCCAGTCTTCTGGGACCTATTCTGTGCTCAGAGACTCACTAAACAGTTCTGATAATGGCTGTGCTATTTCCACCCTTAGCTCCTTTAGTACCCTGGGATGTATGCCATCAGGTCCCATTGCCTTGTCCACCCTGAGCTTAGCAAGCTCTTGTAGGACCCTTTCTTTTGTGAAGGGACTGGTGCACACCTCCCTCTCCACTGAGTCTATGGTGTTGAGCTGTGGGCCCTGCCCTACCTTTTCCTCAGTAAATAGTGAGCAGAAGTATCAATTTGGGATAGATGCTTTTCCTTGCTCCTCCTTTACATAGTCCCCCTTATCCCCTTTGATCTTAGCACATCCCCCTCTGAACTTTTTCCTTTCACTAATGTATCTATAGAAAGTCTTGTCCCCTTCTTTTACTGTTCATGGTAGTGTTTCCTCGGTTTGGGTCTTTGTCTGTCTTACTGCCTTCCCTTAGGGAAGTTTGGCATGCCTCCCTATCTTCATCCTGCTGCGTTCCCTTATATTTCCTGAAGGCCAGCCTTTTGGCTCTTACCATTTCTGTTACTGGTTTTGAGAACCAAAGTGGTTTCCTCTTTATTTCGCTCTTGCTTTTTTCTCTAACACAATGGAATTTTGCTTCAAGTATTGTATCCTTAATGCCTGCCCATTTTGTCTGTACCCCCTCATCTGTATTTCTTCTTGCTAGGGCTAGCTTAACTCTTTTGGCCATCTTATCAAAGTCAGCTCCTCTGAAGTCCCATATTTTGCCTTGGAATGGGATGATTTAATTCTAGTGGTCCAATTGAGCCAAACCCTGTGATGGTCACTAGCCCCCAGGTGACCTTCTACCTGGAGATCTGTGATCATTTCCCCATTAGTCAGTACTAGATCTAGGATATCCCTGTTTCTTGAGTGTTGTTGTTCCAGTTGTTTCAGGCCATCCCTCTGTAGGGAATCCTCCATCTGTCTAGTTCTTTCGGATGTTCCTGCTAGTATTGATCAATCTGTATCGGCATGTAGAAGTCTCCCATTATCAGAACCTCCCCTTTAGCTGTCATGTTTTGTATATCTTCTAACAATAATGTGTCTATGTTCTCCCCCTTGTCTGAAGGCCTGTAGACAGCCACAGTTCATATGGTTGTCCCATTTCCTGTTTCCAGGGTGACCCACAGTTCTTCTGGCTCCTTATGTGTATTCTGAATTTCTGTAGCTTTGATATTTTGTTGACATAAAGGGCCACTCCACCCCTTCCCCTTTTTGCACTTTGGTCTCTTCTGAACAGTACATAGCCAGGTACTGAACTCTCTCAAGTGTGGTTACTGGTGAACCATGTCTCACTAATGGCTACTATGTCCAGTTTAGCATCTGTCATTGTTGCCTGCAGGTATGGGATCTTGTTTCCCAGACTGCGGGTATTCGTGTATGTGATTTTCCATTGGCCAGATTTCAATGTGTTAGTTGTTGGGTGAGGTCTGGCATTTCCCCTGCATGTCATATGGACAGACAGACCTTTTTCCTTACCTGGTGATGCAAATGGACTATAAACATGCTGAACTCCTGTTTGATCACTAGCTGGGGGGGAGGGGGTGTTCTTCCCATTCGATGCATTGGGTTCTGCACACTTCTCCCCATTTGCTAGTTTAAATATTCTGCAAAGATGCCATACTTCTGCCCCAATGCACAGAATCCTAGATGCAGTTTATCAAATTTAAAGAACTTTTGCTCCCAAAACTGTTGCCAGTTACCTACAGATAGCTGTGCTTTTTCCTGGCACCAGCCTTTGAGCCACATGTTTAGATCCCCTGTCTCCACTTCTCTGATCTTACGTCCATCTGCCCCTCTCTTCCAGACTGGCAGGATCTCAGAGAAGTAGATGCTGGATGAAATGGATGACAGTTGGTTTTCCAGCCTGGTCAGGTGTTCCTTGGTCTCCACAACTGATTGGCTGGTGAGATCATTAGTCCCTAAGTGCACCAGGATGTCGATGTTTTCTCCTGCTTCCTGCACAATGTTAGCAATGTGGTCAGTGTCTCTCCATGTTGATATACCTGGGAGACATCTGACCATTATCCTTGGCTGGAGGTAGATATCAACTCCCTGAATCATGCAGTCTCCTATGATCAGAAGTGTTTTGGATTTCCTTTTTGCTTTTTTTGTTTTGGATCCTGTTTTGGTCAAGTTTTGTTGCTCTAGCTCTTGTGCTGCAGTGTCCTGCTCTGCAGTGTCCTCTGCCCCTATGTCTGTATTTCAGAGATAGAGGCAGATACCTGTTTGTAGTTTTTATATGGTTTGTGGAGGTGATACATCAGTGAGCATTGAGTGATGGTGCACCTGATTTGCCCCTCCTAACCACCGCCAATCACCCTGACCAAGTACCTTCCATGGTCAAGGTGCTTCAGTTGGAAGTTGGGGAATTGGTGGGCCATTCTTGTAATATATTTCCTCCTGAATATGCGATTTGAGGCACACAGTCTCTGCCCATGCTGCCTAGAAATGAGCCCCTAAGTCTCCAATGGTCCAGCATGTAGGACAACGTCCTAAATCCTGTACAACTGGCCTTTTGAAAAGTGTCCCATAGTACCTGCAGTTAATAATATCCATTCCAGATGAGCTGCTAAGTTTATAACCTGGTCTGAGTAATCAGAAGGAGGTAAATGAAAGCAAAAGTTAGATTTTTTTGTTTTGTTTGTTTTTGTATAGCTTGTTGTAACAAGTTAAATTACTTGTGCCCCTGTAACTGAGGTCACTGTGTGGATACCTCTCTGATCCTCCCCTTCCTGTTGTGCTACAGGAAATGTCATGACTGTGCTACCCTATAATAGGAGTGTAGCATGGGGTGGTTGAGGATAGGGGTGGGTGGATGGGCCCTTCCCCTTCCAAAAAAGAAGAACCACAGATGAAGGAAATAAGGAGGTAAGAGCAGAAACAATCAACCAACAGCAAATGCAGTAGCCCTGAAAGTTTAGCCTAATGATATTCAATACTGTAAAACCTGTAAAGCACCACATGTAATAATTTCACAGATGGTATACCCTGCAAAAAAACACTTTGCTTAAAGAAAAATAAAGCAGTAACTGAAGACATACCTTGCAAAAAACAATTTGAATCATAGCAATCTGTAAGCACAAAACAGGCAAACCTGTAGACACACCCTGTAATAATGCAGCAGAAAGTATACCTTGCAGCAGCAATTTGAATCAGAAAACAATAAAGCAGTAAAATGTTAACAAAAGACAGTAACAAACCCTGTGAGTACAAAAGAAAATAATATCCTGCAGTAAATCTGCCAAGCCAAAAGAAGCCTTAATGTTGTAAGTGCACTTCTTTAGTTCTAACAACCATCATGCATTATTCTCTTGTAACTGCACACCCTGTCATGTGTTATCCCTTATGTACTGCTGCACTGGGCAATCATTCAAACGCTGAGGAGCACCACTCGACATATTCACCAACAGTCAGGGTATTTTTCTTACCCTAACTTTGCACTTCATTACAGTACTTGTGTTGCTTTGTGCTTCAACCCTAACTGACGCTTAAATGTAGGTTTTATTTTTAATTAATCTACTGTATTTTCATCTGCTTAAAACACATAAACTTAGTATAGATTTGCACAGAAGAAAGCCACATCTGCAAAGAAATGTATCTACTTCATTGCTAATTTAACTGTAATAGTTGTTAAACCTGCAAATATCACATTGCCGTAATTAAATTATTATGGCATCTAAGCTAACAAACATTTCCTTCACATTTGCAGCATCTGAAATCACAGTGGCTGTATAACTCTTATTGATTAGGAAGAGCAAATATAAATGACCAGTCTACTACCTATAACATAATCAACTGAAGCTTCAAGAGGGTTCTGCGCCTGAGCGGCGCTTCATCTAGAAGGTGGCAGGCATCTGCTGCTTCCAAGGCCGCCACCCGACCCCACACCACAGCCTTCCCCGGATTCGCAGCTCCCAATCTGGATCCCTTCAAGAGGTATGATCGCTGTTTTTAGATGTAGAACCTGCACTGATGATGGCAGATCCCTGATTGGTGTGGTGCATTAGGAGGAGTCTGCCGATTTGCTCACCTACTTCCCTGCTGTCCTGTGATTGGTGCGCCTGCTCACATAGACTAGAACAGCAACTCTTTGTGCCTCTGGGCACTGTTTTCACTCAGTATTTTCTTAGTTTCTTTTTTTTTTTCTTGGTTTTTTTCTTTAAAGCTCCTGAATTTGCCTGTATCTAAAGTGCCTTCAGAAAGTAGTCACCCCCTTGGATCTTGTCACATTTTGTTGAGTTACTACCAGAATTTGTAATGCATTGAAATGATTTTTTCCCCCCTTGATTCACACAGCATACTCAACAATTTAAAGGGGCAACAATATTTTTATTGTGTAAATCAAATTTATGAAACATTAAAAACTGAAATATCTTGTTTACTTAAGTATTCACCCCACTGAGTCAATACTTCGTAGAAGCGCCTTTGGCAGCAATTACAGCTTTGAGTCTTCTTGGGTATGTCTGCATTAGCTTTGCACATCTGGGTTTGGGGATTTTTGCCCATTCTTCCTTGTAGATTTGCTCAATCTCTGTCAAGTTGGATGGGAGCGTCGGTGAACCGCAATCTTTAAGTCTTTCCACAGATTCTCAATAGGATTCAAGTCTGGGCTTTGGCTGGGCCACTCAAGTACATTCACCTTCTTGTTCTGAAGCCACTCCAGTGTTGCTTTGGCTGTATGCTTGGGGTCGTTGTCCTGTTGGAACGTAAATCTTCGCCCCAGTCCAAGGTCTATTGCAGACTGATGCAGGTTCTCCTCAAGTATGTGCCTGTATTTGGCTCCATTCCTTGTTCCCTCTATTGTGACAAGTGCCCCAGTCCCTGCCGCTGAAAAGCATCTCCATAACATGATGTTGCCACCACCATGCTTCATGGTAGTGATGGTGTTACACGGGTGATGAGCTGTGTTCGGTTTGCGCCAGGCATAGCGCTTTGCATTCAGGCCAAAGAGTTCAATTTTTGTTTCATCAGACCAGAGAATCTTTTGCCACATGGTCTCAAAGTCTGCCAAGTGTCTTCTTGCAAACTCCAGGCATGTTATTATATGGCTTTTTCTCAGGAGTGGCTTCCGTCTAGCCACTCTCCCATAGAGGCTACATCTGTGAAGTGTTGCAGAGATTGTTGTCCTCTGGACAGGTTCACCCATCTCAGCCATGGAACTCTGTAGTTCTGTCAGGGTGGTCATTGGGTTCTTGGTCACTTCCCTGACCAAGGTCCTTCTTGCCTGGTTGCTCAGTTTGGGAGGACGGCCTGCCCTAGGAAGAGTCTGGGTGGGTCCGTAATCTTTCCTTTTCCTAATGATGGACTTGACTGTGCTCCTGGGAACTTTCAACACCCTAGAAATGTTTTTATACCCCTCCCCCGATCTATGCCTTCTCACAATTCTATCACGGAGTTCTACTGACAGCTCCTTGGTCTTCATGGTAGAGTTTCTGCTCTGACATGCACTGTCACAGTGGGACCTTATATAGACAGGTGTATTTCCTCTGAAATCATGTCAACCATTTGAACTGACCACAGGTGGACTCCATTCAAGTTTTAGAGTGATCTTACAAGGAAATTGGATGCACCTAAGCTCAATTTGGAGTGTCATAGTAAAGGGGGTGAATACTTATCAAATCAAGACATTTCAGGTTTTTATTTTAAATTACATGTACAAAAAATTCCAGAAGTTTCATTCCACTTTGACATTATAGGGTAATTTGTGTAGATACGTGACAAGAAAATCCCATATATATGTATTTTAATTTGAGTTTGCAACATCAAAAATGTGACAAAATCCAAGGGGGGTGAATACTTTCTGAAGGCACTGTACTATGTAAATTGTTTTATATTAGGTATGTCCCAAACTAATTCCATACTCCTGTGTTAAAATTTCTCTTTTGACTAGCTTGCTGATAGATAATTAGATACTGTTAAATTACTGCTTGACTGTATTTTTTCTGCTGGTATATTTTATATGTCCCCCTGCTTGCTTTAAAGCCCTGTCTCCTATTTTCTCCTCTCCCCGCTCTCTTATCTTTCACTACAAGACTCCCTTCCCCACTCACCCAAGCTTGTCTCTTTGCTGAGGCAGCCCCTCACCACTGCTTACTGTTGATCTGTGTCTTTCTCTCCTACTTTGCACCCTATCCACTGGCCTCCCTCCACCCATCCTACTTAAATCATCCCTTTTGTTGTACATACATGCACCTCCACCCCCCCACTGACTATCCATCACCAGATCCCCACCCTCAACCTTTCCCTAGACAATATATTTATTCCTGTTCTCTTCTCCCTCCTCTAGGGTCCTGCACCTGAGCGGTGCTTCATCCACAAGGCGGCAGGCATCTGCTGCTTCCACGGCTGCTGCCCGACCCCAAACCACAGCCTTCCCCAGAATTTGCAGTGCCCAACCCGGATCCCTTCGAGAGGTATGACTGCTGTTTTTAGCTGTAGAACCAGCACGGATAGCTGATCCCTGATTGTGCGGTGCATTAGCAGGACTCTGCCGATTGACTTGCCTGCTTCTCTGGAGTCCAGCGATTGGTGCACCTGCTCGCATAGACTAGAACAGCAACTTTTTGTGCCTCTGGGCACTGTTTTCACTCAATATTTTTCTCCCACCCCTCCACCCCCTCCCAGGCCACCATTAAATACAGCTCTGCTATGCCCACCACTGATATCCTGCCTTTTTATTGGAAAATACTGGCCTTGGTGTCTTATCTATCGTTCATTAATGGTGAGCTGAGTGCAGATATGGATAGGGGAGCCAAATGCTATAGTTAATATTGCATGGGTTAGCTTGCATTGTTCAAGACTGTGTGCCTCTCTCCCCTGCAAACAGCTTGTATTATTTTTCTGAGGGTCTGCTTCTGTATCGGAGTCACACTTGGCATTACCCATCTATTCCTTAATAAAACACTGTACCCCTTTGCCTGGAAGCATGGCATTATTCACTCTTATGCTTGTGATCCTCAAATATAGTATACCCTATCCCTCACCACAATATGATGATCCATGAGCTTATCTAGTTCTGGTACCACAAATCACATCTTATCATGACCCTGCTCATTGTAACTTCAACTTATCCCCCCCTTATCATGACCACCCCTTTCATTCTGCTCTTCTCCCTCCCTTGCTGTCTTCACCATTATCTATGAGAATACTTGTCATCATTACGTTAAATCATCATCTCAACATTTCCATCTCCAGCTCTAAAAATACACCATTGATAAGTAGTTATGGGAGGTCCCAGAGGAGAAAAGCGGTCTCTCTTTTAATAAGTTCCTTAAAGAAAATGCTACTGCTGCTCCTGCTCTGTTCAGGAAATGTTGAACTAAATCCTGGCCTGACTCTGATACTATCCTCCCCATCAGAGTTTGCAGTTGCCCCAGGTCTTAAAATAAAGTTAGTCAACATCCTGAGCTTGACCAGAAAATTTGTCTAACTACAAGCCTGGGCTGCGCATACTAATCCAGATCTTATCATTATTACTGAATCATGGCTCAAAAAGGCTAACTCTGACCAACAAATTACCCTTTCTGACTACAAACTATTCAGAGCTGACAGGGAAACCTGGGGTGGGGATGTAGTAATTTATTCAAAACTCAGGTACATAGTTGCAGATGTTAGCTGCAAATTGTTATCTAAGGAATTTGAGTTTCTTTCCGTGAAACTCCACCTTCCCCCTTCCGAATGCATTAATATTATTGGGAGTTATAGACCTCCATCTGGTGGTTTAGAAATTTTAAATATGCTCAGGTCATTACTCTCTACTGCTAACACAGAAACAGTCCTAGGAGATCTCAGTATGGACTGGCTTACATCAAAATCTCACTGTCTTAAATCTTTCTGTGATGAGCTCGGCCTTGTGCAAATAGTTAGCGAATCTACAAGGACTAATACCATTAACTTTGATGAAAGCTCCCTTCTAGATGTTATTTTAACCACTCATCCCCATAAAGTCACACACAGCAGTCTTCCATTATGACATGAACGCCCATGGGATTGTAGTATGCATAAGAGCTCAAACTAAGGTCCACCAGCAATCCACATACATAACTAAACCTTCCTTTTGAAAATTCAATTCAGCGAATTTCCTCTCAGATCTAGGTGGGATTAGGTGGCAGGATCTGTACCTTGCCAAAAATGTTGATGAGGCTGTTTCTATCCTTAATGATAACCTTATCACACAGATCAGTAAGCATGCCCCCCTAATCAAAGTCAGGGTGCGTAAAATTCTCACCCCTGGTTCACCCCAGGACTTAAGGCAGCTCTTACTAACAGAGATAAGCTCTAGGCTCAAACTAGGCAATCCAAGATCCCTGCAGACTGGCAGGCCTTTAGAATGGCTAGGAATACCTGTGTGAAAAGTGTTCACACTGAAAAAACCCATTACTACATCTCCTCTCTCGAATGGGAAAACAGAGATTCCCGTAAAATCTGGAGGACACTCAAATCCATTGAAGGGCGGCCCACTGCCCCCTTCGCCCATACCAAGATATGTACGAATGGCAGGATTGTAAAAAACATAATTCCCAAATTGTAGAAGAACTCAATTCCCATTTTTTTACAGCTGGGCTAGTGTTTGACTCCTCACCCTATGCCAGCTATCCTATGAATCAGCCTAGCTCCACCCCGTCTGCTGGCACCGCATCCTATTCCTTCCAATTGCATCTACTGTATATAACTACAGAGAAGTTGAAGATGCACTAGTTAAGCTTGATATACATAAAAATGCAGGGAATTATAGATTTGAACCCTTCTTTCTCAGACTAGGGTATGCCCACCTCACAGCCCCGATTCTTCATATCTTCAGCCTCTCTATCACTACTGCTACAGTTCCGACCTGTTGGAAATCTGCCCACATACTTCCCCTTTTTAAATCAGTGGACCCATGCGACCTTAACAATTACAGACCCATATCCATCTTGCCCATCCTTTCTAAAATCTTCAAAAAATTGGTCTATAACCAATTAAAATTTCATATCAAAACCTTTTCACTACTTAACCCGGCCCACTCAGGCTTCCGAGCAAATCATAGCACTATTACAGCTCTGGTGAAAGTAACAAATGATTGGTTCACCGCTGCCGATAAGCTGGTAACTGGTGCAGTTTTTTTAGACCTTAGCAAAGCATTTGATACTGTTGATCACAATCTTCTAGTCTCTTGCCTGTCCAACTTAGGAGCTACTCCTACCACAGCTGAGTGGTTCATTGGCTACCTATGAGGGAGAACACAGAAAGTTAAAGCTGATGGCCTATTCTCTGCTCCTCTGCCTGTTGTCAGAGGAGTCCCACAGGGCTCCATTCTAGGCCAGATCCTGTTCTCTTTGTACATAAACAACCTTGACTTCCATATAAAGAGTCCAAATTGCACTTCTTTGTGGATGATGCTGTTTTGTATACTTCTGGATCCACGGTACCGTAGGTCATGAATGTATTACAAACTGACTTTGCTCAGCTTGAAAATAATCTGGTAAAAGCCAAGCTGCTCCTTAATGCTAAAAAAAAAAATGAAAGCCATTATTCTCAATCATTGTACTTCCCCAGTCCCCCCACCCCGACCAACCAAATGATTTTATAGTTACTGCACTAGGTGAATCATTGGAAGTAGTTTCTAAATTCAAATACCTGGGTATCTTGTTAGATAGCAAGCTCTCATTTCATGACCACATTGATGAGCTCTCCAGGAGGCTTAAAGCAAGATTAGGATTCTGTTTTAGAAATAAGTCTTTATTCCCTCTTGAGATACACACTAGGCTTATTCAGGCCACTTTCCTTCCTCTACTTGATTATAGCGACCTGATATATACTACAGCCTCAACTTCCAGCCTAAGCAAGCTGGACATCCTGCATCATTGTGCATTATGCTTCATTACAAACTGCCCCTACCGTACTCACCACTGTGACTTGTATGCAGCTGTTGGTTGGACATCTCTTACCACTAGATATCTGCTCCATGCTGGCCTCTGGACCCTCAAGTTGCTCTTGCAGACATTACCATGCTTCCTAACATTGCTAATCAGCATTTCCAGCAGTCCATAATCCCTTAGAAAAGCTGACTTTGTCCTACTGGATATACCTAGGACTCATACCACCTTTGGCAAACGTGCCATTTCTTATATCCTCCTCTTCATGTGGAATCAGCTCCAATCAATACTAAAATTAACTAGCATCGTCTCTGTCAACTCCTTCAGAGTTCTAATTGCATCTAAAATAAAAGATAGTTGTAACTGTCATTAAGCCCCCTTTATGCCTATGTCTGTTCCTTTCTATTGTTTCCTGTTGGCACTTGTCTAACTGAGACCCTTAACCCCTAGTCTTCTTTACCCCTTGATAACCTACTCTTCCACCCCACCCTGCCCATCCTTCTTACTGCTTTTCTCGCCCAGTTCTTTACCTTCTGATTAAATATTTCTTTATACAACAACAAAGTGTTTAACTGCACCAGATATTGTCTGCCTTGTACTTTTACACAAAATTGTAACCCGTATACTTGACTCTTGCCACGAGTTAACGTATTAGTGCACTGTATGCATTTCTGTATATTTGTTTATCAATATGACGTTTTTGTATAATGTGAAATTGTATGTGCATGACCTTCAGGACCTCCTTGTGAATGAGCTTGCTCAATGGAGTTTTCCTGCAATAAACTTAAACTTGAACTTAAGTGGCAAATCTGATATAGGTTAATGTTTTTAGGTCATATTCAGTAATCTGTGTTGAGAATACAACTTTTATTTCAACAAAGGTTTAAAATTATTTTAATAGACTCAATTCTATATACTGTATGTTAATATCTTTAATAGCTCTAGTCAGTGACACTGGTTGGAACTAATGTGTATAGTGCATGTTAGTATTGATTGGTGTACTGTTTACTGTTCAAGTGACAGGATGTGAAACAATCCTAAATTTAAGTACTTGTATTGTCAGACTGTACATGCCATGCAATAATTAGCCTGACTATAATGTTTGTCTTGATGGGCCCCTACACCCCCTACCATGGACAAACCACACATCAAACCAGTCTTGGAACAAATGGTCACAGCCATGTACGTCTTACTGTAAATTATTAGCACAATACATATATGAGTGATGTGTGCAGCTAGGAGTCTTGCCAAATCAACCTCAGAAATTCTGCACTCCCTTCTGCAAAGGGTCATACCCTTGTGTGGACTAAAGGAATGCTGCACCTACCTGAGTTGGAACCTAAACCTTGGAGAGTAGGAGGGGTCATGTGTCCAGGTGGCAAGTGATCTTCCCCTGTCTAGTGGTGGTGCTGCACCCACAGGAAAGCCCAATGAGGTTGAATGTGATCACCCAAACAAGGAACCATTTCCCGTGGCCCCTGCTTCATGCCAACCAGGGAGGAGAGTCTTTCAGAAGAAAGTGACCCCCCTTCTCCCCTTATACCATCTTCCTGAGAGACTCCAAAGCCAAACCTGCTTACTATTGGATGCAACAAATGGAACTATCTGACCTTCAAGCAGCCCACAGGATTATATAAAAAAACAGGGATAACACCCTTTGATGGAAAACCTGGGAAAATCCTCCTCGACCACTAAAGTGGTCCCTATATGGGTACAACGTGTTACTTATTCTAGCCTAGCCATCCTGAAAATCTACTTCAATGAGGGCAGGCAGGTGGGTAGGAACTCTGTGGCTGGAGGGAGAGAGTGAAGAGGAGCTTGAGCTACAGATCATTTTTACCCCTCACTCTTCTCCCTCAGACGAATGCCTCTGCCCTCCTGGTGGACCTAGTGAGAGAATTTTACTTTCCTGTAGGATTAATGAGAAACCAACTCCCTTGTGATTTTCTCTGTCACGTTTGGTGTGAGTATTTTATTACGTTTTCTTTTTATTACTTCGGCTGCTTATTGGCTTGTGTCCTTTGGCTCACACTACAGACATAGAAGAATCTAATATTTATTTGTACTTGGAGGTGGTCTCTAAGATGACAGTGGTGACCGTGACTAATGTCTGAGTGTTGGTCAAAGTTACATTGATTTCCCTAGTGGATTTAGACATTGCGGTGATAAATCCCTCCGCCACAAGCAGCTATGAGCGTCTGCTGTGTAAACCTTCTTGGTCTGCTGTTCCCCAACAAGTGGACATTCGGCATTAGAGACCTCATGTCAGATTTTTTTTTTAAACTGTGTAGTAAGCAACTTTTCTCCTGGGAGAACAACATGATGTAATTGATTCCAGGAAGACAGTAAAATAGCTTTCATATAGTGGAATTCCTTTAAGGACACCCAAATACACCAAAGTTGTCTGTGTTCTTTCATTTACTGTGGTTTCAAAAAGCAGTTTCTGACTGCAGACAGTTAAAGGTTTCTTTGTTCATTAGACATGTCTGAAACAAAAATATGCACAGAGTTGAGGGCAGAAACCTCACAATACCTCAGTACACATGGTAGTTTTGAGGATTTTATTATAGTAGTTACAGATGAAAGTGATACTGTACAGGCTATCTTTGACCGTTATGTTAATTTGAAAAAAGTTTCCAAAAAATGTAATCTAAAGGCTTGCTGGTATCTGCGCTATATGCAAGTTTGGAAGCTGCATTAAAATGGCTGTCTGTAGTGAAAGCAGATAACACCACTTTCAGACAAGAGATGGGACAGTTAAATGCTGAACTCTCAGAACATGCAGTCAGGCTAGAATCACAAGTTCAGACTCGAAGGGAAGGGAATGAAACCCTTTTACATGAGACTGCAAATCATAATGTTCAAAATTACATGCTTTGAGACATGATTGTGAGAGGGCAAGACTTGATAGAATGCAGGTTATACATATGAACAAAATGTTAACTAAGACTAATGATTCCTTATGTGAGAACATAGAGGAATTAAAGGGGGAGCTGAACCAGGTAAGTGATGAGCTTGAATGTAAGATTAGGGATCATGCTAAAGTAAGTGTAGCTTATAGAGTCTTGCAGAAGTATATTGAGAAGGAAGCATGTGTTAAAAGCTCATGAGTTAATCTCATGAAATGCAGAGCCAAGATGGTGAGAATGTACCATCAGAGAAAGGTACTGGCTGGGTACGTAAAAGCAATCGAAAACTTTCAATGTTTAACCATAGACCGTACCTCCTCTGGTGATGAGGAGTCTGATTGTGAGGACTCACATCTGACTCTGGAGTGGACTGGCCCAATGACTGGCCACTCTCCTTTTAATTCACAAAATGGTGGATTGTTAATGTTTGATTTACAAAATGGTGGATTGTTGATGTCTCAAAATGGAGGACACAAATGTCATCACATTGTGTCACCATGCCATCCCCAAGATGACCGCTCATGGTCACATGATGGTGGTCATGATGCAGTAAACCAAGATGGTGGCACCCAGTGCAGCTTCCAAAATGGCTGACCATCACATCCCAGAGCTGTGCAGATTTGATCACAGAGACCTACGATTGCTGCCATGACTAAACAAGACAAGCTGGAGGTTAATGCCATGATTAATGAGGCTATTATTAACATTGGTATTTCTGAAGAACAGAAAGAGGATCTTAAAAGGGAGAGCAATAAAATCCTGAGAGAGGTCAGTTCACAGCAAGCTGTTGTGAAGTAAGTAGCAGATGCTGCATTTGAGGTAGCAGTTAAAGGGGCTGTGTTCAGATTTAAATCAGACCCAGTGCCACCCTCATCTAGCCTCACAAAGTCTGCTCATTCAGCCCAGCACATGGATGATAACATTGGGAACATGCAGCCAACAGGCAACTTAAGCTGCCAAATTGCTAAAGTACAGGTACAGAGTGAAATGCTCAGCCTCCCAAGGGCCGACTGTGTCCAGGTATTACGCTTGACTGTGAACCCTAGCCTCTGGTCAAAACTTCCAGAAGATATAAGGGATGGGACAAAGAAGGACTGGGACATTATTTGTCAGGCTTTGATGGCTGCGCAGTATCCAGGCATTGTCAGAGTCCGCCTGGAATACAATGTGTATTAATGAGCCAAGGAGTCTTCTGAAAACTATCACAAAGTTTGTTGATGGCTTATATCTCTGGCAAGTGCTTAGCAAAGGAACAGTGTGATGCTGATAATGTGTAATACAAAGATTTGTTCATAGAAACACAGAAACATAGAAGCCAACATCAGATAAGGACCACAAGGCCCATCCATTCTGCCCTTTTTTTCTTCCTTGTGAATGTGCCATAGGGCTTTACTCTGTCAAATGTCTATCTATTCATACTCATCTGTATTACTCCCTTATGTCTATCCCATGCCTGTTTGAAGCCCTGCACTGTATTCATATACACCACTTCCTGATGTGGGCCGTTCCATGCATTGACCACCCTTTCTGTGAAAAAAGAACTTCCTTACATTACTCCTTAATTAGCATCCCTCTAATCTCATGCTGTGTCCTCTTGTCATGCCATTTTTCTTATATCATTCACTATGTTCACTATGATGTAGAGGAGCAAAAAAATTAAAAAGGCTAACGCCCATAAAATAGCTCCTTTTAGGATAGGATGTAGTAATCGAGGTTTCCACCACTGTTAATATATTTCTTCAAATTGATTTTAAATTGGTCATTGCTTGGAAAACATATTATATTCAATGGTAATCTATTCCACAAATTTGCTACTCTTTAAGTATAAAAATATTTTGGCTTATTAGTCAGGGAATTTTCTACTTTGATCTAAAGTGGATGTCCTCGTGTTCCATGTCTGTCATTTTTGTATTCTATATTCAATTCCGTCATGAGTAATGGATCATTTAAAATGTCATAATACATTAGTAAGTCTCCTCTGTATCTCCTCTGTTCTAGTGTATGTAGTTTTAGTTAGATTAATCTGTGTTTGTGATCTAATTATTCTAGGGTTGAAATTGATTTTGTATAACGTCTTTGGATTTTTTCTAATTTATTGATTTCTGTTTTGGTGTAAGGACTCCGTATCTGACTACCATGATCTATTATTGGCTTAACATAGGACTGATATAGTGGAAGAAGGACCTCTGCCTTTCTGCTGTTAATGTTTCTTTTTATTGACATAGCAGTTTTAATTGCTTTAGAAATAGCAGGAACGTTGTTCTTTAAAATTAAGGTTACAGTCAATTATGATTTCTAGATCTTTTTCTTTTATTGAAACATGTTAGACTCTTTCACTTTGTTAATGCCCTTAAGATGTTTGAATGTTTTGATCATATCACCTCTTTCCCTCCTTTGATCTAGGGTATACATATTGAGCTCCATTAATGTGTCCTCATATGTTTTCTGATGCAGTTCCTGCACCATTTTGTTTGCTCTTTTCTGGACTGCCTCCATTTTGTTAATGTCCTTGTGCAGGTGTGGCCTCAAATTCTGCATGCAGTACTCCCAATGGGGCCTAACCAGTGTCTTGTAAAAAGAGATTATTACCTCCCTCTTACGACTTGTGATACCACAACTAATACACCCCCAACATCCCTCTAGCCTACCTACTGCTTTAGTGGTCTGCTTGGATGATTTCAGGTCATCTGTGATGATGATGCCCAAGCATCTTTCTTCTCTTGTGATTGACAGCAACTCCCCTCCTAACCAATCGGCAGCTTCAGCGTTTCTCTTCCCTATGTGCATGATCTTGCACTTCTTTGCATTAAATCCCAGTTGCCACTCTTCCAACCATTTTGCCAGTTTATCCAGATCTCTTCTTATTCTGCCCACCCCATCTGGATCATCTGCTCCATTGCAGATCTTGGTGTCATCTGCAAACAGACAAACCTTACCTTCTAGTACATCTGCTATGTCAGTGATGAAGATATTGGCAAGGATTGGCCCCAGGACTGATCCCTGAGGTACCCCACTTGTAACTTTCATCTCTTTAGACAGTATACCATTTACCACCACTCTCTGTTTTCTGCCTACCAACCAGTTTGCCACCCAGTTGACCAACTTCTGACCCACCCCTAGCCTTCCCAGCTTATTAAACAATCTTCTATGTGGAACAGTATTGAAAGCTTTGCTGAAGTCAAGGTAGGTGGCATCAACTTCACCCCCTTGGTCCACCACTCTGTTTGCCCAGTCAAAGAAATCTACGAGATTAGTTTGACAGGACCTTCCTGTTGTAAACCCATGCTGTCTTGGATCCTGTGTTCCTATGGATTCCAGGTGTTGCACTATAATTTTCTTAAGGAGTGCCTCCATAATCTTGCCCACTTCTGAGGTAAGACTGACTGGTCTGTAGTTCCTTACCTCCTCCCTGCTGCCACTCTTGTGGAGTGGGATCACATGAGCCTTTCTCCAGTTTTCTGGGACATCTCCTGTGCTCAGAGACTTACTAAACAGTTCTGATAATGGCTCTTCTAGTTCCATCCTTAGATCCTTTAGTTCCCTGGGATGTACGCCATTAGGTCCTATAGCCTTATCCACCTTGAGCTTAGTGAGCTCATGTAGGACCCTTTCTTTTGTGAAAGAATTTGTGCACACCTCCCTCCCTCCTCTGTCCATGGTGCTGAGCTGTGGGCCCTGCCCTACTTTCTCCTCAGTAAATACTGAGCAGAAGTATTCATTTAGGATTTATGCTTTTCCTTGGTCCTCCTCCACACACTCCCCCTTATCCCCTTTGATCTTAGCAATGCCCTCTCTGGACTTTCTCCTTTCACCAATGTATCTATAGAACGTCTTGTCTCCTTCTTTTACTGTCCATGCTAGTGTTTCTTCAATTTGGGCCTTTGCCTGCCTGATTGCCTTCCCTGCTTCCCTTAGGAAGTTTGATATGCCTCCCTATCTTAATCCCATTGCATTCCCTTATATTTCCTGAAGGCCAGTCTTTTGGCTCTGACCTTTTCTGCTACTGTTTTAAGAACTAAAGTAGCTTCCTCCTTTGTTTGCTCTTTCTTTTCTCTTTAATACAATGGAATGTTGCTTTAAGTATTGCATCCTTAATGCTTGCCCACTTTGCCTGTACACCCTCACCTGTATTGCTTCTTGCCAGGGCTAGCTTAACTCTGTTGGCCATCTTATCAAAGTCAGCTCCTCTGAAGTACCATATGTTTATCTTGGAATGAGATGATTTAGTTCTAGTGGCCAAACTGAACCAAACCGTGTGATGGTAACTGGCCCCCAGATGACCTTCTACCTGGAGATCTGTGATCCTTTCCTCGTTAGTCAGTACTAGATCCAGGATAGTCCTATCTCTTGTAGGTTGTTGTACTAGTTGTTTGAGGCCCTCCCCCTGCAGCGAATCCACTATGTGTCTAGTTCTGGTGGATGTTACTGCTGATATTGACCAATCTGTATTTGGTATGTTGAAGTTTCCAAACATTAGAACTTCCCCTTTAGCTGTCATGTTTTGTATATCTAGTCAGAAGGCCTGTAGACAACCCCAGTATGTACAGCTTTCCCATTTCCTGTTTCCAGAGTGACCCACAGTTCTTCCAGTTCCTTATGTGTATTCTGAATTTCTGTAGCTTTGATATTTTCATTGATATAAAGGGCCACTCCCCACCACCTTTTTGCACCTAGGTCTCTTCTGAACAGTACTTAGCCCGGTACTGAAGTCTCCCAAGTGTGATTACTGGTGAAACATGTCTCGCTAATAACTACTATGTCCAGTTTAGCCTCTGGCATTGATGCCTCCGGGTATTGGATCTTGTTTCCCAGACTGCGATCATTTGTGTACTTAATTTTCCATTGGCCAGATTTTGGTGCGTTTGTTGTTGGGTGAGAGCCAGCATTTCCCCTGCATGTCATATGGGGAGCCGTATCTTTTTCCTTACCTGATGATGCAAATGAACGGCAAACATGATGAACTTCTATTTGATTACTAGCTGAGGGTGGAGGAGTGTTCTTCCCATTTGATGTATTTGGTGGTCGTGCACCCCTCTCCCCATTTGCCAATTTAAATATTCTGCAAAGACATCAAACTTTTGCCCCATTGCATTGACCCCCTCCTTAGTCAGATGCAGTCTATCAAACTGAAAGAACTTTCTCTCCTAAAACTGTTGCCAGTTACCTACAAATTTGTGTCCTTTTTCCTGACACCAGCCCATGAGCCACATGTTTAGCTCCCCATCTCCTCTTCTCTGACCTTCTGTACATCTGCCCCCCTCTCTCAGACTGGCAGGTTCTCAGCAATGGAGATGCTAGAAAAAATGGATGACAGTTTGTCTCCCAGCCTGGTCAGGTGTTTCTTGGTCTCCACAACTGACTGGCTGGCGAGATCATTAGTCCCAATGTGTACCATGACGTCGATGTTGTCTCCTGCTTCCTGCATGATTTAAGCAATGTAGTCAGTGTCTTTCCATGCTGATGTACCTGGGAGACATCTGACCATTAACACCGGCCAGAAGTAGGTATCAACTCCCAAAATCATGGAGTCACATATGATCAGAAGTGTTCCGGATTTCCTTTTTGCTTTCTTTTGTTTAGATCCCTGTTTTGGGCAAGTTTTGTAGGCTAGCTCCTGTGCTGCAGTGTCCTGCTTTGCAGTGTCCTCTGCCCCTTGTTTGATTTTAGAGATAGAGGTAGAAACCTGTTTGTAGTTTTTATATGGTTTGTGGAGGTGATACGTTGGTGAGCACTGAGTGATGAGGCACCTGATTTGCCCCTCCTAATGACCTGTCATCCTCCCGGACAAAGTAGCCTCTGTGGTCAAGGTGCTTCAGTTGGATGTTGGGGAATTAGCGGGCAGTTCCTGTAATATATTTTCTCCTGAATATGTGATCTGAGGTGCGCAATCTCTGCCCATGATACCCAGAGCTGATTGTCCAGCATGTAGGACAGCATTCTAAGTCCTGTATAACTGCCCTTTTGAAAAGTGTCCTACAGTTCCTGCTGTTAATAATATACATTCCAGCTGAGCTGCCAAGTTTATAACTTGGTCTGAGTAATTAGAATTAAAATGAAAGTAAAAGATTATTTTTCTTGTTTGTTTTTGTATAACTTCTTATAACAAGTTAAATGAATTAGGCCACTGTATGTAATGTGTGGATACCCCTCTGATCCTCCCCCTCCTGCTTTGCTAAAGGAAATGTCATGACTGTGCTACTCTATAAAAAGAGTGCAGCATGGGGTGGTTGGGGATGGGGTAGGTGGTTCAGCCTGTCCCCTGCCAAAAAAGAAGAACCATGGATGAAAATAACAAGGAGGTAAGAGCAGAAACAATCACTCAACAACAAATACAGTAGCCCTGAAAGCTTAGCCTAATTATAGAAAAAACTGTAAAACCTGTATGCACAACCTGTAACAATTTCTCAGAAGATATAACCTGTAAAAAAATACTTTGCTACAAAGAAAAATAAAGCAGTAACAGAAGATATACCTTGCAAAAACAATTTAAATCAAATAAGATTACACTGGTAATCTGTAAGCACAAAACAGCAGAAAGAATACCCTGCAATTTGAATCAGAGAACAATAAAGCAGTAAAATGTAAGCAAAAAAACAGTAACAAAACCTGTGAGCACAAAAGAAAATAATAACGTACAATAAATCTGCCTAGCCAAAAGAAGCCTTAATCTTTTTCCTTGCTCTGATAATGCTTCTCCTTGCTCTGTCCTTACAAGCAAACCTAGAAGAAAATTGCTCAGGTGAAGCTAGGTGCCTTTGCCAGCAAACCTAGTCTTCCACCACAAAAACACCAACTATGTAACATGACACCAGCCCTCCGTGAGAAGAGAGAGTGTGCCGTTTATCCTCAAGATGATGGTTTTGGGGAAAATACTGAGAGTGGTTGAAAGAGCATACCATGTATACCAATGCACTTTCAATTCTGGCAACAAAAACATGGTTGCTGCCATCCAGCAGCATTGGGGCAAAACAACTATGCTGTCGGGGGTGGGGGGCATGAGGGCAACACAACCCAGGCCTCTAAAAATGGCCAGGGCAACAATAACTGAAAGGGTAGCAAGAATAATTAGGGTTACAAGCAGAAGGTTACTGGTAATAGTAGACTAGGTAATAAAAATCACCACACTGAACCACCCTACAGACAGATTGCTAAAGAAAATAAAAACCTCAGACTATCCCTGCAACAGGCTAGCACCTTTAGCAACCCTGATTTTGATCACACCATGGCTGCAATATCTTTACTTTCACAGACCATGGTGGGGGTGGGGGGACAGGTTTGATTTATGAACATAGAAACATAGATACATAGGAGTTGATGGCTGATAAGGACCGCAAGGTCCATCCAGTCTGCCCATTTATTTTTCTGCCTTATGAATGTGCCATAGGCCTTCGCTCTGTCAATGGCCTATCTATTCATACTCATCTGTATTGCTACCTTATGCATATCCCATGCCTATTTGAAGCCCTGCACTGTATGTATATCCACCACTTCCTGAGATAGGCCATTCCATGCATCCACCACCCTTTCTGTGAAAAAGAACTTCCTCACATTACCCCTTAATCAGCCTCCCTCTACTCTCATGCTGTGTCCTCTTATCCTGCTATTTTTCTTTTATTGAAACATTTTAGACTCTTTCACCTTGTTAATGCCCTTAAGGTGTTTGAATGTTTTGATCATATCACCTCTCTCCCTCTTTTGCTCTAGGGTATACATATTGAGTTCAGTTAATCTGTCCCCATATGTTTTCTGATGCAGTCCCTGTACCATTTTGGTTGCTCTTCTCTGGAATGTCTCAGTTTGGTTAATGTCCTTGTGAAGGTGTCACCTCCAGTACTGCATGCAGTACTCTAGATGTGGCCTAACCAGTGTCTTGTAAAGAGGGATCATTACCTCCCTCTTCAGACTTGTGATACCCCTATTAATACACCCTAACACCCCTCTAGCATTATCTACTGATTTAGAGGTCTGCTTGGATGATTTCAGGTCATCGGTGATGATGATGCCCAAGTCTCTTTCCTCCCTTGTGACTGCCAGCAACTCCCCTCCCAGCCTATAGGTGGCTTCAGGGTTTCTCTTCCCTATGTGCATGATCTTGCATTTCTTTGTATTAAACCCCAGTTGCCACTCTGCTGGCCATTTTGCTAGTTTATCCAGTTCTCTTCTCATTCTGCCCACCCCATCTGGATCACCTACTGTGTTGCAGATCTTGATATCATCTGCAAACAGACAAACTTTACCCTCCAGTCCATCTACAATGTCACTGATGAAGATATTGAAGAGGACTGGCCCCAGGACTGATCCATGAGGTACCCCACTTGTGACTTGCATTTCTTCTGACAGTATGCTATTTACCACCACTCTTTGTTTTCTGCCCATCAACCAGTTTGCCACCCAGTTGACCAACCTCTGACCCACCCCAAGCCTAACCAGTGCTGTTGGTGGCTCCAAAACCACCTCCTCCTGTGCTGTCATCATTTCCAGCACCACCTCCTCCTGTGCTGTCAGTGGTCCCAGCACCGCCTCCTCCACCCCTGAAGACTCAGGATCCACAAACTATAGCTGAAGCACTATGTGCAGCTTTTACACCACTTTTTGCTGCTACACAGGCATATCCCCAGGTGCAAGCACCACTTGCACCTGCTGCAATGCCACCTCCAAAACAGTACTACCACGACCATCCTGGTAGCATCAAGTGGCTGTGGTAGCAAACACAAGTCATTATCAGCATGGATTATTCCCAGCACAGATGACAGCAAGCACCTCTGGCCAGAAGGTGCAATATAGTGTAAAGAAGCTTAACATAAGGACCTCTAGTACCTAATGACAATTAGAGTCCCCAGTCCACATTGTATCCCATATAGTGCTGGATACAAGTGACAGGCCTTGTGTAGAGGCCATGGTGGAGGACCGCCAACTTATAATGCTGCTTGACTCTGGAGTAGCCATGTCAGTGCTACATGATGAGGATCCTGCATCCTCAACCTGGTCTACTGGGTGGGAGACCAGTGCACAAGGTGTGGATGGTACTGCATTACAAGCTTGTCAGTCCATCCTCATCCCTGTGGTGGTGGGTAACCTCACCACAAAATTTATTTTGACCTCATGGTATTACATCATCATCCCAGCATTTTGGGAGTTGATTTCCTAGGACAATATGGCTATGTTGTGGATCTGGCAAACAGACTGATGATCCAGATCCCGGGACAATACCATACCATCAGGATATGTGATTCACATACACTGGCAGCCATTACACACTATGACATGGAGTACAACATCATAGACATCTTTAAGGATCATGAATCATAAACGGATTTACAACCAGTCTTTATAAGACACAAAGATGCATTTGCAAAGGACAAACATGACTGTGGCAAAATGCAAACTACCATTTAAGTAAAAAAGGTAGTACCCTTTTCCTGCATTGACCTTACCATCTCTGAGGAAGACTACTGAGTCTTTACTTCAGCAGGGTGTGATCAGGTCATTTTTATCAATTGTAAACTCACCCATTTGGCCTGTTAAAAAGCCAAATGGGGCCCGGAGACTTACAGTTGATTACAGAAGGCTTAATCAATCTGTGCACCTACAGTGGCATCAGCCCCTGATGTAATCAAAATACTGGCCCTATACCATATGTGGTTTTCTGCATTGGACATTTCCAGTGGATATTGGTCCCTGCCACTGGCTAAACAGAGCCAGTACAAGTTTGCATTCACCTTTGAGGGTCATCAGTACATATGGATGTGTCTGCCCCTGGGCTATGACAATAGTTGCTCCCTCTTTCATATACACATGAAAGGTGCACTACAAGGATTTTCAACCCCTGAATGCCTTTTGCAGTATGTGGATGACTTGCTTTTGTCTACTGCCACCAAATCTGAACATATGATTCTGTTAGATGAATTACTGACCATCTTACAGAGGGCAGGCCTCAAGTGCAACCCTTTTAAAGCACAATTGTGTCACAATGAGGTTCTCTTCCTAGGACTCTGCTTAACAGAAAACGGAAGAAGCCCTGACTTGAGAAAGATTCAGGGACTGCAGGACCTACCCCTGCCAACAGTGTAGCAACACTGAGACACTTCCTTGGGATGATAAACTACTTCAGAGACTTTATTTGTGACTTTGCACAAAAGGCTACACCTCAGTATGAGTTATTGAAAAAGGATGTACCATGGACCTGGAGCCCAGTACATACTGCAGCTATAGCCAGTCTGAAGCAATCATTAACCTCAGGCCCAGCATTGGGTAATCCTAATCCAACTTTACCATATCATCTCAATACTAAAGAGGGTCAGATAGCATGATTTAGAATTCTCATTGTACATCCCAACGATGACAGAACAAGCCATTTTATGAGGTGTACCATCATTTCTGCATAGTATGCTGAACTAGCTGCAGTGGCATGCACTCTGGAAGTGCTAAAGCAAGGCACTGCAGACATTGTCATCCTTATAGACTCTGATTGGGTCTGCTCCTCTCTGACTAAATTTCTGCCTTTTTGTGAGAGAAACAACACTCAGTCCTCTGATTGTACTCCTGTAAAATGCAGAGACTTGATTGTGTAAATCACAATGTTAACCAGACAGTTTAACTATAAACTGTACATCCATAAGGTTCGAGCACACTGTAAAAGGAAACTTTATTTCCCTTTTAATGACAAAGCTGACTGTTTGGCTAAAGAAGATGCATGAGGAGAGGACATACGGGAAATAAGAACTCCATCTGCCCCAGATACAGCAAGTATTGCTGATGTGAATAAAAAAAAAAGTCTTTGTGCCCTTAGATTTAGCATCTGCACAAAAGAAAGACCCTCATTTGAGGGCACTATTCAGATTCCTTGACAAAGGGGCTGAAGAACTCCCAACAAACAGCCCCTACAAAAAGGTGAGACATTGCCTTCACCTATCCAGTGATAACCTACTCATTTGGTATTACTACCACAACACTTCTGAAAAACTGTGGCAGTACCTGAACTACTGAGGATAGATTTTATCTATCATGTCAATGACACTTCAACTGGTGGACACTAAGGAGTGGAAAAGACCCTAGACAGAATAAAATCTTCTGTCTGGTGGCCCCACATGAGAAATGATGTAGAGCACTACATCAATAACTGTCTGATCTATGTGCAGAACAATCCTATCTCTGCTAGAAAAATGCCAAGTTGTTACCCCAGATGCATTTAGACCCCTGGAACAAAATTCAGATTGACTACATTAGTCCCTTGCCAACACAATGAACAACAACAAGTTTGCTCTAGTGATCACTGACCTATTTTCTAAATGGGTCAAGGCAGTACCAATGAAGAATAACACTGCAAAAGTGACCACAAAGGTTTTGGTAAACCAAGTATTCACCAGGTGAGGCCTACCTCTAAAGGTGGGCTCTGATCAGGGATCCAGCTTTACAGCTGAACTAATCCAGGAAACTCTTGATTTGTTAGGGGTAAATCAGAAGTTTCACATCCACTACTACTCTCAGTCATCAGAACAAGTGGAAAGGTCTAACAGGCAGATCAAGCTAATGTTATCCAAATTCATTAAGGACGACTCCAAGGACTGGATTCATTATTGCCTTTACTCCTTATGGCAATAAGAGGGACACCCTCCACAAGTACACAGTGTACCCCATTTGAAGTCATGACCGGGCAATCTATGAGACTACCAGAACACTTACTTCTGGACCCGTGTGCTGCCACTGCTGATAGGGTGTCAGCTGAGGCCAAAATACAATTTGACAAAACTATTCATGATCTGGACTGGGAGATTAGGTAATGTTCCTCAGATTTGCACAACCCATTCATGTATTTGAAAACAAGTGGGGGGGGGCACTATCCCATTGTAAACAGCTCACTCCATCAGTCTACCAAGTTAGACTACCGCAAAACAAGAAACTCACTGACAAATGGCTACATGTCAGTCTGATGAAACTGCATAAAAAAGACTGATTTACTTTTCCTTACCCCATTGGGTGGAATAGTACTGAACTAAATGTGTTTTTCTTTTAGGTTCCAGAAAGGGATGGCTGCTTTATGCTTATTTTTCTTTTTAGGAATTTTGGTCTTCTTACAAGCCCAACTTGTATATCATAATGTAGATAAAAAAACAGTAATAAAAAAAAATAGTGACTCCCAAACCCAGCAGACTAGCTGAGCCTGAGTACAGTCATAGCCAAAGACATGGGCAGATATTTCCTGAAATTTCTGTGATATTTCTAGAGAAATCTCCTGCGTTCTCCATTTATATAGTAGGGGCAGCAGAGAGACTCTTCAGAAATTTCATGAACTATCTTGAAATACCTGGCCATTTCTATGGCTACTACTGTACCTTACAAACCCACAGGATTTAAAAGGAACCCATGGAGTCCACATTAATGTCCCAAAAGGCATGGTCACCATTCAGGAGAGCAGTGAGGACCTGCTGAATGTCTGGATCATCTCTTTGGATCAATCTTGTCTTGAAAACAAGTGTTATGAATGTCACAATAAAGATCCAATACCAGTAGCTCACCTTTAAAAAGGCACTCTTTAAGGCTGGCCTAATGCTGTGATTTTCCCTGATGGTACTCTATCCCTTCAACAGGTACACCTCACAGATTCTGGAGTGTGCAACCTAACAGCTAGGACATATCTGGACTCCTGTTTAATATTCATTGATAACCAGGAATTTTGTAGATAGAATCATATGGACTCCACTACTGTTGTCCTAAAAGTTCTACCATATGATTCCCCTGAATTTGTAACACCAGATACTGAGTGTCCCAAACAGAAACTAGACCCACTAAGTGGTCTGATTGCCACTTCCCTACCAGGTGCCCTAGTAAATAATGTAGAGTTCATGCATATCCCACTGGTTTTAAATCTTAGCCGTTGGAATTTGAAGGAATTTGGTTTATGTTCCACAACAAACATCTCCAGCTTCTTCCAATTTGTCATTAGATATTCTGGCAGCTTACCAGTTGCAAAATAATGACCCTCATACTTTATTTATTTAGTTTCTGTTGACTGTGTAAATGCACTAGACAAATTCTGCCTATTTTCAGGCACAACCCAGGGAAGGGGGATACTGATGAATGCCAACTGACCTTGAACCAGATTAAGCTGTTGGTGGTATTTTTAGTGAGTGGGAGAAATTTGGACAGGGCACTTGGAAAATTACCCTACTCTTCAAGAAGTGCCATGGGATGTTTAACATCCATCTGAACTACAACCAGAACAGGCAGCTGGTACCTCGGTTTAATGTATCATCCAAAAGATGGCACCTCAGGAGTACAGCACTCTCCTCATGCTGCACTACAGTGTCAGTATTGTGATATTAACCCAAGTGCCAGTTGTGGGGATAGAACCCACAGGCTTCTGATCTCCCAGCCTCAGAGGCAAGTGCGCTACCTGCTGAGCCACTGACACTGAGGCTGATAGCACCAAACATAGAGGATTTTCAAAACCTAAACCTAGTGGTACATCTAATAATGGTAAACATCAAAAATGCATTAAGTGTTTTGTTGGATAAACAGGTTTAGCCTCAGGTTTATTTGGTTCTGGCATGTCTATCTAGAATAGGTCTGATATAGCCAGTATTCAAGCACAAATGTGAAAAAGGTTCATGGTAGTATGAAATATAAGCTCATGCCTCCCCCCTTGCATGGTGTAGATGGTCTCACTCAAGAAGAACATTTTACAGTCTGTAATATGAAGGATATTGCCAAGGGAAGTATTTTGCACTGCCTATGGTTCTTATGTTCTTATAGTAGTAGCCACAGACATTGCCAGCTATTTCCAGATATTTTGTGAAATTTCTGAAGCATTTCTCTCTGCTGCCCCTACTGTGGAAATGCAGAAAGCCGGAGATATTTCTGGAAATAGCACAGAAATTTGGGGAAATAGCTGGCAGTGTCAGTGGCTGCTACTGTACATCTATTAGTAATCTCTTCCAGGATTTGGAACTGGGACATATTCCTGATCTCATACATGACAGACGTATGAGACAGTGGTATTGACTCAAATGCACTTTTACTGCATGTGTTAACCAATGCTTATCTAACACTGTTTCTATTCCCGCATCTCTGGTAAGGAACCTCGGGTATGTCACTACACACACCAGCATTGCTGCATGCTTCAAAACATGGGTTCTATGTGATAACAGTGATTGCAGAAAGGCAATCCCCATTAGTATGAGTGTACATTGCTAAAAATCAATTTTGGTGATGTACACTCCCAGCGCACAGCAAAAGGGCACTGGGGACTTTTTTTATGAGGGGCTGTGCCTCCCAACCCCCCCCTGCAGGGGTGCTGGGCCCAGCACCCCCCTACTAAAGGATTCTCAACTCCAGGTGGGTGCATGTCGGGGGTGCAAAAGCAGAAAAAAAATTGAGGCCAGGCACATCAAAACAAATGCACACCCAGAACTGAACCCAGCACCCTTGCAACCCTAGCCTACCACCCACCCACCACACCACAGGGACAGCTCAGCAGCCCACTGCCACACAATGCCTCACAAACCCTCCCTGCCCTTCTGCCCATCGCACACCTTGCTTGCTCCCCCCATGCACGTGTACATATAGTGACATCCTGTTGCTATATTCACAGACCCTTCCCATCAGTCACCATCCTTGCCTGGTAGCCCTGTAGACAGACACTGTGATTAAGTCACCTTTTTTGAAAGCGCTTAACTGCAGTTGCCATTGCCACAGGCTACTGAAACATATTCCTGCACAGGCAAGGACTCCATGTTTATAACATTTACAGTCTCATTGCTGCAGTTGGATCCTGCAACTTCCATCTTTGATCATTTGGCTACCATCCATTCTATTGGTCATCTTGATGGGGACATCTATCGTGAGAGACTGGATCTACCTACATTGTTGGTTTACCACAAGGCCTTGGATGCTTGGTTGGCACCTAATGTGGATTGTTGTATGTGGAAAGGATACCATTTCCTGTGCAAGTGTGACATCTTTGAACTTGTCAAGCCAATCTGTGGACATTCGCCTATCAAATGGAAATGGGCTTTATCTTTTGATCTATCCATAAGCACTTTGAATGGATCTAAAATGTACAATGGAATATCATTTAACACTGGAAGAAGTTGTGGATTTATCCCTGGAATTAATCATGGTTTGTGGATTGTGGACACTGATTTTTAACATAGAAACATAGAAACATAGACTTTGACGGCAGATAAAGACCACTTGGTCCACCCAGTCTGCCCATTTCCCTTCCTATTGGATAAACTGCAGATTCTAGTTAACCAACAGCCTACTTCCTGCAATCCCCCACTACAATTGCCTTATGTCTGTCCCATGCATGTTTGAATTCCCCCACTGTTTTAGATCCAACAACCTCTTCAGGAAGGCGGTTCCATGCATCCACCGCTCTCTCTGTGAAAAAAAATTTCCTCACATTACCCCTGAGCTGTCCCCCCTCTATCTTTAAATTGTGCCCCCTTGTTCTTACACATCTCTTTTTCTGAAAGATGCTACCCTCCTGGACTTTGTTGATTCCCTTGAGGTACTTAAAAATTTCTATCATGTCCCCCCGTCCCTCCTTTCATCAAGGGTATACATATTAAGCTCTCTCAGTCTCTCTTCATACGGTTTCTGATGCAGACCATGAACCATTTTAGTTGCCCTCCTCTGGACTGCTTCCATCCTGTCTATGTCTTGTGTAGATGGGGTCTCCAAAACTGCCCACAGTGTTCCAGATGGGGTCTCACCAGCTGCCTGTACAGAGGGATAACCACTTCCCTTTTTCTACTTGTGATGCCCCGTCCTATGCATCCCAGTATCCCCCTGGCTCTCCTTGCTGACTTCTCTCATTGCTTACCCACCTTTAGGTCATCTGCTATGACTACCCCCAAGTCCCTTTCCATTTTTGTTGTTGTTAGTACCTCCCCTGTTATTGTGTACTCTTCTCCTGGGTTTTTGTTTCGCAGGTGCTTTACTTTGCACTTCTTTGCATTGAATCTAAGTTGCCATATGTCTGACCATTCCTCCAACCTAGCCAAGTCCCTTCTCATCCTTTCTACCCCCCAGTGTATCAACTCTGTTACAGATCTTTATGTCATCTGAAAAGAGTCATACCTTTTCCTCCAGACCCTCTGCAATGTCACCTATAAAGATGTTAAAGAGGACTGGATCAAGTACTGAGCCCTGAGGTACTCCATTAGTAACCCCACTTTCTTTGGAATGTGTTCCATTCACTATTACCTTCTTTGTCCTGTTGTGTAGCCAGTTTGCTACCCAGACTACCACCCTGGAACCCACTCCCAGGCTGGCTAACTTGATTATTAGTCTTTTGTGCAGGACTGTGTCAAATGCCTTGCTAAAGTCTAGGTAAGCCATATCCACAGCCCCTCCTTGGTCTATTACTTTGGTCACCCAGTCAAAGAAATCAATTAGATTCATCTGACATGACATTCCTGCTGTAAATCCATGCTGCTTTGGGTCCTGTGCCCCACTGGCATCTAGGTATTCAACAATTATTTATTTCAGAAGTAAATCCATCATTTTCCCTACCACTGAAGTCAAACTTACAGGTCTGTAGTTTCCTGCTTCTGTCTTGCTCCCACTTTTGTGAAAGGGAATCACATCTGCCCTCCTCCAGTCCTCAAGGGAATCAACAAAGTCCAAGAGGGTAACATCTTTCAAAAAAAGAGGCGTGCAAAAACAAGGGGGCACATTTTGAAGATGGGGGCAGTTCAGAGGTAATTTAAGGAAGTATCTTTTCACAGAGAGGGTTGTGGATTCATGGAATGGCCTTCCAGAGGAGGTTGTGGAGTCAAAAACAGTGGTGGAATTCAAGCACACATGGGACAGTCATAAGGCAATTCTAGGGGGTGGGGGTAGGAAGAAGTAGGCTGCTGGTTAACTAGGATCTGCAGCTTATCCAGTAGCCCTGTTCAATTACAAAAATGGAAAATACCATCTTCCAAGGAAATATAGAGGGGTAGAATACTATGTGGTGACTTCCCATAAGTAATTTTGGTATGGTTTAAAAAAGTGTGATGTGAACCTTCCTAACTTCTGTTTTTTCCCTAACAGCATGTGGTTATAGAACATACAGTCACAGCCCCAATTCCCATCCTGGAACCTGATAGCATTGAGTCTAGCCCTGACTATCTTGATGCTCTGAGTTTTTACCAATATTTAATTTTCATATTGACAATCTGAGCTTGTCTCTCCAATATCGTCTCATTATGAAAGATGCACACCTCATTTACATCAATAATAATATTTCTAAAGCTCAGGAAGCACTTGATGATCTGATTAGTGATGATATTGCTATGATTTTGAAAATTCCCCTTGTGAAGTTTACATTTCAAATTGTTGTTGTCATTCAAGATATACTAATATTTGGCCTTATAGTTACACTATGCTGTCTGAGGAAAACCCTGAAACACCACTGTGATCAGTTAAAATTCCCTTACCAGGATCATGCCTCGGGTCTGTAAATGAATGTTGCCTAACCATCTTCTCTTTGTTGTATTGCCTCTCTTCTACCAAGGCAACAAGGAGGGGATTGTTATGCAATGGATTATGGCACCCCTATTATCCCACATACACAATATAGGATTACTGGTCATTTATACAGTGATGCTGCTATTTGCACTAACATGTAGGTGTAGGTACCCATCATACAAGCATGGGTACTAGGAATGTGCTTTGCTGATAATATATGCAATATATTATGTTTACATTATCTTATATATTGTTATGATATACATTTCACACTTGGCATGCATGATATATATTATACTCCATTGTCATGCATTTACCTATGTTATGTTTATGTATTGTTTACACATATATTCTGACCCATATCACTGATAAGAAGGCCTATAAGGATGATCAGTGATTACTGTATATAATTATATACCTATATTCTCATATAATTATATGTAGTATGTGTCTTTTACTTAGTTATTACATCATGTGTATTTCTGATTATTCAGCATTTGCTTTGTCTGTGATTTAGTGCTGACATCTGATTTCCTTTGTTCAGACTTCTTATTCATTAGTAATTCTGGCTTCTAAGTAATTGCCCAAGGGGGACACCTTGTTTACATTCTACACACCAATGTGTTATGTACTTTATATCTGTAGTTTTGCTGCTATAGCTGCAACCATGTTGTTATCTGTACTATATAACCTTCTGTAAGCCTATTCCTCTGACAGAATTGTACTTCCCTATAGGATTAGTAAGAAACTGACTCCCTTGTGATTTTCTCTGTCACATGTTTGGTGTGAGCATTTTAATGAATCTTCTTTTTTCATTACTTCTACTGCTTTTTGGCATGTGTTCTTTGGATCACACTGCAGACATACAGGACTCTGATATTTATGTATACTTAGAGCTGGTCTCTAAGACAACTATATATATATATATATTTATATATATATATATATATATCATTATTAAGATGGCATTTCTTAAATTAGGGAGGCTTCTGTTTAAAGAGTTAGACCTGACTTATAATAGCATTACCTTGTGACAATATTTGCATAAACAACAAGCCCCCAGAGGATTAAGAGTACCCATTGTTCCCTTCAAGTGGTCTGGATACATTCAAATATAAGAACAAATGGCTTTGGAGCACATTGTTTCAATGGAGTAATCAAACTGATAATTAAGGAAAACACTGATGAACATTCCAAATTAGCCAAGGAAATAAAGTATGCAAAAAAAATGCAGTCTTAGAGCTAAGAAATGAAAAAGAATTCAAAAACATTTAACAACAACATAAAAGGAAAATTAGCTCAAATGAAGACAGTCTTATTGGTAAGAAAGAAATCAAACTTTTAAAGGACCAAGATGATAATGAAAATAGCCATATTGTTGAATGGGGAAATAAACAAAGAAAAGGACATAGCAGATCAAGAGTTGAATTTCAAAATAGGAGCCAGAACCAATACAATATACACAGGAGCCATAGGTCTAAACCGGGAGCCGTTTTTAGATCAACAACAGGACACAGGAGAGGCAGAAGAGGAGGAAAGAGGGGTAACAATACAAAATAAGAAAAGAACACTGAGAGAGGAGAAAAACAAGCAAAACAGCCAAGTACAAGTACTGAACTGTCTTCAAAAGAATTTCGTCATGAAGAGCGATGTTGCAAAATAAAATTTTGCAGGTGAAATTGTGGCAAAATCAGAAATTTCACTGCATGAAATATTTCATAAAATTGCAGCACAATTTCACTATCTGTACAATTTTGCCAACCTAAATTACCTCCCTGCCATGGTGGTGTCTAGTGTCCCCCAATGATCACACAGCTAAGTGAATAAAGAGGCCCCTCCCAGTTAACTCATTATTTTCTGACGCCCCAGATCTCCAATCCTAAAATGTCAACCTCACTTGCTGGTGTCTGTGACCCCCACCCTTTCACACTGTCATCAGATAGTGCCAGTCATGCCCCCTGTACCCTGATTGGGCCACTGGCACAGCCCTCCACTCACCTCCACAGAAGTACAAGCACAAGCTCATTCGTTGAAGAACTCAGTCATGCTGGCAGCCATGGAGGTGAGTGGAGGGCTGTGCTGGTGGCCAGATTGGGGTTATGAGGGGAGTGCGATGGGCTCTATCTGATGACAAGGTGGGAACTGGGGGGCCCATTAGACACATCAGGGAGTGGGGATTGAAATTTTGTTTAGGATTGAGGGTCCAGCGGGATCAGGAAAATAATGAGTTTACTAGGGGGGCTTGTTTTATTCATTTTGGGCCAGTGATCAGCCAGGGGGACTGCTAGACACCAGGGAGAATTAATTTAATGGAAATTGGGACCAATGAGAGGTTGGTGGGGGGACCCAATAGACACCAGGGAGTCATTATGGAAAATGTTGCCTGCTGGTGGTGAAATTTCACCCTGGAGTGGCCAATTTCACCTTCTTGAGGGCAAAACTTTGCTCGCTTCATGGGCAAAAGTTTGCATTTTGCCCAGCAAAATATTTTGTAAAATGTGAAAATTACATGAACTATTTCACCAGGTGAAATTGTCCAATGTCACACAACACTAATCACGAATAGGTGACAGTACTTGAAAAAGGCTTATCGTTCATTCCAACACCAAAACTTTACCACTTTCAAATAAATGTGGATTTGTTTACATTTTTCAGAAAACTGTGTTTAAGATATTTTTTCAATGAAAATTCTAACCATGGCAACAGTATGGCATCACTGAAGAAAATATGACGGATGTGACTAATATTGAGGACATTGATTATCTGCTTGCAACAACCGGGGACTCTGTGACAGAAATACTGGAAGAGGATTCAAACCTATACAACATGCAGGCTGAAACTGCTATCAGCAATGAAGACCTAGAGACACTGTAGGAATTGAAAACAATTATGGGAGTGATGAGACTAATATATTAAATAGAAGTACAACTGCAACTAAGGAGGACAATGGATTTTCTGCACACACTATTACTTCCATTAGAAAACAGGTATTTAAGGGCATATCAAATTTTATAACTAGCATTGATATTGCTGTGATCCAAACATTTGAGAAAGTTGTTAACAAACAAGTTAATGAATTAGTGGGAAATGTTAAAAAAAACTAGCTGTTACAATTTATCTAAAAATGAGAATGTTGCTTTACAAGAATTAATGGCAGATGATAACATAGTAATCAGACCAGCCAATAAAGGCAGTGACATAGTGATATTTGGCAAAGATCACTGTATGGGAATTGCATATTCATTGTTGGACAATTAATTGAATTATGCTAGATTAATTTCAAACCCTTCCCCAGGTTACAAAAAAGAGCTACGCAGTCTCCTTCAAAGGGCCATCCTGGAGGTATCAATTTTAGAAAAGTAATTTAAATATTTATTTGTTTGAGTTTTGGTGACCGGGTGAGTCCACTGAGATAAAACAGTCCCTTTTTCAGGGGTGACCCGGGTATGGATTACATACAGTAACAGTGCAAATTAACAGAGTGGTAATACTTTGGACATACAGTAATAGTGCAAATTAACAGAGTGGTAAAACATTCGACATTTAGAAGAAACAATAAGACAAAGCAATGATAAAATACTTAACCAAGGTTCATCAGGGTAAGAGATAAGTAAAAAAGAGGGATTAGGCATTGGCATATGATAATAGGTTCATCACAGCATTAAGTAGTGAAGTGCACATCAGGGGTACATTAGGAAGGGCAGGGAGGAAGGGGGGACCAACTCAGGAGAAGCAAGAACAGAGTGAAGAGGGGGATGATGAGGCAGATAACTTAGATAGAAACAGAGTGAGAGAGAAGCATGACAAGATTGTTGGAGAAAGAGGGTTCCAATCCAAGAGAGACACAAAGAAGAATTATCTCCTAGAAGTGGTCAGGCGTAGCTTCAGTAGGACAAGTGGGGGGGGTGAGGGGGGAGTGAAGAGTGCATGGTGCATGCTGGAGGTGCAGGAGTTCATTAAGGCAAGGATGTGTAAAGTCATGGATGAGCTTGAATATGAGGCTCAAGAAGGAGCACCTTAATTTATAAATGTAAGTAAACCAACCTAGTGAGGAGAGGACATTACAGTGGTGTGAGCGGGCTTTTACCCCCAGTGCAAACCTTCCTATCCTGTGGTATACCTGAGAGAGGAGGGACATAGAGGCAGAGTTGGTAGAGAGGAGCAGGTGAGCACAGTAGGTTAAGAGAGGTATATGGGAGGAAGAGGCAATTTTCTGGCAGGAGAAAAATATACAATATGGAATGAATTTTCATCTACACCATGTTCTTATGTACTCTCAAAAATTCCTCTGACCCTCCAGGATAGCCAACTATTTCTGGAATTAATTCTGACTGAAAAATTGGATATATATTTATTGATTACTTTCTACAAAAACATGTAATCAAATTGAAAATTTACCTTAGGGACACTACTGATTTATTAGGTAAACTAGCTCAGATTACATGGAAAGATGAATTTATGTGGCTTGGCATTGGCGTGGAAACACTATACACCTCAATTAGACTTGACCAAGGTTTGGAAGTCAGAAAATATTACTGTATCTGGAGAAGGATGATCGTGAGGATGCAATTCCTATTGATTTCATATTGACCAGATTAAAATTCGTTTTGACCCATAACCACTTGAATTTGCAGGTGAACATTTTTTGCAAACATGTGGTACTGCTAGTGGGGCATCCATGGCCCCATCATATGCAAACTAATTTCTTGGAAAATGGGGAGAAATCACTGGGCCTGATTCTAAAAGGGTGGTGCAAGTCGCCGCCAAACGCAACTTGTGCCACCAACTGAGACATTGACCCTGCACCCTATTCTAGAAGGCTGGGTCTCTGCAGCTAAGTCCTGGCAGTAACTCATATACGCGTCCAGGCACACTGAATCCGTGAGGGCACTCTGGCGAGCATGTTGCAAGCAGCAAAGCAGATGACAAGTGCCCCTATGCCCAGCTTGCAGCAATACATGCCCTGCAGTGCTGCCTACATCAACTGCCCCCAGAATCCCCCATATAAGTACAGCCCCGCAGGGCTTCCTACACCCCCAGCCCCTGAAGTGTGTATAGAGAGCCCCACAGGGCTGCTCACACCCCCAGCCCCCCTGAATCCCCCTTGTAAAATGCCCCACAGGGCGGCATTGTCATCTCCCCACCCATGCTCTGACCCTGAGTTACCAGCAGCAAATGTGGCAAATAACCTGATAAGCCCTGGTAGTATAGTGGTTCCTCACCCCCCACCCAGCCTTGCCAGCCCACCCAGCAAATGCAGGTGCAACATACGTTGTCGGTTCTCCTCCGGGGGTTCTTGTAGAATCCCAAAATTGGGGACTTTATTTCTGCCCTTCTGGAATGGGGAACAACTGCTGCCATAAACACCCTAGCACTATGTCACAAAGGGTTTATGGTGCAACTGCTGATGTATCAGCTGTCTGGTGCAAGTGGCCTGCGACATGTCACAGACCACTTTGGAGAATAGCTCAAGTTGCAACTGCTGGAGTAAGTTGATACTTGCGCCATTCTACTTGGTGCAAGTACTGTTATGCTTGGTGGTTCTTTTCTAGAATTGGGGCCACTGTACTTAACCCACATACTAACTCATAATAACACAATACAGTGCCCTGGTATCACTTTATTGATGATGTGATTTTCATATGGTGGTGCCAGGAGGCTGAAGCAGAGACATTCATGGAATGAATGAATGAATGTGAATAATGTAAACCTTAAATTCACTCATACACTTCAAAGGACTACATTCAACTTTTTGAATGTTACCCAGAACAGTCCCAATGTACCCAATGGTGAAATGGAAACAAAATGCTATAGAAAATCCACAGCCACTAACTCTGTGCTGCATGCAAACAGTGCCTGCCCCACTGTCCTTAAAAAGTCTATCCCTTATGGACAACTACTCAGACTAAGAAGAAATTGCAGCAACACTGATATTTTATTTGAAAAAGGCTGAGGAGTTAGAATGCAGATTTTTAGCAAAGGGGCACACTTGGGATGTTCTCACTACAGCAAAGGAAAGAGCACTTCAGCAGGTTAGGAAACAACTTATTACAAATGCTAGTAAAAAAGAAGGAAAGAAAAAAACAAATCAAGGGACCTGTTACCTTCATTACAGAGTTCAATGATTAGGCAGGAAAAATAGGGAACATTACACACCGCAATTGGCACATTTTGCCTGGGGACAAAACAGTTAGCCAAGCTGTTGGTGATAAACCTAGAGTCAGTTTCAGCAGAGCATCAAATTTGAGGGATAAGTTTGTACACAGTTGTGTACTTCCCCTACCCCCCTCGTATGCTCCAAAGAATTCAGAAACTGGTTACTTGGCAAACCAACAGGCTCTCACAAATGCAAAAGATGTAATATTTATAAATATTATGTGTAAGGTAGAACCTTCAAACATCCTAGGGACCAGAAAGAGGTGGAAATTAGAGAGATTATCACTTGTGACACAATGATTGTTGTTTATGCCCTGTGGTGCCTTTGCAGCTTTATATATGTAGGTAAAACAGCACAAAATCTAAAAACTAGGATACAGAAACATGTCCATAAAATTGAAGACAGATGCCTTGATACACCAGTATGATTGCAATTTCATCAACAACATGAGTCTAGATCTGAAACACTAAAATTGATTGGCCTAAAATTTGTAACTGTCCCAAAAACAGGTGTTGACAGAGAGAATAATCTAATAAAAAAAAGAAAGCCTTTGGATCTTTACTTTGGATACTATCAGACCTAAACGTTTGAATGAAAATTGAGGCCTCATACCATGCCTGTTATAATATTGCTTATAAGTACTTAAATGTTATCAGTCAATTAATCAATCAATCAATCTTTATTTAACCAGGTGAAACAACTTTGAGCAAGCTCATTTGCAAGGTGGGCCTGGGTAGTACACATAATTAATACAGTAGAACAACAATAACACATGGTCATGCAATAGGATAACATAGACAGCCTGAAAAATGGTAAGTCATAGGGTGAAACAACAACACTGAATACAACAAAATTAAAAAAATTATAGAAAATGAGTGTTCATGAAAAACAACAATTCTTGATAGAAGCATTGTTGCCCTATTGGGATTAACTGCTAGGAATTATGATAGAAAATGTGTAATGGCACATGAGAAAGGAGGAAGGGAAGGAAGAAGGTAGTATAAGAGAAAAGAACTGCAAGTACCACTGTAGTGGCAGCAGTGTAATTAGCGGCAGGGAAAACATTTGCAAGGCTCAGAGAAGGATCTTGAGGAGAGTGATTTGAATGCCACAAGATTAATTTGTTTGACCAATTTTAATGTTTTTTTGTATTTCATTCCACAGCTGGGGCAGCACGTAGCTGAAGGAGGCTCTGCCAAAATGGGATTTGATCTTAGAGACAGATAGTGAAATGTAAGAGTCACTTCTCAGGGTGTAATTTCATAAAGTGCAAAGGGGCAGGCAGACAGTCAGAACTATATAGGGGTAGTTTTTTGATAATAGCTCTATAGGTCCAGAGTATAGTGTCCCTTTGTCTTCTGAATGTGATGACCAGCCCATCATGGAATAAAGTGTACAATGATGAGTGGTGTAAATTGAGCCGGAGATGATGAGTAGTGCTCTGTGGTACAGGGTGTCCAGTTTTGCTAGAGCAGATCCTGGTACTTGTCCATACAGGAAGACAGCATAGGCCAAGACAGAGCTAGGAACATGGTTTGTACCAGTCTCTTCCTAGCCTCTTCGGTAAACAGATGTTTAATTCTATAGAATAGGCCAAGCCTCTGCTTCAGTTTCTCTGAGAGTTCCTCTAAATGCTTGATGAAGGAGAGTCTGTTGTCAATCCACATTCCTAGGTACTTGAATTTTGCAACATAATCCAGTGACTCATCAAGCAATGTGGTGATATGTGGCATAGGTCCAGACTTTGGGGAATTTTGGGCCATAGCAAGTGGAGACCGGAGCATGGCCTTTTTATGGCATTGAGAAGTAACTTTTGGATAAGAAGGTTACATTGCAGAAAAATGAAATCTGATTGTAATTCCATACAGGGACTCTCAGGGGATGGCCTGGCAGTGTAGAGGACTGTGACATAGGCAAAATGGTGAATGCTGGATGACACAATTCCATAGTCGATGCTGTTAATGTATAGTGCAAAAAGTAATGGTCCCAAAATGGAGCCTTGCAACACTCTCTGCTGATCGGTTTTAGCAGAGACACAGCATCCACTGTTTGACTTGCTGCATACGCTCTATCAGACAGCACGAGAACCATTTTAAGGAAAGTGTGTACAATCCAATGTTGTGAAGGGTAACTAATAGCAGATCATGATCCATGGTATTGAATGCCTTACCTAAATCAAGAAATACTGCATACGTGGTTCTTTAAGTAAAGAGCTTTCTGCAAGTCATTTGTTACCTTAGCAAGTGCTGAGATTGTACTGTGATGGGGCCTAAAGCCTGATTGCACTGGATTAAGAAGGTTGGAAGTGTCAATATAGTTCCTAAATTGATTATTGACTAATTTTTCTGGCAGTTTTGATAGGATGGCAAGTAAGGAGATCGGCTTGTAATTATTCAGGTCACTTGGATCTGATATGAAAAGGGGTATTACTTAGGCAGTCTTCCAGATTGACAGGAGTTCACTCATGCTGAGGGACAGGTTGAAGAGGTGTGTGATTGGTGCTGCCGGGACTCTATGATTAATCTTTAGAAAGTATGGTCCAATAAGATCCACACCTGTGCTTTTTCTGACATCCAGTTGTAAGAGCAGGTCCTCCACTTCCTTGAGTGTAACAGACTGAAAGGAAAATCCTGTGTCTAGGGCACAGTGGGTTATGTTAAATCTGTGTCGTCTCTTCTCTTCTCTTCTCTCTCTCTCTCTCTTCTCTTCTCTTCTCTTCTCTTCTCTTCTCTTTGCAGGTCACACTCCTGTTCTGTTTCATCTGGAATGGCATCTATGTAGATCCCAACTAAATAAATAATTTTGTCTTGGAAATCATGTATTTTCATCCAGTTATTTGATTCAGCATAATATTATTTGTCTTTTCTTTTCTAGTGAGGGAGGGATGAAGGGATCTATTAGTGCAGTATGTCTTGATCATAGGTATTTTATATAATTAATTTTTGAGAGACACAATATTTTATGTGTTTTAAAATGTTAAGAATCTAATATAGTTACATGTTAGCAATAACCCATAACAGGGTGTGGGGATATAGGCATCTAATCCACACCTGGAGTGCGTTTTGAGACACAAGGTTGCAGGCTGAGTGTCCTCACAGCTCCCCCAGGCATGGATTAAATGACTTTAATCCCACACCCTGGAGTGAGTTATTGCACTTATAACATCGATTACATGAAAGACACAAATAATGTTCAGAAAGAGTGATTTTAAGGCTGGAAAAGACAATTTATATTGTGTGTCCTTCCATCTGAAAAAAATAGTTTCACATGTAGACTGAAGATAAACATTTTATGGTTCACTTAGACCGTTCTGTAAAGTATAAAAGCATTGCAGACACAGTAATACTAATGATCATATATAAACTAATTGAAACACTACATGTGGAAAAAACAAACTGCACAATTCTGTGGAAAGTTATTCTATTTTTAATCAGTAGCAGAATAACTATCTAACACTTTTCCTAACATGTTAAATTTCTTCCTGGAGTATGTGAGCAGAGTGTTGTTTATTTATATTTTAATGACCTCCACACTTCAATACTTTTTTTTTTCAAAACACAGGAGTGCAAAGTAACACAGCTCCTTTCCTAAAGTAATCAATAAAAACATGTTACAACATCTGTTTTACTTGTTTTTTACCATGTATGAAAATACACTACTTCCATGAGTTGCAAGCACTGCATTATGGGTATGTAAATAACATGTGTTATGCAGTTGCTCTGTCATTCTCTGAAAAATACACTTCTGAACAGTTGATCCTGACAGTAAGTTAGGAAAAAAAGTACTATATTATTAAATGTAAGGCTAATATGTTTAGAATTACTTAACATTTCTGTAAAGTAAATAAAAAAAGCATTGCAGACAACTTACTGCTAAAACTTGCATCTAAACTAAATGAAACACAATATGTGGAATATACAACTGAGCACTGGCAAACAGAATATCTGTGTAACACTTTTCTTTACACACTCATTAGCTTTCTAGAGTAAATGAGTAGACTGTTGTTCATTTATTTTGTAATGACATAAATACTTTAATACTTTTTTTAGTGTTTAAAACACAGGAGAGCAAAGTAACAGCTCCTTTCCTAGAGTAATCCATAGAACATCTTAGGAACATAGAAACATAGAATTTGATGGCAGATAAGGACTGCTTGGCCCACCTAGTCTGCCCATTTCCTTACCTAAAGGATAAGCTGTAGATCCTAGTTAACCAACAGCCTACTTCTTCCTACACCCATTAGAATTGCCTTATGTCTGTCCCATGCATTCTTGAATTCCCCCACTGTTTTTGACTCTGTGACCTCCACAGGAAGGCTGTTCCATGTATACACAACCCTCTCTATGAAGAAATACTTCCTCAAATTACCTCTGAGCCATCCCCCCCTCTATCTTCAAATTGTGCCCCCCTTGTTTTTGCACATCTCTTTTTCTTAAAGATGCTTCCCTCTTGGACTTTGTTGATTCCCTTGAGATATTTGAAAGTTTCTATCATGTCTCCCCTCTCCCTCCTTTCATTGAGGTTATGCATCTTTAGTTCCTTTAGTCTTTCTTCATATGTCTTCTGATGCAGACCCTGCATCATTTTGGTTGCCCTCCTCTGGACAGCCTCCACCCTGTCTATGTTTTTGTGGAGATGGGGTCTCCAGAACTGTACACAGTATTCCAGATGTGGTCTTACCAACTGTCTGTACAGACGGCCAACAACTTCCTGTTTTCTACTGGTGATGCCTCTCCCTATGCATCCCAGTATTCCCCCATCCCTCCATACTGCCATCTTACATTGCTGGCCCACCTTTAGGTCATCTGATATGACTACCCCCAGGTCCCTTTCCATTTTTGTTGCTGTCAGTATCTCACCCCCCAATTGTGTACTTTTGCCCTGGGTTTTTGTTTCCCAGGTGCATTACTTTGCAATTCTTTGCATTGAATCTAAGCTGCCATACGTTTGACCATTCCTCCAACCTTGCCAAGTCCCTTTTCATCCTTTCCACCCTACCTTGTGTATCAACCCTGTTGCAGATCTTTGTGTCATCTGCAAAGAGGCATACTTTCCCTTCCAGTCCCTCTGCATTGTCACTTATAAAGACATTAAAAAGGACTGGCCCCAGTACTGAACCCTGCTGTACCTCACTAGTAACCCTCCTTTCTTCACTGTAGACTCCATTTACTTTTACCATCTGCGTCCTGTTGTCCAACCAGTGTTTTACCCAGGCTACCACTCTGGGACCCACTCCCAGGCTGGCTAATTTGTTTATTAATCTTTTGTGCGGGACTGTGTCAAATGCCTTGCTAAAGACTAGGTAGGCCATGTCCACAGCCCCTCCTTGGTCTCCTGCTTTAGTCACCCAGTCAAATAAATCAATTAGATTTGTCTGACATGACCTTCCCACTGTGAATCCATGCTGCCTTGGGTCCTGTGCCCCACTGGCCTCTAGGTACTCAACAGTTCTTTCCTTCAGAGGTGATTCCATCATTTTCCCTATCACTGAGGTCAAACTGACAGGTCTGTAGTTTCCTGTCTCTGTCTTGCTCCCACTTTTGTGAAGGGGAATCACATCCACCCTCCTCCAGTCCTCAGGTACCACACCATCTTCCCATGATTTATTAAAAAGGGTAGTCAGTGGTGTTACTAGTTCTTCACTTAGTTCTTTTAGAATTCTGGTGTGAATCACATCAGGCCCTATTGCTTTATTCACCTTCAGTTTTAAAAGTTCTTTCAGAACCCTTTCTTCTGTGAAAGAACTAATATCAACCCCCTTATCCAGAGTGCTTCTATTGACTGGATTAGGTATTTCTCCCTGCTTTTCCATTGTGAATACTAAGCAGAAGTATACATTCAGTATCCCTGCTTTTTCACTGTCGCTCTCTGCCCAACCACCTTCCTCTTTGTTCAGCCTCAGTATCCCTGCCTTAGTCTTTCTTTGTTCCCTAATGTACCCATAAAAGGTTTTATCCTCCTTCTTAACTGAGTTGACTATCTTTTCCTCAGTTTGGGCCTTTGCTATTCTGACTGTCTTACCTGCTTCTTTCTGCTTTAACTGGTACAGTTCTCTGTCCTGCTCCTTCTGTGTTTCCTTATACTTCCTGAATGCTATCTTTTTCTCCCTTACCTTCCCCACCACTTCTTTTGAGAACCATAGTGTTTTTTTCTTTCATTTTGATTTGTTTATTTGCTTCACACACAGGCTTGTTGCCTCTGTGATGGCGGTTTTGATGTTTCCCCATTGTTGCTCCACCCCACCTTCTTGCCTGTTTGCTAGTGCTTTTCTGAGGCACACTCCCATTTTGACAAAATCAGCCCTCCTGAAGTCCAGTACCTTCACTTTTGTGTGGCTTGACTCTACAGCTAAGTTTATCGTCAACCACACTGTTTGGTGGTCACTTGTTCCCAGATGGTTACCCACTTCAAGATCAGAGATTGTCTCTCTGTCCTCATTTGAAAGTACCAGGTCTAAGACTGCTCTCTCTCAAGTGGGTTCCAAAACTAGCTGTCAGAGGCATGCCCCCTGTAGGGCATTGAGAATGGCCCTGCTCTTGGATGTGGCTGCAGCAAAGGTGCTCCAGTCCACATCTGGCATATTCAGATCCCCATCAACAATATATCCCCCTTTCTCTGCCATCCCAAGGATGCCTTCTGTCATTTCCATGTCCATTTCCTCCCCCTAAGATGGTGGTCTGTATACAACCCCTGTGCGGATTATGGAGCCATTTCCGGTCTCCAGGGTGACCCACAGTGTCTTCTCTACTCCCCGTTTACCCTTTAGTTCTGTTGCTTTGATCCTTTCCCTTACATAGAGAGCTACTCCTCCTCCTCTTCTTCTTCTTCCTTCCCTGTCCCTGTTGTAGATTGCATTCCCTGGTATGTTGACATCCCAGTCATTGTTCTCTGTGTACCATGTTTCTGTGACTGCCACAATATCCAGGCATCCCTTTTCCATCAAGGCCACCATTTCAGGGAGCTTTTTACCTAGACTATGGGCATTGGTACTCATTATTCTCCATTTTTTTATGGCTTTATTTCTTTTTGCCCCATCCCTGTCCCTACTGCCTTTGTCTTTTACTCCATTTACCCCCTGCCCTTCTCCCTATAGACTGCTCTATCTTGGTGTTATCCTCACTAATTACCCTGATTTTTTGGGGGGGCTAGGATTTCTCTTCTCCTCTTCAGTGCCTCCCTCGTTGAATAGTTTAAATGCTTTCCATTGAAACATTTAAACCTATCACCTAGGATCCTGGTTCCCCTCCAGGATAGAAGCAGATCACCGTGGCTGTATAGGCCTGCATCCCTTCAGGTGGAGCCCCAGTCCCCAATGAAGCCAAATCCCTGAGCTCTACACCAGATTTTCAACCAGTCATTGAATTCCATGGTGCAGAGTGCCCTAGCCTCATCCATACCATAGACAGGTAGCACTTCTGAGAAAGTTACCATGTGTACTACTTGTCTAAGACCCCTTCCCAACTCCACAAACTCCTGTTGCACTGCTCTGATCCCATTCTCAGCCAGGTCATTTATCCCTACGTGGATAATTACATCCAGATCCCTCCCTCATGCCACTGCTTCCATGATGCTGGGGATTCACTTCCTGTCCCTCCAAGCCTTGGTGCCGGGCAGGCACCTTACCTCCCTTTCCCTTCCCTCCCCCAGTTCTACACCCTTAACAATTGAGTCCCCCAACAGGAGTTGTTTCCTTCCCCTGTGAGGTCCTGGGCCACCCTCCTGTGGGTCTTCATTGTGGAGGTTCCAAGCATCCTCCTTGGTCTGCACTGCACGTGCCTCCTTAGAGGAACCATGTTTCACCAGAGTGGCGAATGAATTGTGGAGAGGCAGAACTGGAGGGATGCACCTCTGTTCCACCACCCTCACCCTCCCTGAGCCCACTGTGGTCCAACCACTCCCCTTTCTTGGCAACTTCATAGGTAGTGGCAGTGGCCTAGGTGGTCCCTGGGTGGGGGAGCAGGATTCCCAAATCCTTGCCAGGTCAGCATGAAGATGAACAACCTTCTCCCTCAGACCAGAGAGGTGCCTGCAAATAGGGCAGCAACACAGTCTCCAGAATGTCTCCCGGAAAACTGCTGATCCACAGCCAGTGCATTGCACCACTCCGCACATGTCTCTATCCCTTCCAGTTACAGATGCTTCTTTGTTTTTTGTTCTTGTTTTAGTGTGTGCAAGTTTGTGAGTGTCTCTACCCCTTATTAAGTATACTGAGCCTTTAAGGATATTAACAGGTGTATGTTGTTAGCAATTTTGGGGAAGTGATGTCAGAGCCTCTGCTATAAAGGAAGTTATGCACTTGGGATGGGTAGGGTGAGAGGAAGGGTGTGTGGGAGTAAACCTATGCTGTCCAGAAACAATCACCTACAACTTTTACCCTCCACCCCGGGGAGTGCCTTCCTTCCTTTCAGATGCCTATTTCACAAAGGCTAAGTAACACGTCTAGTCACAACTGACTGCAAATATCTCCCAGCTACAATTCCTCCCTGGCAAATTAAAGTTAAAACTAAGAAAAGTTCACCCCAAATACAGAATCAATACTAGTTACTTACACAGGTCCAAAAAGTAATAGTTCAGTTCAGTGTAGTCTAGAAAATAACCCCCTTGATTCAAGGAAGCTGCGGCTGCATTCTCACTCTCCCTGTCTCAGTCTCAGCAGAGACCACAAACAACTCCAGTTATAAATTCTCAGTTCAACTAGGCCCCTTTCAGCTCCTCCCCTTAACAGACACCTATTTCACAAAGGCTAAGTAACAGGCCTAGTCACAACTGACTGCAAATATATCCCAGCTACAGTTCCTCCCAGGCAAATTAAAGTTAAAACTAAGAAAAGTCCACCCCAAAAACAGAATCAATACTAGTTACTTACACAGGTCCAAAAAGTAATAATTCAGTTCAGTGTAGTCTAGAAAATAACCTCCTTGATTCAAGGAAGCTGCAGCTGCTTTCTCACTCTCCCTGTCTCAGTCTCTGCAGACAGAGATCACAAACAACAACTTTTTTACTTGCTTTTTACCATGTATGAGAATACATTAGTTCCATGAGTTGCAAGCACTGCATTATGGGTATGTAAATAGCATTGCCAATAGAAAATTTCTGACTTCATAATAAAAGAATTCAATTGAATTCTTTCATAGCAGTTGGCAAAATTCAAGGTAAGTAAAAGAAAAATTGTAGACTCACTACTGCTAATGATCACATGTAAGTATGTATTAAATTACTTGCTAAAAATCTTTCCATTTCTACTCACAATATTTCAGTTATCAGCAGCATTTGTTGTGTCACCACTATACTGCATCTGTGGGTAGGGATATGATTTTGGGGGATAATCACATAACTTGATTTGTGGGAAGAAGTGCAGGTCACCTGAGTGTAGGTTAAAAAGGAAATTTAATCCACAGTCACCTGATGCTGTTTGACCAATTGGCTGCTCTCCTTCATGAAACCCATGTTATAAAGCAATATAATTTATATGTACAATTTCTTTGTTTAGCATATAACTATTATAGTTCTTTAGTAATTATAATAGTGTGTAAGTTCATCTCAATTGCTCGAGGGTCCTATTCCATGAATTCAGACTGTCTGTAAGATAGTTTATCATTTTTAAGTAAGCAATGTTACTAGAGTACTAAATGCATCGATCCCCCTGTATATAAAACATAAAATATAGTATCCTGATGAACACTTTAGAAGTTAACAGGGTTTCTCTGTAGTATTCTAACTATGTATTTAACATTTGCACTTGGATTTGAAAACTGATTGTATAAATGTTTGAGTCAGGATCTTTTTAAATTATGTATTATGTCAGGTTTAGGACAACTGATAAAGGTCCCAACAAGAGAAAATAACACACTAGATCTGGTCCTGACAAATTTCTCTATGGACATAAATAACATTGATGTAACAGGTCAAATAGGCAGTAGTGATCATGATGTCATATTATTGAAATTGAATAAAAATAAAATAGTTAAGAAACATACAGACTATTGGTATAATTACAATAAATGAAAATATGACCAAATTAATAAAACAATGAATGGTTATGACTGGAGCTCTATGTTCTCTGAATTGAACATCAATGTATGCTTGTAATTAATTAAATAAACTATAGTAGAACTGGAAAAATTGTATATTCTAATTAAAAAGACACATAATAAAAAAGAGAAGGTTCCATTATGGTTAACAAACACAATCAGGCAACAAATACATAATAAAGAACAAGCATTTACAAGGATGAAAAAAACTCCAAGTTCAATTAACCTAATAAAGTATAAGGAAGAACTGAAAACAACTAAAATATGATATCAGTGGCTCAGAAGGTAGCACACTCGCCTCTGAGGCCGGGAGATCAGAGGGCTGTGGGTTCAGTTCCCACATCTGGCAGTTGGGTTAATATCCTAGTACTGACACTGTAGTGCAGCATGAGAGGGGTGCTACACTTCTGAGGTGCCGTCTTTTGGATGAGACGTTAAACCGAGGTCCCATCTGCTTGGATTGGTGGTAGTTCAGGTGGATGTTAAAGATCCCATGGCACTTATCGAAAAGAGTAGGGGAATTTCCCCTGTGTCCTGGCCAAATTTTCCTCATTCACTAAAAATACCACTGACAGCTTAATCTGGTTCAAAGTCAGTTGCCATTCATCTGTATCCTCCTCCCCCGGGTCGTGTCTGAAAATAGGCAGGATTTGTCTAGTGCACTTACCCGGTCAACAAAAACTAAAATAAAAAATAAATAAATAAATAAAATATGGAGAGAAGGAGAATTGAATTAAGATTATCTGTAACCAATAATCCAAAAGCATTCTATGCTTATGTCAACACTAATAAGAACAAGGATAACTCTATTCACAAACTGGTAGTTAATGGTACTGACTTACATGATAATGGGGATACATCCAATTCATTCAACAATTATTTTGCATCTGTTTTCTCAGATAATGACAGCCCTAAATATAAGGTAAATGGTGATCAGTACACACATGAAATACATTTAGAAGAGACTGTTATATCAATAAAACAACTAAAAGAACATTCTGCACCACAGCCTGATGGAATTACCCTGTGTTCCTAAGAAAAAATGTATTCTTAGTGGCTTTACCCATTAAATTACTGTATAATACCTCTTTGTTCAGTGGTACTATCCCAGATGAATGGAGGTAAGCTTTAGTGATTCCTATTCATAAAGCAGGATGTAAAAATAATACAAATAACTATTGTCCTACATGCCTGACTTCTGTCAGTTATAAGATGATGGAAAGAATTCTTAAAAACAGAATTGAAAGCTTCCTGAAACATAACAATCTAATGGACCAGAAACAACATGGCTGTGGCAGGCAGATCTTGTACGACCCATTTGATTAGTTTTTATGAAACAATAAGTGGTCATCTGGATAAAAGAACACCAGTGGACATATTATTTTTGGACTTTAGAAAAACATTTAGTAAGGTATCACATGGTATCCTCATTGATAAACTGATAGAACTGAAACTTGACCCAACGATTATCAAATGAATAAAGGACTGGTTGTTTAATGGAACCCAATTGCTAGGCTATCAAACGTTATCTCAAACCCTATTAAGGTAACTAGTGGGGTGCCACATCATGGCCCATTTTATTTAGAATATACATATCTGATTTACACAAAGGAATAAAAGGATCTATCAGCAAATTTGCTGAAGATACTAAACTTAATCAGGATGTTGACACTGAAAATAAAATAGACAGCTTTAGGAGGGACATTATATCTTTGGAAAACTGGGCAATCCAAAACAAGATGGAATTCAATATAGCAAAATGTGCTATTATGCACTTAGGTGCTAATAATCCTCAACCCCAGTATTACCTTAATGGAACCCCATTAAAGCAAGTTCAAACTGAAAAAGACTTAGGTATCATTATTAATTCTCTTTCAGCAAGTGACCATTGTAGACAGGCAGCCTAGACCGCAAATAAGATATTTGCATCAACTAGAAGAGCTTTTACATCTAAGATATTAAGTGTGTAGTTTACCACTATACAAGTCCTATATAAGGCCACACCTGGACTATGCATTCTCCTTTTGGGCTCCCTTTCTGAAAAAGGATATAAAACTTATTGACAGTGCACAAAGAAAAACTTCTAAACTAATCACAAGAATTAGGCACGTGTCATATCAAGACAGACTTAAAGAATTAAAACTATATGATTTGGGTACAAGAAGGCAAAGGGGTGACTTATTGCTGTTATTTAATATTCTTGGGGAGAAAGACCTAATGATAGATTGTAACATCTCATATGAACATAAACCTGTAAATCTGAGATGCAACACAAAACAACTAGTAGTTCTGAGGGCAAACACCAATAAAAGGAAAAATTATTTTACAATTAGAGCTGTCACATTATGGAATGGTCTACCTCAAACAATTGTGGATTCAGAAAATGCACTCCAGTTCAAAACTAGATTGGATAAATATATTATGGGACAAAAATACCATATAGCCCACTAGGTGGAAAGGTAGACTCAATGGGCCTAGTGCTTTCTTCTACCTTTTGTACTGAGTTACTGATTTACCGAGTTAGAGTAGCATCTTTATGTAATATAGTTAAATTTTTTTTTGTAATTTAGTATTTTTTAGTTTTTTTTTTGTAGTTTCGCACTATTTTTGACACTTATGAAAGCACATGATTGAAAGTGGGCCTATCATAAATTGTCCATCTCACCTTCTCTGTGGAATGAGCATAGGTGTCTAAGAAATCAGTGTAACCAGCTGGCCAAATCCCTAAAATGTAACTATTATATGAAGGTTCAGAAAGATAGCCTTGGCAATCCCAGGAAATTTTGGGACTCCATTAGCTCCCTTATAAATCCTCACATCAAAAACCCTGTTATAAAACTTGACTCACCTTCTGGCCCTCTGACCGAGCCTATTGAGGTAGCCCCATCTTTTAACCTAAAGTTCACAGACCTGTCAGCACATCTCATCAAGCTTACCAGGCACCCTCCATCCAACCTGAGAACAAATGCAAACTCACAGCATTCCTGCTCCCCCCAAGGCATTCCACCCTTCCACTTCAAGGCCATATCCATCCAAGTCACCACAAAATTATTAAGAAATCTCCCAAACCAGGGTAGCCCTGGTTCTGATGACCTCTCACCTATCCTTCTCAAACTCATCTCCCCTGCTGTCTACAAGCCTCTCACTTTTATTCTTAAGTCCTATCTACTTCCTCCATGCCGGATATTTGGAAATCTGAGAAAGTGGTACCTTTCTGGAACATATGAACAAACACAGTCTTATGTGTAGCCAACAACATGGCTTCCATGAAAATCAGTGTACCACCTCCACACTTGCACTCTTTACTGACCGTGTCTTCACTAATATGGATCAATGGCAATTTACAGGGGCCATTTTTGTGGACCTTAGCAAGGTCTTTGACATGGTCAACTATGAACGGGTTATATATGCCGGCGTGACAAAAAAGATTGTGACTGGCATTTCAGCAATGGGCTCCATGTCTGCTGCAAGTTGTAGTCGGCATGGAGCCGCATAGTTTGGAACTGTTTCTTACATTGGAGGGCTTTGCCCCCAAACCCCCCAGATGGGGGGGCATAGCCCCTCATCCCCCTGAACTAAAGGATTATAACTCCAGATCACAGTTAGTTCAGGGAGGGGGTGCAGGTCAGGGGAAGTGGTTGCCCCTTTCCAGTGTCATTTCTATGGTGACATGGTGCTGTAGTTGATATCGATGCATGTTGTCATAGAAATTTCACTGTTAGGGTGGCATACCACCATGAACTCCTCCTCTCCAAACTGCACAAATCTGGTTGCTCCTCTGGGACCTCTGATTGGTTCAGAAGCTATCTCTTGGGCCACTCTCGATCTGTTTGCGTGGGTTCTGTCATCTGACCTGCCCTCCCTGTCTCTACTGGCATCTCTCAAGGTTCCATCTTGGGCCCACTACTCTTTTCTATTTTCATTAATTCTCTCCCTTCTGAAAGCATCAAATGTAAATTACTGCTGTATGCTGATGATGCTGTTATCTACCACAGCAATATGTCCCTTGCCCAGTTCACCTCTGTCCTTACCCAGAGCTATGACAGTGCCCATAGCTGGTTCACATTTAACTTGTTATTGGTTAATGAGAAAAAAAAACAAATCCATGCTATTCACATCTAAATCCAGCCTTGCCAAAATTCATAGCTCAGGCTCCTTCCTCTGAATACTATCCCCTGAGGTTCTTGATGACATTTCCTCATTCAAATACCTGGGGGTAACATTCAACCCCACACTAACCTTCTCTGACCACATCAATAATGTGGTTCACAGGGTCAATTGAGAACTAGGGGTCACCTACTGGCTACACAACTTACTAACCCTGAAGGCTCAATTAGCAGTAGTTCAGGGTAACCTACTTCCTATCATCGACTACTGCTCCCCATCAATACTCATGCATCCTCTGTTCTCAGAACCAGGCTCACATCCATCTATAATAGCGCTTGCCGCTTTGCTTTCTTGGCACCATTCTCAACCCATCACTGTGACCTCAATTGTACCCTAGGCTGGCTAGCCCTCTAAGGCTGCTTTGACTTTGCTTTCATCTGCATTGTAGACAGCACTATCAGGGGCCACAATGTATCCCCTCTCTCTTCCTTACCCAAGGTCAGAAACCTACCCAGGAGACTGCACTTGTCCACTGTCCCACCTCTAAAGGTACCATGGATCTTCATCAACATGGGAGGGAAAGCCTTATCAGTCACAGCTCCATCTCTGTGGAATGGGTCCCTGCACCACTCCACTCATCAAGCACACATACAGCCTTCAAGTCCCTTTTTAAATTCTGGCTGATGGACTATACCTGTTGCTCCTGCTCACCTGGGTAGCACCTCATCTCATTTACAGTTAAACTACCACCCCACTAACATGACTCCTGGTGTTTTTTTCAGCTACTCTTGCTGTCTTGTTTCCTGCTTTCTCTTCTTTTCTCTATCCCTCCATGTCTCCCAAAGATATGTGGGAGTAGGACTGTCTGTTGCATCTTATGTTAAGAATCAGTAAGCCTACTGGTAATTTATCAGCCTTACCCTGTATATCAGCTTTCAGTATTGTAAATCAGTTGATTTCAATGTTTTGTACCTTTATTGTTAATTTGATTGTACTTTTGTTTTCCTTGCCATCTTTTATGGCCCAGGTATTCCATGAAAATGGTCCCTTGGATCAGTACGCTTACCCGATAACCAAAGATATACATAAATAAATAAATAAACAAACAAATAAATAGGCAGATAAATAAATGAATAAACAAATGTTTTTTGCTGAGGTTTATATTTGCACCATAACAAAATTCAAGAAAAACTTTAATGTAAAAATGGAAAAAATGTATTATGTAAAGCACTTCATGGTTACTTCTCTATGATGACAAGAATTCTTGGATGACCCCATGAATTTTTTACTATTTAAGAAACACCAGCACCTCACCTGGACATGCCTCACTAGGGAGGCTGGGATAGCTGAAGCACCAGGGAAGCTACCACAGTACTGCCAGAGTCTGATTTGACAGCATTTTCTACAAGGACATTTTATTTGTACATTTTGTTTGTAGCTATTGCAGCTTTCTTTGTGCTTTTGTGCTTTGAATCAGAATCCTGTGAACACAGGTTCTAAAGACTCTAGTTGTGGTCCTACTTTTGGAACACATTAAATACTTTATTTATTGGTAGTTTACTTGTTTGTGCCATTTTTCTCTGTGAGTGTTGCATGTAGTTGTGGAGTTTATAAAAAACTGCTCCAATCTTGCAGTCATAAAACAGTTACCCTCAGGGAAGCAAAGGCCACAATTTTCCAGACAAAGGAAACAAATCTACCAGTGCTGTAAAAGCTAAATCCTTCTGAGCCTTCTAAACTTTTCCTGCTGCTGTCTGTAAATCTTCAGCTGGAGCGAGAGAGTAAGGAGCCTTGCTTGTAGCTACTTTTTACCCTTCATTTTCCCCCTTGGATGAATGCCCCCACCCTCTGGGATGCCTAGGTGGTTCTTCTCCTGGGGGCTGCATGATGGCTCACTCTGACCCCTGTTGGTGGAACCTTACCTGCCTTCCTGGAAGCCAGGTTTTGGTGGAGGGGCAAAAGACAGTGCTTCTTCTAAATAAGTGTGCAGACTGGTTATTAAAAATGCAAACAAGAAACCCTCTTTTAATTTTATTGCAAACGACAACTTGCAGAAGTAGATTAAAGTCATTATTTATTCCAGTGCTGTATCAGAGGCAGACCAAGCCTTGTTTAATAAATGAAATTTGTTGCACTCATAGTTATGATCATCGAAGCATATATTCAATATATCTGTGTAAATTGGGAATTTAATAATTTACTGGGCATTGAATGAATAACTAATGAGGGTTTCTGAGACCTTCACAGTGGTTTACAAGCAACTTTTAGATATCTTTGAACTTGCATTTTACTGTTTTACATTGTAATCCTCTTACTTCTGTTTCACCATCCAAGACTAATATGATCATGTTAGGTTATGTCTACCTATGGTTCTGACCAAACTAGTAAATGGGAATTCTCAAGAAATATTTTATTTATAATTTTATTCATGGAATTGGCACATTTGGATTTATGTCATTTCATCCAACTCTGACTTAGATTCTATGCAGACTAAGCTCTTATAACTTGTAGTTCTTCTGAGGACATAGCAAAGGATGTGAAATATCAAGAATACTAAATCATTGTCAGCAACAGAACTGAAAGAAAGTCTCTCACCTTGAGTTATCTAAACTGATGAAACAGGGGAATGAAGCCCTGAATTTTCAAATTGTATACTCATGAAAAGGCAGTCAATGTAAAAACTGGAAATAATAACTGAATAAAGAATAGGTACTAAGTTAAATAATAATGCTCTGGACTTTTGTTTTTCTCCCAAGTTACCCTGGCAAAAACAATCTTAAAAGTCTACAAATGAAAATGATGGGAGCATAAAAATTTGAGCTGTAAAAATGACATGCTAAGTCATTAATAATGGAAAAAATATAGTACAAGCCAGGCTTCTAAGACCACAATCAGAATTATTCAGTCATTGGGATTACAGTTATAGACACCAAGCTGTGAAATCATTTACTTTGTAAGAATGTTGTGCAATTAAATATTTATGAATGTTTCCTGTAGTCACCTTTCCCTTTTTCATATTGCTTTTGCCATTTCCAGAATACATGTCTATGTCACATGAACATCATCTGCTCTGGCTGCTTATCTTCAAATTACTTCCAAATCCTATGTTTATGACTTTGTAATAATTCCCACAGCAACCAGCTGTGATGTCGCAGGAGAGCACTACAATGTCACCAGTAGACAAGCAGTCAGAGTACATAAAGACTATCATAAATGATAGATCTTATGTCATGAAAATCTCATCAATAGTAAAATATTAGAGGAAGATGATTTTATAAATTACATGATACATTGTGTTATGTGCTTATTGCACTTTTAAAAGTTGTCATGGTGGTGTCAGACATGCTTTAAATATCATTAAGCTTGCCTCTAAACATTAATTTATTACATCCCATTTGGGCACATTTTCTCAATAATGAATCATTATTTTATTCATAGCTAAATAATGTGCAGATTCAAGGATTAGTCAGTATTGTTTTCTTGCCATATGATGATCAAGCTAAATAATGTGCACTTTTAAGGATTAGGCAGTATTATTTTCTTGCTGCATGGTGATGAAAGTTTATTTTGATATTTTAGCATATTAGTATCTAATTAAGTCCTCTTACGATTGCAATATCTCTAGAATGAAATGAAAGATGCTCCAACTGACAAAGAGTTGGCAAGTCACTAGGACAATAGACCAAAAATGCAGATAACATGACATTAATTCAGCTAATTTACGTATCAATAGATTTAACATAGTCACATTAACCTAAATGCTTTCCTGAGAGCTGAATTAATTTACTGCAAATCTGGTGAAGATTTCTTGCTTTTTTCAAACTTTCCACTGTAGTATCTTATATTAGAAGCTGCAGTCAGGGCAGCATTATAAATAAAATACCCTCTGAGTAGCATTAATGTGTTTGTGTTATTTGAATATGCATAATTATTAGCTTTTGCCAGCTGTGATCAGTTCTACCTGCTACGTGATCCATTATATTGATTAAGTCCTACTGTCAAAGGTATGTTTGTAATAGAAGAGATGTGGACCTAGCAGTTTGGTCTGGTTCATTGGTCTGTATCAAAGTTAGTTGGGCAGCTTACAAAAATCCATTAGTTATTGAATAGCACTGAATCAAGGGTCACTGCATCTTTCTTCTGAATTGATCTACAGACCTATATAGGTTTCTGAGTTGTTTTATTGTTTCCTAGCAACTTCTTTCAACATTTTGATCAGGAAAGACAAGGGGGTTAAAGGTAAGAATCATAAGGTGTACAATTTGTTAAAGATATTGGGTTTCTTTTCAAGAAACTGTAATGAACAGCAGCAGATAAGATAGCCCTGACACCCCACAGAACACAGTTTGATTTTTACTTTGATTACAATTACAGCACTTTAAACTGAAATAGAACTAGAATGCTGCAATATAGACAATACCTAAGAGGGGATAGGAAGGAAAGTGCAATATTAGTGAATCAGTTAAGCCCCACTGCTCAAATGCTGCAGTTTAAAAAGGAGTATTGTTATTTTAGAGCCCACTTGCCAGCATAACCAATTAAAAAAAACAGTGCACCACAAGCATGATATTAATTAGTTGTGAAGGTAGGAGGGTCTGTAAACAAAATTAATCAGTTTAAAACTGTCATGGGTGTTGATCTATCCCTTTATCATATGTATCATATGTTGTAGTAATGCCAAATATGATATAAAAACTGCTCTCTCTGTCATACTAAAGCATCTCCAGAATGAGGACCCCTATGTGGCCCCAATAGCTTGGGTGCTATAAGAAATATTGTATGTAAAGCACATATTTTGGAGCATTAATATAATTTACAATCTTTAATAAATCCAAGTGTCCCTAAAATAAAATGCATATTTTCAATGTATTTTTTTTTACTTAGTAGATGCACTGGAACAGTACCTCTTTTTGAGACATAAACTAGACTGTGAAAGCTCATTAAAGAAAAAAAAATTAAACCAGAACAAACAAACACACGCTCTAGGGTTGCAGAAACCCAGTGCAGAAAGCAGGATGGCCATCCCCTAAGCTGAAACCAGCACAATGCTATTTCACTCAGGACAAATTGACTGACAGAAAAACATGGGCTGAACTGCACACTGGCACTTGTAGTCAAAGAGTGAATTTCAATCCAGCAACAAATGCAGAACAATTGCATCAGTCAGTCTAACATAGACACATTGTTATTACAACCAGAAGGTTTGGGGTCCCGTGATCAAGCTCCAGATGAGCAAAGTGAAAGGGCATCTGGCTGTGACAAGGCTGTGTCTATATCAGACTGACTGTGTACTTGTTCTGCATATATTGCTGCATTTGCATATAAAATAAATTAAGATTCACCCTTGCGCTATATGTGATGGTGAGCAGCCTGCTTTTATCAGTTAACCCTTATGTTGTGAGTTCAGTAGCACTTTGTTTTTTAGATTAGAAAAAAATATAGCAAGATAAGCAGTATTTAGGTTTAATGTGAGAAATATTTTTTTTTGTAACGTAATAATTGAAATCATTAGAGCATCAAGAGAAAAATAAATAAATAATGACTTACATTCATAGTACAAGATGACCAACAGGAAGTTTGAAAGCTGAATTTTGAATTAGGAATTGGAAATTGTAGAAAGCAGAACACTGAGATGACTATTTCAGAAGCTGGGTACAACAATGGTGAAGGCCTTCTAACCTATACCAGAAGTGAAGCAAGGTTTAGCAAGTGACTGCATGTCAGCAGGCAATAGATTTTGGAGGTGGCATTTTGGATTTAGTAACTGATAAAGATGAAAGGACAGACTGTGGAATGTCTTAACTGTTAGGCCATCAAACAGATAGTCAGGATGGACTTGAGGAAAGAATCAGCCTAGGATAAGATAATGGCTACAGTGATGGGATCTGAATGGTGCAAACAAAGTAGACAGAAAAATATTATGGGTTGTGTTTAGTCATCCAATATTTTTTTTGGCTGCATGAGAAAAAAAGTGGGAAAATATAGTCTAACATCGGGGATAATGTACCTTTAGTAATGGCTGGACAAACTTCCAGAATCATTAATTGCTCTACTCTCCACTAGTGCCTGTCTCTAGAGGATGCCTAATATACATGCCTGCTCATTCACAATCTGATTTCTCTAAAACATACAAGAGTTACAAATTCTGATGATGTTCTTGGAGGATCTAGAGCACTAACTGTAAGTCAAACAAAATGCTATACTTAACGTTGATTCAGTAATGACATTGTATTTTCAATTGCTTTGAACATCTGGCATTAAAGAGAAGCTGACACCTCCAGGAGAACATTGTGATCTGCTGGTTTTACTATAGCAACAAGTAGCGCACTTTCATTTATAAGAAGACACTCAGCAGTGGAGGATGGAGGGTTTTGCTGGTCTGGACCAATCACATGCGTTGAATGCTTTCTTCTAATAAGGAGAATTAGGTTGGCAGGAGTTGGAGATGGAGTAGGGTGCAGGAGGAGGCAGTGTCAGAGATGGAGTTGGGTTGGGTCATTTAGCAGAAGCTGTTATATTTGGGCAGATCCCTTCATTATTTAATCACAACAGGAGCACTCAAAGCCAAGAGACCCATGGAACACCAGTGGCCCCTGGTCAGTGGTCACTCACTGGCAGCTCAAGGCCCTACTTTAGGTTTTTGCTGATTGGGGGAATTCTTATTATTATTCTTTGCACAGTGCACTTCTGTCACTTTACTTTGGAAGGTGGGGGCTGGCTGTAGAAGTGGGTAGGTTGTTCCGGTCACCATTAAAAGTATTTTTCATAAAAAAAAAATAAATAAATAAATTGTGTGTGCTGGGTTGGTAGGAGAGTTGGACTAGATGGCACTGGCTTCTAGAGGGTGGGGGAGACAGTAGTGTTTTTTTATGGGGCTGGGGATGGGGGTTACATGGCTGAACTAGTTTTTTGGGGGGTGGACTGCAGAGGAAGGTGGGGGCTGTTTTTTATTTTTTTTCCTGTGGGTAAATTTCACGTCCCATTAAATATTTTACGAAATGTGCGAATTTCACGAAATATTTTGCATAATGAAATTTCATGATTTCCCACATCTCTACAAAGGAACAGCTGTCTTTAAAAATCCTTTTTCGCAAATTGTGAAAAATAACCCTTTTCTGCAGTTTCTTTTTTTTGCTCTTTGCAGCAAAAGAAAATCATTTATTGGCCCAGTGGCAGTGAGGGTTGAAGTGCTGGACACTACACCTTGCTCCATGCTGATGACCCGGGTTCGGGAGCGGGCATGGGTCAATGGGGGCTGGCAGGGAAGGAGAGGTATTGAGTGTCCGATGGACTGCACTCCTTCTCCAGGGTAGGGATTTCACGATGGCTGGTGTCTGACTGCCCCCTGGTGGAGGCCGGGGGTTGGGGACGCATGCTGTACAAAGGGGTAGAGTCAGGGGTAGATGCTTGGGCGAGACGTGTGCTAACATGTGCACGCTTATGCCCACTGGCGTCATTGCATACTGTCAACTCAGGGAAATATTACAGGAGAAAAAGGTGGCACCCAACACTGCTTGATGGCCATCCATGAGTTTGCCAGATGCTGGCACCCGAACTGGATGCATTGGGGTGGGGAGTTAGGGGGCTCCCTGCTACCCCGCTGCGGGGGTAAGCCACAGGGTTACTGGGTGCCAGTGGTCCCGGTAGAGATGAACGGTGGTCAGATCCCCATAGGTAGGGCTGTGAGGATATGGGGAAGCATCTGGGTGGCCACAGGAGAATAATCAAAAATAATAAAAGAAAATCCTTTATCACAAATTGTGGAAAAAGATCCTGTTTCACTGCATTTGTTTTCCATGATTTGTGAAAAAGAATTTCTGCAGCTAAAAAAAGCACATTCATGAGTAACTAATCAAAAAACTTACCCCAGATTCTGATTTTGGTGTTATCTAAAGCCCTCTATTTTTTTAATAATTTAATTTTGATGTCACTGCAAACTGAAAACAAGATGGTGGCAGCACAGAAAAAGTTTCCACATTTGTGACAAAAGATTCCACATTTACAATAAAGCATCCTTTTTCGAGGTGAACATCTAACTTTCCCATAGGAAATAATTGGAAACTTTGAAATTTAATAACTTTGGAACAGAGTAATATTGTTTCACCAAATCTTCAAAATGTACCACTGTTACCCAGGACCTGTATACCCTAAACATTTCAGTCCAAAATACCACACCATTTTTGTGCAGCAGCATGTCAAAGAATTTGACTAAAAACTGTAATTTACACATTTTTTGACTCACTGTATCTCTGCACCCACACATCTGACTGGAATAAAACTTACCACATCTAGAGATCGTTGGTCCAAGATGAAGCTTGCTAAATATCTTGCAAATTGCTTGAATGGTTGTGAAGTTAATAAAGTGCAAATTTTTCAGTTTAACACAGAAGTGCAAAATGAACCCTAATATAGGGGCATGACCACACCTCTATAATACATAGATGGATATTGTATAATGGTGCAGTCATGCCACTATAGTTAGGGTGGTGTGGGCTGTTTAATGATAAAACCAATTTTTGCACTTTAATAACTTCTCAACTGTTCAACTGATTTACAACAAATTTTGCATGCCCTGTCAGAAACTCAAGGATTCTTGATATGCCATTTTTTGTTCTGATTGGATGTGGGGATTCCAAGATCTGGACAGTGGAAAATGTGTAAAGAGAATTTTTTTCCTGTTTTTTTTTTTTGTTGTTGTTGTTGGCTCGTAGCATTCAGATGGTTTCAAATTCTGGGGCCCAATTCTCAAATAGCCCTTGGAGTGATGCAATTTTGTGTCAATCCAGCAATGTAGCAAACTCTAAGTGTGTCAGGGACCCAGCCCCAGATCTAAAATAATCAGAGTACCAGCCCAAAACCCCAGAGTTTGCCACAGGTGTTCAACAGCATCAAACCATTGGCACACCTGCAGGAAATGCTACAGGGATCTTGCCCCCACTGATGCAACACAAGAAGGGCCAGATTGGTGAGGTGGGAATCCACTTGCCATGAGGGGGCCAAGGGCAGGAGGGGCATTGGGGCATATGGTGAGTTGGGGAGACACCAGAGAAGTAAGGGATTGCTTTGGCACCCGGTGGGATCTAAATATAATTCTGAAGTCTTCCGGCAGCATGTACAGAAGAATATGGTAATTTTTCTCAAACTGTAGAAGCACAAATTTAGCACCAAATTTGGGTTAACTGTCTAAATTATATATTTTATAGAAAGAAGGTTGTGACATAAATGATTACTATGCCTCTGTATTTATTAGGGTGCCATTCTGCTGTGCCACATATGCACCCCATTGTGTGCCAAAGCAAAGCCTTACTTCCCCATTGTCTTCCTGACTTATACTATGCCCCCCTGTGCCCCTCCTGACCCCTTGCCCATATGTAGCCTCCCCCAACTCACTACAGTTTTTGCCACTGGTGCAAGGGGCATAGGCCACCTCCTTGCTTGTCTAAGTTGTGCCCCTTGCAAAGGCCATGGCAGGGCTTTTAGAATCCATAAAAAGGGGATGTTGCAACCCTGCCATAGCACAGCCCCCCTTGTGACCTGGTGTACCATGTTGTGGATCACAAGGGTGGCCCAGTGCCCATTTGCTGCAGCAGCCTCCTATTCCAATACAGATTGTGTTTTGGAATTGGGAATGCCACAATTTATGAAACAAGGTGCCAATTATGTCACTGATGTTTGATGCAGGCACCTTGCATCAGTCTATGGGCTTTCAGAATCAGACCCTTGGTCTGAAATTTTCAGGGTAGAAAGGGTCTGGCACAGAGTACTGCCCTTCACTGGTTTGGTTAAAAAATAGTAGATCCATTCCAAAGTTATTCAGTTTTTAAATGTCGGTTCTGTATATGCTAAGTAGGTGTTCAGGATAGATGATTGAAACTAAAAAAGAATTTGGCCATGGGACCAAACCTTTTACATGAAGAAAAACAACATTTTCATATGCCAACCAATTTTCAAAACCCACAAAAAATGACATTCTACAGAGAAATCAATACATGTATCTTGTTCATTAGGACCCCATTAGATGGATTCTGCACTTAACTGTTGCAAAATTTACCCCCACAAGTGTTTTCCTACATTTTAACATTCTTTTTTGTGACTCACTTCTGCTTGTTTCATATGGCCATACAAAAAAGGAATTCAGCCATAAGAAAAAGGATCCCTTCATACGGAAAATATTTTGGATATATTTTTTTTCCTGATTCTTTTTTGTTTGAAGGGATCATTTTATGTATGCTGTTCTGATTCATACGAAAAAGGATCCCTTCATATGGAAACAGATTTTTGACTTATTTTTTTTTCTGACTCTTTTTTCAATTTATTGGATCCTTTTTCATATCCTCTTTTTGTTCATACAAAAATGATCTCTTTACACTGGAAAATAATTTGGACTTCATTTTTCTACACATTTCAACTTCAAAAAGCCATAAATCCCTCAACATTTGGAATTAAGGGACAATCTATATATCAATACAAATGTCTTTGCCAAGTACAACAAGTATAACACATACCCCCCACCCCAATGATTTAGGGGCAATGACAAAATGCATAAAAATTAAAAAAATCAATTTTCCTTATGATAACACTGGAAGTTTAACAAGCCATACAAGTAAGGAATGAAAATCTGTTTTGGCCCTGCACTTCCATAGCAACATACTTGTATTCATCTAATGGGGAGATGAGAGCACAAGGGCTGGAGGGCCCTGCACTTCCACAGACAAATGAGGATACAATTATACTGTCTCAAAAAGTAAGGAAATTCATTACAAAAAACTTTGTTAATGCACTAGTTAGGGTTAAACCCCCAAAAAATAGGGAAATGTGGCATTAAGGTTTCCAGTCCTAACACCTCACCCCACAATGCAGGCAGGAACTGGAGAAATCATTATGGTTTGACCTCTCCTGTATCTTCACAAATCATGTGTCAGGTGTACCTCATAGCTGTCTGCCCTAATGCTTACTCTATTCTCATGCATTCTACACATTTCAGCTTCTTTACTGATGGAATGGGGTGAGCATTAGGGTTGACAACTCTGAGGCACATCCAACACCTGATCTGAGAAGATGCAAGATATTTTAAACCTTAATGGCTTCTCCTATTCCTGCTTGAATGGAGGAGGTTGAGTGTTAGGGTTGGAATCCCTAATGCCAAATGTCAATAATTTTTTTTCAGCTTAACCCTAACTATTGTATTAACAAAGTTTTTTTGCAATGAATATGTATATTTATAAAATGGGTTTGGAGAAATGGAACATAAAATTGGTCTAATAGCATCACCTGATCATTGATTACATTTCCTATTTAATCAACAGTTAGGCAGCCAGACTAGTTTCACTTCTGCCTGTAGAGACACATAACCCAAATCCTTCCACACAGAGGGAATTTCAAAAGAGTGAAGCAGCCATTGTTTTCCACATTACATTTCATTCAAGGCTGTCAAGTTTATTTAGTGGGCGTGGTGCTGCTGACCAACCAAATTTTCAGTTTATCCAAACCTTAACCATGCTACCTCCCCAATGATCTGCTGTCACTCCATGTCCCACAACATTCTGCTAAGTTGGATTTCCCCACTACCACCCCAATGATCTGCTGTTACACACTGTCACACAATATGCTGCTAAGTCAGACAATAAAACTTAAATTAGTGGCAGGTGCTGCAAGACAGATTCCCTTGATATGTCGCCAATGAACTGGTATCACACACTCTCCTCCACCGTGTTGCTACCAACTGCTGTGGGTTAAGTGAGTGGCTCACATATTGCAGCAGCACTTGATGGGAAATTCTGTGTAGAGAGAAAGAGAGAGAGAGAGTGAGAGCAGCTCACAGTGGTTCTGCAAAACTGATTGGGAAAGAAAGAAAGTGAGACGACAACACGCCTGAAAAACAGCCTCATAAATAACAAGACCTACAGTCTCTTCCATGGGGCTTGCACTTCTGCAGTCAGAGGTATTCATGAATTTTCTGCAGTGTACACACACAACCTATGCTGCAGAAGCACAGGTGACTATCATTCATTGATACAAATCCCACAAAGGTTACACATCAGCACTACTGCATTTCTGTTAACTGTCAGCAAACAGTTGAATGGTGTTTTCTTAACTTTTAGCAAAGAATATATATGCAGTATACTGTATATACAGTACTTAATATGTATCTATATCTAGCAATTTATTTGTCTGTGTCTGTCTGTCTGTCTATCTATCTCTCTGTCGATCTATCTATCTCTATCATATACAGACACTGTTGTGCATGTATATTAGGGTTCAGTAAGCACTTTAATGTTAAACCCAATTTTTTGCTCTATATTAGGTCTGCCCCTTTCAACTTTCTTATTTGAAATTTGGAAGCTTCAGAGCTGCTGTCAGGATCTCAGTCAGGATTCTTAGAATTTTGTGGCAGTTGGTTACCGGGTCAAAGTTATACAGGCAGAAAGAACATAAAAATGACATAAATTAAGACCCTTTATTTGGTCACCTACCCTTTTTTGGTCACCTATAACTAAATGACTAGAAGGATTTCAAACCTGAAACTTGCAGGTTTGATAGTATTTACTCCACGGTGCATGTTGTTGTGTCTTTTAAGTCCCTAACTTATCCAATTTTAAGAAAATTAAGAAAAACAGTATGCATGCTCAGTTTAAAAACTAAACATTCTAAGGATAATTTAATTTTAACAATCACATCTTAATGTGGTGATTTGATGAAAATTTGTGTTTACATGAGTGGGTAGGGTAATCCTAATGCTACAAACAGCATCAATATGTGATGAAATCACTTCTAAAAAAAGAATGGTTGAGTAACTAGAGGTCTGTGGGGCACAGGACCCAAGGCAGCATGGATTCACAGTAGGAAGGTCATGTCAGACAAATCTAATAGATTTCTTTCACTGTGTGACCAAAGTAATAGACAAGGGATGGTCTGTGGACATGGCCTACCTAGACTTAAGCAAGGCATTTGACACAGTCCCACACAAAAGACTAATAAACAAGTTAGCCAGCCTGGGAGTAGGACCCAGGGTGGTAGCCTGGGTAAACAATTGGATGACCAACTGGACACAGAGGATAATAGTAAGTGGAGTCCACTCCAAAGAATGAGGTTTACTAGCAGAGTATCATAGGCTTTGGTAGAGGGACTGATCCTTTTTAATGTCTTTATAAATGACATTGCTGAGGGACTAGAGGGAAATGTATGCCTCTTTGCAGGTGGCACAGATATCTGCAACAGGGTTGATACACAAGTGGGGTTGGAAAGGATGAGAAGGGACTTGGCAAGGTTGGAGAAATGATCAAATGTATGATAGCTTAGATTCAGTGCAAAGAGGTTTATAGTAATGCATCTGGAAAACAAAAACCCAGGGGAAGAGTATACAATGGAGTGGAGATACTAACAACAACAACAATGGAAAGAGACCTGAGAGGTAGTCATATCAGATGACCTAAAAATAGGCAAGCAATGTAAGAAGGCAGTAAGGGGGGCTGGGGGGTTACTGGGAAGCATAGGGAGAGGCATCACCAGTAGAAAACAGAAGTTGCAATGCCTCTGTACAGACAGTTGGTGAGATCCCATCTGGAGTAATGCATGCAGTTCTGGAGTCCCCATCACCAGAAAGACATAGACATGATGGAGGCAGTCCAAAGGTGGGCAACTAAAATGGTGCAGGGTTTGCACCAGATGCCATATGAAGAGAGACCAAAGGAGCTTAATATGTATACCCTGGAGGAAAAGAGGGGGAGGGATATCATGATAGAAACTTTCAAGTACTGTACCTCAAGGGAATCAACAAAGTCCAAGAGGGTAGCATATTTCAGAAAAAGGGATGTGCGAGAACAAAGGGGCACAATTTGAAGATAGAGGGGGGGGGATGGCTCAATGGCAATATGAGGAAGAATTTTTTCATGGAGAGGGTGCTGGATGCATGCAACAGCCTTCCTGAGGAGGTCATGGGGTCAAAAATAGTGGGGTAGTTCAAGAATGCATGGGACAGACATGAGGCAGTTCTGGTGGGGGGTGGGGAGAAGTAGGCTGTTGGTTAACTAGGATCTGCAGCTTATCAAATAGGTAGGAAAATGTTTAGACTGGGTGGGCCAAGCAGTCCTTATCTGATGTGAAAGTCTATGTTTCTATAGTATCTCTTGCTGCAGTGTTAGTTCAGTGTGAGGACTATGCATCAGTGTGTAGCCCCACCCCACCAAACAGAGTTGTGCGTGGTTTTACTATGTAAAGGGTCTTTTGGCTGACATTAGCCACATCCACGGCATCCTAAATGTGAACCAGCCACAAAGGTGCCCAATCCCTGGTGTTGGTAAAAACAATATAAATTTCTGACACCAGAGTACCCATACCCAGTGCTGATTTAGTTGCCTATTTCCTCTTTTTTTTACTTTCCAACACTGGTATGCCCAATCACAGTGCCTGTCAAGTCCTGCTGCCTGACAACTTGAGATACCAACACGGGGTGCCCAGTCCATGGTGATGGCTTCATAACCCCCATCTCCACCCTCCATAGGTGCTCACCACAGAGCAGCCCACCAACGGCACCTGCAAACATCAAACCAGCACTGGTGTGCCAAGTCCCCAGTGTTAGTATCTGTAATTCACAAATGTCCCCTCAACATCTCTTCTTTTGTTTTATTTCCTATAATAAAGAAAGCAGTCCATCAATGTCTGTTATGTCAGTGCTGTTGCCACCATCAGTACCTTCTCACACCTGACCCTGACACTCAGCATCCACCACCCCTCTACCCCTTACTTACCTACTAGGGTTCAATGCTGAAATCTTCACTTGATTAGAGTCATGTCTTTATACTTAAAAGCTGGACTGGGAATTGAGGAAGTCAGGTAAGTACAATTCATGTATTTCAATGTGTTTTTATATTTTATTTATAACTTGGTCAAGTTTCAATAGTTTTACTCCAGATGTTCAACATGGACTATTTGGGACCCCATCTAATGAACAAGGTAGGTGACATTTTTCACATCCCTCCAAGAAGGCACCTTTTGGGCAGGATTTGAACATGTTTCCCTACTGGGTTCATGAATGGAGTCATAAGAAGACTATGTTGAAAGCATGGAGTATTTTTTTTTTAAAACAACAAAGTTATGAAAGGTCATTGACGTTTTTTTAACGCTTACTCATCATTTTGGTAATTTTCAATATTTTGACCACAAATTTTTAGTATAGCAATTTTTTCACACAACCTCATGAACAAGGCAGGAGTCATTTTTCAAACTTTGGCCAAACTGTGTTTTTTGCAGTTGTGGTACAAAATAATGTTGTGACCAGAATGTGAAAGTTTTCATTTACTGTGTTCGTGGGGTGGGGTCATTACAATACTATGATGAAATTTTGGGGTCAAAATACTATAAAAGGACCAAAGTTATGAAGGAATGTTGACATTTTTCAATGTAACTTTCCATATTTTGACCCCAAATTTTCAACATAGCCATTTTGCCATGCCACCTCATTACAGTGACAGGTGTCAATTTTCAAATGCTGGCCAAAATGTGATTTTGCAGTTATGTTTTGAAATGAAATTTTGGCCAGCAATTCATAAAAACTACTTGTCATGTTCAGAATGGGGGGTGAGTCATAAAACTGTGTTGAAAACTTGGAGTCAAAATGTCACACATAAATTATTAAGTAATGTCATTTGCAGGGATGGCCATTGGATCACTGGTGTCAACATTGCCTTCCTGTACCACTGACCTGAGTTTAGATGCCAGCTCAGTGAGCTGGCTGAATATGATGAGGCTGGGGGGAAGGCACAACATCATGTGACACGTGGCACCAGCCCCATTCTGGGGAGGGACAGAGCAGTGCTGTGGCACAAAGACAGTACATTGTGGTGAGCCAGTGAGTCTTCCTTCACAAGGGATTAATTTGCTTGTTGAGGGATGATGGACCCAAACACTGTGTTTGAACAAGTGGGGTGGCAAGAAAAATGGAGTAAAGTGTATCTGGCAGGATGGAGGACATGATGCTGCAGGCTCTGCGCCACTGACAAAACACCTACTGCTACCAGTTACTCAGCCTATCACCTTTAATCTCAGGAACTTACATTGTACCTTTGCAACCCCTTCCTATTTCCCCCCAATGACAGGAACAGGAGTGGGATGGTTATCAGTGCCTCTTGACTGTAAGTCAAGTTTGGCAGTTCATTGCCCTGTTAGTGTTGCCAGGAATGCAAAAGGTGGTAGCTTCATCCTGTCCTGGTAGTGGTCAATGAAAAAAACAACTTTCCCCCCCAGATGCCAGTGTGCCCAGGGATCCTGAATCCTGACATATCCCCCACGCTGGCCTCCACAAGTGACCCAAGTCCATTCCTGAACCCGTGTTTCTTTTGTGGCACTGTACCTACCCTCCCAACTAACCCACTTTAACCTCCCCAAAGTTAATATTTTTATTAATCATACTAATCCATTTTCCACATAATATCTACAGGTCCAGATGAATAATGACAAGATGCCAGACAAGGCATCGAAGGTCACTGACCTCATGTTCACACAAGTATTGTTTCATGTTTAGAGTACAATGCTTGTCCTAATTAGTTACAAAACCACTGCAGATCCTTTATGACCCCTTTGCTATTTTTAATTTACAGGTATGACTGGGTGTGTTGTAAGGCTGCCCATCACAAAATCTCCAGGACCCAGGTAAAAAATTGCTATTATTACTTTTTTTTCATTTATTTCAATCTTGTACTGTACTGTATATACTGTATATACTTTTTCTTCCTTGTATATTATTGCTTTTTGTATACCTGCTTCTGTACTGTACTTTGATGAATTCATGACCAGGTTCACCTTGCAAATGAGCCTTGCTCAATGGTGCCCACCTGGATAAATAAAGATTTTGACTGATTGATTGACTACTAAGTCTAAGCTAGGATGGTAAGGGTGCAACTACAAGCATTAAGGCACTGTTGTGTTTCACTTGTTGGTTATTGAAGAAGGCCTGAAAATGAAATAACATTAGGGTTTTGGTTCACCAAAGTATTGTCAAAACAGTGGTGGGTATTCCTTGGGGTTGTCTACCCTAATGCCCACTCATCCCCTGAGCAAACAATGTCAGACATGATGTCTATTCTTCACAAAGGACCTGCATGAAGAAAGCTACCACTGATCTTGTTGGTAACATGTGGCCAGCCATACTTCCTGACCTCCAAAGAGTGTATCACTGTGTGGCACTGGCTTGAAGCAGTAACTCATGCTATAGACAGATGGCTATGGGCAGATGAGAAGGGGTGGGCATTAGGGTTGACAACCCCAAGGAACACCCCACTATAAATTCATCATGACTGTAGAGACCCAAAACCCTATTTTTTTATTTTCTTACAGAACTAGTTCTTTTGTATTTTTCTTTTGTATCAGCCCTTGTTATGCCTGCCAGCTCACTGCTCCAACTGAAGCCAGCAGCACAACTCCAGCTATAGATTTTTCATATTTTCCTTTTTGACACCAGCAGAACTTTCTTGAATTGTGAAGCTTCAAATGGAGTTGTGCTGTCAGCTTGAACTAGAGCAGTGAGCCGGTGAGCTCCTGATCTCTCTCTCGATCTCTCTCTCTCTCTCTCTCTCTTGCTCTATCTATCTATCTATCTATCTATCTATCTATCTATCTATCTATCTATCTTGGTGGACCCAAAAAGTTGTCCAGGCATGGGGTTGTCAGTTGGTCAGGGGGGGATCAGCTGCTTACCTCAGAGCAAGCATGACATCTGGGTATTGTGTTTGACAGTGGCCTGACATTAAAATCTCAGGTGTCTGCTGTCATTAAGACCTCGTTTTACCATCTGAGGAACATCACCTGTATTAAGTACTCGGTCTTGCTTGGTGATCTTCCTATGTTGGTCTATTCCTTTGTAATCTCACACCTTGATTACTGCAATGCCCTATACTTAGGGCTATCGGGGTTTGATTTCTGCCATTTTCAGCTAATGCAGAATGAGGTGGCAAGGTTGTTGACTGGCTTAGCAAGATCTTGCCATGTCACTGCTGTGCTCTGTGATCTGCACTGGCTGCTTGTTCATTGGCAGATCACATAAAAGGTCGGGTTACTGACCTATAAAGCCTTACATTGTCACGGACCGTGCTACTTGCAAGATCTTCTCTGTCCCTATTGCCTCCTCTGCTCACTCCATTCCTCTGAGGGATTGCTGGAAATTCCCAGGGTTTGATTAAAGACCTCCTGAGCCCACTCTTTTGCTTTTGTGGCCTGTACCCTGTGAAAGTCTCTGCCTCATCAGATTAGAGAGTGCTTGACCATCAAGAGCATTAAAGCTGCTCTTAAAACCCACTTGTTCTGTTTAGCATGTCCTGATTTAAGTAATGGGTAGTTTTTGTCATCAGTTATTGTTAACCATGTCTTAAAGTCTGATTTTAAAATTTTTATTGTGATGTTTTATGGATTTTGTAAAGCGCATTGATCATTGTGGAATTGCGCTTCAACATAAAGTTATTATTTTTATTATTATTTCACCGGTGGATGCAGAAGTACAGACCCATCAAGTGTGTGTATGTGATACAGTGGCCATAAATAGCTGAGTCCAAAGAAGTGCTAATCCCATAGAGGCCTGCACTTCTGCAGACAAAAGTATTCTTGTAATTTAGGTATCATGGATTTGTATCTGTGTCTGCTGGGTCTTATTTTCATGTATACAGAAACGTTATGGTGATTTGAGTATTATGGATTTCTATCTGCAGTGACAAATAAATATGTCTGTCATGCTGACGGCTTGCTGCAGATAAAAATCCACAAAAGTAGCACATCAGTACTACTGCATCCGTGTCATCTGGAAAAAGTTGTATATTGTTTGTCTTACCTGAAGATGTCTGTCTGTGGTTGCTAGTGCGGTTCTGTCCTTTTGTTTCTTGGAGTGGAAGTTAGGGTTGGAAACTTGAATGCCACATTTCTTCACTTTTGTGGCATTTAGTTGAACCCTAAGCAGTGCTTTAACAAAGTTTTTTTGCAAATAATTTCCTTTCTTTTTAAGATATTGGAATTGTACCCCCATTCACACATGTGGATAATTCATAGAGCTGTCTGGTAGGTTGCAGAAATGCAGGGCCCTCTGGTCCCTGGGCTTCCACAAGACCACAGATACAGACACACAGGGAAAAGATTCCATCTGTCAGACAATGCACATGGCACTCTGCCACACATGGATGAAGAGTTGCAGGGCTCTATACCTAGAGAAGCATTGTATTCACTATATGGTACTTAGGTTCATGTGAGCTACCCTCTGGCTTTCATTCCCTGGCTGGAGGTGTCACATATCAGTAGTATACCCCCACTCTCACCCCATGTTGTCGGGTCACTGAGCTTGTCCCAAAATCAGCTCACTGGCACAGGATCACAAAGTATACCTGCGGGCTGAAGATTGGCACTGTACACAGTGTTTCTTAATAATGAACCCTAGATAGACAGGCAGATAGATAGATATATATTTATAGATAGATTTTTTTTTTTATTTTGAACCCACATTTTGAAAATAGTCATTTTATGACTCCACTTATTAATATGACATGTGGCATTTATGGTATATTGTCTGAAATGTCATTTTGCACCACTAGTGTAAAAACGTATTTTATCCTTGAATTAAAAAAAAAATTATACCTGTCATGTTCATGAGGTGGTATAGAAAAATGGTCATGTTGAATGTTTGGAATTAAAAGGTACTCGCTGGAAGAGAGGAGAGACAGGGGGACATGATTGAGGTATTCAAATATGTGAAAGGGATTAACAGGGGCAGAGACAAAGAAATGTTCAGGCTAAAGAAAGGGGGCACAACAAGGGGGCATGAATGGAAGTTGGAGGGGGGAACTTACATGGGAGAACATAGAAGGTATTACCTCACTGAGAGGGTGGTGGAGCCATGGAATGCATTGCCTTGGAGTCTAGTCAAGCAGAGCACTGTGGAGGGCTTCAAGAGGGGGTGCGACAGATGTAGCGGTGTACTGAAGCCAAAGTTGACTCTCTCAGGGGCCGGGGGGAGGAGGAGCTAGCACCCAATGGGGGCTGGCTACTGAGCAGACAAGAAAGACCATTAGGCCTATTATGTGGTTTTTAGTATGTTAGCAAAATATTTAAAATTAGTAAAGTTATAAGTGAACATTCAAATATTGATAGCCACAAGATCTTGGGCACACACTAAAAACCGTAAGAGGGATGTAAAAATATGGATGGAAATTGAGTTACTCACATAACATTTTATTCAGGTTTAAGTAAAGGACAAACAGACGACCATCCCGGCTGACATGTTTCAGACTCAACAGTCCTTTTTCAGTCCTGTTGAGTCCAAAACATGTCAAGCATGCAGGCCGTCTGTTTGTCTTTTACTTAAACCTGAATAAAAAGTTATGTGAGTAACTCTGTTTCCATCCATATTTTTGTGTCCCTGTTAAGGGTTTTAGTGTGTGCCCAAGACCTTGTGGCTATCATTATTCAGTGAGTCTCAGGAGCACTGCTGTCCTTGTGCACACTTTTCTGGTTGCTGAATGTTCAAATATTGTAATATTCATTCATAACCTGGGTATTTCACCATATTTGTACACCAAACATTGATCATATTCTTCTTATTACCCCACCTCATGAACCTAATAGATGAAAATGTTGAAGTTCCCACAGAAATGTCATTCTGTGCTACAAGTGCAAAAAAATTTACCAGGATTTTAAAAATGACAGCTGCCAATGTACATGGTGTGCTTTGAAAAAATGGCTATATTGAAAATTTGGGGTCAAAATATTGAAAATTCCTAAAGTTATCTGTGAGCATAAAAAATGCAATGCCCATACACACTTTTGTTATTTTTGTATATTTTGACCCCGCTGTTCAATATAACCTTTTTATGAGCCCATCTCATGAGCAAGGGTGCAGAAAATGTTCAAATCTTGTCCAAAACATGATGTAGCAATGTGAATGGAAAATCACATTTCAGATCAGATTTGCATAATTCTATCATCATTTGTCATGAGGTGGGATCCCAAAAAAGCCATGGTGAAAATCTGGTGTACAAATATGGAAAAAATTTCAAAGTGATAAATAAAAGCTAAAATCACACTGAAATATATTAAGCCAGACTTATTTTCTCATAGTGCAGTCACTGGTTCCTGCAGCAAGACGTTATATGTTCAAGTGATTGAGGGTGCGTGGTGAGTGTGCGTGGGGTGATGAATGCTGAGTGGCAGGTAAGGATGTCATGTGTGGGGTGTATGGGGGTCAGATTGGCAAGGGAGTGTTATCTTTTTTACATGTTAAAAAAGGGTCAGTTTTCTTTATTTCAGGGAGTCACATTCTGACACCAGGGATTGGCCACCCCAGTGTCAGGCTACTGTTCAGTGGCACTGGGGTGGGCACCCCAGTGGCACATGTACATAACAGGAATGGAGGCTGGTGACCTGGAGGTGTGGGGTTCAAGTGAAGCTGTACCAAAGTGGTCACCCAGTCTGCTCATGTTAGATATTAAAAAAATACATAAACATTGGGGAGGGGTAGAAATCTGGAATGGAGCTTAGAGAAAAAAGTGGTACTGGGGTGGGCACCCTGGTCCACTTAAAAAGACAGATAGATAAATAGATTTACAGATAGATAGACAGACAGACAAACAAATAGACAGTCAGACAGACAGACAGACAGATAGACAGACAGACCATTTAATAGTTTTTCTCAAAACCTTCCAAAGGCACTACTTTAGCAGAGCATGCTTCTACCATGCAAGTTATGGAACCAAATTTCATTCTGTGTAAGCTGTACATGAGCGTAAACCCCAAAATCCATGTTGATTATAGGAAAACAATATCTATTTCTCTTTGGGGTCCAGGTCTTGGTACGTCCCTGCCCACCCCCTCTACCTGAACTGATTGGCTCTGTATCACGGGGCATAACTGCTCCCCTGGGTACCTTCTCAATACCATTACAGTGCTGCTGTGCTCTCTTCACCACTATGTCATCCATTTGCCCCTCTGCCTGGTCCCCTCTTTGCAGGTCCCCAATTGGTGTCCTGCCCAGCAGTAGTGCAGGGCCCAGAGACCAGTCAGTCCCCTGTTGTGACCACAGCAGGGCTTCAAAAATTCCAAACAAGGGGATAGTGCATCCCTGCCATGGCACAATCACTCTTGTGATCTGGTGCACAGATGCTTCTGTTGCAAGGGTGACACAGGGTGGCTTTGGTGCATGGCATCCCAACGTTGATGCAACCTGTGTTTGAAAATCAGGATTGCTGCAAACTTTGATGCAAGGTGGCACTTGCATCATTGCTGTTTGGTGCAGGCATCTTGTGCCAAAATTTTCACTTTGAAAATTGAACCCTAGATGTCTACAGGTAAATGGCATATGTGGATCTCGGAAACCACACAAGCTGCCATCAGGAAACTTTCCACATATGTGAACTACCTTCTAAGGAATGTATACAATGTTTCAGCTAATTTCATCAAACATTGCCCATGCTATTAAGGTGCAAAGTTAGAGGCTTAATATAGAACGTGTCGCTCAACACTATACTGGCATTACCACAGTAGTATAATATACAGTACAAGTCACAATAAACTCTTCTTCCAACTCATTGGTTTAGCATTTTTCAATGAGTTGTTTAATGTGTGCGCTGCTCATTAGACTGAATTAATAAAACTGCTATTCAGCTTCAGCTGATTTGCAACTCTCTGGAAACTTTTAAATTAATTCATGCAATGAGCAGAACACATATTGAGCAACACATTAAAAATGCTAAACCACTGATGGGGAGCCTGATTTCACTGCAGTACCATAATTTGATTGAGACATACAGATTTATCAGAATTATTAATCCTAAGGGACCTACAGTATGTGCCATTTGCATTATAATGACATTCACAGCTTCATGAATGGCCCCTTAATCTACCTAACACAATTCATATTCAGCTTTTTTTTTAACAATGTCATTTCAGACAGCCCAAGCTCATCCTGCAGCTGGACTTATGCATGCATGAGCTATGAATTATTTATGCACCCTAATAATTTTATTGATTGTGAAACAATGTGAGTTCTAAGTTGATCTATTCTGTGTACAGCTAAATTCAAGCACTCTAACTCTTAGAAAGAAGAAACTGCTGAATCCTTGCCTCTGGGCATGCACATTGTATGTACAGTACATTGCGCATGCTCAAAGCCAAGGACTCAGCAGTTTCTTATCTTTATTTCCAAGGGTTAGAGTGTTCATTTTTAGATGTAAGCAGCCTATAGCAACTCAAAATTCTGCCTAGTTTCACAATCAATAAAAATATAAGGCAACATACAAAAAAATCATAAACCATGTATGCATGAGTCTATCTGTAGGATGACCATGATCAGCAGTCATGCTCACGGGCAATGAGCTCAGGCTTTCTGGAATTACTTTGTTAAAAAATGTCAAATAATAATGATATTAGGCAGACTGGGGGCTGTTCATGAACTGTGAATTCTAGTACAGTACATTGAGACTGGCATACAGGTCCCACAGGATCAATACTGTAATTCTTTCAGAACTTTGATGAACTACTGTGTTACAAAATCAATTTGAAAATGCATTTCATCCCCATTGGGAGGGAACTGAAGGGAAATTGTACAATTTTGAAAAAGCATTGCATGTGAGTTGATGATTTCTTAAAACTGAGCTTGTATTTTAAGCAGCTAGGATTGCCCCTGCATTGTTAGTACATAGAACAAACTCTGGTCAGAGTCAATATGGTTGCTATACTGCTTCAAAGGGACACTGTGTGCTTTTGTCTGACAGTTGTCTCTTGTATTAAATAGCAGCCATTTTGTCTCTGACCAGAAGTTATTAATTACTGAAGACAAATTGTCATTAAAATGGGATATTTTTTGTCAGACATTATGTGATCATGTTGTGTATTGGCTACCAAAAAGTTGCCTTGGGAGGGACTCCAGTCATACTCTCAGCTTGGGACTCACTGAACTGAAAAGGGGGTTGTGTATGACAGTTTACTCACCTAGCATAGTTAATAAGTAGTGGGCCTCTTACCTGCACCTTGCACCTAAGGGTACCCTTGGAGCAAATAGGGTACCATCAGGCAGACAAGAAAGATGACATTGCTGGGAGTGATGCTGTGCAGTGATTGTTTGGTGGCTATGTTCAGAAGACCCTTCTGGATGCTGAGGTGCTGCCCCATCTGCAGGCACATCTCTGAGCTGATGGAGGAGCTTGCCTGTCTCTGGGCTGAGTTGGCCAGGATTTGGGGGGCCTTCTTCCCCACCCAGAGGTCACTATAGCTGCACCCACTACCTCAAAGCATGCCCAGAAACAACAGTGGTTGGACTACAGTGGGCCCAGGTAGGGTCAGGGAGGTGCAGCAGAGACACATCCCTCAGACAGTGCAACTGTGGAACTCCTACATTGTGCTGGAGGAATGAGAAGGCACCACATGGTCATCAGATGTTGCACCCAGGGAGGATGAGTGGGACCTCCACAATGGAGCCCCAAGGGTGAGTGGAAGAGGACCCCAAAGGAAGGGGAATCTATTCCTGGTGGAGTACTCCATTATTTGGGGAGTGGAGCTGGGAACAGGCAGAGAGGAGGAAAGGGAGGCAAAGTGTCTACCTGGAGGCACAGCTCAGAGAGAAGGAAGGTTAATCCAGAAGATCACAAGGGTGGTTGTGAAGAGGGGGGAGCTGGATGTCATTATCCATATGGGGAACAATGACCTAGCTGGTGACAAGGCAGAGGTGGGGAGAGTGCAGGAGGAGTTCAGGGAGCTGTGGAGGAGGCTGTGACAGGTAGCAAGATTTGTGACCTTCTCAGAGGTGCTGCCTGTCTGAGGCAAGGGGGAGACTGAAGACCTCTGCAGAATGGTCTTCAATGCTTCATTAGAGAGCTGGTGTGGAAGGCAAGGTTGTGTCTTCATTGAGGACTGTGCGCCCACCTGGAGGGAAGCAGGACTGTACAAGGGTGATGGCCTGCATCCTTCCAGAAGGGTGAGTGATGTCCTCAGTGAATGGTTTAAATGCTTCATTGGCAAGCATTTAAACTAGCCAAGGGGGGTGGAGGAAGGAAGCAAGAGAAATCAAATGACCCACCCCACAGGATAATGTAGCTAACATGGAGAACAACATGGGCACCACATCACCAGTAAATACTGAAGTCAGTAGAAGAGGGTGGGATAGGAGAAACAAGGTGAATATGAGAGAGGTCAGGAGGAGAGTTTGCAGTAAATGGAGGGTGATGTGTGCAAATGCTCCCAGCCTGGGGAACAAAATCCCTGATCTAGTGGGCATGATAGCAGAGGTTGACCTGGATATTATAGCTATTACAGAGACATGGTATAATGGGAACCACAAATGGGACATAGCTATACTAGGATATACCTTATTCCTGAGGGTCAGGGAGGGAAAAAAGGGAGGAGGGGAGACTCTGTACGTAAAGGAGAATATAAAGGTAACAGAGGAACAAGGACCCCAGGGGGAGGCAGAGGCACTGTGGGTCACCCTGGAGGCAGGCAATGGCATAGCTATTCATACAGGAGTAATATACAGACCCCCAGCACAAAGAGATGATAGAGACAGGAAACTACTGGAAGCCATCCATGTTATGGCAACTGAAGGAGAGGTGTTACTGATGAGCAACTGCAGCCTACCAGAAGTTGATTGGAGCATCCCAGAGGCTACAACAGCCAGGGACAGAGACTTCTTGAACTCCCTGAAAGGGGAATGCCTCAGGCAGCAGGTGCTCAAGACAACCCAGGAGGGAGCAGTTCTGGACCTGGTACTGACCAATGGGGACAGAATTAAGGATGTCAGGGTAGGTGAACAGCAGGGGGCCAGTGACCATCGTACAGTGTGGTTCAATGTGAGAACTACAACAGGGACATGACACATAAAGGCAAGGGTTCTGGAATTCAGGAGGGCAAACTTCAGTAAGATGGAGGAGTGTCTCAGGGAGGCCCTAGCAGGGAGCAAGAAAAGGGGGGATTTGAAGTACAGTGAGCCCATCTAAAAGGAGCCATACTGGAGACAACAATGCTTTGTATTCAGCAAATAGACAAAGGCAAAAGGAAAAGAAAACCACTATGGTTCTCGCAGGAAGTGGCAGGGAAAGTAAGGGAGAAAAAGGTGGCTTTCTGGAAATATAATGAGACACAAAAGGAGGTGGACAGGGCAATGTATCTGGAAAAACAAAGGGAGGCAGGGAAGGCAGTAAGGGGTGCTAAGGCGAAGACAGAACAAATATAGCAAAAGAAGTTAAACATGGGGAAATTACTTTCTGTAGATACATCATTGAAAGGAGAAAGACCACAGGGGTGATTGTAAGGCTAAAAGGGGGGAAGAAGAAGTGGGAGTGGAAGGAGACCAGAATAAAGCATCAATCTTGAGCAAATACTTCTAATTGGTTTCATAGAGGAAGGTAAAGGGGAGGGACCACAGCTAAGAATCAGGATGGGAAGGGAGGTGGACAGCTGTCCATTCAAAGAGGAGCAAGTCCTAAAAGAACTTACAAAACTGAAGGTGGATAAGGCAAAGGGACTAGATGGGAGTCACCCTAGAATATTAAAGGAGTTGGGTGAGGTACTGGCAGCACCACTGACAGCGCTGTTCAACAAGTCACTGGAGATGGGAGTTGTTCCAGAGGACTAAAGAAGGGCTGATGTAGTTAAAGAAGGGCTGATGTAGTCCCTCTCCACAAAAATGGGAGCAGGGAGGAGGCTGGTAACTATAGACCTGTCAGTCTGACCTCGGTGTTGGGTAAAATTATGGAATCTCTGCTAAAGGAAAGGATAGTGAAGCACCTTGAATCAATTGGAGCACAAGATCCAAGGCAGTACAGATTCTTGACTTAGAAGTCAAGTCAAACTAATCTGATAGATTTCTTTGACTGGGTCACTAGGGAAGTGGATCAGGGGAGAGCAGTGGATGTGGCCTACCTTGACTTCAGCAAGGTCTTTGACACCGTTCCACATAGGAGGCTTGTAAACAAGCTGAGGAGCCTGGGATTGTGACACAAGGTGGTGAATTGGGTTGGAAATTGGCTAAGGAATAGAACATACAGGGTGGTGGTAAATGGGGCTAAATCTGAGGTAGGGAGAGTGACCAGTGGGGTGCCTTAGGAATCAGTTCTTGGGCCAGTGCTGTTAAACATTTTCATCTGCAGCATTGCAGTGGGCTGGAAGAGAAGGTACGCCTCTTTGCAGATGACTCAAAAAATTTGCAATAAAGCAGACATTCTGGGAAGGCTGGTGAAAATGAGGAGGGACCTAGTTAAACTGGAGCATCCAGAGTGTGGCAGCTAGGATTCAATGCAAAGAATTTTCAGAATCATGTACTTGGGGTGCAGGAACCTAGGGGAGGATTACATGATGGGTGGGGAGATATTGGCAGCCACGAAACAGGAAAGTGATCTAGGGTCATCATATCGGACAACCTAAAGGTGACCAAACAATGTGTAAAGATTGTGGGGAGAACCAGTGGGATGCTGGGGTGCTTAGGGAAATGTATCACCAGCAGAAGAAAAGAGGTCATAATGCCACGGTACAGGCCACTGGTGAGATCTCATTGGGAGTACTGTGTCCAGTTCTGGTGGCCACATCTCTGGAAGGACATAGACAGAGTAGAAGCAGTTCGGAGAAGGGCAACAAAAATGGTGCAGGGCCTGCATCAAAAGTCATATGAGGAGAAATTGTAGGAACTCAATATGTGTATCCTGGAGGAGAGGAAGGAGAGGGGAGACATGATCGAGACTTTCAAGTATCTCAAGGGAATTAATAAGATACATGAGAGCAGCATGTTTCAGAAGAGAATGTGCTCTAAAACAACAAGAGGGCATGAAATGAGAAGGGGTAGACTATGAGGAAGTGAGAGAAAGTACTTCTTCACAGAAAGGATAGTGGAGGCATGGAACAGCCACCCAACAGAGTTGGTAGGGGTAAATACGGTGGGGGGAATTCAAAGTTGTATTGGACAGGCATAGGGGTATCATGGCAGTTAAAAAGAGAAGTTGAAGCCAGAGATGAAGTAGGATCTGCAGCATTCTTAGTGGGTAGGGAGAAGGGGCAGATTAGATGGGCTTATCGGTCCTTATCTGCCATAAAATTCTTTGTTTCTATGGAGATCAAAGGATGGGTATCTTGGGTCAATGTCCAGTCGTACCTGAGAAATGAAAACAATGGTTGGTCACAAAGTATCCATAATTTGGTAGGGAGAAAATATGACAGATAAGGAAGGTTAAACATTAAACAATATTTATCTGATAGCCTAGGTCCTGGCAGACCTGCAAAAAATAAAGGAAGAATCGGTTAGTATGGGGAAAAAGTAGAAGCAAAAGTAACTACAAGAGTAGGAGAGTTACAAGAGGTTCAAGACAAGCATAGAAATTAAGAAAAATGAATTTTAGAGAAAAGGCACTGATGAAGGACAGTGAAAGATATAAGTGAAAATAGCACACTGGAAAGTAAGAAAAGAAATAAGGAGACAGAGAAAGAGACAGAGGCAAAGAAAAAAAAAGAAGTAAAAGGGAGAGAGGGGCAGGTTTGCCAATCAGCACCTGTAGCTGAATTTAATATAACCCTGATTTTCCAGTATAGGCATACTCACTGTTTATTCTTTGCCCCTTCTGCTGGGAGCAAATCTGTCAATTCCTGTTCGGTTATACAATAATACACTTCCACTTTCTATCCCATCTGCCCCAAAGCAGCAACCACTGCCACTGGCTTTCATATCCCCTTTTAAATGGTGCACCTCTCCTACAGTTATATTTTCCAATACATACTGTTGCTGCACAAGTCATCCAATAGCAATCTTAATGTGCACTATCCCATTCACATTTGTGACAGCATGACTGCAAAACTGAAACATGTTTTTATGTTTAAAATCATTATCTTGACTAAGCTTTAGTTAAAAAAATGCCTTGTAAAATCTGAACACAATTTCAGTATCTATTTATTCAAGCGTGGTTATTCCTGCAGTCCAAATACTAAACTATGAGATGGACAGTGCCCAGAGTTAATAGAAATTATAAACTGCTCAGTTAATGACATCAGTACTGAATTATTGCCAAAGGCTCAGAACAGAAGCATAACTCAGGACAACACACTCTACTTACAGTATGTAAAAAAAAAAAAAAAACCTAAGTGTTATTCATTTGCCTCCTTCACATTGCCATATCTTAATATCACAAGATATGTGCACTTAATGTTAAATACAATCAAAATTTATTTCAACCTGTAAATAAAAAAAAAAGATTGCACATTTGCAGCAGCTCCATTAGGTATCTCAAACTGTAAAAGTGCTGCTTAACTTTGAATGTCTTTTGGTTAGGAAAAGTACCTTCATACTCAAATGTAGTTATTTCCTGTAACAAAAGATGGGTTCAAATACAAAACCAGGATGTGCGTAGCTTCAGAATTTGAAAGCAAATCACAACTCCCAAGTGATTTTCGGCATTGGGTTTATTAATTTCTTTACTAACAGGCAGCAAAACGTGGCTTGAAATCTACAGTAGAAGTGATGGATTATTTCCTGGCAGCTTGTTGTTCTCGGAATTCAGCTATTACCAATATTAACAAACTATGGTAAAACAAACTGTCAATGTTTATAAAAAAATAACTATAATACACGGAGCCAATATCAAACCATTGGTAACACTGATTAACCCAACAAACCCAGCCAGACTGTAAGGTGTCAACAGGATCACAGTAATTTAGAATCCGCCAGCAAACTGAGCCTTCTGAGCAAATTTCAAGGAAGAAAACTTTATTCAGATGCTTCAGCTCTGCTTGAGGGTGAAACACATCTCATGCTGTTGAAAGGTCAGCATAAAGATTCCATCCCAGAGGCTTTCTTACAGACTTGGTGTTTGTTGCTCCCCTGTTCTCTGCAACCTTGATCTGAGGTACACTGGAAGACTAGAGCATTTATCTGCAACCTTATTAAATTACAAGAAAGCCCTCAGCCTCACCAGCTATTGTCATATCCACCACAACATCCCAAACCCTCAGTTCCAAGCTCCTGCTTCAGCACTTCTTGGCAGGTGGCCACATTCACTCTCAGTCCCCCATCTCTGGAGCTCCCTTTCATATGTAAACAGGAGCTCCTGCAGCCTCCCCATCCTTTCTCGCACACTAGCTCTCTCCTGCTGGCTCAGCCTCTCTGCTGCTGCACAAACTACAGTGAAAGACAGCTGCCACCCCCTCTATGCCACTCCCACACACTGCCCAGCACCTGTGATTTTTTTTTGGTTGTGCACCACTGCAAACCATCATCATCGGATGACAAATTTACTGAACTTTGAAACTGTCGTCTCTTTGATCCTGCTGCAGCACCTGAACCCAGAAGTGAACCATTAAAGAAATACTGGCTCTCTCTGTCTGGCTCAGCCTCTCTGCTGCTGCCAAAACTACAGCACAAGACAGCTGCCACTCTCCTCTATGCCACTTGTGTGCACCCCACAGTGCCTGTGATTTTTTTTCTCCATGCACCACTGCACACCACTATCATTGGCTTACAAATTTACTGAACTTTAAAACTGGTGTCTCTTTGATCCTGCTCCAGCATCTGAACCTGGAAGTGAACAAGAAGTGTGAGTGGGGCAAGAAAATAGTACATGGGGAGGTTAACAGCACTATGGTTCATGGCAGGACCATATGTGCACTGTGCTTCAATTCCACTGTGGAAGGACACAGTGGAGGTATCCGGTCACATACTTCCACCATCCCTTCTCTCTCCTGAATTATAGCAATATGTCAGAATGGCTCTTCCCATACAGAGGTAAAAAAACTGAAAGAGCAGCAGTGAGTTGGAGAATAGATTAATGTGACTTGTACTGTAAAAAAAAAAATGTAAAAAAAAAAACTTTACTAATGTACCAGTGGAGGTTCCAGTTAATGTCACAAAAATAGGGAAATGTGTTGTTAGGGTTTCCCCAACTCCCACTGCCCAAGCATCAAATGGAATGAAACATCAGGGTTTGGGGTCTCTGGAGTTTTAGTGAATCAGTAGTCATGTCTTCCTTTGGGTGGTCAACTCTACTGCTCAGCCCTCCCCCCCCCAGCCTGTAGCCGCCTGTCCAAAACACAAGGTAGAGCTCCAAACGAGTTCTTCATAATGATATACTCTTTAAAGGCAGAGAATTATGTCTTGGCACATGTTACCAACACAGTCTGTTGTGGCTTTCTTTACACAATGCCCTGCAGGCCCTGGATACGGAAAGGGTATCACGCCTGACATTCTTTGCTTAGGGAACAGAGTGAGCATTAGGGTTGACTACCCTAAAAAAGACCCCACCACTGATTTGTCAAGACTCTGGATACCCAAAACCCTAATGATTTTTCCTTTTGTTACTGGGGGGGAGGTGTAGGATTGAAAACCCTAATGCCACATTTCCCTACTTTTGTGGTGTTAACTGAAGTGTTAACAGGTGCATTAGCAAAGTTTTCAACAATGAATTTCCTTGCTGTTTCAGATAGTAGAATAATTTCCTCATTCATGTAGGTTTCTTCAGGACCTGCATGAACTGATGCATATGTACAGGACCCTTTGGGCATTGAACCAAGGGAAGACTCTGTCTGCCTAAGGAAATGTAAGACCCTTGTGGGCCCCACACTTCCATGCAGCAAAGAATGTCAAGAACTCAAGGGACTGTTTGATGTGCTGCAGAAGTCAATGACCACTGGTTCCAGTGATTCCATGTGACCACAGATACAGATGCACAGGACAAAGAGTCCATCTGTCAGTCAATACACAGTGCCCTTTGCCACCCATGAGTGCAGAGGTGCAGTGCCATATACTAAGAGAAGGGTTGCATTCACTATGTGGTACCTCGGGCCTATTCGGACAATCCAGCAGCTTTCATTCCCTGGCTAAGGGGGTGTTGCATAACAGCACCATCCCCCACACTCACCCATGTAACCGGGTCACTGAGTTTTCCCCCAAGCTCAGCTCACCAGCAAGTGATCACAAAGCATACCCAGTGGAGTGAAAACTGACAGTGCACAGAACGTTTTTTAATAATTACAATTTTTCTATTTTGACCTCACATTTTCAAGATGGTCTTTTTATGACTCCCCTTATAAACATGATATGTGGCATTTATAGCATATTGTCTGAAACATCATTTTGCCCCACAGGTATGACAACTCGTATCATCCATGATTTAAAAAGTTGCACCTGTTAAGTTTATGAGGGGATGTGGAAAAATGGTTAAGTTTAAAGATTTTGAGTTAAAATACTGAACATGATTTTGCAAAGTAACCGTGAAATCACTTTTTTGTGTGGAATTTGCATAATTCCACCACCACAGGTCATGAGGTAAGGTCCCAAAAAAGCCACATCACTGGTTCCAGTGGCAAGATGGGACTTCAGTTGGAGAGTGGATCTACATCATCGGACATGTTCAGGTGAGTGAGAATGTGTGGGGGTGGTGGGTGCTGAATGGGAGGTTGGGGTGGAGTGATAGGAGGGGTGCATGGGGGTCAGATTGTACAGGGACCATTTTGTTTTTTACAGGTTTAAAAAATCATTGTGGAACAGTTTCCTTTATTGCAGCTCACATTTCAAAACTGGGGATTCAGCACCCCACATCAGGTTACTATTTGGTAATGGGAGTAGGCAACATCGAGAGCAGGGGAGTCAAGAGAAGAAGTATCAGTGGCCAGCACCCCAGTCCACTTACATTAAAAATACAAATACATAAATACTGGGAGGGGCAGATGGGTGACCTGGAGGGGAGGGGAGGGGAGAGGGGAGAAAGAAGCAATACTTGGGTGCCCCCCAGTCCACTTAACAAATATTTTAATTAGATTGGTAGTTCAATAGACAGATAGATTGATAGATAGATAGATAGATAGATAGATAGATAGATAGATAGATAGATAGACAGACAAATATACAGACAGACAGAACGAGATCACCAGCTCACTGCTTCAACTGAAGGTGACAGACAGACAGAACATGGAATCACCAGCTCACTGCTTCAACTGAAGCCGGAAGCATAACTTGCAGCTGCAGCTTCAGCATTCAAGAATGCCCCACTGTTGTCATACAGACAACGTGGGTGAACAGCTCCTCTCACTAAGCAGGGCACCCTGGGTTTTGGGGTGCCCAGGAAAGGTATTTCTGGCCACTTTAAAAAAAAATCACCATCATGTAGCTAAATAGTTCCCTTTTAGCTAGATTCAGTTTTTTTTAATTATCTATTTTTCATGTATTTTCCATGTTTTTTTATTTTTATTTAAGGTGGGGATGGGGAGGAAATGGCTGCTGTCAACACATTTTTTTTTTGGTGCTGTGAAAAGCAAGAGGTGAAAAAACAAAAACAGTCTGCCACATGGAATTTTTCATGTTGTATCAAAACATTATCTCAAAAACCCTACTGAGCATGCTCAGACCAGCAAAAAGACACAACTTTAAATCCTTATAACTATAACTCTGAACCCTTTAATATTTTTCTTTCATGAAACCTCCCAAAGGCACTACCTTGACACAGCACATGTCTACCCTGAAAATCTTGAAAAAAAATAATTTCTTGTATGATCTACATGAGAGCAAAACAAAAAACCCATGTCAAGTATAGGAAAAATACTGTACATCTACAGGAAAATGACATAGGTTCATAGGTGTGATATGAGCTTGAGGGATGTGCCCATTATGAACTCATTGCCTAGTACCGATAATCAGATTTCTTCACTCCCATATAATTATCCAGTCTATGTTTGAACTGCGTCAAACTATTACTCGTGACAGCTTCTGTTGGTAATGAATTCCATATAGGAGGCAGCCACTGTGTTTAAAAGTTATTTCTTTTTGAGGTGCTATTTACTACAGCTTTAAATTTTAAGCTGTGTGCTCTAGTATTACGACCTGTTAGCTTCACATAAGGCAGGATCATGAAATGATCTATACACCAAGCATAGATCACCCCTATATGCTCTATGTTAGAGAGAGAATAGACCAAGAGTTTCAAGTCTGGTATTATGATATATGTTAGATAAACCTTTAACTTTTTTTGTGATTCTTCTTTGGACCTTTTCTATTGATGCCTTACCTCCCACAGAAGTTGGAGTACAAAATGGGGCACAAAAATCAATTTGTGATCTAACTAGACTTAAATATAGGGGATTAGAACATCTGGTTCCCTATTCTTAATATGATTAAGGATATAGGAAAATGTACTATGACATTTCTTGATTATGTTATTATTATGTGTCATAAACTTTAAGTTGTTTGCAATGGTTATGCCCAAATCCCTTTCGGATGTAACATATTGTAATGTGTAATTATTTATGTTATAGGATGCTACCAAATTGTTTTTGCCCAAGTGCATCACCTTACATTTGGCAGAATTAAAGGTAATTTTATTTCTTACTGACCATGTTATCAAATTATCCAAGTTTGATTCTAAGGAACTAACTGATTTGGAATCATTAACAATGCAGCCAAGCTTGCTGTCATCAGCATATTTGTGTATCCAGACATCATTTGAAGCTTGCATACTAGCAATTAGTAAATTAAACAGGAGGGGGCCCAAAACAGAGCCTTGTGGAACACCACTACTTACTTCTCCCCATTCATACAATAGCCCCTTAATACTGACATATTTATTTATTTATTGAATTCTAGGATTACAAATACCTTTGAGCAGGAACTGCTTGTTTACAAAGGTTCCATGATGAAAACATGGAAGGTAAACGTACATATAAAGGTTGACATATTTACAGATAGTTATACAATGGAAAGAAGCAAGAGGCTGAGGCCTAGTTAATTACAGTACCTCAGAATGAGCCAATGTTAGGTAGAATGAGAAAATGATCACGGACAATGTTTGAATTAAGAGCTGCTGGGAGAGGGTAGGGAAGGGGGTATGCTGGCTGGAAGGCCATTGTCAAAGGGTAAGGAGTGAAGATAGAAGTGCATAAGAGGAGGCAGGTGAGGGATAATTGCCAATAAGTGCCAGGGGGTGGGTGAGGTAGGGTAGTGGGGGGAGGAGGGGGGAGCAATGAGAGACAGGAGAAGGAGTGACAGGAAAAGGGAGGTAAGCTGTGCTGACTAAAGTAAAGTACAGGGAGCGTAGGGCCCCAGATTAGGCGAAGCAGTCAAAATGACTAGTTGAAATGAGGTATAGTCAGAATTGACCTTTGACATATGCATATCTCAGAACACACACACACACACAAACTGTTGTCATGAAATTTTTCACATATTTAGATCTTGCCTACTTAGTTCATTCACATATCTGGTCTTGTGTAGTACAGTATGGTCTGCAAGCCCATTGGTCTGCACTGTGGACCAATAGGCATAGAAATCATACAGTATGCTGTCATTTGGTGGCGGCTGGGTGGTATGCAGGTGGGGTGCTGCTGCCCACCAATGACGGGGTTGCTGGGTGGCTGGGGGTCCTCTGTGGGTGGTTGGGGAGGGGGGTACCACTGGACCACCAGGCTAATAATTAACATTACAACAGCCCACGATTGGGCATATGGGGAGTGAACCACGAGACAACCAGGTTAGAATTTAATATTTCAGAAGCCCGAGATCAGGCATATGGGGAGGAACCACTAGACCACCAGGTTAAACTTTAATATTACAGAAGCCCGTGATCAGGCATATGGAGAGAGAACCACAAGACTACCAGGTTAAAGTTTAATATTACAGAAGCCCGTGATTGGGCATACGGGGAGGGAACCACTAGACCACCAGGTTAAAATGTAATATTTCAGAAGCCCGCGATTGGGCATATGGGGAGGGGTTTCAATAGCCCACAAGGGACCCAGCCTTCAATGACAGCAACTAGACAGGGCACCAGGAGCATTTCACTGGGACACCCTGTGCAATGTATGCAAATGGGGCCATAATGACTTACAAATGGCTCCATTTGCATCTTGAATATTTTATGGCCTCATTTGCATGCCCCTGGCTGAATATCACAGGTGATGCACCTAGCTCAATTGCACTTGCTCTGGTGCATCCCTGTAGCTTCTCTCTGTGGCTTACACTGGCGCAGTACCACTGCACCAGGTGCAGTATTTGTGCTGACCTTGCCATATTCAATGGTGCTGTGCCATGGTGCATCACCATTGAATATCACCTGGTCCTGGCCCCGGCACAGTCCAATTGCACTGCACCCAGGCTTGCGCCACTGCCCAGTACAGTCTGAATATCTGGTCCTAAGTAAGTCTTTAAATTGTGAAATTTTGTATGCTTGTGTAGGTTGATAGAGAAGTATTTCTTGTGAGTTGATGTTTGGGAGTTTTGTAGTTTTTAAGGTATTTACATTTGAATAATCATGTTTTTAGCATCTCAGGGTCTGCTCACAATAGAGCTCTGAGATAACATATGTCATGTGTAGGACAGCTTAAATGCTGTTGAATGGGGATTGGGAAAGTAAAAGTCAGACCAAGCAGTTCAGCAGTTCCACACAATGGCCATTTTTTCCAAATGTTTCCTCTCCTCTAAGGAGCAAACTATAAATCTTTAAAAAGTAGCATTTTGTGTGGTTGTATAGGCTGGTAGGGAAGGATTTCTTGGGGGGGTTATATTTGAGAGTTTGAAACTTTTTATGATATTTACATTTGAAAAATTCAGTTTTGTCTTTTGCCATAAGCAGTCAGAACTGAGTTAATGTATGGCAGAATGTTTTCACTGATTTAACATCTTGACAGACTGTATTTAAGAAACATTAAAGTCTTGTTTTTTTTTTTTAACTAAGCATCCAGTTTTTAAATGTTTTAATCTTTCTTGTTGTCACTCATTCACCATTGATACCAGTCAGTCTCATCAGCTGATGCTGGGAGTTGTGACATCACTCAGGTCGAGACGTCAATTGCATTACTGGAAATTGTGCCAAAAATGATGCATGGCTCAATCACTGTTCAAATTAAAATGTAATAAATTTTAAGAGTTACATTTCTGAGTCTGTTGTCTTTTTTTTTACACTTGATCATATTTTATAACGTGTGAGAAAACCAAATCTGTTACTTAAATCATGATGTGAATTTCAGGTTTGAACAGCTCATGTTTTATAATAGATTTCTAAAAGAGCAAATACCACCTCTCTAGTAATCACACGACTTCAAAATTAGTGAAATTTTCAAATAATATTTTATTTCTTTCTTCAGCCAAGTTCCAACATTTCACCACTAGGTGCCTTCTTCTGTGGTGCTGTTGAAAATATACAAATATATTCCTAATTAATTTTTTCATTGTGATAAAAAATGTCTATTTTTCATAAATATATATGTACATTCCAAGGACTGTATAATCAATGTGGACAAATTTATATTAATGTAAAATCATAAAAATAAATGAAGTTGACATTGGTGAAGAATAAAACACCGATATTGTGATGCCATTCACCTAACAAATGATAAATATGTGCCCGATGGGCTACTTACTATTAACAACCTGAGTTATGTTTCTGTGCTGCCACAATAGTCTCCACAATAATCTAGAATGCATAAGAAAGGCCACATAACAAACGTGACATCCCTGTTATGTGAATTGATATGTAAAACAGTAAAAATATTAAAAAAAACAAATAACATATGCTACCTGCAATAAGTCTCAAGAAAGCTTTTAAATGTACTGAGATTTCATCACTTTAAAAGGAGAAGAAAAATGAAGAACAAAGTTTCATTAACTTAACCAATCTCAGTTTCTGTAATATAAAGCAGTAAACATGCCCCTTTCAGCGTTCTGAATTTAGAACATTTAGCATACCTGTAAGGCATAAACTAGTCCCACTGAGCTTCAGAACTCTGAAAAAAAGCAGTAATGCTGCCAACAGCATGCAGCCCCAAAAAGTAAAACACATTCATATTATCTTTCTCTCTACAAAGTGGCAAGTCCAGCCTACCAGATATATGATGTCTCTGCATGAAGTTCTTCTCCAAAATGTGGAAGCAAAAAGCTATCCCAGGTAAAGCCTCTTATACCCGCACAGAAAAGCACTAGCAAAAGCCAATGGACATGCAACCACGTCATCACCAGGCTGCCAAAGCTGTCCAGTAACCATATTTCTGCACAGATAAAGGAATGGACATCAGAATGAACTACCGTAATTCTACTAATGATAATGAGATTTTAAATGTAGTTTTAAATATTATATTGTGATAACCCTCAGCAGAATGTGGAACATTTCCCCAATAATTTAAAAACTGATTCAGGAAAAGAATCCAAAATGAATATTTCAGTGTCAGTGATGGGGGAAGGGGGGGAGAAGAACAAGGGAGGGCACAAAGTAATAAAACTATTTGTAAGTGAAATTTAATTACCAACATGACTGCCAATTTATCTCTTCATTAAGACCCCAAGGTGTGTGATATGTATTCAGTTTGAAAATCCACCAGGTTTCTCTACTGTCTAAGCGTTTTTGAAAACTGCCACCTCATTTAGGACATGATACCAATTCCAGTCCCAAAAAAGAAAGGCTACAGATCAGAATACTATACTACATCATAGAACTTTTCATCAGAATTGTTTAAAAGACAGTATTTCTTATTCTCAACTCCTTAGAATGAAATGTAACTGTAGCCGAATACAAGAATTCACAAAGGAACAAACTACCACGATTGACAGATGTAAACAAAGGGGTTATAGTCCTGTTTTACTTTCTAGAATAAGAAATGAGGTCTCTAAAATTGATAGAGTGAGTCTGGCAGAAGAAAAAGAAATAGGATCATATATGAAAGGCAAAGGGAGTATTACTTTTAGTAGCACACATTTTGTGGAAATGCCTAAACTGAAGCACATTATTCTTAATCACTGGAACATATTACAGGAATACCTTTTAACTGCTTCCGTTTTTTCAAAGAAACCATTTATTACTTCTAAAAAGGCACCCAGTATTAGGGACAAACTGGTTAAAGCAGTACACCCTGTGGATGATTCCAAAAAAAAAAGGGTCAGTTATTATTGGGACTTTTAAAAGAAGGAATATTCCCTTGCAACAGATGTGTTGCATGTGGCAACAAGTCAAAAAAATATTTTTTTAGGCATGCATACACAAGTAAGGAATACAAAATTCGACATCATATTGACTGCAATTCTAAAGGAGTCATTTACGTATTACAATGCTCCTGTGACCTCCTATACGTTGGTCAAACTGCTTGAGAACTAAAGAAAAAAATTCCAGAACATAAAAGCCGCATTAGACTGAGAGATGAGAATTCCTCAGTAGCTAGACACTTTGTAGACAGAGGGCACACAGTGGTACAGCTCCGTTTTTGGAGACTGGAATTGGTATCATGTCCTAAACATGGCGGCAGTTTTTATAAAAAACTTAGTAGAGAAATCTGGTGGATTTTCGAACTGAATACATGTCACACACCTTGGGGTCTTATTGAAGAGATAAATTGGAAGTCATATTAGTAGTTGATTTTCACTTACAAATAGTTTTATCACTTTGTGCCCCCCTTGTCCTTCTCCCCCCTTTTCCCCCTTCCCCCCATCCCCTGACGCTGAAATATTCATGTTGGGTTCTTTTCATGAATCAGTTTTAAATTTATTTGGGGAAATGTTCCACATTCTGCTGAGGGTTAGCGCAATATAATATTTAAAACTACATTTAAAATCTTATTATTATTAGTAGAATTATGGTAATTCATTCCGAGGTCCATCCCTTTCCCCTTGCGGAAATACAGTTACCGGGCAGCTTTTGCAGCCTGGTGATGACATGGTTGCACGTCCACTGGCATTTGCTGGTTCTCTTCCGTGTGGGTATAAGAGGCTTTACCTGGGATAGCTTTTTGCTTCCACATTTTGGAGAAGAACTTCGTGCAGAGACATCATATATCTGGTAGGCATGACTTGCCACTTTGTAGAGAGAAAGATAAAATGAATTTGTTTTACTTTTTGGGGCTGCATGCTGACAGCAGCATTACTGCTTTCTTTTTCAGAGCTTTGAAGCTTAATGGGACTAGTTTATGCCTTGCAGGTATGCTAAATGTTCTAAATTCAGAACATCAAAAGGGATGTTTATTATTTCATAATACAGAAACTGAGATTGGTTAAGTTAGTGAAACTTTATTCTTAGTTTTTCTTCTCTTTTTAAAGTGATGAAATCTCAGCATATTTAAAATGACTGAGCTTTTTTGAGACTTATATGCAGGTAGAATATGTTATTTGGTTTCTTTAATATTTTTACTGTTTTACATATCAATTCATGTAACAGGGATGTCACGTTTGTTATGTGGACTTTCTTATGCATTCTAGATTATTGTGGAGACTATTGTGGTAGCACAGAAACACAACTCAGGCCATTAATAGTAGGCAGCTCATTGGGCACATATTTATCTTTTGTTAGGTGAATAGCATCATGTTATCAGTGTTTTATTCTTCACCAATGTCAACTTCATTTATATATATATATATATATATACTGTGTATATATATATATATATATATATATATATATATATATACACACACACACATATATACAGTTATGAAAAGTGGACATTTTGTGTCACAATGAAAAAATTAATTAAGAATATATTTGTATATTTTCAACAGCACCCCAGAAGCCACCTACTGGTGAAACATTGGGACTTGGCTGAAGATAGAAATAAAATATTATTTGAAAATATCAATAACTTTGAAGTCGTGTGATTACTAGAGTGGTGGTATTTGCTCTTTTTAAATCTACACACACCACTAGCAGCTCCATGCTAAAAGACAGCTTACATCACAGATTTCCCTTGGACATTGTTTATTTGATGGTTATAATAGATTTCTGCCTGTTCTAGCAGCGATACGCTGTTCAGCAATAGAGAGTGAGAGAGGAGCTTGAGACAAAATGACATCACTAACTCTGTTTGCCACGAGCACTGTTCTCTGCTGTCAAGTTTAGTAACTGTTTTTCTAAAGTAGTTTGACAGCTGTGATGAATTGTGTGACTTCATTTTTGGCAAATTTGTTTTCAAATGTAAAGTCATTGTCATAAAATTTGCTTTACACATATCATAGATTCTGATTATAGACATGGTAGGTGTAGGGGAGTAATGATTCTGATTCCTAAGAACTTGCCGTTCTTACTTAAGGACAAATACACTGATAAGGAGGGCCATCTAGCTTTGGCCTTGGGCACTATTCATGACCAGCAGGTGACTCTCTGCAGTGTTTATTTTCCCCCAGGCAATGAAACCTCTGCTGTTCAAAAACTTATGGACATCATTCATGAGTTCCAGACTTGGCTCTGGCTAGGACTTGCTCAGACACATCAGTTTTATAGTGATGGAGTTTTCAAATCATTTTAGCAGTTCCAGCTGAAGTGACAGCTATCCTGTTCCGACTTTTATAGTTATTTGCAAATTAGACAATTTTTAGCCAGTACTGACAATAACACCTATTTTTCCCTGCTAAAAGCAATCTCTGTGGAATCTACTGCATCCCATTTAATTTCTAGGTATTACAAAGCCCTTCTTCAGGCCCCAACTACATTAATAGACACAGTGCAGTCTCAATGGGAGGCGGAGTTCTCTATAGTATTATTTCCACAGCAGTGGTGGGTAATTTGGAGTAGACAACATAAAATTACCAGCTCCTATACATGGCGAGAATATGGATGGAAGGTAGAATACCAGTATTTTTGTACTCCTCAAATTACTGCCAAGTTTCATGTTTCTAGAGATTCTTCTTGCTGGACAGCTTGTGGGCTTGTGGATGTGAGGTATATACACACACGCAGGTGCTTTGGTCTTGTCTAGTGTTAACCTTCTTCTGGCAAGCAGCAAAGATAGTTCTTTTAAACCTTTTTTCTGGAATTGGGTTCATTGATTCTGGAGATGGCCATTCTATCACATTTCCCTCCCTATATAAAACACAAACAGCAGCATTATCTTTTACATATTTTTTGACAGCTGCTAAGAAAACAGTAATGAAACTATGGCTACAGTGCTCTCCACTGCAGGTCAAGCAGTGGGAAGATACCTTGTATGGTATTTATAATAAGGAAAAACTGACAGCTCAGTTACAAGGTAAATTCCCAGCATTATTGAATAGACTATCTCTTTGGCTATTGTATGTTTCCAGCCAGAGATCAGACATTATTCCATGAGAAGCTATAAGACTGAAATCTCAGTATTATAGTTCTGTTGGTTATAGGAATATTTAAATTTTTCTTTTTTCCCATATCATCAAGTCAGCTGAAAGGTCACCTCACAGATCTACTATGTCCCTTACTTGGTGTACCCCTCATATATTTATTTATATTATACAAAACAAAATAGAGTCTATCAGGATAGACTGTACAGGGAGTACAAGGAATCACAGAAGGAGCAGGACAAAGAACTGTATCAGTTAAAGCAAAAGGAAGCTGGGAAGGCAGTCAGAACAGCAAAGGTCCAAACCGAGGAAAAGATAGCCAACTCAGTTAAGAAGGGGGATAAAACCTTTTATATGTACATCAGGGAATGAAGGAAGACCAAGGGAGGGATAGTGAGGCTTAATAAAGGGAGGGAGGGTGGGCAGAGGGTGACTGTGAAAAGGCAGAGATACTAAACAAACATTTTTGCTCAGTATTTACAAAGGAAGAGGGAGAGGTACCTAAAACAAACAGTAGAGACACTCTGGATACAGAAGTTGATACCAGCCCATTTACAGAAGAATGGGTTCTGAAAGAACTCTTAAAACTGAAGATGGACAAAGCAATGGGGCCTGATGGGATTCATCCCAGAATTCTAAAAGAACTAAGGGTAGAACTAATGACACCACTGACTACCGTCTTTAACAAATCATGGGAGGATGGGGTGGTACCTGAGGACTGGAGGAGGGCAGATGTGATTCCCCTTCACAAAAGTGGGAGCAAGGCAGAAGCAGGAAACTACAGACCTGTTAGTTTAACCTCAGTGGTAGGGAAAATGATGGAATCACTTCTGAAGGAAAGAATTGTCAAGTATCTAGAGGCCAGAGGGGCACAGGACCCAAGGCAGCATGGATTCACAGTGGAAAGGTCATGCCAGACAAATCTGATAGATTTCTTTGACTGGGCGACCAAAGTAGTAGATCAGGGAGGGGCTGTGGGCATGGGCTACCTGGACTTTAGCAAGGCATTTGACACAGTCCAACACAAAAGATTAATATACAAGTTAGCCAGCCTGGGAGTGGGTCCCAAGATGACAGCTTGGGCAAAGAATTGGGTGGAGAATAGGACACAGAGAGTAATAGTAAATATAGTCCACTCTGAAGAAAGGGGGGTTACTAGTGGGGTACCGCAGGGTTCAGTATTAGGACAGGTCCTATTCAATGTCTTGATAAGCGACATTGCAGAGGGACTGGAAGGAAAAGTATGTCTCTTTGCAGATGACACAAAGATCTGCAAAAGCGTTGATGCACAAGGTGGGGTGGAAAGGATGAGAAGGGACTTGGCAAGGTTAAAGGACTGGTCAAATGTATGGCAGCTTAGATTCAATGCTAAGAAGTGCAAGATAATGCACCTGGGAAACAAAAACCCAGGGGAAGAGTACACAATAGAGGGGGAGATACCAACAACAACAAAAATGGAAAGGGACCTGGGGGTAGTCATATCAGATGACCTAAAGGTGGGCAAGCAATGTGAGAGGGCAACAAGGAGGGCTGGGGGGATACTGGGATGCATAGGGAGAGGCATCACCAGTAGAAAACAGGAAGTTATTATCCCTCTATACAGACAGCTGGTGAGACCCCATCTGGAGTACTGCATGCAGTTCTGGAGACCCAATCTCTGCAAAGACATAGACAGGATGGAAGCTGTCCAGAAGAGGGCAACTAAAATGGTGCAGGGTCTGCACCAGAAGACATATGAAGAGAGACTTAAGGAGCTTAATATGTATAGCCTTGAGGAAAGGAGGGAGAGGGGGGACATGACAGAAACTTTCAAGCACCTCAAGGAAATCAACAAAGTCCAAGAGGGTAGCATCTTTCAAAAAAAGAGGTGTGCAAGAACAAGGGGCACAATTTGAAGATGGGGTGGCTTAGAGGAAATTTAAGAATATTTTTTCACAGAGAGGGTTGTGGATGCATGGGCAGCCTTCCAGAGGAGGTTGTGGAGTCAAAAACAGTGGTGGAATTCAAGCATGCATGGGACAGTCATAAGGCAATTCTAGGGGGTGGGGGTAGGAAGAAGTAGGCTGCTGGTTAACTAGGATCTGCAGCTTATCCATTAGGTAGGGAAATTAGCAGACTGGGTGGGCCAAGCGGTCCTTATCTGCCGTCAAATTCTATGTTTCTATGTTTCCTTCTGCTGTGATGTAATATTATGTTGGATACTGTATGCAACACTTCAAAACTGAAAGCAGGGTCCCCTAAGGAAAGGAGTCTCACCACCACTGGAGTGTTTGCAGAGACACGTGTATCATGATTTTATGCTGGAGGGTCTGATGTGCTTGAGACCACTGATACTGAAGAATCCATACACTGCATCAATTTTCAAGTTTCTCTTGTCCCAAGCCACCAATCAGCCACTCAGACTTATTACTCTTACATTGTGTTCAATGTGGGCAATCATCCTAAAATCCTATAACACACCTGTAATACATCTACATCAGGCAGTGTATCTTTGTATTGTATTATTAATTTAGTAATATGATCACAAATGACAATTCCTATGATTGTCTTCTCACTGTGTTCATTTCACGGTTGGCTTTATTAGTAGATATCATCTACCTTCCCTGAAAAAAAACCTGTGTCACAGTCACATTAGTTTATCCACTCTCTCACTCTCTGTGTTTTGTTCCACCATGTATCAATCCAAACTGAATCTTGAAAAATCCTATGGTGGCTCTATATGCCCTGCCGCCACTTTTATTTATTTAAATTATGACAAGATTTTAGCACTCTGCTTCTCTGCTGGTGGATAATTTCAAACACATCTACATTTTGCTTTAGTGCTTTAGGATTAGAAATGTGGACTGTTATTGCTTTACAGTCCTCTTGCATAGTGGCCAGCACTAATTACTGATGATCACTCCCAATCCGTAACATATGACAGAGTATCTAAAACTTCCTTAGCCTCAACCATCATATATTTTTATTTAAATTACTTCTAAGTTATGAATTCATTTCCTACAGGAGGTAAACACCATCTGCCATAACAATTAAATGGAGACTCAGCAGAGCAAAAGAGGGACTTTGCAAAGCTCATTTATTTTCTGGACTCTGATTCTCTACAAAAAAGGTAGAAAGTATCCAGTTAATTCACCACTGCATTTTGTATACATTTTCCAGCTTTTTTGTATTTATTCTGTGACCAAATATTTAAATCTTTTGTCTGTATGTTTTGTGTGGTAATTATTTAAGTAATTAGTAAAAGCTCTCACATTTTTTTTAAATATTACTGCCTGAGAGTGATGTGTTGTGTGTGTGAGATTGTGGAAAGGTTTATTAAATCTGTGACATGACTGTTTAGCTAAGGTGCCACACACACTACCAAAGACTAGAATCCTGGAAGGGAATCTGGGGGGCCTAAGTAGGAGAACTATGCAAGGTCTCTGGAAGGGGCTATAGGGTTTGTACCAGATTCCTGCACCTCCTGTGGGAGAAGACACAATTGGGGTTATGAGAGCAGCCTAAAGAGCTCATAACACCTGGGTCCTCCCCCCAGTGCAGCAACCAAGAAGGGTTCTCACTCAGCTACAGACTCAAAACTGTATTTTACTCATACCAGATAAAGAAGAAGCCCTGGGCCCTCCAGGTGAGTGTTCCAGTTGTGAAATCAGCAATCACTTCAAAAGGATGTGAGGAGCGAATTTCCTGACTCCCCCTGTCACAGACTGCACTTAGCTAAGGGCACTGTAAGCTCAGTGGATATGGCCCTCAGGAGTGGGTCTGTTGCATAATCTTTTTTTCATAAGTTTTTTGCAACTTATTTCCTTTCATTTGAGATAGTGTAATAGTAACCTTATTTTACTGTGGGAGTGCAGGATTCTTGAGATGCTGCACTCCCATCCCTCTGTAGATGTGTACATATATGTAACTGTGGAAGCACAGGGCTGTCTGGGCCCTGTGCTTCCATTTACAGGACAAAAGTGACTAAATTGTCAGCATAGTCACCTTATTACTCCACCTCATGTACCCGTTACAGAACATTTTTGAATACCCACCAAAACGTAGTTCTGTACAACTGCAGTGCTATTCCACACCACTGGTAAAAAAGCACATTTTGGGCACGACTTGAAAAATGACAGCTGTGACGTATATGAGGTGGGGTAGTAAGAAGGCTATGAGTAAAACCTTGGGTCAAAATATTTAAAATGTCCAAAGATTTGAGAGTGTGAAGCAAAATTGCAATGAATGGTCATAACTTTGGCATTTTTTCCATATTCATATTTTTCATATTTTGACCCACATGTTCAACATAGTTTTGTTATGACCCTACCTCATTAACACCATATGTGGGAATGTTCAAATCCATGCTAAAATGCCATTCCATGCCACAGGTGCTAAAACAGAATTCATACAGGATGCAAAACATGACAACTGTACTGTTCATGAGGTTATGTGAAAAAATGGCTGTGTTGAAAATTTGGACTCCAAATATTGAAAATGACCAAAGTTATATGTGTACATAGGAAACCTTCAAAGAATGCTCATAACTCAGCCATTTTAAGGAATTCTTTCACCAAATTTTCAACAAGGCCTTTCTGGCATGCCTCCTCATGAACACTCATGGTGAAATTTCATTATTCTGTCACAAAAGATGATTTCATGAAGTGACCACAAAATAGTGTTCTGGGCTCGATTAACAAAATGACAGTGCTAGTGTTCATGAGGTGGGGTACAAAAAAGTCATGTTGAAAATTTGGTGAAAAAATGTCAAAAAATAGCAAAGTTATGAACATAAGTTCAAAATGCCATTGAAATATATTATATGGCACTTACCTGTATTCCTCAGGTTGTCATTCAGCTTTGAAGAGTGCCGATGTATCTCAGTCCACAGAAGATGATAGCCTATGACCTCCAGTGGTAAGTATAGGTTAAGAAGAGGTGTGGGGAGGTGGGCACTGAGTGAGAGGGTCAGGATGGGGACAGCGGGGACAACGAGGAACTGTTTTCTTTTTTCAGATTAAAAAATACTGCTGTCTTGGACACCAGCACCAGAGACAAAGTGTTAATGAGCCCCTTCAGATTGCAGCCTTAACAAAGTGCTAATAATGCTTAGTGCTTAATGATATTTGAAGCATCTTCTAGCCCACAACACAGCTGTTCAGCTTCACAGTATGGTTACCCCCTTTCAGCTTTCTTCCTTCCCACCTCAGTCTGTCCCCTCATATTGTCTAAAATTAGTTGATCCCCACTCAATCCTAGCAGAGAGAGACTTACCTGACTAGGCAGAAGTGCGTACTCCGGCTGAGTTCAAACATTTGAAAGTATCATAAGCCAGCTGCCTGTAGTATAAAGATCAGATAGGAATGATATTCTGTTTTGGTCAATATGGAATTCAATAAATAAAGGTAATCCCATGAAATACACTGTCATTTAAAGCTTTGGAATCCCCATTGACCTAGGAAAGGATTTGTTTCCAGAGCTTTTTCCTGCTCCATGGTTCAGCTCATTAAAATCAGATTGGGCACTTGCAAAGTTCACCAGACCACTGACCTCAGAAATATTTGTACTTACAGAACAGGAAGCTCCGGCAGCATGGTCTCCATCTGTCGAATCCAAGAAAAAGTCTGGACTTACATGGAGGTCATGCCATTCCAATTCAGTCCTTTGGAGTATGCAACCTGACTTGAATGGAGATGGACCACTGCACGCTAGCAGGTTGTGGAGAAGTCTGCATAGCAGAAGTTGTTTTAAGTACTATTTTATCCAGGAAAGGTATGCCACCTAAGTACTACTTGATATCTGCCTGAGGAACAGCTTTTTCCAGGCCGTCATATGCGGCCATCTCTGCGTTTTCTTTTGTTGCCATTTCTTCTTTCTTTTCCAGCCCTAGAGTGCCGAAGGTGGGGCAGCTGATCCAGCTAAGGACTTAGAAGAAAGTGCCATGGAGCATTGGATGGCACAGAAAGAGTACGGAGGATAAAATTAGAAAAGTCAGAAAGAGTCAGAAAACCAGAGAATTTGGAGCAGTTTTCTTGATCTTTAAAAGGAAGTGTTGAAAAACCTTTTTCTTTTATGAATTGATATTTGTTTTTGTTTTTCTAGTTAGCTTATATATGTATGTAGTCAGATACAGTCTGATACAGCTAATCAGTCTGTTGATAATCTGTTGATAATCTGCTAATTTATCCATAATTCAACCATAACCTGTTTGTAAATTTAATTTATTTTTTTTAGATATTTAGTTGTTTTTTTTTTCCTTTTTTTTCTGAATTTTGTATTTCGTGTGCTTTGGTCAGGTGGGCTGATTATTTAATGCACATGTGTGGTGCCCTGTTATTCAGAGTCACCATTCTAGTGGGAGTTACGAGCTGTGAGCCACGAACAGCAAGAATGGAGTAATATTTTAACTTGTAGCATATTATTGAGAGACAGATAGCATGTTTGGTGTTTAAATAAGCTGCTAAAAGCTGACATGGAGACAGAGGGATTCCTGTTTTCAGCTAACCAAGATTAACAGGAGGCAACATGAATTTTAAATAAGCGTTTTATACTATTTGATCTTTAATAGCTGCTCTTGTTGTTGTTATTAGTTGCTCCTGCTATTGCTATTTTCTAATCGCTATTGCTATTTTAAATGTTCCTTTGTTGTTTTCATATTCCTGAAATATTGTTGACACCATGAATTAGGTATTTACAGGTAGTAGAGATAGTTTGGTTTATTAATTTTAGTTACCACTTTATGGATTTATCTAGATTTTGTTTGGACATAGAGTGGAGCTTTACAGAGTTGAATATTTATCCTTTGATTACCTCTGAGCATCATCCCTTATATTTTTCTTTAAGATCTGCTCCTGGGAAAACCTTCACTGAACTAAAGAAAGCGGGAGTCCCTGTGGAGGTAGAGGACAATATTTTTCAAGGGACTGTGTGGTCTGCCCATAGTGAGGCAACAGTGACTGATCCAAATAAGGGAGGATCTGTGGAGTGTCTTGTATGCTCTGACGAATTTAGAAGGAAGAGGCACAGTAAAGCACAGGAGAACTATAACTTAAACCTCTTAACAACTTTCAGGGGTTTATGTGTGACTCAAGTACAGTTTGAATAGACATACGAAGGAGAGATTTTGGATTTTTTTGAATTGCTGTCCCTTTAAATCCTTACTCATTAGCCGAATTTTATCTGTGGTAGTAATTGGGCTATCTTGACTGATATGACAGGGAAAATAATTTCTACTTAAAGTCTGTGTAATAGAAACTTAGTTTCCTTTGGAAAAATATTAAACATTTCCCTGTTAGATACATTGAACTGGAGCACCTTACGTTGTATATTAGTAATTAAAAAAAAAAATTAGTGTCTGGTCAGTATTGCAAAAGGGCTGTCAAAATGGTGAAAACAAGGAAACAAAAAATGCAGGATACACAAGTTATTTCCTCTGATAGATCAATGTTGGATGAGCCTATTTTAAAACAAACAAGATATGGCAATAAACATGACAATGTTAATAGTAAAAAGAGCTGCAGGATGGGTAAGGTTGTTTTAGATACTCCAATCTGTATTTTGAGCCAAGACCCCCCCTCCCCAGATGAGGTGGTTAGGGATGCTCTAGATACTTCAGTGTGTATTTTGAGTCAAGATCCCCCAAGTGAGGTGGTTAATCAAGTGCTAGTTGTTAGTGAAGAAGTAAAGGGAAAGAAATGTAATGAATCTGGTAATAATATAACAATAAAAAGTGCAAATGAGTCAAACAAATTTGGTAAACCTAATAAATTTAATAAAATAAAGAAAAATAAGAAATTAAAAACCAAAGACAAATTTATTGGAGGTGTTTCTAATATATCCAGCCCAAAAATGAAACAGGCTAAGATTAACATGTTTCTGACTAAAGTCACCAATATCAGCTAATCAACTGAATCAGTTTATATGCTAGGGATCCCTAAACAAGTGGATTCCCCTTTAAATGATTCAGTTAATAATATTACTAATGAGTCTGATGATGTCAACAGACATAATTATACCAGGCTCTCTTCCACTCCAAAAATTTATTCAGAACCAGATGTAATTAGCCTTTCGAATGAACATAGTAGGAACTACAGTATTGCAACTGCAGACTTGACTTTTTCAACAGTTTCAACAGTAATTGAAAATGGTAATGAAGTAGCATTGGGTAGTATTTCCACTGCCCAATTGGGGAAGGAGGCTTTGATTGATCTTTATTGTGACACTGCTTCTGATTTATCATATTTTCCTGATTTTTCACTTGAACTGACCCCTAATCCAGTTTTAAGTACCAGCTGGAATGGTACCAATTGTACTAATTGTACTAATTGGACAACAGGTCTACATGACATTACTATTGGGATGCATAAAGCAATTGATGGACTTAAAACAATAGATTCTAAAATTAACAAAAATTGTCCCTCAAGTTTGCATTGTTGCTGTACAAAGAGGAAATGCAAGTTCACTAAAAATACTAATAACTGGATTTTTTCTTATCCTTTTGCCTAGATAGTGAACTTAAGAAAACCATGCAAGATCCCTATGCTGCACATCTTATGACACTTGACCAATTATTAGGAGTTACTAATGAGTTAGAGACCCTTAAAGGAAATATTGCAATTAATGATGTTAGATTCAATGACATTCTTTGCAAATTAGACAAACTGGTTCCTATGACTGGATCTCCTTCTATCCCATTCTCTGATTCTGTTTTAGACACTCAGCAAGTTAATGGGCAGTGGAGCAGACCAAATTTCTCCACTATTTGCATCCCCAATACTCCTGTTAAACTTGCTGGTAATAGTAAAAACAAGAGTGGGAACCCTAAGAAAAACAAAAATAGTAAAAAATGAAATTCTAAGAAAGTTTGTAGGGAAATAGGGAATACTGTTCTAGAAGTTAACATAATTACTGAAGGAGAGAAAGATATCACATCTCAGATCCATTCTTCTAATACAACAGGAAGTAATAGTATTAATTTGGATGAAGTATGTGAAACAGAATAATTGGATAGTTGTAAACAACCTGATAATATTTTAAATCAAAATGAGCTATTTAGCTCTATTCAGGTAATTAACCAGCAAGTAACAACTTTAAGACAAGATTTAGGGAAATGTTATAATACCTTAAAACCTAACTCATTGGTGGACTCAGATAAGGCTGATAAATCTGTAAATTTTCAGACAGGGTCTAGTACAATGGTAAACTGTGATGTGATCTCTGCACCTACTAAAGCGATGGCTGACTTAAATGAGTGTGCTTTTTTGAGTCTGTATGGTTACAGTTGGAAGGCTGGAAACTCATATTTATTCAACAAGAAGCAGATTGTACACCTTTTGAAGGCAGCAAGTGGTGCTGAAATTGTTGACAGTGACATAGTGCAAGCCTGGGAGGATTTGGATTTAGAGGGTAGGAGGTGTGTATTTCTTTTTTGTGCTAGCCTGGGGATTGCTAACCAGACATTGCTTAATAACAGAGACCTGCTAGCACAAGGATTCTCAGTTGATTTTATAAATAGGAAACATATGAATTACTTGTCAAAGGCAACTATTACAGATACCTTTAGTATATTTGGTCTGCAAAACATATCGAATGAAAACCAGGGCAGGTTAAGATTTGCAGTCACTAACTTTCTTATACATGTTTTGAAAATCCTAGCTTCAGATGTTAGAATAACAAATGTGTTTAGGTATAAGTCATACTATGGTGCTGGACAGGTTAATGTTATTACATTTGGTGATGAGATTGTGGAAAAGATTTTGGAAAACGCTCCTTTATTGGATTCAGTGGGTGTCCGTATGGTTAGTAGTAAAATGTTTCATTCAGTACATCAGGAGATTAAAGTAACTCAACAATGCTGTAGCAATACACCCACCCAGACTGAACTGTTTCTTTTAGTTATGTCATCTAGAAAATGAGACCAATAAGAAGCTTGGTCTGGTGGATAGGGATTTGTTTAAACAAATACTAAACATAGATGTTGTAGATAATAATTCTTTAACAGTACAAAGACAGGGCAACACTTTTGAAACAGATCAAATCCTAGTTCAGATCAGAAGTCAAAGTTTGTGGGCTAACATCTTACAAAATGCACCACACTTAGATGGAATGGGTTGCATTTTGTTGCTTGTGATCAGGATCTGGGCATTAATGAGATCAGCATTTTCAAAAGAGAACAAGTTCCTGAATAGATTCTAGAAATAGATCATATTAAGAGTCTTCAGGAGATGGTAGATGATAGGTTGATCTTTAATAATTCAGTCTCAAACTGATTTGATTTGTTGGGTGCCTCAACTGACTGACTACACACTTTTTCCCCTTCTAGCATAAATGAAGTGTCTGAGGGGGCTAAGAATCTAATACTAATATCCTGGAACATTGCTGGTCTTCTAACTAAATTTGTGGTTAGTGAGTGTGTTAATTTTCTGAAGCAAGCCCATATAATGTGCCTGCAAGAAACATGGCATCAGGCCTTAAGTGATATTACACTGAATAATTACACAATCTATCATGTCCCTGGTCTTAAGCACTCCAGATTTGGTAGACCTTCTTGAGATCTAGTCACCTGGTTTAAAATTATGGACTTTATATTAGAAGAGCTTATATTTGCTAATTCTTTATCACAGGCTTTTTTTTTTTGGTAAAAATTGGCTCTTTGACATTTTGTTTAATCAATGTTTATATACCTCCCAGTAACTCAAAATTCTGTAGTCATAGTATATGGGAAGAGTTGGATGATGTTATTCATAGAGCTTGGGCAATAATATCTTGTGAAAAAATTTTGCTCTGTGGAGACTTTAATTCCAGGATAGATGTCTATGATGGATTTGAAAATGATGAAGTACAAAATTTGCATTTTTGGAATGCCTATAAATATCCTAGAAGCTCTCTAGACATCAGAACTAATGCCAGGTGGCTTAAACTTCTGGAAATTATTACACCATATAACCTAACTCCCCTTAACAGGAGGATTATGGGGCATACTATAGGAAACTTTACACACTATAATAAGCAGGGCCCATCTGTGACTGATTATATCTTTTGGAATGACAATATGGATATATGGGAATCGTGTTGAATTCTTATTAGATCAGATAGTGACCATTTCCCTCTAATTTTAAGTTTCAATTAGTTCAAGAACCCATGATGTCTGGCTACAGTAACATAGCAATCAGAAATAAAACTAAAATTAGGTGGAATCAATATAGTTCGTGTGAGATAAGACCATTGCTCCAGAACTTTTTTCCAACACAGTATATGACAACTGGAATTTAATTCAGTCAAACAAACAAATGATGCACTGTTTTAAGGAGATTAGGGAACTTCTTTTGACTAATGAAAAACAGCGATCGGGGGGTCATAATTGGTTTGATAGGGATTGTCACCTGACTAAAAAACAACTAAACCAACTAATAAGAAGGATCAAAGCTTTTCGAAATAAAGATCAGTATTGATTACTTAACTGAATTAGGGGATCTTATAAAAAGTTTCTAAAGGAAAAGCAACAAATATTTCAACTTACTCAATGGAATAAAATGTTAAAGATAATAGAATGTAAGGTTTATCGTGTATATTGGCAGCTGGCGGCACCGGGAACAAGCAATTTCAAAATCAGTATAGACACATATATTTCCCTGGATATTTTGCAAAAACATTATTCAGATGTCTTTTTTGATGTAACTCAGACTAATGATCTTCCAAATTTGGGATTCTTTGAACCATATGATACTTTCTGTAACCAACAGGAAGTAAATGTAGCAATTATTTCTATGAAGAAAAATAAAGCCCCAGAACCAGACCAGATTCCTTTAGAAGTTTTTCTGGATTTCCCCTCTTTTTGGGGGCTACTATACTAGCAGCTTTTTTTAACTGTTTAGATAGGCAACTGAAGTGTCCTACATCTTGGAAGGGAGCTTTAATAATATATGTTCATAAAAAGGGGATAGAACTGATACAAAAATGTACCAACCAATCTCATTGGTTGATAACAGTTGTAAGATTTTCTCTACATTGGTTTTAGCAAAATTAATGGAGAAAATTAAGGCATTGGGTGGATTGTCAGAATTTCAAGTAGGTTTATGGGCTAAGTTCAGTACAGTTGACAACTGTTATGTCCTTTCCCATCTTTATGAAAAATATGTCAACCTGCGTAAGCAGAAATTGTATCTAGCATTTACTGACTTTAGTTCTGCTTTTGATTTCATGTTGCGCAGTATATTGGGGAAAACAATGAGGGATTGGGGTATTTCCAAAGAAAATTGTTGCAATTATAAATTAACTTTATCATAACACCTGGAATCAGGTTAAAATAGGAATGACTGGTCAACTTTCTGCAATTTTTTCCACCAATTGTGGGGTCAGACAAGGATGTGTGTTTGCCCCTACTTTGTTCTGCATTTATATTAACAATATACTGAAAACATTGCATGACTCACTGGCAGATTCTCCTATGAGTTTACATAAATCCTGTCCAGTATTGGCATATGCCGATGATCTTGTTCTGTTGTCCCTTTCTCAAAAGGGGCTACAGAGCAAATTAGATATTTTAAATTAATATGCAGGAAGACATAGTTTAATTATTAATGAGAATAAAAGTCAAATTATGATACAAGGAACTAACAAAATTCCTAAAACATAGAGAATAGGAAATAAAAAACTTAATATGGTAAAATCCTATTTACATTTGGGTCTGCTTTATAATTATGATGGTAAATGGATTAAGCACATCAATTCTCTCATTCCTAAGCTAAAAATACAGCAAATTATCTTAAGTCATTTAATTATAAGTACGGTGGCAGTACTACTAAACCATTGATTATAGCATTAAAGGCAAAATATTATGCCCAGGCCCTATCTCATTCTGAGATATGGGGACATGTTAGTTTTGATAAGTTAGAAATCCCTCTTAATAAACATTTAAAGCATACCTTAGGGCTAAATAATTCCATACCTGCAGCACTAGTTAGGGCAGAGGTAGGATTAATTAAACTATCTGCCTATGCACAGTCGAGACTTATAAATTACTGGTTGAAACTGTTGCCATTAGCTTCAAATAGATTTCAAATCCTCGCATTAAAAGAAAAAGAAGCATGGATTGAAATGGGTTGTAACGAATCAAAATGGTTGACTGCTTTGTATCTAATTTTGGAGAAATCTGGATTATCTTTCCTAAGAGATTATGCAGAAAAAAGAATTGTAATCAGCCTTAAGTATAAGACTTACATAACTTGAAAAATTTTTGCACTAGCTATGAAATCAGACCTGGTCACCATTACAAATCTTAAGATTGCTCCTTGGTTAAGGCAGTGTGATGTTAACTTCTGTTATAGGAAATACTTGGATGTATTGACTAATGTTAAACAGAGACAGTTATTTACTAAGTTTAGAATGGGACAGTTTTCTAGTAAGGTCTTGCATGCCAGATACACTAAGGATACCGAATCTGACTCTGGCTTTTGTGCCTGTACTGGCACTACTAAGGAGGATCTTTTTCATGTTAGTTTTGTATGTCCATGGTATAACATGGCTAGAGTGTATTGGCTAAAACCTTTGATACATGAAAGAGCAACTTCAAATCAAACTCTATTATTAGATATATTATTCACCACAAGGGATGATTATATAATACACAATCTGGTACGATATCTGGAAGTAATAACACAAATTAGAATGAAGCATGTAAACGCCAGATAAATTGTAAAAACAAATGATAAATGAAATATCTTTTTGCACTGGAAACAATGTTCTTAATGGGAACCTTTTAATCATGTTTTGTACGTAAGTTTTTATTATGGATGAAAGGTTAAGAACTAATGTGTTTATGTACAATATCTGTAGTTATTGTCTTCCAATATATTTATGATAATGAGATGTCATTTTGTATTTTATTGTAATGGTCTTTTGACCAAACAAATAAACTTATTCTGTCTTTCTCTCTATCTCTCTCAAGAAAAAGTCACCACAACAGGTACAAAATTGACTCAAAGTCATGCTATATTTTAATCCAAATCAATAAAAGGAAACCAACTGAAAGGAATTCTCTCTTACACTTTAAGAGCTGTCATCCCAAACATGTTACAACTAATATATCTGTGGGTCAATTTATGAGAAACAAAATAAACTACACACTGGACACAGGCTATCAAAAACAAGTAGACATTTTAATAGAAAGATTTCAAGCAAGAGGGTACAACCAGGATGTTATTTCAAAAGCAAAAGATAGAGTGGACAAGCTGAACAGAGACAGTCTTCTTGTTCCAAATTACAGAATGAGAACCACAAAACTGACAAATACAAAAAAAAAACACCGGTCTTTATTACAAAGTCAGCCCTCAAGCTTCAGTGGTCAAAAACATAATTTCAAAAAACTGGTACATTCAAACAACAGAAAAAGAGCTGGCACAATGTACTGAAACAACACCACAAAAGGTGTTTAAATGGGGAAAGAATATAAAGGATACCCTAGTAAATAGCTCTTTCTGGGATCAAGACACTGAGAAATAAGCATAGCAACACTTAATCACCTGGCACACATAAGTGTGGCACCTGCACTTTCTGCCAATACATCAACATGGGTTCCTTGTTTGTCCATCCAGCTAGAAGAACTTCATACCAGATTTGGGATTTCTCTACCTGCAATAAGACTAATGCTATCTATATGGCCCAGTGCATTCTATATTAAAACACTAAAAGAAAGTTAAAGGAATGAATTGGTCAGCACACCAGATGCATTGCAAAACCTGATAGTGTTAGCACTTTGGCACAACAAACCAAGAGAAAAGTAAAAAGAAACACTGCTTCACTTTTCAAGCAATTGAAAGAATGTTTTTTCTTGATCAGAGGTGGTAATGTGGACACAAAACTTTTACAATGTGATACTTTCTAGCAATGCAAACTAAAGTCTTATGAATGGCCTGGACAGAATTAATTTTTTCCTCGTTATCCCCCTATCTATGACTTTGTTGTGCTATTGCTGATTCCTTTATGCTGCACCATAGAACCATGATCTGTTTCTAAACATCATGGCCCAGATATTCAAAAGGGTTGCGCCATGTGCAACAGGGTTGCGCATGCGCAAGTCCAAAACTGCGCCATTCTGCGATATTCAGAAGGAGGCAGTTGCGCCCCCGAAAACATGCTGAGCAATAGCGCAATGAAAATGAGGCATGCGCAACGAAGGGGGCGGATCCATGCATAAAGAGCGCAATGCGATATTCAAACACTTGCGCAATGCGCAATAGCGGCACAGCCGGAAACTGCTCACTAGCGGAAATGAGCCAAAATAAAAAGGCTCAAGGAAGCGGCGCAAGAACGCTACCAGGCTGTCAAGTGGGAGAGAGAGAGACAGACAGAGACAGACAGACAGACTGAAAAGGGCAGGCAAGGAAACTGTTTCCCATAGTTTGTAGAGGCCAGCGGGGGGTGCCCGGTGCAGTGGAAGTAGCAGTCAGGACAGCGGGGGTAACACAGCAACAGCAGCCAGGGGGCAGAAGCCAGGGAGATGGACAGTGCCAGCTTCACATGGAAGACTGTAATGAGGGGTGAGAATCCATGCTGCAGGGGCGTGGCCGTGGAGGGGCCCGTCGGTATCCCACAGGCGATACCGTGCCGCATCAGCTTTGAGCTGTACACAGATGTAGAGATCGTGGGCTGGTACCACCTGAACAGGGCAATACTGAGACGGCTCTGTGGCTGTGCAGTGATGTGATGCAGGCACCCTCATGGCCGAGATCACCGCTCTGTCGGTGGAGAACAAGGTGACAGCCTGCATGTGCCTGCTCACCACGGGCACCTTCCAGAGGCTGACAGGGGACACCACAGGCATCACACAGTCGGCCACGTCATGCATCCTCACCCAATTCCTCAGCGCACTGCTGCCACATGCTGCAGAGTACATCCATTTCCCCAGCACTGCGACAGAGCGTACAGCAAACATGCAGGAGTTCCACAGGGTAGCACGTATGCCTGGTGTGCTAGGGGCCATAGACTGCACCCATGTGGCCATTCGCACGCCACCTGGCCCCGATGGCCATGCCTATCGTAACCAAAAGGGATTCTCCAGTGTCAACTGCCAGGTGGTGTGTGATGCCACTGGGTGCATAATCAATGTCTGTGCCACACACCCTGGTGGAGCACATGATGCCTTCATATGGTATCAGTCTGCACTGTGCCATCGATTCGAGAGTGGGGGACATCCCCACAGGGCATCTAGTGGGTGAGTACACATGTATGGAATGCAAACTCTGGGCAAGGGTGGGAATGACACAGGTGCCATGGTAGTGGCACACAGGGAGATGGCCCATATGGACCTGAACATGACACTGCTCTCCACTATCTCCACACAGGTGACTGTGGATACCCACTCTGTCCCTGGCTGCTCACACCGTACCGGCGCCCATGACCCCAACGCAGCTATGCTATAATGAGGCACATGCCGCAACACGTATCATCATAGAGCAGGTGTTTGGGATGCTCAAGGCACGCTTCCGATGCCTAGACACCTCCGGCGGTGCCCTACAGTACAGCCCCCCAAAAGGCCTGTGGGATATTCCTGGCCTGTTGCATCCTGCACAACATGGCCAAAGACCATGAGATAGCCGTACAGGTCGAACAGGGGGACAGCGATGGGGACGCCGGTGGCGTTGGTGATGATGGTGATGAGCAGCCCCCCCTAGGATGGAGGGACCCCCGACTGATCCGGCAGGCCCAGTTGCACTGGGACACCATCACAGAGGAGCACTACACACAACACAGGTAAGTCAAGGGGACATGTGCAACCAACACTGTCCATGCGCAAACTACAGGCACACAGGGGAACACACCAGGGGTGCATGAAGGTCAGGAGTGGAAGGGTCCAGGCATACCAACACACCATCAGGAGGGTGAGCACTCATATGGACACACACACACACCAGGCACAGAGCATACATGGGCAGATGCACAGCACTGCAGAACCAACATTGCTAACACACAGCACCACCGACCACCCCACCACCTGTACTGTCCAAGTACATGTGTCAGAACCTGGGCACCCTTGCACCTTGGTGTACAGTGCAATGCAGGCATCATCATGCACACGCACCTGTGGACAGTAGTTGGTAGGGTGTGCAGGTGGTCCGTGTGTTGGCGTGGTGAGCAAAGCACCCAGCAGTGCACTGCCCACCATGACACACATTGCACACAGGGCAGCACCAGACAGGGCCCGCACTGGGAGATAGCTCAGTCATGTAGCACTGTCCCATGGCCACCACGGCTGCTTGGGTGGCTCCACCATGACCCAACAGCACGGGCAGGCTGAGCGGGGGCCACATGGGGTGGCACTGTTGCACCACCAGGGGTTCCACTGCACGAACATGACCTTGCCCACACAGGGGTCTGCAGCACGCCGAACAAACCTGCACCAGGGGTGCTCGGGATGCCCACAGCAGAACCCGGCATCAACAGGCCTGGTGTCGCACGACGCCGGGAAATGGGAGTGGAGAGTGCACTGTGTGGGGTGTGTGGTACAGGGGCACCTGACTGTGTGCCCAATGCATCCACGACAGAGACCAGTGCCTGGGTCAGCCTGTCAATGGCGGCGGTCACATCCGTCCACATACAGACCAGCTCGGCTCGGTCCCGAGCACACTCCCTGCTGTGCCGCTCCATGGACACAGACAGTGCCTCCATGGACCTTGCAACCCGCCCCTGCAGCTGTACTGATTCCTGCAGCAGGTGGGTGTGTGCGTCCAATGGGTACTGTGCCCCAATGGCATCGTGACCCCCAGGGTGTGGACGGTCCTGATGCACATCACCCCTTGAGGGTGGGCACTGTTCGCCAGGACCAGGTATGGGCAGATCAAAGGATGGTGGACATGTGCCACTGCTTGACACTGTACCCCCAGACCTGGTGTGCGACTGCTGCTGCTGCCCTTCCAACCGCTGTGCCCCCAGGTCCACCTGTTCCACTGCTGTGCTGGCAACAGTGCCAGACACCTGCACAGCCACCGGTGCTGCCCCACTGGTGCTGACAGGCACAGCCTGGGACTGTACCAGCATGCTGGTACACAGGTTTGAACCAGAGGCCCAGGGGCACATGCTGGCCTGCCGTGTGTCTGTCATCGGACACACACCTATCACTGCCATTGCAGGCCTTCTATCATCAATGGTGCAGGTGCGTTACTACTGCCATGGTCACAGCATGCTGGCATGCTTGCATGCCAGACTGCTGAGACACAGGCTGTGCACCCCCCACACCCATATCACTGACACCAGAGTTGTTGGCCTGGCGTGCATGCTGCTGCAGTGCCTGCTGGCTGGTGGTGGAGGTGGATGATCCCTCCTCCATGTCCAGCAGGTCCGCATCACTGTCTGGACCCACCACCACCATCTCCTGAAGACGAACAGGATCTGTAACAGAAAGAGAGTACATGTGAGTGCATGTGAACAACCGCCACCCCCAAAACACCACCACCATGTCATACCGTGCAGTGATGGGCTTCCACCTGTCTGGAATCCTCCTCCTGGTATGCCGCAGTAGCACTTTCGGCTGCATGGCTGTGACCAGTGTCTCCTCATGTGGGGTCAGCTGCAACACCACTGGCGGGCCCCGTCAGTGCCAGCCGTGCTGCCCTGAGGCTGCCACCTTCTCCTTCAACCTCCTGCGGTCAGTCCCCATCTTTTCCTTGCATTTCCTGCACGGGCTGGTGCTTCCATGCAGGTTAATGGCCCGGCTACCCCTCCCATGCAGCTGCAGGGACTGAGGTGCCCTCATCCACTCAATAGTGGCTCATCTTCCAGGTAGGCCTGGAAGAGGGCCTCCGTCTCTGCAGCTGTGAAGTTTGGCCTCCTCCGCCCACCGTCCTCACCTCACCTTGGCTCTGGTCGGTCATGGTGATCTGTATGGGTGGAAGTGGACACCTGTCACTGTGCAGTCTACAGCATTCCCCATGAGCATTGTCCTGAACATCACACAGCATGTTACTCACCTCTCACCTGCAGTAACCGAATCTGGCCAGCACAGCCCACTGTCACACATTTATAGCGCCAACACATGCAAATTAGGGTGGGCAACTTTAATAAACATGCAAATCGCGCCACTGCACCCTTGAATGGCTGATCAGATGATTTGCATATGTCGGCTGAATATCGCGAATCTGCACTGCGCCAAAGCGAAGAGAGTCGGCTGAGCCAATGGCGCAGATCTGTACCTGTGTGGTACACTACGCCAGCATGCCCAGATAGCTTACGCATACGTCTATGGTGCTGCTGACGTGCTGAGCACGAAAGGTAATTCAGGCCATGGCCACCATTGTGCCAGTGGCGCTACAGCACTGGCCACTATATGGCACTGTGGCATTACTGAGCAATAGCCCACTGTGGCACTGGTACGCAGCTGGTCTGTCGCGCAGGATACCTATACATCAGATGGCGCTGTGTGTAGCCTTGCATCATTGCTCATGACCTTGTGTATGCCCTTTGCCCCCTGCCGCTGTTCGCCTGCCATGTGTACATCCCTATTGCGCTGTCTGGTGACAGCGCTATGTAATGGGCACTGTTGAACAACGCGATTGGAGCCTGTGGTGGTCTGTTGTGCAACATCTCCATGGGGTTATGGTGCAGCAGGGCACCATATTGCCTGCTGTAAACTGCCTAACATGGCTAGGAGGAGGCTGTGAGTTGGAGCCCACTGGAGGTGGCCAACCTGGTGGCACTAGTAGAGCCCCAGTATGAGGCACTCTATGGTGAGCCCCTCACCATACCAAGAACAGAGGTGTGCAGCAAGTGGCCACTGACCTGGTGGGGTCACTGGGCGGTGCGGTCTGCTGAGCAGTGCTGGCACGGTACAGTGACCTCCACGGAGGAGCCCAGACATGTTGGCAGGCTGTGGCACGTGCCAGGTGGGGCGTGGTGCCAGGCCAGGTGAGTGTACCATCTATGCACCTGTATTCTCTGTAGGGGTGTGTGTGTGTGCTTTGGTGGCTGTGCATAGGTGACAGCTCGGACACGGTTGGCTGTGTCAGTGTGTGCAGCTGTGCGATGGATGGGTATGGCTGTGTGGGCAGGCACTCTCACTGGGGCAGGGGGCACTCTGCTTTTGAGTCACACTGATGTTTATCTCAACATATGTCTCCCACAGGCCGGGATGTGAGTATGCAGGGCCGGGGTGAGGAGGGCCATGCCAGGGCCCTGGTGGAAGCAGGAGTCAGCCCCCGGATGCAGCAGCAGCAGCCACAGCATCAACGGCAGCAAGAGCTACAGCAGCAGACACACTTGCTTGAGCAATGTGAGTATCATGACTTCATGGACGCTATTGCATGCTGGGGGGGGAAGTCCACTAGCCCTGCACAATACAACCATGCAGGACAGGGGAGGTCACAATTCCACTATACAAGACACTAGTGAGGCCCCACCTGGAGTACAGTGTACAGTGTACAGTTCTGGAGACCATACCTACGTAAGGACGTAGAGTGGGCAGGGAAGGTTCAGAGGAGGGCAACAAAGATGGTGCATGGCTTGCATCACGGGTCCTATGATGACAGGTTGAAGGAACTGAACATGTACTCCCTGGAGGAGAGGGGGAGAGAGGGGATATGATAGAGACATACAGGTATCTTACAGGGGGGATCAGGGTGCAGGACACACTATTTTGAAGTGAAAAAGATGTTCCAGGACTAGAGGGCATGGGATGAAGTTGGAGGGTCGATGATTCAGAGGACACATGGAAAAGGATTTCTTCACAGAGTGGGTGGTGGACAAGTGGAACACCCTGCCAGAGGAAGTGGTGGGGGCTGAAATAATCATGGGATTTCAGAATGCACGGGACAGATATGAAGGAATTCTGGAGGTCAGGGGTAAGGGGCAACAGACTTCTAGGAAAACAAAGTGAACTTACAAGCTCAAATGGACGGACTAGGTTGGCCATCGGCCCTTATCTGATGACACTGTCTATGTATCTATGTATGTATGCACGACACAGGTGACATGCATCACTGACCAGTACCACAGCACGTCTGTGTAGGCATCACTGGTGGTCCAGGTATGCACTGGGCACATAGCTGTGTAACTGGCATCGCAACACGTTGCCACATCACTGGACAGCCTTGTTTGTGCTGTGATGGACATGGGCAGTGTGTGTGTGCAGTGGTGCGCATAGCTGGTGCCACCTGTTTGTGATGGCCATGTGCATGTTCACTGTGGGTGGGTGCATGCCATCACAGGTGTGGGACACTGGGCTATATGGCTTGCAGGTTGGGTGGTGTTCAGGGTTGTGGTCAGTCACAGCCATTGACTGTGTTCCCATTTCCTAGGCCTCGAGGTACTCAGGAGGATGTCACGTGATCTTCGGCGCCTCACCCAAGTTGGGCTGGAGAACCAAGACATCCTGCAGACCATCCAGCGCCATGGAGCTCGGAGAAGGAGGCACAGGACGGGGCACCAGCAGGGGGAGGACCAGCAGCCAGCTGGGCCATAGCCCACATTACCCTTCCCACTTCTCCCATCCCTAACACCTGCCTTCCCTCTCCAAGTTTTATTCCTCCCCTTGAACACCCTACCTTTTACCCATCCCCCTTTGTAAATAGTTTCACTTGGTTTTGTGATTGAATCTTTTAAATATACATTTCTATTTTGATATGAATACTGTGTTGGTCTCTGATTTGCAGCTGGCTATGGGTGCTCAGTTGCAGGGGTGTACATGCCATCTGGGGTGGTATGGTCCTGGGTGTGTGTGTGCATGTGTGTCCATGGGGAGGTATCTCCAGCATGGCAGTGACTTTCTGTTGGTCTTGCCGTCTGCTGCCACCCACTGCTGGGTGCACAGGGTGTGTCTGGCTTGTAGGCTTCTGTGCTGCAGGGGTTGGCGTGTGCTGGGGATGCATGGTTTCCTGCAGTGCCAGTCAATGCACATAGGTGGTGTCTTGGGGTCACAGTGCAGGGTGTGCTGTGCGTGCAGGGGCTGCTGTGCACTGTGGTTGTCAACCTCCTGTGTGGCACTCTCAGCATGCCAGTGGTTGTGCTGGGGTGTCCTTAGCTCTGCTATGCTGTGTTGGCTTGTCCCCATGGGCCAGTAGATCATCCATCACACCCCCAGTGATGCTGTGCTTGGGGTGTGCAGGTGTGGTGTGGGTTCTGCAGTGTCTTCCTGTGCCCATGTGTGGCATGGCTGGCGGTGGGCCCCAGCCTGCCTCCCTGGATGTGCAGTTCCATTGCTCTGGGGAGGGCTCAACTTGCGCTATGGCACATCTGGAATGCTCAGCTGGGCTGCCCTGGTTGCTCCATAGCGCAACATTTTGGCTCAGCTTCTCCTTCCTGGTTACGCTATGGCGCCGTATGTGCGATATTCAGACGTTGGTTGCTTGCGCAATTTGTGCTGCTCCATGTTTGAATATCGCACCTGTTGTGCATTTGCGCAACTGGTTTGTGCTTGCTCCTGCTGTTGCGCTCATTTTGAGTGCAGTTTGAATATCTGGGCCCATGTGTTCTATACTTAAGCTTTTGTGATTGATTGTCATGATATGTCAAGTTATCATTATTTATTTATCTTGAATATGATGGCAACAAATAAACTTTATGTGCCTATTTATCCCTAATGTTCTCGGAGTCCACTGACTGTTTGATTTCTATATACTGTGTATGTTTATTCATTTTATCTATTAGCTTACACAAGAATACTGGGAAAAGTGTTTTTTCACTTCCATCCACCCTTTTCCCCCTCTTACAAGTGGCAACATCTGTGCCCATTTATCAACGGTAGACATATTGAATGTATCTCTTTAGTAAACCCTGTTTCCTTTTTTTAAACCACCCTTCCCCCTCCTTTTTAGCCTTTTAGCAACAAACAAAAAGGTTTTTTATCTTGAATGTACATACGTATGTATTTCTGCAGTCACTTTATATGCCTTGTACAAGTGTATATATGTTTATTATAAAATATTCTTACTTTCATTGCTAGCATTTGTCTCTTTATAACTATAATTGGGGCACGGTCTCTTTAAGTTTTAGCCTTTTAAGCACTGCATTGTACACACTGTGATTACCTTGAGAAAGCACGTGTTCTCATGCAAAAATTTTTGGTTTCACGTTCTTTGAGGGAGGGTGTCCTCAGCCTTGACATTGTTTGCTGGACTTTTATCGATTTGGATTACAAATAAAGCATTTCTTTGAGTCCCTTGTATTCCTGCTGTGGTAGCTTTTTCTTGGATACTATGGATGGTGACCATGCTGCTGGAGCTTCCTGTTCTATAAGTACTTTGGTTTTTTGCTTGCTTTGGCACTGGTTTGGCCTTTTGTGTTCCATAGCTGCATTTTCTGCTCCTTGTACTGTTCAGAAATATTTTCACATTTTTACCTGCAAGAAAAGGTAGACATTGAATGCATTTTTTGATATCCATGCTGCTTTTAATTACTGCTCCAGTATATCTGCATCATTGGCATTCTTAAACATTGGTTTTAAATGTGGTTAATAATACACTTAGTAGGATATAACTCAATGTAACTTGTATTTGTTAGGTCAATTAGGAGTCCTCCATTTGAGACTTACATCATGATTCATATTTCCACTTTCAAGTATCAATAGTAAATAGAGAAGCAAATATTAGTCACCAGGGTACTCTTATTTCAATATGTAATGATAAACTTTTCACTGAACAGTATTTTTGTGAAATTAGTAATGGAAAATCAGCATGTAGGAGACCCAGGTGTTAAAACTTTTAGAAGATGTTACTACATACGTACAATGTTCTGACTCCATTATAAGAGTTCAGGTGTTAGACATTGAAATCATACTGAAGCATTCAGATACAGTTGTCTTTGTTCATTAATTAAGCGGGATATTAAATCACCAGGTTAAGAAGAAAAAACAATACCTCTTTGAAGGAATTATCCCACAACCAGGTTTCACCTCACTAGAACAGTGTCTCTGTGACAATTAGCAATGGGGGGAGCCACCACAAGTAACATCAAAAAACGTATGTCCCATCGCTTGGTCTGAGGGTTCGGGTGTCCAAATCTCCCAAAAAAGCTTCACTCACTTTCCCAATCTCTTCATGGTCAGTTTTACTTTCTTGTGGTTCTTCTTCCCCCAGCTACCTGTGAAAAACACCTTTAGTTGAGGCAGAATAAGCAAGTCAGCATCTACAGTATAGTGTCAATTTCTTCCATGTCTGTTTCTCTTCAGCCCTCTTAGCTCTGTTCAGTAAGTGGGAGAATGTCAAAATCAGTCAGCATCAAATCTTTCCAGCTTTCTCTGCATTAAAACAGGCGAGAGCTATATTAGTACACAAGAGGGGGATAAAAACCAGCAGCACTAAAAGGCAATGGGGAGTATGAGCATCTGTAGCTCCAAACACTTCCAACCAAAATCTGAGATGCTATATCAGCAGCCAAAGCATACAGCTATCAAAAATATTAAAACTTGAGAAACAACCTAAGCATTCCAAAATCATAAAAGGCCACTTGCATTTTAAAATGAAAATAGCTAAACAACTAAGGAGCAATTCCTCAAAAAAAGGAAAGAGCAGAGCTCAGAACAGAGCAGAGGAGCAGCATGGCCATTATGCTGCTCTGTCCTCTCCCCCCACCTAGAGGCTCCCCTTGCTAAGCTAAGCACCTGGGATTTTGGGTGCCCATAAAAATTATTTCTGTGGTGGTTAAATGTGAAAAACAAACAACAGAACCTAGCTAAATGGGCCCGTTTAGCTAGGATCTGGTGTTTGTTTTGTAAAATTATGTATTTTCCACTCTTTAGTTGGTGGAAAAAAACAAGATGGTGCCTTGCGAAACAGGATTTTTGTCCTCACAAAAAAAGGAACAGATCTCTCAAGAATGAATCCTTTTTCACAAGATTAAATCCTTTGTCAAACTTTTTACCTCTTTCCTGAAAAATGAACTTCCCTTAGGAAATAATGGGAACTTGAAAACAAAATAACTTTGCAATGGGTTAATACGTTTGCACCAAACAAACACTGACAGTTCTATTACCCACGTTCTTTGCACCATACAAAAATTACACAAAAATTCCACATCATCTGTGCGCAAGGCGATGAGGAAAAAAATACAAAAAGTGGTGACTTTTAACTTTTTGACACTATCTGGATCTCAGAATCTGCAGATCCCACTAGAATGAAACTTGGCACATCAAGGGATCTACCCCACAAGACAGCTCAATGCAAATTTTGTTGAAATCCATTGATCAGTTGTAAAGATGTTAAAGTGCAAAAATTGAGGTTTAACATTAAACAGGCTACTCAACCCTAACTATAGGAACGTGACTGTGCCCTATTTTCCATATATATATATATATATATATATATATATATGTATGTAATAGATAAACCACTCTGAGGTGTGTGGCCGTGCTCTGATATATGCACGCCTTGGTGCGCATTGCTACACATGAGGCCATGGCCACCTAAGGTGTGCATATATCAGAGTGCAGCCACACACCTCAAAGTGATTTATCTATCTTATAAAATGTCAAAATTGTTTTGGAGGGGGTTAAAAGTGGAGGTGTGTGGTTGCGCTCTGATATACGTATGGTCATGTGATGTGTTTTATACAATCAGAAGTTTGGATTTGGCGGATATTATCATTCCCATTTATGAATATATATATATATATATATATATATATATATATATATATATACAGTGTATGTATATATATATATATATATATATATATATATATATATATACACACACACACACACACACAATTTAAGGTTGAACTGGGGTTTCTATGTTAAACCCCCAAATTTGCACTTTATTATCTTTGCAACCGTTTGAAAACTGTGCATGAAATTTTGTATGCTCAGTCTCCTGTGGTAGATCTTTAGATGTGCAAAGTTTCATTCTGGTTGGATGAGCAGTTTCTGAGATCTGGATAGTAAAAAAAGTGATTTTTTGTATTTTTTTTCCCTTTGGTTTCAATGGGATTTTCTTTGAATTTGTCTACTGCCCAGACAGTTTGGGATTTTAGTCTGCAATTTTCAGGGTAGAAAGGGCCTGATCAATAGATGTGCCTTTTGCTGGTTTAGTAAAAATAAAATAATAATCAGTTCCAAAGTTATTTAATTTTAAAATATTTATATATTGGTTCTGAGCATGCTCAGGAAGCACTCAAAATAGCTGTATGAAAAGAAAAAAGAAATATTTTTCCATATTGACCTCAGCCTTTTATGTTTGGCAACCATCTTGTTTTCTGTTTTCCCTAAAATTCAGATTTGGAAACTCCCTAAAATGAGATGTAGGGGAGCAACCAACACATGTGCCTTGCTTATTTAAGGAGGCAGTATAGCGCAGTGGTCTAAAGCTCTGAGCTGCAAATCTGGTGATATCCAGCAAACCAGACCTGGGTTTGAATCCCACAGCTTCCACTTGCATACTGTGTGACCCTGAGCAAGTCACTTAACCTCCTTGTGCTCCCAGGTCGCTCCTGTAAAAAAAGCTTTCAGCTTAGTGTGCTATACCTGGTTAAGCAACGAAATAATTATTGGGATTCCCTTTGCTGGATTCTGCACTTTACTATTGAAGTAATGCACTTGAAATGTTTCTTTCGTAAGTTTAACAATCTTTTTTCATCTCATGTGAGATGAAAAAGAATATTTTATGTATCATGAGTGATAAAAAAGATAATTTTTCATGAGGGCAAACTCTTTTGCATGGGCATCTGTCCTGCTCTACCTCAGAGTCCTGTAAATATTGAGTCAGGAAATGTTCAGAAGCCTAGCGACAGTGGGAGGGAAGGGGAGGGGGTTGAGCAATCACTCTGCACACCAGCCCTGAGTGACTACTGTGCTCACTGTGTCAACCCAAGCTGTGATTCTGCACCCCTGTGTCATGTAATCATGCTACCTCTTGCCACAACAAATTGCACCAGCCCATTATCATGTTATCCTTCAGTTCTAGGCTTATGTTTTAATTTAAATTGTATTATCTTTTTGTATGCAACAGTTCTGTGCCACATGTGCTTGTAGGGACAGCCTTGCAGACTGGATCATGACAACATGCTGCATGTGTTTGGTTTCCGGAACTTGCAAAAGGTGCTCACCTCATTCCTTTACTTCTCTCACATAGTAGCCAGCTCTGTCAGGAGAGACCTGACCCTCATTTCCCAAACATCATCTCTTGAGTCCTGATGACTCCTATTCAAGTGACGGCAGCGATGTGGTCTTTTTTTTTTAACTGAGATGTCAAGTCATAAACAGCGGCTCTGGATGTGCCACTGCCTACCAGTAATGTCACCGATGAACTAAAGGAGCTAGACATCCTGATACAAGGTAGTCCACATGTCCACTGAATAGTGAAAGCCCACTTGGGCTCCTGATATCCCTCTTCTTTCCCCTGGTGTCTAGTGGCACCCCCCTGCCCTCTGATCACTGTCTCCCTTGACAGATGCATTTTTTACCCTGGTGTCTAGTGGCACCCTCTGTCCTCCGATCGCCATTCCCTGTATGATTATTATTTCCCTGCTGGCTAGTGGCATCCCCCACCTTCTGCTTCTTGTTTTATTGTTGCCTGTAATAAAGATAATGGTCCCTCGATGTCTTTTAGCTTGTAAAAAAAAAACTGTCTCTCGCCAATTTGACTCCCTCACCTCCACCTTCCACTCAGCAGCCACCACTCCAAACTCTTCACAGACCCTCACTCACCTGAACAGGTGCCATGTAAAGACCAACTACCTGATCAGAGACACATCTTGCTGGTGGAACCAGTGGCTGCAATATGAGAAACTATGGTTAATGTGGTTCAGTGTATTTTAATGGGGTTTTCAACTTTGGTCCTTATGTTTGCCATTTTTGCATATTTTTACACCAGATTTTCAACATACCCCTTTTGAGACCCCTCCTTATGAACAATGCTAGTGTAATTTTGCAAATCCTGCACGAAAGGTAATTTCATGGTCATTTGGCAAAATCACCTTCCTGGTGGGATTTCAAAATCTTCACCATACTTGTTTATAAGGTGGGGTCATAAGAAAGGTATGCTGAAAATTTGGGGTCAAAATATGCTAAAATGGCAAAGTTGTGCACACTTGTTGACATTTTGCTATGCCCAGTTGTAACTATGGTAAGTTTCAATATTTTAACCCCAAATTATTAACATAGCCATTTCTTTATGCCACCTCATGAATGCGACAGCTGTCATTTCTCAAATCTTGTCTAAAATGACTTTTCTTTCCCGTAGTGCAGAAGGACACTGCAATAGCATGGAGTGACATTTTGGTGGGGATTTCACCCCTGTACTTCAACAGGAAAAAATGGATCTATCTATCTAGCTCAAAAAGTAAGGAAATTCTTTTCAAAAAACTGCATTAATGCAACATTTAGAGTTGAGGATATAGCATCAAAAGAATGAAAATGTGGCTTTAGGTTTTCCAGCCCTAAAGCCACAATGCCACTCCCAAAGCAAATCAGGGACGGAGTCTTCCTAATGGTTGTCAACCATAAAGCTCATCTGATTCTATATACTCCAGAAACATACACACCTAATGAGATAAGCTTTAGGTTTGACAACCCCTAGGAATACTCCACCCCTGATTTGCTTATGGGTGGCATTGGTGTTTTAGGATTGGAAATCCTATAGCCACATTTCCCTACTTTTCATGCTGTAGCCTGAACCCTAAATGTTGCATTAACACACACACATATATATATATATATATATATATATATATATATATATATATCTGTGTGTATATATTATGGTAGCATGGTAGTGCTACCATAGCTAGGGTTGAGGAGCCATTTCTATGTTAACCCCCAAAACTTTGCACCTTAATAACTTTGCAACCATTTGAAAGATTTGGCTGAAATTTGGAATACACAATCAAGAATCATAGGCCTTGGCATTTGCCAAGTTTCGTACCAGTCAGATACACGGCTGCAGAGTTATTAAGCATGATTTGTGCACATGTTTGCGCTTTTTCTGGAATTCTATGGTCGCACGTACAGGTCGCACGGTTTGCGCAACCAGCCCGAAATCTTCAGGGAACATGTGGCCGGCATCCCTGATGTGCCTTTTGAAGATCTGGTGAAAAAATATTAAGCAGTTCAAAAGTTATTCAAAAAACAATTTCCCATTATAAGTCAATGGGAAAAGTTAACAAAAAGTTCAACACTTTCGCAAATGCATTTTTACTTTCGCAAATGGGCCTGTTACTTTCGCAAATCGGCCATTTTGTTTTCAGTTGGTGATTAGAAAAATGCTTGGCATTTAAATTTGGGACCCTCTAGCAACCTAATTCTTTTTGTATTCACCTAGTTGGACCCTGAGGATGCTAGCCATGTCTTTATTTTGGGGTAAAACACCCCAGAAATATGTTTTTCAGATTTCTGGAAAAAGTACTTTTGCAAAGTACTTTCATGCTCATGAAAGTGTCAAACTTTTTTGCGAAAGCTTTCGCAAATTGCGACAGTAGTTTTCCATCTGTGGGAAAGTGACAGCAATTCTTTGGCACTGTGCTGCAAAAGAACGGTTGGGAGTTTTGGGCTGAAATTTGGAGGGAACGCAGCCGACATCTCACAGATGTGCCTTTCAGTGTTGTATTGAAAAAATATTACATGGCAGCAAAGTTACAGCACTCCAAAGTTGATGTTTTTTCCCATAGGATAACATTACGGCACCCGATGCATTACAGGAATCCTTTGGCACCCTGCTGCAAAATAATGGTTTGGTCTTTTTTCCTGAAATTTGGAGGGAAGACAGCCAACAGCCCACAGATGTGCCTTTCAGTGGTTTGGTGAAAAAATATTACAGGAAGTCAAAGTTACGGCACTCCAAACTTCTCTTTTTTTCCCATAGGATAACATTACGGCATTCGCCGCGCCTTTCAGGGCCCGTATCTCGGAAACGGTGCGAGTTACGGACTTTTTGTCAGAAAAATTCTTAGCCCCCATTATGAAACTAGCCAGGACAGTCATAAATCATACGACTTTTAATTTTTTTTTCTTCGTCATATGGTTCCTGAGATATAACCTGTTTAGTATTCCAAGTCCTCATTTTCTGCTCCGATACCAATTATTATGCATACATTCTTTGTACTCACTGTCTTTCTCTATTCAGCTTTTGAGGAAAACCAGCCTGTGTGCTTACATTACTGTTACCATTGCCCTTTCCGGCTTGCAGTTCAAGCCATTTCACTTTTGCGTTGGCGTCTATCCACTACTGCATCGTCATCCTTTGCGTTTCATTTGTGTTTCTGTTATTTTTGCCATTTGTGTTCACCAGACTGTTTCTCTTTCTGTTTCACTCTTGCGTCACCATGCCCATTGACATTTCCGTTTGCAGGCACCATGTTACTATGTGACAAGACATCACGTGGCACACGTTCCGTCTCGCCACCGTGTTCGTTACCCTTTCTGTTCTCATTCATGCTTGCGTTACCTTATGCGCCACTGTTAAGCGCTTCTGTCTGCGTTGCTGTTCCTGTTACTATGCCACAAGACATCATGTGGTGGGAGTCTTGAGGTCCTTTGGGCCCCATGCTCCCGCTTGCTGCATGGCGATGCTGAGGCGGACTGTGCATTATCCGCTGCGTTTTCATTTGCGCTTGTGTTTCTGTTATTTTTTGCCATTTGTGTCTACAGTACTGTTTCTCTTTCTGTTTCACTTTGCGTCACCATGCCCATTGACATTTCCGTTTGCAGGCACCATGTTACTATGTGACAACACATCATGTGGCAGACTGTTTCCGTCTATGCCACAGTGTGCATTGCCCTTTCTGTTGTCATTTGCGCTTGCGTTACGATGTGCGCCACTGTTAGCGCTTCTGTTTGCGTTGCTCTTCCTGTTTCTATGCCACAAGACATCATGTGGCGGGAATAGGCCCCGTGCTCCTGCCGCCGCATTACATTCACTATTTCTCATCATCATTCTCAAAAAGAAGGGAAATTAGAAGCAAAAAACTCTGTTTAATGCATTAGTTAGGGTTGTTCCACAGCGAGAAAAGTGAGGAAATTCGCTGTTAGGGTTGAAAACCCTAACTCCGAATTCACCCCCCCAGCACCACACACATACACACACATGCAAGTATGGGGGAGGACCAAGTCAACACAACCAATGACAGACATCCAGCAGCAGATGACAGAAATAACAAACAATTGTCTAAATGTACTACCAGACATCCCCACCCACCTGACCAGGTACTGCATGCTCAGTGGAGATCAACAGCAAAACTGAGGCCATGTACACCAAACGTACATCCCTGATTGCAGCTTCACACAGCGTACCACATTAGTAGTTGCATGTCCTTACCTGCCAATACCACACACACCACAACTGGTACTGTGCCGTTAGTCAATATAAATGCTGAAGGTGCATGATGACAGTTGTAGAAAGGTTTTAACACTAGTGAGTATACATTAATTAAGAGAAGTACATAAATTAACTACAAGACACTAGCATGCTCAAGATAAAAGTAGTGTTACATTTAGTATGTGATTTACATAGTAGTACATTTACTGCAACGGTTTACTCAAGATAGAGAGGCTGATGTAAACGTATGGAAAAGCATTGCCTGTTCAACGCTGTGAAATTCGTACTGCCAGTATCACATGCATTCTTACTGATGAAGGTGTACTGCTGATGTACATACATAGATTTTCAGTGTGTTTCAATACAAAAGATGCAGTAACTATTCTTTGTAAGAAACAGTGTAATTGCATGGAAAAGGCCAAGCAACTTCTAAATATCATAGCACTACTGAGCCAACAATGACGTACCTGTATCGGAGATGTCTATAGGATAGATTTTCCTGTAGGCACTTACTCAGTATGTTGTACCTGATAAAGACAATCTCATTGCATCTGTGATGACTAACTTATTCAAATAGTAATACATTTATCATTGTTGCAATGAGTGATCTATGCCACTTATGGACACAGTGTAATTTTTTTTAACAGTTGTTTCATACTCAGGCTGTATGCCTAGTGTTTGGGTTTGCCACACTTCTGTCACTGATGCTATCAAAGTGATAACTATGTTAATTGTGGTACAACAGGAATCAGGTAGGTATGGTGTAGATATAAACAGAATGGGCCGGATATTCAAAAGGGTTGTGCCATGCGCAATAGGGTTGCGCCTGCACAAGTCCAAAATTGCGCCATTCTGCGATATTCAGCAGGAGGCAGTTGCGCCACCGAAAACATGCTGAGCAACAGCGCAATGCAAATGACGGCATGCACAACTGAAGGGGGTGGATCCATGCATAAAGAGCACAATGTGATATCCAAAGACTTGCGCAATGTGCAACAGCGGAACAGCCGGAAGTTGCACCCCAGCGGAAATGAGCCAAAATAAAAAGGCTCAAGGAAGAGGTGCAAGAACGCCACAGGGATGCCAAGTGGGGAAGAGAGAGAGAGAAAGACAGACAGTGACAGGTCAGGGCAGGCAAGGGAAGCAGTGTGGGCCATAGGCTGCAGAGGCCAGCAGGGGGGTGCCCGGTGCAGTGGAAGTAGCAGTCAGGACAGCGGGGGTAACAGAGCAACATCATCCAGGGGGGTCACAAGCCAGGGAGATGGACAGTGGCAGCTTCCACATTGAAGCTGTAATGAGGGGGGTGAGAATGCAAGGTGCAGGGGGACGTGGCCGTGGATGGGCCTGTTGGCGGTACGCCCCCAACAGGCAGTACCGTGCCCGCATCAGCTTTGAGCTGTACACAGATGTAGAGATCGTGGGCCGGTACCGCCTGAACAGGGCAATACTGAGGTGGCTCTGTGAGCTGTGCAGTGATGTGATGCAGGCACCCTCACGACGGAGTCATGCTCTGTCAGTGGAGACCAAGGTGACAGCCTGCATGTGCTTGCTCGTCACGGGCACCTTCCAGATGCCAACAGGGGACACCACAGGCATCACACAGTCGGCCACGTCACGCATCCTCACCCAATTCCTCAGTGCACTGCTGCCACATGCTGCAGAGCACATCCATTTCCCCAGCACCACGGCAGAGCGTACAGCAAACATGCAGGCATTCCACAGGGTAGCACGGATGCCTGGCATGCTAGGGGCCATAGACTGCACCCATGTGGCCATTCGCACGCCACCTGGTCCCAATGGGGCCGCATATAGGAATAGAAAGGGCTTCCCCAGTGTCAACTGCCAGGTGGTGTGTGATGCCACTGGGCGTATAATCAATGTCTGTGCCACACACCCTGGTGGAGCACATGATGCCTTCATATGGCATCAGTCAGCACTGTGCCATCGATTCGAGAGTGGGGACATCCCCACAGGCTATCTAGTGGGTGAGTACACATGTAGGAAATGCAAACTCGGGGCAAGGGTGGGAACGCCACAGGTGCCATGGTAGTGGCACACAGGGATATGGGCAATATGGACCTGAACATGAGACTGATCTCCACTATCTCCACACAGGTGACAGCAGATACCCACTCTGTCCCTGGCTGCTCACACCGTACCGGAGCCCCATGACCCCATCAAGGTAACGCTATAATGAGGTACATGCCGCCACATGCAACATCATTGAGCGGGTGTTTGGGATGCCCAAGGCACGCCCAATGCCTAGACACCTCCAGCGGTGCCCTACAGTACAGCCCTCAAAGGCTTGTGGGATATTCCTGGCCTGTTGCATCCTGCACAACATGGCCAATGACTGTGGGATAGCCATAGGTTGAAGAGGGGTACAGCGATGGGGACGCCAGCGGCGCCAGTGTTGATGGTGATGAGCAGCCCCCCCTTGGATGGCGGGACCCCCGACTGATCCGGCAGGCTCAGCTGCACCGGGACACCATCACGGAGGAGCATTATGCACAACACAGGTAAGTCAAGGGGCCATGTGCAACCAACACTGTCCTGGCGCAATCCACAGGCACACAGAGTAACACACCAGGGGTGCATGATGGCAAGGTGGGTGGAAGGGACCAGGCACACAAACACACCATCAGGGAGGGGAGAACAGTCATATGGACACACACACACACACAAACACACCAGACACCAAGCATACATGGGCAGGTGCACAGCAGAGCAGGAACAGACATGGCAAACACACAGATCCACAGACCACACCCACCAACTGTACTTGTCACGCACATATGTCAGATGCTGGGCACCCTTGCACCTTGGTGTACAGTACAATGCAGGCATCATCATGCACACGCACCTGTGGACAGCAGTTGGGATGGTGTGCAGGTGGTCTGTATGTCGACGTGATGGGCAGGGCACCCACCAGTGCACTACCCACCATGACGCACAGTGCACACAGGGCAGCACCAGTCAGAGCCCACCCTGGGAGACAGGTCAGTCATGCTGCACCGTTCCACAGCCACCGCAGATGTGTGGGCGGCCCCGCCGTGACCCAACAGCACTGGCAGGCTGAGCAGGGGCCACATGGGGGTGGCACCGATGGACCACCAGGGGTCCCATTGTGTGATCGCGACCTTGTCCGCAGTGGGGTCTGTAGGATGCCAAACATACCTGCACCAGGGGTGCTTGGGATGCCCACAGCAGAACCCGGCGTCGACAGGCTTGGTGTCACATGATGCCGGGAACGGGGAGTGGAGAGCGTACTGTGTGGGGTGCGCGGTACAGGAGCACCTGCTTGTGTGCCCAATGCAGCCACGACAGCAATCAATGCCTGGGTCTGCCTGTCAATGGCGGCGGTCACATCCATCTGCATATGGACCATCTCTGCATGGTCCAGAGCACATTCCCTGCTGTGCCACTCCACAGCCGCACACAGTGCCTCCACAGATGTTGCAACCCACCTTTGCTGCTGTACTGATTCCCACAGCAGGCGGGTGTGCTCTTCAAATGGGTACTCTGCCACAACAGCATCATGTACCCCAGGATGTGGAAGGTCCTGATGCTCAACACCCCTTGAGGGTGGGTGCTGTTCACCAGGACCAGGAATGGGCGTATCAAAGGGCGGCGGGCATGTGCCACCGCTGGACACTGTACCCCCAGACCTGGTGGGTGACTGCTGCTGCTGCCCCTCCAACCGCTGTGCCCCAGGGACCACTCGTTCCACTGCTGTGGCCGCAACAGTGCCAGACACCTGCACAACCACCGGTGCTGCCCCACCGGTGGTGACAGGCACAGCCTGGGACTGTGCCGACATGCTGGCACACACATTGGAACCAGCTAGGCCCAGAGGCATGTGCTGGCCTGCTGTGTGTCTGTCATGGGACACACACATGTCACTGCCCATTGCAGTCCTTGCATCATCACTGGTGCAGGTAAGTGCTACAGCCACAGTCACAGCGTGCTGGCATGCTTGCATGCCAGACTGCTGAGACACAGGCTGTGCACTCCCCACACCCGACTCACCGACACCAGAGTTGGCAGCCCAGCGTGCATGCTGGTGCAGTGCATGCTGGCTGGTGACAAAGGTGGATGGACCCTCCTCCATGTCCAGCAGGTCATCCTCACTGCCTGGACCCACCACCACCATCCCCTGAAGATGAACAGGATCTGTAACAGAAAGAGAGGACATGTGAGTGCATGTGAACAACCTTCCCCCCCCCAACACCACCACCATGTCATACCGTGCAGTGATGGGCTTCCACCTGTCTGGAATCCACCTCCTGGTATGCCCTCAATAGCATTGCGCTGCATTGATGCAGCCAGTCGGTCCTCAGCCAGGGTCAGCTCCACCACCGCTGGCTGGCCCCCGCCAGTGCCAGCATATGCCGCCCTGAGGGCTGCCACCTTCTCCTTCACCCTCCTGCTGTCTGTCCCAATCTTCTTTTTGCATTCCTGCACAAAGCGCTGGTGGCTTCCGTGCAGGTTCACTGCCTGAGCTACCCCCTCCCATGCAGCCGTATGGCCCTGAGGGGTGCCCCACCATCCACTCAGTAGTGACTCCTCCTCCAGGTAGGCCTGGAAGAGGGCCTCTGTCTCTGCCGTGGTGAAGTTGGGTCTCCTCCTCCTTCACCCACCATCCTCACCCTCACCTTGGCTCTGCTCGGTCATGGGCGATCTGTATGGGTGGAAGTGAACACCTGTCACTGTGCAGTCTACAGCGCTATCCCATGCCCATTGTGCAGAACATCCCACAGCATGCAACCCACCTCTCATCTGCAGTAACCGAATCTGGCCAGCGCAGCCCAATGTCGCACATTTATAGCACAATGCATGCAAATTAGGAGTGGAGCAACTGTAATGAGATGCAAATCACGCCACTGCACCTTTGAATGGCTGATCAGATGATTTGCACGTGTCGGCTGAATATCATGCCATTGTGCTTTTTGCAATATGGTTGAGTCGGCTGAGCCAATAGCGCAGATCTGTGACTGTGTGGTACACTGCATTGCGCATGCCCAGGTAGCTTACGCAGGCATCTGCTGCGCTGATGACGTGCTGTGCATCGGCAATACAGGCCATGGCCACCATTGTGCCAGTGGTGCTACAGCACTGGGAACCATATGGCGCTGTGGCACTACTGCACAATAGTCCACTGTGGCACTGGCACACAGGTGGTCAGTCACCCAGGATGCGTAGCTGTCAGATGGCGCTGTGCGTGGCCTTGCATCATAGACCCCTGACCTGGTGTCCGACCTTTGCCCCCTAGCACTGTTCGGCTGCCACATGTACAGCCCTATTGTGCTGTTTGGTGACAGTGTTATGTGAACCGATGGCACTGTATGAACAGCGCGATTGGAATCTATGGTGGTCTATTGCGCAACATTTCCACGTGGGGTTGCCGTACTGCGGGGTGCCATATTGCCTACTGTAAAACTCCAACCATGGCACGCAGGAGAGCACCCCAATGGAGCCCAGTGGAGGTGGCCAACCTGCTGGCCCTGGTTGAGCCCCACTATGGGGCACTGTATGGGGAGAAGCCCCTCACCATGGCATGCACCCAGGTCTGGCTGCAGGTGGCCACTGACCTGGTGGTGGTCACAGGCAGCGCCCGGTCTGCCGAGCAGTGCGGCACAGGTTCAGTGAGCCTCCATGGAGGGCAGTTTGCTGCCACGACTACGATTGCGTGGGAGGGAGGCGTTGTGCCTGGAAGCCAGGTGGGTGTACCATCTATGCACCTGTATTTTCCATAGGGGTATGAGTGTGTTTTGGTGGCTGTGCATGGGGGATGGCTCTGCCATGGTTGGCTGTGTCAGTGTGTGCAGGTGTGAGATGCATGGGTCTGGCTGTGTGGGCACACACACTCACTGGGGCAGGGGGCAATCTGCTTTGGAGTCACACTGATGTTTTTCTCAACATATGTCTTCCACAGGCCGGGCAGAGAGGATGCAGGCACGGGATGAGGAGGGCCATGGCAGGGCCCAGGTGGCAGACGGTGGTGCTGTGAGGGGTGGGCCACAGCAGCAGCAGCAGCAGCAGCCACAGCTGCTTGTTAAGTGTGAGTATCATTACATCATGGATGCTATTGCATGCTGGAGGGGTTGGGCATGACCACCAGCCGTGGACAACACAACCATGCATGACACAGGCGACATTCATCACTGTCCAGTGTCACTGCATATCTGTGTGTGCATCACTGGTGGTCCATGCATGCACTGGGCACATGGCTGTGGAACTGGCATCCCACCACATTGCCATGTCACTTGACAGCCTTGTCTGTGCTGTGATGGACATGGGCAGTGTGTGTGTGCAGTGGTGCACATAGCTGGTGCCGCCTGGTGGGGCTTGTCATGTGCATGGTCACTGTGGGTGGGTGCATACCATCACAGGTGCAGGATATTGGGCTATGTGCCTTGCAGGTTGGGTGGTGTTCAGGGTTGTGGACAGTCACAGCCATTGACTGTGTTCCCTTTTCCTAGGCCTCATCATCCTCTGCAGGATTGAGCGAGCACTCCACCAGCTCACCCGGGTGTCCCTTGAGAACCGTGACATCCTCCATGACATCCAGCACCGTGGGCTCTGTAGAAGGCACAGCCAACCGAGGCAGCACCAGGCAGCAGAGGACCGGCCTGCTAGGCCTTAGACAGGCTTCCCCTTCCCACTTCACCCATCCCTCCCACTCTGCCTTCCCTCTCCCAGTTGTTCATCCCTACCCCTTGCCCACCCCTACCTTGTACCCCTACCCCCCGCTCTTGTAAATAGTTTTGTTATTGTTCTTGTTCTACGCTCTATTTTGAAATATTTATCTATTTTGTTATGAATACTGTGGTGGTCTCTGATTTGCAGGTGGCTGGGGTGCTCAGTTGCAGTGGTGTGCATGCCATCTGGGGTGGTATGGTCCTGGGTATGTGTGTGTGTGTGTGTGCGTGCGTGTGCGTGTGTGTGCATGGGGAGGTGTCTCCAGTGTGGCAGTGACTTTCTGTCGGTCTTGCCATCTGCTGCCGCCCACTGCTGGGTGCACAGGGTGGGTCTGGCTTGTATGGTTCTATGCTACATGAGGTTGATGTGTGCCGGGGGGATGCATGGTGTTTACTGCAGTGACAGTTACTGCACATGGGTGGTGTCTTGGGGTCATGGTGCAGAGTGTGCTGTGCAGACGGGGGGCTGATGTGCACTGTGGTTGTCAACCCCCTGTGTGTGGCAGTCTCAGCCTGCCAGTGGTTGTGCTGGGGTGTCATGGCCCTGCTGTGCTTTGTTGGCTTGTCCCCATGGGCCAGTGGATCATCCGTCCAACCCCCAGTGATGCTGTGCTTGGGGTGTGCAGGCATCTTGTTGGTTCTGCAATGTGTTCCTGTGCCCATGTGTGGCATGGCTGGCGGTGGGCCCCAGCCTGCCTCCCTGGTTTTGCAGTTCCATTGCTCTGCTGGGGTTGGGGGGGGCTCTGCTTGCGCTATGGCACCTCTGGTCTGCTCAGCTGGGCTAGCCTTGTTGCACTATGGCGCAACCTTTCTGCTCAGCTTCCCCTTCCTGGTTGCGCTATGGTGCAGTTTGTGTGATATTCAGACATTGGCTGCTTGCGCAATTTGTTTTGCTCCATGTTTGAATATCGTCTGTTGCGCATATGCGCAATTGAATTGTGCTTGCTCCTGCTGTTGCGCACATTTTGGGAGCAGTTTGAATATCTGGGCCAATGTCTTTTAGTATTGATTTAACTCACAACGGGGTAAGTGTACTAGGACAGCAGGGGTTATTCTCTATCACTGACTCTGTCAGTTATAATCACACTAAGTTTTCGATGACTGTAATGATCAAGTTACACTGTTCATCTTCATGAGTTCATATTCACAGCCATTCTCCAGTAACTAGACAGTGTATGGTGTAACTGGGTGGGATACTGTGTTGCAAAGCTGCTGCAGTGCCTAGCAGAGGGAGAGTATCTACTCATAAAGACAATCAAGCAATAAGGCATGACCAACAGTTATGTTAAATGGTCTGTTAATTACCCTGTAGGGGTTTAATGTTGAATGAGGCATAGCCAAGTGCCACATGTTGCTAGACAGTGATAAACTGACCATTAACATAATACCTGGGAGTGGCTTATTGCTATCATAATAAAACTGTTTTTTAAATGACGTTAAACCATGTTCATCATATGGTTAGGCTCTACATGTATGTTAATAAAAACTAAACATAAGGCTTACAATGTTTACAGTCAATTAGAAAGCTGCATTTCTCAAACCCTTGTTATAATCAGAGATATTATACCTGTACAACTCCTTGGTTTTGCTGAACTCTATTGCTCAGGTGGCCCACCACATGTGGTGCGGTCTGGTGTGGGGCATCGGTAGGTAAGACCATGCAACTACTAAGTGTGGTACGCTGTGTGCAGCTGCAATCAGGGATGTGTACATTTGGTGTACATGGCCTCAGTTTTGCTGCTGATCTCCACTGAGCATGCAGTACCTGGTCAGGTGGGCGGGGATGTCTCATAGTACATTTAGACAATAGTTTGCAATTTCTGTCACCTGCTGCTGGATGTCTGTCATTGGTTGTGTTGACTGGGTCCTCCCCCATACTTGCATGTCTGTGTGTGTGTGTGTGTGTGTGTGTCTGTGTGTGTGTGGTGCTGGGGGGGAGTGAATTCGGAGTTCGGGTTTTCAACCCTAACAGCAATTTCCTCACTTTTGTTGCTGTGGAACAACCCTAACTAATGCATTAAATGGAGTTTTTTTGCCTCTAATATATATATATATATATATATATATGTATATATATATATATATGTATATAATTCACTGCAAAAACTCTGTTAATACATCAGTTAGGATTTCTAATACAATGACAAATGTCTGGAAAATCAGTGTTATGGTTACCAACCCTATCATATCATTATCTCTGCTCCTCTGATACCAATAGGCATCAAGGAAAGCTCTTGGGATCATCAGGACTAACTCTTACCCAATTCCATGTGTAAACAAGCTGAGATGGTACAGCAGGGAGAATGGGGTGAGAGTTAGGCCTGATGACCCAAAGCACACCCTGATGTCTGTTGGTATGTGGAGGGTGGGGGTGTGTGGGTGGGGTGGTTGGGTTGGTAACCCTAACACATAATTTCCAGACTTTTGTCACTATAATAGAAACCCTAACTGATGCATTAATTGACTTTTTTTGCAATGAATTTACTTTCTTTTTGAGATAGTATAATTGTATCCTTATTTTACTGTGGGAGTGCAGGATCCTTTGGACCCTGCACTCCAATCCCACTGTAGATGTGCATATGTATGTAGGTGTGACCAGATTGTCAGCATAGCCACCTTATTATCCAATCTAATATACTCTGGTATAGAGTAATTGTGAAATGCAAGGAAAAATGCAATTACAGTATGTGCAATTGCAACACCATTCTTTACCACAGGTGTGAAAACACATTTCTGGAAGGGTGTGGGAAAAGACAGCTGTACTATTCATGAGATAATGTGAAAAAATGGTTATGTTGAAAATTTAGCTGCAAAATATGTTAAAGTACCAAAGTTACGTGTGTACGTAGATTTAATTCAACAGATGCATGTAACTCGGGCATTTTCAGGAATTTATGTACAAAACTTTCAACATGACCTTTTGGGGACCTCACCTCATGAATAGTGGCACTGTCATTTTGTTAATCAGCCCTAAAAGGTGATTTCACAAAGTGTACGTGCCATTCTGCATCACAGTAGTTAAAACATGTTTTGGGCAGGATATGAAAAAATGACAGCTGTACTGTTCATGAGGTGCTGTGAAAAAATGGCAATGTTGAAAATTTGGAGTGAATATATAAAAAATTGCCAAAGTTATGAGTGTGCATAGAAAAATTTCAATGACCTTGTATAACACGGTCGTTTTTTGATATTTTTGCACCACATTTTCAGCAGGAGCTTTTTGGGACCCCGCCTCATGAACACTGGCACTGTCATTTTGTTAATTGGTCCCAAAAGGTGATTTCACGCAGTAAAAATGTAGAAGAATGGTTGCGATATCAACATAAGTTAAAAACACCAGTGAGTGCCATTATACAGCACTTACCTTGATTCTCAGTTTAAGATTTGGCTTTGAAGAGTGCAGACCTGTCCCGGTCAACAGAAGATGGCAGCTGATGGCACCTGGTGGTAAGTCTAGGGCAATGAGGGGGTGTGGGAAGGTGGACTGATCTGTAGGAGGATCAGGATGGGGAGGGGGATGAGGAGATGATGAGGGACCATTTTCTTCTTTCCAGATTTAAACAAAAGACATTGGGGGACTGTTTTTTTACAGGAACAAATATATATTGTGACACTGGGGGTGAGCTCCCCAGTGTCCCACAGTAAAGGGGACTGAAGCACATAACTGAGGTCACTAGGCAGTGGGCTACCCAGTGTCCCACACTGTTGGGGGGGTAGTGCCAACATGGGAATTTGGCACCCAGATGTTGGCAGAAAAAGTCTTAAAGGAAAATAAATATTTTGATACAATGGGAGTGGGATCCCTAGTGTACCACACTGGTGGGGAGCAGAGGAGGTGGATTTCTACTGCTGACACAGTGATTGGGCACCCTGATGTTGGCAGAAGCATTTTTTTTTAAAATAAACATTTCAGGACACTGGAAGTGGGCTACCCAGTGTCCCACAGTGGCAAGTGTGTGTGTCTGGGAGTATTCCTACTGCTGACATGGGGATTGGGCATCCCGATGTTGGCAGAAACATTTTAATTAAATAACACATGCCTTGACCCCCTTAGATGCAGTAAAAGGAGAAAATTCATTTTATTAGGTAAATACCAACAGGTGTTTACCTAAACAGTGGCCGAGGAACACGAGTCTAACCTCATTTGGCACAAAAAGTGGCCATAAAAGGTTTTGGGCTTTCTTATGGGGGCCAGTGGGTTTTTCCATTGAGGTATTGTTGCACATTTTGGCAATTTTCACAAAACAGTGCTGCAGTTTGCAATACTTTCTGCACAACAGTGCTGGGAGTTGCATGAAAATTGCCACAATTTGCAGCATTTTTGCAAAAGTAGTGCCACAAATTGTGGCACTACCAATGGCTGAAATCCAGAAAACCTATTTCCAGCCACTATTTTGAAAAACAAAAATGTCAGGATTGTGTTCCTCGGGCCTCGATTAGATAAACACAACTGTTGAATTACAGCTTTTTTTGGCATCACTAACTGGAAACAAAATGGTGGCAGTATGAAAGTGCACAACCCATTTGTAGCAGTCAAAGTGCTTTCGCGAAAGCAAAAAGTACTTCCGGGAGACATGTATTTTTTTCCCATATGCTATGTTGGGAAACTTTAAACTTTAATAACTTTTGAATGGATTAATATTTTTTCCGCTAACCTTCAAAAGACACATCATTGGCACACACCCCATGTACCCTGACAATTTCAGAGCAAGCCCCCAAACTGTTTGAGCCATAGCCCCAGGCAAAGAATTTGCCCAAAAAGTTTCACATTTTTTAGCACTCTGCAGCTCCAGGACTGTACATTTGACCAGCACAAAACTTGCCAGATCCAGACATCCCTAATACCAGACAGAGCATGCAAAATTTCAGGAAAATCAGATGAATGGTTGCAAAGTTATTAACGTGCACAATTTGGGGTTTAACATAGAAGTGGCCATGCAGCCCTAACTATACCTGCACAAATATTATACTGGCGTGGTTGTGCCAGTATAGTTTGTGTGAAATGGCACTTCTATGTTAAAGTCCAAACTTTGAACGTTAATAACTCTGGAGCCATTCATTGGCAATCTATCCAGTGGTTTTTGAGATTTAGGGCCAGATATTCAAAACTTTGCACCGGGGCTAAATTAGCACTGCCCAGCAGGCAAACTTAGCCTGGAGCACAAAGCAAGCCATACTCAAAAGGAATAGCCCAGGGCAAACAGCTTCTGAATATAGCATGGGAATGAGGCTGGGCAAGCTAGGCTGGGAGTGCAGGGCAAACTTAGCCCTGGAATAAGACAGCTCTGAATATGGCAACCAGGAAGTGCAAACCACAACAGCAACACAGTGCACAGCGATGTGATGGTAGGTTGAGATGAACTATGTGGCCAATGTGTGTGCCAGCAAATCCGTGCACCCAGTACAGCTGCAGGCAGCAGTGTATGTGAAAGTACAGTGTGTAAAACTGTAAAATATTCCCCAAACTGTTAGCGCAGCGCTAACATGTTTGCGCGGGTTTAGCAGAGGGCTAAACCGTTAGCCCGGTGCAAACACGTTTGCCCGGCGCTAAACTTTGCTATATTCAAAAGTGACATGCAAATGAGCCTACTTAGGTAGTCTGTGGGCAAACATCCAGATTAGCATCTCATTATGACCTGATTTGTATGCAGTTTGCACCGGGCTAACTGTTTAGCCCTGCGCTAAACCTGCGCAAACATCTTAGCGCTGCGCAAACAGCTTGGGGAATATTATACAGTTTTGAACACTACCTCCACATGTGCTGCTGCCTGCAGCTGTACTGGGATAACACAGCATAGGCACAGATGGTGGTGGTGCTGCATGCAACTGTCACATTGTAGGTCATGCTAGAGTGTACAGCAGAAACTACAGTAGCAAGGGGGCCAGTAGTGTGTGGACACAGCAATGCCTATGGTGTGTAGTGCAGTGAGGATGACTACACTATACACAGTGAGAGGCCCAACCTGCAGGTGTTTACTGACAGTGGACATAACTGTTACGCTGTTGTATGATCCACAGATGCTGCACCTGTGGCATGGGATGCTCACAGTGACATGTACATTTCTGGCTTTGTGTGCTGTGGCAGTTGTACAGCTGTGTGGTATGTGGCCGGGGGGGCATATATTATCCGAAAGGCACACTGGTGTTGGGGTATTCCCAATACTGGCCTATGTACACTACATGATGTGTCCCAGCCTTGTGGCCACACCTGGTCTATAGCACAGCCTCGCTACCCATACATGCTCCCCTCAACATCCTCCATGCCCACAGTGCTGCATGTGTGTGCTGGCATCTGTTGGTGTCCATAGAAGTGTGGTCCACAGGTGTGTGCTGTATGGCCACATTGCCATGCTGTCCACTGGCGGCAGGGTCACCACTTACTGCCTGGCATGGCTGGGACTGGTGGCAGATGATGGCATCATCATGATGCCATCAGTTAGCAGCATGCTTCCTCTATGTTTGGCTTTATCTATGTGTCATATTTATTAGTTAAGGTGGTGCAAAACCCACACTAAACCCACGCACACACCGTAGAAATCCATAGTGTCATGCAAAGCTGATTGCCCAGGGTTAAGACAAGCTTTTCCTGGGCGGTAATGTGCACCATGCTAAGTGTCGTGCTAAGTCACGCAAAACCACTTAGCTCAGTGCTAGTTGCTGAATATAGCATTGCATTGTATTCATGTCAGTTTGCCCCTTGCATACATTATAATTTTGCCCGGCGCTAATGAAGTTTGCCCATGCTATTTGGCTTTTTGAATATAGCAGACCCGCACTAATCCCACGCTAAACCTGCGCAAACGGTTTTTGCCCGGTGCAAAGTTTTGAATATCTGGCCCAAAAAGTGCTGAAAAAACAGAAAAATCCAGGTTTTTTAACATTTCTTTGTCACCCTGGATCTCAGAAATGCTTTAGGTTACTGGTCTGAAAATGTCAGGGTTGAAAACCCTTGGGTCACAGATGGGCCTTTTGAATGTTTGGTGAAAAAATATTAATCCATTCAAAAGTGATGACATTTTTAATTAGCCCATTATTTCCTATGGGAAAATTTATATGTCAGGCATGAAATATATATTTTTCTCACAATGGAAGTATTGTGTGAAAAATAGCAGCTTATTTTTGAACAATAGGACTACTGTGCAAAAAATACCAGTTTCTTTTCATAAAGAATGCTGGTATTTTTCGCACAGTTCACAGTCCTTCGATCAACTGAGCTGTGTTGCAGCTGCCATCTTGTTTTGCCATTTAGAGGGGATGTTAAGGTATCAAACATTTGATACACAAAAAACATCAGAAAACAGCTAAAGAGAACCATTTTAAGTGTTTTCTGATGATTTGTTTGTGTTTTAAGCTGGACCCAAAGAAGTTTTTCTCTCAGGTGCCAGCTTATACAGAGAACGACTTGGAGTCCATTCTCTGTATAAGAAGAGTGGTATTTTCTTGACTTCTGCAGCCACAGCTGGAACTCATGCTGCTGGCTGCAGAGTCATGGAAGACCCACTCTTTGTGCTTTGAGCGCACAATACATGGTGTCTACTGGGCATACTGGGAGTCCATCCCACACTGCCATTTTTTTACACCACCTTATGAACCAAACAGCTGTCATTTTGCACATCCTGTCCAGAATGTGATTTCGCACCTGTGGCACAGAATGGCATGGCCACTGGGTGAAATCAACTTTTGGGATGGATTATCAAAATCACACTTGCACTGTTCATGAAGAGAGGTCCCACAATGCCAATATTGAAAATCTGGTAAAAAATTTCCAAAAAATGAGTGTGTTGTGAGTGCCCATTGAGCAGTTTCTTTGCATGCTTGTAACTATGCCAGTGTTTCCCATTTGTCACACTGTTGTACTATCTGGATAGAGGGATGGGAATACGGGGTCTGAAGGACCCTGGCTTGCACTGTAACATATGGACACTGTTGTACTATCTTAATGAAGGGATGGGGCGCAGGGTCGAAGGACCTGCCTCCCCATAAAAAATGAGGATCAATTATACTATCTGAAAAGAAAAATTCTTTGAAAAATCTTTGAATGCATCAGTTAGGGTGGATACCACAGTGACAAAGTAGCAAAATGAGGCGTGGGTTTCTAACCCTAACACCCCCTTAGGGGTTTCCCATTTCCTTAGCTGATCCGCCTTCCTCCAGACACCAACAGGTGTTGAGGTGTTATGGATCATAGGCCTAACTCTCACCCCATTGTCCAATACTGTAGTGTGTAAGCATGTTTACACCTTGAATGGGGTAAGAGTTGGGCCTTATGATCCCATGGCACAATTCGACTCCTGTTGCTGTGTGGAGGGTGGGGGGATGGGGTGGTGCGGTGGACCCTGGGGGTGGGGCATTAGGGTTGGAGAACCTAATGCCTCATTTCTATACTTTTGTCACTGAGGTAGCCAACCTAACTGATGCATTAATGAAGTTTTGCAAAGAATATCTATCTATCTATATATATATATATATATATATATATATATATTATGGTAGCACGGTAGTGCTACCATAGTTAGGGTTGAGGAGCCATTTCTCTGTTAAACCCCAAAACTTTGCACCTTAATAACTTTGCAACCGTTTGATGGATTTGCCTGAAATTTAGAATACCTGATTAAGAACCATAGGCCTTGGGATCTGCCAAGTTTCGTACTGGTCAGAAATATGGCTACGGAGTTATTAAGTGTGATCTGTGCGCTCGTTTACGCTTTTTCTGGAATTCTATGGTTGTGCCTACAGGTCGTACAGTTTGCACGACCAGCCCAAAATCTTCAGGGTACGTGTGGCCAGGGTCCCTGATGTGCCTTTTGAAGATTTGGTGAAAAAATATTAAACAGTTCAAAAGTTATTCAAAAAACAGTTTCCCATTATAAGTCAATGGGAAAAGTTAACAAAAAGTTCGACAGTGTCGCAAATGCATTTTTACTTTCGCAAATGGGCCTGTTACTTTCGCAAATCCGCCATTTTGTTTTCAGTTGTTGATCAGAAAAATGGTTGGCATTTAAATTTGAGACCCTCTAGCAACCTAATTCTTTTTGTATTCACCTAGTCGGGCCCTGAGGATGCTTGCCATGTCTTTATTTTGTGTTAAAACACCACAGAAATATGTTTTTCAAATTTCTGGAAAAAGTACTTTCGCAAATTACTTTTGTGCTCATGGAAGTGTCGAACTTTCATGAGAAAGCTTTCGCAAATTTCGACAGTAGTTTTCCATCTGTGGGAAAGTGACAGCGATTCTTTGGCACTGCACTGCAAAAGAACCGTTGGGAGTATTGGGCTGAAATTTGAAGGGAATGGAGCTAACTTCTCACAGATGTGCCTTTCAGTGGTTTGGTGAAAAAATATTACATGGCGGCAAAGTTACGGCACTCAAAATTTGACATTTTTTCCCTTAGGATAACATTATGGTGCCCGTTGCATTACAGAAATCCTTTTGATCCTTGCTGCAAAATAACGGTTTGGTCTTTTTTGCTGAAATTTGGAGGGAAGACAGCCAAGAGCCCACAGATGTGCCTTTCAGTGGTTTGGTGAAAAAATAATACAGGGAGGCAAAGTTATGGTGCTCCGAACTTCTCTTTTTCCCATAGGATAACATTACGGCGTTAGCCGTGCCTTTCAGGGCCCGTATCTCGGAAATGGTGCGAGATACAGACTTTTCATCGGAAAAATTCTTAGATCCCCAAAGTACCAAATTAGCCAGGACAGTTTTAAATAATATGACTTTAAAATTTTTTTTCTACGTCGTACAGTTCCTGAGATATAGCATATTTAGTATTCCAAGTTCTCATTTTGTGCTCCGATACTCATTATCATGCATACATTATTTGTACTCACTGTCTTTCTCTATGCAGGTTTTGGGGAAAACCAGCCTGTGCACTTACATTACTGTTACTGTTGCCCTTTCTGCTTGCGGTTCGTACCCGTTTCACTTACCGTTGGCGTCTTGCGCCAACCATTGCGTTATCCTTTGCGTTTCATTTAAGCTTGTGTTTCCGTTATTTTTGCCATTTCTGTCTACAGTACTGTTTATCTTTCTGTTTCACTTTATGTCACCATGCCCATTGACATTTCTGTTTGCAGGCACCATGTTACTCTGTGACAACACATCGTAGCAGACCGTTCAGCCCACGCCACCATGTCGGTACCTTTCTGTTCTCATTTGTGCTTGTGTTACCATGTGCCCCACTGTTAACATTTCTGTTTGCATTGCTGTCCCTGTTAGTATGCCACAAGACATCATGTGGCGGGAGCGTGGGGCCCTTCGCCGCTGCACTACATTCACTATTTCTTGTTATCATTCTCAAAAAGAAGGGCAATTAGAGGCAAAAAATTCAATTTAATGCATTAGTTAGGGTTGTTCCACAGTGATAAAAGTGAGGAAATTCGCTGTTAGGGTTGAAAACCCCCCTTGGACCCCCAACCCCTCAAACTGGCACTGGGGTGTGCATTGGGATCGTGGTTCCTAACCTGCGCTCCCACTGCTGCATTACGTTCACTATTTCTTGTTATCATTCTCAAAAAGAAGGGCAATTAGAGGCAAAAATCTCCATTTAATGCATTAGTTAGGGTTGTTCCACAGCGACAAAAGTGAGGAAATTCGCTGTTAGGGTTGAAAACCCCCCTTGGACCCCCACCCAACGCAAACTGGCACTGGGGTGTGCATTGGGATCCTCCCGCCGCTGCATTACATTCACTATTTCGTTATCATTCTCAAAAAGAAGGGCAATTAGAGGCAAAAACTCCATTTAATGCATTAGTTAGGGTTGTTCCAATAGCCATAAAAGTGAGGAAATTCGCTGTTAGGGTTGAAAACCCCTTGTACCCCGCCCACCCCGAACCGCACTGGTGTGCATTGGGATCATGGGTCCTAACTCTCACCCCATTCTCTATACTTCTGTTGCTTTAAGAAACCAGCCTATTGCGCTTACATTAATGTTACTGTTGCCCTTTCTTGCAGTTCCTTACCCATTTAACTTTCGTTGGCGTCTGTGCCACCATGTGTGTTATCCTTTGCGTTTTCATTTGCGATTGCGGTTCTGTAACTTTTTTGCCATTTGTTTCTACCGTAATGTTTCTCTTTCTGTTTCACTTTGCGTCACCATGCCCATTGATATTTCCATTTACAGGCATCATGTTACTATGTGACAAGACATCACGTGGCACAACATTCCCGTCTACTCCATCTTGTTCGTTACCCTTTCTGTTCTCATTCGTAGTTGTGTTACCTTGTGCGCTACTGTTAGTGCTTCTGTTTGCGCTTGTTGTTCCTGTTAGTATGCCATAAGACATCATGTGGTGGAGTGGGGGCTCCTGCCACTGCATTACATTCACTATTTCTAGTTATCATTCTCAAAAGAAGGGAAATTAGAGGCAAAAACTCTGTTTAATGCATTAGTTAGGGTTGTTCCTAGCGACAAAAGTGAGAAAATTTGCTGTTACAGGTTGAAACCACCCATGACCCCTAAGCCCCACCCCCAACTGGCATTGGGGTGCGCATGGGATCGTCGGGTTCTAACTCTCACCTCATTCTCTTATACTTTTGCTGCTTTACACATGTGATGGGGTGAGAGTTACGTCTCCAACAACCAATGTGCATCCGGTCTTGAACCTTGTTCAGTAAATGGTTTACCTCATCATGTATGTCAATAAAAGAGTAACTAAGGCTGTTAGGATGTTTGGAGGAATTACAAACCCTCCATTTAACACATCATGGCAGATCGTTGTTATCTGTGTGACTGTGTGCGTTGCCGTTTATGCTTTCATTTTCACTTCTGTTACCATATGTGTCACTATTGGCGCTTCTGTTTGCATTGCTGTTGGTGTTACTATGACACAAGACATCACCAGCAGGAGTCGGGTGAGGCAGTGGAGCACCCAATGTCAGACAAAGTTAGGTAGTATATTGGAATTGTAGGTGTAGATGACCACACAGATGTATGTAAACTGAAGCATACTGTATACCCTCAGCTTGTATATGTACAATTGGAGTTCTATTTGATCTACTGTTTGCTTTCTAGGGTCACCCTGAAAAAGGGATGTCCAGGGACTTGTGGGCTATATGGTTATTTAAATTCAATTAAGCAATAATGCATGATGGGGGTTATGTTAATGGTCTGTTAATCACCTTTAAGGGTGTACTGTAGGCACCAGGTGTAGCTGAGTGGCATATGTCCCGATAGGGTGATTAACTGACTATTATCATGCCGTTAGTAATGCCTTATTGCTATTATAATAAAAATGTTTTTAAACTGTTTAAAAGCTTGTTCAGGAAATGGTTAACCTCTGTATGTATGTAAATAAAAGATTTACAGAAGTCTGTTAGAATGTTTGCAGCTGGTCAGAAAGCTCAGTTTCTGAGACCGTTTTTATAATTTATTAATAAGGCATTACAAGGGGTTATGTTAATGGTCTGTTAATCACATTCTAGGGGTGTGCTGTGGCACTAGGTGTGGCCGAGTAGCACATGTCTCTATAGGGTGATTGACTGACCATTAACACAATTCTTGGGAGTGACTTATTGCTATAATAATGAAACATGTTTTTAAACAGTTTTAAACCTTGTTCAATATATCGTTAACCTCTTCATGTATGGTAATGAAAGATTAACATAAGGTTGTTAGGATGTTTGCAGCCAATGAGAAATGTCCATTTTGTCAGACTCTGAAGTACACATAGTAGTGACTGAATGGTACATTTATAGTCACAGCTGTGACCTGTTGGGTGCTGATGTGGCACCTTGGTATAGTAATAATGACTGCATAGCACAGGAAAAGTAAATACATTGCTTGAGTTTTTACACTGTTAGAGATTCTGTCAAATGTGACATTAATGTCCCACATCGTTGCATATGCTGTAATATTGACTGTATGTCATAGGTACCAAACAAATTGATGGAGGTATAGTTGTATGATATTAGTTAACATTGATTTGTATGCTTAAGTCATAGACACTTATTTTATGTCATAATGGTATTTAAAGTAAGGAGTCGACACAGGTGGTTATAGTTTGAAAACATTTATGCCAATTTGTCAAATGGAGAAAAGGTCCAATCAAGGGTGAAATTTAGTCAACAGAAGCAGTCTCACAATACAATCTTTGTGTGTGTGCAGTCATTGCTTGTCATATATGTAAATGTAAGAATAATAAGAACTGTATAATATGGATTGGAGTAAGTGTGTGATATTATAAAACTAATCAGGTGTTGTGTGTTTCTAGTTATGTTTCAGTACTCACTACTCTTTATGTGAGGAAGTAGTTTTGACATTTGACCTGGAATTCTAATAGTCAGGCTGAAGCTGTACGCTTCATTATATATTTACTATTGAATATGAATGCAGTTTGAAAAAATGTAACTTTTAAAAATGGTTGTATGTTGTAATTATGTGTAGTGCATTACTTGTGTGGTATATTAATAAGGCAATGTCAGTAGGTTGTGAAGTGTGATTACACACATGATAGACAAGTGTTTGTTGCAATTGTGTGACTGCTAATGTGGATGTTCCTGGGGTGGGTAAAAAACCATATGCTGACTGTCTAAGTAGTACAATATACAAAAATGTAAGTTTTGTGACATTTGATTGGTATTATTTAACAATATGTCACTGACTAGGTGCAAATGGAAAATTCCCACCCGACCCCTCAATTGAGGTGATCATAAATATTGTCTGGAACAGGTATGCAGTTTGTTGTGATCAGTAACAGTGTCTGATTTACAATTGTCAATATTTTTTACATACGGTAGAATTACTTATGTGACAAGTTTAAAAAATATTGTATTTTTACATGAACAAATGACATATCAATTCTTACATTGGCTTCTATGTAAATTCTTAACTTGTAAATACTAAAACTGTGCATGGAGTGCATTTTTTAACAAACTTATGGTTAATTAAATGTAGTTACTATAGTGCTGAATAATATATAAAACATTCACTTGTACTTTAGTACTACACTAGTATTTTTAGTACAGGTATCAAACTAGTTATTAACAATGTACACCTGAATACAAATGTTTATATTATGTACAAGTAATTGCAAACACATGTAAAAGTCAGTAAATGAGATTCTGCAATTGGTTCTTATCTACAGTTGTGTAATTCAGCTTCTTGCATTATCAGTAAAGGTAGTTATTTTTACATATGTACAATACTAGTATTACGCATGAAAGCGTGATAGTTCTACACTGTTGCATGGTGACCGAATGATGTTCTCTATATGTCAAGAGTCAATAGACAAATTGAAGTGTTGATAGACAACTTGTGACAGAGTGGAATGTTTGCTGAATGTTAGAAGTGTAGCTCAGTTATTTATGATAATAACTGAGACATTTTCTTCATTTGCAAGAGTAAGAGCTTATAAGTCATATCAATTTGTTATTATATATGAGTTGATACATGGATGCTTAAAGATATGTACAGGAGGAGAGCAGTAAGTCCTCAGTTTTAGATGTACAATCTTTGATACATATGTAATCATGGTTTCTCTAGTGACTGTAAGAATATTGTTGCGCATTGAAGCCACTACAACAACGTTCATGTAGTCACTGATCCACATAAGATCTTACATGTTACACTGTATGGAATGTCTCTGTCAAATTGCATTTTTGAAAATTGTATGGTTTGTTTAGAGTCGTGCATTACACAACATTGTAATGAGGTATGAATGTTTTTGGGACAAAGTAGTCATGTTTTAAATGGGACATGTTTTGTCCTATTTTCTGAAATATGAAGGTTATCATAATTGTTCAATATTAGAAGATCAAATGGAGTGTTGGTGAGACAACTTGAGACAGAGTGGAATGTTTGTTGAATGTTAGTAGTTGCTTAGTTATTCACGATGATAACTGAGAACTTCTCTTTGTTTGCAAAGAGTAACAGTTTATAACTCATATAAATTTGTTGTTATGCATGAGTTGATACATGGATAATTAAAGATATGTACAGAGGAGGAGAGCAGTAAGGCTTCAGTTTTTAGATGTACAATCTTTTATAGACATGTAATCATGGTTTCCTAGTGACGCAGAATATTGTTGGCCGATTGAAGCCACTACAACAATTTTCATGTAGTCACTGATCCACCAGAATCTTACATATGTTACAGTGTATGTAATGTCTCTGTTAGAATACCACTTTGTTGCAATTGTATGGTTTATTTAGAGTCAGTACATTATACAACATTATAATGAGGCATGAATGTTTTTGGACAAAGTAGTCATTTTTTAAATGCAACATGTTTTTGTCCTATTCTTCTGAAATATGAAGGTTGTCATAATTCTTCAATATTAGAAGATATGCATTTTTCTAAGTATCGTGGCGAGCTCTCTGTTTAAAACTGCTTGTAGAGTCATCACACTCTATCCATCAGTTCTGCACCTTAATAACAATTGTAATACCCAGAGAATGCATGGATTGACCATGGTGATAGATTATACTGAGTGTCAAACACTGATTGGTTGAAGACTATTCTACTAGCTGTGTAATCTGTGATAGGAGTATCAACTCTTGAGCCGTTGAGGTCAAATCTGTGCAACATAAGCAACAGATATTGAGATGAACTCCTGAGACGTATGGACTGAGAGTGCATCTGCACAACCTTCCACAGGCATGACTACATTCAGCATTGGTGAATAGCTGTCAAATTTGACACTTTTGGTTTCAGGGACAAAGAGAGTAATCCACAGCATGTCTTGTGTGGTTTCACGCTGTAGTGCCACATGAAACACATACATATTTTGTAACATATGTTACTGTGAAGTACTGCCGCATTGGGGTGCCGTCTTCATCCAAGTTGTTTATGACAGCCATCATAAAGCGAGTAGTGTCTTGCTCTGTGTCTGCAGCAAAGCGTACTACATCCAGCATATGTAGCTAACACCTGTCGTAGTGGTGTTAGTGACTGTACACGTGTTAAGTGGTCAAGTCATGTTGATAATCTGCTTCAAAGTGTTTGATAGGGGATTGTCTTGTGAAGCAGATATTGCCTGCACAAAACTGTGGCATGTGTAGAAAAACTTGCATAGCTGAGTTAGCATAGCAGTTTACTCTACACCAACTGATTTCTGATGAATTGCTGGTTGTGAATGTTTACTTGAAATTGTGGCCTTTGCTGAACTCTTTTTTGTTGAATCACTTTTGGAAGCTTGCTGCTGTTTTTTGCTACCTCTAGCTGTGACTGAATTGTGTGAGACAGACAGATATGTAGAGCAGTGGTATAAAGACATTTGTGGCTGATGTAGAGACGTAACCTGTTGTACTCAAGAATACATCATTGTCAGCTCATATTTTTCTGAGGTGCTATACTAATGATGTGCAATCAAGAAGGCTGCGTACAGTGAAAGTGTGGCCCGTAGCTCATGCCATCCTTGAAATGTCTGTACCTATAACCTCCATTGCTGAATCAGACTCAATCACTGAGTTGTGAATGGAGACAGCATATACAACTTATAATGGGAACTTTATGTTTTCTGTTTACATAGACATCCTTGAAATCCTGGAAGATTTAACAGGTTCGATCTATGTGTACAGACTGCTGCGTGTTGTCAAAGTGCACTACAAGTGTCTCAATATATATCTTCTGGACATTGTAGACAAAGTCAATGATGTTTCCCATGGCACCGTTTACCATACCTTGTTCTACATCTAGATTATGTCGCAGCATGATACGTGCATTCTTACAAACTGTGAGAACAGCTTCTAGGCCAGCTGTTCATGAAACATCTGACTTCAGTTCACTTAGTCGTTCAGTCATCTTTGCTACTAGCTTTCGACTAAGAATAACGCCATCAACTGTATCAACTGCATGCAGAGTTAGAATCTCTTGGTTTTCTCTCTGCAGCATTAGATTATTGAATTCAGGCGCATTTGTTTTTAGTCATTGGCATAAGACACACTATGTGTCTGCCAGTAGAGTATATATCACTGAAGACATTACATGCTGTTTCTATGCATGTACTATATACTGTGATTTTCCGATCATTTAACATACAAACATGTTCTGGTGATAGAGAACATATACGAGCTTCATCTAAAAGTGATTTAGCTAGATCACCACTTTGGGCGCATGTTCAGACAACTCAACGACGGTAAATAATTTCTATATGTTATAGCCTGCAATGCAACCGAGGATATTCTTAGCTTGCTTGGCAGTCAGGTTGTAAATACATGCTCTGCATTGACAGGTACAAGTTGTAAGGTCTCCCAACACAGTATACTTTTGCCACCAAATGGCACTCCATCGTCAGTACCTAAGATCTGCTGGAGGCGTAGATGAGTACAGGAAGCATGACATTGGAGACATGCTGATTCATCAACAATGAGTAACTGCATCTTTGTGAACATGGAACAGAGCTGAGATGCAACCTCAAATGACAGTTCTGATACTCTCCAGTTCTCCCATGTTCCACTGGCAACATAAACAGGACGGTGTAATGTTACTCCACCAATGTTGTATGCTGCTAGTCCTGTGGGAAGCAGTTACAGCAACAGACATTGAAGAGCCTGTCACATCCATTGCCTGCAGTGATGGCTTCAATCAGAAACTCTTTCCTGTACAGCTGAACCGCTAACAAACATTAGTAGTGGCTTGTAGTGAGTGCAGTCACATTGTTTTGTTTCATGTAGTATACCATGTTGGACAGCTTCAACTACTTGAGAGTGAACTGTATGCTGCAGCTGATTTAGTCTTTCTTTAAGTCAGCTGGGTTGACCATAAGTGTGCCATGTTGCATAGCTGTCTCAATTTCTGACATTAACACTTCTGGGGCATTTAAGGCAGAGGTCACCACAGAACACCTTGTCCTTCTGGATCAAGGTTGTCTTGTGAACTAACTGGAGTGTCTTCCTGAAGTTGTTTCTGCCTTCTCAAGCTGTTCACTCTCAGCTTTTAGTCTTTGTATATATGTCTGTGAGTACTCAGTTTGAAAATTCGTAAATGTGATTGAACTGGTCTTGAATGTGTCAGAGTCACCTTTAATTCAGACTCATCCTCCAGGGTCTAAATAGGAATAGGAGAGCAAAGTAGTAATGTTCTGTGCTCTCGATGTGCCTAGATGCAGTTTGCAGTGATCTATAAGCATGGCTTGTGTCTCTTCATGAGACAGCCATCCAGTCCATTGACCCTGTAAATGTGGCGTGTTGAGTCAGGTGCTGCACCTGTCTTGTAGTAATACCACTAGCCACCTCAAACAGACACATATCATTTCATGTCGTTGTGTCGCATGGGTAGTATGTGTCTATCAGGTTATTCTTCAAGATATGTTTTAAAGAAGGTGTATTGACAGCGAACTCCTCAATTTCGACATGAGGAATCAGTACACGCTTCCATTTCTCTTTGTAGTTTCACTGAGAAACGTACGATCGAACTTCCCGTACAGATGTGTACACCCATTAACGGTCACTGGCTTTGTAAGCTCCACATTCTGTGTGAAAAGTCTTCAAACCCAATGACCACAGCTGGTCTCAAACTTTTTGCTTGAAGTGGCAATATCTTCCCAAAGATCTTGCAAGCTAGTCTATTCATGTTGGTTATGTACTAAGTGACGTACCGAACCAGGGCCAGTGAGTTATCAGCCACAAACTGAACATCTATGTTTGCTTGCCACATCAGGAGAAGAGTTGGGTTGTAGTCATTGATGTACACCTCTTTTCATCTCTGGGTAACTCATATACCCTCTTGGTTGATTTTGCCTTCAAGTGGTGTCTCATTGCTGAGAAAAGATAATTCATGGCACCATTCTGACAAACTCGTCTAGGAAATCCAAAGCCACATCGTGTGTACCAATTAGATTTGTTCTTTACTACTACGCGGCAATATTTTGTCTAAATATGTCGCTGGAACTTTATACCAACTTCCATAGTGTAGGACTGTTATACTTGTCTGGAATGTGACAAGTGATATATTTTTTGATGAATGATAGCACTTCTGCTGCTTCATGTTCACCAATGCGTGGCACATCCTTGATCCACAATAACATATGGATATGAGGGGTACCTCGTACTTGATATTCTGTCCTCCAAAAGTAATGTTCCACAATACCTAGAGGAGGATTGTCCTTTGACAAGATGAAAGTGAGAATGTCATGGAACCGCTGGTGAAAATGTCTTGTGACAGACACAGGATCAAGTGAACACATTTCTCAGACAGATGCCTTCAACATCAGAATTTGCCCACTTCAACAGTTCAATGAGTTCGTCCCAGGCATATTCAGCACAACTAAGTGTGACAAACCATGTGGCTGCACCATACTCTCATAGCATTGTCATCACTTCCGAGTGTCTGCGATACCAATATTCTTTGGTGCCACGGAGACTTGTAAGTATGGAAGACAGATTCACTTGCACATTTTCATCTTTCTGCTTTAATTTCTCTAGAAATTGAGCAGCTGTTATTCCATCTAGTGGACTTGTTAGACGAATGGTATGTGCTATAGCATGAGACAGAAGCTAGGATTCACTCTCCCAGAGCAGATGGAACAGGTACTGTATGTTATGTCTGAATTTGCCATCTTTGTTCAGGACACGGCTAGCGCGTACTCAGCACCCTGTACCCAGCACTTCTCTTTCATCTAGGTGTCACACTTGACCCTTTTGGAAATAGGTCTGGAACAGCGTGTTCTATGTGTTGCCTCCCAAATGCTGACAGGCTCACCTTCCACCTGCTTCATTTGATAGAGATCAATGTTGTCTCCTAATGGATCTCTACCGCCATAATGGGTGAATTGTGTACTGTTCATACACATTGTCACTTGTCTGTGTACTGACCTTCTCAATGATTGGCTTACTTTTTTTCTAATAGATCGTATTTACAGAGAGACTGGCCATCTGATCTATGTCAAGGTTTATATAAAAGGAATTACTCTTTAAATAAGCAAGAGCAAGCTTTATCTTTTGCACATTGACAACATCTTGCCAGATGACCTTGGCCTTTGTAGGCACACCATTTACAAGAATTACCAAGCTATTTTCAGTTGAGATTGCTTGAACATTTTCCTGTAGAGGAAGTGGTAGATACATCACAGAACCCTTTAAAGATCAAACAAGCTCTTTCTGTGGAATGTTCCGTGTCTTTGTGTTCAGACGTAGAATCGTGTGGAATGGTTTCATTGTCTGAATTAGAATACGTTCAAACATATTCAATGTTGAAATCTCACTTGGTATAACATCTTTTTCCATGTTGTTTAGCATTGACCTTGCTGGCAAAGTGTTACACTTCAGTTTTGAAAAACAGTGTTTGCATAGCACAATGGTGTCTTGTAAGTGAAAGTCAGATTTCAGCAGCAAGAATGCTGTGAGGCGGAACCACATGTCATTGTATGGTGACAAGGTTTCTAGGTTGACTGTGACTGTTTCGTGTAGCACAAACGGTTGCATGACACACATACAGAATCAAACTTCTGAGACTTTGCAACCTCAAACTTAGCAATGTCCTTCCCGTGCTGTTTCAGAATGTCATTTTCTAACACTGAAACAGATTTTTCTACAGAAGTGTTACACTGAAAATTAGTTGTTTCTGGTATAGAAGGAATGTGTTGCAGTTTTTTTTAGGAAAGTGATGGCACCCTGCATGTCACCTGACTGCAATAAGTCATTTAAACAAGTGTACTGATGTACAGCTCACTGTACTTCATATACTCTGTAGACAAAGTTTCGCATGCCTGTTTGATGCACTGCAAGCATCCGCATGTTGTGAAAAATACTATCATAAACACCAGTATCGAGACATGCAAATGAGTGACCCATGAGTCCAGTATGTGGCCGGATTTCACAATGGTCAATTTCTGTAAACAGTTTATGGCTCTCTTTGCGATCTGTTATTACAAATAGCTTAACAAAGTGTTCTAGTTTTTGAAATGACGATTGCCTATGGTTGCAGGTATCATCACATGACCATGTCAGGCAGTGCCGTTTATTGAAGAGTGTGGTTGGATCACAGTCAGTCATCAGTATCCAATTGATTGTCATCAGAGATACTGAGGACATTTTTAGTTTGTCGGACTCATCAATACTGAACGTCTGTTCTTTGTTAAGTAATGATAAGACTCTTCCCAGAAATATGCTTCTGAGTGCTGTGTGTGCAGCCACTGTCCTGTGGAAACATGACAGAAGTTGTCAACAGTCAAACAAGGATACTGTTGAAGCCTTTTTTTAATGGCATATACAAGTTTCCTGAATTGTTCAAGCACATGACACATCTTACGCCACAATCGTTGTAGTACAAACAGTGCTCTGTTGACAAAAGTTTGTACTTTCAGATGTAAATTCATCAGAGAAAGGTGACTCTTGCTCTTTTAGCGGGTGTGCCGTAGCACAGCAGTGATAAGTCTTTCGATCTTAGCTTTACTTGCTAGTGATTGAAATACTTTCTCTCTGAGTTGTAAATCACTATTTTTGAGTTTCCGGTGTTGTTTTGAGCGTTTCTTGATGGTTACACTCAAAATAGTTGTGTTTCGTCTCAGAGATCGACACAACATTTGTGATGGTATACATTTTTTCTTTTCTGTTAAGGAATTTCATTTGGTTGTGCAGTGACTTGATGTAGGGTCACTGTTGCAGTAAAGCTCTGTTGATGTTCATTTTTTGGTGTGCCTTTATTGTTTTGTTTGTTGCCCTTATACAACAATGTAGTACTATTATACCACTCTCATTTTGAGACACATCTACGTCTGTATTTAGTTGCCATATTTTGCTATTATGGTTGACAGTGACAGTAAGCAATCTTACAGAAGTATCAGGCACCTGTGTGAGAGAGAAAAAAAAAGTTTTAGAATAGACTTCAGTAAATTTTTTATAACAGTGTGTATTGATAGAATTGTATGTTAAGTATGTTAACAATTTGGTAAAACATAACTAAACAATAGTTTTTATGAATGCGTGCATGCAGCTGCTATGTAATATCAGAAGTTTGTGCATTCTCAATATTTCTAGTCCACATTTAAAGATTTTTTCCTATATGTACTTAAGGATTAGGATAGTGTAATTTTTACATGTGAACGAAAATGTGTTTTCTACCATGTAGCGTGTCATGGCATAGTCAGTATGCTAATTTACTATATGGTAGACCAAAACTTGAGAGTGATAGTGTTCATTACCAAATCTGTAACAATTAGTATGTTTACAATTAGAGGAGAACATGCCACTATTACTGTTGTGTGATCTGCTCTACCACAGTTGCTAAATATGCTTGCATGTTAACGAAATTTCAATATCGCTGCTGCATATTATCAACATTGTGTTTTAGTACTCCTGTGTATCACTATTGGAGCTGTTATTTTTAACAACATGGAAAAAATGTTTTTCTGCACATGTACTGTGCAATGCTGCAGTTGATTGATGAAATAACTGTATGGGGCACAGTCACAAAATTACAGTGCCTGTGTTTATGAGCAGACGACTTAAAATGAATATGTAGAAAAATTGGTGTGAGAATTCTGAAACATTTCTGATTTACAAGCTTGTGCAGTGCAGTTCACATGTACACTTGTAAGTTTGTGTATTGTGATACTTTTCAGTTGAGAATGTACAATTTTGCTTTTAACACACAACCTTATGAATAGTACAGATTGCATTTTCACATCTTGACAAAATTGTGTTTCTGGTTATGTGCTGCGTTTTGGGTCAGTTGATGTGAGAAATGACTATATGGTACACATGTATAACAAGCAGAGTGACACTGTTATGAGGAGAGGTCTTAAAATGGCTATGTTTAGATTTGGGTGTGAAAATTACAACAAACAACTGTTTCACAAGTCTGCGTTGCACAGTTGTTATGCACGCTTGGAACATTATAAATGTTAAATATGTGAAGTGTACTGAGTTCAAAGCAGCTATGCAGCACATAATGTGTTTATAATTGAAAATTTAGCTATTTTCCCATTAAATCTGAAATTGTGGCAATAAATAGACAGTCTTGGAAAATTGCTTTCGTGAGCACGAGACTTTCACAAAAAATACTTTCGTGCATTCGAAAGTGTCGCAAATCTTACTTTTGTGCATTCGACAATATGGTCAAAAGTACTGTCGAACTTCGACACTTTCGCAAATTTTACTGTCGTGCTATTGAAAGTGTCGCAAATGTACTTTCGTGCATTCGACAGTAAAATTAATGTAACACTTGGGAGTGCCAGAAACATTCATTATCGAATCAGAAAAACAGTCTATTTGACTGACAGCTACGTCTACCAATGTAATTTAAGATTTGTCAGGCCATTTCTGAGAACCAATCAGAGACGGACAACACTGAAGAAGAAGAAGAAGTAAACAGGAGCCATTTGCAATGTTGCAGAGAGAGCAGTTTGAAACTGTAAGTACAGTCTATCTTCAAATGATTATTTCTAGTATTAAAAAAACTTATAACAACATGTAAATACTATTAATAAAAATGTTTTTTGATGTTGAATCTCATAGTGTTATTCGTTATTGTTTAGCAGGCTATATTCTTAACAAAAAATAGTTTAAAGTGAGAAATCATTTTTGTACTAACTTGTACAGATACAGCTGCAAATGGAGGTAGATAGGAAGGTGCATGTGGAGTTCTATGAGAAAATGGAACCAATCAGAGTTTTTTCTGATGCTGTCATTGTTTAAAACTGCCTATGAAAAGGATGCATTTTCAAAATTGTCAGTGGTTGCAGATTTTTGCAGGAACATAGGTCTAATAATACTGAATGCATCAGTTAGATTGGTTAATGAAGCCAGAGCAGCAGGGAATGTTTTTTATTTGATTTGTGTGTTTTGTCTGAACCCACTGAAGCTAGCTTGAAATAAGGAGGGAAAATATCAATTTGATTTTCAGTGCTGTCTGGTCACTGCAGGGTGAACACTGACTTTCTTTGTAGCTCTCTATACAGTTCTGAGTTTTAAAACTTAGAATGGCAGAAAATAGCAAAAGGATTTTGTGGATAGTTGGAAGCAGTTACATAAGATGAGCAGCTGAGTTTGCAGTTCATAGTGATTTTGGGAGGGACCTGCAGCTCCCCAATTTCTATGTAAGATGGTTTAGTCGTGGTGGCATGAGATGGGAACATCTTATGCCAACCATGGACAGACTTTTGATAACTCACTCTCCTCCTGACATACTGCTAATACATCTTGGAGGCAATGATTTGGGCTCAAAACGCTGGGTAGATTTAGTTACAGAGGCAAAATTGGACCTTGCTTCTATTATGTCTATGTTGCCTGCCTGTATTATCATGTTTTCAGATATTACAGAGCGTACAGTCTGGCAAGCAGAACATCATATGTATCTGATTGACAGAGCTCTCAGAAAAGTAAATGTACAGATAACTGCTTTTCTACGCATGCATGGAATGTATACTATACGTCACCCCAAAATAAAATACTGTAATGATTGGCTATTCCTACCAGATGGTGTACATTTCTTGCATGCTGGCAATTGCCATTTTCTGGGAGACCTTCAAGATGGAATCCTCAAAGTCCTTTAAGATTGTCAGACTGTTTTAGGAAATATTACAGTATACACAAAGGTTCTTTTCAGAACCATATTAATGTGGTAAAAAAATAGATCAACTGCATGCATCACTCACATACATGGGTTTGCTATATTAGGATAGTGGGGAAACACCAATACTAATTTACTCTGCTGCTGTCAGTTCACAATTGTATGATGTTGTTATGTCTCAACATTTAAGCAATAATGTTTGACTAGGGTTTAGATTAACTGTCTGTTAATCACCCCTAGGGTGTAATATGGCACAAGGTGCAGCTGAATGCCATATTGCCCCTAGGGGGTGATTAACTGACTATTTATGTAACTCATGGGACTGCCTTATTGCTATTATAAAAATGTTTTCGAAAAGAAAAGTTTTAAAAGTATCCGTTATGAATGTTTTCCTGATTTAGAGGGAGATTTTTAATAAAATAGTTCTTACACCAGCAGTTTAAGAATGCTGATTCAAAATCAGAATGCATCATTACACACATTCAGCTGTGCTAGAGGATGGAATGCTGACAGGAGCAATCCGTGTACCATGGTGATCAGGCTATACATGACGGTATAACATGGATTAATGTAAGGCTGTTGGAATCCTAACAGCCAATAAGATTGCAGCATTTCTGAGAACCTTTAATAATTGTATATAGTTTGAGTATGTTAAATGACTGTAGCATTTACTGTGGTCTTACAGTATTGTAGCTGTTACAGTATGGTATGTGTACAACAACAATAAAACACAGTGGTGCTGTTCAATGTATATGTTTCTTTACTGGTATGTCAGGAAATAGAGTTATTTTGAATGTAGCTGATATGGGTAGTAATTAGTATATAGCTACTATGAATGTACAATGGAATTATCATACTATTTAACTTTCAATCGGTTTGTTAGCTGTCTTCACATTTATTAAGTATATTTCTAGGTGTCTGCACAGTTGTGCAATGTGTGGTTCATCTGTGTTCAACATCACTTTGCTATGGTGTGTGAACAGTTCAGTGTAGTAGACATGGATATGTGATAGTGTATCCAATGTCATGTTCGATGCAGTAGGCCCCAACCCCTGAGACTACTGGATTGTATGCTGGTGGGACACCATAGTGAAGCTGCAGTTGTTGTTACTGTTGAGGTGGATGAATCCTTTCTAGGCCCTGCATAATGCTATTGAGGTGTGTTTCTGCTATGTTGAAGGACGTGTGCTCTTTAATTTAATTAGTATTATATGGAATTCGTTTAAGAAATGATTGATATTGTTACATGATACTAATGTAAATATTTGTTTCTGCTTGTATTTCAGAAGTAAAAATTCTAAACTGAGACAATGAGGCAGTGGACCTTAGAGGTGTGTCACTGCTTGAGGCAGTCCAGGCTAGAGGAATCCGAAGGTTTTGATGAGGAGTACAAACCGGAAACTGGATTCGATGTGGAGGAGCATAAATAGCTATTTGTACATAGCTTTAAAAGTAAAAAGCAAGACTGTTGTACAGCTAAAGAGGAAGTGTAAGCTGTTGCACCAACGTTTCTATGTTTTGAAACAACATGAGGGGATACCGGACAATGATATTTGCTGGTACTACCTCGCATACGAGCTTTGGGAAGCTGCTGGCAAGCCAGCTGCGGGGGAGCGCCTTACTCACCGTAAGTAAATCAGCACAACTTTTCATAATAGTTGTGCATGTATTCAGAATTTGTAAAAATAATTGTATACTGCATGATTAAGCAATAAGACATGAGGAGGGATTATGTTAATGTTGTGTAAATCAGTGTTTATTGATGTAATGTGGCATGAGGCACAGCCGAGTACTACATGCCCCCACACAGTGATTAAGTGACCATTAATATAAACACTCAGAGTGCCTTATTAGTATTATCATACCAATATTTTGTAAATAGTGTTGAACATTGTTTTGTATGTGCTTAGTCTGTACATATATGTTAATCAAAGATTGACATACAGCTAATTACATGTTTGCTACTAATCAGAAACCTGTATTTCTCACAATGTTTTTAAATACTTAATACTATATGTAAGGATGTACTATGAAAACATGTAACCTAATTCTTCCATTTATTTACTGTGCTGTTGTTCAGTCACAAACCAGAGCTTGCTAAGATAGCCATGCCAGAAAATAGCACATTTATACATATACGCACTTACTACTATGGTATGTTGGAAGAGAACAATATGTTACTGTTTTGTTATTGTGATGTAGTGGTATACAACTTGTACAAGTCTGTAATACTGTGTAACAAACCATCCCTCTCCTCATGAATGTATCCCTGGTGGTCCAGTGGAAGGAAATGGCCGATCACGTGTAGTAAGTGTAATAAACCCACCACTCCTCTCGAACGTATACCTGGTGGTTCAGTGGACTGAAATGCTCAATACACAGACAGACACATACAAATGTACATATCAATAGTGTTTGATGCCCCACGAGTTACAGACTATGTAGATAATGGTGTGCTGGGCCCCTGCACAGAAATATAGAATTGTTATTATAATATGTGACCATAATGCTTGTGGTCTGTATAATTAGAAGCAATGTTATGTATGTCATGGCTGATTTACTGTTGTTGTAAGTCTTTCAAAACTGTACTGTGATTCACATCTAACACTTACATTTTTTTTTTTGCTTCATGGTAGAACATCGGAGGTGTCCCCCGGCTTCACACGAGGTAGTACCAGCACAGAGTCAAGCTGTGGAGGGTGGTCAGTCGGACACCGAAAGTGTTATTTTGATTGACTCCGACGGTAAGACTTTATTATCACAAATTTGTTATGCTGTTTACAAATAAGAAACAAGGGTTTCTCATGACACGAAGGGTGGGATATTCAAATTGTGCCATTCATACGCGCAAGCCATTGCATTGTGCAAAATAGTTGCACAGCTGTGTGTCCGGGGTGACATTCAAAGGAGTTACGCTACTGAGCAACTCCTTTGAATATCACCCCCCAGCCACAGCCACTGTGCATGGTGCAGTGGAACTTGCGCCACCGGAAGTTCACAGAGTGGAGCATTCAACTTGCGGTGGCATAAGTACCATTGCGCCATGCGCAAAATTCTGATATTCAAAACGTGACATGCAAATGGGGTATAATTCATGCAAGCTACAGTGTGGGGGCATTTGCATGTGATTATGGTGCGATTTGCATGGCATTACCATGTAGGTCTGCCGATCCCCGAGGAATTGTGCCTGGTGCCCTGACAGGCTGCAGACATTGGGGAACAATGCCCCCTGCACCCCGATTGTAGACAAAACAGTGTAGAATACCCCACAGCACCCCTCACTGGGCTGACCACGGGCATGGTTCAATTTCCCCCCCAACAGCTCGATCGTGGGCAGCAATGTTGGCCCCCCGAACGTATCCCTGCTGATCCAGTGGACTGAAAAGGTCGATCGCAGGTAGTAAGTTTAATAAACCCTCCCTGAACATAGCCCTGGTGGGTACTGTACCACCCACCCCACCCACTCGCTAAGCTCCTCCACCCCGCTCCCCCCGGCAGCTGGTGGGCGGCAGCATCCCACCTCGCCACCCTCCACCCGCCGACCGACTGCCCGTAGGGGCACGCCATTGGTGTAGAGTTATCGGATGTATCCCATACTGTACATGACAGTTCAGATTTTGAATGAATGAATTGATTCACAAATCTGGACTGTGATGTACAGTATGGGCTGCATGCCCATTGGCTCTTGGTCTGCACCAATGGGTGTGCAGCCCTAATGGGCAGTCAGTTGACAGGCGGCAGGTGGGTGGGATGATGCTGCCCGCTGCCTGTGAGGGGGTGAGCGGGGTAGTGGTGCTTTGTGGGGGTGGGGGGGACACTAGCCACCAGGGCTATCTTTAGGGGTTATTAAACTTACTGCCCACATTAGGCATTTCGATCCACTGGACCACCAGGATACGCTCAGGAGGAGGTGGGTTATTTACTTACTGCCTGCAATTGGGCATTTTGGTCCACTGGACCATGAGGGATACATTTGGGGGTTATTGAACTTACTGCCCGTGATCGGGCATTTCCAGTCCACTGGACCACCAGGGATACATTCGGGAGCCACATTGCTGCCCGCGATTGGCCTGGTGTTGGGGAGTACACAATGCCCGCGGTCGGGCTACTGGGTGGGGTGGGAATGATTACAGTCGGGTGCCTACAATCGGGCTGGCAGGGGGGCACAGGGACTGGGTTGGGGGCCAGCACAGGTGGCAGCTGCTGAGTTTCGCCTGCAATCCAGCAGCTCACCTGTGGGTGGCCCTCGACTTAGGCCTTTTTTTTTCCTCCAAGTCATGCAGGCTTGGTTGGGGGTTGTGGCTACACAACTCTGCACAGCCCGGCTGAATATCGGGCTCTGGAGTTCATGCATGGTTCCTCCCCTCCACTTGAGCATGCATTCATTTGCATTGCGCTGTTGCTCAGCCTGTTTTCAGTGGCGCAACTGTCTTCTACTGAATATCGCAGAATGGTGGAATTTCGTACTTGAGCATGTGCAACCCTATTGCGTATGGTGCAACCATTTTGAATATCCCACCCAAAATACTTCAAAAGGTGTTAACCAAGTTCAGTGAACGCAGCGAACCATGGCAGAAGATCCTACTACCATAACAAACTGGCATTACTACACATGTGAGTGGGATACTATTGTTCATGAATCTGAGAATGGATGTATGTCCATAGCGGTACATGTGGTGTTGTGGGGGGGAGGTCTTCTCCTCTGCTACTTTTGATGGTGGAATTTAATGTACAATGAGTAATAGATAACCAATTGTAATGTTGTAGGTGTCTCAGTGGTATTCAATGGTGTGCTGCTTAATTATCTGTTGCTAATTACGACATGTCCCTAGATCTTATTCACTTACTATTTCTATATCTCCTGCCAATGTTTCATTTTTATTATTACAATAGTTATTAATGGACAGCATAGAGTATCTACATGTTTGTTGATGTGTTTTAATAGCCCTGTAGGGGTAATATACTTAATAACACATAAACGGCTGCCATATTCTGCTAGATGGTCATTGAGTGAACAGTAACATTATCGTTATGTTTGTGTTCTTCTTATTATAATAACACACATTTTAAAACTGTATAAGGAACAGATCGTCATATAATTAGGTATGCATGTATGTAAATTGAAGGTACATGTAATGTTTTTAGGATGTTTCTGTGTAACAAATATGCATTATGACAATGTTATAACTATTGCGATTGATGGGCAGGCACTGCTTGTTCTGCACTGCATACTACCAATAATATATTTCTGAGTTTTCTTTTGAACAAAACGTAATTGAAGAAACAGTGTTAGGGGAATCACCAGGAAAAAAACGAATTTCTTATATTAACTGTTCTGGATTGGATGGACATTTGTCTTGGAAAAGATATACATGGTGTCATAATTTCAACTTTGTGTGGCTTTTTGCAGATGAGAAGACTTGTTATATGCATGTAATACTGACTTAACAACATACATCTAGTTGGAGAGACAGCTGTTTCCGTATAGAGATATGTGTTCATATGATAGTTGTATAAATGATGTAGTATTAGAAATTGATGTTTTAAAGAAAAACACTTTTACCTTGATATTTCATCTATTGATGTGATCATTTTTTTACTTGTTTGCTTTAATAGAGCCCGGGGAAGCTGCTGCTCTTGAACAAGTGGAGGTGAAGCAGGAAGCCGACGCCAGCCCACCACGTAAGTGAAATCTGTTGTTGCTATTATCTGCATGCTTGAGAAGTACCATATGGTTGTCAACATTCGTGGTGATCAATGCTCCTGTTGATAACTACACCTTGCTGTCTTACTGCGTGACAGGGGAGTGCACTGTCTGTTGGCATACTCACTGCAAATGTTCAATTGTCTGGGGTGTGAGCAACACCTTCGCTATGAGCCAGTACCACTTTCTTTTGTTTGTTGGGGGTGAATCACTGTTGACATTATTTACTTTATTTGTGCTGTGACCTTACAAGGGTGGCAATGCGTTGATGACTGCAGATACCCAACCACCTAAAAAACACAACATGGTGGGAGGATATTGTAGTGACCTAAATGGTGTGCAATGCAGAAAGTGTCCAATTATGATTTTTTGTTTTTTCTCAATGTACAAGTTCAAAATGTGCCTTGTAGTCTTCATGACCCCCTTTTCCCAGTTTAACTGAATAGCTGTGCAGTGTGTCTGTCTTCAGCCTTGCCAGCCTCATACTTACCTCTACAATCCAGTGTGATGCTGTTCAGTGCACTGTCACATACGTGTATTTTTAAAAGGTGATCATGAACTGAGGGAATGTCGATAAAAGTAATAATACAGTGAATAATGGGACTGTTTGCGTGTCACACTATGAATATCACACATTTCTATATAGCACTATGGAAGTTGTCTCACCACATGTAAAATGCAGTACTATGACTACTTGCAGTGGTGCAAATTCCACTACATCATACACTGCGTATTACTGGGTTGGGTGCTATTAAAACGGGTTCTTGAGTAGTGAAACTGTTAAATATTGGGCCACAGACATCACATTGCTACATTATTCAATGCTGCATGGCCTTGCGACACACAGTGTCATACTTTGAATGAGCACCTATACTGTCAAACTGTGTTTTTTATACTTTACTATATGATGCTGTGGTTGCTGTGCAAAATAACATTTTGGCACAGTGTGAGGACATAACAGTGAGACTGTATGTGAGTAAAGGTGGTAATATGTCTATTTAAAACATTTGTTGTGAGATGAGCATTACATGCTATCATTACAATCAGGTATTAGATATTTCCCATACACTGTAGTAGGTTTGAAAATGTTATGTATTTATATACTAAATGTTTAACACTGTAATTTATTTTTCACCTGCTAATGTACTGCACAGTTGTTTTTTTCTCACAGCACTATAAAAAACATCTTTTTCTGCCCTGCTATATCTAACAGCCAGAGGTACACGCTAATGCCTGTCATCCTGTGCAGGGTGCGAGTCCTTTGTCATCAGTAAGAAAGTTTGTTACTATTACACTATCAATGTTAATGATAGCAAATTAATAATTATTATTGATAATTATTAATGTCATATTATACCATCGCAAAGACAAAGCCTGGGCTCCCATTGGTGACTATGGGACTGTTAGCTTCATGTTATCGCAGCACAACATCACAGCTCTAGTCCCAGCACCAGGGTGACCAGATAAGTTTTTGGAAAAACAAGAAGTCACTACATGTAGCTGCTTGACAGTGCAATCCCACATTTCTCATTCACACTCTCAACCACCTTTAAGCTACTGTGAGTGCTTCTGACTCGGCTGCTAGTGATCGCTGGCCATGACAGTGCAAATTGTCCCTATGTTGCTCATTTTCCCAGCAGATATAGTGGAATAACTCCCTGTCCCCCACTGACACACAGTGTGTCCATTTTCCTAAAAAAAAAAGTCATTATAGACGGCATTTAAATATATGTGTCCGCTGGTCCATCAGCACAGTAATTGTGTACAACTTGCCAGGCAAAACACCTAAAGAAATATTCACCAACATTATCCCTGACTATAAACAGATGTTTTAACTAAAAAAAATGTCATTTTAGACATCATTTCAATTTCCACGTCAGCAGGAGCACAAGGCCTTTCAGATTGCCACAGTCCTGTGATTACTGCTCACTTTGTCAAACTCATGCACTGTTACCATGAACATTGTAAATTAAACAAATTATCAATAAAATGACAGTCACATTCAAATAGGCAGTGCACAAAACTGTACTGCATTCCTGGAAATCAGTAAGTGCTCAAACAATTCCGTAACTGGTATTACGGTTCCTCAACCGCCCTGCGGTTGATTTTAAACCAATTCAAAAAAAAAAAAAAACTAATTAAAAAAATATTACCCAGTTCCAAATTGGGATCTTAGTGTGTGGACTGCTGTACTTTCCTGGGAGGGGGTGGGTGCAGCAGGAGATAGCAGACACACAATAACATTACAGTGGGACTGTTTCTCTATTCATTGTGCCTAACCATTGAGAAATGAAATTGTAAAATACTTTTTAAGACTTTTTGTAAAAATGTTTTGTTTTATTAGTACCAACAAGCCATTGTATAATAGAATAATGTCCTTTGGGGTGTGTGTTGTGCTGGGATAATGTTACTTTTGGGGTGATTAGTTCACTTCGCCTGTGGCCTCTTGTCTAATGATGACAGGTGCGACGTTATCACACCACAACACTTACCGTGGAGTGCATTATTGCTTTAATGTTAGATAGTACATTGAAGAACCTTATTACTGCTGTGCCACATTGTTTTGAAGAATTTTACTGTGTGGCAGTGCAAAAGCACAGTGATGTAGACATTATGGGCATCCAACGGTACAGCAATGAATTAAATGTCTTTATTTTGAGTAGATTTTACCGTACTGCAGTTTAAGTTTTAGGTTACTTGTCTGAATGTCTTATAGTTATGCTACCTAGAAATCTGTCATTTATGTTCTTTATGTACTTGAAGATGTCTGGTATGGTTTTGGAGCGCATGTCATATCAGTGACTTAATTATTTAAAGTAGTGACGTGTGTTGAGGGCCTGAAATACGGGTAAAAAGCTGTTTGCTTTCAAACTATCATTAAAGTGATCATGATTGTGTACACATGAAAAGTATATTATGATAGTGTTAATGTCAAGGTACTTTGTTTTTTAGTGCAGAGATGACTACGCATTATAGGCAGACATGGTGAAGTAAAAATACTCACACTTGATGAGGATGTATTTCAATTGTATGGTATAATAGTGTCGATAATGCAAAAGTATGTACATACTGAATATTTATGAGTACTGAAACAAAATATAAGAGTAACATTCTAAGCCACAGCTAACTATACTTTTTTTATGTTGTCAGCTTATTAGATTATATAGATAGTCAAGTATGACAGAGACAGAAATAAGATAGCTAAATAGTTTAGCATCATACTTAAAACTATTATCATAACTTTGAAATGAATGCATTTCTGATATTGCAGTAGATAAGAAATATTTGAAGTAAAATATTTGAAAGTCATAATTGTTTAATTTGTGTTGTATATTTATCATTACTTTTTTTTAAATCTTTGTAGGGCGCCGGCAACTGTGAAAATGCGTGCCCACTGCCGCTGCTACAGATGGCTCGCGAGCGAGGTTGGCAGTCTGCATGAGCAAAACACTGTCATCCTTGAGAGGCTGGACAGAATCCAGTCTCTCTTGGATGCACAGCAACAGACTGTCAACCTCGTGCTAGAGCCAGTCGTAGCAGTGGGTGATGGTGCTGTGCCGAGTAGCAGTGCTTCACCTCCACGAACACCATCTGTTCCTGCAACTTCCCTGGGAGAAACTGACCACCCTTCATAGCGGTCCGGTATCTCCTCCGGAGGGCTCAACAGCTTCCACTTCCTTTACGCCTCCGCATCGAATCCAGTTTCTAGCCTGGATTGCCTCAAGCAGTGCATACACCTCTCGCAAGTGTTGCACAAAAGTTACAAAAAAAAATTAAAACTTTATATATTTTTTTATTTATGTAACAAAAATGTATTTTAATTAAGTATTTATTTTTGTGTATGGTGTAATACACACTTTTATAACTTTTTTTGGGCTGTATGAATATTATTTGTGTAAATATATATTTTTGTATTGTTTATAAAAAGAAAAATATTTCTGTTTGTCATTTTTTATATATAAAATATTTTTATAGTAAAAAAAGTGAATTTATACTCTCTTGTGTTTGGTGTGTTATTGTGTAGTCGAGATGTTTCTTGAAAATAGTTTTAGCAAGATTTATACAACTGTGATTTTCTCATTTGGTGAAAGCTCATACCACCTATTGTGGTATTAGAGTTGGGATTCTCCATAGAAGTAAGTTAGATGTGTGACAATGCTACGTTACACTATTTGTGGCACACTGTTGTTGTTTCATACACCTACTGCTACAGAATGTGTGTATGTGTATCATGATGAAGATAAGTATGTACCTGCTAGTACAACAGTGAAATGTCTGTGTTGGCATACTTACAACAAACTTATGTATTCAGTACCAGCAAACCTCTTCCACCACTGTTCACATGATTGGTGGTACCACCTCAGTTGGTAGTACAAGCACTCTATCAAATCTCAAGTTACTACAGTAACATATCCAGTTGTTCAGTAGATGAACTAATGGTGTCCATGTCATGTCATATTGTCTTTTAGTTATGTACATCTTTTTTATTTACATATGTGCTCACAAAGATATGGAGTAAGACACTTTTACATAAAAAATATTACATGGAATAACAATGACAAATTACAATTAATAAAGTTATAAAAACAATATGATTCACAGTTAACTACTGTTACTGTTAATAACAGTAAAAGCAACTACAAGAGTTGAAGTATTTCTGATATTGGAACATTTTTTTTATGTATGTGCACTATTCTTACAACTATAAATCATGTACTATACTGAGTAATAGTTCTGAAAAAGACAGGATATTCATGGCAAAAAAACTCCGTTTAATGCATCAGTTAGGATTGTTCCACAGCGACAAAAGTGAGGAAATTCGTTGTTAGTGTTGAAAACCCTAACTCCGAAATCCCCCCCAGCACGACACACACACAGACACACACACACACCAAACGTACACATCCCTGATTGCAGCTGCACACAACGTACCTCACTTAGTAGTTGCATGGCCTTACCTACCGATGCCCCACACCACACCACAACTGGTACTGGGCCGTTATTCAATCTAAATGCTGAAGGTGCATGATGACAGTTGTAGAAAGGTTTTAACACTAGTGAGTATACATTAATTAAGAGAAGCACATAAATTAACTACAAGACACTAGCATGCTCAAGATAAAAGTAGTGATACATTTAGTAAGTGATTTACATAGTAGTACATTTACTGCAATGGTTTACTCAACATAGAGAGGCTGATGTAAACGTATGGAAAAGCATTGCCTGTTCAACACTGTGAAATTCGTACTGCCAGTATCACATGCATTCTTACTGATGAAGGTGTACTGCTGATGTACATACACAGACCTTCAGTGTGTTTCAATACTAAAGTAAGTATTCTTTGTAAGAAACATTGTAATTGCATGGATCAGGCCAAGCAACTTCTAAATATCATAGCACTACTGAGCCAACAATGATGTACCTGAATTGGAGATGTATATAGGAGAGATTTTCCTGTAGGCACTTACTGAGTATGTTATACTTGATAAAGACAATCTCATTGCATCTGTGAAGACTAACTTATTCAAATAGTAATACATTTACTATTGCTGCAATGAGTTATCTATGCCACTTATGGACACAGTGTGATTTTTTTTAACAGTTGTTTCATACTCAGGCTGTATGCCTACTGTTTGGGTTTGCCACACTTCTGTCACTGATGCTATCAAAGTGATAACTATGTTAATTGTGGTACAACAGGAATCAAGTAGGTATGGTGTAGATATAAACAGAATGTCTTTTAGTATTGATTTAACTCACAATGGGGTAAGTGTACTAGGACAGCAGGGGTTATCCTCTATCACTGACTCTGTTACTTATAATCACACTAGGGTTTTGATGACTGTAATGATCAAGTTACACTGTTCATCTTCATGAGTTCATATTCACAGCCATTCCCCAGTAACTAGACAGTGTATGGTGTAACTGGGTGGGACACCGTGTTACAAAGCTGCTGCAGTGCCTAGCAGAGGGACAGTATCTACTCATACAGACAATTAAGCAATAAGGCATGACCAACAGTTATGTTAAATGGTCTGTTAATCACCCTGTAGGGGTTTAATGTTGAATGAGGCATAGCCGAGTGCCACATGTCGCTAGACAGTGATAAACTGACCATTAACATAATACCTGGGAGTGGCTTATTGCTATCATAATAAAACTGTTTTTAAACAACATTAAACCATGTTCATCATATGGTTAGGCTCTACATGTATGTTAATAAAACTAAACATAAGGCTGTTACAATGTTTACAGTCAATTAGAAAGCTGCATTTCTCAAATCCTTGTTATAATCAGAGATATTATACCTGTACAACTCCTTGGTTTTGCTGAACTCTGTTGTTCAGGTGGCCCACCACAAGTGGTGTGGTGTGGTGTGGGGCATCGGTAGGTAAGGCCATGCAACTACTAAGTGTGGTACGTTGTGTGCAGCTGCAATCAGGGATGTGTACGTTTGGTGTAGATGGCCTCAGTTTTGCTGTTGATCTCCACTGAGCATGCAGTACCTGGTCAGGGGGGTGGGGATTTCTTGTAGTACATTTAGACAATTGTTTGTTATTTATGTCACCTGCTGCTGGATGTCTGTCATTGGTTGTGTTGACTTGGTCCTCTCCCATACTTGCATATGTGTGTGTGTGTCATGCTGGGGAATTCGGAGTTAGGGTTTTCAACCCTAACAGCGAATTTCCTCACTTTTGTCACTGTGGAACAACCCTAACTGATGCATTAAATGGAGTTTTTGCCATGAATATATATATGTATATATTATACTGGTGTGGCCGTGCCAATATAGTTAGGGTACAACTACATTTTTGTGTTAAAGTCCAGACTTTAAGCCTTAATAACTTTGGAACCATTCAATGGATTTGCATGACATTTAGCAAGGAGAATTATAACAGGTAGATCTCTAGACCTGCCAAACTTTGTGGGAATCTGCCTAGTGGTTTTTGAGATATAAAGTGTTGAAAAACATAAAAATCAGGATTTTTTCCACATTTCTTTCTACAGCTGGATCTCAATAATGGCTTTATGTTGTGGGCTGAAATTTTCATGGTAGAAAGCTTTTGGGTCACAGATGTGCCTTTTGAAGGTTTGGTGAAAGAATATTATTCAGTTCAAAAGTTACGACATTTTTAATTTTCCCATAGTTTCCTTTGGGAAAATGTATATGTCAGGCATGAAAGATACGCTTAGTGAGGATGTTGAAGTACAAACATTATTTTTTTGTTGTTAAAAGTTGTTTTTTTTATTTTCATATTAAGACAATCACAGGCAGTTACACAAGTATACTTGTAGGCTGTGCAGGAGGCAATCAGCCAAGATACATCATTAAAAAAGGTAGCCTGAGTCATTATGCAGGAAGAAACAAAAAAAACAGGTTTAGAACACTAGGAGTGGTCCCAGCCTCTCAGGCTTCCAACAGCTGCCTTGTTACAGGCGAGGATAAAGGATCACAAGCCCAGAACATTGACAACAACAGCAAATATCTGCAATAACTTGATAGGCCATTTCAAAGAAAATAAATACATTACTGTACATTTAGTCCTGAGGTGAGGTCTGGGAGATCCTGTACTATTTATGTGGATCAAAAGGTGGTCTGGAGAGCAAAACCTTCTATGAACAGGTTCCATAAGGGGTGCCTGGGCAAAAGGAGGGTTAAGTAGGAAAGGAAGGAAGGGGGAAAGGGAAGGGGGAATGAGGGTAACAAAAAATAAAGGAATACACAAAGTATCATGAAGGGGTAGATGGTACTGTGCCTATATGTCTTATACTTAATATCCTTCAGGATAAAGAACAATTCTGCCTATCATGCAATTCACAGTGTGCTACAACTAATCACAGAAATTAAAATGTGAAAGTGAGTAACAGTGGGATTAAACATACAGAGGCACTGCAAGCCTCAAACAATCCCTGCTCTTAGTTTCAATAAAGTGAAAAAGGGATCTCAGAACTCCATGTAATGCAGTAGGATATTGGCAATAATGTGAGAGATCCTGACCATGGTGGCCTGGTGGGAAAGGGTGGAGAGGAGTTCTTGAGTCGAGGGGACCTCGGTCGTTCTCCATTTGCCGACGATTAGGCATTTGGCTAACATACTAAGGATAGCCACCCAATATTGCTCATTTTGAGGAAGGACAGAGTTATCATCATACAAGTCTAGCAAGAGAGCCATTGGGGAGAGTGCAAGGGGTTCTTGATGGATCTAAGAGCCAAGGTTACAGACCTGTTGCCAGATGGGCTTAATCAATGGGCATTCCCAGAGGAGGTGTAGTAGGTTCACTTTCTGAGTGAGACTCCTCCAGCAATGGTCATCGGGAAGTAGCCCTGCCTTATATAAAACCACAGGAGTTCTATTCCAAGATTGCAGAATTTGATTCTGGATAAGTACACTGCAGAGGTCCAGGTATGATTAGTGCACCAATTTCCATCCCTTAGCCCACATGTTGTCTGTTATGCAATGGCCGAGGCCTTTTTCCCATTTAGTTTTGGAGGCCTGTGATTGAGAGGGAATTTGAACAAGTAAGCCCATGTAAATTATGCTGGAGTGGCCTCTGGTCATGGAAAGACAGCTGGGAAGAGGAGAGCTTTTGATTGGTGACTGAGTGTGCATGTTAATATGTTTTTTAACTGCACTCCGAATCTGTAGGTATCTCCAGTGGTCTGCTGAAGGGAGACCAAATCGGTTGCTTAGGGCCTGAAAAGAGTCCACAATCTGAGTGTCTGGGATACACAGATCCACTAGGGATTTAATACCAGCATTGTCCCAGACCAACCACACTATGGAATCTGGGATGATCCTGATATTTGGATTACCCCAAAGAGGTGTATATCTTAAAGGGGCGTGATCTGTTCCCAGATTCCCATGTGTTTTTTCCAGTGTTTTATGGATGGGATGATTGTGGGGTGAAGTGTTAGGGTCTTGGGGGAGGGCTGTACAGAAGAACAGAAAGGCTATGCACCCCACTGGTAGCCAACTCCATATCATACCACTGCAGCATGTCTTTACCATTAGCATTCAACCATTTCAAGGTTTGTGTCACCTGGAGAGCACATTTATAACCTTCATGCCATGGGAGATTCCAGCCCCCCTTCTTCTTGTGTGCCCTAAGCTTATTCCTAGCATATCTAGGTTTTTCCCCTCTAGATGTACTGCCCTAGTAGGGTATCTATTTTGTTATACCAGAGATTGAGGAAATGTATAGAAATGCGGGGGATAATAAACCTAAGTTTAGGGGTCGAGATCATCTTAATGGCAGCTATCTTCCCTGCTAGGGTAAGTCTAAAGGGTAACCATCATTCAAATTCAAGATGGATAATGGCTAATAGTGGTTTAAGATTGGCATTGCAGAGTTTGGATAGTTGTGGGGTGATCTGAATTCCTAGGTATGTAATGCCATTGGGTGCCCATCTTAAGTTGTAGGATGCTGCCATCTGAGGAGTGCAGTTGCCATTGAGGGGGAGGACTTCTGTCTTGCTTTGATTCAGACAGAGGCCTGAGTAGGTATCAAATTGAGAAAGAATGTGTAAAATGGGGGGGGATTAAGCTTTCGAGGTCCGCGAGGATGAATAGGAGGTAATCAGTGTGCATAAGTGTTGTATACTCTGCCTGACCTATGATCAAACCTTTGACCTCGGGCACCTGTCTGAGTGCCACCAGCAGTGGCTCCACTGCAAGTACAAATAGTAAGGGAGATAGGGGGCATCCTTGCCGAGTTCATCTGCCCAAGGGTATGGGGGTAAGGTAATGCATTAGTTAGGACCTTGGCTGTGGGTAGGTAGCAGATGGCATCCACCCAGGCTTGGAAACCTGGGCCAAAATCCATTGTGTTAAGTACCATGTGGACAAAATCCCATTCCAAGGAGTCAAGATCTTTTTCAAAATCTATGGCCATTGTGGCAGCAGGATTAGGGAGTGATTTGGCCATGTACTTCAGGTTGATAAGGGAGCATAGGTGGTCTGAGCTGTATCTACCCTTAACAAAGCCAACCTGAGAGGGGTGGATAAGTTGAGGGAGGAAGGAATTTAGTCTAGTAGCTAACAGTTTGACCAGGACTTTGCTGTCAGTATTTAAGAGGGAGATTGGCCTGTAGTTAGAAGCATTGAGGGGATCTTTGTCTTTTTTGGGAAGTATCGTAATGGTGGCCTCCCTGAAAGACAAGAGGAAGGAGCCTCAGCTAAGTGCCTCCATATACACCTGACACAAACAAAGGAGAAACTTCTGCATGTACCAGCTGCCAGATTTCTGACTGGTAACCATCCCCACCTGAGGCTTTGCCCGTCTTAAGGGAAAGGATAGTGGTGACTGCTTCGGTGGGTGAAATGGGGGCATCCAGGGTGGCGGCATGATGGGCCGTAAGTTTGGGGAGCTTTAGACTCTGTAGAAAAGAGAGTACCCCTGCCAGATTTGGGGGTCTAGATGGGGTATAAAGTCTGGCATAGAACTCGCCCATTATTTCATTAATTCTACCAGGGATGGAGTGTGTCTGGCCTTTGGAATCTACCAAGGCTGCAATGTGGCATTTGGCCTGCTGCTTTCTCAGATGGTAGGCCATTATTTTCCCTCCTTTTTCTCCGGCCTCCCAGTATTTATGTTTTAGCCAAAGTATGGATATCTCAGCTTTCCAAGCAATTTGTTCATTGATCTGAAGCCGGAGACCAGTGACTTTAAGTTCTAGGTGGGGGAGCTGATGAGGTTGGGGGGAAGCTTTTGAAAGAGTCTCCACTTCTTTAAGTGCAGTTTCCAGATCAGCCAGGTGATAGTCCTATTTTGTTTGTCTTTTGTGTGCAAAGCCCATTATCACAAGTTGGAGGGTAGCTTTTAGGGCCTCCCTTGTGTTGCCGGCCTTGGTGTCCATGATGGGGGTTTCTTTTAGAAATATGGCAACTTCATTCTTAAGCCGGAGCTTGAAATCAGAGTCCCTCAGAAGGAAGGGATCTAGTCTCCAAGTGGAATAGTGAAGGGGAAGGGGGCCCCAGGAGAAAGTAAGCTGAACAGGAGCAAGGTCTGAGATAAGAACTGGATGGATGCATATGTCCACTACTTCCTTTGTGATGTACAGTGAGGTCAGCCAAAAGTCTAATCGACTGAATGATTTATGCACTGGAGAATGGTAGGTGTAGTTCTGGTCCATGAAAGGTCCTGCAGGCATCTGTGAGTACTATTTCTCGCATAAGGAGTACCAGGGCTACAGCTCCCCTGGGGTGGGGCTCCACATGCATTGAACTTCTGTCCACAAGGGGATCCTGCATCAGATTAAAGTCCCCACCTAGGATCACTGGGGTGACATTTGAGGCTAGTTCCCCTATTTTGTGAGCCAGCATAAGGAACATGTTTGGGGAGTCTTGATTCGGGCCTCAGACACTACCTAACAGTAAGTGGCCTTCTGGGGTGTCTACCTGTGCCAGCACCCATCTTCCATCCTTATCTTTTCCAGTTTGCTGCACTACCTATTATAATATTTCATGAATTAAAATAACTACCCCCTCTCTTCTTTGTAGGGGCTGAGGCATTGATCACCTGTCCCACTCAGTCCATTTTCATCCTCCCAGAGTCCTGCTTGTAAACTTTGTTCCTGCAGGAATGCCAGGTCCACCCCAGCCTCTTTAAATGTGTGAGCACCTGCCTTCTTTTCATAGGGGTATTAAGCCTGTGGACATTCCATGATAATGCAGTAATATCACCCATCTGAACTATGTGGCAGGACAAGTACTATTCGGGATTCTGCGAACACATTAGGAAGCCCTGGGGGGGGATCTGGAGCCCCAGGCAGTCCTAAGACACACTGAGCAAGAGGGGGATTTGGAGTTAGCTGTATACCCAATTCCAGCATTTGGGTAGCACTTAGCAAGCACAGAATAAGGCAGTTAAAAGACATGTTACAGACAAGGTTACAGTAATATTTTATCAACATTAACAACTTCAAGACACAACTGAAACTGTTTACAGTAGCCCTATGGCTATCAATTTTACGTACTCGAGGTGGATGTCTGGATGTCTGATCTCAACAAGTGCTGGCCACCTGCCTCAGAGACCCGGACGCAGAGGAGGGAAAGCACTCTACAGAAAGAGTGGCCGAAGAGAAGGCATACTGCCCCTCCCAATTGAGGTCTAGTGTATTATGCCTTATTGCTAGGTGAGTTGTGAGGGTGTTGGTAAGAGCGAGGATCTTGTAAGATGGGCACCAGAACAAGGGGAAGTCAGTGTGCTGCTAAGCAAGAGAAGGGGGACTGCCAACCAGGAGGTGGAAAGAAAAACAAGTTGACACACTGTTCCCATGACTGCCTTCTCTGACAAGCATTGTACCTTTGTGGTAGAGTAATTCATCAGAGACAGTACTGTGTAGGCCTGTAACTGGTCCCAGGCTGAGGAGGGAAGCCTCAGAGCAACCTAATCCAACCTCCGTGCTCTCCCCACTCTGCTCAGCCCAATAGAGAGATGAGATACAGCACGTTCATAGAGAGCAGGGTAGGGGGGAGTGCCAAGTTGTACCGTGGGAACCCTCACTTGGAAAGGTGCATTCCCACACCAAACATTACCTACTGAGTACACTTCAACTTCCCTGTGTGATGGTTCTTACATATCCCCATCATAACATACCTCCATCTAGTACCAACCATTTAGCAATAAACAGTAATTGCAGCATAAGTGGGAGTCCAGTGGATTTGCTGCTACCCATTTACTTATCTGAATCCTGTAATGGGCTTCTTGCTGTAGCAGATATATCAGGGCAGGAACTTACAACCCCATGTTTTGGGCTCTGCTCGGCTGCCTCTCTGGGTTCCTTAGGCCTGGATTTCTTTGGCAAAGATCTCTACTCCTGTCTGGAAGGTTGCTTCTTGCTAGGGGAGGCTACACGATCACCCCAGGATCTAGTGGAGGAGACCGAGAAGGAATGATCCCGAGTGGATGTGGCATTAGTAACTTTGTCTGCCTGTTGTCTGTGATGGCCAGAGAGGACTAAAATGGTTCTTTGTGGCAAAGACCTGCAGGGAAGCCAGTTCTTCGGTATCTATTAGATGAAGTACTGGACTGGAGCTGTGGGGTCTCACAGTAGGATGCTTTCTCTGGCTGTGCCGCCTGGATGATTGGCACTTTCAGGTGTATCTAGAAGGCCTTTTCCAGTCCTCTCCAGCTGTGGTGGACCATGCCACTTCATCCATTGGCTTTAAAGAGGATCTCCTGTCCAGGGCGGTTGAAGCCATAGGGGGCGACCGTGGATGTGTCATGATTGTCTGAATGGCCCCTGGCCAGTTTCTGAAAAGGAAGTCCATATGGGCCTCTGATGTGGCAAAAGAGCAGGGGACCCCACGGTGCTCCAGCAGCATCACTGTCGGGTATCTCAGGGAAAATGAGAGGCCTATTAGATGCATAATATGTCTGGCTTCTTCGTAGGCTCTTCTCCTATTGGAAAGATCTTTAGAGTAGTCCTTGACTGACTTTCTATTTTAGGTCTTTCAATTCTCTGGATTTAGTTAGGATAAGCTCCTTATCACGAAAGTCCAAGAAGCGAGCTATGATTGGCCTTGGCCTCACAGAGCCTTGGGGCATTGAAGCTAGAGTGCTATGGGCCCGTTTCACCTGCACCATATGATCAGGATCTGGCTGTACTATTTCTGTCAAGGCCCACAGCAGAAATTGCTCTGTAGAGTGACCATCCACTTTCTCCGGAGAGCCTAACAACCGGAGGTTATTGCTTCTTCCCCAGTTCTCCATATCATCTATTTTTTGTGCAAGCCTGGATATAGTGGCCTGCTGTTCACGGATGATTGCAGTGTGGTCCTGTAGTGCAGTTTCAGTCACTGTGATTCGGGCTTCATTGTGAAATAACCTGGTTTTCATGCCCTGGAGGACTTTGGTAGAGTGGTTTGTTGCCAGACTGACTTGCGCCATTTGGGCTAGTAATTGGCAGAACATCCAGTCAACGGAGGCAGAGTCCCATGCAGCCAGAGGCTTAGACTGCTCCATTTCCCTTTGTAGTGTAGGCCCATTTGCGTAGCTGAAGGGATATATGGGGTAAGTCGATGAAACTACAGACTATGAACAGAATTTTATATCGCCGTGCTCCAGGTGACTACATGCACAACTTGGTCAAGATTTTAAAGTGGAAAAATAAAGTATTTTTTGGATTTTGTAGGATTTGTCCCTCTCAGTGGTAGAGTTATGTCCTAATGCTACCATCTGCCTCTGCGCCCCCAGTGGCAATCAAGTACGAACATTTTAAACATAAAAAAAGACCCCAGAAAACAGCTAAAGAGAACCTCTATAGGATGTTAAAGTACCGAACATTTTAAACACAAAAAATATCAGAAAACAACTAAAGAGAACCTATTTAGGTGTTTTCTGATGATTTTTTTTGTGTTTTAAGCTGGACCCAAAGAAGTTTTTCTCTTGGTTGCCAGCTTATGCATAGAATGACTTGGAGTCCATTCTCTGTATGAGAATAGCAGCATTTTCTTGACTTCTGCAACCACAGCTTGAACTCATGCTGCCAGCTGCAGAGTCATGGAAGACCAGCTTTGTGCACTTTGTGCACACAATACATGGTGTCTACTGGGCATACTGGAAGCCCACCCCAGTGTACCCAAATGCATTATTTATTTATAAAAACCTGTGAAAAGAAGAAAACTGTCCCATGAGGTATTTTCTTTGATGCAGAATCCTGCATAGAAATGTGTGTAAATTTCTATGCAGGATCCTGCATTGAAGTGTTCTAATGAGCTGCACAATGCTTTCCTATACAAAAGCATTGTGCAGCACATTACAGTACATTGATGCAGGATCCTTCATCCAAATTAGCACACATTTAGATGCCGGATCCTGCATCGATCTAGCCTGCTCACCCCATTCTCCGACAGGGGGGTGCCCATTCCATGCGTCGATCTATATCCCGCCAGTATTGCGGCACACTGGGAGCCCACCCCACCCCACTGTGCCAATATGTTACTTTTTAACAAGTTCAACCTTTCCAACACCGGGATGCTCACTCCTGGTGTCAAATGATCTCCCCAGCCCAGTCTTATTGCCAAAGAGGGTGCTGAATTCCCCTGTTAGCATGTTGATCCTCCCAAACTTATGTGGCACACTGGGAGCCCACCCCAGTGTGTCCAGTACCCCTAATAAAACCTGTGAAAAGAAATAAAATTGTCCCGATGATTTTTTAAATATCTGTAATAAACTAAACTGTCCCTCATAGTCTCCCCAGTCCCCCATCCCCCAACCCCACCCTCCTTTGTACCCACCACTCACACACACCCCCACCCATAATTACCATCCGGAGGCCAGGATCAGTGATTTTCCATGGACTGGGAACAATTCTGCACTCTTCAAAGTTCAACCGCAAACTGAAGAAATTGAGGTAAGCTGTATAACGGGAGTCAATGGGGGGGTCAACTTAGGCTGATATCTTGGCCAATTTTAGGAATTTTGGCCCCAAATTTTAAACATGGGGTTCTAGGGACCCTGCCTCATGAACATGTTACTGTCGTTTCATTTCTCAGTCCTGAAAGGTGATTTTGCATTCACTGCACAGAGTCACCTTTCAGGAATGATTCATGAAATGACAGTATCGCTGTTCATAAGGTGGGGTCCCCAAAAGCCCATGCTACAATTTTCAACTTTTGTAGCAGATTAACAAATTGACAGTGCCACTGTTCATGATGGAAGGACTCATAAAGCCCATGTAAAATGTTTGGTGAAAAAATTCCCCAAAATGACTGTGTTACAGGTGTGCATTGAGCACTTTCTATGCACACTCATAATATTGCCAATTTTTCAAATGTTCACTTCAGATTTTCCACATTGCCATTTTTGCACACCACTTTATGAACAGAATGTCTGTAATTTTGCACATCCTATCCGGAATGTGATTATACACCTGTTGCACAGAATGGCATGGTCGCTGTGCAAAATCAACTTTTGGGATGGATTAACAAAATTACAGTTGCACTGTTTATGATGGGAGGTCCCATAATGCTGATGTTGAAAATTTGGTGAAAAAATTCCAGAAAAGTGAGTGCATTATGAGCGTGCATTGTGCAGTTTCTATGCAGGCACGTAACTTTGCCAGTGTTTCCCATTTTTCACACTGTTTTACTATCTGGATGGAGGGATGGAAATGCAGGGTCCAAAGGATCCTGCCTCCCACCACAACATATGGATACTGTTGTACTATGTCAATGGAGGAATGGGAGCACCACCACCACCACCACCCTCACTCCACACACCAACAGACATTGTGGTGTGCCATGGGGTTGTCAGGCCTACCTCTCACCCCATTCTCCTATTCTGTAGCATATCAGCTTGTTTACACATGGAATGGAGTGAGAGTTGAGTCTGATGACCCCTTGGCACACCCTATTATCTGTTGGTGTGTGGAGTGTGGGGCTCAGAGGTAGGGGGTAACCCTAACACCTCATTTCCATGCTTTTGTCACTGTGGTATCCACCCTAACTGATGCATTAATGAAGTTTTTGCAAAGAAGATATATATATATATATATATATATATATATATATTAGAAGCAAAAACTCTGTTAATATCAGTTAAGGGATATTCAACAAAAAAAAAAAAGCTAGGAATTCGAGGTTAGGGCTAAAGCCCACCCTGGACCCCTAGCCCATCCCAACTGGCATCAGGGTGCGACTACGCGCTGGCCCTTACTCTCCCATCACATATGTAAAGAAGCTGAGGTATAGGAGAATGGGGTGAGAGTTAGCACCGACAACCATAATGTGCGCCTCTGGATGCCAGTTAGGAGTGGGCTGGGGGTCCAAGGGGGGCTTTCAACCCTAACCCAGACTTTCCTACCTTTTTTATGCTGTGGAACAACCCTAACTGATGCATTAAACAGAGTTTTTTTGCCTCTAATTTCCCTTCTTTTTGAGAATGAGGATGATAAGTAATGAAAGAAATGTAGTGGCGGCAGTGCAGGGCACAGTTACAGGAACTACAAAACAAACACAAGCGGCAACGGTAATGCACATGGCAAAGCAAACGTTAATAGAAAGACAAGCGTAAAGTGACGCCGAAGCAAACAGTTACGTAAACAGAGACAACAAACAGAAGTGCATACAGAACACAACTGGTAACACACACATTCACAGTACCACAATTGTAAATGCAAATGGTAACAATAACACCAACAATAACACCAAAGTAAACAGAAATGCAAGCACGCACAAAAACACAAGCCGTAATGCACACACTCATGGAACCACAATTGAAAATGCAAATGGTTATGGTAACAGCAACAATAAAGCCAATTAAAATAGAAACACAAGCGCATATGAAAACGCAAACTGTTACACATGAGGTCATGGTACCGCAATAGTAAATGTAAATGGTAACAGTAACAACAGTAAAGAGAACAGAAACAGAAATGCAAGCGCATACAAAAACACAAACCATTATGCACACGCTGGCGTAGACTGGAACGGTGATTCAAATGATAACAGAAGCACAACTGGAAATGCTAACTATCACAGTAACAAAAGGGCACACCCTTCTTTTCCCCAAAAACTGCATTGAAAAAACAAATTGAAAACACAGAATGTATGTATTATAATTGACTTTGGAGCAGAAAAGTATGACTTGGAATACTAAATTGCTTATATCTCAGGAACCGTATGACGTAGGAAAAAAATAAAAGTATTGTATGCATTATTACTTTCCTGGCTAGTTTTTTTTTTTTTTTTTTTTTTTTGACAAAAAGTCTGTATCTCACACTGTTTCTGAGATACGGGCCCTGAAAGACGTGACGGACGCCATAATGTTATCCTACGGGAAAAATTGTCAACTTTGGAGTGCTGTCACCTTGCCAGCCTGTAATATTTTTTTTCCAAACCATGAAAAGGCACATTTGTACGATGTTGTCTTTCTTCCCTCCAAATTTCAGCCCAAAAGACCAAACTGTTATTTTCCAGCAGAGCGGCGAAGAATTCCTGTAATATAGTGGATGCCGTAATGTTATCCTATGGGAAAAAGTGCCAACTTCGTAGTTACATAACTTTGCCACCTTGTAATATGTTTTGACCAATCCATCAGAAGGCATATCTGTGGGATGTTGCCTTTCTTTCCTCCAAATTTCAAGTAAAAGACGAAACCATTTCTGAGTTTTTCAGTGTCATAGATTGGCAAAATTTCCCTATCTATTCCATTATAAAAAATCTGGCCATCTTGTCCCTATTTTGTGATCAAAGAATCTCACGATCAAAGAATTTGCAGGCTCATGAACAAAGAATAAAAAATTTTATAAATCAAAAAATAGAAGCAATTGCAGTAAACCACTACCATGATTCAACAGAATGAAGCCCCTAAGTAAAACCCTCCCTCATTTGACTTCCTAGGTCATCCCTGGGCTAAGAAAATTGAATTTTAAATTGAGCCATCTTGTCCCTCACTTGCGATGCAAGATCATGATCAGAGAATCTCACGATCAAAGAATTTGCAGGCTCACGAACAGAGAATAAAAAATGTAATAAATCAAGAAATTGGAGGAATTGCAGTAAAAAACCACCATGGTTCAACAGAATGAAGCCCCCTGAGTAAAACCCACCCTCATTTGACTTCCTAGGGCACCCATGGGCAGAGAGAAATTATTTTTAAATTTGGCCATCTATTCCCTCGCTCACGATGCAAGAACACGATCAAAGAATCTCACGATCAAATAATTTGCATCCTCACGCTCAAAGAATTTGCAGGCTCATGATCAAAGAATAAAAAAAGGGTGAAACATGATTTATTCACTGATTTGAACCAAACCAATGGCATGGTTCAACAGAACAGATGCTCCTGAGCAAAACAAGCCCTCATTTGTGTCCCTAGCCCACCCCTGAGCTGAGATATTAGTGTTTTAGTTCACAATGCAAGATCACGATCAAAGAATCTCACGATCAAAGAATTTGCAGGCTCGCCATCAAAGATCATTAGCAAACTGCAAATTAAGATTTTAAAAGCTTATAACTCTATTTTTTGCCTGATTTGGATGTAACCAAAGACATGGCTTAATAGATCAGGATCCCCTGAGTAAAACCCATCAAAGTTTTACTTCAGAAGTGACCCCTGAGCCGAGATATTTGTGTTTGTGTGATTGGAAAACTAAAAACAAGATGGCAGACCTCGTGGATAAAGAATTTTGAAAATTCCATGGGAACAAAGATACTTGAACTGTGAGGCTGCAAATTATTTGATCGCCAGGTGAGACCAGATGGCCAGAACCCCCATTGTTTGATCACAAGATATACATATAAATTTTCCCTTTGACTTATAATGGGAACTTAGAAGAGCCATAACCTTTGAATGCCTTAATATTTTTTCACCAAACAAAAAGTGACATGTTCAGCCACCAAAGCCCTTTCAAACAAGCCATCTTGCACAGCAGCACACTACACGACTGCCGTACAGCACCACATTAAGAATGCCAAAAGGTGCCTCCAAAAATGGATAATTTTGCATTTTTCAGCACTTTCATACATGAAGGCCAGCATTCTGACACAAATGCAATTTAGCAAATCAAGAGATCTAGTGTGCCCCAATATGTGTACCAAATTTCAGGCAAATCCATCAAACGGGTCCAAAGTTATTAATGTCAAAACTTTTGACTTTAGTATGTAACTGGCCACTCAACCCTAACTATAGTGGCATGACCGTACCTACTATTATATATATATATATATATATATATATACACACACACACACACACATATATTATAGTGGCACATTAGTGCCACTATAGTTAGGGTTGAGTACCCCATTTAAGGTTAAGTCTGACATTTGGCAGCTTAATAACTTTGCCACCATATGATGGATTTGCATGAAATTTGGAATGCATGATTTTGTACCATTGATCTCTGAATCTGCCAAACTTCGTAATGTTTGGATATACTGTTGTGTAGCTACAGAGTGCCGAAAAATGCACAAATTACACATTTTTGAGGATTTTTTGTTCGCACCTTCAGGTCGCACTTTTTGCGTGACTGGTCTGAAACCTTCAGGGATCCTGTAGCCGGTATCACTGAATGACCTTTTTATGGTTTTGTGAACAAATATTAAACAATTCAAAAGTTATTCAAAAAATAAGTTTCCCATTATAGTCAATGAAAAACATTAAAAACTATACTAAAGTGTTGCAAATGCACTTTTTACTTGCGCAAATGACCCTTGTAGTGTCACAAATTAGCCATCTTGTTTTCAGTTGGTGGTCACAGAAAAGCTTGGCATTTAAATTTGGGACTCTCTAGGGACACAATTCTTGTTGTGTTCACCTAGTTGAGCGCTGAGGATGCTAGCCATGTCTTTTATGGGGGGTAAAACATCCCAAAAATATGTTTTTTTAATTTTTTGTAAAAAGTAGTGTTGCATATGCCACACTTTCATGATTTTATTTGCGAAAGTGTTGTGATTTGCAAAAGTACTTTGTGACACTATGCCCAAAACAGTAGGGAATCTTTGCCACCCTGCTGCAAAGGAATGATGTGATCTTTTGGGTTGAAATTTGGAGGGAAGAAAGAAAGGATACCACAGATGTGCCTTTAGGTGGTTTGGTGACAAAATATCAGAGGGCTGCAAAGTTAACGGCACTCCAAAATTGGCAATTTTCCCATAGGCTAACATTATGGCATCCACCGCGCCTTTCGGGGCCCTTATCTCGAAAACGCTTAGAGATATGGACTTTTCATTGGAAGAATTCTTAGTCCCCCACTAGAGGACTAAGTACAAAACTAGCCAGGAAAGCCATAAATAATATCAGACTTTAATTTTTTTTCTACGTCTTACGGTTCCTGAGATATAAGCAATTTAGTGTTCATTTTCTGCTCCGAGGGCCATTATTATGCATACATTCTTTGTATTCACTGTGCTTCTGAATGCACCTTTTTGGGAAAAAAAGCGTGTGCGTTTGCATTACTGTTACAGTTAGTGTTTCCGCTTGCATTTCCGTAACCACTTACATTAGCATTTCCCATTTACATCACTGTGTGCATTACCCTATGTGGTTGCATTTGTGCTTCCGTTTGCATTTCCATTTGTGTTTGTGTTTCCTTGGGTGTCATCGTTGGTGTTACCATAAGCATTTGCATTTCCAATTGCATTACTGTGCCTGTGTGCATTACCATTTGCATTTGTGTACTCGCTTGCTTTTGCATTTCCATTTGTGTTAGTGTTCTCTTTAGCATCATCATTGGTGTTACCATAACCATTTGTGTTTCCAATTGCATTACCATTACTGTTTGCATGTTGGTCACCGTTTGTGTTTTTGTTGGCCTTAGTGTTTGCATTTTCAGTAGCATTTCCATTGTAGATTGCGCTACTGTTTCCTTCTGTGTTGCCATTGCCATTACCATTGGCATTTCTGTTTGCGTTTGTATTACTGCTTGCATTTTCGTTACCATTTGCATTTGTGTTTCCATTGGCATTATTGTTTGAGTCACTGTTTTTGTTTATGCTTGCATTTCTGTTGCCATTAGAATTTGTGTTACTGTTTGCATTACCATTTCTGTTTTCATTAATGTTTGTGCTTGCTTTTCTCTTACAGTTTGTGTTATTGTTTATGTTTGTGTCACCATGTGCGTTACAGTTTATGCTTGCGTTTGCATTAACATTAGTGTTACTATTTTATTTTACCTCACTGTTTCAATCGCCTTTTGTGTTAACATTACAGTTTGTGTTTTTGTGTTTGCTTAGTGCAGTGCAAAACATTATGTTTTTGCTGTTTTTTCTGCACTGTGTTCCGTGATGCATAGCACAGCCAGTGTGTGATTGATTGGTCTGATGCTTGGCAGATAGAAATACCTTGCTTCAAGGAACATGCCAGCTTTTGTTTGATGAATATATGTTGTTCCGTTCCAGAGTTAAGGCCATTTGAAGTTGGCCCGCTTCACAGTTACTGATTTTTCAGCCACCAGGTCCATCATTTTAGTGCATTTTCGGCCACAATTTTCACCATTTTGTGGTGGAAGACTTCTTAAAGGTACAGAAACATAACAATTGAATATCTCTGGAATGGTTTGGTCTTTTCACATGAACTATGGAGGGTATTTAGTGGATGTCCTGGAGATGTAAATTATGCTGTTTTCATGTTTAAAAAATAATTCACTGTAGAGATACTGCATGATGCAGCTATTTTGCGCATAGCATTCTGCATGGTGCTACTGCCTTTAAATTTATTGTGTAGGTAGATCTAGAGGCATGGAGGTGCCTTACAGTGATTTTGTGTGTAAAACATTAACATGTGTGGAATTAAGCCACTCTGATGAATGAAAATTTGGTTCATTATGCTTCAATAACTTCTGAACCGTGTGTCTGATTTGCCTGGCATTTGGAATGTACAAAGATTTCTAATTCATCTTTCACTGTGCCAATGTTTGGGCTGCTGGCACTTATGGTTGCTGAATTTAACAGACATACACACAATTCTGGACACACGGTGTACTATTTTCATTTCAGTCGGTCATCCAGATTTTGCACAGCGAAGTGACAAAAAATCACATGGAGGGCGCCACGATCCCACCACCACAGTCCACTATTTATAATTCTCAAAAAGAAGGGAAATTCATGGCAAAAAACTTTAATGCATCAGTTAGGGTTGTTCCACAGTCAAAAAAGTGAGGAAATTTGGTATTAGGGTTGCCACCCCTTGCACCCCACGCCCATCCCATCCCCACCATCAGGCAATGGGGTGTGCATTGGGGTTGTCAGTCCTAACTCTCACCCCATTCTCCTATACTGCACTGCTTCAGCTTATTTACACATGGAATGGGGTGAGAGTTAGGGCTGATGACCCCAACACACACCGCAATGCCTGTTGGTGGGGACGGGGTGAGTGTGGGGTGCAAGAGGTGGCAACCCTAACACCAAATTTCCTCACTTTTGTGGCTGTGGAATAGCCCTAACTGATGCATTAAACAGAGTTTTTTGCCATGATTTTTTGTCACATAGTAACGGTAACTGTAACACAAATGCAAGCACAAACAGTAACACACATGGTGACGCAAACGTAAATGGTAATGCAAACGGTAAGAGAAATGCAAGCGCAAACAGTAATGAAAACAGAAATGGTAATGCAAATGGTAAAACATGTACAGAAATGCAAATTATTATGCTCACGGTCATGGTACCACAACTGGAACTGCAAATGCTAATGGTAACAGCAACAATAACGCCAAAGGAAACAGAAATGGAAACACAAGCTCATACAGAAATGCAAACCGTAACGTGCACGGTGATGGTAACGCAGTTGGAAACGCAAATGGTAATGGCACCAAACAAAAGAGAATGCAAATGGAAGTGTGGTAGCAAACAGAAATGGAAATGCACATGGTGACGCAAATCAAAACGCAAACAGAAACAGTAGTGGAAACGCAAATGGTAACAGTAAAGCAAACGCAAGCACAAAGGGTAGCTCACACGATGGCATACACGGGGAATGCTTATGCAAATGGGTATGGAAACGCAAGTGGAAATGCTAACTGTAATGGTAATGGAAGCGTACACCCTGGTTTTCCCCAACAGCTCCATAGAGAAACACAGTGAGTACAAAGAATGGATGCATAATAATGGGCCTCGGAGCAGAAAATGAGCACTTGGAATATTAAATTGCTTATATCTCAGGAATCGCATGACTTAGAAAAAAAAATCAAATGTCATATTATTTATTACTTTCCTGGCTAGTTTTGCACTTGCATTTTTCTGACAAAAAGTCCATATCTCGAACTGTTTCTGAGATACGGGCACTGAAAGGCGTGGCCAACGCCACAATGTTAGTCTACAGGAAAAAGCATCAACTTTGGAGTACTGTTAATTTGCATCCCTGCAACATTTTGTCACCAAACCATGAAAAGACACATCTGTGGGATCTTGGCTTTCTTCCCTCCAAATTGCAGCCCAATAGAGCAAACCAGTGTTTTGCAGCAGGGTGGCAAAGAATTTCTGTTATTTTGACCATAGTGCTGCAAAGTAGTGTCGCAAATCATGACACTTTTGCAAAAAAATAACAAAAGTGTCGCATGTGCAACACTACTTTTCCCACAAATTTCTAAAACATTTTTCTGGGGTGTTTAACCACCTCCCCCCCAAAAAAAGGTATTGCTAGCATCCTCAGGGCTTGACTAGGTAAACACAAAAATAATTGTGTCCCTAGAGGTTCCCAATTTTAAATGCCAAGGATTTCTGTGCACAGTAACTGAAAAAAATGGCTGACTCATGACACTACAGGGGTCATTTGTGATACTAAAAACTGCATTTGCGACACTCAAACTTTTTGTTAACCTTTCCCATTAACTATAATGGGAAACTTGTTTTTTGAATAACTTTTGAACTGTTCAATATTTTTTAATGAAATCTTTGAAAGGCACATCAAGATCCCCAGCCACATGTTCCCTGAAGTTTTCGGATCAGTCATGCAAACTGTGAGACCTGTAGGTGTGAGCAAAGAATGCGCAAAAAGCGTAAATGCACTATGGAATGTTGCTTTATAACTCCGCAACTGTATATCTGACTGGTATGAAACTTAGCAGATCCCAAGATCTATCCTACTGCTCTGTACCTGCCAAATTTCAGGCAAATCCATCATACAGTAGCAAAGTTATTAAGGTGAAAAATGTCACACTTTAACCTTAAATTGGGTACTCAACCCTAACTATAGTGGCACTCCCGTGCTACTATATTATATGTATGTGTATATATATATATATATATACACACACACACACCTATACATATACATATATATATATATAAAGTATAGATATATAGATATAGATATAGATATAGATATAGATATAGATATAGATATAGATATAGATATAGATATATATGATAAAACATAACCACCAGACTGAACATGGTAGCTGATCATAAAGAGTTCTTAAACTACTAGGCTATGGTAAATTATAAAAGGTAGTCAACAGCAAAATGTGCTTATGCCAAAAGTTTATTTGAAAGGTTTCACCTGTGGTTAAATGGGCCCCAGCAACCAGCCACACCCTCTGCCTGAGCTACATAAGGCAGTCCTTCTAGCTTCACTCAGAAGCATTTTGTCTTTGCAGTCAGAGGCTCTGTTGGTCTCTGCCTTCCCCAGCCTGAGGCTCTGCCCCGCTCCCTAATTTTATGTGATAAGAGCGTATGTGAAACAGTGATTGCTATTATTACAAGTGTATATCACTGAAAAGGAAATCAGTGATATACACTAATCGGTCAATTGACATCTGCCGTAACAAGGGTAACCTTCCCCCCAAAAATGGTTTCTCAACTCCAGGTGGGTGCAAGTCAGGGAGGGGGCACAAGCCGCATATAAAAAAAAAGTTAAGTGTCACTGCCTGCAGTGGCAATATATTTTTCTTCCAGATCCCTAGCCCCAAACCCTGAATCTGCTGTGCCAGAGCCTGCCTCCCTCACCACCACACCACACAGCTGGCTCAGTGGCACCAGGGGAAGTCCCTTTTCCTTCCCCTGCCCCTCTCCATCCACCCTTTCCAGTTACTTCTTGCCGGTAGAAGTAACTCGCTACCCTCGCCAGTCACCCATGGTGATAGCGCCCGTAAATCGGTCGCTGTTTTGACAGATACCTATATTCGGGAGCTATCATCACAGGATAGCCCTCCCCGCTTTTGCATTTGTCTCTCTTTTCTAGTGCTTTTGGATTTTCTGCTTGGTTTGTGCTGGACTTTCTGTTGGTTTGTGTTTCTCCTACCTTTCTAGGTTTGTATTTTGCTTTTGCCTCTGGCTGCTGCCTGTGCTTCTCTTTGTCATCTGTGTCTGCTTTCCTGTTCTCCTCTGCTTGAGTTTCACAGTTTTAATCTTTTGGAGGGGCTTCTAGTTTTACTAGTATCCTGCTGCTATTCAGTTTCCCATTTACTTTTATCATACTTTTAGCAATCTATCAGTTTACCTGCAATTGTTATATGTGCTGTTCAGCTCCCTCTTGCTGTTTTTCCTCCCTGTAGCAGTCTCTCTGTGCACATCCTAGCTACACTCAGTGCCTGGGTCCACTCAGCAGTTATTACTCCTAACTTTTCAATTCCCATGTGCTTGCTTTTCTAGCAGTTTTATTGTTGCTCTACTACCATTTACTCCTACTTCCTTACTGGAGGTCTAGTGCTTCCATACCTTAGTAACTGTCCCTGCTACATAGCAGTGATATTATTTATGCTCTGCTTCTCAGCAGTTTAAAGTCATTTATGCACCACAGAGCATGTAACACTGTCTCTAGACTTTATAATCTGCCTATTTTGGTGAGTCTCTCTCTCTATGTGTTATGGTATGTCTCATATATTTAATCTACTGACAGAAAAGTCTATAACTACCACTAACCTCCTTAGTTCAGGAATGGCATTTCAAGTGTTTTGGTGTAATGTTTATGAATTTGAACAGTAATGGGAATTCTTTATTTCACAATAATTTGGCTTCCCTTATGGAAATAGTTGGCATGCATACCATGCTCGTGACAATCATGTTGTGACACACCTATGTAAAGGTATCACAGACCAGCCTGACTTATGTCACTGGAGGTTGTTAACCCTCTGGTTGCCTGCATTCTTCAGTTACCATTCTTGCACGTAGACCTACATGGAGGTCTCTTTGCATGTTACTTCCCTGTGTGCTGGTCTTACATACGCTGTGTGACCTATGTGTGAGTCTTATATATTCCATACCTGATTTGTCACCTGTTGTCTGCTTTCTAAAATGAATCCATGCAGACCACGACAGTAATTTACTATGGCTCAAGGCCTGGCCTACAACCGACGGTCTTGCTTTGCACCCACAAAGTCCACATCTGAGCATGTGAATCTCAGGGTGGGGTCCTTCTTATTTTGCATCACTGGTGTCTGTTGAGTCACCAGTTCCTCCCCAGTGGGAATGTCCTTGCTCAGGGCCGAGTTTTAGCCATAACCGATGGCTGTTAATTCAATGCCAGACTCTCCAGCTGGAGCAGGCAGGAGAGCATAATCTTTATCGATAACTGGGGGATTTACTGAAAAACAATAATTTGTACTCAAAAGATGATCTCCATTTCAATAGGAAAGGGGCACACCTGCTAGGAGATAGCTTCACTCATGTACAGTACTAAGCAACTTGCATTTGAACGAAAGAATATGGGAGAAACTGTCAGTCTTGATCACCCTGAGAAACAGGAACACCAATGCATTGGGAAAAATACTGCAAGTGATCAGATAAAAAATAACAAAATCATATGTTGCATGTGTAGTGCCAGGAGTTTAAATAACAAATTTGATGAGCTGGTGGCCATAGTTGCTAGGGATAAGCCAGATATAAATGGTGCGACCAAGACCTGGTGGAATGATAAGTGTCTATGGGAAAAACATATTCCAGGATAGACATTTTTACACTTAAATATGAATAGCAAAATGGGTGTAGGGGTTGCATTATTTATAATTATAAAAAGGGTCTGAGAAACAAAGCTTTCTGAATGGCAATAAGCATTCTATTAGCCTTGTGTTAATATTTTATTAACATACATGTGAAGGCAAATCATATGCTGAATAAGGTTTGAAAACATGTTTTTGTCATAATTGCAATAAGGCACTCCCTGGGGTTTTGTTAATGGTCAGTCAGTCACCTTCTATGGGTATGTGCCACTGGGTATGCCTTGTGCAGCATTACACCCAAAAAGGATGATTAACATACCAGTAACATAACCCCTGGTTATGCCTTATTGCTTAAATAATAATTGCAGCCCAATTGACATAACTAATAGCAAAATCAAAAAAAATAAAAGGATATTTTCACTGAAACCATCTGAGTGAGCCTATTCACTAGCATGCCAGACAACTTTATTGTAGGACTAGGTTATTGCCCACCTGACTCCTCTCAAGACACTGCCTCTTGTATAAGTATGGAAATGGAAACAGCTTATGAAAAAGGCAACACAATGTCCATGGGTGATATGAATCTTGATGAAATCGATTGGGCAAGGCATACTGCTAGTTCAAATCAAAGCAAGACATTTTTAACTACTTGTGAACAGCTAACATTGCACCAATATGTGTGTGAACCTCTTCAAGGCACTAGTATTTTAAATATTGTTCTAGGAGCTCCTGGTCTGAATATCTCAGACTGCAATATTTGACCCACCATTAGGAGCCAGTGATCATGACTCAATATGGTTCAAAATACATTTCTCCTATATTTTACATAACAACAATACAGTACAAATTTTTACACGTACAAAAAAGCAGATACAGCAAAAATACATATGTTATCCTTGGTTGACTGGGACTCTCTTTTATCAAACTATGACACTAAAAACATGTGGGACAGGCTGAAAAGGACTATTTTTGCTGCATGTAATACTTGTATTCCACAGTATAAAAAATTCAATGGAAATTACAAGCCAAGATGCCTGACTCAAAAAAATTTATTAACTAATTAGAACAAAAACAAAAGAGATTCAAAGCATATTGCAAGGTCCAATACCCTTATAACTGGAATGAGTATCAACAAGTCCTTAAGGACTGCAAGAGGGACATCAGAAAAGCTAAATTGTCCATTGAGCAGTTCTTAGCAAAACATACATCCAAGAATAACAGTAAAGCCTTCTATGGGTATGTCAACTCATTAAAAACATCAAAATGTAAGATAGGTACACTGGTTCATGAGTGCAATGTGGTACAGGAAGTTGACCAAATGGCAGAACTTTTTAACAAATATTTCAGTAGTATATATGGCAGTAAAGTGAATTCACAAGGCATACAAATAGCACTGCCACTGAAAATCTAACAATAACAACAGAAGAAATAAAGAATAGAATGGATCACATTATGGAGGACTACTCACCAGGTCCCGATCTCATAACAGGTAATATGTTAAAACTTATTGTTCAGCGCCTTATACTGTATACCCATTTAAACTTCTATTTTGAAGTAGCCTAAATTCAGGACAAGTCCCTAATGATTGTAGGTCTGCATACATAATACAAATATACCAAAAAGGGGATAAACAACACATTGCAAATTACAGGCCTATTAGCCTGACGTCACTAGTTGGTAAAATTCTGGTGGGAATTACAAAGGAAAGACTTGAAAGTCAGCTACGAGTAACAGACAATTATCAGCATTGATTTACTAAAGGTAAATCATGTCTTACTAACCTCCTCTGTTTTTACAAGACAGTAAGTGGGAATCTTGGTAAGAAAATTCCCTGTGATGTCATTTAATAAACTTTGGAAAAGCCTTTGACACTGTAACACATAATACTATTTCTATAAAGACAGCACAAAGAAATGAGGACAGAAAACTTGTTCTATGGATTTCCAACTGGTTGGAAAGAAGAACACAAAGGGTGCTGCTCAATGGGTGCCAGTCAGGTGACAGTCATGTGACCAGTGGTGTGCTGCAGGGCTCAGTGCTAGGCCCATATAGGTTTTGCATCTTTGTCACAGATATTTCTGATGGCTTAGTTAATAAGTCTATTAAGTATGTAGACGACCTAAAAGTAAGCAGGATAAGTAAACCTTGGAAGAAACTACAACAACACAAAAGGACTTAGACAAAATTGTACAGTGGGCTAAGTGGGGTATATCTCAACTTAGAAAACTGTAAAGTCATACACCTTGGTCCAAACAAAAGCAAATGTAGCAACTACTTAAGTAACATAAAACTGTTAGAAACAGTACTTGAGAAAGACCTGGGGTTACACATTATAGAAAAACTAGGCTTTACTAAACAAACTAATGAGACTATCAGTAAGGCAAAAAAGATTATTTGGGCCATCAAAAATAACATAAGATCTAGAGATGAAAAAGTACTCCTCCCATTATATAGATTATACATCAGTCCTCACATTGACTACTGCTTGCAATTTTGGTCCCCACACAAAAGGGAGGACATTAGGCAGCTAGAAAGAATCCAGAGGAGATTCACAAAGAACGTTAAGGGTTTGAGAGATCTGAACTATAGGGATAGGCCATGTTCCCTGAATCTAATGTCTCTAGAGACTAGGAGGTATAGGGGTGATCTTTTCTTTGTTTGGGACATTTTAAATGACCCCTTCTTATTTGTAGAAATGTGCTTCAATTTTAAGTAGGATATTATTAGAACAAGAGGACACTCCTTCCAATTACACTGCTTTAGATACAGAATTAATACACGGATTTGTTTTTTATACAGAGAGTAGTAAAGGATTGGAATAACCTCTCCCAAAACCTTGTTATTAGTGAAAATAAATATATCTACAAATGCAGGTTGGACAACTGGCTCATGGCAAGGGAGGAATTTACCAGTTAAGGGTCCTGAGATGGGAGCTATTCATTGGCATCTTGCTTTCAGTTCCCTACCTAGCCTCAGTATGAACCTCAGTATGAACTCATCAGTTGCTGGCAAATCCTGATGTAGAATTTAAGACTTCAGCTGCCAAAGGGTGGGGCCCTTAAGCCCAAGGGGACTCCTTTAGCTGCTGAGTGGGTTTGGGAGCACCTTCATAAGCTATTCTCCCTACAACTACCTAAGATTCACCTGGTCTTCTCTTATGCTTATCATCACCAATGGCTGTTGACCCATTGGTTGCTTAGTGAAAGCCAGCAGAGTGCCTTCAGTGGTCGTTGCTCTTCTCTTCTTCCTCCTGCCTTGGGGGAGGGCCTCCTGTGTGGAACCCCTTTTGCTGCAGAGTTTGCTTGCATCCCATCACAGCATTCCCATTAGAGGGATAGAGTAAGAGCTTTCCTCCAAGTTGACTCTTCCCCTGAAATGGGTTTCTAAATTGCTGCAGCAGAGCTGTCACTAAAAATATCCCATACCTGAAGGGAAGATGACTTAGGCATTGGATCCTTAGAGGTTTCCTCCTCATAGGTTTTTTTTCCTCTTCTTCATGCTGGAGGTCATAATAATTAGTTAGTTTATATCATAGTAGATTCTTAGGTTACCTAGGTAGGTTCCGCTGTTGAATGGAGTTGGATGGTGTCCCTCCTTTGCTGTTCCCTCTCTCCTTAGGAAGTCATGCCTTCCTGTTCAGTGTGTAAACTCACCAGCTCTCAGTCTATGTCTGGTTCTGCTCATCACTGGTAGCTTTTAACCCACCAGTTGCTGTTAGTTCATGCTTCTCAGCCTTCATAAGCAATACTTGTTTCTTAACACTCTTCTTGGGGCTCCTTCCTAAGGTACCTTTACCCTAAAGGAATCCTTCCCACGTCACCTTAAGAGGAGAACCCTCCTTGAGGGTTCCTTGCCTTTGGTACCCCTACAGGGTGGTATTGTCCATGGAATAGAGAGGCAAATGGCAACAAAGGTTTATCAACAAGTTGTACAAGCATATCACTACACTAAGTTGCATAAGCCCATTGAATTGAAAGGCATCATCTGTGGTTCAATGGGCTGGAGCAATCAATCAATTTCCCTGCCTGAGCTATATAAGGCAGTCCTTCCAGCTTCACTCAAAAACATTTTTTCTTTGCCCCACCATCCTCCTCGCTTCCTCCTCCTCCTCTAGTGGTTCACCTATCTCCTTGGGGCTCCTTCTTAGGTACCTTTAGCTTATGGGTATCCTTCCTTCAGCACCTCTAGGGGTGGAACCCTCCTCAAGTATTCCTTGCTTCAGTACCCTTACAGGTTGGGATTCCCCATGGAATAGAGAGCTGAATGGCCACAAAGTTTCATCAACAAGTTGTACAAATGTAACACTACACTGTGTTGCATAAGCACATTGAACTAAATTTTGTGTAAAAGTTGATATATTGCATACATAGGTTCAATAGTGGGTTTCATTACCTATGAGAGCTGTGTCTAATCTTTTAGTATGACATGAACATAATGAAACTTGAAACACACAGAGCATAACAGGCACAGTTTCAATTAAATATTTAACATTTTGGTACTACTTTCAATTGTGCAATAGTAATAACTGTTTCATGTCCTTTATGAAATAAAGTATTTCTGCTGTCCTCAATTTTAAAATCTTCTGGATAGGTGTCAGTGGGTGGTATTTTGGTTAAAAAGACTGTTTCTTTCTGAAGTTGGACTTCCATACCACCAGGGCTCCCACTTGTGGAATGCAGGTAGGGGAGTGCATGTCCTGATGATGCAATTGGTAGTTACACAGTCCAGTTTCACATTCAGTCTGAATGTCTTTAGGAAATGAGTTTATTGTTTAAGGAAGTTTAAAATGCCTGCCTCCATCTGTTTCAATGATGCAGATTACCCTGTTGTCTGGAATGAGTGTCTTTAAATAATGTTTAATGATGGTGGTGGCTGTAATAAAAGTTCTATAAAATCCAGATATTCTCTGCCTCAAAGTCAGAGTCAGGAATATATAGTTGGGTTCCTTCCCTCTGTATGTTGCTTGGATTGTTATTGATACAAGAAATGCAATTATGTACATTGGTTCGGATGTCCTTGTATTTAATTTGCCACCAATTGTTCAATAAAGCTGAGATATTATCAAGAGAATCATATAAGCCCCTTGTGCCTTGATGTGCTCATTTGATTAAGACCCCCCTCCTGTTAGTAAGATGGACCTTTCTTGTGTCCTTCCAGATATAGTTGTCTTAGATCTCAGGAGGTGTCCCCTTCAGGTAAGGTGCCAACCCAGGTGGAGGTGTTGATCTTAGTGCAGACTGATGCAGATGACTTCAAAGGTTTCAGAGGTGGTTATCTTCATCAAAAGGGTCAGGTTTGACTTCACCATGCCATCATCCTTACAGCCATTAAAGAGGTTGGTATGGCGGCAAGTTAACATTGCTTGATAGGTCACAGAGGTGGTCAGCTCTTAATAGCAATTATCTTTTTCTAATCAATCTGCTTCTGCATTTCATCTTATCATGTATATCCCGTACCCAGTTATATTCATTGATTTGGACTACCCTAAGGTAAGGAAGTAGTTAAAAGTAGGAAAAAGAAAGAAAATAAGGAAAAGTAGGAAAAAAGGACTGAAGGCATTCTGGCTCTAATTTAAGTCAGTAACTGTGAGTATCTAAGGTGGACTACCAAACATAGCAATTGCCCCTCTAAGACCCAGACATTTGCTACTGGTGCCTAAGATGCTGCAATCAGGAGAAAATCCTGTTGCCCTAACCTATTTTGCTATTCTGGAATAACAGCATTACTATACTAATTCCTGGCATGCCAGTGCCTTAATACTTGGTGATAGGATACATGAAATAATAAATAAAAAAGAAAAAGTGTGACAAGTGGAGGTTCCTTGACTATGCTGGGACTGTCCTGTGCAGTAGGTGCTGGTAGGTGGTTGCCTTGTGGGCTGTATTGAAAATGTATCAAAGGATTACTTAACCAAGTCCCACAGATACCACCTTTTTCCCAGCAACTTCCCTAAACTTATCTGTTTTCCTTTTAAGATGTTGAAAACAGTATCCGCCTTAGTAACATTTACTAAAACCTTTTATTCAACAGTAAAATTATTTTCAATTTGTTAATGTTTTTTTCTGTAAGCCAATGTAGTTCCTTTTTTTTGGGGAATAGAGTCCCTGCATTACTGTTGCATCATTGCATAATGTGAACTGGATGAAGAGTTTTGACTTTATGTCTGAGCAAGGGAAGTGACTGTGTTTTGACTGCCTAGTTCTAACAAATCTAGATGTGTTTTTTTTTCTCTCTCTGAGGTACACATACATTTAGATCTGCTTTGTGTTTTACTTGTTTATAAAGGAATTTTGTTAATCTGTTGTAAAATGTTAAACTGCAATGTGAAACAGCCATAACGTGCTCTGGAGTGGTGTTACAGTATTTTCTTTGGGTGGGCATTTCAAGTTCCAGAGTTGCTTTTTAACTGCTTAGACAAACCTATCCCCTCTGAAGACATAAGTATCTAAAAAGACTACTTTTTAAAGTTTCTGTTTGACTTCTTTTTTTCCTTTTCTCCTTCAAGGCTGTATAGTTAAAGACTTATCTCAGTGAGACATCTGGCTTTTCTTCCTGTTTTCAAAGGGGAGATCATCTTAGCTTTCATTTTTTTTAATAGTAAGTCTTAAAAGTTTCATTGCTTGGTAATATGGTCATGGTTTGTGTAAATCTTCCAGATTTCTCTTATGATGGGTTTAATCAATCCTGCCTGTTTTTTTGTGCATATTGGACCCTATGCACTAAACAGTGGTTTATATGTGCCTGAGGCACATAGCCCACCCAAGTACTGACACGGTCCTGTACAGGCAAAGGGTGCACAGTATGCATGACTGCAAGCACCCATGGTGTGCCTGTCCATGACCATACCCCCTCAGCAAGCAGGGTCATATGGGTGGTCGGGGGAAGAGCCACCGACCTGGGTGGGCATCCAGTCAGATGCTTGTACCAGGTCCCTCAGTGGATCCCTTGCACCCATGCAGCAGGCAGACAGTCCTGGAGCAAGCAGCATATAGTGGCAACATTTGCACACTAGCCTGGCACTCTCCCGGCTGCTTCCCCAGCCCTACCCTGCAGCCTAATGGGCTGAGGCAGCACAGATGTCCATTGCCCAGTGTCGCCATGCCCAGCAGATGAGGAACATGAAGGTGCCTACTGGGTTATGTCTGGTCTCAGCTGGCATACCCAGTGCTCCCTGAACCTGGCACTATGTGGCTTAGTGAATGCCATGCAGTGCAGGCACACCCCTGACATTCCCCTAACGCAGTGTTCCTTGAGTGGCTTGGGTGGCAGGTGCATTAGTGTCTTGCATACCATTGTTGAATGCCGCCAGGTGTCTGTGGGACCCCTGCTGCAGGCATTCACACTTAAGATTGCCTTTGTGCCTCAGATACATGTCACATAGGCAACAGTCCCATTATTGCATTGGGTCCCATTATCTATTACTGGAATAATTCAAGTAAAATCTATTAGGGTAGCTGTTGTGAGGACAGTGGTTTAAAGCTGGTCTTCCTGTGATGTAGAAACAGAGTGAACTATCAGAGGTCCTGCACTGGGGTTTTTATAATTTCACTCCATATCAGGAGAGCTAGAGGTCTGTGGTACCGCTATTGCTTGGTCTGGAAATGCAGGTGGGTTGGGGGCTTGTGGTTCTACTGTGAAGTTGAGTAAAGTCCTCTGAATCTGCTATGTTTAGTTTTCTCTAATTCATGTGTTTAGTCAGTTCCTCCTTTATTGCACTAAATGTCATTATTTTATCAATGAATTAATCTGATTGGACCTAATGTAATTGAATTTGATTTAGTATGAGTAGTGTGTAACCTGTTGGGGAGTGTCAGTGCATTGAAGAAAATGTGTTCAGCTCAGAGGGTCCTGAGATGGGGGGGGGAGGAATTGCAGTGAAGCAAATGTGAACTGCTTAAAAGGTTTACAATCTGACCAAATGCAGAAAGCTAAACACCACAGTGACAAGCCCGGGGGGTGGGGGGCAGTCAAAGAACTGTGTGCAATTCAGCAGCTGGGGGTCTACAGTGGGGAACAGAAATGAAGTTTAAAAATGTACTCAATTTGCCTTAACACAATCAAAAAAATTATCCAGCCCAAAAGCACACACAATGTACTCAAATGTTCAAAATTAAACAGTGCAAACATGCAGTCTAAAACACACACACAGCTGAGTGCAATGGGAACAGGCAGACACAACAGCTCTGACTCAGAGGAGGGTGTTGGGTTGGAATAAGAGAAAACGCAGTTTAAACTAAAAGACTAGTGCACAAAATGCAATTTAAAAATAGAAATATATTTTGCTCTTACGTATACAGGTAAAGTCATCAGCTCCAATTTTGGGGAGGAGGGGTTGGTTGCAATAAAGCAAAAAATGAAGTTTAAAATTATATAGCTTGATCAAGTACAGTCTGTCAAACACAACAGCATGAAAATACACTTTGAAAACCCAAACACAATTCTCTTAACTGTAAATGCAGCACAAAACATACTTCAAAACCATACACAGTCCACTCAAATGTAAGCCAGCAAACACAGCAAAAATTTTGGGGAAGGGGGAGTGGGTTGCACTAAAGTTAAAAATCCAGTTTAAACAGTAAAGCACAACTGTTGCACTGGGGACAGGGGAGTAACAGTGAATAGAATATATGGGAATAGCTTAACATTGCAGTTGCACTCGGGGTGGTGTGATGGGTTGCAGGCAAGGAAAAAAAGGCAAGTCGTTTAATACTGCATTGCACCAGCAGGGTGAACATCAGTGGATAGAATAAATGCAGATAGTTGAACACAACAGTTGCACTCAGGGGAGGAGGGGGTAATGATGGACAGAATCAATGCAGATAGTTCAACACTGTAGTGCCACCTGTGGGTTGGGGGCTGCAGTGCAGAAACTAAATGCAAGCAGTTTAATACTATAGTGGCATCTAAGGGGGTGGGCTGCAGTGGGGAAAATAATGGCAAATAGTTTAACACTGCAGTTGGTCCTGGGTGGGGGGGGTTGCAGTGTATCGAATTGCAACACTAATTGCACAAATTATAAACTGTGTAAACATTACTGATAACTGTTTGTATTTTTTTCCCCTCCCCAAACTGTTTGGAAACCTGCACTATCAATTGACCTGGAACCACCCAGATAAACATTCAGATTATATTTTGAACTGTTCAGGTGCCATAATTGTCATAGGGACCAGTACTGATATCAGAACCAGTACCAAAATATGGACTGGAACTGAGATCGGTGCCAGAGTCAATGCTAATGCCAGGGTTCCTATGACAATGTCCAAATCAGATGCATTCTGCAGTGGTCCAGTCAGTCTTTATTAGCCTAGTCACTAATGCAACAAATATATATATATTACATATTATAGTGATTTGATAGCGCCACTATAGTTAGGGTTGAGCAAGGCTTTCTACAGTATGTTAAACCCCAACTTGTGCACTTTAATGACTTTTCAAGCATTCAACAGATTTGGACAAAAGTTTGCATGCACAGTTTCATGAGGCAGCTCTCATAATGTGCCAAGTTTTGTTCCAGTTAGATATACGAATTTTGAGCTGTGCAAAGTGAAAAAATCTCAAAAAATCACTGTTTTTTGCTATATTGTTGCTACCTCATAGCACCCAGACAGTTTGGGATTTTGGTCTGATTTTGGCCTGAAATTTTTAGGGTAGAAAGGGGTTGTCTTAGAAAGATTTCCTTTGGTGGTTTGGTGAATAAATATTAATCCATTGCATAGTTATTGAATTTTAAATTTTCGGATTCTGGGCATGCTCAGTCAGTCAATCAAAATAAAAATAGCTGTAGGAAGTTTTTGTATGGAGAATCCTTTTTCATGAAGGAAACAATCTTTTTTTATTTGCTGCCATCTTTGTTTACCCTTTTTCACTAGAAATGCAGATTTGAAAAGTCCCAAAAATTGCGTTCTAGAGAGCTATCAACACATGTAGCTTGGTTATCTGGACCCCTTCAGCTGGAATCTGCTCTTAACTGTTGTAGAAATGCTCTTGTAATGTTTTTTTACCATTATAAATCTTTTTGTGTGACTCATGATATGAAAAAAGATTCTTTTTTGTATCAGGAGTCATGAAAAAGAATAATTTTTTGTGACAGGAAAATCCTTTCCCTGGTGTTTAGTGGCATCTTAACCTCTGATCTCTATCCTTTTTTATAATTTTTATTTTATTCATGTGTTTTATTCTTTGGTAACTGGATAAGGCCTACTAGGCACAGGTGCCTGGTTTCACGGGCCACCCAAGAGCACTGGGAAGGTTAAGTAACTTGCTTAGAGTCACACAGTATGCAAGTGGAGGTTGTGGGAATCAAACCCAAGTCTATCTGCTGAATATACATAGCTTATTCATAACTCACTATTGTAACCTCTAGGGATACTGCTGAGGTGTCTAGTGGTAGCCCCTACCATCTGATCACTGCCCCCAAGACTTTTCTTTCCCTGGTGTCTAGTGGCACCCCATCATGGAATTGCTCTCCCCATAATTTTTCTATTTATGCCTGGTGTTTAGTGCACCCACCACCCACTGATTGCCATCCACACCTGAAATAAAGAAAAAGGTTGAAAATGTGGGGGTCAAAATATGTAAAAATGGCAAACTTGTGTGCATGCACTGAAATATATATATATATTCTTTGCAAACAAAAACTCAGTTAATGCAACATTTAAGGTTCACCGTAAAACAAAAAAAAAGTAAGGAAATGTGGCTTTAGGGTTTCCAACCTGAAACCCCCACTGATGTCAATCTGTAAATAAGAAACATAGAAACATAGAAACATAGAAGCTGATGGCAGATAAGGACCGCAAGGCCCATCCAGTCTGGCCATTTCTTTTTCTACCTTATAAATGTGCCATCGGCCTTTGCTCTGTCAGTGGCCTATCTATTCATACTCATTTGTATTGTTCCATTATGCCTATCCCATGCCTGTTTGAAGCCCTGCACTGTATTCATAGCCACCACTTCTTGAGGTAGGCCATTCCATGCATCCACCACCCTTTCTGTGGAAAAGAATTTCCTCACATTCCCCCTTAATTGTCCCCCCTTCTAATCTCATGCTGTGTCCTCTTGTCCTGCTATTTTTCTTATATTTAAACATGTTAGACTCTTTCACCTTGTTAATGCCTTTAAGGTGTTTGAATGCCTCGATCATATCACCTCTCTCCTTCCTTTGCTTAAGGGTATACATATTGAGCTCTGTTAATCTGTCCTCATATGTTTTCTGATGCAGTCCCTGCACCATTTTAGTTGCCCTTCTCTGGACCGCCTCAGTTTGGTTAATGTCCTTGTGAAGGTGTGGCCTCCAATACTGCATGCAGTACTCCAGATGGGGCCTAACCAATGTCTTGTAAAGAGGGATTATTACCTCCCTCTTATGACTTATGATACCCCTACTAATACACCCTAACATCCCCCCCCAGCCTTACCTACTGCTTTAGAGGTCTGCTTGGATGATTTCAGGTCATCAGTGATGATGATGCCTAAGTCTCTTTCTTCCTTTGTGACTGCTAGCAACTCCCCTCCCAACCTATAGGTGGCTTCAGGGTTTCTCTTCCTATGTGCATGATCTTGCACTTCTTTGCATTAAATCCCAGTTGCCACTCTTCTGACCATTTTGCTAGTTTATCCAGATCTCTTCTCATTCTGTCCACCCCATCTGGATCATCTACTCTGTTGCAGATCTTGGTGTCATCTGCAAACAGACAAGCCTTACCCTCTAGTCCATCTGCAAGGTCACTAATGAAGATGATGAAGAGGACTGGCCCCAGGACTGATCCCTGAGGTACCCCACTTGTGACTTGCATCTCTTCTGACTGTATACCATTTACCACCACTCTCTGTTTTCTGCCAGTCAACCAGTTTGCCACCCAGTTGACCAACTTCTGACCCACTCTGAGCCTACCCAGCTTATTTATCAATCTTCTATGTGGAACAGTGTCAAAAGCTTTGCTGAAGTCAAGGTAGGCGACATCAACTGCTCCCCCTTGGTCCACCACTCTGGTTACCCAGTCAAAAAATCTATGAGATTAATTTGACAGGACCTTCCTTTTGTAAACCCATGCTGTCTTGGATCCTGTGTCCCTATGGATTCCAGGTGTTGCACTATCCTTTCCTTAAGGAGTGCCTCCATAATCTTGCCCACTACTGAGGTAAGACTGACTGGTCTGTAGTTCCCTGCCTCCTCCCTGCCACCACTCTTGTGGAGGCGGGATCACATAACCCTTCTCCAGTCTTCTGGGACCTCTCCTGTGCTCAGAGACTCACTAAACAGTTCTGCTAATGGCTCTGCTAGTTCCACCCTTAGCTCCTTAAGTACCCTGGGATGTATGCCATCAGGTCCCATTGCCTTATCCACCCTGAGCTTAGCAAGCTCTTGTAGGACCCTTTCTTTTGTGAAGGGAGTAGTGCTCACCTCCCTCTCCCATGTGTCCATGGTGCTGAGCTGTGGGCCCTGCCCTACCTTCTCTTCAGTAAATACTGAGCAAAAGTATCTATTTAGGATAGATGCTTTTACAGGGTCCTCCTCCTCACATGCTCCCTTTTCTCCATTAAGCTTAGCAATACCCCCTCTGGACTTTCTCCTTTCACTAATGTATCTATAAAAGTCTTGTCACCTTCTTTTACTGTTCGTGCTAGTGTTTCCTCAGTTTGGGACTTTGCCTGCCTTACTGCCTTCCCTGCTTCCCTTAGGGCAGTTTGGTATGCCTCCTATATTCATCCCACTGTGTTCCCTTATATTTCCTGGAAGGCCAGCCTTTTGGCTCTGACCTTTTCTGCTACTGTATTTGAGAACCAAGTGGTTTTCTTCTTCTTTGCACTTCCTTTTCTGTCTAACACAATGGGATGTTGCTTCAAGTATTGCATCCTTAATGCTTGCCCACTTTGCCTGTACCCCTCACCTGTGTTTCTTTTTGCCAGGGCTAGCTTAACTCTGTTGGCCATCTTATCAAAGTCAGCTCCTCTGAAGTCCCATATTTTTGCCTTGGAATGAAATGATTTAGATGTAGTAGCCAAATTGAACCATACCATGTGATGGTCACTGGCCCCAGGAGACCTTCTACCTGGAGATCTGTGATCCCTTCCCCGTTAGTCAGTACTAGATCTAGGATAGCCCTGTCTCTTGTGGGTTGTTGTACCAGTTGTTTGAGGCCCTCCCCCCTGCAGTGAATCCACTATGTGTCTAGTTCTGTCAGATGTTCCTGCTGGTATTGACCAATCTGTATCCGGCATGTTGAAGTCTTCCATTATCAGAACCTCCCCTTTAGCTGTCATGTTTTGTATATCTTCTAACAGTAATGTGTCTATGTCCTCCCCCTGGTCTGGGGGCCTGTAGACAACCCCGGTTCTTATGGCTGTCCCATTCCCATTTTCCCATAAGGTCAGATGTGTAGACTTTATGAGAATGGGTGAGTGTTTGACTTGAGAAGCTCAAGGCACACTCCACTCCTGCTCTCCTGCCTGGTTTGGGAGGGTGGGGTGTTAGTGAACTCCCTAACACCTCATTTCACCACTTTTGTCACTTTGACCCTAACTGGAGCCTTAACAAAGATATTTGCAACTTATTTCCTTACTTTTTGAGATGTATAATAGTATCCTTATTTTTATGTGGGAGTGCAGGGGGACCATGCACTCCCATCTCTTCATAGATGCATATATTAATGTAGCTGTGGAAGTACAGGGCCCGCCAGGCCATGCACTTCCATTTCTAGGACAACAGTAAACAAATTGTCAGCATAGCCATCTTATTACCCCAACTCATGTACCTGGCACAGATAATTTTAGAATCCCCACCAAAACATAATTCTGTGCAGCTGCAATGCCATTCCATGCCACAGATGCAAAAACACATTTTGGCTAGGACTGAAATAATGACAACTATGACATACATAAGGTGGGGTAATAAGAAGGCTATGTTGAAGATCTGGGGTAAAAATATGAAGCATTTTTAAAATTATGAGTGGGTGTAGTGAAATTGCAATGAACGGTAATACCTTTGGCATTTATTTCTTATTTTGACCCCCAAATTTCCAACAGTCTTCTTTTGACCCTCCCCTTTTGACCTCCCCAATAAACCCTATAGGTGAAAATGTTCAAATCCATGCCAAAACACCATTCTAAGCCATAGTTGCAAAAACACATTTCTCACAGAATGTGTAAAATGACAGCTGCACTTTTCATGAGGAAAAATGGCTATGCTACAAATCTGAAATCAAAATACTAAAAATTACCAAAGTTATGCATGTGCGTAGAAAATTTTCAATGAATGAGCATAACTCTGCCATTATTAGGAATTTTTACACCAAAGTTTCAACATGATCTTTTTGGGATGCCGCCTCATGGACACTGGTGGGGAAATTTCATTTTTCCATAACAAAATGTGATTTTGTGCAGTGACTGCAAAATCACCTTCTGAGCCCGATTAATGAAATTACAGTTGCAGTGTTCATGAGGTGGGGTCCCAAAAAGGCCATGTTGAAAATTTGGCAAATAAATTCCAAAAATGCCAGCTTGGTGGTGCTGAGGGTTGAAGTACTGGTTGCCACACCTCGTGCCACACTGGTGACCAGAGTTCAGGAACAGATAGGTCGTTCAGGGGTTGGCCAGGGGAGGAAAGGATTGAGCATCTGGAGGACTGCTCACCTTCCTCGGGGAAAGAGAGTTGGCATTGTGCACTGTTGACTGATACCCAGTGGTGGCTGGGGGTCAGTACAGATTCAAGTGCAATGGGGCTGGCCCATGCCCAGGGTGATTAGCTGCCTTTGCAGAAGTGCAGACAGCCCTTGCACTCACTGCACGGGCATAGGGTGCATAAGTAAAATGGTGGAAAACAGGGACCTGGCAGGAACCAAGATGGACCAGATCACACCGGTGTGGCTGCCTCTGATTCTGGATTGCTGTGTTCTGGGTGGGGTTAGCCAGGAACTCCTCACACTGGCCCTTCCACAGGGGAATCCACAGGGGAAATTTTTTGGGGGGGACCAGGCAGGAGAGGCCAGTGGGGCCGGAGGACAAACCTCTCTGAAAGAGTGATCATAGCCCCTATTGGGCCATGAAATGTGCAGAATACTGTCCAATAAAAAAAAAAAATTCCCAAAAATGGTAAAGTTATGAACATAAGTTCAAAATGCCATTGAAATGCATTATATGGCACTTACCTTGATTCCTCAGCTCACAGATTGACTTTGATGAGTCCAGATGTGTCTCGGTCCAGAAAAGATTATAGTATTTGACCTCCAAAATTAACTATAGGGTAGGGGGAGATGTGGGGTTGTGGGTGTTCAGTGAGAGGGTCAGGATGGGGGAGGGTGATGGCAGGAATGGTGAGGGACCATTTTCTTTTTTTCAGGTTTAAAAAAAGAAATCTGGGAACTGTTTTCTTTTTACAGGTTTAGTAAATAAATATTTTGGGACACTGCAGAGGGGCTCCCCAGTGTCCCACACTGCAGGATGGGGCTTATTTTGCCAACACGGGGATTGGGACCCCTGAACTTAGCAGTATACATAAAACATGGGGCTGTGGGGTGGGTAGCATCCCACACATGGACTGGGCATCCTGGTGTTGGATAATATAAAAAAAATAAACAAGGGACTATGGGACAGCAATCAGAGGGTGGCAGTGCCACTAGACACCTGGAAAAACAAGGGGGCTTGCAACTCACACTGCAGCCAGCAGCAGGATTTCAGCTGTGGCTGCAGAACAAAATAAAATCTGCTGTTCTCATACAGAAAATGAGGTGGAAGGCTCCTTTCGCTAAGCTGGGCACTCTGAATTTTGTTTGCCCAGAAAAAGTATTTCTGGGGCTAATTGTGAAAATAAAACACCAGAATCTAGCTAAACAGGACCCTTTTAGCTAGGTTCTGGTGTTTGTTTCGCAAAATGATAAAATTTTTATGTATTTTCCACATTTTTTAGTTGGTGAAAAAAAACCTAGATGGCAGCTTGTGAAACAGGATTTTTCCCCATGAAAAAGGAATGGATCTTACGAGAATGAATCCTTTTTTCTGAGAACAAATCCTTTGTTGAACTTTTTACCTCTATCCTGAAAAATGAACATCCCATAGGCAATCATGGGAACTTAAAAACTGAATAACTTTGTAAGAGGATAATATTTTTGCACCAATTAAACACTGGCAGTTCTGTTACTCAAGTTCTTTCTACCATAAAAAAATCATACCAAAATTCCACACCATCTGGGAGCAATGTGATGAGGAAAAAACTGCAAAAAGTGGTGACTTTTCACTTTTTTACACTATCTGGATCTCAGAATCTGTACATCCAACCGGATCGAAACTTGCCACATCAAGAAATATTTTAGCAGTGCCCTTGAGCATCAGTCATTTGTTGCATGCCATCTCATTGGCTCTTACTGTGCGCGTGGGTGGCTGGAACCCATCAAGAAACGTAGTGGCTCCATTTCTCTCTACCAGGGATCTGCATTCCTTGTTTACCTCTCACATTCAGCACCGGTAACTTATTAATTTCTTATGATATTTATCTGGATGATCTTGTTTTTCCAAGTTAAAAAATATATCTGGTTGATCCTGCTATTGAAATGGTTTTGGTGGGACTTTGGGACACGATCATGAATGGAGTCAGACAGTGGATTACTGCCTACAGTTCCACAGTCTAACTTTTAAAAAAGTAAACAAAAACAATCACTGTGCTGCCAAGCAAGAGACAGAGACAGAGAAAGAGTGTGTGTGCATGTGTGTGTATGTGTGTGTGTGTGTGGTAATGTGCGTGTGTGTGTGTCTGACAGCAGTGCTAAACTAACTTTGGCATCTCTGGCAATTCTGGGGGGTGGGGGTAGGAAGAAGTAGGCTGCTGGTTAACTAGGATCTGCAGCTTATCCAGTAGGTAGGGAAATGGGCAGACTGGGTGGGCCAAGCGGTCCTTATCTGCCGTCAAATTCTATGTTTCTATGTTTCTATCTCTGAATTCCTGAATGAAAAAAAAAACTCCCTGCACCAGTAATTATAAATAAAGGCTATGCAATTTTTGTGTTATGTATTTCTTTTACACACCCTCAGTGTGTGTTTACCTCATAAACCTCTTGAGCTTCACTCTCGAGGTTTATGGGTCATCACATACATTAGGTGTGTAAAATGAATCCATAACACACAGTTGCATAGCCATTATTCTCTCTCTCTCTCTAGCTAGATATATAGGGATACATGATGGACAGGAGTGTGATATGTGAAATATCTTCATGAGTGAACAGTGTCCTCTGGATACTCAATGCTGAAGGCACAAGTGAGAGTATCTAGAGGTCACTGTTCATGAGTCAAGATATTTCACATATCACACAATCTGCACATCATGTGTGCAATTTATACAACAGGCATTTCTAAAGTGGTTCTGTGTTGCTTTCAAATTGTGTGCAAGATGGAAAAAATTCTTCCACATTCATTGATTTTGTTTTCTTCTGTAAGGAGAATTTATTTCTTCTTTCAGTATAGTTCAGCTGTATCCAAGTATGCTTGCTGCTTTGAGTCTGCATGGTTTGATGCATTTAGCAGTCAGTGCTCTTTCTTTTTTTCTTCTTCTAGTAGGAACTTTAGAGATCTTCTCAGTATGTGAGTGTCTGCGAGACTGAATGCAGTAAACATGTTGTTGGAGCTTCAGGTATTTGAAAGACAGGTGAATTTCATTTGTTTTAATGAGGTGAAACAAGTTGCAGCAGTGAGGGAGAGTTAATGGACTTGTCTGTGAGAGGTAAGCACATTATGTATAGACAGCCTTTATCATCACTGTGTTAGCCTGGGCTTGCATTTCTCTCACTGTAGTAGTAATACACGCTTTTATCAGAGAAAACTATAGCTTACTCCTATTGTGGAAATACACACATATATATATATATATATATATATATATATATATATATATATATATCAGAGGCAAAAGTTTCATTTAATGGATTAGTTAGGGATGTTCCACACCGACAAAAGCAAAAATTTGGTGTGTTAGGGTTGAAAGCCCCCCTTGCACCCCCCAAACCCCCAACTGGCATTGGGGTGCACATTAGAGTTCTCGGCCATAACTCTCACCCCATCACATGTGTAAAGAAGCAGAGGTGTAGAAGATGGGGTGAGAGTTAGGTCTGACTACCTTAATGTGCACCCCGATGCTGGTTGGGGTTGTGGGGGGTCCAAGGGGGGCTTTCAACCCTAACACCGAATTTTCTCACTTTTGTCGGTGTGGAACAACCCTAACTAATGCATTAAATGGAGTTTTTTGCCTCTAATTTCCCTTCTTTTTGAGAATGATAATGAGAAATAGTGAATGTAATGCGGTGGCCTGCGCTCCCGCCATGTGATGTCTTGTCACATAGTAACATTGTGCCCTCAAATGCAAATGGTAATGAGCATGGTGATGCAAAGTGAAACAGAAAGAGAAACAGTAGTGTAGACAGAAATGTTAAAAACAATGCAAAAGGAAGCGCAAATGAAAATGCAACGGGTAATTCACATGGTGACGTAGACATGAACGTTAAGTGAAATGGGAACGGAACCTCAAGCGGAAACGGTAATGGTAACAGTAATGGAAGTGCACAGGCTGGTTTTCCCCAAAGCTGCATAGAGAAAGACCGTGAGTACAAAGAATGTATGGATAATAACGGTTCTCAGAGAAGAAAATGAGGGGTTGGAATACTAAATTGCTTATATCTCAGGAACCGTACGACGTAGAAAAAAAATTTAAAAGTCATATGATTTATGACTTTCCTGGCTAGTTTTGTACTTAGCCCTTGTGAGGGGGCTAAGGATTTTTCTGCCGAAGAGTCTGTATCTCGCACCGTTTCCAAGATACGGGCCCTGAAAGGTGTGGCAAATGCTGTAATGTTGTCGTCCGGGGAAAAAAAGAGAAGTTTGGAGTTCAATAACTTTGACTCCCTGTAATATTTTTTCACCAAACCAAAAAAGGCACATCTGTGTTGGCATTCTCACCGATGGCATACTTTTTCTTACTTTTGTAATTTTTTAATATTTATTTTGGATGATGGTCAAGTAACGATTTCAGTTATTGAATAAAAAATGAGACATACGGGGGGGGTGAATGGACGGGGAGTGGAGCCTGAGTGAGCCAGGAGGCTGTCTCCTCTAGTGTTATGTAGGCTACATGCTAGCTGTTTGCGAACTACAACATGGATATACTGTGTACCAGACTAATATTGTTATTTTTTTTGTTGTTGTTGTAGAAAGAGAGATCGGGAGAATGGCAGAAGGACTATGGTCAGGTCTCAGCTTTCACTAAGCGAGACAAAAACAAATGGCGGGCATTTTAAATTCAACATTCCACTGGCACACAAATATTGGTAGCCTGGTCGGTTTGGACTGGCACTTTTTTTTACCCGGGCTCTGCGGTCTGATAAACACCCATTTGCCATTGCTTTTCAGACAATCAGAGCCTGGAGATTTCTTGGCCCATTTTCTAAGTTACTGATATTACATTCATTCAGCTAAACACCATTAACAAGCTGTCATGTAGAATAACCATAGACTTAAATTGTGGGAATTGTCTACAACAGGAAAATCTTAATAATTATGTCTTGCAGAACACACCCTATATGTCCACTCAATAACCTACATATTTACATATCAACAGCAAAAATGCACTCCACAAACATGCCAGAGATCTTCAAGTACATAAAGAACATAAATAACAGATTTTTAGGTAGTGTAACTACAAGAAATTCAGAGAAGTAACCTAAAACTTAAACTACAGTATAGGAAAATCTAGCCAAAATAAGGAGATTAAATTCATTAGTGCAGTGTTGGATGCCTGTAATGTGCAGATCACTGTGCTGTTGCATGGACACAGGCTAAAAGTGTTCAAGACAATGTGGTGCAGCAGTAATAAGCTTCTTAAATGTACTATCTGACATTATGAAATAAACAATTTTCAATGGCAATTGTTGCTTTGCTATCATTGGCATTGATAGTGTAATAGTCATAAAGTTTGTAATTGATGCCAACCGACCCACACCCTGCAGAGGATGACAGGCATTAGCGTGTCCCTCTGGCTGTTAGATATTGCATGGCAGGAAAACACGTTGATCATGCTGTAACAAAAAAAAGCTGTACAGTACATTAGGAGGTGAAAAATAAATTACAGTGTTCAAAATTTGGTGTATAAATACACAACATTTTCAAACCTACCACAGTGCATGGGAAATATCCAATACATGATTGCAATGATAGAAAGTAATGCTCATCTGACAACAAATGTTTTAAATAGCCATATTAGCACCTTTGCTCACATACAATCTCAGAGTTGTTTCCTCACACTGTACCAAGAAGTGATTTCGCACAGCACCGACGCCATCATATAGTGAAACTGCGAAAACACAGTTTGGACAGTATGGGTGAACATTCAAACTGTACCAGTGTGTGGCACAAGGCCGTGCAGTGTTGAACAATTTGGCAATGTGATGTGTCTGGCACAATATTTAACAGAGTTTCGCTACTCGACAACTCGTTTTAATAGCACCCCACCCACTCACAGCCAGTGTGTGATGTACTGGAACTTGCACCACTGCAAGTGGTCAGACTACTGCAGTTAACATGAGGTGAGACAACTTCCATAGTGCCATGTACAAATGTGCAATATTCATAGTGTGACATGCAAACAGTCCCATAATTCACTCCATTATACATCTTGTCAACATTCCGTCACTTCATTATCACCTTTGAAAAATGCACTCATGTCACAGTGCACTGTAGAGGTAAGTATGAGGTTGGGAAGGGTGAAGAGTGACACACTGCACAGCAATCGGGTTCAACTGGGAAGAGGGGTCATTAAGACTACAAGGCACATTTTGAACTTTTACACTGGGGAAAAAACTAAAAGCATCATTGGACACTTTTTGTGTTGCAGACCATTTAGCTCACTAGGATATCCTCTCACCATGGTGTCTGTTTTTGGGGCTTGCATATCTGTAGTGATCAATGCATTGGCACCCTTGTAACCTGACAGCACAAATAAAGTCAATAATGGCAACAGGGATTGGGCCCCCCAGCAAACAAAGATAGTGGTAGTGGGTCGCTACCCAAGGGGTATTGCGCACATCCCTTACAATTCAACATTTGGAGTGAGTATGCCAACAGGCACTGGACTCCCCCTGTCATCACACTAAAACAGCAAGGTGTAGTTATCAACAGAAGGATTGAGCACCACCAATGTTGACAACTGTAGGCTAGTTGCCAAGCATGCAGATAATAGCAGCAAGCACATAACCAAATGTTGTCCTGAGTATCATAAGCTTTGCTGAAATTGAAGTAGAGCTTCGCTTACAAATGCAGGGTTATTGCATAATATGGTATGCAGCTACTGATGTGTAACCTGCATTCACCCAAGAGCACTACAGCCCCAAATCAGCACACTCCTAACATGTCGCTGTGCAGCTGCAGCAAGCCAATATAAAAAAAAGTTTATACTACTGTAAAATCACATGATTAATTACACAACTGGTCAACTTAGACACAATAATAATAACATATATTCTAAGTTCACAGTACTTTGGGACTGCATCTTGCTTGGAAACATTTTAAGATTTCACTTACGTGGTGGGCTGGTGCCAGCCTCCTGCTTCACCTACACTTGTTCTACATCGTCAGCTTCCCCCGGGCTCTATAAAAGCAAACAAGTGAAAAAATGATCACATTAATAGATGAAATATCAAGCTAAAAGTCTTTTTCTTTAAAACGTCAATTTCTAATACTGCATCATTGTGTACAACTATCATATGAACACATGTCTCTTTACTAAAACAGCTGTCTGTTCAGCTAGATGTATGATCTTAACTCAGTATTACATGCATACAACAACTCTTCTCATCTGCAAAAAGCCACACAAAGTTGAAATAATGAAACCATGTGTCTGTGTTCTTCCAAGACAAATGTCCATCTAATCCTGAACAGAGTTAATATAAGAAATCCAGATTTTTTCTGGTGCTTTCCTAACAATGTTTGTCCAATTACATTTTCACAGAAAGAAAACACAGAAATCTATTATTGATAGCATAGAGTGCAGAACAAGCAGTACCTACCCATTGATGGCAATAGTCAAAACACTGTGATAATGCATATTTCTTTCTGTTAAACATCCTAACAACCTTATATGTATCTTAAATTTACATAATTTACATACATGTAGACATAACCATATGATGACCTGCTTTTTAAACAGTTTGACAAAATGTGTTATTATAATAGCAAGAACGAAAACATACGTATCATGTAACTCTTCACTTAATCACCCTCTACCTGAATATGGCAGTTGTTTATGTGTTATTAAACATATTACCCCTACAGGGCTATTAACACATATTAACAAACATGTAGACATTCTCCATACTGTCTATTTACAAATATTTTAATAATAGAAATGAAACATTGCCAGCAGATATAGAAATAATAAGTTAGTAAGCATGTAGGAGAATGTGGTAATCAGCAACAGATAATTATACAGCACACTAGTGAATACCAGTGAGACACCATCAACATTACAATTGGTAATCAATTACTCATTGTACATGAAACTCCACCACCAAAAGTAGCAGAGGACAAGAGCCCCCCAGAACACCATATGGACTGACAAGTAGTCCTATGGACATACATCCATTGTCACATACATGAAAAATTGTATCCCACTCACATGTATAGTAACAACACTGTCTCATGCTGGTGCGGGATCTTGTTCCATGCTGCCACTGCACATTTGCTAGAGTTGGTTACCACCTTTTAAAAGTATTTTGTGTCAGAAGAACCACTCATTACTTATTTGTAAACACCATAAAAGATTTGGAATACCATTCTCTTATGTATTAACAGCTTTTGACAATGCCAAAGTTAAAAATGTGTGGTTCAGAACAGCGCTCCCCGTAAATGCATGTCCTTAGTATGGAAATGCTTACAGAGCATGGAGCTTTTAAGCCGGTACACCAGCAATGGGAATAGTTTGTTAATTATGAAATTTGGTAACCTGATCACTTTTTCTTTTATTTGGATGCATTCTACAGTCACCTCTTTACAATTTTGTAGTTGTAGAATGTCAGATGGAAATTTATCACGAACCGAGGGGCAAAGCTACAGTTCACCTTTAAGTGTTCTCTGTTGCCAGATGAGAGACTGCCTCTTTCTTCCTTGTACGGAATGATTAAAAAATTGCTTTCAACCCACTCAACAACTTAAAAGAATACATACATGATTCAAATAATACTTAATCAGTAAAGACCTTTTTTTAAAAATACAGCCTTAACTTCTGCAGCTAACACATACTATTATTTCCTTACACAGACCAATGACGTAGTACAACTATTTATATCACACTCTTACCATTGGACTCAATAACAATGACACTTTCTGTGTCCGACTGACCACCCTCCACAGCTTCACGCTGTGCCGGTACTGCCTCACGAGAAGCCGGGGGAGACCTCCGGTGTTCTGGCATGAAACAGAAAAAAAAATATGTAAGTGATTGATGTGAATAACATTACATTTTTCAAATACTTGCAATAACAGTAAATCAGGCACCACATAGATGACATTGCTTCTGATTATACAGAGCACAAGCATTGTGGCCACATATTACAATAACAATTACAATTGATCTAAAATATATTTTTTTAAGGCCACTACAGCAGTGCTGTAAATGAAGATTGTTGGTTTATACACAACCATGTCACTGTTATTTATCTGTCCCCAACAATACTTTTACACATCGAGCATGTATGTTTGCAGTGAAACTGTAACAACACATTCTACCTAAGTTCTGAACAATGACAGCTGTACTGTTCATAAAGAACTGTGAAAACATTTAGTATTGCTAATCTGTACTGAAAACATAATAAAGTGCTGAACTTCGAACCATACGTAGAAAGTCCACAATGTTCAGTCATAAGAGATATGCAGAAAACTACAAAAAGTAAGTATCTATCACATTATACAGATAATCAACATTTTCTCAGTTCATGGTTACTTTTCAAAAGAGCAAACATGTTTCTGTTCCAGCAAACATAATCATGCCGAAATTCAGATGTAACTATGGCATGAGAGGGGTAATTCCTGTGAAAACAAAAGGTAAGGTGGACTGCTAAGGACAACAGGAGAGGGTACCAGTGATGTCTCTCCCAGTCTGCAGTAATGAGAATGTATGACCCACTGACCTAAGTATGGGAAGATGGCAATCGTTTCCACTGTTAGGGAAGCAAGTAGTACTACTGCCAGCCATTTTGTGAACACCCTTGGAGCACATCTAAACCAAACCACATTCTCTGAATTAGTAATGGCCTGAGGCCACCTCAAACCTGACCTATTTTCAATGGGACCTTGTTATGATAATATATAAATACCCAGTCTGTACTATGTGTGGCTGAGGGCACATAAGACAGTGGAATCAACAGCACATTGGCCACCTCCCACCAACTATATGATAACTTGTCATGCTGATGTAGGCACCCACTGTAGTATGTGGATTTTTGTGTGGGGGGGCCATCACAGCATTGTCTACATAGTCTGTGATTGGTGGGGCACCACACACTATTGATATGTACATGTCTACATGTCTGTGTCTGTCTGTGTGTATAGCACACAGGACACACCAACAGTCAATATTGTATTACTGCTCACTGAAAATACTTCCCCCTTTTAACTGTACACCAATGCATTTTGGACTTGACATAGACAGCTACAGCACACATAGAAAACTGCAAACACACCTGCAAATACAGTACCTGAATTGGAACAGGCGTGGAACAACTATGAAGTGTCATATGATGCCACTATGTTTGTTGCACATGTGTGCAAATTTACTTTTAATACATACACAGTATTACAGAGCTACAAGTTTCATACCACTACATTATAGTGAATAAACAGTTACATATTGTTCTCTATCAACATACCATAATAGGAAGTGCGTATATGTATGGATGTACTATTTCTGGTATGCCTATGTCACTAAGGTGTGGCTTGTGACCGAACAACAGCACAGTAAATAAATACAACAATTAATCTACGTGTTTTCATAGTACATCCTTACATATAGTATTAAGTACTATAAAAAGGGCATGAGAAATAGAGCTTTCTGATTGGTTGCAAACATTCTATTAGCCATATGTTAATCTTTGATTAACATACATGTACAGACTAATCAGATGCTAAACAAGGTTGAACACTATTTACAAAACATTTTTATAATAATACCAATAAGGCAATCTCAGGGTTTATATTAATGGTCACTTAATCACCCTCTAGGGGCATGTAGCACTCGGCTGTGCCTCATGCCACATTACACCACTAGAGGGTGATTAATAGACCATTAACATAACCCCTGCTCATGTTTTATTGCTGAATTATGCTGTCTGCAATAATTGTCACAAATTCTTAACACATGCACATCCATTATTAAAAGTTCTACTGATTTACTTACGGTGAGTAAGGCACTCCCCCTCAGCTGGCTTGCCAGCAGCTTCCCATAACTCATACGCGAGGTAGTACCAGCACGTATCATTGTCCAGTATCCCCTCATGCTGTTTAAGACTTAAAAACACTGGCGCAACGGCTTCCACTTCCACTTCAGCTGCACGATTGTTTTGTTTTTAACTTTTAAAACAACATGCAGGAAGCAGTTTATGCGCCTCCACATCGAATCCAGTTTCCTGTTTGTGCTCCTCATCAGAACTCTAGCATTTCCTCTGGCCTGGACTGCCTCAAGCAGTGCACACACCTCTCGCAAGGTCCACTGCCTCATTCTCTTTTTTTTAATTATTTAGTTCTGAAATACAAACAGAAAAAAACATCCACATTAGTATCATCTAACAATATAAATCATTAGTTAAACTAATTCCATGTAATACTTATTAAATTAAAGACCATATCTCCTTCAGCATGGCAGAAAGACAGCTCACTAGCATTATGCAACCCCAAGAAGGGATTTGCCAACCTCACCACTAACAATAGCTACTGCCACGCTGTGGTGTCCCACCAGCATGCCACCCAGTTCTCTTGGGGGGGGCTACTGCATCAAACATCAGACTGCCCACACCATCACCTATGCATGTCTACTACACTGAGGTGTTCACACAGCATGAGCTGTACAACTCTCATTTGCAATCTTGCACCACAGGTATTGAGCTGTTGCACACCACCCTCACCTAAACTGTGTATAACAGACTACATTACATACTATGCATCTATATGTCTGTATGCAGCTAAGTACCAGACTTGAATATGTGCTATCATACTACTGTCAATAACACCATAACTACACCCTTCAGCCATACACCACAGCATTGTAAACTGATGTAAAACACAGATGAACCACACATTGCAAAACTGTGCACACAGCTACAAATACACTTAATAAACGTGAAGATGGCTAACAAACCTGATCAAGGTTAAATTATATCATATTTCTGTTGTGCATTCATGGTAGGATACATACAAATTACTACACATATGTCTTACATTCAAAATAACTCTATTTCCAGACATAGCACTAAAGAAACCAATACATTAAACAGCACCACTGTGTTTCACTGTTGTTGCACACATACCATACTGTTACAACTACAATACTGTAAGACCACAGTGAATGCTACATTCACTTAACATACTCAAACTATATAAAAAATGTTTACACATAACAACATCATACAATTGTAGACTAACAGCAACAGGGTAAATTGGTATTGCTTTCTCCCCACTATTCTAACATAGCATCCCACAATATTAATATTACAAACCCATATATGTGCCATGTGTTTAAGTGATGCATGCAGTTGATCTATTTTTTGACCACATTAATATGGTTCTGAGAAGAACCTTTGTGTATACTGTAATATTTGCTCAAACAGTCTGACAATCTTAAAGGACTTTGAGGATTTCATCTCGAAGGTCTCCCAGAAAATGACAATTGCCAGCATGTGAGAAATGTACACCGTCTGGTAGGAATAGCCAATCATTACAGTATTTTATTTCGGGTGACGATAGTATACATTCCATGCATGCGAGAAAGCAGTTATCTGTACATTTACTTTTTCGTAGCTCTGTCAATCAGATACATATGATGTTCTGCTTGCCGAACCTTACTCTGTAATATCTGAAAACATGATAATACAGGCAGGCAATATAGACATGATAGAGGCAAGGTCCAATTTTGCCTCTGTAACTAAATCTACCCAGCATTTTGAGCCCAAATCATTGCTTCCAAGATGTATTAGCAGTATGTCAGGAGGAGAGTGAGTTCTCAGAAGTCTGTGCATGGTTGGCACAAGATGTTCCCATCTCATGCCACCATGACCAAACCATCTTACATAGCAATCGGGGAGCTGCAGGTCCCTCCCAAAATTACTATGAACTGCAAACTCAGCTGCTCATCTTATGAAACTGCTTCCAACTATCCACAAAGTCCTTTTGCTATTTTCTGCCATTCTAAGTTTTAACACTCAGAACTGTACAGAGAGCTACAAAGAAAGTCAGTGTTCACCCTGCAGTGACCAGGCAGTACTGAAAATAAAACTGATATTTTCCCTCCTTATTTCAAGCTAGCTTCAGTGGGCTGAGACATAACACACAAATCAAAAAATAAACATTCCCTGCTGCTCTGGCTTCATTAACCAATCTAAGTGATGCAGTCAGTATTACTAGACTTATGTTCCAGCTAAAATCTGCAAACACTGATAAGTGGGAAAATGCATCCTTTTCATAGGCAGTTTTAAACAATGACAACAGCAGAAACATGTCTGATTGGTTCCATTTTCTCATAAGGCTCCAAGTGCACCTTCCTATCTCCCTCTATTTGCAGCTGTATCTGTACAAGTTAGTACAAAAATGCTATCTCACTTTAAACTCTTCTCTTAATAATACAGCATGTTAGATAATAACAAGTTACATAATGAGATTCAGCATATAAAAATATTTTGATTAATAGTATTTACATGTTATCAGTTTTTTTAGTAGTAGAAAAATTAATTTTAAAATAGACTGTACTTACAGTTCTGAAACTGCTCTCCCTCAGCAATATCTAAAATGGCTCCTGTTGACTTCTTCTTCAGTGTTGTCCATCTCTGATTGGTTGTCAGACATGGCCTGACAAATCTTAAATTACATTAGTAGAGCCAGCTGTCAGTCAAACACACTGAATTCTGATTCGATAATGAATGTATTTGCCAATCCCAAGTGCTAGATTCAGTTTGCTGTCGAATGCACGAAAGTAAATTTGCGACACTGTCACAAGCATGAAAGTAAAATTTGCGAAAGTGTCGCAGTTCGACAGTATTCCTGGCCATACTGTTGAATGCACGAAAGTAACATTTGCGACACTTTCGTAAGCATGAAAGTAAAATTTGCGAAAGTTTTGCAGTTCGACAGTATTACTGGCCATACTGTCGAATGCACGAAAGTGTCATTTGCGACACTTTCATATGCACGAAAGTACTTTTTGTGACACTTTCGTGCATACAACAGTAATTTTCCAAGACTGTTTATTTATTGCCGCAATTTCAGATTTTAAGGCAAAATAGCTCAATTTTCAGTAATAAACACATTATGTGCTGTGTAGCTGCTTCGAATTCACTGCGCTTCAGATATTAAACATTTGCAAGGTTCCAAGTGTGCATAACAACTGCGCAACACAGAGTTGTAAAACTGTTATTTGTTGTGATTTTTTGCACCCAAATGTAAACATAGCCGTTTTAAGACCTCTGCTCATGAACAGTGTCGATCTGATTTTATACATTTGTACCATATAGTCATTTCGCACATCGACTGAGCCAAAATGCAGTACATAAGCGAAAACACATTTTTGGCAAGATGTGAGAAATGAAATTTGTACTATCCATAAGGTTGTGTGTTAAAAACAAAAAGATGTCAATCTCAACTGAAAACTATGACAATACACAAACTTACAAGTGTACATATGAAGAGCTCTGCGCAAGCTTGTAAATCAGAAATTTTTGGGAATTCTTACACAAATTTTTTCTACATACTCATTTTAAGTCATCTGCTCATGAACAGTGGCACTGTCATTTTGTTACTGTGCCCCATACAGTGATTTTGTTAACCAACTGCAGCATTGCACGCTACATGTGCGTAAACAAATTTTTAGCAAGCTGTTAAAAATAACAGCTGCAATGGTCATAAACAGCTGTACTAAAACACAATGTTGAGAATCTGCAGTAACTATATTTAAATTTCATTAACATACTAGCATACACGCCAACTATGCTACATATACTCACACAACAGTAATAGTACCATGCTTTCCATCTAATTGTAAACATAGTAATTGTAACAGATTTGCTGATGAACAGTATCACTCTCAAGTTTTTTGTCTACCATATAGTGAATTCACGTACTGACTGCACCGTGACGTGCTACGTGCTCGAAAACACATTTTCATGTAGATGTAAAAAATTACACCTATACTAATCTATAACTAGATATGGTAAAACAAAATCTTTCAAATGTGGACTAGAAATATTGAGAAAGCACAAACTTCTGATATTACGTAGCAACTGCGCAATGCACATTCATAAAAACTACTGTTTAGTTATTTATTTACAAAATTGTAAACATACTTAACTTACAATTGTCTCAATCCACACTGTTATACGAAATTTACTGAAGCATATTCTAACACTGTTTTTTTTCTCTGTCTCTCATACAGGTGTCTGATAGTTTTCTAAGATTGCTTACTGCCACTGTGAACCATAATAGCAAAACAAGCCAACTAAATACAGACACAGATGTGTTTCAAAACGAAAGAGGTATAATAGTAATACACTGTTGTATAAGGGCAACAAACAAAACAGTAAAGTCACACCACAAAATGAACATGGACAGACCTTAACTGCAACAGTAACCCCTACAGCAAGTCACTGCACACTCAAATGAAATTCTTTAACAGAGAAGAAAAAAGGTATACTGTCACAAATGTTGTATAGATCTCTAAGACAAAACACAACTATTTTGTGTGTAACCATCAAGAAACATTCAAAACAACACTGTAAACTCACAACTGCTGATTTACAACTCAGAAAGAGAAAGTATTTCCGATCACTAGCAAGTAAAGCTAAGATCGAAAGACTTATCGCTGCTGTGCTGAGACACACCCGCAAAAAGAGTAAGAGTCACCTGTCTCTGATGAAGTTACATCTCAAAGTGCGAACTTTCATCAACAGAGCAGTGTTTGTACTACAACGCTTGTGACGTAAGATGTGTCATGTGCTTGAACAATTCAGGAAAGTTGTATATGCCATTAAAAAAGGCTTCAACAGTATCCTTGTTTGACTGTTGACAACTTCTGTCATGTTTTCACAGGACAGTGGATGCACACACAGCACTCAGAGGCATATTTTTGGGAAGAGTCTTATCGTTCCCTAACAAAAGAACACAAGTACACCATTGATGAGTACCGCAAACTAGTAAATGTCCTCAGTATCTCTGATGACAATCAATTGGATACTGATGATGACTGTGATCCAACCACAGTCTTCAATAAATGGCACTGTCTGGCATGGTCATGTGATGATACCTGCAACCATAGGCAATCGTCACTTGAAAAAGTAGAACAGTTTGTCAACCTATTTGTAATAACAGATCGCAAAGACAGACATAAACTGTTTATAAAAATTGACCATTGTGAAATCCGGCCACATAGTGGACTCATGGGTCACTCACTTGCATGTCTCAATAGTGGTGTTTGTGATAGTATTTTTCACAACATGCGGATGCTTGCAGTTCATCAAACAGGCATGTGAAACTTTGTCTACAGAGTATATGAAGTACAGCAAGCTGTACATCAGTACACTTATTTAAATGACTTATTGCAATCAGGTGACATGCAGGGTGCCATCACATTCTTAAAAAAACTGCAACACATTCCTTCTGTACCAGAAACAACAATTTTTCAGTGTAACACTTCTGCAGAAAAATCTGTTTCAGTGTTAGAAACAGACATTCTGAGACAGTACGGCAAAGAAATTGTTAAGTTTGAGGTTGCAAAGTCTCAGACGTTTGACTCTGAATGTGTGTCATGCAACCGTTTGTGCTACACAAAACAAACAGTCACAGTCAACCTAGCAACCTTGTCACCATACAATGACATGTGGTTCCGTCTCACAGCATTCTTGCTGCTGAAATCTGACTTTCACTTACAAGACACCATTGTGCTATGCAAATACTGTTTTTCCAAACTGAAGTGTAATACTTTGCCAGCAAGGTCAATGCTGAACAACATGGAAACAGATGTTACACCAAGTGAGATTTCAAAATTAAATATATTTGAACACATTCTAATTCAGACAATGAAACCATTCCAAATGATTCTACGTCTGAACACAAAGACATGGAACATTCCACAGAAAGAGCTTGTTAGATCTCTAAAGGGCTCCGTGATGTATCTACCACTTCCTCTACAGGAAAATGTTCAAGCAATCTCAACTGAAAATAGATTGGTGATTCTTGTAAATGGTGTGCCAACAAAGGCCAAGGTCATCTGGTAAGATGTTGTCAATGTGCAAAAGGTAAAGCTTGCTCTTACTTATTTAAAGAGTAACAATCCCTTTTATACAGACCTTGACATAGATCAGATGGCCAGTCTCTCTGTGCAACATGACCTATTAGAAAAAAGTGAGCCAATCATTGAGAAGGTCAGTGGACAGACAAGTGGCAATGTGTATGAACAGTACACAATTCACCCACTACATGGCAGAGATCCATTAGGAGACAACATTGATCTCTGTCAAATGAAGCAGGTGGAAGGTGAGCCTGTCAGCATTTGGGAGGCAACACTAGAAGCACGCTGTTTCCCAGACCTATTTCCAAAAGGGTCAGGTGGATGCCTAGATGAAAGAGAAGAACATGTACAGGGTGCTGAGTACCGCACTAGCCGTGTCCTCAGCAAAGGTGGCAAATTCAGACATAACATACAGTACCTGTTCCATCTCCTCTGGGAGAGTGAACTTAGCATTCTGTCTGCATCTATAGCACATACCATTCGTCTAACAAGTCCACTAGATGGAATAACAGCTGCTCAATTTCTAGAGAAATTAAAGCAGAAAGATGAAAATGTGCAAGTGAATCTGTCTTCCATACTTTCAAGTCTTCGTGGCACCAAAGAATATTGGTATTGCAGACACTCTGAAGTGATGACAATGCTGCGAGAGTATGGTGCAGCCATGTGGTTTGTCACACTTAGTTGTGCTGAATATGCCTGGGACGAGCTCATTGAACTCTTGAAGTGGGCAAATTCTGATGTCGATGGCATCTCATCAATGACTGTAGGAGAAATGTGTTCACTTGATCTCGTGTCTGTCACAAGACATTTTCACAAGCAGTTCCATGACATTCTGACTTTCATCTTGTCAAAGGACAAACCTCATCTAGGTATTGTAGAACATTACTTTTGGAGGACAGAATATCAAGCATGAGGTGCTCCTCATATCCATATGTTATTGTGGATCAAGGATGCTCCACACATTGGTGAACATGAAGCAGCAGAAGTGCTAGCATTCATCAAAAAATATCACTTGTCACATTCCAGACAAGTATGACAGTCCTACACTATGGAAGTTGGTACAAAAGTTCCAGCAACATATTTGGGCAAAATATTGCCGGCGAGTAGTAAAGAACAAATTTAATTGGTACACACGATATCGCTTTGGATTTCCTAGATGAGTTTGCCAAGATGGTGCCATGAATGACCTATTCTCAACAATGCGACACCACTTGAAGGCAAAATCAAACAAGAGGGTATACGAGTTACCCAGAGATGAAAAAGAGGTGTACATCAATGACTACAACCCAACTTCTCCTAATGTGGCAAGCAAACATAGATGTTCAGTTTGTGGCTGATAACTCACTGGCTCTGGTTCGGTACATCACTTTGTACATAACCAAACATGAACAGACTAGCTTGCAAGATCTTTGGGAAGATATTGCCAGTTCAAGCAAAAGCCTGACATCTCAGCTCTGGTCATTAGGTTTGAAGACTCTTTCACACAGAGAATGTGGAGCTTACTAAACAAATGACCAGTTAATGGGTACACATCTGTACGGGAAGTCTGATGCTGTATGTTTTCTCAGTATAAACTACAAAGACAAACAGAAACGTGTACTGATTCCTCATGCCGAAATTGAGGAGCTCGCGGCCAATACACCTTCTTCAAAACATATCTTGAAGAATAACCTGATAGACACATACTACCCGCGTAGACACAACGACATGAATGATATGTGTCTCTTTCAGGTGGCTAAGTGGTATGACTACAAGACAGATGTAGCACCTGACTCAACACGCCAGATTTACAAGGTCAATGTAGTAGATGGCTGTCTTGTAAAGAGACACAAGCCATGGCTCATAGACCACTGTAAACTGCATCTAGGCACATCAGAGAGCAGAGAACATTACTACTTTGCTCTCCTATTCGTTTAGACCCTGGAGGAGTGAGTCTGAATAAAAGGTGACTGTGACACATTCGAAGAACAGTTCAATCTCACTTACGAGACTTTCCAAACTGAATACTCACAGACATATATACAGAGACTAGAAGCTGAGAAAGAACAGCTTGAGAAGGCAGAGAAGCAACTTCAGGAAGACACTCCAGTTAGTTCACAAGACAACGTTGATCCAGAAGGACAAGGTGTTCTAGGTGACCCTCTGCCCTTAAATGCCCCAGAAGTGTTAATGTCAGAAATTGAGACAGCCATGGAACATGGCACGCACTCCATGGTCAACCCAGCTGACTTAAGAGAAAGACTAAACCAGCTGCAGTGTACAGTTCACTCTCAAGTAGTTGAAGCTGTCCAACATGGGATACTACATGAAACAAAACAATGTGACTGTAATGACTACAAGCCACTACTAATATTTGTTAGTGGTTCAGCTGGCACAGGAAAGAGTTTCATTGTAATTTATCACTGCAGAAGTACGGAGCATGACAGGCTCTTCAATGTCTGTTGCTGTAACTGCCCCACGAGGACTAGCAGCATACAACATTGGTGGAGTTACATTACACCAGCTCTTTATGTTGCCAGTGGAACATGGGAGAACTAGAGAGTATCGTAAACTGTCATTCGAGGTTGCATCTCAGCTCCGTTCCGTGTTCACAAAGATGAAGTTACTCATTATTGACAAAATCAGCATGGTCTCCAATGTCATGCTTGCCTGTATTCATCTACGTCTCCAGCAGATCTTAGGTACTGACGATGGAGTGCCATTTGGTGGCGAAAGTATACTTGTGTTGGGAGACCTTTTACAGCTTACACCAGTCAACGCAGAGCATGTATTTACAACTCTAACTGCCAAACAAGATAAGAACATCCTCGGATGCATTGCAGGCTATAACATATGGGAATTATTTACCTATGTTGAGTTGTCTGAGAACATGCGCCAAAGTGGTGATCTGGCTTACAAATCACTTTTAGATGAAGCTCGTACAGGTTCTCTATCACCAGAACATGTCTGTATGTTAAACGATCGGAGAATCAAAGTAGATACTGCATGCATAGAAACAGCATGTCATGTCTTCAGTGATATATACTCTACTGGGCAGACACATAGTGTGTCTTATGCCACGACTAAAGAAATGCACTGAATTCAACAATCTAATGCTGCAGAGAGAAAACCAAGAGATTGTAACTCTGCATGCGGTAGATACAGTTGATGGCATTATTCTTAGTCAAAAACTAGTAGCAAAGATGACTGAATGACTAAGTGAACTGAAGTTAGATGTTTCATGCACAGTTGGCCTAGAAGCTGTTCTCACAGTTTGTAAGAATGCATGTATCATGCTGCGACGTAATCTAGATATAGAACGAGGCATGGTAAACGGTGCCATGGGAAACATCACTGACTTTGTCTACAATGTCCAGAATACATATATCGAGACACTTGCAGTTCACTTTGACAACATGGAACACTCTGTACACATAGACCGAACCTGCATAAAATTCCAGGTTTTGAAGCATGTGTATGTAAACAGGAAACAGTTTCCATTATGTGTTGCATATGCTGTCTCCATTCACAGATCTCAGGGATTGAGTTTGGATTCAGCAATGGTAGACATAGGTACAGACATTTTCAAGGATGGCATGAGCTACGTGGCACTTTCCCGTGTACGCAGCCTTTCTGGGTTGCACATTATTACTATAGCACCTCAGAAAATATGAGCTGACAAGCGATTAATTCTTGAGTACAACAGGTTACGTTCTCTGTATCAGCCACAAATGTCTTTAATACCACTGCCTACATATCTGTCTGTCTCACACAATTCAGTCACAGCACCAGTTATCAACAAACAGCAACAAGCTTCCAGAAGTGATTCAACAAAAAAGAGTTCAATAAAAGTCACAACTTCAAGTAAACATTCATAGCCAGCAATTCATCAGAAATCAGTTGGTGTAGCTGCTGTACCAGTGTTTGATAACAGCACTAAAGTAAACTGCTATGCTAACTCATCTATGCAAGTTTTTCTACACATGACACACTTTGTGCAGGCAATATCTGCTTCACAAGACAATTCCCTGTCAAACGCTTTGAAGCAGATTATCAACATGACTTCTGACCAGTCTAACAATGTACAGTCACTAACACCACTATGACAGGTGTTAGTTACATATGCTGGATGTAGTACATTTGCTGCAGACATACAGCAAGACTACTGCTGAGTTTATGATGGTTGTCATAAACAACCTGGATGAAGACGGCACCCCAATGCGGCAGTACTTCACAGTAACATATGTAACAAAATATGTATGTGTTTCATGTGGCCATTCACAGCGTGAAACCACAGAAGACATGCTGTGGATTACTCTCTTTGTCCCTCAAACCAAGTGTCAAATTTCGACAGCTATTCACCAATGCTGAATGTAGTCATGCCTGTGGAAGGTGTGGAGGCAGATGCACTCAGTCCATACGACTCAGGAGTTCATCTCAATATCTGTTGCTTATGTTGCACAGATTTAACTCCAACGGTCTCAGAGTTGATACTCCCCTCACAGATTACACAGCTGGTAGAATAGTCTTCAACCAATCAGTGTTTGACACTCACAATATAATCTATCACCATGGCCAATCCATGCATTCTGGGCATTACACCTGCTTACTAAGGAGCAGAAGTGGATGGGTAGAGTGTGACGACTCTACAAGCCATTTTAAACAGAGACTGCCACGACACTTAAAAAATGCATATCTTCTAATATTGAAGAATTATGATAACCTTCATATTTCAGAAGAATAGGACAAAACATGTTGCATTTTTAAAATGGCTACTTTGTCCCAGAAACATTCATACCTCATTACAATGTTGTATAATGTACAACTCTGAATAAACCATAGCATTTCAACAAAATGCTATTCTGACAGAGACATTCCATACACTGTAACATGTAAGATCTTGTGTGGATCAGTGACTACATGAAAATTGTTGTAGTGGCTTCAATCGGCACCAACAATATTCACAGTCACTAGAGAAACCATGATTACATGTCTATCAAAGATTGTACATCTAAAAACTGAGGTCTTACTGCTGTCCTCCTCTGTACATATCTTTAATTATTCATGTATCAACTCATACAAAACAACAAATTGATATGAGTTATAAAGTGTTACTCTTTGCAAAGATAAGTTCTTAGTTATCATCGTAAATAACTGAGCAACACTTCTACCTTTCACCAAACATTCCACTCTGTCACAAGTTGTCTATCAACACTTCAATTTGTCTATTGACTCTTGACATGTAGACAACAACATCATTCGCTCACCATGCAACAGTGTAGAACTATCCCGCCTTCATGCGTAATACTAGTACTGTACATATGTTAAAATAACTACCTTTATTGATAATTCAAGAAGCTGAATTACACAACTGTAAATGCTAACCGATTGGAGAATATTATTTACTGACTTTTACATGTGTTTGTAATTACTTGTACATAATATAAAGATTTGTATTCAGGTGTACATTGTTAATAACTACTTTAATACTTGTACTAAAAGTACTAGTCTAACACTAAAACACAACTGAATGTTTAACATATTATTCATCACTATACTAAATACATCTAATTAGCCATAAGTTTGTTAAAAAATGCATATCATGCACAGTCTTAATACTTACAAGTTAAGAATTTACATAGAAGCTAATGCAAGAATTGAAACAATGTCATTTGTTCATGTAAGAATATTCTATTTTCTCAACTTGTCACATAAGTAATTCTAACGTATGTAAAAAATATTGACAATTGTAAATCAGACACTGTTACTGATCACAACACACTGCATACCTGTTCCTGACAATATTTATGATCGCCTCAATTGAGGGGTCGGGTGGGAATTTTCCATTTGCGCCTAATCAGTGACATATAATTAAATAACACCAATCAAATGTCACAGAACTAACATTTTTTAATATTATATTACTTAGACAGTCAGCATATAGTTTTTCGCCCACCCCAGGAACATCCACATTAGCAGTCACACAATAACAACAAAACACTTGTGTATCATGTGTGTAATCACACTTTACAACCTACTGACATTGCCTTATTAACATACCACATAAGTAATGCACTACACATAATTACAACATACAACCATTTTAAAAGTTACATTTTTACAAACTCTATTCACATTCAATAGTAAATATATAATGAAGTGCCACAGCTTCAGCTTGACTATTAGATTTCAGTTTGAATGTCAGAAAGTACTTCCTCACATAAAGAGTAGTGAGTAGTGAAACATCACTAGAAACACACAACACCTGATTAGTTTCCTATAATATCTCAAACTTACTCCAATCCATATTATACAGTAGTTATTATTCTTACACATTTACATATATGACGAGCAATGATTACGCACATACAAAGATTGTATTGTGAGACCTTCTGTTAACTAAATTTCAGTCTTGATTGGCCCTTTTCTCCATTTGACAAATTGACAATAAATTTTTTAAAACCATAACCACCTGTGTCGACTCTTTACTTAAAATACCATTATGACATAAAAATAAGTGTGTCTGACTTAAACATACAAATAAATGTTAACTAATAGTGCTACAACTATACCTCCATCAATGTGTTTGGCGCCTATGATGTACAGTCAGTATCACAGCATATGCAACAATGTGGTACATTGCATGTCACATTTGACATAATTCCCAATAGTGTAGAAAACTCAGCAATGTACTTACTTTTCCTGTGCCTATACAGTCATTATTACTGTACCAAGGTGCCACACATCAGCACCCAACAGTACACAGCTGTGACTATACACTTAGGATGCAGTCACTACTATGTGTACTTCAATTCCCCATCTTTATTTATTTGTTATTTATTATAAAAAGACTGAGAAATAGAGCTTTCTAATTGGCTGCAAACATCCTAACAGCCTTATGTTAATCTTTTATTACCATACATGAAGAGGTTAACCATTTCCTGAACAAGCTTTAACACAGTTAAAAAACATTTTTATTATAATAGCAATAAGGCATTGCCAATGGTAATGTTAATGGTCAGTTAATCACCCGATGGGGCATATGGCACTCGGCTACCCCTCGGGCCACACTACCCCCTTGAAGGTAATTAACAGACCATTAACATAACCTTGCATCATGTGTTATTGCTTAATTGAATTTTGATAAGCGGGTATGCCCACAGGGCCCCAGACGTCCCTTTTTCAGGGGTGACCCAGGAAGCAAACAGTAGATGTAATAGAACACAATGGTGCATATACAAGCTGAGGGTATACAGTATGCTTCAGTTTACAAATTCATCTGAATTATCATCTGCATCTATAATTACAATGTACTACCTAATTTTGTCTGCCATTGGGCACTCCACTACCTACCTGACCCTGCTGGTGATGTCTTCTGTCATAGTAACAGCAACGCAAATTGAAGCGCTAATAATGGTGCACATGGCAACGCAAGCGCAAATGAGAACAGAAAGGGTAATGCACACAAGGGCACAGACAGCAACGGTCTGCCACGTGATGTGTTGTCACATAGTAACATGGTGGCTGCAAACAGAAATGGCAATGGGCGTGATGACGCAAAGTGAAACAGAAACAGTACTATACACACAAATTACAAAAAAGTAACAGAAACGCAACCGCAAATGAAAACGCAAAGAATAACACACATAGGGCCCAGCGCTCCTGCCACATAATGCGGCGACAGGAGCGTGGGGCCCTTCAGGCCCCGCAATCCCGCTACATGATGTCTTGTGGCATAGTAACAGGAACAGCAATGCAAGCAGAAATGCTAACAGTGGCACACATGGTAACGCAAGCGCGCAATGAGAACATAAAGGGTAATGCACACGGTGGCGTAGACGGGAACGGTCTGCCCATGTGATGTGTTGTCACATAGTAACATGGTGCCTGCAAATGGAAATCTCAATGGGCATGCTGACGCAAAGTAAAACAGAAAGAGAAACAGTACTGTAGACACAAATGGCAAAAAATAACAGAAACGTAAGTGCAAATGAAAACACAAACGATAACGCACATGGTGGGGCAGACGTCAACGGTAAGTGAAACGGGTACCGAACAGCAAGCAGAAAGGGCAACAGTAACAGTAATGCAAGTGCACAGGCTGCTTTTCCCCAAAACCTGCATAGAGAAAGAAAGTGAGTACAAATAATATATGCATAATAATGAGTATTGGAGCAGAAAATGAGAACTTGGAATACTAAATAAGTTATATCTCAGGAACCGTATGATGTAGAAAACAAATTTAAAAGTCGTATGATTTACAACTCTCCTGACTAATTTTGTACTTAGCTCCCATTAGGGGGCTAAGCATTTTTCTGATGAAAAGTCAGTATCTCGCACCGTTTCCGAGATACGGGCTCTGAAAGGTGCGGCGAATGCCATAATGTTATCCTATGGGAAACAAAGAGAAGTTTGCAGTGCCATAACTTTGCCTCCTTTTATATTTTTTCACCAAACCACTGAAAGGCACATCTGTGGGCTGTTAGCTGTCTTCCCTTCAAATTTCAGGAAAAAAGACCAAACCGTTATTTTGCAGCAGGAATCCAAAGGATTTCTGTATGCGTTGGGCGCCGTAATGTTATCCTATGGGAATAAAAGAGAATTTCGGAGTGCCATAACTTTGCCTCCCTCTAATATTTTTTCATCAAACCACTGAAAGGCACATCTGTGGGCTGTTAGCTGTCTTCCTTCCAAATTTTGGGAAAAAAGACCAAACCGTTATTTTGCAGCAGGGATCCAAATGATTTCTGCAATGCGTCGGGTGCCGTAATGTTATCCTATGGGAAAAACTATCAAATTTGGAGTCCTGTAACTTTGCCGCCATGTAATATTTTTTCACTACAATACTGAAAGGCACATCTGTGAGATGTCAGCTCCGTTCCTTCCAATTTTCAGCCCAAAACTCCCAACCGTTCTTTTGCAGCACAGTGCCAAAGAATTGCTGTCACTTTCCCACAGATGGAAAACTACTGTCGCAATTTGCGAAAGCTTTTGCAAAAAAGTTTGACACTTTCATGAGCATGAAAGCAATTTGCGAAAGTACTTTTTCCAGAAATTTGAAAAACATATTTCTGGGGTGTTTTACCACAAAATAAAGACATGGCAAGCATCCTCAGGGTCCGACTAGGTGAATACAAAAAGAATTAGGTTGCTAGAGGGTCCAAATTTAAATGCCAACCATTTTTCTGATCACCAACTGAAAACAAAATGGCTGATTTACGAAAGTATGAGGCCCATTTGCGAAAGTAAAAATGCATTTGCGACACTGTCGAACTTTTTGTTAACTTTTCCCATTGACTTATAATGGGAAACTGTTTTTTGAATAACTTTTGAACCATTTAATATTGTTTCACCAAATCTTCGAAAGACACATTGGGGACCCTGGCTGCATGTTCCCTGAAAATCTCAGGCCAGTCGCGCAAACCATGCGACCTGTACGCGCGACCGTAGAATTCCAGAAAAAGCGTAAATGAGAATGCAAATCATGCTTAATAACTCCACAGCTGTGAATCTGTCTGGTCCAAAACTTGGCAAATGCCAAGGCCTATGGTTCTTGATTGCGTATTCCAAATTTCAGCCAAATCCGTCAAATGGTTGCAAAGTTATTAAGGTGCAAAGTTTTGGGGTTTAACATAGAAATGGCTCCTCAACCTAACTATGGTAGCACTACCGTGCTACCATAATATATATATAGATAGATATAGATCTATTATAGTGGCACGGTAGTGTCACTATAGTTAGGGTTGAGGAGCCATTTACATGTTAAACCCCAAATTTTGCACCTTAATAACTTTGCAACCGTTTGACAGATTTGCTGAAATTGGGCATACACGATCAAGACCCATACACTTTGGGATCTGCCAAGTGTCATACCAGTCACATATATGGCTGCAGAGTTATTAAGCGTGATCTGTGCACGCATTTAAGCTTTTCTGGAATTTTACTGTTGTCTCTACAGGTCACATGGTTTGCGCGATTGGTCTGAAATCTTCAGGGAATGTACGGTTGGGGTCCCTGATGTGCCGTTTGAAGATTTCGTGAACAAATATTAAATGGTTCAAAAGTTATTCAGAAAACAAGTTCCTATTATAAGTCAATGGGAAAAGTTAACAAAAAGTTTGACAGCATCGCAAATACAGTTTTAACTTTCGCAAATGGCCCTTTTACTGTCATAAATCCACCATTTTGTTTTCAGTTAGCGATCAGAAAAATGCTTGGCATTTAAAATTGGGGTCTTCTAGCAACCTAATTATTTTTGTATTCACCTAGTCGGACCCTGAGGATGCTAGCCATATCTTTATTTTGGGGTAAAATACCCCAGAAATATGTTTTTCCAATTTCTGGAAAAAGTACTTCCACCAAGTACTGTTGCACTTGTGCCACTGTTGAATGAATTTGCGAAAGCTTTCACAAACTTCAACAGTAATTTTCTTGGCTGTGGGAAAATGACAGCAATTCTTTGGCACCCTGCTGCAAAAGAATGGTTTGGTGTTTTGGCCTGAAATTTGGAGGGAACGCAGCCGACATCTCACAGATGTGCCTTTCAGTGTTTTGTTGAAAAAATATTACATGGCGGCAAAGTTACAGCACTCCAGAATTGACACTTCTTCCCACAGGATAACATTACGGCATCTGACGCATTACAGGAATCTTTTAGCGCCCTGCTGCAAAATAACAGTTTGGTCTTTTGGGCTGAAATCTGGAGGGAACACAGTCAACATCCCACACATGTGCCTTTTTGTGGTTTGGTGAAAAAATATTACAGGGATCCAAAGTTATGGCACTCTGAACTTCTCTTTTTTTCTCATAGGATAACATTACGGTGCTCACCGCACCTTTCAGTGCCCGTATCTTGGAAACGGTGTGAGATACGGACTTTTCTTCAGAAAAGCCCTTAGCCCCCTCAAAGGGGCTAACTACAAAACTAGCCAGGAAAGTCATAAATCATATGACTTTTAAATTTTTTTTCTATGCCTTACGGTTCCTGAGTTATAAGCAATTTAGTGTTCCAACTCCTCATTTTCTCCTCCGAGAACCATTATTATCCATACATTCATTGTACTCACTGTCTTTCTCTATGCAGCTTTTGGGGAAAACCAGCCTGTACACTTACATTACTGTTACCGTTACCATTTCCGCTTGCGGTTCCATTCCCGTTTCACTTAACATTCAGGTCTACGCCACCAAGTGCGTTACCCTTTGCATTTTCCTTTGCACTTGCTTTTGTGTTGTTTTTAACATTTCTGTCTACACTACTGTTTCTCTTTCTGTTTCACTTTGCGTCACCGTGCACATTACCATTTGCGTTTGCGGGCACAATGTTACTATGTGACAAGTTATCACGTGGTGGGAGCGTGGGGCCCACTGCCGCATTACATTCACTATTTCTCATTATCATTCTCAAAAAGAAGGGAAATTAGAGGCAAAAAACTCCATTTAATGCATTAGTTAGGGTTGTTCCACACCGACAAAAATGAGGACATTTGGTGTTAGGGTTGAAAGCCCCCCTTGGACCTCCCCACCCACACCCACAACCGGCATTGGGGTGCACAATAGGGTTGTCAGTCCTAACTCTCACCCCATTCTCCTACACCTCTGCTTCTTTACACATGTGATGGGGTGAGAGTTATGGCCGACAACCCAAATGAGCACCCGATACAGGTTGGGGGTGTGTGGCGGGGTTCAGAAAGTTAACCCTAACACATTTCTCGCTAGTCGGTATACTCAACTAATGTATTAAACTGAGTTGTTTTGCCTCTAAGATATATATATATCTATATGTATATAGATGTACATATATATATATATATATATATATATATATATATTCATGGCAAAAACTCCATTTAATGCATCAGTTAGGGTTGTTCCACAGCGACAAAGTGAGGAAATTAGCTGTTAGGGTTGAAAACCCTAACTCCGAATTCACCCCCCCCAGCACCACACACACACAGACACACACACACATTCAAGTATGGGGGAGGACCAAGTCAACACAACCAATGACAGACATCCAGCATCAGGTCACAGAAATAAACAATTGTCTAAATGTACTACGAGACATCCCCACCCACCTGACCAGGTACTGCATGCTCAGTGGAGATCAACAGCAAAACTGAGGCCATGTACACCAAACGTACACATCCCTGATTGCAGCTGCACACAACGTACCACACTTAGTAGTTGCATGACCTTACCTACCGATGCCCCATTCCACACCACAACTGGTACTGGGCCGTTAGTCAATATAAATGGTAAAGGTGCATGATCACAGTTGTAGAAAGATTTTAACACTAGTGAGTATACATTAATTAAGAGAATTCATTCATTCACATATCTGGACTGCCTTGTACAGTATGGACTGCATTCCCATTGGCTCTTGCTCTGAGCCAATGGGCGTTCAGCCCTATCGAGCTGTCAGTCGGTGGGTGGTGGGGCAGCAGGTGGGTGGGGTGCTGCCACCCGCTGGTTGACAGGGGAAGCGGGTTGGTGGGGCTCCATTGGTGGGGTGGGGGGCCACTAGATCACCAGTGAAATTGGACTTTGGAGGGTTTGACCTTATGCCCTCTATCGGCTTCGCGGTCCACTGGACCACCAGGGATATTGGTCTTTGGGGGGTTGATCTTATGCCCGCGCTCGGGCCAGTCGGGGGGGTTCATTACTGTTATGCCCTTGATCTGGCCAGTCGGGGGGGAGATTTACTTCATGCCCATGATCAGTCTGCAGGGGGCATCGGCCCCCGACGGCTGCTGCCTGGCAGGGCGCCAGGCGCAAGTTGTCGGGGATCGGTGCACCTGCATGCTAATGGCATGCAAATGGGGCCATAAGTAGGTGCAAATGGCCCCCCTTGTGCCTTGCATAACTTATGGATCCATTTGCATGTCACCTTTTGAATATTGGAAATTTGAGCATGGCTCAATGGAACTTGCACCACCGCATCTGAATGCTCCACTCTGACCACTTGCGGTGGCGCAAGTTCCACTGTGCCATGCACAGTGGCTGTGGCCAGGGGTCGATATTTAAAGGAGTTGCTCAATAGCGCAACTTCATTGAATATCACCCCGGCCACACCCCTGCGCAAATTTTTTGAGCATCGCAAGGGCTTGCGCCACAGAATGGCGCAGTTTGAATATCCAGCCCATAATCTCCACTCTGGGGTGATCTGCCAGGCTTTGTTTTCTGCAAGACTGTGAACTGAGATTTAAACTTACCATAGGACTGAATGAAGTGCTGACCTTTCTGCTGGTTTTCCAGCTCAGTGCTTTTCTACTGAGTTTAACACCCTGGTAAGTGCACCTCATGCTTGAAGGCTAAAAGTTTTGTGCCATTGAGCTACTGTCTTTTGTGCTTTTTGCTTTTTCAATATCTTACCCCCTCACTACCACCACCAGCACAGTAGGACACTATGGAGACCACTCCCAGTGTCCCAAATAAAGTACCCCTCCCCCAACTGTGGGACACTGGGGAACCCACTCCCAGTATCCTGAAATATGTATGTAATGGTTTTGCCAACAGTGGGGTGCCCAATCCCCAGGTCAGCACTACACTCACCCCCACCAGCAGTGTGTGACTCTAGGGAGCCCACTCCCAGTGTACATAGTGTATCTAGTTATGTTGTACCCCCCAGAGCAGTGTGGGACACTTGGAAACCCACCTCAAGTGCCCTGAGTAATGGTTCTACTGTTCCTGTGAAAAAAGAAACCAGTCCACAACATCTTTTTTTAAACTCCTGTAAAAAAGCCTCTCATTGTTTCCCAATCCCCCTCTCACATCCCAACCCTCTTACTGAGCAACCAACTAACCCACACTCTTTGCCCTATACTTACCAACCGAGGTCAGTGGCTGTCATCTTCTGTGGAATGGGACACATCTGCACTCTTCAAAGTCAAACAGCGAACTGAAGAATAAAGCTAAGTGCCATATAGAGTTGGGCAATGGCATTTTGAACATACTGTGTGTTAATATCTCAGCCATTTGTAGGTATTTTACATAGATGCATAGATACTGTTGGCAGATAATGGTCTATGGTCCACCCAGTCTGCCCAGTTGAGCTTGTAAGTTCACTTTATGTTTTTCTAGAAGTCTGCTGCCCCTTGCCCCATACCTCCAGAATGTCCTTATGTCTATCCCATGCATTCTTCCAATCCCATGATTGTTTCAGCCTCTACCACTTCCTCTGGCAGGGTGTTTCACTTGTCCACCACCCTTTCTGTGAAGAAATTCTTCTTCATATTTCATTTGAATTGCCCTCCTTCCAACTTCATCACATACCTTCTAGTTGTAGAACATCTTTTTCACTGGAAAATAGTGTATTCCTGCACCCATTTCCTCCTTGTAAGGTACTTGTATGTCTCTATCATATCCCGGCTCTCTCTCCGCTCCTCCAGGGAGTATATATTCAGGTCCTTCAGCCTGTCCTTATAGGACTTGTGATGCAATCTCTGTACCATCTTTGTTGCTGTCCTTGGAACCGTCTCTATCCTAAGTCCTTACATAAGTAAGGTCTCCAGAACTGCACATTGTACTCCAGGTGGGGCCTCACTAGTGTCTTGTATATTGAAATTATCACCTCCTTTTTCCTGCTGGTGATGCCCCTTCCTATGCATACCAGCATCCTTTTTGCTTTACCTGCTGCCTTGTAGCATTGTTTCCACTACCTTAAGGCCATCAGTGATGATAACCCCAAGGTCCCTTTCCTGTTGGTGCATGCTATATCCTTGACCTCCCCAACTGATATGTTGTTCCAGGATTTGTGTGCACCATATGCATTATCTTGGGCTTCTTTGCATTGAATTTCAAATGCCAAACCCTTGATCATTTGTCAAGCTTCTGCAGGTCCCTCCTAATTATATGTACACCCTCTGGCATGAACCAGATTTTCAACATGGACTTTTTGGGATCCAACCTCATGAACATTGGCACTGTCATTTTGTTACTCTGTCCTGAAAGATGGTTTCACTGTGGCTGAAAGAAATCACCTTTTGGGATTGAGTAATGAAATGGAAAAGCAATTGTGCATGAGGTGGGGTCCCAAAATGCCCATGTGAAAAATCTGGTTCAAAAATACCCCAAACCACCTGAGTTATGCATGGTTGTTGAAATTTTCCTTTCCACGCATGCAACTTTGCCAATTTATATTTTCACTTCAAGTTTTCAGCATAGCCACTTTTCTCACCACTTCATAAATAGTACAGCTGCATTTCTCACATCCTGCCCGAAATGTGTTTTTGTACCTGTGAAGCAGCATGGTGCAGTCAATGTGCAAAATCACCTTTCAGGACTGAGTAACGAAATGACAGTGCCAATGTTCATAACGTAGGGTCCCAAAAAGATAATGCTGAAATTTTGGAGCAAAAGTAACAAAGAATGCCTGAGTTACATGCATTCAATGACATTTTCCTACACATACATGTAACTGCCAATCATTTATGTTTTCACTCCAAAGTTTGAACATAGCAGGGGCATAGCCTGGCTGGTAGTAATGGCGGAGGGTTAATTGTGGTGCTCCACTCAGATCCGCTACAAATCTATCTTATCCCACCACATATCGCAACCAGCCCTACTAATTTTCCACTTAAGTAACTTGCTAATGCCTCACACACAAAAATCGGTCAAAAAATAATCACCTGAACCGGAAGCATCAGCAACAAGGTCTGGGCCCAAGAGGGCCACCAACGCCCATCTCTCTGCTACCCTCCAAGGTGCAGAACACAGAAACCAAATCCTCTGTCATGGTGAATCCAGGACCGGAGTATGTTACACTGGAGCACTTGATTACAGACTTAAAATCTGATTTGGGCACCAAGGTGCAGGCAGGATTTGATAATCTAATGGCCCAGCTTTAACACCTGCAACAAACCATTAACTTGGTCTCGGAGATAGTCAATGACCACAAGGGAAGACTGGCAGAGTTAGAAGCCCACGTTGGCTCCCAAGAAGCCCTAATGCCCACTATGTCAGCTGATATTTGTCAAGCAGTAGGGAAATAGAGAGGCTAAAGGACCAGATCGATAATACTGAGAACAGGCAGTGGAGGAACAATGTATGAATTATAGTGCTGCCAGAAGGCTAAGAAGAGAAAGACTGTGCATCCTATATTTGTTCCTGGTTAAAGTGAACTTTATCTTTGTTGCAGGACTGCAGTCTGAAGGTGCAAAGAGCCCACCACTCCTCCAGTATGCGACCACAAGCTAATCAGAGACCTCAACACTTGCTGGTAAGGTTCCTGTGATACTAGGATAGACAGAGGGTCCTGGAGGTGGCTAGAAAAATGGGCCCAATTCTGCAGTATAAGACCCATATTAGCACATTCCCTGATTACTCCTGAGCCCTGCAAGTTCGAAGACAAGCATTTACTGAGGTCAAGAAAAAGCTACACAACTTGAACTGTCCATTTTCATTGGTGTAACCAGCCCGTCTTATAGTGTGGCCACAGGGGAAATGACAGAGAGCCTTCCTGGATCTCGTGGTGGCAGAGGAGTTCCTTAGGGAGTGGGAAGGATCTCAGAGCCCAGCAAGGGAGAATCCAGCTGATGATGGCAACCAATGAAGCTGAAACTACATGAATAAGAGCTAAGTTTATTTTTTGTTTCCCTTGTGTGGTGGGGGTTTGCTCTGGGGTGAGGGCAATTTAGGGAGCAGATGACCCAAGTCCCACAACTACCAGGTGGTGGCCTATTATGGCGGGTTTTCAGCTTTGTGTTACACCCCTGCCTCTCCCTCAGTGAGGGCTCTCTATGTTTTTCAACCCCCTGTATATGAGAGACATAGGCACAAGGAGCTATAACCTTTAACTTTGGACTGCAATATGCTGTACTCCCAAGGGACTTTAATGGACTAATTTCCAAAATTCAAATTTAGACTATGTGTGGGAAAGCCTTTTTTATGGCATTCTGCTATTGTCTTTGTGAGGAAAGCCTAGCAAGTTTGAGGCAAAGCTTTCTCTTCCTGCATCTACGTGCTATGAGTATCTCACTCTGAGCAGGGGCAGTTGAGATGCAGTTCCCCAAGAACCCAGAACTACCAGGTGGTGGACCAAAGTGGTGGGTTATGGACTTTGCATTATTTCCCTGCTGCTCCATTGGAGGACCCCTGCTCTGGCTTGCTGTCTACTCCTTGCAAGCTCTGGCATTGAAATTCTGAAATGGAGTCACGAGAAAATGAGTAGTCATTGCCTCTTTATATGCTTGGTATAAATTACAAAGCATGTATAGTTATAAAATTACATTTAGTAATTACCCCCATCAGGTATTCACATTTTGATGAACCCAGCTCAAGAGTGATGCAGAGTGACACTAGGGTAGTTAATGAGTTATCTCTCATATAATTTAAAAATTTCAGTATGAGATACTCTGACAGATCTTTTAAATATGTTTAAGGTTGGGGATGACTGGAAGTTGGCTGGTTACAATGTTTCTCTTTGTTTTAATTACTGGGGGGGGGCAATGGAACATTAAAATCTTATCTGGAAAAGGTAGACCTTGGGCACCCCTAGTACTAGAAGTCGGAAAGAGCTATTGAATCAACACTGACAACATGTTGTGCTTATTTTAGCGGATCCCCAGCCCTTACCATGAGGATTAATGGGATGTGTTATTTCTTAAAGTTTGTTGGGGAGGGATTAGGTTTGTAGTTCTACTTCTCACAATTTTGGGATGGGTAGGTATAGGAGGAAGGGGTGAAGGTGGAAGAGAAGATGGTTTGAAAAAGGGAGGGAGTCTTAGCAGGTAGTTTTGGGGAAGTTGAATGTTGGGGGAAGTTAGTGTTACTTGGGGGGGACATTTGGATACTGTTGGGTTAATAAAGTTAAAAAAGTTTGGACACCATGCTTGTACCACAATAAGGGACTCTACTGAACCATTTTATAAAGAAGAGGGCATGTATAAATCTTTATGTTATTCTAGATTATGGCTAATCTTTGTTGTGTCATATGGAATGTCCATGGGTTGCGCACTTTGGTGATGAGGAAGTGGGTCTGGATGCAGTTAAAAAAGATGGGATCCGATGTTGCTTTTCTCCAAGAGATCCATTGCACAAGAGAGGAAGCCTCTGCTTTAGCACAAGCATGGGGTGGATCGTTTCTAGCCTCCCCTTTTACATCTAAAGCTAGGAGAGTGGTGATTTGGTTGTGTCCAGGCCAACCACATAAAATTAAATCCACTCACTGTGACCCTCAAGGTAGATTCATGATTGTCGAGGTTGACATGGGGGGCACCGAATTGACACCGGTTTCGATATACGGCCCAAATTATGATTCACCTAATTTTTTTACACATTTGCAAGTTACACTAGCTCCCTATCAGGAGAATTTAATAATTGGGGGAGACTTTAATACCTATCTGGACCCAATACTAGATTATTCCTTGAGTAGGGTGGGCTCAAACCTATGAGGGGTGGCAGCCCTACAGGGAATTATAGAGGAGAGAACTTTAGTAGAGGCCTGGTGCCACTGCCACCCTGGAGAGAGGGAATACTCCTTCCACTGTCATTTCCTCATCATTAGTGAAAGAAAATCTTTCAGCATCATACAGCCCACTACTCATTTCTAATCATGCTCACTCGGGGTGACTATGATTTTAGGATCCCCTTGAATTGATGCCTCCCCAGTAGCAATTAGATCTGTCTTTGTTGGTGGACCCTGGATATATTAAGTCTATTAATGACAAGATCAAAGATTTTATAGCTAATAACTATAATCAAGGACCTCATATTAGGTATGTTAGGGATGCCCTAAAAGCATTTATTAGGGGTGAGACTATCTCATACTCTGCACATTTAAGAAAAAAGCTAGAAAAGGCAGAAAGGGTCCTAGAACATAAAATGTGTACTTTAGAAAGTACAAATATGGTGACCCCCTCCCCTGCCACTGTCACTGAGTTAAAAGGCTTGAAAAGCCAATATTATCAGATATCCACTAAATGGCTAGAGAAAGACCTGCTATTTAACAAATCATACTCCACTTTGAAGGTGACTCTGCAGGTAAATAGCTAGCTAACTTAGTTGAAAAGAAAAGGGTGGAATGCTCCATCCTTAGAATGTCCCCTTGGCCAGGAGCAGTTACATACAATCAGGGAACATTAATAAGATGATTAGGGACTAATACACTTCCTTGTATATCTCTGACGTCCTCGCAGATTCGGACCCATATGATTTTTTGAGGGAGAATTTGCATCTCCCTAGGCTAAATGACTCCCAGGGTCAACTTTTGGGTTCCCTCATATCAATGTATGAGGTCAAAAGGGTGATCAAAACTGTGAAGAGGGGTAAAGCACCGGGGCCAAATGGTATCCCAGCTGATTTGTATAGACATACATGGGACTCATTAGGGGACCTGATGGTAGAAATAATCCAAATAACTTTACAAGATGGCCACCTACCAGACTCCCAAACCTTAGCTACAATAGTAGTATTACCTAAACCTGGAAAAGATCCAGAACAATATGGATCATATAGACCGATCTCGCTCCTTAACTCAGACTACAAAATAATAACCAAAGTATTATCGAGTAGGTTGGAGCCCCTCCTCCATGCCCTAATTCACAAAGACCAGGGGGGTTTTGTTAAAGGCCATCAAACCAGACACAACCTTCAGAGAGCACTGAATATCATCTACCAATGGTCTAAAAAAAGAGGATAAAATGAGAGGCTTTCTGGCACTTGATGCCAAGAAGGGATTTGACCAGGTGGAGTGGTCATTCATTTTCACCATCCTGGAGAAATTTGGCCTGGGAGAGATTTACCTGAGGTGGTTAAAAGCATTGTATAAAGCACAGAGGACCCAAATACTTACCAATAATACTATATCCCACCCATTTCCCTCTCTCCTGGGGCACTAGGCAGGGCGGTCCACTCTCGCCACTGCTTTATGTCCTCAGCACAGAGGCCCTTGCAGCAACTATTTGTACTAATTCTAAGATACATGGGTAAAATCAAGACAGAAATAGCCAAGTGATATTGCTTATTACAGATGGTGTCCTTCTGTTCCTGGATAACCCTGGAGAAGCCATGCGAGAATTAACCAAAATTTTTAGAGTATATGGTCCATTATTGGAGCATAAAATAAATTGTAGTAAAAGTGAGTAGCTTCCTCAAGGGTGAAGGACAGCACCAGTCACAATTGGTGGAGTGATAATCCCCCCCTCTGAGAAAGTTAAATATTTGGGAATTATTTTGACTAATACATTATCATATTTCATTAAAGCTAACTATAATACTTTGGTGCAAAAAATTAAGCAGGATTGCTTTCAATGGAGAGCCCTTCCTTTGTCCTTAATAGGGTGAGTGAATCTAATTAAAATGTTGGTTCTACCCCAGGCACTTTACTTTTTCCAGTCAATCCCTATCTCATTACCCTTGAGATATATAAACTCTATAGAAGGGACAATAACCCAGTTACTATGGCAGGGCAAGAGACCACAAATTTGCAAACAAATTCTGTGGTGGGGATCATCCGAGGGAGGCTTGGGGCTGCTCAATATGCATTTGTACTATATGGCAGCTCAAATGGTGCATATACAGGACCTCCAGAGAGAAGACCCCGTTACGTGTCCACAGTGGCTAGACTTGGAATGGAGAAGAGGTTCATCTTTGTACCATTCCCTCTTGGTGAGCTCCTCCTTTTGGAAAGACACCCCCCAGATACCCCACATTTCTAACCCTTGAACAAAAAATACATTGAAGGTATGGAAACAGGCACACCAGTTGGTGGGTGAACAGCATTACTGATCCGGGGATGCATCTCTGGAGGAATTGGGAGGAGAAGAAAGAGTGCTACCCAAAAAAATCAAGCTACACTTGCAGAGATGGTCCAGGAGGAAACTCATTTCAATAGGCCAGATGTGGGATGGAAGCTGTGTATACCCATTCCCTATTCTCAAAAGAAAATACAGTTTAAACATTGCCCACTTTATGACCTATATTTGGCTCAAACACAAAATAGGGAAATTACTGGTTGCAGGGGTAAACAAAGTGGACATGCACTATTCCCCCTTTGAGGACATTTTTAGGAAGTTTTCAAACTTTGACTCATTTTAACCCCTGGGGAGATGCTATAAAATATTGGTGAAGGCCCTACCCAACCATATGGAAATTATTAAAAATAAATAGGACTCGGACCTGAACCCTGAGTGTATAATTGATGATGACTGGGTTGTAATTCAGAAAAACTTACTTCGCTGCTCGGTTAATAATAAACTAAGAAGCATTCAATACTGTGTTATTATTAGAACATACTTTACCCTAGAAAAAGTGAACAAAATAAACCCAGATGTCTCACCATATTGCATCAAATGCCATGTCCAGGTAGGTAGGTACCTTTTTCCACCAAATGTGGCTTTGTCAAAAAATTCAGCCATTTTGGATGGGAATAGGTGAAATCCTCTCAAAGAACCTTCACCACGATTTAAGAATGGACCCTATTGAGACATTTTTGGGTCTCCCAGGATTTGGGGGCCGAACAAGAAATATTGAGCATGCTTTTATACAATTAGACATGGTAGTAGGCCTTAGGGAAATTGCCCTACATTGAAAACATCCACAGCCACCTACATTGACCTCTTGGCTAGCTGAAATGTTTCATATCATGAAGCTTGAACAAATGCAATATTTGGTAAGGGGACAAATGAAAAAATATGACTCCATTTGGCTCCCATTGGAAAGATCCTTAACTGAACCCTAGTTCCCTATGTTCTAATAAAACTTGAATGTGGGGTAGCCCTTGGAACAACCAATATAAAGAGAATAATTTATTTGTTTATTTTATTTAGTTTTTTTGACTGGGTAAGTGCACTAGACAAATCCTGCCTATTTTTAGGCATGACCCAGAGGAAGGGGGATACAGATGAATGCCAACTGACCTTAAACCAGATTAAGCTGTTGATGGTACTTTTTTCAGTGAATGATGGAAATTTGGCCAGGACACCTGTGAAATTCCCCTACTGTTTGGCCAGTAGGGGGACAGGCCATCTTACTGCAAGATGGCCACTGCAGGAGATCATTTGGAGGAGAAGGATGTGGGTGTTGCAGGCGGGGAGGCCGTGCTGCTCACAGAGTCAGATTCACAGTAAACAACTTTCCTTGATATGGATGGAGAAGAGATTTACCATGAGGCGATATCGACAAGTGTGCCCTTTGGTATTCCACAGATTTTGGCTTCAGTGGAGAAAAATGAAGGGAGTTCCTTTAATGCTGTGTCAGTGGAGGATCCTGTGTATTTAAATCGTGTATCTACCCAAGCTGAAGCTTCACAGCTGGCAGCTAATTCCCCTGTCAAACAAGACGTCCAGCTTGACAGTGGGAATGTGGAAGTAAAACAGAAAAAAACCCGGTCAGAATGTAAGTGAGTCACAGCCTGTCTCTGTGTTTTGCAAAGAAACAAGTGCTTCTAGTTTGGTTGGCAATGAATTTCCTGGAGTTGAGAAGTGCCAAAAGCCAACAGTGTTATCGACTACTCCGGTCCTGCTGGTTGGATTAAATGCTGCTCCCCCAGTCTCTTCTACACTGGTATCGGTGAGTAAAGCTCAAACCAAGTCTGCATTGTGACCAGTGCACTTAAATAAAGATGCTGGATTTGTTTTTAAACCGGTGGGGGTAAGTGACATTGTTAAGGCCTTCCAGTCACCTACAATATATCAGACTGAAGTAAACAATCAAGAAGGGGTAATGGAATTTAGCTTTTCTAAATCAACAACCCCACAAATGAATACCGTGCAACAGAATTCTGCTTCAAAAAAGAAAGAGGACATAATAAATTTAAACCAAGGGGTACCTGTTGTCCTCCACAAATTAGTGACTGACTCTTAAGTTCACGATGACAATTGGACTCCACAGGGCACCTTGTTAGCAGCTGGCTGGGAGAAAATGGCTTAAGGGGTATGGACTCCTGACTTAGCGTGGGATCCCTCACTCAATTTATGCAGTGACTCTCCAGGGTGGAAACCAGGTGTAGCACAAGGGATTTCAACAGAAGGAGGGAGTAAAGAAAAGAGTTCTCTTGATAAAGAATACCTTTTGGACTTGTTTCTAAAGATTACCTTGTTTCTAGTGATAAACATGATTCTGTGGTAACTAAGAATGTAGAAAAGCAAACTACTGATAAGCCCCAAAGTCTGCATTATTTTCTCAGATCAAAAGGGAGGCTGCATCTAGGCACAACGCTGTACGTATAAGGAACAAAGGTGGTCTGGCAGACAGACCAGACAGGTATTATGTGGGGAAATTTCTCATAAAAGAATCTTTGCATTTTTCTCCCAAAGATGTGTTTGTTTTTATTAACATCTTGGGAGAAGACAATTATGATATTAGCTTTCTTTCTGCTTATTTACTGGATTTATTTTGGGAGAGGTATGGCCAAGTAAAATTCTCCCCAACATGGACTCCCTTTTGAGTAATTCCCCTAACTAAACCATTAATTAAAAATGTTACAGTGATGTTTAGAAATGAGGGAGTCCATGTTGAGGATATTACTTACTGGTTATCTCACAAATGCGATAGTCAAAGTAACCCAGAGCCTATTTTAGATTCAGAACAATTCTGGACTGGAGGATGGAAGTTTAAAGTTAAATTGTGACAGTCTGACGTTGGGATTGAGCATATCCCTAATTCTTTTCTATTAGGAAGGGATAGAGGGGTTTGTTTTTACAGTGGCCAGCCTAGAGCATGCTATAAATACAATTCTAAAACACATCTTTCAAGCACCTGTGACCAGCCTAGATGTGATAATTGTGGGGAGGTGGGACATGTAACAATGCAATGTGCTAATTATACAAGATGTGACCTCTGTGAAGAGTATGGATATGCTTTTAGAGAGTGCCCATGGGCTGCTAAAAACAAGGCCTCTTGTGGAATCCAGGACTTGATAATTCAACAGGCCCAAGAGGCTATGGAGGGAAATATGGGTAAAAATATTGGATTGGGACCCCTTCTTACCTCCCAGACCAGTAGACACTCAATTTGTGGCTATTGTACCCCTTCCTCCTGCCCCCCTGAGCCAAAACATATACCAATCAAAGTAGAGGAAATGGTACATAATGCAGAACTGTTGGAGCCGGTTTGTTATGAGGACCCAGAAGACAAGTCTGTGGTTGTTTCCACTCAACAGTCTCCATTACCTCCAAGAAGGTCTAGTAGGAACTTAAAAACAGTTCCAATCCCCACAATTGAGCCAATTGAATCTCAGAATTCCTATGCTGCCCTTTTTACTGCGTGGGGTGACTCCAAAATGGAAGTTGGTGACTCTGATTCCCAAAAATCAGTACAGGATACCTTAGGGGCCCCTATAGAGGATTATAAAGACAAGAAAAAGAAAAGAAGGAAAAAATTAGGTTTGGGTCCCCTAATCTGGTTTTCATGTTGGGAATTATCTGGGCCTCTTTAAATATGCACAGTATTTTGAATAGTGATAAAAGATAAGCAGTTTTCCATTTGGTGCATGATTGAAATATTTCTATATGTTTTTTACAAGAAACTTGGATGTTCTCTTGGGAGCAAATTTCCTCTTTCAAAAAAGATTGGCCAGGGGGCCTTCATATTGGTCCTTTGGTAGAGAGAAAGCTGATGGCATTGGGGTTCTCTTTAACTCTTTTCAATTTGTTCTATACAAACTAATTGATTTAGTCCCAGGTAGGGTATTAATTATAGATGGGAAATGGCAATCTGATACTTTTAGATTTATTAATATCTATAATCCCCAGACAAAAGCAGCTAGGATTGATTGTATGAAGGACCTACAGCCTTATTTGGTCACCTCTTTACATATTCTCTGGGGAGGAGATTTTAATTGTAGTTTATATTCAAAGGGAGCCTCTTCCAAGAAAACTTACTGTGATTCTAACTGCTTGAAGTCAATTATTAAAATTGCAGATCTAACTACATGTAATCTGTTAGATAACAAGGGCCCTGGATGTACCTTTTTCAAGGGGAGTAAGGGATCTATAATAGATTACTTATTTACTTCTAAAAACCTCCCTGTTAAATCTTTTACTAGGGTCCCAGTGGAGCTCTCAGATCATATATTAATCCAGGTGGAGGTGGGGGACAGTTTTAAACAGCATTATCAGGGGAAAAGATGGAAATTAAATACCTCCATTTTACAAGAAAAGATTGTAATAAATTCTATTAGACTAATCCTAAAAGCTAGATTATCTGTGTTTGTTTTATATCCCGATCTTGGGGTATGGTGACAGGAAACAAAAAATCACTGCATTAATTGGTTTCAAGGATATGGGACACGTCAGAGGAATTCTAATTTTCTATCTTATTTAAAATTACGATCTCAACTGCAACATTTAATTTTGGTAGCTAATACTTCTAGGCAGGATTTTTCTTTACAAATTGATAATATTAAACTACAATGAAGTAACTGCAATATGATAGAGCTAAAACGGTACAAGCTCTTATTAATAACCATCTGAAAAAATCAGTCATAGGAGACCCTTACGCATTATGTAAAACAATTAGAGACTCTTCAACTCTTGACTTTTTAGAATTTAATAACAGTAGAGTTGAGGATATAGTATCCATTAGAGCTGTTATCGAATTACATTTCAAGGCTCTACAACCAAAATCTTATCCCTCTTCTCAGGATATTAAAAATTATTTAGCCCCCCCCACACACACACACATAGATCAGGTAATGGTTTTTAATATGAAAAAACCTTTTTCAGCACAGGAAATTGAAGCAGCTATTAATTGCTTAAAAGATAACATTTCTCCGGGTTTAGATGGTCTATCTAATCTTTTTTATAAAACTTTTCATACAGAAATGATAACTTGTTTAAATTTAGTATTCGACAAATTCATAGCTGGTGAATCTATCCCAGGTTTTTTTTTTTCAGAAGGGTTGCAGATCTACATTTTTAAATCTGGGGAGAAAGGTGACATAAGGAACTGGAGACCAATTACTCTGTTGAATTCACACTATAACATTTTTGCCACCCTAATAAATAATAGACTTAAAAATATGGCAAAAATACTTATTTCACCAGTTCAGCATTGTGGGCTACCTAATAGGGGAATTCAGTCAGCATTAACAACGATAAGAGATTTAATTGAGCATTTGACTAGTAATGGTAGAACTGGCTGTCTGCTTTCTTTAGATCTCGAAAAAGCTTTCAATAGGGTTAGTCATTTATTTTTGTTTACAACTTTAGAATATTTTGGGATTCCTGAGGAGTTATTTAACCCTATAAAATCCTTGCATGAATCCTATAAGGTATATCCCGTAATAAAAGAGAAAATAGGGAAAGGGTTTGTTATTAAAACTGGGGTACATCAAGGTTGCTCTTTAAGTCCGTTATTGCACATTTTCTCTTTAGAACCCCTTACTAGAGCCTTAAGTCTCATCCCTAAATGGGATGGTTTTAAAATACCACTGACAAATTCTTTTTTGACAATACAGACATATGCAGATGACGTATGTCTATTTTTTAAAATACTGAACAAATTGGAGTTTTTTTTAAAGAATTTCAGAATTATGCTGATCTCTCTAATGCAAAAATAAATTATTCCAAATCAAGAGGTTTGTTGATGGGATGTACTTTTCCAGCCCCTTTTCAATACAATGCTATTAAAATATCAACAGAACCTCTTTCTATTTTGGGGTTTTTTCCGGGTCAAAAAATCTTCCAGATAATTGGGTAAATGTGTTAGATAAGGTGAAAAGAAAAATAACTAGATGGAAACAGTTTCGATTTGCTAAAATAAAAAGAATTCATATTCTAAAACAATTTATTTTGCCCTATTTGCAGTATGTAGCTTTAATCTACCCCCTGCCATCCCATTTAGAAACTAAACTATATAGTGTTTGCTTTCAGATGCTATGGGTTAATAGACTTAACCCAGTTAAGAGATGGTTTAAGTATCTGGATAAAACTAAGGGAGGTTTAGGAATGGGGGATCTGGTAGTTTTCTGTTTTACATTGTTTTTCTCCTATTCATTAAAACTCAGTTTAGTAGTTCCAGTCAGCCATGAGGGTCTTTGGTTCAGGGACTCATTAGGGCAATATTTATCAGCCTGGCTGCATTGTGCACCTAAACTGAACCCCCACATTTCCCTACCGACCTTTTTTAGACCTGCTGCTCAGAAACTCTACAAGTGGCAAGTGACAAAAAAACAGATTAGTGGGAGCACATCTCAGAACCTGTAAAATTTTGTTATATCCCAAATCTATCCCATAGTTCCTGGTTTCAAAAATTGCCCTTCAGCCTTGAATAATAAAATACTAGATCAGTTAAATAATCCTAGATTGCCTCTATATATGTGGGAGGTTCAATGGCTCATTATGTATGGGCATTTTAAAATTAGTGTGACTGCAAAATATAAGGCTAAGGAGGAGAGGAATTGTTCATATATCGAATGCATTAACCAGGAGAAAACCATGGAACATTTTTTTCTGTATTGCTCTTATTCAAAAAAACTATGGGGCTATTTGGCAAAGAAATGGATGATGGACTGGTTGGCTAAACTAACTTATGATATATTAGTAAGAGGCAATTTTCCTCTAAAGCTAAAAAAATATGAGAAAAGTACACTGTGGGTGTTGACGGCATGTTTGCAATTTTGTCTCTGGCAAGTATGATGCCAATGGGTGTTATACCAAAAGAAAACTTCTTTGGAAGGGTTTTGTTTATATGTATCGAATGAATTACAAAAAGTATACCTTAAGGATATGCAACTGTATAATGTTGAGAAAGTTAAGAAATGGTGGAAAGGGTTTTCACATATCATTAAGTATAAACAGAGAAAATAACATGACTCCTTAAAGATTAGGAACAGTGTATATATGGACTCTGTGTTTAGTTTTCTTTGTTGTTCTATTTTAGTTTCCTAGAAAGGTAATAGTGTGTCGTTTTTTCTAGAATTTGGATGTTTTTTTCTCCCCCTTTTTTTGTTTGTCCCTTTCTTAACCAGAATTGCAAATATCTGTATTATGTTTTATTGCAAAAATTGTATTATGCTTTATTGTAAATAAAATCACCACTACTCTTTCGATAAGTGCCATGGGATGTTTAACATCCACCTGAACTACCACCAATCCAGGCAGATTGGATCTCGGTTTAATGTCTCATCCAAAAGATGGCACCTCAGAAGTGCAGCACCCCTCTCATGCTGCACTACAGTGTCAGTACTGGGATATTAACCAAAGTGCCAGATGTGGGAACTGAACCCACAGCCCTCTGATCTCCCATCCCTCAGAGGCGAGTGTGCTACCTACTGAGCCACTGACACTGTTAATAGTCATTGCGGTTGGGGGAAAGTGATGACCCGGTATCCCCTTTGCCACACACTCTAAGAATGAAAATGTAGTAAAAGTGAACATAAACTCTAAGGTAGAGGTTTCTACTGTTTATAGTTTAATACGTTCTGAAGACCCTACTTTTTCTGCTGTTTTAGTTTTGTTGTAATATAAGAGGAAATGAAGTTCCTTATACACTAAGATATTTCTGTTTATAATCATCAAATCTAGTTCAACAAGGAGGTAATCAAACCAATTATGGGATGTATTGTATCTTGGTTTTTGTACTGGTATGACTTATGTGTGTCCTTTTTGTTAAATATTTTTTTTTTAAGTTTGAACATAGCCATTTCTTCACAACACCTCACGAATACTATAGCTGTCATTTCTCACATCCTGTCCAAAATGTGTTTCCACTACTGTGGCACAGAATGGCATTTTGCCATGGATTAAAAAATTTGCACCTGAAGTATGAGGGTTATGAGGTGGGGTGATAAGAAGACTATGTCGAAAATTTTGGGTCACAATGTGAAAAAAATTACAAACTTATGACTATTTGTTGAAATTTTGTTATAGAGCTATCTCAAAAAGTAAGGAAATTCATTGCAAAAAACTCAGTTTTACAAAACCAGTTAGGGTTTCCATTACACCTTTAAAAATATGAAAATTCAATGCTAGGGTTAATATATGTATCAGCACAACAACACCAAATTCAGCAAACATTAGAAACAAAACATTTATTTGATATATCACTTGGTGTCCTTCCACCTAACTTGTACACCATTTGTGCTGTTAATCATGTGGTATAGAACAATATATTTGTATGGTATACGAGTCAGGTGGAAGGACACCATGGGATGTATCAAATAACTGTTTTATTTCTAATGTTTGCAGAGATTGGTGTTGTTGTGCTGATAGATGTATTAACACTAACACTGAATTTCCATACTTTTAAAGGTGCAATAGAAACCCTAACTGGTTTTGTAAAACAGAGCTTTTTTTGTAATGAATATCTATATATCTATAGCTATCTATTCATCCATCTATCTATCTATATATCTATCTATCTAGTGTTTGCAAAAAACTGCGTTAATGCACCAGTTAGGATAACTTAATGCCACAAATGTAGGTAATAAAGTGGTGTTAGGGTTTCTCACCCAAACTCCCTCTACTCTCCCACCCTGAAGCAGCAAAAGGAAAAACATTAGGGTTTTTGGTCTTCAGAGTCTTGGCAAATCAGTGGTGGGGTCTTACTTGGGGTTTGTCAGCCCTAATGCCCACCCCATTCCATGAGTAAACAATGTCACACATGATAGCTCAATTCTTCACAGATAAGATTTCCAGCATCAGGTCTGGCATTGGCCCGACCTCCCCTATGAGGGATTGTAGAGATCGACAGGAAGTGGCATGCACTATGTCTGGTCAGATTTCTGCTGGCTGGAATTCATGGACATTGTGAAGATAGTCCAAACACTGTGCCCAACCAGCTGTAGTTTGGATCTGGGCCCTACAACCCATTAGTGGGATGTGTAGATGCTATCTCCCTGATCTTTGCTGAAATTGTCTGTAAGTCCTTGGAGGGAGGGGTCTTTCCAGACCCCCTCAAGGAGGTGGTCAACTCCTTAAGAAATCCTCCTTGGATTCAGATTGTCTAGCTAACTATCAGCTTATCTCTAACCTGCCATTTGTTGGTAAGGTTGTTGAAAAGGTGGTTGCGCTGCAATTAGAAGATCACCCTACAACTCACAATGTCTATGATACTCTCCAGCCTGGTTTTAGGAAGAAGCATAGCATGGAAACTGCAGTTGCCAAGGTATTGAATGATCTCCTAATGGCAAGAGATCGAAAGGCACATACCATTCTGGTCCTTCTTGATCTCTGTACTACATTTGACACTGTAGAACATGCTGTGATGTTGGAATGCCTGCAGCTTCTTTGTGGGCTGTCTGGTACAGTCCTCAGATGGTTTCATTCATTCCTCAAGAGCAGGTCTCAGAGAGTTGCCACTGGAATTCCTCTGGCATTCACTCCTTGCCCTGCAGTGTGCTGTAGGGCTCCATCTTGGCCCCCATGTTGTTTGCAATGTACATGCTGCCATTGGGAGATATCATCAGGTGATACAGTATGAGCTTTCACTGCTATGCAGATGATACTCAGCTGTATATGTCATTTCTACATGGACAGAATGATGCACTCTCTATGCTAAATAATTGCCTTACTGAGATCAGAACTTGGATGAGTACCAGCTGGCTGAGACTGAATCCAGATAAGACTGAAGTGTTGGTAGTGGACCCTGATCAGCCGGGGGGTGGGTTTGGAGGCTGGACAACCATCAGGGTTATTGCTTGATGGCATACCGCTCACTACCTCAGACCAGGTGCATAACCTGGGAATTATTATTGATGATGGTCTGACACTATAATCTCAGGTGTCGGCTGTCGTCAAATCCTCTTTTTACCATCTGAGGAATATCACCCGGATGAAACACTTGGTTCCCCCTCACTACCTTCCAACATTGGTCCATGCCTTTGTCACTACCCACCTTGATTATTAAAATTATCTCTACTTAGGGCTACCAGGGGTTGATATCCGCTGCTTGCTGCTGATGCAGAATGCAGCGGCCAGGCTTTTGACTGGGATCTCTAGGTCCAGTCATATTATGCCTGTGCTCTGCAAGCTGCACTGACTGCCCATTCAGTGGCAGATCACCTTTAAGGTTGGCTTGCTAACCTTTAAAGCCCTACATAATCAGGAACCAGGTTATCTGCACGACCTCCTGGTACCCTACTGTCCCCTCTGTCCTCTCCAATCTGCAGAAGAGGGATTGCTAGAGATTCCCAGGGTGTGATTGAAGACATCTGGTGCCCGTGCATTTTCTTTTTCAGCTCCAACTCTGTGGAGTTCTCTACCTCGTCGGTTAAGAGAATGCCTAACCGTTGACAGGTTTAAAACTGAGGTAAAAACTTATTTATTTACTTTGGCCTTCCCTAATTATGGTTAATTTGTTTTATTGTCTGTTTTAACTTATAATTTATATTTGTCTGTATTTGATTTTGTGTACAGCGCCTTAGTTCTGAAAGGCGCTATAAAAATAAAATTTGTTTTGAAATTATCTCTTTTCTTCATGCAGGTCTCATGGGGGGAGGAGGAGCATAGGGTCATGAGTTCTGTCTTGCTACCTGATGCCTTAAGTGATCACTAGATGACCTACCTTGTACGTCACTTCCACTGGCCCAAGACATCCTACAAAACTATGGTGTCTCATACCTACAAGTCTATGGACCTAGCGCCACTCCTCTATGACCTATCCCTAACCAACTGGGCCCTCATAACTGCTGCTGACTCCATAGATGCAGCCACCGACTACTTTAAAGATAAATTCCTTAAAGTCTGGAACCACCATGCCCCCCTAGGCCATTTCAGAGTTTGTGGAAACCACCTCCCATGGATCTCACCAGAGCTTATAGCATGCCAAAAAGCATGGGACAAAGCCTGGAAGCAATACAAAGTCACCAAGCTACCAAAAGACTATGACACTTATTGCTCCCTTCGCAACAAATGCACATAAGTTACCCATTTGGCTAATGCTGATTACTTCAACTTGACCTTTCAAGCCAACATAAATAATTCAGCTAAATGTTGGAAGGTCATCCACACACTCCCCCCCTAATCTCTCCTCCTACCCCTCGCCTCATCATTAACAACACCCTCATTGCTGACCACCTGAACGTTGCCTCCAAATTCAACTTCTACTTTACCTATTGTGCTTCTGTTCTCCTATCCTTCCTATCACCTGCCCTGCTGGCCGTCTCCCCAAACTGTTCTCACACTCTCACCCAGCCTAATCCCTTTTCCTTCACTCACATCACTTCCTCAGACACCATAGTGGCTCTACTTGCTCTGAACCCTTCCAAGGGCAGCTCACCTGATGGCCTCGATCCTAAGCTGCTGTACCTTTCTGGCACAGCTATTTCTGCTGCTCTGGCTGACCTGCTCAAGTTCTCATTCAATTGGGCTGCCATTCCCTCTGAATGGAAGCATGCTGTGGTTCTTCCCTTCTCAAGGGTGGTGATCCCTCTACCCCAGGTAGCTACTGCTCCATATCTCTGCTTTCTACCCTCACCAAACTGCAAGAACATCTGGTCCATGCCCAACTCTCCACTTACCCTTCAAACTCTAACTTTTTCACCCCTTTCCAATCTGGCTTCTGGAAAAAACACTTTACCATTACCTCCCTGATTAGGCTTACTGACTTCATCCACACTGGGATGAACAGTGGCCAAATCATGTCTGCTATCTTTGTTGACCTCACCAAGGCTTTCAACACGGTCTCCAACCCCTACTCCTACACTCTCTCTCCATGGCAGGATGACAATGGCAGCCACAAACTGGTTCTGAGCCTACCTGGTAGGTAGGACTCAGGCAGTTAGAATCAAGGATTCCATATCTACCCCTCCCCATCAACACTGGTGTCCCACAAGTATCTATGCTGGGCCCTATCCTTTTCTCAAGCTTCCTAAATGACTTGCCATCCATCTGTACATCCACTTCAATTCATGTGTATGCAGACAACACTGTCCTTTACTATTCTGGTCATTCCCAACCACCCCAATGTGGTAAACAAGCTTCAGCATGACTTCAATAATGTTCAGCGCTGGTTTTGTGAACATTAACTCCTTCCTGAATGCTAAAAGGACAGTCTCTATGACCTTTGGCACAAGACAGAGACTCTCAAGGCTCTCCTCCCTGCCTACTTTCCACACCTTTGATGGGATAGTCCTTGAGGACACCTCCTCTTTCAGATATCTGGGAGTTTGGCTTGACCAACACCTCTCCTTCTCTGTCCATGTTGATGCCATCCTGAAAAAGCTGTGCCCCAAGCTAGGCTCTCTCTTCAGGAACTGGAACTGCATTTTTCTCTTGGCAAGGTGTGAACTTGTTCAGAAGATGATCCTGTCCATCTTTGACTACCATGATGTAGTTTATAGTGCTGTTGTTAAGATCTCCCTACCCAGATTGGACACCCTCTTTAACTCCTTTTGCCACTTTGATGAGGATGCCCCTGCCCTCATCCACCACTGTCATCTCTACCATTCTCTGATTTTTCCCCTCACTTGAGAATAGATGTCTCCTTCATGTGCTAAACTTGCCTCCAAATTCTTGTTCCGCTCACTCCCTACCTACCTTGTCTCCTTCTTCATTATCTCCCCTCCCACTGCCCATTCACTCAGGTCATATGACTCCTGTTCCTTAATTATTTCATGCCATTCCTCCTGTATCAGCCAGACTGCCTCCTCTCATTGCTTCCCTAAATTGTGGACCCCCCAAATTCGACACTTCTCCTCCCCCTCTATCTCCTCTGCCTTGTGGAAGTTCCTCTCAGGAAAGTGCTCTTATAGCTGACCTCCTTGCCTCTCCAAACTACTCCTGTGGCCCTGTCCACCTTCTTCTGCTCCCCAATTAAAATGCTGTACTGCTGCTTTACAGCTCATTGCTACATGCCCTCTTGGTTTAGAATAATGTTGCTAGTCAGCTCTGTTAGTTACTCTCTCACATGTAATGCCTGTATGCTGTAATTCTCCTTCAAATGTATTACTGTATAAATTGTAAACATGCTTTTACTGCTGTATTTAAATTGTGCATACTACTGTATGTAAATTGTGTATACTACTCCAACTCTCCTTTCCCCTAGGATGCACCGTGAGATGAGCCACCTGTTGCTCAGCGTGCCTTTTCTGGTGAATCTATTAAATAAATAAATTAATAAATAAATAAATAAAGGTTGACAACCCCCAAGGAAGACCCTCACTATTGATTTGCAAAGACTCCATAGACCAATTTTTTTCTTTTGCTGCTGGAGGGTGGGGGTTAAGGTGAGAAACCCTAAAACAACATTTCCCTACTTTTGGGAGGTTAAGTTACCCTAACTAGTGCATTAATACAGTTTTTTGCAAATTAGTTCCTCATTTTTTCAGATAGTATAATCAAATTCTCATTTGTCTGTGGAAGCACATGGCCCTATGGGCCCTGCGCTGCCATCCTGTCATAAATGCATACAAGTGTTGCTGTGGAAGTGCCATGACATCAAACAAATTGTCAGCATAACCTTGTTATTAACCCACCTCATGAACGCCATGCTGAAAATGTTTAAATCCTTGCCGAAATGTCTGTGAAGAGGTTGTGGGATAACAGAAAGACCAGACACTGAACTTCAGGTTCAACACACAATCTCTTTGTGATATTTTTTCAAAGTAAAGGAGATAATCTTCAGCAATGGCATATCCCTTCTTTAATATATCAGTTTGCTGCAACAGACTATGCACGCCCTTCCTCTGCACATAGCCAGCACTTACTGACCCACTGATCTAACTTTTCAGTGAAAACCACTTCATCCCTATGTTTGTCTTGTTTGCTTGGGTGGTGGGGGGCTCAAATAAAAAAAAAGCTAAAGGCAAAGAACCTCAGTGCAGAAGCACTGAAGTAAGGGTTACCCCAAAGGGCATTGGTAATAAGCCAAGTTTCAAAGAAACACAACATCTCCCATAACCTCATATTGCAAAGCATCATGAGATATGTATGCAAACCATAAAATGTCAGACTGGCTCAGTTTACAGCAGGAATGTATGGTAACAAAAGGGCCGCTCAAACAATTTGTAATTTACATGCATTTAACAACACAACAGGGGGGCTTCTAATAGCGCCACTCTGGTAACTTAATTTCTATAATACAGTCACCTAGTATTTTTCACCTTTATCAAAAACACCTAGTGCCATGGTATTTTCAACATTTACAGGTTTCTTACATATAAGGTATATACATCAAGGTATTTTATGACATAGTACTATTGCATACTAAATCCAATGAGGAACACAGACTGTTGTTTTGCATCAGCTCAGAGGTCATAACAATAACCTCCCTGTATGAGGACCTGAGAGGAAATGGGAAAACCAAAGAGGACACTATAGCATAGTGAAGAAAGGGGAGGGGGTGCCCATAGGTGGCCAACTGTATGGGCTAGAAATTGTAAAGGATAGATTAGGCTAAGAAATAGAACTGTTGCAACAGATTTAAGAAAGGTTTGGTCCTCAAGAGTGGCAGGATCTCCCTGACACATATCCCCCCCCAAGGGGGAAGAAGTTATTTCAGACTGCTTACCATCTTCCTGTACCAGGAAGGGATGGCACTTCCACCCATCCATCTTCAGAAGCTCCTTCTCAGGGTCCCTATTAACGATAAACATTCTATCATAAACACAGTGGATATCATCATTCTTTACCCTGAGGCGTTAACACATTTCTCAACAGCGATAAATGATAACAGTCTCTGTACTATCTCATTTCAGAGAAAGTCATTAACATCATCATTAATCTGCATAACCTCCTTGATCTTAGCATACTGTAACAGTTTGGCAACATTAGCATCTTTAGCCTGCAGTGTACCCCAGTCAATACTGTTACTAGATTTAGCTGTATCAATACAAGAAAAACTCTCTTCAGCCTCATAGGTTTATTACTGCTTGCTTGGAGTCTTCAACTTCAGCATATTATCACTAGACACAGTCTTACCTTGGGTCTCAGATTCAAGTTCCATACTTGAATCTTTGACCCCTAACAGGTAACACCCTGGGAACACAGGCAACAAAGAATATCCTGCTCTGTGAGGGGGTCCTCCTCCAGCTGATCCCACAAAAAATTCTCCTCTGATTCTTTATCCAAACTCTCTGTTAGGGGCCTCTCAAGCACCTGGCACTGGTGTTCTGCCTCTCTGTGTAGTCTGTCTGCCTCACCCCATGGTAGTTCCTCACCCCTTTGCATCTCTTTGTCAACTTCAGGTTTGGCCTTCCTCCAAGTTCCCTGGTCCAGTCAAGGCAGCAGCTTCTCTCCCAGTTTGTTGGCCATGGTTCTGGTCAGAACACAATGGACTTTCTTCTCTGGGTTCTCCTCTGGCTGGCAACTCCTGGTGCATCAGTCCACCTTGATATCTGGGAGATACCCACTGGAAAAATATACCTCTTAGGCTAACCCAGATGTTTCCAGCAAGCTATCCTACTTCTGACACCAAGTCTTTGGAGGGTTTATGGGATAACAGACACACCAGTCACAGAACTTCAGATTCAGCACACAATCTCTGTGTGATGTTTATTCAAAATACAGTAGATTACCTTCAGCAATGGCATATCCCTTTTTCAATACATCAGTTTGCTGCAACAGACTATGCTTGTCCTTCTTCTGTACTTAGCATCAACTGACCCAATGATCTACTGATCTACCATTTTAGTGAAAACCACATCATCTCTATGTTTGTCTTGTGTGCTTGGGTGGTGGTGGTGGGGCTCAAATAAAAAATAATAAAAAAGCTAAAGACAAAGAACCTCAGTGCAGAAGCACTGCCACAAGGGTTACCACAAAGGGCATTGTCAATAAGCCAAGTTTCAAAGAAACACAACATCACCCATACTCTTATAATGCAAAGCATCATGAGACGTTGTTTTACATCAGCTCAGAGGTCACAACAATAACATCTCTGTATGAGAACGTGAGAGGGAATAGGAAAACCAAAGAAGGCACTATAACATAGTGAAGAAAAGGGAGGAGGTGCCAATAGTTGGCCAACCTTATGGACTAGAAATTGTAAAGGATAGATTAGGCTATGAAATAGAAGAATTGTTGCAACAGATTTAAGAAAAGTTCAGTCTTCAAGAGTGTCAGGATCTTCCTGTCAAAATGTCATTCTGTACCACAGGTGCAAAAACACTTTTTGGGCAGGATCTGAAAAATGCCAGCTGTCATGTTCATGAGATGGTTTAAAAATAATGTCTATGTTGAATATTTGGGGTCAAAATATTTACAGATTACAAAGTTACAAGCACGTATAGTTACATTTCAATGTATGCACTTAACTTTGTCATTTTTTTAATATTTTGACCCCAAATTTTCAACATAGCCTTCTTATGACCCCACTTCATGAACAAGGGAGGTGAACATTTTCAAACTCTGCTCAAACTGTGATTTTTGCCAGGTGACCACAGTAATCACCTTTCAGGACAGATTTGCAGAATTCCACCAACATTGTTTATGAGATGGGGTCCCCAAAATGCTACATTGAAAATTTGGTGTAAAAATGATCTAAAATAACTGAGTTATACATCAGAGTAGAAACCCCTATTGAAATACATTGAACCACATTTACCTTATTTATTTATTGAATGTTGTTGACCTGGTAAGCCCACTGTGCCTAGAAGTCCCTTTTTCAGGGGCGACCGGGGGATGGGGGGATACAGATGGTAAGCAACTGAAATTGAACCAGATTAAGCTGTTGGTGGTATTTTTAGTGAATGGGAGAAATTTGGCCAGGACAACGGGGTAATTCCCTTACTCTTTTTTATAAGTGCTATGAGATCTTTAGCATCCACCTAAACTACCACCAATCCAGGCAGATGGGACCTCGGTTTAATGTCTCATCTGAAAGTTTCTCATACTGCAGTTGGTGGTTCCAGCAGTAAGACATGTCTTCAATTGGAATGTAGATCTTGAATCTGGGACCTGTTCAGGTTACTGAGGGGTGTGGGGGTGTACTGTAGGGTGAGGGGTTGTGGGTGCTGAGTGGGAGGTGAGGGTGGGGGGGTTGATCAATGAGGGACCATTTTCTTTTTAGTAGGTTTGAAAAGACAAACCACTGAGGGACCATTTTCGTTTTTTTTCTGATTGAGGCTGTAATGGGAGGGTGGGGAGTGCCTCTAGACACCAGGGAATATATTTCATTTTATTATGGGAACAGCAATAGGTGGGTGAGGGGTACCACTAGATACCAGGTAAAGATTATACAATTACAGGGACAGCGATCAGAAGGATGGGGGGGCCCACTTGACACCAGACCAACATTACACATTGCCAGGGATGACAATAGAGTGGGGGGGAGGTGCCACTAGACACCAGGGAGATGGACTCACAGCTCACACTGCAGCACACAGCATGAGTTCCAGCTATGGCTGCAGAACTCAAGAAATTACTGCTGTTATCATGCAGAGAACTCAGGTCAAAGGCTCCTCTCACTAAGCTGGGCACATGGGTATTTGGGTGCCCAGAAAAGGTATTTCTTGCTTGAATTTTAAAAACAAATAACAGAATCCACATTTTGTTTGTTTCTTAAAATGCAAGCATTGTTATGTATTTTCCACACTTGTTCAGGGAAAAAAAAATCAACAAGATGGCAGTTGTCATAGCACAAAATATTGTTTGGTACCCTGCTAAACAAGAGGCGCGACATCAAAAACACGCATCTGCAACATCAAATTTTTCATTTCACACCAATACCTTATCTCAAAAATTGTGCTACACATTTGCAGGATGGAAAACACCCACCTTGCATGTCTCACTGCTGACTAAGCCTCCTTATTCATTAGTATATATTCATCCCATAAACCATTACCCAGCTTACTTCTGAAGCTACGGAATGATACCCTCTTGACCCAAATGGCTGTCCTAACTTTGACTCGTGAACCAAAGGGGGCATTTGTGTCATAGAAACATAGAATTTGACGGCAGATAAGGACCGCTTGGCCCACCTAGTATGCCCATTTTCCTACCTAACAGATAAGCTGCAGATCCTAGTTAACCAACACCTTACTTCCTCCTACCCCCCCACTAGGACTGCCTTATGTCTGTCCCATGCATTCTTGAATTCCTCCACTGTTCTTGACTTCACGACCTCCTCAGGGAGGCTGTTCCATGCATCCACAACCCTCTCTGTGAAGAAATACTTTCTCACATTACCTCTGAGCCGTGCCCCCCCTCTATCTTCAAATTGTGCCCACTTGTTCTTGCACATCTCTTTTTCTGAAAGATGCTACCCTCTTGGACTTTGTTGATTCCCTTGAGGTACTTGAATGTTTCTATCATGTCCCCTCTCTCCCTTCTTTCCTCAAGGGTATACATATTAAGCTCCTTTAGTCTTTCTTCATATGTCTTCTGGTGCAGACCCTGCACCATTTTGGTTGCCCTCCTCTGGACAGCCTCCACTCTGTCTATGTCTTTGCGGAGATGGGGTCTCCAGAACTGCACACAGTACTCCAGATGGGTCTCACCAACTGTCTGTACAGAGGGATAACAACTTCCCATTTTCTACTATTGATGCCTCTTACTATGCATCCCAGTATCCCCCCAGCCTTCCTTACTGCCTTCTCACATTACTTGCCCACCTTTAGGTCATCGGATATAATTACCCCCAGGTCCCTTTCCATTTTTACTGTTGTCAGTATCTCACCCCCATTGTGTACGCTTCCTCTGGGTTTTTGTTTCCCATGTGCATTACCTTGCACTTCTTTGCATTGAGTCTGAGCTGCCATACATTTGACCATTCCTCCAACCTTGCCAAATCCCTTCTCATCCTTTCCACTCCATCTTGTGTATCAACCCTGTTGCAGATCTTTGTGTCGTCTGCAAAGAGACATACTTTTCCTTCTAGTTCCTCTGCAATGTCACTTATAAAGACATTAAAAAGGACCAGTCCCAGTTCTGAACCCTGCAGTACCCCACTAGTAACCCTCCTTTCTTCACTGTGTACTCCATTTACTACTACCCTTTGCGTCCTGTTGTCTAGCCAATTTTTTATCCAGGCTACCACTTTGGGACCCACTCCAAGGCTGGCTAACTTGTGTATTAATCTTTGTGTGGGACTGTATCAAATGCCTTGCTAAAATCTAGGTAGGCCATGTCCACAGCCCCTCCCTGGTCTACTACTTTGGTCACCCAGTCAAAGAAGTCTATTAGATTCATCTGACGTGACTTTCCCATCGTGAATCCATGCTGCCTTGGGCCCTGTGCCCCACTGGCCTCTAGGTACTCAACAATTCTTTCCTTCAGAAGTGATTCCATCATTTTCTCTACCACTGAGGTCAAACTAACCGGTCTGTAGTTTCCTGCTTCTGTCCTGCTCCCACTTTTGTGAAGAGGAATCATATCTTCCCTCCTCCAGTCCTCGGTTACCACCCCATCCTCCCATGATTTGTTAAAGAGAGTAGTCAGCGGTGTCACTAGTTCTACCCTTAGTTCTTTTACAATTCTTGGGTGAATCCCATCAGGCCCCATTGCTTTGTCCACCTTCAATTTTATTAGTTCTTTCAGAACCCTTTCTTCTGTAAATGGACTGGTATCGACCCCTGTCTTCAGAGTGTTTCTCTTGTTTGGTTTAGGTACCTCCCCCTCCTCTTCCTTTGTGAATACTGAGCAGAAATATTCGTTCAGTATCCCTGCTTTTTCACTGTCACCCTCTACCCACATTCCTTCCCCTTTATTAAGCCTCAGCATCCTCCTTTGGTCTTTCTTCACTCCCTAATGTACCTATAAAAGGTCTTATCCCCCTTCTTAACAGAATTGACTATCCTTTCCTCGGTTTGGGCCTTTGCTATTCTGACTGCCTTCCCAGCCTCTTTCTGCTTTAACTGATAAAGTTCTCTGTCCTGCTCCTTCTGTGTTTCCTTATATTTCCTGAATGCTATCCATTTCTCCTTAACCTTCCCTGCCACCTCTTTTGAGAACAGTAGCGTTTTTTTCCTTCATTGTGTTTTATTGATTTGCTTCACACAAAGGCTTGTTGCCTCTGTGATGGCTGTTTTGATTACTCCCAATTGTTCCTCCACCCCTTCTTCTTGCCTGTTTGCTAGTGCTTTTCTGAGGCACTCTCTCATTTTCCCCAAGTCAGCCCTCCTAAAATCCAATACTCTTGCTTTTGTATGGCTTGACTGTATGGCTGTGTTTATTGTGAACCACACTGTTTGGTGGTTGCTTGTTCCCAGATGGCTACCCACTTCTAAATCTGAGATTCTTTCTCCATCCCCATTTGAGAGTACCAGGTCTAAGATTGCTCCCTCCCGAGTGGGTTCCAATACTAGCTTTCTTAGGCATGCCCTCTGTAGGGCATCAAGAATGACCCTGCTCTTGGATGTGCCTGCAGCAAAGGTGCTCCAGTTAACATCTGGCATATTCAGGTCCCCCATCAACAATACCTCCCCTTTTTCTGCCATTCTAAGGAAGCCTTCTATCATTTCCTTGTCCATTCCCTACCCCTGAGATGGGGGTTTGTATACAACCGCCATGTGGATTGTGGTGCCATTTCCTGTCTCCAGGGTGACTCAGAGTGCCTCATCTGCTCCCTGTTTATGCTTTAGTTCTGTTGCTTTGATCCTTCCTTTACATAGAGAGCTAATGCTCCTCCTCTTTACCCTCCCTGTCCCTCCTGTAGATTGTGTATCCTGGTATGTTGACATCCCAGTCATGGTTCTCTGTGTACCATGTTTCTGTGACTGCCACAACATCCAGGCAACCCTCTTCCATCAAGGCCACTAGCTCAGGGAGCTTGTTACACAGACTATGGGCATTGGTACTCTTCACCCTCCACTTTTTGATAGCCTTACCCCTTTTAGCCCCATTCCTGTCCTTACTGCCTTTGCCTTTTTTTACATTTACCTCTGTTCTGCTTCCTGATAACTTCTCTACCTTGGTGTTTACCTCATTAATTACCATGTTTTGTGGGGGGAGGCTGGGATTTCCCTGCTCCTTTTTGGTGCCTCCCCCTTATTAGTTTCAAATGCTTGCCAATGAAGCATTTAAACCTCTCACCTAGGATCCTGGTCCCTCGGACAGATGCAGACCATCGCACCAGTATAGGTCTGCTATCCCTCCAGGTGGCTCCCAGTCCCCAATGAAGCCAAAACCCTGAGCTCCACACCAGTTTTTCAACCACTCATTGAATTCCCTGGTGAGGAGTGCCCTAGCATCACCCTTGCTATGGACAGGCAGCACTCTGAGAAGGTTACTGTATGCGCTACTTGTCTAAGGCCCCTCCCCAACTCTATAAACTCCTCTTGCACTGCTCTGATCCCATTCCTAGCCAGGTCATTTGTCCCTAGGTGGACAATGACATCCAGCTCCCTCCCTCATGCAGCTCCTCCCACGATCCTGAGGATTCTCTTCCTGTCCCTCCAAGCCTTGGCGCCAGGAAGGCACCTTACCTCCCTCTCCCCTTCCTCCCCCATTTCTACTCCCCCTAATGACTGAGTCCCCCACCAGGAGTTGTTTCCTTCCCCTGTGGAGTCCCATGCCACCCTTCTTTGGGTCTCCTTTGTGAAGGTTCCCAGCATCTAGTGTCTATTTCTTTTGGTCACTATCCTTGTACATGCATTTGTTGCCTCTGTGATGGCTTGTTTAATCATTCCCCAAATGTCATCTACTTCAAAATGTTGGCAAATCTTAGTTAGGTTTTCTCTTACTAGTTCCCTCATTTTATCGAAATGTGCACCTATGAAATTTAGGACTTCTGCCCTTGACTAGGATTTGACATCATTCAGGGCTATTTTTAACCAAACCGAGTTGTGGTCATTGTTCACCAGTGACTCCCAACTCTGACTGCCTCAATTTTTTTCTGAGTTACTTAGGGTACATCCAAGAGGTTGTTCTGCCTAGTAGGATCAGTGACTAACTGCATGAGAAAACAATCCCGTAAACAATACTGCATGGCTTCTACAGCTGATTCACTCCTTGATGATCTAGCCACTGGGATGCCCCAGTCCACATCTGGCATGTTATGGTCCCTCAGTATTACTAGTTCTCCTTTTGGTGACATTTTTTTGATTTCCTCCAAAAGCTCCTTATCCTTGTACTCCTCTTGGTTTGGAGGTCTATATACCACCCTGACCTGGATTTTCTTTCCTGAGGATAAACTGAGCTGAACCCACAGGGATTTCAATCCTTCTCTAAGGCTCATTTTGCAGGATGTGGCTTCTATCCCCTCCTCAACATAGGGTGCAACCCCCCCCCTTGACACCCCTCCTGTCTTTATTAAAGAGCACATACCCAGAGGCTGCAAGATCCCAGTCATTGTTGTCAGATGCCCAGGTCTCTGTGACTGCCACAAGATCCAAGGAGGACTTCACCATCCATTCCTGAAGGTCGCTCATCTTGTTACCCAGGCTTCTGACATTAATGCACACCATTGTCCATGAGCTTGTGGCTGAATTGTTGCTTCTTTCACCTGGTAAATTCCTGTGTTTCCCATCATCTTGAAACCTTTTTTGGTTCTTCAGTGTCTTTTTCTGTTTATTCTTGTTGTACCTGTGGTCTGATTCAGTATGTCTCGATTGTAGTTCCCATCTCCTAAACTATAGCTGATAGGTTTTCCTAGTGTCATACAACCCTTTAACTAGTTTAAATGCCTGAGGTGAATGTCAAACTTCTGTCCTAATGCACTAGTTGAACAGTCTTCTATCCCAGCAGCTCTCCCAGTCACCAATGACATGGTAACATTTTTCTTTGCACCATTCCCTTCACCAACTGTTGAAATCCTCAGTTTCCTCCTCCCTGATCTTATTCGTGTCAACACCTTTTCCCCATATGATAAGGATCTCTGAGAAGGTTAGCAAGACTGTCTATACTGCCAGTCACTCCCCCAGCTTTTTGAAGTTTAGCCTGATTTCCTCCACTGTCTGGTTTGCTAGGCCATTATTGCTGAGATGGATAAGGATGTTTATTCCTTCATCTGCCTGGTCTATTATCCTCTCAATTTTTGGGGTGTATCTCTTGGCCGAGGTGCTAAGGAGACATCAGACTTTTACCACAGATCCATCCAAGAGGGATTTGACTCCCCTAAACATACAGTTCCCCCCAAATGAGTGTTTGTTTTCAGTTCTTTTTCTTCTGCTTCCCTTTGCATCCCTCTGTAGCCTTGCCTCTGTTCTGCATTGTTTCCTCTGTAGTGTTTGCTTCAGATTCTGCTTCCTTGGCCCCATGTGTCCTGCATCCTCTCCAAGGCTGTGAAGCAATTTGTTGTTGAAATTTCTGATGATCAGTTCAGATTCCTTGTCTGTCTGCTCCCTTCTTGTCCCACCACTTTCCATCCCCCTATGACAGTGGACCTCGGGGGAAGGGGAAGGGGATGGGGGTTTACTCAAGTAAAGTTGATGGTACAGTCTGGCAATTTCTCTTCTTACCTCCTCCAGCTGAGCTCAGAGCTCATTCAGATTCCTACAAATAGGACAGTGCCCAGTCCTGCATATTAGTCCCTAGAACATAAGTGTCCCATACCTCTGGCAACTAAACAACCATGTCCATTGCTCATGTAATGCAGATCTTCTTGTGCTTAGTGGCAGAAATCCTCCCCTGAAAAAAGAAAGGGAATAAAATCTAAGAGAGAAAAAACGCACTGAAATATAAAAAATATATATATATATATATATATATATATTTTCCTCCCTATCTTCCAACTGCTTTTGTGCCCTTACAGCTCCCACTCTTCCTGTCCTGGGACTGGAAGTTCCTGTGTTCCTCAGTAGTCTCCTTCTTCCTTGCTCAGAGTCAGACCTCCAGTAGCTGGGGGGGAGAGATATTCGTTCCTTCAAGGACAGGGAATCTATGCCAAATAACCATTCCATGGTGTCCAATGGACATCCCATGTCTTCCCATGCTGGGAAACAGCAACTATAAAACATGCAATGGGGTCAAATGGACACCCTATGGTTTCAATGATAGAGGGAAGTCTTGTGCTGTCCATTCCAGGATGCAGCCATCTCTGTACATGGAATCTTTACCAATTAACCATTCCATGGTGTCCAGTGGACACCCCATGTCATCCTTTACAAGGAAACTGCAACAATAAAACATGCTATGATGTCCAATGGGCACCCTAGCCTGACTATGATAGAAGGAAGTCTTGTGCTATCCATTCTGGGATGCAGTAGTCAGCATTTCCCACCTAACTTGCATCTCGATCACTCCACCATCTTGGTCTATATACAGGGTATATACACCAATTAACCATTCCATGGTGTCCAATGGACACCCCATGTTATTCCATACCATGAATCAGCAACAATAAATCATGCCAAGGGCTGTCAATCTGCAGGGCTGGTTGCCTTGAGGGCCATTTACATTTATGCCTCGAGGGCCATCTGCCTTGAGGGATTAATGTCTTGAGGGTTTGTTGCCTTGAGGGCATGCTGCATTGAGGGCTGTCTACCTTGAGGCTGGCTGCCTTGAGGGCATGTTTCCTTGAGAATGGCATGTTTTTCATTTTGGTGTAAACCTACTACCCAGTTGTGGTTGCTTTCCTTGAGGGTCCTCAGCCTTGAGGTTTTTTGCAGAAGAGGGCATGTTTACCGAGAAGCCACTTACATCTCATTGTGCTTCTATCAAGTGATTTACTACTCTGTGTCGCTATCGTTTGTATTCGGTGATCCAGACACCTCGTAGTTCACCTCTGAATGGCATTCAAAGAAGCATTTATCTACACACAGGCCCTTTCCACACTGTATGCACCAGTAGGTCGATTCCTTATGCTTCCCTTTCTTTGTGCACACCACACATCTTCGGGTATGGTACTGCTTCTTTGGTGTTCTTGGACCTTTTGATGGAAAGTGCTTTCCTTGCAGTCATTGGCATGGATCCAAGTTGTCGATTGCCATTTTTGGTTACGCTTTGAAAGATAATTAATTTTTTTTCTTGTCGTTACAAGTTCTTTAATCACAGTTTGTTGGAATTCCAGGTGCGTCATTTTCTTTCTTTCTGGTGAAAATTTCTTGTACATTATGTACCCCTGAAGTAACATGGCATTCAGTAGATAAAAGAACTCCTTCTGCCATACCTTCTTGCATCGCTGGTTAAAATTGTAATACCCTGCCAGCTGGTCATTTTTGTTGACTCCACCCATGTATCTGTTGTAGTCCAGTATACATTTTGTTTTTTTGATTGACTCCCCAGTCTTCCAATCTTTTCTTCTGGTATTGACAAATTTAGTTCTTGATGTTGTTGACAGCATGTATATGTCCCTCTTGTCTCTCCACTTCATACAGAGCATTGCTGTCTTCCTGAATGTAACCTTTTCTTTCACCTTCAGCTTTATGTCTTTTATTTTGGAAGGCATTCCCTTGTGTTTGGGCATCACGGTTCCAGTTTCACCAACTCCAGATAAAAATAGATCTGTGTAGAGTTGAGGTCCAGTGTAGTATCTGTCTGTGTAAATCCTGTAGCCTTTCCCTCGCAGTTCTTCTCTAACAAGATCAAAACAAACTCTGTATGTATGTCCTTTGCTATGTTCCTTGTCAACTTTGCCTGTATAGAATTGCCAGTTGCATATGTATCCCAAGTTTGAGTCACATAAAGTGTACACCTTGATTCCGTGCTTCACTTGTTTTTGTGGATTAAATGTTCTGTAACTCAGATTTTCCTTCCACAGACATATACCTTCATCCAGCGAGAGGTCCCCGGTTGGGAAGATAGGTTTCTCATGATCTCTTCAGGAATCACTCATGTATCTCCCTAATGTGAAAAAGTTGATCAAATCCCTCCATCCCTCTAGGGTTCTGCTTCGAGTTGTCAGCTATGTGGAGAAAAGAAACAATCAGGTTGAATCGGCCCCTTGCCATCACAGTGCCCCAGAATGTTGTGTAGGTGACTTCATCCATTCCCCAGTATTCATCTTCACTGCTCTTCAGTACCAGTCCCATTGCAATGTATAACGCAAAAAAAAACTCTTCAGTTCTTCTTTGTCAGTCCTCTTCCAAGCCCTGGCCCTTGAATGTGGTGGCAACTCATCAATTGGATGTGCCAGAAAGAAATCATCAGCGTATCTGTTTGTTTCCCTGGCAATAAGCTCCAAATCTTCATCCAACATTGCAAAACAGTTGTACAAATCCAAGTGAACTTTCCGGGACTGGAACCTGTAGACCTGAAGTTGCAGTGAATAGGTGTCCATTGTCACTTGTTGTCGTCACTGCTTCCCATTCGTCTTCTATTGTAATGCTTTCTTCTGCTGATGGCCGAGCCCTCTTCCCACGAGTCTTCTTGGGCATTGCACCTACTGATGTTGTGGGGTTCTCTTCTTGATCTTCCAGCTCCACATCAGGCATGTAATCTTGATCAGTAACTTCTTGATCTTCAAAAGACTCATTCTGCACTTCCACCAGATCCAGATTGTACAACCTTTCTTCAACATTCTCTTCACTATCTGATCCTGAGAAATCGGACTCGCTACACATTTGGATCTCAGCCAAAACATCCAAAGCCATCATTCTGCTTTTTGCCATGATGATCATTCTGTAAGGTGTAGAGATAAAAAAAAAATATAATTGTTGCAAGTTATCTTTTTTGGGCGATTCTAATAATAATAAGAAAAATGAAGCCTCTATGTATATCAGTTTGGCTCAATAAACCCTCCTCTCCAACTCCCCACTGTACACTGATTTATATTTTCAAACATACCACAAAATATTCTATGTCAAATATACTGCAAGGAATCAATTAACCTGAAAGACAAAAAAATAAAAAGTTTTATTCGAAGTGTTTACATGTAATATCTTTAACGGAATACTCAAACTCATTTTCACACATACAATGTATTTCTGATTCATCAAGGATACAATTTTGCAAATTAATTTGTGCGTGTAATCCAACACCTTAAATCTACAATTCAAGTCTCATTATTGGTACACAGATTCATCAACCACATGCGTATGTGGTGGCGACTATCACATGGGCAGAATTGGTAGGCTAAGCAGTCCTTATCTGCTGTCTATGTTTCTGTTTCAAATAATGTATCAACTGTTCATAGCCAGCATTATGATAATAGCTGATGTTCACATGAGCCATGCAATAAAAACCAACACAAAATAGAAATTGTTACTTACTGAACACATTATTTACTTACCTCAATTGTTAATTGACTATTAACTCATAATGTGATCATATGTAATTTTATTTAAATTATTTCACGATTGGAGATTTTTTGCTGAGTATATATTTTTTTTAATTAAGGTACAAGAATAACTATTTTTAATGTCCGTTCCATATAAAATTGTTGATTATTCCATTTTCATATCACAAACATTGCATTTAATTTATAATAGTTATTGAATGGTATTGCAGATGCGATTATCATAATTATGCTTCCATGTACTTGGAACATGTAATTAGCTGGTCTGTATAACAATAGTTACATTGGAATAAGATGAAAATTGTATAACTGCATTCCGCATTTTTTCTTCTACTTATTCATTGATATAATTGAATTTTTAACAAGATGTTCATCTAAACTTCATATTCCAAGTTGTTGCAGTTGGAATTGTGTATGACATCTACTTGTAGTATTGGATTAAATGTTCTAAAAGAAAAGGAAATACAAAAATAATTTATTATCAAAATGTGTTATAAATTCCTTTTATCCTTCTACCTAATTACCAGGGTTCTCTGCATGAACACCCCACTTTCATGTCTTTATACCTCTCCAGCTGTATACATCGATTCAAGTTGCTGGTGGATGATGTCAGGCACACATTGAGCAGAAGCTAAAATGCATCAAAATGGCTGCCTTTGCCAAAATGCCCCAAGATGGCCACCTTTGCTAAAAAGCTTCCTGAATTGGTGTAAAAGTAATGTAAAAGGGTTTCAGTTAGCTGGCTATCTGCCTCATGATACAGTGCCCCATTTTTTAAGGGGGAGCATTATCAGAGTTGGACCATACAAGGTCCCACAGTTGAATCATATGTATTAATGATGTCAGGGAGGTTGGACTGAAATGGGAAGGAGATCAGTTAGACTGTGCCTGTGACCTCATGATCCAGTAACTGGGCTGTGTGAGGAATCCAGCACCAGGTATGCATAAGGGGGTTCCCTTAGTTGGACCATTCCCCCAATTCCCTGAAATAAGAGGTGCCAACAAAAGAAAATGGCTTCCTGGTGTCCAGTGGCCTCATCATATCATCTGAAACCAGGCCTAACCACACTAAAAGCTTTCCGTGGTGTTCACTGGTCTTCCAATTCCCTCCCATACCATGCAAGCATGGGAACATTTAAATGTAGAAATTGTTGGCTGATAAGGACCGACAGGCCCATCCAGTCTGCCCGAAGGCACTACTCTGGACTGCTTCTACCCTGTCAATGTCCTTATGATGGTGTGCCCTACAGAACTGTGCATAGTACTCAAGGTGAGGCCTGACTAGCATCTGGTGCAATGGCATAAGCACCCCACACCTTATGCTTGCGATGCCTTTACCTATACATCCCAGCATGCCATTGACCCTCCCTGCAGTTTTTGTACTCTGATTAGAGAACTTTAGGTTCTCAGAAATTATCCAGGTTAATTTTTTCCTTTTTAGTGGTCAGCACCCCTCCCCCCATCCTGTAGCATTTCCCAGTATTCCCTCTTCCCAGGTGCATTACCATAACTCACCCAGTCAAAATAAAAACAAGTAATATGTAAAGAGTCTCTTACCGGGGTTACTAGGGAGCCAGAATCAGTAATCTTGAGAAGACAATGTCCAGCTAAACTGTAAAGTAAAAATATATGAAAGCAGTCACAAAGGATCTGTAGTTCTTAATGAGTAGTTAGAAAATATAGAACAGGTTAGTCATAGAGTAATAATTATCTGATGGGGACGGAGTCAGCATCCTGTCAGACCTGTTAAAGAGAAAGGAAAAAATAGGTTAATAGGAAGAATATACAGTAGCAGTACAGAACACTCCCACCTCCTGGCCGTCAAACACTACTTCCTCCCTTTCCAACTACATATCCTCTCCTTCTGTTTCAGTCCTATCTCACCTGTATAGTATTTTTGTGTGGTGGTGAGAGGCTTTGCTCACCTTTACCGGACCACAAAAGAAAAAAAAAATTCCTTTTCCCTCTCATACCTTGCGACTCCAAATGAAAAGCTCTTCTTGGAGTCCAGTGACCCATCCATACCAACCATCACCAGAACCCACAAGAAAAAAGGAATTCATTGATTTCCAGTGGTCACCCACTGTAATCCCATACCATGAGCCATCACAAGATAAGGACTTGATAGAGTCTGGTAGCCCTCTCATAGCCTCCAGTAAAAGGCCACACCACAAAAAAGCATTCCCTGTTGTCAATTAGGTCCCTCGTTCCCTCCCATACCAGGCTCCTCCACAAGTAAACAACTCTGCAGTGTTAAAAAGCCCTAACAATGCCCTCCAAAGAATAGGCTCCAACACCAGACATGTAAAGCACTCCCTCTTGTCCAGATGCCACAGCCAGAAATGAAGAATTCACTGGACTGGACTCCAGTGGACTCAACTAACCCTTCCTATACAAGATACCACCATACATAAAGCATTCCCTGGTGACAAGTGATCCCCCCATGCTTCCTGTAACAGGTGTTACAACAAATACAGTATTTCCTGGTGTTTACTGGTCCAACCTAAGCACTCCCATACCAGACACTAATAAATGTAAAGAATTCACTGGTGTCCTGTAGCCCTCCAATGCACTCATATACCATGCCCCATCAGTCAAAAAGGATTCCCACTTTAGTCAGCTGTTCTCTGATTCTCTGAAACCAGGCACCATTTGAACTGGGATTAGAGGGTCCTGTCCAACTCAAGCACTCCTGTACTAGACATGACAAAATAATATGTGGAGAGTACCTTATCAGGATAATATCGAGTTGTAATGGATACCTGGTGGTCTGGGCTTGGCTTGACTATGGAGTCTGGTGCAGGAATCTTGACATTTCGACGTCCGTCAGACTGTAAAATAAAATATAGGAATGGAGTCATAAAGGATCCGTGGTTCTTAGTGAATTAATAATACAGAACATATTCATAACTGAGTAATACTTATCTGATTGGGAAGGAGTCTTCATCCTTTCAGGCTTGTGAAAGAGAAACAAAAATAGCACAACATGAAGAAGCTACAGTAGCGAGAGAAGAAACCAATAGTGTATAGATATGAATGGGTATTATACTACATTTGAGAAAACAGTGACAAATAAGATAAAAAGTTACTGCTAAAGCTGATTGTGAAAATAGAGATATATAGAAATACAATTAGTTAAGATAGAATGAGGGAAGAGATAATGTTAGCAGTGGAGAAGATTAGAAAGACCAATGCTCTCTGCAATCAGTTGGGTTCATTTCATGGCCCTTTCCATGTAGCACATTTTTGGCATATCTTCTGTCAATGAAGCACCTAATTTACTTCTACCATCAAGTTGTTCCAACATACACCTTCATAACATGTGCTGTCATGAAATTAGCACCCTGATTCTCACCAAGTGTCAACACTCACTAAGATAAGATGTATACAGAATAAAACAGTGGGTTAAGCACTGGGACATTGCCCTGCCTGAACCACAAAGACACACTGAATCCAGGAAAAAACATGATTTGTGATTTCTGAGACTAAAATGTCTATTTGGTTCCCAGTACTTAGTATCTCTCTTTTTATCCATTCTAGAAGGAACAAGTCAAAAATTGCATTTTGCAATCCAGGCCTAGCCCTGCATGTACCAGCTGTGACAGGGAAGCCGTACTTTGTGCCACCAAATGAAAAGCACTTAATGGTATCCAATGACCTCCCCATACCCTCCCAGACCAGTCATTGCTACAATAAACACCTTCAATGTTGACCAGTTGTTTCCCAAATTCCCTCCCACACTAGCAGAGAAAATAACAGACCTTGACTGTAGAATCAAATGATGTTCAAAATATCTCCAGAAACTTGGACTGGTGATCTATGAAACAAATGTTGTCGTTCAATAGGATATCCCGCGGAAGACATTCAGTGAGATTATAATAAAAACCTGCACCTCAATATAACATGCCACCACAACCAAAGCATTCCCTGGTGTACAATGAACCCCCATAAACCCTCTCATACCTGGACCATGAGGCATGTTTCTGCTGGCATTTTAGTGTGTTCATGATTTTACATGGTCACAACCAAATAGTGTTTTACCTTACTAAGAAGACAGACACTTGCAATTGCCTCATGAACACATGACTACTGTGTATGCATATGTGACATGAACAGCCAATTAGAATGGTGTTATGACCAGATAACATCAGTTGACATTTTCACCACCCTTTAGTGTGTGTGTTAATACCTCATGATGTTACCCGGTCATAACCAAATAGTGTTTTACCTTACTATAGTCACAAGAGACCTGCACAAGGCCTCCCATATCAGGCCCCACCATCAAAAATGCATTCAATGTTATCCAATGTTCCCCCCAGATCCCTCCCATACCAGGTAGCACTCCAGGTTAAGCATTTCCTGTAGGCCATTAGACTACAGTGAATGCTTAACTTGTTGTGGTGACTGATATGGCAGAGATTTCTTGTCGATCAGTAAGATGTCCGATCAGGAGCTTTCTTGTGGGAAGACACAGTGATATGATAATAGAAACATCCCATCTCATATCAGGTGCAACATCAAGTTAAGCATTCCCTAGTGTACAATGTCAACCCATACTAAATCACTATAGGTTTATGACTGGATAACATCAGTCAACATGTTCACCACCCTCAAGTGTGTGTTAATGCCTCCTGATGTTACCTGATAATAAACAAATAGGGTTTTACCATACTACAATAACCAGAGACTTGTACTGACCTCAGGAACACTTGACTACTGCATATGTGTGTGTGTTTCTTGGTGTCGACTAGCACGAAAAGCAAAGTGGAATATCAGACTAGCAAGGAAAATGTCAATAGGGTTTTGTTTGGATAACATCACTCTGCATTTTCACCACTTTTTTATGTGTGTTAGTGCATCTTGATGTTACCTGGCCATAACCAAGTAGTGTTGTATCTTACTATAATGACCAGAGACCTGCACTGACCTCAGGAACACTTGACTACTGCATATCTGTATGCAGTTCTTGGCATCGGCTGACATGAAAAGCCAAGTGGAATATCAGATTAGTAAGGAAAATGACAATGGGGTTATGACTGGAAAACATCAGTCAGCATCTTCACCACCTCCCAGTGTGGTTTGATGCCTCCTGATATTACCCAGTTGTAAACAAATAGTGTTTAACCTTACTATAATGACCAGAGACTTGCACTGACATCATGAACACTTGGGTACTGCATACGTGTATGTGGCTGTGGGCATTGGCAGACATAAACAGCCAAGTAGAATAACACAATAGCAAGGTAAATGGCTATGGGGTCATGACCGAATAACATCAGTCAGCATTTTCACCATCCTCTAGTGTGTGTTAATGCCTCCTGATGTATCCCAGTCTTAATCAAATAGTGTTTTCCTTACTACAATGACCAGAGACTTGTACTGACTTCAGGAACACTTGACTACTGCATAGGTGTATGCGGTTCTGGCATCGGCTGACATGAGTAACCAAGTGGAATATCAGAATAGCAAGGAAAATGACTATGGGGTTATGTTTGGATAAGATCAGTCTGCATTCTCACCACTCTTTAGTGTGTGCTAATTCATCCTGATGTTACCTGGTCATTACCAAATAGTGTTTAACCTTACTATAATGACCAGAGACCTGCACTGACCTCAGGAACACTTGACTACTGTGAATATGTATGTGGTTCTTGGCATCAGCTGACATGAAAAGCTAAGTGGAATATCAGATTAGCAAGGTAAATGACTATGGGGTTATGACTGGACGACATCAGTTGGTATCTTCACCACCTTCCAGTGTGGTTTAATGCCTCCTGATGTTACCCGGTTGTAAACAAATAGTGTTTAACCTTACTATAATGACCAGAGACCTGCACTGACATCATGAACATTTTGGGTACTGCATACCTGTATGTGGTTCTGGGCATCGGCTGACATGAACAAACAGGTAGAATAACAGAATGTCATGGTAAATGACTATGGGGTTATGACCGGATAACATCAGTCTGCATTTTCACTACCCTCCCGTGTGTGGTAATGCATTCTGATGTTACCCGGTTATAAACAAATAGTATTTTCCTTACTACACTGACCAGAGACTTGTACTGACCTAGGAACACTTAACTACTGCATATATGTATGCGGTTCTTGGCATGGGCTGGCATGAAAAACCAAGTGAAATATCAGATTAGCAAGGTAAGTGACAATGCGGTTATGACCGGATAATATCAGTCAGCATTTTCACCACCTGTAGTGTGTGTTAATGCCTCCTGATGTTACCCCGTCATAACCAAATAGTGTTTTGTCTTACTACAATGACCAGAGACTTGTACTGAACTCAGTAACATTTGCCTACTGCATATGTGTATGCGGTTATTGGCATCAGTTGACATGAACGGCCAAGCAAAATAACAGAATAGCAAGGTAAATGACTATGGGGTTATCACCGGATAACATCAGTCTGCATTTTCACCACCCTGCAGTGTGTGGTAATGCCTCCTGATGTTACCCAGTTATAAACAAATAGTGATAAACCATATTATAATGACTAGAGACCTGCACTGACGTCATGAACATTTTGGGTACTGCATACCTGTATGCGGTTCTGGGCATCGGCTGACATGAACAGACAAGTAGAATAACAGAATGTCATGGTAAATGACTATGGGGTTATGACTGGATAACATCAGTCTGCATTTTCACCACCCTCCAGTGTGTGGTAATGCCTCCTGACGTTACCCAGTTATAAACAAATAGTGTTTTCCTTACTACACTGACCAGAGACTTGTACTGACCTCAGGAACACTTGACTACTGCATAGGTGTATGCGGTTCTGGCGTCGGCTAACATGAAAAGCCAAGTGGAATATCAGATTAGCAAGGAAAATGACTATGGGGTTATGTTTGGATAACATCAGTCTGCATTCTCACCCCTCTTTTGTGTGTGCTAATGCATCCTGATGTTACCCGGTCATTACCAAATAGTGTTTAACCTTACTATAATGACCAGAGACCTGCACTGACCTCAGGAACACTTGACTACTGCATATCTGTATACGGTTCTTGGCATCAGCTGACATGAACAGCCAAGTGGAATAACAGAATAGCAAGGTAAGTGACTATGGGGTTGTGACCGGACAACATCGGTCTGCATTTTCACCACCCTCCAGTGTGTGGTAATGCCTCCTGATGTTACCCAGTTATAAACAAATAGTGTCTAACCTTACTATAATGACTAGAGACCTGCACTGACCTCATGAACATTTTGGGTAATGCATACCTGTATGCGGTTCTGGGCATTGGCTGACATGAACAGACAGGTAAAACAACAGAATCTCACGGTAAATGACTATGGGGTTATGATCGGATCACATCAGTCTGCATTTTCACCACCCTCCAGTGTGTGGTAATGCCTCCTGATGTTACCCAGTTATAAACAAATAGTGTTTTCCTTACTACACTAACCAGAGACTTGCACTGACCTAAGGAACACTTGACTACTGCATATATGTATGCAGTTCTTGGCATTGGCTGACATGAGAAGCCAAGTGGAATATCAGATTAGCAAGCTAAATGACTATGGGGTTATGACCAGATTACATCAGTCAGCATTTTCACCTCCCTGTAGTGTGCGTTAATGCCTCCTGATGTTAATCCGCCATAACCAAATAGAGTTTTATCTTACTACAATGACCAGAGACTTGTACTGAGCTCGGTAACGCTTGCCTACTGCATAGGTGTATGTGGTTCTTGGCATTGGCTGACATGAGAAGCCAAGTGGAATATGCGATTAGCAAGGAAAACGACTATGGGGTTATGTTTGGATAACATCAGTCTGCATTCTCACCCCTCTTTTGTGTGTGCTAATGCATCCTGATGTTACCCGGTCATTACCAGATAGTGTTTAACCTTACTATAAAGACCAGAGACCTGCACTGACCTCAGGAACACTTGACTACTGCACATCTCTATGCGGTTCTTGGCATCAGCTGACATGAACAGCCAAGTGGAATAACAGAATAGCAAGGTAAATGACTATGGGGTTATGACTGGACAACATCAGTCTGCATTTTCACCACCCTCCAGTGTGTGACAATGCCTCCTGATGTTACCCAGTTATAAACAAATAATGATTAACCATACTATAATGACTAGAGACCTGCACTGACCTCAAGAACATTTTGGGTACTGCATACCTGTATGCGGTTCTGGGCATCGGCTGACATGAACAGACAGGTAGAATAACAGAATGTCACAGTAAATGACTATGGGGTTATGACTGGCTAACATCAGTCTGCATTTTCACCACCATCCAGTATGTGGTAATGCCTCCTGATGTTACCTGGTTATAAACAAATAGGCCCAGATACTCAAAAGGGTTGCGCCATGCGCAACAGGGATGTGCCAGTGCAAGTCCGAAAATGCACCAGTGTGTGATATTCAGCGGAAGCAGCTGCACCCTCCAAATCGCAATGCACAAGAGCGCAATGGTAATGAATGCATGTGCAACTTAAGAGGGAGGAGCCATGAATAAATGGTGCAGTCACGATATTCAACAGCATGTGCCATGCTGAATAGAAACAAACAGAAGTTCAGCTAACGGAAATGATCCAAAATAAAAAGGAACAAGAGAGAGGCGCAAGAACACTACAGGGAAGCCAGAGGTGGGAGCGAGTTGACTGCAACTAGGAAAAGAGTAGCAATGAGCCGGACTGGGCAGGAGCAGGACAGAGCACACCTGGAAACTACCAGGAACAAGAAAGGATTGGGGAGCCTGTGCCACTGTGCAGGAGTAAAAGTGAAGTGCCACAGTGGACTGAGGGCAGTGACAGTGGGCAGGACAGCCAAATCTGGGAGGTGTTCCCGGTGCAGGGGTAGTAGCATAAAGGACAGCAGGGGGAATGGGAAAACAGCTGCCGGGGGGGGACACAGCCAGGGACATGGCCAGTGCCACCATTCAGATGGAGGCAGTAATGAGGGTGTGAGAAGGCAGGCAGCAGGGGGCATGGCCATGGAAGGCCTGTCGGATATGCCCCCAACAGGCAGTACCGAGGCCCGCACCAGCTCGAGACACTGGTGACACTGAGATAGTGGGCGGTACCGCCTGAACTGGGTGATCCTGAGGTGGCTCTGTGAGCTATGCAGTGATGAGATGCAGGCACCCACACAGCGAGCCATGCTCTGTCAGTGGAGACAAAGGTGACAGCTGTCATGTGCCTGCTCTACGGGTACCTTCCAGAGACCAACAGGGGACACAACAGGCATAACCCAGTCGGCCGCATCATGCCTACTCACACAATTCCTCAGTGCACTGCTGCCTCATGCTGCGGAGCACATCCATTTCCCCAGCACACAGGCAGAGCGCACAGCAAACATACAAGAGTTCCACAGGGTAGCAGGTATGCCTGGCATGCTTGGGGCCATTGACTGCACCCACGTGGCCACCGAACACCACCTGGCCCGGAAGGTGCTGCATACATCAATCAGAAGGGTGATGCAAACATCAACTGTCAGGTGGTGTGCGATGCTAGGGGGCGCATAACCAATGTCTGTGCCACACACCCTGGGGGAGCACATGATGCCCTCATCTGGCACCAGTCTGCACTGTGCCACAGGCTTGAGAGTGGGGACATCCCCACTGGTCACCTAGTGGGTGGGTATGCAAATCATGAAGAAAGACATGGATCTTGGGAGGGGCATAGCCAGAGGTGACATGGGTACTGGCCTAGATGGCAGGGTGATGCTGATCACCAAATGAATGTCCACCCTCTACACACAGGTGATAGTGGATATCCACTCTGTCCCTGGCTGCTCACACCATACCAGTGGCCCGTGACCCCATCGCAGCAACGGTACAATGAGACACATGCCACCACACGCATGTTTGGGATGCTGAAGGCACGTTTCCTTTGCCTGGACACTTTTGGCAGTGCCCTACAGTACAGCCCCTCAAAGGCCTGTGGGCTATTCCTGGCCTGTTGCATCCTGCACAACATGGCCAATGACTGTGGGATTGCTGTACAGGTCGAAGAGGGGGACAGTGATGGGGACAATGAGGACGCTGGTGCAGATGGTGATGGGCAGCCCCCCCCTTAGTTGAAGGGACCCCCGACTGATCCGGATGGCGCAGCTGCGCCAGGACACCATCACAGAGGAGCACTTCAACCAACCCAGGTAAGTCATGGGGCCATGTGCAACCACTAATGGCAAGGGCAGAACCCACAAACACGCATGGATAAAGCCCAGGGGTGCATGTTGTAAAGGGAATTGGCTGAGCATGGAACCACATATGCCATCAGGGATGGGCAAGGCCTAACACGGCACGTGGTCACACACACACACACACACACACACACACACACACACACACACCAAGACATGCACAAAGGGTAGGAGGAGTTACGCCAACCCCAACCACCACCCCTAGCCACACACATGTCCACAGACCACCACACCCAGTGCCTGTCATTGTGTGTGTCTCAGATACTGGACACCATTGCACAGTGGTGGACAGCGCAATGCAGGCATCATCATGCACATGCCACAGTGGCCAGCAGCCGGGAGGGTGTGCACATGGAACGTGTGTGTGTGTGTGTGTGTAGGGCCAGGTACCCCACCCATGCATTGCACATTGAAAAACACACTGCACACAGGGCAGCATCAGAAAGTAGCCATGGTGGGAGACAGGTCGGTCATGTGGCACAGTGCCACGGATGCATGGGCAGCCCAACCGAGACCCGCCAGCAGTGACAGGCTGACCAATGGCCTCATGGGGTGAAACTGACAGTCTTCTAGGGGTGCTGCTGCAGGAACATGACCGTTCTCGAGCAAGGGACTGCAGCTCACCAAACATTCCTGCACCAGGCATGCTCAAGATGGCCACAGCTGAACCCGGTTTTGACAAGGAGGGTGTTGCACGACGCTGGGAATGGGGGGTGGACATGGCACTGCGCAGTGTCTGCGATGCATGGGCAAATAACTCTGTGCCCATTGTGGCCATGACAGCTATGAATGCCTGTGTCTGCCTGTCAATGGCGGCGGTCACATCCTCCCACAGCTGGTCCTTCCCTGCCAGAAGCAGACTGGTGTCCCTGCTTCGCCGCTTCTCTACCTGGAGCAGGACCGCACTGAGTGCATCCACTGCCATCTCAAGCCACAACTGCTGATCCACTGATTCATGGAGTATGCGGGTATGCTCAGCTAAGAGGTCATCCACCTGATCGGCATGCTGTCCCTCATGGTGTTCGCGGATGTGCTGGGCAGCACCGCTTGAGGTTGGGCGCTGCACACCAGGGCCATGCCTGGGCATGTCCACAGGCGTTGCACTGATGCCACCCTCCGACACTGTCCCCTCATCACCATTGGCTGACTGCTGACACTGCCCCTCTGGCCGCTGCTTTCCAGGGCTCAGTGGTGCCACTGCAGTAGCTGCAACAGCCCCACTGTCCTGGACACACACCAGTGCTGCCCCACTGGTGCAGACAGGCACAAGCTGGGACTGTGATGTCACGCAGGCCTCCATGGCGGTACTACCCACGGCTATGCCCATGCTGTAACCTGCTGTGTGGCCATCCTGCGGCCCACATGTTTCGCTGTCCATGATGTGAGCTCCATCATCATCATCAGTGATGGATCCAGCACCAGTCCAAGTCTTAGCATGCTGGCATCCATGGACGCTGTCATGCTGTGACACAGGCAGGGCCTCCGCCGCACCTGCTCCACCAACTTCAGTCTGGACAACCAGGTGGGCCCACTATCATCCTGACCCTCGGACACCTGTGGAGGTGGATGGGCCCTCCTCTGTGTCCAGGGTATCGCCCTCAGTGGACGAGCCCACCACCGCTGACCCATGTAGATGCTCAGGAGCTGTAAGGGAACACAGTAGCATTAATGTATCTGCCCTACCCTGTGGCATTCCCCCCACAGTGACAGATCGGGACCTACCATGCAGTGACGGGCTACCACCCATCTGGAAGCCACCACCTAGAACACCCTCGATGGCACAACGCCACATGCTGCAAGCAACCTGCTCTTTCTGTGGCATCAGGCGTTGCACAGCAGGCTGTCCCCACCAGTCACAGCCCGTGCTACCCTGATGGCAGCCACCTTATCCTTAATCCTCCTCCTGTCCATGCCCACCTTCTTCTTGCACTCCTGCATGGACCACTGGTGGCTGACATTCTGGTTGATGGCATGGGCCACCTCACCCCATGCCACAGCATGGGCCTGTGGTGTTCCCTGCTGTCCGCTGAGCAGTAGTTCCTGGTTAAGGTAGGCCTCAAACAGGGCATCTGTTTCTGCCTTGGTAAAGTTTGGCCTCCTCCGTCTCCCACATCTCAGTTCCTCCTCCTCCTCCACCTCACGATCGCCCATCATTGATCCTGTGGGAATGACAGGTGTTACCTCTGACTGTGCAGTCCCATGCATCTCCCACACACCACAGTCCACACTCCCAAACAGCATGCAACTCACCACAATAGACTGCAATACCAAACTATGGCCTCTGCAGCCCAATGTTGCATTTACATAGCGCAACACATGAAAATGAGGTGAGGCCCAATTTTGAGTTGATGCTAATGCAGTATCTCTGCCATTGAATCGTTGATGAGCTGATTTGCACATGCCGGCTGAATATCACGCTGTTGCGCCTTGCACAATTGTGTTGAACGTGCTCAGGCAAGGGAGCAGCTCTGTGACTTGCACAGTGGACACTGAACGACACATGCCCAGGGTGCTGACACCGATGCCTGCTGCGCTGCTGATGTGCTGTGCATGGGAGGCAGTGCAGGGCACAGCCACCATTGTGCCAGTGGCACTAGTGCGCTGTTCACCTGTATGGCACTCTTGCACTGGGGCGCCGTAGGCGCCATGGAGCCACAGCGTGGTAAGCCACTACAGGGCATCTCACACAGGCACCCAACTGCACTACACAGAGGGAGTTCCAATCATGCTGTGGTGGTCCATGCACGAGAGACCCTTGACCCTGTGCCCGACCTTTGCCCTCTAGGCACCATGTATCCTTATGGGTGCACCACTATTGTGCTGTTCGGTGACAGCGTGATGGGGAATGGCAGCGCTGTACTGAGCAGCATCTGCACGGGGTGGACATGCCTTACCAAGCACCATTTTGACTCCGACCAGCTTCAGCGATGGCAAGATGGAGGACTGCTGTTTGGAGCCAGGTGGAGCTGGCCAGTTTGGTGGCCATAGTGGAGCCCCATGCTGGGGCACTGTTTGGAAATGCACCCCTGGACAGGGCCAGGGGTGCTGTATGGGAGGAGGTGGCAGTGGTGCTGGAGGAGGCAACAGGAATGGACCGTACTGCACAGCAGTGTCACCACAGATATAGGGACCTCCAGCGGAGGGACCCGGACAAGCTTGCCCACCTGTGTGCATGTGCCAGGAGAGGCACAGTTCCACGACCAAGTAGGTGTCCCATCCATACACTGGTTGCGTCCGTGCAGGTATCACGGTGGGCATGTGTCCACCACACGGGGTGGGCTGTCCAGTGTGGGCAGTGATGTTGGTGGTGTTGGTGGTGAAGGTGGTGTTGGGGGGTTGCGGCATGGCTGGGCTGTGAGGGATTGCACACACCCGGGGGTGGGGGGCCTTTGACACTGGATTGTACTGATATTCCCCTGTCCATGTTTGTACCCTAGGCCCTGAAGAGAGGTGCCGAGCCTGAGAAGACTGACACCGAGGCATGGGTAGGGGAGCTGGGCAACAGCCACAGGCAGCTGGTCACATCCTAATACCGCACCCGGATCAGGCCGATGATGGTGAGTGCCTTTCTTTCATGATATTCTGTGCATGCTGTGTTGCAGGGCAGGCTGCTGTGCATGGCCACCATACATTGACACCACTGCCATGCATGCCACATGGTACAGTCAGCACTGTCCAGTGGCACTGCATTTGTGGGTGTGCATCGCTGGTGGTCCATGCATGCACCGGGTACATGGCTGTGCCACTGCCTTTGCACCACATAGCCATGTCACTGTACAGCCATGGTGGTGCTGTGCAGGACTTGGGCGGTGGGTGTGTGCAGTGGTCCACATGGCTGTGTGCACCTGGGTGGGCAGGTCATGTGGACACGATCACTGTGGGTGGTCGCACACCATCACAGGGGCGTGTCCCATGGCTGTATGCCATGCACAATGGGTGGGCTGCAGGAGGATGGGCATTCACACCTATTGACTCTGCTCCCTTGTCCTAGGTGGATGGAGGATGATGCAACTGGAGAGGGCCATGCAGGAGCTGCTACAGGTGGCATGTGCCTCACTTGAAATACTGCAGTGCATGGACCAGCATGGCGTCAGGAGGAGACATGGTGGGAGGCACCACAGGAGCGGGGAACAGGGCTCCGCTGAAGATCCCATGCCCCAGGTTCAACCCTACCCCCCCGGACCCACACTCACACCCTTCATTCCCTCTACCATTTGTTCACCCCTGCCCCTTACCCACCCCCACCTGGTTTGTGGCCCTCACCCCCAACTTTTGTGTAAAAATTTGTAAATAGTTGTTTTCTACCTTTTAATATACATTTGTTTTGTTATGCCTACTGTGGTGGTCTCTGATTTGCAGCAGGCTACAGGTGCTCAGCTGCAGTGGTGTGCATGGCGTCAGGGGTGGTGCAGTCACGGGTGCGTGTGTGTGTCCGTAGGGGAAGCGACTATGGTGTGGGAGTAGCTATCAGTCACTGTCTGTGGTTTGTGTGTTGTTCCCTGTGCACTGCATGACTGTGTGCAGTGGTCAACGGTACATGCACTGTATCCATAGTGCACCTGTCATTCTGTCCATGTCCTGTGCAGCTGATACCCTTGCATGTCTGTGACCTGCACGGTCCACTGGCATGACAGTGGTGGCTGTCCATGCTGGACAGCCACTGTACCCAGCACAATGCCGGGTTGCCTCCTGTCACTGGTGTGGTGCATGTCTGCCTCGGGTGGCACTGTGGCCTCCGCTGTTGTTGTCCCACCTCGATACTGTCACTTGTGTCTGTTGCAGGGGATGTGTTCCACTGTCTGTCACTTGTGCTCCGGGCGCATGCTGGTGGCTTACAGCTTCATGGTGCCTGTGCAGGGTGGCTGGCACTCCTGTGCCATGGAAGGGTGCTGGCCGTGTGTACACAGTTTCCATGGCCACATGCCAGGGGCTTGGTTGACCTGCTACTGTGTCCCTGTGTTGGTGTGCCCTTGGGTATTGGTGGGTGCTTGTCCATGCACTGCGTTGCATCCTGTGTGGTGCATGTTTCCATGCACCACTGTGGGTGTCTGCGCTGGCTGTTTTGGCCAGTGCTGGGATGAGGTGTTTCCTTGGGAGGGTGTGCAGGGTGCTGTACCACTGGTGGTGGGTTCCGGGGCATGCCCTGTCATGTGTGGGGTACCTTGTGTGCCGACACATGTTCGATCTCTCAGCTGTACCTCGGGGGGGACGTGCATGGTGGCACTATGTATGCAGTTGTTGCATTGCTGTCTGCTGCCACCCACTGAAGGGTGCTTGTGGTGGGGCTGCCATGCATGGTTCTGTGGTGCACAGGGTTGCATTGTCACAGTGGGGGTGGTGGCATGCATGGGGTGCCCTGCACTGGTGGGCACTGCTCCTGGGAAGGGTGTCTGGGGTTCACGGTGCAGGGTGTGCTCTGCATTGGTGAGATGGTGTGGTACGGGGTGGCCAGACCACCTTGTGTGCCGGTCACAGCTTGCCAGGGGGTGTGCTGGGGCACCATGCCCCAGCGGTGGGTTTGTTGCTGGTGTCCATGGGCCAGTGGTTATTCAAGCTCTCCTCTGGTTGTGCAGTGCATGGGATGTGGGGGGCGATGTGTGTTGTGCTGTGTGCTCCTCTGCCCATCTCTACCATGGGTGGTGGGCCCCTGCATCCTATCCCTATGCATCCCTGGTTGTGCTGTTGCACTGCTGCCCTGCTCCACTGAGCATCCCTGGTCATGCTATTGCACATCTGACCTGCACCACTGCTCATCCCTGTCTGTGCTATGGTGCAGTTGGTGCGATATTCAGTCGTGTGCCGCTGGTGCATCTTGACCTGTGCAGTGTTTGAATATCACACATATTGCGCATGGGCGCAGTGGACTTGTGCTTGCTCCTACTGTTGCACACTTTTCTGGCGCAGTTTAAATATCTGGGCCACAGTGTTTTTACCTTACTACTCAAGAAAATCACCAAATTGAAACCTTTCTTGTTTTGGAACTTGCAACTATAATTAACCATAAAATATGCAATATCACAACATAGGAAGAACTTCACATATATCAAATTAGGAACAAAAATTCAAAGTATAACTGATATCCATCAAAAGTCAAGTAAAGTTCCAAAAGTGTCTATGTGTCAGTGAACCAATAAATGTAAAAATGAACCATTGTTCTCTTCTGATTTTCGGGTGCTGTCCCAATGAAAATGATGCACGAAAAACTCTAAGGGATCAAGTCAGGACAAGTGTTATTAAATTGACCTTAGGCATTTTCAAGAACACATCATACATGTCAATTCAGTGATAAAATCAACCAATTTTATGTCTTATTAATAAAGCCCCCCACAAGTACTCCCATATCAGGCCCCACCATCAAAAACGCTTTGCCTTTTGTCAAGCAGTCGCCCATTCCCTCCAATACCAGGCGCCACCCCAGGTTAAGTATTATCTGGTGTCCAATGGCCCACAACAAGCCCTCCCATGTCAGGCCAATGTTCCCCCTGTACCCTCCACCACCAAAAATGCATTCCACATTGTTCAATGGACTCCCATTTCCCTCCCAAATCAGATGCCACAGCAATTTAAGCATTTACTGGTGTTCAGTAGTCCCCCCACAAGTCCTCCCATATCAGGCCCCACCACCAAAAATGCATTTCCTGTTGTCTAGTGGTCCTCCAATACCATCCAATATCAGGCATCTCCACAAGTTAAGCATTCTATAGTGTCCAGTGGACACACACAAGCCCTCCCATATCATGCCTCACCATCACAAACACATTCAGGGAATGCGTTTCTGGTGGTGTGCCATTCAACATTGTTCAAAGGACCCCCAAGTCCCTCCAATATAAGGTGCCAAAACTGGTTAAAGTAATTTTCCAGCTTAGATGAGGACAGCTACCACTCATTACTGTTGCAGCTACCATCAGCGGTAGTTATTCTAGTCAGGATTGAAGTTAAAATAGCCAACCATACCTTAGTTATAGCCTTTGTAACTTTTACTTATGGATGGACTGCCAGATCATTTCAGAGTCTCCCAGTCTTGCTGACACTCCCCCCCCAAGCACGTAATGACATGTGACCATGGAGAGCGCCCCCATTGAAATGAATGGGGCTTGATTTGTCTTCTGTTTTTCAGCTATTTAGTGATTAATGAAGGCCCTTGTCAGTCTAGTGGTGTCCTTCATTAATCCTTAAAAAGCCATTCATTAGCAGAAAAATGGAAGGCAACTCAAGCCCCATTCATTTCAATGCACCCCTGTGATCTCCCTGGTCACACATCATTACGTGCTTGAGTGCGGGTGGGTGTCAGCAGGACTGGGAGACTGTGAAATGATCGGGCAGTCCATCCGTAAATAAGTTACGAAGGATATAACTAACATATGGGCAGCTAGTTTTACTTTAATCTAACTAGAAATAACTAACGATGAGTAGCTATCACCATGTATGTGAGTACTTCTACCTTACATCAGAAATTTACTTTAAGCATTCCCAGGACACTACTGGCCCCCCACCAACCATTCCATATCAGGCGCCACCAACAAAAGCACATTCCTTATTGTCCAGTGGTTCCCCAACTCCATCCCATGTCAGGCGTCACCACAAGGGAATACTTAACCTGATGTGGCCTCTAAAACGGAAGGAAATTTGTAGGCCACTGAACAACGTGGAATGCATGGTGGTGGCTGATATGTGAGGGATTGCTATGGGCCATTTTACACCACTGGATGCTCAACATGTTGTGGTGCCCTACATGGGAGAGAATTATGGGTCCATTTAAGAAAATTGAATCATTTTTTTGGTGGTCTGGCCTGGTATGGGAGGGCTTGTGAGGGGCCATTGTTCACCAGGGAACACTTAACATGTTGTTGCGCCTTATGTGGGAGGGAATTATGGGTCCATTGAGCAACATGGTGTGCACTTTTGGTGATGTGGCCTGATATGGGAGGGCTTGTGGTGGGCCACTGGATACCACAAGATGCTTACAATGTTGTGACACCTGATATGGGAGGGTATTGAGGGACCACTGGACAACAAGGAATACATTTTTGATGGTGTGGCCTGATATGGAAGGGCTTGTGGGGGATCATTAGAGACCAGGGAATGCTTACCATGTTGAGGTGCCTTATGTGGGAGGGATTCAGAGACACATTGGACATCATGGAATTTTTTTTGGTGGCAGGGCCTGATATGGGAGGGCCCTCCCTCATAAGGTGCCATCACCAAAATGTATTCCCTTGTGTCCACTGGTCCAACAATACCCTCCCATTTCAGGCATCACCACTGGTTAAGCATTTCCTGATGACCAATGACCCACCACAAGCACTCTATTATCAGGCACCACCACCAAAAATGCATCCCACTTTGTTCAATGGACCCCAAATTCCCCTCCCAAATCAGGTGCCACAACAAGTTAAGCATTCCCTGGTGACAAATGGCCACCCAGAAGCCCTCCAGTATCCAGCCCACCACCAGAAACACATTCTCCATTGTGCAGTGATCCCTCAATACCCTCCGACATCAGGTGTATCCACACTAGCCCTCATATATCAGGCCCCCCCCATCAAAAACGCATTCAGTGTTGTCCAGTGTTCCCCCAATTCCCTCCCATACCAGGTGACACTCCATGTTACACATTCCATGTGCTTCCCCACCCCCACCACTTCATCATGGCACATTTCCAAACAGAGAATAAGTTTGAACAGGTGAGTGTGAGTTTTAGGAGAAACTAAAATATAGTGGTACATATCAAATTAATCTTCCTAATACTTTTGACGGAGGACAGGAGTGTTTGTTTTTATCAAGGGACAGCCCAAAACTTGTTGTGGTTTGCTTACACATTTTAGAAATGCCTGCAAACAACACTGCGGCCTGTGTTTGACATTTGGAAATACTAACTTCTCATGCCTAAAATAACTCATGTAATGTACTTGAGGATCACGGGTATTTTTTGTACACATTGCCGTGAGTCTGTCAGAACAGAGATATTGGCTATGATCAGGCGCCATCCAAAAAAGGGATTCCCTATTCTCCAGTGATCCCCCATTTAACTTGCATACTAGGCACCACCACAAGTAGTTCACTTCCTGGTGTCCAAATAGCCCACCAATGCCCTCATATACCGGGCCCCACCCTTCAAAAATGATTCCCAGTTGGTCAGTCATCCCCCAGTTACATTCACAACCAGGCACAGCATGAACCAGGATTAGAGGCACCTGTCCCACCCAAGCCTTCTTGTACCTGACACAACCATGCATGTGGCCCAGAAGCTGAAGAAAATGTCATGCTGGTCGAGACACCAGAAGTCAGAAAGAAGGCTTGACTCCCCTTTTCCAGTAGCAGGCAGGCTGGTTTACTACTGGAAAAAGGGAGTCGACCCGGGCCGACACATCAGGGTGTCTGCTTAGCAGGAGCCTTGGACTGAAAGGAGGATGCAGCCCCGCTCATCCCCACTTCTGTCTCTCCCTCTCAAGAATACCCTCTGAGGAAAAGGAGAGGAGAGGAGGCCTGTGAAAGGGCCTGCCCCTAGACTGCTGCTTCTGAGGAGTTGCCCACCTTCCTTGGCCTGTGCACTCCTGTAGGTGGTCCTGTATTTGTCCATCTTTTTCATGCAATTCTCTGTTTTCTCCCCAAAGGAATTACCCACCACAGGGAAACGCATGGCCTTAGCCTGGGTGTCCTGTGAGAGGCTAGACAAGCAAATCTCTGAAGAGACACAGATATAACCATGACTCGTGATAACACATCATTGGAGTCCACAGCAGAATGAAATTGGACCTTGGATTCCTCAGTCCCATCAGCAGCCACCTCCTCCAGCTCCTTGGTTAGCTGGAGGGGAAGTCTATTTAGCCAGTTCCAGAACACTATCCCACCTGGACTTCTGGTATCTGGCTGTGTAGGCCATATAGTTTGCCTGCCTGAGTCCCAAGGAGGATGCCAAGTATTGTTTCTTAGCTATAGCATCCACCTTCCTAGAGTCTTTATCTGGGGTGTGTGAAGCCAAGGGGTATATTAGCCTTGCCACAGGCTGCAGCCTGCACCACCCCAACATGGCTGCACTGTTGGAACAAGTACTCCATACCTGAGCCTGACTGCATATACCTCCTGACCATTCTTTTGTCCACAGGAGGTAATGAATTTGGTGTCTTGAGAATTTTTTGTGTCTGTTTCCCAAAAGTTTTAGGAAGGGGAATAGACAGTCTCTTGGACTCTGGGATGTCCATCATTTCAACATAGTCAGACTCCTCTTGTTCCTCAACAGCTTCAACCAGAGGGAGCTGGAGGGTCTCTGCCACTTTTTTGTAAAACAAATAATGGGAAGTGGACTCAGAAGGCCTAGGAGGGGAAACATTGGAGGGTCTCTCTGGGGAGATGTCCGGTTCAATGGGCTCATCCAGACCTTCCACACCATCATCGTCATCATACCCTTCTTCCCCTTCCAAATCCGGTTCATAAAAATCATCTGGACAATATTCTGGAACCGGAGGAACCGAACAGAGCGGTTCCACAATGCCAATTGCCCTGGCTATCTCCTCGGTGGTTGGACGTAACGGTTCTGTATCTGAACCAGCCAATTTCTTCTCTCTCTTTGACGGAACCAAACTCTCAGGATCAGCTGTCCTTTTGCCAGAGAAAGTATCGCCCAGGTCAGTGGCCACTCCCTCAGATTCAGTTGGAACCAAACTGGATTGGCTATCCGGATCAATGGACTTCTCTTCCTCCTCTTCCCTAAGCCTACCCAATCTCTTGTCCAGGGTGGCCTTCAGAAAATGTTTACATATTTGGCAGTTTGAATCATTGGTCAAACCCCAGACAATATACACAGGTGGTGTGAGGGTCTGCCTTAGCAAAGACATCCCCACACTCACTACAGTGCCGAAACCCAGTGGGCCCAGTTTTTCCTTTTTTTGTTTCTTTAGCCATCCTAATCACTTACCCTTTAGCAGCTTTAAAGCCAGGCAAGACCCCCCTATCAGTTACCTACTGTGTTACAGTCTTTGGAAAAAGTCTAAAAATACTTTTTTAGAAACCGATGGGGACCGGTACCTCACACTAAGAAAGAAGCAGTCAACTGTTCTACTGGATACCATCTCTTGCTGGCAATGCATTCCTCCCAGCTACCACTCTCTGAGAAAAAGGGTCTCCTCAGCTCCCTCCTGAACCTTCATTTGCCAGCACAATGTCAATGATATTCCCTAACTTGGTTGGTTCACTGACCATTTGCATCAGGAGGCTGTCCTGGAAGGCATCCAGAAGTACCTGCTCCCTTCTGTTCCTGGTTGTTGGGCTACTCCAGTCCACTCCTGGCATGTTGAAATCCCCTACAATCACCACACTACCCCTCTCACAGGTCCTTCTGATCTGTCCTGCTAGTTCCCCATCTCCTCTGTTTGAGAGGGCGGAATGTACACCACTCCCATTTTGAGAGACCTATTCTTGGAATCCTGGATTTGCATCAGAAGTGACTATGCGCTACCCTCCTCCTCCCCTTCCTCTTTTACACACCTCAGTCTTTCCCCCACACATAGCGCCAACCCCCTCCTTTTTCAATCACCTTATCCCTATAAAGAGATCTACCTCTGAAGTGCCCCATGACTACCATCACAGAGGGGAACAAGCCATTTGTATGAAGCAACTAAACAAATCAAAACAAAAGAAAAAAACACTACGTTTGTCAAACGAAGTGGCAGGGAAGGTAAGGGAGAAAAAGATAGCATTCAGGAAGTATAAGGAAACACAGAAGGAGCAGGACAGAGAACTGTACCAGTTATAGCATAAGGAAGTGGGGAAGGCAGTCAGAATGGCAAAGGCCCAAACCAAGGAAAAGATAGCCAACTCAGTTAAGAAGGGGATAAAACCTTTTACAGGTACATTAGGAAGAAAAGAATGACTAAGGTCAGGGATACTTAGGCTGAATTAAGAGGAAGGTGGTTGGGCAGAGAGAGAGACAGTGAAAAAACAGGGATATTGAATACAGTATACAGAGCGGTAGAGTCTGTAAGCAGATCTAAGGTGATAAGAGAGTATCCAGGCATCATGCGCTGTAGGGTGGGATTTTAGCACTCATGTTTTGACCATTGGTTGGAAGACATTGTACATTAATAATACCAGTGCCATACTCCAGTTGTGCCATAGGTGCTGCCAGAAGAGAAGGCTGCCTGCACCCTCCTCACACACAGTGCCATACTCCAGCTATGCCAAAAGTGTCACCAGAAAAGTGGGCTGCCTACACCCTCCTTTCCCAGAGCCGCAACACATTACCTCCATTTACTGTAGTGATCCCTCTGACCTGGTGGATGTGAATCAGGATTGGGAGCTGGTTCCTTGGTCTTCCACATTGTAGTGTGACTCACTATTGGCTAGCACAATTGGGTCAACAAATGACACTTAACTGGGAATAGAATCCAGGCCCCAGAATTTGTCTGACATGACCTTCTAGCTGTGAATCCATGCTGCCTCAGATCCTGGGCCCTGATGGACTCCAGGTGCTCCACCATCCTTTCTTTAAGCAGTGCCTCCATGATTTTGCCCACTACTGAGGTGAGGCTGATGGGTCTGTAGTTCCCCACATCCTTCTTACTGCCACATTTTTTTTTTTCAATTCAAATTTTATTAACAAATTTTCACATTATGAGGCAGTTAGTATAAAAAGACAAGAATACAGCATCTTATTATGTTATAACTACCCCTTCCCCCATACAGCAGTAACATAGCAGTATGTCACATAGGCTCAAATCCATTATACAGGAATATACAAGGCTGTTTGCTCTAAAGCACTGCTAAGTCTGAGCAGCTAAAATTAGAGAATGAAGGGTATCCCATATTTGAGTATAAACAGATCATTTGTTGTGAAGGCTAGCAATTGCCTTTTCCGTATGCAGGTTAGCAAGGATTTCATTCACCCATTCCTGTAATGTCGGAATAGACTTGTCTTTCCAATGACGTAAAATAAGCTTCTTAACTGATAGAGCTATCATAGAAATATGAAACCTTCTCGCTTTAATCCTAATAGAGGACATGTCCCCGAGGAGATAGACATCAGGCGTGAAGTGCTCCTGCAAACCCAATATAGGCTCCAGGGAGGCTTTAACAGAGTCCCACAAAAGGGAGATTTTGGGACAGGACCAAAATATGTGAAAGAGTATTCCCTCCTCCTGAAAACATCTAACACATGTGTTTGAGTCCAATAGACCCCACTTCTCTAACTTAACCAGAGTATAATACATGTTGTACAAGATATGATATTGCATAAGACGCAGCCTATCTTGGGAGACAAATTTATGGCAGAACCTCCACAAGGCCTACCAATTAGGTGAATATTGAGGAATTAAGGAACTCCAGAACCTCGTCAGTCCAAAAGTGTCCCCATATTTTTTATGAAACAAAACCTGGTATAATTTGGATACAATACCCGAAGACCCAAGTAAGGAAGAAAATTCTGGGATCAGGGCCCAGCCGTCTGATTTGGAGGGTTAATACCAATCATTATTGAGAGTTGGTGTCTTATCTGTGCTACTTTAAAATGTGAAAATGTCGGGATACTAAATTTCCGAATAAGATCACCTACCGACAGCCATTGCCCCTCCTCATCCACACAAGAAAGTACTATCCCATCACCCAATTGGGGCAACCAAGTGCGAGGAATCTGCTCCTTATTCATAGTGAAACATGGGGAGTTCCAGATGGACTGGGCCAGATCTAACTGAGGAGTATATCGTAAGAAAGAGCAAAGTTACGCATATACTTTTAAAGAAGTGGCAACTGTGGGACATTTTTCGGCAACCTGCACCTGGGACATTTTTACATAAAACAAAGTTAGGGGATCCAGATTCATAGACCGAATTGAGTCCAGTTCTATTCTAAGCCATGTTGGCTGCATCTTTTCAGGGCCCGGACTTACCCATTTCAGACATTTTGCCAAATGGCTAGCCCAATAATATATAGCCAAATGGGGAATCAGCAGGCCCCCTTTGAATTTTGGAGCAGCCAACTTACAGTAAGCCAGCTGGGGTATTTGTCAGACCAGATAAATTTGGTAAAAATACCATGCAATTTCTTAAACCAGGATAACGGGATAAAAGCATTGAGAAGAGATAAAGGGTAGAAAATTCTAGGGAAAATGTTCATCTTGATTATGTTAATCCAGCCCCAGAGCGAGAAAGGGAGCTTAGACCATCTGTCAAGCTCCTGAGTTATAAGTTGAGAAAGGGGCTCCAGATTTTCCCTAAACCATACCGTGGTATTACGAGTCAGTTTAATGCCCAAATATTTTAATGACCTGGGTGACCAACATAAACCTAACAGGATAATATCAGTCTTGAATGTCTTGTGGTTTAAAGGGAAAAAGGAGGATTTGTTAGCATTTAATTTATAGTTGGATAAAGAGCTAAACTTAGTAATTTCACCTAGCAAAACTGGGACGGAAGATACCGGGTGAGATAAATACACAAGGAGATCATCTGCATAAGCAGTGACCTTAACCTCATGATGCCCCACCCAGATACCTTGTATTTCTGTATTATTGAGAATATTTTGAATGAGAGGTTTGAGATACATGTTAAACAAAAGGGGAGAAAGGGGGCAACCCTGTCTGGTAACTGAGTGTAGCGAAAAGGACTTGGAAAATGCACCATTTCAAGAAATCTTTGCTGTAGGAGCTTTGTATAATGCAACAATCCAGGATATAAAGACAGGCGGAAACTGGTAGGCCTCAAGAACTTGGAACAGAAATTTCCAGTTCACACGATCAAATGCCTTCTCAGCATCCAGGGAGTCCAAACCAGCTGGAAATGTAGCATCCCTGGAGACCGAGAAGACATGAGAAAGGGTACGTAAATGGTCAGATGACGAATGTCCCTTCATGAATCCAACCTGCGCCATACCTATTAGATCAGGGAGGACTACAGTTAACATGTTGACCAATATCTTTGAAAGGATTTTAATATCTTGATTTAAAAGAAATATGGGCCTGTAACTTTGAACTAACTTGGGGTCCTTATCTGGTTTAGGGAGAAGGACAATCAGGGCTTCGAACATGTAAGCATCCGCCTCTGCCCCAGATAAGATGTACTGAAATAGGTGATAGGGTACTGGCAGTAAGAGATCATGAAAAACTTTGAAAAATAGAGAGGAGAACCCATCCGGTCCTGGGACCTTGTCAGAGGGTAGCCCCCTGATAGCCTCGGAGATTTCCTCTTGGGATATGGGAGAAGCCAGAAAACCCTTGTGTTGTTCCAATAGGGAGGGCGAGTGGGAATCTCTCAAGTACTCCTCAAGAATCCCAGGACAAGGAGGATTCTCCATATCCCTGTACAGTTTTTCATAATATAAAGCAAACTCTTGTACTATCTCAGTAGGGGATACTCTTAAAGACCCATCTGCCATAGCCCGAATTGGCAGGATAAATCTTGCTGATTCCTGTTGTTTTAAGCATAATGCAAGCAGGCACCCTGCTTTCTCTCCCTGATCCATATAACTGGCTCTGGTTTGGATTATAGCTAGTTCTGCCTTTTCCCTTAATAACTCTAGATATCTATCTTTGACCACCATGAGTCTCTTTTGGTCCTCATTAGAGGAGCTAACCGAGAGGTTCGCTTCAAGGGACCAAATTTGGGATAATAATAATAGCTATTCCTCCTGTACCCATTTCCTTTTGGCTGCTATACTGATAAGAACCCCCCTCATGTATGCTTTAAAGGCCCCCCATAGAATGTCCGGCTTTGCACTGTCTATTGGGTTAGATGAGAAGAAGAACTCAATTTGCTCTCTTATAAGTTTACAATACTTGGCATCCTTCAGGAGCTGCTCATTGGGCTTCCACCTGGTCTCCCTTTTAAGTGAATTAAGGAATGTCAAGTTACATACCACAAGGGAGTGGTCTGAAATAGGGCCTGGTTGGATCGAGGTGGACTTGACCCCGAGCAAGAGAACCTGAGAGATAAATATGTAGTCAATGCGAGACTGCGAGCTGTGCACCATTAAATTGAAAGTGAACTCCTTGGAATCCAGATGCAACACACGCCAGACATCACAGAGCTCACACTGATCTAACAAATCCTTAAATGCCCTCTGCCTCGGGGACACTCCCCTCAGCCCACTACCCGACCTATCCAAATTAGAATCTATAACCTGATTGAAATTGCCCCCATAATGATCCTGATGGGAAGCATTGGAAGCATAATAGATATCAGCCTCGTAAGAAACCCTGGGTCATCAGTATTGGGTCCATATATACTACCAAGTAAAAGTGGTACTGACCAAAGAGTGCCTTTGACTAAGACAAATCTGCCCCTCAGATCCTTAATAACCTGCGTGGAAACGAAAGGAATGCCTCTCTTAATGATTAGCATGACTGCACAACTTTTAGTGGAGCCCTGAGCATCATAGATCTGACCCACCTGTTGTCTCCTTAATTGTAAAGCTTCAGATTCTAGCGAATGAGTTTCCTGCAAAAATGTTATCTGAGAATGCAGTAAACTTAAATGTTTGAGCACCTGATATTGTTTGGATTTTTTCCTGATCCCCTTGACATTCGAGGTAGCAAAAGTCACATCATTGACCATCTAACTAAGATTAGCGAGCTTAATAACCTCAGCCCTGTATGAGAATATTCAATTCAATTCATCTTTATTTTTAGAAGGCGCTTTTCTTAAAATCAAAGCGCCTGTACAAATTCACCAAACAATAAATACAATAAAATTAAAACTAATATAAATCCTTAAAAGCTATGCTAAAAAGGTGGGTTTTCAAAGCTCCCTTAAAAATATCGAGAAACATTTGACCAGATTCCCATTGTTACTGCTGTATAGTCCCCCCTCCTCTGTCCCCTCCACAATTATCCCGTCCCCCCCCCTCAACGACTCCCCTATCACTTGACATAAAACATACCAATTCAATAACACTTAGCCCCCCCTTGCTGTCACAAGCAGTGTATAGCACAGTACTGGGTTCCTTCCTCACCCCACCACCTCCCAAGGTAACCCCCTGTCACAAGCACCACAACAGTCCTCCCATATGCTTGGATGATCTCAAATCCTAAGAAGGAAGAGACAAATTAAAGCACATTAATAATCCCCAATGGCTTACAAGGAGCGTTAGGCCATAAACAAAAGCATATCTCACTTGTGAGATCATGAAATAGAGAGCTAAGGCACCTAGAAAAGTGTGACCAGGTGCCAGAGACCCTGAGAAGCGAGAAGGAAGTAGGTCTCTAGTGCCCCTATACAGAGGACTCCTGCCACATAGCAGACCAGACGAGAAATCGTGCGAGGAAAGGAAAATTGCCCTTTTGAACTGAAGTTCAATGTCCTGCTTAACAAATTGGACCCCAACATCTTAGAACTGGTGCATTAAGTTAGATTTGGCTTCAGACATCATTACGACGGCACTGTATCAGCCAAGTGCCCAAAGGGACAAAATCGAGATATACGATGTCCCCAGCCAAAACGGGGAGCACACTAACCAGGCGATCATCCCTTTGGTTCCCCTATCATTACCCTGGCGTTTCTGCACGCTGAGCTCCCTCTTGTGGATACTAAACCACTACACCACATATATGTTTAAGAGCAAGGGGTTAACCAAGCACAGGCCCAAAACTCAGCCATTCTAAATATGAAATGTTACATTGACAACTCAGGGTATTCCTTCCCTCATTTATAGAAGCCTGCTCTTTTGGCAAATTTAAAATGTGAAGAACCCCTCTTCCCTCCGACTAGCAAAATTAATTTTTCCACAGAACATTGAACAATATTACATGCACAGTTCAAACAAACTAAAGCTTGAATGTCCCAAACACTTGACTCCTCATCATATAGGCATGTCTGTTGAGATAACCAGAGTTTTCCAGAGGCAAACCGTCATTCCAGATGTGTTGAAAATAGTTGAATGACAGTTCCAACATAGCAACATGAGACTCCTTTCACCAGAGAAATAGGCCTTGCCATGGATCCCGAAATAGATCAGGCATAGCGAGCTTCAGGCCAGAGAGAGCAGCTTCAGGATCTTCATAGGTGAGCCAAGAACCAGTCACAAACACCTGCAGCCTGGCCGGATACCCCATCCTGAACTTTAACCCTGCAGCAATAATTTTAGACACAATGGGGTGAAATGCTACACGTTTCAGCCTTACTGATCCTGGCAAGTCCTGTGCAAGTCTCAGCTTGGAATTTTCCCAACGCACCTCTTGTAATGCTCTCACTTTTTCCAGAAAGTGTTGCCTCTCTAAAAAATTCAGGAAGCGGCATATAATGGGACAGGGGGCAGCCCCTGGTGGTGGCTTAGGCCATAATGATCTTTGCGCTCACTCTATGATGTATTCAGAGCCAAAGGAAGAGGGACCAGCAACCTGTTCCACCAGCTTTTGCATGAAAACCACTGCATTCTGGCTCTCTTCCCTTTCAGGTAGCACTAAGATGACCACGTTGTTTCTATGGCTGTGCCATCAAGATCTTCTAATTTGGCCTTCACCCAGGTAAGCTTCTGCCTGATCACCACTAATCCTGGGTCCACCTTGTCTAAACGATGCTCCAGGGAGACTATGCGAGCGGTGTTATCCGAGGCCATCACCGAGACCTCATCCAACTTTTTAGATAGAGCTTTCAGATCAGTTGCCATCTCTTTCACTTCTTCCCGAAAAGGCTTGAACTTTTCCAGGAACTTGTTTAAGGTTAGGTGTTCCTGCTCCGTTGCTTGACTGAGATAATCGGGCCTTTCAGGCCCACTTGATGCCCGGGATTTTTTTGGGGCCTTCTCAGGGGTGACTGGAGGCGTATGCTTTTGTGGGGCTTTTTTCATATAAGCCTCCATCAGTGCTTGAATCTTGCTCTTCTGAAGGCCTGGAGCTTTAGATAACCGGATCCTTGCAGAACAGAGGGTTTTAAGTGAGTTCGGTGTTAGAAAGTACCGATTATAAAATCGGGAGGCTGGAGCAACGTGGAGGAGCTGCTACTCAGCACTCTACATCACGTGATCCTCCCTACTGCCACATTTCTGTAGAGGGACTACATGTGCTCTCTTCCTGTCCTCTGGAACAACATCTATGTTAAGTGACTCAGTGAACAAAGCTGCCAGTGGCACCGCTAGCTCCTCTCTCAATTTCCTTAATATCCTGAGATGTATGCCATCTAACCTCATTACCTTGTCCACCCTTAGTTAATGTGAGTTCCTTTGGGACTCTCTCCACTGTGAATGAACTAGTGTTTACCTCTCCCTCCTCTTTGTTCCTGCTACTCAGTTGTGGTCTGTGACCCTCACCCTCCTCAGTGAATACTGAGCAGAAGTATTTGTTCAGTTTTTCTGCCTTTTCTAGAGCTCCCTCTTTGCACTCTCCTATCTCCCCTCTGAGCCTTACAATCTCCCCGGTCTTCCTTCTTTCACTGATGTACCTAAAAAAAGTCTTGTCCCCTTTTTTTACTGTCTGCAACAGTCTTTTTTCAGTCTGTACCTTTACTCTCCTTACAGCCTTTCCTGCTTATCTAAAATTCATTAGGTACTCCTCCCTGTCTGGTTCCCTTTGAGTTTCCTTGTATTTCCTGAAACTTGCCCTTTTGACCCTTACTTTGCCTGCCACCTCTCTCGATAATCATAGTGGTTTCCTCTTTTTCCTACCTTTGCTTACCACCTCAATGCAATGGTTCATCACCTTCTGTATGGCTCCCTTCAAGCGTTTCCACTGATCCTCAACTCCCTCTACTATCTCCCGTCCCAGCAGGACCTCTTTGATACACCTCTCCATTTTCTCAAAATCTGCCCTTTTAAAATCCAGAACTCTTGCCTTACTGTGACTAGACAGTGTCTCTGTCTCCATGTTAAACCAAGCTATGCTGTGGTCACTGGATCCCAGCTGCCCTTCTACACGGACATACGATATACTGTCCACATTGGTCAGTACCAGGTCCAGAATTGCCCCTTGTCTTGTGGGATCTCCTACCAACTGTCTGAGTCCTGTCCCCTGCAGTGAATACAGGATGACCCTGATCCTGGTTGAAGCAGCTGCTGTGATGGTCCAATCAACATCTGGGATATTGAATTCACCTAGCAGTAATACCTCACCCTTTGTTGCAATCTCCTGAGTCTGATCCACTAGATCCCTGTCCATCTCTTCCCCTTGAGCTGAAGGTCTGTAGATCATCCTTGTTCAAATTGCTGTGCCATTTCCTGTCTCAATGGTGACCCACAGTGCCTCGGGCTCCCCCTGTCCACCCTGTACCTGCATTGCTCACACCTACCTCATCTAACTCTCTCCCACAAAAACATGCCTCGTGTTGTACAATGTCTTGAATGCATCTACCTTATGCTGTGTTTTACTGTACCAGATACCCATGTTATGTGTTGTGTTATCTTGTATACACCCACTTAGTGTACTCAGTTCCACTCACCCACCTCATGTTGTACTGTTGCACACTCCTTCCCCATGTTGTGCTGTTTCCTCCAACTCATCTTGTATCATGCTTTCTCTTGTGCACACCTGCCATGTGTTGTCCTCTTACATTCCTGCTGCATGTTGCAGTCTCTCGTCCACACATACACAATCCTATACACTTCTCTTGTTGCTCTTATAAAAACTTGACCTGTGTTGTGCTATCTCACCCATATCTCCACATTGTGTTGTGCTCTCTGATACTTTCTTCATGTTGTGGTCTGTCTTTTGCACTCCCCTTATGTTTTTTTCTTAATCACCCCAGCCTTATGTTGGACTCTCATATGCCCTGGCCAAGATGCCCCTTTCTGAAAACCAGTTCATGCAGTTGTCAAATGACTGTGTGTATTTGTTGTGTGAAATGTCTGCCACTGCACATTTACAGTCACTTCACTACCAGTTCCTTATTGCTTGTAAAGTGGCTGTGTGGTTGTTTATGTGTGAAATGGCTGCCACTGCACATTTACAGTCACTTCAATACCAGTTTCTTATTGCTTGTAAAGTGCATTGGGATACAATGTGTATGAAAAGCGCTATGTAAATGCTGATTCTTCATCTTCCTGTCTTTGCCTATATGGTGGGCATCGGCACAGAGAGGCAGTTGGAAAGGATGGAAAGAAATCTGGTTTTATAAAGTGCATTTTATGCAGACTATGGCAAAGCACTTTACATTCCTGGAGAGGGAGGTGAAAACTGAGGCACACTGTGAGACTTGAACACAAATACGATTAGCGAGAAAGTAGAACATGATTAAGTGGCTTTCCCAGGGTTGCCTGGTGAATGTGTGGTAATTTGTGGGATTTTAAATGTGGGTCTCTAGATTATTACAGTTCTGTGTCTGCTCTTGTGGCAAGGGGTAACAAGTGAGTGTGACCTCACAGCCAGGAGACAAGTTGGCAGAGAGAGGAATCTTCAGCTCTGAACTGTAACCACTTGGAAAATCAGCCTCCCCGCTCCCTTGGGAGAGTTATCACACATGGCCTACTGGTGAATGACTAGGCACAGAGCTGGCAAAGACAAGTGGGGAAATAGATTGTCATTGTTGTCTGAAATGGTGAAGGCAAACAGATCTGAGTACTGCTAAAACATCCAAATAACATAGACAAAAATAAAAAATGGAAACCTGCAAATTAAGTATTAACAGCAGTAATCTTTAATTCCAGTGGAAAGTACAACAAAGGATCCTTTATGCTTTCCATTAAGATATGCTTACACCTCTGTTTACTATTTTTTTCAACCTGTCTTGGGCTAGTTGTCTCTGGGGTGCCACATTTCATTTTTGGTTTGTCTGAAGAGGGTTGCCTCTAGTCCAGCCCAGCATATGATTGTGTTTTTCCCCATATAGATGTTTTATTCATCTTTCTGCCCTGTCTGCATCACTTTGACTCACCCCCCCCCAGCCCCATCATCTTGCTTCTCCAGGACTTACCTTCCCCTGTCATACTCTTCCACAGGACTTGCGGGAGTGCCTGGTCACCTGAGCAGGGCCTGTGAGGAGTCAGTCTTCATCCCGTGGTCTGAGGTTTTTCTCTCCATTTTCACCTTGGGCTCACAGCACATACAGTGGAGGCAAAGTATGAGCTCCACCTCAGGAGATGCCCCCAGCACCCTGTTTGTGGGGCTTCTTAACCAAGTGTTGTCTCACATGCATTGCACCTGGACATTTCCAGGAGGTAAACAAGCAGCAAGCCATGTGAACCCCCTTTCACAAAGGAGAAACATAGAAACATAGGAAGGACATGGTGATAAGAAAGGGGGAGCAGTGGCTGTTTATGTAAGGGATAGCACAAAAAGCAACAGAGATACATGGAACACAGATAGGGAGGGGTGGAGATACTGTGGGTCACCGTAGATGTAATCTACAGAACTCCAGTGCAGGGAAAGATGGATAAAGTTCTGGTGGAAGTCATCCAAAAGATGGTAAATAAGCAGGAATGCTGCTAGTGGGGGACTTCAATCTGCCTGATGTAGACTAGAGTATCTGAGGTGCTGCATCAGCAAATGGCAGGGAAATAGAAACATAGAAAAATTGTTGGCAGATAAGGACCCCCAGGCCCATCCAGTCTGCCCATAAGCTCTACACTAGTTTGCAGCCTCTGACCCTACCTGGTCATTGGCTTTTCACCCCTCCTTCCCACCTCTAAGGTTCCCCTATGCCTCTCCCAGGCATGCTTAAATCCCTCCACTATGCTCACTCCCACCACCTCCAGTGACAGTCTATTTCACATGTCCACCACCTTTTCCATGAAGAAAAACTTCCTCACATTAAATATCTAAAGGGAGTAAACAGAGTCAGCCAAAATAGGGTGTTTCTGCTAAGGAAGGAGGGGGCAACCAGGGGGCACTCCACGATGCTGGTTGGCGGGAGGCTCAGGGGGAAACTAGGAGATGTGATTTCACCGAGATGGTGGTAGACCCCTGGAATGCACTGCCTGCAGAACTAGTGGCTGTTAATACAGTGGAGGGATTCAAGAGGGACTGGGACAGGTATGAGGGGAAGGTAAAACTGAGTAATGCCAGACCTGGAGGTGCATCTCCAATGGGGGATGGGGTTGGGGGGATTTATGGGGGAGGTGGAGAGGGCAGCAATGGTGTCCTGATTGGGTGCTGATTTTCAAGCAGACTTCACAGACCATTAGGCTTACTCTGCTGGCATCTTAGTATGTTATTATATCCCCCTAACCTGCCATCTTCCAATTTCATATCATGCCCCCTTGTTACTGTACTCCTCCTGTGCTGGAAAATGTCTCCCCCTGCACTTTGCTTATGCCCTTAAGGTGTTTAAATGTTTCTGTTATGTTCCCCCACTTTCTCCTCTCCTCCAGCAAATGCATATTGAGGTCCTTTAATCTTTCATCACAAGTTTTCTGGTGCAAACCCTGTACCATCTTAGTTTCCCTTCTCTGAACCACCTCCACCCTGTTGATGTCCTTATGAGGATGCAGCCTCCAGAACTGAACAAGTGCTCCAGGTGATGCCTCACTAGTGTGATGTACAATGGCATCACCACCTCCTGCCTTCTGCTCATGATACCTCTGCCTATGCAACCCCAGCATGCCATTTGCCTTCTCTACAGCCTCTGCACTCTGTTTAGACACCTTTAGATCATCTGAAATGATAACCCCCAGACCCTTTCTTCCTTTGTGATTGACAGTACTCCTCCTCCATCCTATAGCTCTCCCCAGGGTTCCCTTGTCCCAGGTGAATTATATAGCATTTCATAGAACTGAACTTCAGTTGCCACATCTCTGACCATTTTATAAGCTTTCCCAGGTCCTCCTTCATTCTCTCCATCTCATCTGGAGTATACACCTTGTTGCAGATCTTGGTGTCATCCTCAAACAGGCAGAACTTTCCATCCAGCCCTACTGAAATGTCACTAATGAAGACATTAAACAGGACTGGCACAAGGACTGAAACATGGTAGCACCCCACTGGTCACCACCTCTCCCCATACTGGATCCCATTTATCACCACCCTCTGCTTTCTGTCTGTTAGCCAGTTCCTAACCTAGTTTACCACCTTGTGTCTCATGCCCAGACTTCTCATCATGTTTACCAGCCTATTACATTAGACAGTGTTGACGACCATGCTGAAATCAAGGTCGGCTACATCCACTGCCACTCCCTGATTTATTTTCTTCATCACCCAGTCAAATTAATCTATCTGATTCAACTGACATGACCTTCCATCTGTGAATCCATGCTGCCTTGGATCCTGGGCACTGATGGATTCAAAGTGTGCCACTATTCTTTCTTTCAGAAGAGCCTCCATGATCTTCCCTATTACCGAGGTGAGGTTGACCAATCTATAGTTCCCTGCATCCTCCCTGCTGCGACTTTTGTGTAGAGGGACTACATGTGCCCCCTTCCAGTCCTCTGGAATCACTCCTGTATTGAGTGATTTGGTGAATATGGCTACCAGGGATGCTGCTAGCTCCCCTCGCAGTTCCTTCAATATGCTTGGATGAATGTCATCTGGCCCCATTGCTTTGTTTTATTTATTTATTTATTTTTATTTATTACTCCTTGGATTACAATACCTTTGAGCTAAAATAGCTCATTTACAAAGGTTCCACATCAAAGGAAGGGTGACAGACAAACAAAGGTTGTTGAAACATAACATAGTGAAAAGCAAAACAAAATGTTAGTGATCAAGGCAGTTGGACAATAAAATAAACAATAGTAAGTATAACAATGAGATAGGTAAAAGACCTAGACAATGCAGCTAGAAATGACAGTGGCAAGAATAGGAAAAGTAATATGGCAGCCAAGAGGCAATGTCAAGTAAGCAAGTTAGTTAGGGTGACATTAAGTTATGTGGTTCAAGATAGAGAGGAAGATGAGGGGTAGGGGGAGGCCAGAGGTGGCAGAGGTACAGAGGTGGAGCAGAAAGGTGGGGTGGCTACCCCAGGAGTTGATGAAAAATAGCAGATCAGTGTCTGCTGATGCAGTAACAGATGCTGACCAAGGAGAGGCTTTGACAGAGGGAGCTTTTGAACAGACCCAATTTAGGAAGGGCAGAGATATCGCTTTGCAGGGCATTAAACCAGAGGGGTGCTCTGTACACAAAAAAGCATTGACCCTGAGTGATCTGACACCTAGGGATGGAGAGAAATTGGTTGACAGAGCTACGGGTATGCTGGGTGCTGAAAAACGGGTTGAGTATATTGTTAGTTCCAGCAGGAAGGAGCCCAAGGATAGCTTTCTTGGTGAGCAGGCAAGTTTGGTAATGGATCCTGCCAATTAGTTGAAGCCACCCTATTTGTTTATATAGTTTGCACATGTGGGTAAGGCAAGTTGCTCCAGTCAGAAGACATCCCACTTTATTCAGGGCAACAACAATTATGTGGAGTGAATTCTATATTCATAGCTGAGCCATAAATGAATCTACAGTTGAACGAACAGAGCTGTGGATTGCATGTCTCAGGGCTTCTGGTGTTAAACTATGTTAATGCCTGTGTAATATCCCAATTTATTTATTTACTATGTAGGCAACATTATCGGTGTGTTGGACAAATGACAGTGAGCTATCCAAGGTTACACCTAGGTTCTTAAAGTGTTGTATTTGGTCGAGTGGTACACCAAAGGAGTTCCTGATGATTAGTGATGTAGCTCTGTGTTTGCTATGAGCACCACTGAACAACATAACCTTCATTTTTTTGTAATTCAGTACCAGTTTGTGCTGCCTGAACCAGTCCTCCATCTCCTTGAAACCAAGTTGAAGTTGATATTCCATAGGTGCGGGTTCTGTGCCACTAGTGAAGATCACCGTGTCATCCACATAGAGGAGGTGTGCTGTTGACACACACTTGGGAGGTCATTTAGGAAGATGCTGAAAAGAATTGGTCTGAGAATAGAGACTTGTGGGACTCGTGATCTGACAGGTTGTAGGTCAGAGGTAACATTGGCTATTCTCACCTGATGGGTACGTTTAGTTAAGTAGCTTCCGAACCAGGACACAGTATTGGTAGAGAGGCCTAAGGAGGATAGCTGCTTAAGGAAGAGGTTGTGGTTAACTGTATCAAAGGTCTTAATGAGGTCGATGAATGTCATGCCCAATAAGCTGCCTTGATCCAGGGACTTGTGAATGAAACGAGTGAATTCAATAAATGCTGTGGTGGCTCTGTGGCCCTTTCTAAAACCATGTTGCTGGGGGCACAGTAATGAGTATTTGTCCAGGTATCAACAAGCTGGTAGGCAATAATATGTTCAAGCACCTTGGAAAGGAGTGGGAGGATGGAGATAGGTCTATAGTTAGAGCATAGAGAATGGTTAGCGCATTTGTGGATAGGGGTAACAAGGGCAGACTTCCAGAGCAGGGGAAATTGCACCAGCCTCAGTGAGAGATTCATTATATTTGTGATAGGCCCCAGGGTAGCATCAAGTGTAAGTGCAATTAGTTTAAGATCTAGTGAGTCACTGCTGTGCCTTAATTTACCTAGGGCCTTTGCAAGGTATTTCTTGACCATGTACTGAGGACCTGTTTGAAGTAGAAAGGAAGAGGCATGGGGGTCTGGACCTCGGGACTGGCAATGGACCATTTTTCAGTGTCTATGGTAGAGTCTTCTTTGTCCTCAAAGAAATCAGTGGGAAGGACACTGCCCAGGTCTGAAAACATATTGTTGACAGTGTTGGCTATGGTCAAAGGTCCAAGCATGGGAGGTCCATTAATACTAAACATTGTAGAGGCAGCCTTGGGGTCTTTACCAGTTACCTCTTTTATGTTGTTTCAGAAACTTTTTCAGTCACCTTAGGTAGTAGTGAGCTGTTCTCTGTGGTACATTATTTGTTCCAGACGGACAGCCTGGGTACATGTGTTCCTGGCAGCTTTGTAAGCTGGGACATCTGCTGGCTTGCAAGTGGCCCTGGCACACTGCCAAAGGTGGTCTGTGAGGTTCATCTGCCTGATCAGTTCCTGGGATATCCAGGGATTAGTTGTGCCCTTGACTTTAATTTTTTTCTTGTAAGGTGCATAGATATTACAGGCTTCATGAAAGTGACTGATGAAGTAGTCAATAGCTGTGTTTATGTCATTTGTTGAATCAAGTAATGACCAGTCAATGCCACAGAGGTGTTGCTTCAGATGTTTGAGGTGACCAGGCTTTAGCACCCTGGTGAGAATAGTTTTGGGGGCTTTATTAACTCAGTGCCTCCTGGGCGGCCAATTTGTGTCAGGTAAAAATGGCTAATTCTGACTTCATATAGAAATATTGGAGGTAATGAGTTAAATTTGTTTGTCCAAAGGCAGATAATGGGTGAGTGGTCACTTATGGCACCAGGTAGCACATTAACACTGGAGATTCAATCTGGGCTGTTAGACAGGATCCAGTCAATTAGGGAATTAGAACCCATTTTGTAGTTTATCCACGTCAGTGTGGAAACTAGCTGAGTGAGGTTTAGAGCACAGATTGCATCCTTAAAAGTGCCAACATCAGGTGCTTGCCAGTTAATATTAAAGTCACCCGTAATAATAGGCTCAGAGTTTTGGGGCAAGTTCCTTATGAATTCCACCAGAGAATGGACGCTAATGTCATGCTCCTTGGGTGATATGTAAACAGTCACAATTGTAAGAATTTTGTTGTGTGCCCCAAACAGAACATTTATTTATTTATTTATTTAACATTCTTTAGGATTATAACCTTTGAGTCAGGGACTCATTTACAAAGGCTTCGCATCTGAGTACAAAAAACAGAACATACATAGTACAAAGTAACAGCAAGATGGTATTACACTAGGGTTACACACACAATGGTATAGTAAACAACAATAGTACATGGATAATACTTATATACCTACAAGTTTCAAAACAACAGTTTGAGTAGTTAGGCCGAGTTCGGTAGTTGTCATAACAGATCCCAAACTGTTCTCAACATACGTTAGGCACTGGCTAGCTCTGACTGTACTTTAGAGGAGTGGAAGACTAGTGCAAATAACAAAATGCAAGCTGTCCAACAAAGGCGTTGTCCAGTGGATTGACAGAGAGGTAGCTGTTTATTTATTTATTTATTTAGCTTTTGTTGACCGGGTAAGTGCACTAGACAAATCCTGCCTATTTTCAGGCACGACCCAGGGAAGGGGGATACAGATGAATGCCAACTGACCTTGAACCAGATTAAGCTGTTGGTAGTATTTTTAGCTGTAAGGTAGAACCTGACTAGAGGGTACATTAACAGCTAGTGCCTTGGTGGCATTTCCTAGGTTGTCTACAGGTAAGGTTTACCCTTTAAGGGTTTCCTTGATGTAGATGTCACACCCACCTCCATGTTTTGAAAGCCTATCCTGCCTGAATATGTCATAACCCAGTAAGGCCACTGCTAAATCTGGGATCTTCAAAGAGAGCCATGTTTCCACGACAGTTAAGATATCAGGGGTCTACTGCAAGACCCATGCTTGGAGCCTATCTAATTTATGCAGTAAACTGTAGACATTGATGGAGGCAAGCTTGAGTGATCTAGTGTTGTGGGAACTGGCAGATGAGGCTGGCTTAGCCGGACCAGTGTTGAGATGCATGTTCCCTGACAAAAGCATTAGTATAAGCCTAAGTAAGAGTCTTTTTACTAGGTTGAGTTTAATTTTGATGTGTCAGCATGGGGTTGAGATTCTCTTTCTACTTATGCATAGCACAGTGACCGAGGGTGATAAAGCCAAAGGGAGAGAGTGCAGGAGTTTTGAGTAGTCTGGTGCATATCGTAGAGGCCAAGGAAAGATCCAAGTGTCCTTGGGTGTATGATATAGGTTACTGGTTATAAAGACATGGACACAGTGAATGTCAGAGTGGTGATTTATCCATTGGTGTTGATGTAGAGGGGAATCTTGAGCTGTGTAGTGGTCCAAGATTATTAGTAGGAATATTAGCAATAGTAAAGTTTGTTGTGGACTCATTGCTTTGATGAGCAGTAGTTACCTCAGTCTACTACTCAGCTGTGGTCCATGACCCTCCCCCTCTTCAGTGAATACTGAACAGAAGAATTTGTTCAGTATTTCTGCCTTTTCCAGGTCTCCCTCTTGACATTCCCCTGCTTCCCCTCTGAGCCTTGTAATCCCCTCCCCTACTTTTCATCCTTTTGCTGATATACCTAAAGAGTGCCTTGTCTTCTTTCTTCACTGTCTGTGCTTATCTTTCTTCAATCTGTGCCTTTGGTCTTGTTATAGCCTTTACATATTCCTTTTAGATTCTTTTGGTACACCTCCCTGTCCTCCTCAGTGTGAGACTCCTTATATTTCCTGAAACTCAACTTTTTGTCCCTTACCTTGCCTGCCACCTCCCTTGAGAACCATTGTGGTTTCCTTCTTTTTTTGCCTTTGCTACCACCATAATACACTGGTTCATAACATCCTGAATGGCTCCCTTCAGGTGTTCCCACTGCTTCTCAACTCCCCCTTCTAACTCCCCCATGCCACCTTGTTTGATGCCCCTCCCCATACTAGCAAAATCTGCCTTCCTGAAATCCAAGACTCTTGCCTTAGTGTGATTAGTCTGCATCCCTGTCTCCATGTTAAACCTCACTATGTGGTGTCACTCCATTTCCCTTCCTAGACTCCCTGTAGGGGGAATTCCTCAGGCAACTATTAAAGGAGTCCACTTGTGAGGGAGTAATAGTGGACCTTGTACTCACCATTGGGACTGTGTTGCAGACATCACAGTAGGTGGCCATCTGCAAACCAGTGATCACCATATGGTGGGGTTCAATATAAGAACCTTGGCAGAAGTGAACCACACAAAGGTGAGGATCCAGGACTTCAGGAGGTACGATTTTATGAAGATGGGGGAACACCTCCAGGATGCTCTGGCAGGGGGATAGAACTTGGGTGGAGTGCAGGAACAGTGGGTGAAACTAAAAGTGCTGATAGTGAAGGCAACAAACCTCTGTGTCAAGCTAGTGAGCAAAAGCAAAAAGTGATAAAGACTGCTATAGTTCTCAAACAAAGTTGCTGGGAAGATAAGGGCAAAAATGTTAGCATTCAGAAGGTACAGGAAGACACAGAGGAAGGTGGATAGGGAGGTGTATCAGGAGAAGGAAAGGAAGGCAGAGGAAGCAGTCAGAAGTGCAAAGGTGCAAACAGAGGAAAAATAGCTCAGGCAGTAAAGAAAGGGGACAAGTCATTTTTTCAGCTATGTAATTAAAAGGAAAAAATACAGGGGAGGGATTATACACCTATGGTTGGAAGGGGTTGGGGGAATGTGTGTAAGGGGACAAGAAAAAACCTGAATGACTACTTTTGTTCAGTGTTCACAAAGGAAAGGGAAGGAGGGGGACCACAGATAAATGTCAGGAGCATTGAAGGAAGGGAGGTGGATACTACTCCACTTACAGAGAAAGGTGTTCTGAAGGCACTTGGAAATCTGAAAGTGGACAAGGCAATGAGGCCTGATGGTATACATCCAAGGATATTGAGGGAGCTCACAGAGGTACTGGCTACTCATCTGAAAGTCCTATTCAAGTCACTCACTGGAGACTGGAGTGGTCCTGAGGACTGGAGGAGAGCAAACATAGTCCCACTTCACAAAAGTGGAAGCAGGGAGGAGGCTGGCAATTACAGGCCAGTCAGTCTGATTTCAGTGGTGGATAAATTAATGGAATCACTACTGAAGGAAAGGATTGTGGAATATCTTGAATCCAGTGGTTTACAAGATGTGAGGCAGCATAGATTCATTGGGGTGATGTCATGCAAACAAATCTGATAAGAGTACTTTGACTGGGTGACCATGGAATTAGATCAGGGTGAAGTGGTGGATGTGGCCTACCTAGATTTCAGTAAGGCCTTCAACACTGTTCCACATAGGAAACTCATAAACAAGCTGGGCAACCTAAGAGTGGGTCAAAAGATGCTAAACTGGGTAAGAATTTGGTTTGGAGATAGGCAACAGAGGGTGGTGATAAAAGGAGTTCAATCAGAGGAAGGAAGAGTGACCAGTAGGGTGCCACAAGGATCAGTACTGGGACTGATCCTCTTTAATGTCTTTATTGTCAACATTGCAAAGGATCTAGAAGGAAAGTATGCCTTTGTTGCAGATGGCACTAAGATCTCCATTAGGGTAGACAAACCCTGGGGGAGGTGGGTAAAGAGTATCTAAGAAAGCTTTATGAGTGGTCAAGAGTGTGGCAACTAAGTCTTAATGTGAACAAGTGTAAAATCATGCACAAGGGGTGCTGAAGCCTAGGTCTGGGGTACAAAGTGGGGAGAGTGGTACTGACAATCTCCAAATATGAAAGAGACCTGGAGTAGTCATGTCTGATGACCTAAAGGTGGCCAAACAGTTTGACAAGGCAATGTGGATAGCCAGTGGGATGCTAGGGTGCATAGGAAGGGATAACACCAGTGGAAAGAGGGAGGCGGTAATACTGCTGTATAAATCACTAATGAGACCTCACCTAGAGTACTGTGTCCAGTTCTTGAGACCACATCCTTGGAAGGACATAGACAGAGTACAGGCAGGCCCAAGGAGGGCAACTAAAATGGTACAGGGTCTGCATCAAATGCCCTATGAAGAGAAATGGAAGGACCTCGATATGTACACCCTGGAGTAAATGAAGGAGAGGGAGTATATGATAGAGACTTTCAAATACCTCACAGATATACATAAAGTTCAAGAGGGAAGCATTTTTTAGAGAAAAAGCTACTCAAGAATGAGCAGTCATTCTATGAAGATGGGGGTGTAGTCTCAGGGCTGATATAAGGAAGTACTTCTTCACAGAAACAATGGTGGATGCCTGTAATAGCCTCCTAGCAGGAGTAGTGGGGGTAAAATCTGTAGTGTGATTCAAGAAGGCATGGGATAGGCCTAAGGGAACCATAGTGGTAAGGAAAGGTGGGGGGAGATGAATATCAAGTAGGGTCTGCCTTGTTATAGTAGGTAGGGAAAATGGCAGCCTAGGTGAGGCAAGTGGTCCCTATCAGCCGTCAAACTCTATGTTTCTATCTTTTCATCTGTGATTGGCCTGAGCTGCTGCACAGAGTGACCAGATTAGGTGAAGAAAGGATGGATTTGAGCCTGCAGTGTGGGCCACTGAATTGGAGAGTGGGAGGATTGTTCTTGACATCAGAGGACTCGTCACCAGGTGGATGCTACCAACTGAAGAATTTAAATAGGCTAACGAGACCAACAGTGGTGCTAACTCCATTGCAGCTGTATTGTCTCCCAGGTTATTTCAGTTTGAATAGTCCTTCTGAAATCTATAAACAAAGTCACAATTTCAAGTTACTATTTCTCCAGCTGACTCTGAAATTTTGCTTAATATTTTGTTTTTATCCTTTTGCAGATTTCCTAACTTTGAAGTATGCAAATGAAATGTGAGCCCAGATAAATGCAAGACCGGACATTTTGAAACCATCTGTAACAAAACTGCAGACCAAATGACAATGAATATTACTTTGGTTATTATGGGACTTGTACTTAACCTCAGTAGTTCTACAAAACCAGCTTTCATTTGTGAGTTGGGATAACTAAATAGTGCCAGGACTTATTGTAGCTGATTTATTCTCCCACAACTGACCAACAGTGGTGGTGGTAGCTCCAGGAGGTTCTTGGATGCTGCTGAAGCAGCTTTGTTGATATGCTGATGTGGGTCATTTTGGACCAACCAGATAAAAGTGTAATTCCAGCTGGGAAGGAAGTAAGTAAAAAAAACTCTTCATGCTCCCAGTTCTAATCAAAATTTGGCAGCCACAGACCTGAGGTGAGAGCCATAAATAATGGGCATTCTAGTTCATTACTATTGAAACTGTTTTATTTTTACTTTTATAATGAATCAATAAAGTTGTTTTAAGTTCAAAAATGCTTTGGACATGTAATTATTACTGAATGTAGTTCATGCATAGTATACAAACCGAAAATGTTGATGGGAGCAGTGTGTGTGTGTGTGTGTGTGTGTGTGTGTGTGTGTGTGTGTATGTGTGTATGTGTGTGTGTGTGATACTAATGGTATACTTTCAGTACAACCACATATTAAATACAATATATTTTCAGTACAATGATGATGGTATGCTTTCAGCACAATAATCATGGTACACACAAAACCATGACTGGGACGTAAACATACCAGGATACACTATCTATAGGAGAGACAGGGAGGGTAAAAGAGGAGGAGGCGTAGCTCTTTACATAAGGGAAGGAATTAAAGCAACAGAACAGAAGGGTAAACAGGGAGGAGAAGAAGCACTGTGGGTCAATTTGGAGACAGACAATGGCACCACAATCCACACAGAGGCTGTATACAAACCCCCCTCTCAGGGGGAGGAAATGGACAAGGAAATGATAGAAAGTACACTTAGAATGGCAGAAAAAGGAGAGATATTGCTGATGGGTTATCTGAATATGCCAGATGTTAACTGGAGTGCAGTTGCAGCAGCTACATTGAAGAGTGGGGTTATTCTAAATGCCCTACAGGGGGCATGCCTTAGACAACTAGTATTGGAACCCACTCGAGAGGGAGCAATCTTAGACCTGGTTCTCTCAAATGGAGATGGAGAGAGGATCACAGATGTAGAAGTGGGTAGCCATCTGGGAACTAGCGACCATCGAATAGTATGGTTCATAATAAACACAGCAATAGAGTCCAGCCATACAAAGGCAAAAGTACTGGACTTTAGGAGGGCTGACTTTGCCAAAATGGGTGAGTGCCTAAGGAATTCACTAGCAAATGGGCAGGAAGGAGGGGTGGAAGAACAATGGGGAATAATAAAAACTGCCATCACAGAGGTAACAAGCCTTTGTGTGAAGCAAATAAACAAAACAAAACTATGTAAGAAACCACTATGGTTCTCAAAGGAAGTGGCAGTGAAGGTTCAAGAGAAAAAGAAAGCATTCAGGAAGTACAAGGAATCACAGAAGGAGCAGGACAGAGAATTGTATTAGTTAAAGCAAAAGGAAGCTGGGAAGGCAGTCAGAACAGTAAAGGCCCAAACCAAGGAAAAGATAGCCAACTTAGTTAAGAAGGGGGATAAAACCTTTTATAGGTACATCAGGGAGCAAAGGAAGACCAAGGGAGGGAGAGTGAGGCTTAATAAAGGGAAGGGGGTGGGCAGAGGGTGACTGTGAAAATACAGAGATTCTAAACAAATATTTTTGCTCAGTATTTACAAATGAAGAGGGGGAGGTACCTAAAAAAAACAATAGAAACACTCTGGATACAGAAGTTGATACCAGCCCATTTACAGAAGAAAGGGTTCTGAAAAAACTCTTAAAACTGAAAGTGGACAAAACAATGGGGCCTGATGGGATTCATCCCAGAATTCTAAAAGAACTAAGGGTAGAACTAGTGACACCACTGACTACCCTCTTTAACAAATCATGGGAGGATGGGGTGGTACCTGAGGACTGGAGGAGGGCAGATGTGATTCCCCTTCACAAAAGTGGGAGCAAGGCAGAAGCAGGAAACTACAGACCTGTTAGTTTAACCTCAGTGATAGTAAAAATGATGGAATCACTTCTGAAGGAAAGAACTGTCGAGTATCTAGAGGCTAGAGTGGCACAGGACCCAAGGAAGCATGGATTCACAGCGGGAAGGTCATGCCAGATGGATCTGATAGATTTCTTTGACTGGGTGACCAAAGTAGTAGATCAGGGAGGGGATGTGGACATGGCCTACTTAGACTTCAGCAAGGCATTTGACACAGTCCCACACAAAAGATTAATATACAAGTTAGCCAGCCTGGGAGTGGGTCCCAAGATGACAGCCTGGGTAAAGAATTGGCTGGAGAATAGGACACAGAGAGTAATAGTAAATGGAGTCCACTCTGAAGAAAAGGGAGTTACTAGTGGGGTACCGCAGGGATCAGTATTAGGACTGGTCCTCTTCAATGTCTTTATAAATGACATTGCAGAGGGACTGGAAGGAAAAGTATGTCTCTTTGCAGATGACACAAAGATCTGCAAAAGAGTTGGTGCACAAGGTGGGGTGGAAAGGATGAGAAGGGACTTGGCAAGGTTAGAGGAATGGTCAAATGTATAGCAGCTTAGATTCAATGCTAAGAAGTGCAAGGTAATGCACCTGGAAACAAAACCCAGGGAAGAGTACACAATGGGGGTGAGATACTAACAACAACAAAAATGGAAAGGGACCTGGGGGTAGTCATATCAGATGACCTAAAGGTGGGCAAGCAATGTGAGAGGGCAGCAAGGAGGGCTGGGGGGATACTGGGATGCATAGGGAGAGACATCACCAGTTGAAAACAGGAAGTTATTATCCCTCTGTACAGACAGCTGGTGAGACCCCATCTGGAGTACTGCATGCAGTTCTGGAGACCCAATCTCCACAAAGACATAGACAGGATGGAAGCTGTCCAGAGGAGGGCAACTAAAATGGTGCAGGGTCTGCACCAGAAGACATATGAAGATAGACTAAAGGAGCTTAATATGTATAGCCTCGGGGAAAGGAGGGAGAGGGAGGACATGATAGAAACTTTCAAGTACCTCAAGGTCATCAACAAAGTCCAAGAGGGTAGCATCTTTCAAAAAAAGAGGTGTGCAAGAACAAGGGGACACAATTTGAAGATGGGGGCAGCTCAGAGGTAATTTAAGGAAGTATTTTTTTCACAGAGAGGGTTGTGGATGCATGGAATGGCCTTCTGGAGGAGGTTGTGGAGTCAAAAACAGTGGTGTAATTCAAGCATGCATGGGACAGTCATAAGGCAATTATAGGGGTGGGGGTAGGAAGAAGTAGGCTGCTGGTTAACTAGGATCTGCAGCTTATCCATTAGGTAGGGAAATGGGCAGACTGGGTGGGCCAAGCAGTCCTTATCTGCCATCAAATTCTATGTTTCTATGTTTCAATGGAATACTGTTACTACAGTAATCACATGCTGATCGCTTTCTAGCAGTACAATAATCCTAGAATGATCATATATTTTCAGTACAGCAATCGTATACTGTCAGTACAGTCCTCTTATAATAGTACATTTGTAATACAGTATTTCCTATGCTGATATTATACTTCAGTATATTAATCATATACTGCTTAGTATACTTAAAAATGCTAAACTGGGACATAATAAAAAGTACAATGGTAATTTATGCTTTTAATATATGTGGTGTTTTCAGACATTCAGGTATATTTATTAACTAAAAATGTAACTATACTTGTATACTTTTATATTTATTATACTAAATATTGAAGTACACTTAGATATACTAATAATATGCTATTTTTTTGTAAGGGACCCCATAATGCAATAATTAGTTAATGATACAATTACTGTATATTTAAGGATTTACTTTCGGTAAATTCAGTATAAAGATACATATTAAAATACATTTATTTATAGTATTATTAAGTGTAAAATTAAGTACTAATTTTTTTTTATTTTAGGTGTAATCGAGATTAATTGTTAAATTAAGTGGCAAAATATATTTAATTTACATATTAAGGGATTCCTGTTAGAGTGAAATTAAGAATTTACATATATTTAGTTTAAAAAAATTAAGGGGTGCAGATTAAGTGTACAATCAATTGGAAGTTCATGCTTACTTTGAAGAATTAAGGAGTATAAATTAAACATAGCAGTAAGAAGAAACATGTTATTAATCTTAAAAAATTAAGCAGAAAAAAGGTTTAAATTGTGCACTCTGATTAAGGATGAATTAAACATAATTTAAGGATGAAATAATCCATAGATTAATTGTTAAATTAAGTACCAAAATGTATTTAATTTAGGTATTAAGGGATTAAAATTAAGTGTAAAATTAAGAATATAATTATACGGAATTTTAAGAATTAAGTGGTGCAGATTAAGTGTAAAATCAATGAGCTATTCATGCTTACCTAAATAAATTAGGGTAAAAATTAAGCATGCAGGCAAGAAGAAAAACATCATTAATCTTAAAAAATGAAGCGAAGAAAGGTTTAAATTGTGTGCTCTGATTAAGGCTGAATTCAGCAGAATTAAGGATGAAAATAACTTAATTATTCCCTTAAAATTCAATAGGACCATAAATGGTAAAGTTAAGGGATTTTTAAGGTTTGAAATTAAGGGATTCCCATTTCATAGTGCCAGCTGCAGCTTCAGTTAGAAGCAGGAACACCCTGAACTCCCTGCAGGGGACATTCTTCAGGCAGTTAGTCAGGGAGCACACTTGTGATGGGGCAATACCAGACCTAGTACGCACAAATAGGAAAAGTGTTGCTGACATCAAGGTGGGAGGTCACATGTGGATCAATGATCACCATGCATTGTTGTTCAACATAAGGATGGATGTGGATTCAAACCATACAAGGGTTAGATCCTGGACATCAGGAGGGCAGATTCTAAAAAGATGGGTGAGTGCCTCAGTGATGACCTGGTGGAGGGAGTTGACCTTGGGTGTAGAGGAACAGTGAACACATTTGAAAGAAGGCATAGTGAAGGCAACAGACCTCTACATTAAGCAAATGAGCAAAAGTAGGATGAAAAAGAGACCACTACAGTTCTTGAAAGAAGTGGCTGAAAAGGTAAGTGCTAAAAGGGTAGCATTCAAAAGGTATAAGGAGACACAGAGGGAGGAGGATAGTGAGGTATATCAGGAGGAAGAGAAGAAGAGGTAAACAGGGAAAGTAGATAGGAAATGCAAAGCTGCAAGTTGATGAGAGAAAAGCCCAGGTGGTAATGGAAGGGGACAAAGCATGTTGTAGGTATATGAAAAGAGGAAGACAATAAGAAGGACTGCAAGGTTAAAAAGGGAAGGAGATGACCGTGCAGAGGGGGACCAGGAAAAGGCAGACATCCTAATCAAATACTTTTGTTCAATGTTCACAAAAGAAGGAGAAAATGAGGGGCCACAAAAAGTAACAGGAGCTGTGGAGGAAGAGAGGTAAAAACTAGTCCTTTTTCACAGGAGAAAGTCCTAAAGTGACTCGCAAATCCGAAAGTGGTCAAAGTGATGGGGACAGATGAGGTGCATCCAAGGATACTGAGGGAGCTCAGTGAGGTACTGGCTGCACCTCTGGCAGTCCTATTTATCAACTCACTGGAAACATAAGTGGTTCCAGAGGCCTGAGGGAGGGCAGACTTAGTTACACTTCACAAATGTAGTAGCAAGGAGGAGGCTGGTAACTGTAGGCCAGTCAGCCTGACATTAGTGGTGGGAAAGTGAATGAAATCACTGCTGAAGGAAAGGATTGTGGAATATCTTGAATCTGATGGGTTACAAGACCTGAGACAGCATGGATCCATGGTGTGGGGAGATCATGTCAAACAAATTTGATAGATTTCTTTGACTGGGTGACTGGTAGATGTGGACTACCTAGATTTCAATAAAGCTTTGACACCGTTCCACAGAGGAGGCTCATAAGGAAGCTTGGAAGTTAGGGATTGGTCAAAAGGTGGTAAACTGGATAAGACATTGATTAGGGGATAGGTAACAGAGGGTGGTGATAAATGAAGTTCTATCCAGAGAAGGGAGGGTGACCAGTGAGATTCTTATGGCATCAGCACTTGGATTGGAACTCTTTAATGTCATCATAAGTAGCATTGCAGAGGAAATGGAAGGGATAGTCTGCCTCTTTGCAGGTGAATTCAAAATCTGCTGCAGGGTGGGCACTCCGGGGAGGGGGAGGGTAGAAAAAATTAGCAGAAATCTGAGGAAACATGAGGAGTGCTGGGTTTCAAAGCAAAAAAGTACAAAACCATGCAGTTAGGGCACAGAAATCCAAGGGTGGAGTACCAAATGGGTAGAGAGGTAGTGATGACCACCAAACAGGAAAGAGACTGGGGTAATCTTATCTGATGACCAAAAGGAGGCAAATTCTATGTTTCTACGTGTCTACATTGTGATGGATACTTGCACCTGAGTATTCTGCATTAGGCAACCAAATAATTCTAGTATTCTGTCTGTGCAATTCCTTCTTCTAAAGAAACTGTTGAGTATGAATACCCAAATATTGTGGCACCAGAATGCAATTCAAACATGTAAACATGAGCAATCTGCCAGTTGTTTATTGTGCACAGCAAAATGCCTAGAGGAACTCCAAGATTTTCAAGGAATGGTTTCTCTCCTTTTTTGTGCCAGGTGTATGATCTCACCTCAGAGCCTCTAGGGCAGGATTCTTAAAGCCTTCAGAAGGTGCAAAACCTTCCCTAAGTCCCCAAAACTTCCTCAGCTAAGGAAAAGAAGGGGAGTTTGCTCCAAATGCTATTCACAAAACCCTCCGCAGCTGCGGGAAAAACCACTATGGACTGCGGAAAAAAGTGCAGCTGCAGAAGTCTCTCAGGACAAAAAGGTGTGAGATAAGTAAGGCACAGCCCCTGAAAGGCTATTCACAGCCAGTTTTTTTCCACAGCTGAGGAAAGAATGTTACACACAGTGGAATGAGGTGTAACTCTCCCTCAGCACTCTGCAGTAGTGCCCCAGCAATTGGAATCAATTAAGGTGGAGGTGTACCACAGGTAATAGCATCTCAGACAGTATAGCAGTGGCTGATGTTGCAGCACTGAAAGCACACATTGCCATGATACTGCAACAGGCAACAGCCACTTTACCCAGTGCAGCCCATGACAGAGCCCCACCAGCAGTAGAGCCTGACCAGCCAGCAGCAAGTGCTACCCCCGCAGGCCACAGGAACACCCCTGGGAGGGACGACCAGTAGGGAAAGTCAGCCACTGTGGTGCCAAGGTATTGCTGGTACCTGTGGTGCTGCTGTGGTCCCAATTGGGGACTGGTTGCTAGTCTCTGTGTGTGCTGTCAGCTTCCTATTATAGCAGCACTGTTACAGTTGGCTGCTTCAGCTACTGTGGTTCCCTATTGCTGTGCCTTCACAGCTTCTGCAGCTGTGGATTCGCAGCACTTGCGCAAGTCCTGCAGCAGCTAAATTGCCACACCTGTGACACTTTTTATTGAAATCTGCAGCTGCGCTGATTTTCTTTGAGAATACAGCGCAGCTGCATTTCCACACTGCAGCAAGCCTTTTTCCCGTAGCTGTGGGAATTTCGGCTTTCTTTGTGAATCCTGCCCCTGGTCTCCCGACTCATGCTCTGCTTCTTATTGACAATGCTGGTGCCCACCCAAGCATGGAAACTTTTACCACTAAAGACAGCTCCATTCAATGTGAATTCCTCCCAGCAAACACCAAAACAACAATCAATTGGTTGTATAGGAGCACATTGCTAACTCAAATCCTGAATGAGGAAAATGGCCAGACAGACCTGTGTACAATAATAAAGGATCTCACAATTAAAGATGCCATTTATGTGCTGGTGAAAAGCTGATCCAAAATCCCTGCCCAAACAATTTCAGAATACTGGGAAAAATCTATGATCCTTAACACTGAGGAATTTATAGACACCCACTAAGGCATAAATGACCAGGTGCAGCAAGCAGGGGAGGATCTTAATAAAATTGCTGAACAGGTTCAAATTGACATAGAGGTGTGGCAACAAGACACCAATGACCCAGGACACGAAGAACTGTTAGACAGAGAAATTGTAAAAATTGTGTCTGATGAATCCCTTGGGCAAGCAGGGGAAGACAGCAGCAGCAGCAGCAATGACGAGGACGACAAGCCACCGTCTTTACTTACAGATGGTGAAGCCATGGAGTCATTCAATCAGTGCTTGTGGTGGATGGAGATCCAACTAGAGACATATTCACTACATCTGCTTCTACTGTGACAGCTGTGGGAGTAGAGAATAAAAATAGCACACTCCCCCGAAAAAACAGGAGGGGATCAAGGACTTCTTCAGAGTGATCCAAACCACAGAAACTATAGAAACTACCACAACTGAATGCTAAGTGACAGCTTGTATTCTGTTCAGTATTTTTGCTAAGTGACAGCTGGTGTTCTGTTCAGTATTTTTTTAAAAGTATTTCTTCAACAGTGACATAAATAGCACTTATGAATAAAATTAAAGTTACAGAGTTGTAAATAAAGATACTTTAAAAATTAATTTTTTGTTTAACCATGCATTTCTTAATGTTGAAAAATAGGAAGCTCATGTTGGAGGGAATCACTCCCCAATTTAATCGAAACCTCATTTATTAAAAGATTTTCATGTTCCCCCCTGATGTTTGGGTAAACGGGGCAGTACTGTATTAGAAAATATTCAGCAGGGCCCCTGCTTGCTGTGCACACACTGTCCCATTCTAGAACTACAAGCAGATAATGCTGGCTAAATAACAACAAAAAAATAAAAAAAGCAAACTAAAAGCAAATTACTGTGGTGCTTTTACTACAACTGTGTAGTAAAAACATACCAGAGTGAACAACTTGGAAGCAAAATTTGCAGTCATTTTGCTTATACAAAAATGCAGCAGGCCTGTACAGTAGCTGAGCAACACATCCTCTGTGAAATGACTCATGGGTTCTGGAAGACTGCAAAGCGCATTGGGAGTCACATAGCCTGCAGCTTCTATCTAAAAATCAATCATATGGTGCCAGTATCTATGGATTACTATCCTGCGGAATACCTTTCCTTGAATTATAACATTGTCAATGTAAATGGTGGAAACTGGACATAATTTCAAAACACATCTTCAGCTATGAACACATCATTGTGAAACCAGAAGTAGGTTTGTCAGTGCTATTGGAAAGCAAGGGGTGCATTTCCATAAAAATTCACTTGCTTTATTCTGCAGAAAATTCATACTAAGCTTGAGGAACTGTTTTGCAGATTATTTTAGTGCACTGTTCCAACAATGACATAGTAAATCCTTGGATTAAGTTTGAAATTCTGCAGAATGAACTGAAAAATTCCAACGTCAATTCAGTTGGTGGAATCACCATTCCAAATGAATTCCACTAGCAGGCATCCACATTCCATAAGCACTAATGCATCGGGGAGAATGCAGGCTTAAATGATTATGCTGTGAAAAATAGTTGAACTACAGCAGCACAATGGTGTGCCACTTTCCAGGTACCCACATTTTTAAATGATATTGTTTTTCCCTTTCTGCTTGGGGATCTGATCCCAAAACCCAGATTCTTTTCACTTACCTATGAAAAAATTATCTTGTAGAGAAACCTGTTGGAGACATACAGTACTGTATAGAGATAAGATCTGACTGTGATATTTAAGCCAATCAAAACTTCATATATAGCTAGCCAGAAATAAAAGAATCCATAAGTTCATTGAGCATCTTCAATTTACTGGTGGTCTTGTAAAGAGAATAATGTTTGCTACATTTAGATATGAGTTACTGTATTTGAAAGTAACAACTCATGCTTCAAACAAAAAGACAAGGAACTGACTCTACATTGTGCTTATGTTGCCTGAAACAAATAGACAATCTACCTCATGTAATCTTACACTGTTCTTTCTTTAAACCTCAAAGACAGATTTATCTGGTAGATAATCTAATAACTTTTGCTGTGTCTGCAGAAGTAAATACAGAATAGTGGAGTGGCAGCTATGCACAACCAGTGTGTTCTGCCACTGAGGGTTTCTGATTCCCTGTGACCTTGAGAGTGAAGCTTAAGAGGTCCATGGGAATCTGATCCCCGAGGTGGCACAACATAACTGGCTGTGCACAGATTTGCCCATCCACTATTTCTTATAGTGTATGGTGCCTCCCTTTAATAAAATAAATATGTTTTTATTCCTAAAATAAAAATTAAAATTGTTTTTTTGCACCATGTTTACTAGTAGTTAGTTAGGATTGTTCCTAGGGTGGGGATTAGAGGTTGCTATGGAGCAGACATCCATCATTTGGTAGCTCAACCTTCGATTGGTTGCTAATTGGGTGTGGGAAGAATTTCTAAAAAAACAACCTGGCAGCCGAATTCCTCACTTAGCGAGAAGTGGTGACCGCGAGGACACTCGATTTTGTGAGTAACATTTAGATATCTGGTTAATCCTGCATTTTATTTTAATGCTGCATACCTGGTTGATCTTGCAGTTCTGCAATGCTGTTGAACTGTGCTAGTTCAGGCCATCATACTGCCATCGCTGACACCATTGTTATCTGGTTGAGCCTGCCATTTCTGTGGCAATTGGTGTTGTGTGACATTTGTAGTGCAACAGAATGAAAAGTCATTCTGCTGCTCTACAGATGTCACTACTGCAACAGAACAATATTTTACAATGAACTGAATTCGGTAGATAACTACATTCCACCATATGCTATTATTGTATTACATGTTTCAATCTGAATTACTGATGGTGATAATGGAGTTTGCCCTTTAAGGGGCAGACCAGGTTGTCCTGGTACACCCCTTCCCCTTTTCATCAAAATGGTGTGCTCAGAAGGGGAAGGGGGAAGGAAGGGTAGCACCAGGGGATAGAACAATGGCCAAGCAACAGGAAGGGGAGGGGCAAGTGGAGGTACATAATAGGCTACACAAGAGTGGCTCAGCCACTTTTGCTGGAGTTTTTGATCTGATTGAAACTGCAGCACATCAGATTGGCTGAACAACTAGAGAGGTTTGTGCACTAGGATACAACAGGTAAGAGAGCTTCCAGGAATAAGTGAAAAAAAAATGTTATAATAGTAAGAAATAAACTGAGGGAATAATAATGTATATGGTAGTTATACTCCTTTACTCAAAAAAAAATGTGATAAAGAAATCATTTATTAGGGTGAATAGCATGTGGCTAGTTCATTGTTTTTCTTGGAAGGAAGTTTTTAGCACTTCTGGTGCGAGTGAATGCGTTTTTTGAGTGTTGGGAGAGGTTTTGCAGTGGTACTGAGTTGTACGCCTCGTTGCAGGTGACTGACTTATTAGGTTTTGTTGAGGCAATACTAGCATGGCTGGTTCAAGCATACTGGTTTTGGTAGCTGGAAGGAGCTTAACAGCTGCAACAAGTCTCATATGCCTGTGGTTTAAATAACTGGGCGAATGGACACACAGACACGCGTGTAGCCGGAAAAGTGTGTCGGCCCAGAGAAGGGTCCTTTCAGTTAAAAGAAGAGGGGGTTTGTTGAAAGAAGGCCTGTGAATGCAGAAGCTGGTGAGACTGGGGCTTCCGATGGCCGATAACAAGCAGAGCTTATAGATTCCAGAGTTGAAGGTCTGATGCTGATTACAGGGTTGTGGTTTCCTTTTTAAAAAAAAAATATAAATGAAGAAAAGCTCACGATAGGACTGTTGCAGTGCTGATTGAAGCGAGTCACATGACTAGAGGGGATACAGTTGGTCTGAGGCCTTGCAGGGTGAGTTAGGCTCAATTGAAATGTGGCGGGAGAGCTGCAGCGGTTGGGCACCAAGAGATGTTTGCAATGGAGCCACGGGACAGCGAGGGATTACTCGCCCCTGCCCAAATCCTTTTTGGGATCATTTTCCCTGCAGGGACTCAGGGTGAGGCCTTGAGAAACTCTGCTCGGCAATTTTTACCACACGCCGGTTGACTGCGTAGCTTTAAAATGAACCCCACCCTCCCTCCCTCACGGGGGCAGAGCCTGCTGCCTAGGAGAAAGAGACTGATTGCAGGGACAGCATCAGTCTCACTGCCTATGGCCCCACATGGTGCAATGGAGAACAGGGGGAAGTGGCGGCAGAGGCCTACACCTTTTGTTGGAGAGGCGGGGGGGTATAGGGATGGGCGGGCAAGTCAGAAGACGATTTGGGGGATATGCGCTGCCGGAAAGCCAGAAGGCAAGGAGAAGGGCAAGGCTAGGAGTGGCCAACAGGCATGACGTCACACACGAAGGAGAACCTACGTGTCGACTGGGCCTGGCAGATGGCATAAAGGAATTAGTGCTTCAGGAAGGGGGGAGGGGGGCACTTGCATGATGGGCAACTAAGGGGAGAAGGAGAGGCCTAGAAAGGAGAGACAGATGGGAAAGGCGAGCGGCCACATGGCATGTCATCACACACCGGAGGGGGGACAGACCAAGAGTGAGAAAATGGCCTAGCATTCCAGAGGAAGGGACAATGGAAGTGGAAAGAGAAGGAAAGGCCTACCAAGGGGTTTAACAAGGGAGATGACGAGTGGCCACGTGGTGTGACGTCACACACCAAGGGAACAAGCCAAATGTGAGCAGCTGCCACTCTGCTGGGGCATGGGAGGAGGAGGAGGAGGAGGAGGAGGAGGAGGAGGAGAGAAAGAGAAGGGAGCACCAGGGAAGCCAGGAAGCATTGAGGAGCAGGAGCAGGCCAGAGGACTGGTCCAAAGGGGCCAGGCCATGCGGCCTGACATACAGACCACTGGGGTCTGGCAACAGAAGTGGACCCAGGAACAGAGGATGGGGCAACAAAAAAAAGGGGGGGCACATTTGTCGTCATTAAGGGGCCACCTCTGGAGGGAAGTGGGCCTGGCCACATGGGATAATGGCCTGGACAGAGTTTTAATAACAGAATTTTCTTTTCTCTTCCTCAGCATCTTCACAGTGGGTCAGAATCAAGGAACATGGCACCCAAGAAGAACAAACCCTCGAAGGAAGACACCTACAGGGCTATAATGGTGTTGGTCGAGAAGGCTAATCGAATGTGGGAGTTGGTGGAAGGGGAGGAACCAGGGAGATCCGGGGGAGAAGAAGAAAGCAGAGAAGGGTAGAGAGGACAGAGGGAAGTGGCCAGCTGAGATGCCACATAGCCCAACCAGGGTACAACCACTGAGAGCGGGACCTGCCAAGGAGGCTAGTCCAGTACCTCTGCAACTAGTAGACCTGGTGCTGTCAGTACCTCCCCAGGACCAGGTTGTGGTTCCCCCAGGGGAGCCCCGGCTGGATCCCCAGCGTACAGCGGTGCCTCCACAGCCACTAATAGGCAACCGACTCTACAACCAGAGGAAAACATATTGGGGCACCAGGATGACAGCAGGCAGCAAGGAGCAGATAAGGCCATAGGTGATGTGCCCGGTTCTGTTGGTGACAGTATTAAGGAGTACATAGGCCAAATCGTTTTGGCACTTGGCTCTGGGGGGTTTGGGCCAGATACATAGATCCATAGATACATAGACAGTGTTGGCAGTTAAGGGCCTATGGACCACCTAGTCTGCCCATTTGAGTTTGTAACTTCAGTTTATGTTTTCCTAGAACTCTGTTGCCCCTTACCCCTGATCTCCAGAATTCCTTTATGTCTATCACATGCATTCTTAAATCCCATGATTGTTTCAGCCCCCACCACTTCCTCAGGCAGGGTGTTCCACTTGTCCACCACCCATTCTGTGAAGAAATTCTTCCTCACATTTCCTCTGAATCATCCTCCCTCCAACTTCATCCCATGCCCTCTAGTCCTGGAACATCTTTTTCACTTAAAAATAGTGTATTCTTGCACCCTGTTCCTCCCTGTAAGATACTTGTATGTCTATATCATATCCCCTCTCTCCCTCCTCTCCTCCAGGGAGTACATATTCAATTCCTTCAACCTGTCCTTCAATTCCTTCAACCAGACAGCATTGGCCAAGATTAGGATAGAGAAAGAGGTGCCAAAAGAGAAGGAAGGAGGAATAGAAAAAGAGGGAAAAGGAACAAGGGAGATAGGAACTCCTGGGATGAGAGTGGGAGAATACATTCCTTTGGCCACAAAAGAAAAAATATGGAAGGGTGACTCTGTGGATATTTTTGCTTTAGTTAGCCAGGAAGCGGCTGCAAAATATGAGGAGACAGAGAATATAGGAAAGAGTGAAATGGCAGCAGTGGTAGTTTTGTTAGGCAAGAAAGAGGAAGACAAATTCACCAAAGGGAAGACTTGGGAAGGGTGGTTCGTAGGTTTTGCCACATTCTCAGCCATAGTATTGGAGAAGAGGCCGGAGCTGGGTATCCCGCTCATCACATACTCTTTGATAATAAGGAGAGGAAAAGCAAAAGGGGGTGTGGGGTGGATGTACTGTGATGAATTTTTTAGGCAGAGAATGGCAACATATGGGGATGTAAGATGGGATACGAAGCAACTTGACCTGTGGACAGACTACGTAACCGATCAGTCCACACCAGAAGGTGAGTTTGGGAAAAAGGTACCATGCCATAAAGACTGTTGCTGGGCCTACAATAGGGCCTTTGCTCATGTACAGTGCCGTTTCTGTACATACTGTTAGGCGATGTGGGGATCACGCATCTGGTGAGCAGATGCAGGATGACATGGGCCCAAGGATCCCAAGGAGCCAGGGGGCAAGGGTCAGGCCAACAGTTTTTTTGGGGAGGGCAGGGATAAAAGGATAGGCATGGAATAGAGTGGGGAGGGGCAGGGGACATTCAAACAGAGGGAGTCAGAATCATTGACCAGCAAGGCGGGGCATCAACCAGAGGGGGAAACCTTGGCGGGGAAAAAGAAAATAGGACAAGGGAACAATTTAAAGAAGCTAGAACCCCCATTAGGATAGAGGCATGGAGAGAATGGTTAGACAGATACCCAGATAGGAAAACAGCAGAAATGATTAAGAAAGGTTTTCACACAGGTTTTTTGTTGCAATGTGAGGGCCCAAGACAAGCCAGAGAGGTGAACAGTCTGGGTTCAGTGAGAGGGAAGGAAGAAATGTTAAAGCAAAAGATAGAGACGGAAAAGGCAGCAGGGAGAACAGAGGACCATATGATAGCCCCCCATTGCAGAATATGAGGATTTCTCCATTGGGTTTGGTCCCCAAAAAACAGGAAGGGGAATACAGGGTGATTCATTACCTGTCCTTTCCAGAAGGTGAGTCAGTGAACGATTTTATCAGCGAGGAATATAGTAAAGTGACATATTCTACCCTGGAAGACGCAGTCCAGATTATCTGGGCAACTGTGGATGCATGGATTGCCAAAGCAAGCCTTAGAGTCAGCTTTCATATTACTTCCAGTTAGAAAAGAGGATTGGGACTTGTTGGGGCTTAAAATTGGGGGACAGTACTATTTTGACAAAGCTATGCCCATGGGTTGCTCTATAGCATGTGCGACATTCGAAACTTTCAGCTCATGTTTGCAGTGGATATTTCAAGAAAGAACTGGTTATAAAACAGTGATTCACTATTTGGATGATTTCCTTCTTATAGGCAGTGGGAGAAGAGAAACAGAAAAAATGTTAGCCAGCTTTCAAGAGCTGTGTAAGGAGCTAGGAGTCCCACTGGCACCTGAGAAAACAGAAGAGTCCAGTAAGGTGTTAGAGTTACTGGGCATTGAGATAGATGGCTCAGGGAGTATTTCGGCTGCCAGACTAAAAGGTGAAAAAATTGAAGGAAATGATTCACATGCATACCAGTAGAAGAAGAGTACAACTAAAACAGGTACAACAAGTATTGGGACATCTGAACTTTGCATGCAGGGCTATTGGGCCAGGGAGGGCTTTCACCAAAAGGTTAGCAAGGATCACAGCCGGAGTGACCAGACCACACCATTGGATAGACATGACAAAAGGAGTCAAGGAGGATTTTAAAGTATGGGATGAATTCCTTAGGGAGTATAATGGCTGCTCATTCTGGCAAGAGGAATGGGTGTATAACACATACCTTGATCTTTACACAGATGCAGCCGAAGGCCTTGGCATGGGGGGCTATCTGAGGGGCAGATGGTTTGCAGAACCATGGCCATCAGACTGGTAAAGGATGGTAAGGTAAAAGACATAACATTGTTCGAGATCATGCCCATCTGGGCATGCATCCTGGTTTGGGAGGGAGAATTGTAGGATCAAAAAGTGACATTTTGGCGTGACAACAGAGCAGTGGTGGAGGTCCTGAACAACAGGGGCTCCAGGTCAGAAACATTCATGCAAGTTTTGCCACTTCTGGTGCTAAGGACGTTGCAGTTGAACATGTCATTCAGAGCAAAACACATAGAAGGGGTACACAATATCCTGGCTGACAGCCTTTCCCATCTGCAGCTGGATCATTTCCAGAGGCTGGCGCCAACAGCGGAAGAGCAAAAAACACCCATACCAATGAACATATGGGACGTTGGCAAGAAGGAGCAGAAATGTTGTTCCACAGTTCATGGGCACCACGGATTCTGAGGGCCTACGATGGGACCTGGCGAGTGTTTCAAAAATTCAGGGCAACTCACCACATGGAGGTAAGTAGGCCGCTCACAGAGGAACAGTTGGGGAAGTTCACCTTGGAGCAATGGCAGAAGGGAACAGCCCATGCCACAATGGGGGTCTACTTGGCAGGGATTAGTGTGATCTGTAGTTTAAAAGGATGGAAGGACCCAACAAAATCAATGCTCACTGGAAGAATGATGCAGGGATGGGGTAAGTTAAAACAAGGGACGGTGGACAATAGAAGACCAATAGGGGAACAGTGGCTGGCAAAACTGAAGGATGTGTTACCAGCAATATGCAGATCAGAGGCCGAGGCCCAGTTATTTCACATGATTTATGTAGTAATGTTTGCAGGGTCCATGAGAGTGAGTGAGGTGGTAGGCCACGGCAGGCAAGATGAGAAAGGGGGATTAGGATGGGAAGATATAAGCTGGGGGATGAAGGAGATACAGATTATGATTAAGAGATCAAAGACCGATCAAAGGGGACAAGGTTGCATGGTAACAGTGTGCCCAGTGCAGGCTTTGTGGCCTTTCGCAGCAGAGCATGGGAATAGGACAGGGAGATTATTTGTGCATGATGATGGAAGTAGAGTCACAAGTTATCAAGTCACAGCATTGCTCAAGAAAGGCATGCAATTCCAGGGGGAGGATCTGATTAATTCTTCTTCCCACTCCTTATGGATAGGGGCTACCTCACAGTGGGCAGCGGCAGGGGAGACGGTGAATAATATTTTGGAAAAGGGGCGTTGGTGGTCCGCCAGTTATAAGAGATACATTCGAACACTGCAGTGTGGAGACTAATGTATCACCTACATTTTTGTTACAGGTATGGAGCCACGACGGGGCAGGGAGAGGTGCTATTATGGTAACAAACTAAGACCATATGTAAAGATATTTATTTTGTTTAAACCCTATAGGAAGAGGGAGGAGCATGGAAGTCTGGATCTGCGGCCACTGTTATATATATTGGGCAGAAAGGAGAGCAGAGAAAAAGGCTGGGGGAAAGCAACTTTACCAGGATGTGAAACAATGTAAATTGCTGTGGTGTGCCATCCGAGGGATGAGATGGGCACAACTGCTCCCCACCTTGAAAGAGCTGAAGGAGCGGCGACCCATTCCAGACTTAATTATTATACATTTAGGGGGTAATGACCTTGGGGGCAAGCCATGGGTGGACACATATATACAGATAAAAATGGACCTAGAGACAATACAGCACTGGTGGCCTAGGGTATGCCTTGCCTGGTCAGATATGATACCAAGAAGGGTTTGGAGACAGGAGCACAGCCATAGAGCTGTGGATAGGGTCAGGAGAAAGATGAACAGAAGGGTAGGGACACTGGTAAGAAAAATGGAAGGACAAGTAATACTGCGGGGTGTGGAAGAGTGGGTAGAAGATTTCTACAGGTCAGATGGTGTGCACCTGTCAGATCTAGTCATAAATATGTTTAATATGGAGATGATGGGTTTTATAGATGCGTGGAGGAGGCATGCAAAAAATAATGGATAATAATAAAAAAAAAAAGAGGAGGACTGGAAAGGAGGTTCCCTGAGGTATAAGGGAACAATACCTTAAGTAAGGGGAAAGCCAGTCGTCCAACGCAAGCTGAAGACTGGCTGATGGGGGAAAAAGAGGGGGGAGGGGGGAAGAAAAAGGAATAAGATGAATAGAGGAAGAAGCTGAAAGAGAAAAGCGGTCTTGGTTTTCACCGTTACCTAACAGAAAAGGAGAAGAAGAAGGCACCCAGGTTTTCACCTGGGGGGAGCAAAAAGAGGAAGAAAGATGGATGAGCAGAGATTGATATATGGATGGAAATAAATGAAATTGTGAGATCTATAACAATAAAAGATGAGGAAATGGAACATGGAATTCTGATATATAAATAGATTGCCACTCTGAGCACAACAACAAACAATGGTCTCTTGTCTTTTTGTGAGGGAAAAGGGGGGAATCCGGGGCAATGGAGTTGGCCCTTTAAGGAGCAGACCAGGTTGTCCTGGTGCCCTCCCCTTTTCATCAAGATGGTGTGCTCAGAAGGGGAGTGGGGAAGGAGGGGGAGGGCCAGGGGATAGAACAATGGCCAAGCAACAGGAAGGGGAGGGTCAAGTGGAGGTACATCATAGGCAACACAAGAGTGGTTCAGCCATTTTTGCTGGAGTTTTTGATCCCTCCCATCCACCCTGCAATATAGAGCAAGAGGGGAAGACAGTCATAAAAGGACTGTATGGTAGGTCTGTTAAAGGTGGATGACAGATGTGTCCGGTAGGATGGTTATTGGACTGCCAAGGGTGGATGGCAGAAAATAATATGGCTATTGGAGTGCCAAAGGTGGATGGCAGAAAAAGGGGGGGAGGAGGGGAGGGGGGAAAGAAAAAGGAATAAGACGAAAAGAGGAAGAAGCTGAAGGAGAAAAGTGGTCTCAGTTTTCACCGTTACCTAAAAGAAAAAGAGAAGAAGGCACCCAGGTTTTCACCTGGTGGGAGCAAAAAGAGGAAGAAAGATGGATGAGCACAGATGGAAATGGAACATGGAATTATGATATATAAATAAATTGATTGCCAATCTGAGCACAACAACAAACGATAGTCTCTGTCTTTTTGTGAGGAAAAAGGGGGGAATCTGGGACAACTAGAGTATCATGCAAGACACCAGATCAGACATTTCCGTCTGTTCCAGCTTGTCAATATACTTGAGTATGGGGACTTAGTTCCACTTCATCAAAGTGGTAGCAAGGAGGGGGCAGGAAATTACAGGCCTGTCAGCCTGACATCTTTAGTAGGGAAATTGATGGAAACACTACTAAAGGAAAGAATCATGGAGCACCTGTAATGCAATTGACTGCAGGACCCGAGGCAGTCTGATAAATTTTTTTGACTATGTAATCAAGGTGTTGCATCATGGAGTTGCAGTAGACATGGCCTACTTGGACTTCAGCAAGGCCTTTGATACTGTTCCACATAGGAAGCTTGTAATCAAGTTGGGTGGCATGGGTTGGGCAATAAGGTAGTAAACTGGGTAAGAAAATGGTTAGAGGATGGGAAACAGAGGGTGGTGGTAAATGGAGTTCACTCTGGGGAGGGAAAAGTGACCAGTGGGGTACTGTAGTGGTCAGTACAGGGGCTAGTCCTCTTTAATGTCCTCATTAGTGATGTAACAGAGGAACTGGAAGGGAAGGTCTGTCTCTATGCAGACTGCACCAAGATATGCAACAGAGTGAACACTCCATAGGTGGAGCAAAGGATGGAAAGAGACTTAGAATGACTGGAGGAGTGGTTTAAAGTTTGGCAGTTATGGTTTAATGCACACAAGTGCAAAATAATGCATTTGGATCACAGAAACCCATTGGTGGAGTACAAAATTGGGGAAGAAGTACACGCAATGACTAAGTAGGAAAGGGACCTAGGGGTAATCATAATGGATGACCTGTAGGTGACCAAACAATACAACAAAATGATCAGGAGAGTTAGTCAGATGCTGGGGTGTATAGGTAGGGGTATTACCAGCAGATAGATATGGAAGTGGTGTTGCCACCATATAGGTCTTTTAGTAAGACCTCACCTGGAGTATTGTGTCCAGTTTTGGAGGCCACATCTCAGGAAGAAGATATTGTATAAAGGATGGAGGCTGTCCAAAGGAGGGCTACCAAGATGGTACAGGGTCTACATTAAAGGTCCTATTGTAACCCCCAGGGGGCACTATCCCAAGGGCTACTACCCCTGCCTGCTTCGCCACTAGCAGGTTGAGGGGCCTGGATCCAATGGCGGGTGCCTCCACCCAGAGGTCGGGGTTGGAACAGTCAAACATGACTTGGTCACAGCCCTCTGGATCACCGCAACCCCCCTTTCCTTCTGCTAGTGGCTCACGAACACTTCTCACCCAATGGTTATGACTTACACTTACCCCAAAGTAGAATGACCAACTTGGTGCTGAGGAAACCCCTGTAAAATAAGATGTAGTGACACAATAACCCATGCACAAGAGGGAAGCACAAACATACAGTTCAGACAGTGTACCTTGCAAACAACAAATCTGATTTATTGAAGGGGAAGTAACATGGGTGGGGGAAATCAGGTTGATTAGCTTAATACTCTACTATATCAGGGCACTGTGCACAGGCCAGTCCTATAAGTCACTGTCTCTGGGTACCCAGGCAATAACAGGCTAGCCTATTCAGTGCAGCTGGTTGGGGCCCTGAAGGAGAAAACAAGTATTCGATACCCAAATTGGTGAATCAGAGCCAGCAGGCTCAGTTCATGCCACCAGTGGAGCAGCCAGACAAATCTTTCCCTAAAATAAGCATCTGACAGGGAGCTACCCTGATTTAGTACTCATGACTCCTGCAGAAAGATCCCTCTCACACCACTTGCAGGACATAGCCTGTGATTCGAACACTTCTCCACACATTTATATGTAGAACAGAGGGGTACCATACCAGGCAGCTGCTTTAGACTCCCGATCACTTTCACTGCACAAACCGGGTGCGCACCGCAGCTTCATTTGTCCTGACAGACTGAGCGCGATTGAAGTCGATTCTCCAGTCCTCTACAGGGTGAGCCTAGTAGGTAGCTGTAATCATACAGCCTCCTTTGTCTGCACTCCTCCATGGATCTTGTCCTCTCCTTTCGGCGATTCTGCTGCCCAGCTTCTTGGCCTGCACACGTGCTTCCCGCACGAAAACTTGCACAGCGCAGGAGCCAGAGCTCCTTCTACCTTCACGATCACCAATGACTCTGCCCCTCAGAACAGTTGCAGGGCAGTTTCCTTTCACTCCACAGGGCTCCGGTTGGCTGCTTGGTTCTGTCAGTCTCCCCATACACCCTCTATTGATGCAAAAAAGGCACCAGGGTCTAAACTTCATTTCCCAGAAGCACCTACCATATATCCCCCTTGGTGGCAGGCTCCCCGTGGGAGTCCAAGTTCTGGTTGGCTCAGGCGGTCTCCATTTTAATGCCCCCTTCCCCAATTGGCCCATTTCAGTAGTTCAGGTCCAAAATGGTGGGGCCAGAGTCCCAGCTGCTATAAAGGCAGGTTGGACAAACTACATTTTTACTGTTACGCTACATACTTCCTAGCAAACAGTTACATTCTTCAATTAAGCTCCCTCTGCTCTCTTAGCGACTGCAGAAGCGGAGTGATTTGAATGGCAGCTTGAGTGGGATTCGAGCAATAAACCCACAGTCCTCCCTTGCAAACTAATAAAGCCTGCAAGCAGGCAGCTCTTATAGAGACAGTACCAGAGGCTCTAAAAGCACTCACAGCACCCACATCTAAACGCCATTACGCCGAACGCCAGTTAGGCAGGAAGCACTTAGGCAAGCTCCAGGAAGGCTTTTAGGAACCCCCATTTGTAGGGGGTTACACCATGAAGAGAGGCTAAAGGAACTAAACATGTACACCCTGGAGGACAGGAGGGAAAAGGGAATATGACTGAGAACTTTAAATACCTCACAGGGGTGAATAAGGTACAAGTGGGAGGTATTTTTGAGTGGAAAGGTGCTCTAGAACAAGGGGCCACAATATGAAGCTGGAGGTGGGTAGGTTCAGGAGAGATGTGAGAAAATACTTCTTCACAGAAAGAGTGTTGGATGCCTGGAACAGTTTTCCAGTGGAGGTAGTAGGGGTGAAAACAGTGATGGCATTCAAAAATGCCAGGGGTATGGACAAGGAAATCATAAGAGATAGTTAAGGAGTGGAAGAGAAAGTGCAGTAGACCTGGAGGGGTCTATAGCACAAGCAATGCAACAAGAAAGGGCAGACTGGATAGGTCATACAGCCCTTATCTGTCATCAGTTTCTATGTTTCAGTTTCAGTTTTCATGTGAAAGACTGCACTCTTATCCTCTCACTATACTCAAGGGCAGAGACATTCAGGGCTTCCAGCATCTATTTTTGTTCCTGATGTACATTATCTGATCATTTTGATTCACCTACATTGCACCATTTTGACAGCCTCAAAGCTCTTTTCTTTTTTACTGAGGAGACCAAAACTGCAAGCAGTACTGCGGGTGGCACTAGACCCAGGCCTTGTAAAGTGGCAGGATTACTTCCGCTGCTCTACTAACTACAGCCCTTTGATGCACCCCAGCAATGTTCTAGTCTTCTTGACAGTAGTCAGAAATTGTTTGCCATATTCCACCATCTTGTCTAATAAGACTAACATGTTCTTTTCCTCCTCAGCTGTAGCAAGAGGTGCCACATACAGTGTGTTGGTCCAACAGTATCTCTGTTTTCCCTCACCAAGTGTAGCACTTTGCATTTGGTTACAATGTGTCTAAGGCTCCAGAAGTCAGACCAATCATGCGGCTTGCTCAGGTCCTCCAAATGGTTGTACCTATCCTCAACTGAGAACATCTCCCTGACCATACTCGTACCATTTGCAAAGTGAAGCAGCCTACTGGAGACTCTAGGTCACAGAACGTTGGTGAAGATGTAAAAGAGAAGTGGCCCCAGCAGTGATCCCTGAGGGATGCAGCAGAGTACTCATCCACTCCAAATAATACTTTTCCACCACTGCCTTCTGTTTCTTGCATGTAAGACAGTTAGCAATCCACTTTATATATGTCTCATGTAGTTTACACTGGTTTACTTTCTCCAGATGCTTGTTTTGTGCCACAATATCAAAGGCCTTGTTTAAGACCAGATAGACTGAATCTTTGGCCCTACCACTGTCTACCTCCCTGGTCACCCATTAATGAAGGTGATTAGGTTGCTTTGGCATGAACTGGCCCTTTTAAAGGAGAACTGCACTAAATCTATAAGTCATTTTTCCCAGTAGGAGCTGTTTTTAAATACTGGTTCAAATTCTGTTATTGCTCAAGTTTAATAGGCTTTTCAGTCATCCTAGTGCATGCTTCTGATTTATATGCTGCTAGTAAGAACCATTTTGTGATTGTGTGATGTAGTTTATGTCCCTGTTCTTTTCTTCTACTGTTGGCACAATGCATCCATGTTCTATTATGGAACTTTGTGGTTGAATGTGACATAATCTACATCACAAAGTTCTAAAATGGCACTCAACACCAGAGTGTAAATCAGAAATGCCCACTGAGGTTACTAATATGGCCATATAGACAGAAAAATTAAAACAGTTTGAACCAGTACTTAAAAAGGGCTTCTGGGAAAAATGAATTAGAGTTTCCGCACAGTTCTCCTTTAAAGCCATGCAGAAATGGGCAAAAACTTTGACCTCCTGGACCTTTACCAGCACTGTTGTCAGCTTGACTGGTCTATAGTTGTTGGCTCTTACCTTGTCCCCTTCTTGAAATTGGGACTACATTAGCCATTTTCCAGTTCTCCAGTTCATCACATCCACTCATTGAGATTTACATGGTTTAATCTTTGCCAGGTAATCAGCTACCAGCGCAGGTGGGTTGCCCCCAGTCTGCTCAGTCACTACCTTTGTTGCTATCACTTCTTTGAATAAGCCACACACCCCCAACCAAAGGCCTATTGGTGAAAATGTGAGTGGTATATTCATTGAGCATCTCAGCCATTGCCTCTGGTTCTCTCAAGGGTTCCTCCCCTGGTTTCAAGGGCAGCATCCCCTTCTTTACCGTCCTCCTAACATTTATGTAGTGAAAGAAGGATTCAGTGTTATCAGCTGTTTATGCTGCTATCCTGGCATTCTGTCCAGCCTTGGCTTTTTTTTTTAGTTTAAGTTTTGGAGTTCCTTAGTGCTGCTCTCTACTCCTTCTCTCAATCCAGATGTCAGCCATTTCATTCCAGTGACCATAGACCTTCTTTTTCTTTCCAAAACCTTGTCCCATGCTCTTTTTGAAACAGGAGGACCTTCTTGGCCTTTTCCCCTTGTTCCTTACAGGAATTGCCTCTCCCAGCTATCACTGGGAGGATACTTGCCCAGGGCCACTGGACCAATCCTAGGGTCTGATCTTCACAGCTGACCAAACCAGGGAAGATCAGGCCAGTGGCCAGTGACCCTATGACAAGCTGAGTCTAGGAGATAGCCTGGGGGAGCAGGGTCAAGCAGGAATAAAAGACTGAGACAGAAGAGGATCCTCCTCTTTCTGCCTTAGCAGCAACAAGGAAGGAAAGAAACTGGACCCCCCCCCCCTTACCTGCAAGACATGAGGTGAGTCTTCTAACAGTTTGAAGGAGTGGCCTTCTGTAGTTGCAGTCTAGTAGTTCCCCATCAACCTTTCACATGGCTGGAGTTAGGTCCAGCATACTGGGTCCCAGAATTGCTGGGCAGGTGATGACTTTCAGCTTAGGAGGTAGACGCCTGTGGGAAGCTTGAGGTGTTCAGCACCTCAGGTGTCAGGACAGCATTTTCTGTCAGCCGTGTTTACACAGCCAGTTATTTTGCTTCACACACACCCCCTTCTCTCTGTTGCAGTTTTACACTAGCAGTTCTCAGGTTTTCTCACTCCCCCAATGCATTTCATGTGGCAGCTGCATTGCATGGTGGGAGAGCGAAGGGTCGATGTGCTGGTTGGGAAGGTGCTCTGTAATGAGTTTTCTGGGGGTTGGGCATTGTGGTAATGGTTCAGCTGGCTTTCTTGTGGTTCATGGGGAAAAGCAGAGGTTCAGTTGGTGGCTGGTCATAACTGCCAAGTCTTTTGTTTGGTGATCGCGGGCCTGTCCTCCACCACTGCCTGTTCTTGTGGCCCCCTACTTGTTCTTGGCTGATGGGTGTAGCAAAAAAAAAAACTTAACAAAAGAATTAAAAAAATACATATAAAGAACCAAGGGCAGTGTGTACAAGGTGAGGGCAGGATAAAGTCCATGCTGCATGACTACCATTGTGTGCAGTTGGCTGTATCGGAGGGCCTCTTTTATCAATATTTATGATGTGGGGGGTTTGCACATAAACATGATGGCATATTTGAAAATTTGCAAGGATTTGTTTCCTGCTCAGTGTTTCCTGCTGCTGGTAAACGTTCTGGGCAATGCTAACTGAGGCCTCCTGTGGTCCTGAATGAGGCACATGGTGGCACTACACTTAGGGAGCCTGTCTGCCAGGTCAATCAGCAATGTCTGTAGGTTTCCAGTTATGCATATTCAGGGTTAAATTTGCATGCCCATTTGGAGGTTAAGGCTCCAGGACTGCACTGTGCCTTGATAAGGGTAGTGTAATGTTAAACATCAAATAGGGCTGTTCAGTTAGGTGGAGCATATTATCAGTATATTTATATAGAAACATAGAACTTGTCAGAAGATAAGGACCGCTTGGCCCACTTAGTCTGCTCATTTTCTCTACCTACTGCAATAATGCAGATCCTACTTGATCTCCGACTATTATTCTCTCTTTCATTTTGCTAGGGTTCCCTTGCGTCTATCCCATGCATTCTTGAATTTTCCTACTATTTGTGCCCCCACCACCTCCACTGAGAGTCTGTTCCATGCATCCACCACCCTTTCTGTGAAAAAAGACTTCTTTACATTACCCCAGAGTCTACCCCCCTCCAGCCTCATATCATGACCCCTTGTTCTTGAACATCTTTTTTTCTGAAACAGGATACCCTCTGTACCTTACTTAATCATTCAGTGGCCATTCCAATTGGTGTGCAAGGGTGTTCTAGGTTTGCATGGCTGCTCTGATGAGTTTTAATTTGTTGCATTTGCCTGGTTCTGGCAATTTTAAGATGAGGATCCTCAATCCTGTGTCTGTTGGGTTATCCCCCCACCTCCCTGCTGGCCATCATGTGGTAGTCTTCAGCCTTTAGATTGTCCTCAAGAGCTGTATTATACCTTTAAAGAAGTTTTCCATTCCCCAGCCATTTGGAAGCAGCTGATATTCCTAAAGCTGTTCTTAGTTCATGCTGGCAACAAAGAGTACTAGCATTTCCCATCCTTGCCTTGTTATTGCTTTCTCCCCACCCCCCCATGAAGGCTATATGGGAAGCCCCAACACCTCAATGGTGCAATTTAAATTAGCTGCCTCTTGGTTTCAAGAGGACTATTAATTCTGTGGTTTGCCTCTGTGGGGTGCACTTTTGGGTTTCAGTCTTTTCAGCTCCGCAATGATATATCTGGTTATTGACTAAGGTTAAGCACTCCACTTTCTTGGTTTCCCAATGACAGGTATGAGCGGGTGGTGCAAACCTTTGAACATGCATAAGTAGCAATCAACCCTACTCTGAATAGCAATAACAATGAAGGCCATGGTATCCAGCCAAGTGTGTGTGGAGGTAGCAGCTTCCCAAGGCACTGAGCTAGAGAACAAACTAAGTGTAGAATTAAGAAAGATGGCATGGTGCCTGATGGAGTTAGGAGGTGCCATTGGTTGCAATTCTTGATGCAAATAGCACCAGGCTAGCAGCATGGGAGTAATTACACAGCGTGCTCACTGCTAAGTCTCTGCAAACTGTCAAGCAAGCTAGTCGAGTTGCCGACAGCTCACATGTGGTCGAGGAGTTCAGGAACCAATGGAAAGGAGATGATGAGGCATAGCGATGAAGCAGGCTTGGAGCACAGTGATGCAGCTATAGACACTGCAGAAGAGCAGGAAGCACCCAGGGTGGAGCCCAGCATCATGGCTCCAGTCCCTCAATGCACCAAAGGTGAGTACAATTTAGAGAACAGTAGCACGAGTGCAGTCAACAGTCCAGGGCCAAAGAGGGGACAATCTTGTCCAGTGTGGGGGAGTTAATGGAGGTCAGCATCAACCCAAGGATGTCAGGTTTAGGGCCAGTGCCACCATGATCAGCAGGCTACCATATGCAAAGGCTGTCAAGATGGTCCTCAGCAAGAAGGGATGGGGGACTACAAGTAATGGTCTACCAGATCAAAGATTACATCCTCAGTGGTATAAACAATGGGGCAAGCAAGGGAGGTCCTGACAGAAACAGCTAGTCCTGACAAGGGTACTGGGCCTTCTTTTCCCCCTATGCCCTTCATATGGTTCCTGCAGTACTTTCTTGTGGTCACCCAGATGGCACAAGGTAACATAGTCATCCCAGAGATGGGGCAGTGGCCATATAACACACCCCTGCAGCAACGTGGCCATGGGTGCTTTGGGGAGCACAGTCATTTTTTCAGGGGTGGAAATGTGAGTAATAACATGGCATTGAGCCAAAGTGGGCCACTGGTGCAGATTACAGGCAGCATGCCATGCCTGGATAACAGGAATCTGGTGCAGAGTGATGTGAGCAGTGGTGAAGCCACCCAATTGCAGTCTGGCAGGAAGTGGAGAAGACCAGTGCAGGACAGGTGGGATGACAGCCTGCTGATGCCCTGAGGGAGGGACTGTGGGGCTGGTGCTGTCTGCTGGACTCACAGGGCTTAGGCAGGCTGGAGGATGGGCAGTAATATGGCTATCAGCTTGCAAACATAACAAGCAGTTAGGCAAGTATGGGGGATTGTTCGCACCAGCAGCAGACAACAGGGCACAGGTGTGGGACACTTACCCATGCAGGGCCCTGAAGAGGGGTACTGGCAGGGGGTACTCCCAATCCTGGTACAGCACAGTCTGTAGGAGCAGCACTAGCTACTGAACACTGGGCTTATGTGGGAGTGGGTGACTCCATGGATACCCATCTCTCTAGAATCATGAGAGACAAGATTTGAAAGAGGAAATGTGTGGAAATGTTTGAGCTCTTGCACTGTGAGCTGCCTGACTTTGGTGACAAGGAGAAAGTGGAGAAAGAAAAGTGGTGCAGATACAAAGTGCCATCCATATTTGACAATTGGATAGCCATATTTGATATCTTTATAACAATCTACTCCATGCAGTTCATCCATAAAACAGCACAGCTCATAAAATACAGGGACAACATAAAGATGGCACATTTGGCATAAGAAGGCAACACCTGGCTGTGCTATGATGAGCTACTCAGGATGAAAATGATGAGGATTCCAGAACAGAGGTGAAACAAAACAGACCATGATTTATGGTCATGGCACGTGACCAGGAAAAACTTGCAAGTGTGTGTTACACCATCAGTGACACATGGTACCCAAGGTGGCATGGACAGGGCAGAAAGAAACATGCCACCAATTTAATATGGGAACGTGTTTTCATGGCATCTGCAAATACAAGCATGAATACTGCAGATGTGGCAGCAAACACAAGGCATCTGCCTGTCACAGCAGCTGTCCCCACAGCAGAAGTGAAGAATAAAAAAAAAACAGAGAGGATAATCATGGGGATATGAGTGCTCAGCAAACTGGGAAGGTGCCCCATAAAAATTGATCACCTGCAACCATGACTTGACCACTACTCTGGGATAAGCAATGCACAATACTTGACAAATGTCTTAAAAAGGGGCTTTCCTGTCCCATACAAGGGTCCACAGATATCAGCCTCTGGTCACAACCTGAAATCAGTCCAGCCCCTAAAATAGGTGGAGTCATCGAAGCTAGAAAAAGACACAGAGGCAGGTTGAGTGGTGGACCCTTCAGTAAATTGCCTATGGCCCCATTTAGAATATACCCACTGGGATTCTTTCCTAAGAAGAAACTGTGTGACTTTAGGCTTATCCACTATTTGTCATACCCAATGAGTTCCTCTATTAATGATCACATCAGCCTGAGGAACAGGGCAGTCACTTACGTGTCCTTTGATGTCACAGTTCAGCTTACTCAAGGGAAGGCAGGGGTTACTATCTGGTCAGACATGACATCAAGTCAGTCTTAAGCCTATTACCAGTTAGGCCAAGCAATTGTAATGTATTCAATTTTTGTTTTGATGGTAAATACTATTATGATATTGCCATGCTGATGGGTTGTTCGATCTCATGTTCAGCATTTTGAGGCTTTTAGCCACTTCCTAGAATGGGCAACAAGGAAGCACTCAGGAAATCACTACATAACTCACTACCTAGATGATTTCCTGTTCATCGGTGGACCAGGGACTGGTCAATGTGGAAAAATGTCACTAGCTTTTTCTGAGTTGATGGACTGGTCTGGGGTTCCTCTAGTGGGGGAGAAATAGAAGGTCATATAAAAAAGTCACATATCTGGGGACAGAGTTAGACATGGTAGAGATGGTTTGCAGGCTGCCGGCAGATAAAGTGGACAGACTGAGGGAGTTCATTGGGACAATCCAGGCTGGTAAGAAGGTCACACTCAAAACTGTACAGTCACTGATTGGCCAGTTCAATTTTGCCTTCAAAGCAATCTTGCCAGGGGGGCCATTTGTCAGGCAGTTTGTGTGGGCAACGAATGGAGCACTTGTATCCCATCATCACCTAAGGGTGAACACTTGTATAAGGGCAGATTTGAAAGTGTGGTATGTTTTTCAAGGGCAATGCAACTGTGTTTCCATATGACAGTCATGCACACCTTTTACAGAGGATTGTCAGCTAGTTACGGATGCCTCAGGTGGCGGAGGTTATGGACCATGCTTCCAACATTCTTGATTTGCATGGCAGTGGGATGCCACATGTGTAATTGAAGGGCTTACAAGGAATATCACGTTGTTGGAGCTGTTTCCCATTGTCACTGCAATTTTCGTTTTTGGGGCAAAAACTGGTAAACCTCAAAGTATTGTTTCATTCAGATAACAGGGCCATGGTCAACATTTTGAATGCTCTGTCTTTAAATTCTGTGGAAGTGATGAGGCTGCTGCATATTTTTGTTTTGCAGTGCCTACAACTCACCCTTACATTTATGGCAAAGCAATGTACCTGGTAAGGATAATGTCATTGTGGATGCATTGTCTGACATGCAGTTTCAACACTTTTGCCTGGTAGCTCCAGTAGCAGAGTTAGTCCCAGCACAGATCCTGGACTATATATGGTAAGTAGTGACACAAAAACAGCTAAGCTGGTACTCTCTTGCTCTGGGTACATGGCATAAGTATGACACAAATGTAAGGGCATTTTCAAATATATGGGGAACATTGGCTAATTGGTCTGGGGTGTTAGAGAGTGTGACAGTGATTCAGAAGTTCAGCTACCACCTTATAGAAAGGGCAAGATCACCAGCATACATAAGGGGTCACTTGTCAGTCACAGGTTTCTTTGCAAAGATGCCTGATTTGTGGGACATGGCAGGATTGTTTATAATTTAGAGAATGGTGACTGGGTGGACTAAGGTGAGGGGAAATGGCAAGACATGAGAGTACTGCTAGATAGTCAATTATTAAATGACTTAATTGGTTGTTTAGGTTATGCATGCTTGTCATCCTATGAGACACAGTTATTTAGAGTGCTATTTGCATGTGCATTTTTCTCTCCCTTTAGGGCATCAGCAATGGTACTTGAGTCCAAAGTGCTCTTGGGCAGTAACATTAAATTAAATGATGTGAGGCTTTTGGAAGACCACCTGGCAATAATGTTGAGACTATCAAAGAAAAACCAGCTTGGACCACCACAGCTTGTGACATTGCCTAGAGCAGCTGGTCATAGTATGTGTTCCTGGAGGCTAGTAGAGGATTACCTCACTTATAGGCCACAGATGGTGGAAAGAATGTTTCATTCATGGTAATGGGGGGACCAGTGATGAGGTAACAGTTTGCAACAGTGCATAAAAAGGGGATACAAGTGTATGATAGCGTCTCAAGCAAATACAATATGCACTCACTCAGGACTGGGGCTGCCACTGAGCCAACACAGCATGGCTGTGCCAGTGGGCACCTCAAGCATACAAGTGATATGTCAGGCCAGTGTTTGCTAGTAGAAACTTTCCACATGGTATGTCAGTGATATATGGGTTCTAACTTTTCTGATTATGTTTATAGACTGGACTTCCTTAATTGAAGAAATATGGGTACGGGGACATGCCTACATCTGAAGAGCACACATAATAGCAGCATGCTGGGCAAATGGAGCTCAACTGGGGGTATCACTGAGGATTTTGGTGGTGCACTGGTGTGGAAAAGGGGGGAATTCAGTGGCAGGAGCTTATTCTATGGGTGAAGAAACTAGGGCTGGGAGAACTCAATGATATTGTGACCCTTATTAAATGAGAACCGGAACACGGTGGAGTTTTGATTTGTTCTGATTAGTTCTGATTAGGTCTGATTTTTTATAAATATTTGAAAAAAATGTGACAAAATGCATAAACATGGCCAAAGTCAGTCATATTCAACACAGAGGCCAAAAGGAAATGTTTTAATGCATTATTTGTAAGAAAATGACAGTAAAACTACTAAATAAAAGCAATAATTAATTACTACTAGCTGCTTCGTGGCTGGCCTGGACTGGTAGCAATAGCATCCTGCATACCCTGCTTAGGCCCGTGACATGAGTGTGCTGGAAGAGAGAGAGAGAGAGAGAGAGAGAGAGAGAGATGGAGAGAGAGAAAGAGACAAACAGATGCAAATACTATTGTACCATAAAGAAATACCAAGCACTGTAGGCAGCTAAGATTATTTCTATTAATGCTGCTGCTGTGTGGATACTATTTTAATGATTTTCCAGTCAGAGCAAACCAGGTGAAAGAAATTATTGATCAAAATGAGCAGCAGTAAGAGCCCACCCAATTCTACCCATGTGAATGATGCAACTGCATCACATGTGCCAGTGTACTTTGGTATGGTACACTATCTGGTCTAACTGGTGATAATGTTATCTATGACTACTTCTACTACTGTTCAACACACAATACATTTATTAAACAAGAAATAAAAGACATAAACTGATCACCACCCAGGCAGCCAGTCAGTCACATCACATTGGTCATGTGCAGTGCAGTTTTAAAAATTAAGGTTGCTACTGCCACCCGAAGACCTGATGACACACAGTTACATCCTTCTTAGTTCTACAATTTTTGCCTTGCCAACCAGTGCCAAATAATTTAAGTACGTAAAAATTTAAATATAATAATCACAGCCCAGTTACTGTGAGATGTAATGTTGTTACACCCAGGCTAGCAAACCACACACACACACACACACTTTGGCCCACCCAGTCTGCCCATTTCCCTACCTGATGGATAAGCTGCAGATCCTAGTTAACCAGCAGCCTACTTCTTCCTACCCCCACCCCCTAGGATTGCCTTATGACTGTCCCATGCATGCTTGAATTCCACCACTGTTTTTGACTCCACAACGTCCTCTGGAAGGCCGTTCCATACATCCACAACCCTCTCTGTGAAAAAATACTTCCTTAAATTACCTCTGAGCTGCCCCCCTTCTATCTTCAAATTGTGCCCCCTTGTTCTTGCACACCTCTTTTTTTGAAAGATGCTACCCTCTTGGACTTTGTTGATTCCCTTGAGGTACTTGAAAGTTTCTATCATGTCCCCCCTCTCCCTTCTTTCCTCGAGGCTATACATATTAAGCTCCTTAAGTCTCTCTTCATATGTCATCCAGTGCAGAACCTGCACCATTTTAGTTGCCCTCCTCTGGACAGCTTCCATCCTGTCTATGTCTTTGCGGAGATTGGGTCTCCAGAACTGCACGCAGTACTCCAGATGTGTTCTCACCAGCTGTCTGTACAGAGGGATAATAACTTCCTGTTTTCTACTGGTGATGCCTCTCCCTATGCATCCCAATATCCCCCCAGCCCTCCTTGCTGCCCTCTCACATTGCTTGCCCACCTTTGAATGAATTTACATTTGTTCTCTGTAATCGCAGCCGAATATTAGGGAGGTGAGAAATATATTATACAAAGAGCATTCAGTTTCAGTGTTCAAACTTCTGCTAAGCCATCCATTGTAAGAAAATTAAAACAGTAATACTTCAGAACAGTCAGGTCAGTGGTAAAATCATTTTTAATCAGTTGCCGAGGACAAAAAAGTGACAAGTAGTACACAACGTGATGTGAGGACCAAAAGTGACTAGTAGTAGTAGTAGTAGACAGCAGTACCCTACCTTTCAAATCAGAGTGGTATACCTAGTATCACCAAATAAGTGTGACACGAAATGCAGTTTCTTGCTGTATTTGGACTCTGACCCACTGATAGTATTCTTTTTCATGTTTCTGTGCTCATTGTGATCATTAAAATAGTTCTGGCCTGGCCTAGTTGTCCATCCTCTCGAGTCCTGACCTGACTTGTTGCAATTAATTGCTGCCTCATGTAGTAGACCCTATTCACGAAAGATTTTCACCACATGCACAAAATACATCTTTGATAGTGTTTTGTGGATAGGGCCTGCTCACTCAGACTATACGTTTAGTTCAGGTATCATATTTGAAATTAAAGTGAGGAATGTTGACTTTTAGAAGTGTCAGGTGCTCAGTATTTTCTGGTGTCAAACAGGATTGTGTGTCAGTAATGACGTTACCAGCTGAGTTAAACAATTGTTCTGAACATACACTAGTCAGAGGGCAATTTATGTACTTCATTGCAATGTTTATTAAAGCAGGCCACATACTTTGTTTGGATTTCCAGTATTTCAAAAGATCAACATTCCAGCTGATATTGGGCTCTGCAAGGTATATTCCAACAATGGTATGTGCTGGGGCTGTGTTAGGAGAGGCAGATGAAGAAGATGTTACAATTACATTTTCTAAGTGACTCCAGAGACATGAAGCTGAACCAAGTGACTGTGGGACAGTGCTATGTTTGGATGGTGGTGAAGAGGAAGATTTGGCTGCAGTGGCTGAGAAGAAAGAGGGAGAAAATGCCACAAAAGTAGAGGATGGGCCATGTGATGCTGTGCTGTGTCATGAAGAAGATTCTGAATGTGGTGCTACTGTCGTACTCTGTTCTATGATAGCATGCACCTCAGCAATTATTTCTTGTTTGTTTATCTCGAAAGAAGCGTCACCATCATCACTCAATAGTTGTTTTGATTTGTATCATGGGTTCAAGATTGTTGCTTTAATGTAGTGCTCAGAATAAAGCATTTTACAGTTTGTCATCTTCTGCAACTTTTTTTTGATCATACGTCTCATTAGATATTGTTGTATTCTGGGGACAACCTGTATGTGTCAGAAGCACCACTGACAGCCTGTGTGATTTTGGAACTGTCTTGATTCTCTAACATTTCCCTAATCAGATTCAACCTGAATTTTAAAAACTTAATTAGGGGTATCACCTGGCTCAGAGTTGCTGTGTTTGCACTAACCTCTCTGGTGATTTCCTAAAATGGCTGGAGCAGGAAAATTAGAAACTCAGGCATGGCCCACTGTGGTGGAGTACCATAGATGTCTGCATCACATATTTTATTTTCCAAGATGTATTGTCTGACAGCTTTCTTTTGTTCCAGCAGCCTTTGGAACATATAAAGGTCGAATTCCGTTGAGTAGAAATGTCTTGGATAAATCTGTGCAAAGGTAAACTGTGCTCCTGCTGTATTTTTTCAAACAAGTGATGGGCTTTGCTTGAGTGACTGAAATGAGTGTATATTATTTTAGCAGTGCAAACAAGAGCCTTAATGTCCCTGTCGTCGTTGAGAAAACTGTGAACTATTACATTTAAGCAATGCACAAATCAGTGGATGCTAACAACCCCCCCCTTCAAGGTCTTCCTTGTGCTGGACCCATTATCTGCAACTATAAAGCCAAGTGGCAATCCCTGCGAAATGAACCATTGCTGTATTGGTTTTTGGAGCTCTTCATTGATGCTATATGAGGTATGTTCAGGTGGAAAATAAAACACTCTTAGAAAAGAAAACTGCAACACTTCACTGTCCCCATGTGAATTATCAAAATATGCCCAATGTGCCATGACAGACATGAAGGATTCAGGCTGACAGCTAGTCTAGATATCTGATGTGAAGTGCACCACCCTCCCAAAAGCACTGCACAAGACATGTCTTAATTTTTTTGCATACATAAAGATCTGGAATCCCTGTTGTTGAGACGTATTTTTGGGATGGTATACAATAACGAGGTTCGAGTTACTCAAGCAGCCACCTGAATCCTACTTGTTCAACCATGTTATATGGTAACAAATCAACAGCTATCATTTCTGAAATTTGTTTGATTATTGTAACAGCAACAGGGTCATTTGAGGTATATTTGGCTTTATGTTCATATGCTTCTGAGATGGTAAGCTGTCTCCTTGAATGAGGGGGCTTTAGAACACATGGTCACTTTCAGTAACAGTAGGAATCCTTCAAATAGGGAGGAAGTGGTAGTGGAGGTGTTTCTGTAGTGCTGCGCGGGGGCTGCCACTGCTTTCATCTATCAGAGTCACCCCTGAGTGTAGTGAGCTATCACTGTCTCGTCAAGACTAACAACAACTGGAGTTCTCAGTAATGTTATGACATCTGTCTAGGTGCCTTTTCAGTGATGATTTTCCCAATGCTACTTTCTTATTATCCCTGCTGATTGGCCATTTACAAATGGCACATGTTGCCATCAGCTTGTTAGAAGTACTAATGGAGAAGTATGATCAAACAAAAAATGATATTTTTTTTAGTTTTTTTCCCAGGAAGGCACTGCACCTCAGTCTCCCTTTCAGGGTTTTTCCCCCTGGATTTCTCTTGGGCCTGTTTCTCTTGTGGTTTATTCCTGTTGCCCTCCTCCTCAACCAAAACATTTCTGTCCGTTTCCTCCTCATCTGCAATTTCCATTAGCTCGTGTTGTAAACCTTCTGCTGCCTGATCATTCTCTTCATCTTTATTACTAATACCCTCGTCAGGTTCAACCTCAGAAGAATCAGATGACATCTGTTAGGGACTGGCAGTAGCATAGTATTCAATTGTTCCATACCTTTGGATGTCTCTGTGGGTGGTACCCAACAACCCTTTGCTTTTAACTACATCATTTTTTTTTACTTGGTACTGATCTGACAGATGCTCCTCATTTGGGTTCAAGCATTTGCTTGGAAGATGAAACTTCAGATGTGAACAAATCACTTTTTGGTGTTTTATTTTATTTTTCAGTTTCAGGCTGACTGCTGTCTTTTTCAGTGGCACTGGCTGCACTGCCTTACTGAAAAGAATGTACCTCATCAACATTTTAATCCATTTTTTATTTCTTATTCTAAGTTTTAAAAAAAATCCCTCTTCCTAACATCCTCTGATGACTCCCACCCACACTCACGGGCCAGGGATGGATTTATAGTCATGGGTCATGAACAAGGCCACTGTTTTTTGGTTTTTACCGGAAAATCCAGTAAAATTCCGGAATTAGGGCTGCCTGAAAACTGGTAAAAACGAAGATTTCATGGAATCTGGCATTTTCTATCAGATCAGTAAATCTATAAAAAAGTCTGTTTTTCTTTTAATTCCTTCCTGTACTATTTTCAGTTTGCTTTATTTAATGCTCTGTATATTAAGCCTTCTTTAATTCTGATTATTTATGCACATACTAAAAGAATGATAACAGAATCCCGGTAAAATCTGGAAATTAGAGTAACAATCACCGGTGAAATTCCGGAATCTTAAGTCTTGAAAATGGAATTTAATTGTTTTAATCACTGTAAATCAGTGGCCTTGGTCATGAACGTGAATCGTGATTGTAGTAGTACACAACACACAGCAGTACACCATCACTTCCTTCCAAGCTTAGCTGACTGACTCCTACTATAGTTACTGTTCAGTGACCTAATCAACAATGTGCCTCAGAATTTAAATTGGTGATGCAGACATCTGGTGCACAGCTGCTCTCACAGTCCCACATGACTTGGTTAATGCTTATTCAAAATGATAAGCTAAGAAGGATAAGCAGGAGGAATAATGGATGAAATGAGTGATGATGATGAAGACTGATGGTGATGACACTGGTGTGCATACTTTTATTGCTTGTGTTGTAGTGTACACAGACTGGCATAAGTTACAATTTCAGAATATCCCCTGCTCCCCCTCCCCACAGCCAGCAGTACAGGTGCAGTAACTTGTCTGTTGTTTGTCAGAAAGGTATTTTTTTATTTGTAATACATGAAATCGTGAATGAACGTTAATGAGTGATCTTAATTGGGCTGCACAAGACAAAATTCATTTTGCCAGGCTGCCCTTGCCCTGAACACACAACCATATTGAGGCCAGGAAAAGAAAAAAAAATGTATTTGGGATTTGTCTGACTGTAACATTTCCCACCCCACTCCACCCCAGTCTCTCCCTCTCTCTCCTCTGGATCTGGAATGGATGACACAAGTCAAAGATTTATTTTGTTAGCCTGCCCTTGCCCTACACACATTCAAGCAGCCATATTTGAGGCCAGGAAAAGAAAAAAAAAACATTTTATTTGAGATTTCTGGGACTGTAAATTTTCTCTTGGATCCCCAGTAGCCTCCCTCTCTCTCTCTCTCTCTCTTCTCTTGATCTGGCTGGCACAAGTGAAAGATTTATTTTGCCAGTATGCCCTTGCCCTGTACACACAGCCACTTTACTCCAGGAAAAGAAAAAATACTTTTATTTGGGATTTCTGGGACTGTAAAATTTGTCGAGCCCCCTCCCATTGTCTGTCTCTCTCTCTCGCCCTCTCCCTCTCTTTCTCTCTCTCTCTCTCCCCTCTGGATCTGGGATGGCACAAGTCAAAGATTTACTTTGCCAGCCTGCCCTTGCCCTGTACACACAGCCACACTGAGGCCAGGAAAAGAAAAAAAGTACTTGGGATTTCTGGGACTGTGAAATTTATTTTGGGCTCCCAGTAGTCTCAGTCTCTCTCTCTCTCTCGCTCACTTCTGGATCTGGATGGCACACGTCAAAGATTTATTTTGCCAGCTTGCCTTTGCTCGGTGCACACACAGTCACGCTGTCTGAGGTCAAGAAAAGAAAAACAACTTTTATTTGGGATTTTCTGGCACTGTAAAATTTCTCGTGGGCCCCCATTAATCTCTCCCTCTCATCTGGATTCTGGAATGGCACACTTCAAAAATGTTGCCAGCCTGCCTTTGCTCAGTGTAAAGACCACACTGTCTGAGACCAAGAAAAGAAAAAAACTTTTATTTGGAATTTTCTGTAACTGTACAATTTCTCTAGGGCTCCCAGTAGTCTCTCAGTCTGTCTCTCTCTCTTTTGTCTGGGGGATCTTTTGGATTCAATTTCTTGATGGCACACTTCAAAGATTTATTTTGCCAGTCTGCACTTCCCCTGTAGCACATTGCCTGCCACATTGCCTTTTTTGTCTTGCTTGCCCCCCCCGGCAGCCACCTATTATCTCTCTCCCAGCTTAGATTCCTCTCCTCTCCCTCACCCAATGATGACTTTGTCCCCCCCTTGCATCAGTAAATCTCTTTGTCTCTCTCCTCTCCTCTCCTCTCTTTCTTTCCACCCCTCTGGCTCCACTTAAATAGTTTTTTTTATTTATTTATATTTTATTTCTCTCTGTGGTGTGCAAATGTAGTGTCTAGCTCTACTCTGCAGCAGCAAGCTTCTCTGACTGTCCACCAAATTGTCTTGCATGCATTGCACACTCACTATGGTTATATACCATGAGTGTGTCATGTGACTGACAATCCTGCTCTTTTGCCTGATTGGATACCGCCAGCCACCTGTATGTGGAGCAAGAGCACTGAAGGCATCCCCATGGCACCGGTACACTGAATGGCACTTCACGGACCAAGATCTGGAATTCTGTGGTGAAGTCCATATTTATCTGGGTCCATGGATTACAGGTTAGATACAAGGATTTGGATCTCGGACGGGATAATCCACCCAGCACTAGAAGAACCTGGGGCTTGCTCAACTCTCCCCCATCAGGACTTGTCATTCATTGGGTGGAAATGATTTGGGGCACATATACTTCATTGGCGTAGTAAGAATGATAACAGTGGATTTATAATGGCTATGACAGAAGATGCTAGTCACAGTACTGGTGTGGTCCAGAATCATACCACTTAGAAAATGGAGTACTGTGAGGGTGACAAAACCCTTGAGCAGGGTCTGGGGAGAGATAAATACAGACATGTCTCATTTTTGTCTCGCTATTCTGATTCAGATAATTTTTTCACTTACACCAGATTGCCTAGGTCTGTACAAGGATGGGGGGTCATTTGTCTGATGTAGGCCACAATCTGTTTAACAACAGCATTCAGGAAGTAGTGAAAACATGGCTATAATAGTTACCATGGGGCACTGTTGGGAGATGTGTAAGAAGATTACACATTTTGTGGCAAATGATTCAGCAAAGAAATTATGAAAGAAATTGGAAATTTTAGAAGTGGGTGGCCCTGTGCGGTCACACTCAGACACATTTTCTTATCACTTTGGCAATGTGAGTTGGGATGGTGGAAGCCAGTGAATGATCAGCAGGGCAGATGAGGCCCTATGAGGGCAGCACTGCTGTGTTATGGAGAACCTGCCATGGTAGCAACCAGGCCCAGTGGGTGTTGCAAGTTGCCCTTGGCCTAGGTTTTACACAGTGGATGCAGTGGTATAGGAGCTTGTCTGCTTTTTATGGCTTGAATCTATTTGCTACCCAGGGGTGAAATAAATGTATGTGAATTTATTGAGTTGCATAAATGCAAGCTTCTTGTGTGTAACATGTGAAACTGAAAAAATGAACATGTACTGCATGTGTAAATATTTTAAATTTGCTGAGTAAAAATCAGATTTTTTTCACAACATTCTGGTTTGTGTATCTTTTTTTTATTTCTTTATGTCATTTGGGCTCAGGCAGAGATGTACCCCCTCTGTCTGTGCTTGGACCTGCCACCTGGCATCTCGCTGGTTGCCCAGACAGGGAGACCCGTAGCTTGCCCCCTGTGGGAGGGCTCCCTGAAGGGAGAGTCTGAGATCCACCTAAGGCCCTGGCTAATGTTTACACTTTGGGCATCATTCGGGTGGAGGTCAAGGGGAGACACAATATTGCTGGCCCTAGGGATTTTTACTTTCAGTTTCCAACTGGACGTGAAGATGTGTAATGACATCAGCGTGGGTCGTGTGCACTCCCACACACATCCCACAGACATGTGCCATCACCTCTACCTACTGGCGTGTGGTTCCAGCCAGTGTACACTCACTCTCCAAAGGGTGTCATTTCCATATTAGGAAACCAGACACTCCCTGACTTGCCTTATTATCGTGATCATCCTGCGTTGACTAGACCACCCGTTGGCTGACACTCGTCCCTACAGGTGGGATACTAGGCCAATCTAGAGAAGGAAGCATCATTCATTCATTTATTTCAGGTTAGTCTGATATGATTGAGACCACCCAGGAAGGTTTTAGCCCTGAAAAATGTAATGGAAGCAGCTCCCAGAGACCTTTAGGGGGCCAGTAATGCCTGTGAGTTTTAGAATGCCAGAGGTCCCTGCTGATACCATGCAATCCTAGAACAGGAGAATGGAGCCAAGTCTGACAATTCTTTGCATCTGTTTTTTCACAAAGACATTTCCCCAGGCCAGAGGTAAAAACTCTTTTAATATTTGCTAAGGAAACTATACTGGCTGAACCCTAGAAGCTATATGCTTTGCCACTCGGCACAAATTTAAATGCCCTCAACATTAGTATAAGGCATATCCTTTTGGTTGTTATCTGGATAAGTTGTTGTTTCTAGTGCTTTAAACACCAAAAGACTCATTTGATATACTTTGTTGTCTTTGCATCACAAAAGAATAATTAAATGATTGCTTTGAAAAGATTATTGCATTGACGATTCTGGTCACCTTCCAGAAGTAATGGAACTTTTACTTAAACTTTGAATTTGTATTGAAGTCGTCTATGTTACTTGAACTGGCTGAAGTGGAGAACATGTTCTGAAATATTGGACTAAGGAGAGTCATTTGCTGTTAGAAGTTTGTGTGGGGAAAGCTTTCATGATAGCCTTATATGTTTTCACTTGTTGTTTTATGTTTATATCATTTTTATTATTTACATTTTGAATTTATAGTACATTTAGGTGATAACATTTTAACATTGGAACACACCTGCAATGAAACTGAACAAAATATGGATGTTCCTATTTTTTCAATACTCAAGTTATACAGCAGATTAATTAATATGATGCTGCTTGATTTATTGAAAATATCAGATTACTTCTCTGTTAAATGCTAGGTTGTGTTCCTGGGGATTTAAAATAAATAGTGGTATAAAGGAGGAAGAGCCAGGTGGGAGTAGGGGTGGCCTTTGGCTAGCCGATGGCCTCAAATATGTTTTGCTGGCCTAGTAAATGTTCAACTGTGTGCCTAGAAACCCCAAAACAGAGCATCAATAGGAAGAAATGGAGACAATGTTTTTGGAGTTAAAGGAGCAAAGTTTATTTAGGCCATCCCTAGGTATCTGATACTCAGAGATGGACAGTAGCAAACAGAAAATGTGTTACCTGTGCTGTATATACAGCAGTTAAAGTCTGGTTAGGAAATGCTACTAAGATTTGTGAGGCAAAGAATGGATCACCCTTAAATACTGAGCATGACAGTACCAGCAATAGTAATTACAGAAAATATCATGCCAGTAAGTGGGCTTAGGTTGGTTAGGTATTGATGGTAAAATTGGGAGGCCTTATGGACAGGATCTCGTACACTGAATACAGAATGCTTCATAGTACTCTCCAGATCTGATGTGAAGTTTGGGAGTGATGAAATATCAATGGAGCATAGCCGGTTAATGAAGATCTTTTGGAGCAGGAGGCTGCTGCAGGATTTTCCTCCACACAACCGGGCTTCTTAACCTTGTTTAAAGTAATTAACTAAGGATTACCCTGTGTTTAATGATTCTTTATTTTGTAAGTTTGCTTTTTAAATGAAATGATAGGACACACGTATCTGACGTTGTCATGTTAGAAGGTTATTCTGTGTACAATAATAGTGTTTTTATTGAACTATTGATTATTTTTTAAATGTTAATGCTTTTTCATTAACTATATATGAAGTTTAATTAATAAGCATATGGAAGATCTTTGTCTATTTTTGTGATTAAGTAAGTTTGCAATCAGTGAATATGCTGTTAAATTTTTAATGGTTCGAACAACCAAACAAAAAAAATAAATTGAACTATCAGGAAACCACAACCCCCGGGGAGGAGGGCTGTCCATGTGATGCTCATCCTACCTGCCCTCAGCCAACCCTCTGATGCTTCATGCCTGTTCCTGAACATGGGACATCAGCATCACAAGAGATAACATTACCAACTGTGCCAGCGGGCTGGAGTAGGATTTGTGTCTTTCTTAAAATTCCAGTTGGAGAAGTGGGTTTATCTGTACATTGCTCCTCCCGACTATCACATGGAGGGTATTTACCAAGGACCATTAAACCAATACTAGGGTCCGATCTTCCCAGTTGGCCAAACCAGAAAAGGTTGAGTCAGTGACCTCATGCTAAGCTGTGGAACTGGAGGGGTTGGAGCAAGCAGGAATAAAAGCCGACACAGAAGAGGATCATCCTCTTTCTGTCTCAGTGACAACAAGGGAAGAAAGGCCTCTCTCAATCCCTAAAATAAAAAAAAGAGGCCAGTTATTCATAGTTTGGTGGAATATATGTGGTAAAGGGGTAGCAAATGATTCAGGCCTCAAATCATAAAAGAAATTGGAAATTTTAGAAGTAGGTGGCCCTGTGTGGGCACATTCAGACACGTTTTCTTATCACTTGGCAATGTTGGGTTGACGGTGCAACACTGTGGGCAATCAGTAGGGCAGGTGAGGACTATGAAGGCAGCACTGCTCTGTTATGGCCTAGCAATTCCAGAAAACATCATAAGGGAAACCTGTCATGGGAGCGAGCAGGCCTAGTGGGGGGCTATGGGTTGCTTTGCAAAGGTTCTACACAGAGGACACTGTGATAGTGGATCTTGTCTGTTTGTTAAGGTCTGAATCTATCTACTGCCCCAGAGTGAAATAAATGTAGGTGAATTTATTGAACTGTAGAAGTATAAGCTTCTTCTGTGTAATAGATGAAATTGAACAAATTAACATATATGTGTAAATATTTTAAATTTGTTGAGTATAAATGGCCTTTTCCCACAACATTGGGGTTTGTTTCTTTATAAAAGTTCCAATTAACCAAGTGGGTTTATCTGGGCATTGCCCCTCCTGGCTTTCAGCAGGAGGAAACTTGCCAAGGGCAACTGGATCAATCCTAGGGTACAGTCTTCCTGAGTGGCCAAACCAGGGAAGGTTGGGCAATGGTCAGTAACCCCATGCCGAGCTGGGGGCTAGAAGAGGCTGGGTCAAGCAGGAATAAAAGGCCAAGACAGATGAGGATCATTGTCAGTGGCTCAGTAGGTAGCACACTCGCCTCTGAGGCCAGGAGATCAGAGGGCTGTGGGTTCAGTTCCCACATCTAGTACTTAATATCCCAGTACTGACTATGTAGTGCAGCATGAGAGGGGTGCTGCACTTCTGAGGTGCCGTCTTTCGGATGAGACATTAAACTGAGGTCACATCTGCCTGGATTGGTGGTAGTTCAGTAGGATGTTAAAGATCCCATGGCACTTATCGAAAAGAGTAGGGGAATTTCCTCCGTGTCCTGGACAAATTTCCCTCATTCACTAAAAATACCACCAGCAGCTTAATCTGGTTCAAAGTCAGTTGGCATTCATCTGTATCCCCTTCCCCCTGATCATGCCTGAAAATAGGCAGGATTTGTCTAGTGCACTTACCCGGTCAACAAAAACAAACAAACAAAAAAATAAAATAATTGTCTGTCTGTCTCAGTGACAACAAGGGAAGAAAGGCCTCCCTCCCACACTAGAATATAAAAGCAGCCGGTTAATTCATAGCTTAGTAGAATATATGTGGTAAAGGGGTAGTGAATGATTCAGGTCAGAAATGATAAATGAAAATGGACATTTTAGAAGTGGGTGGCCCTGTGTGGGTGCACTTTGACACATTTTCTTATCACTTTGGCAATGTGGAGTGGAACAGTGGAGCATGATGGGTGATTGGCAGGGCAGATGAGGCCCTATGAGGGCAGCACCGCTCTGTTATGGCCTAGTGATTCCAGAATCTATCAAAAGGGAAACCTGTCATGGAAGTGAGCAGGCCTAGTGGGGATTTACAAGTTGCTCTTGCTCAAGGTTTTACATAGAGAGCATTGTGGTACTGGATCTTGCCTGTTTGTTAAGGTTTGAATCTATCTGCTGCCCAAAGGTGAAGTAAATGTATGTGAATTTATCAGATTGTATAAGTGTAAGCTTCTTGTGTGTAATGTATGAAAATGAACAAATGAACATATATGAGCAAATATTTTAAATCTGTTGAATAAAAATAGGCCTTTCCCAACAATATTGGGATTTGTGTCACAGAATCACAGAATCACAGAAATGTGATGGCAGAAAAGGACCACACCGGACCATCTAGTCTGCCCTTTTATCCTCCCCTTTTCCCCCTCCTCCTTTTTACTGGCTCAGGACTTTTGCCCTCTTCCCAACCCCATATGTCTGTCCCATGCCATCTTGAATCCCCCACCTTCACCTTATTTATCCCCTTCAAATATTTAAAAGTTTCAATCATGTCCCCACTCCCTTCTAGCCTTTAGTAGGTTTAGATTTAGCTCCTTCCACCTCTGTTCATATGTTTTCCCCCACATCCCATGCACCATCTTGGTTGCTTTTCTCTGAACCTCTCCATCCCTTCAATGTCCCTATGTAGGTGTAGTCTCCAGAACTGAACCCCAAACTTCAGGAGTGGCCTCACCATTGTTTTGTACAGCTGCATTAGCACCTCCCTCCTTCTGCTAGTAATGCCCCTTCAAATACAGGCCAACATACCATTTGCCTTTCCCACTGACTTGCTGCACTGGTTCCCCAATTTAAGATTTCTCAACATAATAATCCCGAGATCCCTCTCCTGCTCCATTTCTTTGATTACCTCCCCCCAAGGGTATAAGCTGCTCGAATGTTTTTCCACCCCAGGTGCATCACTGCCTACTTTTTCACACTGAATTTTAGTTGTCAGGTTTCCAACCACTTCTCTAGCTTCTCCATGTCTTGCCTTATGGCCTCCACTCCTCTTTGTGTGTCCACCCTATTGCAGACCTTTGTATTGTCTGTGAATAGGCACAATCTACCCTCTAGTCCGTCTGCTAGAGCACTGATATAGATGTTAAAAAGTAGGAGTCCCAGTATTGACCCCTGAGACACCCCACTTGTTACCCCCTCTACCCTAAAATGTACCCCATTTACCACAACTGTTTGGCTCCTTCCTGTCAGCCAGTTTTCCACCCACTTAGTAACCTTCTGGCCCACCCCTAAGCTCTCCATCTTATTTACTAGCCTTCTGTACAGGACGGTGTCGAAGGCCTTACTGAAGTCCAGATAGGCCAAGTCCTCCTCCCCTCCCTGGTCCACTACCTGTGTCACCCAATTGAAAACTCTATCAGGTTGGTCTGACATGTTGTCCCATTCATGAAGCCATGCTGCCTTTCATCCTGCATACCATTGGCCACCAGGTATTCCACCACCCTTTCCTTTATCAATGTGTCCATTACCTTTCCCACCACCAAGCTGAGACTGACAGGGTGGTAGTTTTCAACCGCCTCCTTGCATCCCTCCTTATGTAGTGCAGCCACCTCTGCCCTCTCTTTCTTAACATTTTTATAGGGGAAGTGGGTTTATCTAAGCATGCATAACTCTGCAGCTGCTTTGAGCACCTTCTTCTATAAACACTATATGGGTCTGTAGTACCAGTAACATGCAACCTTGCCAACTGTCTGGTAAAAGATATCTAAGGTAACCATAAGACAGTTCCATTATTCATTAACTACTGTATGTTTTGAACTTTTTTAATGATTAATAATATCTGCAACTCATTTAGAGAAACATCATCCTTTCTATTCGGTCTTACTTTGTGCTTTGACTGTTTCTTATTTATTGCAGCTTTGATCTGAAAAGCATGGCCTTAACTCTATCAGTCAAGAAATTCTGAATTTCAATCTGTTAAAAGCATATTGATTTTAGTCCTCAAATTACTTGATTAAAAACATCTTTGTGACTGTAAGAAGTTTACTTGACCATTTCTTTTCCCACTCTTTAAGATAAGCAGGAAACTACCTTTCTTTTGTTAATTTCTAGCCTTTTTGATGTATCATGGTTGGTAACCTTCTCTTTATGGTGAACATAGATGCTATCTTTGTTTGTTATGTTTGAAATAATGTGTCCTTCAGTTTTAGTTATAACTTGTTTGCAACTGAATGCTAGCAAAGCTTTATGTTACAAATTGCATTTAGTTTCAGCTCTCCACTGAAGAGACAGGAAATTGTGGTACATGTTCAGACTATATATTAAAATAAGAAGCAGCTTTTTGGAAAGCAATTTTTAGAGGCACAATCCATGACTGACAGTTTTTTATTATTCAGAATTCAAAAAAGAATTTGGAAGCACACTTACTTTTTGTTGTATTCTAATCCTCAAACTATCATGCCCAACTTTATCAACAACGCTGAAAAGATCAGTTGCAAAATAAAAGGTGTCTGCTATATATTAAGGACATTAATATAATGCCAGCTCTGTTTCTACTTCTTTGTCTGCATCTGTAATGGGATTATTTAGTTTTACTGTCAGATAGATAGCTATATGGTTAAGTGTTATAACTGCAGCAGCCTGTTTCTGATATCTACAGCTTTAACGTTTCAAGATTTCTAAGAAGTTTAACTTAAGATATGCTTCATTATGCTAAGAGAATTAATATGTGCCCTTCATCCACTTTCATAGACTGCTAGGTTTGTGTAGAAATAGAAGAGTAGTTCCGAAGATAAAATTTAGGTTTGCACTGGGGCTGCATCTTCAAGTAAGGCTTTGAAAAGTTTTTATCCTGTGCACTTAATTGCAATGTAAAAATAAAATAACCAGTTAACCGGTAAGGCATGTACAGAAAAATAAACTGAAATTTCCTTTTTCACAGTCTAGTTTATTTAATATTAGTACTTGGATTTTTCAGTCAGCCAGGTACATGTTACCTCTATTTAGTAAGCATATGTTTGTCTCATTTTCTGTTTATGATCATCATGTTACTATTTGCTGAGCAGTTATTTCACAGCAACATAAATCAATCATAATATCCTACATGTCACAAAACAGCCAGAGATCAACTACATTTTGATACACTTCATAGACAACTACACATGTTAACTTTGGCTCAGATTCCAGAACCATAACACATTTTTGTCAAATTACACATAACAAACCATAAATAAATAGAACATGGCACCTCTGGTAGCCTATTGTGGTTGAGTAATTACTGTGCAGGAATGTATGCCAAATGAAGGCAAGGTTTTCAAAATATGCCAATGTCAATGTATTGTTATTTTTTTATATTCATATCAAGTCTTTTTTAATATATCTCTCAGGTGCATTTTATTTGAAACTCGGGAAGAAGCTGACATTGTTATTGTCATCCTATATTCTTCTGAAATACAAAACTTATACTGTAGGTCACAAAAAGCAAAATCACATTCTTCTTGCATGACTAATAATGTGACTGATAAAACAAAGGAAAGCAAAATAAATGTAACATTAAGAACTGGGTACACCTTCGCTTTATAAAGTATTTGCACTACAGTGAGCACATGTAATGAATCTTGTAAAAGTAAAATTTATCATAATGCCAGAGGCACTAGATAATACTATGCATTTTAAATTCAATGCAACAAGAAATGCTCAGATAAATGCACGTGATAAAGGAAACTGCAAAGATTCTGTGGTAAACTGGAAAGGTAAAAGAATGACTAAGTTTATTTACTTATAGGCCTGGGGGTCTTCTCAATAATTAGCAAAGCTCATAATTGCATTTCCCAAGACACAGTGTTATCACTCTTAATTGCTTTTTTCTTTTCTTTTTTTTTATTTTTGCAAATAATTTTTCTGACCTGCTCAAATAGTGATCTCTGCATTGTTTTTTGAATCTGAAGGGAGATGTCATCCTTGGGCCAGCTTCTTCAGGTTCAACCACTAGATATTGGAATGTGGCTTGAGCTGGTTTATAATTAATAAATTACAATTGTGGCCCTACTAAGACTGAACCTTCAGCAGGTTACAAGACCCAGGCAGCATGGATTCATGGGGTGATGGGGGACATGTCAGACAAATCTGATACGATTTATTTGACTGGCTAACCAGAGAAATAGATCATTGTGGGTGGTGGACATGGACTACTTAGACTTTAGTAAGGCTTTTGACTCATTCCACAAAGGAGACTCATATAGAAACTGGGCAGCTTGGGGGGCTCCTAAGGTGGCAGACTGGATAAGAAATTGGTTACAGTAAAGGTGGCTCAGGGTGGTAGTAAATGAAGTTCACTCCATGGAAGGGAGAGTGACTTGAGGGGTGCCTCAGGGCTCAGTACTGGGATAAATCCTCTTTAATGTCCTTATAAGTGATGTTGCAGATGAGCTGGATAGAAAGGTATACCTATGTGAGGATGACACCAAGGTCTGAAATAAGGTAGACACACCAGAGGTAGTGGAAAGAATGTGCAGAGACTTGAGATAACTCAAGGAGTAGTAAAGGGCATGGCATTTGGGTTTCAATGTGAAAAAGTGAAAAATAATGCACTTAGAGCACAAAAACCCAGAAGCAGAGTGCAAACTGGGAGAAGAGGTATTAACAGTTGCCAGAGAGGAACAGGACCTTGGTGCAATCATATCTGATGACCTCAAGGTGATGTGATAGTGTGAAAAGGCTTTTGGTTGGGCCAGTGGGATGCTAAGGCACATAGGGAGGGGTGTCACCAGCAGAAGGAGGGAAGTGGTATTACTACTGTATAGGTTACTGATGAGAACCCACCTGGAATACTGTGTTCAGTTTTGGAGACCATGGGATAGCTTCACAAAACATCTGAAATATCCACAGCTACAGGAAAAACAGGGTGCAAGCGGGTTGCCACTTATGGACCTGTAGGTTGTCACTGTTTTTCCACAACTGCTGATACTCACAAAGGTGGAGCTGGATTATGACTGTCTCCATGATATATGGCAGTTTGCAAGCAGTGTTCCACAGGAAATCCCCTCAGCTTCAGAAAACTGTTATAGCCAGTGGGACCAGCCGTAACATTCTCCACAACTGCAGTGGCTCGCTGTAAATGTCATTCACCGCTGCTGTGGAGATTTCAGTCTGTCGATGGAGTTGTGGTGTGGGAATTAGTCCCAAACCATGTGGTGAATCTAGCCCCACATCTCTGGAAGGACATAGACAGACTGAAGACCCTCCAGGGGAGGGCAACCAAAATGGTGCAAGGGCTGCATCAGAAGTCCTATGAGAAAAAACTGACGGATCTCAATATGTACACCCTGGAAAAGGGGCAGGAGAGACGAGACATGATAGAGATCTCTGAATTCCTCATGGGGCAAATAAGGTACAGATGAGGAATATTTTTCAGAGGAAAAGATGTATGAGAGCAAGGGGTATGTAATTTTTTTTAACTCATTATTTATACAATACGGAGCATGTAAGTAAGTTGGAAGGAGGTCAATTTAAGAGAGATTTAAGGAAGTACTTCTTCACTGAAAGAGCGGTGAATGCATGGAACAGTCTAGCACTGGAGGTGGTAGGGGCAAAAATAATGGTGGAATGCAAGAATGCACGAGATAGGTACAAAAGAATCTTTGTGAGAAGCAAGGGGTGGGAGGAGGGAGCCAGAGATCACGTAGGGTCTGCTGTGACAGTATAGGCATGGGGGGAAAAAATGGCAGACTGGGTGGGCCAAGCAGTCCTTCTTTGTCATCAAATTCTGTTTCTGTTTTTCCATCTGATTCTTCAGTCACCAGTTTCCATGAGTTGAAATTTTATTTGACAACAGTAATTATTTTGTTTAATTTGTGAGGCATTCATTTTTATGTACTGAGTGTCTTGTTTATTACTTGTGCTGCTTTTCATTATCCTCTTCTGTCATGCCATGGTTGTCTGAAAAGTTAAACCTATGGAGTGTCTTATTTCCAATGCCTTACCATTCAATTCATAACCATGTGTAGGGCTTGCATTTCAAAACTAATGTTGTTAATGTGCTAATGAAAATATATTTGATCTGTATTTGGGCTTCTGATATTTAGGTCATCTTATGCATGCAGCAACATGGTAGTGTATAGCTCTGCAGAAAGATGGGTGATATTGTGTTTGTCTTCAGGTGCAGTCATCAAGTTGCATAACTACAGACCCATCAAGAGACCTTTATGCAGGTACAGTATAATTAATGGTATAAGACATATCTAGCACTCACCATTATAGACAGGATTAATGTTAAATCATGTTTAACAGCAAGCACGTGACTTAATAAACAGCTGCTGTCTGTTAGGTAACAACAAGGTTTCCCTTTACTTTGCAGTTCCCGTTTACAGCAGCCAGCAAATCTATACATGGTTTCATTGATAAAAAACATCTAAAGACAATTAAAGACCAGTGTTTTGCAAATGTGATAAAAAGATTTCAATAACTTTCTTAAATACACCGTAAAATACATTATAAAATATCTGATATGATTGTGAAGTTGTAGTAACCAAAAACAATGAAAAACCGAAAGTGATCCTTCCCATGGCAACCCAATTTCACAATGTCCATGGTGCTAGTACAGAATCACAAATTTGTCACTCAGATCTTCTAAAATTGCCTGTTGTATCCTTTTTAATGCAAAGTTATAAAAATTGCAATAAAAGACTTTTCAAAAAGGCTTTCAGTATGACTTAAAAGCATTCTTAGCACTGCATGAGAACATTTACAATGTGTAAGCCAGGCCTTAATGTGAAAGAGTGCAGCATGGGTTAACGAAAATGGATAACAGTTTTAATTTTTATTTTTTTGCTTGGCATGGTCTTTAATGAAACAGTTTTATGTCTAATCATTAATTTGTTTCCTACTCTAATAAATTGCCTTCACTGTAAGCTATTTGTCTATGTGTGCCTCAGGTCAAAGTAATCACTGGAGAAAAGTAAGTCAATTATTTTCTGATCCAGGTATTTTCTATACCAGTAATTATAAAACATAATATGTAAGAAATAGTCCAACATTTTTGTTTACACCTTTAGTGTATGATGACTTTAATAAATCACCTTAAAGGAAAGCTGTCATTAATGTGAGTCCCTGCCCCTTAAAAGCTTACCCTCAGGTTAAGCTTTTTACAGTAAGAGTGGCATTTTTCTCTTGCCGCATCTTACTGTATTTTAATTGTGATTGGTTGGCATCCATGTCACTCCAGACATTACCTCATGGGTTTCAGCCCACCTGATAGGCTAGTGATGCACTGACCCAGATCAAATTTCCAGCATATCCAGGTCCCAGAAACCCCCTCGTCTCCAGTTTGAATCGTGCATCTGAACAAGGCAAGTAGCACACCAGGAACCCCTGTCTGCTCTTAAAGGTAAGAACCATCAAAAACATCTATCTTTCCAGGCTTAGGGCTCCTTCCGATCTGGCTTTATCGGCTTTATCTTAAGTTATTCTATCTTGAGCAAGTTTTTTGTGAAAATGCAATTTTTACTGTTGTTTTATGTCCTGCCCTAGCGTTGGTGGGCAGGATATGTTGTTAAAGTGCAATGGATATGTTTATTCTCTGCCCTAGCGTTGCGGCAGACTATGCGTTAACCCGCCCGCGGTGGGACATTTAAACTCCCCCCATAGTACTCCTAGCGTCACACGGTTCCCAGGCGCGTCACGACAGCCCACCAAGCGTTTTCACCTCAGGCCGCATGCAGAGTGAGCGTGGCACACCACGCAGTCCGCTGGCCGCCGCTGCGCCTCCCCACCCCTTCTTCCTCCCCAGTGCCTTGCCACTTCCAGGCAGTTTCTCCTCTCCGGGCGCTGCTGTACCCGTTCTTCTCCTCCTCGGCGCCCGATCGCATTAGACCTCCCTCGTGCTTCAAGCGGCGTTCTCTAGAGCATTTGGGCCTTTCTCTCCGACTGGTGCTCCCTCTTAGGCCTCTGCTAGGCCTTCCTGCGCACCAGCCGCACATCTCTTTTGTCGACTCCCTCACTCCAAGTGAGGGAGAGCCTGAAGATCCTCTCCTCCTCCCCGGGATGCCGCTCGCTACCACGCGGCATGTCCTTCTCAGGGAGGGTAGGAGAGAGAGAGAGAGAGAGAGAGAGAGAGAGAGAGAGAGGGGAGAATCAGGAAACGGAGAGAGAGAGAGAGTCTCTCACGGGGGTGCGGTTTCTCCCTCAATCTCGAGGGCTTCACCTTCCTCCCTCAGGAGATGCTAGACTAGCGGGCTACCTGGGCCTCCACCCAGGGAGGCCTACCTAGGCTAAACGCAGAGCCGGCTCCTCCCTATCGCGATCCCGAGCCCCTGGTCTCCCAGCAATTGGACTGCAGTAAGATATTAGCCAATGCAACCTTCTGGGAGCATTTTATTGCCGATTGGACTCCACCAGGTTTCACCACTGGTGTTCGCTAGGCCTTGGACCACCACCCCAGGGGTTGGGGGTCTCATCCCACCCCTCCTTCTCAAAAAAAAAAAAAAAAAAAAAGGAGAAGGTTGGAACCTGGCATTCGGGGAGATTGTCTACAGAGAAGGGTCGGGTCGGGGGGCTCCCAGCTCCCCACCCATTTCTGTGCCAGGGTTCCTTTTTCCACCACTCAGGTCCCTCCCACAGCAACCCGGTAGGTGCCATCCTCGTCTGGTCCTCCCTCAGTGCCTCGGCTCCCTCCCATAGCAGGCCTCGGCACCAGACCACCGCCCGTCATTGCAGGGGTCCTCACATAGCACCCCCCAACCTCAGGCGTGCCATCTGCAGCCTCTGTGATGCAGGGCTCCTTCAGCATGTGGATGCAAAAAAAAAAAGGAAAGCATTGCGGTCTTCCTAAACATTCCTCTCTCTATTCCAGATGGTGAAAGTGAAGAAATGCTCTGCATGCAGCGCCATCCTCCTCCCCCAAACCCCGGGCCCCCGCTGTGCGGCCTGTCTCCTAGATGACAACTCCTCCCTGGATCGGACCCCGCCACTGGCCCCCAGCAACCCTGGACCCAGCAACCCTGATTGGGTGGACCCGGGATCCCTTCTAATCCAGAATCAACAGGCCGCGGTGGCCATGATGGAGAGCTAACAGAACTTTATGCTCAAAATCATGGAGAAACTGGAGTCCCTTACCTAAAACAGGGCAAGACCACCCAACTTGGAACCCGACAAAGCTGGGGGCCAGCCAGAGGAACTCCCAATCCCCGAGGACTCCCTCCCAAACATCCCACTCGACAGCACGCATGAGGACGGAGAGAGAGAGGACGCTGGGGATGAGGATGACGCAGAGTCGGACACAGAGGAGATGGAACTACAGACAGCCCCTTCACTGACTTCAAAATTATGTTCTTTCGACACGATTCCGGGGCTCATGAAGGTGATCAAGGCCACAATGGGGTTCGACACCGAAGACGCTGAAGAGGGCAGGCCCGAATCGAAACTCGACCCGATGATCCAGCTAAGGCCGTCCACCACAGAGACTTTTCCCGTTTGTCCAGATATTGAAGACATTTTCAACACTAAATGGCAATCCCCAGAACCAGGCAGGATGCCAAACCGCAAGAACCTGGACAGGATGTATCCGGTGCAAGGGGAAAAATTGGATGCTTGGTGCAGGGCCCCCACCATTGACCCTCAGGTGGCAGCCCTCAGCAAGAAGACCGTGCTCCCTTGTGGCACAATAGCACTCAAGGATCCTGCAGATAAAAAGGTCGAGGACATGCTAAAGAAGGCATTTGAGATTGGGGGCATCGCTGCTAAGGCAGCCACCACAGCCATTTACACAACCCGGGCGCAGATTCACTGGCTCGAAGAACTCCAGGAGCAGGCCACCCCTAAGTCTAGGGAGGCAGAGCTGTTGGAGTGCACCCTGGATGCAGCCAAGTACCTGGCCGATAAGGCAGTAGACACCCTGCGCCTGCAAGCAAGGTCCACCGCTATCACCAAAGCCCCGAGTTTTCCGCGATTCCGCGGATGCGGCAAACTGCGGAAATATCCGCAGAATTTGCCATCACCCGCGGAATTCGGCCGCCCGTGGAACAAACATCCGCTTCATTTGCTGACGGGGTGCCCAATCCCCCGTCAGCTTCACTGTCCCCCTCCTCCAAATGCTTATATGCCACGCTGGGAGCCCACCCCAGCGTGGCAAACGTGCCCATATTTTTTTTTTTGCCGACGGAGGTGCCCAATCCCCGTCAGCTGAACGCCTCTAAAAGCCGGCAGCGCCACGCTCAGAGCCCACCCAGCGTGGCAAACGTGCTATTGTTTTTTTTTGCCGACGGGGTGCCCAATCTCGTCGGCTGAACGCCTCTAAAGTCATTGGCCATGCTGGGAGCCCACCCAGCGTGGCAAGCGGTCCCGCAATGTCTTTTTTTTTCCCTGTAAAACAAAAACTGTCCCAAGGCACGTCTCCCGAGCCCCCCTCCCATATCCCGCACCCATCCACTGCGCACCCAGCCTCCCCACACCCCCACCCCATACTTACCTCCAGACTCCAGTGCGACGATCTTCGGTGGACCGGGAACACGTCTGCACTCTTCAAAGGCGACCGCGAACTGAGGAAATGCCGGTAAGCTGTATAATGGGCTAGATAGGAGGGGTTCAACTTTATTGCATATCTCAGGCATTTTTGGGAATTTTTGCACCAAATTTTCAACATGGGGTTCTTGGGACCCCTTCTCATGAATGATGTCACTGTCATGGCATTATTCAGGCTTGAAGGGTGATTTCGCGCAGTGACTGCACAGTGACTGTGAAATCACCCTTTGGGACTGAATACCACCATGACAATGACATCATTCATGAGAAGGGGGCCCAAAACCCCCATGTTAAAAATTTGGTGCCAAAATTCCAAAAAATGACTGTTTAACGAGCATACATTGCGCAGTTCCTACGCAGGCTCGTAAGTTCGCGAAATTTCAATATTTTCACTCCAGAGTTTCAATATTGCCATTTCACCACACTGTCTTATGAGTAGTACAGCTTTCATTTTTCACATCTCACCCAAAATGTGTTTCCACCCTTGTAGCGTGAATGGCGCAGTCGGTGTGCAAAATCAATGTTCCAGACAGATTAATAAAATCACAGTAATACCATTCATTAGCAGAGGTCTTGAAATGGCTATGTTGAAAATTTGGTGAAAAAATTCCAAAAAATGACTGTTTAACGAGCGTGCGTTGCGAAGTTCCTACGCAGGCTCGTAAGTTCACGAAATTTCAATATTTTCACTCCAGAGTTTCAACATTGCCATTTCACCACACTGTCTTATGAGTAGTACAGCTGTCATTTTTCACATCTCACCCAAAATGTGTTTCCACCCTTGTAGCGCAGAATGGTGCAGTCGGTGTGCGAAATCAATGTTCCGGACAGATTAATAAAATCACAGTGATACTGTTCATGAGCAGAGGTCTTAAACTGGCTATGTTGAAAATTTGGTGACAAACACCCATAAAATGACTGTGTTACGAGCGTGCATTGTGTCAGATATGGCAAAAAAAAAAAAGGAAAAAAATTAAGGGTAAAAATGTGCTTCAGAATTGCCGCAGAAATTGGTGTTGAGTGCCGCAGAAGTTCTGCGGCAAATGAGAACCCTGCCGCAGAACTTTGCTCCAATGTGTCAGTAGAAAATCGGGCCCTGGCTATCACCAACTGGTCTCAGAGGGCTCTGTGGCTGAAGCTTTGGGACGAGACCATGAATCCAAGACTTTGTTGCAGAATCTGCCTCATGGGAAAGCATGTGTCGGGAGGGGCTACAAGATTATTTAAAGAAAAAGGAGGAGGGTAGGGACCTTCTCAAGAATAGGTACAAGTCTTCCTATCTAGCTTCCTCTAGGCGGAGATCTCGAGGGGGGAGCAAACCTTACCAATCCCGCAGAGATCCAACTCAGCAGTCTCACTCCTTTCGAGGGAGAAGCTCCTCCACCGGCTTCCGTGGCCCTTACACTCAGAACTATCAGTCCTCAGCGTTCAGAACCTGAGGCCAAAGATCCGGAGGGTGAGGTAGAGGATTCAGGGGGAAGCAGCAGTGACTGCATCCCACTGAAGGCACGGGGCCAGGACCCTTACCCACCGGTGGGGCAAAGACTGGCCCTCTTCACCCACCGATGGATAGCCATGACGTCGGACAGATGGGTTCAAGATGTAGTGTCCAAGGGGTACTCCATAGAGCTAACCCACACCCATATCCCACACAGGTTTGTCTCATCCCCTGTAGCCAGGAGAAAGGCGTCCCCTCATCAGGTCCAACAAATCTTATCAGAGCTAATCCAGAACAGGGCCATTCAGCCCGTACCGGTTCCGGAGCAGGGATTAGGAATCTACTCCATCTTCTTCCTGGTACCCAAAAACACGGGGGAGCTCAGGCCCATTCTAGACCTAAAACTTTTGAACCAACATGTAGTCCCACACTGGTTCAAGATGGAGACCATCCGGTCCACCCTCCAATGTATCCAGGTAGGTGACTTCCTGACGTCCATTGACCTAAAGGATGCCTATCTCCACATTCCCATCATCCGGAAACACAGGCAATTCCTCCGTTTCCACGTACTGGGCCATCACTTCCAGTACAAGGCGCTACCCTTCGGACTGTCGTCAGCCCCGAGAGTCTTCACCAAGGTCTCTATAACCCTAGTGGCCAGACTCAGGGAACAAGGACTAGACATCATCCCATACCTAGACGACTGGCTCATTCATGCCCGATCCGAGGTCCAGGCTCGGACGCACACAGAAATCGCCATCCAGGCACTTGAAGATCACGGCTGGGTGGTAAATCAAGAAAAGAGCCATCTCAGCCCCACGCAACAGATCGAACATCTGGGGGCTATCATCAACTCGGCCGAAGGGTGGGCAAAACCAGCCTCAACGCGAGTTCACAACCTCAGGGAACTGGCACGCAAAATGAGGGCCAGCCAATACTTAACAATGGGGAAGATCGCCCAGTTGCTGCACTGTATGGCCTCCTGCATAGATCTTGTGCCTTGGGCCAGGTGGCACATGCGTCCGCTCCAAAACTACGTCTTGTCTCGGGGAGCGCCGAGCGAGCACAACCTTCAGTGTGTGGTACCTCTACCCCAGGCAGTAAGATCCTCCCTAACCTGGTGGACTGTGGAAGGGAATTTATCCAGGGGAGTCCCCCTAGAGCCCCCCGCCCAGTCTCCATAGAGACGGATGCGAGCCTTTCAGGATGGGGAGCCTGTCTAGGAGACTCAACGGCGCAGGGCCGATGGTCACCAGAAGAGGCGAAGATCTCCATCAGCATCCTGGAGATGAGGGCCGTATTCCATGCCCTGAGGGCATTCAGGCACCTAATACCCGGTCGGTCGGTCCTAATCCGCTCCGACAATTGGGTGACGGTAGCCTACATAATGAAACAGGGCAGGACCAGGAGCAGGGCCATGATGAGGGAGACAACGGCGGTCCTCAACTGGGCCCAGACACGCCTCATTCACCTGAGCGCAGTCCACCTCGCAGGGAAGCTGAAGGTCTGCGCAGACTGGCTCAGCAGGCAACAAGTGCACCTGGGGGAATGGCGGTTACACCCGGCGCTATTCCAGGTGATCCAGGCGACATGGGGGCCCGTGTCCATGGATCTCATGGCATCTCAGGAGAACGCCCAGGTCAGCGAGTACTAATCGCGTGTCAAGGACGGCTTTTCCCAAGGGACGGATGCCCTATCACAGTCCTGGAAGAGGAGGAATGCCTACATCTTCCCACCTCTCCCTCTGATCCCCCAAGTCCTAGCCAAGGTTCAGGAGACAGGCCTCACGGTTATCTTAGTGGCCCCATATTGGCCACACAGAGCCTGGTTCGCTGCTGCCCGAGAAATGTCCGTAGTCAAATTCCGGATACCCTACCGGCTGGACATGCTTTCACAGGGGCCAGTGCTCCATCCGACTCTTCGGACCCTGAAACTCATGGCCTGGCTCCTGAAAGGAGGAGACTGAAGGCAACAGGGTACCATGAATCGGTAATCAGTACCTGTTCGGTCCAGGCAGGCCTCCACCGCATCCACTTACAAGAGGCAATGGGCCATCTTCACCGGTGGTGCCGAGAAAGGGGACGGTGCCCGAACAGACCAATCTGGCCAACATCCTTCTGTTCCTCCAGCAGGGAGGGACAAGGGACTGGCACACTCCTCTCTCAGGGTGCAACTGTGTCGGCCTATAGGCGGCCATAGGCCTCGTGGGGGGGTATCCCGGGGTGCGCACCCCAACTCCATACACTTCTTGAGGGCGGTGAAGATCATGCGTCCGAGAACCAGGCCGGTAATCACCCCATGGGATCTTCCTATGGTTCTGGAATCCCTCAGATCGGCACCCTATGAGCCCCTCCGAGAGATGGACCTCTTTTGGGTCGGCCTCAAGGCATGCTTCCTGGTGGCCATCTGCTTGGCCAGGAGGATTGGGGAACTTGGCACACTGTCCTGTGCAGAACCTTACACAGTGTTCACACTACTGGGGGTCAGTCTGAGAACAGTCCTAGCATTCCAGCCAAAAGTCCCTACCAGCTTCCACAGGGAGCAGCCCATCAAGCTGCCCACCTTCCCAGGCGACTCCACACAGAATCACGGCGGGACCCCTCACCACCTCGACGTGGGATCAGTCCTTTCAGTCTACCTAACCAGAACACACCCCCATTACATTAAGGCGGAGGCTGTTCATCATCTCGAAGGGGCAGAGACGAAGTCGCCACCTCAAGTCTACCATCACAGGATGGCCAAGACAGTCGCTCAGCAACACAGCCAACCGACTGGTTCCACTATTAGGATCAAGGCTCATTCCACCAGAGCGGTGGCCACTTCCTGGGTGGAGAGAGCCAGGGTATCCTCAGAGGATATTTGCAGAGCTGCCACTTGGTCCTCCATACACACCTTCGCCAGACACTACAGGCTGGAGCAACTCCAGGCCGTTCGTCCCTCTTTCGCGACCCAGGTCCTAGCAGCGGCTTCCTCAGCCGGTCACTCTTAGTCACTCATTCCTTCCCGGAGGACTAACTGCTTCTTATCTACCCATGAGGTAATGTCTGGAGTGCCATGGATGCCAACCAATCACAATGGGTGTTTACTCACCTGGTAAAGGTGATTGTGTTGGTTGGCATCCATGGCAATCCAAGAACCTCCCTCAGAGCGACTAGAGGACCGCTCCGGCCTAAAGGGGTACCTCTAACATGTAGTATCGAGGAGGACAGACAGCATGAACGATGCCATAACAAATGACCAGTCAAACTCCCGAGTTCAAGTTTAGATTGTAAGAAATAGGGGAATAAAGATCGGGCCCCAGGGCCTTTCACTGCCACGTCGTAGTACGACTCCTTTGTACCCTGATTCACACTTCTGGTATTTCTGCTAATGCACTACACTGTATGTTTTTTCTCTTTGTACTAATTAACCTTATTTCAGCTATGGAAGATTTGAACTGGACAGCAGGGGTTTCTGGGACCTGGATATGCTGGAAATTTGATCTGGGTCAGTGCATCACTAGAATATCAGGTGGGCTGAAACCCATGAGGTAATGTCTGGAGTGCCATGGATGCCAACCAACACAATCACCTTTACCAGGTGAGTAAAGACCCATTTGTAATAGTCCAAAACCTGTAAGTATAGTGGATGCAGGGGAGGTTCCATTTGCTGACTTTGTTGATCTGGATGTTATGAAAATAAAATTATTTTGTATTGAATATCTGGGTGAGCAGGCCATTGTTTCCAATCTTTGCTTAATATGCTTCAGCTTCAGATTGGTCTATGGCCACTCCCCTTAAAGTATGCTTCCTTTGTCTACTTCTCTAAGGTTTGGCTGGATTGGAGTTTTTGGTTTTTATCCAAATTAAAATACAGCAAGTTGTGTCACTAGAAAAATGCTGCTCTTACTGTAAAAAGCTTAACCTGAGGGTAAGCTTTTCAGGGGCTGGGGCTCACATTAATGACAGCTTTCCTTTGACTTTGGTTTTCTTTTTGCTTTTGAGGTTTATGAATCATTCAATACCCCATGTCTGTTCTGAAAATAATTCTAGTGAATCCTAGATGGATCCTTCTGAATATCTTGCCTGTTGTTCAATGCACCACCCCAACCCCTCCATAGCCAGACTGAATCCTCTCTTAACCATTATGTTGTCGTTGACTACCCTCTTCACAACAACTATCTCTGTTCTCTGTACTCTTTAATCCCACTCCACTCTCTCTCTCTCTCTTTCTCTCTCTCTCTTGCTGCCTCTCTCATTGCACCACTCATCTCCAGATTCTGGTTTATGTCACTCTACAGCTATCACAGCATTCTCTTGTCTTATAACAACCCATCCTACTATCACCTCACACACCTTCTGTCTGCAAAAGTCTTAGTGGGGTAGGCTGCCTTTGCCTATAAACACCCCCAGTCTCCCCTCCCTCTGATCTTTCTCTTACATAAATCTAAAATCCCTTCTTATGGACCAGAATGTAGACAGCTGTTCCTGCACATGACAGTAGTATTGGTGCATACTAAGTGACAAAATGATTGATGGGGTTTTAATGACCTCCCCAGGATATGATGCAGTCCCCACCCCACGTCACGTCCGCTTCTGGCAGTGCAGGATATGATGTAGCCCCACCCCGTGTGCCAATGATGCAGTTCTGACTGTGCTGGATGTTACCTAATGTTCCCACCCCGGATATAATGCACCCCCTTTTCTGACATGGGGCTATGATGCACTTATGGGTTGGGCAAATCTGGGCTTGTTCAGGCTTGTCAGGGCATGTCAGAGGGTCCAAACCAGACTTGATGTTGATAAAGCCGCACACTATTGAGTATCCATAGACTGCCTGCACCATGGTTTGCTCATGTATGTGTATAGTTCCTGAGGAGAGCAGCAATGAGGATAACAATGATTCAGCAACTGGATGTGCTATGATGGATGAACCTAGCCGATGTTATCCTACACCTTCTGCTAGTGTCACACCAGAGGAGCTCAATTTGGTGGATTCTGGTATGCCCGATTTGATAGAACAATTCATGAACCTCCATTTGCAAGATACTCATGAGCTTGTTAATACAGATGAGCAGCGGGGAGAGCCAGATGTGCTGGACACTGAGAAATGCTCTGACAAAAAGTCTGCTGTGTCTGGGACTGAGAGTTATGCACCACCTGAAAAGTCCATCATGTTGGGCCTGGTTAAGGGCATTTTAATACAACTACTGCAAGACTTGATGGCACAGAACTTGAAGATAAAGTGTGAGGGCTGTGCAATTGACCACCCATCACAGCTAAGACATAGCTGTATATACAGACCTGAGGAGGGGTACTGGGAGCTTGTTTTTCCTGAACTCTGTGAGAGATTGCGCCCTCGATGGATCAAGCTACTAGTGGAATCTACAGCATGGAAGCTTGGGTGCACAGCATCCTATTTTGATACAATACAAGCTGTTAATGATGCATTGACAGAATTTAAAGCATTGCCTAGTATTGCTAAAGGCCTTGATGAACTGTATGACCAGTTGAGTATAACACTACAGAAAGCTGTTGAAAAAGCTGTTTCTTCAGGAAGTCATAAAAAAATATTTTAAAAGCCATCTGCAAAAAGGAAGCCCTGTGCCCTATTACATGTACTTGTATGATATTGGAAGTTCTGATGAGGAACACATGGTCATGTGGTGAGAGCCATTAAGATGGGTAACCTGTGGGGAAACCACCAAAGAAACTTTGAAAAGCAGAAAATGAAAAATATTTTACAGACATTGATAACCATACAAATCCCAGACTATACTGCTCACCACCAATGCAGTCCCATAAAAGGTGATAAACAACGGTTTATCCAGATTTTAATGAATGACATTAAAAAAAGACTCACATTGGTGTGAAATAATGAAAATGACTGTGTGTATAAACAATAATGTGTTAGAAACTGTTCAAAATGTGCTACCACTAATATTTGAAAAACAGGAGTCTGTTTCTCACGGTCATGTATTGGTAGCTATGGCCTACAGTGTTGAGATCTGCTGTTCTTTTTGAAAATGTCAAAAACAGCAAGATGTTAGAGATGTGATTGAATTCACATCAGATTTTCTTGTAACACAGCAAAACAAGGTCTGCCTTTTCCTGTTATGATGTTTTATACTATCATATAGTGTAATTTTAGCACAGCTGCTATCTCGTGGTTTGTGTTATATAATGTATGTTTACAGTGTGTGTGCTTTCATAATAAAAATATTATGACTGGAAAAAACACATGTATTTTATTTGTGCTGTTTAAGAAAAATCATGGCTAAGAAATCCTTGAAAAAAATTTACTATGATCCTGTTTTGCCGGGTAGCTTAGGAGGCGTTCAAAGACTACATGACACTGCAAAACAAGAGACAAGGCTTACCTGCACACAAGTAACACAGTGCTTGTCATTACAAGATGCCTACACTATGCACTAGCCTGCAAGGAAACAATTTCTTAGAAACAGGGTAGTTGTTAACAACATTGATGCACAATGGCAATCCGATTTGGTGGAGATGAGTAGCCTTTCCAAAGAAAATGACGGATTCCGGTTTATTCTGACAGTTATTGATGTTCTGTCAAAATATGCATGGACAAAAGTGTTAAAAAATAAATCGGGAACAGAGGTGACAGAGGCTTTCAAAATGATACTACGAGAGGGCCACAAGCCTGAAAAATTACAAACAGATGAAGGGACTGAATTTCCTAATACTAAATTTCAATTATTTTTAAAATCACAAAATATACACCATTTTACAACATCAAATGATGTTAAGGCATGCATTGTAGAAAGATTTAACCACATATTGAAAACAAAAATGTGGAGATATTTTACAGCATTTAATACATATAGGTACATAGATGTCCTTCAATCTTTAACAAGGTCCTACAATTATAGTTATCACCGGTCCATCAAAATGAGGCCTGTCGATGTGACAAATGACAATTCTTTAATTACCTGGAAATATCTATATAAAGATCTTGCACCAAAAGTGAAAAGACCTTTCAAATTTCACGTGGGTGATCACGTACGTGTTTCTAGAATTAAAAAAATTTGAAAAAGGTTATGAACAAAACTTTACCAGTGAGATATTCATTATTTCTGAATGTATACCTAAGCCTATACCAGTGTACAAATTAAAAGATTATGATGGTGATGAAATAAGAGGTACATTTTATGATCAAGAATTGATAAAAGTCGCAGACACAACAAACCATGTATATAGGGTGGAGAAAATAGTTTCACAGAAAACACAAGAGAAGAAACAATTTGTTTTAGTGAAATGGCTTGGCTGGCCATCAAAATTTAACAGTTGGGTAGAATCCAAACAGGTGAGAGATTTTAAATTATAAAGATGCATTTATGTTTTACATGATGGCAGTTGCATGAAGACGTTAGTGGTAAAACAATGTCTGAGAATGGTTTTTATGTTACATTGCCCAGCAATGCCTCTTTTGAAATGTTTCCCAGCAACACAATATCGGATTATACTGTCAAACTAGCAAAAACTATCAATTTTGTGGGTTTATGGGAAGTTGGTCTGTCGGAAATACGGTACCCAAGGACATGGGACAATATTACATCACACGATGGGAAATTTTATGCTGGTGAAACTTCTAGGCCTATATTAACATTATCGATCCCCAGAGGTTATTATCAAAATGTTGAAGATGTCACAGCAGCCATTAATGAGACACTGGAAAGAGCAAAGCTAGAATTGTGGCTAGAATATGACAGTCAGGCCCGGAAAATAAAATTCCACAACATTAGTGGTAAATCTTTTATAGCTCACAATAAGCTTGCTCGTATTTTGGGGTTACCACCTGGCATCCCACAAGTGCAGTCAAGCATTGTACCATATTATGCAGACATCAATTGTGGCTTTTATACACTGTTTGTATATTCCAATATTGTTGAGCACCAAAGAGTCGGAGACAGCCATGTCCCACTACTTCGTTGTGTGGAAATATCTGGTAAGAATAATGACATCATAACCATCTGCTATGATAAGCCAGATTATATACCAATCAGCAAACATCAGTTTGACACTATAACTACTGTAATAAAGAATGACCAAGACAAAAATGTGTTATTCTTGTTTGGCAAAGTGATCATGAAGCTTCATTTTCGCCCTGTTAAAGGAGCCTTCTGAATGCCTACAGTGTCACAGAGGTTGTACAGCGACCCTAGCCTTTTGTGGCCTATTACAAAGCACAGGTTGGTCATGGCTTGTCTGGTTTTCATGGAGTTCCTGTTATGTATGGTGCAGGCATAGGAGGTATATCTAGAGGCTTATTTAGAAAAGCTGTTCCACTATTACGAAAAGGTTTCCAGATAGTGAAACCCCACCTTAAATCAGCAGCTAAAAATATTGTAAAAGATGTAGTGGGGAATGTTGTGAGTTCCTTTACAACACATGATCCAGGGAAGCCACAAGATGGGTCAGGAATGGTTGCTTACAAGAGAACCAATAAGAAAAGGAGAATAGCTCTCCCAGGGATCCATGAAAGCACTATTAAAAGGCTGCGTGTTCAAAAGAAAAGAACAGTTGTGAAACATAAGCACAAGGAGGGGAAAATAGCATAAAAGCAACAGACAAAGGGACTTATTTTAAATCATGTCTCTGGTACACTGCATGTTTCAAGAATGTGGAAAATCAGAACTAGACCTCTTCATGTTACCACCGACCCAAACCAGTATAGAGAAAAACCTTTATGTCGAAATCCCACCCTTGTCAGCCTTAAGTGATAGCACCCCTCTGGAGTTTTATGTGGCGGGTAATGGTGAAGATTACGTTGACTTAAACAATACCTTGTTATACCTTTTGTGCAAGATCACTAAGGCTGATGGTAGTGACATTGATGATTAGGCTAGAGTGAGCCTAATTAACTATCCTTTAGCAACAATCTTTAGCCAGGTGGATATAGTGGTGGGTGATCGTCTAATTAGCCAAAGTAATAACAGTTATCCCTACAGAGGAGTTATTGAATCACTGCTTAATTACAGCGAAGACACCCTGTCTACACAATTTTCATCTGGCTTATTTTATAAAGATACACCAGGGCAGCATGAAAATACAGCTCTTAATGGGCCCAACAAGGGTTTTAAAAAGCGAGCAGCTTTTACAGCAGTCAGTCACATGGTAGAACTGGCTGGACCAATTCACGCAGACCTTTTTTTCCAGGAAAAATTGCTCTTGAATGGAGTGGATGTTAAAATTAAACTTGTTCATAACAAGAATTAATTTTGTTTAATAAGTGGTGATGCAAATGAAGAATATAAATTACAAATAAAGGCAGCATCTCTATATGTAAAAAGGGTAAAAATTTCACCAGCTGTACGTATTGGACATGCTCAGGCTTTCCAGTCTGCTAATGCAAAGTACCCTATTGATCATGTTAGCATGAAAGTGTTCAGTATATCAGGTGGGAGCCATGTATATAACCAAGATAATCTGTTTCTGGGTCAGATACCTAAATTATTGGTGATGGGATTTGTTGATAATGATGCTTTCAGTGGTGTGTATTATAAAAACCCATTCAATTTTAAGCATTTTAACATTAACTTTATAGCCCTCTATGTGGATGGTGAACAAGTCCCTGCTAAACCACTGCAGCCTAACTTTACAAGTGGTAATGTTGTCAGAGAATATATCAATCTGATCCACGCAAGTGGAAAACATATGAAAGACAGCCCTCTGCTGATAGACGGTGTAGGTTTTTGTCAGGGGTACACACTTTTTGCTTTTGATCTAAGTCCTGACCAAGACTGTAGTGACCATTATTCGTTAATCCACTCAGGCAACCTGAGAGCTGAAATACGGTTTGCTGACCCACTACCAGCTACTGTGAATATGATGGTGTATGCTGTTTTTGATAATGTTGTGGAGATTAATCAAAGATGAAACGTTGTGTTTGACTTTAATTAAACGTGAATACTCAACAACTGGACACATTTCTCCACAATGACGCTTCTACCAGAAATAGCTTTTTGGGGGTCTTTGCAAGTGATCAACTACCTTCAGAGAGACTTACATGCATGCCAGCCTCTTTAGTTGTGAATACACAGCCCTGGTCTATGCCTGGTGAACATTGGTTAGCTATTTATTTACCTGACCACACCACTGGTGAATTTTTTGACTCTTATGGATTTCCTCCAGACTTTACATTTTTTCCACCATCAGTTGTTACGTTTTTCAGGAAAAATGTGAGAGAAACACTGTTTAACTCTAAACAGGTTCAAGATGTAACATCTATGACCTGTGGACACCATTGCATATTTTTCTTACATCATAGATGCAAAGGTGTATCCTTTAATGATGTGATTAGTCTGTATTCTGATAATTTAATAATGAATGATCGGAAAGTTTATAAAATTGTCAAGCAATGTAGAATTGTTAGAAGGCTGAAGCCTTCCTTTTCTTTAAGCCCGCAGACAGTAACTTCATGTTATGATTATAACCAGCGATATTACTGTTGATAGATCCACGAGCAATGCACGCTGTATTTTCTAGACAACATTGTAGTTTGTTTTTATAGTGTATAATTAATAAAGGTTCTGTTGTGAGGAGACAATAAACACAACCATTTGTAAATTGCATCAGAGTGTTTGTTTATTTTTACAATATGATAAAATAAAAGACAGCACATAGTTTAATTAATAAAATGTACAAAAACACACAATTAGGAGAACTGTGTAGGGCATAGCATAGGTGTTAAAACATTAATCATTGTGGTTTCTTAAAAGTGGTTTTTCTTATCCTTGTCACTGGTGATGCTGTGTAGGATTCAGATGCTGTCATTGCAGAAGTATCTGTCAGAACCTCTGACAGCTGTTTTTTAGAACTCTGAATCAAATATCTGTTTTGTATGTTGGGTACCACTGATTCAGGAGCATTAATTTCTGCTAAAGCATTGATAAATTTATCCCACCCCCTAGATTTTTTAGCATCAGTTGTATATCTTTGCGAAGTAACAGATCTGACTAAATCATATATGTGAGACCCTTTAATAGGTACACCATGATATATAAATTCACCACGATCAATCCAATCTGTAACACCAGCAGACCTTTTTAGTTTGTTTAACAACATTTCAGTGTTTTTTCAGGCATGCACAGAAACACCTTGTAATATGTCACTGTATATATTATCAGTGCCAGGTAGCAGTGTGTTGTCATCTTGTGGCTGCATTAGCGCATGTGGTGTCAAAGATAATGACAAGTTTGCAATATCTTTTTCACCCTGGCGTACAACTGTGAGATAGCGTTGTAGCACATTCCCATATACTTTAGCCTTCTCATATTCAGAGAGGTCAGTCCTTTGAAGAACAGCCTGCATCTCAGCATCCAGCTGGTGTTCCACACTCTTTCTTGGTAGTTCTTCAGGCTGTGACTGACCTCTTAGCATGTCCTGCTGATGTTTAGGTACCAAATACATTTTTTGTGCATAAGCCATGCCTGACTCATCTGCTTGATAGAAGGCTGGTTAAAAATGGTATAGCCACACTGAGCAAGGTGCCTATAAAACCCCCAGACTGTGTTACAAGATGCTTCTTATGTTTCACAGACAGTTTTTTATTACTTAATTTTTTAACAATGTTGCATCTCCTCTTTAACTTCCTAATCTGATGAGTTGTGAGAGGTATATTTCTTTTAATAGTGTTGAGTGCCACCTCTGCAATTGCTGCTATTAAATCATCAGAGGCTGAACAGAGAATAGCTTTTGGCTGTTGTGGTGGCCCATTCACCAGCAGCTTAAGCACTGCAAGGTTTCTTTTCAGACGTGCTGACATGTCCCAGGGCTATGACTATCTGGCTACAATGAACAAATGAGGCAGTTCTTATTTTTGTGGTGCATTCTGTTTCATTATGTATGCAACAGGTAAAGCAGGTGGAAACAAACTAGACCTTAAGCGGTATGTTTCCGGTGTAGTGGGTTTTAAATCCACCAGAAGATAACCATAGGCCTCATGGGTAGTATCTTCAAAGACCTCTTCAAAAAATCTGGTCCTTCCAGGATACATCTGGCGGGCCAGTGTACTGATCTGCAGCTTATCTCTGGAATTTTTAAATAAAACTATATAATTAGCATTTAAATTTATGTTCCTTCTTTTTTTACCCTGGACAAACAAATTTTATGTGACATACAGGATACTAACATTTCTGTGGTGGCAGTACTGTGTGAAACATTTCTGAATTTCACAGTTTTCAGATGCTGTTTCCATTAAGTCATCTACAATTAAAAAATTTACTTGTTGAGGTGGTAATAGTTCATCATCTTGTAGAGTGCTAGGAATACCTTCTATAAATCTCAGCTGAGGAAATTTACTACGCAATTCTGTATACAAAGTTGCCAACAGCTATAACACCAGATAATATTTTCTGGAAATCTTGTTAAAGCACTGAGACCAGCTTCCAGCATGCTTTTAATAAAATAATTTTTCCCACAGTTTGATGGTCCAGCCAAAATACAGGAAAAAGGGTGCTGCAAATGTATATCCATACCCATACTCATATCAGAAGCCATAAGGCAATGTTTTAAACTCCTCAGTCAAATCTCTTTTGTTGTAGACAACCCTGAAAGTTTTATTTTCTGGCCTGTTTTCAATAGTGATGCTCTTTTTGTTTCTCACAATTTGTTTCAGTCCAATAGTAACTGATTGTACACCAACACCTTCTTCTGCACCACCGTCCTTGACAAAATGCTGTACTAGTGATTTGAGACAGCTGTAGTTAACCTTTTCACTATTAGCCATATTTAGTGTTATGCCTTTTGCCTTCATGCAAATTTTACCATTGGTCAGTTTGTAGCCATAGGTTTTAGGACCACCAGACACAAACTCCACAATGTGTTCACCATGTGGTAATTCACTGGTCAGGTCACCCAAATAGTCACCCAGTAGTGGATCCCAGTCACCCGGTCTTCTGACAAATATGACTGAGTCTGTATCATGGTATAAACAGCGGTCCTGCAGGCTTTCAAGTAAACTGTTCAATTTAAGTCAAGCATAAGCGGTGGTAAATGCAGCAATAACAACAATAATGTTGGTAGAGTTTGTGTAGTGGTTTTCAGTGTATTTCCATTGTACTGAGGCTGTATCATCATTGATGAAATACAGACTAGATACATGGTATCGATCCATGAAAAGGTAGTGAAAGAGTTCTTCAGCCCCCGTGACAAGAGCTGTGTTCATCATGTTAGGTCGCTGACAAATTTTCCCCACAAAGAATTCAAAAACAGCTTTGAAATCTGTCTTTGTGCTGGATTATTTGCTATATTTTCTGCTTCTAAAACAACACCTTCCTTAGCATAGTACTGCCTGATGCATGCATTACATTCTACATCAGATGTACACCAGTTTGGATACCCTGAAGCTTCCTATTTCCCCTTTAGGTGTAATTTAATATAGTCTGTAAAAAGACTGTCTGACCTGTCTTGGTACTGCCAGACTTCATACACCTTGGCCACCTTATAACCTCTCTCTAAAGCCAGCTTTAGTTCTTCAGTACACCATGTGCCCACCAGAGATCATTGTTCATCTGAATGGATACATGGTTGTGACTGCTGAGCTGTCTCAGCACATGAGTGACACAGTGTGAACACTAAGTTTCCACCTATCCTGCTGGGCAGAACAGGCAAAAAGAGACCATGGGACGGATACACTTTAGCTTTTATAATCCCAAAATATAGTCTGAGATCCTTGAAATTGTCATATATAACCACTGGGTGCCCTATGGAGGTATGTCTTGGTCTTGTTCACATAGTGATAAAAACTGGTAAAATCATAATAATGGATTTTCTCCCCAGGCTGTACACTGTAATATAAATGCAGAGCATTTGTACGCCCTCCATAAAGTGATTCACAGGGATCCATGGGCTCAGGAAAATCAGCTACTTTCAAAAAGGCCTGCAACTGAGGATTCTCACACACCAGCTGTTTCCATTCATGCTCCCACATAACCCTTACATTCATACCCTTTCCATGCCTGAGGAAGTTTAATTTCTTGATAGTCATGTAATGTAGGTGTGTGTAGGTTGTGCCAAGCATTGGGTTAAACAAATCTTCAAAGAAACACTCCCTGCAGCCATGATAAAAGCAACCTAAAAACTCAAATGCTGTAGGGACACCGTCTATTACAACATAACCATCAAGAAAGTAATTACCCACCTGCACTTCGCCACCATTCAAAGCATGCTGTATGGAAACATTTTCTTGTTTACTTATGTACATAAGCCACTGTATGGAAGGTGTGGAGTAACCCTTGCACTGGCGGTGATAGTTGTCAGTGGGTATAATCCCTATGGTGTCTGGCTCTAAAAATTTAAATCGATACATGGCCATGCATACTGATGCTATAGTGATGTCCTGAAAGGGGTCAATTTGCCCCCTCACCTCTGCATTGTCTTGAAACATTTCCTCTACACCATCTTGAAACATTTCACATGCATGTTTTAGAATCTCTACATCTGACTTGCAGTAGCGGTGTAATTCCTTTTTAAAATGAAATATATCTTTTTTATGCAATTCATCCACTCCAAAAACAGTTTTTTTTCATCTGCCATCATGTAATCTACACCATAATCTTTGGGGTCAGGCATAGGCCCTACATTATTTTGATTTTCTGGTTTGTTAAAAAAGTGCGGAAAGAACCCCTTTACTCCTTCAAAGCGAATCGCATATGGCATAGCAGCTAGTCTCATAGGTAGGAAATTTAAACTGTCAATAAAACAAATTTTTAGCTGTGTTACAGTTACAGACATCAGTTTACTTCCCTGAGTCAGTAACTCCATCTCCATTTTCTCTTTTACAAGCTGGTTTAAGATGAAGTGGCTGTCATACCACTTTGCATTATAAGCTATAAAAGTGTACCCTTTAAACCCTTTTGAATAAACTTTTTTACAAATATACAGCTCAGTGTCTTCAAATTCCCACCTGTGACCTCTTTTCAATGGCGAGATATAATTAGGAATATGTCTAGAGTCACCAGTGCTGACATCTTGCATGCATTCAAAATCATAAAATATATAGCTGCTTGAACATGGCGGTGTCTTTAATGGCTGAATATAGCATAAGTGGGGTTCAAAGGTGTACATCTGTAAGACAGTTATGACACTTTGGTGAAAACAAATATGCACACCCTCCTTAGGTTTTCCACATGATTTGCATACTTTAGTTAAATGACAATTGGGAATGTCAATTTATGCTGCCTGTCACAGTCTGTGGAGTTACAGTGTTTATTGCAATCAGGGCACTGCACCACCTCACTTTGCACTTCACTGCACCCAAAGGATCTGCATGCATGGCACATGTTAGGGCATGTGTGTGAATCTTTGTGTGCAAAAAGGGCATGACAATGCTCACACACATTCCTGGCACCAAAAAAGCCTTTAAGATTTTTAATACCATAATAATGGTTTTCATGTAAAAGCATAAAAACTGTATTAGACCATTTATTAGAACTCACAAACTTCTGCCATGCTCCAGCTTTGTTCATAAAGTAAACAAAGATGGTCACATTTAGCTCTGTCTCAAATAGCTGTATGTGACTCAAATCTACAAGTGTGTGTTCTGACAAGCCTACCCTGTTGTGTAAATCTTTAGCTTTTGCTAATATCTGAACATCAACTAGTTGCTTGTGTAGCAAAGCAATTAAACTAGCAGCAAAGCATGATGTGTTACTTGGATTTACAATATTAACTAGGTGTCTCACTTTTTGCTTTACAGTCTGGATAGATAAGATGCTTCTGACATCCCTGGAAATGCCCCCATGCACATTTTGCACAATTGTCACAACCAGCATTAATGTCTCATCAGCACACACCTCCATCTTGCTGTTTAATAAATTGGCAATATGTTCTAAAAATTCCTCTGCATTTAATTCATTGGGGTTCCGACGTAATGAGTACACAGGGTCATTTAAGCTATCACAACTCAGGTGTAGCTGTACAAAATCATTATTACCCAAAGTGGGCCTTATTCTGTCCAGCAACTGTTGCACAGGTGTGTGGATTGCAGAATAGTATTGGTCAATGGATGTTATTTGGTCTAGGTTAGCGAAGCAAAACTGCTGTCGAAACTCGGTACCATTAAAATTATTTCTGGGTAATTCACATTCATTTATTAATTCTAAATACACAGGTTCTGGTACATCATCTTCCCTCTCCTGTGGGACCTCCTGACTACACTTGTCTTCTTCATCTTCTTCATGGTCTGTGGTACCACCGCACCCTATCTGCATGTGTTCAGGTGTGCTGTTTTGAGAAGGCCCCATACATTCCTCACAACCGGACAGTTCCATACAAATATCAGAATTATCACTCTGTGCACATTCACAGTTTTCACTCATACAGCATGCTGTTTCACAAGCCCTATTTTCTTGGCCCACAAGAGATTGCTGGCTTGATAAACACACAGAGCAAGCACACAAACAATCACAGACACAACTGTCAGAATTATCCATTGTGTTGTTTTTAGAAGGCGTCATACATACCTCGCTGTCTGTCAGACCCCTACAAATATCAGAATGATCACTCTGTGCACATTCACAGTTTTCACTCATACAACACGTTGTTCCACAGTCACTATTTTTTTGGCACTCAGGAGACTGCTGGCTTGATAAATACACGAGACAATCATTCAAACAAGCACAAACACAACATGATGTGTAAGACCCCGGTTCCCCATGATTATGTTGTAGTGGCTTGTGTCTGTGCCAAGGACTCTGCTGTTTTTTTCATTCTGCTACAGTCAACCAATATTTTTTAGACCTTCGAATTCTACTACTAATATACAGGCTTACTATATTACTCCTAGTGTTTCTAATGACCCGCCCTTGTTGAATAATTCTATTAATAATTTTATTACACTCATTTTGAATAGTACACATTTTTAGACCTCCTACAGCTAATTTTTGAATTAGTTTCCTAGTATCCACCATTTTTGGTATACCAGTCACAGCTAACAGAATTATTTAAAATTGACTTTATGACTATGATTCTGCAAGGCTAACCACCTTAATTATGTTATTAGAAATTCCAAATATTAGATTGCAATCAGTGGGTATCTGCATATGTGAAGAGTCTGTCACAGGTATACCAAAAGGTTCTAAATTGCAACTATATGTATACACAAGTGTACCACTAGTTGGGCCTTTAACATGTGGTGACACTTTTTCAGGTATCAGTGTTCCAGGTGTAATTATAGGGTCAGCCTTACTCACACACACAGCTGATGATTTAATGCACGGCTGCTCTGCAGTTATACTATCAGTGGCACAGTCTAACGTAACAGGTGTTTGTGTTTGTTTATTATTATGTTTGCAGCACCTCTTACCCCCAATCCCTGTATGACAACGGTGTTCACGTTTTGCACTTTTGTTGGTAGAAGGTGTATGGCCAGCTCTTAAAGACAAGCAAGTGGGGCCTGAAGAAAGTTTCAAAATGTCATTATGCTTTTGGGCTGCTGCCGTGGTTGCAGGCACTGTGTGTGAGGATGGTCCAGCCTTGTTAATAGGGAGCATTATCTGTCTGGATAGCCTTGAATATGTGTGATGCCTTCTTGCAGACTTTTGAAATACAGCTTCTATATGATTAAATTCGGTATCACCTAGTAACAAAAAATTAGAGAACATAAATATATCAGCACTATACACTGTATTGACTACATCCTGGATTCAAACATGCAATATACCAACATATTAAATAGTTTGCTATAATGAGCCACACATAATTAAAACTATAAAATCAGAAAAAACTATGTGATTTAAAAACATAGTCATGCCCAAAACTTCTTAACAAATATTGTACATACACATGGCAATATATTACAATTTTTGTTACAAGAAAGCATGCTAAATTTATAAAAAAAATAAAATATTTGCAAATACCACCACAGCAGCCCCCTTATCCTTCTGCAGCACTGTAAAAATAAGTCATTAGTTTTCAGTTAATGCCAACACTATTAAAAACTTTAACACATACCCTCTGTTTTGTCTTCATTAATTGTTGTTGTTTTATTTTCAGATGTAGACTCTGGCTGACCAGTTTCTGTTAAAAATCAATGCAGTATATATGTCACCACTAACCAGATAGTGTTTTCCAAGCATACTGTGTGTAGTCAAACAGCTATTACTTCTCTACACTTTAAAAACAGTATTTAGCTAGTTTTAAACTTCAGCAGTTTTTTTTTATCTATCTACAAAGTGTAGGGGTCAATAAATCAGTTTGCTAGAGGGTTTAGAACCATGTGTAGACATTAATTGAAACAAATTACCAAAATGTATATTCACAAACCTTTATATTATTGCTAACCTCGCAGTTGTCAATGAATTAAACTAAGGCTCACAGTTTGGCAAAGTGGCTACAACACTATCAAATAAATTAATTACTATACAATACACCATAATGTAAGCAACGCAGGCAGAAAATCCACTTATGCATATGTTCTCATGCAACACAGTTATAACAGAGCAGGGCAGAGGGGTATCATGATGTTGTCTGGACTTGTCCACATAATTAAGACATTGGTACATTTAATTGGACATACTGTATGATGTAATGTGTGTGCCTGCAGAAGAGTTGCTTTGTATACACGGGGCCGGCAAACCTGAATTAGGAAAACTTAGTTATAGTCTTATAAGCATGATTTTAAGCAATCAAAATATTATAAACAATTAAAAAGAGCATTCACCAACAGCTCCTTGTGGGTCTTCTGAGTCTAGAACAAGATCATGAAAGACAATCTGAGAAAACTGTTTTGCAAAATAATTTGCCATTTTAATGTCAAGATAACAACAGTACTTTACAGGCTACAACTTTTCAAAAGCTTACCAAAGGTTGCTTCAGAGTGGCAGAGACTCGAGCAGTTGAAAGCAACTCCTTTTATATTGTCCAAGGGGCTGTGACACGCCCCAAGCATTGTACAGAGTGACAGCCTGTGTAACAAAGACCCGTGAAAAGTTAAAAAATAAGTATCCAACTATTAGGCTGTAAATAAATAGCATTTTTCAGACACTTTCCCAAGCGTATCAATCAGCTACAGCATTTTAAAGTTAAAAAGGTATTTTGTTTTTAGGGTGGTGCCTTCTGTGGCTGCCCATTTTAGAAGAATGGTAAAAGATAAAAGTTAAAAATTAGGTATCTAGCTATTGAACTGTAAGTAAATAGCATTTTCCTAAACATTCCCAAGCTTGTTGACCATTATCTTTTAAGGTCAAACTCAGACCACTGTGGCCATTGCACAGAGACTGCACATGTACCATCAACATAAATTTCTGCTCGGAGCCTGAAACACACACACATTTGCAAACCAGCTTCCAGCCCAGCAGCTTCTGTTCATTTTGGGTAACACTAAAAACATTTTGTAGAGTTTTAGATAACATTAAGCTTTTAGATACATACACAAAACAATATTTGATACAGGGATATGACTTTTGATAATCTGTAAACATTTTGCAGCAGGACAGAATTTTTGTAAACCAGATTCAAGGGCATGATAACAGAAACAAAATAAGTTGTTTTTATGATGCAGGTGACAAAAAGTTTTAAAAGTATTGTGTATGTGGGGAGATAATTCTTATTTGCAGAAAGAAGCACGGCTCCATTTACAAAATCAAACTAAAAGTATAGGGTACATTTGGAACACTAAATCCCACTTTAGACTGACAAAAAGAAAAAGACAATTATAAAACCAGTGTGGAAAAACCAACTGTTTAATTTGACTGCTACTATATTCACTCTCAAAATTTGAAAAACAGTATTTTAAAAATATATGCATTTACTACAAAACCTTTTTAATCAAATGTGGTAGTTTCACATAATCAGTGTTTTTGCTTTTTTATTTATTTATCCATTCACAGAAAATATGCATTAAGTCTGGTTTGGACCCTCTGACATGCCCTGACAAGCCTGAACAAGCCCAGATTTGCCCAACCCATAAGTGCGTCATAGCCCCGTGCCAGAAAAGGGGGTGCATTATATCCGGGGTGGGAACACTACGTAACATCTGGCACAGTCAGAACTGTGTCATTGGCACACGGGGTGGTGCTACATCATTTCCTGTGCCACCGGAAGTGGATGTGGCATAGGGGGTGGGGCTATGTCAAATCCTGCGCCGCTGGAAGCAGACGTGACGTGGGGGGGGCACGTCATATCCTGGGGGCTCATTAAAACCCCACCAATCATTTTGTCACTTGGTATGCACCAATACTACTCATGACCTCCTGCTCTGTGTACTCCCTCCCCATACCCACTTTCCTTGATCTCATTTATTTATTTAGCTTTTGTTTACCGGGTAGGTGCTATGGACAGAGACTGCTATTTTCAGACACAACCTGGGAGAGTTACAAAAGCAAAAGAAGGCATGTTGCAAGACATAATACAAGGGATAATACAACATAGGAAAACATGATAAAGGAAATTAACACAAAACTCACATGACATTGGAAAGCAAACATATAAGCAGTAGAGGTTTCACATAAGATCCCTAAGTACTAAAAGCCTTAAGTGCAGGAATACCTAAAGGTATGGGAGTACATGGACACATAAACATATAGATACTAATGGCAGAAAAAAAAAAGCCTTTCAACCCATCCTGTCTGCCCACCCAATCAAATTACTTTGCTCTGGCTGTAGTGGCCTTCCTATCCCTTAATTTCTGCCACCTTCTTATAACTAAGCCAATTTACCTGTCCAATCCCTGCTTCCAAAGCTTACAAATGTGGCCTTTACCTCTTCTTCCAGCAGCTTGTTCCTCTTGTCCACCACTCTTACATGAAAAAGTGCTTGTGGACGTCTTTCTTGAATCTCTATCCTGCTAATTTAAATGAGTTCCTCCTCATTTGTGTATTTAAGTTCAATGAGAAGAACCTGTCAGAATGGGAAGGGACTGCCATGAAGAGGATCCCATAGTAGTAGCCAAGGAGGATGTGAGGACCCTCCAGATAGAATACCCCAAGATAGGAGGCAGAGACACCAGTGAAAGAAGAAGAAACTCCTGGTGGGTGACTAAATCTTTAGAAGGGTAGTTTTGGGAACAGGAAGGGAGGGAAAAAGGAAGGTGAGGCACCTACCTGGTGCCTCGGCATGGAGGGACGGTGGGCAGATACTCAGGTTCCCTAGAAAGGCAAAGCAGGTACATGTACTCCCTGGAAGACAGGAGAGAGAGAGAGAGGGGATATGATTGTCACCTTTAAGTACTTGAAAGGGATAAATACGGTGGATAAGGAGAGTAAGTTTAAGCCAAGTGGCAACCATAACATGAGGGGCACAGTCTTAAGCTGGAAGGTGGAAGGTTTAGGAGGGAGGTCAGGAAGCATTTCTTCACAGAGAGGGCAGAGTACACTTGGAATGCACTGCCAGAAGAGGTGATCTCATTGAAGACAGTGGGCAGCTTTAAGAGAGGCTGGGATAGGCATAGGGGGAAGGTAAGGATCATGGGTAGGGAGAATGGCAGAAGTGGGGAGGGAGGGCAGGGATAGCAGCTCAAGCTGTGGACTCTGCAGTATGAGCAGACTAGATAGACCAAATGGTCTTCTTCTGCTGGCTTCTTTGTATGTTTGCATGTAGGAGAGGAAGCTGGATGTCACTGTCTATCTGGGGACTAATGACCCAGCAAGAGAAGCCGTAGGGGTGGTGCAGGACAAGTTTAGGTAGCTGGGAAGGGGCCAGAAGAAAGTAGCTCACATCATGGCCTACACTGAGGTGCTCCCTTTATAAGGCCAGGTAGAGATAAGGGAATGCTGCACCACTGCCTTCAGCAACTGGTTGAAGGGGTAGCAGGTGAATATAGCAGTACCGAAATAGTGCATGAATAACAGCGCAGTCTAAAGCAAGGAATGTAGTATAGTGACAGGGATATAATAGTGGTAGGAAACTACAACTACCCCTGTCATACAATAGGAACTGGAGGAAGGAGTGAATATACTAGAATTGCTGTGCCTAGTCAAGTTCCACCCATGGTGGAGTGGCTAAGGCACAAGCACCTGGCATAGTAGAGACCTGGGGATAGGGGTTTGATTCCTTGTCTCCTGATATTTTTTCAAGGTTTAAAAAAAAACTAAGTTCCCCACTCCCGAATTTGCATTTTGCCCCTTGGTCCACACACCCCTCAGAGTTGGTTAATTTAGTTGTGTGTGTGTGTGTGTGTGTGTGTGTGTGTGTGTGTATGTATGGGGGTGCAACCCCACATATAAACACATATTTTGGCATTGCTTCTAATGGTGTGCACTATGGTGGTGATATTGATGTTGTGTCCTGGCCATATTTTGTCTCATGCTGTTTTAAAAGCAGTATTGCTGTATGCATGGTTTGCGCCATGACATAATGACCCCATGCCATTTAAGGCATGGTGCAGGGAGTAGGGGTTTGGCTACATTAGGACAGAGGTTCCAGCTGGGAAGGGGGTAGAGACCTTTACAAAGGAGATTGCCTCCATCCAGGAGGGAAATAGCAGTCCTAAGTGGAAGGTTTAAATGCTACTTTGATGGATATTTAAATAAACCAAGGGGGGAAAAAAATGAGGAAGGCAGTGAATGCTTCCCCACCAAAAAATTGAACAGCAACCAGCCCAGCAGCACAGCAGTAGGGCTACTGCTCATGGCACCAGTGACCTGGGTTCAGGATGGGATTCGGGTGGCTGGAGGGACAGTCGGTGGGAGGAGGATTGAGTGCCGAGAATCAGCTCTCCTCCTCAGGTGGGGGTTGCATGTCCCATTGCTTTACCTCCACCTGGGTGACCATGGGTGGAGGTGCAGCAAGACAACATGCAGCAGGGTGGGAGAACATTGGCCAGGAGCTGGAGTGCTTGCACATTGTGATGTGCTCTGCCCCTTGGCTTCCCTAGGGTGCCAACATCCAGAGGGATGGCACCAGAAAATGAGAAAAGCCCCACAATGGATGTCTGGAAACGGGACCCGGCTATCCGAGAAAAATCCATAACCAGGCTCCGGTTGGGGCCTATGCAGCATACCCGGTCCAAACTCATGAACTGGAGGGAACTACTTAGAGGTCCTCCCCCTCCCTGCCTGGGGGGCAAACCAAGGTCAGATGGGGGCAGTGCTGCCGGGACCTGAAGAAGATACCTGGGAAGGACCTATGGGAGCATGCACAGCCTAGGGATCTCTGAGGATAGGGTTATGACCAGTGAGTAAGGGGGCATAAATAGAGAATATAAAAAAAATTGAGCAACAGAGAGGAAAAGCTCAGGGGAAATACATTCTCTAGGGGTAGAGTGGTGTAGGGAAAGAGGAGGAAGGGGACTGGAGTGTCGGAGGTGGTTCTAAGTGTGAGGTAAGTATTAAGGAGGATGGGCAGATGGAAAATGAAAAAGGGGATGACAGTAACAGGAACAAGAGAATGGTGAAACATGGAATAGGAAGTAGGGGAAGTAGAAGCATTGAAGCCATGAGAAGCCTTCCAGGGCTCCCAGCTCACCAGCCAAGGCATCCTTGGACACCGGGTGGTCGGCGCTCTTCAAGTCACTGCCCGAGACTTCCTCACCGGACTCACTCCCTCACAAGCCATGAGAAGCCTTCCAGGGCTCCCCAGCTCACCAGCTGAGGCATCCTTGGACACCAGGCAGTCGGTGCTCTTCAAGCTGCTGCCTGAGACCTCCTCGCCGGACTCATTCCCTCACAAGCCATGAGAAGTCTTCCAGAGCTCCCCAGCACACCAGCCAAGGCATCCTCGGACACTGGGCGGTCATCGCTCTTCAAGCCACCACCGGAGACCTCCTCGCCAGTGTCACTCCCTCACAAGCCATGAAAAGATTTCCAGGTCTCCCCAGCTCACCAACTGAGGTATCTTCAAACACCGGGTGGTCGGCGCTCTTCAAGCCGCCATTCAAGACCTCCTCACTGAACTCATTCCCTCACAAGCCATGAGAAGACTTCCAGGGCTTCCCTGCTCACCAGCTGAGGCATCCTCAGACACTGGGTGGTCGGCACTCTTCAAGCCGCTGCCTGAGTCCTTCTCACTGGACTCGCTCCCTCACAAGCCGTGAGAAGCCTTCCAGGGTTCCCCAGCCAAGGCATCCTCAGACACCGGGTGGTCAGCACTCTTCAAGCCACCACCTGAGACCTCCTCGCCAGACTCGCTCTCTCACAAGGTACGGCAAAAGTCACTGTCCAGTCAGAAAGCAGGCACTTCTCTCTGCTCCCTTCCAAATGACCAGCAGTCCGCTTCCACTCTTGCCATTTCGACTGATACAAAAAAGCACTGTGATTTCTTTCAGTTGTCTAAAAAGAATACTTTTGTAATTGTACTGTATTGCTAGGCTGTGTTAAACTGCATTCCCTGAGGCTTAAGTGTGATTTCAGTCCCCTCAATGCTACAGTTCAGTAGCATCCCAGACAGTTGGGCACCATCCCAAATCGCTCTGATTGTGGTGCAGATTGGACTCCCCGCTGGTTTCTGCTGTTCCTTTTGTCTCCGCTAGCATATAATCCTCCCTCTCTTCTCTCCCTCAGCCATGAGAAGCCTTCTAGGGCTCCCCAGCTCACCAGCCGAGGCATCTTCGGACACCAGGCGATCGGCGCTCTTCAAGCCGCTGGCCGAGACCTCCTCGCCAGACTCGCTCCCTCACAAGGTACGGCAAAAGCCACCTTCTAATTGGAAAGTAGGCGCTTCTGTCTGCTCCCTTCCGATTGACCAGCAGTCCACTTTCACTCTTGCCATTTCAACTGATTCAAAAAAGTGCTGTGATTTCTTGCAATTGTCTAAAAAGAATATTTTTGTAATTATACTGTATTTCTAGACTGTGTTAAACTGCATTCCCTGAGGTTTAAGTGTGATTTCATCCCCCTCAGTGCTAGATCTCACTAACATCCCAGACAGCCGTGCACAGTCCCAAATAACTACGATTGTGGTGCAGATTAGACTCCCCACTGGTTTCTGCTGTTCCTTTTGTCTCTGCTAGCATATAATCCTCCCCCTCTTTTCTCCCTCAGCCATGAGAAGCCTTCCAGGGCTCCCCAGCTCACCAGCCGAGGCATCTTCGGACACCGGACGGTCGGTGATCTTCAAGCCACCACCCGAGAACTCCTAGCCGGACTCGCTTCTTCACAAGATATGGCAAAACACATTTTTCACCCGCCACCCCCTCCCTTACCCCTTCCATTCATTATATACGCCTTCTGCCTTGCCCCATTTACCACGCCCACTGGAACTTCACCTACTCAGACCTTAACTAGCTACTGTCCTCTCATACTTGTCAACATCCAGGGAGTGCTCATCCCTCCATAAGTCTCCTCTGGTCACTCATCTGACTGTACATCTTTAGGCTCAGCATCTGTTGGTGGCTAATACATTTTATTTCTAGTTGCAGTGGAGTCTGGGACCTACCATGGGAGGGTACAGCTGGCTCCTCTGTGTGCCAATAGTTTTATTAGCATGCAACACGATTTATCAGAACCATCTTTCGTCCCTAGAGTGGAATGACCCTTGCACTACCCTTAGTTCTGCGACCTATAACTCATTTCATGTGGCCCCTCTGAACCATTGTATTGCCCAACAATATCTGTCAGGGAGCTGGACATCTCCCGATCTGCCTCTGCAGAATATTCACCCATCCAGACTCGATACATCCTCCTCAAGTGTCTGCCAGGACTCTAGTGGCTGCAACCCTAGGCCAGTATAGCACCAGGAGCAGTGGCAGGCCTACTCAACATCACCGTCCTCCCACTCATTCAAAAAATAGCATCTACAAATTACATTTTGCTGCATTAAAAAGAATCTAGCTATTATTGCTACTGTGTTCGGGCAATGTTGAACTCAACCTAGGGCCAATGGCTACCCTTGTCTCTCCATCAGACCTGGCGGGTATTAAAGGAATGTCATTTATGCATCTCAACACCTGTAGCTTGCTGAAAAAGTGCACCCTGATTCAGGCTTGGGTGAGCTATACCCTACCTGACGTCCTGGTAATCACTGAGACCTGGCTTAGGACAGCAACCACAGACAATGAAATCAACATCCCGAGTTACCTACTTTTCAGAGTGGATAGGCAATCAAGAGGAGGTGGGATGGCAATCTATGTTAGGGACAAGTACTCAGTTGCATGCATTGAAGCATCCTCCACCCTGAAAGAATTCTAATGCCTGACCCTAAAGATTAATCTTTCTCCTACCAGTGCACTCTGTGTAATAGGCTGCTACAGGCCCCCATCTGCCGGGACTCATCTCCTATCTCACCTGAGTTCTGTACTGGGCCTCAGTTCATTGGATACCATCATTCTTGGTGACCTGAACTATGACTGGCTATCAAATGCATCAACTCCCTTGAAATCCTTCTGTGACTCCCTAGAACTGGTGCAACTCATTGGCGAGCCAACTTGCCCAAACAAAAAGAACCTTAACAACAGCTCCCTCCTAGATGTAATTTTGGTTAACAAACAACACCTGTTCTCTCATGTCAGAACATTTTTTTCTGACATTAGTGATCACTGTATAATAGCTAGTATTAGATCGGTGCACAACCCACAGTTTGTGGCAAAGTTCATTACCAAAAGGCTCAATCACAACTTCAACCTGGGTACCTACATCAACGATTTGAAACACTCACGGCGATGGCAGGAATTCTTCCTAGCCAAAATGGTCAATGAGGAATATACTATTTTTTACAATATCCTAAGTGTGACTTTAAATAAGCATGCACCCATGGTTAAGGTTCACATTTGGAACAACACCTACCATTGGTTCTCACCTGAGCTCAAAGCTTCCTTGCTTGAAAGAGACGCACTATGGAAAAAACTTGCAAAAGCAAGATTGACTCTGACTGGTGTCAAATTAGGAGAGCATGCAACAAGTGCACCATGTTGGTCAGAGCAGCCAAAGCCACCTTCTATTGCTCAGAGCTAGCCTCTGCCACAAGAAATCCCACTAAACTCTGGAAAACTATAAAGGACATGTCTGGCCATGCACGTGGTAACTCCCTTCCATCTAAAATCAAATCCGGATGCAGCATCATCTCTGACCACTCAGAGATATTGGATGCCCTCAATAATCACTTTACAATGGCAGGGCTGGCATTTGATACTTCCCCTGCCAAGGACGTCCGTACTCAACAGGGCCCCTCTATCCACATGTCCCCTATTACCAAGGAGACCTTCTTTTTCCTGCCTGCATCTCTAAAAGAGGTGGAAGACCTACTACTGCAGTTGGACACCAGGAAGGGAGCAGGCTCGACTCTATAGAGCCTTACTATCTGAAGTGTGCATACCACATGCTTACAGTGCCAATCACCCATCTCTTCAACATGTCAGTCTCCCAGGGGAGCCTCCCTTCCCAATGGAAAATAGCACATGTCATCCCTCTACTAAAATCAGGTGATCCCTGTGATCTAAATAATTACAGACCTATCTCCCTCCTCCCCATTCTGTCTAAATTACTAGAAAAAATAGTGAGCAGCCAGCTAGGGGCATATGTAGAATCCAAACTCCTATTAAACCCTGTTCAGTTGGGTTCAGAGCAAAGCACAGCACTGTATCAGCCCTAGCAAAGGTGACCAATGATTGGCTCCTTGACCTTGACAATAAGATGCATGTCTGTGCCGTTTTCTTGGACCTAAGTAAGGTCTTCAACACAGTCGACCACAGTCTGCTTCTCTCCTCTATAAGGAACTTAGGTCTGGACTATAACTCTATGTGCTGGTTTGCTGACTACCTTGGAGAACGTAAACAGCAGGTTAAAGCTGAAGGAGATCTTTCACCCTTAAAACCCATGCTGAAAGGTGTGCCTCAGGGTTCTATCCTTGGTCCCCTCCTATTTGCGGTCTACACTAACAACATCAATGACACCATCATTAAAGCCAACATCCATTTATTCATAAACAACACTGTACTATACTTGAGACATCCCACGCCGAAAGCAGCCTGTGAAGACCTCCAAGCTGAATTTAACCTTCTACAATATCAGCTCATAAATAAAAAGCTTTTGCTCAATGTGAAAAAGACAAAAGCTATGCTCTTTTCCCCTACCTTGTATATGGTAAATCCTGCTTGTGTGGGAGCTGTGCCACAAATTACCACTGTACTCAGAGAAAAACTAGAGTATGTGTCTAAATTCAAATATCTAGGAGTCTGGCTCAATCATAAACTCTCCTTCTCCAATCATCTCAAAGAATTACAGAAGAAATTAAGACAAAGGCTAGGACTATTCTTCAGAATCAACGATCTGCTCACCAAGGAAGCCAAGATCCAGTTGGTCCAAGTCATCTTCCTATCTTTAATAGATTACAGGGACCTTCTCTACAGCCACTGCTCTGTCTCTGCACTGGCTAAGTTAGACACCCTCTACCACAGGGCGATCAGGTTCATAACTGGTCTGCCAATCTCCACACACCATTGCTCCCTGTACAGAGCAATTGGCTGGACTTCACTTTACTATAGAAGGAATAGAAATGCCGTGCTATGGACCTTCAGAGCGGTGACCAACAAGCTCCCCACATACATCTCTAACTGTATTCCCCGATGTGTGATAGGCACCTATGCTCTCAGGAGCTATTTCCTAATCGCCCTCCAAGTTCCAAAGGTCAAAACTCATTTCGGCAGAGCTGCTCTAAGTTTCTCCTTACTTGCCTTGTGGAATGGCTTACAAAAAAACTTGAAGCTGAACTGCCCTGTTAGTCTAAACATCTTCAAGTCACTCTACAGCCACTACATGAAAGAATCTTGCAAATGCTTTCAGCACCATTAGCTCACTTATATACAGCTCCCATAGCTATCCTGCCTCATGCCTTGTCCCTGCCCCTGCCTCTCACTATTCCCCAATTAATATTCCTGCTTCATTCAACCACCCATGTCCACTCCAGCCTGGCTTGTCCCACTCCTTCCCAAGAAGTGTGTCTCTTAACTACCACTCCTTCATCATTACCGTAATACTGTAGTACACCACAGCCATTATCGTTATCTGGGGTTTAAGGCCACTTTTTCCCCCTAGACTACAGTAACATCTCCTTCCTCTTCAGTATGTCTCCAACCAGCCTCCCCACATATGGCCTCTTCTCCCTGTTAGATGAATATACTGGCTGCACCAATAGATAAACTTTCTGCTGATAAGCCCTTATGCTTATGTTTGGCTGTACAAATGCATATTTTTTCATACTTGTATAATATAGCAGCTTTGTTCCACTATGCTGATATACTGTATATACTGTATATATTTTTTCCCTAATTGTACATTACTGCATTATGTATACTTGTTACTGTCCTGTACTTTGTTGTCGCTATGACCAGGTCCACCTTGCAAATTAGCCTTGCTCAATGGTGCTCACCTGGATAAATAAAGATTTTGATTGACTGATTGATTGATTGATTGATTGAAAGACAAAAGGTATGTGGTGCCATGTGAGCCAGGGCAGTGAGCAAAGGAAATAAAATTCCTGACCTGGAGTCAACCACTGTGGAGGTAAACCTGGATCTGATGGCCATAACAGAATAATGGTTCACTGACAACCACAGCGGTGTTGTGGCCATTTTTTTTTGGGGGGTACAACATGTTCTGGAAGGACAGTACAGGGAATGGGGGGGTCATTACATATGTGAGGGAAGGCATAAAGACCACAAAGATACAAAGACACAATGGGGACATGTAAAGGCTGGAGTTCTATAGGTTGGCTTAGAGACATGGTCTAGGGACTTTATTCATGTGGGGGTGGTGGTTTATAGACTACCAACACATTGGGGGGGGTTAGACAGGGTTTTGGGGAGACAATAGGCAAAATGGCAAGCAAACAGGAGGTATTGATTATGGGTGCCTTTAATCTGCCAGATGTAGACTGGCACATTCTTGCTGCTGCTACAACAAGAAGCACAGCAGTCCTTGATACCCTACAGGTGGCATTTCTCACAGACAGCTGGTTATAGAACCCACTAGGGATGGAGCAGTGCTGGACCTTGTTCTTATGAAGAGGAACAGCACTGCAGAAGTCACAGTGGGTAGCCCCCTAGCTACAAGTGATCATTGTACTGTGTGGTTTAGTATAGTGATTGGGCAGGAAAACATCCACTAGCATGAGGGTCCTGTACTTCAGGAAGGCAGATTTTAAAGAAATGGGAGAATGCCTTAGTAAATGCATTGAAGGGGAGACGGATGTAGGGAGTGGAGGAAAAATGAAAAGGATGAAGGAGGGAATAACTAAGGCAATAGAGTAAGAGACCACTATGGTTCTCAAAAGAGGTGACTAAGGCAGTAAGGGTGAAAAAAACAGTTTTTAAGAGGTAGAAGAAGACCCAGACAGAGGGAGTGAAGAGGTATATCTGCATAAAAAAGGGAGGTAAGAAGGAAGGTGAGGGCAGCTAAGGCATTAACAGAGGAGAGGAAAGCCAAGGAGATCAAAAAAGGGATAAGACTTTCTTCAGGTACATAAATGAAAAGATGAAAGCAAGGGGTGGGATAGTGAGAACCTGGAGAATGGGGTGGGGGTGGAGGGAGACTTTGCAGAGGAAAACCAAGGAAAAACTAAAATTGTAAGTGAGTACTTCTGCTTGGGGAAGGGGAGGGGATGGACCTACAGTATCAGAAGGCACTAGGGGAGTGGACAGAAATCCATTTTTAAAGGAGAGAATCTGAAGGGGACTGGAAGCTCTAAAGGAACATAATAACAATGGGCAAGATGGAATCCAACCAAGGGTGCTAAAAGAACTGAGCACAGTGCTAGCCATCTGTCTAGCAACACTATTCAGCAACTCATTGGAGACAGGTGTTGTTCAAGAGGATTGGAGGAGGGTCGAGTGCCCCCTCCACATAAGAGTGGCAGAACGGAGTAGGCTAGTAATTACAGGGCAGCCAGTCTCACATTAGTGGTAGGGAAATTAATAGAAACCCTGCTGAAGGAGAGACTGATGAAGTACCTGGTGGCAAATTGGCTGCAAGACCACCAGCAGCATAGTTTTGGGGGGGGGCATGCCAAAAAAATCTCAGATTTCTTTGACTGAGTGACTGAAGAAGTGGATCAGGGAAAGGCAGTGGATGTGGTCTATCTGTACTTCTATAAGGCTTTTGACACAGTGCCACACAAATCATTAAGAAGCTTAGCAACTTGTGGTTTGGAGAGAAGGTGGAAAAGTGGATATCAAACTGATTGAAGGATAGGAACAGAGGGTGGTGACAAATGACAGTCACTTGAGGATGGAAGAATAACCAGTGAAGTAGCACAGGAATCAGTACTGGCTCCTGTCATCTTCATTGTCTTCATACTGTAGATAACACTACTGAGGAACTGGAGGGGAAGGGGGGAGGTGTGTCTCTGCAGATGATGCAGACATCTTCAACAGGGTTGACATCCAGTGGTGGGGGGGGGGCTCTGAAAATTCAAAGTGAATTTGTGGAAATTGGAGGACTGGTCTAGAGTGTGGCAGCTGGGTTTCAATGCCAGAATCCTCATGCATGCACCTGGTGAGGGGAAACACAGGGGCTGTGTATAAAATGAAGAGAGGTACTTACATTCACCAAGCAAAAGAGGGACCTTTCGTTAGTCATATTTGATGATCTCAAAGTGGCAGGGCACAGTGACAAGGCAATAAGCAAGACGAGGCGGATGTTGGGTTTCATGGGGGGGGATTTCAAGCAGTACAAGGGAGGTAGTGTTGCCACTGTATCATCTGCTAGTGAGACCTCAACTGGAGTACTGTGTCCAAACCTGGAGTACTGTGTCCAATTCTGGATACTGCACCTCTGCAATGACACTGATTGGGTAGAATAAGTCCAGAGGAGGGTTACCAAAATGGTGCAGGGGTCGCACGATAAACCATAAGAGGAAAAGCTGAGGGAGCTCAAAGTGTACTCCCTGGAAGAGAAGTGAGTGAAATAAGACATGTTTCAGATCTGGAAGTATCTCACAGGGGTGAACCTGGTGCAAGAGGGAAGTGTGTTTCAGTGAACGAGCAGTACTAGAACATGGGGGAATGCAATGAAGCTTTGGGGGTTAAAAGGGATGTGAGGAAATACTTCTTCAGAGAAAGGGGTCTAGGCACCTGGAACAACCTGCCAGAAGAGGGGGGTGAAGACAGGGCAGAGTTTGTCTTCTGTGGGTAGGTACATGGGGATAATAGGTAGAGAAAAGGGAGGAGGGAGAGACACCTGTGACCAAATTGGGTCTAGGGTGTAGAAGTAGTCAGGGACTATCAGTCTTTATCTGCTGACAAATTCTATGTTTCTATGAGAAGAGTTCCTTGACATCAATCTTGCTTATCCTGTGTAGGTATTTGTACTTACACTTGTGTATTGTTCTCCTAGTGTGCCAGTATGATTTTCCTTTGTTATCCCCCATGATCATATTGGTCCAACATCTTGCAGTTAAAATTCAATTCAAACCAAAAGGGAGGAGATCTTATTGGATTGGTGATCACACTCATAACAACAGTTCTGATAGGTCCAGGGAGATTCAGCCCAAGCAAACTGGTTCATCTCTAAAGTATGAGGTGCTCAAGCAACCAGTGAGCAGGTCAGTTGAGCACTTCACACTTTTGAGTTGAAATTCAGTGCCAAAAAGTGAATGGTGATGCTTAAGGTGAAAAATGGCTCCAAGAAAGAATGCTGGATGGTAGGGATAAGACTAGGCAATACTTTGGAGAACAGGGATGTAGGAGTTATACAAAAATAGAATTTGTTGAGAAAAAAGTCTGCTTGGCCACCCAATCTGCCCAGATGGTCCATGCCTAGTCTGTTTCCACATACCATAACAGCTCCAGTAACCCTTATTCATCCCTGCCTATTTATTAATATCCCTCTATGTTTATCCCATGCATGCTTAAGGTTCCCTACTGTTTCTGTCTCCACTAATTCCACTGGCAGTAGGTTATTGGTCTCTGCAACTCTTTCAGTGAAGTAGTACTTCCTATCATCCCTTTTAAACTTCCCTCTTCAGCTTCATCACATGTTCTCCAGTCCTGGTACTCTTTCTAATTTGAAAAAGACTCCTCTGCTGCACTTTGTTTACCCATGTGAGGTAGTTGTAGGTCTCTATTATGTGTCCTCTCACTGTCCTCTCATTTAGGGTGTAAACGTTGAGACCCTTCATTCTCACCTCACAGGGCTTTCGTTGAAGCTGCTGCACTGTTTTACTCACCCTGAACAGGACTGCCTCCACCCTGTCTATGTCCTTTTTCAGGTGTGGCCTCCAGAACTTGACACAACACAGATGGGGTCTCATCAGCATGCGATATAGCATCAACACAACCTCTTCCTTTCTGTATTAGAGACCTCTCCTTGTGCATTACAGCATCACACTGGCCCTACCCATTGCTTTCTCATATGGCCCTGCCACTTAAGGTCATCAGATATGATAATCCCAAGGTCCCTTTCCTGCTTACTGACTGTCACTACCTCCTGCCCCATCCTATACTAAGCTTCTTGATTCCTATGCTCTAGGTGCATGATTTTGCACTTTTTGTCATTGAAACACACTTGTTAAGCTCTTGACTACTACTTGAGTTTCCCAGGATCTGTGCTCATTGTCTCAACCATCTCCGGAGTGTCCATACTTTTATAGACTTTTGCATCATCTGCAAAAAGGCATATCTTCTCATACAGTTCTTCTGCAATGCTACTTATGAAGATGTTGACGAAGACTGGCCCAACTACTGAGCTATGCATCACACCATTGCTCACTCTTACATCATTACAGTGAATGCCATTAATCACCACCCTTTGTCTCCTACCTGTTAACCAGTTTGACCCCAATTAATCACTTAGGATTCCACCCATAGGGTGCTCAATTTCTTTATAAGTCTTTTGTGTGGCAGTATTGAGGACCTTGTAAATGTTAGTTGGGGTCCTGTGCTGAAAGTGTAGAAATTGCTGACAGAGAGGAAGAGTTAAGTTATATATTTCTCTGCATACGGATAGTGGTAGAACAAAGAGATTTTTAGGCAGGGGCTAGTGCACTCTGAGACTTGCCTTTAAATTTATGACTCGAACTGTAGAAAACCTAGCTCATGAAATTAATCTTGGGGCTGAGTAGATTCAGAAAGCCCTGTGACTCAAGGGTGTAATTGGGGGGTGGAGCTTCCTGAGGCTTAGTACATTCTAACAAGAGCACTGTAATAGACTCCTTTGCTATGCATGTCCCATCATACTCATGTCATGTCTCTGCATGTGAATGGAACAGTGCAGAAGTGGAACAGGTTACTGGCATCTTACACATTGGTAGACAGCAATCTAGAAAGAATACCATCCACACTCAAAAGAATCATATCAATAATCCAATTTATTTTATTTTTCACACCAAATCCTCTTTTCCCAACAGTTCATCTGATGGACTTCCTCAGAGGAGAGGATCAATACTTAAACATATCAAAAAATGATATTAAATATTTTTATATATTTATTTTTTATTTTATTTAGTTTTTGTTAACCGGGTAAGTGCACTAGCCAGCAAGTGACTATTTTCAGGCACTACCAGGGAGGTACAGGAACAATACATAGTACAGTGCAAAGACAATAAGGCAGTTACATGTCAAGGTACATTGAAGTAATCAGACATTGTTTACAAATAGACAGGAGAGAACAATGGGTACTGGTGCTGGGATAGACCTAAGAGTAGAGGAGAAAGGAAAGAGAGAAAATTGGGGGGGGGACATGATAAAGGAGGGGGCCAAGGATAGGTAGGGTCTGTGCTCAGCTAAGTTCAGTGGTAAGTGGCAGGGCTAGAGACCAGAGTCAAAGGTTGGCTTACCAGCTAGCAGTGCAGATGAGGGCGAGGGGTTGGAGATGAAATACTGTGTAACCTGCGGCATCGGTGGCTGAGAGTAAGAAAAGTGTCTGGGCTGCTGGTTCTAAAACCGGGCGAGGGAGCAAGCTCCAGTCGGGTGGGATGAGAAATTACGGTGTTTGCGGTAGAAGGCCAGGGTCTGCAACCGGGCTCATGGAACCGATTGCCGGCTTCAAGTAATTCGGGAGGCGGGGGTTGGGGTGAAAGATGGCAAAAGCTTGCAGCATCAGTGGATGAAAGTGAGAAAAGTGTCCGGACCGCTGGTTCTGCAACCAGGCATGAGTGCTGAGCTTCAGTCAGGTGGAACGAGAGATTACGGCTTTTGAGGTAGGAGGCAGGGGTCTGTGACTGGACTCATGGAACCGTTTGCCGGCTTGAGGGTATTCGGGAGTCGGGGTCATGGACGGCAAAACCAGTTATTAGCGACCGTACGCGCGAAGAGTACCCGGTCTCATGGTTTCATTCCCGGGCAAGGTACCAGTGATAAGTTGGGGAAAGTGGGGGGGTTACGGTGATCAAGTGGCTTGGGAAGCTGGATGAGTAATTACAGAAACAGGTCCATCCAAGGGCAATAGGAGTGACACATAGCTTGGTATAGTGAAGAAATTGTAGGAGGGGGGACCAAACGGAGCCAATCTGGCTTTAACAGGTTAAACCAGGAGACAGACCCACTAGGTTAGGGGGCTGGAAACGGAAGCAAGGACGGAGTCCTGGCCACTGATTCTTATTTCAGGTGTAGGAGCCGAAGAATTTAGTCGGGGTGCAAGAGGGAAATTTACGGTTTTTGAGGCAGATGCTAGGATCTGTGTCCGGGCTCATGGAACCGCTCACCGGAGAGAGCGAGTGCAGGAGGTGGGGTCAGAGGTGTAGTACGGCAAAAGGCAGCTTTAGCGGCCGTGGGTGCGGAAAGTGCCTGGGCTCATGGACTGATTGCCAGGTAATAGGTCTGGGCTTAGTCGGTGTGGGGGGGGAGGAGGGGGAACAAGGAGGCTGAGATCATTAAGCTGTACCAGTACCCAATACAAAAAACTTTAACCTCAATTATATAAGCAGCTAGTTGAAACAACAGGCAGACAGAGTGATGGTGAGAGGCATTGTCAGACATAAAGGTATTGTAGAGGCATAAAATAGTAAAGTCTTGTATTTTATAGCATCAACATTAAAAGTGCAAATAGGCTACCTAACATATAAGGCAGACAGGGGAAATATAGACAGTCAGCAGATAGATAGGATAAGGAAGCGATAGGAGAAAAAGAGGGTGATTGAAGAGAGGGGGTCCAACACATTGGGGAGAAAATGGGGCATGAAGGACAGGCTCAGGTAGGGTCATAGCAAACACATTGGTCCATTGTAGTTAAGTGGTTGCATAGCCCTCACTTGAAAAGGTAGTGCGAGGAGGCGTGCTTTAGGTCGAGTGGAAGCAAGTTCCACATTTGTGGGGCAGTGTGCCCGAATGCACCTGAACCCTTTGAGGTGCGGCAGAGGGGAACTTTCAGGAGAGATTTATCTGCTGATCTCAGTTCACGTGAAAAGACATTGGGCTGAAACAGTTCCGATAGTGAATCTGGTCTATCCACTCTGATGATGGAGTCTGAGAGGCAGCATAGATAGTAAAGTCTGGTGGCAGAAGGGGAGAGCCAGCCTAGGTCTTTGTACAGTTGGCAGTGATGCTTGAGATGGGGGGCCTATGAGGCATACCGGTAAACATTGTTGTAGGTGACATCCCATTTTTGCAGGGTAGTTTTATGCACCATAGACAGGATGGGAGCACAGTAGGTTAGAGTGGGAAGGAGGATTCCTCTGGCAATGGCCAGTTTGGCAGCAGGTGTAAGCATATAGCTGGTTCTGTAGGCAGCCCCCAGTTTGCAGTTTACAGTTTTGCAGGTTTCTTGAATATGCAGGTTCAGGTCCAGGACTGGTCGAGCAGTATGCCAAGATAGGGGAACGTAACAACCTCAAGAGGGGTCCTGGCCAAGGCCAAGTATATTTAAGGGGATGAGCAGGATCTTAGCTTGTGGGCAGTACCCAATGACATTGCTTTGGTTTTGCTGGTGTTTAGGATAACATGTGAGTTTAGCCAATGTTGAGCAGAGTGGAAGGCAGATGTCAGAGTAGCGCTTAGATGGTCAGTATTATCTGACCAAGCATAGATGACCAGGTCATCTGCATAGAGAAGTGAGGCACCTGATACTATACTGCTGGGAAGATTGTTTATGAACAATGAGAACAGCAGAGGGCCCAGTATTGAGCCTTGAGGCACGCCAATATTGATAGTGGTGCTGTCAGAGATTGCAGAGTTTAGATTGACAGCTTGGGTCCTATCAGTTAAGTAGCTTCTGAACCAGCTCATTACAGGGGATGAGAAGCCAAGATCTTTGATGGTAGTCAGTAGCAGGGGGTGATCCACAAGGTTGAAAGCCTTGGTGAGGTCGATGAACACAGCCCCAGTAAGCTGGCCTTCATCCATGTTTGTGAGAGTGTCCGAGGTGAACTTTGCTAACGCAGTTGTGGTGCTGTGATTTTTCCTAAATCCATGTTGTGCTTCACAGAGCAATTTTGAGGATTCAAGGAACTCAACGGCCTGGGTGGCTACAAGTTTTTCTAGGACTTTGCTGAGGACTGAGAGAATGGCTATAGGTCTGTAGTTTGAGATTTCGTTCTTGTTTCCCTTTTTAAAAATGGGAATAATTCTTGCAGACTTCCAGATACCAGGGACAGTGCCGTTGGTGAGGGACAGTGTGAACACCCTGGCTAGTGGATAGGAGATGAGGTGAGCAGCAGCCTTCAGCAGACGTGGTTCCAGTGAGTCGGAGCCTGGGCTGGTATTGTCAGATATGGTGTTTAGTAGTTTAAAGACTTGTATTCCAGACACAGCTTTGAAGTAGAAAGACTTGGTTGCTGGAGGGACAGGTTCATTGGTCGAAGGGCAGGCTGTTTCATTGGTAGAAAGGGGCTGAGGTGCAGTGGGTGCAGTTGTTAATGTGGACGTGTAGGGAGACAGGTCAGAGAACTGTTGATTGAAGGCATTTGCTATGGTGAGGGAGTCATTGCAGTGGATACCCTGTAGAATCATTTCTGAGGGGGTGACTGATTGTGGGGTGCCCAGGAAGGTCTTGATATGACCCCAGAATTTGTGGGGATCATTTGCAGAGCTGGTTAGCAGGTTTTGGCAGTATTTGCTTTTTGTAAGCCTGATTTGTTTTTTGCAGAAACTTCTGTGTTGTTTGTAGATTAAGTGATCCCTGGGTAGACCGGTGGTCTTGAACTGCTTTCAGAGATTATCCCTAGTTCTGAGTTGTTGGAGTAGATCTTTACTGAGCCATCTCATTTGTCAACCTCTGACCCTTCTTTGCACTTTCGGTGCATGCCGATTTTGTACATCTCTGAACCTGGTCAGGAACACATCTAGGGCATCTTCAACTTTTGTTGCTAGGTAGATTTCAGTCCAGTCAATGTTGGCTATGTCTAGGAGAAAGGCGTTTAGATCCATATGTGCAAAGTTAGTAAATGTGACCAGGCGGGACTGAGGAGAGAGTGATGGACAAGAGCGCCAGTGGCAGATAGCGGTGAGTGGTCAGTTATAGCGTCTGCCAGGACGGATGTCTTTGTCATATGATCAGGTCTGTTTGTGAGGATCCAGTCTAACAGCGTACATGATAGGGAGTCGGTCATTCTTGTGTTCTCAGTTTTAAGCTGGTGGAAGTTGTGCCTTTGGACTAGTGATGCCAGAGTGCTATGAGATGGGCCTAGCCAGTTTAGATTTACTTCACCAAGTATGATGGCCTCATTCATGTTAATAACTTGTGATGTTTGTTGGAGTAGTTCCTGGAAACTTTCCACCCCTCCAGTGGGCAGGTTGTAGAGACCTATTATGTGCAGATTTTTCGCTAACACAAAAAATTAATTGCTCATGTACTGCATGGGTATTTAGTTATTTATGTATATATTTGAATTTTGGTAACCGGTTGATCTCCCCGAAACATTACAGTCCCGATTTCTCATTTTAAAATATTTCCTGTTATTTATCTTAATATATCTTCTTTTCCATGCATACCCAGAGGGGTTACTGTTACTAGAATATATTCTGGGCAAAGTTCACATAGTTATCAACATCCCACACAAGCCACTGAAGCATTCATTAATTTGTCACACTAGTTCTTTCTAAGTTCTGCATAGACCATGCTAGTTAATAAATATGAGGCTGATTTCTTCATATACATTAACATGCATTTTTACTTCAACATGAAATGCAGTGTTTCACAGACCATGCCTAGTTTGTTGTCTGATACAAAATATCACCCATTTTTTCAGCATGAATTTCTCTGGGTTCTCCTATTATTTAAAACAATAATGATCAGCATTTACACAGTTTTAAAAATGCACTATGAAACACTGCATTTCATGTTAAAGTAGTAATGCATGTTAATGTATATGAAGAAATCAGCCTCATATTTATTAACTAGCGTGGTCTAGACTGCAGAACTTCAAAAGAACTAGTGTGATGAATTAATGAATTCTTCAGTGGCTTGTGTGGGATGTTGATAACTATGTGGACTTTGCCCAGAATATATTCTAGTAACAGTAACCTCTCCAGGTATACATTGAATAAAATATGTATTAAGATAAATAACAGGAAATTACATTTTCGAAAGAGAAATAGGGACTGTAATGTCTCAACAGGCTTACCCGCTTACCAAAATTCAAAAAAAATAAATACACACCTATACAATACATGAATAATTAATTTTTAGTGTTAATATAAAAACATAATATTTTTTGATATGATTACATACAGATCCTGTCCCCTGAGGAAGCCCATTGGGTGCAATGTTGGGATAAGAGGATTTAGTGTGAAAAATAAAAGAAATTGGATTATTGATATGATTCTTTAGCGTGTGGCTGGTATCCTTTCTACTTTGTTGCAGTCTATTCACCTGCCAGCCCCATACTGACATCGCAAATTAAATGACTTTTTGGAAACAGTACAGCCCAGCACACAACCTTGACATCAGCAGGCAGCCACCGGTGACAACAAGTGTGCAGAGAGCTCTATCAGAAGGTAAGACAGGGTATCTGTTAGCTTACTGGTACCTCTATATCGAACTGCAGGTGATAGGGTAGGAAGTATCTGCAGGGAATGTATCGAGCAGGCAGCTACTACAGGTGGAAATAGGGAGGCAACCTATCTAGGGTAGGCTGCAGAAACTGTTCAAGATGGGCATAAGGGGGTGTTAATTAAAAAAAGAAAAAAGTAAAGAGGCAGAGGTGTACAGGAAGTGATATAGTCAAGCAAGTTAAGAAGAAAGCAAAGGAAACAAGGTGAATGCTAGAAATGCCCTATGTAAGGTAAGATGATAGAGTAAATGCTGTTAGAAAGTATAGGTGGGAATGAGGCAAACACAGGAAGGAGCGATGGGGCAAGGAACAGTTGATTGCAGTAGGAAGCAGTACATAAAGTCGGTTATGGGAGTAGTGCAGTGCAGTAGATAAGGAGCTTTAGTTTTTTGGAAGACATTCTGGAGACAGAGGTGCTGCCCTATCTGCATGCACCTCTCTGGGTTGAGGAAGGAGGTTGCTGGTCTCCAGGCACAGCTGGCAAGGCTCCAGAGGACCTCTTCTCCCACCCAGGGCCACTGAATCTACCACCATTGCCCCCGAGGTTGTCTAGGAGAAGGACGGCTGGCTAGATCATGGTGGGCTCTGAAAGGGTGGGGGAGGAAGGTCAGGGGCACACTCCTCAGTCTGTACCACTGCAAACTTCCTTCACTGTTCTGTCAGGATGAGACTGCCAGGAGGAGCCACCTGAAGTACAGGCAAGGGGGTTATGAAGGTTCTCCGTAGGGAATGCCTCAAGTTGTTAGGTAAAGGCCCAAACAAAAGAAGAAGCAGCATCTGATGCAGGACTCAGTTGGTAGGGGGTACAGTTGAGAATAGAAAGAGGAGTGAGAGGGCTGTAAGGTTGCTACTGGGCATCACAGTTTGGGCAGATGGGCAGTTGATCCTAAGGATCACTAAGGCAGCAGTGTAGGAGGGGTGGTAGGTGCAGGGTAGGAGTGGAGCTGGATGTTATTGTCCACCTGGGGACTAATAACCTAGCAAAGGATGGGACTAGGATGGATTTTAGGAGGATCCTAAGGCAAGTAGCATGCATAATAGCTTTCGCCAAAGTGCTGCCTATCTACAGTCTAGGGGAGAATTAAGTACTCCCCGCCAGGCACTTCAACTTATGATTGAAGGAATGGAGCAGTTAAGTGGGATTTGGCTACATTGGTGACTGAGGCCAAACTGGAGGGATGAGGCCTACACAGAGGTGATGGCTTGAAAGTAATGAGGTAATCTGTCAAGGTAACAAATAGGGTTACTGGGATGCTGGGGTGCATGGGAAGGGCTATCACCAGAAGAATGAGAGAGCTGGAGTTGCCACTATCTACAGGAGATCACTGCTGAGATCCCACCAACTGTGTCCAGTTCTGGAGACCACATCTCAGGGAGGATAAAGAAAGGGTAGAGACTGTACAGAGGAGGGCAACTAAAATGGTGCAGGGCCCGCATCAAATGCCCTATGAGAAGAGACTGGGAGATCTTGACATGTACACCCTGCAAGACAGGAAGAAGAGGAGGGCATAGTAGAGATGTGTAAAAATAAGGTACAGGAGGGGAGTATATTTAAGAGTAGAATGTGCACAGGAACAGGGGAACTTTCAATTAAACTGGAAGGGTAAAATTTATAAGGGATTTGAGGAAGTACTTCTTCAAAGAAAGAGTGACAGATGCCTGGAAGAGTCTTCCGGTGGAGGCAGTGGGGGCACAAACAGTTGTGGGCTTCAAACCTGCATGGGATAGGCACAATGGAATCTTGGTAGGAAAGTGGAGGGGAAAGGTAGCCAGAGATCACATAGTGTCTGTGGTGACAGAACAGGTATGGAAAAATGGACAGACTAGGTGGGCCAAGTGGTCCTTATCTGCCAAGAAATTCCGTTTCTCTGTTTCCATGTAAAGTTCGGATAGACCACATCCACTGCCCCCCTCTGATCTGCGTCCCTGGTCTCTCAGTCAAATAAATCAATCAGATTCATTTGCCATGGCCCCCCTCCCCTGAACTCATGCTACCTGTGATCTTGGAGCCCTTTGGAATCAAAATACTCTGCCAACCTTTCCTTTAACACAGTGTCCATTAATTTCCCCACCACTGAAGTGAGACAACCCACCTATAGTTGCTAGCCTCCTCATTTCTGCTACTCTTACGTAGAGGGGACCCTATCTGCTCTCTTTCAGTCCTCTGAAACCACACCAGTTTCAAGAAAGCTGCTGAATAAGGCCATCAGTGGAGAAGCTAGCACCTCCCTGAGTTCCTTTAGTACTCTTTTAGGGTTACTCTGATTCAATTAAAATGGAATCAGATATACTGGATTCTGGGCATTTTTTTTTTCAAATTCAGATTTTTGGTACTAAGAGACGAAAATCTAAATTCCGAAAGTGGTGGGATGCAGAAACTGAATCATATATACCGAATCCTCATCCAACTGGAGTACAGACATGTTTGTAAAACCTATAATCCCTCTCCCCTTCCACCACACTTGGCCCCCAACTTATCTGAGTGCTGCCCTGCTGTTAAAGTCAAGTCCATGATTGTATATGGCTTTAACTGTTATTGTCTTTACTGGGGCTACCTAGAAACATGAGCAGTATTGCTAGCTTAAAAAAAATCACTGTAAGTGCTAAATCTTTGTCCATATGCTAATGTGTGCTCAGTCATTGAATGAAACTTTTGGATTTTCCTTATAACAGAAGAATATTTCAGTTTTTTTGTGGGGGTGATTATTGTTTGTTAAATGTCTTTGTTTGCAAAACTCTAAAGTAGCAGTATTATTAAATAATGTATAGTGACGGTAAATATTTGTCTAGTCCACTGTTAGTGACTTTATGTTACTGTAAGATATTTATCTTTTTATTGTTGTACAGTTCTTATGGGGCCACCTACACATTCTTTAAGGACTTATTCTATATTGCAGATACTCTACTTCCAGTGGTTTAATGTTTCCTTAATATATCTTATCAAAAATGGAGTATATACAGCTGTATGTACCTTCAATATGTATAATATATGTATTGAACAGTTTTAAAAAAGTAAAAAAATGAGGCAAGTCTGCTGCCATTGCAGGTCCCTTCCCTATTACATGTCCAGTGTCTATCCAGGTATCCCACTCCATCCACAGTCCACAACTTCACAGGTGGTCACCTGTCCTGAATAGACTTGATCAATGTCCATTCAGCATTAGCACACCTCCATCTGCATACAACTGACTTAGTCCCCTGGTCCTGCTCCACAGTGCAGCTGCATGCCAGCTGAGCCCACTCCCACTTGTGAAGTAACTGTAGCCACTGAAGTAGAACTTGCAGCAATCTCACACTAGTGTGGGCTAAGGCTAAGGCAGCTAGCACAGTAGGTAGCCTTATAAGACTCATTGTGTTACCAGAGTGAGTCATGTTCAACTGTTGTCCCCCTCCCTGATGCCACTGCCACACCACAACCACAACCACCAATAGTATGCACCCCTATCCACCACAGTCCAGGAGTCAACTTGGTAGACAGCCACCTCAGTCTGCCCATTTCATTGGAACGGTGCAGCAGAGTAAGGAGGACAGTGTTGGGTGGTAGCTGATCAGCACCAATTTACTAGGCTCCCCCTACAGTCCTGGAGTCAGAGACACTGACAGGATCTGCCTGGAAGCCAATGTGTGTGATGTGTTGGCCACCCCCATCCCCAGAAAACACCTCAGGGTGGGGCTCAATTCATTTACATTGTCACCTGGTCAGTGCCTCTGGCAGTTCATGTCGAGCAGCAGCAGAAGAATGAGCAGGGTTGCAGTGGGTCAAGGTGGGACAAGTCAGACTAGGGCCATCCAGAATGGAGAGGGACCTACAAAAACAGCATCACCAGGCAGAGGAGAGGATGAGATGGAGGTAGTGGTAACAGCCATATTTGGGGAAAGATAGACATTATGAGTCAGACTCAGAGTTGCTGTCTGGACTGAAGAAGGCTTGAACCACTACAGCCACCATGATCATCACACCTTCAGCAGCCCATTCCACAACCAGCCCACAGCTACACAGGGCCAGATGAGGTGTGAAGGGGAGGGCACTCAAGGGGGGACATTAATGTGTCTGTGTCTGGAGGGTGTAACTTCTGTTTTATTTTGCACTGGGGCTGTTATCTTCTTAGATGTGGAACTCAAAACTCTGATTCAGTTTTCAATTCTGCCCCAGTTCCATAAATGGAATCTAAGTTTAATGTGAAAAAGTGCAAGATTATGCAGATGGGGCATAGACACCCAGGGGCAGAGTACAAATTGGGAGAAGTGGTACTGGCAATCACCAAACAGGAAAGAGACATGGGCATTATCATATCTAATGACCCAAAGGTGGCCAAACAGTGTGACAAGGCAGTGGGGAGAGCATGTGGGATGCTAAGGTGCATAGGAAGGGGCATCACCAGCAGAAAGAGGGAGGTAGTTATACATTTGTATAAATCTCTGATGAGACCCCACCTAAAGTATTATGTCCAGTTTTGGTATCCTCATCTATGCAAGGAAATAAACAGGGTGAAGATGGTCCACAGGAGGTCAATTAAATAGTGCAGGGTCTGCATCAAAATCTCTATGATGAGAGACTGAAGAGCCTCAACATGTACACTCTGGAGGAAAGGAGGGAGAAGGGGGATATGATTGTGACTTTCAAGTACCTCAAGGATATAAATAAGGTTTAAGAGGGAAGTGTTTTTCAGAGAAAAGGATGCTCAAGAAAAGGGGACATGCTATGACGCTGGGGGGGTAGAGTAAGGGGAAATCACAGAAAGGGTGGGTGGTGGATGCCTGGAACAGTCTCCCTGATGAAGTGGTGGGAGAAAAAAATGGTAATGGGATTTAAGAAGGCATGGGATAGTTATAAGGGAACCTCATATCTAAGGAATTGAGCAGGTAAATCCGGAGAGCAAGTAGGGTCTGCGGTGTGACTCTAGGTAGGGAAAATGGGAAGACTAGGGGGCTGATAGGTCCTTATCTGCCATTAAATTCTATCTTTCTATGGAATAAAAACAGAATTTCTGAAATTCTGAGTTTTGATAACGGAACAGAGTCCAATGAACCCAAGCACCCCTACCTTCAGTGTATGTTGTCCTGTGCAATAGCTGTGTCCACTTTCAGAGCAACAAGTCCCTTCAGGACTTTTCCTTGGAAAATGGACCTGTGTCCACCACCCCTACTAAATTCCTGCTGCTTCCTAGTAGTGTCCCCCTACCAGCTGAAAACCGAGAAGAAGTACCTGTTCAGGATTTCTGTTTTTTCTTAGTCACCTTTGATTCAATCCAATCAAACTTTTTGTCTAGTTTTGATCACTTCAACCTTTGGCCAAAAAATTAAGAACAAATACTCTAGTCCCTCCAAGTGGCCAGTTATATTCATATGACCATCCCCTGAAGGCAGTATAACGTAGTGATTAAGGGCACTGAGCTGCAAACCTAGAGACCAGGGTTTGAATCCCATCAGACTCAACGTGCATACTGTGTGACCCTGAGCAAGTCACTTAACTTCCTTGTGCTCCCATGTCACACCTGGAAACAAGCTCCAGCTTAGTGTACCTTTCCTGGTTAAAAAAGTCCCCCTTCCCTTCCTTTTCTCTAACCTCGATAGCTGCCCATCCACTTTATCTCCCCAGATTATCTTTTTTGGCAAATCATTTTTCTAGCTCCTGGTAGTATACCAGGTGCTGATTAGGTTTAAAAAACCTGGAGAAATGAAGATGGTGGAAGAGGTTGGAACTGAATGAAGTGAGCAGGAGGTGGTAAAGGGAGTGACTTTTGTCCCCATTTGTAGCATGCTAAACCACCAAACTTGTGACCCAAACTGTCTTTGGCCAAAGTAACAAAGTTGAACTGAAGGGTGTCCAAATTGAAGTTTACAGTTTTCACTTTTGCTCACACTTATTCCTAATAGTTTACCTTTTGCCCTGTCTGTTTGTTTTATGTTCTTTGCAAAAAACTTTGTTAATGCACCAGTTCGGGTAACTTAATGCTGCAAAAGTAGGGAAATGTGACATTAGGGTTTCCAACCCTAACTCCCCACCCCCAGCCTCTCAAGTAGCAAAAGTAAAAAACATTAGGATTTTGGGTCTCTGCAGTCTTGGCAAACTAGTGATGGGGTCTTCCTTGGGGTTGTCAACCCTAATGGTCCCCCCAACAGCCATAGCTTGTAGTTCAAAGCACAAGGAACAACTCTAAGCCAGTGCCTCATAGTGATTCACTCTTCAAAGGTGGAGAATTCTCTCTCACTACATTTTGCCAACATAATTTTTTCTACCTTTCTTCATGCGGTGAAGAAAAGAGATCATGAGAGATGTTTGCTTAAGGAACAGTGTGTCCATTAGGGTTGATAACCCAAAAGAAGACCCCACCACTGACTTGCCAGGACTCCAGGGACCCAAAACACTGATATTTTTCCTTTTGATGCGATGGGAATGGGGTGAGGAGTTAGGGTTGGAAACCCTATTGCCACATTTCCCTACTTTTGTGTTATTAAATTACCCTAACTGGTGAATTAAGAAAGTTTTTTACAAATAATTTCCTTTCTTTTTGAGATTGTAGAATCAACAGTGGGCCCTGCAGTTCTGTGCAATAACGAGTGTGAAGAATTCATGGAGCTGTCTGTTGGGCTGTGGAAATACAGTGCCCTGTGGTCCCCATACTTCAATGTGGCTGCAGCTTCAGATGCACAGGGCAAATATTGCATCTGTCTGCCAGTGCACAGGGCCCTCTGCTATCTAAGGGGAGAGAGGTGCAGGGCTGTATGCCAAGAGGACAATTGTCTTCACCATATGGTAGCCAGGCCTGTGTGGATAGCCCTGCACCTTTCATTCCCTTGCTGGAGAGGTGTCACATAACAGCACAACCCCCCACCCTTAACCCATCCAGCTGGGTCACTGATCTCACCACCAAACTCAGTTCACCAGCATGGAACCACAAAGCACACAACTGTGGTCAAGATTGGCACTACACACTGAGTTTATATATATATATTTATTTATTCCTAATTTTGACCACTAATTTTCAAGATACACATTTTATGATTCTCCTTATAAACATGATATGTACCAATTATAGCATATTGGATGAAATGCCATTTCTCTCCAGATGTCTGAAAACACGTCTCATCCAGGATTTAAACAATGCCAGTTGTCACATTTATGAGGTGGTGTGGAAAAATGGCTATGTTGAAAGTTTGAAATAAGAATATTTATAATTAGTGAAGTTATGCGTGAACGTTGAAATATTGGAATATTCACTCATAACCTGGGCATTATACCATACTTGAATACCAGATTTTCAGCATACCCTTTCTATTATCCCTGCTCATGAACCTGGTAGGTGAACATTTTCAAATGCCCACCAAAACGTCTTTCTGCGCCACTGAAATGTCATGCCATACCACAGGTGCAAAAACACATTTTGGCCAGGATCTGAAATATGACAGCTGTCACATTCATGATGTAGAGTGAAAAAATGGCTATAATAAAACATTGGGGTTGAAATATTTACAATTACTATACCAAAGTTATAATCTAAAGTTAAAGTTAAGTTAAGAAAGTTAAAGTTATAAGTAAGCATACAGAGTATCTGCATCAGAGGAGGAGAAAGACCTAGGTTTGATGATCAGTAGTGATCTGAGGCACTCCATGCAGTACAAGAAAGCAGCAGCAAAGGAAAACAAGATGTTGGGATGCATATCCAGGGGGATCAGTAGTAGGAGAGAGGAGGTTATACTGCCCTTGTACAGGTCACTGGTAAGGCCGTATCTAGATTATGGAGTTCAGTACTGGTGCCCACACCTCAAAAAGGACATTAACCTGCTGGAGAAGGTCCACAGGAGGGCTACAATGATGATAGCTGGTCAGTAGGGTAAGGCATATGAGAAGAGGATGAGTGAACTGAACATGTACTCCCTGGAAGACAGGAGAGAGGGAGAGAGGGAGAGGGGATATGATTGGGACATTCAAGTACTTGAAAGGGATACATAAGGTTGATAAGGAGAGTTTCTTTAAGCTGAGTGGCAACCATAACATGAGGGGGTACATTCTTAAGCTGTAGAGTGGGATGCTTAGGGGGAGTTCAGGAAGCAGTTCTTCACAGAGAGGGTGGTGGATACTTGGAATGCGCTGCCAGAAGAGGTAATCTTATTGAAGACAGTGGGCAGGTTTAAGAGAGAGGCTGGGACAGGCATAGGGGAGGGTAGAGTCATGGGTAGGAAGGATGGGAGGAGTGGGGAGGGAGGACAGGAACATTAGCTCAAGCTATGAACCCTGCAATATGAGCAGACTAGATAGACCAAATGTCCTTCTTCTGCTCGCTTCATTTGTTCATATGAAAATAATTTAAGGTACATGCATAACATTGCCATTTTTACATATTTTGAGCCCACATTTTCAACATAGCCTTCTTATGACCCCACCTCATAAAGCAGAGTGGTGAAAATCTTCAGATTCTGCCCAAATGGTGATTTTGCCAAGCAACATTAAAAATACTTTTCAGGCCTGATTTGCATAATTCCACTGACATTGATCATAATGTGGGATCCCATAAAGACCATGTTGAAAATTTGGGGTCAAAATATGCAAAAATGAAGTTATGCATCAAAGTTCAAAACCCCATTAAAATACACTGAACCAAAATTACCTTAGTTTCTCAAGCTACAGTTGCTGGTTCACTCAGCAAGATGTGTCTTCAATTGGAACGTGGCTCTTTGCCTGGGATGTGATCAGCTGAATGAGAGTGTGTGGGAGCTGTTGTCAGGGTGCTGGGTGCTCCATGGGAGGTCAGGGTGGAAGGGTTGGATCAACAAGGGAATATTTTCATTTTTACAGGATTAAAAAAACATTGAGGGATGGTTTTCTTTATTACAGCTGATATTAATGCAGGGACAGCTTCCAGCTCTTTCTGACAGAAAACAACTTGAAGTCTAGAACTACAGATTTTTTACTAATTAATCACTTCTATCTCAGCAGGAGTAGTACCTTTTTGGATTAAGCAAACAGATACTTTATTAGAAGAAGGGGGTCTCACTTAAAAAAAAGAGAAGAACGTCACTGTGTTTCTCTGAGGAAGGGAGCTGTATCAACTTAATTTGCTGAGTCAGAGCAGAGGGAGAATGTAAATGGGGGTGTAGATTAGCAGCTTAGGTGTACAAAAGCAGCTGCCTTCAATTGCAGCTTCCATCTGTTTCTGACAGAAAAGAACTCTGGTTGCAGAGTAAGAAACAGAAGTCTAGAACTACATATTTTTTACTAATTAATCACTTCTATCTCAGCAGGAGTAGTACCTGTTTGGATTAAGCAAACAAATACTTTATTAGAAGAAGGGGGTCTCATTTAAGTAAAAAAAAAGAGAAGAAAGTCACTGTGTTTCTCTGAGGAAGAGAGCTGTATCAACTTAATTTGCTGAGTCAGAGCAGAGGGAGAATGTAAATGAGGGTGTGGCTTAGCAGCTTAGGTTTACAAAAGCAGCTCTCTCCAATTACAGCTTCTAGCTGTTTCTGAAAGAAAAGAACTTTGGTTGCAGAGTAAAAAACAGAAGTCTAGAACTACAGATTTTTTTACTAATTAATCACTTCTATCTCAGCAGGAGTAGTACCTGTTTGGATTAAGCAAACAGATACTTTATTAGAAGAAAGGGGTCTCACTTAAGTAAACAAAAAAGAGAAGAAAGTCACTGTGTTTCTCTGATGAAAGGAGCTATATCAGCTTAATTTGCTGAGTCAGAGCAGAAGGAGAATGTAATTGGGGGTGTGTGGCTTAGCAGCTTAGGTGTACAAAAGCAGTTCTCTCCAGTTACAGCTTCTGGCTGTTTCTGAAAGAAAAGAGCTTTGGTTGCAGAGTAAAAAACAGAAGTCTAGAACTACAGATTTTTTACTAATTGCCCTCCTTCCCACCCCTCCACCCTCCCACCCAAAGCCAGTTCTACTTTTATAGCCACTGGATTTGACTGACAACAGGAACTTCCAGTTTGGCAGTAGGAAGGGAAGGATCACTGAGACACATTAGTTTCAGCAACCTTGAAGGAACCTAAAAAAAAAAACTCTTTATCTCCCCCTGGCTGCTGGAGGCCTGAATCCAAGCACGGAGGAAGGAGACTACTAAAGACTACAGGAAGTTCCTGTGCAAGAACATGAAGGTCAAGAGTTGTAAAGGCACATAGGCAGTAGGAAAGTAAGTGTAAAAATACATATAGGGAGGAGACAGTAAGCATATAAAGCAACAGGATAGGGGACACAAAATTAGTCAAGATGGGAGTGGTGCAGTGCAATGGCTGTGGGGCTGACCTGAGTAGTACTTATGAAACCTCTTCTCCCACCCAGGGACCACCAGGGCCACCACCATTACCACAGAGGTTGCAAAGAAAGAACAGTTGAACCAAGGTAGGGCTCAGGGAGGGAGAGAGTGGTGGAACAGAGGGGCATCCCTTCAGTTGTATATCTCCACAATTCTTATGCTGTTCTGGCAAAGAGTGGTTCCTCTATGGAGGCACCTGCAGTGGAGACCAAGGAGGATGCTGGGAACCTCAACAAAGGAGACCCACAGAAGGGTGGCACGAGACCCCGCAGGGAAGAAAACAACTCCTGGTGGGGGACTCGATCATTAGGGGGGTAGAAGTGGGGGAGGAAGGGGATAGGAAGGTAAGGTGTCTGCCTGGCGCCATGGCTCGGAGGGACAGGAAGTGAATCCGCAGGATCACGGGAGCAGCTGCACAAGGTAGGGAGCTGGATGTCATTGTCCACCTAGGGGCAAATGACCTGGCAATGAATGGGATCAGAGCGGTGCAAGATGAGTTTGTGGATTTGAGGAGGTGCCTTAGACAAGTAGCATGTACAATAACCTTCTCGAGGTGCTGCCTGTCTATGGCAAGGATGTTGCTAGGGTATTCCGCACCATAGGATTCAATGAATGGTTGAAAAACTGGTGTGGAGCTCAGGAATTTGGCTTCATTGGGGACTGGGGAGCCATCCAGAGGGATGCAGGCTTATACTGGTACAATGGTCTGCATCTGTCCGGGGGGACCAGGATCCTAAGTGACAGGTTTTAATGCTTCATTGGCAAGCATTTAAACTAGCCAAGGGGGGAGGCACTGAAAAAGAGCAGAGAAATCCCAGCCTCCCCCAACAAAACACAGTAGTTAGAGAGGTAAACAACAAAGTAAAGACGTCAGTAGGGAGCAGGACAGGGATAAATGCAGAAAAATATGGTAAGGACAGGGATGGGGCTAAAAGGGATAAGGCCATACAAATAAAATGGAAGGTGATGACTACCAATGCCCACAGTCTGTGCAACAAGCTCCCTGAACTAGTGACTTTGATGGAAGAGGGATCCCTGGATATTGTGGCACTCACTGAAACATGGTACACAGAGAACCATGACTGGGATGTCAACATACCAGGATACACAGTCTACAGGAGGGACAGGGTGGGTAAAAGAGGAGGAAGAGGAGTAGCTGTCTATATAAGGGAAGGGATTAAAGGAACAGAACTCAAGAGTAAACAGGAAGTTGATTAGTCATTATGGATCACCCTGGTGACAGGAATTGGCACCAAAATCTGCATGGGGTGTTGTGTACAGATCCCCATCTCAGGGGAAGGAAATGACAAGGAAATGATAGAAAGCATCCTTAAAATGGCAGAAAAAGGGGAGATATTGTTAATGGGGGACCTGAATATGCCAGATGTTAACTGGAGTACCTTTGCTGCAGGCACATCCAAGAGCAGGGTCATTCTTGATGCCCTACAGGGGGCATGCCTCAGACAGCTAGTGCTGGAACCCACTCAGGAGGGAGCAGTCTTAGACCTGGTACTCTCAAATGGGGAAGGAAAAAGGATCTCAGATTTAGAAGTGGGTAGCCATCTGGGAACAAGTGACCACCAAACAGTGTGGTTCACAATAAACACAGCCATAGAGTCAAGCCATACAAAAACAAGAGTATTGGACCTTGGGAAGGCTGACTTTGGGAAAATGAGAGAATGCCTCAGAAAAGCACTAGCAAACAGGCAAGAAGGACGGTGGAGGAACAATGGGGAATAATCAAAACAGCCATCGCAGAGGCAACAAGCCTTTGTGTGAAGCAAATCAACAAAACAAAATGAAGGAAAAAAACACTATGGTTCTTGAAAGAGGTGGCAGGGATGGTTAAGGAGAAAAGGATAGCATTCAGGAAATATAAATAAACACAGAAGGAGCAGGACAGAGAACTTTATCAGTTAAATCAGAAGGAGGCAAAGAGGGCAGTCAGAATAGCAAAGGCACAAACTGAGGAAAAGATAGCCAATTCTGTTAAGAAGGGGGATAAAACCTTTTATATGTACAGTACATTAGGGAGCGAAGAAAGACTAAAGGAGGGATACAGAGACTTAATAAAGGGGAGGGAAAGTGTGCACAGGGTGATAGTGAAAAAGCAGGGATACTGAACAAATATCTCTGCTCAGTATTCACAATGGAAGAGAAGGGGGAGGTACTGAAACCAAACAAGGGATAAACTCTGAATAGGGGGGTCGTTACCAGTCCATTCACAGAAGAAAGGGTTCTGAAAGAACTAATAAAATTGAAGGTGGACAAAGCAATGGGGCCTGATGGGATTCACCCAAGAATTCTAAAAGAACTAAGGGTAGAACTAGTAACACCACTGACTACTCTCTTTAACAAATCATTGGAGGATGCGGTGGTAACTGAGGACTAGAGGAGGGCAAATGTGATTCCACTTCACAAAATTGGGAGCAGGGCAGAGGCAGGAAACTACAGACCAGTTAGTTTGACTTCAGTGGTAGGGAAGTTAACAGAATCATTTCTGAAGGAAAGAATTGTTGAGTACCTAGAGGGCAGTGGGGCACAGGACCCAAGGCAGCATGGTTTTACAGCAGGAAGGTAATGTCAGACAAATCTAATAGATTTCTTTGGCTGGGTGACCAAAGTAGTAGACCATGGAGGGGCTGTGGATATGGCCTACCTAGATTTTAGCAAGGCATTTGATACAGTCTCATATAAAAGATTAATATACAAGTTAGCCAGCCTTGGTGTGGGTCCCAAGGTGGTAGCCTAAATAAAAATCTGGCTGGACAACAGGACGCAAAGGGTAATAGTAAACGGAGTCCACAGTGAAGAAAGGAGGGTAACTAGTGGGGTACCACAGGGTTCGGTAATGGGATCAGTCCTCTTTAATGTCTTTATAAGTGACATTGATAGCACCTGAAGGAAAGGTATGACTCTTTGCAGATGACACAAAGATCTGCAATAGGGTTGATACACAAGGTGGGGTGGAAAGAATGAAAAGGGATTTGGCAAGGTTGGAGGAACGTCAAATATGTGGCAGCTCAGATACAATGCAAAGAAGTGCAAGGTAATGCACCTGGGAAACAAAAATCCAGGGAAGCGCCCACAATGGGGGTGAGTTAATAACAACAACAAAAATTGAAAGAGACCTAGGAGTAATTATATCAGATGACCTAAAGGTGGGCAAGCAATGTGAGAAGGCAGTAAGGAGGGCTGGGGGATACTGGGATGCATAGGGAGAGGCATCAATAGTAGAAAACAGGAAGTTGTTATCCCTCTGTACAGACAGTTAGTGATGCCCCATCTGGAGTACTGCAAGCAGTTCTGGAGACCCCATCTCAGCAAAGACATAGATAGAGTGGAGGCTGTTCATAGGAGGGCAACCAAAATGGTGCAGGATCTGCACCAGAAGACATACGAGGAGAGACTAAAGCAGCTTAATATGTATAGCCTTGAGGAAAGGAGGGAGAGGGGGACATGATAGAAACTTTCAAGTATCTCAAATTAAGTACAAGAGGGTAGTATCTTTCAGCAGAAGAGATGTGCAAGAACAAGGGGACACAATTTGAAGATAGAGGGGGGAACGGCTCAGAGGTAATGTTAGAAAGTGTTTTTTCACAGAGAGGGTTGTGGATGCATGGAACAGCCTTCCTCAGGAGGTTGTGGAGCCAGGAACAGTGGGAGAATTCAAGAATGCATGGGACAGGCATAAGACAATTCTAGTGGGGGGTAGGAGGAAGTAAGCTGTTGATTAACTAGAATCTGCAGCTTATCCATCAGGTAGGGAAATGGGCAGAGTAGGTGGGCCAAGTGGTCCTTATCTGCCATCAAATTGATGTTTCTATGTTTCTATGACAGCAATCAGAAGGTGGGGGGGTGCCAATAGACCAAAGGGAAGCAAAAAAACATGCAGAGATGGTGATCAGAAGATGGGGACAGGGGCAACCAGACACCAGGGAAACAAAAAACATAAGGGGACAGTGAATGGAGGGTACATGCATGTGCCACTGGTGTGAAGTAATGTTGCTTTTGGTCCAGCAGTCCACTCTCCTCTAAGAATTCCACTATCCTTTCCTTTAGTAGGGATTCCATTAGTGTCACTACTACGGAGATGAAACTGACTGGGATATAGTTTCCTGTGTCTTCCCTACCACCACTCTTGTGCAGGGGCACTGCTGTAGCCCTTTTCCAGTCTTTAGGGACCTCTCAACACTCCAATGATTTATTGAAGGGTTCTGCCAGTGGGGCTGGTAGCTCCTCTCCAAACTCCCGCAGTAACCTCGAATGTATTTCATCTGGCTCCATCGCTTTGTCAACCTTCAATTAATTGAGTTCAGTCAGGCCTAACTATAGGGTGTTATTGCACCTCTGTTATTTAGACATTACTGTTAGTCTTATTGTTGCCCTTTATTTTGTTATTATGTTTATCAGCATTACTCATATGTTCTCTGCTCCCAGGAGTTATCATGAAATGAGTTGCTTGCAGTTCGGTATTTTCATCTGGTGAAAACATTTTATTAGCAATAAATAAATTAATATTAATATTAGCAAAAGCAAATAAATAAATAATAGATGAACCAATAAATAAAGAAATCAAACAAAATGAAAGATAACACACTATTAATTGAGCTATCCAAGTACCAGCAGCAGGAGGGATCCAGCATGCCTTGACCAAGCCACGGACCCCTCAATTTCTGGAACCTAAACAGTTTTTCAGAAATCCTCTGTACTGCAAGGGATCCAGCGTGCCTTGACCAGGCCATGGACCCCTCAATTTCTGGAACCTAAACTGTTTTCCTCTGTACTGCAAGGTACTAGACCTGACTTTTGGATTTGGTACCAGTGGAAGCTGATTTCCAAGTGGCCCACACTATCTCCTGCTGAACACACCTCTAACTACCGTATCTCCCTCTGTGTCTCTAGTTGAATTTATGTGCCAGGGTTTAATAATTTGTTTAATCCTTACAGTCATTTTAAGTTCTGAGTTGATATTAGAAGTGAATTTAGAGCTTTTTTTTTTTGACTTTCCATTAGCAGATTATATCCTCTCACCACTAGAGGGCTATATCTCTATCTCTTTATCTAGTACATAAGCCATGTGGGCTCTCTCTGCCTTTCTCTCGCCTCTCACCTCTCCTCCTCCATCTTGCCCTGGCCCCCCTCTTCTCTCCCTGGTCCTAGCCACCCCACCCCCACCCCTCCACCTCTACTCTGGTTTCCACTGCTACTCAAGGAACTCTCCACTTCCACTCGAGACTTGTGCTTGGTGCACCATTTGGATATTCTAGTTACTTAACCCAACCACTACTCTCAACAAGTGGCCACCTCTCACTGTGTACCACCTTGCAGTCCATATGGGACACCGCCTGGAATTTTGCAACTTCTACTCCAGGAAAGAACAATCAAAACTATTTCTCAAAGAGCTGCGACTCTGCTTCTTAAAACTCCTACTCCTCCTCCTTCTCATCTCAGGCAGAGTCCATCCCAATCCTGGCCCTAGAAGCTCTGGCCACACACAAACTCCAGGTGCCCTTATCCTTGCAACCATTAATATCTGCAGCCTACTACCAAAGCTGGATGCACTCCAAGCCTTCATATGCCAACACAACCCTGACATCCTTGCAGTGGTAGAAACTTGGCTGACACCTAAAGTTCCTGACTCAGCAGTAACAATACAGGGCTACAATGTTCACAGGCTGGACCGGATATCCAAAAAAGGCGGTGGTTGCACGATCTATATCAAAGACTCCCTGTCTTGGCACCCTGTAGCAACTCCATCACTTTCTGCCTCAGCCCAGATTCTGCCAATAAAAATCCTGCCTGTTCGCTTGGGTGTCCCACAGGGATCCATACTGGGACCCCTCCTTTTTAGCCTTTTCTTAAACTCCCTCCCTATTACTGCTCTGAGCAGATCATACTATATGCCGATGATGCTGTTGTATTCTCCACTCACAAAGATCCTGCAACTCTTCAACACAACCTTCAACTTGGTTTCAGTTCTGTAGAGACATGGTTTCTTAACCGTAAACTGGTCCTCAATGAAAAGAAAACCAAATCTATGCTCTTCTGCAGCTCTCATAACCCACACAAGCTACACCACTTGGCTATCTCCACCACCCAGGGGAACTCTCTAGATCAGGTGGGGTCCTTCAAATACTTAGGGATACAGCTTGACTCGAATCTCTCCTATGGACTTCATGTAGATAATGTAGCTAGAGCTGCTAATACACGGCTTGGTCTCCTCTACAAACACAGACCACACCTCACGCCAGAAGCTTTGAAGGTTGCAGTCCTGAGCTCTGTGATCTTTGTAACAGACTATGGTCTCATCATTTATGGGTCGGCCACAACCACAACCCTTAGATGTCTCTCAACTGCCTTAAATAAAGCATGTCGGCTCAACACTGGTGCTCACTGTCTCACCCACACATGTGACCTGTACACTCAGACCAGCTGGCTCCAACTATCAAACTGCATAAAGTTTCTCACCTGCTTCATGTTGAAAAAAATCTACCTTGGCCTTGCACCTTCTGGGGTCTCAACTCTGTTACAACACCGAATTAACAAATGGTGCCTTAGGAGATCCACGTTACAGCTACTGAAAGTCCCCCACTGTCACACTTCACAGGGACAACGCTTTTGCTTATCAGAGCACCACTCTGTTTCAATGGCCTCAGCCCAACCATCTCCTCTGCCCCAACTATTGGTATGTTTAAAACTAGGCTCCGGGACTATCTCACTACCAACAGCTCCTGTAACTGCCCAACTTAACCTTGTTTCTCCACTTCCCTTTCTGCTCTAGTTGTGCCCACCCTCCACTCCCCTCCTCACTGGATTCTACCCTCACATCTTGGTATACCCAATGCTGCACTTTTCACCCTCTTGCCACCCTTCCTACATTCCTTCTCCCCCCTACCCTCTTCTCTCTCCCTATGACTCTGGCACTTCTTATCTGTTGTCTATTTTCTCTGACAAATGCCGCTGGCTGCCTTGTTGCAATGCTACCCTTGAATTGTATTAATCTGTACTCTCTTTGCAATGTTCACATTGTTGTAATGCCTGACTTGATGTTCCCCATAATTTGTATTTCTCTGACGTGGAACCTTTGTAAAAGAGCCATGGCTCAAAGGTATTTGTAATCCCAGACTTGATAAATAAATAAATAAACAAAGCATGGCTGAAAATGTTTCATTCAAAGAGTAAAAGAGAATCAGACAGGTAATAAAAGAATGTAGGGCCACAAAAAAGCAGTTTGTAAGTAAAAGGTAATTTTCTGAACTTCTAATATTTTATCAAAACTGGATAAACTGCCACTATGTATTGGGGGAACAAATGATGTCTATTGTATATGCCCACAGATAAGCTTTAAAAATTGTGTCCAAAATAATTTTCCAAATAAAGAAATATAGGAGTGGATATATATATCTATAAAATTACTTTTTAAAATGGGTAAATAATTTTCAGCTATCTGATTGGTAGTTAGTCATGTGTTACAAGTGTCAAATGCATAGTTAAGAGCTAGCCCTTCCTATCAAGATACAGAACCTGCTTGAAATCCTTGAGCAACAGAATTTTAAAAAGTCGAATACCAGCCATTTCTGGATACCAAGAAATACAACCAAATATTAATCGGCCATTGTTAACAGTTCCTCATTACAAAAAGGCAATTTGGTTGTGTAGGTTTTTATGCTGTCATCTTTTTTACTTTATATTAGAAAATGGGTTTATCATTTCAACCTTCCTTATTAGTTGAGGTGGTCATTTATGAGACAACAATACCCACTTAAAACAACTGCCTATGCCAAGTGCCCCATCATGTACTGAAATCTCTGTGCCACATTCAAAATTCAAAATTGAAAACCAACATTTTTGGGGGAACTTAGTGAGTGAACAATCCAGTGATACTTGATGGACCCTCTCCCCGAATCTGTGTCACAGTTGGCCGCCGTCCAAAACCCTGTGACTATATATCAGTTTGGGGTCATTAAATGTTTAGCACATTTTCTGCAAGTAAACTAAAAACTGTTTACTCTTCTGAAGTCATTACTGAGAAAAAGTCCTGCTTGCTCACACACATCCCAGTTACTCATACACATTCCTGCTGCCATTGACTGCCAGAGATATGCAGTGACTATGAGGCTGCTGACCAAGCAGGCTTTCTCCCATTGTGTTCCTTCTCACTCCAGTTAAATATAAATTTTAAGAAAAAAATTACAGAGCTGCCATCTCTTGCTGTGCTTGTGGGTTTCCATTTCCAGGTTCATATACTAGGGCTGCACAGGGTCATGCCCTTGACATAACAGCCACATTTTCCAACCACAGAACAACTAAGTGGTCACCTTGCAAGTTCAACTTGCAAATGCATATACTGTAACTTTAAAGCAAGGGAGATAAACAACAATGACAAGAGACTGTTGTGCATGGTGGTGGAAGCGGACAAGACCTTCAGCACACTGGAAGAAACAGGGAAGGACTACTTTGAATAAAAATTAACTATTTACAGTTTTTCTTTAACTAGTTTCAATTACGTTTTCTAATATTCAGCCTAATCCCATTTTCTAAGCACAATAATCCCCTCCAGAGTGGCCCTCTGCCTGCAGCGTCGGCTTAATTACACCCATGTGTGGGGGGTATAGCCCAATACCACCAACCCCATTGGGTAATATTGCTTGCTTGTTCTAAGTTAAAGCATTTCTAGCTGCAGTGCAACTTCATCCCACCAATCTGGCTGGCCACCCACTCACTTCCAAAGACACTCATTAAAAAATAGTTTTTCAACAAGGATTATTTCAACTGAGACCATATTTTGTGTTTAAAAAAATGGCCACACATCTCAGTTTGTTATCTCCTGCACAGTTTCCTGTTAATGATGCCAGTCAGATCATCCTGCATACACATCAGCAGTGTGCACTCAACTCCCAATCCACCCCATTTACTGTCAGGATACTCCTCCCCTCAAGTCATTGAATCATAAGGTGAATCCCAACTAGTGTGAGCATTATTTGGAAAAAACTGAAACAGATAATACAAAAAAGAATAACACATAAGATTAATACATGCTGTTTTAGCTACACTGTACAAATTTTTCTATAATTATAGTGGCACAGTAGTGCATAAGATCCACACTCAAACCACCAAATCCTGCAGAATTTATCCTCAAAAGGTCAAAAAAGAATTTCAATATCTCAGGTTACCTCCATGACCTGAGTACTACAATATATTGGCAAGATTTCTATCTTACAACCTCTGTTGAAACAGCTCTCCAGACTTTAAAGGATATTATCACCAATGCTCTCAATATTCATGCACCTATCACCAGTATCAGAACTAAGGTAAAATCCTGCCCTTGGTTCACCTCTGAGCTTAAAGCAGCCTTGAGAACCAGAGACAAGCTGTGGAAAAGGCAAGAAAACAAAGGACACCAGAGATTGGCTAAATTACAGAAAAGCAAGGAATTCATGTACAAAAAAATAAGAACTGCCAAAACTGCCTACTATACAGCTGAATTGGATGCCTCCTACAATAACCCATCCAGACTCTGGGGTACAATAAAAGGACTTCTGGGCCAAAATTCTACTCCTGCCTTAACCACCAAACTGCTACTAAATGATACAGAAATTACAGGTAAACAAGAAATCTTAAATACCTTCAATGTTCACTTCACCACTGCTGGCCTAGCATTTGACTCATCACCTGCAAATATCCTGAGATCTTCCTTGAACCTGCAAACTACTGTGGGACAAATGGCCACTTCAACTTTTTCCTTCATCCCAATATCCGTGAAAGAAGTGGAAGATCTCCTCTCTAATTTAGACACCACTAAGAGTGCAGGTGCAGACCCTGGATCCCTATTTCTGAAAATTGCTTCGCATGTCTTATCTGCCCCTCACTCATCTCTTCAATCTTTCCCTAACTACTGGATCCATTCCATCTACTTGGAAAACAGCTCAAGTAGTTCCATTACTCAAATCTGTGATACTAGGATCTCAACAATTACAGACCTATCTCCATCCTACCAGTACTATCTAACATGCTCGAAAAACTAGTAAACTCTCAGTTAAGGGACTATCTGGATAACAATAACCTTCTAAATTCTGCACAATATGGATTTAGATCAAAGCATAGCACATCATTACTGCCTTAGCCAAGGTAACCAACGATTGGCAGACTAACTTGGACAAGAAAAATTTTACCTGTGCTGTGTTTCTGGATTTGAGTAAAGCCTTTGACACAGTGGATCGTGACTTATTAATCACCTCCCTTAACTCAATAGGCCTGGATTCCCTATCACCAACTGGTTTAAGGATTACCTTTCAGATAGGTCACAACTGGTTAGAAATGGAAATTACCATCCACCTCAAAACCACTGCTAAGGGGCGCACTCACAAGGTTCTATTCTTGGCCCTATCCTCTTGCTATTTATATAAACAATATTGATGCCAACCTCACTCAATCTAACATTCATCTGTTTGCTGATGATACTGTATTA